>CM048744.1:174262137-177154637 GCA_026315105.1 Locusta migratoria | reverse complement strand
TGTATACTGTCATGACCAAGCACAGTGTCATGAGATGCAGACAGAGCAGAATCCAGCTCCCACATGGGCAGTTGTAGGACTAGGCATTGTTGGACCCGAAGTCAAACTAGCCCCTCTCCACGGTTGCACAATATCGGTGGAATGTTGGACCCAGGCTAGTCATGAAAGTAGTGTTTGCAAAATGCTCTGCCATCGTCTGGGCAATGTTGACAGTTGTTGATTGTAGACACACATACTCAAGTAGTCGAGGATTATTAAAAGTTTGGATGAAATACTCAGACTGGACAAGTTCTCCATCCACCCTTTTCTTAGTGTTCTGAACATTCGACTATTCCTTCTGTAGCTCATTCTTGCTTTAATCCATCTACTGGAATGTCAACTGTATCTCTGCAGAAAACTACACCCTTACTGTAGTTCTGGGTACCTTGTAGCTCTGTTTCAACATTATTTTTCCCAAGACACATAGCAGATTGAAGTTTTGACACCTGTTGGGAATTAGATGTTTCCACCAACAGGGTACCATTCTGCAACTGTTTTACAGATTTCAGAGTACCTGCAATTCCTTCTAAAGCCTTGTTTATGTAAAAAGGTGACACTTCTCAAATGAACCGTCCTTTCTTTGTATTACAAGAAACACATTCTGATTTACAGCTTGTGTTCTGTTACTCATTACAAAACTTTTTTTTGGCAGCTCCTAAGTCTAGAGGACTGGAAACCTGGGCCCTCTTTTTGGACTGGGTGTTGGTACCTCCCAGTGGTACACCCATCCCACCAGGAGGTTTAAAATTACTCTATAGACCCATGCTGATCCCACAAGCAGCTAGGGAACTAAATGTCCACCAAGACAGAGCACCTCATGCCTAGGTACGCCTTATACAACTGAGGTTCGGCAGTATCCCCAGAGGTTGCTTGCTAGAGACTGCTCCATCTCAACAGTATAATTTCACAGGTAATTATTGTCTGTGTGGGAGATTTTGAGCATTGTGCCTTCCTGGGAAATATGTTGCAGTCAAGGTAATACTATTTTATCCCTTCCCTGCTTGTTTTACCAATAAATTGTCTCTTCTTCTCCAATCTAACTTTGGAAGCCCATGTTGGATGCTGTTTTATCATGATACCCATCTTTCCAACAGAAGAGTAACACAAAAGGAAGGAAATACAATTGGAAACATTGTAGGGTGACCATATTTCTGAAATCAAAATACAGAACACAAATTAGGAGTTGAAATGAAGCCACATTTTATAAAGTGTTTCATAAATAATGAATAAGTAAAATAGTTTTGAGTTCACATATTTTGTCCATAATACAGCTACATACAACACCATACCTTTTTGTTAACACTTGCACTTAAAAAAGCATAAAAATATAGTGCACTACTAACAGAGTAGATATTTTATTGTTGTCACGGGCAAACATAATATGTCAATTTTATATACCGACATCTTTCATAAGGGCTGGCAGCTATTATTATGAACATAAGTTACTTATATCTCGCTCTCTCAACTTTTTTCAGAATAATGCATGCTATTCAGGAGTATGATAATCTTAAAAACAGTTTTGTGAAAATTTAAATATTTAGTATTGAAAGTGATAAAGATATAATTATAACTATGTATTTGTTTCTACCAGTCCATAAAGCAATGATGTCAGATACACACAGTGCAAAGATAATTATGAGCTGCAAATTTTTGCTGCAGATATCACAATATAAAATATGTTGAAAGAGAGATTTTTCACAAGAGAGTTCTTCTAAATTGGTGCTTTACCGCTTCACAAATATTTTAAATATTGTTCACTTAGTGCACTTTGAAGCAGCAACACACTTACTTCATCATGTATGATGACACTATTTACACATTTGCAATAAAAGACATTTACATTATCACCAGTCAAGGCCTTGCATTGCTCAACATCAAACCAACCTCCACTGTCGATCAAAAAAAGTACTTCAATTCAACGTAAAACTAATTTCTCACTTTGGTGTTATAATTTCTGAAATGAAAACTCACCTTAATTCCATTTGGTATTTATGTGAAAAAGTAACTCGACTGGTGATTGTTAATGGCTTAAAACAATAGATCTAAATTTTATGTCCTGAAGCAATAACCAGTATACGACTGTGCGCCACATGAAACCATTACATAGTACCAAGGAAAGAACTTAATAGATCGTCCCATGTACAATGTGCTTTACTCAAAAAGTGTACTTTTTTCTTTATCCTTTGGCTAAGGTTATATATCCAGTTAACCATTTTATTGTGATATATTACTTATGTTTCAAAAATATGTATGGTTAATGAAAAATGGGACTAAATATGTCTCGTGTGTTTTGTAGGGACACTTTAGTTAAATACGAGATGATCCCATAAAATGTGGGACATTTGGTCATCCTCCCATATTTGTAAAAACAAAGTACTAACCACATGTCAGTTTGGTTTCCAGAAAGGCTTTGCAACAGAAAATGCTATATATGCCTTCACTGATCAAATTTTTAATGCTCTGAATAACTGGACATCACCCATTGGTATTTTTGTGATCTTTCAAAGGCCTTTGATTGTGTAACATCATCGAATTCTTCTAGATAAGCTTAATCATTATCTGGGGCTGTGCACAAATAGTTTAATTCATACTTAACTGGAAGAATGCAGAAAGTTGAATTAAGTGGTTCGTGTAATCTCAAAACAGCAGCCGATTCTTCAAACTGAAGCAAGGATGGGGTGCCACAGTGTTCGGTCTTAGGTCCTTTACTGTTCTTGTATACATAAATAACTTGCCATTCTACATTGATGAAGATGCAAGTTAGTTCTTTTTGCTAATGATACAAATATACTAATCAACACACACACACACACACACACACACACACACACACACACAAACCACAAGAATCAAGTGATGTAATTGTAAATAATGTTTTTCACAAGATTTTTAAGTGGTTCTCTGCAAATGGATAAATTTGATAAAACACAGTATATAGAGTTCTGCACAGTACCTGGCACAACTCCAGTAATAAATATAGACTTTGAACGGAAGTCTGTAACTAAGGTAGAATTTTCAAAATTTGTAGGTGTGTGCCTTGATGAGAGATTAAATTGGAAGCAACACATACACGGTCTGCTGAAATGTCTGAGTTCAGCTATGTTTCTGTTAGGGTTATTGCAAATTTTGGTGATAAGAATCTCAGTAAATTAGCTTACTATGCCTATATTCATTCACTGCTTTCGTATGGCATCATATTCTGGGGTAATTCGTCATTGAGTAAAAATGTATTCATTGCACAACAGTGTGTAATCAGAATAATTGCTGAAGCCCGCCCACAATCACGCTGCAGACATATATTTAAGGATTTAGGTATTCCTCACAGTATATATATTCACTTATGAAATTTGTTGTTAATAATCAAACCCATTTCGAAAGAAATAGCAGTGTGCACAGCTATAACACCAGAAGAAATGATGATCTTCACTATGTAGGGCTAAATCTAGTTTGGCACAGAAAGGGGTACATAATGCTGCCACAAAAGTGTTTGGTCACCTACCAAGCAACATCAGAAGCCTGACAGATAGCCAACTAGCATTTAAAAATAAAAGAATTTCTGAATGACAACTCCTACTCATTGGATGAGTTTTTATATATAAATAACTTAAATAATAATAATAAATAAATAAATAAAAACTGTGTCATGTAATATTCTGTGGAATGTAAAGGCTTGTACAGATACCCTTCATTAACCTGACACGTACCACATCATTACGAAGTGTGGTATTCATGGTGTATGGAACAAGTATTAATCTAATCTAACCTAAATTACAGTAGCAGTGATTGTAGCAACAATATAAATGGTGAAAATCTAAAACAAAAGACTGAAACTTACCCGAATATGACTATTCTTTATTTTACTCAGATGTATGTTGTTCTGATTCAGGATAATTACATTTTCTTTCTTGAGCTTATAAAATTCCTCAGCAACTGCCATACATTTGTAGTAGGATTATAGCAAATAGCAAAATCTAATGAGACCATGTACAAAACTTGCAACAATGTTCATTGGCTCATTCAGTAACAGCAATGACTCACACATACATCACTACTGTTTATTTCAAAACGATTAAATAAATTTACCATAAGAGGCAGCACTTATCAAGGACGTTCAAACATTAACTTCAAATGGGTCCAGCTTTCGACCTAGAGAACACTCACCTGTCATGAAAACTGCAGCCCGGTCTATGCTCATGTGTGACCTGTGGCTTGAACTATGTTATGTCTTGGTCACCAAAGTGTTAACAAACATTCTTTGCTTCAGTCCATATCCCCAAATTCATATCTTGATTTGTCTGTTGAAAAATAGCTATATTTTTGGAATCCTTTCTTTAATAATTAAAATTTATCTGTTTTGCTCGACTTCAATAATGTCCCCCCCCCCCTCGTTTCCTGCATTTACTTATTTGTGTGGTGGTTGTTGATTGACCAAGCATTTTCTCCTGGGCCAGTAATAACTATCAATGTTTTAAGCATGGTTACATCAGACAGTGCAGAAGTATGTACTTGTTCACAACTGACGAAGCATGTACATTTCAAGTGGCATTTTACAGAGAGATCTTTCGTGACAATCACCATTTTGCTTTTGTGTGCTCAGAAGAAACATGTAGAAAAATCATACACCAACTCTACGATTCAAGACTGGCTACTCAAATATTCACTTTTCTTCATCAGCTATAACCACTATTTGTTCTCATTCACTAACACAAGGCCCCCAATGACCACTGGGTCATGGAATGGGCTGCAACACCTGAGAATTTCTGTTACAGCACCAGCATCCCACATACCTGCATCCTTCAAGTACCTCCTGTAAGGGTTCCTATAGGATTTTCTTATTTCTTGAGTTATTGACAGATTTTTGTACATGAGTCGGCGGCAGGTGCATTTTCAGTTAGAAATGGCTAGGCAGTGGCTGACATTAAGAGCCCTGGTAAGTTCCCACGGCCGAGACACACCGAGGCCAACGTAAGCAAGGTAGGCCTGAGCTGGCACGATTACTTGCAGATTGACAAGCCCCTAGCGCACAGCCCACTGCCTCGTAGAGGCGGGCCACTCGGCTAGCGATCACACTGGCTCAGGCCTAGCTTGCTTACATAATTTGACAGGTGTACTGCGGCCTGTCTCTCTCGTTGGCCTCGGAGACACACCATGTAATGTCAGCAGAGGAGGAGAGGCGGTAGGGTAACAAAACTTCCTGAATGCTGCCTACATGAGAGTGTCCATTGTAGATGCTGTGCCTATAAATCGGGGCAGTATGAAGAATATGGCGTGACTCTAACACCTTTAATTTATTAATATCTTATGTAACAATCGTTTGGTGGCATACAGACCTTAGCAGTAGAGTAAGGGTCAACAGAAATAGGTGCTGATCATTTCATATTCTTTAATAATGTTCACATACATAAATAACAGAAATACACCTTTAATGAACATTTACGAACACTTCGAAAGACATACGAAGTTTATAGGAGGTCTTGGCTGTGCACCACTGTCATCAGTCGGCATTAGGATTCAATCTGGACCAGTTTCATAGAAACCTTGCTATCATTATCAGCCTTACAATTATGATTGTTAATTTCAAAGTCACTGAACAGTTTCTTATGGTGTGGCTAGTAAAAAAAGCCCCATAATTGGCATCCCAGATTTTATTTAGACGAAATACCTTTCCATAACTAGTTAATATATATCAACTCTTAATAGCATTTACAGCAATACTCCAGTGGGCTATCGAGCTGTGAAGGGACTATGTCATTAAGAGCATTCTTACAAAACAGATAGGAGAAACGCCTACACATCGGCTTACAAGTCTGACTCGAAGAATGGTCAGCTTAATTTGCAGCTCTCTGAAGGATAGTGTGGGCTGGTAAACCTGCATGCCCCCTATATCATCTTCTACGGAGTCCTAACTACATCTACACTTTCAAGATAGGTTTAGTCAATAGGAGGGGATTATTGCATTCCCCCCCCCCCTTCCCATGTGGCTTGCTTCTATATGCCACTGATAAGGAGGGGGAGGCGAGGATGCTATAACTGGCTCAAACAGTAACATGGAGCTGTCACAACAGATGGAAATAGAGACTTATGTGTAGCCCTCACTACTGGGCAGCACTGTGATACACAAGCAGTCACTGCAAACTACACTCTCACTATTAGCCATGCCACTGGAGATAATCACCCAGCAGTATATCATGATTACCACTTGTGTATCAGTGTGTCTCTCCATGAATCATTTATGTGGTACCTTCAATTACCCAGCCAATATCTGTAGACAATTTTGACTTCCAGTCTGAAAATTATACACACTCTGTTTCTGATCAGCTTTATTCTGTGTGTGTTATGCAAAACTTACAAGTGTGTATATTAACTCAGTGCCTCTGCTGTATCTGTGTATTTTGCCCAATAAGCTGTGTTCATAAATGAAGACTTAGACAGTTTTAACTTTACACCACCAGTATAAAGAGGGCAGAGGGTAGGAAAAGAAAGGGGGGGATATTGTGAATAGAAGATAGGACACTAATGGTAGCTTTTGTAGTCCAGAACCATATGGCAGTTTCAGTAGCAAAGGGCACAACTGTCATGGGATTTCATGGCTGTGGATTCACTTTTCTTCCTAAAAGTGGGCGCTGGGCAGTTGCTCTCTCATGCCTACATACTTACATACGATGCAGCATGCTCATAACTTCTTGCCTCAACATTCACAGTATATTACACACACTGTGTTAAGATACAATACAATATCTCCTTGAAAATTTTTGTATACTGTAACTATGGTTTTTCTCTAAATTCATCAATTTACAATGGATAATGTACTTACATTGCAAGTGTCTTTGGAATTGATGATAATCAGCATCTTATTTGTAGAGCACTTTAACTTAGTATAGCAATTAAACTTGTCAATTCATCTATATTAATAAAAAATCAACTGCTGCATGTATGTAAGTGCATCATTTGAGAATAACTTGGCCTCATTTTCGTTGTGTTCATAATTCTCAAGAAAAAGTTTGCATGCGGGGGGGGGGGGGGGAGGGGGGGGGAGGGGGGGGAGGGGGGGGGGAAGAAAATCTAAAAAAAAAATCTACCGGAAAATTAGGACTGAAAGTGTGTATTTCAATTGTTTTTGAATTATTTCACCACCGAAACTCACTATTCAGATGGTGGAGAGGGGTAATCTTTTTGTTTTGTTCTGTTCTTTAAGGCCAGAGGGGGGGGGGGGGAGGGATAAAAGATTTAAAAAAAGGGGCCACAGCTAGAAACAAAAGTCGGAAAATTTAAACAAGTGCATAAATCATAATTTTGTATGCACAATCTATCATAGGTGATGACAGAGATGTCACATTTGGTTTAACCAATCACCATCACATTTTGCACATTTCTGTACTTTTTCATCAAGAAGTTTTTTATCCTACCAAACCCACAGTATGGTACCTAGTAGAGGTTACCTTGCAATAGACTTCAACGCCAGATTATCATTTGAAAATGGATCAAAGATTTGGTTGATTTTGTTGTTGTGTTCGTAAATGCCAAAACAAGGTGTATGGAAGAACAGTTTTTGAAAAACCAAGGGAAAACTCAAAAAATGTTAATGGTATTTCTGTGTGAAAATCTCAATAAAAGAAATGCGGCTATCAGTTTGACAGTTAAACTGTCACCTATTTTCACAGGAAAAAAGTAAAGTTTAGTTTGTCAGTTATGATGTTGCACGTTTTCATAACAATAACAAAATCCTCATTGAATACTGATATTCTGAGGAGAAGAAGAATGCAACTAGAAACAACAGTTCAGTGTGTCATTGGTGGTGATCATATCTTTGATGTTACAACAATTGAATTGATGTCACTTTGCAGTAATTTGGTGTGTAGCAAACATTCAGTTGTTCTCCATTGGTGGTTTCTTTCTTTAGGGGGAAAATAAATCAGTGAGGTGAAAGATGGAAAAAGCATCATTTTTGTATGCACACTATCATAGCTGACAACAGGAATGACATATTTGGTCTGACCAATCACCATAAAATTTGTCACGTTTTTGTATTTTTCAATGAGGAGGTTTTTATTCTCTGGAATCCACCATATGATGCATGGCGGAAGGTAGCTTGCAAGAGATTTCAATTTGACTGATCAGCAGATTTCATGAACGTTTTACGGATCTCCATGAAACTTGGCACATCTTTATGTGTTTTCATGGAGAAGTAGTAGTAGTAATAGTAGTTGGTGGTGGTTTTTGAAAGGGACTAAACTACGGTTATCAGTCCCTTGTTCCAGTCGTAGAGGTATAACAGTGTGTTAAGCTTCCCCAAGTATAAGCATTAACACGTCAAAATTTAAAAATAACAAGTAAAAACGAAGAAAAGATAAAAGTAAAAATGAAGAAGGGATAAAAGGACAAACGATACAAGAGTGTTTTTGCTGGGTGATCACAAAAGTATAAGTAAGACATCCAGCCATTCTAGTACACATTAAAAAACACCTACCTAAAAGACTTAGTCAGGTACAGAACATGTCAATAACAAACACCCAAGAAACTTTAAATGCATTGGTACAGTCCACACTCATGGATAAAATTTGAAAAAGAATCAACCATAGAGGCATTGTCAGCTAAAACAAGCTGCAAGGTGTCAGGAATGTTAAAATTCCGTCGCCTTGTGGCTAAATTCGGGTATTCCAGTAAGATGTGGGCGACTGTCAAAAGCACAACCACACCGACCCTGAGGAGGGTCCTCGCGACACAGAAGGTGACCATGCATCAGCCAGGTATGGCCAATACGGAGTCAGCAAAGAACAACTGACTCCCTGCGAGAAGCCCTCAGTGAGTTCTTCCATACAGCAGTAGAGGGCTTTACAACACCGAGCTGCCACGAGTTTGCCCATTCAGAACTCCAAACCTCAAGGACCTTGTGGTTTAACTGGGATCAGAGGTCTGTTTCTTGTAGACCAATATCAAGGGACCGTGAAGTGGTGGCCTGCGTGGCCAACTGATCGATGAGTTCATTGCCTGGAATGCCTATGTGGCCAGGCGTCCAGACAAAAGCGACAGAATGAGCCGAGCCAACTAACCACAGGCAAAGATGGCATCTTGGATTGACCGCACCAAGTTTTGCTTGGGAGAAAACTGGTCAAGGGCCCAAAATACACTTAGGGAGTTGCTACAGATGACAAACGACCCCCTGGGGTGAGCTCTGAGGTGTTCAAGAGCTCTCAAAATACTGAGCAGCTCTGTGGTGAAGATGCTGCTTCCACAAGGCAATGATCTCTGATTGACATGGTCACCACAGACAAAGGCATATCCAGCATTGCCATCGACCAAAGAACCGTCTAGGTAAATTATGTTTGCGCCGCAAAATGTGTCAAGCAGTGCTTGGAACCGGCGACGGAGAATCAATGGTGCAATGGAGGCTTTCAAATCCCGGGACAAGTCCAACCGAAGCTCCAAGCGAGGAGATCAGTTGAGGAGAGTTGGGAATGGACACGGACCGCAATCGGAAAACCCGACCTGGGCCATCCTATTGGGGTAGGGAGTGCACAAGTGGAGAAGAGAAGCCTGTGGTTCTGATGTCAGGGTGAATCATGGAATGTATGACACCAACAACTGTTGCCGGCAGAACCGCAGTGGGGTAACACCAGATTCAGCTAGGAGACTTGTTAGGGGACTGGTGCAAAAAGCCCCTGTAGCTAGATGCACACAAATGTGGAGAATGGGGTCTGAGACCCACAAGGCAGAAGGAGCTGCTGAATCATAGACCATGCTCCTGTAATCAAGCCGCGACTGAATGAGAGCCTTGTGAAACTGCAGGAAGGTGGAATGGGCTGGCCCCCAACCAGTATGGCTAAGACATCGCAGAATATTTAAATGCTGCCAACACTTCTGTCTTAGCTGACGCAGGTGCGGCACGAGCCAGGCATCGAAATCCATGCCCAGAAACAATGTGTTTCCTCGACCTGAAGTAGTTGACCACCCGAGTGGCGCTCTGGGTCAGGGTGCACTACCCGATGGCGACAGAAGTGCAATACATGGGTTTTCTGTGCGGAGAACTGAAATCTATGAGTAGAGGCCCATGAGTGGGCCTTTCGGATGGCACCTTGTAACCATCGTTCAGCTATACTGATACTAACAGAACTGAAATACAGGCAAAAGTCATTGGAAAACAGGGAGTAATTGACCGATGACTCCACAACTGCAGAAAGACCGTTTATTGCCACTAAAAACAATGGGACCTGAAACAGGCGGTGGGAGAGGAAATTCTGAATAAAAATAGGAAGAGGGCTACGTAAGCCCCAGTCATGCAAAGCAGCCAGTATATGGTGGCACCAGATGGTATCGTACACCTTGCGAAGGTCGAAAAATACCGCAACCAAATGCTCACGCCTAGTGAAGGTAGTGCAAATAGTCGACTCCAGTGACATGAGCATGTCAATGGTAGAACAGCCCTGGCGGAAGCCCTCCTGTTGTGGAGCAAGGAGTCCATGCTCTTCAAGGATCCAAACATACAACATTCCACTGTCGTGCCGAATGATGGTCATTGAAGCACCCACAGAGCTTAGGGTGTAGCAGACTGTTGGCGCGACACAGCCCATGGTTCAGGACACAGTGTCCGAAAAGCCCGTACTCAGCAAATTAATGCTGAGCCCTTGAGGGGATGGAGAAGTTCTTTAACATCTGTAAGGTGCTGTATAGAGCATAGCGGAGGGTAACTTACAAAAGCCTTCTGACACCTGGAGCAAGAGGAGATGGGCATAGAAAAAGTGGCGGTGTGGAGGGGGAGCTGTAAGGAAAACATAGAAAGAGAAATATGGAGGAGATGGACTAATGCAAGACTTGAATGAATACATACTGTACAAAATGTTACTGAAAATTACATGTAGCATTGTTAATATCATAAGGAGAGGTACATGAACAAACGGGATGGATGAAGGAGGAGACACAGAGGTAGATAAAGGGGGTAGGAGGAGGAGATGGACAGGGGGAGGAGGAGATAGAGATGGGGGGCATGAAATGGATAAAAAATAAGGGAGAGAGAAGATAAACACAGAGAGGAGGAGATGAGTATTGTATGGTAAGAGATGTACAGAGAGTGGGGTGAAGGTGATGGACAGAGATAGGAGGAGGAGGAGGAGATGAACAGATAGAGAGGGGAGCAGGAAATGGACACAGGGTAGAAGGAGATTATGGTGTACATCCAATTTCCAGATATCTTATTAATTGTGAAGCATTACTGGGTTTGCTAATAAGCTGTAAGCTTACTGAGTATGTTATAAATCCGATGGGTTAGCTTCAATAAACAACCTAAGTGCATATGAATTCTTACAAAAAATTAAATCTCCACTTTCAAGTTCTAAAAAGCAATGTAAAAAGAGAATCAAATACTTTCCCAGAATTTGAAATATTCAAACATTTTTACTGTTGCAGGCAATTGAAATAAATTCATTGGCAAAGTTGAAAATTTGTGTTGGACCAGGATTCAAACTTCGTTACTCCACTTCAGGCCAGCAGTTGTCTGAAACAATTTGGCTATCCCGACATGCTTCCCGTCCTACCCAAATTTTCAAATAATCACACAGTTTCTCTCTTTCTGTTGCTTGCAGCTTTAACTGTATACCCTAAAGGTATAGGGCATATTTGTGCATCCGCACAGAAATGTTCTGTCGTTTTGGACATATCCAAAAGAACAGACACTGTATGTATAGTCATACTTTTCAGAGTTTGTATTAAAAGTTCTATGAACTTTTTTTCAATAGGTCTATATGACGGTAATGATAAATTAATGTAGCATATACAAGAGTCCTGCTACAGCAAAATAGACGTTGATGTCTTTTAAAAGAAGCAGCAATCTGACATTGTTATAAAGTGGATGAACAATGGTAAAACATTCCTAGTAGTAAATCACACAATATTCTTATCTCAGCCAAAACAGAAGTGTGTAAATAGGTTGACGTGTAAGAAGTGAGATATGTAGATGACAGACCAATTGGAAGAATCCTACGAAAGTGTAGTTCATCAACAAAGGAAATAGCTTTTGCGAACACTTAAACATTACTAATGGTCTGGCATCCATAACAGATAGGATTGATACAGAAGATGGGGGAGATCTAAAGGAGAGCAGCACACTTTGTTAAAGGTTTATTTAGCAAGCATCACAGAGGTTACTGGTGAACTCTAATGGGAAGACACTGCAAGAGAGGCATTCTACATTACAGTAAGGGCTACGTTCACAGTTTTGAGAATATACTTTTCAGAAGAATTAAATTACATTGCTTCCCCTTAAATACAAATATGAGAAGACCCTGAGAAGGAAATTAAATCCCTCATAAAGGGTTACCTTAAGTCCTTCTCCCCACAAACCACACACGGCATGGATGAAGTGATAATGATAGACAACATACCCTTTGGCATATACTATAAAGTGACTTTCAGAGTGGAGATAGAAACATGACATGTAGATACAGGACATCTCTAGTGGTTGAATTTACTTTTCATTATCTTGAGAGAGAAGGGAGGTGGACTGGTAAAATGGATTCAGATACCTTGGAAATATTAAGCAACATGGTATTATTGTAAGAGACCTGATAAAAATACAATTGATACAGTAATATGTTCCATACCTCACACAATCATAAATAATACGTACACAGTTGAAATTTCATCACAATGCAATTGTTTTGTAAAAAATTATGCACACAGCATATACATTTCTGTAAAATGAAAATGAAATCAAAACTTTATTTCTGTCCAATGATGTATTTGTAGATTTTGTAGTATTTTACAAAAGTTAACTCAACTCAAGAAGCCTGCAGCAAATTTTTGTAAAAAATCATAATTCATAAATGCATCTGTCTTCTGCATCAAAAGATACATAAAAGTAAAACATTGGGAATTACTATTTTGCATTAACCATACAATAAATAAGGTGCGTAACTGCAAATGTGTTTCTTTGTTAGTCACCACAGAAATGAAACTGCTAAAAACAACAGTTTCCTGTGTAAATCTTCAGTCTGCCACAGGCTTCCAATAAAGGTAAGGAATTGCAGTAACAAGGAACAGGGTGATGCATCACGAGGTCACTTTTTCTTGGCGTCCTTCAAGCCTGCTCCTGCATTGAATTTGAAAAATATGATGTCACCATCTTCCACTACGTAATTCCTCCCCTGCTGTCTATATTTACCAGCTCCCTGAAATTATAAATGATTTTTTTAGTTCATGGAAAACAGAGCTCTCACAGCATTTTTAAAAACATATTTTTTGGGAAGCAGTGATCTATTGATAAGCATTTATAAATAAAAATAGTCACAAATCACGATTTGTGACAGTTTTTATTTACAAAAAAAATTATATATATATATATATATATATATATATATATATATATATATATATATATATATATATAAAATTAAAAAAATTGATATTTAACAAAACAAAACACATCAGAATCTAATTAAGTTTTGTGACAGTTTGAATCACTGCAAACACCACATGTGGAACATTACTTTTATGATATGACTGTAACATTTATGATATAATTGCAACAAAAAGATTTTCACAAGTACACTGGTGCAAAATCTGTGTTTTGTAACACCAATTTAGCTAACAGATTTACTGTGTTAATAACAGATATATGTATATATTCTGTAATAGTGATCAAATCTTCTACTTGCCACTTATTTTTGGCAGGGTTTCACTTTGTGGAAATCCAGCATTGCTTTTATCAATGTGGCTAGTGTTACCTTTTCCCCATCTGTATCCAACTGGGTGAATATTCTGTGTCTATCAACACGTATGTCTGCAGATGGCAATATCCATTTTGCTTACTTTTTTTCCTCATACACATCTTTGGCTCAATTCACTTTGATCCAAATCCCATGTACTTGTTATGACTGTGAACTAGCATATTAGGTGTTGCCATTTGCTATGTTCCACTTACTGATACCTTAGTTAGCCACATGAGACTCATCAGAGTCTTTTCCAAATTTCCACCTGCAGGACAATTCAGGCAACCAAAATAAATAAGTTATACAGGGTGGAGCAGAGGAAACGCATGGTTTCTGAACCACTAGTATGCGATGGCCTTGGATGAATGTTGGCAGACTGCCCATACAATGCAGTTTCAGTCACTATGGAGCATAGAGCATCATGTGTTTGTTGTCGAGTAGTACTTTGGAAACAATGAGTCTCAATGCAATGTTTTTTCCATCAAAATTTTAGAGTTGGAAGTCCAGGTGCAGTGCCTGATCAAAATACTGTATTCCGATGTGTTGCAGCATTTAGAAGTACTGGACTTGTGATGAAAAAGAAACCACCTGGTCTTCCCCATTCAGTTCGTACTCCCAAAAATGTAGACCAAGTGAACACGGCGGTTCTTGCTAGTCTGAAACAATCAGCTAGAAGACAGGCTGTAGTGCTGGGTATGTCACGTCATTCGCTTCAACTTACATGATGATCGCAGGTTTCACCCGTACAAGATAATGAGTGTCCAGTAACTTAGTGAATAGTTTTTTTTTTTTTTTTTTTTTTGCAGAGCAGAGAGCTTTGTCACGTAATGGACGACATTTTTACAGAATAAGCAGATGCTACAGTCTTCATGAGTGATGAAGGACATTTTCATCTAGACAGTTACGTCAATGTTCACAATTTGTCAACATTGGGTGTCAAAGAACTCTTATGAATTACACCAAAGACCTCTCCACAGTTTAAAAGTAACAGTGTGGTGCTGCATTTCAAAGATGGGGATTATTGGACCCTATTTTTTGAAGAGGAAGGAACTGCAGTTACTGTGACATCAGTGCATTATGTTGAAATGTTAAAGAACATTCTTTATCCAGAACTTGAAAATCATCAAGTGATCTTGAGGGAAATATAGATTCAGCAGGACGGTGCCACAGCTCATACAGAGAGGGTCCATGGAAGTGGTTTGACAAATGTTCCCAGGACATGTTATTTTAATATATGGTGATGTTTACTGACTCCCTTGCTCACCAGATTTGTCGATGTGGAACTTCTTTTTGTTGCACATGCTCACAGCAGCATTTAATCTGCTAAATAATAATATTATGATTCCATAATGTATCTTGTCCAGAATGTGCTAAGTTACAGAGCAATAAAGTATTTATTGACTTATCAACATGCTTCCTTCAAAATTTCAGATTGCTACTTCAGTACTTCCCTCACATTACATTAATTTTTATGTATATACAGCTCACCATAACTTACAGTGTATAAAAATAAATGCAAACTGTACTGTACCTTGACAGCAGCTTCTGATCCTTCTTCTTTGAAATCGTCAAATTTCATCACTTCAGCCATAATGAAACCCTTTTCAAAATCAGTGTGAATTTTTCCAGCAGCTTGTGGTGCTTTTGTACCTTTCTGTAACATAAAAATAAGTAGTGTAAACATTCCTCCATTAAAAAACACACAGACATGTGCACGTGCAATTCAATACTTATACTGAAAATAATTATTCAATAAGAGTAATTACATACACAGCTCATACATACTAGGACACAGCATAACCAAGTGTACTACAAATGCACTTCTTTAAAAATTGATTACAAATGGCTACACTTCATGAAATGTAAAGCATTCTGACCCCAAAGTCAATCAGACCCAACAGACAGCTGTCTTTTGCTCTGCCAATAGTACCAATCAGTGTGGCATAGAGGGATATGTAGTAATCACAATGCTCTCACTGCAGCTTCTCAGTTGCACCAACACTCAGCTATGGGGAGAAAAACGGGTATTCTACAGTTTCAAAGGTCCACTATTTCACCTAAGAGTGCAACCACCACATGTGTGTCTTTTGATAGCAGAAATGATTAGCAGTTCAACTTCTGACTGATTTGATGCAGCTTGCCATGAATTCCTCTCCTGTTGCAACTTCTTCACCTTCGAGTAGCACCTGCACCCTACATTTTCAATTATTTGCTGGATATATTCCAACCTCTCCTCTACAGTCCCCTTTCCCACCGCATCTTCTAGTACCATGGAAGTAATTTCCTGTTCACACATGTTCACATCTCAACACACTTTGATCCTATAAATATCAGTCTGATGCCACTTTGATCTCCAGACACGTCGGCAGCCCATGGCAGGTGGCCGCTATGTAAATTTTATTGTTCAGACTGCTTGTCAACTAGCTTCTAGCTCTTTGTCTAACCATCTCATGTTTTAGTTTGATTTCTGATGAAGACATTCTTGCTTCAAACATACATTTTCAGAAATTTCTTTCTCAAGTTAAGGTCTATGTTTCATACTAGCAGCAGCAGTATGAAATGTATAGATTGCTCTTCACTCAATACAGGAGCCACCGAGTCAGATATAGGTAGTATGTAAGAGACTGGTAAATATTTAACTTTTTGGACAAAAAGTCTATTCCAAAACTGGAAGGAACCACACATTCACATTCTCACAAGCAGAATTTGCACACACAGATTGCTACTGTCTCCTGGGCTTCCCATTGTTTGTTACGAGTTTACTCTCTTTGCCTCTGCTTTTTAAATCTTCCTTGCTTTGTCTTCATGGGTTAGTTTAGTTCCAACGAAGAGAATTTCTTACTCAATAATCACTGACTTTCATGGTACGATTCTTGTTATTCTTATTTATGCTAATTTTCATTACTTTTGTCTTTTTGCACTCAATTCATAATCTGTAACCATAAGACTATTCATTCCATTCAAGAAATTCTGTAACTTTGCACCCTCCAAAATATGAAGCCACTCTGATTGAAACAGTGCTACCTCATTTGGTTTATCCTTCGAGTACAATACAATTTTTGTTCTTTTTCTTTTTTTTCCAAATAAGTTACTAAATAATGTAAAAGGCTAATGCTGCACTATTCATTCATTCCTCATTCTAAATCATACATTGTTTCATACGCTAATTGTTTCATAGGCTAATGCCAAGAACATTTTGTAAACCACAATTTGTTCTTTGGTCCAATATTTCAGCTGACAAACATTCAGCCATCTTCAGGTGAATAGCTACTAAACTGGGAAAATGTCCAGATACAACACTTCTTCTTTGCTGGCCCAGAAAACTGAGTCAGTATTCGTCTATTATGAGGGAGTTATTGATCTCAGAAAGAGAATATGGTGTTAGTATTAAACATTGAATAAGTTTGAGTGTAGCTTACAAAATTAAATAAATAAAAGCCGAGTATTATGTAAGAAAGGGGAGAATGTTGAAAACAATAGCATTGTTCACGTAACCGATTCATGTCTGAACTGTATTAGGCAATGCATGGGCTAATTGAAACTTCCTGGCAGATTAAAATTGTATGTCGGAACCGGGACTCAAACCTGGGACCTTTGCCTTTTACGGGCAAGCGCTCTACCGACTGAGCTATCCTGACACGAATCATGATGCCACCTCACAACTTTAGTTCAGCCAGTATCTCGCCTCCTCATGGGCAGTTACTAGATTGAAAATGTTAACATTGTTGTGTGTGTGGTTCATAACAATAGTATGTGTGTTTTAACACAGCACAGCTGTCAATAAATGGTTTGAACTGTTATAAAAATGGAATTCAATGAAATAATATTTTACTTGCAGAGTTTACTCATTACATTTTTCGTAATACAAACAGACAAACAGAGGTAACTAAATTCAGTAATACAATGACACAAGATGCGTAAGAATAATTTTGTTTACCATCTCACAGTTCCAAATACTCAAGAAGTAATCAACTATATTATTCCTATTGTGCTTGCTGCGACTTATTTGTCATTACATACATTTTCCATATATATGACTTCTTGTGTCTTATAATGAATCCCAATCACAGTTACAAATGTAATTATGAAGTATGACTCAATTTTTATCATGTCACAAAAAGTCTGCCACTAAGTTAACTGCTTTTTCTAGTTACAATTTTTTGCTTTGAAATTCTTAATGTGCATTTCACTTATCTCTGAGCACTTTTGCTTTTTTGTTCGTTTACTTAATAAAGATATGTTGCAGGTCAGGCCTACATTTGTTTGTGAAGTGTCACCAGCCCATTGTATGGGTCTACTATGGTCAGCTCTGTATTCGTTAAACTGTAACTTTTTCGAAGTTTTTGCAATTTCGGCCAATGTATGCGACCTAACACTGTTCATCGATGCAGTTAACGTGTCTGCGTTTATTTCTTTGTCTTTATCGTGTGCTACTAATAAGAAACGCACTTGAAAATAAAGACTCGACATAAATATTCGCTTTCCCGAAACTTCTCGCTCCCGCGTGTCTTTACACCATCGCAAACAATCGACACGAAGAGCAAATCATGAGCGTTGGAACCAAGAACAACTCGCCTGCCCTCCACATCCTGCTTATTAACACTTCGCGGTGGTCCTTCCTCTGAAACGCACGCTTCACTTTGCTTAGGGAGCGGGAGAAATTGAGTTTTAGTTCAATACTAAATTGATAATTTTCGTTGACTTTTTTTTTTTTTTGGAACTCTTAAGGCGGCCAACTTTTTTCAAATCTCAATGCGGGACATTACGAGGAAGCTCATTGTACCAGTTATTCTGAAACTAAGAAAGAAATTTACGCGAGCAAAGTAGGCCTACTTATTTACTTTTAAAGTAACATATCTAACGCGAGTGTCATTTTATTCTTAATTTTCAATCTTTATTTAGAGTTCAAAAATATTTTCTCAAATTCCTATTTTGAATTCCTTCTATGTTACGTTTTTCCCATTACCTTCGTTGTCTGTTCTTTTATCTGTTCCAACTTCTAGGAAACCGAAAACTATTCCATTACACTAACTGAAACGTACTTAAGAAGGCACAGAAAATATGCCAAAACAGAATTTCTAATAAGCCATTCTATCACAGAATGCAGTACCAGATCCAAACAAAAACAACTTCCACTGGTATCGAATTTGTCATTTTGAAATAGATGATGTTTATCTTCTTTTCTTATGTATTTAATGTAAGAAGACTTTCATTTATTCGTAGATGATGCATTGTGAAGTTGACTTGCAAGCAGTATGACATAGCGTGCCGTACACAAATAGTTTCGGCTTTTGCTCTTAGACCAACCATTTTAAAATTACTGGAATTCGGTAATGAGGGACGCTTTTGCCATTTTGCGGGACATTTTCAGTAATTATCCCAATGTGGGACAACGAGTCCAAATGCGGGATTGTCCCATAGAATCCGGAACGGTTGGTCGCCTGAAACTATATCCAGTTTTCTGTACCACAGTATGGTGTACACGCTCTCGTAATACGTCACAATTATTTGAGAGCTGTGACTGTGTTATCCGATTATTTTCTCCGATGAGTTCATTAACACCGATTCTGTAGAGTCTCCTAGGTTCCCGCACGCATAGTACACTACGAGCTCTGGCACATTTATGTTGAGGTTACGCGGCGCCTAGTGTGTCAATAATAATGCGCGATATTACTGACGGTTAAGATATATTGCACAGTATATTGACAGATCTTCTGAAGTTAGATTTTATTGAGCAATCAGCGGGTCGCAGCATATGAACAATCGGTTCGTAGCTTCAGCAAAGCCGTAACAATAGCGGCAACATCAAAGCTGATCGCGGCCGCATGAAAACCACTCACAGTAACAGCAGCACACGTTCTCAGTGGCGGTATCACGCTTGCGACCTATTCTCTAGTTCACTTGTGCTTGGCAAATTAGTTACGTTGTGATATATTACATGTGTACTATTTCAGATTTCCGGTGCCGACCTGTTTAGAAAAATTAATTTAAAAATCTTTGGGATGTACTGGGGTGGGGGGCTTCAGCCAACTCCCCCCCCCCCCCCACCTCCCTATGGCTGCGGCACTAAATACACTCCAGACAAGTGCTTTCAGAAAGGACTTCCTAACATTTAAACTAGATGTCAATAAATTTCGATTCTTCAGAAACGCTTTTGTTCCCATTGCCATTCTGCATGTTATATCTTCTTTACTTCGGCCACCACAAGTTATTTTTCTACCCGAGTAACAAAACTCATCTAGGCCTACTACTTTTACCTAATCTGATCCCTTCAGTATCGCCTGAATTTCCGACGCTACATTCCATCACCCTTGTTAATATTCATATTATACCTTTCTTTCAAGACACTGTCCATTCCGTTTTACTGCTATTCCAGGTCCTTTGCTGTGACAGAATTACCATGTCATCAGCAAGCCGCAAAG
Source organism: Locusta migratoria (assembly GCA_026315105.1). Lineage (NCBI taxonomy): Eukaryota > Metazoa > Arthropoda > Insecta > Orthoptera > Acrididae > Locusta > Locusta migratoria. The sequence goes on along the minus strand of CM048744.1, from coordinate 177,134,476 downwards.
TTTTTATTTCTTCTCCCTGAGCTTTAATTCTTTCTCCAAATAGCTCCTTGCCTCAGTTCACAGCTTGCTCAATGTACACATTGAACAACATTGGGGAAAGGCTACAATCCTGTCTTTCTTCCTTCCCAATCACTTTGAGGATTTCATGCTCTTCGATTCTTAATAACTGCTGTCTGGTTTTTGTACAAGTTGAATATAACTCTTCGTTCCCTACAATTTACCCTTGCTACCTTCAGAATTTGAAAGTGTGTATTCTAATCAACATTGCTAAAAGCTTCTTCCAGATCTAGAAATTCTAAAAAACGTAGGTTTCACTTTTCTTAACCCATCTTCTAAAATAAGTCGTAATGTATTGCCTAGCGTGTTCCTACATTTCTTCTAAATCCAAACTTATCTTACCGAAGGTCAGGTTTCACAAGTTTTCCCATTCGTCTGTAAATAATTCGTGTTAGTATTTTGTATCTATGACTTATTAAACTTATAGTTCTCTAATTTTCACTTGCTTTCTTTGGAACCGGAATTACTATATTCTACTTAAGTCGGAGGGTATTTCCCTGTCTCGTATATCTTGCATATCACGTGAACAACGGTACAACGATATCAGCAGTTTAGACGGAATATCATCTACTCCTGGAGCCTTGTTTCTACTCAAATGTTTTAGTGCTCTGTGAAATTCTTCTCGCATTACCGTATCTCCAATCTCATCTTCCTCGACTTCGTCTTCCGTTTCTAGAATACTGCCTTCAAGGATATATGTATAAGCCCTCTAGATATTCCTTTCACGTATCAGCTTTCCCTTCTTTGCCTAGTACTGATTTTCCATCTTAGTTCTTGATATTCATACCGCTGCTTTCCTTGTTTCCAAACGTCTCTTTTTATCTTGATGTAGGCGGTATCTATCTTTCCCCTAGTTATACAGTCTTTTACGATCTTGCATTTCTCCTTTAGTCATTCCTGCTAAGCCAGTCCTCACTTCCTGTCAACCTCATTTTTCAGACGTCTGTACTCTTTTTTGCCTGCTTCACATATTAAGTTCGGTATCTCCTGTGTTATCCAAGCATTTCTGTTAGGCCTTGTCCTTCTGCCTACATGATCCTCTGCGGCCTTCATTAATCAATCTCTCAGAGCTACCCACTCTTCTACGGTTTTACTTTCCCCGTTTCAGTCAATCCTTGCGTAATACTCCCTCTGAAACTCTCAACCATCTCTGGTTCCTTCAGTTTATCCAGATTCCATCTCCTTATTTTTACCTTTTTGCAGTCTCATAAGTTTTAATCTACAGTTTATAACCAGAAAGATATGGTTAGAGCCCATAATCTGTCCCTAGATATGTTTTACAGTTTAAAACCTGTTTCTAAACCTTTACCTTACTATTATAAAGTCAATCTTGTACCTCACCGCGTCTCCTGGTCTCTTCTACGTATATAACCTTCTATCACGATGATTAAAGCAAGTGTTTGTGATGATTAAATTGTGTTCCGCATCAAAATTCTTCATATCTCACATGGTGGAACAAAAGGGAGACCACAATATTGAGAAGGGGACATGCTCCATGCCTCCCCGGTGATGACGCTAATGCACAGTAGTAACACTGAGTTCTGGCCGGCCGCGGTGGCCGAGGGGACTGAGGCGCTTCAGTCACGGTCTGCACGGCCACTACGGTCGGGGGTTCGAATCCCCCCTCGGGCATGGATATTTGTGCCGTCCTTAGTTGTAGGTAGTTCATAAGTTTAGGGACTGATGACCCCGTAGTTAAGTCCCTTAAGCTTAACAAACATTTGAACATTTTTTGAAGTGAGTTCTGAGCATACATGCTGGTACTGCGTCCTTGGCAGAACCGCTCTCCCCCTCTCCCAACGAATGCTGCGAATTTTCGTCTCAGGCTTTCGATTTCAAAGGACAAAATAAAAAGTATACTTTTAGCCACTAAAATTTTCAAGTTGTAATCATATTTAATTTTATTAATATACACTGACAAGGAGAGGACGCCTAATGGTCATCGCCGAATTCGTCCAGATTTATGGTACATGGGGGGCTTGTTGAGACACTAAAGTGCCCCAAATGGGAACTCCAGATGGCCAAGCGTTTAGAAAATAAAAGAAGTTTGATACAGATCTATCCCCATATGCATCTTATCAACTGTCCCTGTGACGGCATGTTTATGAAGCGGTGTTTGCCTCAGAAGTAAAAGATCGAATTCGTATTGACAAGGTCGCGGGTTCAACTCCACCCGGCGGCTAATTTTTTTTCTGCTCCTTGGCAATGCGTACACCTACATATTGTTGCCGTAGGGTTCGTGAGGACAAGATTAGATTAATTACAGCACGCACGGAGGCATTTAAACAATCATTCTTCCCACGTTCAATACGTGAACAGAATGGGGAAAAACTCTAATAACTGGTAGAGTGGGACGTACCTTCTGCCATTCACTTCACAGTGGTTTGCAGGGTATTTATGTAGATGTAGACTGATGTCACAATAAATCGCAACATCATATAGGCTATTTTATTAATTTATATAAGAAAAAAAAATCATAGGCGTTGGATGAAATTCGGGACTACAAACATTTAAAAAGGGACTGTAGTTAACGCGTACCTGGGGACGTCGTGTATGAAAATCAATACTTCCATTCTTTTGTAATTGATCTATTAGATGTACCGTGGTGATATTCATCGAAGAAATGGGGGAAGCAATAATTTTGACCGCATCTTGCGCGCGTTATGAGATTGTGCACATATAAATACAAGATAACATATATGGTGTTGCGGTTAATAGTGAAGTCGGTAGTATACGCACTGCCAAGGAGCAACAGCACCCGCGAACCTTTCAATGAAAATCCGATCTCTTACCGCTGAGCCAAACAACGCTTTCTAAACAGACTCTCTCAGGGGCAGTTAATAAGGTGCGTATGATGATAGATTCGTATCAAAACTCCTTTTATTTCCTAAACGCTTAGTCATCTGGAGTTCCCATTTAGTGCACTTTAATATCTCATCACGCCCTACAGGTACCATAAATTTGGACGAATTCGGCGATGACTAATAGGCATCCTCTCCTTGTGAGACATTTTAAATGTCTTATACCGAAAGCTCAGATAATGCACGCATAACGCCAACTTCTATTATGAAATCGTGAAAAAAAGGAGTTTGTTCTACATAACAAGAGCAAGTGAAGTTACTACTATCAGGAGTTAAAAATCAGATGACTGCATGAATGTGGTATTTATGTTTTATTATGTTTAATCAGGCGCAGATTATTATTTTCTAAACTAAGAAATCTTACAACTCCTGAAATGTGCTGATTTTCCCCCCGCTAAAACAAGAGCTTTGTCGCTATAAAAGCCACCGCTCTTGAGTTTCAAAGTTATCGCCTCATTCCGAATAGTTCCGACAATGGAGTCACTGTTCGCCTGTTTTGTGCGTTTACAATGCGCACAGCTTTAATGGCCAGATAAAACAATCAGATCCATATTATTCGTTCTTTTTTATTCCTTTCTTACATCAATTTGAGCAGCTCTTCAACTTCGTGTTTCATGTATTATGAAATAGTAAAACAGTACAGACGTGGTTACCAACTGAGTATAATATATGCTGCAGGGGCTATATAAAACATGATTTATCTCCTAACACCACTCATACTTAGGTGACGCTTGTCACTATCATGGCGGCAGGCCGAAGGTTCAAATTATGCCGCGACAGCAGTGCCATTAGGGAGTCTAGTAATTTTTTACAATCTTTGGCCTAGAAGACTCAGTTTTAAAGTGCCACGCTACAAACCCAAAAGATCCGGAGTTCGATCCCCCCCCCCCGATCCATATTATTCAATAAAAAGTAGCGAGAGCACCAGGCATTCTGAGTGTAAAGACACTGTCGGGTTGAATAAACCCCATATGAGCGTAACTCAAATGTTTGTAAATCCATCGGACTCAACTACGTGGTTATTACTGTAGCTTACAAACTCATACCTGCCAACTTTTGAAAAGGGCTGTCAGTAAAACTCACGTGCAGCATAAAATCTGGGAAATAACTTCCACATAGTCCGGTTTGACAAAAATAATGATTTTTTTCAGGGTTACAAAATAGAATAATGTAATCGTATCTACATACGTCAAAGGCCATTGTTCAATCGGACATAACAATCAAGAAGAAATCCACGTTAAATAGCAGCAGGCACGGTGAATATTTGTTTAGAGCATACAAAGCCGGACTTGCTTGATAAATTAAGCAGATATGATATAGCTGAGAAAGGTTTTGCACAGTAAAACTTGTTTAAAGGCAAGAAATAATAAGACACACTGCAAATGATATGCTAGTTAGACTATAGCCTGATTTTCTCTCTTGCATAAAAGGAAAACTTTACCAAGAACAAAGGAATGGATGAAAACTGTGCATCTTCAATTTTGTCTCACCTTGAGTGCAAACGTAATTTATTTAGTCACAGGCGGTACGTAAAGAAGTACTTCCTCATTGATGGAAAGAAATGGTATTTATCTGTATCCTGGAAATCGATAAGAATGTTCTAGGTCTGAATGTCAATAACTACAACTCATCACGACTTCTTTGAATTTGCAGAGCAGAGCCTGTCGACCCCTGAGATCCACATAAAACTTTAAGAACTGTTATCCTGCCTTTAAATTCAATTCCAATGGCGTCAACACAGAACACGGCACGAACATCAGAGTTAAAAGTGCCAATCAGTATCGTAGACGTATCTTCGACCCACACAAACAATCGATTGAACGTATGTGGTGTGATTATCGAACGTTAACGTTTCAATTTTTTGTGCAAGTCGTAAAATAACACCGACCATCCGTAAAACCGTAAAATGATGCAATTTCCGTACATTTTACGGATAAACCGTAAAAGTTGGCAGGTATGCAAACTACTTAAACTACGGTAAACTAACCAAAAGACAACGTCAACACCCACGCCCTAACGGGGACACGAACCCACGACGGGAAAGGCCGCGCGCACCGCAGCACGGCGCTCCAGTGCGCACCACTAGTCCGCCGCGGCATAGCGTAACTGAATCTTGGCTTGTGACTAATCACTGATTGCTCGCCATCAGAAGTTCGAGTCCTCCCTCGGGCATGGATGTGTGTGTCTGTTGCCCTTAGCTATTTAAGCAGTTCGTAGACCTAGGGACTGATAATCGCAGTACTAGTTAAGTCCCTTATATTTATAAACATTTGAACACTTTTTGCTTCACATCCAAACAAATATGACAATGTAAAATGTAAACGTTCACGGCCGGAATGGTCAAAATTACTAAAAATTTCCGGGCTGTTTTTACATATGAGAATATTTCGAAGCTTGTGGAAACTGTGTTATGTCTTCCTGATACAAATGTAGCAGTCGAGCGTACCTTCTCTTTGATGAGTAAGATACGGACATCTGAAATGTTCAAATGTTTGTTGAGTCTATGGGACTTAACTACGGGGCCATCAGTCCCTAAACTTACAAACTACTTATGAACTACTTACAACTAAGGACGGCACAAATATCCATGCCCGAGGGGGGATTCGAACCCCCGACCGTAGTGGCCGTGCGGACCGTGACTGGAGCGCCTTAGTCCCCTCGTCCACCGAGGCCGGCGGGACATCTGAGAAAACTCAAATGAAAACAGAGACCTTAAAAGGAATTCTGATGGTGAAAATTAATTTGAAATACACGTGTTCAGAATTAAATGACGTTTTATAGGGAATCAAACATTTATTGAATAATATTCATTCATCACAGAAGTGTCTTTTACAAACTTTTAATATTTGGGTGTATTTTAATTATACAATAATTGTACGTGACCACGTTTTAAATTTGTTATATCATCATCTGGTGGCTATTATTCATATTGGGGGCTGCAGTCTCCCCCCCCCCCCCCTCAGACCCACCAAGAGTCTTCTTTAATCTTTCTCCTTTTTTATTTTTCTTTTAGCCCCCCCCCCCCCCCCCACCCATTGCACACACACAAAATCTCGAATTCGCCACGGGCCCCAGCATCCTTTTCCAGAAATGTGGACACCATATATTTTTCTCAAACATAGAAACCAGAGTAATTTACAGATTTATTATATGTCCAGTACCTATGGGGCAAATTTTTTGCTATAGAATATGGGAAATACACTGTACTCTTGTGTTTGTTTTGTATGTAGTGTATGATCAGTTAGCTATTTACTAAGTAATAATAGATTTGTGGTTGCTTGCACAATTTAATTGCTTGCCTAGGGAATATGAACATCAGCCTCCTAGTACTAAAGGGTTCCACTCCTTGGAGTCAAGAAAGAAAACTAAAAAATACACTGTTAGGCGCACATTGGTAAAAATCCGTATACTGTCTTATATTTACAAGTGCTAGCAACTTCAGAGATTTGACACTTGCAGTGTTATAGCAGTAAGGAAAAATCTTGTTGCTTTGAGTGTATGTCAATCGAGAAATTAATTGCATATAAGTAACATATGTGAATGCGAGCGATCTATACAGCGGTTTTGAATATCATTGTTATTTGTGTGCAAAGCATAAAACAACTGCTGGCCACTGCGCCTTATAGCATCATCATCTGAGAGACCGACAAATCATATTTAGTAAGCCGGGTTGGATACGAAGAGCTCGCGGTTCCTCTCAAAAGTCCCAACCATTCACTCCCCCGCTAAAAAATTAGGCTTTTCATAACGTTCATTATTTCAAATTCGCTAAGGGTATCAGGTATCATTAATGTAGTTGCAAAATTTTGATGAGGAGAGCTCTAAATTGAATCGGATTAGAAATTCTGGTTTTATAAAATTCAGTGCGACATTATCGCACCTACTCAGCAAACGGATCTTCGTAATCTTATACGAAGGGCACTACTACAAAGAAATTTCTTGTACCCTTGATTATAAATAAGTTGATGATTTGCTACAATTATTATAATGACTGTGTTATGTCATACTGTTGCTCCATTGCATTGACTGAAGATTTCGAGAAATTGAATCTCCTATTTAATGTATAAATCGGATCTTTTGTGAAGTTAATAAACAAAATAATTCTCGATGATCTCGAAATTGTCTTTTACAAATTTATCAAGAATGAAACAAGACGACGAAATTTTCCAAGAAACGTCTCTACCTTCTTGTGCTACATCGTTAGATGTATTATTTCAGACCTGTCCATATATACCACCCAGGTGATATCGCTTTATCTTGGTGTACATAGTAATTTGCGATAGCTTAAAATACTTTACACTACAAACATTTCACTTCAGTTTCATGGATTTGGGCGAATCGATAAAAAAAGATAATGATATATGTTTAGGACAACTTTAAGGAATGATAATACATATGAATACTATAAAGTAGTGTGTGTGTGTGTGTGTGTGTGTGTGTGTGTGTGTGTGTGTGTGTGTGTCAAAATTTGTCATGATCTTAAACATAACGTGATGAAACATTATGGCTTAAAAAAATCAAGTACAATGAATGTAAAAAATAAAATAAAACAAAATTCGTAACTTTATATGATTTGTATTTATGATTAATTAGCAGAGACATAATAAAATAAATAATCGCTTTTCGTTTTGCCACCCCCCCCCCCAATACTCGCAAACTGATTCACCAGTTTAAAAAAGAAAGACATAGTTGCGCCTTCTTGATTTTACTCACAGGCGCTGAGCATGGTCGGCGCTCCACTGAATACTCAACCGACACTGAAAACCCTTCTGAGCAGATACTGAGTACAGCATAAAAAATTGGAGGCAATACTTTCCAATCCGCCCTCGTACTTACATATTATTCTTTCTGTTTCTTTGTATATTCATGTTTATACATGAAATGTCAAATTATTTGTCCGCTGCGGCAGAATAGCAGTGCGCACAAAGGCGCCTTGCTACGGTGCGTGCGGCCGTTCGCTGTCGGAGGTTCGAGTCCTCTCTGGGGCATGGTTGTATGTGTTGTTCTTAGGATAAGTTACTTTATTTGATTAATGATGGAAATTCTCCTCAGAGATGATACATTATTTTTCATGAGATAGATTGGCTAGCCAGTACTTACCTTTGTGCTGTACCGCCGATAGTGACACAAACGAACAAAAAGATAAAGGACAAGCTTTCGGAACACAGTTCCTTCTTCAGGTGGGAGAGCAGGGAAGAAAAAAGGATGGGAACGGAAGGGAAAGGTAATTCACGACCTAGGTCAGGAGGATGGTGTTTGACGAGTGTGGACGTCATGACTTAGGTCGTGAATTACCTTTCCCTTCCATTCCCATCCTTTTTTCTTCCCTTCTCTCCCACCTGAAGAAGGAACTGTGTTCCGAAAGCTTGTCCTTTTTCGTCCTTTCTTTATCTTCATTTGTGTCGCTATCAGCGATAAGTTAAAGTAGTTTGTAGTTACGGGGCCGTTGGCCAGTGCAGTTAGGTCGCATAACTTAGAAACATTCGAACATTAATCGTCCGATAATTTTCATATTTATACGAACTTGGGTATTTGATAATCTGATGTCAAATTAGAGAAATGCATTACTAGATTGGCAAAGAGGCGTCTGTTGCTGAAGTGTTAGACCGCGACCTTACAGCACCAGATGTGAAGTAGTTTATCACCTTCTGGGCTACTGGGCTACTACATATTTTTCAGATACGAAATGACATTTTAAGCTGTACCAAATGGCCCAAACAAGTCCCGTATTTGCGCCCAGACACATGCTATCAACAATAATTGAACGTTCTACTTATGGGAGCAATTTTATAACATCATAATATAATAAGGATACTTTGCAATCTATTGTGACTGATAACAGATTAATAAATACAGTAACGCCACTAAAGCAACGCGGTTCGTTACTTGGGTATCAGAATATATTAGAAGTAAAGAATTACACAAGGTTTCTGTTGTTACATCTTACGTTAGTAGGAAGGTACACAAACATTTTTATGTATGGTGAGGCAAGATGGCGGCGTCAGGCATCGACACAGGTACGCCTTTTCATATTTACTGCCGGTCTAGAAATGTATGTCTTGTTTGTTAAGTCATCCGTTTCATAGATCTCTAACACCAAGGAAAATCACCTGAATATACAGAGATAGGTAGCTTCGATATACAGGTTGCTGTTCCCAGCCCATGGGACAACAACATCAATGTCTCTATATCGTTTCACATGCTTCGTATGATGATAGCAACAACAAGAAACACCAGCGTTCAGGAATGATATTAACTGTAAAATATCGAAGAAAACCTAACAGTGAAAGTGACTGTTAAAGTTCTAGACACATATCGGATAACACCAGTGAGTGTAAAAATGTTCGTTAAAGCTACCCAGACGTTCCAAAAATTTAAATATTTGTGGCCATTGGTTTCCACAACTCTTAATGACAGAGATGATGGAAAAACAGGTAAAGTTTACTGAATTATGCGGAAATGAAGGTATTCAGGATTTTCAAGTGCAAACAAGCGGCTACTTCCCAGGTTACACAAAAAATTGATGGGATATCCTATAGACAGAAAAGAAGAGGGACCAAGAGAAGAAAAGAAGATCAGTTTGACTCAGATGATGCTCAATATGGTGCAGGAAAATATTAGTGGTAATTAATTCTCATCAATAACTGTACTAGAATTGCAATATTAAACTTTAAATTGATTTTTCTCAAAAATACATTTTTTTTAAACTTTCAGGTTGATTTAAGTCTAAGGAAGTCCTTTCTGAAGGCAATTGTATGGAGTGTTGCCTTGTATGGGAGTGAAACATGGACGATAAACAGTGCGGACAAGAAGAGGATTGAGACTTTTGAAATGTGGTGCTACAGAAGAATGCTGAAGATTAGGTGGGTTGGTCGCGTAACTAATGAGAAGGTACTGAACAGAATTGGGGAGAAAAGAAATTTCTGGCATACCTTGACTAAAAGAAGGGATGATTGGTAGGACACATTCTTAGACATCAAGGAATTGTGAATTTAGCGTTGGAGGGAAGTGTGTGGGGTAAAAATCTCAGAGGAAGACCAAGAGATGGATACAGTAAGCAGATTCAGGCAGATGTAGGTTGCCGTTCTTATGTGGAGATGAAGAGGCTTGCTCAGGATAGGGTATTGTGGAGAGCTGCATCAAACCAGTCTCCGGACTGAAAACCACAACAACAACAACAGAATAAAAAAATTCTTCAAAACCATTAGATTTATTATGTTCATTTTACTTGTAAATTGAAACAAGATGTCCCAGCTATCTTGTGCACCCAAAATATTTCTGGAACAATAACAGCTATTGGAAAACGACTTTCACCGTTATCAATGTACCTCTGGGGCCCATGAATGTACATATTTGGAAACATTCTAAAACGAAAGCAAATGTGTTTTTTAACACAAACTTATATTTTTTTAAATGGACACCCTTTATTTTTTCTTCAGCAATCCATAGCATGAGAAATGACATAAACAATGGCGTTGATTGCATCGCAATATTTCAGTTACATCCCAAGATATTGCGACGTGAAGTTGACGCTTTAAATACGCGAAACGCGCGGCTAGCGCACGTCCTGAGCAGCATGGGGTTCTCGCCTGAGTCTCAGGACGTGCGCTAGACGTGCGTTTCGCGTATTTCAAGCGTCAACTTCGCGTCGCAATGTCTCGGGATGTAATTGGTATATTGCGATGCAATCAACGCCATTGTTTATGTGATTTGTCATGCTATGAATTGCTGAAGAAAAAATATAGGGTGTCCATTTAAAAAAAACATAAGTTTGTGATAAAAAACACATTTGCTTTCGTTTTATAATGTTTCCAAATACTTACATTCATGGACCTCAGCCGTACATTGATACCGGTGAAAGTCGTTTTGCAATAGCTGTTATTGTACCAGAGATATTTTGCGTGGACAAGATAGCTGGGACACCCTGTATATATAATGATGTGTATGCAGTAAAAATTTCGTCGTTTTATCACTTAAAGTTCCTTTGAAAAGTGTACCTATTGAAAGGGGAAAATAGCATTGGCAGAATAGGGATAAAATTGCCTTCCGCCTCCTCTTAAAGAAAGCGTGGGAGGGGCTGACCGCCAGAGCATGGTGGACGGCGCGGCGGCCAACAGTTGCGGAGGCCGCCGCCAGATGTCGGGCGGCGCGCGGGCACGAGGGGGCGGGCAGTGGGAGGGGCCCGTTGTACACAGCGGGGAGGGGCGCTCTGCTTCCATGGCGCCAGCGCAGCCACTCACCCTGGCCTTCCCCACGCCGTGGCGCACAAGGAAACAAGAGACGCGGGAAGTGCCTAATGCTTCCGCAGATTGGGGGGGAAAAATAAAACTGCCCAGCAAAATATTTACGACTGCACTGAAGCACGAGCGATCTTCGTTAATGAACATCACAGAAGATGCCGCACAGGTAAAAATCACGAGGGGAAGAGCTCAGGTGAATAAAGTGGCAACGATATTAGATCACCTCTGTTGATTGTACGAGGCGCGTCCAGAAAGTTAAGTTCCGTTTGGTAATAAAATGAAATTGTACACAGATACAGAAGAAATTTTTATTGCACAAAATTCTACAACTCTTAAACTACTTTTCCACATAACTGCCGAAATTTTGCAGGCATTTGTCATAGCGTGGCACCAGGTTTTGGATACCTTCTCCATAGAAATCTGCCGCCTGTTGGTTGGTAACAATTTCATGCATCAGTGATCGTGAAATTTGGGGGAAGTCCATAGCAAGAGCACTAATTGTAAACCTACGGTTTTCCTGGATCTTGTCATCAATCGCGTGAACGAGTTCTTCTGTAACCAAAGATGGACGCCCACTTCGTTCTTCATCGTGCACATCACTACTCCCGCCATTGAACTGTCGGACCCATCTTCACACCATCGAATCACTCATCGCATTTGGTCCGTAAACATAGCAAATTTGCCGATAAATTTCACTTGGTTTCACTTTCCTCGCATTCAGAAACCGCATTACTGACCTGATTTCACAGGCGGTGGGATTTTCAATCAACGCTGAAATTTCAGACAAGCACAACAAAGCTTTACGTAACTGATAGCGATCTCCAAATGGCGCACGTTCTTCTCCTTGATACACTTCGTCTACAACGCATGTGCGAAACTGCAATCGCAGCGTTGCAGCGGAGAGAAATTGAAACGGAACTTACTTTCTGGACGCGCCTCGTATAAAGCCTCATGCGCACGTGACTACGTTGTCAAGGTGGTGTGGGGCAGTCTTGCTGAAAATAGTTGTCCATCTTTTGTGAGTTCATCCATAGAGTGATTAAACAGTTTCTTGATGTAAAAGTCACCATCACATGTTAGGTGGAAGAATCGCGTTCCGATGGCGATAACAGACACTGGGCACCAAGCACCAATCTTAAGATCAAGCAAGGGCTCTTAAAAAGTACAGATGGGGATTTTCTGATGTAAAACTGAGCATGTTTTACGAGTTCACATAGCCTGACAGCCTAAATCAGTCCCCATCTAGAGCAATTAAAAACGGAGGATCCGAAATTCCTGATTAGATTTTAATAATATTTACTCAGAAATCATCGGTATAGCGTAACATGCAAAAGTTGGAGGCCAACAGAAATTTTGTATGGGTACAGATCACGCACGTCCTTTGTGATGTAACAACACGACGATCTCATAATTTCCATTCGTACGATGATAATTTTTAAAGTAAGGGCCTATTTATAATGGCCTTTTCAACATAGCCAACCTAGCACCAGTTTATGGATCCCAGCATCTAAGAATTTTTCCGCCTGACGGTGACCTCCTCCTTCTCTCTCTTCTTCTTTTCTTTCTTTCTTTCTTTCTTTCCTTTTAAGCTAAGTTTGTCAGTAACAATGTAAGAAACTATCGAACCACCGATTTTGAAACTTATGGAAATATCTGATGCAGCTCATCAATAGTGAAGCGCCTGTTTTGGGGAGTTGCCACAAGGAAGGAACGAACGAAGCAAGCTTAGAGTTTAACGTTCCGTCGACAACGTGGTCATTAGAGACGGAGCTAACGCTCGGATTTTCGATTAAGGACAGGGAAGGAACTCGGCCGTACCCTTTCAAAGGAAACATCCCGGCATTGTCTGCAGTGATTTAGGGAAAGCACGGAAAATCTAAATCTGGATGGCCGGTGGTGGATTTGAACCACCTTCCTCCCTAATGCGAGTCTAGTGTGTTACCATTGCGCCGCCTCGCTCGGTGCAATTACCACAAAGTGAAGTCTTCTTACATTACAGTAGGCAGAGTCCAGCTAGATGGTAATCCTATTTTCACCAAGCTGTCTCAAAGAGGTCAGTAGTTACGTTGACTTTGCTAGTACACCTAATGAGCCGCGGTGGAGTGGCCCAGCGCTTTAAGGCGCCTTGATGCGGAGCGCGCGATCGCTTCCCGTCGGAGGTTCGCTTCCTCCCTCTGGCGTATGTGTATGTGTGTGTGTGTTTTGTCCTTAAGTCTATAAGCCTACGGAGTGATAATATCAGTAGTTAAGTCCATAGATTTATAAACATTTGAACATTTTGATTACACCTAATGCGCTTTCTCTGTTACGGCAACATCGCTGAAAGCTAAGGTACGTCCTCGTTTCTTGACGACCCCCACGAAGAAATCTAACACTGACATATCGGAATGGCATTACTGAGAGTGTATAAATGTCAGGCCGCGCAGGAGTAGACGACCGGTCTGGAGAGCCACGTTATGGATCGCGAGGCCTCCCGCGTCGGAGGTTCGAATCCTCCCTCGGGCATGGATATGTGTGTTGTCCTTAGGTTAGTTTAGTTTAGTTTAAGTAGTTTGTAAGACTAGGAACTGATGACCAGCGTAGTTTGGTTCCGTAGGATTACAAACATTTGAACATTTATAAATGTCAATTACAATGGTTGAATTACGTTAGATTGTTGCCAGAAAATAGCCAGGTGTGCGCTGTTATCCATTTCCCTTTTTCAGACTCACGCATAACGTACTGTCACTGTGATCGTGTTCTCAGTTGGCTTTGATATGTACTACACTCGACCGGTAATCCCGATATATATATGCCGCAGCAGGAATAGCAACAAAAACAACAGTATGATGGTTTTTGCTTGCCAGACGACACGAAATCCAAGAACGCCTGGACTTTATGTGGGAACTGCTTGACATTCACTGTATTGAAAGAATTTGTTGGAACCTTTTTGAGCGCTGAAACATCCCTGACTTGGGGTAGTTCTTGAAAATAACTTCAATATGTAGGAGTCGAAGGATGGAACATTACAGGTTGAAGTCCCTTTGAGAACGAAGTCATGAGAAACGGAGCACATGCAACATGCTCTCATTACGGAAGGGTCACGAAAAAAATGTCAGTATTCCTCACAATCGATTAAGAGAAATTATGGAAAACTGAAGTCCGGAGAGTGGGTCGGAAAGCCTGCTCTCCCGCAATTCGAGTCCTTTGCGCAAAGTACTAAATTTCTGGATTCCGAAATATTGAAACATTTCGACCGTTTCGAGGCTTTGAAATAAATTCAACGGCGATGTTGAAAATTTGCGCTGGACGGGGATTCGAACGCGGATTGCACGCTTCGGGCCAGCGGTCGTCTTAACCAATTAGGCTATTTAGACAAGCTTTCCTTCCAACCCAAATTCTCAACTTGTAGCACACTACGATGGCAATGCCCCTACCCAATGGTTCCTCATGCTCGCAGCCTCTACTGTATCTCCGAAAGGGAGCGAGCGTTTTAATGCGTCCGCATTGAAATTGCCATTGCCTGTTGGGACATATTACAATTATGGACATGGTGTCTGTTCTATTCTGACATGAGCATTACTCAAGACGCGGTCGCACAACCTTTCCTATATGTGGTCTCCTTTACAGAGGAATCACATCTTCCAAAAATTCTCCCAATTTTTTATCCGTTCATGTTTCACCCCCGTACAACGCTGCCGCGGTAGCGTGGCCGAGCGCTAAAAAATGTTCAAATGTTTGTTAAGCTTAAGGGACTTAACTACGGGGTCATCAGTCACTAAACTTACAAACTACTTATGAACTAAGGACGGCACAAATATCCATGCCCGAGGGGGGATTCGAACCCCCGACCGTAGTGGCCGTGCTGACCGTGACTGAAGCGCCTCAGTCCCCTCGGCCACCGCGGCCGGCTGGCCGAGCGCTCTAAGGTGCCTTGGTGTGGAGTTCGAGTCCTCCCTCTGGCATGTGTGGATGTGTTATCCTTAGCATAAGTTAGTTTAAGTAGTTTGTAAGCCTAGCGACTGATAACCGCAGCAGTTAAGTCCCTTAGATTTTCAAATATTTAATTTTTCATAACATCGCATCGCTGCGCTCCAGACAATGCCTTCAAAAAAAGACTTGCTAACACTTCAATGGCCACAGATTTCACTTCTTCAAAAATTTTGCTTCCCACAACCATTCTGAATTTAATACGTTCTCCGGATCTCCCGGTTAAAAATACACTTTCTTCTGGGTTAAAATACATTTTTCCAATAGAAATACACCTTTTTCCGGGTGAAATTTTTTTTGCGTTATAAGTCGCAATATACTTTTCCTTCTAACAACGAAACTTATAATTTCTTTAAAAGGTAAATGTTTCACACACCGGCCCAGAAGCTGGGGTATCGGTGATGTTTTCGTGATGTGTCGGCGAGAGAACTAATATGGTGTAAAAACGGCCAATCAGGAGTCTGGTGCAAACATACAGTGAGAATGCTGTTTCTTATTTCCCCTGTTTCTAAATGCAGCTAAAAATGTTGAAATGTTTGTAATCCTATGGGACCAAACAACGTTGGTCATCAGTCCCTAGTCTTACAAACTGCTTAAACTAAGTTAAACTAACCTAAGGACAACACACACATCCATGCCCGAGGGAGGATTCGAACCTCCGACGCGGGAGGCCTCGTGATCCGTAAAATGGCGCTCCAGACTGCTCGGCTCTAAATGCAGCTCGCGTGTATTTCAGATTTTTCGTGACGACACAGACGTAATTTATGAGAAGGTAGTTTATCCTTTCGCTGTTTTTTTTTTTTTTTTTTTTTTTTTTTTTTTTACGAATATTTTACGATTTAAAATAATATTGTTAGGGTGGAACCCAACAGAAGAGTTTTAATTGCGCAATTATATTTACACTACTGCTTGTCAAAATTGCCGTTTTTTGCGAATGTCACTATTTAGAGTATGTTGTCAGGCGCGAACCTAATAAGTGAGCCGGCCGCGGTGGCCGAGGAGACTGAGGAGCTCCAGTCACGGTCTGCACGGCCACTACGGTCGGGGGTTCGAATCCCCCCTCGGGCATGCATATTTGTGCCGTCCTAGTTCGTAAGTAATTCATAAGTAGTTTGTAAGTTTAGGGACTGATGACCCCGTAGTTAAGTCCCATAGACTTTACAAACATTTGAACATTTTTTTTCTAATAAGTGAGAGTACACAACGCACAATTATTTAAAAAAAAACCTGGTTGGTTATCTTCACTTCCCATGATTCTTTTATAATTTTTACTATTCTTATTCCATTATTCGTATTCTATCTATGAAGAACTAAAATATTAAAAGGCAACCTTGAAGCTTGGTGTTTTTCAACGTTTGCTACCCTGTAAAAAATAATAAACATAAATGTTCAATTGAAAATTTGAATAATAGCAACAACTGGCTAGTCTTCCGAGCCCACAATTGTCGCTTGTCCCCAAGTTGTACGTTCTGAATGGGAGTCAAACGGTTCGTGATTTAAGAAATTCATAGCACATTGCACTTTTTAACCCTTTAATGCACAGTGTACCTGATCAGCTACATACCTAATTTTTTGCATTATCTCTCAAATTGAGCAACATTTTACCACAAATTCTTCTGTAGCTGCGTGTATACATACTGTTACAGATGCCAGAATCACGTCACAGAGTGCTACTGAAACACTTTGACAGTTAGCTACATTGAGATAGTTGTAACATGTGCGTTTGTGAATTTTAGTATACCTCCGTTGCCATATAGAAGTAGTCAATCACACACTACCGTTACATTGAGACTTACTATTGTGCCGCTGATTTTTTCATAAAGTGACATTTACTGCATCGGGTACATCATGGAAATACTATACAGCTGACCAGCTATGAGCGGTTTGTTGGTAGTAGTGGTTAATAATTTTAAGAAACTTAAAAAAAAATCAGTATTTAGTCACTATATATCAATCGTGGTAGTTTTATAGTTTCAAATAAAAAGTCATACATTCAAGGGTTAACGCAACTTATCTTACGCAAATGGTCATTTATGGAAGAAATCAATATTCGCAAATTTTCCCCGTGATCTGTTAGAAATGTAAACAAATCAGATATCACACTAATCGAAAGCCGTTTGCTGTTACGAAGTACTGCATAGTCTTCGTCCCGAAGCCTTTGACACGTTCTGTTCTCGGCAGACTTGCGCGTTCAGTGTTTTACTGATGTAAATCGCGCATTTACTTTAGAACTTATTGTTTTGGTGTTATTCTCTCATTTTAATATTTCACCAGCTAAAAACCCGGCGTTGCCCGGGTATTTATTTATTCCTTCCTTCAGTTAGTACTTTTTTGGGTAGTGGCAGGGTCCGAACCACTGATCATCACCATTACAATCCAACGCCCTATCCATTATATCACAGGTAACTGTAGTATGCGCCCTTTTTTCTTGTACTATTAACGACAGTTAACTAATACTTATATGGCATTTTTAGACACTAGACTATCATTTATCGTACGAAAAACTACACTTTGTTAATTCTTCAGTGCGGCATTCTTTAGGAATGACAACGTACAAGTTACAATAACAAAATCATCAGATACGCAACGCAAGATGGCGTATGCCAGAGAGAGTTCTGGGCGAGGAATGTCACGTGACCTCTCTGAACGGCTGGTTTTCGCTAATTCAATAGAGGGTGTCAAATCTCCGTTATTTTTGCATATATCTCTCAAACTATACGAGATATGAAAAAAGCATAACAGAGCAAAGTTGTAGAGAATTTTCCCCTCTACAAATTAGGTTATTCAATTTTCGTGTCAGATGAAAGGTTAAGCCGTTATTTTCATTTAAATTTCTAGCTGTCGAAAGACGATCGCAAAGACCCACTTTCAGTGTTACTACCGTAACCTAAAGTGGGCCAAAAATCCGCGGGTTTTCCCCGGATCGTATACACCCTGATCTACTAGCCTCAGAGTCGCAATGAGATGTTACTGATTTATCATATTCACACTGCCTGCCATTTCACGGTAGGCGAATGCCGCCTTCGCGGTGCTGCAATTATAATGGCCGGTAACGGGGAACGTTAACTCTGGGCGAGTCCGCCACCCGGGCCCGGACGAGGGGAGTGCGGAGCATGCGCAGTGGAGAGCCGGCGAGCCAAGCGGTCTAATCGCGAGGCGCGCCACGTCGCGACCGCAACAGAAATCTCCTTTTCACCCAAATTAAAAGTGGACCGTCCTTTTTGCCGGGCGCGCGCAAGACGGGCCGGCACGTCCCCGAGTGGCGGCGGCCCTCAGCCATTCTCATGCAAATGACAGGGGGCGGCCAGGAGACGGCCAATTTCGATTCCGGCCGGCGCGAGCCGCTCCCGGCGCAGGGCTCTAATTTTACCGCGCACCGGGTCGCGAGTAATACGCCCACCATTTCGCTCGGTACCAGACGACGCGGTCTACAAGATACGGACCTCCTCCGCTGGAATAAAAGGCGGAAAAAATTGTACAAGAATAAAAAGAAAATGAGAGAGAGGAAAAAAAAAAGGGATGAATACGTGGAGCTGGCGACGGGGCGGTTGACTAGGGTGGGAGCAGGAGGACGAGGAGGAGCGGCACGAGAGAGCCGGCAGGCTACGTCAGGAGGAGGGGAGCGCTCGGGATGGGCGGTCGGGGCCAGTACAAATTTTTGTCCGGGGAAAATTTCTCCTTGGTCGGCGCGCACGGCGTGTGTGCGCCCGCGCATTTGCATGCGTAATGGTCCGGGCTGCCGAGGACCGCGCGTAAGGTAATGACGGCACACGTGACCGCCGGAGGCGACGCAGGGCCGGCCGGAGCAGCGGGGGAAGTGGGGGGGGGGGGGGGGGATCCTGCGACAGGCGCGCAACGTGACGCAGGGGACAAGCGCGTGGAGTCGTCGGGCACGCTCTCTTGACTGGAACGTGGTACGCCACCCGCCATACACGCGTGAAAGATGTGTTGCATACTCGTCAGGAGCATAGCGCTACGCCGTCGACGTACGACACGTAGGAACCCGGAAATAGAGGTATAGAGTTCTGTGGTGAATTCTAAGCGGTACAGCATTCCCGAGAGTCAAATGCGCTTTACAACTTGGTTAGAAACATAAAAGATCGCCTTTAACTCACATGCTGAACCTAAGAGACTGCATTAAGCCGCGGTGGAGTTGCCGAGCGGTCTAAAGCACCTCGCTGCGGAGCAAGCGGTTGCTCGCCGTGGAGGTTCGAGTCCTCCCTGGGGCATGGGTGTGTGTGTGTGTGTGTGTGTTTCTCCGTACGTTAGTTTGTAAGCTACGGAGTGATCACTACACATTTTGGTACGATAGATTTAGAGACATTTGAATTTTTACTGCATTACGTCGAACAATAATTTCGCTCTCCGGAGACATACTGGGTGTCTCACCTACGAGTCGTCAGGCGCATTTTCTCTAGTATTTGAGGAGATATTTGCAATTTTGTTTTTGCAATGTGTAGTTGGAGTTAGGCCAAACTAATTTTGATTATGACGCCATTCCTGTGACGTCTAGTGTAGATGTAAAGCGTCGGTTTGTTTTCCGTCACGAACAAAAGAATTTTAAAGCGAAAATTTGTGCGCTCAGTCGATAGAGCAGTCCCAAATTAGTCGAGTGGGATATTCGGTTTATCGAAATGTATTAACAGAGACAGTAAAACACGACAATTGACCGGTACTCCGGAAGCGGCTGCGTAGCGCTTCCATAAGGCAGTAGCAGACGGCGAGAGGCGTAGCGGCGCTACGTGAGATGGGGCGCTACTGGCGAGGACGAAGTGGCGAGCATGTGTGTACTGATACGTCGGTGTCTGTCGTGGGTATCAAAAGCATTGGACACTGGCTGAGAGCAATGGTAGTAGCCACATCAGTAATTCAGTACAATGCAGTATCATTTTCAAGACGATTTCACACAACGGCCATGAGTTTTAAATATTTCTATAGCTTATGGGACTTAACTACTGGGTCATCAGTCCCTAATCTTACAAACTAATTATGAACCAACTAATACTAAGGACGCCACAAATATCCATGTCCGAGGGGGGATTCGAACCCCCGACCGTAGTGGCCATGCCTCAGTCCCCTCGGCCACCGTGGCCGGCCCATGCGTTTCAGCTTCTGTATTACCCTAACACTATAATATCTATCGAATTTTACGAATGTCTGAGATTAATTAAAACACAGAACAAAGAAGACAAATTTGTTTTAATTTAGCTTAGTTACTGCACTTATTAGTGACAGGACTATACTGTACATTTAGGAAGCACTTACTAAGCAACTCAACAGTTAATACATTACTTAGTCGCTATCAAAGCAAAGCAGCGTACATCCGAGTTGCCTGCTTGACGACTTCATTACACATCCCTACAATTCGTAGTACGGTATCTCGTCAGATAGATGCCGTTTACTGCAGTAACAACAATTAAACAGAGTGCTTGTACAAGTTAACGTCAGCAGCACTTAACCATTACCAAAATCATGTCTGTTACTTATGAAGGTAAGTCACTCACGTCGACTGCTACTCCTTTACGAAAGCGCTACACAGCCGCTACCGGAATACTGCTTAATTGTCATGTTTACTGTCTCTGTTGATACATTTCGATAAATCGAATATCACACTAGACTAATTGGGTACTGATTTATCGACTGAGCACACACAAGTTTGCTTTAAAAATATTTTTGTTCTCGACGGGAAACAAACCAACGCTTTACATGTACACCGGGCGCCGCAGGAACGGCGTGAGGAGCAGAATTTGTTTGGCCTGAGTCCAGCTATACATTGCAAAAAAGAAATTGCAAATATCTGCTTAAACACCAGAGGAAATGCGGCTGACGACTCTTAGGTGAGACGTTCTGTATAGTCTCAACATATCAATTACACTGAATTTAAGACAAAGTATTGAATTAAAATTAGCGCCACGGCCGGAATCTCCTGATTAATATCACCTACGCCTCAAGTACATGCAGGATTGTTCCTATATACGTCCAGTCATTAATAGCTACTCCGCAATTGGATAGTCTCGGCAATATTGATACGAATTACAAAGGTGAACATGGAGGCAGATTTGAAGTCTGTGTTGTGGAGGGAGACGTGCTTAGGTTATTCGGCGCAGTCGCGTTATTCACAATGCCACGGTGGCTGAGTGGCTAAAGCAACTGCCTAGTAAGCAGGAGATTCCAAGTTCGAATCCCGGTCGTGGCACAAATTCTAATTCAACTTCTCTTCTCCTATTCAATATCTTTGTACTGTCGTTTCAATTTAAGGCACTCGTTTTACGATTTTTGTAATGTTATTTGATTGCTAAGAATACATGCTGCATCGAACAAACGCATTGTGGGCATCTATAAAACGCGTCATATTTGGTGCGATATGTTATAATAAAAGGACTGGTGCTTTTCATATTATTACTTAGGCTTCAATTGGAGATCAAGTTGTGCTTCATCACGTACAGCTGCAAAGTAAATATACTATTAAAAGCCATTAGGCGGACACGTGTTAACAAGCTTCGCATCCATTTCACTGTCGCTATTTTACCAAGAACAACTGCAGGATTACTACGAAATAACAAAATGTTCTTACAGTTTCTGAGAAACGGATTTCAACGACGCCAGAAGGACGACGACGTAGTTTCGTTGAAAATAATATTCAATGCAGGAAACAGTTCAAAATACTGCAGTCACATCAGGCAATGTCAAGCAGAAGTCTTCACATAGTGATCGCGATCCACGTCTTCCGCCATTTCAGATTCATTTAAGGCGAATGCGGTAAAGGTTGTTTCATGAATTGCCCCCTGCACTGTCCAACTGCGGTGGTGATATTAGCCCTTCAGAAATTGAACTAGACTCCCGTATACTGATTGGTAGACAATCAAAAAGTAAAATTTTTTTGCCCCAGTTTTTTTTCTTTTTCTTTTTTTTTTTTTTTTTTTTTTTTCTTTTTTTTGTGCCATTCTTAGATATTATGTGAATCGCACTGTGTGAAAATGCTGAAAACTGTTTTCACTCCTTAATTTAAGTTTGATGTTTTCTGTGTTATTTCTCATTTGTTTATAGACTTCACAGGAAAAACCTCCTCCAAAAGATTTCAATGAGCTTACGAAATTGTACAGCGTGACAGGAGTCCTAAACGATGAACTTTTATGAATAAATGACACGCATACAAATTATCTTGCTGATACTATTGTATTATGAAATATATAACCTTTCCTACCAGACGTTAATAATTTAAACTCGCAATTAGAGATACTCGCAAGATTCTTTGAATGACTAACAAGTTGTTGTTGTTATGGTCTTCAGTCCGGAGACTGGTTTGATGCAGCTCTCCATCCTACTCTATCCTGAGCAAGCCTTTTTGTCTTTCCTGATGACAACATCCTCCTGAGTAGTCCCCGCCCGGAGATCCGAATGGGGGACTATTTTACCTCTGGAATATTTTACCCGAGAGGATGCCATCATCATATTTCCATATAATAGAGCTGCATGTCCTCGGGAAAAGTAACAGCTGTAGTTTCCCCTTGCTTTCAGCCGTTCACAGTAGCTGTGTGGCAAAGCCACATTACCTGATGTTACAAGGCCAGCTCAGTCAATCATCCAGACTGTTGCCCCTGTAACTACTGAAAAGGCTGCTGCCTCTCTTCAGGTACCACATGTTTGTCTGGCCTCTCCACAGATACCTCTCCGCTGTGGTTGCACCTACGGTACGGCTATCTGTATCGTTGAGGCACGCAAGCCACCCCACCTCGGCAATGTCTGTGGTTCATGGGGATGGGACTAACAAGTATATATAAGTTTTTCATAGAAAACGTAAGCGAAAATTATACAATAAACCTTCAGTGTGTTGCAGGAAGCTCGATACATATGCAGAAACGACAGTTCAACTTCGATAACAATGCACAGCTTCTGTTCCGTACTGTGAAAATTAATTCAGGAAATTACCGTAGCTCTGGAGGCAACTAGAGTAATGTACATTTGATTATTAAGATGACCCCAAAGAAACAAATTAAGACGACGAATCTATTGTGTTAGAATGTTACCTGCACTGATACTTAATCATCCTTGTACCAGAAGTAGAATGTCTCACTTTAAGTAACCTGTGCTTATACACAGGCTTTTACATTAATTCTTGAATCATCATAGCTCATAATTATGTCGACTGGCTCACGAAGTAGGATATTCATGCTAGATCGAAAACACCATGTACAAAAAGTGGCTCTCTGTGTAGCTTTTCCTTCCTTGGAGTTCATCGGCAGGTACCGAAATTCATGAACTATTAAAAAGGTTTTAGTTTAAGAACTTAAATTTCGCACCCTTTTTTAAAAGTGCAAAAAGTGAAAACAAGTTGTTACAGAAAGATAGCTGATAGTTTAACGTTCTCATAACTACAACAAATAAAAAGTTTCTTCAAATGTTCAGAGACAGAATATATTTCATTCGAAATTTATGTTTTTAAACCATGACGCAGGAAAGCTTTTAACTATTTGACATATAAAAGTATCTGATTTTTAACCTTAAAATTGACGAAGAAACAATTTCCACGCCAGTAAATGAATTTATATTGCAGGTCATTAAAACTGTACTACGAGAAAGGTTAGTAACAAACGAAAATTTACTTACCATTGATGTGCATTAAATAAGAGCACACGATTTCAAAAAAGTATGTGTGGTCAAGAATGTAATACAATCCATAATTAATTGGTGACCTGCTGGTATTTTTGACGTGAAAATTACTACACAGAGCTACCACATTCGTCACAACAGAAGCAAACTCTAGCTTTGATACAGAATCGCACTAAGCCTACATGGCAGACAAGGGTACTTCATTCCATGCTGCTCACAGTTCATGAATTGTTGTGATTGAGTAGTAGTAGCGTAACAGCCTCTCAGAAAATTGAGAAACGACAAAGCCGCTGTGTAGTATTACCTCACATTCGTAAAGAGACAGTGTTGGTGCAGCCTCGGTTAGTCCATCCTACTTCTTGAGGTTACGGTGAAATGCTAGGGTGTGTTAAATATGTGAATGAAATATTCATTAACAGTTTTCTTACTTCTATGTATTTACAAGCAGAATTTTCTGCGTGTATATAAATAGAGTATGGCTAAAAGCAAACCCCCACAATTCCGTAAGCGGCCGACTGCGAACAGAGGGCAAACTGAAGAGCGCCCGGGCGGCCATTATGGTGGTGGCAAACTTTTTTTCAAAGTCCAAATGAAATGTTTGTAAAGCTTATGGGACTTAAATGCAGGGTCATCAGTCCCTAAACTTACAAACTACTGATGAACTACCTTATACTAAAGACAGCCCAAAAATCCATGCCCGAGGGAGGATTCGAACCCCCGATAGGGAACGGCCTCCCGCAACGCAGCATAGCGCCTCACGCGCTCGGCCGCTCCGCCGCAACTAGTAAACTTCCACGCGAACTTTAAATGTGCCTAAGACACTTTTGATTAGTGTGTGTACTCATTCACGAAAACTATGTCACATTTAAATATATAACTAGAAAACAGCTTCAGACTCTTTGAATTGGCAGCAACTATACGTTGTGTGTACATTTATGACTCGTACTGTGTAGAAATCGGCCAACAGCATTTGTTCTTCCTAACTCAACCGTATTATATTCAGTTTTTTAGCGTTCTAAGTGCAGCATATGAACGGAACTTATCGTCAGACACGATTTTTGGCACTTTCTCAGTATATTCTATGATGGTGAAACTTTCGTACGAACTTTAATTTCGGAAGAGTTTCACAACACTATGTCTTTGATTGAGTACCTGCTGTATTCTCCAATATGTAGATCTTTTATTGCATCAAAAATGGAACAGGGCTGCCTTTAACGGCTAATGTTAAAAACCGACTGCTTAAATGAAGTATCCCATCAGATACACAACTGTAACATAGCGTCTTATCATTTGAATACAGCAAACAGCCACCAGCAAATTCTTTGAAGAACACGAAGTATGCCATAACTTTTTCTTAACTAAGCGCATTTAACATTAGCATTAGGGTATCTAGCACGAATACTAGCATTTTAAATGCTGTAAGCCAAATATTTTACAGTATTGAGAACTGCCCAAAAGTCTGCAACTATCGTCATAGGGGTCAACTTCACAAGGTGCATCCAGTGTGGCTAAGTGTCATTCAAATATGGATTTGTACACAGTTCTGCAAACCCCTTTCAGTTGTTATGCCGATATCTATATCAGACTACCTTTAAATTCTTTGTTACAAGTTGCTAATATTAATTTCATGAATAAAAATTCGAACTGCAGTGAGGCAACTAGTCTCAGGCCCTCAATAGTTACTGTACACTATCATAAAAAGAAACTTTTTGAACTTTCTGGTCACCAGCACTGCCTAAAGTAGCTCGTTTTTAAGAGCTACCAGTATGGTAAAAGCCTGTTATTTATTTCATTCAATCCTGTATTGTATTGCCTGTCAAATAGTGGGGCTACTTGTATTCCTAAAACGTATAAATGGGAAGACAGTATTCGATCTGGTTATTCCTTTCTTAAATCAATTTGTGCAGTTAAACGCTGAGCAGCTCTTGAACATCATGTTTGATGTATACTGCAATAGTCAAACAACAGTCGTGACTACCAAATGAGTATATATACCGCAGTAGGTACATAATACACGATTTATCTCCTAACACCAGTCGTGTGTATGTGACACTTGCCATTATCTTGGCGGCCGTCCGAAGGTTCAAATTATCCCGCGACAGCAGCGCCATTAGGGAATCTAGTTATTTTTTACAAAGTGTTTGGCCAAGAAGACTCATCTTTAAAGTGACAGGTCAATTATAGGATTCGTTGATGCGAAAAAAAATGCCGAGTTGCATCGTAATTCGTAATCCCCTATAACTAAGTGGGCCGGCCGCGGTGGCCAAGGGGACTGAGGCGCGCCAGTCACGGTCTACACGGCCACTACGGTTGGGGGTTCGAATCCAGCCTCGGGCATGTATATTTGTGCCGTCCTTAGTGTTAGCTAGTTCATAAGCGGTTTGTAAGTTTAGGGACTCATGATCCCGTAGTTAAGTCTCATAAACTATACTAACATTTGATCATAACTAAGTGGACCAATCCTTTCGTAAGATGGAGGAAGGCGGCGACATACAACCTCCAACAGGACAGGCATAATGGAGGACGGAAGCTTAGTATTTAACGTCCCGTCGACAGAATGGTCATTAGAGGCGGAGCCCACGCTCGGATTTTGGGGGTGTAGAGACGGAAGAAATCGGCCGTACCCTTTGAAATGAACCATCCCGGCATTTGGTTGGAGTGATTTAGGAAAATCACGGAAAACCTAAATATGGAAGACCGGAGGTGGAGTTGAACCACCGTCCTTCCGAATGCGAGTCCAGTTTGTTACTACTGCGCCACCTCGCTCGGTCCAGGCATAATAAAGTACTATGTTGTTCAAAACGATCTTCGAACTGATGACTGCCTTGCTTTTATGTAAATAGCAGGAACAAGTTCTTGAGTACCCGACGCCTTTTACGACAAATCTGACGAAATAAGGCAAAGTTTGTAGACCACTTCATGCAAATTTGACGTTTGTTGCATACCATCTAAGTCACAAACTTCGAACCAAGAACACTCAGAATCTTATTCTGTTACGAGCATTACAGTGAGTATCGAGATAATTTAATGCCGCGGCGAAGCGGCCGAGCGCATTGAGGCGCTATGCTACAATGCGCGAGGCCGTTCCCCGTCGGGTGTTCGAATCCCCCCTCGGGCTTGGATGTTTGTGCCGTCTTTAGTATAAGCCAGTTAATACGTAGTTTGTAAGTTTAGGGACTGATGACCCCGCAGTTAAGTCCCATAAGCTTTACAAACATTGGAACATTTGATAATTTATTATATCCAGAGTTATTCAAAAACTTTCCATCTGCTGTAAACAAAGGAAGCAACATTTCGGCGGAGATATAGTCATCACTCACCTGTATGGTCCACGCCTTAACCTCATCCGGACCAGCAGTGAAGAAGTACTGCAGCTGAAGTGCTTTGTAGCCTTGCACTATGATCTTGTCCAGCGCGCTGTAACAGAAATATAACCATCATCGCTGTGTAACATTACACACTCACCATAATTTTTATCAAATGTGGAAAGGCAGATTTTATGGGAGGAACGTTTTCTCATTTCTGGATTAAAACTGTGTCCCGAAATAGGATCGGATTGCTGTCAGCGGCAAAAATGTGCGGGGTGCCAGATTCAGAACGAAGTTTCAAAACAGTGCACGCTATGTTATCAAGTGACATTCATGGGTGGTTTTCTTATATTTCTGTTTATTTGTAATCAGAGTTTTCTATGAATAAAAAGCATGAGCACGTTCCTGAGTAACCTACGCTGTTTACGCCAAATCAGTTTAAATACATTTGTAAAGGAACTTGGTGGAGAAAACTAATGTTGAAAAAACTAGAAGAAAATATGTTCTTTTACTGAACTTCGTATCTTTCTTACAGGATGTACATGCCTATAATCGAATGGCTTCGCAAGTAAAAACACCATATATATGAAATTATTTCCGATAGGCTACAATTTTAGAGCACAAAAATCATATGAATTTTCATTTCATTTAACAGTGCTTTCCAAATTAGTTTTAAAATCACTTTCCTGCATATAAGGATAACAACGTAAATGATGGATGCTTGTCCAAAGCGCAGTATTTACAATTAATAAATAAATAAAAATAATTAAAAAAAATAATAAATAATAAAACTTGCACATAACGAAAGAGTTATCCTATCTGAACGGGTTGATGTGATGTAAAAGTACAGACAAACTGAAATGAGGACAATTACAGAGTTGCACAGAGTGGTCGAAGGCGTCATGCTACGGGCTGGGCGGTCGTTCCCTCAAAGGTTCAGGTCCTCCCCCGGACGTGCGCGCGCGCGTGCGTGTGTGTGTGTGTTTTGTCCTTAGTGTAAGTTAGTTTGTAGGTCTAGGGGCTGATGACCATAGCAGTTTGGTCCAATAGGTTTACAAACATTTGGACATTTAAAAAGTTACAAGAAAATTAAATGGTTAATTCAAGAGAAAGAGCTTCACAAAGTGAATAACGTAATAGCGCTTTGGTCTACATATGATCAATGTGAAAGCTGTTATTCCCCTTTGTACTGATTGATGGGATTGTTAGATGTCCTCCTGAGGGGTATAGAATCATAGTCTGCCCCACTGTCACGTAAGATCATCAAAATCTTGAGATGGTGTGAGGGTCCAACTAGAATTTATCGACCCATACAAATACAGGAAATTTGTGGGAGCTTAACAGAGGAGGAAAACATCTACAGTTACTGCCGACAGGATGGAGCAACAGTCCATACTGCCCACCGTACTTTAGAACACGGTTACAAAATCTGTGGCGCCATGTAATAGATTGAGACCCCGCTCCCGCCGGAGTTTCGAGTCCCCTCTTGTGTGTGTGTGTGTGTGTGTGTGTGTGTGTGTGTGTGTGTGTGTGTGTGTCCTTAACACAGTTTAAGAAGTGTGTCAGTCTGGAGACCGATGGCGGAAGCAGTTTGACTCCACAGAGGGGTAAAAAATCGCACTGACGTGTTTTACGGCCCACTTTAGATTTGTAGTTTTATAAGTTTTTGCAAACGTTTTGGACCAAAATAATAATCTAAATAATAAAAAAATTAATTAATAAGAGTGTCTGAAACCCTTTTAGGAAAAAAATTTAGGTAGTGACGGGTTCCGAACCACCGACCTTTGCCCTTGCCCACTACGCTACGGCTATCAATCAGAAGATGAGTCCTATAATCTCATACTATTGATGGCCGTTGTTAACTGATGCTAATATGGCATTTGTAGACACTAGATTATCATTTATCGTACGAAGAACGATGTGTTTTTCTTAATTCTTCAGTGCGCCATTGCTTTGAAATGACGTGTGAGTTACAATAAGAAAATCATCAAATACGCGCAAGATGGCGTACCCCACAGAGAGTTCGCGTGACATCTCCTAACGGCTGGTTTTCGTTAATTCAATGGAGGGTGTCAAATCTCCGTTATTTTTGCCAATATGTCTCAAACTATACGAGATATAGAGGGGAAAAAAAAACATAAGTGAGCTAAGTTGTAGAGAATTTTCTCCTCTACGAATTAGGTTATTCAATTTTCGTGTCAGATGAATAGTTAAGCCGTTATTTTCCATTTAAATTTCGAGCTGTCAAAAGATGATCGCAAAGGCCCACTTTTCGTGTTACTACCGTAACCTAAAGTGGGCCAAAGAGTTACACGATCTTCAGTCTTTTTGTTAGCAGACGTCAACCTGGTCGCAGCCCTAGATAACCACGCAGATCACCTGATTTGTCAGAGTGCGATTTCTTTGTGTGGCTAGCCTTCCAGTCTAAGGCGTACCGTATCGCATACTCAGAGAGTCTTCCAAACTTGAAGCTGAACATTTCGGATGAGATGGTTGCAATTCCAGCAGTCCAGCTTCGATCCGTCTTCAGCAACTTGCTGGCCATGGCTCAGAAGTGCCACGAGATAACGGTGATCACCTCCGACGCCTGCTACTGCCAGCTTAGTACTGTATTTCCTTTCCTTTACTGTGTTTCTTTGCACTCTGGAACTCTGCTCTCGGACCACAACAATACGCCCCACTCTGTACTTGGAATCCGAGAAAGTCTACCGACGAAATTTCCAAGAAGCAGCTGTAAACGATGAACATACGAATATACGATTCTGAGGAGGAGATGGACTAATTAAGCACGCATTGAGGTGTTTAAACAAGGCTTCTTTCAGCGCACAATACGCGCAAGGGACGGGATGTCTTAATAACTCGTACAACTGGATGTGTTCTTTGCGACACACTTCACAGTGGTTTCAGGGTACCGACGTAAATGTAGAACAAGTTATTTTATAATTGGGGCATCCGCAGCTGAGTAAATACATTTTCTTTTATGAATTTATCAATTGTTTTAAAAAATTGATTGTAAGACTTTATATAGTAAAAGAAAGTATTTCGAAAATTTAGTTAAAAATGTCCTCTCATAAAACAATCAAATTCTGGAACCGCGTCAGCTGTTTTTATTGAGATTTATATACAGGTCCACTACCGGTTTCGCTCAATAGAGACGCACTTTCAGGTGTTAAAATTTTTTTCTCTCTCGTCATAATTCGTTACTGAGTCCCAACATTCTAGTTGCTTTCATCCGTCAATTGGTTAAAAATTCAATAGGGCCAAATACATGGGTCCAAGTCCAAAATCAAATCGTTGTCTTTCAGGGTTAAAAACATGGACGTTAAAATGTGGGACATGTGGTCGCGTGATTTTGACTACCGTATTGTCGATAAAACCCGTAGATCGCCAATAGAGTGAAGGTGGCCATTGTAAAAAATAAAACTTAAGGTCTTTAATTAGGAACATCAAGTTGTAGCAGACCTATGGAGGCATAGAGGAGTGCGCTGCGAAGTGGCGAAGTAACGAATTATGACGAGAGAGAAAAAAATTTAACACCTGAAGATGCGTCTCTATTGACGCGAAACCGGTAGTGGACCTGTATATAAAAGGATCTCAATAAAAACAGCTGACGCGGCTCCAGAATTTGCTTGTTTTATGAGAGGACATTTTTAAATAAATTTTCAAAATAGTTTATTTTACTATATAAAGTCTTACAATAAATTTTTTAAAACAATTGATAAATTCATAAAAGAAAATGTATTTACTCAGCTGCGGATGCCCCAATTATAAAATAACTTGTTCTACATTTACGTCGGTACCCTGAAACCACTGTGAAGTGTGTCGCAATGGGTACATCCAGTTGTACGAGTTATTAAGACATCCCGCCCCTTGCGCGTATGGTGCGCTGAAAGAAGCCTTGTTTAAACACCTCAATGCGTGCGTGACTGTTTTAAACTCAATTTTCAATATAGCTTCTTTTACTATATAAAGTCTTACAATCAATTTTTTTAAATGATTTTTTAAAACAATTGATAAATTCATAAAAGAAAATGTAAGTGTAGAAATTTTTCTCCTTCCTGGCGTTGTTTGCCGAAACACCATTACTTAGCAATCGAACATTATACAAGCGGCAAGGCGATTTCTGGAGCCTCAGCATCAGTATATGGAACGCACGTGAGCGAGCGAACGGGACAGACAGAAACGGAATCTAGGTCCGGCTACGGCACGCGGCGAATAATTTCGTTGGGCTCACAATTGAAATGATAACCGAGGGTCTGGGACGGGCGGCGGCGGTGCCGACAGGAACCGCGTAGTCTACCTGCCCGCGGAGGCGCCGGCTGGAGCTATAGTTATACGTAATATAACGACACGGCGGAGCGGAGGCCCGCCTGCAATTACCCGGAACCCTTTGCCGCTCGGCCAGATGAAATGGACGGCCGTAATGCCATTGTTTTACGCGGCGCTGCCCTGCATATCGGGCCGGCAGACTGGTCGTTACAATTGCTCGCCGCCGTCCGGACGCGCATCATCATCATCATTATTTATAATGATCGTGATTGCGAAGGACGCCAAACAGTCCTCCCGCGTCGCCCCTACTAGACTGACGCGCAGATGTATGTGTGAACCGAGGAACCGCCTCCACGTCATCAGCCCTGAAGTGACGACACCTGTCCAGCTAATGTTACGGAAAGCGTGGTCGAAATCTTTCACTTCTGAGAAAATTGTAGCAGTGCTCCACAATCGGAGCGGTTAAAAACTGTGTGTGTATAATTTGCAAGAAGATCTTCATATTATGTCAATCGGGTAAGTGCAACTTCTTCGTTCACACCCCAGGACTACAGGTGTTTGGTACTGTACGCAGAATGTGTAAAATGGAAGAAAGGAAAAAACAATAGAACTTTTAATATCAGCCGGCCGCGGTGGCCGAGCGGTCTGCGACGTGCCAGTCACTGTCGGTACGGCCGCTGAGGTTGGGTTCGAATCCCCCCTCGGGCATGGATGTTTGTGGCGTCTTTAGTATAACCTAGTTCATAAGTAGTTTATAAGTTTAGGGATTGATGACCCCGTAGTTAAGTCCCATAAACCCTACAAACATGTGAACATTTTAATATAATTTCGACAATGACTTCAGGGAAATTCTACACCATACGTTGCGAGACTAACACTGCTGGAACAAAGGAAGGCAGGGAAGTAGGAGAGAGGCTATGGTATCAGTGAAGCTGTTAGACCTGAACGTGTGCCGTGTCAAAAAAATTAAAATGTTTGTAAATCTAAGGGACTTAACTACGTTGTTCATTAGTCCCTAAGCTTACAAACTAACTTAAAATAACTTATGGTAAAAAATGTTCAAATGGGGCTTAACTACGGGGTCATCAGTCCCTAAACTTACAAATTACTTAAGAACTCGCTAATACTAAGGACGGCACAAATATCCATGCCCGAGGGGGGATTCGAACCCCCGACCGTAGTGCCCGTGCAGACTGTGACTGACGCGCCGCAGAACGCTCGGCCACCACGACCAAGGGAGGACACGAAAACCCGATGGCGAACGCCCGCGCGCACCGCAGCAAGGTGCCTTATTGAGCACGGCTATTCTGTCGCGGCGTGCCGTGTAGGATAGCTCAGTGGGTGAGGGTATTGACCGGAAAAGGCAGAGTTTCAGCTTCCAATAACGGTCCAGCAAACCATGATTTATTACAAAGACTGGCTAAAAAAACCAGCATTTAACGGGTATGTATTTATTCTATTCTTGTGTTACGTATCCCCTCCTTACCCTTCTCTCCATCGCCTTATATCCCACTTTGTCCATTTCACCTGTATCAGTAATAATTAATTTCAGCCTGTAGTTTCGATTTGACTTATCTCAATCCTTATGACGTCATTTCTGCTGAATAAAGTGACACACAATATAATTCTCTACGGACGTAAAATGCAATATAATGAAAATGAACTTATTAAAATATTTTGATGAATGGGCGATTTATCATGCCTCTCATTTGTTAAGTCATATCTTCTGAACAATCTGTCGTAAGTGGTTCTTACCCCTTCCGCAATTATTTGAATAGATGAATTAAATTTAGTGGAAATGGTACCGATGGTTTGGGAGGGGATGTGCAACAGTGTCACCTGATGCATCAGTTTTTCGTGCATTCCACTGTTTATGACGTAATATCTCCTGAGCTATGTGTTATGGTACGAGATCCTTACATCCAAAGTGACCGTGCTCTTATTTTCAAGGTAAAGTGTGAAAACTTAATCAAAATCGGAGTAAAAATACGGATATTGTCGAGATCCGCTAGTAAAGTACCATTCGCCACGCACCATGCGTGTCATATTACATCATAGTAAGGAATATGTGCATCAAATTAGGTTGAAATCGTTTAAGAGAAGTGCAAATTGTCGGGTGTTGCAGCAATTTTTCGCTCATCTCATTGCTTATGACGTCTTAGCTCCGAAACGTGATCCTTACAGCCATGGCGATCTTTCTACTGTTTTCAAGATTGGAATAAAACTGCAGATTTGTATGCAATACTAACACTCTACATAGATGAGTCTGTAATACAGTTTTTTTTCTGGTAGGGTATTTCAAATAAGATTGAGTGAGATGGTCTAACGTTTAAAACAAAGGATTCGTATTCAGAACTACTACTGTCAAATCACGATTAGCACATTCCAATTTTGGTTTATCTCACTTTTCCTTGTTTGGCGCGACTTACCAGTGAAACGAGGGAGGATCACACTGAAAAGACGACTTGTTCACGTGATAACATGCACCATGTTTGTTGAATTAATCGTTCTCGCAACTTTGCAAGATGCGCAAAGAACACAGTTATTCTATTTCCTGTCATATTCTGTCTCAGCAATGTCACTTTGTTTTGCCAATTATGTAGTAGGCTGAGTGAAAGGCAGTTTTAATCTGTCACAAACTTTCGTGCATTGAAAAAGAGCTTTCTTTTATTTCCCTCACCTGAACTTACGCTTTTAGAGCAGTTTTTCTCTAGTCTGAACCAAGATTTTGCATTGGGAACAGATGCTGCAGCTGACAAAAGGCTAATGGCTAAATAAAATGCAAATTCCATACATAAATTTAGATTGTACACAAATTTAAGAACCATTTAATTATATGTGACGAGTCGTCTCGAATGATTTTCCGAAAGTAGATTAGTAGGTATTAATCATTAACTGCATCAAACTATTTTTATGGAATTTACAGATCATCTCGTGGGGCGGAGGAATCATTTATTTATTGTCCATAAAAATTGATAATACGACGGCAGGCCATGCAGAATGATCGGTGGTTACATTAAATTCTCGACGTGTACTTTCGCAGAACTGCAGAATTGGCTAAAGACTTTTGTTTGTCAGTGCCCTCGATAACAAAAGGAGCTATCTGTCCTCAGTCATTTGCAGTTCTCTTGGTAGGAGTTTGTTCGCGAGCTTCAGTTTCGCAGATATTCGGCTATTTATTTGTCTTTGCTTACTTTAATGAGTAGCAGCCTGGACTTCGCAGCTCGGGTTACTACTGCTTTCTATTCACTGTAAAGCAAAAGAGATTATTTCGACCGTGAATTAATAAAAATGCAACTATTTGCGTCTCAATCGTGGCGTGCGATGAAACTAGTCACGCTATCGTCACAGTAATTGTACAACCCTTGCCTGCGCTGCAGTCTATTCAATTTTTGCGGCTATTAATACGGTACTTCCGAGGAAGCTATCGGGCGGGCTCTCTCTCTCTCTCTCTCTCTCTCTCTCTCTCTCTCTCTCTTCCCCTTAGCCTGCAGCGAGACTATTCAGGCTAGGTTGATCAAATTAAAGCGGAATTAACTTGAGACAGATTACCTCTCATTTCCATCTTTTATTATATCAGATTGGTTTCGCAGTGTTCTTCAGTTCTATGATGAGTATCGCCACGTATCTCTAACAGGACACAACAGACTCCAACATACTACATGGTCAGTCTCTAATGACTACGTCGCCGAAAAAACTGTTCGAATATACACATTGAATAATAGCTGTAGGCCGAGGAAAAGAAGTATACATTGAAGCTGACCTTCATTCGATAACTACCTAACAGGAAAAAAGATGAGACGCTAAAGAAGAGGGAACATTCGCACTCAGAAAAAGTCAGATAATGATGAATCGTTCAAACAGCGCGTTTCAACGCACTTTTGGGAACACACGAATACGAACCGGAAACTCGTGCGTCAGGACTACCATAATCCAGAAAACTCTGCGATATATGTTTGTGGGGTGGAGAAGAAAATAGTACACTGAAGAGTCAAAGAAACTGGTACAGGCATGCGTAACCAAACACAGAGACATGTGACACTCAGAGGACGGCGTTGCGGTCGGCAACGCCTATACGATCTAACAGGTGCCTAGCGCAGGCCTTAGAACATGGTGCTATAGTCGGTGCACGAGAGATGGGACACAGAATCTCAGAGGCAGCGATGAGGTGGAAGATTCTGCTGTAAGACCATATCCGTGTGTACCGTGAATATCGGCAATCCGACGACTGAAGAGAATCGTTCAATATGCCAGTAGTGCTCCGAAAGGAGCCGAATGCTAATTGGTGTACCCTTGCCGACTGCACGACCCAAAGCTTTACAGCCCGCCTAGGGCCGACACCGACATTGGACTGATGATGACCAGAATCATGTTGCCTGGTCCGACAAGTCTCCTTTCCAAATGTGTGGAGTGGATGGACGTGTAACGGAAATAGAGACATCCTCATGGGTACATGGACCCGGCATATCAGCAAGCGACTGTTCAAAGTTGATGGAGGCTCTACAATGGTGTCGGACATGTGCAGTTGGAGTGGGGATCCCTGATACGTCTAGATACGACTCTGACAGGTGACGAGTATGTACGCATCCTAGCTGGTATCTGCATCCATTCATGTACACTGTGCTTTCCGACGGACTTAGGCAATTCCGGCAGCACAATGCGACACTCCACACATCAAGAATTGCAACAGAGAGGCTCCCTGAATACTCTTTGGAGTTTGAACACCTACGCTGGGCACCAAACTCCCTAGAAATGAACATTATTGAGCATATCTGGGATGCCTTGAACGTATTGCTCAGAAGAGATCCCCCCCCCCCAGCCCCCTCGTATTCTTACGGATTAATGGCCGGCCGCAGTGGCCTAGCGCTCTGTGGCACGCCAGTCACGGTCTGCACTGCCGCTACTGTCGGCGGTTCGAATCCCCCTTCGGGCATGGATATTTGTGCCGTCCTTAGTATAAGGTAGTTCATAAGTAGTTTGTAAGTTTAGGGACTGATGACCCCCGCAGTTAAGTCCCTTAAGCTTAACAAACATTTGAACGGATTAATGGGCAGCCCTGCAAGATGGATGGTGTCAATTCCCTCCATCACTACTTCAGACATTAGTCGAGTCCATGTCATGTCGTGTGGGCGGCACTTCTTCCTGCTCGCGGGGGCTCTACGCGATAACTGAAAGGGATTAATATGAAAGTGACCTTCGTTATTCTTCTTTTGTTATCTAGATTTTTTGTTTTTTCACTCTTGATAACGCGCATATTATTTGTTTTTCTGAGTTCCTTTTTTATGAACATGAATAAAGTGCTCGGAAATTTTCTTTTTTGTGATACTGCATCTTAATATGCGATATTCCTAATAAGATTGTGCCTCTCTTTCGAAACTGAATTCCTACTACTTCATAATATTTCCGCCTCGTGCGTTAAAATTAAGGGCAATTTATGCATAAAATTTTATATTTTAAGCCTGAATTCATAGACAGTACTGATAACAGTCGCATTTTTAAAATAAAACTCGATGTAGCTACAATATAGTGCTTTTGCTGATAGAAACTAACAAAAGTGAACGGGGTCGGAAAGACTCCCATCTGGTCCTTAGTGTAGTAGGAGGGTTAAAATAATCAACCTACGCATATTAAAGAAGACGAAATAAGGACGCTCTTCGAATTTTCTGAAACAACTATAAGTCAGAAGCGCTTTTATTTATTTGCTCGAATAAACTCCGATAGTTTAACAGTGGAAAGTGTGGATGTATGGATAATAGAATGTGTGGCACAACAAATGACAGAAGTTTATCTATAACTGAGGTTTTTATTAACATTTTATTAAAATTCCGTTATTCCCACATATGTAACTTTAATGTTTCTGTCTATGGACATTAACCAACCTTTTCATTCCTGTTTTATCACTCTTCATTAATACCAAATGTTCGTGGCACACGGAGGAAAATATCGGAACATAATTATTAATTCTTACCATCTTCAGAATAACAATAATGATAATAAGCTACGGAAGTAACATGTCTCCAAACCAGTAACTTCTTCGACCAAATGTCTCAGAAGGAGTGGATTTCTAAAACAGTTTAGCCTATTCATGAAAGATATACTAGTATTTACCTGGTTGTGCCGTGATCTTCTAGATATTTCTTCCTCTCCACTTCATCCATATCTATCAACTTATTTTCAAAGACTCCAGAAAAGGGGATGATCATAGAACCTGGATCATTTTTGTCAACCCACTCCTTGATTTTAATTAACCTAGGAAAAAGGAAGGGTAATCCATTATTATTAATTTTATTATTACTACAGTGGAAAATTATTAAAATCAATGCAAAGTATAATGAATATGACGAGTCTGTGTTTTTTTTTATTTTATTTTATTATTATTTTTTTAAATTTAAGTATTCTGCAACACACAGGAAGACAAGGTAAATGCATCTCTTGTCCACGTAATTAAAACTAAAAATCACCAATCATGGTAAGGATTAAACTATATATCTTTCACTACGTGGTCTGCGAGTCACACAATCTCTGTTCCTACCTAATCTAACAATCATGTTAGACATGCAAATTTCTGAGTAAAATTTTCTTCAGAAGCGAAACAATAAAAAAATTTATTTTATTCTGAAATGTGTAGGTTAATGTAAAAAATCCATCTGCACTCACCATTTATTCTTTTTTCTTATGTAGTCCTTTTCAGAGAGGTTAACCAGGTATATCACAGGTTTTGTGGTGATGAACATATGTTTATTTAGAACTTCAATCTGAAGACAAAAGAAATATCTATTACTACACAGTCATTGTCATCCAGCTTTCTACATACACTATTTTTTAAAAGAAAACTTTAGAAGTATGGATGTCACCTACAGGAAAATTCGACAAACCTTTGTAGAAAAGATATGGATCTGTATCAATACGAGGGTGCTTTGAAAAGCTCTCGGAATCACCACGAAATTTCAGCGCTAGCGCAACGAGTTGTTCACGTGTATTCACTAATCTGTTGCCTGTAAACACGTGCCACGTCAGTGTTCTCTGAGGAGAGCTGTGGCGGTGATGTGGCTGTGTTGTTATTCCCGCGTAATGATTGCGAAAATGGAAAAATGAGATTCGATCAGTGATTAAGTACTTCGTAAATAAAAGTATGGAAGCAAAGCACATTCATGCCGATTTCCAGAATACACTAGGGAACTCTGCTCCTTCATATTCAGCTGTTGCCAAGTTAACAAATGAATTTAAATAAGACCGGGAGAGCTTAGATGATAATCCGCGCAGTGGTTGGCCAAGATGCGTGTCACTATGGAGGATCGCCGACTGACGTGCGTGAAATTCCTCACGCTTTCCAGACGTCATATGAAAGGATATATCACATTTTAATTGAAGAATTAGAAAAAAAAGAATCTGCAACATAGGTGCCACGGCTCTTGACGCTGGATGAAAAACGGAAGAGAATGGACATATCGCAACAATGCGAATAATATTTTTTCTCCGGTTTGCGACCACAGATGAAACTTGGGTGCACTACTATAACCGAAAGACAAAACAACTGTGGATAAATGATGATTCTCCGCCAGAAAAGAAAGACAAATCTTTCGGCTGGAAAGGTCATGGCATCAGTGTTCTGGGATGAGAAGGGGATTCTGTTTGTAGATTACCTTCCCACTGGACAAAGTTACTGGAGAATACTACCTGGACATATTACAATATCATATATGCGAAAAAAGGCCAGGTTTCGTAAAGAAGAAAGACATCTTTCATCAAGACAATGCGCGCCCGCAAACATGAGCCATCGTCATGGCAAAATTACAGGAACTAAGGTATGAACTGTTGCCACATCCGCCTTATTCACCTAATATAGCTCCGTCAGACTTCCACCTCTTCCCAGGATTCAAAATTTTTCTTGATGAAAAAAGATTCACTTCAAACGTAGAAATGATAGCCGGAGTTGACAACTATTTTGCAGGCGTAGAGGAATCTCATTTTCGAGATGGGATCACGGCACTGAAACATCGTTGGACCAATTTCATTTATGTGAGCCTTCATTAAAGTTTGTGTTGTAAGTACTTTTTTTCTATTTAGTTTCGAGAACTTTTCAAATCACCATCGTATTATCAACTCAACTAACAATTCAGTCCCATGGAAAGAGTGGAAGGAAACTATAAAGGAACTACTCAAAGGAATCGAACTTTAAGACAATGCTATATAACGAGATACAGAACAGAATGAATGAGAGATCCTACGTAATGAATTTGACAGAGAACTCTCAAGACCTAAACCGATACAAATCTTCTAGTGCAGACTGCACTCCTTTAGAAAAACCAAAAGCATTAAGGAAGGAAGCTTGAAGTTTAATGTCCCGTCTACAGCGTAGTCATTAGAGACGGACGAGAGCCTTGGGAGACTATACGGGGTATGCCGGACATATAAACCAAAGGAAATACCTTCAAAGTTCAAAAATAATACTCCCAATTGCAAAGAAGGCAGAAGCTGATAAATCTGAATATTACAGACCTAGCAGTTTAGTAAGTTACGGTTGAACATTGCTGTTACGAATGAAGAATGAAAGTACTGACAGAATTCTATGCTGGAAAGCATCGTTTTGGGTCACGGAGTTATGTAAGAACATCTGGGGCAAATGTTGGGCAGACATGCTATATGCGAATACTGACTGGAATGCACAAATTGCATGAAAGACGGGCGAAATTAATCATGATCATACTGATACTGTGGCGAGCGCTTACGTATGGATTATTTATTACGTGGGAAGGTAAAAAAGGGGGAGCGGTAGGGTTCTTTGGGACACGTCCGAAAGAACAGACACGATTGGTTGACATCTATGGTAAGGTAAAGCAAAAAACAATCCGAAGATTTGTTTGACGATAGTGCTATACTAGGCATGGTCCTTTTTGTAGGTCGTATGCCGTTGCCTTCCTCCTACTTGACTTACCCAGTCAGTTATAGGGAGACCTAGAGTTAAACGTGGGTATCGAAACATGGTGCTACTTGATATTTTTCACATCAGCAACATTGCCAGAGGCGAAAGAAGTAGAATGTGACAGAT
Source organism: Locusta migratoria (assembly GCA_026315105.1). Classification (NCBI taxonomy): domain Eukaryota; kingdom Metazoa; phylum Arthropoda; class Insecta; order Orthoptera; family Acrididae; genus Locusta; species Locusta migratoria. Next base: position 177,094,113 of record CM048744.1, on the reverse strand, counting down.
AAAAATCGTAGGCCACTTGAGGGAATTTTGAGACGTGCTCGTATTGCAAGTGGTTAAGGCATCCGCTGGTCCAAACCAAATCGCGGCCCGGCACAAATTCTCATTTATCGGCATTGAATCATTTCAACGCCCTACTACATGAAGAGTTATTCGTTTCGATCCTCTTAACTTTTTCTTCCTCTCAACAAAAGAAGCTGTTATTTCTCTCCAGTGGAAAATTAAACGTTTAGGGATACAAATCTTTGATGGAAGTTTGGGGGCAAAAGAGAGAAAAAGATTAAAAATGAAAGGACTCTAATGAAATGGGGCATACATTGGTGTTAGAATAGACGACTGGTGCTTTCGTGAGGCATTCATAATACTCGTGAAACTTTTAAATCTGTAGGTCGATACCGCATGTTGAAGCAGTATTTTGATACATCATGTGCGTAATACAACGACGCGAAAAATGAATGAAATTGCAGACGTTCTAGGCGTGTGCTTCTCTTGTGAAGCAGATCTGGACATTCATCCACAATCTGCTGAATGTAGTTTACATTCGGCAGCGCGACTGCATTCTATTTCACCAAGACGTTCGATGCATGGGTGTGTCTTCAGCAATTCAAAGGCGAGCAGCTAGGTTTGTTACTGGTAGGTTCGACCAATGCGCGAGTGTCACGGAAATGTTTCGGCAACTCAATTGGGGATCGCTGGAGGAAGGACGACGCTCTTTTCGTGAATTGCTGTTGAGGAAATTTAGAGGGCCGGAATTTGAAGCTCAGTTTAGTACGATCTTGCTGTCGCCTACTTACATTTCGCACGATCTTGCTGTCGCCTACTTACATTTCGCGTAGTGATCAAAAAGACACAAGAAATTAGGGCTCGTACAGAGGCATATATGCATTCTCTCTTTTCCTCGTTCTATTTGGGAGTGGAATAGGAAAGAAAATGCCTAGTAGTGGTCCGTCCTTTTATGGAATATTGCTGCCCAGTGTGGGATTCTTATCAGGTGGGCTTGAAGGAGGACATCGAAAGAGCCCAAAGAAGGGCAGTTCGTTTCGTATTGTCGCGATACACGGGAGAAAGCGTTACGGAAATGATACAGGATCTGGGATGGGAATCATTACAACAACGACGCTTATCGCTGCGGCGTGGGCTGCTTACGAAACTACAATCGCCTAGATTCTCCTCCGAATGCGAAAATATATTGTTGACTCCCACTTACATAGGTAGAAATGATCATCAGAATAAAATACGAGAAATTAGAGCACGAACGGAGAGATTCAGGTGTTTATTCTTCTCGCGCGCTATTCGAGAATGGAATGGGAGATAAAATAGTATAACGGTGGTTAGATGAACCCTCTGCCAGGCACTAAAATGTGTGATTTGCAGAGTATCCCATGTAGATGTAGATGTACAGTGTACCCCTCGCCAAGCATCTTACGGTGGATTGCGGAGTATGTATGTAGATGTACAGAGTTCTCTAGCCGGCCGCGGTGGCCGAGGGGACTGAGGCGCTTCAGTCACGGTCTGCACGGCCACTACGGTCGGGGGTTCGAATCCCCCCTCGGGCATGGATATTTGTGCCGTCCTAGTTCGTAAGTAGTTCATAAGTAGTTTGTAAGTTTAGGGACCGTTGACCCCGTAGTTAAGTCCCATAGACTATACAAACATTTGAATTTGAGTGATAACAGAACCAAAATCATAAATAAGGACTGAGAATTAGTCGTCAGTGATACAGATAAAACACAATTTAGACTAGAGACTATCGCTTCTATCAGAGTGTGGGTGCGTAGTGAAGAGACCCCTCAATAAACTGGCTTGTCTGGTCACCTGAAAATTCGAAATACGTGACGGAATTCAGCGACATGAAACGCCGAAAGGCAGAATAAGGAGGAGGGAGAGATGCGATCGCGGGCGACCTCTGGCCCGGAGGAAACAGAGGAGAGGCAAACACGGGCGACCATTAGTCAGGCGGCATGGGGCAGCGGGGGGCGGCATTAGAGGCGTTGTCGATGGCGGCCCAGGTGGGGCGCCGCGGGGCGCCAGACACCTCTCCGGCGCGCTCGCGCTGACTTGCGCTTTGGCCGCGCCGGGCCGAGTCGAGTCGAGGGCTCTTCACGAATTGCATGGGGGCCCCTCGGCTGAGTGGGGGCTTAACACGAGTACTCTTGTCTACCCATTCACGCGCTGCCTGCAAAGTGGCGTACTTACGTCGTTGGCGTTCCAGTCTCCGAACCTCAGGTGTCGTTTCTCGTCCACCAGCAGAGTCTTCACTTTGCACAGGATGTCCTGAAATGAAACAAGAGGCGATTACTAGCACCGTGGCTGAAAAACTTCCTGACAGCAAATAAGTGGTTATTTTCAAATGTAAGGAGAGTATATTTAGTACGATCTACAGAAGGCGACATCTGTCAAGTCATACAATTATAACTTACTTCTACTTCACTGACCAAGGAGGGACATAGTTTCATTATATGATGCCGAACGCATCTAAAAGATACGCGGTAATTAACGCTTGCGCCAAACTATAAGGCGTCCAAATATGTCCGACAGGCAGATATCAAGAAAGAAATATATCAAACACCATCGAAAAGAGAAAAAAAAGTATATTTTGACGATGAGGCAATCAGATATCAAGCACAAAATTAGGCAAGAGACAGATTATTTATTTTTGTCCTTGCGGAGGGGGGGGGGGATGGGGAGAATCGGCCGCATCCTTTCACAACGTAATTTAGGAAAACACAAAAACCTAATTACGGATGGTCTTACGGGGATGTCAACCGCCGTCCTCTTCAATGTACCTCCCTGACGAACATTCGAGTCCTTCCTTCGGCATGGGTGAGTGTATGTCTATAGATCGATGACCTAAGTAGCTTGGTCCTTAGGTCTTACACCAATTTCATACACAGGTGGAGTGTTGCAAGGACTTTTATGATAAAGTGCTAAGATAACTTCGAATAAGTTTAAGATTTCATGTACTTTTCTTTCATTCAAGTATCGACGCGTCAGACACCCTAATGCCACGATAAAAACCAAGAATGAATATTTGTCGCGGCGCATTGAGGCGCTATGCTCCGATGCGCGAGGCCGTTCCCCGTCGAGGGTTCGAATTCTCTCTCGGGCATGGATGTTTGTGTTGTCTTTAGTATAACGTTGTTTATAACTAGTTTGTAAGTTTAGGAACTAATAAACCTGCAGGTAAGTCCCATTAGCTTAACAAACATTTGAATTTGAATAAATATTTGTTTTAAGTTCTTCCACGCCTCCTGCAGCCATTATGAATCAATCCGTAAGGGAACTGATGTCATTACGTGCCTGTGCAAAGTGAATCGCATCAATAACGAAAGTTGAAAATTTGTGCCGGATCGGGATTCGAATCCGGATCTTGTGCTTACGATAGTTCGCTGGCCACTACGCCAGCCGGACACAGTGGTTACCACAATTGCAGCGACTACCCAAACATGCCTTCGGCCAGACCCTAATCTTCAACTTATTCACGCACGACTAACGAAGTGCTCCTGCCCGTCATCCACAACACTCGCTGCATTTCGACGATTCCTGTAACAGGTCTAGCATTGTGTGAACCTGTAATGAAATGACCATTGAGCTAGTAGTGTGTGTATAAGTTGACAATTTGGATCTGCCGGAAGGCGTGTGAAGGTCGTCCCTAAAACTGTAACCACTGTATCCAGATGGCGTAGTGCTCAGCACAGCTCCCAAATTGCGAAGTACGAGGAGTGTTAAAATGAAAAGAAATGGAAATGAGCGTATGGCTTTCTTTGGCCGGGATATCCCTTACGGGATAAGTCTTCCTATTTGACGCCGCGTGGGCGACTTACGTGCCAATGATGATGAGATGATGATGATTAGGACAACACACAACACCCAGTCCCCTGCCGAGCATCGAACCCGGGCCTCCTGCGTGGTGGTCAGTGACGCTTCCACTGAGCTACGAAGGCGGACAAATGAAAAGAAACGAAACATCTTAATGAAAAGAAACAAAAAGTCTAAATAACCAAAATGGTTAAAATTTGACTAGGCCGCTTTGAGATAACGTAGTACGACAACTAAGGATTCAAGGCTGTACCGAACCATGCGGCGTCACATCCCCTAAAAAAATTCAAGGCTATGCCTTCCGTAGAAAAGTTGCTGCTCATCGTCTTTTTCGACGTCCGAGGTCCGATACTCATCGCATTCCTCGAGCACTGAAAAACCATTACCAGTGACATGTACTGTGAGACTTGAGACGGAGGGAGTGATTCTGGTCCATGATAATGCTCGATCACAAGTCTCCAGGGTCTCACAAAATGTACTAGGCAAGTTGAAGCGGGAGCAGCTTGAGCATCCACCCTACAGCTCGGATAGTCGCCCTCAAAAGGGAAGCGCTTCAACTCGGACGACCAACCGAAGGACACAGTGGAGGACTATCTCTTGTCACAGCCACAGGAATTCTGGGAACAGGGGGGGGGGGGGTGTCCTTTGTTCAAACAGTGGGATAGTTCTTCTCAGGAATCTGGTGATAACTTTTGAATAAAGACTTCAGTTATATCCAGTGGCGTTTTATGTCGAGTATAAGTCTTAAATTACAGTATGCTGCAAATATGTTTCGCTGTAGTCCCAGTGATCAGTAAAGCACCGTAATTGCGGAATCAAGTACAAGTTGCGGTTTTCGAAAGTATGTTATTAATTTATTAACACGCATTTACAATTTAGGTTTATAAAGTCCGCGTGTTTCTTGAGCTGGACGAAAACGAAGGGAAGGAAGATTAGGGTTTCAAGTCACGTCGACGTGTGGTCATTAGGGACGTGATACACACTCGGAGATGTATATATTCCAGGGGTGGAGAAGGAAATCGGCAGTACTCCTTTAAATAAACCATCCCGGCATTCCCCAGGGGGCTCACAGTTCTTTCATGAGTACGTGCGTGGCGACCACGGGGCCCCGAGCTAATGAAGTCTTCCTTCCTTCTTTACTTCCCGGACTGCATTTCCTTTTCCCCTTCCATTCTTTCGTATCCTCACTCCTTACACTCCCCACCGGGGGACTGATAACCTCAGTAGTTAGTCCTCCTAACCCAAACAAACAACCCAACCCATCCCGGCATTTGCCTGGAGTGATTTACAGAAGTCACGAGCTGGACTAGTAGAGCGCTCATGACTTTCCTTGATCACGTGACGAGGCATGTGACATACATGGGAGTGGGGGGCATTTTTGTAGGTGGTCACGGCGAGAATGTTTTCGCGCATCAGCGGCGCTGGCTCTCCATCAGGGCAGTCCAGCAGCAGAGCACGTCCAGCGCTCCATGCCCCGCGCAACGCAGACCGCGGGGACTTGTTTCCACAGAGACACGGAGGCACACGGCCGGCGTGGGCGTTCCCTGGGAGGGGCGGCGGCCGAGCCGAACACGCGGCGCGACACGCGGCGGCGAGGCGAGGGCGGCGCGCCGGTGCCGGTGCCGGATCAGGAATACGGCGGCCCTATTAGCGGGGGGTGCCCGCGCGGTAAATTATTCATCGGTGTCGCGGGGTCGGCCCTCCTGAGTCGTGTCGGGGACCCCACCTACCGCCGCGGGGGAGAAGCCGCGAGGGCGAGCGCGGCCGCCACTGAGCACCACTTGTTCTCCAGCTGCTGCATCATCGCACACTAGCCAAGTATACTCCATCATAAGCTATTTGTGGCTTCCACACGTCACGCACCATGGCCTAGGTCAGTCTTTCTCAACCTTTTTGAACGCGCGAAGCCCTTTCTGAGTAAAAATGTCCTTCGCAGCCACTCACGTCTGATGTAAGTTGCATTAGTGGAAACGAATCAGAACTCAGAAAAAAGACTTTATGGCTACAAATATTTGAAATATGTTTTTGCTGTCATGAATAATAAATTTCAATGTGTAATTTGTGGTGACGTGTTGTAATGAGCAGTAATAAAATGGTTGATTAATAATAAATCGCATTGAAAACTTGTTACCAACACCAAACTACTATGATCCAGTATTAAAAAGTTATGTATTGATTAAAACAATATTATACCAGCTGAAAAATGCTCCTGCCGGAGCACAGGAAAGGCGAATATGTTCTCTGACACAAAATTTTACTGGCCAGCCAATATATCTCTTTTTAAGAAACCAAACCCTCCGACGAGGAGCAGCCGCGCACTCCGCAGCAAGGTGCCATTCCCACGCAGCTTCACATCCAATGTCGTAGCTTTACTTTTCCTCTTTCATTCCTCAAACCGAAATTTTTCCGTTTCAACAATGTCCGTCTTTTCAACTTGTAACGCTGTTCACGGGATCTGTTACTACTTTACGATGGTGATATAGCGGACGGGTGTGCAATAACTAGGAACAGAGAAAACTTTTGTATGTTAGAAATTATTATTATTATTATTATTATTATCATCAAATTACCCTACAGTTTCTCTTGTATATCTCGGTAACATTTTTCTGTCGAATACCGTATTAGCTTTTACTCTTTCGTTGTTATATATCGTTAATTCTCTGTAATTTGTGGAACTTTTTGTGTTATTTTTTGACAATTTCAGCGTAGTTTTTTCCCCAATTTGATATTCTCTCCCAATTCCACTGTTAAATTTTTTGCGCTGCTTTAACCAAAATCCGTTCTATTTCCATTCTTGCTGTCTTTCTTGCCTTCCTGCTTTATATTTTTCTCTGTTTATTTTTATTTCTGTGAACTACTTTGTTTTGTTTTTCCAAATTAGGTAATTTTCCCAATTTCGGTGCTTTTTGTAAATTTTCATGTTTTTTGCTCAAATTTGAATCTACTATTAGCCGGCTTCTGTAATTTTTTCTAGTTTCGTTGTTAATCCTTCAGATCTGTTACCTTTATGCCTCACTCGACCTTGAGTGAGACAAGGAGAAGCAGAAATCCTTTGAAACACACAGCATACCACCGATAAAACTGTAACAGGCCGTAATATTCCTTATTGAATAACAAATAGTTTTGGTGACGCTAAGTAGCGAATCGTTGCTCATAAATATGTTTCGTTACTCGCATCGATCTCTAACGAAAACCAATACAGAATATGCGTATACTATAATGGGAATCGTACGGATACGAAAAAATGGCGCTGCCACTCGATTTCGAATGCGAGATGGAACTCGTTACCGTATTTTCGGCTCGACTTTGCTCGCTCTGTTCCACTCGGGCGCTTACTGAAGATTTAAGGACGCGTAATGATCATTGAAGTACTTGCTACTTAGAGGTAATGGTTTGTGTTATGTAAATTGTGGACATGTAATTCGCCCTACTGGGATCAATATGTAATTTGGCTGTCTTCTTCCAAGTTATCGGTCTGATTTAAAGTATATTTCTGTATATAACTACAACTTTTATATGTAAGCTTATACCTGAAATCCTACTTTGTAATAAACAGTTTCTCATTTAATTAGTTGAATGAATTGTGAACATTATCATCATTTCGCTCATCAGTTATTTATAATATATATGTAGTAGGCAGCTTCCATTTATAACAATTTGTCTTTAAATTCCACATTAAGTAATTTAAAACTTGCTGTTTTTATTTCATTATTAAACCCTTTTCAAAAGGATTCAAGTATAGAAAACTACACCTAACTACCAAGGTGTAATCGTATGAATTACAATTGGATCCATACTAGCTTAACGATATTAAGGGTCCGTAAAGAATTCGGAAGAAAAAATCCAAGGCGTTTCCAAACTGGTGATCTCTTTACAATCCGGATCTTTAAATTCAGCTGTCTGATCGTGCCAAGCATAAATGTTTATATTTCGTTTCTTGCGAAATTAAAACATGGCCAATAAGAAATATTATTAGAATATGAAAAGAAATTACGTTTCAACTCCACTCTCATAACACATATTAAATGCTTATTGTCAAAGTCCAAAACAAGAGGTAATAAAAAAAAAATCGCACTGACGTGTTTTACGGCCCACTTTAGATTTGTAGTTTTATAAGCTTTTGCAAACATTTTGGACCAAAATAATAAATCTAAATAATAAAAAATTAATAAGAGTGTCTGAAACCCTTTTAGGGAAAAAATTTTTAGGTAGTGGCGGGTTCCGAACCACTGTCCTTAAGCGTCACAGTCCAATGCATTACCCACTACACTACGGCTAACAATTATGAGTTGCATTCATTAATCTCATACTATTGATGACCGTTGTTAATTGATGCTAATATGGCATTTGTAGACACTAGATTATCGTTTATGGTACGAAGAACGACGTGTTTTTATTAATTCTTCAATGCACCATTGCTTTGAAATGACAACGTGTAATTTACAATAAGAAAATCATCATATACGCAACGCAAGATGGCGTATGCCAGTTCTGGGCGAGGAATGTCACCTGACATTTGCGAACAGCTGGTTTTCGTTAATTCAATGGAGGGTGTCAAAACTCCGTTATTTTTGCAAATATCTCTTAAACGATACGAGATATGAAAAAAAAAAACATAAGAGAGCAAACGTGTAGAGAATTCTCTCCTCTACAAATTCGGTTATTCAATTTTCGTGTCAGATGAGCTGCCAAAAGACGATCGCAAAGGCCCACTTTTAGTGCTACTACCGTAACCTAAAGTGGGCCAAATTTCTTTAATACAAAGAAGATAATTTTATCACTATCTCTGAAATGAATTACTCGCTGAAGTATGTGTGCAATACCTCGCGCAATAGCCAAATGAGTCCTCAAAAATCACATGTACACCAAAGGCGCCGAACTACTCTGGTCAGCGGTCCCTAGAATTACAAACTACTTACAGTAACTTATTCTAAGGACGATTCACGTACCCATGCCCGAGGGAAGACTCGAATCTCCGGCGGGAGCGACTGCGTGCATCACAACAGCACGCTCCAGAAAGCACGGTCATTCTCGCGCGAGGTCTCAAGAGCGCACTTTTATTTCTCTGTTGACCTCAGTTAAAAAACAATAACAAGCAAAAGGCCGCTCGAAACGCTGCGTTCTGCGCAAGCGCTTATAAACCACCTTCACTGCACATGCTTGGAACCCTGGGAAATTAGAAGTAATCCTATTATTTCCACTACTGCATCGTATGCTAAAATCGTAGAGTCACTCTTTCTACTGATAGGTGGCAGGCCTTCTACACCTGACCTGAACATTTTGTTTCAGGCGGGTTATCTGGGTCAATCATCGCTATATTTGAGCTGAATGACACGAAAAGAGCATTGCCTTTCATTTTACTGTCTCTTACGATCACTTTACACATTAAAAAAAGTTTCCTGAATGATAAAACGTGTGTTTGAAGCTGCATTGTTTTTGCAACGTAATAAAAAAACGAGTTTGTAAGGAGTATTTTGTTCATGAGTTCCAACCATTCTTTGGAAACGTTTTTCCAACTAAGGAGTTACTAAAGGAGTCTGTACGCACCCTGGATGTTGTCGGCAACCTAAGAAACGAGAGAAGATACGATAGTAACGAGTACTGATGCTTTTAGTAATGTGTACAAACGAATATTTTCGGATATTTTTTTGTTACTCTGACAGCTCTACTGCATGAAATGGACGAACGTCAAGATAACAAAATTCAATAACTGGAGTTGTACGTGAACAAGGAACGTTGTTTCTAATATGAGTGTTGGCTCTTAAAAATAACTGCGACGTGGTCGTCAATGTGATCCGCGTTCGCGTAGGTCAGTAGTAGGAGCACCTTGTAGGCATCCTCGGCTGAAGGCTGATCATTGGCCGGACAATGAGGCGGCTGATGTTTGTAGATTCGCTCCTAGTGTCTATCCTATGTGAAGGTACGACCATAGTATGTCTGATTTCCAAAAATTTGATTAGCAATTGAAGAGCGTTTTAACATAAACAACAACAAAATTTCTAAAAATGTGTTACACAGTGGATCAGTGAGAACAAACCACATACCTACTATCGATATAACCCCGCCCAGGGGATAGCAGCGTCACCTGACTAGGAATCACTGATAGACAGACGGATGATGCTTATAGTATCAGTGGGAAAGGTGGGCAAGACGCAAGATTTATATGAGTTTCGCCAAGGGCAGATTGTGATGACCCGGGGGCTCTGCATGGGCATTTCAGAAACTGAACCATTTGTAGGGTGTTCGATGAGTGTTGTGGTGGTGATGGTGATGACGAGCGTATGGCATTTGTGGCCGTTAGATGCTAATTCGGATCGTGTTCAGCCTGCGGGGTGCAGGTATTTTTAGCTGGCGCTACTTGGGCGACTTGCGTGTCAATGGTGATGAGGATGACACAACATCCAGTCTCAAAGCGGAGAAAATCTCCATCCCAAAGGGGAATCGAAGCCGGCTCCCCTTGTGTGGCAACCCCTTGCTGTCTACTAGACTACGGAGGCAGACAAGTGCTGCTCGCGCAAGGCACCATGACGGCCAACAAGTATCTTACACTGATTCATTTCATTTGAATTACTGCAACGTATTGACTAGTGTCCCACTCAACTGTTTCACCCCAGACATCTCTGGAACTACAATAGGTATTGAAAAACGACTTTCACGGTCAAAAACATACGTCAGTGACTTATGAAAGTAGGTACTAAAACGTAAAGAATATTATTTTCAACACAAACTTATGTTGTTTTAAATGGATACCTTATTTCTTAAGCAATCAATCAACAAAAATAATTGCATTGGTTGCATCGCAATCCGTCAATTACATTCGGAGAAACTGCGAAGCGAAGCTGACGTGTGCAACATATGAAGCGCACAGCTAACGCGTCCCGAGACTCACGGTTGAGTCTCTGACACGCGCTAGCACCGCGCCTCATGTGTTTCAAACGTCAACTTCGCTTCGCAGTTTCTCCGAAAGCAATTGACGGATTGCGATGCAACCAACGCCATTCTTTTTGTGACTTTTCATTCTATTGATTGCTTAAGAAATAATATAGGGTATTCATTTAAGAATATGTAAGTTTGAGTTGAAAATATTTCTTTACGTTTTAAAGTGTCTCATAGTATCTACTTTCATAAGCCTCAACAGTACGTTCATGTTCGTGAAGGTCTTGTTCTCTTGTAGTTTCAGAGATATCTGGGGGGAAACAGTTTAGTGCGACACCTTATATATATATATATATATATATATATATATATATATATATATATATATATATATATATATATATACAGGATGTCCCAGCTATCTTGTCCACCAAAAATATCTCTGGAACAATAACAGCTATTGGAAAACGACTTTCGCCGGTATCAATGTACGGCAGGGGCCTATAAATGTACATATTTGGAAACATTCTAAAACTAAAGCAAATGTGTTTTTTTAACACAAACTAATTTTTTTTTTTAATGAACACCCTAAATTTTTTCTTCAGCAATCCATAGCATGACAAATCACAAACAATGGCGTTGATTGCATCGAAATATTCCAATCACATCCCGAGATATTGCGACGCGAAGTTGACGCTTAAAATGCGCGAAACGCACGGCTAACGCACGTCCTGAGACTCAGGCGAGAACCCCATGCTGCCAGTAATCGCGATGTGATTGACATGCGTAATCTCACTTTCATACTTATCAAGAGGTCCGCAACAAATAATACGGTCTGCTGCCATCAACTGTCATAAGCACATAATGGTTTCCCTCATCTATGTTTTGTGTGTCTAGGTACACAATATGAATCAGTACCGATCGGTATACACCAGTCAGCTTATTTATCCTGCACACCCAAAATAAGGTTTATCGAATGCGTTAAATGACCCATTGTGCCTTTCGCGCACTCGTTCATCCAGGGCCTAGCTCTACCTAGACACGTGTCCAATGTAGTTCCCACTACAGCCACAGTTACCACTACTCCTAGTTTGTGATTTGCGACCCATGCAATCTCCTGTACTCCACCACCCTCCAAGCATCCCATTTGTTGTTGCTTTAGCGTGCAGTACACCGCTTGCCAGTGTAATCGTGCAGCAGAGTAATCTAGTGACGGCACGGAGGTAGTACACATTGTGAATAAAGGTTGTGTTGTGGAACTTATACTGTATTATGTACACAAATGAAGATATGGTAGAAATGCTGCTGATCTATGGATAATGTACATAGACGGGGAATACATTATTAGATTGCTTGTTTGTTTATAGTACTGTTAGAGAACATTATGATTATTACGTTAATATGTCTGTTTTCTACCCTATTCTACATACATGTACTGTACCCTGTTGTAGGCGGGCGAAATTCTGTTCAGGCAGAACGACTGTACAAAAGACGATTCCCTGACAAGCCATCGCCTTCGCGCCGGATGTTTGGTCGTCTCACATCTCGTCTACGTGAAACGTTCTGCACGGCCACTAATGCTCCCTCGGGCATGGATATTTGTACCGTTCTTAGTATTAGCAAGTTCATAAGTAGTTTGTAAGTTTAGGGAGTGATGACCCCGTAGTTAAGTCCCATAAGCTCCACAAACATTTGAACATTTCTTGTAAAGTTGTTTGGCAACCAGGTTTCGAGCTAATTATCCTAGAGTCTGATGTCAAGGCGCATTAGCAAACTCGACCTGGTAAGCGAGTACAGAAACAGGTGTTAACAGAAAGACGCCAGGGCGACACGTTAGCTGTTAGTCGGCTGGCAGCCTGGTCAGTTTCGGTGTCGCTGGCGCGGTAAAAAATGATGGAGGAGCAGCACGAGTGAAGGTGTGATAGCGAGGCGGTGGGTGGGCGGCCGGCGCATCAGCTGTGCCGGTAATGCGACGTGACAGCGGGCCAGCGGGAGGCCGGCATTTGTAAACAGGCGGGCCGCGGGGGGCCGCACGGGCCGCCACGCTCAGCCGCGCCCCGCCGGCACGCGCCGCCACCGCTGTCTTCGCGCTAATGAACGACACTCGTATTCCGTGCCTCACAACACGACGGGTATTCGACGCCGCTCTCTCATGTTGCACTATCATTCAGCTCCTCACGTCTTGCAGCTGACGTCGTCGTTGCGCCAGTTGTTGTCGTCTTCAGTACGAAACCTACTTTGATGCAAGTCTCAACGCCTCTGCAAGCCTATCGCTTTACAACTATGCTCGCCCCCCTCCCCCGCCCCCAAACATACACATACGTCCTTTTGTGTCTCGTTGCCGCATGTTGTCCTAGGTGCCGGTGGCCGAGTAGAGAGAGACCGACACAGGAAAATAGGATGCACGCGTGTGCGGGTACGGAGTCTGAAAATGTTAAAAAATGCTCAGTCTCTGTTGCAGATTCGCTGCCCGCCAGGTACACGGACGGTAACAAAACATTTGTCTTTTTCCAGTCTGATGATGCGCTAACAGCGCGAAACGCGTTGTTGGAGAATAAAATACTGCAACAGAGACTGAGCATTTTTTAATATTCAACACTGTTGCTGCACCAGCCGCCACCAACACCATCATGGAATGGAATGAAATGTCTGAAAATGTTTGTAAATCTATCGGACCAAACTGCGTGGTCATCAGTCTGTAGCTTACAAACTACTTATACCTACGTAAACTAACCTAAGGACAAACACACACACCCATGCCCCAGGAAGGACTCGAACCTCCACGGCGAGCAACAGCGCGCTCCGCAGCGAGACGCTTTAGACCGCTCAGCTACTCCACCACGGCGTACGGAGTCTGAGGTGACCAGCCAGTGGGACAACAAAAACTAGAAACACTAAGCTAGATTAGTGCAAGATATATATTTCGAAGTTTCATTGCTGCAGCCTAGTCTAGTGCTGATGCATAGTTTAACTAGATAGAAGCCTGCCTACTGATGATAGTCTGTTCTAGTGCCTGTCCTATTGCCAAGTGACCGATGCAGTTCAGTGGTGGCCACGAGCGGGGTTGCGGCAGAGGGCGCTCGTGGCCGACGTCGTAAGAACGTCGCGCCGTGCTTGCATGGGGACGCGCGGCGAAAGTACGTGTTGCACACTTCAGACTTGTGCGACACCACACGTCCTTCTAATCCTAAGGATTACTTTATTTCTCCGAATGTTTCAGATGAATGTATTTTTAATCAAGTTGGCCGACAAATGTTTTTTCACCCCAATTCCATTCAGTACTGCTCATCAGTCCATCTTCACTAACATATTCAACGGATATGTGACAATCGCACCCAGTAACATTCGCATCCAACTACAAATCTGTGACATTTGCATCCAGTATAACCGGAAACTACCTGCTCACTACGTCACGGCCTACCTCCAGCCCGTATCCTCCTGTGCCCAGAGCAGGTAAATTTCATCCTCAAATCAAATCAATGCTGATGTTTGACACCAGTAGACTTCTCTTGGCCACGAAAGACCTTGCCTGCTAGTCTATGTGTAGTCTATATTTTATGTCTGTCTTGCTTCGTCCATCGTGGGTTATTTTGCTGCAAAGCCAGCAGAATTTCTTGGCTTCGTGTACATTGCGAATTCGGATGATGACTTTCTCGCTAGTTTCATTTCTCCTACTTCTCATTCCTTCAGTCTTTCTTTGGTATATCCTCAATCCATATTCTGAGCTCACTATTCTGTTCATTGCATTGTAAAATATCTTGTAATTCTCCTTCACTTCAACAGACGATAGCATTGTCATGAGATAATCATATTGTTCTACTTTCACCCAGAATTTTTATCCCACCCTTAACCCTTTCAAAGTTAAAATGTACCACCATTCCGTCTTACATAAATACTTCGTGGTACAAAAAACGTACTACATAATTATGAACTTCTGACTCATCCAGCATGAAAGTTCATTTCCTGAACCACCAATTGTATCTCTGGTGGTAATTTCCACAATGACCAAGAGGTGTCAGAAGTAGTTTTGCTCATCTATGGCGATAGTTATTTCCCCACAGCGTGTACAATGTTGGTGTTTTGTTTTCCCTCTGCGGCCAAGTACATATTTTGTCTGTCTTGATGTGATATATTGTTGATTCATCTCTTTCATACAGATAAGATAATGATGTCCATACATTTGGAAACACTGTAAACTTAACGGTTCTCGAATTTACTCTACATAAAAAGAATAATTAACGAGTAACTAAAAAGTTCAAAATTTGTACCACCATGCATAAAAGGTCTTCCACATAACTCGAGCCGTTACCTTCCATTTCAGTTAATAATGAAACACTTTAGGGAAATACTAAAGGATGATGAGTTAATGGCAAAACTCTATGCAGAATGCCCTGAGATCACAGTTCGTCTGCTGAAGAGATAGATTTTAGTTACGACGACCCAGGGCGGAGATACATTTATGTACCACGACTGTTGTCGAAAAACTTAAAAAATATTATAATGTTTATTAACATTCTAATTATAATGTAATTCTATAACATTTCACCAATTTTTTATAATTTCATAAATAAAAACAGTCACAAATCGCAAAAATATCATTTATACAATTGATAAGCGGTTTCTACCTGTTTAGAGGGCAATCTTCAGATCTACGTGGCGTAGGCTTGACGTCCACGGAGCAGGCGCTGAGTAGTTACCCCATGGGACAAGCGCCTGCTCCGTGGACGTCAAGCCTACGCCACGTAGATCTGAAGATTGCCCTCTAAACAGGTAGAAACCGCTTATCATTTGTATAAATGATATTTTTTGCGATTTGAGACTCTTTATTTATAAATACTTTCCAAAAGATCGCTGTTTAAATTTTCGAAAAATTTCAAATTTTTCTAAAATTGTTTAACAAATAAAAGTCTTGTACAACAAGGGTCTAAATTTGTCTTACGTCGCTGGGCATGAAAGAGATAAACCTTTCCTCTATTTTCGACATGACCTCTTCGATGTACAAATTCAACAGTAAGGGCGACAGTCCAATTCCTTTCTAACCTCCTCCCCCCCTTCGCCCCACACACACATTTTTAATTAAAGCACTGCGTTCTCGACTTTTCACTCATTGTCCCCTCTTGGTTCTTGTACAGACTCTGTATTAACAGTATTTCCCTACAGGTTACTCCTATTTTTCTCAGATTTTCGAACATCTTGGACCACCTTACCTACCAACTGTATCTTTACCTATCCTAAATCCAAACTGATCACCACCTAACCTATCCTAAATTTTCTTTTCCAGTCTTCATCATTTTCCATTGATTGTCATAGACACGGGAGAAGCTGAACATGGCGTCACCGTGCTCCTTTCCGTAACAGAGAACCCACAGACGAGTAGCATATCGCCCGAGCATTCCAGTAACACTATTCCGGCTCTACAGTGTCGTGAAGTACAGTGTGTGTTAATAGGACCTAACAGCTTTCGACTGTTCTACCTGCTGGGCAGAGATCGTACAAGGAGAATAGCGGACTTTCCCTCAACCTTTTCTGGGTACAAGCACAATAGGTTCAAATGTCACTGGGTACAGTTGTCACGAGATCACATTCAACATTCTGCTGTAATACCAAGTTCCTAAAGCGTCTGTTCCCTTTTTGTCTGAATTGTTTATTATCCACTTTTCACTTCCGTACAGTGTTATACGGCACATAAATTACTACAGACGAAGCTTCCAATATTTAAATTTAAATTAGTGTTAAAATTTCTTTCTTTCTTAAGAGCTTTCCTTGCTCTAGTCAATCTTTCCTCCCTACTTCGGTCATCGTGTTCTTCTTCTGCCCAAATATCAAAATTCGCTTACTACTTTCAGTGTCTCATTTTCTAATCTAATTTCCTAGGAATCGCCTGGTTCTGTTCAATTACATTCCTTTACCGGTACCTTTTTAATTTTTTCTTTCCTTTTTTTTTTTTTTTTTTTTTTTTTTTTTTTTTTTTTTTTTTTTTTTGCTTTCGATGTCATCGTCAGACCTCACTAAAATTCAATTTATCCACGAAATTTCTCACTGGTTTCTTTCACAGCTAGCTCAATGCGAAGATTTAATAGCCTTATAACTCTCTTTTCTACTGTTGCGCTCATTTAATGTCCTTCGACTATCATTCTGTAAAATTTTTTGAATGTCATCTCGACCCCTGTATTTCATACCTGCGACCTCTACTACTTCACAAAGTGCATTTCAATTACCACTGTCGAAGATATTTTCCCCGAGGTCAATGTCTATCAGAGGGTTTACTAAACAGAGACAAAAATATAACTAAACTCTTGTCCAACTACACCGATGGTGACTATTCCTTTGGACGTATATAACTTGTAACTTGCCTTTAGATTACGTATGCAGACTATATCACTCCATACCGATTGTCAACCTTCTCAACCTTAAGCCCTCCGATTGCGCCTTCCACATGAGTGAAACACCACACCCGTAATAAAGTGATACAGTAACTGACTATTTGTAGCAGCATAAAGAGGGAGTTCAGTATCGAAAACGAATCGTCCACCGATATGACACAACATACAGTTTCTTAGTACTCCAGCCGGCGCGGTGCTTCTCTGTCGATGGAACAGACACTGTCGGCTACGGTCCCCGTAAGCCATTCGAAACTACCACAAGTTGCGACTTATAACGAGGTACTTCCTCCAGTAAGTAACAGGCTCACACATTTCCGATCGACCGAAATCAGTACTTCAAAGAGGTGTACAGTATTGTAAGGAAACAAAAGTAACGTCACATGTCTCTCAAGGAATCGTAGGCTGAATAGTATTACGATTCTCTGAATCCATGTAAATGATCTTAATCACAGAGTTAGCAGCAACACAGATTCTTCGCTAACCACCCGTAGTTTGTTGGAAGCAATGTCTGTACGTGATTATAATGAAGTTCCGAAAGAACTGGACTTACTTGCCCTGAATAATTACTATTTTCCGATGTGAACAGAAGCATGTTTTGCGCATCTTATCACGTCATAAGTGATACAGTTCCAGACTGACACTACTGCGAAACGATATGAAATGGAACAAAAATATCGACACAGCTGCACTGAAGACTTTAGATTTTCTGGTAAGATTATGAAAATGTGCGGAGTATCTGTTGAAGTAACTGTTTCTGATGAAATAATACGAGTAGTTCGAAGTATTGCAAGTATAATATCTTTATCGTCAAGTGCTTCAAATTACTTGTAAGAATACGAGTGGATCAGTTGTCTAATTACGAGACTTTAATCTATAATGAGTGATTTGACTAAGTGTTTGTCAGATTTCTCAATTGGGGTACTTTATAATTTGAGTAATGACATTAATGATTCACGTTCACTATATCTTTGATATGAGTTGAGTATCTGCAGAGCGTACAATTTATCAAGTTCGTTGATTTCCACGGCTAGTATTGATCTGAGTCTACTTACTTTTGGTGTGGCCGATGTTTCGACAGTCACTGCAGCAGTTCTGTACTGCAGACAGTAGCTCTAAAGAGGACCGCTACGTAGACGGTCGAAACGTCGGTATTTTAGTAGTTTTTTAATGTTTCGTAATGACGCGGTGTATCGAACAAAATTATTTTCTTCGGTGTACGGCTGAGTTAGTTTTGTTTCAGATAAAAGGCAAGAACATTGTGCGACTGGGTGACAGTACATGGTATAAAACGAGAACCACGAAGGGAACTGTCCAGCGTAATCTTTCCATCAATGGTTGTCATTACATGAGGTACAACGATAACATCAGAATTTAAGCCAGAACAGTGGCGTAAATGTAGCGATGATCAGAAACGTCAGCACTTCTTGTCCCCTTCTTGGGGAAACACAACAACGAAACTGTCATCTACCACCACAATTCGAGCCAGTTACCACTGCAACCTTCACCGCTGCTGCACAAACATCTATGACATTCTCTCTAGGGAGTCGGGTATTCATTACGATAGGCCGTGGTAATCTCCGATTTCACGTTCCCCTTCAAGAAGACGTACAATGATTTGATATCAACGAAGCCTGATGACAAAAGAAATAACTGACCTTAAACTTTACACTAATCAGGGTAATAGATATTAAGGTGCGTTTGGATATAGACAATAAATGCGCTGGCTTCCTAGAGAGTCTGACAAGGGATTACGCGCAAACTGCGGTCTCGATTGTGATAAACGTTTTAGTTTACATTTAAGGACTTAACATTTACATTAGAAGGATGTGCACAATATTTGCCGTCGGCAATTTCGCTGCATGTTAACAATCATGCTCATGTCCAGTAACCGAGTTAAAAAATGGGTTGATAGCTCTTGGCAAAATATTACGAGGATGACCATGAGTACAGAGTATAAAGTGCCCGGAACAGAGTTGTTTATCACAGCATAGACACTTAATAAAAGCCTCTTTTACGCAGTCTTCCGAATAACAGCGCATTTGAACATCAAATAACAGAGTTGCTGGACCCATGTTCATTTAACATTATGTTTTCGAGTACGTGTGAGGAATGTGCCCTGCAATTGGTACCGTAAATTTTTGTTACACCCTGTACATTCAATCCACAATGGACAATATCTAAGCCGATATCGCGCCTTATAACCTTTAGTCATCCTACACAGATTTTGTCTAGCTAATATTCCGCGCAGGAATGACCGTGCATTCTAAGGCGCCTTGTTGCGGAGTGCGTCTGCTCCCCGGTTGACTTTGAAGTCCTCCCTCGGGCGCGCTAATTGGAGACAACAACAACAGGGAAAACTAAAAAGGTGCAGTATAGTAGAGAAACGATTCAAAACTTGCTAAAATCGCAAAATCTGACTCGAGTTGACTTGAAATTTGGTTTAAAGCCGATGGAAATACTTACGCAAATCTCTTGGCTCGCTCGGAGCGTCGCGTCGACACTGACTGATTTCAAAACCAGGTGTTTGCAGTTAAGTCGATTTTTCCTGGGTATACATCTTAAAGTCAGCCTCTTCCGCTAGTCTTTTAATAGTTCAATTACGGTGTTAAAGCGGATCGAATATCACAGCATCTTCAAAGGGTATCAGTTCACACCATCATCGAGGGATTTAATTTCGCATTCAAAGAATATATGACATCAAATGCGAATGGGCAAAGCTGAAAATGCGTACCCAGCCGGATTCGAACCCGGGTCTACTGCTATCTAGGCAGTTGCGCTGACCCCTACACCAATGGGGACACAGTGATCACCGCATCTGCAAGGACTACCTAAGTATGCCTTCCGTTAGACACAAATTCCCAGCTTCACCCTGACCACAGTACTCAAACTCGTAGTTATGAAACTAATTCCCGTAAGAGTAAGGACCACAAACTTGCCCGCCCCTCCCCACTAACGATAGGATTATTGCACGTCACAGGCATATATATATATATATATATATATATATATATATATATATATATATATATATATATGTGTGTGTGTGTGTGTGTTGTGTGTGTGTGTGTGTGTGTGTGTAGCGTCTGTTCCGAAAGAACAGATGTCACTTATGATCCTGCCCGCCAGACCCAGGTCCGAATCCCGGCTGGGTACGCATTTTCAGGTTTGCTCATTCGCAGTTGATGTCATATATTCTTTGAATATTAAACAATAACAACTGCAAGATCGTAAGTGACGTCTGTTCTTTTGGAACAGACTCCACATGTATATATTTAATTTCGGTACTGACACGCAAGCGTAGTACGCAAAATGTTCAAATGGTTATAAATAGGAGGGAATTAACTGTTGCGGTCATCAGTCCCTAGACTTACAAAGTACTTTAACTCAGGCTAAGAACAACACACACTTGCCGTTCTAAAGTGGCCGAGAGTTCTAAGGCGCCAAGCTGCAGAGCGAGCGGTTGCTCGCTGTCGGAGGTTAGAGTCCTCCATCGGGCGTGCGTGCGTGTGTGTGTGTGTGTGTGTGTGTGTGTGTATGTGTGTGTGCGTTTTGAAGTTTGTAAACTTAGGGACTGACAGCTACTGTGGTTAAGTTCCGTACATTTAGAAACATTTGATGGTACACACACAACGTGCGTTTTTCTCAAAATTTCCAATTACCCGGTCTATTTCCCAAAACTTTTATTCCATAAAAAACTTTTCCCTGAGAATTATTAACAGAACCAAATAGACATCAGGCAAATCGGAAGAACGGACTTCAGGTTATGGCGTGAAAAAGGGAAATAGGGATTCGTTTTTATATTTAAAGATGAGCTGTAGTGCAGACAAAGGTAGTGGTTTCCATCAGATGGCTGGGGGTACTCGTGAGTTACCTCGCTCAGCTATGCAGAGAACGCGGCGGTGCGGCAGGTGGCGCGTACCACGGAAGAGAGAGCAGCAAAGCTCGCGCCATTCTGGTCGCGGCCGCATCTTAATGGCATCTGCGCTCGCCCGGCGGGGGTCCGGCCGCGCGCGCTGAGTCATGCGCATCTGGGCGCAGCGCGCTAGAGGGCCCAGGTCCGGGACCACCGCGGAGAACTCGGCCCGTCACCCGCCGTCGATACGTCTCTCCGGAGGGGCCACAATGCTCGCTGGCGGGCGGGCGCTCTCTCCGACACACTGCACGCCCCGCACGATGCTCGGTCAATTCCCCAACTAGTTACCCGCCATACACGCCTAACGGTCCGCTACTCCGCTTCACACCTAGTTCTGCTGAAGGCTCAGCCCCTGGCAAATTCTGTGCATTTAGCAAGACTTTCATGAATCGTCAGCGGAGTCACCACAGCATTATTATTATTTTATTATTATAGGTCACACCGTTGCGCCGCGCTCTAGAGCGTCATGTCGCGGTGCAAAATGTTCAAATGTTTGTAGAGTCTATGGGACTTAACTACTGGGTCATCAGTCCCTAAACTTACAAACTACTTATGAACTAGCTAACACTAAGGACGGCACAAATATCCATGCCCGAGGGGGGATTCGAACCCCCGTCCGTAGTGGCCGTGCAGCGTCGCGGTGCCAGCGGCCGCTCCTGTACGAGGTTCGAATCTTCCCTCGGGCATGGGTGTATGTTTCGTCCTTAGTGTACATCTACATGGGATACTCTGCAAATCACATTTAAGTGCCTGGTAGAGAGTTCATCGAACCACCGTTATACTATTTATCTCCCATTCCATTCTCAAATAGCTCGCGGGAAGAAAGAACACCTGAATCTCTCCGTTCGAGCTCTGATTTCTCGTATCTTAGTCTGATGATCATTTCTATCTATGTAAGTGGGGAAGAAAGAACACCTGAATCTCTCCGTTCGAGCTCTGATTTCTCGTATCTTAGTCTGATGATCATTTCTACCTATGTAAGTGGGAGTAAACATATTTTCGCATTCGAAGGAGAATGTTGGCGATTGTAGTTTCGTAAGTAGCCAACGCAGCAGCGATAAGCGCCCTTGTTGTAATGATTCCCATACCAGATCCTGTATCATTTCCGTAACGCTGTCTCCCCTGTATCGTGACAATACGAAACGAGATGCTCTTCTTTGGACTCTTTCGATGTCCTCCATTACACCCACCTGATAAGGATCCCACACTGGGCAGCAATACTCCAGAAAAGGGCGGACAAGCGTAGTGTATGCAGCCTCTTTAGTAGTTCTCTTGCATCTTTTAAGGGTTCTGCCAATAAAACGCAATCTTTGTTTCGTCTTTACCACGACATTATCTACGTGTTATTTCCAGTTTAAGTCTGAAGTAATAGTAATTGCTAGGTAGTTTGTGGAGTTTACGGCCTTCACTTTTGATTGAGGTACGGTGTCAAAAGCCTTCTGGAAATCAAGAAATACGGAATCGATTTGCGAACCCTTGTCGATACCACCCATCACTTAATGTGAATAAAGAGCTAGTTGTGTTTCGCATGAACGATATTTTCTAAATCCGTGTTGACCTTGGGCCAATAGATCATAATGTTCGAGATAATTCACAATATTTGAATACAGGGTTTGTTACAAAACCATGCTGCAAATTCTCGTCAATGAAGTAGGCATGTAGTTTAGTGGATTACTCCTACTGCCTTTCTTCAATATAGGTATGACCTGTGCAGCTACCCAATCTTTTGGTACAGATCTTTCTTTGAGAGAGCGGTCGTATATGGCTGTTAAGTAAGGAACTATCGCTTCAACATAATCAGACAGAAATCTAATGGGTATACAGTCCGGGCCACAACACTTGTTCTTGAGAAGCAACAAAAAATCACTTAACTACTCCTTGTAAATTAGTTTAAGGGCAAGCATAGGGCAAAACAGTGCCAAATCCGAATTTTATTTTATTGCGTAATTTATTAGGTCGATGTTTTAAGAATGACATTTCGAAGTTTCGTTATCGAAATATGCTTAGAAATATTTTTAAGAACATTTCTTCGACCGCCTGCGCATCGCACGTTCCCTTTATCTGTGATGTGCTCCACTCCTTGTTTACACTAGGTATCTTGTGTTAATTTCTCGGTCATAAAATCGAAACGAACAGCAGACGTATTTAAAAAAGGCTGTGACAGAGATAATATCAGCATGTTGTTTATAACGTGATTTGCAAATAAATACAAGATGGAAAGCCACTGGGAGGTGTTAAAATTGACAAAGAAATTCACACACTATAAACATATTATGGGAAAGCCATCAGGAACAACGTTCACAGTGGAAGTAATGCAGCAAGCAGAGTGGGTATTATTCTTCCACAACACCAACTCTGTGACATATCATGGTGCAAATATCTTCAGGTAAAAGCCAGTGGAAAGCCATACACCCATAAGCATGGTTTACCATTTGCTGTTTTAAATGTTATAAAGCCAACTTTCAGATATCTAGCCAAACCTGAACTTCTGAAAAAATGTGTGCATGGGAAAACACAAAACACAAAAGAGAGCTACCATCACCTTATATGAATGCATTGTCCCAAAACAGTGTGTGTTTCCTCAAATGTAGTGGAGAAATCGTCTCGGCGGTTTATCAGCAGATGTGTAACTTTGTCGCGTGATGAAACAGTTTCTCGTGAATTGCACTTTTTATGATGTCACATGTCCTGAACTGTGTGATTGTCACACACAAGCGTCCTCTTCGTTTCAAGGTAAAATGTGCAACGTTTCATCAAAATTGGAGCAAAACCGTGAATGTCGTCCTGAAGTACAGTACACTCCGCTATACAGCGCTTGAAATTTTATATACAGTGTCCTTTGTCTTGCTTTGAAGGTTAACCTCGCAAAACTTTATCAGGATCGAAATAAAACTGTTCATTTTGTCGAGATTCATCAGTAAAGTACCCTGCGCAATGCACCATACGCGTCATATCTCCTGAACAATATGATACAGCTGATTCTTACCACTACAGCAATTGTTACCTCATGGTAATGAATAGGGGCACCATATTTGGTTGAATTCGGTCGAGTGGTTTAAGATGTGTTCCAGATTGTCGCATGCTGCAGCAGTTTTCCGCGCATCTAATTGTTTATGACTTCGTATCTCCTGAACTATATGGTGGACGCGCATCCTTACACGCACGGCGACAGTCCTCTTGGTTTCAAAAATCACCTGTGCACAATTTCATCAAGATTGGAACAAAACAGTAGATTTGTATGCAACACAAACACGCCGACAAACTATACATAAAGATAAAGAGGAGAAGATGAAGAAAATAATATCGATCTACAAGGATAGTCATGGGCCACTGGGATTTCAACAGTTAATTAAACTGGAAAGAGACTTTCACAGAAACTTTCCGCAATGGCGAAGTACAGTTCATTGATTGATAAAATATTTTCCAGCTAAGCGCTGAAATTTTTAAGTTATCCAACAGGAAGAAATCATTTGAAGCTACATCAGGAAAATAACGTGCCTGAAATCAAAATTTAATAAGTGTCACTGGATAGACACCTACCATCGTGTGGAGTCTAATCTGGCCCTACGGAGTGCAGTGAGACACCGGGGAAAGAAATCTAGAAGTCCCTAGTCTGAAAGCAGCTAACAACAAGTTTTTTTGCAGTGCCGCATCCTATTGTGTCTATTCGTGGGTGCAGGACTCATGGCTCGGAGCCACATTTGATCGATAGGGCTCCAGGGTGGCCACCTCGCTCTTTGGTACTCCCCTGCATGCAATTTCTTACGGCGTGGGGACGATGTGTTGGTACGTTATCACCTTAAAACACAGCACAACCGTCAGGATGACGGAAGGATAAAAATGGCTAGACATGACCCTCGAGCAACATACCGCAGACTATTCAATGACCCTTCCAGAACTAGGGAGAAAATTCCGTACCAAGAAAAAGCACCTACAATCAAACAGAGACAGTATCGCCTTGAACCACACCTTCTTTGCAAGCGGGATCCAATGTGGTCTGCACCACACGACGTCTTCCCATCGCCATCGTGCAGTCGTCATTACAGACGGGAATGTAAGCACAATTGGCGGAGGAAATCGGTTGCGCCGTTTCGAAGGATACATATCGATATTAGCTTCACACCATATGGAAATATTTACGGAAAACAAATATTTGTACGGGCGAAAGAGGACTTCAGTCGTCCTCTCCTAAATAAACAAACGTACTGTTCGCCAGACTGAGCTGGATCGTACAGCCATGTCAGTAGGCTACCTTGAGACGGAGAATGGGCTTAGTCAAGACTAGCAACCTCTCGGACTCAACGACAGTGCTCTTAAGCGCAAGAACTGTTAGCACTTCACCATTGTTGTGGGTTCCCTTGATAATGCAGCAGACGTTCTGTGTCGATGAAGACAACTGCTGCAATCGACGTGTCCTGTGTTACTGAGAACACCATTTTTCACCAAGAGAACCCTGAACACTTCAAAGTCACCAAGTGTTCCTCTCTAATAAGTCTGATTCTACGTAAATCATCACGCTGAAAAAGCAGTGGCGTAACTTTGAGAGAGGGCATGATGACATTCGCAAAGGAGCGCCAAATGATTTCCACTACAAATTCGTATCCGAAAGCTAGTAGAAAACACGTGTCGTCTGCACTTTGCTGGAAAAAGTAGCAGAAATCACACTGGAAAGAGCTTCTGCGCATGCGCGGATACACCTGCTCATTCGCGCATCCACGGCGGCTAAATTGTCTGCTAAAAACGTAGTTTCAGTCGTTCTGCCGCTAGGTGGCAAGCCGTCTAACCCTGACTCGCGAACATTAGGTGTATAGTGTAATACCACCTTAACTGTTGTGTTCACGTTACAGCAGGCTGTGATGCTTCAAGGGTTGCAGCGAAGCTAGGCGCAGGCACGCTAGAAGGGGAATACGTACACCCTTGGTCACCACGGTATCTCCAGGCTCTAATCTGGTCATCTTAGTGCTGCAGGAGGAATGGGGATTCGTCGGTAAAAACACTATCATTTCATTCGGTTGTCCATGTTCATCGTTCATCGGATCTTGCTTGCGTAAACGCGTATGCCGTTGACTCAGCACTAAACGCAGAAGTAGGTGTCTTGCGTACAGTCCGCTCAGCTGCTAACGACGTCCAACGGCACGGACGGACACTGCTTATTGTGCATGTTATGACATGTTTCGTGATGTGGTAGAGCCAACTATCACCACCATACGCACAATATGCCCGTATTCAGCCTTAGTCGTGCAAAGATTTGGGTGCAATCGGTTCCACCCGTCCGTCGTGCCGTCCTGCATCCAGCGATCACAGCTCTACATCACTGGCTGACACGATGACCGATCTCTTTGCTGTATAATCCGCAGTACATACAGAAAACTATTCTTCGCCGAATTTCTAAACGTACTCTAAAGACATTCCCTGGCTTCTATGAGGCACACTACAGCTGATTATCCAAAACTACCGTACAGTACAACAATGCCAGTACATCCACACGGCGCATTGTTCCCCTGATAAAGCGCTTGCAGAGGCAATAATCAAATTGGAGGTACGTAACTGGCTCAGAAGACAGCACTTAGAATATTGGACCAAAGTCTGTCAACAAAAACATAGCAAGATAATGATGCCAAAGCCATGTTTTAAAAGAAGCTCTGCAATCCTGGGCATGAACAGGAGAGAGATTAGACTCACGGTTGGATTGCTGACAGACCATGGGAATTTCGAAAAAACACCTACATACAATGGGAATAACAGAAGAGGACCCTAAATATAGGATCTGTGATGACGGTGATGAAACTGCATCACATCTAATCTTCGAATGCATTGCATTGGAGAATAAAAGGCACAGAATATTTGGGACAAACAGACCCGAAGAAATTGTGTCTAATAAACAACTGGTGAAGGGACTCCTTGCACTGTTCAAGGGCATTGGTTGGCTGTACTAGATATACAGGGAGCGATACCGCACAATAAACTTAGTTTCGGTGCGGGCAGTGGCGGGTTGGACCAAGACTGTTTTGGCTTCCCTGAGAAAATCAAATCAAATCATCAAGCGCTTGCAGAAGGAGCTACTGACGGCAGCGATATGCTGAAATAGTAATCGAATGCATCTCTCGTCACCGTAAACGCATGCTGATTTGGATGCTTCCTTCAGGTTGTTGCGTTTGGTGTGGACCAGCAGTGTTTATTTCGACATTATCTACAAATTTAATTACGTATTCTTCCCAACGAACTGTGAAACTGCAATGGGACAAACATGCTTATTTGCTGCCCTTGCTGGAGCTGCGATGTCGATGGTAGGCAGTGTGTTTGTCGCCAGCCCAGCCACTTGGAGTGACCGTGCACTTGGGGACCGGGCTGTCGGTTTTATTTGGCCGCTCGTGCCACGGTGATATACGGCTGTGCTATGAATAGCGATGAGGCGCGACCGCCGGCCTCCCCCGGCCCGGTGCGCTAATATGACACGGCCGCAGCCGCGGCGGATAAGATGGAATTAATCAGCGCCCCGCGCCGCGTGGGCTTGTAGCGGGGCGGCGCCGCGCCGATTGGCGGAGTCACAGCGCCGCCATCTGTCAACGTCAGTTTAGCGTCCGCCTCCCGGCGGGGCTGGTGGTAGCCGCGGGACGAGTCCATTACGGCGAGGGTGGCGGGGCAGCACGGCTAATAGCGCACGCGCCGCGCCGGCCGGAAACAACACGTCTATATCAGCAGTAGCCGCTGCGCACGTCGGCCCCACCTGGATCCACGACACACCTCGGAACACAGTCAAATGGAAGAATACACCACATGTCATCCATCCACGGGCTTATAGTTTAAACATTCACATTAATGATTTAATAGTCCACTAAATTAATGAAATTATGAGATTTAAATAAATGCCTGCACGACAACAGAAGAATACACTATATGTTTAAAGTAGCATTAGCAAAACACTCAAACAAACATGGTTTTATCATATAACTACCCTTAGTATCCAGCGTTAACTGCAATCTCTATTTATTGCAATGTTTTGTTAGGATCTCTTCTTCCCTCCTCTCTATCCATCTTCTTCTCCTCCTCCTCCTGCCTCCTCTCTCTGTCGAGCTGCTGCTCCTTCACCATCGGTCTATCTCTTCCTCCCTCTCTTCGTCCATCTCCCCCTACACCACTCACTCTCCATTCACTTCTCCCCCTCGCATCTCTGTCCATATCATTCTTCCTCTCTACCGACCTCCTCCTCCCAACTCCACCTATCTACCCATCTCAATGTCTCTATCATACCCCCCTCCCAATTCTCTCAAATGTTTAAATGTTTGTAGAGCTTATGGGACTTAACTACGGGGTCATCAGTCCCTAAACTTACAAACTCGTTATGAACTAGCTTATACTAAAGACGGCACAAACATCCATGCTCGAGGGGGGATTCGAACCCCCGACCGCAGCAGCCGTGCAGACCGTGACTTGCACGCCACAGACCGCTCGGCCACTGCGGCCGGCCCCAATTCTCTCCCCTCTCTCTTGTTCATCTCCTCCTCCCCTCTCTTGGGCAACCTCCTACCCACACTTTGTCCATCTTCGCTTCCTATCTCATCCCATATCCTTTTCCGACTATCAGTCAATTTCCACCATCCCTATACATAAAAAATAGCGCACTGCCGTGTTTTACGGCCCACTCTAGATTTATAGTTTTAGAATTTTTTTCAAACATTTCGGACAAAAATAATAATGTAAACAATAAAAAACTATAGTGATATGATTACGACTCTACTATTGTAATAATATCTATGCACCCAATACGTAATATTCTTTCTGGCCGTATTATAACAAACAACCAAATTTAAATGTTATTTGCGCTTAGCTTTGATAAACAGACTCTTATTTTAACTTTTATCTCTTTAAACTATCATTTTAATATTCCACCCACATTTTCATTATATTTTTTCGTTAAAATTTTATCAAGTGTCTTGCCTTGGTAGTTTCTTCAAAGTTTATTTTCTTTATCTTTACTGATTACGAATCACTATAGCCTGGAACGAACGTTGCGTACATTTGGCGTTCGGACGAGTAACTATAGCCTGGATGAAACACAGCAAACTACATTTGTCGTTCATAAATCAGTTAAGTGACATCCCAAGCCCGAAAAATCTTTTATGTACACAATTTTGCATTCTCTACTTGATTATTTTCTCATTATAGCTCAAGCTTTGCCATTTAAAGCAATGGCGCACCGAAAATTATCAAAAACACGTCGTTCTTAGGACAATGAATTATAATCTAATGTTAGTTAACACCTGCCATCGATGGTACTAGAATTACGGATTACTCCCGCAACTGCTCGCCATAGCGTATTGGGCGAGGAATTATTTTTGATGTTCGAACATGTTAGACGGTGGTTCGAAACTTGCTAGGGCGCGGTGGCTCAGCGCGCTCGGTCAGAGGGTTGCTGGCATGGTAGCTCGACGCCCTTGTAACGAGAAAACAGTGATCGACGAAGCGATGAAAATAGAACAAAACAAACCAACGTCCACAAAGTACTGATCAAACCGAAGAACCAATGAAGAGAGAGAAGGCCTTTGCGCTCCCATGCCAGGTCACGCATAGTAGCTCGCGATAGCGAAGCTCACTGGCTGTCCGAAGTGAGGCAGTGGGCTGTGCCCCATGCCAGTGAGCTACACGATCTCGATCTACTCTGCATAACGTGGCGTGGCACGACAGTGCACATGCCTTCTCTTCAGACGGTGTTGATTCAACGTCATCTGTAATAAAAACTGAGCAAAATTCTCAACGAACAACCCGGAACGAACATGAACAAACGACCGAAAGACATCGATCTCACTGAAGAAATATTATAACCACCACTGTCAATTTTTTGTGCCCTATTTTTTTCCACTTGCTTCCTAAAAGGTTTTCGCACACTCTTGTTAACTGAGTACAACTATCTTCTGCAAGATTCCGAGTTGTTCAAAGGTAACAGCGCTTTCTCTCAAAAGTGCATTTGTTCTGTTTCGAGAACATGCCATGAACAACATAGCAACGAATTGTGAACAAAGACTTCTTTACCACATGTACATAAACTGGCGAGATACTGTTACAATGACTTTGTACATATATTACGTACTAGAGTTATGTGGAATTCAGTATTACCACACTTATTCCGTTTGTGATTTTAGCTGTAAAAGAAAAGGTAATCACGGCCTGAAATAGAATATTTGCTCTTTATTTTAGCGCAGAACAGAGTGCCGTGAACGAAGTCATATCTGAACTACAGGAAAGGTAATACCATATCGTTAAAAGCGTCCATCGCAACCATGTCAAAGACAATCATTTTAGTAGACGCATTGATTCTAATTAATGATTTTCAATATATTCCATAAATAGTGAATAATTGCTTAGAAATAAATAAACAAGGTAATTTGTTGCAATATATGCACTTCCCTTCCGTTTCATTAAGGAACTACATTTGCCACAGAAATCTAGGACTTCCTTTATATACAAAACTACATGTATCAGCACATTGTTCAGAATGTTCATTATTACAGTATCCTCCCAGTTTACGTGCATAGTGCCATTGTACAATTCGTTGTTACGTATTTTACGGCATGTTCACGAAATAGAACAAACACACGTTTTTAGAGGGAGCATTCTTACATATGCTCAACTCTAAACATTGAAGAACATAGCTCTATTTAATTAATATGAGTGCCCGAAACCCTCTTAGGGAAAAGGGAGAAATAATTTTTTTGGGTAGTGGCGGGCTCTGAACCACTGACCATTAGCATTACAGTCCAACGCGCTGCCCACTGCACTACGGCTAACAATTAGAACATGCGACCTCGTACTATTGATGGCAGTTGTGAACTGACTATAGTATTGACTGTAGTTTCCCCTTACTTCGATCAGTTCGAAGTAGCTGTATGACAAAGCCACGTTAGTTGATGTTACAAGGCCAGCTCAGTCAATCATCCAACATATATAGTTACAACTGAAAAGGCTGCTGCCCATTTTCAGGAACAACAGATTTGTCTAGCCTCTCCAAAGATACCCCGCTGTAGTAGCTGCACCTATGGTACGGCTGTTTGAATTTTTGAAGCATAAACCCACCACTCCGGCAATGTCTGTGGTTCATGGAGGTGCGACTTAATAGACAACTCCGAAATTATAAAAGTTGGCGAACTTGATAGAAAAATAGGAGTACCTTATACAATACCAATACAACCATACTTTTCACGACCATCACCACACGTAAGTGCAAGAACATACAATTAACACAAGCAATTGCGGTGCAGTGTGTGTGCAGGAAACGGGTAGTAATTGCATAAAGAATTTTAAAACTCACGACTGAAAGCATTACTGTTAATTCTCGTAATTCAAATTTGCGCTATTTGCTATATATTTGTCCTGTAGTCCCAAATAAAATCTACTTAAAAAAAAAAAAAAAAACAGTGTTTGGAGATGACACTGTCTATCGAATGGTGTCTTGACAACTAGTTTAGCATTCAATGTTATCTCTAGACGAGTTAGCTTTTCACATAAAAGGCGAGATGAACTCTCGAACATGCGGTATTGGAGTAGAGAAACTCCGCATTGGTAACAAAATTCCGAAATTCAGCCAAAGCTTCACTGGCAGCAACATGTATCAATAATCTGAATCTCACTGAGTACGAAAAACTAGTAAAAAAATTGTGGATCTGACATGATTCCATTTATTGCGAAAGCCGACAATCACAACATAATCTGAAAACAGAGTACTGTTTTCGAAATATTTACAGACTTGGGATAAGAAGCACGAGAAAGTGTCAGAAATGTAAAAATAAATTAATTAATAAAAGGTTGAAGAACAGCATCGACTTCAAACGAGCGAGAAACTAGCTTTCAGAAATCTGAACTAAATAGTTAATACACTTTGCTACTACTGTAGAATTAATTCCGTACGACAGTTCTTAAATTGAATGTAGTAAAAACATCACACTGATTTATTAGCCATGATCGTGCCAATTATAAAGGAACGTACTGATAAACGCAGAATACATTGTACAGTATACTGTATACACAAGTAAAGTGCAGCTCAGTACTTACCATATACTGAAAGCACTGCATAGGCCAACTCGAAATATGAGTATAGAAGGAAGATTTAGAATCAAATTCAGGATAACAAAATTACGTCGACAGCGAGTCAAACGGTAACACAGAGTAACTGAATTTCTAACAACAGAATCATGAAACTTCCTGGCAGAGTAAAATTGTGTGCCGGAACCGGGACTCGAACCTGGGACCTTTGCCTTTCGCAGGCAAGCGCTCTACCACTGAGCTATCCCGACAAGACTCACGATGCCGCCTCACAACTTTACTTCCGGCAGTTCCTCGCCTCCTACTTTCCAAACTTCATAGAAGCTCTCCTACGAACATTGCAAGACTAGCACTCCTGGAAGAAGTTTAGAAAGTAGGAGGCGAGGTACTGACGGAAGTAAAGTTGTGAGGCGGCATCGTGAGTCGTGTCAGGATAGCTCAATGGTAGAACGCTTGCCCGCGAAAGGCAAAGGTCCCAGGTTCGAGTCCCGGTTCAGGCACACAATTTTACTCTGCCAGGAAGTTTCATATCAGCGCACACTCCGCTGCAGAGTGAAAGTTTCATTCTGGAAACGGAATCATAGTCGGGCATACACTCAACTACTTCAACGTAGAAGCGCGCCCTACAATAAATTCCAAGAAAGCCATAAGATGCCTTATGGTAGAAACAGCACAGCGAAAGTAATTTGGCACAAGAATCGTAGCCTCTAAGACGGGCGGAATCGCAATACTCACATATTCTGGCTTCAGTTTCTTGTCGCCGCCCCGTAACACAGTCCGTTCGAGTTTCTCCATGTGCGTCATGAGGTACTCTTCGTCCTTGAGGCGGAGCTCTTCGCTGATGATGTCCAGGTCACGGACGGGATTCACATCGCCCTCAATGTGTGTCACGTCGTCATCCTCGAACGCACCTGTACACAGAGGGATGTAAGCGTTAAATGTAAGGAAATTCAATGTCGGGCAAGCGGTGACGTGATAAAATTACACTGTAGCGACGTAACAGCACGCTTATGTCTTATTTTCTGTTTCATACGGCTAGGGGTATGTACAGAAACTATCAAAAACAAATCCAAATCTTTGGAGGAGTGTTCTCAGATCAAAACAAACGATAATATATGTCCGGAAATATTTGGTTTCTGAGTTACAATTCAAAAGAACACCTGATTTCATGTTGCAAATAACGATAACCTGCAGATTAAAGTTTTCAGACCTACAGAATACGCACAATGCAATAACAACAATATTGTGGTTTAATTATGTGAAATGGAGTGGATTTCACCTGTCGAAATATCGACGGTTATCAAGGGCATTAACTGTCCACATCCAAGTTAATTATGTGAGCATGACAGCAATATTAGTAAATGGAGTTACTTTTACTTTTTTTATGAGACTTTGTGGAAATCTTTCTAGTTGATTCCATTAGGTCAGATTACGTATCAGATGACTTCAGTGTAATTGCTTAAAAATAAGGGATTGTGATGTGTGCAACGGAATGCAATATTATTATTATTAAGATTCTTGTTAATACTGACCACTGTGACAACGAATAGAGGGTGAAAGATATTGACAGAACACAGCCAACATTTTACATAAAGCACCAGTGCAGTGCATCACCTTAAGCAGTGTCACATGTCCACTCGCTATAAGACATAACCGGGAGATTTCAAATTTAATACACACACATACAAAGTATAACAACTACAAACTCTACGTCACTCTTTTCCATTGCGAGTACAATAATGGTTATGAACACTCTCTGAATTATGTCTTAGTACTTGTGTGCTTGCACTGGTGAACAGTAACAGCCGAAACGACTAGACTGGAATTCATAGAATAACGTGCAATTACAAGACAGAATTTGGAAAACGG
Source organism: Locusta migratoria (assembly GCA_026315105.1). Classification (NCBI taxonomy): domain Eukaryota; kingdom Metazoa; phylum Arthropoda; class Insecta; order Orthoptera; family Acrididae; genus Locusta; species Locusta migratoria. The sequence goes on along the minus strand of CM048744.1, from coordinate 177,060,219 downwards.
AATCTGACACTGTTTCAGAGTGGACGGTAAGGCAATGGAAGAAGTTTCTATTCTTATTTTCCCATGTGCGTTTTAATAGGGATACATGTTAGACCATGCTTTTAAACCAGCTACATTGGTATTAAAGCTAAATTATAGTGTCTCTAAAGACTGGTAATTATATGCAACTAAACAAATCAAATATTCAAACGTTTGTTAACGTAGTGGACAAACAATTAGGGTCATCAGTCCCTAGACTTACGTAATTTACACACGCATATTCATGCTCGAGGGAAGACTGGAACCTCCGGTCCGCAGCATGACGCCTGAGACCACGCGGAGATTCCGAGGGGCGCAACGAAACAATTACAGAAAACAAAATCGTTTCCCGACGGGTAGCGATAAATTTTTCACTAATTGTGTTCACCTGACTGTCAGGCATCTCATATACGGGTGCGTAGTATTCACCCGCATCATACAAATTACAATATGAATACATATTCGCTTATATCACACAGAGATGGCTTTCAAAGTCTTGCATCTGTAGGGGAAAATTTGGTGCTTCAAAAATGATTTGTGTTTCCTATTTTTAGCTGTGTGTTTGTTTGTTTACTTATTGTGGCAGACGCTGTTGGCGTATAATTTGTAAACTTATATTTTATTATTTTATCCATTATTTTTGGTTAGAAAACACTGCAGCTGTATCCGTAATAATATTGTTGTAAATAAATACTGCAACCAGCCACAAGATTTTTATAAATCAAATTATTGCACCATTACTAGTTTCGGGCGTGAGCCCATCATCGGACGGTAGTACCAATGTAAAGCTGATATCGGCACTACCGGCCCGAAACTATTAACGGTGCAATAAATTAATTTATAAAAATCTTGTGGCTGGTTGCAGTATTTACTACAGTATTATTACTTGTATTTTACGTTGATGATGTGCCACTTCCAACAAACAGCTGCTGCACAACAGCTGCCTTTTGTTATCACAATTACCTGTTGCTATTGCCATCTAGACGAGACTACAGACTACTTGTTCACATGGTGATGGAATATTAGTTTCAACATTAAGACCACACGCCACTGGCAGCTGCCAAACTTGACATAAATGTTCCTACTTTGTTTTGTGTGTCTGATAGTCTGGAGTGACACTGCTTATGTGCTCTACAAATATAGAAGCTCTTCTAGCTTTTAATGATCACGTGCTTTTTTTCCCATCGTCAGTTTAAAACCATTGTAGTTCTCAATGCGTGACTCTGGTGAAGGGTCGGTTCTACTTTTGTAGACAATGTTTGAAATGGATTTTAAAGATTGTCGGTAGTGAAAAGCTTATTATCGCAATAGAAACTTGCTAAGTTGAAGTCCATTTCTATTACTGTAGTGTGTTAGATGTATTACCGTGTAATCAAGGTCTTTGAATGATTCTGGGCATAATGCAGATATTATTAAGACAAATGTGAAGCCGGCCGCGGTGGCCGAGGGGACTAAGGCGCTCCAGTCACGGTCTGCACGGCCACTACGGTCGGGGGTTCGAATCCCCCCTCGGGCATGGATATTTGTGCCGTCCTAGTTCGTAAGTAGTTCATAAGTAGTTTGTAAGTTTAGGGACTGATGACCCCGTAGTTAAGTCCCATAGACTATACAAACATTTGAACAAGTGTGAATCTTTTGTTATTGATCAACATTCCTTCTTGCCGTTTATGGAGATACTTTCTACATCTAATTTCATGCAATCTTCGGTGGGCTGCAGTCATGAGAAATCTGGGACGTCCTTACTGTCTCTTTGACAGGTAACAACTAAAAAAGTAAGCTTTTGATTTCGATTTTCTGGCTTCTACTTGGTGCAATGTTCTACTCACTTCCTCCTGGTACGGTGTAATTGGGTTAAACTATTCATGCAGCCCGGACTTTAGTTAGCAAGACATACAGCCCTTATACAAATGAATATACCTGAAAAATGGCAGGAATTCAAATGTTCAAATGTTTGTAGAGCTTATGGGACTTAACTACGGGGTCATCAGTCCCTAAACTTACGAACTACTTATCAACTACTTATACTAAAGACGGCACAAACATCCATGCCCGAGAGGGGATTCGAACCTCCGACCGCAACGGCCGTGCAGACCGTGGCTGGCACGCCGCAGACCTCTCGGACAACGCGGCCGGCAGGAATAAATAACTAAATAAATACACGGGCAACGCCGGTTTATTAGCTAGTCATTACGTACCATGATTTTATATACTGCTACCTATTACCATTAGCCTTTCAAAACTTTAGGATCTGCGGAGGCGGATAACGAACTTGCGGATGCGGATAACACTTTTCTTATACGCGCAGACCTCTACCAATGAAGTTGGATACCCTTAAGACAGTTTTCCGTCTATCCTAGCTCAAGTAGCAAAAGTCTAATCCTAATCACGTGTGCAGTTCAAGAACCTTAATTTTAACTAACATGGGGAACATCAGAAGTGTAATAAACGGATTTTGATGGCTCTCCATCGGCTATCCGCTTTTTTAGCGACAGGTCTTGGTTTGCGAGAAAACTCATGTTGAAGTTCTCTCGGCGATGTAAGACGCATGAAGTTGGACGCGTTCCAACCAACACGATGGAGGTACCGTGTTCGAGTCCTCTCCGTGTTTTTTTATCAGATATCCGAGGTGCATTTTTTCTATGACACATAGGATCTATCACAGGCTTTATGGTGGAGGATGGGGCACAGCTGCAACTGGTGATAACATTTGGTGTATCTGCAGAAGAAGTCATCCCAGTACTGCTGCCATTACGTCGACGGGAAAGTGATCATTTTCAGCGGGGTAATGCAGCACGTCCACATGCGGCGCTGGGACAAAACGTGCCTTCGCCTAGAGACTGATGGCCATAGCAGTTTGATTCAATAGGTTTACAAGCATTTGAACACGTCAGCGTGTCCGCCACAGGGGTTGAACTGTGTTGTACTCCGATTGCTTAGGCAACCTTTACTGCAACGTGAAGGTCTGAATTTATCCTCATATACTCCTACCTATACTTCCACACACAAGCGCTGTATCAAAGGGGAACAGACAACCGTGTAAATGTACTGGAATTGTCGTTTCGTGCGGTTGCTTTGCTGAAGCAGTTGTTGTATTCCTCGTGGAAGACAGTGAGCGGTATCCAGTACGCATGGAAGTTCGAGAAAGAATAGGTGCCTATTGAGACTGGGGATTATCCTTCAGGGAGATCAGTGATCGTTTTGGACATAACGAGTCAACTGGATGTGATCTATAATGGCTAGAGGGAGGTAACGACGAACGAACGAGAGCGATTGCAGCCAATTCGTTACAACGTGATGACAGGCATATTCTTCGCTTGGCAGAGACGGATCGCTCAGCCACATCACGAATCATCACAATAGATTCGGCCTGTTGCACACTACCGCAAGCAGTGTCCGCGTCGCCTGAAGCAGACTGGTTGGTCCGCAAGGCGTCTGCTGCTGCGTTTACCGCTGAGTCACTGCCACAGGCGTTTGCGCCGCCAAGCTGCGAGGAACGACACACGTGGACAAACGGACGAAACGACAGTGTTTTCACCGACTAATCGATTCTGTCTGCTGCACCACGATGATCGGATTGGAGTCTGGAGACACTGTGGTGAGAGACTGTAGAACTACTGCCGTAGACATCGCCATACTGGTCCTCCATCCGGAATAAATTATAGTCTGGGGTAGTATCGGAACCCAATCCAGCGAGCCCCAATTACGTATTGGCGGTAGAGTAACTAGCCAGCGCCATGTCTGTGAAATGTCGGACCCTGTTGTCCTCCCGTAGCTTAGGAGCTTGCCGATGTTCACATTGCACCAAAAATTAAAATGTTTGTTAATCTTATGGGACTTAACTACGGGGTCATCAGTCCCTAAACTTACAAACTACTTATCAACTACCTTATACTTAGGACGGCACAAATATCCATGCACGAGGGGGGATTCGAACCCCCGACCGTAGTGGCCGTGCAGCCCGTGACTGGAGCGCCTCAGTCTCCTCGGCCACCGCGGCCGGCACATTGCAGCAGGTTAATGAGCGAATACACGTGGCACGCACTGTTCAAGATTACTTCGCCGACCATGGGATTGCACTGCTGCTTTGGCCTCGTTGTTCCGATCTCTTACCTATGGAAAGGGTGTGGTTTACTACTGCGGACCTACTGGCCCGGGATACACCATCCGCTGCTACACCATAACAACTTTGCCAACATGTAAAATTAACTGGTATAGAACACCACCAGGATTCAATATCGAAGCGGTTATAGTAATTAATGGCCGCAGCACTCATTACTGATTTCATCATCTTCGTAACTTCACGTGTGGTGTATTTTGGATCATTTGATCACCGTATAATGTGTTGTACCCCAAATAAATTTTGTTGTTACCTCCGGCTTTTGGATGGCCAGCAATGTGGTAGTAACATTGCCGCATTTACTCGGCTATGGTACCCTCCTTTTTTTCATTAATTTTACTTCTGAAATTGGTAAGGTTATTAAAGCCGCAGACTTAGTAAATTCAGTAGTGAATTCGGTTGGTTGACAGGATGGTTAAATTTGTTAATTTTTTTGTTTACTTTATATGACATACCTATTTTATCAAACAGTGTTATACAATATATATATATATATATATATATATATATATATATATATATATATATATATATATATATGGTGTATCAAAAAGGATGCGCAAATTTACTAAGTTGAAAGTACACGATAATAGAAGCAAAAATGTCCCAGTAAGTGTGTTCCTTGCATCTGGATGCAGTACTGTGCTCGTCTCTCTTAATGAATTTCGAATTCTTCCGAAAACACTCTTGACAAGCGTATACAACTCTCCGCTCCAGTTCTTCAACCGTGTTAACGGGTGTGCTGTATACTAAGCTTTTGAGATGACTCCAGACACAAAAATCCAAAGGATTTAGATGAGGCGATGTTGGATGCCTCCACTTATCCATCTTTGGCGTATCTACGTTTTAGATGCCGCTTCACAGCAACTGCAAAATGTGCTGGAGCTCGACCTAACTAGGGAGATGTATACAATGAAATCAGTGAAATGTGAATAAGATGGGATGTAAATATTAATAGTAAAGTTGAAATTTTAAATTAATGACTACTATGACGATGTTTACAATATCGTCAGTGGCGGCTTGGAACCATACAATTGTAATTATCTCGCAAACGGCTCGCTTGCGGACCCATGTATACTGGGACAGTATTGCTTCTATTATCGTGTACTTACAACCGTGTAAGTTTGCGCCATCCTTTTTGATTCACCCAGTATATATTATTCAATGTGACACAGTTTCCATCTGCAAAGTCCACCTGTGTTATGCTCTTATTACGTGGCAGTCCGTGGCAACCTGAATCCACCTGGTTACAAGTGAACACCTTAAACACGAAAATTACGTACTAGTGTTTCGTTTTCAATACTGATGTACGGCACTTTCATGCTTCACCAAAGAATTAACAGAATGAAAACTTTTTTTTTAAATCTCGTTTCTGCAAAAATGTACAAATGTTTGTAAATTTATAAGACTCATGTGCTTCGTTGTTAGTCCCTTGCTTACAAACTACTTTAAATAACGTAAGGACAACACATACACCCATGCTCGAGGGAGGACTCGAACCCCCGACGGCGAACGGGCGCGCGCATCGCAGCAAGGCGCTCGGCCATTCCGCCGCGACTCTCGTTTCTGCTTGTTCATCATAACTAGATTGATCTGACTCGTTTTCTAGCGCTCTTTCCAGAGATCATCACATTCTGAGCTATCTAGGGCAGATAAAATGTCTGTGTTCAGGAAACGTGTTTCTACTATCTCGGCAATGATCAGACTCCAAGAACGCATTATTTATTCCGTAATTAACTGTAAGGATGGCCACTTGATTATCCCAATTTTTGTCGAGTCATGTACTTTGTCCACCATCCCGTTTGTGTAAAATATTGTAATATGATACTTGAAGGGCTTGTTTATACACACATCTAATGGCTGCAACATCAAGGTAAGCCATCTGGGAATAATTACCGGACGAGTATTTGTAAGCTCCATTTTTTCAGCGTTAAGTACGTGGCCGCGAAAGCTGTCGAGAACAAGCATAGATTTTTTGTTCAAGAGGGCACCTTGTCACCTATCACATACAGTTTTTTAGCGAGTCTTTGACTAGATCTGGCTCCATCCACGCCTTTTTGCTGCAGTCTAAAAATAATTCTTTACGGGAAATTCACTTTTGGTGTTTTTTAATGCAATAGGGCGGTAGTAGTTTTCTTCCATCCGTTGTTACGGCTAACATCGCTGTACAACGCAGCTTCAAGCTCCCGAGATTTCAACCAACACATCTGGTGCACCCGCTTCACTCACTGTGTTGATGCATGTGATATAAGATTTACCAGGAGATCACGAGGAAGGAAGGAAGAAAGGAAGGAAGCTTGGAGTTTAACGTCCCGTCGACAGCGTGGTCATTAGAGACGGGGAAGGAAATCGGCCGTGCCCTTTCTAAGGAACCATCCCGGCATTTGCCTGGAGTGATTTAGGGAAATCACGGAAAACCTAAATCTGGATGGCAGGAGGTGGATTTGAACCACCACCCTTCCGAATGCGAGTCCAGTGTGTTATCATAAATACTAAAATAAGCTCTAACATGGAAAATTAAGCGTTTCCGGACACATGTCCACATAACATATTTTCTTTCTTTGTGTGTGAGGAATGTTTCCTGAAAGTTTGGCCGAAACTTTTTGTAACACCCTGTATTTTGCTTATTTTTTTTCCTAGTTCGACACACCTTTTTGTTGTTTTCTCGATTGATCTGTGTTCAGTTTTTCGAGGCCTATCCACTGATCCAACTTATGGGAGGGGGGCGGGACGTTATCTTGTAAGCAGTACAAACGTCGACCATGACACTTCGCTGCGCTGCTCCTCTGCAGACAGTGGTTACTTGTTCAGGAGATGAAGGGACGCCGAAGTGTCCGGCGCCTCGGCGTCGTCAGCGCCGGCCTCCTCTCTTCGCAGGCGCGGCTGAGCAATCAATCAGTGGCGAACGACGGCGCGGTGGCAAAACAATGACCGGCGGCTTGGCGGCAGGTAATTTGGGGTGCAGGCGACTGATAGCCGCGGCGCCGCCTGAATAATGGCCGCGGCGGCCACACACCGCTCCCAAAAAGCGGCCGCGGCGCAAGAAGCTTAATGAAGCCGGCGCTAGATTACTGACAGCTGCGCCCGCGCGTACACACCGCGCTGACGCGGGCCGCCTCCATTAACAGCGGCCGCCGCCCGCCTCATTACAAAGCTCGAGTCAGCTGCAATCGTTACGACTCATCCCGGCATCAGTAGGGACGAATATTAAAGTGACACGGAACATACAAAATTTATTCAAAGCGTAATGTTTCTACAAACGCATTTAGTAACTGCTCCAATTTGTTAATTTTGTGATCTGTCAAATGTTCAAATGTTTGTGTAGCTTATGGGACTTAACTACGGGGTCATCAGTCCCTAAACTTACAAACTACTTATGAACTACCTAAGACTAAGGACGGCACAAATATCCATGCCCGAGGGGGGATTCGAACCCCCGACCGTAGTGACCGTGCAGACCGTGACTGAAGCGCCTCAGTCCCCTCGGCCACCGTGGCCGGCCCATATCTTCCCCTCTCTATCTACTTCCACCTTAGTCTCCTCGTCTCCTTTCTTCCATCCCCCTTGTTTCTGTACACATCCTTCTCCCCTCCTTCTGATATAATAGTGCAATGCGTAATTCACAGTAACATTTCCGTTATTCTGTATTTATTTCAAATTTCCATTACTCCATCTCCTGATCCTCCTCTCCTCTCTCTATGTTCACCTGCTCGTCCCCCTTTCCTTGGGCCATCTGCACCTGCTCCTATCTTATTACCTCCCCTCCTCCACGCTATCTGTGAAAAATTACACCACCTGCCAACTTTCATGATTAGTGATCAAACGGTATCGAAGCCTACTGCATGGTACTTCCGTCACGCACCATACTACAGTGTGTAGAAGGTAAGAAAATTCTTCATGGAAACATAAGTGCATATTTCTTAAAATATTTGACCGCCATTTGACTGATTTTTTGTTGCTCTATTGTCATGATCCAGATTTCGGATTTAACCCTTTCAAACCCAAATTTTATTAATTTGCGAACAAAAGTATTTGTTTACATATTTCTATTCATATTGATTGGAAAATTGTATTTTTTTTTTTTTTTTTAATTTTTGAGATTCTTTTAGTTTTTGGAGGGAAGTTTAGGATGACTTCATATGGCAGCATTGGGCAGGATATGTTTTCCTTACCGTACCTGACATCTGTTTCAAACTGTTTACTACTAATTTAAACTTTTTACGATAATTTATTAATGAAATTTTAAAATTATTTTGTTTCCTTTACCTTGATATAATATTACCAAAGTCTTGCTGATTGTACTCTAATTTACAAGGGAAATGCATGGGGTCGAACAAGCATATCTGTATGAACGTCTGTTTACAGGATGTCTACGTACACCTTAATGTGCTAGTGGGTGTCATTTTTCTGCAAAGCTCTGCAACCATGCTCTTGATAGCACTGTAGATGTAATTGTAGACGCCATACGTAATGCAGATATCTTAACTATAACTTACGTAATAATCATCGTACATGTTGTCTAGCGAATTGTCATCAAAAGCTGTGATGATAGTTGCAACTTTAACCTTCTTCCCGAAAGACTATTGGTATTCACTGCCACTGCTTCCATCGCCTCTTCCCGCACTTATCGTAGCACTTGCAATGAGTTGTTCGTCATTATTATCCCCATTATCATCATTACGTGTTAGTGTTGCAACAGTATCTAACTTATGTTCATCTTTCTGTACCATAATAGATACGAGAAAGCGTGCAAACCATTCGTCTTCTACACTAATACCATCTTCACGAAGAACGGTTCTTCGTAATTTCATCTCAACTAATCGCAATACATTAGCAGGATTCATTAGCAATCGCCGCCCCATCTGACGCTTCACCACACAAATAACATCACAAAACGCGACTTCGGAGGCACACTGCACCGTCCCTACTGGCGAACCGACAGGTCAAAGTGCAATGCGGCATGACACATGCAGAGGCCGCTAACGGACGACTGCAGACTTTTGCAGATGTGGGAGTATCACTAGTGCAATAAGGGGCCTTTACATTATCTATCGTACTTGTTAGTTTAAGTAGTTTCTAAGACTAGGGACTGATGACCATAGAATTGCAAACATTTGAACATCTTTCTGTCGGTTCAACTAGATGCTTCATTTTTTAAATTGCAGACGAAAAGTTATCACGAGCCCTTCAAGAGCTTACAACATATTATAGGAAATACCAACTCAAACCCAATCCTTCAAAAACTCAAACCCGTGCTTTCCATCTAAAGTACAAAGAGACGACAAGGACCCTACAGATGTGTGTGTGTGTGTGTGTGTGTGTGTGTGTGTGTAATATTTCGCTCTGCAGTGAAAACTACAGAACGCAAACGAATGGTCTGTGTGTAATTGTTGTCCGAAGTCTCCCGTTGTATACCATAGCAGTTATATGCCGTTAGTTATAAGGGGTGGAAGATATGGTGGTTGAAAGTCGTCAAATTATAAAAAAATTCGGACTGACGGCCAGCGATGACGTTTGCGACTCTATAGCAAGGAGGTTACACACAGCGAAACATGATGGCACAGACCATATCTTTGGTCTATGCGTGCTACAATGTCTTCAGCTCTTTCTCTGTAAGGATAAGCATACGAATAAGGAAATATAAGAATAAATAAATAAAGCAGTAAAAAGAAATTTCTTTTCATACATCTTTTAAACAAAAAACGATTTGACGTTTCGCGCATTACATCCAGTGATCGATCTGTGATATTATAACAATCATTAAACGTCGCAGGAATTCATTTACAGCCCTCATGTTTTTCACATGGTCAATAATACGTCGCTTGCTCAAGGGTGGGCAACCAAAAAAGTCTTTACATTTACGCTCCAAACAATATTATCAATAACGTAGGAATGAATTTGGACATTACTCTCACCATAAGTGTTAAGATATTGCAACACATGCTATAAGGAATAATGTATGTATTAATTATTGTAAATCATTAAGAACTTCACATTTTTTTTATTTGAATGTTGATTAAAAATGTTTGTTTCTAAAGAAGGCATTGTATTTCAGTTCATCCTTCAAAACCAGTCTCATAGCACACTTGTGGAAGATAGCTTATCTATCATAACCAACCAACACGCGAGCGGAGCCGCGGGTTTAAGCTAGTATCCTCTACAAGACTGACGGGAGTGTTTGAACTAACAAAGTATCAGAAAATAAATATCAAGAAGTGGGGGCACTTCTGCTCTGCAATACGCGGCACACTTGGCCCGCGGTATCTGCTGGAACACATAATCAAACAGATTACTAAATCACTTTGCATAACCGCAGAACGTTTACTGATATAATAATTGTCTATCTTTTCCTCGACCGACTAACAAGCTGTATTCTCTGCTGGATAATATCATACAATTATCAGAGCGAGGATTTATCCATTCGAGTGGTGCGGTTTCTCCTGCGCGGCGTCTGAAAGACACTGTCGCAGATCCTTCACAATGAAACGCTCCCGTCTCGACCGCATCGGAATAAAAAGCGGAGAAGAGAACAGACGGGGGAAACGACTGAGTTACAGACCGCGTAAGATATCGTGACGGCCAATACAAACAAACGCCCCCTCGGGGCGTGCTATTCTTCCCGGCGAGCGTGCACCCTCTTGCGGTGGCATTCCGGCGAGGGGAAAAAAGGGCGGGAATGGCCCGCTTGCGGCCGCGGCGGCACACCGGCCGACGAGCAGGCATTTGCGCGAGCGACCGCAAGCCGAGGGACGAGACGAGAGCGAAAAATCTTCCCACGGCGGGTCGCAGACCGCACGCACGGGCAGGGCGGCCGCCGGACACGCACTGTGCGGCGGGCGGCGGACGCGGCCACGCCAGGAGCTAGCCGCGCGCACACGCGCACACACACAGACGCCGCCCAAATTAATTAGTAACGTGTCTGGCGCCGGAGCAGCCCTCTGTTTGATTAAGGCCGTGTCCAGACTACCGGCTCATTCTTCACGGCATGACTAAAGGTCCGCCGGGGACGTCTGATGGCCGAACTGGGCGTTGAGCAAAAACAGGTGGTCGTGCCTGTCAGCCCGGGCTGATGACGACGCTGTGCCGGAAGCTCAGGCGGTGGTGACAGTAAAGGATCTAGCACAAAATGCAAGAAAAATCTGTCTCCGAATCAGTGACGAGCAGACAGAAGTTACAGCTGAATTCAGTGTCACACATTGCAAGTTGGACAATCCAGCAGGGCTAATTTCGGCCATTATGGAACCTTTGAAGTGACTTTTTCTATTTTTTCTTTCTATACCTAACTGGAAAAAGCGAGCACTCGAGATCGAAAATGCAGGGCGGTGCTAACAAAAGTGGTCCGCAGAACGGAGTTTCAGATTGCAAAGAGACACAGCATAGGAACGGAAATACAGTATTGTATGTAGCAGATATTGTAAGTTCAAATGTTCAAATGTCTGTAAATCTATCAGACCAAACTGCGTGGTCATCAAATCAAAAGTTTGTATACCTATCGGATCCAACTGCGTGGTCATCAGTCCATAGCTTACAAACTACTTAAACCTAGGTAAACTAACCTACGGACAAACACACACACACACACACCCATGCCCCAGGGAGGACTCGAACCTCCAGGGCGAGCAACCGCGCGCTCCGCAGCGGATATTATAAGTGACCATCAGTCTTTGTCAGCGAGTTGCTGAAGGCGGAAATAATGCTGAAATGGTGAAATTGCTGCCATCTCATCTGAAGTGTTCCGCTGCAGTTCTGAGGATTGTTGGGACACACTTGAGACTTGAGGGCTATCCAGACAAAGTAATCCTACACTGACACATCAGGTGACGTGGGTGGCTAGCTAGGGCCGCGACCAGACTAACAACTCTGTCAGGTGTGAACATACTGTAAATACACACGCGCACACACACACACACACACACACACAGCCCGCACTACACACTGAACCGCTGTGGATTACGTGGGGGCGTACACGTAGTGTGCAGGCCACGATGTAGTTATACGCAGACATTCACGATCGCCGCGGAGGATTAGCCGTGGCCGGCCGCGGTGGCCGAGGGGGCTACGGCGCTCCAGTCACGGTCTGCACGGCGACTACGGTCGGGGGTTCGAATCCCCCCTCGGGCATGGATATTTGTGCCGTCCTAGTTCGTAAGTAGTTCATAAGTAGTTTGTAAGTTTAGGGACTGATGACCCCGTAGTTAAGTCCCATAGACTTTACAAACATTTGAATATTTGATTTGATTAGCCGTGCGTACTGGAGTGCCATGCTGCGGTGCGCGCGCTTGTTCGCCGTTGGAAGTTCGAGTCCTGCGTAGGGCATGGGTGTGTGTGTGTGTTGTCCTTAGGTTAGTTTAACTTAGTTTATGTAGTTTGTAAGCTACGGACTGATGACCACGCAGTTTGGTCCGATAGATATACAAACATTTGAACATTCACGACCGATCGTACGTACTCTTCCGGGGCACATTTATTTGCCACCACTATGTAGTACAGTGAATTAATAAAAAATTCGTGTGGCTCACTGATCTGGTGCGAGTCTTTCAGTTGGGCGCCTATCGGCGACTTGCGTGTCCCTAGCATACCTCTGGGTAACTGGACCTACAGGTTAACGTGGAATTCGAACCACGTGTCGTTTCTGGCGACTGCTCACATCGTTAGGAGGTGAAGATTGGGTTAAAACACAGACTGAAAAAGTTCAAAGACCGACCGGATTTCAATCCCGCGACCCTTCGGTTTCCAGTCAAGTGCTTTACCCCAAGACCACCGGGCGCAACTACCGAGAATTAAATCGCAGAGTAACTATAATTTACCACTGCGCCACGACCAATGCTATCACTCAGTTGTCACGCACCTAACTCCTGCTGTGGTACAAAGGGACGCGGAATTAATGTCTTCTGAAGACGTATTACAAGAACGTTGGTGTTCAAATATACTGATTACGTATTTCGTATAGTGAATACGAACTTAAATCATTCCAGTTACAATAAAACTTATTGAGAAACAGGCAAAAGGCATTCAAGGTATTTACCAAATATCGAACTTCGCGTCCGTGTCTGATGTTTCCCGCGGTGGAATGGCCGAACGTAGCGCTCTAGACCACCTTGCTACGGAAGAGGTCCGAGTCCTTCCTCAGGTATGGGTGTGTTGTCCTTAGATTAGTTTAGGTAGTTTGTAAGCCTAGGGACTGATATCCACAGTAGTGAAGTCCCATATATTTATAAACATTTGAATCATTTTTGTCAGATATTTTTTTTTTTTTTTTTTTTTTTTTTTTTGTCATTGTATTCGAAGTAAAAATTCCGCGTCAGTTCGATGGGCCAGGAATATAATCAAAATGTTCAAATGTATGTATAGCTTATGGGACTTAACTAAGGGGTAATCAGTCCCTAAACTTTCAAACTACTTATGAACTAGCTAGTGCAGACCGTGACTGGAGCGCCTCAGTCCCCTCAGCCACCGCGGCCGGCAGGAATATAATCATCATCATTAATCGCAAAATACTTTATTAACACTCGACACACGTGCAGCGACGAGGTACAATGCAACTGTTTGTTGTTGTTGTTTTTTAGAGAGGACTAGAATGCGTGGTCATCAGTCCCCGCAACTGTTTGATCGTTGCGGCTGGCAGGAGTTAAAAATACGCCGTCGTAGTCACAAATAGTAGCGCCCTGTGCCGATATCTTTCCAGTAGAATCTGGAATTAAAGTGACACTGCTACGGGACCACACGGCAACAAATTTTTTATATTAAATATTGTTTTTCATTATTTTGTCTATAGGAAATTAGGTCTCAAATGCCTGAAATTCAGGGCAGTAATTTATAAAACATTTTTCTCATTGCAAATTTTATCACAAAATCAAAACTTGTGATTTCTATGCAAATGTTCAAATGTTTGTTAAGCTTATAGGACTTAACTACGGGGTCATCAGTCCCTAAACTTAAAAACTACTTACGAACTACCTTATACTAAAGACGGCACAAATATCCATGCCCGAGGGGGGATTCGAACCCCCGACCGTAGTGGCCGTGCAGACCGTGACTGAAGCGCCTCAGTCTCCTCGGCCACCGCCGCCGGCTGATTTCTATGCCTGGTAGGGTGGGGGAAGGGGGGGGGGGGCGGTACGGTCAGTTATACGGTTCAACAGGAGCATTTAGAAATGTCATATTGTGTAAATTTAGCACTTCATCTGAATTTGGTCACAGTTGTTGTTGTTGTTGTTGTGGTCCTCTGTTAGCATACTGGTTTCTTGCAGCTCTCCACGCTCCCCGGTACTGTGCAAACATCTTCATATGAGAATACGAAAGGCAACCGACATCCTTTTGGATCTGCTTACTGTATTCGTCACTCGGTCTTCCTCAACGAGATTTCCCTCACACAATGCCTTCTAACGTTGATGTTACGCACAGTTTCAGTGGATTTATATGAAACACACCCAAAATCGACGATGAAAATGTTAGTTTTTGAACGGAATAAACAAAATATGGAAAAAAAATTTGTCCAGTTCGAGGTTCGGAAGACTGGAAAAATTAGGGTGAACCAGGACTGAACGAAATGATGCCGAAACCAACCGTTGTGTAGAAAATAAAGGCTAGAAGATTTTAGTGGACAAACATGTGTCTCGCAGGACTCAGCATTTTATAGCCAAAGAATTGATGATGGAAAGAACTGAAGGAAAATATTTGGCTGGAGGAGCCAGAAAGCCATAGAAGAATGAATGCATGAAAGACATGCAACAGCAAGGGACTACATCAATTGGAAGAAAACATCTGGACAGAACTCTCATTTGGAGCACATAATGAGGTCGACCCATAATATTCATAGTCGAGAAGCGCTAGAAAATTGGACAAAAATACGGTAGTAAAACCAAAAAAGCCGTTTGTAATATAATTGTAATTGCAAACGAACCGTTCGTCTGACACGAAAATTGAATAACCTAATTGGTAGAGGAGAAAATTCTCTACAATTTAGCTACACCCCCCCCCCCTTTTTCCCATATCTCATATTGTTTGAGACATATTTGCAAAAATAACGGAGATTTGACACCCTCCATCGAATTAACGAAAACCAGCCGTTCGGAGATGTCACGTGACATTCTTCGCCTATTTGATGATTTTCTTATTGTAACTTACACGTTGTCATTTCAAAGCAACGGCACACTGAGGAATTAACAAAAAAACATCGTTCTTCGTATGATAAATGATAATCTAATGTCTACAAATGACATATTAACATCAGTTAACAACGGCCAACGATAGTATGAGATTAAAGAACTCCTGTTTTGATTTATAGCCGTAGCGTAGTGGGCAAGGTGCTGGACTGTGATGCGAAAGGTCGGTGGTTCGAAACCCGCTACTACCTGATTTTTCCTAAAAGGGCTTCAGACACTCTTATAATTTATTATTCTTTAGATTGTTATTTTGGTCCAAAATGTTTTTGCAAAAACGTATAAAACTACAAATCTAAAGTGGGCCGTAAAACACGTCAGTGCGATTTTTTCCAACCTCGACGTGTACAGACAATAGAGACGAGTATCAGTATAAATCCAATGAAATGGCAGCAAACATGGAAGTATACACAGTTTATTGGTTTTAGACTTACATGAGCGAAGTGTGGCATGAAATGTGAAACAAGCTGAGACTGTAGCAGCGGCGGCTAACATGGGCGTTGTCGCGCTTGTGTGTTGATGCAGGTAACCGGAGCCCGCATGGCCATTGTATTTGCGCGAGTGGGCGGGGGTGACGAGTCGTTAATGAGCGGTGCCGGCCCGCCCTCGCCAGCAGCAGTCATAACGCGGCATGGCGGCGCCCGCAACCCAGCAGCCGTGGGCGGCAGCCGGGGAGCCCCGCTGCGCTCTCAGCTCGCTGCTCACTAAAGGCCCCAACACCAACTCCGATTTATCGTACGACCACCAAGACGTCCAACGAACCAACCAATTGGTAGCAGCCCACACACGTTCCGACCAACTGCATGCAGCGCCACCCTGTTCTGGTGTCTGTTCGTCGAACTGTATTTGTTTTTGCGTGTTCGCTGTGCACACGATCTCAGGCATGGAAGTTGGTCGGGAAGCGCTACACACGGTACAATTTGTCGGGTGAAGTGGTGGGGGAATCGGAGATCGGGTGGTCAGGCACAACCAACCGACCGACAAAGAAAGTTGGTCGGGTAGCGCCTGAAAAACGCCCAATTTATCGGGTGACCAACTAATTGGGCCAATTAATCGCATCGTGTGTAGGGTTCTAAGGGACTCTACACACTTTCCGATTTGTCGGCACTATTATACCGACGGTCCGATAAATTGTAGGTGTGGAGGCGCTTCTCGTCCAACTTTTCTTGTCGGATGGTTGGTCGGGCTGACCGTCGGACATCCGAACCCCCATCCACCACCAGTCCACCCGACAAATTGTACCGTATGTAGAGCTACCCGACCAACTTCCTGCCTGCGATGGTATGCTGTTTGCACAGCGAACACGCGAAAACAAAAACAGGTAGGCAACTACAGATCAGAGCAGTGAGGCTCTGCAATCGCTACGTGCAGTTGGTCGGAAGGTGTGTAGGCTGCTACGAATTTTGTTGGTTGGCTGTTCAGTTGGTAAGTCGGGAGATAAATCGGAACATATGTAAGGCCTTAAGGTGCACGTCAGGCGTGCAGTGAACTGGTGGAAACACTCTATACACACAGCCATTCTATAGTCCAATTAAAGTTACTCGGGCCGGCCGCGGTGGCCGAGGGGACTTCGGCGCGCCAGTCACGGTCTGCACGGCCACTACGATCGGGGGTTCGAATCCCCCCTCGGGCATGGATATTTGTGCCGTCCTTAGGGTTAGCTAGTTCGTAAGTAGTTTGTAAGTTTAGGGACTGATGACCCCGTAGTTAAGTCCCATAAGCTATACAAACATTTGAACATTTTTAAAGTTACTCGGTAGCTGAAGTTTGTCACGCGCCGCTACAGCGCTTGCCAATTACACTAACAACATTACTTTCCCTTCGTGGTGATTGCATTGGAGGGAAGTGTATGAGAAAAACATCGCAGAGGGAGACCAAGAACAGGACAGAGTAAGTACGTTAAAATAAATGAGGGATGCTGTTCTTGTGAGGAGATGAAAAGAGTTACGTTTGAGAGAAGCGATGCATCAAACGAGTTCGGCTACGCCGGAGGTGATCATAACATATCTTAAACAGAACTAACACAATACCAGAAGCAAATCTGACTTCACCTTTTGAGCCTAAGATCTTCTGAAATTAGTAGACAGGACGCAAAAAAAAGCAAATGTAATTGGGGGCTGGGTTCCTATCAGACTTAGAATCAAGTAATTACACGTTTAGCTCGAAACTGAGCCCACTTTTATAGTCATTAGAACGTCTTACAGTAGCTGCTTTACAGTATGCAAGCAAAGTTTCAACGACAGCCGCGCGGAAGGTCAACGTGGTCTAAGGCGGTCAAGTCCTCCCTCGGGAGTGTGTGTGTGTGTGTGTGTGTGTGTGTGTGTGTGTGTGTGTGTGTGTGTGTGTTGTATACGTTAATTTAAGTAGCTTATAAGTCTAGTAATTGATGACCATACAGTGTTTGGTCCAATAAGTTTACAAACATTTGATTATTTAATGAACCGGAAACTGGCACCCATGCAAATTGTGCAATTGATTAACTCATTCTGCAAAACATGTCAACCGACCTGAAATTTATAATGGCACAATTTTATGTGCACTTTTCAATTAATTTGGATTTTACGCGCAAAGAACTAAAAGTACTGGCCAGCCGATCTAGGTTTTGAAGAATTTTTTTGCACCTCCGTGGAGAATTTCCACCAAAATAAAAGTTAAATAATAAATTATTCATTCGACATTTGCGAATTCTGCCTACACTGGCTGCATTTATACAGGTGATAAATTATTTGGTGACAAATGGAAATTTGTGCCGTACCGGGTCTCGAACCCGGATCTCCCGCATTTCGCGAGCGGTTGCCTTAACCACTCGGCCAGACTCAAACTTACATTCGTCACACTTACTTACATCCCCCAGTACTTGCACACATTTGATGATTCTCGCGAGGAGGAGAGGCACTTGTTTACCATCAATGGTCTATCTTGGCTTGTAAATTACTGTGAAACATCCGTTCCAAAGGAAAAGGAATGTTTCACAGTAATCTTTAAAGAAGTCCGTTAGCCCCTAAGTTTCCCTCGTGTAGGGATCGTGAAGGCAAAATGAGACTAATCAAAGCACGCGCAAATGTGTGTAAGGTATCACACCATACGGTTTTGTTCAGGAAGAGTTCAGAAGATTTGGTAGCATGCCCAATATCCTATCTACTACGCACTTCACAGCAGTTAGCGCAGAAAGCATGTAGATGTGTAAGACGGGGAGACAGAAGAGGCAGTAAGTGCAGTAATGACAATACTCACGACACAAGTGGAAGATGGCGTCGCAGGCTTTGATGTGCGACAAGAAGGCGTTGCCCAGGCCTTGGCCCTCTGCGGCGCCCTTCACGAGACCAGCGATGTCCACCACGTTCAGGAAGGCGGGCACCTTGCTGCAACACACAAACACACCCACGTACAGTTCGTTACCGAAGTGACAGTTCCTCTCACACACCTTGACAGATTAAGCCGAGGTTGTAAAATCTATGACGGTATATTCAATGAATGCTCTCCATACGAGAAAACATTTCAAACAAACAACTGCAGGGAATCCAGTCAAGTTTATTTGTAAGCCTTGGTTGCAATATGGAGGCGAACAATGTACGGTATGGAACAACTTCTTGAGGATACTTCTTTGAATGCTTCTTGTTTTTAGCGCCTATTAACTGAAAGCAAGCAGATCAAACGAATACTGATTAGTGTACTAGTCATGCTATATAAAAAGAAAAATTGAAGAATTTTATTAAGTGCAGTAATCCTGAGCCTTTTACAGGAGTCTTAAGTACCACAATTATAGTCCATAATTTCATCGTATAACGCTTTTTTTCTACATTTGAGCATCCAATATTAACGATTTCGCTCGCTGTAACCCCGACAAAGCAACTACGAAATAAAAAACCATGCAGTCTCATTGGTACAGATGGAAGACTTTCACGCTTTAGTTTTAAGATATTCGAAAGTATTTTGTAGCAGCAACATACCCAAAAACAACAACAAACAGGAACAGTATTGACTTCTGTATGCTATGAGTTTATATAAATCATAGCCGCGGTGAAGTGGCCGAGCGATAAGGCGCCTTGCTGCGGAGCGCGCGGCTGCTAGCCGCTGGAGGTTCGAGTCCTCCTTTGGGCATGGCTGTATGTGTTGTCTTTAGGTAAGTTTAACTTAGTTTAAGTAGTTTGTAAGCCTAGGGACTAATAACCAAAGAAGTTAAGTCCCATAGATTTAGAAACATTTGAACATTTTGAATTGGTTTCTAATGTTTGTTAAGCTTATGGGACTTAACTGCGGGGTCATCAGTCTCTAAACTTACAAACTACTTATAAACTAAATTATACTAAAGACAGCACAAACATCCATGCCCGAGAGTGGATTAGAACCCCCGGCGGGGAACGGCCTCGCGCATCGGAGCATAGCGCATTAATACGCTCAGCCACTCCGTCAAGTCTTTTGAATTGGTAACTCTGGGGAGTTTTTTCTTAACCTTGTCCATAATTGACGCAATGACTGCCATACGGGAGCACACCTATCAGCGTGCAGGACACTCAAGACTGTAAGACTTCTGTCAAGAGCAAAGGTTTAACATTCCGTCTACAGCGTGGCCATAAGAGACGGTAGTCACGCTCGGATTGTGTTGGTTAGAATGCAACAGGAAATCGGCTGTGCCTGTTCGAAATGAAATGTTTGTTAAGCTTATGGGACTTAACTACGGGGTCATCAGTCCCTAAA
Source organism: Locusta migratoria (assembly GCA_026315105.1). Lineage (NCBI taxonomy): Eukaryota > Metazoa > Arthropoda > Insecta > Orthoptera > Acrididae > Locusta > Locusta migratoria. The sequence continues at coordinate 177,040,224 of CM048744.1, read as the reverse complement.
CTTACAAACTACTTATGAACTACTTACGAACTAGGACGGCACAAATATCCATGCCCGAGGGGGGATTCGAACCCCCGACCGTAGTGGCCGTGCAGACCGTGACTGGAGCGCCTCAGTCTCTTCGGCCACCGCGGCCGGCTGTGCCTGTTCATCCCGGAATTTACAATGCTCAAAACAATTAGGGGATCAAGTGAGGTAGCATACACAATAATTATACGGTAACGTATTTTATTCAGATATTGGTTACAATTGTAACGTGTCTGTCACGACTCTTTAACTAAGATTTATATAGCGTTTACTTAGAGCGGGGCACCATGGGGCTACCATAACAGCGAAAAAGTCATTCTCGTTGTCCTTTAATATAGTGTGTGCACCTCGGATGGCCAGTACAGTTGCACACCTGCGAGGCATGGACAGTTTCTGCGAGATAAACGGTGTCATGGTCTTAATAGTACACATACACCATAGGCTTCCGTGCGTGAGGCCACAATCCCGAAGTTGTGGAGGGAAATCGTACATAGACTATTCCGAGGCGCCTTAATCGTTAGTGGTGTGGTAGTCTAACGGTTAAGACGTCTGCCTAGTAAGCATGGAGGTCCGGGTTCGATTCCCGGCCGCACCACAAATTTTAAATCAATGCTTCAGCTCTATCAATAATGCCTATTTCGGAGTGTTGATACTGCGCGTCCTGTTGCTCGCTCTCTGTCTGTCTCGCTTCCAACCATCCTATGGCTCTCCACACCATAGCTTCGGGTAAGTCACGTTGTTGTTGCATAGCACTACCTGCTCATTACACTATGTGGACCCAACTGCTTGTGTAATCCGTTTGGTGACGAAAAGTCAACACCACCCCCCTCTGCAGTAGGTTACTATTATTACTACTCTCTCGGTTGTCATAATGTTGTTGTCCCCACCGCAGAACCGATAGAAACACGCCGAACCTGCTTAGTTAATTCTGGCGATGACAGTACTTCAGAACCTAGATATCTCAACTGATACCATAATTGTTTTGACCAGTGTATTTGGAGTGATTTACGAAAATCACATAAAGCCTAAGTTTGGATGGCTAGAGATGGTTTTAAACCACTGTTTTCCGGAATGGAAGTCTAACGTCATACCACTGTGCCATGTCGCTTGGTTTGGACAAACACACTGCCTTGAAGCACTACCTACAAACTGAAACGACGTGAGAGCGGACTGCAGGTTTGCATCTACCCTGACGTCTCTGGTGTATACTGAAGAGGACCGGAACTCACCGGGCCAAATGTGGTGCTCTGCTAAACCACACGAGGATGGAAATCCTCCCCAGCATGTCACAAACAGTGAATGAATCAAGTTTTGAACGTTCTGACAGAGTTTTCAAAGGAACAGGGAAGATACAATTTGTCTGCATTAGATGCCGACTGAATTTCAAGCCTGGACTTGGTACTGTGAGTCGATTACCAACAAGAGATTGTGTTTATCTGTGTAGGAATGAGTGTGTTGTAAATAGTTGCCTAGTTCCTTCTCGTGTCACCATTTGACAAATTGAATAATGAAGGCATTATCGTAATTTCTCTCTTTTCCTGTTTTGACTGTAACTACGAGATAAAATGTTTGACATATTTGTCAGTTTCCAGTGATGTAGATGAAATAGATTAAACAGTCATTACAGGAGCACTATATAGGGCAGTTGTGGAAGAATTTCCATGTTCTTTAGTAATTCGAAACGGTACTGGCATTGGGACAGAGCGAAACTGCTGTTACGAACAGCCTCCAATTGAAATGTATATGACCTGCGTATTCTTTCATCACGGAAGAAAGGACTGAAATATGAGTGTTTAACGTCCAGTCGACAGCGTTGTCATTAGAGAGACAACGCAGTAATGAGTTACAAATAACCGGCTTGGGGCAATGTCATCCTCAATACAAATGTGTTGGCGGGGTGTTAGCTGCAAAACACAAATGTCTGTAATGAGCTGTTTATAACTACCACTTCACTAAAGGAAGACTCATTTAGAACTAATACGAACTGTAGTGCAGTAAAAATACTGGACTCTGAAACCTTTGCGCTAAGAATTTGTTTTCTGAAGTGTATGCTAAAAAAGAAACAATGCGCTCTAATATCATGAGACGATGCTTTTCCGGCTGTTTTAGTGATCTATGCGATTTTGCTACTTCAGAAAAGTTAAATATACTGATCGTTTTATGTGCACCAGTCATTGGTGCTGTGTAGTACTTAATAGTATTGTGCACCGCTCTTTCTATTGACACTAATTACAAAGAAAGACTGAACAACAGATGTTCCTCTCATGACCTCTACTACACGTTCAAAAACGGCAATTTTCACTGAAGTCCTTACACTGGTATATTCAATAAAACATCAATACAATATTCTGTTATTAAACTGATAGAAAGTCTTGTCACATTGTCTTCGACTGAATATTCTTTGCCGGCCGCGGTGGCCGAGGGGACTAAGGCGCTCCAGTCACGGTCTGCACGGCCACTACGGTCGGGGGTTCGAATCCCCCTTCGGGCATGGATATTTGTGCCATCCTAGTTCGTAAGTAGTTCATAAGTAGTTTGTAAGTTTAGGGACTGATGACCCCGTAGTTAAGTCCCATAGACTATACAAACATTTGAACATTTTGAATATTCTTTTGTGAGCTGTGAGAAAAGCAGGAAACTTTTATCCGTGTATTCTTACGACAACTAATTTTGTTGGTGTTGTTGTTAAGGTTAGGACGTAAAACTAGGTCGACAGGGTTTTTCTGCTGTGACGTCGCTGTCAACAGACGAAGGTGGAGATGCATTGCATGGAACAGCAAACATCTCTACGCATAACATCTACGTCTACATGGGATACTCTGCAAATCACATTTAAGTGCCTGGCATAACAATGCATTATGTCACACTGCTGCCCCTGTCCAAGACCTCTTGCGCAACTGGCAATGGGAGAATCTGCAACATCCACGGTACTCACCCGACATGAGTCACTTTGATTACGACCCCTCTGCCAAAGTGAAAAACATGTTCAAATGTCTGTAAATCTATCGGACCAAACTGCGTGGTCACCAGTCCATAGCTTACAAACTACTTAAACCTAGGTGAACTAACCTACGGACTAACATAAACACCCATGCCCCAGGGAGGTCTCGAACCTTCACGGCGAGCAACCGCGCGCTCCGCTGCAAGGTACTTTAGACCGCTCGGCTACTCCACCGCGGCTGCTAAAGTGAAAGAACCACTGAAAGAGGTCCATTACTGCACCAGAGATAACATCCATGTCACAGGGCCATCAATACGGGACAGCAACAGGAATGCACACGCATATAATATATGACGTGTTCCGGACATCTGGCAAAGGTCATAAATAACAGGGGGAGATTATAATGAGGGCACGTAACTGTAAGTAATTCCGTCAGTAAAGACATTTCAGAGAAAAGTAATAGATTATCTTCTTAAACCAAGCTTGGTGGTGACAAAACACCAAGTTGAAATAGTGAAGGCAATTAGGATCCTGTACTTCGTACAACAATAAGTAATTAGACAAAGCACCGGACATTTTAGGTTATGCGTTTTTCACAGTGTCCAATTCTCCTTGAAAAACCCTTTTTGGCTTGTTCTTTTCCTGCACGAAGCTGCTAGTACTGTGCGGACGGTACACCGTTTGTATACGAGCAGAGCTATGTGTGTGTGTGTGTGTGTGTGTGTGTGTGTGTGTGTGTGTGTGTGTGTGGGCGCGCGTGTGTGGTGCGCCGTGGTTAGCCTCTCGCAGCGCCCCAGAGGGGTGCTAAATATCGGGTGGGCAGCAGCCACCGCGCTGCTGACTTGCTGAAACAGCCGCAAGGGGGCGTGGCCACACACACACACACACACACACACACACACACACACACACACAGCCGGCACTTTCCGGGAGTTCCCGAAACGACCGACGGCCCTGCTACCCCAACCAACTGCGATTACTTTCTGCACGAACAGCAGCTTTCCCGCTCCCTTCGCCAAGGGTTGCAGCCGTCTGCCGCAGCCCAATCCGCAGGTTGAGGACGTACTTCCGCAGCAAACCAGATGAAAGCCAACATTCTTCCTTCCGGCTGTAAAAGCCGTGAAACGAATTTTTTATATTCCCCGTAGAGAGGTAACAGTTCTCAGGCGCCTACGCAAATGCACGTTTTTGATAACCGGGACACTTTTGAATATGAAAAATTGTGTAATCTATTTCGTATTTCGCTCGACAAAAAGACCATAGAGACAAAACCAGTTTCCTTTACCGTAAGATACTACTGCCAGCTTCAATGGTGAACCGTGCGATATCTGCGAAAATTCCAAGTTGAAGGTCGCTCCTAAAGCAAGTAGTGAATAGAAGTGGCACATTCCCCTCTGATAACACTTACAGGTTACACTGCGGTATGCCGGTATTCACTCCCCAACCCTTCCTCTCCCTTTCCATCCATCATATCATTGCTCGTCCAAAGAGGAATATATGTATATTCTCAAACTAACATCAGCCACATCATCCAGACATACTTATCAATTCAGGATCAGACTAAAGAAAACCCCAACATCTCATGGATACTGATAAGTACGACTTGTAAGAAAATGTGAGAAATATTTCGTCCCTTACTGAGTGCTGGTGGAGTACGTGGAATCGGATTAAAGGAAGACGCTGAAAAAATTCATTGACGGCCTTACGGGGATGGTCGCGCCTTCTGAGGCACCATGTCATGGACTTCGTGGCTGCTCCCGTCGGAGGTTTGAGACCTTCCTCGGGCGTGTGAGAGGGAGTTGTCCTTAGCGTAAGTTGTGTGCCTGCCCACACCTATGATCTCAGCAGTTTAATCCCTTAGAAGAAGAAGAAAGAAATTAGAAATTCAGGGACGTGCTGTTAGATGTCTGTACGTTGGTTCAATGCAGATCGGAAACTCAAATGGAAATCTCTGGAGCGAGGAAGACTTGTTTTGCCGAGGAACTCTATTAAGCAAATGTAGAGGTCCGGCATCTGAAGTTTATTCCAGGACGATTCTCCTAACGCCAACTTTCGCGAAAGGAACAGAAATGAAGAAGAGAAATTAGGGTTCATACAGAGAGACACAGTCGTGTTTTCCTAGCTATATTTGATTAGTATATCAAGAAAGGATATGACTAGTAGTGGTACCAGTTACTGTTCAATATGCACCATACGGTGGCTTGCAGAGTACTTATGTAAGAATTTGTAGATGTTTAATTCCGTAGAATTCAATCAATATACCGACTTGTTAATGAGCTACCATATGGAAATATGTCATGATAAGGGGGTTCTGTGTGAACAAACAATTCACGTTACACTGTAAGCTTAGAGGGAGACAAAAACATACTGTGAGTTTAAACAAACACGCCAATTCAAGCCACCTTGAGGATGGCTCAATATTATGTAAAAATCAACACCTATTTCTTTCAGGCACTGTTTATAATGTATATAATTTACAAATTTTTTGTTGATATCAGGTAATCAGCACACTTCTTAAAGAAGTTAGAAGGGAGGGAGGGAGGGACGAGCGGTGAGTTTAATCTGGATTCCGAACCGCGCTGTACCTCGGTATTTTTCATAACAAATATTTTCAGAGGTTTATAAAGTGATATAAACTACAAATAAAAATCCTAGTAATGACCGTAGATCAAATACGAGACTATTGAGTATGTAATCTGTCATATCAACAATGAGCCACCAATAAGAAATCGTCGACCGGATGAACAAAAGTTAACTAGCAGTCGATCATATTCGTAGTAAAGAACTAAGCGGTAATTTTCTTTTTTTCTTTTAAGCAAATAGTTACTGACCTCAGTTATTTAGTTTGATGTAATTTTAGGTTCTTCATTTCGGTATATGAATTAATTGTCTATTTTCTTTTGACTTATGATACATTGAGAACGATGTTTTGAGTAAGATTAATTTCTTTTTGAAATAATTAATTAGTGACTGACTACATACAAAACGCAGATATTTGGTTCACCTCTTCCTTGGTTTGGTGCCACCAACAGCCTACTTTTTCTGTGTCAAAATTTATAATGATAGACAAACATAGACGACGTGCGTCGTAGATTATATCTTGAGCCCAGTTTAATAAAGTATAATCTCCATAAACAGGAAAAAGAAATTTTCTGTTACCACCACGTATAACTGACCCCATACCGCGCACTGTGGCACTCAATAAAAAGCGATAGCAGTTAACAGTAGCTTTAACTGTACGCCGAGCCCAAACCCAGGAACTTACATATTATTAGGAGAAACAGAACCACTATAGTTTAACACCAACATTCATTAGACGCAGTATGATAAGCTAATGGGACGTTATACTAGCGATAACACGGTTGTGGTTCTGTCGTATCTGACTCATGGGTCTGGCTCCCGCGAAGCACGAAATACGTGACGTGTAATGTACGATACATCGCTTCTCGCGTACACATTTTCTGCAATAATCATCTGGGACCTGATAAACATGCAACAGATACGGCTTATCTAACATTATTATTCTGACTGTCGGCACAGGATAAAACCGGCAATTCTTCCCGGCACCTACTTTCTGAAAATGGGGACCTTCGTACCAACATTGGTTGCAATAATTCTCCTGATAAAAGACACACAAAAATGAGTTATTCAATTTGGAAATACTACATAGAGGCGTCTTTTACCTTTTAGAGTTTTTCTAAGTTTTAATCCGTAACAACGCACATTTCTTTAAAATATATATAATACTTTTAAGGATATACAAAGCAGCATAGCGCCAGTGAGGCCCATCATCTGAATGTTTAACAAAATTTGTTTATAGTAGGACTCCGGATAATTTTAAAGATATAGTGAATTCCATACAGGGTGTACATAAAGTACAGGAACAGTTTCAGTTACTTATTGCAGAAGAACTAAACAGTGTACAGATATTACATAATTCATTTTGAAGAGAAACCGTAAAAGTTTTTTAAATGTATACCTCCAAAGCGTAGTTTGATAATTTGCCGATTAGAACTAATCGCAAACATGTCAAGTTCAGGTGCGGAGCGAATTTCTGTGTGTTGGAGTTCGACAAAAACAAGTGTGCTACAGCTGTTCAACGCATGTTTAGAACCAAGTACGGTAAGAAGCCACTAACAAGGAAGGCCATTAACCACCGGCACAAAAAATTCGTTAAGGCGGGTTGCTTGTGCCCGGAAAAAGAGAAGCGGACGTCCCAGGGTGAGTAAAGTGAATGTGGAGCGCAAACGATAGACAGTCATAAGGAGTTCAAAGAAATCGGTGCGTCGTGCCTATCGTGAACTCGAAATGGCTCCAATGACAGTGTGGAAAATCCTGCGACAGAAGCTATGACACCATTCAAAACTGGAGGTAGTGCAGAAGCTCAATGACGACGACAAAGACAAGCGTTTTGAATTTTGTTCGCAGTTGCAACAATTGAATGATCGCTTAATTTTTAGCGACGAAGGCACATTTCACACTAACGGGAAAGTGAACAGGAATAATTGTCGAATCTGGGGTACAAAGTATCCACACGAATGCAATGAATTTGAGCGATGTTTTTTGTGCCTTGTCACGTCGAAAACTGTACGGGCCACTGTTCTTCGTCGAGAGCACTGTCTCTGGATATTCCTACTTGGACATGATGCAGCCTCTTGAGTGTGTTTCCCACTGTGCCATGAGTGTTGCTTATCGACAGGGGCTGCTCCATAGCCGGTAAGCTCCTGAACTCGCCATGTTTGCGACGAGCCCTGACTATAGGCAAATTACGAAACTAAACTGTTGCGGTATAAATGAAAAAAGATACTTGGTTCTTGTGCAATAAATAACTGAATTGTTCTCGGACTTTATGTACACCTTGTATATCCATAATTCTAAAATATATCAATATCTGCCATCGATATATCGAAAAAAAGTATCGAGAGACTGAAAGAAAATTATTGACCCATTGCCCTATAAGAATATCGGCTGCACAATGTGAATATCCTGTCGATTTTAGAGCCGTATATGTTAAGTATTGATTTTGATGTGATATTCCGTATACAAATAAGTTAGCATCCTTGTTTCCCCATTTAAGAGCAAGGTTTAAAAGAAAAACAATGTGATAATTTGTAAGATAATAATGGGAGTTTCTGCAAATGAAAAGCTTGTGTTATAATACTTTTCGATCAAGTGTTGTGTTCTAATTAGCAACTGTGCATTTGGTGCATTTTAAGCCAATATTTCATTCGAGTTATCCTCTCATAGCTTAGTTTCTTAATTTGTCATGTCGAAATAATTTTTTTTTACACAGATTTAGACAAATTCAAAATATTTTACACGGCGCACTCGTTGCAAGACGAAACTGTCGAGTGCTCCATCGAATATCCTCATGTTTGGAATAAGGCGGATAAATTTGTCTTTTCGTCATCGAGATACTATTTCGAAAACATTTGCTGTCGTTGTCTTCAGTCCGGAGACTGGTTTGGACAGCTCTCCACCCTACTCTACCCTTATCGTGTGGTAAGTCCTTTTCAAATAAATTACAAGAACCACTTTTCATTAAACTTCCTGGGAGTTTAACAACTGTGTGCCGGAAGCGGGATTCGACCCTGGGACCTTTGCCTATAGCAGGTAAGCGCTCTACCGAGTGAGCTGTCCCTGCTGACGGGACTATCGCTGTGGCAGAGTGGCCGAGCGCATTGAGACGCTATGCTTCGATGCGCGAGGACGCTCCCCGTCGGGGGGTTCGAATCCTCCCTCGAGCATGGATGTTTGTGCCGTCTTTAGTATAAGCTAGTTCATAAGTAGTTGGTAAGATTAGGGACTGATGACCCCGCAGTTATGTCCCATAAGCTTAACAAACATTTGAACATTTAGACTGGACTATCCCAGTCCGCTTCACGGCCCGTCCTCACAGCTTTACTTCTGCCACTACCTCACCTCTTACTTCCCAAACTTCAACGTTCTGCTGTAAACCTTGCGGGACCAGCAGTACTAGGAGAAACGATATGGTGGAGAAATGACTTATCCACAGCCAACGCGGTGTGCACTGATATGAAACTTCTTGTATATTATAACTGTGTGCCGCAACCAGGATTCGCACTTGGGTCGTTTTCCTTTCCTTTGTCCCAGGAGTGCCAGTCCTACAACGTTCACGGAAGAACTTCTGTTATGTTTGGAAAGTATTGCTGCAGCATTTGGGATCCCTATCAGGTCAGATTAAAGAAGGACATCTTAGCAATTCAAAGGCATGTTGTTAAATTTGTTACCGTTAGGTTCGATCATTGAGCGACGCGAATATTTCGTGAACTGAAATGGTAATCCTAAGAAGAAAGATGTTCTCTTCGCAAAACATTATGCAGATTTACAGATATGGTGTCTGTTCTTTCGGACATGTCCGAAATAATAAAAATAAAACACCATAGCTAGAATAGTATTTACGCCTCCAGCAGCCAAATCTTCTGTGAAGATGCAGAATACGACCGATCAGTAACGGGAATACCGTTACGGCTGCGAACAAGAGGAAGTAATGGGGACGGGGCACTAAAATCGTAGCGTATGGTGAGTTGAAAATTTCGATGGGACGGAAAGCGTGCATTGATGTAATTCGTTAAGGCGAGCGCTGGACCGAAGCGGCAAATCCGGTATTAAATCCTGGTTCAGTACAAATTTTCAACTTCTCCATTGAACTTTTTACAATACCCTGCAACATTAGAAATGCAGAATACTCCTAATTCTTATAAGCGTGTATCGCTGACGTGGATCTGTTGCAGAATTATGGAACAAATTTTGCAACTCCTTACTGCGAGGTTTCTGGAGAATGAAAATCTTATGTATAAAAGCTAACCTAGATCCCGTAAAGTGAGATATTGCGAAACAATGCTCTAACTGTTGGTCCGTGAAATACAGCGCGCCCAATACAAAGGCGTCGGTGCCGCGTACCCGAAGGCGTTCACTTTAGTGCACAAAATACGAACATACGCAATATCAACCTGCATTTATGACTGAACATTGGGATTCGTAAAGGACAGAAGTCAATGCGCTACAGTTAATAGGTTATTTCTAGAGATCGCAGGGAAGTGTTATAGAGACATAACTGTTTACAATCGAATTAGCTTTGTGGTGGATAACGCTTGAAGTTGTGTGTGCATTGGCACACTTTACGTTACGGTAGTAACACTAAAGTGAACATTTGCGATCGCCTTTGACAGCTCGAAATTTAAATAAAATAGCGGCTTAACCATTAATCTGACACGAAAATTGAATAAAGAATTCTCGAATCGTTTCAGAAATATTTGAAAAAATAACGGCGATTTGACACTGCCACTTGTTTTTATGTAAACCAGCACAAGCAATGGAAATAAACTTGAAAAAGAGGGCAACCTATCACGGCAAGACAGTTCTTAATATTTTAATGGAAAAAGATAATGAAAATAAGGTAGATATATTAAAATAATAGTTGAAAAGTTAAAAAAAAACAGTGTTTTTTCAAAGCTAAAGTCAGATAATATTTTTCTGTTTGTTAAAATACGGTCAGAGAGAATATTACGTGTTGAGTGTGAACAGTAGAGTCGTATTCGTAATGTAATACACATTATTATTTAGACATAGTAAATCACTTCAAATCAAAATTTAATCTTAAAAATTGCCGCGAAGGTTTAAGGTTACGGTCAACGACCGATGAACAACACTTTAATTTACGTAAATAGAACCGACAAAAGACTTGCAAAAGTCGAGCAGTCCCACTCCACAGTACTGAAACGCACACTATAGCTATTCACACACACAAAAATTCAGCCAGATCTGGTAAAAACATGGCGTCCTGGGCTGTCAAACAATCAGAAACGATATCACGCATGGCCACTCTTTCCCTATACAGGCACTCTATGGGTGAAGTATTTTATCCATTTCAGCAACTTTTCAGATTATAAATTTAAAAAAATGCAGCTACCAGTTGCTTGTGATTATTTTTAACGACCAGTTTCGGGCTCTTGAGTGCCCTTCTTCTGATCTATTTTAGTATTGTTGCTTAATGAATGTGCATGCTACAATAGACCACAAGAAGGGCACTCAAGCGCCCGAAACTGGTCGTTAAAAATAAATAATCACAAGCAACTGGTTGCTGCACTTTATTAATTTACACTCTATGGGTATTAAGCTGGTCATGCCACATGTCTGTATCGCCGGAACTTTCACTTCTCGGAAGTTACAAATACCTGCGGTGTTAACTCCATTTAATACCGTTCGTTTGCTGGTACTTTATTCACCGATTAATGGCAATGCAAGTGAGATTCCACGATGGCAGTCATTGCCCGCATTAATCTGGTTGGACGCCGCAGCAGAGGCGGGTCGCGGGTCGGCGGAGACAGCGCGGCGAGCAGCGACAGGGCCGCGAGTAGCGGAGCGGCAGCTGCTTTCGCGCGGCGCAGTAGCAATTTTAAAAGCCACGTACACACGTAATGAACTGCACTTACGCGCCATTACCCGCAGGATGGGGAATAAACCCGGGAAAAACGCAATTTCGTGTACTGCGCCATCTAACTTAAAAATTGAATTACACGCCGGTGCCTGTCATTTCGGTATAAATTACACATTTCTCTCGTAATTCTAAACTCCCGAGGTGGTGTCATTATGAGACTCTTGGCGGAAAAGGAAAAGGGACATTCACGAAGTCTCCTAGCCGAGACGACTTTTTTTTTTAATTCTTCTAGGATTAGATAAGTGAAATGGATAGAAATATTTAAAAAAGTTCCTCCCCTAAACGCTACGAAATTAAATATCAAAATTTGCAAAACTATATTTCGTCTTATTCGTCCACTGGTGATTTTTTTCTCTTATAGCGCTGTGCCCGAGCGCTCGATGGGGAGCGAAGTTTTCTCCTTTTATCACAAAAGATATAATTTGAGACCTTTCCAAATAGCTTACCGAGAGATTCAATACACAAACACCGGTAGATTTTCAACCTAATAAACATTTCGGGACGCTAGGAGTTTAGCACCTTCAGCGATTCTGGTTAGTAGTCTTGGATATTAGCAAAACGTTCTCTTATGAAATACTCTTCAATCCATCGCAGTCGGACCTGCAACGGTGAAGCCAACATTGCTCTGAAAAATTAGCATGTGCGTTAATCTTGTGAATATGCACATGTGACTGTACTATCGTGGCCGTTGCTGCAGCCCTGTTTCAAGTTTTAACTGTTAGCCTCGACTCAATACTGTTTTTTTAAAAAAATGACAATGCCTGCCCGTGGCACGGAGTCTTTAATGTATGATGACTGGGGTATGTTCAAATGCTTGTAAATCTATCGAACCAAACTACGTGCTCATCAGTCCGATGCTTACAAACTACAAACTACTAAGGTAAACTAACCTAAGGACAACACACACACCCATGCCCCAGGGAGGACTCGAACCTCCGACGGCGAGCAACCGCGCAACTGGGGTATGAAAGCATGTTTTAAGATTCCTGACGCGTCAATACATATAATATTGGCAATCAATTCGATATTTTGTTACAAGTTATTCCTTTATGTTTGAAAAACTTCATTTGAAAAATAATTTAAAAAATAATAAAGGATTAATTTCAAAAAATGCTGAGGTTGACGCTTATGATAGTGTTGTTTGAGGGAAAACGGACAGCAAAGAAGAGTGGACAGATGTACTACCTAGTTAATATACATCGATTGTTTCGACAAAAACGATCAATTTTCTTGGGAAGACACTATGCGAAGAGCGCACAACTTTCAGCACCTTACTGACTGACGATCGGATGGTCCTACACTGCGCCGTCTAAATGAGGACGCAGTCAACAGAATATTATAATACTAACATACGTGAGATTTCTTCTTCCAGTTTTGTTTCATAAAGCTTCTACTGAAACGATTCAACATCAATGTAAGCTCTAACATTGATACATCTTATTCAGGCCGTGGTGGAGTAGCCGAGCGGTCTAAGGCGCCTAGCTGCGGAGCGCGCGGTTTCTCGCCGTCGAAGGTTCGAGTCCTCCCTGGGGCGTGTGTGTGTGTGTGTGTGTGTGTGTGTGTGTGTGTGTGTGTGTGTGTAGTCTTTAGGTTAGTTTATCTTACTTTAAGTAGTTTTGCTAGTTCTGGGTCACTGTGAACTTCATTCAGCGCCTGCCGGGAATCTTGCTGTCCAAAGGTTAAAAAAGGGAAATAATAATAATAATAATAAGAAGAAGAAGAAGAAGAAGAAGAAGAAGAAGTGGGGGATGGAGTACTGGAATGGTCCAAATGATATAGCACCATCATCAACTGCTCCGTCAGTAGTGATTTTACTGGTTGCCGATAATCGTTTCTTCGCTTTTTCGTCACTGTGACCAGTAGTTCATTGCTGGAGCGTTCGAAGTGCTTTTTTCTCTTAGAGGTCTTCAGAGCTCTCGTGGAAACATTTGTTCCACTGACAAATGACTGTTTTTGACAGTTTCTCCGAAAGCAATATTCACTATTTTCAGTACGATAGGCCACAACACTCTATCCCAAAACCACACTGGTACATAATTCGTAGCTAAAGTTTTACCACAAATTAAAAATTGCTGAACAAGTCAATGTGTGTATTATTTCCCCTTGAACCAACTTAAGACCTAGATGCAGGTTCACCTACGAGTGTTGTACATGGAAACAGAAATACATAAATCCTAGCTTATCACGAAGGGCTTACAAAATGTATTTCACATTTGTCTCTCTTCCCAGATTTACGAGAGTTGAAACAGAGGAATCAAGTGGCCAGTCTTCACAAATGATGCTTTGAGGTATCTTACAAAAATCAACTCTGTTATGTGTTACTTTCATAACATCTGCATTTCTCACTAAATATGAAATTAATTTTTGTATAAGTAGTTTTGCAGCCTGAAAAACAAGTCGGCATTGACAACAGAAATTGTCGCGCTATGAAACATAGGACAAATACTCCAAGTTTATAGATTTTTTTAAACATGTAATAGGAGTCGATATCGAGGAAAGATTATTTTATTTCTTTTTTATATTTCTTTTTAGGTCGACACTGAAAGCATCCGTTTAATGTGACGCGGATAATACTGGTAAGTAGCAACTGCGACGTACCAGAAAGTACACTGAGCGATTATACAGTAATGAAGGTATTATCATTGAAGAAATGCGACGGACTATTTCACTTCTAAGAATATATCTTTCTGAAATAATGTCCTAATAAGCGAATAAGGCCACCTCCTTTTTTCCTATTTCTAAACCTTCAGCCTTTCCCCGAAGTAGAGCGAATTGCTCTTACTGTAGATTGGTAACCATAAGAAATCTTTTAAGGTATACCTAACAGGTAGCATGTTTAATTGTTAAATTTCATTTTTTTACCTGATGCAGTAGCTTGTATGTAGCAATACGCATCTGCGGACTTTGATTTAAAAAAAAAAAAAAAAATCTTTTTAACACTAACGAACACTGACATGATAACAGAACTGAGGAGATAAATTCTCTATTTTTCGTAATAATCAAGACCTCATGGACATACACTTAATTGAAAGCTGGTTTGTATCCACTCACCTCACTGGCTTGTAGTACTCGCACAAGTAATCCCATCGCTCGTCTGGAACCGGGACGCGACGTGCTGAAACAAAGGAAACAGTGTTACAACACCCCAACAAGCAAAATAGTCACGCAAAGAAAGGCAAACACAAAATAATGAAGTACAACGTACGTCGCCCTTCTGACTATTACATGGCCCTGATGTTCGCGAGAAGCACCACATTCCCACAAAATCATCAAATATGTATTTATACCGTAGAGCAGAGATCGTTAGTAGTTGATATTTGGCGCACTGACTGCCACATGACCGCCGTTGGCATCATGGCAGTCAAGGTGTTAAAGGCGAAGAACTTTGTCAAAATAGTTTAAATTACTAAATGGCTAAATGTTCCGAAACATACGTATTCTTGCCGCTGCAGAAACATCACATTCATTCACTGAACTTGTAGAATCAGAAAGGTTATTGAATGTGCACTGTCCTGCGGAGGAAGAGTTAATCCTTAGAGATACAATAATATAAATTAGAAAGCAATTGTTATCACTCGCAAAATCACTCTCTTTATTACTATTAGGCTACATTTCGTAAACAATTGATTCATGTACAAACATGACAGCTAAAGTAAACGGTGGAATGAAGAAAGACTGTGCCGCTCCTTTTGTTTTTCTTTAGATGTTCGACTAGTTTAAATCAATTATAAAACTTTTTGAAATTAGTGCGTCTCTTTTCCATTTCTACTTCCTGTTCCATGACATGCTCTCTCTTCTTTACGTGTGGTAAAATAACACCCAGCTAGTGCAGCTACTTCGATTTTGCACAGTTACGTGTGTAGTTATAGTAAATCAGGTCTTCGATGCTGGTTTCTTCTTTCTTTTTCTTTTTAAGCGCTTCCTGTTAAAGAGCAACGCCACTTTGAGCAATACCGCCTTACTTTTTTTTAATTATTATTTTTTTATAATGTGAATACCATGTATATATTGCATGGATGTGTGTTACGAGCATAATTATCTGTCTTTCACAAGGGTTACGAAAATACGGGGTCATCCCGGACAGCTACACAGGGACTGCGGCTTGTTATTTTATTTATTTTACCACTATGAGTGCATGTCTTCTGTATAGAAGTGAGTAGATTTAAAAATTACTGAAAATAGGATACGCTGCTTATGCAAGTTCCTAACGTCACAGCAATTGATGTCTTAGTTTCTCGTCATATCTCAGTAGGCATCATCTCTATGGTCACTGGTCACTAAGGTTCAAAAATTTATATTCATCACTAATCTATACGTATTAGCTTGTTCTCTTAGGGTGCAAGCAGTTTAAACATTATCATTGATATGATTTACACACTAAAGAGTAGTTCTGACCTGTTGTGCGTTACAAAGAACGAAATTAATCTAAAATAAGTTCAGACATATTTAGGTGTTAAAATAATCACCCTAGAAAATCAAATCATTATTAAGAGGATGGAAAAAGCTGGTGATTTTCTAAAAACAAATCGTAGAAGCGCGTGTCCGAAAAGAATAGACACACACATGCACACACACACACACACACACACACACACACACACACACACACACACACACACACAATATATATATCTCCGAAAGAACAGATGTCACTTCTGATCCTGCATGTTATATATATACCGGTGACGGGAAATGATCTTTTCGTTAGTGGGGAAGGGTGGGAAAGTTTGTGGCCCTTACTCTTACGGGAATTAGTTTGTGAATATGAAAAAAATTAAATGAAACTTGCTTATATGACCCAAAGAGCAGATAATTACTGTCGTGTCGAATACGTACCGTAAACAATAGCTCTTACAAAAAAGAATCGATTTACTACTATAAGGAGCAAACTGACTAATAACTATTGTTTTATTGATGTTCAAAAGCATCTACTCTATTTTTACATGACCATAAAATATTAAATGTATATGGTTATTCTCAACAGATTGGAATGTTGGTTTTGCGATTAAATGAATTTTGAGAGACTAGCTTATTGCAAATTATTTATAAGATACCAAACGCCTCAACAAAGAGAACGAAATACAAAGTTACCATCCGATTTCCATTTAGAAATACTCTAATACAATTTAAATACGTTTAATACAAATTATTTATTCATAATTTTCTAACATCTCCTAAAGGTCGTTGAATAAGGGTATCAGTGTATCTGGCTTCTTTCTGTACTTATATTAACAGTTGAAACTTTAATACTCATACAATAACAACTGCAGGATCAGAAGTGACGTCTGTTCTTTCGGAACAAACGTCACATGTATATAGTTGAAACTTTCATGCCTTGTTTAGGACGTAGCATTATAATCATACATTGCACAATTTATAAGAAAAGGGAACCATGGGAAACGGTTAAGTACGAGTAACGTATATATCTTCTGCCTTGGGAAATACTTATAAAAATACGAAATGATGTTTAAATTTTGTAGCACCACCGGAACGGTACATTTTCTGTAGTCTACGAAAAACTGTAACTGAAAGGTATTTCTTTTACCACATGCTTATCGCCGTTGATTTATAAAGCCACTTCTGCGGTCATTGACGTATTTTGCCTTTTGTTTACATGTTCTGCATATGTAGACACCACTGTGCATAGAAGACACTTTGTAAATAAAAGCAAAAGTGACAGTTGAAAAATACTCTTATTTGCAGTAAACTCAAGACGGAAAAATCAATAATAATTCATGGTAACATTTACTGCGAAAGGTGAGCATACAAATCAAGAAGCATAACATCTCTCTTACTACGCTAACAACCAGCAGTCGTCGTTTACAAATGTTTGTAAAGCTTATGGGACTCAACTGCGGGGTCATCAGTCCCTAAACTTACAAACTACCTATGAAATACCTTATATTAAAGACGGCACAAACATCCATGCCTGAGGGGGGGATTCGAACCACCGACGGGGAACGGCCTCGCGCATCGAATGCTTTACAACTGAAACATACTATTACTTTGCCTAAATACAAAATTAACTGAACCACTAATTGTGAAATTCTACGTTGCTTCCCGCGTGGCTTTGTAATTTGGTGAATTGTGTTGTTCATAAATAATAGCGAGAAACATCAATGTTGGCGAAAATTCGGTTTACGCCTGCAGGCATACATTTTAACAGTTATTTTGGTGCGCCAACGGTTTTTTTTTTTTTTTTTTTTTTTTATCTCGAGGAGGAGATATTTGCAACACTGGAAATATTTTTAAGTGTTTCTCTTAACAGCAAGGACCGTTTTCGCATAGGTTTGCCGATAAATCCATCTTGAATTTACTTTATTCCTTTTTCTACCAAGCACGAAATAATGCATTTCTATCAAAATCAATGAGTTCTCCTTGCAAAAAAGACAAAAGGGCAAAATGGGGAATACCAGTGAACCAGAAACAACGTGACATTACATCCGTAAACATATTTTCCGCTATAACTGACTATGGTTGCAATTCAACTACGTTCTGAATATCTGTATTATTTGGATTCGTAAGTATTAAAGATGCGAATTGTAATTTTCGTTGACTAAATTCACATTTTCCACAGGAAACTAAGAGACAATGGTTTGCATCTCTTA
This sequence comes from Locusta migratoria, assembly GCA_026315105.1. Lineage (NCBI taxonomy): Eukaryota > Metazoa > Arthropoda > Insecta > Orthoptera > Acrididae > Locusta > Locusta migratoria. The sequence goes on along the minus strand of CM048744.1, from coordinate 177,022,187 downwards.
CTAAGGACTCATTGCAACTGCGAAATTATAATTTCGTCGTCGGAACGAACAATCCAAATTCAGAGAATACTCTAAGAAGGAAGGAATATTAGGGTTTAACATCCAGAATACTCAAGCAATTTCTAAACAGTAAAGATTAGCCTTTGGGCAACATCTCTAATGTTTTGGCAGAACAACCGAGATAACATCAAGTTTATTTGATAATAGACCATGAACATTATGTTTTAATTTCTTTCATTTAAAGATGAGCAAACAAAACGTGGGAGGTACAGCAACGTTTCGAAAAAATCTTATGAATAGCTTAGAACAGGGGAGGACCAGAGCAAAGTGTGCACAAAATCAAGACAATGTTCCGCAGTACGCTAACAATGGCAATGACGTGTTGTAAAAGTGTTCCACAAACATTTCACCCTGTATTGCGCGCCGCCCTTTAATTTTGCTTATCCATACAACGGAACTAATAAAACGTCCATCCATTACAGCAGCTACATCATAATGTGTGCTAACAACAGTATAATATCTCGCTTGGCAATATGCTTGTAGCTCTGGAGTAACCTTTCTTCTTCATTTACTGCATGCACATGACTAATGGTGCAATGCGATTCAGTCGCAAATGGTGCAACTTGTACAAACCTTTATCGAAATTTACTGAAGTCGTCATTAAATGCCAAGTAATACGTTCACGCTGTGAAATAACAGAGAAGGAACCACACACTGTGGCGCAGTACCATTCTTGTAGGACTGCAGTCTTTAAAAATATTAATATACTTTTTAAAAAGTATAAACATAAAATTTTAGTACATGGCATCTAATAAATAAATTTACAGAGAAATGTGAACTCTTTTACAAAGACAATTTCTTTGTTGATGTATGTAAAAGCACAACTAAGTTCCGTTCTGTAATATGAGGGAAAGTTGTATGCTAAAGCTATCTGCAAAACGGTCTTCTGTCTATAAAACTTTGCTACGATCGTTCTTACTGTAGCACTGGTAATTTATTGAACGATAACATTCCGCGGCAGTTAAGTTCTGATTCAAATGTTCATATCACATAAAAGAGAATTACATAGTCTGCTATACCCCAAAAAGCACTAAAAGAGGTATATCAATAAAAATGAACGATTCAAGATAAGACCAAATAACCTGTCGTTGTGGAACTCATACGTCTATCTTTGATATTTCTGTGAGTTAACATGAAGTGACCCGTATTCAGCACGGACGCTCCTTTCTTTTCTCTTCCCTAAGGGACGAAACTGCTCAAGTCATCAGTCTCTAAACTTATATACTGCTTTAACTTACGCTACGGACGGCACACACACCTCAGGCGAGAGCAGGAGAGCAACCTAACATGGACGAACGCTTGAAACAATTTTGCTCCTTTTTTCTGATAACTCAGAGTGCCTTCCTATTTCCGTGGATTGAAGTTACATTACAGCATTCTTAATCTCCACGGGGACGAGTCTTTGGAATACGAAAAAAATTATAATTGAAGTTCTATATAGCAGAAATGACTTACCAATTGTTGCTGAAACTATATAAAAGAGGTCACCGAAAGTCTAAGGCTGTCAATGATAAAATGGAAGAATCTAAAGGCTGTCTACAACTTGTACAGCAACCAGACTACAGTTATGAGTCGAGCGACATAAAAGGAAGAAACAGTGAAAAAGCGTGTGAGAAATGGTTGTAGCCTATCACTATGTAAATCGATTAGTACAACGAGAAGCGATAAATAAATGTCTAAAAGTTGTCTCGTAAAGTGATAAGACGAATATCAACAAAACATGGGTAACAGAGTGTATCTACTAAAATAAGAGAGTTATGAGGTAATAGGTCAGGAAATGAGACACTAAAATTATATGAGTACTGCTAATGAGCAGCAACAGGAGATGATCGAAGTAGAGAGCATATAAAATGCAGACTGGGAGTAACAAAAAAGACGTTTCTAAAAATGATGCATTTACAACCTTGACTATAAGTTAAATATTAATATTTCCTGAAAGAATTTGTTTGAATTGGAGCATTATGGAAATTAAAAGAGGTTCCAAGCAATAGAGAAACGCTTTTGAAATACGACGTTGCAGAAGAAAGATGAAGATAAAATTACTGAATAACTAGTGAGATTTATGAAATAATTTCGTTGAAAGAACGGTCAACATTGATAGAAAATATTCTGATGCATCATTGTATAGTCAATTCGGTAAGTATGGAGGGCAAAAATTGCAGAAGAAAACCGGGTTGCCTGTAGTTAGAAAACTCAAATGGCCTTAGACTGTAAAAGTTACGTAGAGATTATGACACTACTCTAGATGATCGACCAGCGTAGAAAACTTCAGCTAACCGCTCCACGGCTGATGATAATAACAACAAGCGATGCTATAACCACAACGCCATAAACAGGGTGGAAAATGTTACCGACAGCACGTTTAATATTATCTCCCAAATAGTCGAATGCATTACTATCCACGCACCGAAGTTCTCATTGCAATAAAAGTGAAGTGTTCAAGTAGATTCTTACGGGTCCCGGTGTAATCAGGTTTCTACACATTCTTGAGAGAGGGGAAATACTGGTACGAACCATGGACAAACAGCTCTCAAAATACGATGTTTCAAGTGTGGTTCTACATGATATCCAAAGGTTAAAGGAGATAGCATTCTTCTAACGAACCTCTATATCATTAACATATTCTCTCTTTTTCGGTGAGGTATCATCTCTTCACGCTTCCCGCTATGATTACGTTACTCATTACTGAACGAATATCTAAAATGTTAACTAATTTACTGTTTCTTAAGTGACGTAAACGCGCTGGAAAGGGAGCTGAATTTAGGCATTTCTGTAAGTCATAGCAGTAGGTTTTTCATATAATATTGTGATTAATTTGTAGTCCAGAAAACTTCTAGGATTTCGCTACGTTTAAATAGATTACATAGTAACAGGTGTGAGAAGAAACATGTATAGGAACCTCTTGAATTTTTAAAATATTTCGCTTGAGTGGGCCACCGGAAAAAAACAGAAAAAGCTCGCGAAAAATTTACTATTACAGTATAAGAGATGTATAAGGTAGTTTTTGATTAGCAATAGTAGTGCTATTGGCGTAGAACAGTCGGTACGTAATACATTGCTAATTTTGTGGCGCAGCTTCGAGTCCCGCTACTTTCTTAGTTTTTCTTAATTTTATATCATTCCTTGAAGTGTTAACTTTTGACTGTAAATTTTAAATTTATTTACGTAAAACTGATACATTCGGTGTAGTTATAATTACTTTAATTAATGTACCGTATTTATACAGTTAATTTTTATAATTCGGTGAAGCTTTGAATAAAAATAATATTTCCGAAAATTATAGCTGTTAAGTATCTGTGAAACGTTATACTTGTTAGTGTGATAACAGTTACAAAACATAATGTTCTCACCATGCAAATCTTATGAACTCATTTTTTGAGCAACAAAATTATTCCGAAATATGTTTTACTGTACAACATTAATTCAAGTTATTAAAGTCTTCCCTCTATCACTGTCGATTCTTACCAAGCATATCGAATTGAACAGCACTAAATTGACGTTATACGACTGAAATTGTGTAATTTGCATCTAAAATGTTCAAATGTTTGTAAATCTATCGGACCAAACTACGTGGTCATCAGTCCGTAGCTTACAAACTGCTTAAACCTAGGTAAACTAACCTAAGGACAACACACACACCCATGCCCCAGGGAGGACTCGAACCTCCACGGCGAGCAACCGCGCGCTCCGCAGCGAGACGCTTTAGACCGCTCGGCTACACCACCGCGGCTAATTTGCATCTATTCCTGACTGTAGCTCTCACTATTGGAGCAATCTAGATACAGTGAAATGTTTCAGTATAATAAAATTTTACAATTATAAAGTTAGACAGTACAAGAAATGATATAAAATGAGAAATAAATTAGGAAGTAAAGGGAATCGAACCCGGGCAGCAAATTAGCCATCTATTGCTTACCCACTGCGTCAACATGATACATATCGACTTTCAAGCTAGGTTATACGTCACTTACACTGTAAATGGAAATCTTTTGCGAGCATTTTTGTATCCTTATTGCCCACCCAGGCGAGAAAATGTAAGAAAAGGTTCGTATACCTGTTTCTTCTCACACACTTTGAGCCAAATCGGAAAGAACTATCTGGCGACCTCCCCATGGTACGACAAGAATATACAAACTGCCATAATTGTTTGAACGTAGGTAAAAAGTCTTCTACAAATAAATGAAGCCCATAATTTCAGCTACCCATGCAACTGAATCTGCGGAAAGACAAATGTGAATGCACGAGGTGGGCCAAATTATTTATAGCTAGTGTAATACTTCATTTTAAATCAATAACAAAATGTTACTAAAATATTTCGCCAACTCAATCCACGACAAAGCCAAGATGCCATATCTGATATTAGGAATGCTGAAGGTATATACTGCAAATGAAATGCTTAGTAAATGCAAAAATAAATAAATAAACCCTTCAGGTTTGGATGTAGAAGATATTGTTTTATGATTTGACGCTCCCAGAGCACCTAAGGAATGGAAAATTGTGGATAAGGTACACAGAATAAGTTATGTATCAGAACAGTAGGTCCTATCACAATAAGAATAAACACGGCTGGCACCTTGAATGGATGTGATTGGTTAACGCACCTCTATCTCCAATTGCGGTTAAAGAGTGACGTCTCAGCAGCAGGATCACCGACCACTAAACGCACACAGTTACACAGGAAGTGTATTCGGACAACAGCCTCCACACGTGAGCACACGGAACAGTTCTCAATTTGAGCACGATAACATATTGCAAATATCCTCTAATGCTACACTTGGAGAAACACATCATGTGAGTTAGCATTTTCTTACATGACGAGTGAAAGGAGATAATACAATGACGTTTTTCTGTTGAATGAATCTCCATTATAAATTCCGACATCATGCAGTAAGCTGTAAAGGATAATCAGTGGTCCCCAGGGCAGGACGTATGGTTGTAAAACAGAATGTAAATTGAATTACAATTGGATAAGTTAACAAAATGTTTATCGCCACAAAAGTAGCTGCTGGCTGACAGATGCGAAAAGAAATTATTTAACCTTGAAGCATTACGCCGAAAGTTTTGGCCTGCAGCACGGAAGTTACATTCTACAAACCATCTTTGGAGAGTTTCGCTATTTCGGTAAATATGAAACGTACGAAACATTGCTTAACGCGAAACAATTGTAACTCTCCAGCATACGGCTGTGACGTAAGCACTTAAACGTTGTCTTCCTGCAATCCGGTTTACTTACAAGGTCACATATGTTATTTTCCACGTGTGTCCAGTTTGTATAGGATGGTACTGTCAGCTATCGACAACCGTCAGCTGGGAAGTTACAGTGACTAATCCTCAGACAAACTGTAACTACGCTACTTGATTCCTACATTATAGCCAGTGACTGACACCAGAAATCTGCAAGAAGGCCGCAGTAGTTAATCGGAACGCCCTCGAGTTTCCTCAGATACCTTTCGCTGTCGGGGTCTTCTGGGCCCACGAGCAGTTTACGTAGAATACTGGTTGATTCAAAGTGCTGGTGAAAGAGCGGATAATTCTGCAAAGAGGGATACTATACGGACAGAAGCATAGACATTTGAAATAACATAATGTTGTGGGTATTAAAGCAAATTTCCGTGTTCAGAACGGACCGCCGTGTCATCCTCTGCCAACGTCTCTGAAAGTAGTATGCAGGGGCATGCAGTCAGCATAGCGCTCTCCAAATCATTGTCGGGTTTCTTAAGAGTCGCCACCGCTCTATCTAGTAGCTCCTCGGCCTCTCGAGGCTGACTGCTGCCCGTTACAGTCCTGCCACAGCGAAAACGACCTTGGCAGTACCGGGGAACGAATCCGGGTCCTCCGCATGGCAGTCAGCCGTGGTGATCACTCAGCTACGGAGGCCAGCGAGGTTGTAAACGCTGTGGATGAGGATGAGATTGGCGATAGTTGCTGACGAAGAAGAAAACGAAACAATGCTGCTAACCATGGAGACTGGGGGATCTTGTATGTCGACGATACCGCCCACGTTCCAGCATCCCGTCGCTAAGCTTATGAGAGTGAACTTAAATCTGCGAATCTAGATCGACATGAAATCTGGGAATTACAAAAACTGGATACCATTGACACGTTTCGTATAACGCGCACAATATAAATGTAAGGAATGCTGCAGCAGATCTCGTTTCTTACGTGACCTAGGATGCTGCCACAACAATCGCTCCAAAGAGCACGGCCACGTAACACTTTTCTAACCACACTTAAAAAACTGTCAAATGCTACGAAAAGAAATTAGCGCGATGTCAGGAGGTGAACTTCTGTTGCTGGTATCGGAGTATTGGTGTCACACTGAACGGACGATGAAAATAGGCCAAAACCGCGTAACAAAACGGTCTCTAACTCGCTCGCCGCTAGGGTCGCTAGCGTCGCGCGCGAACCGTCGCGTGTCCGCGAACTCGTCGCGACCGCGAGTGTCCGCGACGGGCCCTGCGTTGAGGCCTCCCGGTCGTAGACTGACGACACGGAGGCACCGCACGCTCAAAGTGGCAGCAGCCACCCCGGGGGGACGCGGGAGGGACTGGACTGTGTTTTTATTGTGGGCGCAAGACGCGGCCGGCCAGCTGCTGTGGGTGGAAATGAGTCGGCCCGCTAATAATAAGTCAGCCGGATCTGGCAGGCCGTGCGGTCGTAATCACGGCGCAAATGACACGGCGGGGGCATTAATGCGCTCCCCTGCGCCTGCAATCAATAGCGGCGAGATCATACGGTGTGCCGGCCAGCCGGCGACACGCCACGGCCACGGCGCAGGAGGCGGCGGCCGGCGGCCGGCGCGCGGGAACCGCCGGCTCCGGCGCCGCCGTCAATCAATTTCCTTAGGCCGTGTCCTAGGCGAGCGACAAAGGAGAGCGACGGCGCGCGACATACAGCTACGCGACAATGCTGCTACAAGCGGCGACATGGCCGTGCGTCCTGCGTAAAGCCCAGTTTACACGATGATCGCGCTAGTAATCAACATATCACGTTGCGCGCCATCTAGCGACGTAAACGCGGAACTACTAGCATTTCGTGACCGCAGACGGCGATTCGTACTAGCTAGTATGCTTTAGGACAGGTTCTAATGCCTAGTTTACACGACGATCCAAAGTTCACAAGAAAGATAACTGTCTGCTGCAGCGCTCCAAGCGTACTATCTCGGTACTAATGACGTGCAATCGTACAGGCTTGGTTGCGTTAATACGATAAACTTCCGTCTACACGTCTGATTGTAATTAACAGCAGCGCGTGTGCGAAAATACATGCTTATTACTGTTTGCATACGTGGATTGTTCTCGTTTGGGTGTATGTCATAGCTGATAATATCCAAGTTAAGAATATTACGCTGTCGGCGGTTACAGGAGCTGTGGCAATGTTTGTTACAACACTACTGTTAAGAAGAAATAGAAGTTGGATCTGTCCTTGGTTGAGAGGAAGAGACGAAGAATGAGATGTGTACTGCATGCAGATAATGAAGTAACTCATACCAGAGGACCTCAATGAATTCAGTTTTTTGTTTTTGTTTTTACGAATATTAAGTGCTGAGTGTTTTACCAAGTTGCAAGATCAAAAATACGGCGATTAGAGAGAGAGAGAGAGAGAGAGAGAGATAGAGAGAGAGAGAGAGAGAGAGAGAGAGAGAGAGAGAGAGAGAGAGAGAGAGAATTTCGCCAAACTGAAGGTACGAAATAGTTTTTACACTTGAGTTACATTTCAGCTTTGTTAGAGTTATGCGTCAGTTACTTCCTGTAATTGTTATTTTTTGCAGATTGGCTTTAACAATGCGGTTTCTGGCGACAGGAAAATCTTTCGAAAGCCTAGCCTTTGCACAAAGAATTTCTGTACCAACTCTTACAAATATTGCTGTTGACACTTCGTCGTCACTTTGGAAACATTTCCCGCCAAGCTCCCGCTTTAGGTCTCAGAACAAGTGATAGTCCGATGGCGCCAAGACAGGGCTGTACGTCGGGTGGTTAGTAAGAGTTTGTGTGGCACCTGCAGCGCGTGGCCGTTGGACGATCATCATCGTGAAGCACAACAGTTCCTCTGCCGAGCTTCCCTCTCCTTTTGTTCTGTATCGCACGTCGAACAGTTTTCAAAGTCTGAGAGTATCTGGCTGCACTGATGGTTTCATCTCCTGGGATGAATTAAATAAGCAGCAGTCTTTCTCATCACTGGCGGCAATGTTCTATGAGGTACGACTAGATAAGTTAATAGAATGCTACGACAAGTGCCTAAACAACAGTGAAAACTGCGAGGAAAAGTAGTTTAAGATATGCTCTTTCTTGTGACAAAATTTAAAAAAATTTGTTTACTATATTCCCCCCCCCCCCCAAAAAAAAGGTACTTACTTTCTGGATACGCTTCGTATAATGCTTCTCTAACTTATCTACTGATGATAAGCCTGTAATGGCTAGAAAACCAGTTCTGGGCGAGTAAAAAACATCCACTGATATTTTACCAAACTAAATCACCAATTGAAGTTCAATTTTGTTGTAAGCATTCCATCAGCGTATAAGGAAATTTACTGTGTAAAAAAACTGTTTTTAAACAGTTTTTATTCAAATGTCTATGACATGGGTGGGCAACCGGCGACCCGCGGACCGGATTCGATTCGCAATTCCAAACCGAGTTAAGTAAACGTATGAAGTGGGGTGAACGTAAAACAGATTTTCTCTTAAAACGCCCGATTCGTGACATAATTTGTTAATGCTACCTGCCATGTAAAGGTTGGAAATCATATCGGTGCGTTACTCCGTAAGACGAGGCGGTCCGCGAGGTTAAGTTAGGAACTGAATCCGGCCCGTAGGTCGGGAAAGGTGCCTGATCCTATCAGATATGATCATGAAATGTGTCTTAAGTTATCACGACCATTATAAAACGCAAGAAGTGTTAAAAACACTAATCCATACGAAATTTATGCAACCAGAAGAAGTACAAGAGCGACGTATCTGTAGAGCATTCCTACATAAAATAAATAAATAATGGGAACACACATGTTACTTGCTCTAAACAACGCCACTTTCATTGCAGCAAATTGATGGGGAACAATCTAACATATTGGTTATCGTATAATAGTGGTATGAGATGGCCTTCTATAAAATGTTGTTTGCAGTTGGTCTCGAACCCACTGCATTCGACACCCCAGCGCGATGCCGCTAATCACGCGGTTATTCTTGCTAGGTGGAGACTAGTGACTTCATTTGTCATTACTTAAAGCTTCCGGGCTGAGATGCCGTGGTCCATACATAAAACTTTCCCCTGACGTTTCGCCCGCGTCTGCGGAAGGCATCCTCGGAGGTAAAGCCGCTTTACCTCCGAGGATGCCTTCAGCAGACGAGGGCGAAACGTCAGGGGAAAGTTTTATGTATGGACCACGGCATCTCAGCCCGGAAGCTTTAAGTAATGACGACACCTGCCGTGAAAGCCTTCATTCTATGACTTCATTTGTATTCATTGTCGGATCTTCCGAAGGCTTTTACAGTTGAAGCGTCTTTAATTTATAGTTATAAGATATTTTACCAAATATGACTTTTTTAATGAATCTTCAATGCGCCAAAAGCAAATATGAAGGGCGGATGTTGCCACCATGGAGCATTTGCACGTGAGCAAGGCAAGGTGCGCAGTAGCTCCTTTATGTTGCTTCAGAACCATTCGTGCGTAACCGCCGGAGCTCGTGTAGCCAGGAGCTGGTGTGTCTAGTAACTAGTTCCAACGCCAATATTAAAAAGCGGCGTTCCCCCTCGCCCCTATCAGCCGCGGAAGTGCTCATATACTGCCTCCATTGCAACGCTGCGGCCAGTCACTTACCGGGTGATCAAAAAGTCAGTATAAATTTGAAAACATAATAAATCACGGAATAATGTAGATAGAGGGGTAAAAATTGACACACATGCTTGGAATGACATGAGGTTTTTATTAGAACCACATCTACCGTTAACCGACCTTTTTTCTTCGAGGAACTGCGTGATCTGGTTCGTAACTGCTGCCGTGAAGGGTGAGAGGTACGCCGATATGTTACTGGATCTCATTATCCCCAGCATGGCTGATAAACACCTGATGGAACGTACGATTTTTATGCAGGATGGCGCTGCACCCCATTATGCTAGACGCGTGAAAGATCTCTTGCGCGTGTCGTTTGGTGATGATCGTGTGCTCAGCCGCCACTTTCGTCATGCTTGGCCTCCTAAATCCCCAGACCTCAGTCCGTGCGATTATTGGCTTTGGGGTTACCTGAAGTCGCAAGTGTATCGTGATCGACCGACATCTATAGGGATACTGAAAGAGAACATCCGACGCCAACGCCTCACCATTCAACTCCGGACATGCTTTACATTGTTGTTCACAACATTATTCCTCGATCAAATGTTCAAATGTTTATAATTCTATCGGACCAAACTGCGTGGTCATCAGTCCGTAGCTTACAAACTACTTAAACTAAGGTAAACTAACCTAAGCAGAACAGACACACCAATGCCCCAGGGAAGACTCGAACCTCCGACGGCGAGCAGCCGCGCGCTCCGTAGCGAGGCGCCTTAGACCGCTCGGCTACTCCTCCGCGGCCATCATTCCTCGACTACAGCTATTGTTGAGGAATGATGGTGAACTTATTGAGCATTTCCTGTAAAGAATATGAACTTCGCTTTGTCTTAATTTGTTATGCTAATTATTGCCTTTTTGATTAGATAAAGCACCATCTGTCGGACATTTTTTTGAACTTTTGTTTTCCTTTTTTGTTCTCATAAAACCCCATATCATGCCAATCATGTGTGTCAATTTTTACCTCTCTATCTACATTATTCCGTGATTTATTAAGTTTTCAAATTTATACTGACTTTTTGATCACCCGGTATATTAAGCGGCGCTACGACTCGTATACGTGGTGTCTTCGCGACGTAAAACGTTTCTCATGCGATAAAAATACTTTAAATGTTCATATAAAATGATCTGATAGAAGAACGAAACGAAGAATGCTAGTTTAAAAACACTTTTTATTTTATTCATTTATTTACTTTTTCACGACGAGCTTTTTTCCGGCGGTTCACTGAACCAAATGTTCAAATGTTTGGTCCGATAGATTTACAAACTGCGTGGTCATCAGTCCGTAGCTTACAAACTACTTAAACCTAGGTAAACTAACCCAAGGACAAACACACACACCCATGCCCCAGGGAGGACTCGAACTTCCACAGCGAGCAACCGCGCGCTCCGCAGCGAGACGCTTTAGACCGCTCGGCTACTCCACCGCGGCTTCACTGAACCAGTGAACACACTGCTGGGTACTGAAAATTTTTCCAGAAAGATTGTGGATCGCATTACAAAACATATTGGTAACCAGTGGTCTAGAACTTCATTTTTCGTCCCGACCACGCCCAGCCCTGTCACGTTTCAGCCTGGCGGTGCGACCGACCAGTCTGTGTGGCCTCAGTGCTGGTGGTCAGTTTGCGACGGCAGTTGCCGTGCGGCAGCTCGTCGTAAGCGACAGTAAGTGCGCCGCCGTTCCCCGCAGCCGGCAATTACTCGCGGCGCAATTAGCCGCAGAATGTCTCGGTAATTTGTCGGCGCCGCGCGGTAGTGGCGGAGGCAGAGGCGGCACGACACACGGCGACGAGCCGACGTCACGCACGTACGGCCGCAGGGGGAGACTGTTCTCACGATGCGCGCCTACATTTATTAATGCACTACCTTCTGCAGGGTCGCCTGACTACTCCCTGTTATTGCACCGAGGACCGACCGCGTACACCCCAACTGTCTAAGAGTATTGTTAAGCATGTGAATGTGCGCGAGCGTCTTTCTACATTTTTAGTTACTGAGGCTACATCGCTCAAGACCACGAGTCGCCATTCCATCTTGCAAGTGATCCTCTGACGATACCAAGTCGGGCCGTGAACGTCTATTTTGTGGCGCGACTGGAAGATGGGCTAGATGTGTTTCGTGCCCGTAGACCTACTGCTAGTGACCAGTTGGCAACAGTTCGTGTTGACACATGTGGGCTCACAAAGCCCCTTTTATGTTCTGCGGAAGCTGTACGATTTGCCACTGTTGTCCTTACAATACGACGATCTTGGATGACGCCTGGGCTGCGTGGATGCCCAGTATCTCTTCTACGAATGTGACAATGCTGACGTATTAACTGCAACCAGCATCGTTGTACAAGTGACGGCAGTTCCCCGAAAGGACCATCCGCCGGCCGTGGAGGCCGAGGGGACTGCGGCGCGCCAGTCACGGTCTGCACGGCCACTACGGTCGGGGGTTCGAATAAAAAAAAAAAAATGTTTGTAATTCTATGGGACCAAACTGCGTGGTCATCAGTCCGTAGCTTACAAACTACTTAAACCTAGGTAAACTAACCTAAGGACAACACACACACCGATGCCCCAGGGAGGACTCGAACCTCCACGGCGAGCAACCGCGCGCTCCGCAGCGAGACGATTTAGACCGCTCGGCTACTCCACCGCGGCGGGTTCGAATCCCCCCTCGGGCATTGATATTTGTGCCGTCCTTAGTATTACCTAGTTCATAAGTAGTTTCCAAGTTTATCGACTGATGACCCCGTATTTAAGTCCCATAAGCTCTACAAACATTTGAACATTTTTGCAAGGACCATCCCGCCGCTGGGAAGGCCACAATCTGACCCCTTTTAAAGTCAGTCAGCTGGCTGGCTGTAGGAAGCACGAGTGGGTCTCCGTGGCATGGTGCCTGTCTGCTTCACACGTTGATAACACACTGATCCTTATGGCTGTAACGTTCCTTATTAAAGGGTACACACAGGTGGCGGTCTGGCCGGTATGTCACTACCATATCTTCGGGGAACGTCGCTTGAGACCATTATCAATACATCTACTATCCCCTAGCTGGCAACTGCTGTCGTCGGATCAAAATTGACGTCGTCGTCTTTGAATGTGTACATGTATATAATGTAGTCAGATTGTGTACTTCAGGCGCGCTGCAGCGGACTCATTTGCAACGAGTAGTTCACCGTCATAAAATAATCCATCTACAAGGGGCTTAACCCATTACTGACCATTGTCCCGTTTTTGGGACGCGAATATTTTATTTATTTCTACCTAAGCAATGAAACATTTAGCTTCGATTGTTATACCCCAAAGAAGAACTGAATGCTATAAAGCCTGCAAAATCAAAATAAATAATTTTTCTTTAATTATTTTAGGAAAGGAATTGATTTGCCTATTTTCTATCTTCAGACAGCTACACTGTATGTGAGCAGGTAGTTCATGTACATTAATGAATTGTGATTTAGCTTTCTGTTTATGTTCGTTATGAGCCTAAGAGGTCCCTGTAAAATGTTGTACTATTCAGATATTCTGAAGTACGTGCATTATCCATTTACTTCATGCGTCCAAGTAATGGGACAATAACATGTTACATTATCGATTATTCGTTGTTGGTGCGCTCTATTATTTTAAGCATATCTTCTATACAAAAAACGCTCTTTACGTACTTAACATCTAGTTTCTAAATATTGTATGACATTTTCTCTCGATCACGCTGGCAAAAGTGACAACAAACAGGAGCCTTTAGGTGCACGTGTTATAAATGAACTGATCTGTGCGATTCCAAAATCGAAGTATCTGAATCATAAGCTATTCTAAGGCATCTTTTTAACCAGCGTAGACACACACTTGGAAAAAGGAAAATGAAAGCTACTAAAACAGATACGAACTTCCCTTTGTTCATTATGAAAAATAGTGAAAGAAAGTGAATGAGAGTTCTACGACTACATATTTGACAAAAAGAATGAAGTTCTGAAAATGAAATGGTGAGACAACAGTATGTGTAGCCATAAATTGCAGTATTGTTACTCCTCTCAGTCCTGATAAAAGATATATGTCACAGTGTCACATCTCACTGAATACGGTAGCAGTACTGGTGGTGTTGATTTACTCGACAATCAGGTATCACTTATAGAAGAAGGATAAGGTCAAATCAGTGGTGATGGCCATCATCCGCTCAGCTGATTGATATCTGCATGGTAAACGCATGGCTTGTATACCAAATTATCAATCCAAATGAGAAGTGCTCACTTTTGGATGTTCGACAGAATAGTGATTTTGTAGTTGTCAACGAACACTGGATCAAATCCAAATCGCAGAAGCCCTCAAGGAAGTAGACTTATGGGAGAGCATTTGAGTGTTCCAAGTGTTTGTTAAGCTTATGGGACTTAACTACGGGGTCATCAGTCCCTAAACTTACAAACTACCTATGAACTACTTACGAACTAGGACGGCACAAATATCCATGCCCGAGGGGGGATTCGAACCCCCGACCGTAGTGGCCGTGCTGACCGTGACTGGAGCGCCTCAGTCACCTCGGCCACCGCGGCCGGCAGAGCATTTGAGCACAGATGTGTAACTAGATTCAAGAAACTTACGAAAACACCGATGAAATACGCATACTGCAAAGGAAAACAGGTGTAATAGGTGCAATGTTGATGTACGTGGCAATTTTTTGTTTCATATCATCCTGAGTAGATACTCAGTAACAATAAAACGTTTTTTTTTTTTTCACGACTATTCTTTAAGTTTTATGTATTGACAATAATGTTGTGCCTTTTGATATCTCATTTTGCCAATGTCCCAAAATGGGACGGTATGTATTTTTTCTTTTAATATACTGTTTATGTTTTAAAACAGACTTTTGAGGAGTATCGTTTCAAATCGTATTATGTCCACAAAAAACTAAATTTTACAGGAGGAGCAAAAAACTGATTACTCATAACCGGAGCAACATTTCACAGATTTTAAAATTCTGCAGTTGTTTTATATGAGATGTAATTTTACGTACGTGAAAAAGTAAAATGAATTTCCTGTTGACTTCTTCAAATTTAAAGAAAATGTGTTGGACTTAATATGCTTGGATCCAATAATTTGTAAAATATACAAATAAAAAACGACTACTGTGGTAAATATATAAGTATTTATTTTTGTTTCTTTGTGGAATAACATTAACTGCCTCAGATATAAGTTGATGGGCATGTTTCGTTTTCTTTCCACTCTTTCGGCTTCCCGTTTAATTTTCACCAACAGCAGTTTCTTCCTCCATAATAGAAAAACAACTCTCTTACACAAAGTTCACAATACAACTGTGATTAATGAATGCATAGCATTGTTGAAAATAGCGCGCCAGCTGTTAGCATAGCCAACAGAGCAAAGTGACAATACTGCTTCACGCTGGACACAATGTGATTTGAAACATACGCTACAGTGGACTGAATTACATTTGAGACAACTACTTTACAGACGCAATTTACGCTCTTAGTGAATCCGATTTTGTGGTGTTGCAAGTTTGAACGCTCGCGCGCGCGCGCCACAGACATCGCCGACGGAGTCGTCATAAAGAGGCGCCACATGATAGACAAGTGGAGCAGGTGCGCCCTTTAGAGGGAGAGGAGAAACGTTGGACAGTGCCGCGGAGTTGTTCACTTCTGGCAGGAGACTCCGACTAGTGAGTGGTGTTAGTGCGCTTGCGTTGGGGACTGATCCTAGAATTGTATTACGTTAGGTTAAAGTGGTATCTGCCGCCGATGACAGTGTTAATACCAAGTTAAGTGTTTGTCCAATAAATTGTCATCTATAAATGCTCTTGAGGTTGCGGAGTTCCAATCGGCCCTACTCCCACGTCCTCGGCCCCAGTCAGTTGCTCCGTTACGAGAGCGAGTCCGTAACTGCAGATGGCAATGCGGAGGAACAAATGTTTGTTTGTTTATTTGTTCAGCTTATGGGACTTAACTACGGGGTCATCAAGTCCCTAAACTAACAAACTACTTATGAACTACCTTATACTAAGGACGGCACAAATATCCATGCCCGAGGGGGGATTCGAAACCCCGACCGTAGAGGCCGTGCAGACCGTGACTGGAGCGCCTCAGTTCCCTCAGCCACCGCGGCCGGCACGGAGGAATAGATTTGTTACATTATGATTTCATAGCATGAAAGATCGCTATGTAAACTATACAAAAATGTATCAAACTCAATTTTGTCCACGCGTGGACTTAGTATGATGTGAAACGATGCTCATTTGTAACCAAGGCATCATATTAATGTAAAACAGGATGCAAAATATAAACTAAGTTTTGGCAACTAATTGGTTAAAATTGTGCCGGTAGCGTGTCGTCTTCTTTTACGCTACTTGTTGTGAATCTGATTCTTCCGCTATGCTGCAGATTCCTGTACGCAGTGGCGTAGTTATGTCACCAAAGGCCCGGGGCAAAGATGCCATTGGGGCCCTCTTTAATACTGTACAGATGCAAAACTACTCCATCATCAGCTCCTTACTGCCCACTGGAAGACATAATAAGGCAAACCTAAGGACTACTGAGTAAATATTATGTGCCAGACAGCGGATAATATTTAATCATACTCTCTAACATAATTATGAATGTTTGTTTGTAATTATTTCCAAGCAAAAGTTACTGGGCGGATTTGAATGAAATTTTGCAGAGGGATAGATCTGAACCTGAGTAGGACGGAAGATAAACGACCTCTTAGGAAAGTTTCCGAAGTTGCTCCATACTATGTGAATGTTGTCGCAGGCATAAGCTAGTAAAAAATAAACAATGAAGAAGTATTACTTAACCACGAAAACATGGTCCCCTGCTGCGAAGCAAACCGGGAACAGTCAAGTCCGCGCTTACAGCAGGCGGACTGTTGTCAGTACCGACATCTCACTGTCGCTAAACTCCTCGCTGTTAGGTCACTGCTCCGTACCGATCAGCCTAATTTCGTCCATAGCCCAATCAAAGAAGGAAAATGAAATATTCGTGTAGGATGGTTTCAGAAAAGAAAGTTGACGGATTTTGTTTGATGGACTACTTTGGTTTTAGCCGTGCCCCTACCAGACTTCATGAAGTATATTTTAATGTCTGGCCAGGAAAAAGTAATAAGTAAAATAACTAAGTTGCCATCTTCGCTTATTATAGTGGCAGTGGGGTTCAGGGTAGTGTCTTGAATGCACAATTTACTATTGTGACAAAGTAACCATATTTTCTCTTCTTCTTGCATGAATTTCAGAGTGCAATTGGTTACAGCAGTTCATTGGGATCTATGACTATGGAGCACACCCTTGAGGAATTCACTACACAAACTGTTGAGTTACCATAATAATACCGTTCTGTAATAATACATTGTAGAGACTTCATATTCAAATGTGGTCACACTGTCTACTGTCAAACACTGTGCTAGTAATTCAGCATCGTTCACTGTTATTTCGCAAAGATTGGCAGGCACGGCAACTCTGACTTCAACCGACAATACGCTGACGATGGGTGATGTCCACGTCTTCGCGGACAAGCAAAGGACCTTGTTATGTTTATATTCTGGGGTGCGAATAATTTTTGGATTTCACTTCGTGCGTTTGAGGTTTGTTGCTCAGGGTTCAAAAAGTTCAAAGTCGGAAAGCCTTCATCCAACTAAATTATTATATACAGTTCAAATGTTCAAATGTTTGTATAGTCTATGGGACTTAACTACGGGGTCATCAGTCCCTAAACTTACAAAGTACTTATGAACTACTTACGAACTAGGACGGCACAAATATCCATGCCCGAGGGGGGATTCGAACCCCCGACCGTAGTGGCCGTGCAGGCCGTGACTGGAGCGCCTTAGTCCCCTCGGCCACCGCGGCCGGCATTTTATATACAGTAGAACTTCGATTATCCGAATTACTTAGGGGACATGAAAGTGTTCATGGAACTACGGTAACTTTCTTCGATCGTCGCTCACGTAGGCCGAGAGGCCCCTTGAGCTCGGGGGCCCCGGGGCACTGCCCCGCCTAGCCCTGTGATAGCTACGCCACTGCCTGTACGGCCTTCTTGCGGAATACTTTGGTTATTCCTCTAAGACAGACGGCCACGCCTAACGTTGGGCAATTTGAAGGGGGGACGAGCAGAGCTGCCAACGTGGCCGCCCCATAACAGCAAAGTAGCCAGGAGCGGGCGTATGCTGATCACGAACAGTGTGGATGGAGGGCGGCCCCCTCGCGCGCTTCATATCAATAACAAAGAAAGGCGGCGGGGGCCCTGAAACACGTGCGGAGCAGAATTCAAATCTTGAGCAATTACGTTATCAGCGGCTATTCAAGGCCGCAGGCATTAGACTGATGGCCGCTGACGTGCCGCGGGGCAATTGATTTACAGGGGCGGAGGCCGCCATAATAAAAGTTAATTCGACCGGCGACGTCTCGGTGATAGGCCGCTTCAAAGGAAGAATATTCCGCCCGGTGCGGCCCAGCCCAGCTTTTTCATCTTAAACGCTTAATGACCTTCCTTGTTCGCCTTACCATTGTTTTCCTTTCTTTTTTAACTCACGAAAATTATTTTGAAAGAGAAGCGCACGTCGCGACAACATCTGTATTTTCTGGAAATTAAGCACTAATGGCAGTTCGGAGCAACCGGTTTAATGTGACGGAAGGATCAATGAAAAATAGGGGGTTTGATCGCAGCCGCGATCGTAAAGTTGCAACACTGCTACCAAAAGACTACTTCTCGAACAGTGATTAAATATCGAATCCTGAAGGAAGTATTCACACCTAACCACAGCTGCCAACCTTTAGAAATGGCTGTCAGTAATGATGCGCAAGACCAAAGAGGACGTGATGCTACGGCCGTGTCCCAAGAATATTTTAAAAATTTAAGCCTAACACTGTATTCATAAATATCTGCCACGAACCGTATAAAAACTATTCTGTATCAGAAGACTGAGGTTAGGTGGAAGAACCTAAAACATTTGAGTAAATACCGTGAGTGGCTTAGAGATATTCCTGTAAGTTTCAAATAACTGTTTTTACGAAAAGTTAACAGTTCCTGAATGAACAGAAAAGGGTAAAATTTCTTGCATTTTTAAATATAAAATCCTTATCAGCTAAGGGTACACAAAATAGTTTTGGATTTTAAACGATGAATAAAACCACTGAACTGATGTGTCACAAATGGCTCATTACTCACATTCAATTCTAGCTGCACAACGCTGCTCTTGAAAGCAGGTACACGCTAGAAAAGCCAGTAAAAGCTTTTCCCTTCGGAAACGAAATGGCTAACTTCCTCCAACCGGTAAAACACGTAGGCTGTTAAGCTTGAACCAAAGACGTGATACTCATTATAGACCATAGTATTTACATAGATCTTGGGTGTGTGAGCGTGCATTTGGCAGGTGTGTAGGAGATTATAGGCGGGATTTGATCCAGATTTGTTCCAACGGAAATACTATCTTTAACATTTCCTACAGCTTTGCTACGTACTCAGGAATGAGATAAATTATTTATATAAAACTATTATCAGCTATTAGCAAAATGCAGATAGTACCTACTCCGATTTTCTTAAAACACATCAGATCGAAAAACGTCTAGTTTCCGTAAGTTTTCACGAACTTCCCGTAACTCCGTATACATGACGATAAATCCGTAACAATTACGGACAATCCGTAATAGTTGTCAGCTATGCATAACAGTAAAAAGTCAACTATAAAGTGGTGGATACGTTTTACACGATGTCCCTCCAAAATTATCAGCAACGATAATGCCACAGAATCATTAAATCGATATACTGCAGCAGTTTACAAATGAAGAACAAAGGGAAAAAATTATTGATTCACTTTGTATTAATTTTTCAGGAAAAATAACTAAGTGTTCCAAACAATCTGTGATCAAACCTTGGCTATGTAGTGCGAAACTACTCGCACTTGTCGTTGGGGTATTTTACTGTCTAATGTCTGCAATATTGATCATGATAAAAAAAATAAACATTATGACCAAGTATCAACAAATAATACATTTCCTTGAGACAATATTGTCTCTTTATATCAAAGGTATTAAAAATAAGGAGAGAAATTGAATTAAAATTTGTGCTGTGGTCGGGATTCGAGCCCGGGACCTCCTACTTAACAGGTAAGCGCTTAAGACCACTCAGTTGCAGCCAAAGCGACTACACGCACTGCCTTAAAGCACAATTTTAATTCAATGCCTCTCCTTATGTTTAACACCTTTGGTATAACAAGAAAATGTTGTCTCAAGAAAATGTATTATTTGTTGATATTTATATCACCTAGGCCTGAGGAACAAGGCGCAATTGTTCTCATTCGTGTTCTTTGCTGCGGTGCTATTCAATACGGGAGAGCCCTGGCAATTTGATACGCATTTCACAGGAAACACTGTGGCAGAATTAAAGTATGTGGTGTGGAGGGAGACGTGCTTTAAGACAGACCGTGTAGTCGCTATAGCTGCAACGCTGCGTTAGCTTCGTGGTCTAAATCGCCTACCTAGTCCCGGGTTCGAATTCTGGCCACAGCACAAATTTTAATTCTATGCCTCTTCTTATAATTAACATTACGAACATTACGTCAATTTTTGGTGCACACTATCATTGGAAACAACAGCGACCTTCAGGTAAGTAACAGTGAAATACTACTACTACTACTACTACTACTACTACTCTATACTACTACTAAGCCATGTTTTCAGTTCTAACTGATGGATCGAATATTTGATTTTCGTATCACTTGCTCTTTGCTGTTTAGTCTCACAAAACGATGTTTACTGCAGACATCCCTTGCTGCTGGACCCAGAAACTGCAAATGTTGAAAGTCCTAAGTTTTAAAAGTGAGAGTAGGATGAGATCAACGAAAGGGCATACAGGATATTACCTTCTGCAGAACTGTATATTTCCTATTTTTCACTCCCCGCAGATCTATAACTTTTAATTGCACTCGTACTTCCCATACATATCCTTCACTGCACCTAAATCTTTTCCTAATGTAATGAAATGTGATACAATGAACAGCAATCTTGGTCCCCAATTCAAGCAAAAATAGACGACCCTGGTGTGGAAGGAATGGTTACGTTGCTAGGACGAAAGATTGCAGTAAAATATCTTGCTGAGCGAAGTCACACTGATTTAAAATCTGCAGGCTGATTGATTGTCACCCTCCAGCTGAGCGTGAATGGGTTGTTCTTACCTTGGTGACCAGGGCTCACGTCATTTAATACCTGGAAAAGCTTGTCAACTGAGCTGTCCCATTTGGAGGTCACTTTTCGCCAGATTGGGTATAGTGAAGAGCAAATTAACCCTTTCATTCCCACATTATAAATTCAGCTTTGGAAAAATTAAAATTCTGTGTTTTCTGCTTTAATACAGTGCACTGAACATCAAAATAAATTCAAAAAAGTTTCGGGAGTGCAGCCGCATAAAGTTGACTTCTTCTTGTATTTTGGCTGAGAACAGTTCAGCCATTTTCAGAGAGACGCCCGAAACATTTTTGAACAGTCATTGCGCCTCGAAAACATGAAGATGCACATCAAAATATGTGTTTTGAAATTTTTGATCGAACTATTCTTTTTTAATGTCATGTATTTTTTGCACAACACAGACGTTTGTATCGAGATATTTTACTATTTTGTTGACTGTTTAACACTGTCAGATCAATAATGCTAGCATAATCTTCAGCACAGCACCAAAGACAAGACAATTCAATGCTGAAATAAAATAACATGAACCACACTCACGCTCATACTCACAGTCACAGCCACGTACAGGCGGCAACGTAGCACAACCTACAAGACGCATAGATTAATGCCTCAGAAGTAGCTACACGCCGTACCAAGCGGCAAAATGTCGCACTAGAAGCATGTCGTTCATCAACAATAGGGCGACTTTTAGCACTAATACACTAAATACGGTATAAATCAGCTTTTAATAAAATATTGCCGAGGAACAACACTGGGAATGAAAGGGTTAATAAAGCGTTCCGCTATCGTCCAAATGTGCAACGGGCTAGTGATAGCACAGAGCTATCCCACGTCAACGGCCTTTCTGCTATACGTTGGCAGCATTTCCAACAGGACTGGCCGTATTTTACGTACATATAATTTGAAATGTATGTTTCGGCCACCAGCTAAAATTAAGGCGCTGTTAGGGTCGGTAAAAGATAATCTCGGTTTGCACAAGGCGGGTGTCAATCGTATCCCACGCACCTGTGGTATGTTATAAACAGGTCAAACAATTAGGACTGTTCGGGATCACTGTATTAAGCATAAAAAGGTCACACATGTTTACAAGAAACTCAACAAATCTGTTTTTGCCTAACGCTGGCTAGACACAGGTCACCTTAATGAATATAACAAAATGGTAATTAGAACTAGCGGAAAACCTTATTCATAGGGATTGAGGTTTTTGCTTAAATTCCGAAGAATCCTGCTCTCTCATTTGTCAAAAACAGAGGGACAAAATTAATGTCATCTCACCAGCAGAAAACTTATGTTTATTATCAATATTTCTGACGGTTTTCATCTTTGTTCGTGTGATGGCGCTGTTTGCTTGCTTGCTCACTGCAGTATTGCCTTGAGAATGACAGTGTGATCTCCTGCCAAAATATCGGCCGACATCGATTTCTGTACCCGTTTGCAAGCCCGTAAACTTTTTGAAAATTCCATACGCCTGAAGAAATTAAAGAATCACAGTTCAAGTTCAGTTAGTCTCATAACCCCCCCCCCTCCATTTTTGTGGCTAAAATATTGAAATTAACAAAAGTCTATGAAGAAAAATCTGAACTCAAAAAAAGCATAATCTTAGTTTCCAAAATATGCGCAACTTCTATGTCTGTTCACACTATCAGTGAAAACAAATTCTTTGAAAGCAGACGATTATCTTCGTAGCGCTGACGAGGCGTCGACAAACTTCGTTGGAATGGAATATGACGATCCAAAAAAAAGATAATAAATTTTCTTCGCTGTTCCCTTGAATTTAAGTTTAAAAACTAACAACTTGCAAATAAAGTACACAAAATTCTTGGCAACAATGGCTTCACATCTTCGAATATTCACCGGCCGCAGTGGCCGAACGGTCTGCGTCGCACCAGTCAGTGTCTGCACGGCCGCTACGGTCGGGGGTTTGAATCCCCCCTCGGGCATGGATTTCAGTGTTGTTCTTACGTTAATTTAACGTAGTTTAAGTAGTTTGTAAGTCTAGGTACTTATGACCAAAGTAGTTTGGTCCCATAGAATTACAAACACTTGAACATTTTTGAAGTCCTGTCCCATACACAACTGATGTATTGAATTTAACGAGTGGCTATTCTTGAAACTTTAAGACCATGTTCAATGTGTGTTGTGAAGTGGTTCAACGGGTTAGTAATAAGACGTCCTGTTCCCGATACAATTACTTGCAGTCACGCATCGATTTAACCTTGAATCTGGATCTTCTTCCTATGGTAATTCAGCTTTAAAAATCGAAATTAAAAAATAAATAAAAAAATTAAAAAAATGAATAGCAAAAAATCAGTGTTGGTATTCTCTGACGAAAACTGCCAAATGAACGACTGTTACTCCCATTCACATTGAAGTGTATAGTTCGAAAGGCTTATACGGATCATTACGAAGTTTCGACTCAAAGATATCTTCCAAATATGGCTCAAAAGAACGAAAAATTTAGTAAAACATGGGTAGTGATATCCTACTTGTGATTTTCTTCTTCCACTTCACGTGAATTATAATGAAATTTCTATGACACAGTTTGCTTCTTTTCTCGGCAACCAGAGAATGAGGAAGACGTGAAACCATTAAAACCTTTGGCAGCTTCAAAAATAGGAGGCCCTACACAGACCGTGGTGGCGGAATGATGAAGACGGTGGAATCTGATTTGGGAGGTATGTGGTTTAAATTCGACAACTGACCTACATTGCTTAGGATTATTCCTTCATTTACGCATTATTTCGATTTTCTTCTCCAATCCAAGACTATACATCTAGTGAAGTCGGCGACGGTACGTTCAGATTCAATAGTCCTTGCTTGACATCAGTGTTATTAATAGATAAAGTACCGAAGTACAGTCAAATAACCAGAGCATCAAAGCCATGTCATATTAGTTATTTTGTCATCGCGATGATATTACAAAAACTGGTGTGAGTTCCGACCATGAAGCTGTGTGTCACAGATTATTGTAGCTTAAAATCTTGTGAAGTGCGTAATTCATCTTCCACTGGAGTTTACCATAGAATGAAACTTTCTGAGAGAGGAGGAGCCACCAGGGTTGCAGCGTATCAAAATTTGTAATTTAAAGGGTGGTGGAAGGCTACTACAAGTTTGGAGCTTATAGTACAGCCATGAGGCGTGTCTGGATGGCTCAGTCGTTGTGAACATTGCTCACTAAAAATAATCGTCCCAATTGATGTCCTGGTCGAAAACACAGTTCCAACCTCACGAAATTTCGTTAAAAACCCCCATTTGATAGAAACCGTTGACATTTTTCATTAAGTGGCAAGTAGATAATCAGAAGTTTCCCGTCTTCTTTTCCATTAAAAACCCAAGTTTTAAAAAAGCCTAAATTCGGACTGTCGACTGATCCTGAATGAATTCGTACGCGCCCATTAACAAGAAATTACTTTTTATGATCGGAGTAAAACTGTATGTATGTGTCGAAGAAGTCTGTAAGTAAAGTACCCTATGGCATGCAAGATACCAAATTTTATGTAGACTGTGACCTTCCTCTTGTTTTGTAGGCCAAGTATGCAACATTTCACCAAAATCGGGATAAAACTGTAGATTAGTATGAACTGAAAACAAACAAGCACACAAAGGGACACTTTTCCTCATGTGTTAGAAAGATGATATTAAAAAAACGGTACTTCAATTTTCGAGTCGTTCAGCGGAGTAGCAGTGTGTCCCTTTTCCTTCCTACGACTGCAGCTCCCGAACAGCTGTGTATGGCAGAGTGCCTTTCGAGCGGATCTTAGGCGTCGGAATTTAGAATATTTTCTGCTTTTCAGCTCTTCCTTTCGGTTTTCCCTATTTTCATTTTTTACCTTGTTTTTCGTAAACAACCTGTACAATGGCGAATAAAAACAAAATTATTCAAATCTGCCAATCCAATTCTGAGTTTTAGCAAAAATAACGCATATATAAGATCCTACAGCCATCATTAATCATGACACACAGGAATTTCCACTGGCTGCCAATGGGATTTTTTTTTTTTTTTTGACAATGGCATCCATAAGAAAACCGCATGTCTTAAATTTGTATTCAGTATGTGCGCGACAAATGGACGAATAACTCAATATCACGCCAACCGATTTCGATGATTCTTTTTTTATTGGAAAGGATGTACTTCAAGGGTAGTTTGATGTGTTGAGTTCGTTTTAAAGTGGATAGGTACCTACCTATCTTCTTGCATGGTAAACACAGATCGTACCTTCGTATTGATGATTAGAAAAAGTAAGTTTATAATTAATTTGTAGAAAAAAGGGCATTTTAGTGCATATTAATTTGTTTTGGAATTGGTTTTTTAAATCTTTTTTTGTTAAAAATTTTGTTTATACTTTTTATCGTCGCTCACGTCGACGGCAGGTTGCTGGAGGCGGCAACACAACGGTTTCAGCATCACAGTGTCCACAAAAGAAAAACAGAAAAAGGAACAGATACTTATTTTCATTGGGATCGATGGTGCAGAAGGGGAAGTTCTCGGCGGCCGCCTGGCTCTTGGTGAGGACGTTGAAGAAGGTGGACTTGCCGACGTTGGGGATGCCGACGATGCCCACCTTGAGATTGGTGCCGACGCGGCCAATCAGCGGCTTCCTCTCGGGCTCCTCGACCTTCTTGGGCGCCATGGCTGCTGCCTGCAACAGACGCGCGCGCGCACACACAGTGTAGGCAGGTCCGCTGGATATGCTAATCGGGTGGCCCCGGGCGATCGGTCCTCCCCGACCGGACACGCCCCCTCGCTCCGCAAGTTATACTTTCTTGCGCAATGACCCATTCGTCTCCGCGCTCCAGCGTCGGGACTGCCTCCCCCTCGCTGATCGCCGCCCATTCTCCCGCCCCCTACACAAATTCACCCACCCACCTGCTCCTTCCAACAGCCTCGCCCCGGAGAATGTATAACGAGGGAGGTGGGGGGACGGAGATCTTTTAATCTGGGCGCGTACGTACTACGTTCTCTGTGCCCGCAGCCAGAAGGCATTTAATGGCCGGCGTAATGCTGGACCTTTCGATACGGAGTCTGCAATCCCGATTGTCGAAGAGTGGGCCGGGAAGGTCTGCCGGGGAGGGGAGGGAGGAGGAGGAACGGGGTGGAAGAGAGAAAGAATCGGTATTAATGTAATTACAGCGCCGCCCGCTCGGTCTTCTATGCCGGCGCAGAACGTCTAATTTAGAAACCAGATTCCCTATAAATGGAGAGCAACTACGGCCAATCACAATTTCTTGACGGAGAGCACAAAGTTCTTCCAGTGAAAATTTACATATCCGGTGGAAAACATATCTACTTTTTTTCCCCAACTTACTTTGGAGGCAAACGCCGCCGAGGGCAACCCGCCGAAGTTTACGCCCCAAGTTTTCATGCTCGCCAGGCGTGGCTTAATCGCAATAGAGAGAGAGAGAGAGAGAGAGAGAGAGAGAGAGAGAGAGAGATAGGTATTTTGGCTGTGGGGCCGGACAAGACCTAAGAATTGGGCTTATGCCTATAATAACGCGTCGATATTTCAGGTACCTTTGCATCCCAACCACTCTCCATCATCAACCGCTGCTTGAGGGCAAATGGTACAAGCGCCTGCGGGTGTCATTATATCGGTCGAATAAACCTCATTTTCATATCGACGGACGTGGCACCGCCCCGTGCTAGAACGTAAGGCGTTCAATGATCTCGCATCGGGCCCTAATTACGGAGCAATCATCACAATTAGTAGTGCTTATGGGTGGATGAGCAGACTCAAATTTACATGTAAGAATTCCAGCGTGCCGAAATTCATGAGAAACAGTAGACAACAAAGATAGTCCTGATAGAATATATCGATGTTACAACCAACACTAGGCTAGGTTGAAACACTCTTTCGACAATACCAAGATTGTTGTTATTGCAAATACGTAAGAAGTCAACAGATTTTCTTTTTTAATTTTTGTATATTTGTAAACGTTAAGTGAATTTTTATTCGCCTAGTTTATGCACTACATGATATTCGAAGACTACTGGTACAGCCACTATGCTGTAGTCGGCCTGTTACGGATGCCACCATGAAACGTACGGTCTACGTTAATCATTCTTATTTATCTTTTACCTTGACGCGGGGTCAGCAAGGTTGTTACTGCAGTTTTGACGAGGTCAGTTTAAGGGCGGAAGGGCGATGACCTTCCTGTCCCCAACTATTACACATTATAAAGTGTGTGGACGTTTTCTAAGGGTTTACAAACCATGTAACTTGGGCACCAGCCTGGTATTCACCAAGTTTGCGTCAATTGTGAATGTGGAATAAAATTAAAGCTACGGGAAATATGTTTTCTCATAAATTCATTTACCGTAAAGCCAATAGACTGAGTAATTTTTTGTTTCTCCATTTTCTGCATAAACGTAAATTTTAAAAAATCTGACGGTTTAGATACAGTTTGAAATAGTACAGAAACAGTTAGCTACTCACCAAAATTCTCTGGTCAAAAATTAGGGGATCATTTCAGAAATCTAAGTTCTTATGTACTGTCATCAGATCATCTGCAAAATGATCTAAATTTGTGCAACATCTTTCTGTCGGTTCTACGGAATGGAGACAACAACATTACAGCAATCGAAATAATGGTAACAACAGACAGTTGGGTTTACCAATCGAATTGCACAAGCAGTTGGGTTCAGATAGTGTACCGAAAAGGTAGTGTGCAATACAACAACGTGTGTTATTCGAAGATACGGCATGAAAAGCCATAGGAAGGTAAGAAGCAGGACAGACTGCAGGCTGCAGCTATTGGACTGACCCAAAAGGTAATTTCAAGGCCCTGGTAGCGATTTCAGACAACAGGAACCGTTAAAAGAAGGCAAGGCCAAGATCGTCCACGGGTAATATCAGCAACAGATGACCGTTATCTCCGGTTAACAACATAGAGACAGGAAGCAGAATGCAACTCAGTTGCAACGCACCCTCTAGGCAGCAACAGGAAGCGCAATATCAACACAAACAGTCCGAAATCGCATTCCGGAATGTGACCTGTACGCACGGTGGCCAATGGTGTATGTCCCATTTATTTATTTATTTATTTATGTCTATGGGACTTAACTACGGGGTCATCCCTAAACTTACAAACTACTTATGAACTACTTACAAACTAGGACGGCACAAATATCCATGCCCTAGGGGGGATTCGAACCCCCGACCGTAGTGGCCGTGCAGACCGTGACTGGAGTGCCTTAGTCCCCTCGGCCACCGCGGCCGGCGTGTCCCATTTAGTCCACAGAAATTGGGCAGAGGAACATCAGGATTGGGGTCTTAACGAATGGCGCCGGGTCCTGATCGCAGATTCGTCAAGATCTTGTGTTCAGCTAACCAATCGTCGTTCCCTCATATAGAGAGAACGTGAAACTCTGCACAATCCGGTTTACCTGGTGGATGAATGGTGTGAGGAGGAGTCAGTATTGGCGGACGTACAGTGCTCTATGTCGCTCAGAGGTACAGACACGAGATCATTCGACCTTTTGTTGTGTCTTACGTGGGTTCCTACCGATGGACGATAACGCTCGTCCCCATAGAGCTGCACTGGTGGGCAACATGCTTGAAGCTGAGGGAATTGAAAGAATGGGGTGGCCAGCTTGTTCACCGGACTTAAACACGATTGAGCATGTCTGGGATGCTCCTGGAAGACGCAATGCAGCCAGTCCAGAACTTCCCACAACGGTTGCTGTGATGGATAATGCACTCATGGAAGAATGGCCAAATATCTCACAAGAGCTGATTGATAAACTCACGCTGTCTATGCCTCGCAGGTGAGCAACTGTACTGGCTCGTCTGAGGTGATCACACACCATATTAGAGGACAACGAGAATGACTTTTTTCACTATTATGGTAGCCCCATGGTGCCTTGCTCTAAGTAAACGCCATGGAAACCTCAAGTAAAGAGTTGAGACACAAAATATCGCACTTTATCATACAAAAATTACAATTGTAGCCAATATCTGAATAAATTACGATACCATATGTATATTGTGTATGATCACACCCTGATCCCCTAATTGCAGAGCAGGACAATGTACCACCATCTCTATTGCTCTACATTTCAGTGTTTCAGTTCCTATATATGCGGCATTTGATGAGCCTTCGACATCTTGTGGGATTTATTGTCCACTCATTTTGACATGTGAACATGTATAGTGGCTGCTAGATTAATTTCTAACCAGCATTAGAAGAAAGTGAACCTACTGGTTGGATGACTAAGAGTGGATTAGTTAACAGGCTAATTTTCTGTGGTCACAATGCAACATATCTTACAGTAAAATCTGATGCTAATTTAAGCCAGGTTTAATGAAATTTATAGCCTCCTAGAAATGACAAGGTGGAAAGGTGAGGGCGTTTCATTTAAAACTTAATGAAAACATGAGGGATACATAAAGTGCGCCTCGGTTGCACAATGGTACAATG
This sequence comes from Locusta migratoria, assembly GCA_026315105.1. Classification (NCBI taxonomy): domain Eukaryota; kingdom Metazoa; phylum Arthropoda; class Insecta; order Orthoptera; family Acrididae; genus Locusta; species Locusta migratoria. The sequence continues at coordinate 176,992,730 of CM048744.1, read as the reverse complement.
GTAGAGTGCCAGACTAACGAATGCAAAGGTCGCGGGTTCGATCCCCGCCAAGTCCTAGGATTTTTATCTGTCACTTTCCTGTTCTTTCACCTCTGGCAGTATTGCTCATGTGAAAAATACCGCGTAGCACCGTGGTTCGGAACCCACGGTAAACTGTAGGTCCCCCTATAACTGGCTGGTAAATCAGTTCGAAGGTCGGAGGAAGGCAACGGCATATCACCTCCAAACAGGACCATGCCTAGTAAAGCACTCTGGTGTTCACACCAATCTTCAGATTGTTGACTGCTTTACCTTAGGGCAGGTAAGGGAGGTGGTTAGATTTACATCTTTGAACGTGAAAGAAAATGTTCAAATGTTTGTTAAGCTTCTGGGACGTAACTAAGGGGTCATCAGTCCCTAAACTTACAAACTACTTATGAACTAGCTAATCCTAAGGACGGCACAAATATCCATGTCCGAGGGGGGATTCGAACCCCCGACCGTAGTGGCTGTGCAGACCGTGACTGGAACGTTGTGGATAAAGGTGTTGCGAGGATGGATAAATGAATGGACAGAGAGAAGGATTATGGGGTTTGAAGGGACCATACTATGGTCATAGATCCCTCCTTATTGGTACTTCAATAACATTATTGAGAGCCATTTAATTTTAAACCATGAAAAATACGGGTGAAAGAAAATACTTACGAAAGCCGTAAGAGACATCTGTGTCTGTAAATACGTATCTATTTACGTTCCCTATCGATTCCAAGATGGCTGGAGCAATTTTGAAGAAAGCTTCCGGAAATCTTCAGATTAGCCCAGCGCGAGATCTCGCGAAATTTGGAAGCGATCGGATCAAAATATGTAGTGACGCATACTAAAAGTTTACCGCTCACACTTGGAAAAGATGGAAGTCTGACGGACCCACTTCAGGGTGGCAACAATTCATACCGTAGTTCGTGTAATTTCGCCATGCCGACGGCACGTGTGCGAGCGCGAACTGTCTTGATGGAAGATGATTTCTTCCTTGCTAAACGTGGCCTTCTTTTTTCGTATTTTTTGTTGCAGATTGTCCAGGAGGTTAGCATAGTATTCTCTAGCAAGGGTGTTTGCCCAGTGGGGAGATAATCTACAAACAGAATCCCCTTCACTGATGTCATGACTTTTCCAGCCGAAATAATTGTCTTTGCTTTCTTTGGTGACGGAAAATAGGCATGTTTCCACTGCTTTGACTGTTGTTTTGCCTCTGGCGTATAGTAGTGCATCCAAGTTTCATCTGGCGGTCACAAACGGCGCAAAAAATCTTGTTCTTTTCTCCTAAAACGGGCCCCAACATTGATCCGGTATGTCCGTTGTCACGCTTTTTTGATCCAGAGTTGATAGTCGCGGCACCCATCATGCAGATAATTTTCTTAAATTTGTGCTTTTCCAGTTAAAATACGATATACACGTTCAGATGACATCTGGCAAGCGTGAGCAATTTCACGCACTTTCATACCTTTCTTTACGAAGTACTTAATCACTGCTTGAATCTTTCTTTTTTTTTTTTTTTTTTATCTTCACACATGACTACGCGGGTACAACAGAAACACATCACAGCTCTCTTTGAAGAACACTGACGTCTTGCGTGTTTACAGTCAGGTCCACTGGATATCACGTGAACATGTCGTTGCCCTAGCACTGACATCTCGCAGTAATTCCGAGAAGTTTTCAAAAGCCACCCTCAAAAAAAGTTCAAATGTTTGTAGAACTTATGGGACTTACAACGGGGTCATCAGTCCCTAAACTTACAAACTACGTATGAATTAGCTAATACTAAGGACGGCACAAATATCTATGCAAGATGGGGGGATTCGAACCTCTGACCGTAGTGGCCGTGCAGAACGTGACTGGCGCGCCGCAAACCGCTCGGCCACCGCGGCCGGCAAGACACCCTCGTAGAAGGAAATCTTGCCATGTAAAAACCAAGGTGGGCACTTCAACAAAATATGAGCAACCATTAGGGAAGTGCCACAACTAAAGTGTTATGGGACTTACATGCCGCTGCCAGTTTGTTGAAGGAAGTTATCCAAACGTAGTACATCCAGGTATTGTTATTTCCATAAATTCCCGTCCAGCAGCCTACTTAGCGGGCAAATCCATGCTATCAATCCAAGGATCCTAATATAATCGTCAGACCAGAATAGATCTCCTATTGTCGCACAGCAAAATAATACTCTGAGAACAAAAGTTTTTGAGTTATCTGGGATGTAATGGAGGAGCGGTGTGCCGTTCTGATATGCAATGATTGTGTAAGGAGTGTAAACATTCAAAGGTACCAGAATGCCAAAACGAGGAGCACATTTTCATAGGCGGAATTAAACAGTGTCAGGAACACCCGATGCAGCACTATTATATCACCGCAAAGAAGATTAAATGATATTCTGTTAATATGGCACTATTAAGAAGCTGCACCTAAAGACTACACAAGAGCACCTTCAGGCTGCAAACTTTGTATCAAAGAACACTCTGAAAGCAAACGCTATTTCGGCAAAGAATGCTGACAGCCTCGAAAACTGGGGCAGATTCAGTCACCTTTCAAGGACATAACATCACTGTATAGCCCTCCTCCTCCTTCCACCCAGTCTCATAGTCTGGGCATTCCATTTGCATCACTGATACCAATAGAAGGCCAGCTGGTTGGTTGGTTGGTTGGTTGGTTGGGACAGGGAAGGAAGGAGTGAGGATTGGAAAGGAGGGGAAGGGAAAAAAAATGCAATCCAGGGAGGAAAGAAGGAAGAAAGACTGCACTAGCTCGGGGCCCCATGTGCTCGCCACGCACATACAAAAGAGCCATGAGGCCCCTGGGGGGAGAAGGCCAGCTCCTTTGGAGGCAGGATGATCAGTTGATGTACGATGAAATGTTGTCAGCCACTAACAACTGTAAGCCTATATCTTATCTATGAGTTCAGAGCCATCCAGCTGTGGGGGAACTTCAACTCCAAGAGCTCCTGTTTATCACAGCCATGACTAACAGAAGATGAGGGCTGGGAGGATGTTATGTGGGTGTAAAACTGATCTGTCTGACTGCAAGCTATTTGACTGAAGAGCAGGGCGCCTAGCACCTCCTCTCCTTGGCTGTATGTGTACTAAATTACCCACTGCATGCTGGAGCAACCTTCCAGCTGTTCTCCATGTTACTGTCAAAACTTCCCTCTACTTGCCATCGTAAGAACATTCATCAGGGATATGCAGATTTCTGGGAGGGGGGGGGGGGGGGCTAAGCGCAACTACCTTCAATGAAAGCAGACATCCATAGTCACACTGCATTGTGCAGGTACACTGGCCACTGTTCTGCACTGCACGAATCACAGATCTAACTAATGCCAATACTGGGGCTGGCTCAAGCTACAGTTACACATTCACCCTGGGCACTGACAAGCAACTGTGTTCCTGCAATGTGGACAGAGTGCAGCCGCACCAAAACAGAGACTCAGCCACTGTAACACTCTCATCAATGAACAACTGTGAACCTAATGCAGATTGGTTTGCAAAAAAAGACCCCATGTACCTGTGTAAATACTAGGTACTGGGGCGAGTATGGCTCAATCAGCTGAGGGCCGTATGTTCCACCCATGGCATAGCCAGGGAAGGGAATGATTTAGGGTTGTAAGCTGTCGCATCAAACTATGTCTTGCCATGCTTAGAGATGGCGGTTTGGTGTCCACCAACGCTATTCTTAGCCCCTTTCATTGTGGTCTCAGCAGCAAGCGAAGTAAACGTCCACCCAGGCAGAGCCCCATTTGCGTGGGTAAGCCTGATACAAGTGAGAAGCAGCAGTTTCCCCAGAGGTTGCTTGCTAGCGACTGTTCCACCTCAACAGGCACGCATCTCCTCAGCACATAGCACACCTTGAGATTTAAGGTTTTTTTCCTTCCCCACAATCTGGGCGATTAAGCCAAGATCCCAAGCTCTGTAACATACAACGTTCCACTGGCGCGCCGTACAGTGGATGCTAAGGTATGCACCAGCACACGGTACGGTGGATGTTACGGCATGCACAAATTGCACTGCACAGGGGATGCTAAGGCATGCACAGAGCTTACAGTATGGAGGATTGTTGGCACAACACAGTTCCTGGCTCAAGGACCCCGGGTTCGCCAAGCCCATACCCAGAAAACTAATGCTGAGTCCCCCCCCCCCCCACAGGAGGAGACTATTTTGAAAGAGACCATGCACAATAAGTGAAAAGTAAATATATATATATATATATATATATATATATATATATGGCGTGCGCCTCGGTTGCACAGTGGTAGAGTGCCAGACTACAAATCCAAAGGTCGCGGGTTCGACCCCTGCCAGGTCCTAGGATTTTTATCTGTCACTTTCCACTTCTTTCACCTCTGGCAGTATTGCTCATGTGAAAAATACAGAGTAGCACCGTGGTTCGGAACCCACGTTAAACTGTAGGTCCCCCTATAACTGGCTGGGTAAGTCAGTTCGAAGGTCGGAGGAAGGCAACGGCATACCACCTCCAAACAAGACCCATGCCTAGTAAAGCACTGTGGTGTTCAAACCAATCTTCAGACTGTTGACTGCTTTACTATATATATATTTCCAGAATTTTTGAACAGATCTCGTTTTCATTCCACCTTAACCATAGCTTTAGAGCCATCAGTGGAAGAGACAGAAGTGCTTAGAAAGTACCAAAGAATTGAAGGTAATACAAGATGGTGAACAGTCTTGGTGACAACTGAGGAGTTTGGTCCCCCTTTCTCAAGGAAACAACCCTAACTGTTAAGGTGGTGAGGGGAAGGAGTGAGGATAGGAAAGGAAGAGAAGTGAAAGGAAATGCAGTCCAGGAAGGAAAGAAAGACAACAGACTGCATTGTCTCAGAGCCCCATATTTGTCTCACACATACTCAAGAAAGAACCATGCGCCTCTGGGGAACGAAAAAGAAGGCAACTGAGTTTATAGGACCATGAAATAGTCACAGCAGCAAATTCTGACAGGGAGAAAGGAAGATCTTGGCAGACAGTTGCAACAAGCATTCCAACTGGTACACTCCCTTGAGGGAGAGGAGACTCTCCAAATGCAAAAAGAAGAAAACATTAGGTGATCACGAAGTGTTTGAAAGAAAACTGCACAGAATACCAATAAGTGGTACCATCGGAAATGAAGAGGGAAGTCTCCACTTTGGCAAAGATACTGTACAGGATGGAGTGTCATAAATTGCTGGTTTGGGAATCAAATTAAAAAATAATGAACGCTTAGAAACTTACATTGTTATTTTTCTAATATTGGACAATAATGGAATTTCTGATTACATTATTTAAACAGGGCATCTAGAAAATGTCTACCTTCACAATCCACACACTGCCACTGTCATTTTTTGAAATTCTCATGCACTTTTTCAAGCATGTCTTGTGATAGTCTTACAATTTCAGCCTCGATATTGTCCTGTAGGTCTTCCAGGGTGTCGGGACAGTTGCAACACACCTTCAATTTCATGTAACCCCAAGGAAAAACATCGCAATGGTCTAAGTACAGTGATTGTGTGAGTCAGATGATACCCACTATCTTAGAGACAAGCCGTCCAGGGAATGTTTGCCTCAAAAAATTCATGGTAATGACTTCTGTGTGTGCTGTGCCACAATCTTGTTGAAACCAGGTATCCTGTAATTACACTGCCACAAAAGATAGCTGTAAAAACTCTTGTGGCATAGTTAAGTATTGATCCAAGTTTGCAGTTACAGAAAAATGATTTGCCTGGCAAAAGTAAGAGCCAATTATGTCTACCCGTGATGTGACACACCAGACAGTGACACAGTATGAATGCAGGTAACTGCACAATAAACTTAGTTTCGGTGCAGGCAGTGGCGGGTTGGACCAAGACTGTTTTGGCTTCCCTGGAAAAATCAAATGAGTGCATGTTCTCTGTGGAATTTAACTGTAATTCATATCACTCCAGTACCACATATTATGTCTCTTTATAGACCCACTGAGGTGAAAATGTGCCTCATCAGAAAAGAACACTGCGTCATGGGGTACACTTGGAAGCATGTCTTCAGAAGACGTTCTTTGTGTTACATGATCCCATACTGACAATTGCTGGAGCACACACTTTTTTAAGGATGAAAGTTCAGTTCATTATGAAGTATCAGGAGGAGAGAACATCTTGAAATGCCACGAGCAAGTGCGTGTTTCCGATTTGAGCATTTTGGAGATTTCAGTACTGCCGTTGTAACCCATTTGTGCTTCCTTCGGTCCTCTTTGTATAAATGACACATCCCGTGTTGTTCTGAATGCATTTAAGCAATTTAATATTGATTGCTGTCCAGGAACACCACTGCCTGTGGGTACTGTGAATCGCAAACAAAAAGCACACTGCCCTGCAATGAACAAGTGGGAATTCCAGAGATACACTTCAACACAAAACGAGTGCTCCTTATGTGTTTACTGCATTATCACAACTGAACAACAATTTAATAAAAAAAAAAGTCTGTCACTATAAACCACTCCCAGTCTCCCCTCTATTTGACCAACAATGCCACCACAACATGAATTGTAAAAATCAATTTACCGCACTCCAACCTGTATATGGTTCTACTTCAGAAGGCACCAGTGGCAAGTTCCAAGCCATGATGATGAACTGGGTCTAATAATTTCAAAGCTGAATGTGCCATCGAGCCATATACATGGTAACCATAGTCTAGTCAGAATCATATTGGGGCCTCGTAAATAGTAGAGTAAAATGATTTCCATCTCAAAATGTGTGGGAAAGTAAGCAGACAGCATTAAGCTTCTACATACAACCAGTCTTTAACTGATGAATATGGTGCAGCGAAGTCAGTCTACTATCGAAAAGGAAGAGAGAATTTGGAAACATATGGGTTAAGTGTGTAGTTGGAATTCTTTTGATTGGCACCTTGCAACTGACTTTCACTGAGGTTACCGAGTTGGAGCTTTACTAAATGGAAAATTTGTCCACAGGAGTGATCAGTAACAGAGGCCACTATCCCATTGATGACAATGGGGAAGAATATGACAGTACAGCCATTCTCTGGGACAGTGGAGAATTTAGTGAAGTACCAACTCTAACAATGAACAATTGTTGTGATAAATACAGACAAACAAAAATCTGCAAGAGTGAAATATATGGAGATGTGTTCTACAACTGTTCATTTCTGCATTAGAAAGGTGTTGGAAGATGAGGGTACCAAAGCTGTCACAAAGATCTACATCAGGTGTCCAGCAATTTTTTGTTTATTCTTTATGTGTGCCTTCCTGCGGCTCATCGGGTGTCTCTGTGGTGAGTAGCAACCTATCCTTTCCAAAATATTGTTGAAGTATATCTGAAGTAGTATATTCTATAGCACAACATGTCTGGATGATGATATGCCTATTTCATAGGTGAAAGTAAATTTTTAGCTATGAGGCACAAAACCTGTGTACCACATCAACGCAAATTATTTGTGCCTGCTGCATTTTCAATGGAGGTTTATACATTTTCAAACTAAATGCCTCAGTAGCATTTTCAATGTCTATAAAGTCATTATATTTCATTATTGTCAACTGGAATGGATGAGGTAGTGTATAGGCTTCAATAAATTTCCTGTCCCGAGTTACAAGAATAACTGCCGTCACCGGCTTCTGCTGCGTATGGCCTATCAATGATGAGTGTTGATCATTTGGTAAAGAGCTATGTCCTCAGAGTGTAAACAAATATGTGATCCTTTTGTAGACCTTCAAGATGTGCACTACATTGTACAAAAACTGAAGCCCAAGATACCCATATTAGGCAGAACAAGCTCCTCTCTTCGCTCTTCCAATGGAATATTTTTTATGTAACACAAAAGCATGGATATGACTTTGATAGCCTCGAGGTGGTGCAGCTGTCTTAAGAAGATTTTTCCCTGCGAGCAGACAGTGCAAAGGTAACATACAGGCTGTGGACACAATGACAGACATTGACTAGACAGCAATAGAGACAAACGCAGGATATGAAGTCAACCGATGGACTCACAACACAGTAGTTGTTGTTGTTGTTGTTGTTTGTGGGTTTGAGGGGCACTCAACATCAAGGTTATCAGTGACGTTACAAAACTCTTATGAGGAAATGTAATTAAAACCACATGAGAATCCCATAAAAACATGCACATTAAAACCTGTTTAAATCAAGTAGTGGTATGGAGAGATGGACCAAATCAAAAACTGACCAATAAAGCTACGAACATTGATGCAAATCATAAGTGGAAATGACGAGCTGATCAATAATAAAAGAACAGAAGAGCTAGCCAGCCTTACGATACATTAAAAATGTTAGCTACTCTTAAATTTTAGGAAGTAAGTCAGAGGATTCACAAAATTTTAAAAGGCGGATCACAGTCAATTGATCATCACTTAAAATAGAGGGCATATCTCTCGTCAAAAGAGCTGCCATCCTTTGAACTGAATATAAAACACATTCAACTAAAATGTTATGTACAGTTAATGTTGCATCGCAAACACCACACTACGGAAGATCCTTCCACTGGAACAAGAAGCTATGTGTCATGGCATAGTGACAACAGAGTCCCCTTGTTTGGATCCACCTGTGAGTACGGCTACATAGTCACAATGCTCGGTTAAAAATGTATAAAATCATGAGATAAAAACACTGTCACATGTGCATCTTCTGTTGTACTGCACTAAATCTCAAATTACTCTGGGCCACTGCAGCAGCCAGGGTGGCAGGCGGTTAAAACCCTGGGTTTGTAGTCGTACTTGAGCTACACCAAGTGACTCCAGCACCTGCTGCACACGGATCTGAAACGGCCTTGTTGCTCATGGACGAATGGAAAAGAGAAGCGTCACCTCAGAGCAAGCAACATCTCGATAGGCTACAGAATTTGGATTAGCATGAATCAGTCTGGCCTGACGCAGTAGGACAACTTGCTGCCAAATGGTGAGTGGCAGTTCGCCAGCCTCAGCACAGAGACTGGGGATAGGGCGGGTCTTGTAAGCACCAGTGGCCAGCCTAATCCCCTCATGGTGAACACTGTCAATGATTTTCTAACATGAAGGTCTTGCTGATCCATAAATTGTGCACCCATACTCTAGCTGCAATCATATGAAAGTCCTATAGAACTCGAGCTGACGTGCCCTATCTGCTCCCATGATCTGTGGCTAAGGCATTTCAAAACGTTCAGCACCTTCTGGGTTATGGTTTTCAGATCCCTCAGGTGTGGAAGCCACGAAAGTTTTGAGTCAAAAATGAGCTCAGAAACCTCACCGATTCCTTAAAAGGGAGAATGGTGCCGTCCAGTTGCATATCAGGTAGATTAAAAATACCACTAAAACGATTAAAATGCTCGCGCACACACACACACACACACTAATCAGTAAAAAGCTGAAAGCCCGTCTTCTCAGCTCACTTCTCTAGCCTCTGCACTGTCAGTTGCAATTGACTCGTCAAGGCAGCAGTACTGGACAGTAAAAACAGAAAATTGCAAAACTGTCCACGAAAAAGGAGCACTGTACAGGATTCTGTGCAGTGGAAGTGATACTATTGATGGCTATAGCAAAGAGGGTAACACTTAAAACACTCCCCTGAGGGACACCTTTCTCCTTCTCAAAACAAAATGATAAATGATGATATGCCACCAACTCAGTACCTAAAAAAGTGTTGAGACAAAAAGGACCATAGGAAAATGGGGAGGTGGCCATAGAAGCCCCACTGATGGAGCTGCTCTAGAATGAGGCTCCTCCATCTAGTATCATATGCCTTACTAATGTCAGGAAAAAAAAATCCCAATACAGTGCCGTTTATATAGGAAACCCTGCTGGATAGCAGACTCTTACATTATCAGATTGTCGACCAAGGAGCAGTATCTCCGGAAACCACATTGAGAGCTGCTAAGTAACTTCTTGGTCTCTAACATCCAGGCCAGGTGGCGATTGACCATTCGTTCTAGGGTCTTTCCTGCACAGCTTGTTAGGGTGACACTCCAATAACTACTATGAAGTGTTCAGTCCTTTCCTGGTTCAAAAAGTGGAATTAAAATCGCTTCCCTCCACGAGTTAGGAAAATGGCCAACAGGCCATATGAAATTAAAACATTCAAGTTGGATTTCCTTAGATTCTCCAGACAAGTGCCGAAGCATGCTGTACTGTATACCATCATGGCCTGGTCCAGTGTAATGAGATGAAGACAGAGCAGATTCCAGCTCCCACATGGAGAAAGGGCAGTTGTAAGACTCTGCATTATTGGATCTAAAATTAAACTTGCTCCTCTCCATGGTCACACAAAACCGTCGGAACACTAGACCCTGGCTACCCGTGGCAGTAGTATGGGCAAAATGCTCTACCATTGTTTGGCCAATGTCTCCAGGTGTTGTTGTGAGACATCCCTGTTTCAATACAGCTGCAATAGGTAAGCGACTGTCTTTACCAGAAGTGCTCCTGATGGCTTCAGATACTTTAGGTGGAACAAGTGGAGTGGATACCTTGCCATGACCTTTCCTTGCTCTCACTAATAATGTGTCGAACCTTGGCTCTTGCAACTCTAAAGGCTGCCAGGTTGTCAGCTTTTGGAGCACCCTTAAACCATCTTAGGGAAGCTTGCCTGGTTCAAATTGTTAAGTGGCACTCATCTGTCCACCAAGAAACAACCTTTGAAGATGATCTGGTAACTTAGGGATTGAAAGGTCAACAGCATGGTGGATCACTTGTGTTATGTGGTCCACCCAATCGTGATGTCACCTCTGTGTTCAAATATGGCCAGACGACTGAACAATGTCCAGTTAGCCCTGCTAGTGATCCATCACGGTGGCTTCTGCCCTAATGGAGGGCCATCTGGTAGGCAGATCCACAGTGGAAAGTGGTCACTACTGTGAAGGTCATCAGTTGCTTCCCAATGAACAAGAGTTTGCAAGAGCAGAAGAGCAGAAAGAAAGGTCAATGGCTGAGAACGTTCCCATGGTGGCACAAAAATGTGTTGAATTACCTGAGTTAGGCATGCAGAGTTCCTGTGACATCAGAAGGCACTCTAGAGCCCTACCCTTTGGGCACATGGAGTCGAGCCCCCATAGCATGTTGTGGACATTGAAGTCTCCCAGTAGAAGATACGGAAGGGGGAGTTGCTCGATGAGACTGATGAGAGCCTCAGAGTCTATCAGTTCCTGGGGATGTAAATACAAGGAACACACTGTGATCCTCAGATCCACAAGGACTTCCACTGGCACAGCTTGGAGGTCAGTAACCAAAGGAATGCCAGGAGTGATCTGCATCATTCACAAACACAGCAACTCCTCCATTGGCTCTCTCACCAGTACGGTTGTCCTTACGGTAAATGGTGTAGCCCCTAAGTACGGGGGAGTCGGAAGCCTTAAGATGTGTTTACAAGAAACACAAACACAGGGGATGTTCCTGAATCAGTAGTTTTAGGTCTTCCAGATGGGTCCTGATCCATTCATGTTCCACTGTAATATGGGAGACATGGATTATGGAGGTTGCACCTTCACTCTTTCCTTCTGCTGATTTGAGGATACTGATTAAAGTTCAGTTTTGGGGCGAGGTGATTGCCCCAAACATCCATCAATCTCCATGGGCTCTGGAGATGAGTCAGAGGTGGGATCTGTTATAACAACTTCAACATGGTTGGATGGTTTGGTTCCAGTTTTTGCTTGCTGTTTGGCTTTGCCAGTTGCTTTTTTGTCCTTGGGTGGTTTTGTAGTGGCTGCAGTAGATATGGTAGCAGCGGCACTGGATGAGTGAGCAGGTTCTGCATAAGAAGGTAGTAGGGGCTCTACAAAGCTGGTAGCTGTTCCTTTATCAAATGTCTTTGGGGGGACTATCAGTGCTGATGATTCTACTGCCTGATAAGTACACTGACAGGTGCAAATGTTCATGCCTGCACTAACAACCTCCATTTGTCTGGAGACGTCAGCTTTGGCAACAGGCTTTTGCAGGGCAGATGCAAAGGAGGTAGCGAACGAAGGAGGTTGCATTGCCTTAAAGGTCTTTCTGGCTTCAGCATAGGAGATATGCTTAGTTGTTTGGATCTCCTGTATCTTTTTCTCCTGGTTATAAACACCACAGTACTTACTCCAGACTGGATGATCCCCTGAGCAATTAACACTCTTTGCAGGTGGCTTGCAGTTGAAACCATCATGTGGAACTTTGCCACAAGTGGCCTCTCCCTCACATCCCAAGGTAGCTGACACTTTAAACAGCACATGGGGTTAGGGACGTAGGGCCGTATACATAAATGCAGAAAACTTGCCTTCTCTCACTCAGGTAGTTAAGGACTATTAAAAGTTAGAATGAAGGACTCATATTGGACAAGTTCTCCATCCACACTTTTCTTAATGTTCTCAATATCAACTACTCCTTCTGCAGCCCATTCTTACTTTAATTCATCTATTGGAATGTCAACTAAATCTCTACAGAAGACTATGCCCTTACTGTAGTTCAGAGTACTATGCAGTTCTGTTTCAATATTATATTCCCCAAGGCACATAGCAAAGTTTTGACTCCTGTTGGGAATTAGATGTTTCCGCCAACAGGGTACCCTTCCGTAACCATTTTACCGATTTCAGGGTACCTGCAATTCCTTCTAAAGCCGTGTTTATGTAAAAAAGTGACACTTTCTGAAATGAACCACCCTTTCTTTTTATTACAAGATACACATTCTGATTTACAGCCTGTGTTCTGTTACTCATTGGAAAACATTTTTTGGCATCTTCTAAGTCCAGAGGACAGGGAACCCGAGCCCTCTTTTTGGATTGGGCGTTGGTACCCTCCAGTGGTACACCAATCCCACCAGGAAGTTTAAAATTACTCGATAGATCCATGCTGATCCCACAAGCAGCTAGGGAACTACATGTCTGCCTACACAGTGCTCTACATGCCTACGTAATCCTTATAGAACTGAGGTTCAGCAGTATTCCCCAAGGTTCCTTGCTGGCAACTGTTCCACCTCAACAGCCATGCATCCCATCAGCATGTAATACACCTTAGGATTGAGGTGTTTTGTTTCCTTTTTTTTTTTTTTTTTAATAGAGGTATTTCCTTCCTCGTGACCCAGGCGGTCAAGCCAACATCACCATTCCCTGGTGCGCACAATGTCCCACCGCCGCACCACACGGTGGTCGCTGAGGCATACCCAGAGGTTAAGGTGTCTCGAGGACTGACGGCACCTACCAGCTCTCAGCTCAGGGTCCCCGAGTTCGCCCAGACCGTACTCAACAAATTAATGCTGAGCCCCCTGAGGGAACTTCACACAAGACAATTAATAAAGAAGACAACCACAATCAGATGCAAGAAAAAACAGATAGATAGCCACATAAACAGCATAGCTGAGCCATGCACTATAGGATGCTTACAGAGTAAGTAGGAGCACAGAACTGAGTGGCGGTGAGACTGTCACAGAGGGACGCAGTGAGTTTGTGGCACCTTTCACCAAGTGTAGCAACGCCAAACGTGCGGATGGAAGGTGTTCTATTGGTAGTCCAGGTCCACAGCCTCTGGCCGACATTCAACATCTACAGCACTCAATGCCAGATCACACCCCTCTGAAACAGGCACATATGAGCAGAAATATTCTGAGCAATGCTGTGGTGGTTGGAAAGACGATAGAGATAAAGATTTGGAACCTTCAGTGCTCGGTTGTGGGGACAGAAGGTCTTCTGTGGTTTCCACTGAGACAACACCGGATGTGGGGTAAGCAAAGGGCACCAATGGGTGTTGTGGATATAAAAGGCAATGAATGCTGGAGAGCATGTGTGTGTGTGTGTGTGGGGGGGGGGGGGGGGGGTCAGTACCTGTCACCAATAATGCCAGTCTAGGTCTATCATGGTCTCTGGAGGTTATATGGGGAAGGGGTGGGGCCTGTTGCGGTGGCAGTGCTCGAATCCTTTATGTGCTTGAACTGTGGCGACCCAATGACCCTGTCTCTCTACTATTCTTCCTGGTACTCACTCCCCCGTGCTCCCATAGGAGCAGTCCCACACATATGTGGCAGATGCATATAGCCAAGTGGTTTTGGCGGGGGTTGTCAAGGAATGTGGTCTCAGCAGGTCCACGGCTGCCAGCAATGAAGGAGTTCGGCAGCGCTATGACCACCAATTGGTATGGTGTGGCAAGTACTCAACAACAGAGTAAGAACCAATTCTGCGCAGTCCTACTGTATTGACTGTTAGTCAGGTCAGGTCAAGAAGTCAGCCTCTGGACCCATGCGCAGCAGCCAGACGAATCAGCAATGAGAATATAGTCTACTTTATATCCGCCAGTTAGCAGTCTTCCTATAGCCCTCTCCAAATACAGAGAAGTTAAGAACTTGCCTTTGTCCTGTAAGTAAATTGTTATATTAATCATTATGGCTTTTATAGTATTGCTCCCGCATCATTACTTGAGTAGCTGACATTTCAGATGTAGTGACTGAGGAGTCAACAGTTTTTTTTTTTTTTTTTTTTTTTTTGCTGTCTAAATGTCTTGATGAGACCCTCTGCTTCTCCCTTTTATAAAAGGGTGGAATGGTGGGTGAAAATGTGTTTTATACCATTGGCTTCAGAGAAATGATGGAAGGGATATGCTGTAAATCATGGTCTATTCTCCGTAACTAAAGTGTAAGGCAATACTTTGATAGCCAAAACCTGGACCATGACTGTGAGAGTAGCATCATTCCTGGTGGATACCATGTATACTACATAGGTGTACTTTGAGCATACATCCACAATGAGAGCCACACATCAATCCCAAACATGGGCCTGCAAAGTAGAGGTGGATGGGATCCCATGAACGGTGGGATGTAGGACAGGTTGCAAAAGATTGAGAGGGTACTGCCTGGTATAGGGCACTGTGGACCATCTTTTCAATGACATTGTTGATACCTGACCAATAGAGACATTTGTCATAACACTTTCTAAGCTTCAAAAAGCTATCCAGCAAAATCTCCAGAAGAAGCATTGAACGGTTATGGGCAAAAGACAACACAGCAGGTGGATGCACATGTGCAAGAAGGTAGTGGTTGTAACGTCAGGCATATTGACAACACACGCTTGCTGGTTGGCTTTACATAGTAGCTTTTATATAAGACTTCAAATGTATGGCTACTGTAGCAACAATAATCACTTACTAATTAAGAATGGAAATAACTTTGAAATTAAATGTGGAAATATAAAACAATTTTATTGGACTTATAATACAATTTTTACAAAATGTTTAATTAAATAATTGCAATTAGATACCGGTACAGTAATTTTGAATCACCACCACTGGATTCCTTGTTATTCAGTTCCTTCGTACTATAGAGCATCATCCCTCATACAATCCAGTGCATTCAATATCGAACATTTTTAAATGCCTGTTACGCAATCTAATTTGGAACCAACTTCCATGTATCATCATTCTACTGGCACACTTGCGCGTTTTTAAAGACCTGTTGGTGTCAGTTGTCTGTCACTTTTCGAAAGTCAGTCGGTGTACATGTGTTTAAGCTTGACCTTAAAAAAATGTTCAAATGTTTGTATAGTTTATGGGACTTAACTACGGGGTCATCAGTCCCTAAACATACAAACTACTTATGAACTACTTACGAACGAGGACGGCACAAATATCCATGCCCGAGGGGGGATTCGAACCCCCGACCGTAGTGGCCAGGCGGACCGTGACTGGAGTGCCTCAGTCCCCTCGGCCACCGCGGCCGGCAAGCTTGACCTTAAACAATGTATAGAAACAGACGTAAGTAGTTGCTGAATTGACGTCATCCTGCCTGGATGGTGCACGATTGGAAATTTTGTCCACATAATAAATAACTCTTATTTAAATCCCTAGTGCTTCATTACAGTTCACATACCCCAGCACTTCAAAAATTCAATGGAACAATACATGAAATCAAAATGAGACAACTCATAAAAGAATCCTACAGCCTTATGTATGGTTGGAATTTATGTAAAGAAATTTATTTTTGTTGCTACTAATTTTTGAAACGCTGCTACATTTGAAGTTGACCAATACTAAGTTTCTATTTCCTTCGTCGGGTGGTGTATTAAAATTCAGTAGTCGAAAATAAAAAGAAAATTAGACTCGTCTTCCTTTTTTTATTATTACGACCCAAAAGTTTTAGTGCCAGTATTTATATTTGCACCTGCAAAAGAAGCCTGTGTAGCACTGCTTATGTTATTGATTTATGATGTCTTTTAGTGGATCTATGGAAAATAAAATAAATAACGCAGACGAAAGTGCACTGTTATGCAAAGTAAACTACAACATTCATAACTGAAGATTTCCATATAACAATCTGGATTCGGAAGTATTCGGCCATTATGCATCGAAACTCAAATCCGAAGCCAGTGTGTTAGATTAGGCAAATAGTGGATTCAACCGAAACACTCAGACACAACCCTAATCTGTATTATCCATTAGAGAATTGTAAGATTCCCCATGTTAAGTCACGGGTGCACTACAGAAAGAAACAACTACTGGTTAGCAGAGTACATACATAGTGCACTTTCTTTTTTAGTATAGCTGCAGTGATGGCTTCTGTGTAATAGCTATCGGCCATGGCCTACTTCAGAATTAGGAACATTCACACAATTACACAACACAGTCGTACAACAGTCACCTCCGGCTGTCGCACTTCAAAGTGCTGCAGCCGGAGGTGACTGTTGTATGACTGTGTTGTGTGCCTATGTGATTGCGTGAATGTTCTATTTTCTGAAGAAAGCCATGGCCGATAGTTTAAAGTGTTGTATGTGCGTGTCTTTTGTATGTGCCTATCACAGCTCGCTGCCACGTCTTTGTGGTGAGTTCTAAACTGTCCTTATTACTATATTATTAATTTCAACCTGGACTTTCCATTATTGAAGATAACTGTTATATTAAGTGGGTGAACATAAAATAAATGTATGTTCATAAACAGTTTTTAGGAATAATTTGTTGGCATGGCATGTCGGGGAAAAGGGTGCAATTTATATTGGTGTGTTACTTCATAAGACAAGGTGGCCTGCGAACTTAAATAAATTTGTAAATCCGGCCCACAGGTCACACAAGATTGCTCTGCCTACTCAAGAGCCTGCTCTCTCCTTCTTGAATATTTGCACTTTGCCATTGGTTTTGATGTACAGAGAATCACTCTTCTAGGATTTCTTGTAATTAAATGTCACTCAGTTACACATTGGGGGTAAAAATGCTCAGCAGATTGAAAAATAAATGACAGTAGTGTGTACTATATATCTTGGTCATGTGGTTATACAAGTTAAATTGTTGAACAGTAAGTGTTGAACTTCAGTTCATATCTTGTTAATTGATTCTTCCGTTGCTTCTTGGTAGAACATATTCATTATGAAAATTAAAATACACAATTTTGTATTTGTTCCATGGGTTTGTTTATTTTGTGAATCTATTTTCGGCTTATTATGCCATCATCAGACATTTACTGAAATTCAGTCAAAGAATTTGTGTTGTCAGTAAACCAGAAGAGATGTTATATACAGAAAAGTAAATTAACTTCTTTGATGGAGCAGTTATAGTGTAAATAAATATGTGATTGAAACCTGTAAGTTAATAGTACTTAAAAAAGGAAACATAAATACCATACATGGAGAATTAGTGCAAACATAAATTCTTTCAGCATGACTACAGTGAATGAAAATAAAAATAAACAAGAATCTAATGTTTTAAGTTTTGTTCAAAACACAAGGTGACACAAAAATTAGAAACCTGACACACTATTATAACTAAATAAACAAAACGACAAAAATATAGGGGTTGGATAGGAGGGTATAGATGGGGTGCATTGGAGAGTTGAGAAACTTAAACTGGAGGTATGCAATTGAACTGAAAAACGATGAAAATAAACATATTCAATTGTAGTGTTCACAATTAAATAAACAATTACTGTAAGGACTCAGTACAGAATAATTTGGAATATTAGTACTAACAAAGAAAGATACAAAGCTGGTGTGATACAATGGAAAGCTAGACTGGTATTAACACAAAGTAGATGAACAGTGGCTGTACAAAATTTAAATTAGATTTACAACTTAGGAATAAAATGGAACAGGCCTGGATATTCTGTGGATTAGAGTGGGTTCAGAAGTGGTGATGTATTGAGGACTGTTTGATTATTTAATATTAAGCCTGGGCTGTGAGCAAGATGTTTATTTCTAAGGCCACTAGTAGATTTAGTTTCTGGCCTTTGCTGGCTAAGTGGAGTACTTGGGACTGTGGTTGGTATACATGGCTCTCACTTGGAACATGTTCAGCAAAAGTGGAGTCATGATTTAGTAACCTCCAACTGTGTTCATGCTCTCTTAGCCTAGTTGCTATGTCCCTTTCTGATTGGCCAAAGTATAACTTGTCACAATCTGGGCAAATAAGTTTGTATGCCACACTATTGGTTAATAGCTGGGGCTTGGCTTTGTTATTAAAAATAAATTGGGGAGTTACTTGCATAGTAGGAAACCCTGTAGTTACAGGATTTCAGAGTTTTGGCTACACTGTGTGATACTTGTCCTAGATATGGAATAGCAATTGGTTGAGGCAATAAACTTAATTGTGTCAAACTCTACATTGAAATTTTCTTTGGACACACAATAGATAGGAGACGGTGTACCATTGAGTAGAAAGCTGCATGTTTATGGGCTACCGGGTGTTGTGAAATGGAGGGTATTACTGTGTCTGCAGTTCTGGTTTTTCTGTAAGTTTTGAAACAGTGTGTGTTTGCAGTGATGTCAATATTGAGATCTAAGAAGTCAATGGATTTACTGCCAACTGAATGTTCTTATGTTGTTTTTTTACTGATCACAAATATTTGCCCATTTTTCCTGAATAGGCTATGTCATGATTTCTGACAGTGTCACATGGCAGCAACATAAAAGTACAGCTTCAATAAGATTTATAATACCAATATTTATAATTTGCAATCAAGACATTCTGTTATTCAAGAATATTTATAATTCATCACTTATCGATAATACATTATGTTTATTTCTGAATATATTGTAGATTCTGCTGGTGGTGTTAGGCAGCAACTGAATAGTAAAGCTTAGATTGTTGGGAATGAAATGAGCAGCAAAGTCACTTAATTCTTCTTTGTTGTCACAAATACTTACAAGGAAGGTGGTTCAACCTTGTGAGTTGCATCTGAGTTAAAGTCATAAATCAGGCTCATGTTGAGTTAGTAAATACAGTGGTGAACATCCCCCATTGCTAAAATGCCTGGTTTTCAAGCAATACGGCTATGCTTTGATAAGCAATGTGTCAGTTTTGCAGGCAAATGACTGTTATTCCTTACATAACAGAAAACATTGAATAAACATTAACAGAAACGTTTCCATGGTAAACAATGAAAATAAATGTGTCAGTTTGTGTTGAAATACTGTAATGTCTTTTCCCTTATGTAGTGACGTGTGTGCTTGCAAAACTGACACATGGCTCATCAATCCATGCCTTTATTGCACAAAAACAAAGCATTTCTGTAAAGGGGAGTGTTCGCCACTATATGTACTGACTCATTCACCCCGTTTACATGGGCTCCCAAAACCAGATTTCGTAAACCAATTTCCCACTTCCGCTTTTGGTTGGTCATGTAAACACTCCAAAATCGATTCTGAAAATCCACTTCTCTAAAGCAGTTTTCCAGTTCCACAATCGATTTTAGTGCCCATGTAAACGCAACCGTTTTTTAAGCGTTCTTGGCTTGTCAGATTGTGTTTTTTTGGTAAGAATTTTCAGCACATATGAACAGAGTGATATTTTCTAATGTGAAATAAAAGTATTAATATTAGAGTGAGCATGAATCTGCATATTTAAGTAAAGAAAAATAGCGATTATGCTGACTAAATTGGGGACTGAATCATCTGTTTTTCAGCCGCCATCTTAAGTGGATTAGGAAATCCTATTCAGGCTATGTCATGCAAATACGACAGCGAAAAACGGTTTACAAAAATCGGTTTTCATCTTCCGGAAGATGTGTTACACGTAAACATAGTGATTAAGAGCCTGATAGGCCTTTAAGACTTTAACCCAAACATAAATGACACAATTGAAACACCATCCCTTGAAGCTGTTTGTCCTCTATTATTATCGTTATTATTATTATTGGTAGTGGCTGCAGGTGTGTAAAGTTGTTCACAATCATAAATGTTATAAAGCAGAGAGTTCCAGACCCTCCACTCAGCTCAGAACTACATGACTCTGATCAACTCTGGGAATAATGATGTAAAATGTGAGCTCTGCTAGCAATCTGCATGCAGGACCAGCAGTTTTTATTGGTCACCATATCAGCTAAGGATGACCCCATAATTCAAGCAAAAGGCATCACTGTTGTTGCACATGAGTGCACCCAGTATGAACAACAGCTTCATCTCATCTGAGCCCCCCTCCCAGCAAACATACTGTGTGTACATTGGAATTATTTCTGGCCATGAATGCAATTTCCCTACAGAGCTCCATAATGAGCCTAACATTGGACACATTATGAGGCTACCATAATAGTGAAAAGTCATTCTTGTTGCCCTCTTATAGGGTGTGTGATCACCTCGGAAGGCCAGTACAGTTCCACACCTGTATGGCATGGACAGTATATCAATCAACCCTTGAGGGATATTTGAGCATTCTTCCATGAATGCAATATCCAGCTCTGCAACCTTTGTGGGAGGTGCTGCTCTGGCGGCAATGCGTATGCTAAGTGTATCCCAGACATGCTTTATTGGATTTTAAGTTTGGTGAACAAGTTAGCCACACCATTTGTCAATTCCCTCAGCTTCAAGGTTTTGTCCACCAGTGCAGCTCGGTGGAGACAAGTGTGATCGTCCACCAAACGGAACCCATCTCCCATGGCACCAGTGTAGGGCACAACAAAAGGTTGAAGGATCTCCTCTCTATACCTCTGATCAAAGTGCCATTCCTGAATGACATAGAGGTCCATTTTTCCATCAATACTGATTCCTGTCTACACCATTTGTCTACCACCATGATATGGTGATGTTTCTTGCACATAAGCAGGACTGTTCCGAGTTCATTGCTCTCTCCAGAAAAGGAAACGACAATTTTCCGACTGAACATAAAATCTAGACTCATCTGTGAACAGAACCTGGTGCCAATCCTGAAGTTCCTTCAGCAGTTTCTGCAGACTAAATGGTGTGGTTTTAATGAGACAAACACCATAGGCCTCCTTGTGTAGAGGCCACATTCCCGAAGGATATTTAGAAATGTGTGTATTTATATCACGCGTTCTGTTGCTGCTTGAAGGGTGTGTTGTAGCAAAGTTGCATTAAGCCTCCTGTCTCGGTGAAGTGTTAACCAGAGATAACGGGCAACTCTTGCTGATGTTACCTGTGGATGACCTTGGGCTTGTCTTCTTTTAAATGTTCCTGTTGTCTGAAATTAAAACAGGTCCTGGAAATTACACTTGGAGACACTCCAATAGCTGCAGCCTTCTCCTTCAGTGTCTGTCCCACTTGCAACCTTACTACGGCTCTCCATGCCATAGTTTGGATAAGTTACATAGTTGTTGCATTGCACTCATTGCACTACCTGCACCCACTGCTTGTGTAATTTGTTTGGTAGAGTAAACAAAAGTAAACACAAGCCCCTCTGCAGCAACTTTCTGTTATTACTGCTATCTCGTTTGCCATAATGTTGCTGTCTCTACTCCACAGAACTGAAAGGAAAACGTCAAACCGTTTTAGTTCATTCTGCCGATGACAATACTTGAGAACCTAGATATCTCAACTGGTATTTGTTCTTTCAGTCATATAGTAGGCTATCAATTGCAGGTATGCTAATGCTAAATATAGTTTACAGATGAAATTACAATTTACTTTAACCTTAGTGATATTCGCTACTGAGAATGGTGTTATCTACAAGAGTGAGAACGCCCAAAGATAGCAAAAACAAACAAGCAAGAACATGTAGATGGTGTGGTCTACAGTATGAAGACTGCTTTGATGCAGTTCTCTATCCTGCATAAACTTCTTCATCTCTGAATAACTAATGAAATCCACATCTATTTGTACCTACTGTAATTATTGTTTGCTCTCCTGTAATCCCCCCCCCCCCCCCCAAACACACACACTTCCCTTCATACTAAAATGAGCCTTTGATGTCTGAGAATGTGTCCAATCAATCCACCTCTTCTTTTAGAGAAGTTATGGCACAATTTTTCTCTCTCCAATTCTATTCAGTTACATGATCCTCCCACCTTGCCTTTCAAGACTCTTTTGTAGCACCACATTTTAAAAGCTTTTATTTTCATGTCTGGAGAGCTTGTCATTCATGTTTTCACCTCCTATAGAATCCTACAATGCAAACAAAAGTCTTCAGGAAAGACTTCCTAGCTCTTAAATTTCTGGACAATGTTAACAAGTTCAACTTCTTCAAAATCCTTTTCTTGCTACACTCTGTTAGCATTTTATATACCTAGGTTCAGTGTGATACCAACATGTGAAGCAAACAAGTGCAATGTCAAGAAGGGGTATTTGTACTTCTTACAGCTAACCATGCAAGATCAGAAAGGGTCAATTCTGAGTGGCAGAATGGTCTTTCAGGAGACTTGCCAAACAAGTTGGACATTCTGTGTTAGCTGTGCAACAAATCTGGGTGCAATGGTCATTTGAACATTCTCACACCCATAGACGACATTCTGGATGTCGACACAACACAAACATCCGCCAAGATCATCGTATTGTAAGGGCAGCAGTGGCAGTAGAGCTACCACAGCACACAGTGTTTGTGATTCCAAATGAGTCTACACAAACTGTGGCTAACGAATTGTTAGCTGTGGGACTAAGGGCACATACACATCTAGCCCATCTTCCAATCAAGCCACAGCATCCACGTGCATAGTCATCTTCAGCGAAGAAAGCAGATGCATATAAGTGATAGTTGTTTGCAAGTATGAAATTGACCAGACGAGTGTTGTTTCGTAGTGTGCATTTGTGCAAGACACATTGGCTCCACCCTAGGCCTTGTAGTCCAGGGTGCTATAAACTATGACTCTTATTCACCTTTGGGCTTTGTCGAGTGAAAAACTGAGAAGTACTTGGAACATGCAGAACATTTTAAGACCCATTCTTACAACAGGAAGGTGATGTTTTGTTCTAACAGTATAATCATCCTACACACTTTGAATGCAAAACTCAATTTATTCTGCAAGATGTGCAGCAACTTAACTGGCCAGCACAGCCTCCAGACTTTTCCCCCAATACCATGTGTGGGATATGATGGGACGACAACTAACTCATGTGCCTCATCAACCCATAACTGCTGCAGAGCTATTTAATAGGTCAAGCAGGTATAGAATAATGTATTCCAAGACAGTATTTGCATATCTACGATCAAATGAGTGCAAGACTCAGTGGCTGCACTGCCACCCGAAGTGGCTACACCACATAATAATATGGCTGCTTTAGCATGGATCCACACCTCATGCCTCGGTTAATGCTTGAGTAATTGATCTGTAATTGTATCTACATATACATCCATACTTCGCAAGCCACTTCGTAGTATGTGGAGGGTACTATGAATATCATTGTCATTTCACTTATGGTTTGTGGGAAATATGATTGCCTATACATCTCTGTGAAGACGAGTCTAATTTCGTTTTTTATTTTCGACTATTGAACTTTAATACACCATCCAAAGGAGGAAATAGAACTTTCGTATTGCTCAACTTCAACTGTAGCAGCCTTTCAAATATTATATACATACATATATTTTTATTTCTTCAAAATGAAGTAGTTTGTAATAGAGTGAAGAAAGTTTCTTATTATCTTTTACAACATCTAAACAACACACATCTCAAAATGTTTCATACAAATTTCTTTTAAGGGGAGGAGGATGGTGTTAAAAAATCCTTAAGATTTAAAATAAAATCTAAATGAAATTTTAGTTTCTTAAATTTTACTGTAATATTTTCATTTGCGATCCAGCCCAGGAGGCTTTACCTTCATCACTGGCTGTGATGGAGTAGTGATTCTTTTTAAATACATGTACTTGAGTTGACAGATTATTTGGATTTGAGATTCGGAAGATTCGATTTGATTTCGGAATTCGGCACGTTTTATTTGGATTCGATTTGATAAAATTGGGGTTTGACCCATCCCTAGTTTTATTACTTATTCAACAAATCATAGTAATTAAACATCTTTTTATTTGTGATATAGTTGGTTAAAAGCTGTAGTAAGGCCACTGTTGGTAAAGAAGGGATATATATTTTTTCCCCTTTCACATGTAGTTGTAATAATTTATTCTATCTCTGACATCATTCTACAGAAACTATATTTTGTTTTCACCTCTTTTTCTATAGCTCAGTTAAAATGTCAGAGCAGCACAAGAATGGCTGTGTGTCTCCCATCAGTGGAGTCCTTTCTAGGGCATGAATGTTAGTGTTTTCTTAACATAAGTTTAAGTATTTGTAAGACTACAGATGGTATGATAATTGGATGATGCTTTTATAAAGCACCCACCTCAGGAGCTGTGGTAGCACAATGGTTCAGAGGAAACTTGTGTAATACTGATAGCACATTTCATGATAAACTATTGTAAAAGGAGGATATAGCAATTTGACATATACAATGGGGGAGTTATGTGGTTAAAACTTGGTCCTGCAGACAGTTATTGGTACGTGATGTTTCTCAAACAAACACTTTAGATTGTAAATCGTTGAAACGAGATAGAATGGCTGGCCAGTACTTACCTTTGTGCTGTACCGCCGATAGTAACACAAATGAAGAAACAGAAAAAAGGGGACAAAAAGGACAAGCTTTCAGAACACATTTCCTTCATCAGGTGGGAGAGAAGGGAAGAAGAAAGGATGGGAACAGAAGGGAAAGGTAGTTCATGACCTAGGTCGTGAACTACCTTTCCCTTCTGTTCCCATCCTTTCTTCTTCCCTTCTCTCCCACCTGATGAAGGAACTGTGTTCTGAAAGCTTGTCCTTTTTGTCCCCTTTTTTCTGTTTCTTCATTTGTGTTACTATCAACAGTACAGCACAAAGGTAAGTACTGGCCAGCCATTCTATCTCGTTTCAACGATTTATCATCTCCGAGGAGAATTTTCATCATTAATCGAACTTTAGATTGTAAGTTATACTAATGAAAAGTAATGACAACATCTTGCAACTCCTAGTAAATAATCAACCTAATCTTCGGTAAAAGTGAAAAATTAGCACACAGGTGTCAAGAAAGTTGGGAAAACATTATTGTTTAGCAATATTTTAAAAAAGATACATTACTACTCATAAGACAGAAGTCACAATGAGTCATGTGATGTAGCAATGTATCCTTTTCAAAATAGTGTTGTCATTCTTCTTGGACTTTCCATTATTTGTTACTGTTTAATAAGAGTGACACAAAATTGCAAGAATAGCTGAATAATTAGCATTAAAAATTTGGCTCTTAGGTCAAAGATGTGAAGCAAAACATCTTAAAAACAAAAAGCTTTGTAGATGACTTAGACATGCATATGCTAAGCTAGATTATGTAGGATGTGAACGACCTGCTGTTCCAAAGATTTGTTGGAAAGCGGCATGAAAGAAGAGAACTTAATCACATACTTAAAAGAAGTCCAAGACTTATTTACAGAGAGAAGTTGAGTGAGGTCAAAATGAACATAATCAAAGTAATATAGAAACCATTTAAAGCATTTGTAAAATTTTCTCAATGAATATGAACAACCATTGATTCATTCACTCATTGATCATATAGGCTCCAAAAATGAAGGTGACAAACAAAACATAGAATCTGAAACTGTTTCAGGGGAGGGGGGTTCCTCGTATTGATCATCACACAAAATCTTCAATGGCACACACAGAGATAGCCGAACAGAGATCTTTGAAAATCTCTTAGAAGCTCAGAAGCACTGTAGACAAGGATGTTTAGGAGTGTATTTCATATATGGCAGCAGTGGTGTAGTGAGCTAATGTTGGCACTTTACAAGCACAATTACTTTTCTGACCACACACAGATACTGATTAGAAAAACCTGTCACCCATATAGCAGGAACAGCATTAATTATTTATCTCATGGTCAACACAAAATAATATTTTCATCATTATATGTGACTGGATTTTAAAAGCGCATTCAATGGCCATTGACAACATCAGCACATTACAATATTGCTGCTGTAACACAAAATTTTATCTTGACCAATTCATACTGTGCTCAGAGTATAGAAAAGATTCAAAGAAGAGCAGCATATTTTTGCATGGTTTTCAAGAAAAAATGTGAGTGTGTTATGGAGATACTTATCAAACAACAGTGCCAAATTCTATAAGAGAGGTTGGGTCAATTGAAGTTCAGATACAACCCATCAGCTTTGAGCAATGACATCATATCTGAGTTACAAAGACAACAGTTTGTTTACAACCAGAACATAAATTATAGATTAAGATTTTGTGTTTAAAATGTGACCTCTAATTTCTCTCTGATAGGGAGGTATAGGTTAACAGAGAGGGTTTGGTTTTTGCAAGTGAGTACCAAAGGAGCGAATGTTTGGGCTGATATTTGTGATCAATGGAACATCCTGTTGTGGTAATCTAATTTATGAGGACAATCTAAAATACAGAAGTATTGTATTATCCCATATGTGTATATTCATTGATAGTATTTGTTTTGCTAGTTGGTAGTATATCTACGTAGCGCAACTCACGAGACTCATATACGACATCATTAGTCAAAGCTGACAGTTTGTATTCTGCACTTCAATTATGCCGAGAGGTGTTATGCTTAATGAAGAAGTTCAAAAGATTAAGTTTCAATAAATCAGACAACATATTACTTCTGCTTACAAAGAACTCACGAAACAACTCTCTCCATAATGAGGGGAAAAAACAGAAAAATTAAGAGCTCATACATGGACTGGAAAGGTAGGGAAATGGTACTGGTACCAGAAGTCCTCCACTATAAAATTTGTGGGTTTAATTTTACTTAGAGAAACAGCGGTGTAGTGAACTAATGCTGGCAATGAAATATTTGCTTTACAAGTACGCCAACATGTAACTAATTTATTATCTGAATGAGGATACATTCAAGAACCATTCAACCTAAGAGCAGCAATAGCATCACTGTTCATTTCATGGTCAACAAAAAAGATTATTCCCCTCAATCTAAGTGGCTGGATTTACAAAGACCGTTCAACTGTCATTGCCATCAGCACACTATGCTGCCATTGCGGCTCACCTGTAGACGGGGATACCACCCATCAGCTTTGACCCATGACGTCATCGCAGAGCGGAAGTTTTGAGGTGCAAGCGTGTTTGCAGAAGGCGCAAGTGATTAAGTGGTGATTGAGTTAAAGACGATAGTTTGTTTACAAACAAAACAGATTAATATTTTGTGTGTAAAAAGTGATCTGTAGCTTTCTCCGATGGTTAGGTGTAGGTTAAACGAGAGATTTTTTTTCGTATGTGAGTGCCGAAGATGCTAATTTTTGGGCTAAGACCTGTGATCGATGGTACATTCTAATATCTATAATAACTACAGATTATTTGTATCTACAATACAGAAGTATTAAGATATTCTGTATACTGGTTTACGACATCTTTAAGTCGTCATGGGTCAAGCAGGTGGGTGGTATCCCAGTCTACAGTTATGCTGCCATTGCTGTAGGTACTATTTTACTTGCTGTGGAATGTAGATGCAGATGTGACACAAGTAAAAGGAGAGGTATGTGTATCTTAAATGGCATTTGCTACCATTCTTATAGCCATCGGTTTCACATCAAATTGAAAACTGTTTTAAATGTAGTGTTATTTGCAATCAGATGAAGCAAATGTACAACTCCAAGACATCTGTATTACATTACTGTTCACTAAGCTGTAAGAAATGTTATACCGGTACATAACTTGAAGCTACTACGTTGAAAAACTATTTCTATCATCTGAAGATTACTCTTAGCTGCTATGAAGAGCTGTGATGATTTTCTGACATCCTATATTTGAATGTACAAAAAACACACACACACACACACACACACACACACACACACACACACACTAAAACACACACACACACACACACACACACACACATCAGTCATCTTTACATGAATGTATCATTTCCATCCCGGCCAAGATTTTGTTTTTAGTTGTTATTAATTACTGTAGTCATGATAGTTTAAGAATCTTCTCATTACTTCTTAATAAGGCAGATGAAAATAGCATTTCTAAAATACTAATGGCATGGAATCAAAATTGATGTCTTTGGCTGATTCAGTATTTTCAATGGATTTGCTAGTCAAATTACAAACAATGCATCCATCACTAATGGAGTAATCAGTGTAATACCTAGCTTTCCTAATAGCTGGAAAGGTGGATACTAACTGGAGCATTGCTAAAGACTGATCAACTGACCCTATTAATGCCACATTTGTTAATTTCATCCTGTTGTACAATGATAATGTAGATTCAGGTCATATGCAGATAAATAAATATGTAAAAAACTGACTTTCTTTTGTGTCTATATATTTCTTTTTAATATAGTTACGGTGACAATATAACATATACGGTACTGTAGCCCGAATTCTAGGTTACAAGATAACATTTTGGTGCGAGTTGCTGAAAAGGAACTAAAAGCTTAATTTACTCCTTTAAAGAATGTAGTCCTTTAAGTTTACAATATGTAATTAAATTGTAATTGTACTCAGTATATTAATAAATTTGTGTTGGAAATATAGTGAAAGATAGGAAGGTAAATGCAATGATGTATATACCAAGTACCGTACAGTATTTTCTTGCTTCAATTAAATCAGCTGTGACAAGTGATAAAATGTGTATGTGAATGTTAAAAAATAAATAAATTTACAGCTTTTCTTTTCAAGTCAGTCAGAATGCACATGTAGACCATCTTCACGCGAAACCCTCTAAAATGTCTGAAGGCTTGACTTCATATTATTGAAGACCTACTGACTGCAATCTTAGAAAAAGCACTGTACTACTGAGACTGCACAACAGTGTGACTAAAAACAACAAATCTTCATTAAAATACGATACACAGGGGCTTAACTTGGTAAACAATGCATATATAAGCATAAAATTAAAATATTTTCTTATCTACTAAACAGTAGGTCATAATATTTCCTAATATAGATACACTAGTGCTCTCAACTGTAGCATAAGCTACTTTTATTGCACAAAATTTTGAGACAGAAATTTCTACAAGAATGATGACTAAAGTGAAAACTGGATTACTTTGCTAACTCAATTTTAATTGGATTCTTTTATATTATAATTGTACATATAATGTAACAATTTCGAAGGAACAATAATTTTACTGTACATGAGTGGTTCTATGATTTCAAATGTTTTTCTCGCTAATGCAGAAATCTCTCTTAAACATCTCACATCTCAATCCAAGAATCCACACTTTAATGTTCCTAATAACAAACAACATGAGAATAACAAAGCAGTTGGGGAAGGTTCATTTTATATTCAGTAGCATGATAATTTCCAAACGACACACGTGTTTCTATTTGTCAACATAAAAGTAATTACTCTGCTACATATATAGACAAGCACCAAGTGATACCCTTTCCTATTGCAGAGTCAAAGGTTACATTACACGTTCATTTTCAACAAATCAGCAAATACAGGGTGACGAAAGTTAACTTAAAAAATGCACCACGTAGGCCTACTCTTCTTAAACCGTATGTCACTGTAGTATATTAACGGATAATATCTAAGAATGTTGTGACAGTAACGCCTAATCAATGGAAGCAACTTAAACATAGTTGTGAAACGGGTGAGGAAGGGGCAAGGAAACACACACGGTCAATTTTTCTGTTGACAAATTGCTGTGTGGTTATTAAGAGTATTCACATGGGTATACGATAGCGTCCCAACAACATGTTATTTGCCTTCCCAATTAAGCATGAAATATATAAAAAAACAAATGTCGTTGCATAATAGTGATCATTTAAAAAAAAAAACACACTGAAGTTTATAACATAACCTGAACGGAACCACAAAGCCGGTAAAATACGTAGGCATCAGGATGCTGAAAAGTGTCGGGCACAGTTACCAAGCTTATGATTAATTTCTTGTAATAATAAATTTATTTACCTAATTTGTATCCTGAATCAGCTTCGTTTTAATGTTTTGATCACGATTTTCACTTTTAACGTGGTATAACCTCAACAGCTTACTCTCAGGAACCGGAATGACGTCAGAGAGTATGAGAAATACAGTGTCAATTCCGAGTGTTTGTACATACTCTACGTATTGCACCAGTTAACGTCGCATGTAGCAATAAGCGAATTATTATTCTGACAGCTGCTATATTGTTTTGGAGATTTCGGAGAATGGAGAAACTTATGCAATATTCGTGCAATTGGTTTCAGTTTCCAAGAAACGCTTACAAGTTTCTCATAGGAAACATAGAAAAACATAGGAAATACCTCAGATCAGATTTCATTCAAAATGATTACATTGGGTATATATAGTACTTTCGGGGGCAGTTCCTACGTGAAGTAGTGGTAAACATCAGAAATCATTACAAACCAAGCTACTGAAACTCTGTTCATATTATATGCTGAAAGCCCATACGACATTTAGCCGTGGTTGTTTCGTACAGTACTTCCGCAGTACCGTAGGACTACTTCTGTGTAAAATGTTGCAGTAGTAGCAGCAACTATCTTGGTGTAAGAAATGCGTTAGCATCCGAGGTACAATAAAATAAATAGTAACGTTAGAAGGTTCAATAAAATAAATAGGACGGTAACGTCAGAAACAGAACAAACATTGCTTACACCTTGCAGTATATTTTCGACATTGTGAAAAATACGCAGAACAGCGTGTGAAACAAAAGTCTATATTAAAATCCCTCTCAAAATAATCTTAGTCCTCGAAACACTCGTTCCAGGGCGAACATAATTGGAGGGGGTGGAAGGGAGCGAGAATAATGCAACTTCCCCGGCCACTTTTTTTAAATAATAATGCAACCTTTATTCCAATTTTAAACGTTGAAACAGCTTGACAGTTCATATGTATTAGTTTAGATACTGATGTGAGAAATTCTTGTACTTGGAACTACAGCTCCCATCTCGAGAAGAATAAATTAATTTCGCCCGTGGCTTGTTTTGGCATTAAAATCTCCATGGCTTTTAAAAAACTTAAGTAAATAGTCACTCATTTTTCTTTCACAAAGAGCAATCTTCTCATGAAAACATTTTAAAAGCCTTGTTTTTTCCACCGGTACTACGAGTTGTGCTCCACAAGAGTGCGTAAAATTTAAGATTTTAGGTGCGGGAACGCACCTGTCAACCATAACCCATCCGCCCGAACAGCTCGAAAATAACGGCGTATATATATATTTGCAAAAGTAACAGCGAGTTGACACTACCTGTCTGTCTGTAACGTTTCCCCACTTTTTAGGTAGCGTCGTTCAACCGATCGGCACCAAATTTTACAGACGTAATTGTTGGCCGCCAGCGACCAGAACCTGCCTGTTCCAAAATGTTTTCGCAGTGGTAGACTGCCAGATTATGAATTCGAAAGTCACGGGTTCGGTCCCCGCCAGGTTCTAGGATACTCATCTGTCACTTTTCACTTCTTTCACCTCTGGCAATGTTTCTGATGTGAAAAACATCGAGTAGCACCGTGGTTTGGAACACACGTTAAACTGTAGGTACCCCTATAAGTGACTGGGTAGGTCAGTTGGAAGGTCGGAGGAAGGCAACGGCATACCACCTCTAAACAGGACCATGCCTAGTAAAGCACTGTGATGTTCAAACCAATGTTCGGATTGTTGACTTCTTTACCTTTACCGGAAAAAAAGTTTGTAACACTAAAAATATGTCGTTTGTGACTGCCATTTGGCAGCAGGAAATTTATTTGAAAATACCGCCTTAACCGTTCGTCTGAGATGAAAATTGAATAAACGTGTTTGTAGAGGACAGAATTCTCTACAACTCTGCTTTATTATGCTATTTTCATAACTCGCACTGTTTCAGAGATATTGGCAAAAATAAAGAAGATTTGACTTTGATATTACCTAAACCAGTACCATGTATGGACTACGCGGTATTTTCTGGATGAATTTACAATGTAAACACAGAGTGAGTAACAAATAACCATGAAATTGCAAGGTAGCACGCGATTTTAAACTTGGGGTGAGGGGCCCGTCTGTGATGCCAAGAGTCCAGGCTCGAAATCCAATGTGGCAGCCATGCCCGCGCGTGCTCGATTACAGACAAGTCGGTAGATAGTGCTGACCAGGAAAGTTGCTGCACGTTTGCAGTGCACGCTGAGTATCACGCGCTGTGTATGGGCGAGCATTATCGTGTCAGAACAACGCATCACCTTCCTGTTGCAAGGGTGATAAAAGAAAGGCTTACAACGTTCTACACATACCGAGCGCTGGTAAGCGTTTCTTCCAGACACATCAAAGCAG
Source organism: Locusta migratoria (assembly GCA_026315105.1). Classification (NCBI taxonomy): domain Eukaryota; kingdom Metazoa; phylum Arthropoda; class Insecta; order Orthoptera; family Acrididae; genus Locusta; species Locusta migratoria. Next base: position 176,960,393 of record CM048744.1, on the reverse strand, counting down.
TGGCGGCGCTAGGTGTCGGCGACGTCGGCCACCGCCGACGGCCTCGCGCCTGTGGGGGCCTCGCAAAACATTGTTAAAATTTAAGTTTAGTTTAACGTCGCTGTCCAACTGCTAGATTATGTAACGACGACCTACATCTAACTTACACTAGCTTAACAGAAGAACGAACACAATCATCCGTACCCAATGGTGGAGTTCGACCCCCGACGAGAGCGATCTCGCGCACCGTGGTATGATGCCTTAGTGTGTTCGGCCATTCCCGGACGGCAGCTATTTAGTTGTCCGTATTTATTTCCGTATGAGTGCAGCAGTGATGCAATTTTCAGTTAAATACTTGCAAAACAATTTCTTCAGTACATTTTAAAAAACGATTTGGAAGAAGTATATCCAAAAGTTTATATAACAATCAGAATCATGCTCGGTTCCAGTCAGTGCAGATTCGGCCCAGAGAAGCTTCACAAAGTTAAAATTGATTAAGAGTAACTTGAAAAGTACAGTGAGCCAAGAAAGACTATCTGAGTTGTCAGTAGTATCAGCTGAAGCCGAAATAGCGGCTAGTATTAAGACGTGATCTTAAAAAAATTCTGATAGAAGAAAAGCTAAAAAGTCTCTCTAATTTGTGTTTGTTAATTGTAATTTTTGTAATTGCAATAATACTTGTATGTTATACTAATGGATTTTTAGTATAATGATTATTGATGTATAATTCAGCTCATTTAACATTTTCTTCATTGATGAAAAAATAAAAGGGGCCGACGCCCAATTTTAGTCTAGCACCGCCACTGCATCAAAGGTGAACGAAGAGTGTAGCTTATCATACTCCAGACCATAAGGCCTGGGATGGGAAGGTAGGAAGGTTAGAAATGTTCAAATGTTTGTATACCTTATGGGACTTAACTATGGCGTCATCAGACCCTAAACTTACAAACTACTTATGAACTAACTAATACTAAGGACGGCACAAATATCCATGCACGAGGGGGGATTCGAACCCCGACCGTAGTGGCCGTGCAGACCGTGACTGGAGCGCCTCTGTCCCCTCGGCCACCGCGGCCGGCGGAAGGTTAGAGTTTAACATCCCAACCATATCGTGGTCTTTAGAGACGACTTTGGGATCAGGTGTGTCTTGGGCTTATGCGGATTACGAAATAGCGCTCGACAGGTCTACGCCAGCAGTGATAAATATTACATGGGGCAAACTGGACGCAACTTGGAAGTCCGATACAAAGAGCACTGTAGTAACAGCAATCGTACAGCATTTGTATCGCATGCTAAAACCAATAAACTCCAAGTTAGCACTATAGATGAACAAGTGGAAGTGCTGCACTGGGCATCGAAAAGCTTCCATTTAAATGTGCTTGAAGAGCTTGAAGTATACGCACGCAAGGAAAAAGACCCGGACAAACTTCTAAATGAGCAGACAGATTGCTTGAAAATGTAATCACATGTCAGTTCTAGTATAATATATTTGTCCAATAAATACCCGTTTGTCATCTGCATTTCTTCTTGGTGTATCAATTTTAATGGCCAGTAGTGTAGTTCCACTACACAAGGTCGATTTCAACTTCGTGCTTTACGAAGTAATCACTGCAGGACGTGGGAATCTGTATTAGCTGAAACAGTGGTCGATGTTGTTAACACAGTTAAGAGAATTCACTGGAAATACTATATTTAATGGAAAGTTCCGTACAGACGATCAGCTGACGCCATTCTTTCAACGATTACCCAAACTTACTTTATCGCACATTAACACCACCATGACGTCTTATTTAGATATGAACTGCTCTGCTGATAGAATTTCCAGACTTTCAGTATTCGTCGAGTTTGCGATGATACGGAGCACTGCATACAGAATAACTACATTGTACCCAGCGCTACACTGTAACGTACTAATACTTCAGCGTACACTTACTGTGAGAGATAAACGGTTTAGTACTACACCATAGAACCAATACAAGGCGCTGTTATTATTATTGGTATTTCCCATCTCAACGATAGAAGTGTTTTAAGAAGTTTACGCCAAACAGACAATTACACACCGCAGTCTTAACTTTATGAACACAACCTAACATTGAATTTACATCGTTCCAGAGTATGGACTTAAATAATTTCACTTTTTGTGTGAGAAACTTTATGAAAATTCATCGTTCCGGAGTATGGACTTGAATAATTTCACTTTTTGTGAGATAAACTTTATGAAAATTCATCGTTTTCGACAATGACTTCTACTTAAATTTGACATCTTGGCTATGAGAACTGAGTTTATTGACAGAGGTATCCAACAAGGATTCTGTTTTTGCTGACCTGGGTCCAGAACCCTAAAAAATCATGGTATACACAGGTCCCTCTTTTAACAACCGCCGCGAAGCACGGGCATATAAGCTAGTGCTGAACATAAGGCTACGACGAACCTAATTATGATCAAACGCCTGAGGACGGAACATTGTTTGCACTTCTCCTGCGCCTGAACTCGGCCGTGCTGTGCTACGTAACGACGTCGGACCGTTACCATTTTACCGTGAGCTCTCATAGCACAGACGGCGAGCTAGCCCAAAGCTACCTGCGGTGGACGGCCGCTGTACCCTACTTGTGGAACAGATTGTCCACTACCTTCAGTGACCGGGGCTCCGGGCAAGAGTCAACAAATTCCCATTCCTGTCAAGTGTCACTCCGTGCAATTGTCACACACTCGAATTACAGCCCTCAATTACAATCAAATTTTCCTCTCCCTTAACTTTCTTATAACTTCTTTTACCTCATCATGCATCTTTTCAATTTACTCATCATTGGCACAGCTAATTGTCATATAAAATTGTATAACTGTGTTAGGTGTAGTTTGTCTATCTTACCCGCGTCTCTATTTTCTTATTCATTATCAGACTTAGTCCTGCATTGTCCCAACTGATTTTGTATTTATTACCCTCATCAGAAATCCTATACATCCTGCTAACCTTTCTTACATCTTATAAAATAGGCTGTATGTGTGTGTGTGTGTGTGTGTGTGTGTGTGTGTGTGTGTATGTTCCACATCTCCTCCTAAACTGATGGACCGATTTAAACCAAACTTGGTACGCATGTTCCTTAATATCAGGCAACAATCGCTGTCGGGGTAAGAATCACCTACGACACAACGTAAGGAGATATGACGTCATAAACAATGAGATGCGCGAAAAACTGCTGCGTCAAACGACAATGCTGCACATTTCCTTCTATACCACTGGTCCGATTTCAACCAAATTTGGTACACATATCACTTACCGTGAGATAACAATTGCTGTAGGGGTAAGAACCACATACGATACATGGTTCAGGAGATATAACGTCATGAACAATAGAAATCGCGAAAAAATCCTACATGAAGCGAAGAAACTTTATATATACACTATATGAGAGTGACTGTACTTGGCGACTTGCAACAAACTTTAAACGTAATTTCAGACTTTTATGAAACTTTTTCTCGCAGACAACCACATCAAAATAATGAAAGGAAAAAAGTTTTTGCTTGCTACTTTTTCGCTGTTCACGAAGCAAAACTATGGCATTCGGTATAACGTTACAATTTATAATTTCTACACTACCAATTGTACTGGCAGGAAATTTAGCACACAGAATACACACTTAAAGCTGAAGTACGTTCGAAATCTATCAAAGTACGACACATAATTCCTGAGATATAAGGACGTAAAGAGTAACGTTTATAGAAAACCGCCCCATCAAGCATCACGTTTTAATCTATTACTTCTTTACTATGTACTAACCATATGCGCAACAGATTTTACCGACATACAGCACTTATAAAAATCAATATATTCCTGCAAAATTTTACAATTGTACAACATATCTATACTAATAATAAATCTGTAAATGTAGGCCTGTCGCTGTTCGCTTCAATCTTCAAAACTACTGCACGAATTTTCAAGCTGTTTTCACAGAAAACATGAGCGAAGATTGGTTCAGGATCTAGACATGATTGCATCAAAATAAAATCACGAAGTGTTTTCATAGACCGTCGTGTTTGTCTGTTCATCTATTAGAAACCACTTCTCCAAATATATTTTACGAATTCGCATGGGTTTTCACAGGTAATTTCAGCGTACTTTGGGACAGCACATAGGCTTAGTTTCATAAAAATCGGATCACGAAAGAAGAACATCACAATTTAACGTTTTTCATCGACAACCGTCATATCTATCTCTTTCTTCTCCAACACTAATAGACGAATTTTCAGGGGTTTTTCACAGGAAACGTAAGGGTATCTTGCTGTTACAGAAATGCTTCATTTCACAAAATCGGATCTTAAACATTTTTCTGTGAGCAATCGCATATGTCTATTTGTGGAGAGTAATCTCCAAATGTACTAAATGAACATTCATGGGGGTATAACAGATAACAGTGACTATACTGGGGCAACGTATAGGCTTCATTTCATCAAAATCAGATCAGGAAAGTAAAAGATATCGTAATTTGAAGTTTTAGATGTATTTCATGCTTGGAAAGAACGGCGTAATATAGCAAAGAACTAACGGATGCGGATGTTCGTGTGAAGTTCGGGGCAGCGATCGGATTATTACCATTTACTCTTTGACTTTTCAAATTTACCATATTTCTGAAAATCGTTTTCTTGGTTGCTACGTTCTACGAAAGATGATTCAACGCAATGAATATAAAACTGATACAATTCTCACCGTGTTTTATCCATATATTTACATATTGAAATCACAGTATAACGTATATGCACAACTGCTACGGAAGTTTTAAGTCTTACACTTAGAATGACACTAACGCTTCTAACGGAAAGAGAACCAACCGCAAGAATAATAATTGTTTTCAGTGATATTTCTACTTAATTAAGGAAATACTTATTATTATATTTCAGCTTTCCATGCCTCAGCCCATTGTCCAGAGAGATATGAATGATCATGAAACAAATGTTTTAAATGGCGAATGTAACTGATGTATGATGTAAGTAAGCTACATCATATTCATGAAGATATGCCTATTTCAAACAAGTTTCGCAAACGTATTAAAAAACAACTAATGACACATTTTCATGCGGTCTTCACAGGAAATTTGAGCTAAGATAGGAGTAACATATATGCATGATTTTTATCAAAATCGGATCATGGAAAAATGATACAATTTTATGTGTTTTCAGTAACTGTCTGTTCATCTATTAGAAATACCTAATTTCCTAAACTACTTCTCGGATATGCATGGAGCAACTTTGTTTCATAAAAGATGTAGGTTATGCTTGAAGTATGGATTGCGTAGTACAGCAAACAAGCGACAGGGGCGCTGTAATGCACCAAAGAACTAATAAACACCGCTGCTTCATAATAAGTATGGGGTAGTAATAAAAGGAAGCGAACGTCTGTGACAGAATCAAGCAATCTTATGTCTACGAATACTAACAAACATTGAACATAGTGTTACCGATTTCGCTTTGTGTATTAAGTACTTAACGACATTTCTTTGCTTGTTTTGATACGTTTCAATTTTTGTATAAAAATAGGGTTACCAGATGTCCGTCTTCAGAAAAGAGGAAATTTCTAGATTCATAAAAGAACCTTACCTCTCTCTCTCTCTCTCTCTCTCTCTCTCTCTCTCTCTCTCTGGTATTGACAACTCAAGTACTAGTGATGCCCCTACTGTATTATCAGCATCTTGTTTGTAATACATCTTACGCAATTTGTTCACCTTCTTACAAATTAAGAACCATGAAATGTTGAGACTCCTAGAACGAATTACATTACTACATAGCAGCGAAGCTCTAATATTTCATCACTTCACCACTTGTAGTTGTCATCTTAAGTGCTGAACATTTTTCCCAACTTATAAGATACCTTGCCGATCACCCCGTTTTCATCTCAAATTTTTAATGATGCATCATACGGAAACCATAGTACTGTTGGCTGTAAAATCGCCACGAATAAAGTAAAAATTATGTAAGAGTCCCTTGATATAGTTATCCTCCCATTTCGGATCAGACCGACGTGACTATATACATGATTAGCATCTAGATTCTAGACATTGACTGGAATATGTAAGGCCTACGTGAAAAAAGCAATAAATAAAATAAACTTTTTATTTACCGTACAATGGCTCGCAGTTAATTATTAAAAACTACTCAGTTTTTAGGAAAAAACATTTAAATCGATTTTTTCAGTACACTGTTTATGTAGTTACGTCTCTTTGGTCCTAAACAGGCAAATGGTGAAACGACATTGGTGACTGTGCCATCTGACCTTATTTGTATGAAGTTTTGAACAAGGTTTAAACTTATGTGTAACGAACAATGAACTACCTTTTGATCTTAAAGTCATAAATGTGTTTGACAGACAAGACACATAACTGCCGAGTCCCAACACGACAGATTGAAAGTCTTTATTTTTGGGTGTCACACAACACTCCGACCAGAGAAAAAGGGGGGGGGGGGGAGAGTTTCACATTATACTACTGTATGTGTATTGCACTATCTTCCATTGTTGCAGACGAATGTTTTAATTGGCCGCCTCGAACCTCGTATTCCGCGATAATTGCCACGCCAGTTATTTCAGTTGTTTCGAAGTACCTTGACCTCAGAGCAGCGACGGCACAGAAATGTGAAAATTAAAAATATCACATTGTTTCAAGAAAGGTTAAATTCTCTAGAGTTAGTGATTATGACAGTTCAGAGAGTGGTATTTACGCACTTTCAAGTTGAAGCAGTTGCACAACGCAAAAAAGAGGACATTTTGTTAAAAACCGGTCGGATCATTTTCAGGGTCCAAAAAAGAGAACATGTCCGGGTAAAAGAGGACGTCTGGTAACCCTATATAAAAACTTTATGAAGATATATCGTTTCGGACAATGACTTTTACTTACATTTGACATCTTGGCTAGGACAACTGAGTTTACTGACAGAGTGATTCAACAAGGATTCTATTTTTACTGACTGAGGTCCGAAACTCTAAAAAGCCATGATACACACTGGTCTTCCTTCAACAACCGTTGTGAAGCACGGGCATATAAGCTAGTTCTCAATATATCTAACTTCAAACTACGCAGTACCTTTTCAGATTTTCTTATTTACTTATCCGATCCGTAGAATGCCTGTTCTGTTTTTCCTGACGACATCCTCCTGAGTAGGACCCTCCCGGACATCAGAATAGGGAACTATTTTAACAATGAAATACTTTATCGAAGAGGGCACCATCATTAAAAATATCCATACATAGAGCTGCATGTCTTCGGGAAAAGTAACGACTGTAGTTTCCCGACGCGATCAAGCGTTCGCAATGACTGTATTGCAAAGACCTATTAGCAGATGTTGAAAGGCCAGATCAGTCAACAATCCACACAGTTGTCCCTGCAATTACTGAAAAGGCTGCTGCTCCTAGTCAGGAACTACAAGTGTATCAAGCTTCTCCAGACACACTCCTCTTGCCGTGGTTCCACCTGCAGTACGGCTACCTGTATCTTTTAGCCATGCAAGCCATCCAACCTCGGCAATGTCTGTGGTTCATGAGGGTGGACGCGAAACACTGGGTAGCTGTCACATAGACTGAATAATCGACAGTGTGCTATTCTCTGTGCCCCGTGAACAGATACGTGCTAACGAGGGCTAGAAGAGTTCTTCTTCAGTTGGTTAGCCATCAAAATACTAGCCGTATCTGTGACGTTGACGTGGCTCTGGAAAGCACGATAAAAATGTTCGACGGCCGCTATGAACGAACATCAGACAGTGAGAAACATAATATTGAGAGATGGAGGGTTTAGTAGAGCTGCAAAGATGAAATGACTAAGATACGACAGATTGTGTGTACCTAAGTCATCACTTGGAATGAAGAATGAGGAACTAGGCGAAACACTTCTTCAAGACGATACTCCACGCGAGTGATACGTCGAGAACGTTTCAGATTTCAACTAAAGCCGCAATTCTTTCCTGCTGTTGCGTTGGACTCTTTTTTTTTTTTTTCTTAAGTTAACTTCCTCTGCTAAACTAATTGTTTTAGTATTTTTACAAAATCGCAGCCCATTGTCTCATCTGCTATTGGCAGAGTCATCAACGTGACTCTCAATGCACACAAATGTAAGTACATATACATAACTAGGCTTTCACATCCTTGTGAGAGAAACATTGTCTCAAGGTTTTGCTGAAAATTCCCTTGTTAGTAAGACAGGTACAGTAACTGAAAATTCCCTCCCAAATATTCCTAATTATGAAACTTAATGACACCCTAACAGCTTACCTCTAATATTGCCGAAAATACTACGACACTACTAGTAGTTTCCTGCTAAGTATGTGGCGTTTTTTCGCAGCTTAATAAAAGCAACAAATTCATAAAACAGAGTTTTGAGACATTTAGTAATTCTCAAGTACAGTGACGAGGATGATTGTAGATTAATGCTTGGCACGGTGGAGTAGCCGAGCGGTCTAAGGCGCCTCGCGGCGGAGGTTCGAGTCCTCCGTGGGGCATGGGTGTGTGTGTTGTCCTTAAGTTAGGTTATCTTAGTTTAAGTAGTTTGTAAGCTACGGACAGATGACCACGCAGTTTGATCCGATAAAATTACAAACATTTGAACATTTTTTTTGATTAATGCTTTCAGTCTATCTTCGTCAAACTCCGAAGGTCTTTCTGAACGTGGAGAGTCACTAAGACTAAAACGATCCTCCTTAAAACGATAAAATCATGTTCTTGGAGTGCTCTGCCTAATGACATTATCTCAGTACACGGCACAAGTGTCTCAGGCTGTCTCCTCTGCTGTCACCCTCCTACTGAACTCAGACGGAAGAATATGTCGGAAATGTACGATTTCCCAACTTGTCACTACATTTTGTAGCTTTCACGGCTCCACTTACAATCTTCAAATGACAATATACGAACTAAAATAGCAACTGTGAACAACAAATAACAAATGACAATTGATAAACTCATAGCAAACGGAATACTAACCTGGAAAGCAAAAGCGCTACGAATTTATACTTCGAACTATGTAGTACGCCAGGAATTTGAACATCCAGCTGTACTTTTATGGATGTACAATAAAAGAATAACAAGTGACAAATTACAATGAACATAATGGAAAATGCGCATTAGTAGTCTTCGAAAGTAAACGCAGATATTAAATGCTCCAAACTGTCATCTGCACATCGCTTACACAATGTTAACTAATATTTTACGTGCGGATGTGAGTTTGTTTGTTTGAGTGTTATGCTTTCACGCCTTAAATATTCAATCAATTATCATTAAATTATGCAAACGTGTTGTCAATTGTACAGAAAATAGAACTTTTCTAATGGGATAGAAAAATAATTTTTAGACGGTCGTTGACCATGACAACTCGGTCCACTGTAATTAATAGATTACAAAATTACGCTCGGAGTACAGAAAAAGAGACGTATGGCGTCACGGAAGAAAACATGATATTAAAAAAAAATGCTTCCCCTATTATCTTAAGGAACATATTAAAATGGTGCATGGCAGAGGGTACATAACAATGTGATTGTAAACCGTTTTTTACTGGTGGAAGGTGATGTAGTGGTAACACGTTGGACTCGCTTTCGGGAGGACTGCGGTTCAAACCTGCCTCCAGCCATCTTGATCTAGGCTTTTTGTGATTTCCCTAAATAATTCCAGGCAAATGTGAGGACGGACCCTTTCAAAGGGCAGGAGCATTTTTCTTCCCTGTCCTTAGTAAAAATTAATCCAAGCGTGGGCTTCGTTTCTAACGACGTTAAGCCTTAATCTTGCTTCGTTCATTCCTTCTACATCGTTTGAGTGATCACTTTGAAAGTGAACACATATGTATGATTTATGGAGACGTTATTATAATTCGCAAGTACTGTATGTTACACGACGGATGGTACTTTGCTATAAACGTCTACACAGTTTCATCAATCGCCATGTAAGTTGACAGATATATACATTTATTATAGAGCGTATCCTACTTTTCACCCCAAATATCTCTGGAACAAGAACGGATACAGGCTTTAACGTACGGAGGGCCTTATGACATTAAACGCTATGAAACATTCTAAAATATACAAAAATGTTTTTTCAACGCAAACTTATGATTAAAAAAAAAGATACCTATATTATTTTTTATGCAATAAATAGCATGACATATCGCAAAAAGAATGGCGTTGGTTACATCGCAGTACATCGATTCCATCCAGAGATATTGAGAAGCGAAGATGACGCTTTAAATAACTGAAGTGAGCAGGTGGCGCACATTTATGGGCTCCATGAGGTTCACGCTTGAGTCTCGGCAAGTGCGCCAGGTGCGCCTTTCATTTATTTCAACCGTCAACTTCGCTTATCAATATCTCTGGATAGAACTGACGTACTGCGGTGTAACCAACGCCTTCATTTTGCGATTTGTTATTCTACAGATTGCACAAGAAACAATGCGGGATACCCATTAAAAAAATCATTTTACGTTTTGGAATGTCACATAGACACTGCTCAGAACACTACGGGATTAGGTGTGGTATCATACACAATACATATGGTAATGTAATTTATTCAGATATTAGTTACAATTGTTATTTGACTGTGATACAGTACGATATTTTGCTGGCTCAACTCTTTAGTTGAGATTTACATTGCCTTTACTTAGAACGAGACACCATGGGGCCACCATAATAATAAAACGCATTTTCGTTGCCCTTTAATTTGGTGTGTGGTTACCTCGCACGACCAGTACAGCTGCACACCTGCGTGGCATGGACAGTATGATGTTTTCCAACAGGTCTTGAGGGATATTTGGCCAGTCTTCTATGAGTGCAATATCAAATTCTGCAACCAGTCTGGGAGAGCTGGTCTGGTTGCAATGAATCTGCCAAGTGCATCCCAGACATGATCAATCGGATTTAAGTCCGGTTAACAAACTGGCTAGTCCATTCGTTCAGTTCCCTCAGCCTCAAGCATGTTGTCCACCAATGCAGCTCCGTGGAGACGAGAGTGATCATCTATCAGAAGGAACCCATCTCTTATGGCACCAGCGTAGGGCACAATAAAAGATCGAAGGATCTCGTCTCTATACTCTGAGTAGTATAAGCACCATTCTGAAAGTTATAGAGGTTCGTACGTTCGCCGATACTGGCTATTGCCCACACCATTCGTCCACCACCATGATACGATGATTTTTTCGTGCGCATAAGCAGGATTGTGCCGAGTTCGATTTTCTCCCCAGATGAGGGAAAGATTATTGTTTGGCTGAACACAAGATCTTGACTCATCTGTGAACAGAATCTGTGGCCATTCGTAACGACTCAACTTATGTTTCTCCGCCTAGTTTCTGCTGACTAAACGGTCTCGTGGTTTTAATGGGACACACTCCATAGGCCTCCGAGTGTGGGCCTCACATTCCCGAAGGCGATTTCGAAGTGTTTGTGTTGATATTGCGCTTCCTGTTCGTGATTGGAGGGTGCCTTGCAGCCTCCTATCTCGACGGGCTGGTAAGTGGATGTTGATATTGCTGATGTTAGCCATGGATGACCTTGTCCTTACCTTCTTTTAACGGTACCCGTTGTCTGAACTTGCGACTAGGTCCTGGACATTACACTTTGGGACACTGCAATAGCTGCAGCCACTTTCTTCTGTGGCTGTCCCGCTTCCAAACTTTTTATGGCTCTCTATGCCAAAGCTTTGAGTAAGTCACGTTGTTGTTGCACTGAACTACCTTTTCACTACACTATCTGAGCTCAACTGCTTGTGTAATTCGTTTGGTAAAGACAATTTAACACCAATCCCCTCTGCAGCAACTTACTATTATTACTACTGTCTCAGTTGCCGTACTGTTGTTGTCTCCACTCTTTAGAACCGACAGAAAGACGTGGAACTATTTTGGCCCACTTTAGGTTAAGGTAGTAACACTAAAAGTGGGCCTTTGCGATCGTCTTTTGACAGCTCGAAATTTAAATGAAAATAACGGCTTAACCATTGATCTGACACGAAAATTGAATAACCGAATTTGTAGAGGAGGAAATTGTCTAAAACTTTGTTCCCTTATGTTTTTTTCATATCTCGTATCGTTTGAGATATATTTGCAAAAATAACGGAGTTTTGACACCCTCCATTAAATTAACGAAAACCAGCCGTTCGCAGATGTCACGTGACATTCCTCGCCCAGAAGTCTCTCTGGCATACGCCATCTTGCGTTGTGTATTTGATGATTTTCTTATCGTAACTTACACGATGTCATTTCAAAGCAATGGCGCACTGAAAAATTAACAAAAAGACGTTCTTCGTACGATAAATGATAATCTAACGTCTGCAAATGCCATATTAGCATCAGTTAACAACGGCGGTAATAGTATGAGATTAAAGAACTCAGTTCCTGTTAGCTGTAGTGTAGTGGGCAATGGCGCCGGGCGCCGTGGCTCTGCTCGCCCGGTCAGAGGGCTCAAAGCCCTCTGTAATAAAATAAGCTGAGACAACAACACAATGAACAAGAACGAACAAAAACGATCAGCGTCTGCAAGAAAGAGAACTACCTATAGAAAAAAAAAAAATGTTGGACTGTGACGCTGTAGGTTAGCCAGTACCTAATTTTTTTTTTCCTACAAGGGTTTCAGACACACTTATTAATTAATTTTTTATTATTTACATTATTATTTTGGTCAAAAATGTTTGCAAAAACTTATAAAACTACAAATCTGAAGTGGGCCGTAAAACACGACAGTGCGATTTTATTTCATTGCGTTCTTCAGAACCTCGATATCTCAACTGATCCCCTAATTGTTTTGATCAGTGTGTTTACTTTTATACGCCCCTGCCGTATGTTCACGCCTGTGAGAGTCGTATTTCAGTATCTATTATTTTTCCAGAGATAAAAAAATGTTCAAATGGTTGTACAGCTTATGGGACTTAACTACGTGGTCATCAGTCCCTAAACCTACAAACTACTTATCCTAAGGACGGCACAAATATCCATGCCCGAGGGGGGATTCGAACCCCCGACCGTAGTGGCCGTGCAGACCGTGACTGGAGCGCCTCAGTCGTCTCGGCCACCGCGGCCGGCTTTCCAGAGATATCTAGAGTGAAAAATTTACGTGGGACATATGGTATAGAAGAAGAAATGGAATGAGAGGGGCGGAGGAGAGGAAGGCCATAGAGAGGAGGGGGGGGGGGGGGAGATGGAGAGAGATGGGTCGATGGGTCGAGAGAGGGGAGGAGGAAATTGACAAAGGAAGAAAGGAAATATACAGATGGATAAATGTGTTCAGTGGAGGAGTAGGAGGAGGAGGCGGAATTAGAGTGGAGGAGACGGACAGAGAGTAGAGGGAAGAGGAGATGTGCTAACAGAAGATTGGAATAAATAAATACTCAGTCAATTATTTAATAATTTACATCGCCGTTGCAGTTATCGGACATTGTATTTATAACCACGGTTTTTAAGCTATCTGACCAAACATCGTTGGGGGCACAGAGGCGCAGTCATTAGGTTAAATATCAGACGGATAATTTTTTCCCGTTATTTCACGCAAGTGAGTGGACTTTGCGCCATTAAGAAGAGTATTTCGGAGACGGCCGTTCGTTTGGAACGGCGGTTCTTAACGGTACGGTCTCGCCGGGTGCCTCCTTAGGACAAAGAAGCAGCGACCAGAGGTGTATGAGGAAGGTAAGGCGAGGGACCACACCTCAATTACGGGCGACCCGAGCGCGGGGTAATACTTCACCAATTACGGTCGGCCAGCGGAGGAGCGAGAGGAGCCTGGCGCTAACTCGCGCAGCACGTCGCCTGGGCCTAATGAGGCAGCCAGGCTGGCCGACGTAATAAGGCACCGGCGCAATTCGCGCGGCCCGCCAGCGCCAGTTCCGGGCCAGTTGGTCGCGCGACCCCAGAACCGGCGCGCCTTTTCGATTATACGCGCAGATCTAATTTTCCGATAGCGCCGCCGAGCAGCCGGCCATTAGGCACTAACGCCGCCAGCCGTGGGATTAACATAATGAGTCCACCGTGCCCAGCTGGTCCTGTTACTCGCAGTACTGGTGAGACTCGGCAGCTGGGCCATTCTTCTGGCGGCCAGAGAATTATTTTACTCTGGTCAGAACAATTAGAGGACCAGTTAAGATATTTGGGTTCTGAAGTAGTATCATCAGCAGAATGAAATGGTGCGACGTCTCTCTGTTAGTTCTACTGGGTCGAGACAACAACATCATCGCAGCCTGAGATAGTGGTAATAACAGAATGTTGCTGCATAGGTGGTTACTGTTTACTTGTATTTAATTAAACAAACGAATTACACAAGCAGTTGGGTTCAGATAGTGGAGTGAGGAGGTTGTGAAATGCAAACAACAACGTGACGTACCAGAAACTATGGAATGGAGAACCATCGGAAAGTTGGAAGCTGGACAGACACAGAGTGAGGTGGCTGCAGGTACTGCAGTGTCCCTAAGATGTAATTTCCATGACCTTGACGCAGTGGCGCAGCCAGGACTTGGTTCTGAGAGGTGGGGGGGGGGGGGGGGTAAAAAAAAGCCTATTGAATTTATTAATCTATGACTTATTTTTACACTTTTTATGATTTAACAAATTATACTACGAAAACATTATTATTATTATTTTAATGTTCCGGTACTTGAATTAACGTTATTTGCCTTCTTGCTCCCCAATACAATTTCGTTAAGTTTAAATTACTATTGTCCAATTCTGAACACTCTTTTAAACGATCACTGTTCATTATGTTACCACTCTTGTGACACAGAACACATTCTGGAGACGGCAGGATGGAGATCTTGTGCAGGTGGGCGGCCAAACAGTCGTGTCCAGTAGTCAGGCAGAAACTTAATACTGCCTCTCTTCTTGATCCATCTGGTATCAGTTGGTTATCCAAGAATGTTTCCGAGATCTTCCCCTCACATGAGATTTTATTGATTTTTCTCCATTAAAAAATATTGCTAATAATGCGTTTTACTGCAAAATATGACAGGGTACTTTTTCCAATTTGTTTAATTTTTGTGCCGTTTTTGGCTAGGAAATCAGCTTTCTCATTACCATCTATGCTACAGTGAGGTGGTATCCACTAAATTGCAATTTCCTTGTTGTGTTGCTGTAGGGACTTAATTATTTCTTGGATATCTTTTACTTCAGAAATTTTTGGATCTCTTAAGTTAACAATTGCTGATATTGCTGCTTTGGAGTCACGGAATATGACTGCTTTATCAAATGTGTGCAAATAGTTATTTAGCTGATTTACTGCAGTTCTGATGGCTTCAACTTCACCTTCAAAATTACAGTGGTGTGATCCTAAACTTTGATAAAAACAGAAAATTTTCCTATATATTCCTACAACAAGATTTCCTTCTTTTTACATTAATGCCCTCTCTGTGTAGATGTGTAGCCACTGATCTTGGGGTATCTCTGACTGATTGTTTCTAATGTTGTAGTTTTCATTATTGATGTCTATTTCACTTTTTTTATTACTATCATTTATATGCAGTTGATACTGTAATTGAGGAAGAAGAATTGGAGATAGTGGGAAAATAAATTTCTCAGCAGTGACTTCTGGTAGGTGATACTGTAATCTTGTATTTTCTACTTTTTCGATGAAGCTAATCTGTGTTTTTAACTTTCTATTATTGTTACATGACTCCTTATGTCAAGATGTTCAAGATGAAACTCAATACAAAAGTATACAGAGGTAAAACAGTCCTCCATACTACGAAAACAAATGCACAAGAAATAAAATGAGGCGGCCGCGGTGGCCGAGGAGGCTGAGGCGCTCCAGTCACGGTCTGCATGGACACTACGGTCGGGGGTTCGAATCCTCCCTCGGGCATGGATATTTGTGTCATCCTTAGGATAAGCTAGTTGATAAGTAGTTTGTAAGTTTAGGGACTGATGACCCCGTAGTTAAGTCCCATAAGCTATACAAACATTTGAAATAAAATGAGCAGGCTCGTATTAATTTGAAAGTGAAAGAAGAGCAACGTGGTAGAAATGGAGTGTATATAATCACATCGTAAAATAATTAAGCAGCTTCTATGTTATTAGCCAAAGAGAAGGGTCTTTAACGCTTTAATTACCATGAAACTCTATGTGTAAAAATTAAACTATTGTTGTTCATAAGATTCCACTCCGTTTCGCCGCTGACCTGAAGAGCAGCGGGTCGCCACATATAAACAATTGGCTCGTAACTTCAGTATAGCAGTAACAAAAGCGACAGCATCAAAGCTGGTCGCGGCTGCATTAAAACCGCTCACAGTAACAGCAGCTCACGTTCTCAGTGGCGGCATCGCGTTGGTCACCCACTGTCACATTCACTTGTGCCTGGCAAATTATAGTTACGTTGTGATTTTAAATTTCCGGTACCGACCTGCTTAAAAAATAAAAAATGAAAAAAATAAAAAATAATAAAATTAAAAAATCTTTGGGAGGTGCCGTGGCCACGCCACTGCCTTGACGCGATTTCAGACAACAGGAACCTTTAGACGAAAGTAGGAGCATGGTCTCCATGAGTAACATCAGCAAGAAATGACCGCTATCTCCGGTTGATAGCCTGTTGAGACAGAAGGCTGAATGCAACTTAGCTGCAACGTATCCTCCAGGCAGCAACATGACGAGAAATATGAACACAGTCAGAAATCGCCTTCTTGAACGTTGCCTCTAAGCACGGAGGCCTGTAGTGTATATCCCATTAAAACTACGACACCGTTTAGCCCGTAGAAACTGGACGGAGTAACATCAGGATTGGAGTTGTGACGAATAGCACGGTGCTCTTTTCACAGATCAGTCAAAATTTTTTGTTCATCCGGACAGAACGTGCAACTCGGAACAGTCCTGATTATTTTAAGGAAACATCAACATGTCATGGAGGTGGACGAATGGTGTGGGCAGGAGTCAGTATTGGCGAACGTACGGACCTCTGTCGTTCAGAATGCGCTTTGACTGCTCAGAGGAATAGAGACGAGATCTTTCGACCTTTAGTTGTGCCTTACGCTGGTGCCATACTAGATGGGTTCCGTCTGGTGGACGATAACGCTCGACTCAAAGAGCAGATCCGGTGTACAACATCCTTGAAGCTAAGGGGACTGAACGAATTGAGTGGCCAGCTGGTTTACCGGGTTTGAACTCGATTGAGCATGTCTGGGATGCATTTTGCAGACGTAGTCAGACCAGTACCTCTCACAACGGTTGCAGACTTGAATATTGCATTCATTGAAGTATGGGCACATATCCCTCAAGAGCCAATTGATAATCTAATACTGTCCATACCATACACCTGTGCAACTGTGCTGATCGTTCGATCTGATCACACTCCATATTATAGGGTAGAGCGTGTGGAGGTTTTAAATGAAAAAGGGTGGAAACGATGGATTCAGTTTAGTACAATTTATTGTATACAAATAGCTCCATACGAGAATATTGCTCAAAATTAACATAACAGGTAACCCTTGAATTTGTATCCACTTAAATCAATGTCACCATTCCCCATGGTAATCTAGCGGCTACTCTATACATATAACAAAATTAGGCAATACCTACCAACTGGTCGTAACTTAAATTACGAAACAAATATTACAACAAGGTTCTTGGTATTAAATATCAATCCTTCCTCACAAACAGTTAAGCAACGGCTTTTCAAAGACACAATACATCGGACAATATCAATTATAGCCCAGCAGCCTTTGGTTCTATAAATAAATACGAAAACAACATCTGCACAGGAACAGCATAATGTCCACATATCAGTAAGAATCCCTGCGCACGCTTGTTACCCGGAGTCCAGTATATATCTATATGTAATAGCACCAAATAATCTAGGAAGAAGATCGGGCAAGAATACACATGTTCGCCCCTATACCGTCACAATGCGTAATCATACACCACACCTTCGACTGTAGCAACCACGTTAGGAACCATCCCTCCCTTTGTGTATGTCCAGTCTTCCTCGGCCACCACCACAGGATCCCTTTGGCCCAACTCGTCTGCTCTCCTCCGGTGCAGCACCATTGGAACTGCCGCAACTTCGGCCGCACGTTAGTCGTAGCCACGTGATGCCAACACCACCGCTGCCCCGGTGTCCACCGTCCGAGTCCACGTTCTCTCCCCCCTGCCCGTGCTCTCGCCAAAGACCTTGTTCCCCACTCCACCAGTGAGGTTACCTCTGGTCCACAATTGGCACTGGCAACCGCTAGCGTATCGATAATTTTCGGACCTGTGCCGATCACGGCACAAGCGAATGACTTTTTCATTATTGTAGCCCCATAGTACCTTCTATAAGTAAACGCAATATAAATCTCAAATAAAGAGTTAGGACAGCAAAATATCGTACTGTATCGAACATAAATTACAATTGTAACCAGTATCTGAATAAAATACATTACCGTATGTGTACTGTGTATGATATCTCACCTGATCCCCTAATTGTTTTGAGCTGTGTAATTTACGCGGTTCATACAGGATGACAATTATTGAACTATATGAAACAAACGTAAATTAAGTACAATTATGGCATGAACACACTTTATTCAAATGTAAGCAACGTCGCTACAGATATTCGGATTTCGGTTATGAAATGTTCGATATGCTTGCATTGCGTGGCGATGATGTGGCGCAGACGAATAGCGAAATTCTGCGTCACCCGCTGAAGTGTCGAAACATCGATGATATCCATGACCGAATGGTTGTTTCCAGCTCAGCAATGGTTTTGGAGTATTTCTGTACACTTTGTTTTTTAACAGTTACAGAAAAAGGTGTGACATGTGTTCAGATCCTGAGAATATGGCGGCCAATCGAGGTCCATGCCAGGGGCCTATACGTACCCTAGAGCAAGAATGCGATCCCCAAAGTGCTCCTCCAGGACATCAAACGCTCTCTTTCGTCGATGGGGTCGAGATCCGTCTTTCATGAACCACATTTGGTTGAAATCAGGGCCACTTTGCATAATAGGGTGAACGCATCTTTCAACACCTTCACATACCGTTCGGTAACCAGCGTCCCATCAAATAATAGCGCACTGATCATTCCGTGATTGGACGTTGCACACCACATTGTAACCTGTTGAGGGTGAAAAGACTTCCCGATCACGAAATGCGGATTCTCCGTCCTCCAAATGAGCCAGTTTTGCTTATTGACCAACCCACCCAAATGAAAATGTTTTTCGTCTGAAAACCGAACCTTATTCATATGCGCCTGCGCCTGCTAATTCCTCCCAGCCCCCCGCCCCCCCCCCCTCCACCGCAGCCACTAATGCACGTTGAACGTTCCAACGCAAACCGTTCAGAAGTTATGACGATTTAATTTCACGTCTGTACAGATTATAAAACAAAATCCTCCCGCTGCGTCTGTCTTCTGAACAGATTATCATACGGTTTTCACCAACGGACGGTATAATTCATGAGGATGGTGTAGGCACAGTCTAACAATATACACAGCTGCGACACCTACTGTGAGAGTTGGTACTAACCTCCTTGGTTGTTACCAACTGACAGTTGCAACGACAGTAGCGCTCCTAGTGGTAGGAAAGGTGCTATAAGAATAATATTAGTTTATAATTACTTTTCTAAGTAAATAACGAAACAGTTTCTGTAATTTTTGCGTTTCAAACACTAGTAGAATATTGGAAGACATAAATCGTGAAATAAATGTAAAAACAGCGGAATTTCCCTCTTTCAGTGATATAAACAACAACGTATTCATGAGAAAAAACTTACGAATATGTGTATAATTTGTAGCTTACTCCGCTGAAAGTGAGAGAATATAAACAGACGAGAAACATTAATTCCTGTTGTGATCTGTTCCAATACGGCAGTAATGATTCTAATATTTTTATACTTCACTCGTCTTTGTTATAAACCCATATACTCTTGAGTATAATTAATTTTGATTATAAACGAATGTTTTGAAGATTCTTGCCGTTTGTCGTTCAGATGTAATAGGAACTGTGGAAATGGTTTCAGCTTTGTTGGCAAACTGTGTTTTGGATTTCGATGCTTTATTGTCACGTTTGTGAGGATTTCTCTTCAGCTACAACTGTAGTGGCTGATCTGGCACATTTAATAATGTAGGTAACGCATTCCATTTAAGTTTCTTATGTTCAACACTTACTGATTTGGCTGGAATTGTAGTGAAGAAATCCTGACGTTTCTGAGTAGAAAACGGACGTCTTTCGTAGAACGTTAGGTCTTCTGTTGTTTATTAGCAATTTCTGCTGTTAATAGAAACTGAAATTCGTAGATTCCAAGATAATGATAAATAAACTGTTCTGAAAAGTACCGTTTCATACCTTTGAATGGGTTTTAGGAAATCTCATCAAGACAAGTGTGGAGCTATTATCTGGTTGTTACATATTTTTATGGCACTACGTATCTTCCCTGTTCTAAAAAGTAAGTTATAATCAATTTAAACGACACTATTCACACTGATCCGATATAGTGTTCAGAAGTGTATCTTGCCAGCCGCCTGAAGCGCTGCTGTCGTGGCGTATAACAAAAATCAGCTGAAGTATCGTGACTGAATTTGATAGACTGTGGTTTAGGTGTATAATTCATAAGTGGCTTAGTGTGGCGAGCAAAAATCCGCGAAATATAAAGCATAAATACTCTTAGGTATAGCAATATTTTCTTTGACTAATGAAATTTACCGTACTTGTGAAAACTAAGAGCTTAAAATAAAGGAAGATGGCGTTATCTATGTCGAGCACATACGTCAGTTGAAGCCTGTCCGCCACCTTGGTGAGCAGTAGAATGCTATTTCTCCGTTAAAACTATGCCTTAAGTTGACTCTGTCAATGCATTGAACTGACAGTCATTGCAAAGTACTGCATATGTAGATAGAGAGGTAAAACTTGACACGCCTGCTTGGAATGACATGGGGTTTATCAGAAAAAAAAGGTTAAAAAAAAAGTCTGGCAGATGGCGCTTCATCTGATCAGCAAAGCAATAATTGGTATAACAAACTAAGACAAAGCAAAGATGACGTTCATTACAGGAAATGCTCAATATGTTCACCATCATTCCTCACCAATAGCTGTAGTCAAGGAATAATGTTGTGAACAGCACTGTAAAGCATGTCCAGAGTTATGGTGAGGCATTGGCGTCGGAAGTTGTCTTTCAGCATCCGTAGAGTTGTCGGTCGATTACGATACACGTGCGACTTCAGGTAACCCCAAAGCCAATCATCGCGCGGACTGATGATTGGGGACCTGGAAGGTCAAGCATGACGAAAGTGGCGGCTGAGCACACGATCATCACCAAACTACACGCGCAAGAGATCTTTTTTTTTTTTTTTTTTTTTGAACTTTTTTTCGGTTCTAATAAAACTCCATGTCATTTCAAGCATGTGTGTCAATTTTTACCTCTCTATCTACATTATTCCGTGATTGATTAAGTTTTCATATTTATACTGACTTTTTGATCACCCGGTACTTTCTTGAATAAATGCTCATCATAACATATTTGAAAAATTAATTTTAACGCTAATTTGCACTCTTTTAACAGGTTGTACATCAAGGCAAAACCGCCGGACGTTTTATTCCTGTTTTAAGTGACATAAAACATCAGCTCTACAATATGAAAAATTCTCCCAGACTTAGCAATATGGCGGAAGTAGGCTTAAACTTTTCAACGTAAGGCGTCTCCCTGTATTCTAACCTCCTTGTGTGAAATTATGTTCATTGTTGTGTACGTGGTTTCGAAATTCAGACTTTTAGTAACTGTCAAGACATAACGTCATGTAATATGTTTGTAAATACATATAATAAAACAAAGTCCTCCTCTCTCTGCCTGTTTGTCGTCGATAAACTCAAAAGTTACTGAACTGATTTTCATACGGTTTTCACCAATGGATGGTGTGATTCATGGGGGAGGTTTAGACGTATAATTCGTTACGGCAAGTGGCAATGGGTGAGTGTGAAGAGCAGAAATTCGCCTAAAAGAGCTATATATTCTGTGACTTATGAATATTACAGTAATGTGACAATGCGGTTGGTAGTAGTTCAATAATTATCACCCTGTGCAAGGTGCTGCGCAACTTCGTAGTAAACTGTCGGCTTAGGGACACTGTACCAGGTTCCGTGGCAGGGATCGTGGTATTCTGATGAGCAATTATTGTTTCTGATCTTTCTAGTAGATTATATCGTCGTGTCGGGCCGAGGTCGAACCGGGAACCTTGCCTTTCGCTGGTAATGCGCGTACCTAATCAGCTATCCAAGCATGACTTGCGATCCACCCTCAGAACTTCACTTCTACTGAGTCATTTCACCGCGATATCCTTTCTTACGGCATTGATAGTACCTCAATATGAGCATGAGGCAGTCTATGAAGCTTGCAATGTAGGGGAGATATACTAAAGCACCTTTCATGAGAAAATTGACTGCTGTAAATGCATGCGTCTTTCGTGCGTACGTGTAAGTCGTCGGCGAACCGCGTCGCGAATGCGTCTATGGCATCGCGCGGTAATAATTGTGCACGCCAAGGCGCCTTGCTGCGGAGTCCGCGGTCGTTCCCTGTCGGAGGTTAAAAGTCGATCACTGTACGTAACAAGAGCCTTGTCTTATCACTATAATTAGTAAATAAGGTCCGTGTGAACTACCGGTTACTCCCTGCTATAAAACATTGTTCCCTGGCCCGAACTGAGCACTGATTCGTTTCAAATTACTTTAATGACAGAAAGTTAATACTGCAGTGGTCAATATACATAGCAGCTCAAACGTTATTACCCACAGACATTAATAATCAAGCCACCATAATTAAAGTTATCCTAGAAAAGTGGCTAAGAAAACATTTATGGCGCAACGGAATTTAGTCGTAAATAAATTGCATTTGAGTGTGTTCTCAGCACTTGTGAAGAACAATATTAAATAAAAGAGGGAAGGTGCTCTAAAACTACAATTTATCGGCAACTTACGGATTATGCTGAACTTAAACATGTTTATTCTGATAGAAAACAAGCAAAATGGGGAACCAATTTTGTTAACACAATAAAAATGCATCTCTTACATGGATTAATGTGAACGGTGCCCAGCCTAAATTATACATGATTTAACGCTAATGGGGGGAAGGATTCATAAACAACACTCATTCCCTCACACACATGCAATGCCACAGAGAAACTAAAATCAGCGTGCTGAGACGAGGCGAAAGCAGACGCCGCTACCGTAGGCGAAATTCAGCAAGTCGGAGGTAGCACAAAACACAGCATACAAAAACACTTTGAAGCTGGCTCTTATCTGTCGTGCCTGTTTTGAGATGGTGCGTGTGTATAGCCAAGTTAAATTACATCTGAATCGGACCGCGAGCAAACACACTAACGGCGACTGGTTTTATATGAGAAGTGGCGTGAACTCAGACTACTAGCTGCAAACCCCTGAAGTCGGAACTCAGACCCACGTGGTTCCGAAAACCGATAAAAAAATAAAGAAAAAATAAAGAAAATTAACTACAGCATGCAAACCATAGAAATGCTGAGAATTATATAAGAAAGCGAATGAAATACAGCTACACGCGATAGGGGGTGATCACAGAGCCAGATCAAGTTCTATCTCAGGAAAACCACAAAAATGAATTAATTACAAATTCGGAAAAATAAGAATTACGACATGCCACCGATGGAAATGTTTAGAATTACATGAAGAAGCCAAAGAAATGCAGCTACACGCGATATGGAGCAATTACAGAGACGGATGAAGTCCAGTCTCAAAAAACTCGTAAAAGTGAAATAATCACAAAATCGGAAAAATAAAATTAAGAATTACAGCATACAACCCATAGAAATGTTTAGAATTACATAAGGAAGCTATTGAAGGAGGTTGTACAAGGCTCAAAGAGAATTGCTGACAAACACAGTACTACCAGTTGGAGAAGAGACAGCAAATTTAAAGTAGGCAGGGAGAGAAGATCGCGAAATATTAGTGGAAATCAGAAGGATACCCGCATAGTTACTTGCCTGATGAGCATGGAACAAACAAGAGTGGAAGCTGAAGGCTTTGTTCTATGAACCAACCACGTGGAACACATATCACTCACGGAAGGAAAGGATGAGAAGATTTTGACAGGCACTGTACAAAAATGAACATATCACCTATTAGAAATTGGGGCCCACAAAGCTAGAAAGTATTTACACAGAGTACATACATCGCCACATGATCACAAAAGGTTTTAACATATCAGGCCGTTATCAAACTGCAACTAGAATCACACACACCACGTTTATCTATTGAATATCTCTGAATTGAAAAACGAGAACACATTTCCGCACACAATCGGAGAAAATATTAAAAAAAAAAAAAAAAAAAGATTATAAGTTAACAAACCTACGTTAAAAGTGCTAGTCAATGAAACGCTACCATCTCAAGAAACAAGAGCAGAACCAACCTTACCTCAGCAGACGACCATCCCAGAAAATCAGACCGAGCGGCCACCGGACGCGGGAAGCCACCGGAAGCCGGAAAATCTAAGAAACAGTGGTGGTGGGACGGAGAGCGTGTACACTCGCGCTGGAGAAGACTCACCGACTAGACTGTAACAAAAGGGTGTAGAAACCTCTTTGATAACCTCAGCAGCTATCGACTCTGAGCCAGAGAGAACGATGCAAAGCGAGATATCGCTCCCCACATTCAAACAGCCATAGATTCTCGCACGTCCACTTAAAAGTAAGACAAGTACCTATTCTCACAGGGACAGTGGTGTAGCGGAGAAGTCACATTTATGCCACATTAATTAATATAATAATAAATTATTAACATAACAAAATAAGAAAAAACTAGCAATATTAACTAAGATTGTAACACATGAAATAAAAATACAATTCCTCAAGCCTTGAAAAGAGTGAGGTTCAAGTTTTAACAAAATGATAATCTAGCGATATTAAATAAATTTTAATCTTACAGAAACATACAAAAATATATGGAAGACGACACAGTCGTCTTTCAAGGTTTGATACTTCCCTCGGACATGGATGTGAGTATTGTCCTTAGCATCAGTCATTTTAAGTACCTTGTAAGTCCAGGGACCGCTGACTATTGCGTTTTGTCCCAATAGCTTCACAAACATTTATTTATTGTCTCTGAGGTCAGTGTTATATAGTTGGTCCGAGTGAGAGTGAGGAGTTTTAAATCTTCTAGAGTGTACTACACAGTGCATGCAAAGAAACAAGGAACTGACGTGACTTCTTCTATCACCAGAAGTTAACTTACTCTTGCTGAGCTCTTTCCTAATACACAGGTCGCACAGTTACACAAGTGGAAAAACTGTGCGACTTCAGGCTGTGAGCATATAGGGAGAACTGCAATATCCAAATCCGATGGACGTTAAACTTTATTTTTTTACTTTTTATAGGACTTAACTAAGGGGTTATCAGTTCCTAAAATTACAAACTACTTATGAACTAGCTACAACTAAGGACGACACAAATATCCATGCCGGAGGGGGGATTCGAACCCCCGACCGTAGTGGCCGTGCAAGCCGTGACTGAAACGCCTCAGTCCTCTCGGCCACCGCGGCCGGCCGTTAAACTGTAAGCGGCTATTTATTTACATTGGAATATAGACGTGACATTTATAATCTATATAAACTACATCTGAGAACAAAACAGTAATTTCTAGAACCGCCGACGACGCCTTAGAGTAAAAAAGAAAACTCGCTTAGGAAAAGTAAATACAATGCAAGAAAAAGGCATTTAAAAAAAAAAAAAAAAACGAATAAACTTCAATAATTATTTTCTTGTTTGCTTTGTTTCTCATGACGAGGAAAAGGTTTCACCGGGGTCTAGTATTTCTTCTTTAGCTGTGTCCTACAGAAAAGCCGGAATATCTGCAAGTGAAGATGTATTCAAGTTCTGAGTAATGCACAAAAATGTTTTCTCTTAGAGTACGGTATACAATTTTAACGAGTGCTAAACAAAATAATTTCTGCCACACTATCGTTTGACATCTTCAGGCCAGAGAGTGTTAAGTAACACACTGCTGACAAACACCAAAATCATTGGATCTTTACAGGATTTAGGTGAAGGAAAATGTGGGAGTGGGGGGAGGGGAGGCAGGTAAAGGGGAGAAGCATACATGAAAGTACTGCCATCTGGCGGATTTTCCGCATAGTAACTGACTGTTAAGCAGGCCTCAGTATGCATTTGACCATCTACATCTACAACTACATCTACAACTATACTCCGCAAGCCACCCGACGGTGTGTGGCGGAGGGTACCTTCAGTACCACTATCGATTTTCCCTCCTATTTCAGTCACGTATTGTTCGCGGAGAGAAGGATTGTCGGTATGCCTCTGTGTGGGCTCTAATCTCTCTGATTTTATCCTCACGATCTCTTCGCGACATATACGTAGGAGGGAGCAATATACTGCTAGACTCCTCAGTAAAGGTATGTTCT
This sequence comes from Locusta migratoria, assembly GCA_026315105.1. Lineage (NCBI taxonomy): Eukaryota > Metazoa > Arthropoda > Insecta > Orthoptera > Acrididae > Locusta > Locusta migratoria. The sequence continues at coordinate 176,934,081 of CM048744.1, read as the reverse complement.
CGAAACTTCGACAAAAGCCCGTACCGAGCGACAGAGCGTCTCACCTGCAGAGTCTTCCACTGGAGTTTAGCGATCATCTCCGTAACGCTTTCACGATTATCAAATGATCCTGTAATGAAGCGCGCTGCTCTCCGTTGGATCTTATCCACTTCCTCTATCAATCCCACCTGGTACGGATAACACACCGGTGAGCAGTATTCAAGCTGTGGGCAAACAAGTGTACTGTAACGTACTTCCTTTGTTCTCGGACTGCATTTCCTTATAATTCTCCCAATGAATCTGAGTGTGGCATCTGATTTACCGACTATTGATTTTATATAGTCCCTCCTAATGACTACTCCCAGATAATTTATGGAATTAATTGCTTCCAGTTGTTGACCTGCTATAGTGTAGCTAAATGATAAAGGATCTTTCTTTCTGTGTATTCGCAGCACATTACACTTGTCTACATTGAGATTTAATTGCTATTCCCTGAACCATGCGTCAATTCGATGCAGATACTCCTGCAATACAATTTTCAATTGTTACAACCTCTCTATATACTACAACATCATCCGCAAAAAGCCACAGAGAACTTCCGATTTTACCCGCAAGGTCATTTATATATATCGTGAACAGCAACGGACACACGACATCTACCTGAGACTCCGTGTCTATGGCCCTCTGAGTGTCGTGGACGAATAGCGCGAGCTGGGTTTCACACGAACGCCTTTTTCGAAACCCATGCTGATTCCTACAGAGCAGATTCCTAGTATCGAGAAATGTCATTATATTCGAACACAATACATGTTCCAAAATTCTACAACTGACCGACGTTAGATATATAGGCGTATAGTTTTGCACATCTGTTCGAGGACCCTTCTCTTCTAGAGACCTACTTTACACCACTGCGAGAAGGGGGGCCAGTTCCTTCACGTACTCTATGTAAAAACGAACTGGTATCCCATCAGGTCCTGCGGCCTTTCCTCTTTTGAGCGATTTTAATTGTTTTCCTATTCCTCTGTCAATTATTTCGATATCTGCCATTTTGTAATCTGTGCGGCAATCTAGGGAACGAGATGTTCTGGAGACAATTGTAAAATTCTTTAATGTGTGAAATATGTCTATGACACTAATCGTTTTAAGGTGAATTTTTAGTTTTTCAATAATTTTTAATAGTTTTCGTGAGTGTAAAGATAGTTTTACTTATTTGTTATGTTTTATCAAAGTGTTGGATGGAACATTAATACCATTGTCTTTTCATAGCTTTTGATACTGACTTGTCGAAACGCGTGAGGCCTTAATAATGTGCAATTGTGGTCAAGACAAAGTTATTTCAAATATATATATAGTCTCTGGTGCTCCGACAGCCGGCGGCGCTCAGCTCGTCCCTTCTCTGGGATCGTAGTTGTCATCTGAGATCCGCACGCGTTGATGGTTTCAAAATGTTCAAATGTTTGTAATGCAAAGGGACTTAACTTGTGTGGTTATTAGTCCCTAGGCTTACAAACTACTTGAACTAACCTAAGAACAATAATCACTCTCCGTCCGCGGCCCACGTTCTGCTGGCGTGGTTCCAGTGGTTCTTTTTGGTCACCGGTGTTCCATGATTTCAAAACAGCTGTAGTTGAAAATTTCACGAATGGGAGAAGCAGTCTTACTGCTATTTTAAGATAAAGCATTAAAAAAGTGGGTGCTATTTCAAGTAACAGACGTCTATGTTTGTTTATTACTTAATACAGCGTTTTATGATTTTGGTGCTCATCAGATTTCTGAAGAAATACATTCTTAAGTTACGAAAAGCTGTTATGATAACACACGTACCTATCTGGCATCATTTGTTAACAGATAATTTAAAGAGTAAAATGAGTAATTTGCCTTGAAACTGCAAACTCCTAAAATCATGCCGTTACGCAAGTGACGACATTCGTCATTCAATTAAAATGATATGAAATGGCAATAAATTGAGGGACGTGACTCGGATTGACCGTGACGTTACAAAAAGGGGGGTGTTAAAACCGAATAAAATGTGAAGTGTTGTCAGACAACTTACTGCAGCTTAATGGAGTACGCGTATAGTGCGACACAGATGCTTGATCAGAGACATGTGGCACTAAATTAACAAACGTTGATCTAGCAGGTTGACGGGCGGGCATAATTTCAAAATGGGCCAAGTGATGGCACCGGTAGTAAAAACTATCGAATGACATTTGATAGAATATACAGTAAATTGAAAGCAATAAATCTATAATCTTCTATATTAATAAAAATGAATTGCCGCATGTATGAAAATGCATCACTTGAGAATGGCTTCACCGATTTGGCTGATCTTTCCTTTGTTCTGTTCGTAATTCTCAGGTCCAGGTTTGTATGAAAGAAAATTTTTGGAAAATCTTCCGTAAAATATCAGAATTTGAGAAGAACGCTTTCAGTTAGGATCATATTCTACATTATCCAACAATCAGCTTATTCATTCGCTACTCGCCTAGCGACCAAAGACACTGTAACGGAGCGAACAAATACGCCAAGGAGGTTAGAATAAAGGGAGATGGTGTTATGCACACAAGGTTAACAGCAAGACAGATTTAACATGAAACGTTGTTTCTTTAGAAGCCCCTCCGTATTATTCTTACCTCCATGGTGTTGTCGGTGGTGGTCATGTCTGTGGAGTGTTGCAGCGATAGAATTGATGTCAGTTCGTTGTACTTCTGAGTGTTACAAACAAATTAAGTACAGATCGTGCTTTATTTTTATTTATTTATTTAGAACAATGCCTTCATTCGACGATTCGCAATGACGATTAATAAAGCGCCAAGGCCAGTTGTTGGAAGTTTGTGGAATAAATCTTGAATAGCCGTGTTTTTCCCCTGAGTTGGTAAACCATTTGCAATGTTCGTTTCCTTTCCTGAGGGAGAGACAAAAAATATCGCTCATCAACAAGTATTACAATGAACGCAACACAAAGACTTTCGAAACGTTATATTTCTATTCCACTCATTGTATTTCAATTAATTGTTTTGTTTCATATCGAATTTCTATCATTAAAGTGTGATCTTGCTCCAGTTATTTTGTTTTCAATTTTAAAACTCTCAAGAAGATATAAACATGTTATGAAAAGCATTTCTATTATGCTTGATGCGAAGTTGTTTTTATGCCTAAATTTATAATCATTCCTGTTCGATGAATACAGCCATTAGAAGTACGGCCATTAGAGCAACTAACCTCACAGATAAAGCAGCTCGAGAGGTCTCTCAATAAACCGTTTCCAATTGATTTACCCATGCATTTTAACTTGTATTTCCAATCAAGGTCCCGATTGCAAAATCAATAAATAAAATCAGAGAGAGGAGGAAGAGGAGATGGAGAGTGGGGCAATAGAATGGATTTAAAGAGGGGGGCTGATATAGACGCAGAGAGAAAGGGGAGATATGGATATGGTGTGAGATAAGAGGGAGTGGTGTGAGGGCGATGGAAAAAGATAGGGGAAGGAGGAGATGGTCAAAGAAATGGGGGAGGAAGCGATGGTGAAATAGAGGAGGGATGAAGGGGAAACCAGAGGGCGAAGAAAAGAAGAGATTAGCGTACATATCGCTCTACTGTATGAACATATGATGATGGCATCCTCTCGGGTAAAATATTCCGGAGGTAAAATAGTCCCCCATTCGGATCTCCGGGCGGGGACTACTCAGGAGGATGTGATCATCAGGAAAGACAATACTGGCATTCTACGGGTCGGAGCGTGGAATGTTAGATCCCTTAATCGGGTAGGAAAATTAGAAAATTTAAAAAGGGAAATGGATAGGTTGAAGTTAGATATAGTGGGGATTAGTGAAGTTCGGTGGCAGGATGAACAGGATTTGTGGTCAGGTGAGTACAGGATTATAAATACAAAATCAATTGGGGGTATCACAGGAGTAGGATTGATAATGAATAAGAAAATAGGAATGCGGGTAAACTACTATGACCAGCACAGTGATCGCATTATCATTGTCAAGATAGATACGAAGCCAACACCGACAACAGTAGTACAGGTTTATATGCCAACTAGCTCTGCCGATGATGAAGAAATCGAAGAAATATATGAGGAGCCAAAGGAAATTATTCAGACAATTAAGGGAGAGGAAAACTTAATTGTTATGGGAGAATGGAATTCGGTAGTAGGACAAGGAAGGGAAGGGAAGATAGTAGGTGGATATGCCCTGGGCAAAAGGAATGAAAGAGGAAGCCGCCTGGTAGAATTTTGCACAGAACATAATTTAGTTATAACAAACACCTGGTTTAAGAATCACAAAAGAAGGTTGTATACGTGGAAGAGACCAGGAGACACCGGGAGATACCAGATAGATTTTATTATGGTAAGACATAGATTTAGGAACCAGGTTTTAAACTGTAAGACTTACCCAGGGGCAGATATTATCTCTGACCATAACTTGTTGGTTATGAACTGAAACTGAAGAAACTACAAAAAGGTAGGAAAATAAGGAGATGGGACCTGGATAAATTGAAGGAACCTGAAGTTCTTAAGAATTTCAGAGGGAGCTTTAGGCAACAATTGACAGAAACGGGGGGAAATAAAACAGTAGAGGAGGAATGGGTAGCACTGAGAGACGAAATAGTGAAGGCAGCAGAGGACAAAATAGGTAGGAAGGCAAGACCTACAAAAAATCCTTGGATATCACAGGAGATACTAAATTTAATCGATGAAAGGAGAAAATATAAAAATGCAGTAAATGAAACAGGTAAAATGGAGTACAGACGACTAAGAAATGAGATTGACAGGAAGTGCAAAATGGCTAAGCAGGAGTGGCTACAAGCCAAATGCAAGGATGTAGAAAAATGTATAAATAGGGGAAAAATAGATACAGCCTACAGGAAAATAAAAGAAACATTTGGAGATAAGAAAAACAGCTCTATGAATATCAAGGACACTGATGGAAAACCAGTTCTCAGCAAAGAAGGGAAAGCTGAAAGGTGGAAGGAGTATGTAGAGGGGCTCTACAAAGTAAATGAACTACGAGACAATATTGTAAGAAGGGAAGAGGATGTAGATGAAGATGAAATAGGAGATACTGTACTGAGAGAAGAATTTGACAGAGCTCTGAAAGACCTAAGTCGAAACAAGGCCCCTGGAGTAGATGATATTCCCTCAGAGCTACTGAAGTCTCTGGGAGAACCAGCAATGACAAAATTGTTTCACCTGGTGTGTAAGATGTATGAGACAGGTGAAATACCCTCAGACTTTAAGAAAAATGTTATAATCCCCATCCCTAAGAAAGCAGGTGCAGACAGGTGTGAAAACTACAGAACCATCAGTTTAATAAGTCATGGTTGCAAAATATTAACGCGAATTATATACAGAAGGATGGAGAAGCTGGTAGAAGCCGACCTCGGGGAAGATCAGTTTGGGTTCAGGAGAAACGTAGGAACACGGGAGGCAATACTCACTTTACGGCTTATCCTAGAAGATAGATTAAGAAAAGGCAAACCTACATTTCTAGCTTTTGTAGATTTGGAGAAGGCTTTTGACAATGTTGATTGGAATAAACTCTTTCAAGTTCTGAAGCAAGCAGGAGTAAAATATAGGGAGCGTAAGGTTATTTACAACTTGTACAAAAACCAGACAGCGGTTGTCAGAGTCGAAGGGCATGAAAGGGATGCAGTGGTTGGAAAGGGAGTAAGACAGGGTTGTAGTCTTTCTCCATTGTTGTTCAATTTGTACATTGAGCAAGCTATAAAAGAAAGCAAGGAGAAATTTGGTGAAGGAATTAAAGTTCAGGGGGAAGAATTAAAAACATTGCGTTTTGCCGACGACATAGTAATTCTGTCAGATACAGCAAAGGACCTGGAAGAGCAATTGAACGGAATGGATAGTGTGCTGAAAGGTGCATATAAGATGAACATTAACAAGAGCAAAACTAGGGTAATGGAGTGCAGTGTAAGAAAATCAGGTGATGCTGAAGGAATTAGATTGGGAAACGAAGCAATAACGGAGGTAGATGAGTTTTGTTACTTGGGCAGTAAAATAACAAATGATGGTCGCAGTACAGAGGATATAAAATGCAGAATGGCAATGGGTAGAAGAGCGTTCTTGAAAAAGAGAAATTTGTTAACATCGAATATTGATTTAAGCCTAAGGAAGTCCTTTCTGAAGGCATTTGTATGGAGTGTTGCCTTGTATGGGAGTGAGACATGGACGATAAACAGTGCGGACAGGAAGAGGATTGAGGCTTTTGAAATATGGTGCTACAGAAGAATGCTGAAGATTAGGTGGGTGGATAGCGTAACTAATGAGGAGGTACTGAACAGAATTGGGGAGAAAAGGAATTTCTGGCATACCTTGACTAAAAGAAGGGATAGATTGGTAGGACACATTCTTAGACATCAAGGAATTGTGAATTTAGCGTTGGAAGGAAGTGTTTGGGGTAAAAATCGCAGGGGAAGACCAAGAGATGGATACAGTAAGCAGATTCAGACAGATGTAGGTTGTCGCTCTTATGTGCAGATGAAGAGGCTTGCTCAGGATAGGGTATTGTGGAGAGCTGCATCAAACCAGTCTCCGGACTGAAGACCACAACAACAACATCGCATACAAATTAGCTACTGCTAAGCGCTGCCCGGTTTGCTAGAAAATATATAAAATCGGGAAGTATGTGAAGTAGTAGTGGCCAGACTTTAAAAGTGTTTTAAAAAATAGCAAGGTTAAATTAAGCGAAATGAAGTCAGTGTTTATGTAATATATAATGGAGAGGGGGAGGAATGGAAGGGGGTTTGACGTGCGAAGAACAACCGGAGAGGAATAAAAATGGGAAGGGGCTGCTAGGAGAATCGAATCTGAGACCTTGGTGGGGGAAGATAACCGTCTCGAAGAGAGAACGGAGTCGAAATGAATAAGATAGGTCTAATTTTGTTCAGGCTGTCATCATAGTGTCACAAAATAAATGGTTTCTTGTGATAAGCTGATCATTTTAGCTCTAATTCGTCACAATAGTGTTCGGTTTCTGAGAAGTGATATTGCATTTGCTGGTGTCCAAGAAACACGCTTCTTCTACCCGCCAGTATTCCCCACAATTAAAGAGTTTCGCGCCACCCCAACTTGACAGTGACTCTAAGGCGCCTACGGAAGTCACGACTACATTTTTGAGAAGAGATTTGTGCGGCGTAATTCAAGGTCGGTTCTGATGCGAGCTAATTGCCACAGTGATTCAGACCTGGGGGAGGAGGGGGGATGGAGGAGATTACGGCGGAATTGGTTTCGACTGCCTCGTCTGCGGTTTCCTCCCCACTCGACCACCCAGTCCACCAGCCCGTGGCGGGTCCCCTGGGGCTGCTGGTTACTGCTGTCCTAGCCAGCACATGCCACACTTTGGAAACCAAGTAGACCGAAGAATACCGCAAGAATTTCGCCAAAACAGCATCCACTCAGTTCAGAAGATAACAAGTGCAGTTAAAGTGCTTCACAGAGCAACCAGCAATTGGGACAGTGTCGTAAGACTGGTCAATAGAGACGAAGGGTATCTGTGTGGTAAGAAATCCAGTGATAGCAGCGTTACAGTCCGCGTCACGTAGGGAGGCGGCTCAGTTTTCAGACGTTCTGCTCATCCTTCTCCATTGCTGTACTGGCAGCCAATAATAATCATTCTCTATGCGAGCAGCTGGCCGATAATTACGCATTGTTTCTTCCTCAGGATCCACTGTTGGCGCTCTGCCGTATATCTCCTCTGCGAGGGGCGTTTGAATAGTCAGTGCGAAGTCCGAGAGATGGCACCACCGTCGCGTATCGATGTCATGTTTAGCTAGTAGCATCTTTGGAATGAACGCACACCAAGTTTCAGCCATATTGGTCTGTTTCTTTGTGTTTGGCAAAGAGGTATATAAACAACATAGAGAGGCTACAGGCAAGCTACAGCGCTCTGGGTGGCAGCACTAAGCAACATTGGGCGCCATATTTGAGAACGCCAGTTTGATGCAGCAGAGTAGGCAGACGTTACTGTTTGTAGTCTAAACCAAAGTGTAAGCCCTATTATTAGTGGTAAATCATGCCCAGTGTATGTTCGGCGTACAACTGCAGCAACTGCAGTGATAAAACTGTTGGTATATCATACTTTAGGTAGCTATAAAGAAAGAGTTATGTAATTATATAGGTCGTTGTATATGGCGTGTATTTGTTTATAAACAATCATTTTCGTTTCCTGAGCACCCTCAGAAGCCAAAAGCTGTAAGGAGAGTACCAAGGAAACGTCAAATTGTGGAGAGCTTGATAAATACGTAATGTACTTCAAAGCATGAAACATCATTTGAACCACAGGCAGAATAAAAGTAATTAAAGATTTTAATGAAATTCACCTGCATTTAGAGGGAAGATATGTCGGCAAATACAAACGATTATTGACATTATACTAACCGCAAATAATCAAATAATGCAGCAGTTCGACGATTGTAAACACACTTAGGATGCAATAGTAAAGGAGAAATGCTATTCTTAGTGGGAATTACTTTCTGAAATGCGTCGCCCAGAAATTACGGAAAAATTGAGAATGGCAATGATTAATATAAAACCTATGATACAGTGTCAGCAGACGCTCAGTATCACCTGGCGTGACACTGACGTTCTCAAAGATGCGGCATCCTTTCCAATTGGCTACAACTATGGCGACGCTGTGGCCAGTCTATGTTGTTTAAAAATGTTCAAATGTTTGTAACTCTATCGGACCAAACTGCGTGGTCATCAGTCCGTAGCTTACAAACTACTTAAACCTAGGTAAACTAACCTACGGACAAACACACACACCCATGCCCCAGGGAGGACTCGAACCTCCACGGCGAGCAACCGCGCGCTCCGCAGCGAGACGCTTTAGACCGCTCGGCTACTCCACTGCGGCTATGTTGTTTATATAGGTCTTTAGCTGTCATTCGTGTGAATCACGGAAGTCGAGTGATTGTCAAAGAATGGACGAAAAAGAATTTCGTGTGGTGATTAAACATTACTTTATGAAAGGAGAACGTCTCAGAAGACTAAGGAGAAGATAAACATTATGGTGACTCTGAACCTTTGGTTAGAACACTTTATGGTTCAAAATTTTCGGAGTGGCCATTAGGGCACAAGTGACGCTGAACGTTCTGTACGCCCTGTAGAGGTTAAGACTCCAGAAATTATTGATAAAATTCATGATATGGTGACGGATGACAGGTGCATGGGATTCCTAGTGCTGTGGGCATCTCGAATGAACGGGTACATAATATTTTGTATAAACATTTGGACATGAGAAAGCTATCTGCATGATTGGTGCCAGGAATGCTCACTTTTGTGTCCCAGCCTCGTCGCCGCTTTTGTGTCTCGTTTCGGTCGTAGGTGTCGGTGGCCGAGTAGAAATACCAACACAGGAATAATGGATGCACGCTTGTGCAGGTAGGAGTTGACCAGCCAGTGGGACAGCAGAAACTAGAAACACTAGAGTAAATTAAAACGAGATCTATATTTCTTAGAGACTTAGTAATACTTAACTTTTACATAGCTCAGTACTGCAGAATGCTGATACATAGTTGAGCTAGAGGCCTGCCTAGTGCCTGTCCGATAGCCAAGTCTTCACTGGTGCCTATCTGATTCCGAAGTGTTAACTGGTTCCTATCTCAGTTCCAAGTGAACGATGTCGTTCAGTGGTGGCCACGAGCGCAGTTCTAGCAGAGGGCGCTCGTGGCCACCATCGTAAGAACGCCGCGCCGTGCGTGCATGGCGGCGCGCGGCGAAAGTAGGTGGCGCGCACTTTGGAATTGTGCGACACCACACTCACACTTTACGAAAAACGGCATAGTGTGAAGTGTTGCAAGGAAGGTTTGCAGTTCTTGAGGAAGAAACCGTAGGATTTTAAGCATTGTTTCGTCACTGTGGGTGAAACATGGATACATTACTATATTCCTGAGACCAAAGAACAATCTATAATTGGGTTACCAAGGAAGAATCTGCGCCAAAGAAGGCGAAGATCGGAAAGGTTAAGGCGACTGTCTTTTGGTGCATATTATTCGTCGTTATTGGACCGTTTGAAATCCGAACTGCAAGAAAAACGCCGGCGATTGGCCTACAAAAAAGTCATATTCCATTACGACAATGTACCAGCACACACTTATCAGTTCTGGTGGCAAAATTATTAGAAATAGGATTCCAACTCGTTTAACATCCCCGCTATTCTTGGCTCCCTCGGACTATTATTTGTTCTCCAATTTGAAGAAATAGCTGGCGGGACGAAGATTTCATTCGAACAAGGAGGTGATTGCAGACATTAACAGCTGTTTGGCAGGCTTGCACAACTCCTATTATTCGGAAGAAATCAACAAATTAGAACAGCGTTGGACGAAGTTATTTTCTATTATTTGACGTCACAGAAGTTTGTTTAATTATCAAATATTAATTAGTTCATGCAAGAGGCGTATTGTTCTAGTTAAGATGGTATGCTAATTAGTATCTCTGATAAAACTAATTAAATTCTTTTCTCATAATACTGAAGTAGGTATTATTACGTTTCACAAGTGATTTTAGGAAAGTTGTGCCCTCATTAGTTTCTGTATAATTAAGGTTTATTACGAAATTATTGTTGACGCACCTATTCCATTAAAGATATAATGAAACACTACTAATATAACAGAGATTTGTACATCAATTTAATTAGTATTTCAAAGACACAGAAGCTGAATTACTTAGTATTATTTACGCCACCTTTTACTGTAACGAGTTGCAGGTAATTTTTTACTGTTCCATTGTAATGAGTTTAATTTACCTAATTAAGAACATGTAATTTTCCGTGACATTTTTTGGATGATATAAATAGGATGCTTTCGCACCATGTAAGTGAGTCTTGTTTCATCTTTGTTAGGAGGCACAATCCACGCCAGTAATGAGTATGGTTTCGAGTTTGGTTTCATCTCTGAACGAGGGTACTATCAACAGTAGTAGGGAGTATTGTTTCGAGTCGTGTAACGTGATCTAAGGCACAATCCACGTCACGATGAACTCTAATTTGAACCATTATAGTAAAAGATCTTCAGTGTGAGTCGTGTGGAAAGTGTTTCTACCGGTATTATGAATGGTCTATTAATATTTGTGCCACACTAAAATGTACACCTCGAACTTTTGTATTCCACACAAGAACTGTGAAAATTTGTATTACTGAAAGTGTGTACTAGGTAGTAGTAACTGTTATCAGTGAGACTTGTACTTTGGCCATAACTGGGGGCAACTGGACACTAATAATTCATTAAAGTGTCTATGAACTGCAATTCTACGTGTCGCTTACATTATTTCTAGTAGACTAGTTTTGCCCAATGAAATTTCAGCCAGTCGTGACCGAGAGCGCTGATCTACGAGAACTTCATGAGGCCAACGAGCTTACGACCTGGTTCGTCCCAACGTGAGTGAGGTTTCGTCATTATGAGCAACGGTTTTTCCAATTTACAAGTGAAATCAAGCGTTGATTTTAACAATAAAACGACTCCTCCTAGTCCTGTTACGCATTTAGTAGCAAAGGTAACGTAATTTCATCGTGAAACTTCCGGAAGATTAAAATTGAGTGCCGGAACCGGGATTTGAACTTGGGACCTTCGCCTTCGTGGCGTGAGTAATCACTCTACCGTCTGAGTTATCCCGGTACACTTCAAAGACTTTAATTGAGTTTGTGACACTTGCGGGGAGTGACACTTGCGGGGAAAGGGAATGTGTAGACACTTGCGGGGAGACCCGGACGCTGCAGGTAGTGAACAGGGTGTTCCAGAAGTAGGGATACACCACCCCTACTCCACGCCCTCCAGCCGGACTTCTTGAGGAGGAGAGTGATACGGATATCTGATTGTAAACCACTGCCTATTACCAAAAATGTTCAAATGTTTGTTAAGCTTAAGGGACTTAACTACGGGGTCATCAGTCCCTAAACTTACAAACTACTTATGAACTACTTACAAACTAGGACGGCACAAATATCCATGCCCGAGGGGGGATTCGAACCCCCGACCGTAGTGGCCGTGCAGACCGTGACTGGAGCGCCTCAGTCTCCTCGGCCACCGCGGCCGGCCTGCTGCCTATTACCTTAGATCTTTTTGACTGTACTGGAGTTCCGCGTACTCCGTAATTTATATTTATGCAGTTAACAGGCAATGTAATTTATAACCAACTATTGGCTGCCAATTTCGCTTCATTTTTCCTGGAAGTCTTGCAACTTATTTCTCCCTGTTGGTTTATGCCACGTTCAGAGTAAAAATGGTTCTATATGACGGTGACAGAAAATTGAATTTATCTTTAGCATTTTTCGGTGTGTGAGATTCCCTTACACATTCCGTATTTCATACATTTCTTAGATGTATTTGTAATACGAATACAGCCAAATAGTTTTGGGGTCTACGAATAAACACTTCAAGCATGTAAAATATTCATTGACTTATTATTAACGTTTTTAAATTGAATATTTAAGTTTGCGTCTCCTATTACAAAGCATAGCAGCTATTTTTAAAGAGATGGAAGTTGCGTGATAGTGGGGTTAACTACACAGCGGTCAATTACATCAACGTATCTGTTCAGGATGCCTAATATATTTATTTATTGCGCAGGTGTCTTGATATGCTTAGTGTTCTGAATAATATGCTTTTAGGAGGTATGACTGTGGAAAGTCATCGTCTTGTAGTAGCAGATAATGTCTTAATAACTCTCCAAACATGATCACTATTAAAATACCTTTTTGTTTTCAGGAGGAACACTCAACTAATTAATACGTAGTTAGAAGAAGTTACTATATTGCTCTTCAGCTTGCAAAGGGTTGTGCAATTTCACTGAGTTTCGTGTTATGTTGACAGTGTGGAAACTGGACAACAGCAGTGCTAGACTTCTTGGTGTGCCAGTACCCAGGAAAAGCCATTATCCCCTCAAGTGTTCCAGCCCCACTTTAATTCTGCCACTACCTCGCCTTCTACTTTCCAAATTTCACAGAAGTTCTCCAGCAAACCTTGCAAGACTAGCAATCCTGGCAGAAAGGCTATGTCGGAGACATGGCTTAGCCACGACCTAAGGGATGTTTCCAGAATGAAATTTTCACTCTGAGGTGGAGTGTTCCCTGATATGAAACTTCCTGGCAGATTAAAATTGTGTGCCGGAACCGGGATTCGTACCTGCGGCCATTGCCTTTCGCAGACAAAAAGTACAGTTCTGAGGACGGACCGTGTAGCGTGCTGGGATAGCTTGGTCGGTAAGACTTTTGCCTGTGAAAGGCAAAGGTCCATGGTTCGGATGTCGGTTCCGGCACACAATTTTAATCTGCCACAAAGTTTCATATCAGCACACATTCTACTGCAGAGTGTAAGTTTCATTATGTAATTTATTCATATTACTGACGTTAATACGTTAATAGTTTTTACATGCTTCCGGGTGAAAGATATTGTCAGTTCTTTTTACAAGCAACATAATCACCGATCCTCAGTGTTTGCGTTACAATATGATTTTTTCGCCCCAAATGATGAATGTATTATCTATGGGAAGATTATTTCTTCTAGTCTCGACTGAGTTTATAATTATGTCAACAAGTTATTTCTGGTGCGGATCTGTCTCTATTAAAATTTATACGACACTGAAAATGTATATGGACTGTTCGTCATCCCTGTATAATCAATTTTTGTTGCATGCTTGAATAATATTTTTTAACAAATTATTATTTAATCAAAATAGCCAATATTTTCCTTGTTTTACATTTTAGCATCACCGTATGTGACAAGAGGAATAAAATGTAAACACTTGTACTGTACTAAAATCGGACACTATGGATGTAAACCGATTTCATGAATGTATAAAAGTATGAAAACCCATTTCACATATATTGTCGTGGAATCGTAAGAAAACTGATGCTGCTTGTCAAAATGATATTTCGACCCCTATGTAAGCTACAAACCAAAGGACTGACAGTACAAATAAAACAGTCTTTCTCTTGAGAACTGTAGTTATGTTGCTTACAAAAAGAACTATGGGTGTATCTGATGTAGGCACGTGTAAAAACTGTAACCATCGCATTGACGTTGGAAACTACCGTCAACTAAAGCCAACTACATTACTAAATGTGTAATAATACTACGATAAACCGTTAGCTGAATTTCCATTTAACAAGGTGTAGAACTGCAACTCTCAGGTCGACTTCACATGGCCCGTAATGAGGAAAAGGGATTCTTGCCCCCCAAAAAAAAAGTTCAAATGTTTGTAGAGTCTATGGGACTTAACTACGTGGTCATCAGTCCCTAAACTTACAAACTACTTATGAACTACTTACAACTAAGGACGGCACAAATATCCATGCCCGAGGGGGGATTCGAACCCCCGACCGTAGTGGCCGTGCGGATCGTGACTGGAGCGCCTCAATCCCCTCGGCCACCGCGGCCGGCGATTCTTGCCCTCAGTCAGGTTACATAGATGTTGGTTTCAGTACAGTCTAACATATACAGTCGCGACTATCAGTGCAGTGATAGTTAATACCAGTTGACAGTTAATACGACACTAGTGCCCCTAGAGATGGGCAAACTGCCAAAGGAGTAATATTTGTTTATAATTATTTTTGTACGCAATTAACGAAATATTTAGTACAATTTTTGAGTTAGAAACATTACTAAAATTTCGAGAGACATACATAATCGCAAAATTAATGTAAAAAAGGCCTAATTTCACTGATTCAGTGGCTCAAAGAACGACTTCGTCACGAACAAATGCTTACGAATATGTGTATATTTGCAGCTTATTTCGCTGAAAGCTATTATGGCCTGTTCTTACTATGACAGGCAGTATTTTTCCACGGTATGGAGTCTAATGATTCGCACATTTTTATAGTTTTACCCGGCTTTCTTATACGCGCATATGCTTTTGATGTAATTACTTAAGCTTACATAGCCTATGTTCTGAAGATTCTACAAAAAGCTAGTGTACATCCACGTTATATTCATAACACTTTTCCATTATCTGTCTTACAATGAAAATTTGGTCTGTTGTTGACGTGCCCTGCCGAAAGTCGCACTGGTAGTCTCCGAGTATTTCTTCTGTAATTGGCGCAAATCTCACAGCGATGACTTTCGCTAATACATTGTACACCACACTGACTAATAGAAAACAACGATAGTTTTCACAAATTGTTTTGTCCTTCTTCGGGTATTTAATGGCCATGTTCCACTGGTCTGGCATTTCTTTCTTTTCCCATATTAGATGTTCACCTCCATCCTATATCATCACAGATGAACTTAAATTACTTCTCCAAATTTCTCCTTTCATTTCTTCGCAGCTTTTTTATAACATTGGGGAAAGGCTTCAACCCTTTCTTACTCTCTTCCCAGTCACTTCGTTCCTTTCATGCCCTTCGACTCTTATAACCGCTGTCTGGTTTACGAACAAGTTATATACAACTTTTTGTTCCCTAAATATTTTTTGTTATTTTTTATTTATGAATTTTGCCAGTTATGAACCGCATACAACTTAAGATAGTGGTGTTTATTTCTCTTCTTTTCTTATAGCACGTCTTAATTTTCTCTCCAACTGCTCGTCTATGCTTATCTATCCACACTCTACTTCGTAAAGGATTTGGCTTACCTTTTTCGTAGGATGCGTTTTCTATCAGTAGCCTGTAACGATTCCTGTCATATATTATTTCCTCTATAACATCTATCTTGTTTGCATATTTCTTCACTGCTTCTATCCATCCTACAGTTTTCTTCAGTTTATTAACGTAATCAATGTATATATAACAACTATTAGGTATGAATTCACGTGTGTTAGGTCGTTGCTGTCGCTACAAGTGATAAACGTGCCGCGGCGGAATAACCATGCGCACTAAGGCGCCTTGCTCCGTTGCGCGTGGTCGTTCCACATCGGAGGTTCGAGTCCTCCCTCGGGCATGTGTCTGTGTGTGTGTGTGTGAGTGTTGTGTTTAGAATAAGTTAGTTTAACTCTTTCATTCCCAGTGTTGTTCCTAGGTAACGGCATATTAAAAGTTGATTTATACCGTATTTTGGGCATCAATCCTTAAAGTTGTATTTTTGTTGATGAACAACATGCTTCTAGTACATTTTGCGGCTTAGTACGGCGTGTAGCCACTTCTGAGGCATTAATCTGTCCATCTTGGAGATTGTGTTGTGTTGTCGTCTGTACGACCTAAGAGTGTGAGAATGAGTGTGGTTCCTTTTATTTCTTTCCAGCAGTGAATTATCTTGTCTTTGGTGCTGTGACAAAGATTATGCTACCTTATTGATCTGGCAGTGTTAACTATCAACAAAATAACGTCTAAGTAATAAGGTACCTCGATACAAACGACTGGTTGTGCATGAAATACATGACATAAAAAATCAATAGATCGGCCAAAAATTTTAAATCACATAATTTGATGTTTACTGCACTGTTTTGATACAGAAAACACTGACTTTTACTTTTTCTTAAGCTGATTTCATTATGTGGGACTGAAAGGGTTAAGTAGTTTGTAAGTTTAGGGACCGATGACCACTGTAGTTAGGTCCCATAAATTTACAAACATTTGCACATTTTCTTGATTAACACTAGAGAGCCAAATTTCTCCCTCAACCACGTGCGACCTAGCTAAAGATCACTTTATAAAGACAGCAGTATGGATATAACGGTGACATCCTTCTTTTAAGATTTAAAGCTTAGATAAACTGTAAAGTGGTGAATCATTTTCCGTGAAGCACGTCAGTTGCAATTAGTGAAGATGAATATAGAGGATATTACAACGGACAGAATGCCGAGCACGTACGAAAATTGAACGTTACAGCGTAAGAAGGAGAAGACTAATTGAAAAGAAGACAGACACACACACATTCATGCTTTTGTAAATGACACCACAGTTATTTCCTCCCGTGAATGCAATCTATTTGAGGAATGTGAGATTAAGACTCATATGACTGGAAATAATCATCTATGTAATGAAAAAAAAAACAACAACCAGATATGTAATAAAAAAACTAAAACAAGACGGATATTACAGTGACACAGACGGGGAACAAAACCACGAGCAGACGAATCTAAATAAATGGCATTTGCACTGTAGTTAAGAGAAATGAACAGTATATGAGGAAGCTGACGAATGTGTTAGTTTCTGCGGTAATTTGTTCTCGCAGGCAGACAAAATAATGAACAGCAGAGCTGGTAAATGAAAACTGTAATGTGTGCCTTCCGCAGATGAGAGAATATGTGTATGTGTGCGCGCGCGCATTACGAAACTTGTGGCGGAGTGAGGTCTGGCTGGTTATTAGCGGAATGAGAGCAGACCGCTATTTCGCGGTTCCCGGCTGGCGGTGGTCCCTTCTCCGCCTTTTTGCGGGCTTCGGACTACCGTTTTAGTGCCGGGCCACTCAATCAGCGGTCCAGACTCTTCCCGTCAATAGCGAGGCCTGTGCTGGCAGTAAACGGCGAGTCGGGCCAAAAAACGAAAGCCAAGCGCCTGCGCGGTTTTGCATTTCCTCGAACGCGTAAAAAGAGCCCTGAGCGGCGGAGCCGCGATCTGGCTGAGCGATTGCCTCTGTTGTTGCTGCCGCGCTTCCGAGAACGGTCTCCCGGCCACGGGAAAAAGTTGCCTACCTCGGAGGTGGCCTAAATTTCCCGGAAAACCTAATTCGCGAACAGTGCCTTCCTGTGTCCTGGGAGGCGAAGCGTAAGTAAGCTATGTGTGTGGGACACCAGCGATGGGTGATTGGGCACGTTCCGGTGACTCGCTGAAGCTCTCTTTAAATGTGAACTAAAGTGAGATAACACCCATAACGAAGATAAATACGAGAGTGAACAACTTACTAACATTGTATAACTACTGTATGGAATACACTCTTTAAAGGTCTACATCTACATGGTGTAACGATACTGCTGACTCCCTCATATCAATGTTATCGTACGATACCGTCTGCCTGGTCCTCTCATCTCAATGTCATCCTACGATACCGTCTGCGTTGGATCCGGAATCGTATGGTTCAGTTGTGATATATGTTGCGTGTGAAGTTAAAAACGTAATAGCCAGCCTAGGAATCAGTGTTGGACAGTGTCTGGGTGAAACTGTGATTAAAACGAGTGATAGTTTTCATTAATTAGGAGATTCATATATTTGTTTTCCAGACAGTTCTATATACAATAGTTGCGTCATTGTATGTTATTTCAAGTTTTAAACAGACGAATTGTAAAATCTTTTGTAAAAAACAAAAAGAAATGAAAATTAATAGCATTGTATGTATGTTAGGCTCATAAACAAGTTGTGTTGACCAGCTAATTACGTTATTTCGACTATTACATTAATTATCAATAGTGTTATTCTTTGTATATATTGACTGAAAAGAGATTTTGAGTATATTTTGTGAATGGCCAGAAAATTTGATAGTTCAGTATATGTTAGGAACATGTATGATGTACTCTAACAAATTAATTAACATTTAACATCGCACTTTGTTGTCAACACAAAGATCGGAAATTTCGTCTTAAAAACACATGCGCCATATAAAATTATTGTATGCATAGTTTTCATTTTATATTGTGATTATTTTTGTATACGTGAAATGTTTTACTGTTGTGTTCGTTAATTGTAAATTAGTATATTCGATTGTTATGAACAATGGATAATGTAACGTCATTATTGCCGAAGTTATATATTTGCCTCACCGCCTTGCGTGGGGGAGTTGGAGTTTTAGTCGTTTGTCAAGTGCTCTGGAATCCATGTCACTCTGTGTTTTGAGAATGGAAGTACTACCAGCTAAGTTCTGATGTATTGAATTTGTACTGTCTTGGTGGAGAAGTTTGATTCAGATTAAATAAGAAAATTGTACATATCGACTATTTATTTCTACCACGACGCCCCAGGAGAATAATGTTGCAGCGAGCAGAACCCCCATACATCGAAATATTTAAAGATGAGTATTCTGTTTGAAAGTGGTAGAAAGGAACTGTAATTACTTAAATAGTATACAAATGTTATAATGGGATACTCTGCAAATCACATTTAAGTGCCTGGCAGAGGGTTCATCGAACTACCATTATACTAATTATCTCGCATTCCATTCTCGAATAGCGCGCGGAAAGAAAGAACGCCTGAATCGCTCCGTTAGAGCTCTGATTTCTCGTATTTTATTCTGATGGTCATTTCTACCTATGTAAGTGGGGGTCAACAATATATTTTCGCATTCGGAGGAGAATGTTGGCAATTGGAGTTTCGTAAGTAGCCCATGCCACAGCGATAAGGGCCGTTGTTGTAATGATTCCCATCTCAGATCCTGTATCATTGCCATAGCGCTGTCTCCCCTGTATCGTGACAATACGAAACGAGCTGCCCTTCTTTGGACTCTTTCGATGTCCTCCGTCAAACCCACCTGATAAGGATCCCACACTGGGCAGCAATACTCCGAAAATGGACGGACAAGCGTAGTGAATGCAGTTTCTTTTGTAGTTCTGTTACATCTTGTAAGGGTCCCCTTTCCTACGACATCATCTGCGTGTTGTTTCTAGTTTAAGTCTGAAGTAATAGTAATTCCTAGGTATATAGTGGAGTTTACGGCCTTCACTTTTGATTCATTTGTCTTGTAAAAGTTTAACGGATTTATTTTCTTACTCATGTGGACTACTTCACACTTCTCACTATTTATAGTCAATTGCCAATTTTACACCATAGTGTTATCTTGTTTAGATTGTTCTGCAGTTGGTTTTGATCTTAAGATGATTTTACTAGACGGTAAATGACGGCGTCATCTGCAAACAACATAAGAGAGCCACTTAGATTTCCCCCTAAATCGTTTATGTAAATAAGGCACAGCAGAGGACCAAGAACACTACCTTGTGGAACGCCCGATATCACCTCTGGTATAGTTGATGCCTTACCATCGATTACTACGAACTGTGTCCTCTCTGACAGGAAATCCCCTATCTAATCTGAAGTCATCATGGGTAAAATATAGCCAGGGATAGGAAGGTTATTTACAACTTGTACAAACACGAGGCAGCAGTTATTAGAGTCGAAGGGCAAGAAAGTGAAACATTGGTTGGGAAGGAAATGGGACAAGGTTTAGCCTTTCTCCAATATTATTCGATTTGCACATTGAACAAGCTGTGAAGGAATGCAAAGAGAAATATGGAGTAGGGATTAAAGTTAAGGGTGAAGAATTAAAAAATTCGCTGTTTGCTGATGACATTTTAATTTTGTCAGGGACATCAAAGGACCGGAAAGAGCATTTGAACGCTTTGGATACTGTCTTGAAACTAGGCTATAAAAAGAACATTGACAAGGGCAAGGAATATCGACTAAGAAAATCGTGCGATGTTGAAGGAAACAATAAAGGTGTTGGATGAGTTTTATTTTGTTATTTGCGCTGTAAAATAACAACATTAGTCGCACTACAGGGCATAAAAAATGACGAATGTCAGTAGGAAGAAATTTGTTTCTAAATAGAGAAATTTGTTAGAAGTGAACATTAATTTAAATGTAAGGCAGTCGTTTCTGAAGGCATTTGTGTGGAGTGTTGTCTTGTACAAAGTGAAACATGGACGATAAACAGTTCAGACAGTAAAAGGATAGATGCTTTTGAAATGTGGTGCTCCAGAAGAATGCTGAAGATTAGATGGGTAAATGCGTAACTAATGAGGAGACACTGTCTAGAATTGCGGAGAAAAGCAATTTCTGACATACCTTGACTAAAATAACGGATCGGTTGGTAGAACACGTTCTCATACATCAAGGTGTAGTGAATTTAGCATTGGAGGGAAGTGAGCCATGAAAAAAATCGAAGAGGGAGGCTAAGAGACGAATACAGTATGAAGGTTGAAATATATGCGGGTTGCCGTTCTTATGAGGAGATGAAGACGTTTGCTCAGGATAGAGGAGGGTGGAGAGCTTGCCCCAAACCAGTTGTAAACTAGCTGAAAACTCGTCAATACTCGTGTATTTATTTGTTCCGATCTTCTGTTACTCAACTCGTCTTCCATCCTCTCTCTGTCAATTTCGTCCTCTCTTCTCGCTCAGTCCAAATCCTCCTCTATATATGAAGATTTACATATACTCACCAACGTATATGGTGATCACTCAAACAGTACTCTTCACCTATTCACCATACTGTGCCCTGCGGTGTATAAAATCCTTCTCCATGTAAAAATAAAAAAAATAAATAAAAAATACAAATATATGTTAAATATGATGGTGATCGATCAAATCAAATATGTCGTTCATCCCATCAGTTATGATCGAGAGCGCATAAAACATTATGATTTTTGCAGATACACGAATGTTTCCACTTTCCTTTGTAATTGTCCTGATTTTTCTTCCCGAAACATTTTCCACGACAATAACTAACAAAACAAAAGAATAAGTACGAATAATCATTATTATAATTTTGAGCTGAGATCTCCACATAGCAACCCCCCAAGTGGTAAGTTGGCGATACCCCGTAAAAAACTGAACACAGGTCTTGCATGAAGACAGGATGAAGCTATACAGGGCTGTGAAAAACGAAGAAAAATAGAAATACAAGTGCAAGATATGAAACATAAATAAGCAATAAGAGCTGTGCCGATGAGGTCATGGCGATCTGTCAAATCGTATATGTCTTTCCTATCATAAGTATGATAGAGAGCACATAAACAATTATGAATTTTTGCAATTTGTCCGAATTTTCCGATTTTATTTGTAATTGTCCTGAATTTTTTCCCTGTAATCTTTTCCAGGATCGTAACGAAGAAAACGAAAGAATAATTAATACATCGCCAGAATGTATAATTCATACAAAAGTCCCACATGAAAAGCACCTTCAAATGTTCCCGATTTTTTTATTTTTTCGGGAAACTTTTTCGATTTTTCTTTTCATAAAAACTTACGAAGACTATTTTCAAACCTTATCCACCCATTCTAAATTGATGCAGTTACCTCTGAACAGCATTTAATTTGTATTTAGAAAGTTCGATTCCTTTTCCTCTTCTGAATACTTATCTATTTTTATCAAGCAGTATGTATTACCCTCAAAATAATTTTTTTTTTTTAAATTGGAATGAATATATTTCGTTGCTCTTCGATCATTTTAAACATGATGGCTTGAGTCTTTTTTAAACTTTCAACATATAGTCAAAGACTAACAAAAAGTATACGTATACACAAGTCCTTTCGCAGTCCCACTATGGCAAGGCTACTCATTCTTGTCCAACTCGCTGATAAGGGCGCTTAAACGTCGAGACAAATAAAAAATAATGAAAAAGCATCCTCTTCTGTTCCATCTGTGCATTTATTAAGATTTGTTAGAACTAATCAACAAATTTCTTCAATTTTAGCTCCAGTGGAAAATCATAATGTGACAAGTCTTAAGACCACGTGAAGTTTTATAAACATTTGATCGTTTTTAGAGAGCATCATATTTCCTCTAATGTTTACGTGTTTTGTGGCACTGTACTGTGAGTTATGTTATGCACTCTGCAGGGAAGTAGATTTCGTGGTGACACCGAACTAGACATATTCACATAATAACCAAACGTAACTGTTGGGTTTTGCTTCTGGGTACAGTGTTCAGTCCAGATTGTTGATATGCAATACGTTTATCGTTACTCCAGTCGTTCTATACAGAATTACAAGCTTTTCCCACATCCTCCACCAAATTTAGCTTTATCTTTCGCATATGAACTTGAAAAATAGCATATATAACAGGCGAAATTGTATGCATGGCGAAATTGTATGCATCAGGTTGCGAGTCTTGATTTTGTTTATCTGTTCTCTCACTTTTATAATTTGGTTCAGAACGTTACACCATAGCGAGCTTGTTCTACTTCCTGTAGTCTTATTACTGATATTTTTCCAAAGTTTTATCCACTCACTGCCGAAAGTTCCTGTCTTGAGCCATAGTGAGCGTTTTGTAAAATTTGAAGATATGTTGATGGGAGGTATTTGCTTTAATTGAGTGAATTTCCGTACATACTCTTCGTACATGGAATCGAACAGGAGTTATTTGTCCTATGTTTATCGGTACAGCTTGTATCTGATTTTTCAGCGAGCTGGTTTGAATGTATGCTAATATTTGTGCTATTCTAATAATACGAGCTTAGGTTTTTTTTGCATTTGGTCTGATTCCGATGACAATGATTCTGTCCTATTAAATTAATTGGACTATCTGTATGTTTTTGTTGTATTTGACTATTAAATTGATTGCATTTCCTTAGGAGGTGTAGTCACATTAGCTATCAAAAATACGTAAGCCTAGCAATTATAAGAAAAAAATATTTTAAAAGTGCCTCTGTCAATATTGTATGTAGGGTCATGAAGAGTGTGAATACTCTAGTAGTGTCGCATTGTTTGAGTAAACGGATATCTTTAATTAATTATTAATAAGCATTTGAAGTGTTTTCTTCATATAATTTCATTTATCATTTACAGAATTCAGTTTTTGAATACTATACGAATCATTAATCTGAGCAATAAATCTGGATTTTACTACTCAAAGGCCTCATCGTAAAATGTTAGAGCTGTGTCTTTCAACATATGTAAGGTACGTGATGCCTCTGTGGTTTGCTAGTACATTTAGCATCCAGTAATAGCACTGGTTTGATCGTGTTTAATCACTACTGGGAATATGGATTTTGTCCAGTGATATCTTTGCAACCTGGGTGTATAGCTATAGTCACTGAGCAAAACAGTGCAGCGTGCCTGGGTATTCGTGTGATTTGAATTGCCCGTCATATTGTAAATAGCAAAATAAATTTCTATCAGCCAGTAAACGATAAAGAATTACTTACATCCTTTTTGTTATTAACTTAATGTCAATATGCGATGTATTAGACTGATGTGGGGTGGAACAGAAATACAGTGAATTCATAAAGTCATGTATCATGTCATGGGTCATGTATCATGTCACGTATCATGTCATGTATCATGTCATGTCATAGAAAAGCAACGAAAACAGATGAAAATGTGAAAACTTCACCAAAAGACAGGAAAACTTTGATGTTACTTAAGTTTTATTGTTCTGCGTGCAAGTAATGACTCAACAACGTAATGAAGCGAATTACGTAACTGCAGCTAGTGTTCAAATGTTTGTAAATATATCGGACTCAGCTGCTGGGTTATTAGTCCGTAGCTTACAAACTACTTAAATTAAGGTAAACTAACCTAAGGACCACACAAACACCCATGCGCGATGGGAGACTCGAACCTCCGACGGCGAACGGCCGCGCGCACAGGCTGCTGGTGCTTAACCCTTCAATACATGACTTTATTTGAAGCTATAAAATCTACACTTAATATATAGTGCATATATACTGAGAAAAATGTCACTCTTATGCCTCTCATCTTTCCAGAAATTAACTCATAATGCAATAGCAGTATGTGATAGGACTACTTTTACATTGCAAAGAAGGAATACTAATGTAAACATGTTAAGAGTAATTCAATGCAGCTAACATTTGAAATGATTCAGTAGCACTATTGCAATTTAAAAGTTCTGGGGATGAGCTACTAGCATATGAAACACTAGGTATACAAGAAGCTACAAATGAATGTGTGGTAATATGTTGATCAGACTGGAAGGTAATGCAAAAAAACAAGGTATGCTACACTATGCATTGAAGGGTTAAGGTCACGGTACAGTTTTTTTTCGGTTACAGAAACAAGATAGTAATATGAAAACTTCACCAAGCGAAAGGAAAATTATCCAAGGTCACATACCTGTTCAGTGGAATTCGTTGTGACTTCCATTTGTGCTCTACACACATCTAAACGATATTCTAATTCATTCCACACACGTGGAATGGCATCAGGTATTCTAATTCATTCCACACACGTTCAAGGACATTAGGTGTAACGGAGTGAATAGCGTTTCTGATTCTCTTCTCTGTGAGGTCAATATTGTTGTTGTGAACACTGTACACGTACTGATTTCTATAACCCCGCTTGGAAAAGTGTAAGGGCGTTAAGTTCGGAGATCGTGGTGACCATACCTTAAATCCACCCCTTCCTTTTCATCGCCGGCGTTAATGCTGTAGCTAGAACTCCCGGACAATTCTCGTGTAGCGGGCAGGAACGCCTTGTTGGAAATAACCCTTCCCCTTCACCTTGAATTTGTCTCACTGCATACAACATGCACAGATAGCTATTTGATGTCACGGTTTGATCCGCAAAGATTTAATTTTAACTTACGACTCGATTCCGAAAATATTTACCATTGTGATTTCATTCTCCTGTATGATGCTGACGCAACTATGATTAATAGTTTAGTCACCCAACCTTGTGACCAGTTCAGGTAGTTTCTAATGGGACAAAAGAAAAAAAAAAGTTTGTAAATCTAAGGGACTTATCTGTTGGTTATAAGTTCCTAGGCTTACAAACTACTTGCACTAACTTAAAGTAACTTATGCTAAGGACAGCACAAACACCCATGCCCGAAGGAGGACTCGAATCTCCGACGGCGAACGGCCGCGCGCACCGTAACAGGGCGCCTTAGTGTGCGCGGCTATTCTGCCACGGCCTACTGGGTCCGAGTCTGTCATTGAGACAGTCTGTTTTCTACACGTCTACATTCAAACTGTCAATCTTTTTGTCCATTTTGGGTCTTCTCGTTTCCCACCTTCTTGTGTTCCAGTAACTTTCACCTCTTATTTAACATTTCGTTAGTCCTTCGTACTATGTTCAAATGTTTGTTAAGCTTATGGGACCTAACTGCGTGGTCATCAGTCCCTAAAGTTACAAACTACTTATGAACTAACTTATACTAAAGACAGCACAAACATCGATGCTCCAAGTGAGGATTCGAACCTCCGACGGGGGAGCAGCCTTGCGCATCGCAGCAGAGCGCCTCAATACGCTTGGCCACTCCGCCGCGGCTTCGTACTGTGATATAATCATGCACGACGGTACACCAGATGTTCACCAGATGCCCATTGTAGGTAACAAGATTTACAGCAATCCACATTCTGATGTTTTAACAGTTAACATGACCACGCAGATGGAATGTGGTCTCTTATCAACTTTATGAAGCATCTGCGTAGCAAATTCAGATCGTTTGGGTCTATCATGAGGGTGGATAGTGTGTTTGTAGTCTGTAACCCGTAAAACGAAGATGTTTCTTTACAACTTTATGGACTGCAGTCATCTTCAGTCATCTTCAGTTCTCGTGCACATGTGTGCACAGATTTCTTGGGGCTCCTTAAGTAGAGTTCCATACAGCTTCTACAGTTTCTTTACTATCCGAATGCCTTCCCGAACGTTTTTGGTCCAACGAACTGCCACTTTCCTTCAACTATCGAATCCGCCGCAAGTAACGATATCCATAATGGAGACGCGTCACAGATTTATATTTGGAGAGCCACAGAACACACTGAACTTCCGTCTGCACGGTCCACATCTTGCCTGAAATCGTCTAACTACTACAGCTATGTTATTCGTTGTATTTAATTGTTGGGTTATTACTTGCACATGTACAACAATTAACATTTCGTAACAGAAACGTGAAGAGTTTTACTGAAATTTGAGAAGGTTTCACATTTATATTTTGTTTCTTTGCCTGTTTGTGGCCTGATAAACTACAACATGACTTTACAGACACACTGTATATTTTATTTTCGGGTTCTAGTAACATTTTGTAGCAGCCATATTGTAATTTGGCAAGAAGCATAATACGAAAATGCACGGCTGACTCCCTCAGAAAGCTGAAGCTCAACATCAGGTATACGGACGTTACTGGATTTGTCACAGCGCATTAAGTGAAATTCAGTTATCTCTATAAAATCTGGACGTGAACTCTGGTGTCTGAGCGTGGAACTGCAGCATGAATGCACGTTAATAGGTTTTGCGCACTCTTCCGCTTTGCTCGGCATGTTTTAATTTGGCAAACAAATTTCCACCACTTATTACGTGACAGACTATTGCTAGCTTACCTCTTGATTCGAAATTTATGTCAATATGCGAAGTAATAGACTGATAATGCAGCAGAATTTTCATTTTTTTGTAATATTTTATACCAGCAATGTTGAAATTTATCAAGAAACAGAATACGTTGTAACAGCTATGGCTGACATGCTGACACAGTTGAAGTTCAACATCCAAGTAGTGTGCTTCATACACAAAATATTAAAATTGCCCCAAGTCAATTTTCGTCATTATGACCAACAGTTTTTCTCATTTACAGATAAAATCAAGCGTTGATTTTAATAATAAAATGACCTCGTATTCCTATTACACATTTCTCAGTATTACCAATATGAATATGGTGATTATCGTTTATACATTCGACCAAAAGTTCTTTTACAATCAACAGAATTAGAGATCCTCAGTGTTTGTGTTACTATAAAGCTGTCACTATATTCCAACTTATGATTGTGATTATCGATGAGAAATTATTCTAGGTGGTCTTGACTGAGTTTATATGTCAGCAAGTAACTAATTTTTGGTAGAGATCCTGACTATTTATTATACCCCTAAAACCAGTTGTTGTCGAGTGCATCGACAATGTTTCCTCAACAAATTATTATTTAATGAACATAACCAATATTTTGCTTGTTTTGCGTTTTTGCGTAACTGAATCTGCTAAAAGTCTTAAATACAAACAGTTGTATTATGTTAAACTCGGAACTTATGGATACAAATAAATTTCAGTTCTATAAATGCATAACAAAACAAACATTTCACATTTATTGTTGAGTAATCGTAAGAAGACTGATGCTCCTTGGCAAACTGATATTTACTCTCCTACTCCTGTGTAAACTACTAACTAAAAGACTCATCGGACAACGAAAATAATCTGTTGCTTGAAAACTGCAATTCTCTTGTTTGTTAAAAGAACTGTCAATAAGTTTCATATAGGCACATATAAAAATTGTAAACATCGCGTTAACATTGGGAAATGCGGAAAGTTAACTCTAACTGTACTACTATAGGTGTAAAAGTAACACGGTAAGACGTAAAATTCTGCGCTTAACTTCTGCTACAAAGGATAAGTATTGCAACTCTCAACTCCATTTCACATTACTCGTACTGATGAAAATGGTTTCTTGTCCCGAGTCACTTGACGTAGATGTTGGCTTCAGTTAGTATAGAGATCAACGTTTCAGTATAACGACGTCACTCGCAGTCTAGTTATCTTTGGTCTAAATGTGTGATCAGTTATCTCTACCTATGATCAGTAATGGAATCACAGATATATGGACTTATGTACTATAATATCTTTGTGTGACTTGTCTTCTTTTGCTCTTTGATGTATATAAAGGTTGTTGTTATCATAGTTACAAAAGTCACGTGTTACTCATTTCACGTGGAGCTTCATCGATTACTCTGTTGTCGAAACATCCAAAAAATAGTCGCAGCTAGAACGCGGAAGTATTCCTGTGGGCAACAGTTTTCTCAAAAGGACCAGGAGCTACGCAATCATCTTAAGGTATGAAGAATAGCATAACGCTCATGCTCACAGTAAAGAGACTCTTGCATGCTTGTAACATAATTTATTTTGATGTGCTTTTCAAGTAAAATTACGTGCCCCTTAATTACTGTTATTAATATTGCTGTAGGATATTTACTGTAACTCTTGGAGTATTGAAGATCACGTAATTTGTGATTATTGGTATTCGTCGGGGATTTCCTCATTGCTTTTGCTACCAGAAGCTATCACCTACTGTTTACTCTCTGCTGCTATAATATTGATTTGTAAGTGACAGCTACTATCTTTGACAAGATTATTTACCTCTGACAGCTATATAATCATATTTGCAGGATAGCTTATATTAAGGATGCGATCCAATATTGATTGATTCATATGACAGGAAACAGAAATTTTCTGTAGCGCAGAGTTAGTCTCCCCAGTTATTACACCAGTAAAAGGTTTTAAAAATAAATTTGTTGTTTTATCCGAGAAAAAATTTGTCTTGGAGCAGAACTGTTCTGTAGGTGCAACAATGTTCACTAGTATAAAGTATTGTAAAACCATTTCGACTTCTTTGCCTGAACCTAAAATTGCTTGTTTTTTAGTGGTATGCTTTGCTCGAATAAAATATCTGTGCAGTTTTCACTTCTTATATTTAAAATTGCAACGAAAACTATAATGTTGGTGAAATTATGCAACAGAAAGATAATGTCTAAATATACAACGTACAGGTAATCATTTGAAGCTTTAGTTTTAACTTCCGACTCGATTCTGAAGATTTTTACCGTTGCGATTTCATTCTCCTGTATGATGTTGATGCAGATTATAAAACCTTACGACGCTTCTCGCCGGGCTCCAGTGCTAATGTTGGTAATGGATGAACAATGAAGTGTAGAATCGCGTTAATATTTTTCACGAGCTACCTGCTCTATGGTTGACAGGTTCTTGTATGTACCCTTGTTCGTTCAGGAAAAAAAATCGTTTTAATTAAAGTTGTCAAGACAAAACATTTATTGGTCATCTGAGTTGCCGCCATTAACCATTTGTGCCAACATACCACTGGAGCCCGGCGAGAAGCGTCGTACTATTTAACCCTATCATTAATAGTATAGTCACCTAAGCCTTCTGACCAATTCAGGCAGTTTTTAATGGGTCCGAGTCAGTCGTTATTTTAGAGTGTCTCGGTTTTCTACAAGTTACTACATTCATACTGCCATATTTTCGTTCATTTTAGTTTTTGTCGTGTTTCACCTGCCTGTGTTCCAGTGACTTTTACTTCTTATTTTACATTTCGTGAGTCCTTCGTACTTCACTTTCTAATTTTTGTAACTCTCTGAGAGTTTGTTTATCCTTGGTACACTTCAGTCTTCTCGATTATGTTTGTGTCCTCGGGTTTGCCATAATTTCTTTATATTTCTGAATAAAAGCCGTCTTGATAGCAAGTTTATTTATGAGGCCCTAACAGCAGGACAAGATCAGATAACTGATTTACAAATGTAACACAAGAATTACTAAAAAGTCATATAAAGTTAAATGGAAGGCCTTAATTTTTTCTGAAGGTATATGTATAAAAAGGAAACAACCTTAAGAACGTTAACAAAATATCCAAAGATATGTTTACATTTCAAGGGTTTTCATAAAACCCCAACAATTACTCTTCTATCATGTTTTTCGTTATTTGTAGGGTTTCATGACAACAACCGAAAAACAAATATACCTTCTGACATATTATTAACGTTTCGAGGCCTGAAGCTACGAACGGTGTCACACCACGACGAAAGCCTTATAATGTTTCTTCATTTCCATCCACGTCTCTTTAGCACAAAATAAGTCCATATCCCTCCTTTTCACTGTTTTTGACTCCTTAGTAATTCTTGGTCTCATTTGTCATGCAGATAATCTGATGAGTCCCTGCTGTTAGGGCAAGACGCGTCATTACTAAACATTAATGAAATACTTTGCAACCAAGACGGCTTTTAACTCAAAATTTCACTGGTTGCTGTACGAGTCATCAATTGCCAAATATTTCATAATTTCTTTCTGTTGTAAGGCGGTAGTCGGTATTATTTCTGTATGTATTGTATGAGAGGTTTCGCTTAGCATCTACTAAGACTTGTTTTAAGCCTTTCTAGGCTTCGCATAATGTGTTCAGTAATATTACAGACGGACGGATATGCACTTCAATTTGTTCCGCCTCAGATGCACGCAATAGGTAGGCCATTGATCTAAAAGAAATAATAATAATAATAAAAATAAAATGTTTGTAAATCTATGGGACTTAACTACACTGGTTATCACTCACTAGGCTTACAACTACTTAAATTAACCTAAGGACAATCACACACACACACACACACACACACACACACACACACACACACACACACACACACACACACCTGAGGGAGGAGTCGAACCTCCGACCATTGCTCTTCAGGAAACGTTAGTTGCTGGTTTAAGAAGTAACGTCTCCGGTTTCACTTTGATGTTATTGATTGGTACCGTGTACCTCGAGTTTTCCGAAGTGTGAAAGACGTTAACATGTTAACAGGATTATCTTACATAACAGTGTGATCTTTAATAATGCTTATAGTTTACTTACGAGCTGCTCAATTACGGGAGAAGAACCATCTTCAACTGTGCTCGCGACATTTTATTAGCTGCTGGTTGAGCTGTTGATGTGTCGAATTACTTTTTACTGTATAATGTATCTCATAAATCTATTTAACCAAGTCTTTTAGGCGAGATTATCCAATTAGTCGTTTGCATAAAACACATCAATAAATATACTTAAGAAACACAATATACTATAAAAAGTAATTAGACACATCAACAGCTAAAACAACAGTTAATCAGAAAATCGCATGTTCATCTAAGATAACTTTTCCTCGAAAATGAGCAGCTCACAGTGTGAACTATTAGAATTATTAAGGACTAGCTGTAAACCCGGCGTTGCCTGGGTGTTTATTTATTCTACATTCTTGTAGCCCCTCTCCCCTTCCCCCCTTTCTCAGAATCCATCTTTCCCATCTCTCTGGTCGTTTCCACCTTTCCCTCTCTCGGCAAAGTTTTCTACAAGGTACCATCTGTCACGTACCATACAGACATTTATGTACCCAGTGATCTTCCTCTTGGTTTAAAAGTCATAAAGATTGGAGGAAAACTATGCATTTTGTAAAATTCCTTAAATACCCTCCACCATGCACTGAACGAAATTTTATATAGTGACATTCCCCTTGTTTTTAAGGTAAAGTGCATTCCCAAATATTCCAGTTTTATTTCATACAACAATTCTTTTGGGAATAACGAAAAAAAGAAAAAAAAGTATGTGTGAAATCGGTCGAGCCGTTCTCAAGTTATGGCGCGACCAATGTAGTTAGGGATCCATTTTTATGTTGCAAAGTACCCTCCCCCATGCACCGTATGAAATTTAATTTAAAAGGTGACCTTCCTCTCGTTCTGAAGGTCAAGCGTGCGAAATTTCGTGAAGATCGGAATGAAATTGTATATTTCGTGAGTCTGTAGGAGAAGTATGCTTCGCCATGCACCGATCACAAAATACTTTCTTAGCTGACGTTTTCTACCTATAAACTACATTCCTGCCAAATTTCAGCTTCATAGGTGAAGTAGTTTTCGAGATTTCGTGTTTAGTCAGTGAGTGTCCTTTCGCTTTTTATAGAGAGTGATTAAGCAAACAGATTGCTTAATTTAGGTTGCTAGAGAATTAAGGGAGACTTGTAGACAATAATAAATAGTAACATGGAAATCTGTAATGCTAACTTTATTTGATACAAGGTCATGACTGATGCGACAGTTTTACGGCATCTACTGTTGCGAGCGGTAGGCTTCTTTTCGTTTCATCATTTTGTGTGTGTGTGTGGTGGAAGGGGGGGGGGGGGGTGAGGAAGGAGGGTCAGTTACAGAACGCTTCATAAACGTCCGAAATTACATGCAAACTTTTTTACAGGTCCCTTAACTACTCCCATTTTCCAATAATTGACGCGTAAATCTGGGTATTCTCACGCGGTGGCCTCTCATTATTTATGACGTCATATCGCCTGAGCTATGTGTTGTGCTCTTTTGTTTGTGTGTCTGGAACCTTTGTGGGCGTACGGTGAACATTTCACCAATGTTTCATTTCAATCGAATGAATGGTTTATGAACACATAAAGGAGATACAGACAAACATTATATATAGTGTTTTGGGACATAATCCTGTTATTATGCTAGTGCACAACATTCCTAATACTCTGAGCCCATAAAATGCAACAAATTACACAGCCGCACGGTAATGTCGCGCATTTTAAGGCACCATGTCATGGATCGCGCGGCCGCTCCCGGCGGAGATTCGAGTCCTCCCTAGGACGTGTGTGTGTGTGTGTGTGTGTGTGTGTGTGTGTGTGTGTGTGTGTGTGTCTGTGTGCGTGTTGTTGTTGTTGTTGTTACCGTAAGATAGTTTAAGTAGTTTGTAAGTATAGAAACCGATGAACTTAACAGTTTGGTCGCTTAGGTTTACGAACATTTGAATTACACTCACGTAATTATTATGTAGTATGCACATAAAACTACATGTGTAATCAACTAGCAATAGCATACAAAAATTGGGGTCTGAAGATTAATTATCAAAAAACAGAATACTTGACTAATGATCCACATGAATTATACATAGAGGAAAAGAAAAAAAAATTAACACTTTCTGTTACTTGGGGTCCGTTTTAGAAATTGAGGGAAAATCCGACTCAGAAATTAATAAAAGAATTAGCAGTGGACAAAAGGTCACTGGGATGCTTAATTAAGCCCAAAGAGCAGAAATGTAATGATCACAATGTAGTTCTGTACGGAGCGAAATCCTGGACCATTAACCTGAAGCACACTCAGGAACTACAAGCTTTAGAGATGGATTTCTGGAGAGGATCGGCCAGAATTTCCAGGAAAGAAAAATGAAGAAATACCGAAGTAATAAAGAGGATGGGAATAAAACTAAGAATAGATGAAGTGATGGATAGAAAGAAATTACGGTGGTATGAGCATGTACGAAGAAAGGAGGACACCAGAATACCAAAACGGGTACTGGATTGGTAACCTGAGAAGTAGAAGAGGACGACCTGTGACCACCTGGATCCAAAATGTACAGCGCACAATGAGAAGACTGGGAGCAGAAGAATACATAGAAGATCGAGACTCCTGGAGGAATCTAGTGAACAATTAGTGTAGAACCTTACGTACTAGGTGGGCGAATTTTAAGTTGGAGGTAAACCTCGGTAATGAGGAAAATCTCAATAAATATAATAATATCTCATTATTATGATGGAATGTTTCTTGAGTTTCTTTACTCTGTGTTAGGTGCACATAAACGTTTCAAATGTATTAAAGGTGATTTTATGTGTTCAGCAGATCCAAAATGGTGCAGTTGCACGGCTCTGTCAAGCACTACTGTAGCTTTCAATCTTCGAAAGGCTACATTTGTTTCCCTAACTCCCTTATCCTCTTTGTTTACGGTGACTTACTTTTTGCCGATCAATTTTTTAAAGATTGTTTGGAAACAGGTAAGAGTCTTTCGGAGTTGCTTCGGATGTAGGTGCGGCTTGTCATAGCAATGGTTCCGAGACGCCGCCAAAAATATATTAAAATAGATTCTTCACTCATGTAAAGCACATTTTAAATTTTAATGATACATTTCATATATCCACAATATAAGGTGAGGATATTCCGTGCCGGCCTCGGTGGTCGAGGGGACTGAGGCGCTCCAGTCACGGTCTGCACGGCTACTACGGTCGGGGGTTCGAATCCCCCCTCGGGCATGGATATTTGTGCCGTCCTAGTTAGTAAGTAGTTGATAAGTAGTTTGTAAGTTTAGGGACTGATGACCCCGTAGTTAAGTCCCATAAGCTTAACAAACATTTGAACATTTTTTTTTTTTGGATATTCCGTCGTATGGGAAACCATTCAGTTTATATTATTTTACCGTACATGTTAAGCACTATCAGTTCAACATGCTCTATTGCGTTTCTTATATTACGTTAAAGGAGGTTAAAAGGACTGAGTATGTTACTTACTAGTCATTGTTGTTATAATTTAGCACAGCTTGTCATGATTTGTTTTACTTTCCTTAGAGTCTGATTTCTCACGTTTTCTTTATGGCGTGATTATGACATGTGTGTGTGGTTTCTTTTTATTTGTTTTTTTACGTATTTTCTGTGCTAGTACATTGTGTGAAAAAACATTTCATAGTCACGCCATAAAGAAAACACGAAAAACAGACAAGAGGAGTAAAAGAAATTATGGCAAGCTGTACTAAATGATAACATTAATCACTAATAAGCTTCATCGTGACTCCTTTTAAATCCTTTTTGACGTAATAAAAAAAAGGACAAGATAGAAATACCCAATCATGATAGAAAAGATAGCGCCGAAACATGCGTGAGAGAAGAATATAAACTGAAGTGTCTTGAATACGTCAGAATGTCCTCCACTATGTTTTGAGCAAGCAAGGAAAAAAAAAAAAAGCTTCAACATCGAAAGCATAACTAATCCACAATATTGGATGCAGAACTAGTATGGCGATGCGTAATACAACAGTTGGTCCCTCACTACGGTTTTTCCATACTCAAATCCGACCATCCTGGTAGAGAAGGCAGAATCGGAATTCGTCGGTAGAAACAATGTAGTTCCAACCCAGATCTGGTGATAACTAGTGTCGTTATTCATTTTTGTGTTCTTAGGAACTGTACATAGCAGCAATGTGCTTTAAACGTGTGTATATATAACTTACTGTTGTTCTCATTACACATTTCCAAAATGTTTGTTTTAAATTCGCAGATATTCGATAAAGTGCCTTACAAAGCATTTTCGTTTCAATACCACGCTCAAACGTCTTGACGTTTGGTAGCGAATGAGTTGACGCAGAGGCTAGCATATTGGACTCGCATTCAGGAGGACGGTGGTTCAAATCCCCCCT
This sequence comes from Locusta migratoria, assembly GCA_026315105.1. Classification (NCBI taxonomy): domain Eukaryota; kingdom Metazoa; phylum Arthropoda; class Insecta; order Orthoptera; family Acrididae; genus Locusta; species Locusta migratoria. The sequence continues at coordinate 176,898,788 of CM048744.1, read as the reverse complement.
CCGGGCATCAAGATTTCGGTTTTTCGTGGTTTCCCTAATTCAATCCAGGCAAATCCAGGTTCCTTTCAAAGCAAACGCCCGATTTCCTTCCCCATCACTAACAACAAAAACAATCCGCGTTTGTGCTCCAAATCTAATGGCCAAGTTGTCGACGGAATGTTAAACCCTGATATTCCTTCTTTTCTTGCTTGGTAAGATGGCGTTAGGGTTCAAAATGTTCAAATGTTTGTATAGTTATTGCAACATACTGCTTTCGTCATCAGTCCCTAGACTTACAAACGACTTTAACTTACACTAAGGACAACACACACACACACACACACACACACACACACACACACACATGCCCGAGGGAGGACTCGAACCTTTGGCGGGAACGGCCGCCCAGTCCGTAACGTGAAGCCATAGACCACATGGCCATACCGCGCGGTGTGTTAAAGTCCAGGTACAGGTAACTCCTGTGTATAAAAAGCCAAAGAACGAGCCCACAAAATTATATCATCAACAATAGTTTGCTGTAAATTCTTGAACATATTCTCAATTCTAATAAGCTAAATTTCACTGAGACGAAAAAGCTTCTGTTCATACATCAGCACGGCTTCAGGAAGCATCGACCGAGCGAAACTCAGCTTGCCCTTTTCTCTCTTGCAGTTTGTTAGCTATGGATGAAGGGTAACAGGCAAACTGCATGTTTCTCGATTTTCGAAAGGCGTTTAACACGTTCGAACATATGAAACAGGCACAAAGTTATGTGAGTCGCGCAAAGACTACTTAAGTAATAAAACCAGTACGTTGTCCTCGATGGCGAGCGTTCATCGGAGACTAGGGTATCGTCAGGAGTTCCCCAGGGACGTGTGATAGGACCCCCATTAGTTTGTATCTATATAAATGATCTAACGGACAAAGTGAGTTGCAATCTGAGGCTGTTTGTTGATGCTGCTGTGGTCTACAGGAAGGTGTCGTCATCGAATGAGTATAGTGGTATGACGTGGACCAAATATCTAGGTGGTGTCAGGAATGGAAACTAGCTCTAAATGTAGAAAAATGTAAGGTGATACACATGATGAGGAGAAATTATCCCTCAGTGTTCGAATATACCAGTAGTAGTGTGCGTCAATTAAATATCTAGGCGTAACGCTACACAGCGATATGAAATGGAACGAGCATATAAATACAGTCGTGGTAAGGCGAATGGTCGACTTCAGCTTATTGGGAGAGTTTTGGAAAGGTGTGTTTCGTCTGTAAAGGAGACTGCATATAAAACGATTGGACGACCCCATCTTCAGTATTTCTCGAGTATTTGGGATCTCCACAAGATTGCTCCTGTTTTACTGAGATGCTTTGGACACTGAAATGGGAGTTGCTGGAGGCAAGGCGACGTTCTTTTCGAGAAACACTTTTGAAGAAATGTAGAGGGCCGGAATTTGAAGCGGACTGCAGAAAAAATCTACTACCTCCAACTAGCATTTCGCGTAAAAACCACGAAGATACTTACAGAGCGATTAGGGCTCATACAGATGCTTACAAGTATTCGGTTTTACCTCGTTCGCCGAGGTGACTGAGGTGACTGAGGCGCTCCAGTCACGGTCAGCACAGCCACTACGGTCGGGGGTTCGAATCCCCCCTCGGGCATGGATATTGGTGCCGTCCTAGTTCGTAAGTAGTTCATAAGTAGTTTGTAAGTTTTGGGACTGATGACCCCGTAGTTAAGTCCCATAAGCTTAACAAACATTTGAACATATTTTACCTCGTTCTATATGGGAGTGGAACAGGAAAGTAAGTAACTAGTACTGGTACAGATTATCCTTTGTCAAACACGTTTGGGTGGATTGCGGAGTATAAATGTCCACAGTAAAATCGGAGTAAAATTATTGATAAATACAGTATAGGAAACTTACGAAAACTCAGTTGAAACACGCTCTTTGAGAGCTCGTTAACATTTCCTCAGCCCAGAAGGCGGCAGGACTTGACCAACTGAAGCATGCAATTGAAAAAAAAATTGATGAATTGTGTATAAAGACGCTCCATGCGTCCTTAAAAAGTGTAGAAGATAATCCTTTATTTCATTCATTGTTAGAGCAACAAATACAAAGTGAAATCATAAAACACCCACACAGTGTTGGAGAGCACATATATTTTTTCCATGAGACGAATTCAGAATCGGTAGCAAGTAATTCGTGTGGTTGCAGTTCGGCTGCATGTCGGATAGGTCTTTGTGAAAGACGACAGTCTGTCTGCAGTGGCATCTCTCACCGTAAGCGCTCGGATGGGGGAGATTGAAGCGGCGACAGAAAATTACAGAGCCGCTGGTACAAATAAATAACTTGGGTGGGACAGACGCCGTACCGCCAGCACAAATTACAATCCCCTGTCATCGGCGCACGCGTTTAGTACCACCCGACGTACGATTACCTTAATCGGTTGTGCCTCTTTTTGTGAACAAGAGTGCTGTACTCGAGGAAATTGCGTATTTGATAATTTATAACTACTTCCTTGAAGTAATGAAATAATTTTTGTATACGCTGGGGTTGCACCGTACTTGCTACCTTGCCTTTCGCCTTTACCCGATCGTCACCTTGACTTTTATTCTGTAGTGATGAGATTCCTGAAATGTATCTTGTTTGTCTTCTTTCTTCGACATTGGGCGTTTTTTTCGTTTTGTGTTATTCTTCTGGTACTGGATGGTTGGTATGACTTTGACAGTGACCTTGTTTGAGGTAGAATTAGCCTCCTGAAAGAACGGTGATAATGTAGCCGTTATTGGTGGTAAAATAGTATATATATATATAAGAGAGTTAGAGATACCGATCTCTCTTCGTCTGGTTGATCTCACGAACGCGAATGCTTCGTCTTCTTTCATTGCACAGGAAGTATACGCGGACAAGAGCAAAAAATTTCCGGATTTTTCCCGGATTTCCTGGGAAAAAATTAGTTTTCCCTGGTGTAAATACACTTTTTGGGGTGAAATACCCCTTTTTTTCCTGGCAAATTATGCTTTTTCTTTATAAATGATGACATACTTAGCTCGGGGCAGCAAAATGTATCAATTCTTTAGGCGACGAATATGTAAAGATCTTCGTGTATGTTTTGTTCTGCAGGAACTCAATGGAACAGTTTTAATTGCTTTTCAGAATTATTTCGCTGTTTTCTTCGGATGTGTAACGATTTTAGTGTACCGTAGACCTAAACTGTTATGCATGAACCTAATAAAACAACGAAAGTAAGACGACAAAGTGCAATTATTTAAAAATTTCTGATTGGCTGTCTTCCCTTCCAGTTTTTTTAAGGTTAATTGTACTTTTTTTCAGTGTTATTCCATAATTTGTAATTTAGGTATTAAGGAACGGAAAGATATTTGATAAACTAACCTTAAAGCTTTTTCTTTTTTAGCGTGTGTTTTCCTTTAAGATATATCAAACACAAATATGCCGTAAATTATTTTGATGAAGGCGTAAATGGCTAGTCTTGAGAGCACTAAATTTCTTTTAAGTGCTAGTTACAAAAATATTAAGTTTCCAACGGGAGTTAAATGGTTCGTGATTTAAGAAATTTTCAGCACATGCTCACTATTAAAGTAATTGATTTTCTGAGAGTAACGCGACTTAAACTACTATTCGCAATTTTTAACCGCGACCTGCTTGAAACGAAAAGAGATGAGACATCATGCTCATAGAAAGCAGTTTGCTGTGAAGTGTTGCACACTCTTCGTCCTACCGCCTTTGAAACATTATGCAATCGGCAGATGCTTGCAGGCTATACGCACCGTGCTTTGTTGTAAATCGCGAATTTTCTTGTCAAGTAATGTTTATTTTCGTCTTATTCTCCCGTTTATGATTCATTACTGCTGTACTATTCTGCAGTAGCTGTTTCAAGTGAATTTCTTACAATGGAAAATTCCCGGGTATTTCCCGGATCTCCCAGTTATACCGGTGCGTACGCACCTGTTGCAGGGTCTTCTTTAATTTTTTCTTCGGAATATTCTATATGGTTACGACCTGCTGTGGGTTCATACACACTACCGGCCATTAAAATTATACACCAAGAAGAAATGCAGATGATAAACAGGTATTCACTGGACAAATATATTATACTAGAACTGATATGTGATTACATTGCCACGCAATTTGGGTGCATAGATCCTGAGAAATCAGTACTCAGAACAAGCACCTCTGGCCGTAATAATGGCCTTCATACGCCTGGGCATTGAGTCAAACAGAGCTTGGATGACGTGTACAGGTACAGATGGCCATGCAGTTTCAACACGATACCACAGTTCATCAAGAGTAGTGACTGCCGTATTGTGACGAGCCAGTTGCTCGGCCACCATTGACCAGATGTTTTCAATTGGTGAGAGATCTGGAGAATTGGCTGGCCAGGGCAGCAGTCGAACATTTTCCGTATCCAGAATGGCCCGTACATGACGTGCAACATGCAGGTGTGCATTATCCTATTGAAATGTGTGGTTTCTCAGGGATCGAATGAAGGTTAGAGCCACGGATCGTAACACATCTGAAACGTAACGGCCACTGTTCAAAGAGCCGTCGGTGCGAACAAGATGTGACCGAGATGTGTAACCAATGGCACCTCATACCATCACGTCGGATGATACGCCAGTATGGCGATGACGAATACACGCTTCCAATGTGCGTTCACCGCGATGTCGCCAAACACGGATGCGACTACCATGATGTTGTAAACAGAACTTGGATTCATGAAAAAAAAGACCTTTTGCCATTCCCAGGTTCATTGTTGCGTACACCATCGCAGACGCTCCTGTCTGTGATGCAGCGTCAAGGGTAACCGCAGCCATGGTCTCCGAGCTGATAGTCCATGCTGCTGCAAACGTCGTCGAACTGTTCGTGCAGATGGTTGTTGTCTTGCGAACGTCCCCATCTGTTGACTCTGGGATCGAGACGTGGCTGCACGATCCGTTACAGCCATGCGGATAAGATGCCTGTCATCTCGACTGCTAGTGTTACGAGGCCGTTTGTATCCAGCATGGCATTCCGTATTGCCCTCCTGAACTCACTGATTCCAAATTCTGCTAACAGTCATTGGATCGCGACCAACGCGAGCAGCAATGTCGCGATACGATAAACCGCAATTGCGATAGGCTACAACCCGACCTTTAACAAAGTTAAAAATATGATGATACGCATTTCTCCTCCTTACACGAGGCATCATAACAACGTTTCACCAGGCAACGCCGGTCAACTGCTGTTTGTGAATGAGAAATCGGTTGGAAACTTTCGTCATGCCAGCATGTTGTAGGTGTCGCAAACGGCGCCAACCTTGTGTGAATGCTTTGAAAAGCTAATCATTTGCAAATCACAGCATCTTTTTCCTGTCGGTTTAATTTCGCTTCTGTAGCACGTCATCTTCATGGTGTAGCAATTTTAATGCCCAGGAGTGTATATTCGAACACTGCGGGATAATTTCTGTTCCTCATGTGTAGTTCTAACGAATTTTATTCGCAATAGAGATTTTTTACAACTCCACTGAATGGTGACAGATAAAAATTTGTGCCGGGTGGGGAACATGAATGTGAATGTAATTGACTGTCTTGTGCATTGTAAGTGTGGCGTATGGAGGTTTGGTCAATATAGGTCCATATTACAGCGGAGTGTGGCACAGCGGTTGGTCGAAATGTGGTTATATATTCATCAGCTGTCGTATGGCGCCAGCCGTGTGTGAACGCTCTGAAAAGGTAATCATTTGCAGATCACAGCATCTTCTACCTGTCGGTTAAGTTCCGCGTCTGTAGCACGTCATCTTCGTGGTGTAGCAATTTTAATGGCCAGGAGTGTATATTCGAACATTGCGGGATAATTTCTCCTCCTCACGTGTAATTCCAACGAATTTGATTCGCAATAGCGATTTTTTTTACAACTTCACTGAATGGTGACAAATTAAAATTTGTGCCGGATCGGGAACATGAATGTGAATGCAGTTGACTGTCTTCTGCATTGTCAGTGTGGCGTATGGAGGTTTGGTCAATGTTGCTCCATATTGCAAAGGACTGTGGCACAGCGGTTGGTCGAGATGTGGTTATATATTCACCAGCTGCCGTATATTGTGATTGAACTTTGATTTATGACGCTACCGGTTTCGAAATTTCAGTGGTTAGAGCTTGAGGCCATGAACTCTCACTATGGCCGTGTTTACCGGTTTTTGCAGCTCCTTAACGAAGATGTTATTTATTGACAGTTGTTAACGTATGGACAACACCGCTTGGAAGCGCTGAGTAAGTCAGAAGCAGCAGTATGAAGAAAGAAAGTAGCTACTTTCGTTATTACAATAATTGACTATTATTTACTGAAATTTTGTAGGTCATGGTATGTGGGTCGGCGAAGCCGAAATGATTGGTGTAGAACATCTAACACATGCCATCAGGCCACATTCTCGGAGCTGTTTCCCAGTCGGAATTCCTGAGGGAAAGATAGGATTAAAATACTTGGTGTAGGAGGGAGGGGAGCACTGGCGTTGGCGAGGGCAATAATGCTGACCGCGGGCGCTACATAAGCCCTCATTTCCTAATTTCGGAGCGCTATTATGTGTTTTGGGGAACCTGGACCCGCCTCGTGTGTCGGAGGTGGCGTGGCGTAGGCGCCGAATTTGTCCGAGGTGGGACGGATAGAGTCGGCGGCGAGGTGCGTGCCGTACCGCGATTGCGGCCAATTAAAGCGCGCTATCGCCATGTCGCAGGGCCGCCAACGGGCTGGCGCCCATTACGCCTGGCAATTAGAGCGGCGGCGTGCGGCGCCGCGGTTGGCCAGCCTGCGGCGCGTGCTGGCGCGGCGTTAGTGGACTGCCGGCGCCGGCCTATCGGCGCAGTGCAGACCTGTGCGTGACGTCATGAGGCCGGCGCTCTGCGTGGCGGCCGCTATTACCTTCCAGCGCAGGTGCCGCTATCGCTCTGGCCAGCAACACCTTGCAGAAATGCTGTGGTAATGCGCCAGTCCAGTCACGGTCTGCACGGCCACTACGGTCGGGGGTTCTAATCCCCCCTCGGGCATGTATATTTGTGCCCTCCTTAGTATTAGCTAGTTCATAAGTAGTTTGTAAGTTTAGGAACTGATGACCCCGTAGTTAAGTCCCATAAGCTCTACAAACATTTGATCATTTGATTTTAATGCACCAGTCGGGTCGGCACTGTATGTGGGACCAACAGTGAAAATTATCGATGTCAATATTTTTATCGAAAACTAATTGCACCCGGCCACATGTTGCTGTGGCTTGTGTAACGAGTCCCTCTGTTCCCGATCCCTGGATGCATCCAGACGAACTGTGACCGTATTACAGGACAAAGTTCTATTAACAGGACGCCGGGGGATAGTGAGGTACACGTTATACAAGGTGTCCCAGCTATCTTGTCCACCTAAAATATCCCTGGAACAATAACAGCTATTGGAAAACGACTTTCACCGGTATCAATGTACCACTAGGGCCCATGAATGTACATATTTGGAAACATTCTAAAACAAAAGAAAATGTGTTTTTTTAACACAAACTTACGTTTTTTTTCTTAAATGGACACCCTATATTTTTTCTTAAGCAATTCATAGCATGACAAATCACATAAACAATGGCGTTGATTGCATCGAAATATTCCAATTACATCCCGAGATATTGCGACGAGAAGTTGACGCTTGAAAAACCCGAAATACGCTCCTAGCGCACGTCCTGAGGCTCAGACGTGAACCCCATGCTGCCCTTAATCGCAATGTGATTGACATGCGTAATCGCACTTCCATACTTATCAAGAGGTCCGAAACGAATAATACAATGTCAATCACATCGCGATTTCGGGCAGCATGGGGTTCACGCCTGAGCCTCAGGTTCGTGTGCTAGTAGCGCATTTCGGGTTTTTCAAGCGTCAACTTCGCGTCGCAATATCTCGGGATGGAATTGGAATATTGCTATGCAATTAACGCCATTGTTTGTGTAATTTGTCATGCTATGGATTGCTGAAGCAAAAATATAGGGTGCCTATTAAAAAAAAAAACATAAGTTTGTGTCAAAAAACACATTTGCTTTCGTTTTAGAATGTTTCCAAATATGTACATTCATCTGCCTCAGCCGTACATTGATACCGGTGATAGTCGATTTCCAATAGCTGTTATTGTACCAGAGGGTGGACAAGATAGCTGGGACACGCTGTATATACAGGGAGTTACATAAAGGTACGGCCAAACTTTCAGGAAACATTCCTCACACACAAAGAAAGAAAATATGTTATGTGGACATGTGTCCGAAAACGCTTAATTTCCATGTTAGAGCTCATTTTAGTATTTCTCTTTAAATGTGAATTGATGAGGCTTCATTCCAACGTCATCAAATTGTAAATTTTCACAATCAACATGTGTGAGCTGACGAGAATCCGCAAGCAATTGTGCAATCACGTCATCAACACAGATTTTCTGTGAACGTTTGGGCAGGAATTGTTGGTGATGTCTTGATTGGGCCTCAGGTTCTTCCACCTACGCTCAATGGACCAAGTTATCATGATTTCATACGGGATACTCTACCTGTGCTGCTACAACAAGTGCCTTTACAAGTACGACACAACATGTGGTTCATGCACGATGGAGCTCCTGCACATTTCAGTCGAGGTGTTCGTACGCTTCTCAACAACAGATTCGGTGACCGGTGGATTGGTAGAGGCGGATCATTTCCATGGCCTCCATGCCCTCCTGACCTCAACCCTCTTGACTTTCATTTATGGGGGCATTTGAAAGCTATTGTCTACGCAACCCCGGTACCAAATGTAGAGACTCTTCGTGCTCGTCTTGTAGACGGCTGTGATACAATACGCCATTCTCCAGGGCTGCATCAGCGCATCAGAGATTCCATGCGACGGAGGGTGGATACATGTATTCTCGCTAACGGAACACATTTTGAACATTTCCTGTAACAAAGTGTTTGAAGTCACGCTGGTACGTTCTGTTGCTGTGCGTTTCCATTCCATGATTAATGTGATTTGAAGAGAAGTAATTAATGAGCTCTAACACGGAAATTAAGCGTTTCCGGACACATGTCCACATAACACATTTTCTTTCTTTGTGTGTGAGGAATGTTTCCTGAAAGTTTGGCCGTACCTTTTTGTAACATCCTGTATATATATAAACAAAAAAAAAAAAAATCACTTAGCTTGGGTTAGATGAAAGGTCTGCGTTGTAGTTGAAGTCCGTTGCTCCAGGTTTATTTCGGGGCTACATTCACATAAATGAAATGGTAGTCGACGTTAAATGACGAACTCACTTATATAAACTTTTCTTAATAAATGTTTTATTATCATTATTGAATGTTACACAATTTCTAAAAATACAGTAGCAGGAAAAAGAGATGTTTACAGGTTTGTAGCTATGAACAGAGTGACAAAATATGGCTTCGCTACAACGGAACTACATAATAAGATGAATAACAATGTTCTGCAGTTATTAAATAACTAATACAGGAGTATTTGAAATGTGTCAAAATGTTTAACTTGAAATATTACATTTACATTACTATTATTTAGTTTAGTTTGTGTACTTGTTTCATGCAATTTGTATTTAATGTGGTTCGCAAATTAAAAGTCGTGTTTTGACTTGTTTTAAACTTACTCAAGTTATTTACATTATTTGTGTTTTCGAAGTGCACACATATCTGTTTTGACAATATTGTGTAGGTGTGCTATTATTGATACTCTTAATTTTAATGTATTTCAATTTATGGTCTATTTTTTTTAAATGCGGATTTGTATAAAGTTATTTACATTATTTGTGTTTTTGAAGTGTACACATATCTGTTTTGACAATATTGTGTAGGTGTGCTATTATTGAGAGTCGTAATTTTAATGTATTTCAATTTATGGTATATTTTTTTTATAAATGCGGATTTGTATAAAGTCGTAGTAGTTTTGTGTGTTTCGAAGATAGTTTCTTAGTACCAAAAGGATTATTAATTCTAGTGTGTGAAAAATGAACAGTATTTTATTTAGGATCCAGTGATATATAAAACATGGTCTGCCCCAATTTATTTAAACAAAAGGTAAATATGTAATAACGTTGTGCAACAGTTATAATATGTGATATTATTGTTTTTGTAAGTTTATGGGAACAGCATATTCCAAAAGCATGTGTAATGCATTTTTAGTGTTTGTAGTTATTATTTACGAAAGTATAAAAATGAAAATTACGTAAAAAAGGTTATGTTTAAATAAACATACTGTATCTTAAACGTGTTCTGCTAATAGTGTTAATAGTATTTAAAACTGAACGCGAAAATGTGATATTTTACATGTCCGGTAGTGAAATTTTTATTTAGGTGTCCGATAGTTCATGTTTGTGATGTTGGCAGCGGTTTTGTAGAGAGTGCGCAACTTAGCAGAAACGTTACTCTTGTCACAGATTAATTACAAGAGAAAGAAAATAGATACCACACAATTCTATGTCTAATGTCATGAAGCTTCGTTCATGGGTATACATCATACAATCCTTCTCACTGTCCCTTTCTTGCAGTAACACGGCCCCCTTCCTTAACTCAGCTGATGTTGTGATTATTTGGCCTTTAGCGTGGTCTCTTATTAGCATTCCTAAATTTTACCAAATTAAAAGTTTGCAGGTTCTTCAGCGAGTCGTGGAAAAAATAAATGTGAAAGCTCTTCTAACTCTCCAGTAAAAGCAGTCCTATGTATACAGTCACGACAGTCCCACTGATTTTTGTTATACGCCACGACAACAGCGCTCCTAGTAGCCAGAAAGGGACATTTCTGAATACGATATCGGATGAGTATCAATAGTATCATCTAAATTAATTTTAACATACTTTTTAAAATAGGAAGGTATTTAGTGCCGAGAAATCGGAATAACTCCAATTTGTCTTTATTAGATTTCTCATGAACCATTTGAAAGTATAAAACGGTACTTTGCTGGATAGTTTAAGATTTTCTTGCAATCTACGACTTTTAATGAAGAATTTCATTTGCTATTAAGAACAAAAAATGACTAATAAATGCCTGAAGAGCTGACATTTCGCAGAAAAACATCGGTTTTCTACTCTGAAACATCAAGGTCTCTTCACTACAATTCCAGTCAAGACAGTAAGAGTTGTAATTAAGAAAGAAACTTAAACGGAATGCAGTACCCACATTATTTAATGTACCTGATCAGCTACCACAGCTGTAGCTGGAAGAAACACCTCACAAAGGTGCCAATACAACATCGAATGCAATAAATATAAGTTTTCCAAAATAAGCAGAGGCCATTCCACAGCAAGAATCTTCAAGACATTCGTTTTATAAGCAAAAGTTATTACACTCAAAAGTATATGCGTTTAAAAGAAAGATGGCTGAAGTGGAAAAATGCTCTAATCATTAGACTCCATACCGAATTGTTCAATGTCGAACAAAGTGTCTGTTATTATTTTCTTTTACTTTCAACGGAATAAGCTGCAAATATACACATATACTTAAATATTGCATCATGAATAAGTTGTTGTTTGTACCACTAAAACAGTGAAATTCGACTGTTTTACATTTATTTCACGATTAATTACATCTTTCGATGTTATACTAATGCTTGCAATGCAAAAAATACAGAAACAGTTTGGTTAAAAAATGTTCAAATTCAAATGTTTGTATAGTCTATGGGACTTAACTACTGAGTCATGAGTCCCTAAACTTACAAACTACTTATGAACTACATACGAACTAGGACGGCACAAATATCCATGCCCGAGGGGGGATTCGAATCCCCGACCGTAGTGGCCGTGCAGACCGTGACTGGAGCGCCTCAGTCTCCTTGGCCCTGTTTGGTTAATTACGTAGAAAAGTAATTATTAACAAACATCACTCTTATGGTGCCTTGCTAACCTTTAAGAGCACTGGTGTCGTTGCAATCTCTGAGCATCAACACATTATTCACACACACACACGCACACACACACACGTCTGGAATGAAAATTATATTTAAGTATATATATATATATATATATATATATATATATATGCTCAAACATTACACTTAAATATAACTTTCATTCCAGACAATGTTACACCAAGAAGGACTAGCAGTAACTGACCGAAAATTCATTTAAGATTTCATAAATGCATCCATTAACAATATAAAATATTTCAATTTGAATTAAAATAAATTATCAGTGACACTGTTATGCAGTATCTTGTTCCACGGCGTGGCTTTCGGTCAGAAAACAGCGATGAGTTTATATATCACTGGCCTCGGCGGCGGCGGTTTAAGAAGCTGATATTCGCAATATTAAAGCTCGCTCTCGTCCCATGGAACAGAGAAAACACTAAGTTTGCAATGTTCAAATATGAGCACGTTTCACTGGGGGTTTTCCTGAGCTTAACACAGAATTCAATGTTCATTCTTTGCTCACAACTGCATTCATTTTGTCACCGTAACTTCTGCGCCAAGAATCCAAATACTGCTTTACTAACCCTGCCACCTAGTGAGTTTGTGAAGAAACATGGCCATGGTCAGATCCAGGACGCACTAATGCAAGGTAACTCAAACAACATTTTTTCCTTTCTAGTATTGCAAACTCAATAATTACAAGAAAACCTGTCCCGGAAATTTTCTGACAAAGGGCATATTATTAAGAGAACAGGAAACTTGAAGTATCGATTTCTAATAATAATTGTGCAATCAGGGAAATGAAACTTATGTGGTTCCAAAGGGTCGCGACGGAGTGGTCGAGCGCATTGAGGTGCAATGTTCCGATGCACGAGGCCGTTCCCCGTCGGGGGTTCGAATCCTCCCTCGGGCATGGGTGTTGTCTTTAGTATAAGCTTGTTTATGAGTAGTTTGTAAGTTTAGGAACTGATGACCCCTCATAAGCTTAACAAACATTGGAATATTGGTTCCAAAGGAGCTTTACTGTAGATGTAAACAAAATATAAATCATGTGAGTGTGTAGCCGTTAAGAGTCATAAAAGGTGTTAGATGGTTTCATATCTACAACAGTGATGTTACCTTCTCTATCACACACTTAGATTACCAGTAATAATACATGAACATAGAAATTTGAACAGCAGCCAACTTCTTACCTGCAAACCGATCGTGTGCTGTGGTAGAAATGACACAGAAATATAAAGACGTTTAGTGAAATAGCATTCTACGGCGTTCGTCTTTCAAACGGTTCATTTGCAGTAGTCCAAACTTTTTGGGCAACTACAGTATTCCACAACTGTTAGGCCGACGATGTTTTCCGCAATGGAAATCAAAAAATTACAGAAAAAAAAATTACACGCTATTAAATGGCTTCGTTATTTCGCTTACTTTTATGTAAGAGTAATTTTCTGATCATATATCACCGTTGCTAAAAATTATAATTTTTAAATTTTGAATTATCAGTAGCTGCAACGAGGAAAATTGGAAATAACAGGGAGATGGAGGAGGCCAAAATGGTAACAGACCAGGATTGGTGGAGGAGGAGGAGTAAAAGTGTCACCCACAAAATTTCATCCTGCGCATATTTCCGCCAGTAAATGGACGTCAGACACTGAGATGGCTGTGTGATCCATACGTCAGTGTGTTTCATAATTACACCAACAAACTTGTAAGGGATGTATTAGGCGTCTTGAGGAACACAATGAGCACGGAAATCCATGCCCGGAAATGCCATTCAACGACGCTACGGAGAGTCCAAGTTACAGGCTCCAGCTCCTGCCGCTAGACATCCCCTCCAGCAACTTCGACGCTCTGTACCGTCATTGGATGACGTTTCCGAGCATGGGGTTCTATGCTCACTTCGTTCCTGAAGCCACCTTCCACATCCCCTAGAAATTTGTTGATATAGTACTGTAATTCTGAAACACACTGACGTGTGGATCACACACAACCATCTCAATCTTCGACGTCCGTTTACTGCCGGAAATATGCGCAGGACGAAATTTTGTGACAGACATTTTTTTATTGCTAGCATGTGAGGAATGGCGCTGCGAAGGAAGCCCGAGTGCGCGAATTTAGTTTCACCCTGTGTATGGAACTCACATGGGAAGTACTTTATTTTGTTAAATATAATATACACCGCTTGAAAATGTTAAAATTTTTACGTGTATTAGTTCAAGATCTAATAAAATCGGAAATTTTTTATACAAAAGACTATGGATTGCTATATAGTATAAACACACATTGTATGTGGAAGTGCTAGCGTTTTTCCGGGGAAAAGTGACGAATAGATTGGTAAATCGCTCTAAAAATAAAGTATGATGCTAAAGGGAAGTGTTTTTGAGAAACTTGGGTTTCATGGTAATAGATTTTCGAATAACTGGAAATCAGTACACAACCTTTGCACTCCTGAACGTAATTCACGGTGCAAATACGTCAATGCCCAGCACTCAAATAGTTAAATACGAATAAGTCGTTCAGTAATCTTATATGGACTCGTTTACCAAAAAATGTTTTTGATGGAATGAAGACACTAAAGTGGGGATCAATGATGCGGCATATGGAAATTAATCCTGGAGCAAACCGCATCAGAGAATCTGAATGGTTGGACAAGGTTCGTATTGATAAAGCAGAGTATGAAGCACAGTTGGACCTTAAGGAGACCAGAAAGGAGAAAATAAAAAAAACTTGGAAAAAGCTCAAGAGGATGATTGCAGTATGGTACAGGGTGCTTATGACTGACTGACTGAATAAAAAAAAAGCATGTATTAAAGTTACAATTTTTTGAAGCCGTTCCTGAAAATTTACATTTTCTGTTGGATTTTTCCCTGTATCTCAGAAATCACTTCGAGTAAAGTATTTTAATTGTCAGGGAGTAATAACATTCATATCCTGAGTCTACTGAACTGAAAGGGGAGCATAATGTTACGTATAATTAAAATTATTTAGGATAACGTACAAAAAAAGTACACAACATTTTAACCGTCTAAAGCAGTGGCTGAAATGCAATTATTGTAGTTCAGTAGAATCAGAACATACAATTTAATGCCCTGTACACGTCAATGTCTACAGTGGTTCCCGAAATACAAGGAAGCCAAGTCACTAAATTTAGATGTGAAACTAGATGCAAAACTAGCAATCAATGCAAAATTTGACCCATTCATTGCCATGAAGAAGAAAGCCTCAACCACAATAGGAGAAATCCACATGAAGAAATGGGAGACACATTTCTCGGAAATACTGAACAAAACGAAAAAAGACAAGGCATATGAAATCCCAGAAACGGTGAGAATTTACTCATCATGGAGCTCCTAACAACAAGGGAGTTGAGACAAGCAATAAAAGAAGGAAGGAACAAGAAAGGAGCAGGTCTAAACAACGTATATATGGAACATCTTAAAGATTCCATCGACAGTGTGCAGGAACTATGAAAGGACCTGATGAACAAATGCCTACAGGCAGGAAAATTCCTGAGAGGTGGGAAACAGCGACAATAAAGGTCCTGTACAAGGGGAAGGGGGACTGAGCATCACAAGATTCGTTCAGAGGCGTGGCACTAGAAAACACATCCTTCAAAATATTCACTAAAATCCTGAACAAAAAGACTACTTGGAGCAATAGAGGGAAGCATCCCAGAATGTCAGTTTGGCTTTATGAAGGGCAGGAACACTGTACATGTAGTAAAATATTTAATATACAATATAGAGGACGGACTGAGATGCAAAGGAGGAAAGTACTATGCAGTCTTTGTACATCTCAGGAAAGCGTTCGATTCAGTAAATAGAGGAAATCTGAAAACTGAAAAGAATAACCAGAGACGGAGATCCTCTGGTGAGAACGATCGAGGCATGTCTTCGATGAAGTCTGATACAAATAAACAACAATGTTGAAGTTTCAGAGATTATTCTGTGTAGTGCATGTGAAATATTCTTATCCGTTTCCTCCTTCCACGAGTGATATGTACTCCATGTGGTTTGTTCTTAGAATAAAGCCTTCAGCTACCCCTGTGTCTGTTTCTAGGCCCTTCAAGCAAGAAACATGTATGTATCTTTCTGATTTTGCTTATTACATTGCGATTGCCTCTCCGTCTATTTTAAATTGTTGTTTAGTTTCCAGACTTGTAGTTTGCATTCAGACTCCCCCAATAAATTCTCTTCTAGCCTTGTACAACCCCCTTTATTGGTTTGCTTATGAAATATTATGTATTTCTAGGGGCTGCATGTCGTATTTCTTAGTTGATTTACCCCGACTTTGTATTTATTCAACTTTTCTGATTTTTGAACACCTTCCCAACCGCGTCTAACTGTATTTCTTTAGCTTCCTCATGATATCCTACGCATTTCTAAGGGTTGCATCTCGTATCTAGTTTTATTTATTTTTCGGAAATTGAATTTTTGTATTTTTACTGATTTTCGGAACCACGTGGCTCCGAACTCCGACTTCATGGTTTCATAGCTAGTCACTTGAGTGCTCGCCACTGCTTACTCACCAGTGCCTTCCTATTGTATATTCTTCCTTCGTAATCTGTGTTTCCGTTGTTTTTTGTTGAAATGAATACAATCTTCAAGCACTTCGCCTTCGGTGGGGTGCGAATATGTAATGTAGCAGACACGTGCCGTGTGTCTCAATAATTCCGCATGCTCACGGTTTGATCTGAATGGAAATTAATCCCGCTATTATCGCGTGGCAGAATGGCAATGGCAGAATGGCAATGGGAAGAAAAGCATTTTTGAAAAAGAGAAATTTGCTAACATCGAATATTAATTTAAGTGTAAGGAAGTCTTTTCTGAAGGCATTTGTGTGGAGTGTTGCCTTGTATGGAAGTTAAACATGGACGATAAGCGGTGCGGACAGGAAGAGGATAGAGGCTTTTGAAATGTGGTGCTACAGAAGAATGCTGAAGATTAGGTGGGTAGATCGCATAACTAATGAAGAGGTACTGAACAGAATTGGTGAGAAAAGAAATTTTTGGCATACCCTGACTAAAAGAAGGGATCGCTTGGTAGGACACATTCTTAGACATCGAGGAATCGTAAATTTGGCATTGGAGGGAAGTGTGTGGGGTAAAAATCGCAGAGGGAGACCAAGACACGCGTATAGTAAACAGATTCAAGTGGATGTGGGTTGTCGTTCGTATGAAGAGATGAAAAGGCTTGCTCAGGATAGGGTTTTGTGGAGAGCTGCATCAAACCAGTCTCAGGACTGAAGACCATAACAACACAACAACATTATCGCGTACCATCTCAAGTAAAAAAAGACAGACCAGAGCGACCTACGAAGTTTATTTTTCTTGTGTTGTGTGGTACAGCCTAGTTCGCTGAATTTCGCCTACGATAGCGGCGCCTGCTTCTGCTTCGTATCAGCTTTCTGGGTTGGGTGACTTTCGCTTTGCTTCGCGCATGTGAGTGGCTGCATGCTTGTTGATAGTAAATCCCTCCCCCGACGATGTTCAGTTCAGATTACTTTAGCTTAATTTTCAATGTGGGATGTATTTTTATTGTTTAACAAAATTGGTGCCCCAATTTGCTCATGTTTGAACTGAATAAATAATTTATTGTCAGTGAAATTCTATCCTTATAAATATTAGTTTATGAATACCCTCCCTTTTTTATTTAATGTTGTTTTCCACTAGTGCTGAGAACAAACTCAGATGCAAATTATCATGTTTTTAATACCGTTGTGCCGTAAATGTTCTCACAGCCACCTTCATGAAATAGTTTAGTATATTAATGGTTGTGTGTAACTCTAGTGATCTACGACGTATGTTGGCCACCGCCTCTTTGTCTTCCTGCTGCTGAAGTAAAGTTTGAGTCAGTTCTAAATTCTGGGCCACAGAAAAAGATTCTGTTGTAGGAAGCACTCTGTAGTTCACGCGAATCCTTTAGCCGGTTTTACGGCCAGAGTTATATGTTTAAAGTAAGCTTTCAACTGGCTCCTTTCAGCTAGAACTAATTTTACAATTAACGGTGGTCTTTCAATCTGAACGCACTTTTGTCCTTAATGATAATAAATTTAACGTTGTCAGGATAGGGCATTCCAGCTTCCCTTAAACTAACTGATATCAAGAACAATACACACAACAATACCCGAGGGAGGACATGAACCTCCAACAGGAGTGGCCACTCATTCCACGAAATGGCACCTCGAACCGCTCTCCCATTCCCTCGTGGCAGGATGTCAGTACCGGTAGACACTGTCAAGAGCACTGCGATCTGTCGTTCTCGGCCGCGAAGTACCTGGTGATCAACACCGCAACGGAAGAGGTGGTTTCCTTGACACCCTCCATGCCACTTTCTAAGGTGTTTTCGTCTCTATTCCGAGCGGCGTTGAAATGTGGGTAAGAGAGGTTGTAACGGCTTTCTCTCTACGTGACATCTACTGTGGAGTTGGTCACAACTGTCGTGAAATACCTCTGGTGCTAATGTTACATCATTTAGCCGCCTTACACCTGACAGGAACTTTTGAGTTCTGGCGTTTTTCTCGCTTCGTCGTGGTAGCGTCGAGCACAACGGTGGCATGGAAGGGCGCCACACATTAGCGTCTGTAAGGCGAAGGTAGTAGGCATTTTTGAGCCGAATTTCAAATTTTTCTGTAGCAACGGGTAACAGTTATGGGGTTTGGAAATTAAACCTTTGCTATAATGACTATAAGGCACCAAGTCACAGATTGCGCGGCCACTCCCGTCTAAGCTTCGAGTCCTCCCTCGTGCAAAGGTATGAGCGTATGTCTTGTCCTCAGCGTAAGTTAATTTAAGTAGTTTGTAAGTCTAAGGAACGGTGACCTTAGTAGTTCAATTTCTTAGGAGTCCAAAGTTTTGAACTTTTCTTGACTCTTGCGGTTTTCCTCTAAAACTTCAACTTTAATATAACATATAGCTAGTCTCCAAATTTCACCATGTAAAATAATAAGAAACGTAAGCACAGGTTTCGTCTAAATAGAGTGAGGAATGTTGACATCGATTCACAAATTCGTAATCTGTGTACTAGGAGGCTTTTTTTTGGCGTTAATGAACGATTTTTGTATAAGATACATTCAAATAAAAAACAAGCCGGAGGCTGTAAAATGTAAACCACTTGTGGGATCCGTAGAAGAAAAGTACGAATTCAAGAGAGGTAAACCCGATTTTGAGAAAGACTGATACCGTTTGCCAATCTGGACCACCAATCCGCATTATCGGTCCATTGTCCACCAGGTGGATGCTCCCGTTATTCCAGACGAGTGAGTTACGGTTTCAGCCAGTGCTACAGAGGTATGAGGAAGTGTTAAAAAGATTTTCAAACATTTGAAAAGAGATGGGACCTAAACTTACAAACTACTTCAAATGTTCAAGTTTGTATGGCTTATGGGAATTAACTACCGGGTCATGAATCCCTAAACTTACAAACTACTTTCGAACTACGGCACAAATATCCATGCCCGAGGGGGGATACAAACCCCCGACCGTAATGGCCGTGCAGACCGTGACTGGAGCGCCGTAGTCCTCTCGGCCACCGCGGCCGGCACAAACTACTTAAACTAACGTTTTCTAAGAACAACTCATACAGCTATGCCATAGGGAGGACAGGAACCTCCGACGGCGAACGGCTGCGCGCACCGCAGCAAGGCGCCTTAGTACGCCCAGCTATTCCGCCGTGGCTGAAGTATTACCGCCATAATTTAGAACAAACTCCAATTTTGCAAAATGTGTGTCCAATGGATGTCCCACAGTCCTTAAGGAGGCATATCGGATACGACTTTCTCGTGAAGATCTGAAGCTATATGTCAACGACGCGAATGATTTACAACTGCTCCCTAGAGACAAGATTTGGAGTCATCATTCCGAAGCAGAATCAAAACTGACTCCATACAACCGATCGCAGTCCAGGAGATCTTGCATATGTTGCAATGGAAGCTAACAGTCATCCTCCATGCGTACCGGACCTCCTTGCGCTCATGCCATCCATAATAAACGATCTGAGAGGAATTCTACGTGACGGCCATCCAGCGCCTTGTTTCGTAGTGGGACAAGGGCCTCAGAAAAGAAATACAGTACTTCTAAAATAAAGGTAGCACTTTAGTACAGACCTCTAGCTCAGATTTTAGGGTTCCTTACCTCAATCAATAAAAATGGAGCTAATAAACTATTACTTTGTTGTGCGTTCTCAGAAACAGGTAGACGTATCAGCTTGAAGTGTGTATCATGGTTCCTCGCCGGTGCTAGATCATGAAGATTCTAAGTCAATGTCTGAAAAGTCGCAAACTCACTCGTCAAAACCTATGGAGTTCATTCTGAGTAACAATGATCCAGAGTAGCTGCAATAACTTCAAAAAATCGTTATTTATGACAGCTTTTCAGTTTGTATCGCTGTTGTCAAGTAACCTACGAATAACTGTGTTAACAATATCTACATTTGTGCTTACATTTAGTTGTCTTTGACATCCATGTAATATCTGTAGTGAATTGTCATCGTTTTAGTTGTTGTTGTGACTACGAGTTAATTTGTGAACAGAAATACTTGGATCACGTTTTGACACTTATATGAAACTATTTTTACAAAGTACATTACCTGATAATTCACTTACTATGCTTCGCGTCCAGTTGTAAGGGAAAAAAGAAAACAATAGGTTCACCTAAAATCATGATGTTTGCAAGAAGCACGGTTTCACAGAGCAAGTAAAGGAAAACATTGCAAACACAGTTAACATGTTATTTATTGTCCGAAGACTGGTTGATACAACTGTCTACGCCATTTTATCCTGTGCAAGTCTGTTTACAGAATATACGTACCTATATCGGCAACGATAATGTTGCGTTGTTTACATTATTCTGTAAATTATATTTCTGCACTGAGTGTGGTTGTTTTGCCCATATATTACTACAATTTTTGTATTCCGGTATATCAATAAAGTTTTAAGATAATTTTTATGTCCAGAGATTGTGTGTTCGTTTAATTTTACGTATGGGCATTTTTTCATATGTACACACATTTCTAATTCTTCAAGAACGTTCATAGTGCGTCCTTTGTGCTATATTTGTAATGCACTTTCAATATTCATAGTTATTTGCTGTTGGCTTTTTAGAAGTAAAAGAAAGCTACATTGATTACTGTCACTGTATTTATGTAATCAGTCGTAAATAAAGATTTCTTGAAGATAATGCGGTTATTTACACGTTTATCTCGTGTGTTTCATTCAAAATGAATAAAATCAAGAACCGATGGAACAGACAGTGAATTCAATTACTGCAGCTACTTCGACACTTATTATTCAGAATGTCATACTATGACATACTATGCTGCGCGTCCAGTCGTAAGGGGAAAAAAAAGAAAGAAACAATAGGTTCACCTAAAATCATGATGTTTGCAAGAGCACAGAGCAAGTAAAGGAAAACATTGCAAACACTGTTAACATGTTATTTGTTGTCCGAATACCGGTTGATACAACTCTCTACGCCATTTTATCCTGTGCAAGTCTGTTCATATCCTAATAACAATGGGAATAAACATACATTTGCATCTGCTTACTGTACTCGTCTCATGGCCTCCTTCAGCTATTTATACCTCCCCTTTCCTCCACACGCTTCCCCTAATACTAAACTGACTACTGCTTGGTGTCTCAGAACGTGTCCTCTCACTCGACCCTTATCTTAGTTAAGTTACGCTATGAATTTGCTTTTCTCCACAGTCCTATTCAGTAACTTATTAGTTACGTCATTACTCATTAATCTTTAGCATTATTCTGTAGCACTACATTTGAAAAGCTTCTATTCTCTTCTTGTATGAGCAACTTATCGTCCATGTTTCACTCCCGTACAAAGCTATACTCTTGGCATATATGCCAGTAATTCTTTTCTCAATATACTTGTCAAGAGT
Source organism: Locusta migratoria (assembly GCA_026315105.1). Taxonomy (NCBI): domain Eukaryota; kingdom Metazoa; phylum Arthropoda; class Insecta; order Orthoptera; family Acrididae; genus Locusta; species Locusta migratoria. Next base: position 176,877,043 of record CM048744.1, on the reverse strand, counting down.
GTAACTTTGTACGGGAGTGAAACATGGAGGATGAGCTGATCATACAAGAAGAGGATAGAAGCTTTTCAAATGTAGTGCTACATAATAGTGCTAAAGATTAGATGAGTAATATATACAGGGTGTTTCACTAAGTGTGTTTGCCTCTGTAACTTGTAAAATAATAGGTGACGGGAAATTTTGATGCGGTAGGTCAACCCAAGAAATGTTACACTTTCTGCGGAGCTATGAACATAGTTTATTGTATCAGTTTCCAAAGAGTTACACCACAAAGATATAATTTTTTAAATGGAACAGTAGTTTTTTCTATCGTGCATTGGATTCGTTGAAAGCAGCTGCGTCCAAATCAGTTTAAACTACATTCCTATCACTGTTAGTTTTGGAGCTACAACCCTTCAAAGTTCCGGGGACGGAGGCTGCGATAGCGTAGCTAACTGGTCGAGTGGCTGTCCCCTGGGGCACGGCCCACTGTCTCATGACCACCAGCCAGTCAGCTACGCTGTCGTAGCCTGCGCCCTCTAAACTTTGACGGGTTGTAGCTCCCAAACTAACAGTGATAGGAATGTAGTTTAAATTGATTTGGACGCAGCTGGTTTCAACGAATCCAATGCACGATAGAAAAAACTATTGTTCCATTTAAAAAATTATATCTTTGTGATGTAACTCTTTGGAAAAAGATACAATAAACTATGTTCATAGCTCCGCAGAAAGTGTAACATTTCTTGTGTTGACCTACCGCATTAAAATTTCCCGTCGCCTATTATTTTATAAGTTACAGAGGCGAAACACTTAGTGAAACACCCTGTATATATATTGTCTATTTGGCTTCTTATGTGCCACCGCGGCGGAGCGGTCGAGCGCATGGAGGCGCTATGCTACGATGCGCGAGGCCGTTCCCCGTCGGGGGTTCGAATCCCCCCCCCCCTCGGGTATGTATATTTGCGTCGTCTTTAGTATAAGGTAGTTCATAAGTAGTTTGTAAGTTTAGGGACTGATGACCCCGCAGTTAAGTCCCATAAGCTTAATAACCATTCGAACATTTGTATCTTATGTACCGCGGTGGAATGGCCGACCGTTCTAAGGCGCCTTGCTGTTGCTCCCCGTCGGAGGTTTAAGTTCTCCCTCGGGCATGGATGTGTGTGCTGTCTTTAGTTTAAGTTAGTTAAGTACTTTGTAAGCCTAGGAACTGATAACCTCAGTAGTTAAGTGCCATATATTTACAAACATTTCAACATTTTCTCCTTATCTTCGTTTCTCTGTTGATTCTCGGTAAAGTTTGATTGGCGAAAACGCGGCGAGACATTATAAACTTATCCATCTGATACTGCCCGTCAGAATTATAGCGTACTGACGAAACCGCGCAACATCGTATTATGTCGGGAGTATGAAACAATAAATGTACGATGAAGTTCCTAAGTCCCTGAGAGTATAGATTATCCTTATTGCTTCTTATTTCGCTGATTTTGTTTCGCCACATTCACCGATTGCCACGCGCCCCGATCAGACTCCCTTAACTTTACTACCTTTCTACATATATACTCCGCAATCCACCGCACAGTGCGTGGTGTGCATGACACGACGAGCTGTCTACCACCACAACCAATGGTGTTAGAGGGTGTTCGTGGAGAAGACTTTGTCAGTACGTACACATAAATGGCTTTTACATATTTAGGCAAAATTTCAGATCAAATTGGTAGAAAGTTAAAATCTCGAAATTACAGACCTGCATTTTACAATACTAATAACATTTCTAAATATTTATTCAATAGTAAGGACAAAATTCAACCCCTATCACAGAGTGGTGTATACAAGATCACATGCAAACATTGTGGGAAACTGTATGTTGGTCAGTCTGGCAGGGCTGTAGCTATTAGATTATCAAAAAAAATGTTCAAATGTTTGTATAGTCTATGAGACTTAACTACGGGGTCATCAGTCCCTAAACTTACAAACTATTTATGAACTACTTACGAACTAGGACGGCACAAATATCCATGCCCGAGGGGGGGATTCGAACCCCCGACCGTAGTGGCCGTGTGGACCGTGACTGGAGCGCCTTAGTCCCCTCGGCCAATTAGATTATCAGAACATGAGAGAAGCCGGAGGTTAAAAAAGACTGATTCAACCTTTGCTGAACATCTGCTCAGAGAAGGCCATGATTATGATGTAAACTGTGAGATTCTACATCCCCTGAAGAAAAGCAGAAAGATGACACTACTGGAAATATTGGAAATCAATAAACATTTAGCTCAGGATGCTAGTGTAGTATTAAACGATCAGATCCAGTTCCCCTCTACACCTCTACTAAAATAAGTTTTATTTTCAACCTTCCTTTTACACAAAAATAATCCTATTAGTTTTGATTCTTTACACATATTTATTATATTTTTATATAAATGTTAATAAGTCTCATAAATAAGTTTTTGCGATGAACTTTCCTGTGAAGTATCGATTGTCTGTGATAACATCTTTGTAAATCTTAACATCTTTGAAAACATGTGTACTACATTTAGTTGTCACCTGATGATGGCCTAAGAAGCCGAAAGTCGGTTTGTGACCAATAAAAAAGTTTTGCAGAACATCAGGAAGTTGTTCCTTTTTTATATTAATATAGATATATGTTGATTCGAAGAAACTTCGAGAACTTGTAGAAGGAAGTGAATACATAATATTTGGAACAGGAACCCATGTCCATAAGTCAGTCAATGACGTTAGGATCACATCATCTTCGATAGTGTGAATCGAATCTCTTCTACTGCTAACTGCTACTGATTTCCATATTTATGGAGGAGATAATACGTACCAAAACAAAAGAAAAAGGTTAGCAAAATGGACTCTAGAAAGCATACCACAAGTGGCATGAGTAACTGACAAGTTACACAGTATCCATAATGATGACATGCACTATGTATTATTGTGATCGGTACTTGATTTATCACACAATAGTATTTAAATTTACAAATGGTGTAGTTCATTCTTCTGAATATACACAAATAATTGTTTCTCGGAGACACTTACACAATATACATCTACATCTAAATAGATACTCTGCAAATCACATGTAAGTGTCTGGCAGAGGGTTCAATAACCACATTCATAACCTTTCTGTACCGTTCCATTCTCTAATAGCTCGCGGGAAGAAAGAACACCTAAATCGTTCAGTTTTCGACCTGATTTATTTTAGTGAGATGGTCATGTCTCCCAATGTAGGTGGGTGCTAGCAAAATACTCTCACGTTCAGAAGTAGAAGTAGGTTGTTGTGGCGTAGAGTCAGCGCCACACGCCAGACGCACTGAAACGATCGTGAAGAAGGCAGCGGATGATCGGCAGCCAATCACACGCCAGCGCCGCGCCTCCTGGAGGGAGCAACCGAGAAGCGCGCCCTCTGCAAGCAGCTGTATCTAGGCCGACATGCGTCTAGAAGGGCACCCCTGAACTAGGCTCCGAAATGGGCAGTTACCAGGACACAGAGTAGCTAGCATCGAGTTAGAAAACGCCGCCGCGAGAACAGACTTATTCAAGTTGAGTATTTGTATACTTTAGTAAATAACACTTGCGTTACTAATCTTGAAATAGGACCGTCTGTCGTCTTCCATATATTTTTTGTATAGTTCTGTAAAGTTATAATTTATTCAATGTCGCTAGATTATCATTTTGTTAAAACTTGAACCCCACCCTTTTCAAGGCTTGAGGAATAGTATTTTTATTTTATGTATTAAAATATTAGTTAATATTGCTAGGTTTTTGTTATTTTGTTATGTTAATAATTTATTATTATATTAATTAATGTGGCGTAAGTACGGCTTTTCCGCTCCGACACTGTACGTGTGTGAATGTGCAGTTATTGTATTTTTAAGTGTGTATAGCTGTTTTAGCTCTCCACGTAACCCATTCCTCCTGAGCAGGTCCTTTCCTGAAAGATAGGCCGGGGAGGAGAAAACATAGGTGATTGAAAGTTCGCAAACAGATCTCGCCGCAACGAATAACGACGTTCTTTTAATGATTTCCACCTCAAATCGTGCAAAATTTCCGGGACGCTTCTCCCCCTATAACGTGATAAAACAAAACGAGCTGGCCTTCTCTGATCCTTCTCAATGTCGTTCGTCAGTCCCACCTTGTGAGGGTCCCACACTGGGCAACAGTACTCCAGGAGAGGACGCACAAGTTTGATGTAGGCAGTCTGTTTGGTGGAGCTGTTGCATCTTCGAAGCGTTCTGCCAATGAAACGTAACCTTTGGTTCATCTTCCCCACAATATTTTCTGTGTGTTCTCTCCAGTCTAAGTTGTTCGTAATTATAGCTCCTAGGTATTTGGTAGAATTTACGACCTTAAGGTTTCACTGATTATCGTGTAATTGAAGTTCAGCGGATTTCTTTTGGTGGTCATGTATATTACTTCACACTTTTCATTATTTAGTGTTAATTGCCAATTTTCGCACCATGTAGAAATTTTGTCTAAATCGCTTTTCAGTTAATTTTGATTCTCTGTTGACTTCACTAAGCGATAAACGACAGCATCATCTGCGAACAGTCTAAGGGAGCATTTCAGATTGTCTCCTAAATCGTTTATAAACACAAGGACGAGTAGGGGACCTATAACGCTTCTCGGGGAACGCCAGATATCACTTATGTTTTACTCGATGACTGACCGTCAATTACTACGAACTGATGGGAAATGGCCGTCCTCAGTGGCCGAGCGGTCTGCAGGGCGCCAGTCACAGTCTGCACAGTCACTACGATCGGGGGTTGGAATCCCCCGTCTGGCATGGATGTTTGTGTCATCTCTAGGATAAGGTAGTTCATAAGTAGTTTGTAAGTTTAGGGACTGCTGACCTCGTAGTTAAGTCCCTCAAGCTTAACAAACATTTGAACATTTTTGGATAGGAAATCGTGAATCCAATCGCACAATTAGGGTCATATTCCATAAGCACGCAATTTCATTAGAAGTCGCTTGTGAGGTACAGTGTCAAAAGCCTTCCGGAAATCCAGAAATATGGAATCGATTTGAGATCCCTTGTCGATGGTACTTATCACTTCATCTGAATAAAGGGCATGCTGTGTTTCGCAAGAGCGGTACTTTCTGAATCCGTGTTGACTATTGGTTAATAGGTCATTCTCTTCGAGGTAGTTCATAATGTTGGAACAAATTATATGTTCGAAACTCGTACTGCAAATCTACGTCAATGAGATGGGGCTGTAATTTTGGGGATCGCTGCTATTGCCTTTCTTGAATATTGGAGTGACCTGGGCAACTTTCCAGTCTTTGGGTACCGATCTTTCGCTGAGTGATCGGTTGTATGTAATAGCTAAGTATGGAGCTATTGCATCAGCATACTTTGAGATGAATCTAGTTGGTATACAATTTGGCCTGGAAGATTTGTTTTTGTTTAGTGACTTAAGTTGGTTTACTACACCAGGAACATCTACTTCTAAATTTCGCATGCTGGCAGCTGTTGTCGGATTCTGGAGTGTTTAATTCGTCTTCTTTGGTGAAAGAACTTCTGAAAGTTGTGTTTAGCTATTCTGCTTCAGGAGTACTGTCATCGGTAGTATTACCATTGCTATCGGTAGTGAAGATATTGTTTTTGTTTTGCCGCTAGTGTACTTCACATATGACCAGAGGTTCTTTGGATTTTCTGCCAGATTATGAGACAGGATTTCGTTGTGGAAACTTTTATAAGCTTCTCGCATTGAAGGCCGTGCTAGATTGCGAGTTTCTGTAAAAAATTGCCAGTTTTAGGGATTCTGTGTCTGTTTAAATTTTGCATGCGTTTTTCTTTGCTTCTGCAAAAGCGATCTGACCTGTTTTGTGTACTACGGAGTGTGTGTGTGTGTGGGGGGGGGGGGAGTCAGTCCCATCATTTATTAATTTTATTGGTATAAATCTCTCAATTGCTACTGATATTATGTCTTTGAAAGTAAGCCACAATTGATCTACACTCGCATTTTTAGTTTTGAAAGACTAGAGACTATCAAACAAGAAAGCGAGAAGCGAATTTTTATCTGCTCTTTTGAATAGACATACGTTTTCCGTTTATTTTTTCTGCATTTGGGAATTTCGATATTCAGTCTCGCTACTACAACTCTATGTCCACTAACCCCTGTATCTGTTTTGATGGTCTTTACTAGCTCAGGATTATTTGTTTCTAGGAGATTACGGGTATTTTCGCAACCATTTACTATTCTAGTGGGTTCATGATCCAACTGTTCGAAGTAGTTTCCAGAAAAAGCATTCAGAACTAGTTCGGACGATGTTTCATATTTCCCTCCGGTTTTGAATATGTATTTATGCCGACATATCGAGGTTACATTTAAGTCGCCACCGATTATAACAGTATGCTTCGGATACCTGTTTGAAATATTATTAAAGCTTTCTTTGAACATTTCGGCAATTGCATCGTCTGAGTCAGGGGGCCGATGAAAAGATCCAATTATTAATTTATTCCGGTTGTCAGCTATAACCTCTATCCATACCAACTAACAGGAAGTATCTGCCTCAATTTCGCTGCAGGATAAATCGTTTGTAACAGCAATAAACACGCCACCCCCTAGTTTATTTAATCTGTCCTTTCTGAAGACCAATTGGCCGTTTGTAAAAACTTCGGCTGAACTTATTGTAAGGAAAGAAAATATTTGTTGGGTATATTGGGTGAAAGGTGTTTATTTTATTGAAGAAAAGTGTGAGTGAAGGTAAAAAAAAATATAAATTTTGATTTACGTGTTATTAACTGTGGTGGCTGTTGTTATAATGTTTGAGTAACATAACAAACCTGACCTTAATTTCGTGGTTGGTTAAGTTAAACTCGTGATTAATGCAAGAGGTGTAGTTAAATTTTGAAAATATTAAGCAAGACAATTAGTGTAATTAACAAAGACTATGGCCCTATGTGACAAACTTTTCAAAAGATCACTTACCTTTCCTTTCCTTACAAAATCTCCTACAGAGACTGTGCACACACAGATAGCAGAAATTAACTTACTCCGTCTGTGCAATGCGTACGACTCAATTAGTACGCTAAGGGTAATGATAATTTAGAAAATTATGATTAGTAGGATTTTTAACATCAAGTGATTGGCAAGTGGGTGCAGTCCAACCACTAAAGTCAGTTTCGGATAAAATTAATTCACTCAAGCAAACAGGAAATTTAAGTAAATAAGTCTTAATTAATGCTATGCATACGACATTAGTATGAGTTTGGTTCTTTATAGGATAGATGTGGCGGTGGCTATTATTGTTGAACTCAGTGTAAAACGCAATAGAAAAATTATTCATTAATCTGTAATCATTAATATGTTGATAATACGTAATACTGGCATGTAACTGTCTGTTATCTTCCATCATCAATTTTAGCGAAATTGTCTCAACTGAATTATTATCACAGCCTCTAATAATTAATGACACTCACTTGATTGTAAAATTGTGTAGTAATGTTATTCATGCATTATTGAGGATTGTCATACTAATCATGAGTGGTTAATTAGTTGTTCAGATACGATAGCAAAAGTACTGTCTAATGTTCCTATATTTAAATAAAATTTAAACATGCATTCACAGGAAAATACAACCAATAGCATTTAACTTATCTTATTTAGCAGTCCAGCGACGTGGTACTCTGCAGTCATATAAATGATACATAAATTCATACAGAAAATCATTTTTATAGTGGCCCCTCCTTTGGCAGCTTGCTAGCAGTTCGCCGTGATGCTTCGCGAATCGTGTTATTAATCGCGACCGTTAGCGTCCGCGATGACGCTACCACGTTTCGGACGTCTGGGACGGTTACTGAACACGTAACGAATTTCTGCCTCAGCAGAATGAACGAATAAATGTATCATTAAAATAAATTCTTACTTCACTTATGTTCACTGTTTTCACATAAACTTTGATACCGTTGCACTTATAACAAATTAGAACTTTCACTTTGTTTTAACTTTATTACCTATATTGTTTGAGCACTCCGCGGACCGCGTACGAACGTCTGATCTACGTCACGGGGTGGTAGATACTGCTGCTTGCTTGCTCTTCCACAGGCGAGCGCTGCTATACGATAAAGTCTCTTACCTGAGGAGCCATATCGATAACTGTTAACAGAGAAATATTTTACATTGACAAATTAAACATAACAAGTAATCACAGTCATATAGAAAACATACAAAGTAAAAATAAAATAATATATACTTAAACAATTACAATACAGATAATAAATAAATGACAGAAAATGTTCACAGTTAAGTTACCTACATACATTGTGCATCACGATAATTAATTAAGTCACACAAGGAGTTAATTACTACATATTTACTATAAACAGGTTCAAACGAATATTATGTTCAAAATGAAGCTCATCCTTGTTATAATGTAAGGCTTACCTTAAGGGTTACCTTACATTATCTCTGGCGTCAGCCATCTTTCAGAACCTATAACGATTTGTGCCTCAGTACTTTCTATCAGCGCTCGGAGCTCTGGAACTTTCCCAACAATTACTACGACAATTTGTAACTCTTACACCAATGGTTCCTAGATTTGCATTCGTCCTGTGTCCCAACAATTACTACGACAATTTATAACTGTTACACCGATTGTTCCTAGATCTGCATTCGTCCTGTGTCTAACCTGCACACTTTGAGACTAAAACCCATTTTGTGTGTTTTCGAGGCCCTCTAATCTAAAAAACCGCCCAGTCCACGACACACAGACCCCGCTACTCCTGTTGCCGCTACCTGAGTGTAGTGGACTATGGGCCTATTTAGCGGAACCCAAAAACCCACCATCCTTTGGCGCAAGTCGCCCACACTGTTGCAGAACCGTCTGAGCCTCTGATTCAGACCCTCCACTCGGCTGTGAACCAGAGGTCCGCAGTCAGTCCTGTCGACTATGCAGCAGATCGTGAGTTCTGCCTTCTTCTTGCAAGCAAGACTGGCAGTCTTTACCACTTCTGATACCCGCTCCAAACCAAAGAGAATCTCTTCTGATCCAAAGAGGTACACATCGTTGGTCCCGACATGAGCCACCACCTGCAGCTGGCTGCACCCTGTGCTCGTCATGGCATCCGGAAGGACCTGTTTTAGATCTGGAATGACTCCCCTCAGGTATGTACACGGAGTGCACATTGGACTTCTTCCGCTTCCTAGCAGCCATATTGCTAAGGTGCCCCATGACGCGCCTAACGTTCGAGCTCCCAACTTCTAACAAACCCACCCTTTGTGAGTGCCCGGATCTTGTTTGTAAAGTCTATGGGACTTAACTACGGGGTCATCAGTCCCTAAACTTACAAACTACTTATGAACTACTTACAACTAAGGACGGCACAAATATCCATGCCCGAGGGGGGATTCGAACCCCCGACCGTTGTGACCGTGGGGACCGTGACTGGTGCGCCTCAATCCCCTCGACCACCGCGGCCGGCCGGATCTTGCCGGCAGAGGGGTGGCCATCGGACAAGCGACACCATCAGAGTCAGGAACATCCTCTGACACAGACAGCGCATCGAATCTGTTCGTAAGACTAACCGGGGAGGCCTCCACAGTGGTCCCCCAGGAAGTCTTACGCCGCCTGACAAGCGCTGAGGAGACCTCCCAATCTATCACGGATTGGGGAGCGACGCCCTCGCGGGCAGTGACCGGTCCTCGTCGGGTATGGGTGTTTGTGTTGTCCTTAGGTTAGTTTACCTTAGTTTAAGTAGTTTGTAAGCTACGGACTAATAAGCACGCAGTTGAGTGGGATGGATTTACAAACATCATTTGATTCTTGCCGCATCAGCTGATAGACAGGCAGAAAGCAAAACGAATGAATCCATTGCTTCTGAACACCATTGCCACGAGAAATCAGACATGTTGCTATCATTTCGATCTGGAATCAAAGCGGCAATCGATGTCATGGTATTCACCGTCTTCCCCGCGAAAAAAAGTATTAAAATAAAATTAAGTAAAATAAAAATCCCTGCGGACTCGTTCTGTGTCCCAGCTTGGCGGTATCAATGAGAAGTGAACGTTTCGCAATGGATTCCACAGGTTACCTTCGCGTTCTCAAACGTGTGTTGTTACGGGTGGAGACTGTTTTGAAGAACAATTTGTTTGTATCTTTTGTTTGGTGTCTGAAATTAATCACCGGACTTACCTCCTCCGAAAATATGGAAAGACAAAGTACCTCACTATCGTCTTCTAATAAAATTACGTGCTTATGGAATATCGGCACAGTTGTGCGATTGTATTCGCGATTTCTTATCAGATAGAACACAGTACGTAGTAAATGAATGAATTTCGTGAGTAAAACGGAAGTAATATATGGCGTTCCTCAGGGAAGCGTTATAGGGCCCATACTGTTCCTTCATAAACGATTTAGGAGACGTGATGAGTAGCTCTCATAAACTTTTCGTGGATGATGCTGTCATTTAACGATTAGTAAAGTTACCAGAAAATCAAATGCAGGTTTAAAATAATTTAGGCAGGATATCTGCGTGATGCAAAAATTAGCATTTGACTCCAAACAATAAAAGTGTGAAGTCATCCATATGAGCAATTCACTGACACGAAAAATCAGTCACCTAGAGTACACTTGTGCGTTCTATTTTGGAGTATAGCAGCCCATTGTGGGGTCGCCACCAAGTGGGACTGACGGATGATATAGAGAAAGTTAGTTCAGAGAGTGGCGACTCGTTTTGTGTTATTGTGATACAGCGGAAAGAGCGACAGAAAAATGATGCACGATTTGTGATAGAAATCATTAAAACAAAAGCATTATTCATAGCGACAAGATTTATTTGCGAAATTTGTATCACTATATTTGGTTAGCACCCACCTACTAGGGAGATATGATGATCATAATAAAATGAGAGCAATCAGATCAAAAACGGAAACATTGAGGTGTTCCTTTTTCTCGCGCGCCATTGGAGAATGGAACGGTAGAGAAATACCATGAAAGCGGTTCCATGAACCCCCTGCCATGCACTTAAATGTGATTAGCGGAATATTTATGTAGATGTCGATGTGAATGTAGTATAGGAGATTTGATTCTCAGTATCGATAATGAATCGCTTACAGCGTCGTTGGATGTTCCTTATCATAATACACTCCTGGCCATTAAAATTGCTACACCACGAAGATGACGTTCTACAGACGCGAAATTTAACCGACAGGAAAGAAGATGCTGTGATATGCAAATGATTAGCTTTTCATCAGAGCATTCACACAAGGTTGGCGCCGGTGGCGACACCTACAACGGACTGACATTAGGAAAGTTTCCAACCTATTTCTCATACACAAACAGCTGTTGACCGTTGTTGCATGGTGAAATGTTGTTGTGATGCCTCGGGTAAGGAGGCGAAATGCATACTATCACGTTTCCGACTTTGATAAGGGTTGGATTGTAGCCTATCGCAGTTACGGTGTATCGTATCGCGACATTGCTGCTCGTGTTGGTCGCGATCCAATGACCGTCAGCAGAATAGGAAATCGTTGGGTTCAGGAGGGCAATACGGAACGCCGTGCCGGATACCAACGGCCTCGTATCACTAGGAGACGAAATGACAGGCGTCTTATCAGCTTGGCTGTGCCGACCGCGGTGGCCGAGGAAAGTGAGGCGCTCCAGTCACGGTCTGCACGGCCGCTACGGTCGGGGGTTCGAATGCCCCCTCGGGCATGGATATTTGTGCCGTCCTTAGTCTTAGCTAGTTCATAAGTAGTTTGTAAGCTTAGGGACTGATGACCCCGTAGTTAAGTCCCATAAGTTCTACAAACATTTGAACATTTCGCTTGGCTGTAACGGATTGTGCAGCCACGGCTCGATCCCCGAGTCAACAGATGGTGACGTTCGCAAGACAACAACCATCTGCACGAACAGTTCGACGACCTTTGCAGCAGCATGGATTATCAGATCGGAGACCATGGCTGCGGTTATCCCTGACGCTGCATCACAGACAGGAGCGCCTGCGATGGTGAACGCAGCGACGAACTTGGGTGCACGAATGGCCAAACGTCATTCTTCATATGAATCCAAGTTCTGCTTACAGCATCATGATGGTCGCATCCGTGTTTGGCGACATCGCGGTGAACGCACTTTGGAAGCGTCTATTCGTCATCGTCATAGTGGCGTATCACCCTGCGTGATGGTATAGGGTGCCATTGGTTACACGTTTCTGTCACCTCTTGTGCGCATCGACGGCACTATGAACAGTGGCCCTTACATTTCAGATATGTTACGACCCTTGGCTCTACCCTTCATTCGATCCCTGCGAAACCCTACATTTCAGCAAGATAACGCACGACCACATGTTGCAGGTCCTGTACAGGCCTTTTTGGATACGGAAAATGTTTGACTGCTACCTAACGATCCGGAAGGCAAACCAATGTCTTTTTGTTGGGTTGCTGAAGAAGCTGTTGGTTTATTGAGGCACATTTTGTGCCCATTTGCTTTAAAATAAATAATAAAAAATAAAAACCGCTAAACCCAATAAAGGAAATTTACAATCGTAAGCACACAACAACTCCTCGTATGAAACTTCCTGGCAGATTAAAATTGTGTGCCGGAACCGGGACTCGAACCTGGGACCTTTGCCTCTCTGCAGTGGAGTGTGCGCTGATATGAAACTTCCTGGCAGATTAAAATTGTGTGCCGGAACCGGGACTCGAACCTGGGACCCTTTTTTAATCTGCCAGGAAGTTTCATATCAGCGCACACTCCACTGCAGAGTGAAGTTTCATTCTGGAAACATCCCTTAGGCTGTGGCTAAGCCATGTCTCCGCCATATCCTTTCTTCCAGGAGTGCTAGTCTTGCGTGTTTGCAGGAGAGCTTCTGTGAAGTAAAGTTGTGGGGCGGCATCGTGAGTCGTGTCGAGATAGCACAGTCGGAAGTGCGCTTGCCCGCGAAAGGCAAAGGTCCCAGTTACGAGAACGCGGTTCCGGCACACAATTTTAATCTGCCAGGAAGTTTCATATCAGCGCACACTCCACTGCAGAGTGAAGTTTCATTCTGGAAACATCCCTTATGCTGTGGCTAAGCCATGTCTCCACCATATCCTTTCTTCCAGGAGTGCTAGTCTTGCGTGTTTGCAGGAGAGCTTCTGTGAAGTTTGGAAAGTAGGAGACGAGGTACTGGCGGAAGTAAAGTTGTGGGGCGGCATCGTGAGTCGTGTCGAGATAGCACAGTCGGAAGTGCGCTTGCCCGCGAAAGGCAAAGGTCCCAGGTTCGTGTCCCGGTTCCGGCACACAATTTTAATCTGCCAGGAAGTTTCATATCAGCGCACACTCCACTGCAGAGTGAAGTTTCATTCTGGAAACATCCCTTATGCTGTGGCTAAGCCATGTCTCCACCATATCCTTTCTTCCAGGAGTGCGAGTCTTGCGTGTTTGCAGGAGAGCTTCTGTGAAGTTTGGAAAGTAGGAGACGAGGTACTGGCGGAAGTAAAGTTGTGGGGCGGCATCGTGAGTTGTGTCGAGATAGCACAGTCGGAAGTGCGCTTGCCCGCGAAAGGCAAAGGTCCCAGGTTCGTGTCCCGGTTCTGGCACACAATTTTAATCTGCCAGGAAGTTTCATATCAGCGCACACTCCGCTGCAGAGTGTAGTTTCATTCTGGAAACATCCCTTATGCTGTGGCTAAGCCATGTCTCCACCATATCCTTTCTTCTCGGGCATGCGAGTCTTGCGTGTTTGCAGGAGAGCTTCTGTGAAGTTTGGAAAGTAGGAGACGAGGTACTGGCGGAAGTAAAGTTGTGGGGCGGCATCGTGAGTCGTGTCGAGATAGCACAGTCGGAAGTGCGCTTGCCCGCGAAAGGCAAAGGTCCCAGGTACGAGAACCCGGTTCCGGCACACAATTTTAATCTGCCAGGAAGTTTCATATCAGCGCACACTCCACTGCAGAGTGAAGTTTCATTCTGGAAACATCCCTTATGCTGTGGCTAAGCCATGTCTCCACCATATCCTTTCTTCCAGGAGTGCTAGTCTTGCGTGTTTGCAGGAGAGCTTCTGTGAAGTTTGGAAAGTAGGAGACGAGGTACTGGCGGAAGTAAAGTTGTGGGGCGGCATCGTGAGTCGTGTCGAGATAGCACAGTCGGAAGTGCGCTTGCCCGCGAAAGACAAAGGTCCCAGGTTCGTGTCCCGGTTCCGGCACACAATTTTAATCTGCCAGGAAGTTTCATATCAGCGCACACTCCGCCGCAGAGTGTAGTTTCATTCTGGAAACATCCCTTATGCTGTGGCTAAGCCATGTCTCCACCATATCCTTTCTTCCAGGAGTGCGAGTCTTGCGTGTTTGCAAGAGAACTTCTGTGAAGTTTGGAAAGTAGGAGACGAGGTACTGGCGGAAGTAAAGTTGTGGGGCGGCATCGTGAGTCGTGTCGAGATAGCACAGTCGGAAGTGTGCTTGCCCGCGAAAGGCAAAGGTCCCAGGTACGAGAACCCGGTTCCGGCACACAATTTTAATCTGCCAGGAAGTTTCATATCAGCGCACACTCCACTGCAGAGTGAAGTTTCATTCTGGAAACATCCCTTATGCTGTGGCTAAGCCATGTCTCCACCATATCCTTTCTTCCAGGAGTGCGAGTCTTGCGTGTTTGCAGGAGAGCTTCTGTGAAGTTTGGAAAGTAGGAGACGAGGTACTGGCGGAAGTAAAGTTGTGGGGCGGCATCGTGAGTCGTGTCGAGATAGCACAGTCGGAAGTGCGCTTGCCCGCGAAAGGCAAAGGTCCCAGGTTCGTGTCCCGGTTCCGGCACACAATTTTAATCTGCCAGGAAGTTTCATATCAGCGTACACTCCGCTGCAGAGTGTAGTTTCATTCTGGAAACATCCCTTATGCTGTGGCTAAGCCATGTCTCCACCATATCCTTTCTTCCAGGAGTGCGAGTATTGCGTGTTTGCAGGAGAGCTTCTGTGAAGTTTGGAAAGTAGGAGACGAGGTACTGGCGGAAGTAAAGTTGTGGGGCGGCATCGTGAGTCGTGTCGGGATAGCACAGTCGGTAGTGCGCTTGCCCGCGAAAGGCAAAGGTCCCAGGTTCGTGTCCCGGTTCCGGCACACAATTTTAATCTGCCAGGAAGTTTCATATCAGCGTACACTCCGCTGCAGAGTGTAGTTTCATTCTGGAAACATCCCTTATGCTGTGGCTAAGCCATGTCTCCACCATATCCTTTCTTCCAGGAGTGCGAGTATTGCGTGTTTGCAGGAGAGCTTCTGTGAAGTTTGGAAAGTAGGAGACGAGGTACTGGCGGAAGTAAAGTTGTGGGGCGGCATCGTGAGTCGTGTCGGGATAGCACAGTCGGTAGTGCGCTTGCCCGCGAAAGGCAAAGGTCCCAGGTTCGTGTCCCGGTTCTGGCACACAATTTTAATCTGCCAGGAAGTTTCATATCAGCGCACACTCCGCTGCAGAGTGTAGTTTCATTCTGGAAACATCCCTTATGCTGTGGCTAAGCCATGTCTCCACCATATCCTTTCTTCTCGGGCATGCGAGTCTTGCGTGTTTGCAGGAGAGCTTCTGTGAAGTTTGGAAAGTAGGAGACGAGGTACTGGCGGAAGTAAAGTTGTGGGGCGGCATCGTGAGTCGTGTCGAGATAGCACAGTCGGAAGTGCGCTTGTCCGCGAAAGGCAAAGGTCCCAGGTACGAGAACCCGGTTCCGGCACACAATTTTAATCTGCCAGGAAGTTTCATATCACCGCACACTCCACTGCAGAGTGAAGTTTCATTCTGGAAACATCCCTTATGCTGTGGCTAAGCCATGTCTCCACCATATCCTTTCTTCCAGGAGTGCTAGTCTTGCGTGTTTGCAGGAGAGCTTCTGTGAAGTTTGGAAAGTAGGAGACGAGGTACTGGCGGAAGTAAAGTTGTGGGGGCGGCATCGTGAGTCGTGTCGAGATAGCACAGTCGGAAGTGCGCTTGCCCGCGAAAGACAAAGGTCCCAGGTTCGTGTCCCGGTTCCGGCACACAATTTTAATCTGCCAGGAAGTTTCATATCAGCGCACACTCCGCCGCAGAGTGTAGTTTCATTCTGGAAACATCCCTTATGCTGTGGCTAAGCCATGTCTCCACCATATCCTTTCTTCCAGGAGTGCGAGTCTTGCGTGTTTGCAAGAGAACTTCTGTGAAGTTTGGAAAGTAGGAGACGAGGTACTGGCGGAAGTAAAGTTGTGGGGCGGCATCGTGAGTTGTGTCGAGATAGCACAGTCGGAAGTGCGCTTGCCCGCGAAAGGCAAAGGTCCCAGGTACGAGAACCCGGTTCCGGCACACAATTTTAATCTGCCAGGAAGTTTCATATCAGCGCACACTCCACTGCAGAGTGAAGTTTCATTCTGGAAACATCCCTTATGCTGTGGCTAAGCCATGTCTCCACCATATCCTTTCTTCCAGGAGTGCTAGTCTTGCGTGTTTGCTGGAGAGCTTCTGTGAAGTTTGGAAAGTAGGAGACGAGGTACTGGCGGAAGTAAAGTTGTGGGGCGGCATCGTGAGTCGTGTCGAGATAGCACAGTCGGAAGTGCGCTTGCCCGCGAAAGACAAAGGTCCCAGGTTCGTGTCCCGGTTCCGGCACACAATTTTAATCTGCCAGGAAGTTTCATATCAGCGCACACTCCGCCGCAGAGTGTAGTCTCATTCTGGAAACATCCCTTATGCTGTGGCTAAGCCATGTCTCCACCATATCCTTTCTTCCAGGAGTGCGAGTCTTGTGTGTTTGCAGGAGAGCTTCTGTGAAGTTTGGAAAGTAGGAGACGAGGTACTGGCGGAAGTAAAGTTGTGGGGCGGCTTCGTGAGTCGTGTCGGGATAGCACAGTCGGTAGTTCGCTTGCCCGCGAAAGGCAAATGTCCCAGGTTCGAGTCCCGGTTCCGGCACACAATTTTAATCTGCCAGGAAGTTTCATATCAGCGCACACTCCGCTGCAGAGTGTAGTTTCATTCTGGAAACATCCCTTATGCTGTGGCTAAGCCATGTCTCCACCATATCCTTTCTTCCAGGAGTGCGAGTCTTGCGTGTTTGCAAGAGAACTTCTGTGAAGTTTGGAAAGTAGGAGACGAGGTACTGGCGGAAGTAAAGTTGTGGGGCGGCATCGTGAGTCGTGTCGAGATAGCACAGTCGGAAGTGCGCTTGCCCGCGAAAGGCAAAGGTCCCAGGTACGAGAACCCGGTTCCGGCACACAATTTTAATCTGCCAGGAAGTTTCATATCAGCGCACACTCCACTGCAGAGTGAAGTTTCATTCTGGAAACATCCCTTATGCTGTGGCTAAGCCATGTCTCCACCATATCCTTTCTTCCAGGAGTGCTAGTCTTGCGTGTTTGCAGGAGAGCTTCTGTGAAGTTTGGAAAGTAGGAGACGAGGTACTGGCGGAAGTAAAGTTGTGGGGCGGCATCGTGAGTCGTGTCGAGATAGCACAGTCGGAAGTGCGCTTGCCCGCGAAAGTCAAAGGTCCCAGGTTCGTGTCCCGGTTCCGGCACACAATTTTAATCTGCCAGGAAGTTTCATATCAGCGCACACTCCGCCGCAGAGTGTAGTTTCATTCTGGAAACATCCCTTAGGCTGTGGCTAAGCCATGTCTCCACCATATCCTTTCTTCCAGGAGTGCGAGTCTTACGTGTTTGCAGGAGAGCTTCTGTGAAGTTTGGAAAGTAGGAGACGAGGTACTGGCGGAAGTAAAGTTGTGGGGCGGCATCGTGAGTCGTGTCGGGATAGCACAGTCGGTAGTGCCCTTGCCCGCGAAAGGCAAATGTCCCAGGTTCGAGTCCCGGTTCCGGCACACAATTTTAATCTGCCATGAAGTTTCATATCAGCGCACACTCCGCTGCAGAGTGTAGTTTCATTCTGGAAACATCCCTTATGCTGTGGCTAAGCCATGTCTCCACCATATCCTTTCTTCCAGGAGTGCGAGTCTTGCGTGTTTGCAGGAGAGCTTCTGTGAAGTTTGGAAAGTAGGAGACGAGGTACTGGCGGAAGTAAAGTTGTGGGGCGGCATCGTGAGTCGTGTCGGGATAGCACAGTCGGTAGTGCGCTTGCCCGCGAAAGGCAAATGTCCCAGGTTCGAGTCCCGGTTCCGGCACACAATTTTAATCTGCCAGGAAGTTTCATATCAGCGCACACTCCGCTGCAGAGTGTAGTTTCATTCTGGAAACATCCCTTATGCTGTGGCTAAGCCATGTCTCCACCATATCCTTTCTTCCAGGAGTGCGAGTCTTGCGTGTTTGCAGGAGAGCTTCTGTGAAGTTTGGAAAGTAGGAGACGAGGTACTGGCGGAAGTAAAGTTGTGGGGCGGCATCGTGAGTCGTGTCGAGATAGCACAGTCGGAAGTGCGCTTGCCCGCGAAAGGCAAAGGTCCCAGGTTCGAGTCCCGGTTCCGGCACACAATTTTAATCTGCCATGAAGATTCATATCAGCGCACACTCCGCTGCAGAGTGAAGTTTCATTCTGGAAACTCCTCGTATGGTTGAATGGATGAATAGCTAACAAAAGGCGTATTTTCCATAGACCTCTCGATGTTAGGACTATGAAAGCACACACAATTTAGCGTGCGAAAGAGGTGGAATCAAGTTTACACTTGTAGCTTATGAATGTCCCCTGCAGAGTATATACAATGAACCTCGGGATCGAACAATATTTGCTGTCAGTCCTCGCAACTATTTTGCAAACTATTTAAAGTCCCATGGAGGATCTGTTCCGAGGCAGTACGGTGGATTTCATTTACGATACAACATTAAAAAAACTACTTTTTCTGTCCACAAAAAATTATAAAGAAGTGTAACATAATAACAATATTAAAAATAAATCAATAAAAGAAAATTTGGGAAATAAAACTTACCGTTTTTTGTTTTTATTTATTCATTTTTCCACTTTTTCCCAGAGTTTGTTTTTCAAATTAGTGTCAGAATAATCTTTTGAAGATTAAGTAAATCATGTCGGCCTCCTTTTTCCCTCATTCACTATCGATGTCTTTATCCCTCACAACAGCCGTTTTACAGACTTTAAAGTTGCGAATTGCAGACAAGAGAGATACTGTCGCCCGTGTGTGCGCCCACAAATAAACTGTGGGTTGGGGGACCTGGCGGCGGTCACAGCAACTGAAAAGTTGCGTCGCTGTCGCTTCGCTCCGTGTGCACTGTGGAAAAGACGAGACAGTTGGGCATGTCTTCTGCGCGCGTTCGCTCCAAAGGACCAAACTGCTGAGGTCATCGGTCGCTAGACTTATACACTACTTAAAGTAAGGACAACACACACCCATGCCTGAGGGAGGTCTCTTAAAGTCTGGCGGGAGCGTTCGTGCAATCCGTGTCATGGTGTCTTACAAGGAGACCACATCGGTATCGGATTTTAGAATTTCTTTAATGGTTACAGCACTAGAGTTGGTGGTTCGAATCCTGTCGTGACATATTTTTTTGTCTTTTTCATTGTATTCCAATACTTACACAATTTTAATACGTAATGATAATTTTTTTACGAAAAGGGCATGTATTTTTGTTTATTCGTAATTTATTATATGTTGTAGAAGGTTGTTAATAATGATGGTTTCAATCAAGCAAACATAAGTTACACTGTTTACTGTACCGGCTTCTCCATAGCTATTAACGGCTATCCATGCAGCTAACCTATTCGACCATAGTTTTATTTGACGATAAAGTTTTCAGCTCGTCCACATACACATAAACAAAAACTGATATATTAAAGATGGAATTAAATATCCCAAAACGTTTAATATAACTTCAAAGTTTCTAGTTGAAAGTTACTAATTAAATCAAGCAAGTATGACTGATCTAAAACTGGTGAATGTTCTTAGTTTAACGTTGATATTTAAAAGCTCTAATTAAATCTGCTTGAATGAATCTGGAAACAGACTATCATAAATTGAAATTATAAAAATTTATCATGGGGCGGGAACAGCATTATTTCTTTGCTTCCCTTCTGCCAACAAATATTAAGCACATATAGGTCTGTAAACTCTCTATAAAATCACCAGTCTCTCTAAACCTATGCGCAACGTACTAAGTTAATTAGGTCCTTTAATAATATTTTATACACATAAAAAATGAAACAATGGGAACTGCGACTCTGCGTTAGTCCGCCTGTAATTTTATACTTCTAACATAATCTGTGCATCCGTGAGCACTATTTCTGGAAATTAGGTTTCACCGGCATGTAAGCTCTGATTAATTTACTGGCACGTAACCATTTACATTTAAAGAAATCTCAAATTCGACACATATCATGCAATAAAAATAGAAAAATGCCACAATCAGGAAAATGAGGGTCTAGGTTGAGCTGAAATAAGAAAATTACTAATCATTAAGTTATTTATTTTGCTATCTTTGTTGAGTCGTCAATAATAGAGATTACATTGGGTTTGTACAATTCCGTTTCATGCAAATATTCTCGTCCTCTTGATACAAAATTCTTCTTCCAGTTTCGGAATACATTCATAAGTACATAATCCAACTAACCAAACTCGTCGCGCGAATCGTAACCGACCAATCCAACCGTACTACATGGACGCTACCATACGACTATACTCTAGCCTAGCCTCCACTCGACTGTTCAACTGCTTATTGTCCACTGCCCGTCTAAGCGGTCAAAGATGATGCTGTAGCGCAGATGCTACATCGCAGTTACAAAGATATTATGGTGCGCACTGGCTACAAACATGAACTGAGGTTATCGAAGCATATAATAGATCAATTTTACATACAAAATAAAGCCGTAAGGCAAATACATATCCAGATTCACAAAATATCACAGAAAAATCCATAAATAATGATATTCAGCCTATAACTGCCTACTTTCAAACTGAATTCGAAAACGAAAAATATATTGGTCACAGTGGGATTCCAACAACCGACTGTATGGTTTTGAAGCAAGAACGCTGC
The DNA here is from genome assembly GCA_026315105.1 of Locusta migratoria. Classification (NCBI taxonomy): domain Eukaryota; kingdom Metazoa; phylum Arthropoda; class Insecta; order Orthoptera; family Acrididae; genus Locusta; species Locusta migratoria. The sequence continues at coordinate 176,856,224 of CM048744.1, read as the reverse complement.
CTCCTGGGCTACACCGACATATGCTGCAACTGTTTTAATTATTGGTTCTTACGAGTACTTTGCAAAACACCGAAGTCGATTTTCTCGTGGATTTTTGAAAGTTGCGTGGAAAGGCTTTGGTTGATTCTTGTTTGAGTTCTGATTGTTATTTGAGTTCTGAATTTCGCTGTTAATAGCTATGGAGACGACTTGGAAAAAAAATGTCGTAAACAATCAAAGACTACTGTCGTCAACTAATAGTAAAGCCAGTACAGTAAACAATGTAACCTATGTTTGCTTGATTGAAACCATCATTACTAACAACCTTCTACAACATATACAAAATTAATAATGAAGAAAAATACGTGCCCTTTTCGAGAAAAATTACCATTAGGTATTAAAATTGTGTAAGTATTGGAATACAATGATAAAGATAAAAAAAATATGTCACGAGTATTCGAACCACCTACTCTAGCGTTGTAAGGCCAGAAAGGCCCCACCTGAGCTACACTGACAGACGCTGCAACTGATTTAACCCACCATCGGGTGCATTCGTCCGTATAGGCCAGTGCAACACATTATTCATCCCCATGCTTAACAATGGTGGTCTAGCAGTGCGCCTCTCCATTTACTCGCATAACTTTTGGAACCTCACACAATGCCGTTCCGTCTGCCATCGGCTTTCACGAGGAAATCCTTTGACCTCACAGGCCATCTACGCAGATTGTGTCATAATTTTGGAGTTTTTTCAAGATATTTTCATTTTAATTGTTGGTTTCACCCAAACTAAGTCTGTTTTCTGTGATTTTCGTCATTACCCTTGGAAAAGAGTGCCTCGCTGCCTGAGTGCGCCTGATCGCGTTCCAGTATCAGTTTTCTATATTTCCATACATTATCACATCCATATTTCCTAATAAAATGTCCAGAAAAGTATGTGATATCTCTAAATCCAATGATGTTACAGAAATAATGCGCCTCCTCGAGGATGATACAGCCTCGCGTCGAAGACGTAGGCGACGAGAGTGACAACCACTTTTAGGCTGAGTCGTGAGAAGGCAAAGAGGACATATGTGAGAAGTTTTATCTCAGAAAAGATAAGACGACGAAGTGGGCTAAGAAACCACCTCCTACGTTTCATAGGGTAATGATTCACTACATCATTACACAATATCTAGGTGTAAAAGGTGATGCTACAAATGCAGCCACCAAATTGCGAAATCTTCCGTCATCAACTAATTGGACAACTATCCCGGCAAAGTGTGAACACAAGTGGAGTGTCGATTCAGCTGTAGACTCGACTGAAAAGATTTTTATCCCACGAGGAATGTGAAACATCCCGCACATTACCTCCCAAATGGCGAAAGTGTCGACCATGCAAGGCTGAAACAAGATTTAGTAGGATGAAGAATTACGAATATTCAGCTTGTCATCAACCAATCTAACTGAGCCACGTAAACGTTTTGTGCCAAACCTGTGTTTCAGCTGTTGATTTGGGAGTCTCAGCATCGGTATTTGGTTGCAGATGTGGCGAGAAAAGATGATTCGACGTCAGAAATAGACTGCCTAATGACTTTTAAAGATAACGTTATTACTTTTATGAATGCCTGTTCAACCAATTTTGAATACTGTTTGTGGGAAATTGGTGATGTTTGTTGTTTCAGTTTAAGGTGTATTCTGATCAATAAATCCATTACTTTGCTTTGATTTTGCTTTAACTCCTTCCTTTAGATCCTCTTGCAGTTTAGCCAACATGCTTTATGAATTTGAATTAATACGATGGAGGTAGTTCGCGAAATACGTAGATGGACTCTCGGGCCAGGTGCGCCTGATTTTGTTTCACTTGGAGGTGCGCCTAGGGTTGCCAGATCTCCGGGCGCCGCCCGGAGTGCCCGGGTTTGGAATGAATTCTCCGGGTCTACGGGCCAATGACTCTCATCTCCGGGCTTGAATGTAACCTAAATCTTGACTCTTTTTTTTTTTTTTTTTTTTTTAACCGTCTCAGTGCGCTCGGCCATTCCCGGCCGGCTCCTCTCTAGTAGTTATAACTTTATATAAATGTCAATTTCTTATTGGAACAAAACGCTACTTTTCTATTCTTCCGCTGAAGACTTTTCATTGTTGCGTCGGTAGTAATCGTCTAGCGCATTATTAAGCAAACACTGTTGCAGCAACGTGTCAACTGGCGACGTATATTATTTGTGTTCGTTCGTTCCTTGTTTCTTATCAGTTTACCGGCAATTTTTGGAATACTCGGATCGTGTGTGAACAGACAAGCTTACATTAACTCAGATTAATGAGTAATAACAGTGAAATGAAGAGACGATATCTAAGTTCGATTTTGCTGGGAGGGTGGAGATGATTAGTTTTTTTTTCTTCTTTTAAAATTCACGTGTAATCCTGGTTGGTGGAGGGGGGGGAGAGTCATTGTTCAAGGGGGAGGGGGGCACGTCTGCTCTCCGGGCCTCTCTCGAGTTCAGTCTGGCAACCCTAGGTGCGCCCGATGGTGGGTCAATTAAATGTTCAAATGTTTGTAGAGATTATGGGACTTAACTACGGGGTTATCAGTCCGTAAACTTACAAACTACTTATGGACTAGCTAATACTAAGGACGGCACAAATATCCATGTCCGAGGGGGGATACGAACCTCCGACCGTAGTGGCCGTGCAGACTGTGACTGACGCGCCGCAGTCCCCTCGGCCACCGCGGCCGGCCTGATTTAATTATTGGAACTTACGAGGCCTTGCAAAAATTCAAAAACGATTTTCTCGAGAATTTTTGAGAGTTGCGTCGAATGGCTTTGGCTGATTGTTATTTGTGTTCTGCACTTCACATAGCATAAATATCAAAAAGTTCTAAAATCCGATACACACGTGGTCTCCTTGTCAGATCGCGCGGTCATCCCCGCGCAGCTGTATCTTCCTGGGAGGTGGCGATACTTGTCGGCATCAGTACTTCGCAACGCCGCGTGCGCCTCGCGCCCTCAGTTTTTCGTTCGGGCCGCTGATCGCTCCATTACGTGCTGCTCGTCAGAGCGAGTGGGCGGACTGCGGATGCTGCACGCTCCTCGCGCTCCGCCCTGCAATTCCGTTTCCCACGACAGCCGTTTCTGGCAGAAACCGCAGCCATTACAGTGAGTAACGCGTTGCTAAGTTGCGGAATTTGCGCGCGTTGGGCGTCGATAGGCCAGCCAGAGAGCGTCCTTAATGCAGCGGCATCCAAATTGCCCGGCCGTGTAATGGCCCCGGGGGTCAAACCGGGGTCACCGCGGCCGCCGCCCACGCCTTTCCACCCCTCCCTCCCCCTGGCCTCCCCTCCGGTACACGGCCCCTTTGATGAGCCGCCGCCCCGCTATTGGGCGGAATTATAGTGGCGACCCCATCACCGCCCTCGCGGGGGAGGAAACTGTTTCAATCCGCATTATAGTCGCGCCGTCCCCCTAATACCCTGGCGACGTACGCCGACAGAAAATTGGTCCACAATTATTTGTTTACGTACGCCGCTATTACCTTCTTAGGCAAGATGAGGGGCCGGCTAAATGTCGGAGATGCTATCGGCATTGTTTAGGCTGATAGATGGAGCAGTACTTACTCGTTCCGGTGGGTGTGGGGGGTGGGGGAGGAGCTGTCGTCAATATGCCGCTGCTCCAGTGGAAAGAAAATGATGTTGCATTATCGCTGCGACGAATGTGAACTCGCATCGCAAGCGCCAGTAAAAACATTCGGGACGACCGTTGTTCAAATCCACCGCCGGCAATGCAGATTTACGTTTCTGTGATTTTCCAAACGACTTCAGGCTATTGCCGAGATGGTACCTTTGAAAAGTCATGGCCGACATCCTGTCCCGTCCTTTCCGAAACAATACGAGTGTGAGCTCCGTCTCTAATGGTACGCCAAGCAGTGCGGGACACCATGACTTCGACATCCGTCATCTGCGAACATTTACTGGAAATTTATCAGACATCCTGTGATCTTTGGCACAGTATCGCTACGACTCGCATTTTGGAGTCTGCGGTCCTCACTCACCAAGCGTCGGTTGCCAATGACACCAGGACTCAACCGCCGGCGTTTGGAGTGTCCCAGGAGGCACGGTCAGAGGACGACTGGCACGATTGAAATTCATTGATGAGTTACTCTTTTCCATTAGATGACCATTGTGTTCGGATTTGCGGCGTCAAGAGCTGAGGCACACCCTGTCTATATTGTGGAGAGACACGCAGACATAAGCCTGCCAGCATGCTGTTGGGAGCCTTAGGATATGCGTTCAGGTCACCTCTAGTTGTGCTTTGGCAGGCCTTGACAGACAGAGCGATACGTTATAGACATTATGCGTGACCATTTCACATCTATCTGAAAGTACAGTACTTTCAGATATATCTAAAATGGACAGTTTTCAAAAAGCAGTCGTAAACCTTACTGTGATTTTGATGTTGCCATATTTTGCAAAGACGTTATATTGTTACTATTGATGTACAATATTTCCTTTATGTCCTGTTGATGGCAGCAACTGTCATAACTGGTCGAGTATTACCAATACAAATATTTTACAGCTCTTGGCACAAGAATGACTTTTTCAAAATTATTTGCGACTGTAAATTACCGCCTGAAAACAACATTAGTTTAAGTAGTTTATAAGTCTATGGATTAATGGCCACTGCAAAAAATGTTCAAATGTGTGTTAAGCTTATAGAACTTAACTGCGGGGTCATCAGTCCCTAAACTTACAAACTATCTATAAACTTACACTAAAGACAGCAGAAAAATCCATGCCCGAGGGGGGATTCGAACCCCAGACGTGGAACGAACTCACGCATCCGAGCATAGTACTCGGCCTCTCCGACGTGGCTGACCACTGTAGTTTGGTCCCACAGCTTAACAAACATTTGAATTTTAAAAATGGACGTTTGTGGACTCAGCGTATGAATTTTGTGTCGGTTGCGTATCACGAAATTAAAGAGTGATTTTTTCAAAACCGGTAACCCACTGGACTTGCATTCTGGAGGATGTCGGTTCAGTACCATTTCTGGCCATTCGATTCATGTTTTACGTTTTTCCCTAAATTACTCCTGGCAAACGCCGGGTGGTCCCTTTCATTGGGCAATGACGCTTTCCTTCCCTATCATCAACAAAAAATCCGAGCGTTTGCCGCGTCTCTACAGACCACGTTGTCGTCGGAACGTTAAAGTATAAACACTCTTCCTTCTTTTAATGATTTTCACCACAACTCGTGCATTATTTCTGTGACATTCTCTGCCCTGTATCGCCATAATACAAAACGAGCTGCCCTTTAGTGAACTTTCTCTACAGCCTACGTCAGTCCCATCTTATGAGGATCACACACCACTCAGCAATACTCCAAAAGAGTTGGTACAAGTGTAGTGTAGGCAGTGTTTTTAGTGGAACTGTTATATCTTCTAAGTGTTCGGCCAATGAAACGTAGGGTTTGGTTTGCTTCCCCACAACATTTACTATGTGTCCCCTAAAATGTTCAAATGTTTGTATATCTATCGGGCCACACTGCATGGTCATCAGTCCGTAGCTTACAAACTACTTAAACCTAGGTAAACTAACCTAAGGACAGCACACACACCCTTGCCCCAGGGAGGACTCGAACTTCCACGGCGAGCAACCGCGCGCTCCGCAGCGAGACGCTTTAGACCGCTCGGCTACTCCACCGCGGCATGTGTTCTCTCTAATTTAAACTGTTCGCGATTGTAATTCCTAGGTATTTATTGGAATATACGTCCCTTATATTTGATTGATCGTGTAAATTAATTCAACGCATTTGTTTTATAGCCCATACGGATGACCTCACACTTTTCGTTCTTTAGGGTCACTTGCCTCTCTTTTTTTTTATTTTTTTTTATTTTTTTTTTGCACCATTGTGATATCTAAATAGGTTTGCAGTTGCTTTTGATCATCTAGTGCCTTCTGTAGATGACAAACAACAGCGTCATTCGCAAACAACTGAAGATGGCAATATTCAATAGCAATGATCCGCAAAATTAGGACTAATTTTGCGGATCAGTGCTATTGACTATTGCCATCTTCAGCTGTTTGCGAATGACGCTGTCGTTTGTCGTCTAGAGAAGTCACTAGATGATCAATAGCAACTGCAAAACTATTTAGATATCACTGGCATCGGTTTGCAGCAGGATTTTAGAACATATACTTTCCTCAAATATTACGAACTACCTCGAAGAAACGATCTATTGTCCAACACGTATTCAGAAAGTATCGTTATTGTGAAACACAGCTTACTCTTTAGTCACATTACGCTACGAGTGCTGTCGACAAGGGATGTCAAATAGATTCCTTATTTCTAAATTTCCGGAAGGTCTTTGACACTGTACCTCAAAAGCGTCTTCTAATAAAATTGCGTGCTTATAAAATATCGTCAGAGTTGTGCGACTGTATTCGTGATTTCCTGTAAGAAAGGAAACAGGACGCTGTAATTGACGGTTAGTCATCGAGTAGAACAGGAGTGATATCTGGCGTTCCCTACGGATGTGTTATGTGGCCTCTACTATTTCTTATTTTTATAAACGATTTAGGAGACAATCTGAGTAGCTCACTGAGACTGTTAGCGGATGATGCTGTCATTTATCGGTTAGTAAAGTCACCATAAGATCAAAAGGAACTGCAAAATGATTTAGATATCTGCATGGTGCAAAAATTCGCAGGAAGACATTATGCCTCTTTTTTTGTAGTGTGGAGTATATTTGAGTAAATAGAAAAACCTTTATTATACTTCATTTCTATTTTGTCAGCAAATTACCGTTAAAATTATATACAGAAAAACAAACATAGATCATACTTGTCATGTATACTGTCCCATTCTTCAATTGAGAGAAATTTGTTGAACATAGCTAAAACCATTATGAAGATATATGTATCTAATGTTCTGAAAATATAGTTTCGAGAAAATGAGAAAATAATGTTCACAGTGTTTTTGACTGACCGAATGCCTCTTTCAGAATATTCCAGTGGCTTAATCTTGCTGGCCAGCTGCTTCCTAATCCTGACTTTTTCAGGAGTCATTTCCTTACTCTGGACACTTCAGTGGTGTCTTCCGCAGCCTTTCAGCTTCACCTAGACGCTGACGATCTATGACAGTCACAGCAGCTATCATATTATTGCCTGGTTGGATGCCTAATTTGTTCATTACTTTTGTCCTTCTAATTACACCATCACTGAAACAGATCACAGCATTCATCACACCTATTTTGAGTACTGTCCACCCAACAAACACTGTTTTCGGTGCTCGTTGCCACACTTAGCTGTTTCAACAGCTGTTTGTGAACGGCCATGTAGACATTTGCTAAGTTTAATTTTTTAAATTAAAAAAATTCATTATTACTTTATCCGTGAGGCCCTTGTGTATTGGCTTTATTGTTTCTATGACTGTGGCAGCCATTGAATGTTTGTGGTGATATTCCTTGCCTGAAGCATCAGCGTGGACAGTCTGCAGACATTTGTCCAAAGAGCGTTTAAGACTATAGTAACTATTTAAAAATAAATAAACCATACGTTTTTGGAAACGGAAGAACTCTGTTTTTCAGATGGAGGCAAATTTTTTTTCCGATTTTCCAGTAATTTTCACGTCCAGGTCCCTTTAAAGTGACTTCAGCTGCTTCACTACCCCGAGGATATGCGAAGCAGCTGTTTAGTTGCAGACTTGAAGGAGTCATTGGCAGGTAAAAACTATTCAAGGTGAATTAACTGCCAACATTTATTTGAAAACCAGCATTTGTAGGACATTTTAAATAAAACTTAACAGCCATATACAACCGCTCTTTCATAGAAGGATCTGTACCAAAAGATTGGAAAGTTGCACAGCTCACACCTATATTCAAGAAAGGCAGTAGGAGTAACCCACTAAACTACAGGCCTATTTCATTGACGTCAATTTGCAGCAGGGTTTATATTATGAATTATCTCGAATAGAAGTGAAGGCCGTAAACTCCACAAAATACCAAAGAATTACTATTACTTCAGACTTAAATTGGAAAGATCACGTAGATAATGTCGTGGGAAAGGCGAACCAGAGACTGCGTTTTATTGGCAGAATCCTTAAAACATGCAACAGAACTAAAAAAGAAACTGCATACACTACTCTTGTCCGTCCTTTATTGGAGTATTGCTGCCCAATGTGGGATCCTTATCAGGTGGGTTTGACGGAGGACATCGAAAGAGTCCAAAGAAGGGCAGCTCGTTTCGTATTGTCACGATACAGGGGAGACAGCGTTACGGAAATGATACAGGATCTGGGATGGGAATCATTACAACTACGGCGCTTATCGCTGCGGCGTGCGCTACTTACGAAACTCCAGTCGCCAACATTCTCCTCCGAATGCGAAAATATATTGCTGACTCCCACTTACATAGATAGAAATGATCATCAGAATAAAATACGAGAAATCAGAGCTCTAACGGAGAGATTCAGGTGATTTGGAAAGTAACGTTCATGCGAAACACAACTAGCTCTTTACGCACACGAAGTATGTCTAGATTTCAAGAAGGCTTTTGAAACTGCACCTCACAAAGGGCTTTTAATCAAATTGCGTGATTATGGTATATCGCCCCAAATTTGCGAGTGGATAAGCGATTTCCTGTCAGAGAAGACACAGTTTGTAGTAATCGATGGTAAGGTATCGACTAATACAGAGGTGATATCGGGCGTTCCTCAGGGTAGTGTTATTGGTCCTCTGCTGTTCCTTATTTACGTAAGATTTAGGGGAAAATCTAAGTAGCTCTCTTAGGTTGTCTGCAGATGACTCCGTCATTTACTGTCTAGTAAAATCGTCTGAGGATCAAAACCAACTGCAGAACGATCTAAATAAGATATCACCATGGTGTAAAAATTGGCAATTGATTCTTATGAGAAGTGTGTAGTCGTCCACAAGAGTAAGAAAAGAAATCTGTTAAACTTTGTTTGCAAAATAAATCAATCAAAAGTGAAGGCCGTAAATTCCACAAAATACCTAGGAATTACTTTACTTCAAACTGCAAAGAATACATAGATGTCTGGGGAAAGGCGAACCAGAGACTGCGTTTTATTGGCAGAACTCTTAAAAGATCCAACAGAACCACTAAAGAAACTGCATACAATACTCTTGACTTGGAGTATTGCTACCCAGTGTGGGATCTTTATCAGGTGGGTTTGACGGAGAACATCGATAGAGTCCAAAGAAGGGCAGTTCGTTTCGTATTGTCACGATACAGGGGATACAGCGTAATGGAAATGATACAGGATCTGGCGTTTATCGCTTCGGAGTGGGCTATTTACGAAACTTCAATGGCCAACATTCTCTTATGAATGCGAAAATATATTGTTGACTCCCACTTACATAGGTAAAATGAAATGAGCGTATGGCTTTCTTGGTCGGGAGATCCCTTACGGGATTGTTCGGCCGCCTGAGTGTAGGTCTTTCTATTTGACGCCGCGTGGGCAACTTACGTGCCAATGATGATGAGATGATGATGATTAGGACAACACACAACACCCAGTCCCCTGCCAGGAATCGAACCCTGCGTGGTAGCGATGCTGCCAGTGAGCTACGGAGGCGGACAACTTACATAGGTAGAAATGATCATCAGAATAAAATACGAGAAATCAGTGCTCGAATGGAGAGATTCAGGTGCGAAAATATATTGTTGACTCCCACTTACATAGGTAAAATGAAATGAGCGTATGGCTTTCTTGGTCGGGAGATCCCTTACGGGATTGTTCGGCCGCCTGAGTGTAGGTCTTTCTATTTGAAGCCGCGTGGGCAACTTACGTGCCAATGATGATGAGATGATGATGATTAGGACAACACACAACACCCAGTCCCCTGCCAAGAATCGAACCCTGCGTGGTAGCGATGCTGCCAGTGAGCTACGGAGGCGGACAACTTACATAGGTAGAAATGATCATCAGAATAAAATACGTGAAATCAGTGCTCGAATGGAGAGATTCAGGTGTTCTTTCTTCCCGCGCGCTATTCGAGAATGGAATGGGAGATAAATAGTATAAAGATGGTTCGATGAACCCTCTACCAGGCACTTAAATGTGATTTGCAAAGTATCCCATGTAGATGTAGATATAAAGAAAAGTCGATGGGAGCAATAAACGCTTGTTGTTTTCATGAAATTCTTCCTTTTTTTAAAAAAATGTGTATAATTTTCTAGCGGGTTTAATATGAACACATCTCGTGGAGTAGTGTTTATGTTCCCTCCTCCGGACCAGAGAACCCTACTAGGAAAGTAGGCCAGTGGCACGGTCGTCTGAGGATGGCGCCACTGTGCCGGCGGCCCTAATCCACTAACGGCTGGCGAGGGAGACTCCTGTAATTGCGCTGGGGCCAGTGGCGGCCATTACAAATATTAGGCGGCGCCAGCGCCAGCGCGGTGCCAGTCACAGCCGTCGCCTACCTGCCGGCGCGGCGCGGCGGTCCGCCTCGTTATGCCACCCACCCACCTCCTCCGTGTCATTTCCGGGACATAAACGTGCCAGCTACTGACGGTAACGACGTACGCTCTTGTCTGGTGAGGTGGTGGCAGCCAACTGCAGTTTACTTGCTGGTTTATTGCTCCGCCGTCATATGCTTCCAGCCGGTTTGGCGTTTAGAATTTCATAATCACTATGCCACGGTGCCTGATTGTTGCAGGCTACTATAAACCTAATTACATGGCGTCAACTGCTGTTATCTCAGAGCGATTAGCCGTCCGTCGTAGACTTCCGAAGTGGGATTAAAAGTTGACCTTTTGCATAGCGTGCAGCGTACCAGATAGTGATCTTAAACTTAGCAACGGCATTCGATCAAATTCGGTACACCACCTGTCCATGTCAAGTCCATTTACGGATCAATAACACATTCACATGAAGTGTTAAATGCCATCGACAAGGGATCTCAAATCGATTCCATTTTTCTGGATTTCAGGAAGGCTTTTGACACTGTACCCAACAAGCGACTTCTAATGAAATTGCGTGCTTATGGAATATCTCCCCAATTGTGCGATTGGATTCACGATTTCTTATCAGAAAGGACACAGTTCGTTGTAATTGACGGTAAGTCATCGAGTAAAACAGAAGTGATACCAGGCGTTCTACAGGGAAGCGTTATAGGTCCCCTACTCTTCCTCGTGTTTATAAACGATTTAGGAGACAATCTGAATAGCTCCCTTAGACTGTTCGCGGATGATGCTGTCGTTTATCGGTTAGTGAAGTCAACAGAGGATCAAAAGCAACTGCAAAGCGATTTAGACAAAATTTCTGCATGGTGCGAAAATTGACAATTGACACTGTAGAGAGAAAAGTGTGAAGTAATACACATGATTACTAAAAGAAATCCGCTGAACTTTAATAACGCGATAAATCAATCAAACCTTAAGGTCGTAAATTCTACCAAATACCTAGGAGTTACAATTACGAACCACTTTGACTGGAGAGAACACATAGAAAATATTGTGGGGAAGGTTACGTTTCATTGGCAGAACGCTTCGAAGATGCACCAGCTCCACCAAAGAGACTGCCTACATCACACTTGTGCGTCCTCTCCTGGAGTACTGTTGCCCCTTGTGGGACCCTCACCAGGTGGGACTGACGGAAGACATTGAGAAGGTTTAGAGAAGGGCAGCTCGTTTTGTTTTATCACGTTACGGGGGGGAAAGCGTCACGGAAATGTTGCACGAATTGGGGTGGAAATCATTAAAAGAAAGACGTTATTCATTGCGGCGTGATCTGTTTGCGAAGTTTCAATTACCGATTTTTACTTTTGAATGTGAAAATATTTTGCTAGCACCCACCTATTTAGATAGACACGACCATCCCAATAAAATAAGAGAAATCAGATCGAAAACGTAACGATTTAGGTGTTCTTTCTTCACGCGAGCTATTAGAGAATGGAACGGTAGAGAAAAGTTACGAAAGTGGTTAAAGAACCCTCTGCCAGGCACTCAAATGTGATTTGCAGAGTATCTAAGTAGATGTAGATGTAGAGATACACTCAAGTGACAGAGGTGTTGGCGTTGGGTAACATGATTAACACAGTGGTCTGCAATCAGTGTGCGATACTTCTCAGGCGTCATACCGAGCGAGGTTGCGCAGTGGTAAGACACTGGACTCGCATTCGGAAGGACGGTGGTTTAAATCCAACTCCGGTCATCCAGATTTAGGTTTTTCGTGATTTCCTTATATCACTCCGGGCAAATGCCGGGTTGGTTTCTTTCAAAGGGCACTGTCGATTTCCTTCCCCATCATTCCTCAAAAATGCGAGCATAAACTCCGTCTTTAATAACCACGCTGTCATCGGTACGTAAAACCGTAAACTTCCTTCCTTCCTTCCTTCTCAGCCGTCATAATGCTTTGAATTTCGAAAATATCGTTCATGCGAAACACAACGAGCTCTTTACTCATACGAAATGATGAGTGATATAGCCAAGGAATCTCAGAATCTCAAATTTATTCCGTATTTATTGATTTCCAGAAGGCTCACAAACCTCACAAACGGCTTTTAATCAAATAGCGTGGTTATGGTATATCGCCCCAAATTTGCGACTGGATAGGGGATTTCCTGTCACAGAGCACACAGTTTGTTGTAATCGATGGTAAGGCATCAATTAAAACATAGGTGATATGGGGCGTTCCACAGGGTAGTGTTATTGGTCCTCTGCTGTTCCTTATTTACATAAACGATTTAGGGCAAAATCTAAGTAGCTCTCTTAGGTTATTTGCAGGTGACGCCGTCATTTACCGTCTAGTAAAATCATCTGAAGATCAAAACCAACTACAGAACGATGTGAATAAGATATCACTATGGTGTAAAATGGCAATTGAGTTTAAATAATGAGAAGTGTAAAGTCGTCCGCACGAGTACGAAAAGAAATCCGTTAAACTTTGTTTACCAGATAAATGAAAAGTGAAGGCCGTAAACTCCACTAAATACCTAGGAATTACTATTACTTCAGACTTAAACTGGGAAGAACACGTAGATAATGTCGTGGGAAAGGCGAACCAAAGACTGCGTTTTATTGGCAGAACCCTTAAAAGATGCAACAGAACTACTAAAGAGACTGCATACACTACGCTTGTCCGTCCTTTTTTCGATTATTGTTGCCCATTGTGGGATTCTTATGAGGTGGCTTTGACGGAAGCCATCGAAAAAGTCTAAAGAAGGGGAACTCGTTTCGTATTGTCACGATACAGGGGAGACAGCATTACGGAAATGATACAGGATCTGGGATGGAAATCATTAAAACAACGGCGTTTATCGCTGCGGTGTGGGCTACTTACGAAACTCCAGTCGTCAACATTCTCCTCCGAATGCGAAAATATATTGTTGACTCCCACTTACATAGGTAGAAATCATCATCAAAATAAAATACGAGCAATCAGAGCTCGAACGGAGAGATTCAGGTGTTCTTTCTTTCCGCGCCCTATTCGAGAATGGAATGGGAGATAATTGGTATAAAGTTGGTTCGATGAACCCTCTGCCAGGCACTTAAATGTGATTTGCAGCGTATCCCATGTAGATGTAGACGAGGTCCACTGGAAACATAGATGCTCGCGTGATTCCATGCATGTTCCCCTGAACATAATTGAGCCGCCGTCTTCTTGTGTCTGATCCGTACAGGTGTCAGGAACTTTTCCTCTGGAAGAGGACCCTCCCATCTGCATGATGAAGGTGATTCATCATACCATCCAACACTCTTCTAATGTGTCAACGTTCCGTGACGATGGACACGTGCTCGTTTGAGCCATAGTTGCCGACGTCATGGTGTTAACACTGGCACATGCATGGGTCGTCGGTTGCCGTCGCGTTTCGTTAGGAGTGTTTGGTGCGCTGTGCTTTCAGACACACTTGTACTCTGTCCAGCAGTAAAATCTGCTCTTAGTTCCGGCATAGTTCGCCGTCTGTCCTACTGTAATGCCCTTTCTACACGGGACGTGCTACACGCACAAGAAAGTCACTGTCAGCTGCAGCGCTCGTTGCGATAGTCCATCGAACTAGAAAGAAGCGTTTACATGGTACGCGTTTGTCGAGTCGTCTGCTTTACGTGTCTACGTAGTATGTTGTCAACGTAGAGCAAATGAATCGCCGAGTTCAGATTACTTTTAGAGACTGCCAGATATATCATGATTATTTGTGTTTTAGATTGCCTCTGCGAAACTGTATTCAACTGTTTCCATGCCGTTCATGTGAAACTACGTCGCTCACTTGTGTAAACGTCCGCATTATAAAAGGCGATTAAATACTTCCAGGCCGTCCGATTTGAGGCGCTTATGTATATCATGGAGAAGCTCAGGTGTCTATGAAAGTCTATCTACACATAGACCTTTTCACTGGGATAAAGCTTGAAATTGTACGAGGGCGACGCCTGCCCTTGGGGCACATAAGGACAGGAAACAATTTTCTTTGAAAATCATACACAGTTCCCTCAGCCTGGTGGTCTGGCTGAGTCACGGGCCGTGCCGTGTGCCTTGCTATTGGAAGTTTCCACACGCAGGTCCCAGACACGTGCCTGTCGATTCGGCACTCCTGGGTGGCTCGGCTCTGCTGATGAGGGTATGCCACACTCGGAGACTACGCAGAACCAGCCACCAACCAGAAGCTAGCTAAGTGGTCACGTGAGGCACGCTCTGGTGCGACCTGGACAGCCACGCGAAGAAAGGACGCTATCTTACTCCCCGGCCTCCAACCTGATCGGACGTGCTCACTTGAGCCCGCTCCTACTTAGTTCGTTCTAATATGTACCTCTAGGGACAGGTATCGACCTCCCCCCGAGTCCCCTTTAGTACCATGTATTAACTTCAGGCAATAGAAGCCTGTTTTTGATGCTAACTTAACTTCACGCCTACTCATTCAAACCTATGCCCACTACCCCGCTCAACTATGCTGGCACAAAATAATTCTCACCGAAAACAAATATTTCACCTGTTACCTACAGCATGTTTCAGGAGAAATAGTAAATATTTTAAGAGTAATGAAGACGAATTGCAGTAAAAATGCTATATAATGTGTGTTCAATTTTTAGTGGGTATAGCTCTTAGTATGTAACCCAAACAAACTTAAAGAATTTTAACGTCCCGATTATTGGGCCTGCAGTGTGTTGAAGGATATTGTAATAAAAGATCCAGAATCACTGCGTACAGCTTATTATTTATGGCTATGGCTGTTTCAGCATTTTGCCTTAACCATCGCCTGCGTGTGAAGGAAATGCAAATTGGATTGTTTTGGTAAATCATCATATTGACTTTTAATTCAAAAAACCGGTTTTCGATTTATAGTCTGAAGATGACCTTGTAAGCCGAAAACCAGTTAACTAAGTGGAAATGAACTTGTAGATCATACACAAAATTGTACTTTGAAGTCAGCATGATGTGTGCGTCGCTTGAGGAGTTACATAGTTCACCACATTGCCGCGCGATGCGCAGCACCAGCGACAGTTTCTAGATGAAAATAAAAGCTGAAAATCCTCCTACCGGACTACCCCAATCTCCCCTAGGTGCTTATAATGCTCTGGTTGATCTTCTGATAATTGCTAGACCGTACACTCTTCCAGGACTGATTGAAAGTGCATCGGGATTGTATTAGGTCTTCTGCAGATTGGAGGATTACTACCTGTGGGACCCTGTGCTGGTATTGCATACAGTGCTCGCTCATTACTAAACAGAACTGTAAATCCTAATAACAAAGCTTTTACAGCAGATTAATGTCTTCCCACTAATTCTTTCAGATCCTAACGTAGTGTCTTGCTTGCAACTGAGGTCCGTATAGACGTATCAAATTTATCCTCGATTAGGACATCCAAACCGGCAATTAGTTTTTCATTCGGCAGACTCATTTCGTCCAAGATAAAATTCTCCATTCTCAACATAACCATGTAATCTCCATCTACATCTCTCACGCATACTACTCTTCTACCCACAAAGCAATGAGACACATTATACTCATGATTGTATTATATTGTCTCTACAACGCATAACATCTCACGCGACAGGTCAACATCGACGTTCAACCTGAGTAACTTTAGTGCGCCTCTGTGTAATTTATCATGAAAACTAATTTTCAGTACATGATTTTACAAATTACTTGATAGCTCCTTCATAATAGGTAAACATTTCGTTTATGTGACACTAGCAGTGATCTTTCCTAGCTGAAAAATGTTTCGTTGAACGTAATAGAGTGCACGATAAATTTTTGTGTGATATTTATCCACAAAGTCGAGTTGGCGGATCGTGAAGCTACTCGCTTCAATACTGAAAGTGAGCAATACCGATCGCAACCACAACACATTGTTGCCTTCCATTCCAAGTGACCTGTATCGTGGAGTTCAGTCTCTTGCTGTCTAAATGACCCAGAATAGCTACTGACACATGACCTTCTGTGTCTACCAGAAATCTAAGTTACGTTCCGTTAACTATACCTACCAAACATTTTTCTCAGCACTGGCTTTTGCAGAAATCTGTTTTACTAGGAATGCTTTCTCACAGTTCGAACTTCCCACTGGCTTCTAACGAACGCTTGTTTACCGCGGTGGAATGGCCGCGCGCTCTACATCTACATCTACTTTTACATACAAACTCAGCAATCTACCGTAAGGTGCATAGCGGAGTGTACTCTTTCCTACTATTAGGCATTTCTAAGGCACTTTGCCGCGGAGGGCTCGGTTGCTCCCCGTTGGAGGTTCGAGTCTTCCACTGGGAATGGGTGTGTGTGTTGTTCTTAGGTTAGTTTAAGTAATTTGTAAGCCTAGGGACTGATAACGACAGTAGCCCTTTCAGACCCAAGAATGTAGGTGTTGTGACATTAATATAATTCATAAAGAAAAAAAATAAAAAAAAATTATTTTCTAAATTTTGTACCCACCCAGTTGTCTGTTTTGGGCCTTCACTACATTTTTTGATGATCTGCACCATCTTACAGTAACATGCCTTTGAAATAAATAACGGGATCATATAAAATCAACTGGCTGTCAGGTATGATATCTTGACATATCAAAACAAGGATATCAACAAGTCTTTCTTGCCTTCATTGTAAGTGTTCTGGAAGTTTGCCGACTGCTGGTGCCACACAGCATAGAAACATGGAACTAAAACACGTTTCGCACGTTACCACAGTCCATCCAAAATTGTGTGATGCAAGTCCGAGCTTCCTAGCTTGAACCACAAACGTACAATTGTGCGAGCAGGGCCTAAAAGGGGTAGTTACGTGCCGTACATTTACAAACATTTCAACAATTTTAACACTCGCCGAGCTGACGTGATTTCTACAAAAAAAAAAAAAAAAAAAAAAAAAAAAAAAAGGAGTAAGGAGGGTCTGGGTGAGGAGGGAGGGATGCAGTTCGACAGCCACCCCCCTGGATACGCCACTGATCTCGGAAGAAAATATATCCTGTTTATCCCGTTAATGGGTGAAATTTCGACTTGTGCAGTCTTCATAATAGTAGAAAAAAATCTTTCGGATTTTCCATCCACCTAGACATATCCGCTGGCATTCCTCTTAGCCTCTTCAAAATTAGTTTTATCTGCCTCCACATTTTCCGTTGATTCATAGGCATTTTCATTGTCTTACCGAATTGTGCCCTTGAATGTATTAATTGAGTCATTGAGTTTTGGGGACAGATCATTAAATTTCTCCCTAAAATAATCCTTGCAATTCTATTCGCTGTACTACTGATAAATCTCACTACTCAGACGTTTATGCCGTACTTGGTCCCTTCGCTATATCCCCCAGGTGGGACTCAATGCTCCATCAAAGAGCGTGGACATCTCAACGAGAAGGCGATACACTGTCATAATTCTAATTTCCAGCTAAGATGGTTGCATACTGAGTATCCCTTCGTTGGAACAGAAGTAATATTTATTCAGACAAACCGAGTACATTTCTACACTGGAACAGGAGTAATATCCATAGAGGACTGGCTCTAGTGCCTTGATACTGTAAAGATCTCTTGACCTGCGTTTCTTGTACAGTCAGCTCCTCTGGTCACTCTCCTTGCAACTCCGTTTTTAATGAGATTTGGCAGGCGTCAGAGTATTGAATAGCTTCTCTTGCCTTCTTAGTGGACTCTGCTTAGACATCACAATTATGGCATTCCTATCTGTAATGTGATACTTCTGCATTCGCGCCTTGGACATTCAGCGCCTTTAGTGTGTGGCTATTAAATCAGTCTTGTGGTCGTATTGTATGAAACAATAATCGTTGCTTATTTACATTCCGCCTGTCTTTCTTTGCTTGCCTGTTGCACTATTAGGGGAAGTTTCAGAAGTCTATTGTGGCATTTCAGTAATTAGTGATATGGACATTGGGGAGTGAAGTTGTCGGTTTCTCATCCCATATATGTTATATTCAGGTCTGGGCTCTGAACAGCAATATCCTTGTCCACAAACGATTGCTGACAGGTATTGTTTTATGACTGGATGCATTTTCATGCTTATACAATCAATACTTCCGAACAATTCTTCTTCTGTACGTGGAGTGAAATGTGTTTGTATTGTTCTGTATTTATCATTTTCTTAAATATATTAAGCTAATCACACACTAACCAAGATGATTACCATGATACTGTAAGACAGCCTCGTCATCTTCTGAACATTCGTAATTTCACGCAAATGGCACCTCGTTGCTGCAACTGCAACTGATAGCCATATTAAGAATTCATGTCACTTTATCGATATTATAAAGGAATTAAGTGTGGACCCTAATGACATGCTGGTCAGTTTTGATGTGGTCGTTGTTTACCATGATCCCGCTGAACGAAGCTATCACATGCATAGCGGATATTTTTCCTAGTGACATTGTGGCATTATTCAAACACTGCCTCACGACAACTTTCAGTATAAGAATGTTTTTTTATGAACAGATTGACGGAGTGGTAATGGGCAGTCCTTTTAGTCCGGCTATTGCTAACTTGTTCATGGAGAACTTTGAACAACGGGCGCTGCAGACAGCCAGAAAAAGACCAGCCAAATGGTATCGTTATGTTGACGATACATTTGTTATATGGACACACGGCGAAGAGGAGCTGGGTGCCTTCCTGATACATCTGAACAGCATCAATCTTAGAATTCAATTCACTATGGAAAAGGAAACCAATGGTCAACTGAACATTTTAGATGTGACGGTTATCAAACGAGAGGAGGGATGATTGGGTCATAAGGTCTATAGGAAAGACACACACACTGATCGTTAACTTCAAAAAGATTCTAACCACCACCCACGACAAAAAAGAGGCGTGATTAAGACATTAGTAGACAGAGCCCACAAAATTTGTGAACCAGCGTACTTAGACGATGAGATTGAACATCTAAGAGTGACATTTAAAACGAATGGCTATTCAGACAGGGAGATAGATCGTGCACTACGCCCTAGACGGACAACCAGGACAGACGAGGAACGACAACAACTATAGGGGAAAGTTTTTCTACCATTTATCAGTAAGATCACTGATCGTATTGGAAAAATGTTAAGCAAGTACGATGTGGAAACTGTTTTCAGACCAATCACGAAAATAAAAGAATTTTTAAGATCTGCAAAAGATAAGCGACATCCCCTGGCTACACCAGGTGTCTATAAAATCCCCTGCAGTTGTGGACAAGTTTATAAAGGTACAACTAAAAGAAGTGTCAACACTCGTCTGACAAAAGGAACTGCCGCCTCGGACATACTGATAAATCGGCTATAGCGGAACACGTGTATCAAGGTGACCACGAAATAAAATTTAACGAGACGTCCGTCATAGCAAAGACGTCGCATTATTATGCGCGTATGTACAGAGAGGCCATTGAGATTTTTAAACATCGAAAAAATTTTAACAAAAAAGAGGAAGGTCTCAAACTTGGTAAGATATGGAAGTCAACACTGCAGCATCAGCATGACAATCGATTAATTTCAATCGAGGAGGTTGGCAATAGAAGAGACCACAGCACAGCCGACACCACGTGACTGACAGCGGTGCTCTCTGTTTTGCCTATATATACGACGCTTACTCGTTCTCTCGTTGCAGTACGCCGCTTTACCTCCAAGGATGCCTTCCGCAGACGAGTGCGAAACGTCAGGGGAAAGTTTTATGTATGGACCACGGCATCTCAGCTCGGAAGCCTTAAGTAATGACGGTACCTGCCGTGAAAGCCTTCATTCTATGATTAATAGGAAAGTCTTGGGACAACGATAAACACAAGATGGATACAGACTGCAAGCTACCGACACAGCAGGAAAAGTATCAAATATAGAAACTGACATCAGAAAGAGACGAGTGAAGTTTTTAATGGACAGCTAGACACACTAACAAATGTCTATCAGACTATGTGACATCAGTTAAAGCATTAGTACTCTGGGTAACTGAAGTTTAGAAGGATTTGACAAAAGCAAAAACTGACACAACAAACACATCAGATGATGATAAATTCAGAAGTAAAATTAACAAGTGAAAGTTTATTCCAGAGACGTAACGAAAAGCATACCGGAGATAGAAAGGCCTTCGGAGAGAATGCAGAAATATTGAGAAAATAAGAAGATTCTTAAGATAAATCGAAAATCACCTTCTTATTGTTCTCCAGTGGGGACATTCGTTAATAATAATAATAATAATAATAGTAATAATAGTGATAATATTTGGTGGTTTCATTATGATGCCTATTTCTTACTGTATAATGGGTTACAATTTCCTTTTATTAAAAAAAAGAAAAAAAATCCCCTACGAAGAAATTTTTTCAGGTTATAGGCAAAGCAAGAGCGTCATCTTGGTGCAATTTTCAGCATAATTCCTACACGTCAACTTCACCAGAAGGTGACTATTGTGTTAATGTCGAAAAGCTGCATCGACTCTGTGGTGTCGCACAAATATAAAGTGCGCGCCACGTACTTACGCCGCGTGCCGCCATGCACGCACGGCGGGGCGTTCTTACGACGTCAGCCACGAGCGTCCTCTGCTGCAACTCTGCTCGTGGCCACGACTGCTGCATCGTTCATTTGGGGCTGAGATAGGAACCAGTTAGTACTTGGGACTGAGATGGGAACCAATTAACACTTGGGAATCAGATAGGCACCAGTTAAGACGTGGCTATCGGATAGGCACTATAAATCATCAGTAGGCACTGCAGGACTCTCTATATAAACTATGTATCAGCATTCTGCAGTCAAGAACTATGTAAAAGTTAAGTATTACTAAGTCTCTATGAAATATATCTCGTACTAATTTACTCTAGTGTTTCTAGTTTCTGCTGTCCCACTGGCTGCTCACCTCCGTACCTGCACAAGCGTGCATCCTTTATTCCTGTGTCGGTCTCTTTCTACTCGGCCACCGACACCTACGACAACCGGCGGACGATACACAAAAGAGGCCGACGAGGCTGGGACTCAAAAGACTTCCTTACTCTGCAATTAGCAAAATAAATTTTGTCGATGACATTAGGCGTTGAAATCTGTGTTCTCGTAAAGAACTTTCTCTTATTTGCTGAAGTTTTCTATTTCTAACATGAGATCTCTAGATGAATTGTTTCGTATTTCGTCTTCTCGATGTTCTTGTGTACAATGCTGTTTCTGTTCCATTCCCTGTTTCTATAGATACAGTATGTCGTATAAGTGTCTCTAATTTAGAAAGAGATAAAGTATACACATATTATTCAAGTGAAACACGCTGCAATGGCTTAACCGTATGAATTATTGTAGTTCTGATACATTTTATAAAATAAGACATAAATTTCCAAATGTCTGTTGACATACTCTTTTAGCTTTATGACTATTCCCTTAAGTCATGTTCTTCCTATTCGTTGAGGACAAGATTCAAATATTCGGCTTGATTCCTAGACTTGTTAAACTAAAAATTAAAGAAAAATATTTGTTATGAAAACGACCACAATTAATATAAGTATTGTTGAACGGTTGTCAAAACATCAATTCATTGCAGAAAATTTCGTCATTAACACCAGGTATAATTCTTATTGTACGTTTTAGAAAATTTTATCACTGAAAGTGACCTGTCCCAACGATTCTATTACTCGTTATGGAATGAAAAATTTCAGAAAAAATTAATTGCTTCATTTTAAATTGCATATATACAATCATTTCTACTGCAAATATAACTTCGGCTATAATGACGATGCAGTGGACGAGACCTAAAACCCTAATCTTCCTTCGATTATGTAAATGTAACTGAACTGTGACTACTTAGTATATCTGTAGTGGATTTCGAATTTCAGATTCTACTTGAATTGTAGTCTTGAAAAATTGAAGAATGTCTTCCTTTTATAATAAAATTTTTAAATAATTGATATAGGTTCTCTAGGCCCGTTACAACTATTGAATTGAGTGTCCTAACTCTTGATAGCGACTGAGCGTGGTGGTACAGCGGCAATACTGTACTCGCCTTCGGGAGGCCGGTGCTTCAAATCCACCTGAGACCAACCAGATTTACGTTTTCCGTGATTCTCGCAAATCACTGTAGGTAAATGCCGGATTGTTCCTTTGAAATGGCACGGCCGTTTTCGTTCATCCTTACCAAAACAATCCTAGCGTTAGCTCCAGTTGTAATGATCACGCTGTAGACAACACGTTAAAGTCTACTCTTCCTTCCTTCTTGATGGCGCTGGAATCGTTAATAGTTAATAATCAAAAAGTGTTAAGACTACAATGGCTTCCTTATGGAGGGATGCGATTCTAATGCTCTAGGCCAACACATTTATTTTAGACTTGTCATCGTTTCCAGTTTTTAATCGTTTAGTTTTTACATTAGTATGAAAGTGTTCGATTGGCGTATTTAATTACAGGAGTCTACCTACTGTATCAATCTGTGAAAGAATTTCCGTCAAGTTTACTGCATCCTAAATGCTTAAAAAATGTGTAATTTTGTGTGAATACACACTTTTTTTTACAACTGAATACCGTTTCGAAAGCCACTGAAAAGCGAGCAGCAACTGAAACGGTTGATTATTATGAATAATAATAGGGTAGATGTTCTGAGGCTTAGACGGAAATGGAAGTAGCAGAATAAATACCCTATCTTTTAGCAACAGTAATTAGAGGTAAAGCCGAGCGGTGTTATCTGAACAAATGATGCGTTCCAGGTGTCAGGAATCGATAAAAATGGTTTTTTAGCTAATTCCTTTAACACTGCCGTTCACTTCTCGTCTCTTATATAGATACCGCGATTTGTTAAGGTAGCACTTAGGTTGCCAATAATTTGCAGTTTAATTACTGCATTTAAAATGCTACCTCGAATTACGTACTTTTCACTTTCTCCACATCTAACCGCCAATGGCAAAATGAATTACAGCGAAATAAGCACGTTCCGTAACTTTATATATCAGATAACAAAGCATATAAAAGACAAATATTCTGCAGAAAACTTCCATGCCACCTGTTTTCATAAGTGTTTCTAATAATATGTTTGTGTACTTGTAACTTGTCCGTACGAGGCTAACGCTACCTTTCCTGAGATATTGTCTGTGTTTTCCAGAAATGAGTTTTTCTGGAATAGTATATAAAGTTACGGACTTGCAGAAGGTTGGCATTGACAACTTGACTCGATATTTCGGCTGCCAACTAAGCAGTTACCTACTGTGATGTACATATACATTTTTCCTGATTCGATACTGTCCTCGAAGTTTGTTAATCTAAGCAATGCCACGTACAGTTTACCGGGTGATCAAAAAGTCTGTATACATTTGAAAACTTAATAAATCACGGAATAATGTAGATAGAGAGGCAAAAATTGAATCACATGCTTGTAATGACATGGGGTTTCATTAGAACAAGAAAAAAAAAATTCTAGACGGGTGAAAGATTTCTTGCACGTTTTGTTTAGTGATGATCATGTGCTCAGCCGCCACTTTCGTCATGCTTGGCCTCCCAGGTCCCCAGATCTCAGTCCGTGCAATTATTGGCTTTGGGGTTACCTGAATTCGCAAGTGTATCGTGATCGACCGACATCTCTAGGGACGCTGAAAGACAAAATCCGACGCCAATGCCGCACCATAATACCGGACATGATTTACAGTGCTGTTCACAACATTATTCCTCGACTACAGCTATTGTTGAGGAATGATGGAGAACATATTGAGCATTTCCTGTATATATATATATATATATATATATATATATATATATTGGTTTTAATAAAACCCCATGTCATTCTAAGCATGTGTGTCAATTTTTACCTCTCTATCTACATTATTCCGTGATTTATTAAGTTTTCAAATTTATACTGACTTTTTGATCACCCGGTACTTCGTAAGATGTAGCTATCTGTATTGAATGGAGTCAATTTCTTACTTTCCGAAAGAAAAATCATACCAAAATTTCGACATAATCCGATTGAAATTACGAAACTAATCTCCTATTTAAAGCACTTCGTAGAGGGCTATGGTACATAGCAGCGAACACATCAACGCGTTATGAGTGGGCTAAGGCCGACAAATATTGGCCAGTAGCTGGAGGCTTGCAGTGCGGTTCATTGGTAATAGTGTGCCCTTTTTTAAATGTTACAAGGTAATCGAAGGTTCAGTGGGGCTCTTAATCCACGATGTGTGGAGGATGTGGTTTAAGAAGGCGTTCTGTGAAGTTTAGAGTTGTAAATTCACACGATAACTTGGACCCATTTACTAAGTTCATTCAGTAGTCTCCGTGAGCAAGTACTGTCTTATCTTGTACATCTTCACGAGCGTTGATCTACGGACAATATATATAAAACATACGTTTATTTCACGTAATGGTATTTTTCCTTGCCCCATAGTGTTCTTCTTTTTCTTTGAAAAAGACAGACTTCACATCTACAGCTGCACTTCCTCTATTCAGCTTAGTAACCAATTATGAAGAACATCCCACATCACTGATCATGTTTGTCAAATATGATCTTCTCCGTCGTCCCCTCGTTTTCTTCCCTCGACTTCAGAGAACTTCAAATAAGTTCTGTGATAGAATATCACGTATAACTATGAATACAATCGGTTTTGCGTTGTTGTGCCGAATTATTTCCAGTAGCTCTTTCTTCTTTATATGTTTGCAGAACAATTTAAGTCGTTATTCTATCGGCTCAGCTATTTCATATATATAATGCTGAGTCGATACGATTTCAACATTCCTACCTCAGTAACTCCTGAGTTGAAAGTACTATTGAATCCCAAATCTACTGGCGCCAATGATCATAACTGTTCGGGTACGAAGATTGAATGCCATTGGTACAAACAACAGGGGGTGGACAAAATAATACGAACAAAATTCAACATACTTCATCTTGTAGGCAGTTGACACCATTGCGTACGTGATAACACTGAGATGCCACACCAGTGCATAGTTGACGTTATATTGCAGTATATTACACGTTTTGTCCTCCGAAAGCGATCACAAATGTTTAGGGAAATAGTGGTTTCTAACATTTCAAAGAGGCCGTCTCGATGGTGCACAATTAGTGGGAGCGCCTGTGGCGAAAACAGGTGCACTGTTTATCGTCTCACTAGCGACAATATCTCCGACAATGACAACGTACACAAAAGAAGTAAAACATCGTTCACGAAGAGGGACAGCGGGCGAAATCCGTAGTTAACTGACAAGGACCGACGAACATTAAGAACGATTGTATCCAGGCTATATAATACCACGACGTCAAAAGCGGCTGCAAAACAAAACATTCACTTGAGTAATATTGTTTCGAAAATGACAGTAGGGTGCTGCTTAACATTCATGGAAGGGCTGCAGTTGCTAAACCTTTAATAACGACCGAGCAAAGTGGCGCAATGGTAACACACTGAACTCCCATTCGAGAGGCCGGTGCTTCAAATTGCAACCTCTCCTCCTCCCGTCACGTTGCTGTTACCTGGGGCCTAACTGCCCTACTCAAAAAATTGGTGGAGAAGAGATGCATTTAATGTTTAATATTTAATTTGAATAAAGTTTTTCTTAGTTTTGGGCCTACACTTTAACTTCAACAATGATTTTCGTGACTTGAATGGATAATGCAAGTTTCACTGGTAAGATTGACATTTATTATATTTAAATTAGCCTCACACACACAACACATAAATTAACATATAAAACTTCAACACTGTGTACCACTATTTTCTAAAGATCAGCCTAACAATATCAAAACGAAACCTCAGTCTTATTATACAACTGCACCGGTCAGCAACTCAACTACATATGCCTGAATGTAAACATTGTGATGTTTGGAGTGACAGTTATAAAGTGTACTGTGGCGATGTTTGGAGTGACAGTTATAAAGTGTACTGTGTACTGTGCAAAACCTGAAACATGGGAGTGCAAATTAGCATCATGATACTGTTACTACAATGTTCTCAACTAATATCAATGAGAAATTTACGAACACGAACTGGGTACTTTACTTATATGTGAATACACTTATAGTCTTATCACAAATCACTACACAATATACCATACTTGTTTTATGTATATGTATATCTATATAATACCTGTGTATGTATAACTGTATGACAAGCACAAAGTAATTTACGTTTTCTTTAAACAGTCGACAACACTGAATGTAAACACCTGAAGATGGGCACAAGCCCGAAACCGGCAGTGTTTTAATAAATCGCCAATAATTGTGACTGGTAGCCGATTTTATTTCCACAACTAAACTGCTACTACGTCTACAATGAACACCACTGCCACTGCTGGCGCTACTAGGCAGCGATATTACAAATACCACGGCTCACTACAGAGACATAGTAGCAAAGACATTAATCCCTTACAAAATCCACCTCCCACCATCCAGATTTAGGTTTTCCGTGATTTCCATAAATCACTCCAAGCAAATGCCGGGATGGTTCCTTTGGAAGGGCACGAGCGATTTCCTTCTCTGCTGTCGATGGGACGTTAAACCCTAAGCTTCCTCCCCTCTTTCCTTAATAACGAAGACAACGCAAAGTGCGAAGGAAGTGTTACCACGAGCATAAAATGAAGACATTTGATGTTTGGAAGAGTGTGGAATGGTTCGATAATTTATCGCTTACATTGTTTCCTTCAAATAAATTGGTTTACGTATCGGTAACCCCAAGAAGCGTTCGATACGGCATGCCTGCTTTCTACAGCCAAGCACGGAGGACTCCCGTCTTGATTTTGGCATCTGTGTCGTGGTATGCTGGTGATTTTTGCACTGTATAGAAACCTTATGGATTGTCCGAGGAGTGAACATGGAACAGAAAAGGTCTAATGAAGTTATGTCCAGAAATGCATGGTTTAAACGTTTGAGATAATCTATTTAATCATACTTCCTCACAAATATTTCATTTTTTTGGATGAATCCAGGTTCTGTTTACAGTATCATGATGGTCGCATCCGTGTTTGACGACATCGTGGTGAACGCACATTGGAAGCGTGTATTCGTAATCGCCATACTGGCGTATCACCGGAGTGATGGTATGGGGTGCCATTGGTTACACGTCTCGGTCACCTCTTGTTCACATCGACGGCATTTGGAATAGTGGCCGTTACATTTCAGATGTGTTACGACCCGTGGCTCTAACCTTCATTCGATCCTTGCGAAACCTTACATTTCACTAGGATAATGCAAGACCGCGTGTTGCAGGTCCTGTACGGACCTTTCTGGATACAGAATATGTTCGACTGCTGCCCTGACCAGCACATTCCTCTCACCAACTGAAAACGTCTGGTCAATGGTGGCCGAGCACCTGGCTTGTCACAATACGCCAGTCACTACTCTTGATAAACTGAGGTATCGTGTTGAAGCTGCATGGGCATCTGTTCCTGTACACGCCATCCAAGCTCTGTTTGACTCAATGCCCAGGCGTATCAAGGCCGTTATTACGCCCAGAGGTGGTTGTTCTGGGTACTGATTTCTCAGGATCTATGCACCCAAACAGCATGAAAATGTTATCACATGTCAGTTCTAGTATATTTGTCCAATGAATACCCGTTTATCAACTGCATTTCTTCGTTTGTGGCGGTTAAGATCGGGACTTAAGAATTTTTCGTATCAATCTGGTACCACTCCAGGCAGTAATTTTTTGGTTGACGTGCGCGGCCTCGAACTTTAAAAAGTCTCTCAGAAGTTTGATGAACTTTACCGAGGAATACTATGGACGTGTGTTTTTCATGATTTTGGAACTGTGACTTGGAACCTTATTCATTTGTTTTCGAGCACTTGAATTTTGCGGATTAGTCTTTGGAGAGCTGAAGTTGTGCTAAGTCACACTTTCAAACTTGCTACATTCTCGAGAAAGTGTCATTTGAACAATCAAAGCTCATAAACGGTGAACTTAATTTCGGATTTTGAGCTGAATGTGCTCGCTGTTTATTTGGTATTCACTGATCTGTGTCACGATTTGTGTCTTTGCAGAGAAACTGCGCGAATAACTCAAATATTTTAAAAAGGCTAAACAATTCGTGAGCGGATTACTTATTGTACAGTTAACCCGCCTGTGGTGATTTATGAGCTTGTTTTATAAAACTCATGTTTTAATGATAATCGTTTAAGCGAGGAGTGAACTGTTGATCCTTGAACATCAGTCGAGGCCAAAGACATGCCTAAAAATCCAACTGTATCACTTTCTCGTGTTGGCATAGTGTAGCCTGAACAAATTATGTTATTCACTGCACACAGTGTGTTGGAGGCTCGAGCTACAATTGCAATATGTAAATATACAAAATGAGGCCGTTAATCTTTTTCGGAATATTTGGAAAAAAATACAAACCTGATTAGAAAAAAGTTGTAATAAATGTTGTCACCTCGAGGAGGCCCATCCATTAACGTAAAGCTGGCCCCTCCCATGCACCACCCCCGGTGGTGGGAGAGGGGTGGTTTTTAAATCTTAAATAGAACCCCTATTTTTTATTGCAGATTTGAATCCTCCGTGAAAAAATATGTAACTTTTAGAAGAAATATTTTTTTCGTTTCATGAAACATGGCGCTGTAACCGACAAGGAATTTTTGTTGAAAATTGTTGAGAAACCGTAATATCTCGAACAAACAGAGGTCGGACTATTTATTTAGGTGTAACACTTCCAGTTTCAACAAACAGTTTGACAATATTGCGTAAAGTCGTTGCAGAAGGAACATTCTTATCAAGGAACAGCTTAGCATTTCTCTAATGAACTTCTTAGACATTTCGAAAAGCCTCAAAGTACGAAGAAATGATATCTAGTCTCTCTGCTGTCTGGCTATTGACTTAGAGCATGATCACAATCTATTTTTCATTCTATTGTGGGGGTGTCACATGATAGCATTACCAAAAATTGTAATTCCGCTATCCTAATCCGATGTGTATTGTTTGAGATATTAGCATTTTTAACAATTTCCAAGTCATTTGAATTTTTGCCGATTACAGCGCCAGGTATCCTGAAACGGAGACAATGTTCCGTACAAAAGTTAAATATTTTTTCACGCTTAAATTCAAATCTGCAATAAAAAGTAAAGGTCCCTCCCCCATTTCGCTGCCGGGGATGGTGCATGGGAGATGGAGATTTATGTTAATGTGCGGTCCTTTTGGAAGTGAATAACTTTTATTGCAACATCATTTAATCCGATTTATATTTTTCCAAATGTTCCGAAAAAAAGTAATAAGTGCCTCACCTGTACAACAAAGGGTAAAGCAGTCAACAATCCGAGGATTGTTTTGAACATCTCATCACAGCATAGTTCTGTTTGGAGGTCGTATGTCGTAGCCTTCCTCCGACCTTGGAACTGAAATACCTAGCCAGTTATAACCTATAGTTTAACGTGGGTTCTGAACCACGGTGCTACTCGACATTTTTCACATCAGAAACATTGTCAGAGGCGAAAGAAGTGAAAAATGACAGATAAAACTCCTAGGACCTGATGAGGATCGAAGCTGCGACACTTGGATTCATAGTCTGGTACTCTACCACTGTGTCACCGAGCCGCACACACGCTGTATATAAACTGAAGTTTTATTTTATGAACACGAACTTTTGTGCAGCACCAAAAACGAAACGTTCATTCAAGTACACCCACACAAATATCCCGCAATGGTAAGCTTCAATGTAACACCTAAATTCAATCCACCCACATATTCAGTTCAGTATGGAGGTGTAAAAGAATGACTGCTTTTTCTTCCTTGATGTGTTGGTCAGAAGGAAGGTTGTTGGTACATTGTGACATGCTGGTTATAGGAAGCCTATTCACAATGATATGTATCTGCGAGCTGATAGTTGTCACTATCCAGCTGAGCATGAAGGAGTACTTCGTACTTTTTTATCACAGGGCCTATGTCCTTTCGTATCCTGAAAGTTTGACAGCTGAGTTGGCCCATCTCGATGTCACCTTTCGTCAGAATGTATATAGTGAGAGGCATATAAAACTTGCGTTACGCTATCAGCCTACTTTGCAACGGTTGAGTGATGATAGTAATGAAGTGGTACCTAAATCTATTGCCTTTTTGCATTATGCAGGGAGCATTTCCAACAATATTGGCCGTATTTTGCGGGAATATGACGTGAAATGTGTTTTTCAACCACCTTCTAAGATAAAGGCCCTGTTGGGGTCCGTAAAGGATGATCTTGGTTTGCGTAAGGCTGGTGTCTATCGTATTCCTTGCAGTTGTGGAATGTCATATATTGGTCAGACAATCAGGACTGTGGAAAAACGGTGTATTGAACACAAACGTTACACCCGCTTACAACAGCCAAACACTGTCTTGGCACCGATCATCCTATGGAATACAACACAAAGATTCTGGCATGCACTTCCACCTATTGGGGTAGTGTTATTAAGGAAGCTTTTGAAATTAATCTAGCAAGCGACCATGTAAACAGAGATGCTGGTTTTTGTTCAAATAATGCTTGGGATCCGGCACTGTCTCTTGTCAAAAAACAGAGGGACAGAATTAATGCTGCCTTGCCTGTCGATTAATAGTCACTATCGATATTTTTGATGTTTGGTCAACTTTTGTTGTAATGAAGTAGTGTCTTGTGATTTTTGATGTTTGGTCATCTTCTGTTGTAATGAAGTAGAGCCTTGTAATGTGTTTTATCTTCCTTGCTTACCCATTGCAAACCGAGGTATTAAATTCGCTTGCACATTTCTTCCTTGAATGGAGCAGTGCCTTGAGAATGGCAGGGTGTGCTCTTGTCGAACTATCGTTCAGTGTAGCTGCTTGTCTCAAGTTCCTTTGTTCAACTGTTGGATTGGTAATCAAGACACCAGGGGAAAAATGGGGAATGTCAGAAAAAGTAGGGTTTGAGAGAACGGCGAATTGGAGTTTTCATACGTTCCCAAAATATATATTTCACAGTTTATTTATACATTTCTACAAAAACCTTTTAAACTACTGTTTAGAAATAGTAATCAGGCAATAAAAAACCACATATTGCAATAAAAATTAATTTTATTTGCACATTTATACACAGAAACAGGTTTTCAAACGTAAAAAAGGGGGAATGTCCGTAATCGACTTACTGATTTAAAATAAACAGAAGTTAATATTACATAGAGAAAATAGTTCCTTTAAAAATAAGGCCTATTTAAAAGTCAATGAGTTCTTGCACGTATTAAGACATTTAATTGAACCATTAACAGTAGGCCTATCTTGAAAAAATGAACGATTATTTATCACATTTAAGACTGTCCAAAAATGCTCTCCCTTCTGCTCCACACAGAGGTTTAAGGTCCTGAAGATCCTTGTACTTGGCTTTGGGTATTTTCAATGGTACCTCGCTTGATTCCTTTGCAAGTAAAGACACTCCAGGCTGAATCACATTTGCTAAAGATTTATACACAGCAATTTTTTCTTTCCTTTCCTTCTTGACGGCTTCTCTTGCAGCAGCTTTTTTGATTTTGGTTGCCGGAGTTTTTTTATTTGCCTGTCGACTTATTTTCGCCAGCAACAACAGCAGCCAAAGATCAACCTCCGTTGTAAGTAGTTCGGTACTCAATGTCTCTGTTTGAAGTTACTCGAATTTGTATCTGCTTTATTGGCCTGACCGGAAGAGGACACTTTTCAGTGTAGAGTGGAGAAAGAAAATCTATCCAATCTCTAAACATTGGAAAGTTCATATCGACAACTTCATATGGAGTGGGATTCCTTCTTGCAGTTGTAATCGCCTGGTTCCACTGCCCAGGAATCTCTGCTGGTCTTTTTTGGTTTACCAAAGCCATGTCCGTCTCACTTTACATATATGAGTGCCCTCTAACGGGAAATGTGACTTTAAATGAATCGAATCGCCTCATTTCATGAACAGCGAAATGTAAAAATCTAATCCTTGTACAATGGACATTCCTCCTTTTTACCCTGTTCTAAGGGTGAAATAGGTAAAAGTGAATTATTGGAAGTATTGGAGTGATTTTGCTAGTGGACAGGCAGCGCAGGCAGCGGACAAGTGTTTTGCAACCAGCAGTAAACAGAGAGGAGCAGCCGCGGTTACACGAAAGCAGGCCGCCGACGCATTTAGCAATCCAAGTCAAAACACAGGAACCAGGACGGGTTTATCGGAAGCAGCCTGACTAGCACGCACTTGTAAACAAAGTGGTTTCAGTGAGTTCGTGACCAAAGAGGAGTTACCGGTGCTAGGCAACGAAGTTCGTACCAGTTTGCGGGTCAGCAAGCTGCAAGCATCCAGAAACTTTCGTGGACGGTATAAAACAGGCAAGAAAACGACGGACAGGCAGTCTCCGGCAGTATTCGCGGAGTACCCAGCGAGTATTCGACGGTCAGGCAGTATTCGCCAGATTAGACGACTGGCAATACTTCGTTATGTTGTAGGGAACGCCATAGTCAACCTAGCCTTCATAGACCTAGAAGAAAACGCCAAAAGGGCTCCGGAGGATGCAACATCTTTCCTAGCAGCAGCGGCCATCGTACCCGCGGTCGGTCCACCACGCAATGCAGCAAACAGCAGCAGGACGTTCGGCTCCAGAAAAGGCAGCTTCGGGAATTACGGAGAGTAGCGCAGAAAAAGGCAATCGACAGGGAAAATAACCACTCACCTAACAACGAAGCGATCCGCCAACAGAGAAGCTGTTCACTTACCTGGTCCGAAGTGAACAGGTGTACATCTACCCGGCTCCACGGCAGCGGAGGTGCCGTTGTCGACGAACCACAAGAAGCAGAAACATCATTCCGAGGTACGATACAGCAACGCAACGCAGCGGGGAGCAGCACGACCGGCCCGTATAACGTCCTCTCGAGTTCTGAATGAGCCACGCTTCTGCAACCGACACCGAGGTCCGAATGGAGCGGCCGCCTCAGCACCTGAATCAGCACTCAGCGCCACTGGTAGCGCCCAACCCACGTCAGGCAAGATTCACACTCGAGTAAAGATGTTGTATTGGTAACATTATGCCAACGCAGAGAAGCTGTAGAGCCTGTCAAGTAATAATTGAATATGTGGAATTTAACACGGTAACTGGTCTCCTTCAGGGACACGAGCTTTGTAAAGTTAGAAGTTAAATAAATGTATTTAATATGGACTCCTGTCTTATTCACAATCCTCTTCCGTTGAGTCAAGTGAACCCAGCCTACTAAGTGGAATATCCTGACAAGAGCCACGGAAAAGTAAATAAAGTACAACAACTAATAAAGTGTCAGAAAACACTCGTCACTGTAGGTCTATATTGAACATTGTTATATCTCCGGACATTACACTTCCTGTGGTGTCGCACAAGTCTAAAGTGCGCGCCACCTACTTTCGCCGCGCGCCGCCATGCACGCACGGCGCGTCGTTCTTACGACGTCAGCCACGAACGCCCTCTGCTACAACTCCGCTCGTGGCCACCACTGAACGACATCGTGCACTTGGGACTGAGATAGGAACCAGTTAACACTTCGGAATCAGATAGGCACCAGTGAAGACTTGGCTATCGGATAGGCACTAGGCAGGCCTCTAGCTCAACTATGTATCAGCATTCTGCAGTATTGAGCTATGTAAAAGTTAAGTATTACTAAGTCTCTAATAAATATAGATCTCGTTCTAATTTACTCTAGTGTTACTAGTTTCTGCTGTCCCACTGGCTGGTCACCTACCTGCAAAAGCGTGCATCCTTTATTCCTGTGCCGGTCTTTCTACTCGGCCACCGACACCAACGACGGAAACGAGACACAAAAGCGGCGACGAGGCTGGGACACAAAAGTGGCGACGAGGATGGGATACAAAACGAATGATGAAAATTAGATTGGTAGATCACGTAACTAATGTGGAGGTGCTTAGCCGAATTGGGGAGGAAAGGAGTAACTGGCATATCCTGACTAAGAGAAGGGATAGATTGGTTGGACACATTCTGAGACATCAAGGAATTGTCAACTTAACATTAGAAGGAAGCATGTGGGGTAAAAATCGTAGGGGGTGACCGAGGGACGAATATAGTAAGCAGATTCAAAAGGATGTAGGTTGCCGAACGTATTCTGAGATGAAGAGACTTGCACAGGGCAGGGTAGCTGCATCAAATCAGTCTGCGGACTGAAGACCACAACAGCAACCGTAACCTGAAGTGGGCCAACTTTTTTTTGGACATTCGCCCTTTTTCCCCTGGTGTGTTCAATTCTTTTATTTCAAAGGTGTGAGTTCAACTACAAAGGTGCCTGCAGTGTGAAATGGCACGTCAGAAGCGCCTCCCTCTTTAGCGCCAACGGCTGCCTGGGATGCCGGCGGCGCCTCTCCCGCAGAAAGGAGTGTGTACTGTGCAGGGGCGTGCTGGCGTCCCCCGCGGCCGCGGCCGGCTGTCGCGTCGTTAGGCGGGGTGGGGCGGGGGCGCCGCTCTGGGCCCGGCGCCGCCCACCGCCGCCCCCGGCATTGTCGGCGCCCAGCTGGCAGGAAGTCGCGCGCACGTGGCCGCCACGCCCACCGCCGGCCTCCTGCCTCCTGCCGAGAGCGCCGGCAGTCGCGGAGGCTGCGGCTGCGTCTGCGGCAGCTGCCGTTGGCCAGCGCGTGTCTCCAGGTGCGGAAGGAGAGTCGCAGGTGGGCCTACTGCTTACCTAGCATCCAGTACGGGACTTCAGCTAGAGTTTCGTGTCAGACAAACCTCAGACGACATCAATGCGATGTAACAGTTGTGGGATTACCGCCCAATAGAAATACTGGTAATTAATAGCATTTGATAATTAAACAGTATGAAGTTCACTGCAAACATTGACCATGCCAATGCACTAAATGTTACACAATTTTAATCTTATTAATTATGGTAGCAATGTATGTACGCAGTTGGGTGACAACATTTATAGTTAGGCCATAGGTAGAAATTCTCCACGTTGAGATTTGCTGTGTGCTTGTAGCTGACAGGAGGCCAGCGAGCAGGCCGACGTTGGTGGCTTGTTCCAGCTTAGGATTTTCCAGTTTCGTTTCCGGTGAGGGGAGACAGGGACAGTGGCGAGTGCCAGGCACAGTGCAGTGCACAGCGTGAAATAAAATATTCTAATACTACTGGCATTTGAAGTAATATGATGCAGTCAGGAACCTTTAAGGCCCTCATCACAAAATAGCCTGTTGACAAATAAACAATACATTAGCTGATATAGTCACATCTGGCGTATTATGTTTCATTGACAATGAAAAGTAATAAATTACCAATGAATACAAGACAGTTACATAACTAGCATGGCAATGTTTGTTTATAAAAATAATATATTAAGTATTTCTCATTTTATTTTCAATTAATCTTGTGTATTTTATCTTGAAGTATTCAGTTAAATCACTTATCTGTGATATAAGAAATTGCACGATTGTGATAAATAGTACAAAGGATGTTTATACCAATATAAAAACCTAAGAAGACATTTATTTAATGTGTAGTGTAATTATTTTGATATTAAGTGAAGTTTTAGAAATGTATTGGCTGAGCACTGTACGTTGGCAAATCGGTTAGAACAGGAAGTGACAAGGCGGGAGCAAGTGGTGTAGCTGGCCGGGCGGCGTCGCTCTGCGACAGTCGGCATGTGGATCTCCAGGTGGAGGTTATAGATTGGTGTGTGGCAATCGCCACGTGTGGTTGCTCGTCATAGACTGCACCAAGTTGAATCGAGTGCTACTGTGTGTTGTGAATATTTAGCCGGTGGAACAAGGTGTGCATCGCATTGAATTAAAGTGACTGTGATTTGTTAATGTAACACGTGTCGTCACATAGGCACGAACATAAACGGTGTTTGAGACAGCCACATGGTGTGAAAACAATTTGCGACAAATATTCATTTTGTCTGGGGGCCACGAGCTATAACTTTATTTGATAAATGTGTCGACGTACAGACGTATCAGCCACAGGGTTCTAATATTGTGAAATAAACAACATAAAGTGAACTTTCACGCCGCGGTGGCCGAGGGGACTGAGGCGCTTCAGTCACGGTCTGCACGGCCACTACGGTCGGGGGTTCGAATCCCTCCTCGGGCATGGATATTTGTGCCGTCCTTAGTTGTAGCTAGTTCATAAGTAGTTTGTAAGTTTAGGGACTGATAACCCCGTAGTTAAGTCCCTTAAGCTTAACAAACATTTGAACATTTTTTTTTTGAACTTTCACGTGTTTTCAAAAATAGTAGTTAGTACACCCTTTTCTCTCATGAACTTGATTTTGTTATGAATTTTTTTGTTAATCATATGCAGGGAAGGAAAGCTGCGAACGTGTGGTACCATCCCTAGAAAACGAGTCAAACAGTAGCAATCACAGATCCAGTGTTTTTGCATGTTTAGGAATTTGGTTCGCAGTTGGCGGTTGTGAGTTTTAAAAATTAATCTTTCCCTAAAAATTAAACTCTCACCCCGATATTCACTCTCGCACAGTGATGGCCTGTTATGTTGTTGTTCTGAGACTCGTTTCAAACAGCTCTCACCCTGTCTTGTACAGCCACCTTCATCTCTGAATAAGAAAGACAACCCACATCCATTTGAATGGCGAATGTTCACCAGCAACTAGAATATCGTCAGGAGTGCCCCACGGAAGTGTCACAGGACCACTATTATTTTTATTATTTTGGTGTGGTGTCTGTTCTTTCAGACATGGACAGGACACCAAAATAATAAGTATTTAGACGCGACGACGGCGTCAGCTTCAATTACTTCACCGCAGATGCGGTCATACGTTCGACCTCGCACGGGAATCCGAAATGGCGTGTGTAAGAGGGCGTGAACGATAGGGGCGCTACAGCAATAGCGTGCGACATGTGGGAATTTGAGGAGGCGAGCACGGGTGGCCAAGTGGTGGCGATTAACTGGAATGTTGTGTGGTGCACAGTGTACCACCCCCACCTCCCTACATCGGCCAGGTCAACGTGGTACATGGTGGTTAACCGGAAGTACCCGACGAAGGAGAGACAGTATGCTATCCACATGACAGACACGCCCATATTCCTACGATGCGACACGCTCGACACGGACGAACATCGGTTGGTCTGTGGCAGAGCGCTGGGAGTGTGGAATCTGGCACGGAAGATCATAGCGTTCATGATACGCACCGTACAGTCAGAAATCTCAACGGGCATAGTATTTTTCCCAAATAAAACATATTTCCCACATCAGAAGACGAATGCGGTGGCGTGGGTAACGGGCATGACAGTATATTACATATATCATTATGCAAACACGAACAAACTGGACTGACTATTGGCAGTATTTACAGGATCGACACACGAAGCTACGACGACTTGGTAAATACAAGGAAACTTACGCAAATTTTTTAGAGGTAGTGTTTGCTGACCCGCCACCTGGCTGGGGTGTACTGGGTACTAGAAGATGATAGTGATAGTTTAACGAAGATACCGACCAATTGAACGGATCAGACTTAATAAGTTCGTGAAGATCACCCAGGAACACCGACCGGATGGTGAACGCTAACAGAGGAGGCCCCAGTTTATTTTAGGTTATATACCTTTAAGTTCGAAAATGCCACGAATGATGCAGCATGCCGGAAGTGGCATCATTTATACAGTTATTTTTCCATTATGGCGGGGCACATTATGTATTAGTTGACAAATTTCTTCATTTGATTTCATGATTATAATAAAGGCTTCAGCGTGAAAAAAAAAAAAGAAACAAAGTGGTTAATGCGACCACTGTCCCAAAACGGGAGAGCCGGGTTCGATTCCCGGTCCGGCTCACATTTTCACTTGTCGCCATTGTTTCATTTCAATGCCCTAAAGCAGCCACTGTCAATCCTTTCCTTCCTAATCCTTCTTCCTTCCTCTCCTTTATCATTAATTTGCTAACTATTATTTTTAATCTTGAAAAAAAAAATCTTTCTTATGCCAAAGCTGCAAAATATTTTGTTTTTGTTATATTCTGATCATGCAATGAAGGCTTTCATGACCGGATGTCATAGTTGCTGGTAGAACTTCTGGGTTATAAGGCCGTGGTCCATAAAACTTTTCAGTTTCACCTAACGTTTCGTCCAGAGCTGCGCCGGACATCTTCAGAGGTCTTCTTACTTGCGTTGAGTCTTGCCGACTGATGAGTCGGGTGTCTGAGAACGCCATATATACTGTGAAAAGTGGGCGTGGTCAAGCTGTCACGTTATCAGCAGAGATAGTCCTTGTCAAAGATAAAACATCACTATCGATTGCAATCGGTCAGAGATAAAACCTGTCGATCTTTTTCAAAGCTACTGTCCATATTTCGCTAAGTTCCATAGTTTCTTCTTTCCTGTTAAAATTTTATTTATGTTTATATATTTCAATTGCTTCCCTGTATTGTCGTGGATAATAATTCGTCATAGTAGATAAAACTGATATTTCGGGAAACCTTACTATATGACTTCCAGATTGAAGAGCATGCTCTGCCACAGCCGATTTCTCTGTTTTTCCTAGCGGCAAAGACTTCTGTGTTTCTTCAGCCTAGTTTCTATACTTCTTTTGGTGGTTCCAATACAAACTTTACCACATGTACACGGAATTTTATAAACGCCACAAGCAGAAAGAGCAGGTCGTTTATCCTTCACAGAACGGAGTACCTGACATATTTTCTTAGTTGGTCTGAAAACCGGTCTGATGTTGTGTTTGCGTAATATTTTTCCTATTTAATCAGTTACTTTTCCGAAAAATGGCAGGGAAACTGTGTTCTTCCATCGCTATGTTTTATCACGTGTTTTTAGACTATTATTATTTGGTCGCAGAACCCTGTTTACTTTTTTATCTGAATAGTCATTTTTCTTGAAAGCTTACTTCAGGTGTTTTAATTCAGCATCCAGGTGTACTGGAGTGTAAATTTTCTTGGTTCTGTCAACGAGACTTTTGATGACACCTCTCTTCTGCTGTGGGTGATAATTAGAGTTCATATGTAAATATCTGTCTGTGTGTGTAGCTTTTCGAAAAACTTTATGTTTCAGTTTTCCATCTTCCTCTCTCATAACTAAAACACCCAAGAAGGATATTGCGCTGTCTTTTTCAATTTCCATTGTAAACTGGATTTTTTGATTTATGTTATTCAGATGAAAAAAGAATTCTTCCAGTGCTTCTTTACCGTGAGGTCATACCACGAATGTATCGTCCACATACTGAACTGGCTTCTTGTTTGCTATTAATGGTTAAGCAGGAGTGGCTAGAAGGCAAATGTAAGGATGCAGAAGAATGTATAAATAGGGGGAAAATAGATAGAGCCTACAGGAAAATAAAAGAAACATTTGGAGATAAGAAAAACAGCTCTATGAATATCAAGGACACTGATGGAATACCAGTTCTCAGCAAAGAAGGGAAAGCTGAAAGGTGGAAAGAGTATATAGAGGGGCTCTACAAAGGAAATGAACTTCGAGACAATATTGTAGGAAGGGAAGAGGATGTAGATGAAGATGAAATAGGAGATACTGTACTGAGAGAAGAATTTGACAGAGCCCTGAAAGACCTAAGT
Source organism: Locusta migratoria (assembly GCA_026315105.1). NCBI lineage: Eukaryota > Metazoa > Arthropoda > Insecta > Orthoptera > Acrididae > Locusta > Locusta migratoria. Next base: position 176,816,513 of record CM048744.1, on the reverse strand, counting down.
CGAAACAAGGCCCCTGGAGTAGATGATATTCCCTCAGAGCTACTGAAGGCTCTGGGAGAACTAGCCATGACAAACCTGTTTCACCTGATGTGTAAGATGTATGAGACAGGCGAAGTATCCTCAGACTTTAAGAAAAATGTTATAATCCCCATCCCTAAGAAATCAGGTGCAGACAGGTGTGAAAACTACAGAACCATCAGTTTAATAAGTCATGGTTGCAAAATATTAACACGAATTATATACAGAAGGATGGAAAAGCTGGTAGAAGCCGACCTCGGGGAAGATCAGTTTGGGTTCAGGAGAAATGTAGGAACACGGGAGGCAATACTCACTTTACGGCTTATCCCAGAAGATAGACTAAGAAAAGGCAAACCTACATTTCTAGCTTTTGTAGATTTGGAGAAGGCTTTTGACAATGTTGATTGGAATACACTCTTTCAAATTCTGAAGCAAGCAGGAGTAAAATATAGGGAGCGTAAGGTTATTTACAACTTGTACAAAAACCAGACAGCGGTTGTCAGAGTTGAAGGGCATGAAAGGGATGCAGTGGTTGGAAAGACAGGGTTGTAGTCTTTCTCCGTTGTTATTCAATTTGTACATTGAGAAAGCTATAAAGGAAAGCAAGCAGACATTTGGAGAAGTAATTAAAGTTCAGGGGGAAGAATTAAAACATTGCGTTTTGCCAACGACATAGTAATTCTGTCAGGTACAGCAAAGGACCTGGAAGAGCAGTTGAACGGAATGGACAATGTGCTGAAAAGTGAATATAATCCTACGCCATATCCACATTTCACAAGCTTCAATTTTCTTCTCATCTTGCTTTCTCAATGCCCACGTTTCTGCTCCATACAAGGCCACACTCCATATTAGACACTTAACCAGTGCCTTCCTTAATTCTCTGTTTAAACCACTGGTTAGGAGTCTTCTTTGCTTCTGGAAAGCTTCCTTCGCTAGAGCCATTCTCACTTTGATGTCTTGTTGGCAATTCATATCTTTCTTAATCCAACTTCCCACATACTTGAATGCTGTCACCTGTTCTATGACTTCTGACTCCAACTTTATTTTTACATTTCTTTTTTTTTCTAACCGTATGAACATGCTTTTCGTTTCCTTTTTATTAATTTTCATACCATATGCTGCACAGGCTTCACTCAGGTCATTTAGCATTTGAGTCAGTGTATCTTTATTTTCTGCAAGGATGACCATGTCGTCAGCAAATTTTATACAATCTTATACAATCTATATAAATGATCTGATGGACAGAGTAAGTTGTAGTTTGTGGCTGTTTGCTGATGATGCTGTGGTGTATGGGAGGGTGTCGTCTGTAACTGACTGTAATAGCATACAGGATGACTTAGACAAAATTTCTAGTTGGTGCGAAGACTGGCAGCTAGCTCTCAATGTAGAAAAATGTAAGGTGATGCGCATGCGTAGGAAAAACAATCCCATAATGTTCGAATTCAGCATTAGTAGTGAGCTTCTTGATGCTGTCGCGTCGTTCAAATATCTAGGCGTAACATTGCAAAGCGATATAAAATGGAACGAACATGTAAGGACAGTTGTGAGTAAGGCGGACAGCCGACTTCGGTTTATTGACAGAATTTTGGGAAGATGTACTTCACCTGTAAAGGAGACCGCGTATAAAACGCTTGTACGACCACGTCTTGAGTATTGCTCAAGTGTTTGGGACCCGCAGCAGATCAGTTTAAAGAAAGACATAGAGGCGGTTCAGAGACGAGCAGCTAGATTTGTTACCGGTAGGATCGACCGATGCGCGAATGTCACGGAAATGCTCCGGCAACTCAATTGGGGATCGCTGGAAGAAAGACGACTTCTTTTCGTGAATTTCTGTTGAGTAAATTTAGAGGGCCGGAATTTGAAGCTGAGTGTAGTACGATCTTGCTGCCGCCTACTTACATTTCGCATAAAGATCACAAAGACAAGATAAGAGAAATTAGGGCTCGTACGTAGGCATATAGGCATTCTTTTTTTCCTCCTTCAATTTGGAAGTGGAATAGGAAAGGAAATGCCTAGTAGTGGTACAGTGTACCCTCCGCCACGCATCTTACGGTGAATTGCGGAGTATGTATGTAGATGTAGATGTAGAATTTTCCTCCCACCTATCCTTACGCCTCTTGTCCCAACCAAACAGCTTTCCAGTACTTCTTCCAGATAAATGTTAAATAAAACTGGAGAGAGACAAGACAGTCTTGTCTGACACCTCTCCCAATCTTCCTGTCTTCAGAGATCCCATTACCTATTTGTACTCGTGCCTTCTGTTTCGGGTACAGATTTGCAATTAATTTTCTTTCCTTCCAATTTACTCTCATCCTTTTCAAGATGCTTATCTCACTGCACTCTATCAAATGCCTTTTCGAGATCTATGAAGACAGCATACACTTTTTTACCCTTTTCACTATATCTTTCGCCGATGGTTCTTAGGAGTCCAACTGCTGAACTCGAAGAAGTACCTATGCTGCTTGTGATATTAGGCTGATTGTCTTGTGATTTTCACACTTTTTAGCATTATTAGTCTTTGGTATTGGAACTATTATACTTACGAGAAAGTCTTACTTAGTACAACTGCATCTAAATTACAATAACATATTGCGATTGTTTCTAAAAGCTTTTCCATTTTATATAATGTAGTAGGTATTCCTTTAATTAATCTTTAACTAATACAAATGAGCAAATTCTCTCGTCACAGACTCTAACAAGATGTACAAATGTTATTATTGGAAGCAATTTATTTTAAGCATTTAAAAAAGAATTTTTATCGTATTTTTTTTTAAATTTTTTATGTATTTCAGCGTAATTTCTAAGTTCTATCTAAGAATTCATCTAGAGTGTAGCTGGAGTTGCCATTCATAAATTCTTTTAATTTCTTTTTAAATAGTAGTTGGCTATCTGTCACACTTTTGATGCTACTTAGTAAGTGACCGAAGACTTTTGTGGCACCATAATTAAAGTGACGTGGTAAGATAGAGGGTGACTTTGACGAAATTTCTGGGTGGTATGATCAATGACAACTAGCGCTAAATGTAGAAAAAGATGTTCAAATGTTTGTAAAGCTTAGAGGGACTTAATTGCGGGGTCATCAGTCCCTAAACTTACAAACTAATTATAAACTAAGTTATACTAAAGACAACAAAAACATCCATGCCTCACGGAGGTTTCGAACCCCAGACGGGGAACGGCCTCCTGCATCGGAGCATTGCGCCTCAATGCTCTCGGCCACTCCGCTGCAGCTATGTACAAAAATAAAAGGTGATGCAGATGAGTAGGAGAAACAATCCCGTAATAGTCGAATGCGGCACTAGTAGTGTGCTGCTTGATGTAATCGACTCAGTTAGATATCTAGGAGTAACGCTGCACAGCGATACGAAATGGAACGACTGTCCAGTCGTGGAGGAAGGCGGATTGTCTAATTTGGTTTATTGAGAGAATTTTGGGAAGGTGTGATTCGTAGGTATAGGAGACCGCATATATAGCACTTGTATGACCTAGTCTTCAGTATTTCCTACGTGTTTGGGATCCTCACCAGGTTGATGTAAAGCAAGACAGAGAAGCAATTCAGAGGCGAGCGGATAGGTTTGTTACTGGTAGGTCCAATCAATGCACGAGTCTTACTGAAATGCTTCCCGATCTCAAACGGGTATCGCTAGAGGTAAGGCGACGTTCTTTTCGAGAAACACTATTGAAGAAATTTAGAGGGCCAGAATCTCAAGAGAAATGCAGAAAGATTCTACTGCCGCCAACGTACATTTGGCGTAAAGACCACAAAATGAGGCTAGAGAGATTAGGGCTAACACATATGTACACAATCATTCGTTTTTCCCTCGTTCCATATGGGAGTGCAACAGAAAAGCAAGTAACTACTAATAGTACTCAGTACCCTCCATGTATCCCGCCAATCGATCCCTTCTCATAGTGAAGGTATTACAGAAACTTATTTTCTCCCCAATTTTGTTCAACAACTCACATTAGTTAAGCGATATACCCGCAGACTTTAAGAAAAATGTAATAATCCCCATTCCAAAGAAAGCAGCTACAGACAGGTCTGAAAATTACAGAACCATCAGTTCAAAAAGTCATGGTTGCAAAAATTTTAAAACGAATTATTTACAGAAGGATGGAAAAACTGGTAGAAGCCAACCTTGGAGAAGACCAGTTTGGATTCAGGAGAAATGCAGGAACACGAGAGGCAGTCCTCACTTTACGGCTTATTTTAGAAGATAGATTAAGGAAAGGCAAACCTACATTTCTAGCTCTTGTAGATTTGGAGAAAGCTATTGACAATGTTGATTGGAATACACTCTTTGAAATTCTGAAATCAGCAAGAGTAAAATATAGGGAACCGAAAGTTATTTACACCTTGTACAAAAACCTGACAGCACTTATCAGAGTTGAATGGAATAAATGGGTTGCAGTGATTGGGAAGGGAGTAAGACATGGTTGTAGCCTTTCCCCATTTTTATTGAATTTCTACATTGAGCAAGGTATAAAGGAAAGCGAGTATAAATTTGGAGATGGAATTTAAGTTCACGGTGAATAAATAAAAACCTTGCGTTTTGCTGATGATATTGTAATTCTGTCAGAGACAGCAAAGGAAGTGGAGGAGCATTTGAACGGAATATACAGTGTGTTGAAAGGAGCATATAAGATGAACATTAACAAGAGCAAAACAAGGGCAATGGAATGCCGTCTTAGAAAATCAGGCGATGCTGAAGGAATTAAATTAGGTAACGAATCAAGAAATGTATTATATGAGTTTTGTTACTTGCGCAGTAAAATAACATATGATGGTCGTAGTACAGAGGATATAAAATGCAGAATAGCAATGGGAAGAACAGCGTATTTGAAAAAGAGAAATTCGTTAAGATCGAATATTAATTTAAGGATAAGGAAGTCCTTTCTGAAGTCATTTGTGTGGAGTGTTGTCTTGTATGCGAGTGAAACATGAACGATAAACAGTGCGGACAGGAAGAGGATAGAGGCTTTTGAAATGTGGTGTTACAGAAGAATACTGAAGATTAGGTGGGTGGATCTCGTAACTAATGAGGAGGTACTCAACAGAATTGTGGAGAAAAGTATTTCTGGTATACTTTGACTAAAAGAAGGGATCGATTGGTAGGACACATTCTTAGACATGAAGGAATTGTGAATTTAGGGTAGGAGGGTAATGTGTGTGGTAGAAATCGTAGAGGGAGACCAAGAGATGAATATAATAAGCAAATTCAAATGGATGCAGGTTGCCGTTCTTATGAGGAGATGAAGAGGCTTGCTCAGGATAGTGTGGAGAGCTGCATCAAACCAGTCTCCGGACTGGAGACCTCAAAAACATACCCACATAATCTTCAACATTCATCTGTAGCACCACTTTGGAGAAGTGCCTATCATATTTTTGTCTAAACTCGTTATCGTTCACGTTTAACTCCCGTACAATTTAGGATGTGAACGAATTTCTCTTCTTCAGAAATTCTTTTCTTCCCATAGCCATTTTGCACTTTATATCTTCTTTACTTTCGTTATCAGAAGTTATTTTGCTATCCAAATAACTCGTATACTACCTTAATTGTCTCGTTACCTGGTCTAAATCCTTCAGCATCGGCTAATCTTCTTACACTGCATTCCTATAAGCTTGTTCTGCTCTTTTTACTGTTCATCTTGTAAACTCTTTTCCAGACACTGCCCATTCCGATTAATTGCTCATCCAGGTCCTTTCTGTCCCTGACAGAAACACAATGTCATCGTCAAGCCGCAATGTTTATATTTGTTCTCTCTGTACTTTAATGCCTTATCCAAATTTCTTATTGCATTCCTTCACAGCTTACTCAGTGTGCGTCTTGCACAACGTGGACGAGTTTCTTCACGATTGGCACTTTCAACGATTTCAGCAATTCTAAGGGAATGACATCCACTACAGAGGCTTTGTTTCGACTCAAATCTTCGAGTGCTCTGTCTAATCCTTCTCGCAGTATCGTATCTCCTATCTTCATCTATTTCCTCTTCCATTTCTACAATACTCTCTTCATTTCCTTTGTGTAGAAGCTTTATATATTTCTTCCATCTTTTAGCTTTCCCTTCTCAGCGTAGTACTGATTTTTCCATCTGAGCTCTTGAGTTTTATGCAGCTGCTATTATCGTCTCCAAACATTTCCTTTATTTTCCTGTGGGCGGTTTCTATCTTTCACATAATTGTGCATTATTGTAAGGACTGGCATTCTTCTTTAGCAACTCCTGCCTAGCCAATTTGCACTTTCTATCAACCTTCCTTTACTGCCATCTGTACTCTCTTTTGCCTGCTTCACTTGCTGGATTTTAGAATTTTCTCCTCTCATCAATTAAGTTTAGTGTATCCAGTGCACCCCAATGATTTCTATTAGGCTTGTCGTTCTGCCTATATAATCCTGGGCAACCTTCACTACTTTATCTCTCAAAGCTCTCCATTCCTTTTCAACTGTATTACTTTACTTCATTTCGCTCAGACTTTGCCAATTGCTTCCTCTGAATATCTCAACCCCCTCTGGTTCCTTCAGTTTATCAAGTTTCCATCTCCTTTTTTTCTACCTTTTTGCAGTTTCTTCAGCTTTAATCTACAGTTCATTACCAATACGTTATGGTCGGAATCCACATCTGCTCCAGGATATGTCTTACAGTCCAAAACCTGGTTTCGAAATCTGCCTTACCATTATAAAGTCAATTTGGTACCTCCCGGTGTCTCTTGGTCTCTTCCACGTATACAGCCTTCTTCAGTGCAGCTTAAAGTGTATGATTAAATTATCTTCCGTGCAAAATTCTACCAGGCGGTTTCCAATTTCATTCCTTTTTCGCAGTCCGTACTCATCTACTACTTGTTCTCTTCCTTTTCCTTTTCCACCATGACAGTCAAGTTTTTCTCTACCTTAACTGTCTCAATAACTTCTTTTATCTCATTATACATCATTTCAATGTCATCATCAGCAGAGCTAGTGGGTATATATAGTTGTACTGTTGTGGTCAATTGGCTTCGAGTCTATCTTTGCTTCCTTAATGTGTTCTCTACGCTGTTGAGAGCAACATAACCACATTCCTATTTTCTTATTCATTATTAGACCTGCTCCTGCGCCCCCCCCCAACTCATTTTGTATTTATAATCCTGTATTCGGTTGACCTGAAATCTTGTTCATCCTGCCTCCGAACTTTACTAATCTCCACCATATCTATCTTCAATCTTTCTATTTCGCTTTTCACATTTCCTAACTTACCTAACCTATTAAGGGTTAGAACATTCCGTAGAATGCCTGTTTTGTTTCTGTTGATGACGACGAAATATTTTATTCAAGAAGACGCCATCATCATATATTCGGGTCACAGATTCTGGTCGCGGCCCTCGAGGCGAAAGGGATTAGGTATTCTATTCTCTGTTCTGCGCTGCCAACAACTTGACGACTTCTCTGAAATTTTATTACACCAAGTGCAGGATTCCACTCCTTGTCCAAATTAAATTCTTTATCTTTGTGCATTAAATTGTCAGCGAATCTAATTTCTACAGTTTCCTTGCATACTGAATCCCAAATTGAAGAGACAGGCGATGAAATCTTCACATCATTGTAATTAATCGAATGACCTGTATCTAAACGATGTTCTACTACAGCTGACATGTCGGGCTGTAGTAAGCGAGTATATCGTCGGTATTCAACACATCTCTTGAGGCTACTGCATGTGGTTTGTCTTATATATGAACATTCACAATTTCCGCATAGAATCTGATACACACCAAGCCACAAATCATCTTTAACAGATCCAATTAAGGCTGCAATCTTCATAGGTTTGATATTCCCTCAAAACCTAAAATCAAACTTCCTTTGTTTGCGTTGTACTGAATCAATTTCTTCTTCATTTTTTGTAAATTTGATATGCAAAACGATATAAGTTTTCAAGAAAAATTTCGCGATCAACAAAATTACACTTGAAACTTCTTGGCAGATTAAAATTGTGGGCCAGAAACGGGATTCGAACGTGGGAACTTTGCCTTTCGCTGGCAAGCGCTCTACCATCTGAGCTATCCTGGCACGCTCCACGGTTCGTCCACAGAACTTTACTTCTGCTAGAACCTCGCCTCCTACTTTCCCAACTTCACAGAAGTTGCCCTGTGAACCTTTCAGGACTAGTATTCCTCATTCCGGAAACATCCCTTAGGTTGTGGCTGAGCCATGTCTCCACCACATCCTTTCTTCCGGGAATGCTAGTCTTGCAAGGTTCGCAGGAGGACTTCTGTGAAGTTTGAAAAGTAGTACGTGACGAACAGGCAGAAGTACAGTTGTGACGACGGACTGTGAAGCGTGTCGGGAAAGTTCAGAAAGTAGAGCGCATGTCCGCAAAAGTCAAAGGTCGCAGGTTCGAATCGCGGGTGCAGCATATAATTGTAATCTGCCAGGAAGTTACATATCAGCGCGCACTCCGCTGCAGCGTGAAAATTTGGTTCTGAAAATTACACTTGACTCTGTTTCAAAAAGAATTTCCACTACCATCAGAAATCCTTTGTATCTGACGGCCGAGGTGACTGAGGCGCTCCAGTCACGGTCGGCACGGTCACTACGGTCGGGGGTTCGAATCCCCCCTCGGGCATGGATATTTGTGCCGTCCTAGTTCGTAAGTAGTTCATAAGTAGTTTGTAAGTCTAGGGACTGATGACCTCGTAGTTAAGTCTCATAAGCTTTACAAACATCTGAACATCATCTTTGTATCTGATGTGTGGAAAAATGCCATTGAAATTTCTAATTTGCTCCAATAACTGGAAAATCGAAACGTGTAGCTTCAAATAAAACTGTTTATAATGGGTGGGAGTACCATTTCTTAGTGTCTAGGAAAAGAATCAGAGAAACCGTGCCGGCCGCGGTGGCCGAGGGGATTGAGGCGCTCCAGTCACGGTCTGCACGGCCACTAGGGTCGGGGGTTCGAATCCCCCCTCGGGCATGGATATTTGTGCCATCCTTAGTCTTACTTTGTTCATAAGTAGTTTGTAAGTTTAGGGACTGATGACCCCGTAGTTAAGTCCCATAGACTTTACAAACATTTGAAAATTTTTTTAGAGAAACCGTTTACCGGAAACATCTGATAACGGCAGCCTGAACGAAGCCCTTCAGATTCACCGATTTGTCATTGTTAAATCTTTTACCTTTAATTACGTATTAGTAATACATACACGATAGCTCATTTATCTCCCAAGCAATCACGAAACAATATACAATTTTTGTTAATTTTGATGGTAAATTACTGAAAAAAAGAGAGCAAGAAGCAATTAAATGGAAGCATAACACAAAAGTCAAATTACGTTATGTTAATTACAGGGATTTTGCATTTTTAAACTCACAGTTACATGCTGCCCGTAAATAAAAGTTAATTACGCTAATGTTAAGATTCTTTCCCTCTCTCCCTTCCTCACCATCTCTCTCTCTTTCTCTCTCTCTCCCTCTCGCTCCTCCCTTCTCCCTCTCTCCTCCTTCTCTCTCTCTCTCTCTCTCTCTCTCTCTCTCTCTCTCTCCACCGTCCTCTCTCTCCCTCATCTTCTCTCTCTCTCATTTTTCATCGGGCCGTCTGGGGGGGGAGGGGGGGGGGTACGTGCCCCTGTGCCTCCACCCTAAATCCATCCTTATATACGAGGCGCGTCCAACAAATTAAGTTCCGTTTGGTAATAAAATGAAATTGTACACAGATACAGAAGAAATTAATATTGCAAAAAATTCTACAACTCTTAAACTACTTTTCCACATAACTGCCGAAATTTTGCAGGCATTTGTCATAGCGTGGCACCAGGTTTTGTATACCTTCTTCATATAAATCTGCCGACTGTAACAATTTCATGCATCAGTGATCGTGAAATCTGGGGGAAGTCCATAGCGAGAGCACTAATTGTAAACCTACGATTTTCCTGGATCTTGTCATCAATCGCGTGAACCAGTTCTTCTGTAACCAAAGGTGGACGCCCACTTCGTTCTTCATCGTGCACATCACTACGCCTGCCTTTGAACTGGCGGACCCATCTTCTCACCATCGAATCTCTCATCGCATTTGGTCCGTAAACATCGCAAATTTGCCGATAAATTTCACTTGGTTTCACTTTCCTCGCATTCAGAAACCGAATCACCGACCTGATTTCACAGGCGGCGGGATTTTCAAAAATGTTCAAATGATTGTTAAGCTTATGGGACTTAACTACGGGGTTATTAGTCCCTAAACTTACAAACTACTTATGAACTACTTACGAACTAGGACGGCACAAATATCCATGCCCGAGGGGGGATTCGAACCCCCGACCGTAGTGGCCGTGCAGACCGTGACTGGAGCGCCTCAGTCCCCTCGGCCACCGCGGCCGGCCGGGATTTTTAATCAACGCCATTTCAAACAAGCACAACAAAGCGTAAGTAACTACCAGAGATCTCCAAATGGCGCACGTTCTTCTCCTTGACACACATCGTCTACAGCGCATGTGCGGAACTGCAATCGCAGCGCTGCAGCGAAGATAAATTGAAACGGAACTTAACTTTCTGGACGCGCCTCGTATTTAGGGCGTTTTAGGGGGCTTAGTAAATACTTTAGTATGTGGTAGTATAGAGGAATTGGAATAAAAGTGCCATAAATATGTGTCCAATTTTACTGGGTACAGAGATAAAGCTCAGTTCAATACTTTCTCGTTTCGTGTGTTGGTACACCTATGATATGGGCGTATTTATCGAATGTTCAAGTTGTAAAGTCATGCATCAGTTCGCATTGAAGGTTTCATCGTGTTTCTTGTCCAAGTCTACTGTACTGTAGCGGGTAAACATGCCGCTCATGTTTACACATGCTGAATATACCAGTATGGAGCTTGTGTATGGGTTTTGTAATCGGAACACTACTGCTTGTAGGGAATGCGGCACTGCGTGACACTGGTATAGTGCCCGAAAGTCATATTGCAGCGGAACGTGTAAATAAACAGACAGTGGATGACGTATTATTCAATCGGTAGAACGTAGTTCTTCAATAGCACACGTAGAGTTTCTGCAGTTTTCTTTGTTCACATACAAGCGTATGGCGGACATTACATATGCACGGCATCCATCCGTAACATTCGCAGCTCATTCAACACCTTCGAGTAGCAGAGTATGATAGATGACTGGAATTAGTTGTTGGTTACTTCAGAATCGGGAAATAATCGTTGTTTTACTAATCAGTTACGAAGGTTGATATGCTGGCAGGCCGGTCGGCCCCTGCCAGCCGTCATTCCTACAAACTCTACAGGCATGCAAGTTGCCTACATCCAACGGCGCAGCTCCATAAACACAGAGACATAAGATGAGGCTATCCCCATGTGGCGCGGAACACGGGGAAATTCATCCTTCTGCGTTCACTTGATTAGTCCTAGCAGACTTTGCAAGACGTCACCACAGAATGGAGACCCAGTTCTCCTGGATTACCGTCCTGAATGCTAATAGAACTACTCTTCGCTACCGGCTGCTGCGTCGCTATCGGTCTTAGCCATTTCCTCTGCGTGGAACCGGACCTTGCTGCGCTGGAACTCCTATCTTGACCCACTTATATACTTCGCTTCTGCTCTGCCATTGGGACTTTGATTTTGATGATATCATCTGGAAACTGTTTTGCGGAACTATTTCATTTCATTATGCACTCCACGTTCGACATATTTTGTGTAGTTTCAGACTTCTGGAGTTAGTATCAGAACTTCTACTTTTCCAAGGTGTGAAATATATTTTGTGTTATGCTATCAAACTGTATATTTACCGTCACTACATACGCGGCAAGGAGGTGGTGCCAGAGTTTTCGCTACGACATTATGGCGGAACTGGAAGTGAACCCAGCGCTCACTCAGCTACTACAAAACCTGTTTCAAATATTTTCAGTGCAGCAACAGCAAATCTGCCAGCATTTCCGGAAGTCACAAGCACAGATAGTGAAAAAAACTGTTGACACACTGGTCTTCATCCTTCATCGTTTCCTGTGTTCAACGAGGAAATCGAAGACTGGGACACTCACGAGAAGAGACTTCATCAACATTTTACGATTCATGAGGTGAATAAAGACAATGAACAACGGCCATGTTTTCTTTCTTGGAACAGCTCAAAAATATTTCTTACTAGAAAAACGTGAGCCGCAGGATCCTGATACGCTCACGTATGCCTAGATTTGTAAATTTTTGGCGACATATTACCGTTGCCTTTACTACCATGTGTTACCGGGAAGATTAGAACTACAAGGACTCAGTCGCGAGCTTTAGTTTCTGAATTAATCGAGCTTTTTGTTGTTGCTGGTCCTCTGTTCTTGTGTTGAGCTAGATTCTCTTCTCTTTTATACTCTAAAGTACGATTTTTATTTATTTTTATTTTTGGTGCGGAAACCTGTAAAGCCCACAAAAATAATGGATGGACTAATGGATGATTTAAAATTTCGAGAGCTTTGTACTTAGCTTTTCTACTAGTTGTGATGTATCAGCAACTGCGTCATGATATAATCAGCGAATAAATAAAGCTTGGGTGGGCATGTTATCCTTAGGTTAGTTCAAGTTAAGTTAAGTTAAGTAGTCTGTATGTCTAGGGACTGATAACCACAGTAATTAAGTCGCATAGATTTACAAACATTTGAACATTTATATAGATCTATGTTTTGTTAATAAAGTCTATGCTTTTATTTATTGAAGCGTATTTTTTAAATTCTGTAAGATAGACTTAAACCAGATTTTATAAATAAAATACATTTAGCGATAAGGTTATGAAACCTTATAATGACTAGTTTCTACACAGCAATATTATTGTCTTCAGAGCCTCGCTCAGAACACCCTTTCCCCGTTTGGATAATTGGGGTAGGCTAGGGACACGCAAGTCGCCGAAGTGGCGTCCAATTGAAAGACTTGCACTAGGCCAATGAACCACACGAAATTATTATTATTGTTATTATCAACAAACAGAAAATTAAATTGTATATTTATCACAAACACAAATGATTTCTCAGCATCTGTTGCACCTGTCCATCATAAACGTTCGGTCTGCAATATGTTACAAAATATGGCGACCGGTGGAGCCGCTGAGGTCTCTCCAGTTTCTTTGTACGAGGGTTGCAACTTAAATACTGACAACTCTTTATTCACAACCGATACAAAAACGCTACATATTTGCAACCATTACTGTCCTTCAAAGCAGTCGCCAGCCTTGTGTAGAATCCGTTTCCAGCGTGTGGAAGGCGTAGTACACCGTTAGCAGAGTATTTTCTATTGATGGCGCAAATGAAACGGTCGAATCTCTGGAACAGTTCTGAAGCAAATGCCACGAAGTGCTTCCTTCACCTTCGAAATGAAATCAAAGTCACAAGGATTTAAGTTCGGCTAGTATAGTGGATGGTACAGTACTTCCCAGTCTCATCGACCGAACAGAGCAGCCACAGCTTGCGCTGTATGCACCCGCGCATTGTCGTGCAAAATGATAGGTGGATGGCGCAGAAAGTGTTGCCACCTCTTGAAGACCTGAACGACACTGTCGTGCTGTATGACCTCTGGCACATTCAATCTTGATCCATTACCGTTGTTCAAATTTTCGAAAACATATTGACACCATTACGTCAGACCGCTCGCTCACAAGACTGTGTTTCCCTCGTTTAGGCGCACGCCGGTGACGAGGGACGATCGAGTCCATTTGTTCAGAGGTAAGGTAGGTATGTCAACAACGTGTGCTATTAGCGACAATAGTAAATTCCATTGCATAGTGTCTCCACGGCAGTGTTCCCACTGCTTAAGTTCCATCCCTCGTATACCTGTTTGGTGCGAAGTATTCACACGGATCATCTAGTTTTATATTGAAAATTTAACAGATACGTTGAAAGTATTAAAGTTTACATTGACACAGGATATTTTTCATAAGCCTTGTGGTGCTTGCGCACAATAAAGAAATCAAAGTGATCGCCGGTCTATAAAGGGCTGATAATGTTCAAATGTTTGTTAAGCTTATGGGACTTAACTACGGGGTCATCAGTCCCTAAACTTACAAACTACTTATGAACTACTTACGAACTAGGACGGCACAAATATCCATGCCCGAGGGGGGATTCGAACCGTGCTGACCGTGACTGGAGCGCCTCAGTCACCTCGGCCACCGCGGCCGGCAAGGGCTGATAGTCATTGTGCTAAACAGAGCCACACACTGGGTGGAACCTACAGGAAGTGGTGGCGCGTCCTGTGTGTTCACTGGTTCAGTGAACCCATGTAAAAAAATCGTCCTAAAAAGGAGTAAAAAAGTAAATTAAATAAAAAATAAAAAGTTTTTATAAAGTATCATCCTTCTTTTCGTATCATTTTATATGCATATTCAAAGCATTTTTATCGCATGAGAAATGTTTTTCGTCGCTGAGACAGCTTGTATGCGTGTAGTAGCGCGGCCGCATAACATATAGACGGTAACGGCCGCAGCGTTGCAATCCACATGCGCGACTGAGGTTCAAATTCTCTTCTGAACCTTCTGGAGGCAGCATATGCGCGCTACCGTGGCAGGGAGAGGCGAGGGGTAACGCCGCTTTTAACATTGACGTTGGAGCTGGTATAGACGCCAGCTCGAGCTCTGGCGGTAACGCACGAATGCTCCCGAATCAAGACAATGGAGGTATTGCGCACCTTACCTTGCGCATCGGCAAATCCTCCGTGAAGGCAACATGCGCATTTCATATGTGCTTTTGGCGCATGGAATATTTATCAAAAACACGTCATATCTTATAACTATCATTTAAAGACGCATCAACTCTTCTTGGTGTGCAAAGCCAGAGGTAGTGAGGACCACAGCACTAACAGTTTGCTTCTCAGCAGGCGAATACGGGAGCAGCGTCTGGTATAATTCAACCCACGCTAAACAGGTCGACATCACTCTGAACGAGACCTGCAGGCTCGTCACTGGATGTCTGAAACCTACGCCACTCGACAAGCTATACCACCTTGCTGTCATTGCACCTCGTGCTGTGCGTAGAGAAGCTGCAGCCTACAGTGAAAGAGCGAGGGCCGAGATGTCTGAGAGCCACCTCCTCCACAACATTCAGCCAGCCATCAGACGCCTGAAATCCAGACGGAGCTTTCTCAGAGCAACCTACAACCTCAGTGACCAAACCGGATCTAGAGTGGACAGATGGAAGAGATCTAGAGAAAGGCACTGAATGGAACCAAAGGAAGAATTGGCACCAGGTCACAATGAGGACTGGGCGGTTTGGAAGTCACTAAACGGGCTACGCACCAACACTGGACGGTCAAGAGACCATCTTATGAAGTGGGGATATTCCACTGTATCTAACCTCTGTGACTGTGGAGACGTGCCGACGACTCAGCAAATGTGTAACTGCCCTGAATGTCCTTCACCTTACGTCATAGCCCGCTTTTGGGCCAAATGTGTATAATATTTCTGTCTGTTTATAGTTCGTAGTTTACATGTATGTAAGTAATCTCTGTATGTAATACCTTTATAAACTTCTGTACGCATGAAGGTTCTGACACGAATAAAAAAACAACTGTAAAAGCCTTCAGAAGATCATGAATAATAATAAAGTCATTACTCTCTATCTAGCAAGAATAGCCGGGTGCTTAGCGGCATCGCGCTGTGGTGTCAAAGGTAGTGAGTTCGAGCCTGAGTCCACACATTTTTTTTTTCTAAGCCCATTCTTCTTTTTAACAGATACAGGAACAACAATGGCTTTTGTCATTACTTAAAGCTTCCGGGCTGAGATGCCGTGGTCCATACATAAAACTTTCCCCTGACGATTCGCTCTCGTCTGCGGAAGGCATCCTCGGAGGTAAAAAATGTTCAAATGTTTGTTAAGCTTATGAGACTTAACTACGGGGTCATCAGTCCCTAAACTTACAAACTACTTATGAACTAGGACGACACAAATATCCATGCCCGAGGGGGGATTCGAACCCCCGACCGTAGTGGCCGTGCAGACCGTGACTGGAGCGCCTCAGTCCCCTCGGCCACTCTGAGGTAAAGCGGCGTACTGCAACGAGAGCGCGAGTGAGCGTCGTATATATAGGCAAAACAGAGGGCGCTGCTGTCAGTCACGTGGTGTCAGCTGTGATGTGGTCTCTGCTATTGCCAACCTCCTCGATTGAAATTAATCGATTGTCATGCTGTTGCTGCAGTGTTGACATCCGTATCTTATCAAGTTTGAGACCTTCTTCTTTTTTGTTAAAATTATTTCGCTGTTTAAAAATCTCAACGGCTTCTCTGTACAAACGCGCATAATAATGCGACGTCTTTGCTATGACGGACGTCTCGTTAAATTTTATTTCGTGGTCACCTTCTTGAAACACGTGTTCCGCTACAGCCGATTTATCAGTATGTCCGAGGCGGCAGTTCCTTTTGTGTTCGCCCAGACGAGTGTTGACACCTCTTTTTAGTTGTACCTATATAAACTTTTCCACAACTGCAGGGGATTTTATAGACACCTGGTGTAGCCAGGGGGTGTCGCTTATCTTTTGCCTACATATACGACGCTCACTCGCGCTCTCGTTGCAGTACGCCGCTTTACCTCCGAGGATGCCTTCCGCAGACGAGGGCGAAACGTCAGGGGAAAGTTTTATGTATGGACCACGGCATCTCAGCCCGGAAGCTTTAAGTAATGACGACACCTGCCGTGAAAGCCTTCATTCTATTATCAATGGCTTTTGTATTCGCGATTTTGAGGGTGAATGTTGAGCCAAATTGTCTGTTTGGACTTCGATCGGTGGGTGGGGGGGGGTGGGGGGTCACTATAAAGTTTCGGCCCCGGTTCCGGCACTGAAAGAAGTGAACCCCCAGTCATCTGAAGCACCAGCCGCCACTGGTAGATTCCAAAATGGATTCCAGCGGAGCGTTTCGGGCAGAGCATGGCGGCTGAACCCGTCTTCTAGACTGGAAGGGCGCGGTGCGGCGACTGGAGACACGGTGACGCTGGAGTCCCCGGTCCTGCCCACAGATTACCAAATTACAGCAACTGCCCCCTAACTGGCCGCAGCTAGCTGACCGCGCCGCCGGTAATGGCGGACAAAAATTAGGCCCCCGGTCTCCGCGTGATATGGAAATGGACGCCGCCGTACGAATTATGCAAATCGTTTAACGTCCGAGTTTTTAGTTTAGACCAGGACATACTCCTCGATACGGGGGGAATGTATTATTCATCCGGCTCGCGGAAAAGCGTCTAATTCGTATGCGCCGCTCACGATACGAAATTTCGTTCCTTTTCGTGTCGACGTCGCCGGGTACAGGTCGGTCTCGATAGAAACGGGTCCCCCGGCCGTCGGCTAGTGGTGCACTGTGATTTGTGCGCGGAATTATTCAGCCGGTCTGCGGTCGGCCATGCATATTACACGACACCGGGGCTCTGCCCTTTCTTCAAGAGACGTCCACTGTCCGGCAATAACAGAGAGGTGGAAAAGGCGCCGGTGAATTTTTAAAACTGTGTCTTCTGCTTATAAATGTATGCGGTTCATTGCCACAAACAACATTACCAAAATTATCTTTCATTCAATGACAGTCTCAGTCTCGCATAATGCGAGGTGCTTTCCAGCAATAGCACCTCTGATTTTTTATTTTTTTTATTTTTCAGGGCTGGCTACTGATAAAACGTTTGTTTTAAAACACACACACAATCATTCTGTTACCAACAAGTTACATTTCGCGTAAAGACCATAAACACAAGGGCAATTAGGGCTCGTAGAGAGGCATATAGAGAATTGTTATTCCTTTATTCTGTTTGGAAATTACAGTATAGGAAATGATAAGTAGTGGTATGATGTACCCTCCACCAAACATCTTACGATGGATTGTGGAGTAGTACCTAGACGCAGACATAGACAGAATGTATGAAATACCCCATGTTAACACGTACATTTGTAGCACTCTAACATTTGAATTTTTACCTTTTTCATTATGAATGACCTACGACTTAGAAACTGGTTTATTTCCGGAGAGCACGTATCAGAAAAAACATACGGTATGTTAGGCTATTATCTGTCTCGAAATTTCGTTTAGAAGATAAAGTTTAAATATATTTATTTTATGGTAAAATGTTAACAAGGTACTAAATTGATAACACTTGTTGTCACTCAACTGCTAAATAGGTAATACATCATCACATAGTGGCCTGTCGTATTCTTTCGAAAATTTAATAAAAACTGTAATAGAACAGTTATCTGTCGAAACATTTATTGTGACTGACAATCGGTTTCGGCGTATAATATAACCATCTTCAAGCCATTAGTACCGTAGTACAATAACAATATTCGGATAGTAACATGGCAAAAAATCTGAAATAGAAGCTACAGTAAGCTTAGAATAAAATGTTATACCCATGATTGAGGCTTATGGTGGTAGATGGAGAAAAGTACATAAGAATACAGACGACAGTTGCTGAACGAGGCAGATTACTCCAGAATATATAAGCTTCCCGCATGCCGACTCCAGGGCCGCTTTCGTGTTATGATGACGACAAAATGCTCAAATGTTTGTTAAGTTTAAGCGACTTAACTGCGGGGTCAGCAGTCCCTAAACTTACAAACTAATTATGAACTAGCTAACACTAAAGACAACACAAACATCCATGCCCGAGGGGGGGGATTCGAACCCCCGACAGTATTAGCGCGCCGCAGACCGCTCGGCCACTGCGGCCGGCCATGATGACGACAAAAACAATTCGCATGTGGGAGTGAACATGGTCTCCAAGAATAGAATGCTTGTGTTCATCTGTTATGGCTTCCAGAAATCACCCAAGATATTCCACGAAAACATCCCCGAGACAATAATGTCCTGTAACATGTTTACTTCCAGACGATGGAGCACAGAACGTGATGCAGCTGAAATGGATTAACAGGTCAGAGTGCAAGCATGAATCAGGTTCCTGCTGTCGATGCACTGACTCATTGTGAATGCGTAACAGAGGGAGGGCCTCACAGTCGGCACATAGGATTCTTGCGACAGCAGTTATTACTGTTATTGATACTTAAAATGACGACGTTCGCAGTACAAGAACTACGCGTGATCATTCGTTATCAATATTTGCATGGTGTGCCACCGGTGGAAATTCATCGCCAATTGAATGAGACATCTGGTGATGGTGACATGGAGTTGGCTAATATGAGTTGACTGGTAAGATAGTTCAGAGAAGGCAGAATATCGTGTGACAGGACGCCAATACAATCTCGGGATTCCAACCAGTGCCGGATCTACGACATTCTTTAACTGGCTAACTGGGGCACAAACCTGCTAGTGCCGCCCGCCTCCTTTCGGGGTCCTTTTTTTATTTTTTTATTTTTATTTATTTATTTATTTATTATTTTTTATTTATTTATTTATTTATTTATTTATTTATTTATTTATTTATTTATTTTTTTTTTTTGCGGTTCCTACTGCACCCTTCCCGCCGTTGTAATGGGCACGTCACTTACTTTGCCTTTTGTCTTACGATGAGACCACATGATGGGTATATGACTTTTGTAATCTCTGTCTATATAAAAGCGAAAGGACACTCATTCACTAACCCACTCACTCACTGACTAAATACGAAATCTCACTAAACACGTAACTACTTCACCTATGAAATTTGACAGGAATGTAGCTTGCAGATAGAAAACGTCAACTCAGAAAGGACTTTGCGATAAGGCCGATAGTTCAGGAGATATGACGACATAAACAATTAAATCTTTCCTGTCTTGCGGCACGTGATAGTGTGTCTTTATCAGTCCATTATTTGAGAAGCAGAGTGCTTAGCGACTTGCAACAAACTTTAAACATAATTTCAAACCTTGAGGAAACATTTTATCGCTGACAACCATAGCAAAAGGATGTAAGGAAAAAGTATTACGCTTACTATTTTCCGCTGTTCTCGGAGTAAAACTACGGCTTTCGGTATAACGTTGCAATTTATAATTTCTTCACTACAAATTTCAACCACAGGAAATTTTACAGACAGTATGCACTCATACAGGTGAGTGTACCTTCGAAATTGTATCACAGTACGACACGTAGTTCATGAGGTGTGAGCACATAAACAGTAACTTTAATGGAAAACCGCCCTATAACGCACCGAGTTTTAATATATTACTTTTTTACTACTAACTGTATTCGCAACAGATTTTACAGACATACGGCACTTATAAAAATGAATATATACCTGAATATACCTCAATAAATATGAGATCATATATACTGCGATGGTAAAAACTTCTCACATCAGGCACTTCTTATTTACTGCTAAGACACTCTTGTATTCCAGTGTGCTTAATGAAATTTCTGAAAGATGACAGTGCTGTTGAGAACTTTGAAGTGTGAAGCTCATACCGCTGTACGAAGAAGCAATAGACTTCTATAGAGCTACAAGGAAAGTAAGAGAATGAAACGGTGTACATCCGACGAATACCCATTATTTCCGACAGATCTGGCTTTTAGCTTTAAGAGACTGCAGTTTGCAGTGAAATTTGCGTTTGTATTATGATTCATAAATCACAGGGCAATTTACTCAATACTGTGCAGTGTATTTGAAATCTCCATTTTTCTCACACGGACACCTTGCACAGCGATGGGCTCACCACACAAAATATTCATATTAGATCAAGGACAAGTGACAAGAAATATTGTTTAAAGACAGGAAGGAAGGAAGGAAAGAATATTAGTGTTTAACACCCCGTCGACAGCCCGTTATTAATGTTCAAATGTTTGTATAACTTATGGGACTAAACTACGGGGTCATCAGTCCCTAAACTTACAAACTACTTATGAACTAGCTAACACTAAGGACGGCACAAATATCCATGCCTGAGGGGGGATTCGAACCCCCGGCCGTCGTGGCCGTGCAGACCGTGACTGGAGCGCTTCAGTCCCCTCGGCCACCCCGGCCGGAGCCTGTTATTAGAGGCGGAGCTTACGCTCGGATTGTTTGGGTAAAGATGGGCAAGAAAATCTGCTGTGCGCTTTGAAAGGAACCACCCCAGCATTTAGGGAAAACACAGAAAACATAAATCTGAATGGCTAGAGGCTGGTCTGAACCGCCGTCCTCCCGAATGCGTGTCCAGTGTGTTATCACTGCGTCATCTCGGTCGGTGTTGTTTATTGTCAAGTTGTGAATTAAATGAATGTGTGAATGTTACATATCATTTGTATTTTGGTATTATCTTCGATTATTTGGATACTATACTTGAAATTTTGTCCATTATGCAAGTCAGTGCCGGTCGCGGTGACCGAGGGGACTGACGCGCGTCAGTCACGGTCTGCACGGCCACTACGGTTCGGGGTTCGAATCCTCCCTTGGGCATGGATATGTGTGCCGTCCTTAGTGTTAGCTAGTTCATAAGTAGTTTGTATGTTTAGGGACTGATGACCCCGTAGTTAAGTCTCATAAGCTACACAAACATTTGAACATTTTGCAAGACAGCCTTACTTTTTATATATTCTCTGATAAATATAACGTGCCCATAGAAAAAAAAAAAATGAAAAATGAGACAGACAGAGAGAGAAGGGATAGGAGGATTACTAACTCAAGGCTTGAATAACAACGCCGGATTTTCAGATAGTTTTTTATATTTATGTGAGGTTCAGGTCTCAAATAATGATCAGCCGAACCAATTCGATGTAACTTTCAAAAATTCTCGATAAAATCGATTTGAAGTTTTGCAAGAATATTCGGACTTGTCTGAAAGAAATGACACCATATCAGAATTTATAAAAATGGCACTAACAGGCAATCGACATTTTCATTGTGGACGCATTCCTTGCGGCAATCCAGTATAGGCTCCGAGCAAGAGGAATCAATGGGCACAGGCTAAAATTGAGAATTTGTGTTGGAAGGGAACCGTGCCTGGATAATTTAATTGCTTAAGGTGACCGCTGGCCCGAAGCGGGAAAATCCTGGTTCCAATCCAGATCCAGCACAAATTTTCAACATCGCCGTTGAATTTATTTCAACGCCCCGAAACGGTTGAAATGTTCCAGTATTTCGAATTCGTAAAAATACGGCCGTTAATGCCAACAAAAGATGTATCAGTCGATGAACCTTTCAGAATTCAATTAAATGCAACTTTGTTAAGAATATTATTATTAAACGTTGATTTATCAGTGGTTCTGCGAATATAGCTTGATCAGTTTATACTGTATGCAAACCTAACACAGTCAAGAAAATTGCCTCATATATTCTGTAAAGTACATTAGCATATCCTGCCACATTCCTTGTCCTCTTAGTGTTTTTCTCTCCAGTTTTCAGTGCTCCTCAATAAAATACTAGCCCCTAGTTGTACTGTCCCAGGACAAAAATTTCCATTCAAAAATTTACGGCTACGCAGCCAGATATGAAACTCGATATCGGCCGATATTTCGGCAGGGGCACACCCTGCCATTCTCAAAGCAATACTGCAGTGAGAAAGCAACGTGCAACAAATTTTAAAACATCGGTTCTCAGTGACAACAGAAAGACAACACTCACCGAGCAGGCAAGCGCACAACGCCATCATACGACCAAAGATGAAAACCAACGGCAGTATCGATAAACATCAATTTTCAGCGGGTGAGGTGACATTAACTTTGTCCCTTTATTTTTGGACAAGTGTGTGGTGTCGCACAAGTCTAAAGTGCGCGCCACCTACTTTCGCCACGCGCCGCCATACACGCACGGCGCGGCGTTCTTATGACGTCAGCCACGAGCGCCCTCTGTTACAACCCCGCTCGTGGCCACCACTGAACGACATCGTTCACTTGGGACTGAGACAGGAACCAGTTAGCACTTCGGAATCAGATAGACACCAGTGAAGACTTGGCTATCGGACAGGCACTAGGCAGGCCTCTAGCTCAACTATGTATCAGCATTCTGCAGTACTGAGCTATGTAAAAGTTAAGTATTATATAAATTCTGTGCAATATATATCTCGTTCTAATTTACTCTAGTGTTTCTAGTTTCTGCTGTCCCACTGGCTGCTCTCTCTGTACCTGAACAAGCGTGCTACCTTTATTCCTGTGTTGGTCTTCCTACTCGGCCCCCGACACCTACGACGGAAACGAGACACAAAAGCGGCAACGAGGCTGGGACACAAAAGTGGCGACGAGGGGTGATAGAAGAACCGTGGACCAGCCCACTTGCAGCAGCCAGACAGCAACAGTCAGAGCACGCAGAAATTGCTCCCGCCCACCCACCCTTCTTATTAGATTTTTGGGGGACAATATTGTTACGTGTTTTGTGGACTTTTTTGTTGCAGTGCGTCCTCATTTACCTTGCATTTGTATTTTGTTATAATTTACTTGCATGCGCGGCGCCTAATCGGTCAGCATGGCCACTACTCCGAACCCAAACTTAATGGAAATTATTCAGTTACAGACGGCGCAAATCACGCAACTACTCCAAGCGGTGGCGCAGTTGACGGCAACTCAACTATAGCCGTCGCTTCAGCAGCCCACACCTGCCGTAGCACCGCTTCCTACATTTCGCCAGTACGACGAACGTGAGGAAGAATGGAATGACTACTTCGCACAGTTTCAAGAACTCGTCGCGGCTCATCAACTATCAGGTCTGACAGTCAAACATTTCTTTCTCACCGTAGTTGGCACCAAGACTTTTGTGTTACTGCAGAAACTTTTCCCCCACGCACCTCCTCGTGATGTAGACTTTGAACAAATAGTAGATGCACTGAATGCTCATTATGAGAGAAAAGTTCTTGTAGCCGCTGCACGGTACCGATTTTTCAGACTTAAAAAATTACCTGAGCAGTCACACCAAGACTGGAACACGGAGTTGAAGAGCTTAACCCAGCAATGTAAATTTACTTGCTCTTGTGGACTTTCTTATAGTGACGTTATGTTGCGGGATGCAATTACGCAGAACATTCAGGACCCCAGAATTAGGGCAGCAATTCTAAAACAATCTGACCCCTCATTAGATAGTGTACTGCCGCTAATAGAAGCACATGATACTTTTGACTTAGCAGATGTAGAAATGCAAAGCCACAGTTAAATTCAGTGCGCCGTAACGGACACTTTCCTAGCCGTAGTTCTCATTTTAGCCCTAGTGATTCTTATTTTTCTACCGGTCGTGCTGAACAATCAGTGAACAGTAGCCAGTGTAAAAGGGCGACACAAAGGTCGCCCCGTCGTGTTAGAAACAGTAATTTGAATAACGTGCGCCAACGTTCATTTCAGAAAAATGTTCGTAAGTCTTGCCCTCAGTGTGTATCTCGCCATAAGCGTGCACAATGCCCTAATCGCAACGCGACCCTTTATCAATGTGGCAAATCAGGACATGTAAAGTCAGTGTGTATGCAGAATGTAAATTCAAAGAACAGTAACATTGGGAACAGTACTTCGCAAAGTGCTAGAACAGTGCATGCAGTGAATGTCATAGACGCTGTGGAGTTGAACAGTGCTTTGCTTGATTCTAAAATGCAAGAAAATTCTTCTGCGCCTATTGCAAAACTATGTAGTGAGCCACGACGCAAGCGGCGTCGAGCGCGTAAAACTGTGCAACGCAAAAGGGTTCGGGACAAGCAAAATGACTCTGTACAGTGCAATCCTGTAGTGAAATTAGTGCCTTCTGCAACTTCTCCTTGTAAAAGTGCCCAGTACTGTGTAGTTAGTGACAGTGGACCTGAGGTAGCTACTCAAAAGTTTAGTGCAGTATTTAGTGAATCTGTAGTAGCCTCGCATTGCACGGACGCCGATCCGGCGGTAGTGCCATCTAGTGACAGTGATATTAATCTGTGTGCCGATTCTGCGCCGCTTCCTACCGCACGTAGCCCGCGCATGCGCAAGCGCATGAAACAAGCTGTATCAGACGCTGCCCACATTCGCGCACCTGTCGTGTGCCAGAAGCACAAACTGTTTGTGACTCTTTTCATAGAACGTAAGACTGTGCAATTTCAGCTCGATACTGGTTCCGCTGTTACATTAATGAATAAAGTTACTTATGAACTTCTGGGTTCGCCAAAATTGTCGCCGTGTCAACAAGTGCTAACAGCGTACACAGGTCAAAATATTCCCATGCTAGGAACGTGTAGCCTGCCTGCCTCTTTTCAATGTGTTACAAAAACAGTTGCTTTTGTTGTTCTTCAGGTCAAATCTACACAGAACATTTTTGGACTAGATGAATTTGATTTGTTTGGTTTATCAATTCAAAGAGATGTGCTTCAAATTTCGTCAGTAGTGCCTCAGGACAAAATAAATGCATTGTGTGAAAAATACAGTGACTTGTTTTCGCCAGAACTAGGTTGTGCAAATGACTTCGTGGCGCATGTAACTTTGAAGGAATCTGCAGTTCCAAAATTTCGTAAAGCTAGACCAGTGCCTATCGCAATACAGTTGCCGAAGAACTTAAACGTTGGCAAGATATTGGGGAGATTTCTCCTGTTTCTGCGAGTCAGTGGGCCTCGCCTTTAGTAATTATAACCAAGCCGTCAGGAAAACTTCGTCTCTGTACGGACTTCAAATCAACAGTGAACAGTCAAACAATTGAAGACACATATCCCCTGCCCAGACCTGACGAACTGATGGACAAATTAGGACAGTCTCGCTTCTTTTCTAAGATTGATTTAGCAGAGGCATACTTACAGATTCCGCTTGATGACGAGTCAAAAAGTTTTTCGTCATTAATACTCACATGGGTCTTTTTCAATTTCAACGCCTACCCTTTGGCAGTTCATCCGCCCCCGCTATTTTTCAGCGCTTTTTGGAACAGCTAACAGTTTCTGTACCGTGTTGCTCGAACTATTTAGATGATATTGTGGTATCCGGACGTACAGTTGAAGAACATTTAGCAAACCTGGAGTGCCTTTTCAAAGTGTTGTCTGCAGCAGGTCTACGTTGTAATAAAGCAAAGTGTTCGTTTTTTCAAACTGAAATAGAGTACCTAGGCCATGTGATTAATGCCCAAGGAATCCATCCCTTACAGTCACAACTTCAAGCGATCAAAGACTTACCTCCTCCTAAGAATGTGCAGGAATTGCTAGCAGTAATGGGACAGCTTAACTATTATTTCAGGTCTATTCCCAATGCGTCTCAGATTGCAGCTCCACTGCATCGCTTACGTGGGAAAAATGTTTCTTTTGTGTGGTCTAAGGATTGCCAAGTTGCCTTTGATAAATTAAAATCTGCGCTACTCAGTGATGCATGTTTGATTCCCTTCGACCCACAGAAGCCTGTAGTGCTAGCAGTCGATGCCTCGTCGTACGGTCTGGGTGCAATTTTGTCGCATCGTATTGGATCTCACGATCGTCCTATTGCCTTTGCATCCAAGCTACTGACGCCAACGCAACAGAATTACAGTCAGATAGAAAAGGAGGCCTTAGCAATCATTTACGGCGTCACAAAGTTTCATCATTATCTCTATGGCAGAGAATTCTATTTGTTGACAGACCACAAGCCTCTCACGTCGTTGTTCTCACCCACAAAGCCAATTTCGTCACGAACGGCACAAAAGCATCAGAGATGGTCCTTAATATTGTCAAATTATCAGTATGAGATTTTGTAACGACCTACCACTAAACACGCCAACGCGGACACACTTTCCCGACTTCCGGTTGGCCAGGATGTGTCGTTTGATTCTTCATAAACGGCATGTTGTCACATAGACTCCAAAGATGCTTCCGCTGTCGCAGATTTCCCTTTGAACTCTCGTCGGGTTGCACAGGAAACAGCTGCGGATGCAGACCTAAGTGTGGTAGCACGTTTTGTTCGCTCTGGGTGGCCTGCTAGAGCCAAAGACATTCAACGGCCTCTGGTTCGACGTTATTTTGCACAACGTCATGCATTATCTTTAAATCAGGGTGTTCTGTTGTTACATACTGACAACGACTAAACGAGAATGATTGTTCCTCGTTCCCTGCAACGAGAAGTGTTACGCCTCCTGCATCAAGGACATTGGGGTATTGTTAGGACAAAGCAATTGGCCAGACGTCATTGTACCTGGGTTGGTATGGACGCTCAGATAGAGAACATGACGTCACAGTGTACAGTTTGTACGGAGCATCAAGCGGCTCCTCCGCAACGTTTCTCAGACTGGCCACGCCCCAAGGGACCATGGCAACGTTTACACATTGACTTTGCCGGACCTTTCTGGAATACGCGATGGTTAATCGTTGTCGACGCTTTCAGCAAGTTTCCTTTTGTGACTGCCATGAACTCAACGACGGCGTCTAATACAATCAGTGCCTTAACATCAGTGTTTTGCATCGAAGGCTTGCCTGAAACTATCGTCAGTGACAATGGACCTCAGTTTGTTAGTGCGGAATTTCAACAGTTTTGTCGTGTGAATGGCATTCAGCATATCACCACCGCACCCTTTCACCCTCAGTCCAATGGTGAAGCAGAACGTTTCGTTCGAACATTCAAGTCTCACATGGAAAAGACTCCAGGCGGCAAGCTCTTCACATTTTCCTGTCTACGTATCGGAGCATGCCACGTGACGGCTCGTCTCCTGCCGAGCTGCTACACGGCCGCCGTCACCGCACTCTCCTTCACCTGCTGCAGCCTCCCACGCACCGAGTCGGTTCGTATGGGGCTACGCGTTATCAGGTTTCTACGCCGGTGCTGTACAGGGTGTTTGCTGGCAACAAGAAGACATGGTTGCCAGGCATCATTCAGCGCGTGCTCGGTCGCAATATGTATGTTGTACGTTCTTCCGCAGGGTCGGAGCTGCGGCGCCACGCAAACCAATTGCGCCTGCACAGGCCGCACGATCCTGTCTCCGGTTTCTTGATTCCAGACCCAGTTCACCGCCAGGGAGCACAGCCACATCGTTCGTCGACGGGTCCAGCGTCCCCGGGCAACGAGATCGTCCCGATAGACATCGACGCGACTCCGCCGCTGTCGCCGCCGCAGATGACAGCGTCACCGAGAGGAACTCCGGGACCGTGCGTGCCTCCGCCGCCTGGGCCACGCACCTCAGAAGAAGATGACCTGCTCCCTCTGGGCGGAGGCGGGCGCCCTTCCGCTGGTGGGTTTCCCGGCGGATCGCAAGGTGTATACCGGGGCGCGGACGGCGTCTCGATCCCAACCTCAGCTACGACGCCCGTACCACCAGTAACGCCCCCGCCCAGGCCCTCCTCCCAGTGCCGTCGCCGTGGCCCTCAGCCCTACGCCACGACGACGCGGCTGTTTGGGAGGGGAGGGGTGTGGTGTCGCACAAGTATAAAGTGCGCGCCACCCACTTTCGCCGCGCGCCGCCATGCACGCACGACGCGGGGTTCTTACGACGTCAGGCACGAGCGCCCTCTGTTACAACTCCGCTCGTGGTCACCACTGAACGACATCGTTCACTTGGGACTGAGATAGGAACCAGTTAGCACTTCGGAATCAGATAGGCACCAGTGAAGACTTGGCTATCGGATAGGCACTAGGCAGGCCTCTAGCTCAACTATGTATCAGCATTCTGCAGTACTGAGCTATGTAAAAGTTAAGTATTGTATAAATTCTGTGCAATATATATCTCGTTCTAATTTACTCTAGTGTTCTAGTTTCTGCTGTCCCACTGGCTGCTCCCCTCCGTACCTGCGCAAGTGTGCTACCTTTTTTCCTGTGTCAGTCATCCTACTCGGCTCCCGACACCTAAGACGGAAACGAGACACAAAAGCGGCGACGAGGCTGGGGCACAAAAAAGTGACGGAGTAAGATTCCACGCAGAATTTAAGCAAAAAAAAAAAATCTCCATCCATATTCAACGGGACACCCGCTAGGTTTATTTCAATCGCTTCCTTGATAACACAATCCCAATAGTTGGAAGTGCATGCCAAAAAATTCCGTTTTGTTGTATTCCATCGGGTGACCTATGTCCAAGTAGTGTTCGTCAACAGCAGACTTGTTAGATTGCTGCAAAAGTATGTGACGTTTATGCTAAATACCTCGGACCTCGTCGGTGTTAATTATTTGACCAACCGTTGTTTTAAACGTCGTTGCACATTGCTCCCTCGCTGCAGTATTGCCTTGAAATTTGCAGGGTGTGCTCCTGACGAAATATCGGTCGATGTCGAGTTTCATACCTGTAAGTTGTTTGAATACGCCAAACCCCGGGAGAAATAAAGGAATCACAAATATTTTCTAGTCCTTAAGGTATTACATTATGTTTACTTTTTAGAGTGCCTGTCTCAGAATACCTATTATTTTATTCCAATTCAACCACTGTCAATTTTTTATGTTTTGTAATTAATCTCACTGTGTTAGCAGTAAAAGGCGGCTCGAACAGAGGAGTCGGCAGCAGATTGTTAGAATACATCAATTCCCGAACTCTCATCGTGTTCCCCGTAATTACTCACTGCGTATACCGCAATACGTCCCTGAGATCTGGAACGGTTATTTCTTTGTATCTTGCGGAATTATTCCAGTGATTGATCCGGTCATTGGTGCTCTAATAGTGATGTCGTAGCATTGCCTACATCAAACTGGCACGGTAGTGATGTCGGCGCACTGCCCACATCAAACTGACACGGGCCGTACGATTTACTAATGTTTTATAGTTTCAACTTCACGCAGAACTCGGTACTAAGCGTAGACTATTTTGCGCTCAACAGTACGTGCCGCAGACGATAATACGCGCGCAACTAGAGAGCCTACATAGAGAGAGAGTGGCCAATCGGCCGGCGTCCGCCATGTTTTTACCAGATAGTGCGCGGGACGAAGCAGAAATGCAGCTACTTAACGACTGAAGTAAGGCATAATATCGACGAATGACACCAAAGCAGATCTTTTAGCTGAATACTCAGTAAAGTGCTTAAAGTAAATGCCATTCGTCTATGTTTATATAGGCCTAATAAATTTGTGTGCAAATGTAAGTCTCGTGAAACACTGCCTATGTCTAACGAGTATTAATAGCCATATTTTATGATTTTCTGGTAACATAGGCAATTAGCAGTTGATGAATAAGGAAAATCGATGTTCCTCGTGATGTATCACAAAGAAAATTGTGATATTTCAGATTTTTCTGTCGGATATCCATCACTGAAATGAGTTAACTCTTAACTCTTTCCTCCTCCATATAATGCATTTTAACTGTGTTTCTGTCGATCTTATAACATTTCCCTACACTGGGAAATACCAAAAAGGTCAGTCTATACACACTTAGGAACACTGTATCACAGGAAATAGGAAAAAAAAATTATCAATACTTTCTCTACTGAAATAGGAGAAACTGGTTCAAAATAGGTAACTGAATATTCACAAGTCAATAGTTCCTCCCTTCTCATTTTACATACCATAGGCAATACCATACATCTACATCAACATACATACTCCGCAATCCACAGTAAGGTGTGTGGCGGAGGGTACACTATACCACTACTAGGCATTTCCTTTCCTATTCCACTCCCAAATAGAACGAGGAAAAAGGAATGCCTATATGCCTCCGTACGATCCCTAATTTCTCTTATCTTGCATTCGTGATCACTACGCGAAATGTAAGCTCAACAGTAATTCTCGAAAAGAACGTCGTCTTTCCTCCAGCCATCCCCAATTGAGTTCCCGGAGCATTTCCGCGACACTCACGCGTTAGTCGAACCTACCAGTAACAAACCTAGCTGCTCGCCTCTGAACTGCTTCTATGTCTTCCTTTAAAGTGATCTGCTGCGAGCCCCAAGCCTCTCTTGGGCAATACTCAAGACGTGGTCGTACAAGGATTTTATTTGCCGACTCCTTTACAGATGAAATAGATCTTCCCAAAATTCCCCCAATAAACCGAAGTCGGCTTTCCGCCTTACTCACAACTGTCCTTACATGTTCGTTCCATTCCCTTGAGGGTTACAGTCCAACGCAACCTGTTCTACAACTTCATCACGCTTTCTCAGTGTATGCCCAATCAATTTCCATTTTCTTTCCTTCATTTGATTGGTTGCTGATTTGTCTCCCTCCAAAGATCTTCATACTTCATTATACTTGGCCATCTCACGTTTAAAATACAACGGTTAATAAAAATTTGGAGCTGTTTTTTGATGTTGTTACTCACTTTCCATGTTTCGCAACCATACATCAGGACAGCCTTCACGTTGTTATTGAAATGCCGAAGTTTGGTCTTCTTTTAGATGTTCCTATTTCTCCAAACTGGGTGCAGCTGTACAAATCACCTTTTGCTTTGCGGATGCGACTACGGACGTCCTCCTCAGCACCATGTGTAGTCGTGGCCATACTTCCGAGATAGAGGACAGATTGGACCTGTTCTACATCCTCTCCATTAATGGCCAGCCTAGTCGTCATGGTCGAGTTCACCCGCATTTCTTTGGTTTTGTGAACATTTATCTTGAGGCCTGCAGCTTCTCCCCCTTACTGTAACCTGGCCATTTTTTCTTCGATGTCTAGATATCGCTGTGTCATTCAATAAGCAGATGTCGTCTACAAAATTTAGATCTTCTAGCGTACCATATACCGCATCCCCCATTGCACACCTCTCTTCCGTTCCCTCATTACTCACTTCATCATATGATCCAACACCAAAAGAAATAATGTTGGCGAAAGAATACACTCCTCTCGTACTCCTGAATTAACTTGGAAAGTCTCTGTCAGTTCTCCATTATGAGGCACTTGGCATTCATAGTTCTGATACATTTCCTTGATGGTGTTAATGATGTTCGTTGGGATGTCATACTTTGCAAGTGTGTCCCACATGACTCTTGGATTGACAGAGTCGAAACCCTTTTCAGAGTCAATGAAGGTATGGTAGAGAGTGTGTTGTCATTACGCACTTTGTTCCAGAATAATTCGGAAAATATTGATAAGGTCCACACACAGTTTTGATGTTTTCTACAACCCGCCTGCTCTCTCCTCAGTTGCGCTTCCACAGAATTCTTAATACGGTTTAAAGTAATCCTAGGAAGCACCTTACTCGGTACTGACAGTAGGATCATACGCCGCCTATTGTTACAGTTAGTAACCTCCTATTTTTTGGGTATTTTCACGATAATACCTCGTTTCCATTCCGTTGGCGCTTTCTCATCTTTCCATATCTTTTCTAAGCGGATGTACAATAACTCGACAGTAGTGTCCAAATCTGTTTTCAACATCTCAGATGTTATATTATCTGGTCCTGGTGCCTTCCCATTCGTGATCTGCTTCAGTTTTATCAGAATTTCTGCTTACTTTGGTGCATTTACACCAATTCTGGGACTAGGATCATTGTATTCAGTTCGTTCTTGTTCTTCTCCCACACCTCCAAGGTCTCTATTTAGAACATCGTTAAAGTGTTCCTTCACCTACGTAATTTTTCTTCATGTGTCAGTTGAGATTACAAATAAGAGGTGTGCAAATGTTGATATAAGAAAATCTGATGTCATTCTTTTTTTTTAATCTTAATTAACAAGATTTTACAGGCCAGTAATAACTATTATATTTTAGGATTAAGTATTTTAATACAGTTATTCGTGTTATTCGAAAAAAGTCAGTATTTGTAAAGATTTGCTAAAGATTTTCGTTGCTGTAGATGGCAAATATTCTGTGATTGCAAGAAGTGAAGAATGAGAAAAGGATGAAATGGTCAAAAGTACGTTTTGTTATTAGAAATAACAGTCTCCGTAGCTAAATTATAATATTTATATAAGTTTCGCGCTTATGGCACATCATCAGAACACTGTAACAAGAAAAATGACATAAATCGTCGCGATTTTATGCCGCGAACCTATTCACAGCTTTAAAAGCAAAAACAATGAATTCGGGAGAGTGAAACCTACCTAACAAACAGCAGGATCATATTAGTCAAGCGTAAGCGCATGATGATGGACATCTTAGTAGAAAATGAAAACTAAAAGATATTTGAGCTAAAATCCCCTCATCAAATGTTAAAATGAAAGAAGAACTCTGAAACGAAACCACGCAATATATAAAACCGATCATCAGGAGTATATGGCTGGTGAGGAAAATGTAACTCATCACGTTAGAAGGATTGCAGTGGATAGGTGCGCGTTCACAGTTGTAATGCACAAATACATATACACTGCACCATATAAGCAAGTGCTGTTGCTTGAACGGCTGGAGACAAAGCGATTTAGGGAGCTGAGGGTGACGGGACAGGCTGCAAGGCGACGCTACTGGAGCGCCAACGTGAGTTGTATTAGCGGATAAAGTGTAGATGGCGAAAGCAACCAGCATGGTTGCAAAAAGCACAAAGGAAGAGTGTAGCAACATAGCAAAGTAGTTATAAGAATTTGATAACGGTTGTGAACAGGAAAATTATGGTAATATTAATAATTTGAAGAATAATTTTGTAAATAATATTTAAAAAGCATTAACATTATAGTCTCCATATGTGCATTGTGTACAGACGTATTCAGTGACTGAAGTTCTGAAAACCAATATGATTAAAATTGAAAAAGGGGGTGAAATAATAAACAATGTGATTAAGATAAACGCGTTAAAATAAATATTATAATTTCGCAACAGAGACTGTTGTTTTTTCACAAAAATGGATTAACTGTTGCTGCGCCAAACCGAAGAAGATGGGGAATAATTTGTATATTTTGTTGTTGAAAAACTGTCTTTCATTCTCAGACGTATTGATTTTTTCCTAAAGAAAGTTCCAAATTTTCTGCTAAGTTTACATTTGTTTTTATTTCGTCACTACAGACTGTTTCGGCGTATTATTGCAATTTTCAAGTGTCCTGCAGATATAGGTAATAAGTTTTGTATAGTATTTAGTATTTCTAATTATGAGTCTTATTCTGAAAGTATAACAAAGGTTTTTACTTACGTCTAGATGGAATAACGTGCATATTCGTATTGGACTGTCTGATGTTTGTCAATTACCTTCTGGTATTATAAAATAGATATTTAATTACTTTTGACAGTTCCGATGATATTTGTTTACATATTATCGTTTGACAGTGACAAAGACGATGTTTATATCGCGATCTGTTGTAGTTGCGATATCTGGTTACTGTATTACATTTAAATTAAGTGCACCGATTTTGTATTTTAAACAGATACTAGCTGAACCCCCGCTGCTTTGCATGCGTAGGCTGGTTGGTCTGCACCAGTTGTTTCTTTTTAATCCTGATGAAGAATCCAAGTTTCGTAATTATAGCTTGAATTTTGAGTTAACAGCACCATAATTTTTGCATCTCGTATTTCACCACCATATTGGTCGAATTTCCAATAATACCTAAACACGTGTGTTTTAAATTTGAACCCCGAATCCAAATCCGAAAATTTGTAATTCTAACTTCAAAATTGCCTAAATAGCAACAGATTTTCGAAAAATACCCCTCTCCAATTTAACCCCCTTGATTGTTGAATTTCCAAAAATACCGAAACACGTATTTTTTAACGTGTAACCAACTATACAAATATCAATTTTTGCAGCTCTAGCTTCAAAATTGTCTTGACAACAAAGTGTTTTCGAAAAGAATATTTGATCCCCTCTTATACCCCCGTAGTTTTTGAATTTCGGAAAATACCGAAACTCGTGTCTTTTTAATCCTGATCAAGAGTCCATATCCTAAGTTTCGTAGTTATAGCTTGAAATTTAAGTTAACAGCAACATATTTTTGAAAATCAATTTTTTGCGTCACCTGTTTTACCGCCTTATTTGTCGAATTTCAAAAAATGCCGAAACACGTGTCTTTTAAATTCTAACTCTGAATTAGAATCCGAAATTTTGTAGTTCTAGCTTCAAACTTGCGTAACTAGCTACGTATTTGCAAAAAACGTTTCATTTCCTATTTCACCGCCTTACGGACGGAATATCGAAAAATCGATTGTTAAATGACGCCTACAGAGTAAGATCAACACCCTCCACAAAATTCCAGTTTCTATCTTCAGTGGTTTGAGCTGGGCGATGATGAGTCAGTCAGTCAGTCAATCAATCGGGACACTTCCTTTTATATATAGAGATAAACGTCGTAAAATCGGCGAAATATAGATATTATTGCTGTAATATAATTCTATGTGTAATCTTTTATCTTAGTTCTACATTTTGGTGTTATATTCTCTTATTTTTGCTTGATGATGTAGTAGCGTTATTATTTCTTTAAGTTGCTGTTTTTTTAATGACTTAGAGATTTTGATAAAGGTGATCCATTATTGAGTAAAGGAGGAAAGGCTTCCTAATTTTAGCCTTTTTCTTTCATGAGAGTTTCAATAACGCTTTTAATGTAGTGTTGGTGTTAAAACTTTGTTTGCTCATTCAGAATTTCTTATGGTTGGTTTTCCATTTTATGCCTAAATTTCAAGTTCTTTTATGTAAGCGAAATTGAGAGTGCATTGCATGTAGTACATCAAAATCCAAAAGGTCCTATTATGACCATTCTTGAAGAACTTGAAATTTATGTACATATGAAAACTAACCACAAGAAATTCTAAAAGTGCAAACAGTGCTTAACACCAACACTACATTAAAAACTATATTGAAATTATCATGAAAGAAAAATGCTAAAACTACGAAGCCATTCCTCCATTACTCAACCACAGATCACCCTTATCAAAATCTATAAGTCATTAAATAAAACAGCAACTTAAACAAATAATACGAGAATATAACACCAAAATGTAGAACTAAGATAAAATATTACACTTAGAATAATATAACAGCAATAACGTCTATATTACGCCGATTTTACGACGTTTATATCTATTTAAAATACAAAATCGGTGCACTTAAATGTAATACATCAACCAGAGAACGCAACTACAACAGATAGCGATATAAACATAATCTTTGTCACCATCAAACGATAATCTGTAAACATATACCGTCGGAACTGTCAAAACTGATAAACGTAATTCAGTAACTTTTTTATCATATCAGAAGGTAATTGACAAACATCAGACAGTCCAATACGATGATATATGCACGTCATTCCATCTAGACGTAAATAAAAACAATTATTATACTTTCAGAATAAGATTTATAATTAAAAATACGAAATAGTATGTAAAACTTAATACCTATATCTTCAGGGCACTTAAAAATGGCAATAATGCGCCGAAACAGTCTGTACTGACGAAATAAAACCAAATCTAAACTTAGAAACAAATCTAGAACTTCCTTTAGTAAAAATTTCTTCTAAATAATTTGACTCATGAACTTATTATCCGAACAATCATGATTATATGATGCTGCGGTGGAGTGGCAGACCTCTCTAAGGCGTCTATCTGTGGACTGCGTGTTTGCGCGCCGTCGGAGTTTCGAGTCCTTCCTCGGATGTGGATGTGGGTGTTGTCCGTAGCATAAGTTCGTTTACGTAGTTCTTAAGCCTAGGGATTGGTAACCGCAACAGTTAAGTCCCTTAGATTTACATGAACATTTTTGGCCCGCTTTAGGTTACGGTAGTAACACTGAAAGTGGGCCTATGCGATCGTCTCTTGACAGCTCGAAATTTAAATGAAAATAACGGCTTAACTATTCATCTGACACGAAAATTGAATAACCGAATTTGTAGAGCAGAAAATTGTCTATAACTTTGCTCTCTTGTGTTTTTTTTTCATATCCCGTAGCGTTTCAAAGATATTTGCAAAAATAACGGCGATTTTGGAATGTCTGTCTGTCCGTAACGTATTCCCTATTTTTAAGACGAACCATTCAACCGATCAGCACCAAATTTTACAGACATGATTTTAGGCCTCCAGACACCAGAACCTCCCTTTTTCAAATTTTTCGGAAAAAATACGGTAGTAATACCAAAAAAGCCGTTTGTAATGTAATTGCTAACGAACCGTTCATCTCACAAAAAAATTGAACTAATTGGTAGAGGAGGAAATTCTCTACAACTTAGCTCCCTTACGTTTTTTTCATATCTCGTATCGTTTGAGACATATTTACAAAAATAACGGAGATTTGACACCCTTCATTGAATTAACGAAAACCGGCCTTTCGGAGATGTCACGTGACGTTCCTCGGCCAGAACTCTCTCTGGCATCTTGCGTTGCGTATTTGATGATTTTCTTATTGTAACTTACACGTTGTCATTTCAAAGCAATGGCGCAAAGAAGAATTAACAAAAACACTTAGTTATTCGTACGATAGTCTAATGTCTACAAATGCCCTATTAGCATCAGTTAACAACGGCCATTGATAATATGAGATTAAAGGACTCATATTCTGATTGATAGCCGTAGCGTATAGGGTAAAGGTTTGGACTATGACGCTCAAGGTCGATGGTTCGGAACCCGGCACTACCTATTTTTTTCCTAAAAAGGTTTAAGACACTATTATTAATTAATTTTTTATTATTTAGATTACTATTTTGGTACAAAATGTTTGCACAAACTTATAAAAATACAAATCTAAAGAGCGCCGTAAAACACGTCAGTGCGATTTTTTATTCTATGATACTTCCCTGTACAACTCTGAAATTTGTGTGTTCCTGCGCATAAAGCTGCGTCTAGGACATTAAAATGCATTGAATGTAGATTTTCGTTCGTAACGGTGGCTGCATAATTTCTGAGAATCCGTAACAACATATAGCGTGAATCGAGGTACGCCATTTGCGAGCAGAGAAGGGAGAAAATACTTAGGCGTGATACTACAGCGATATCTCAGACCGTTAATTGTGCACGGGGCACACGTTTCGAGCCATCGCGGCGCCAAAATTTGTGGTTCCCTGCCCCGTCATTAGCACGCGTAACGCTACGAACCGCAACTTTAGTGGCGCGTTCGCACGCGCCTTCCTCCGTAAGTAGATTTGGATCTGCGGCAGTGACGTGCCTTATGGTGAAATGTGGCACGGATCGGGAGAGGTGGCCTGGACTGCCTTATCGAGCGCTAATCACAGGAATCTTACGCAGATCTTTGAAAGGTGCTGTTGAGAGGTGTTTGGTGTCGAGCGGGTAGTAGGTGCTTTTCAGACTGCCGGCATGCCCATTTTGCGTGAGGTACTGCTTGTACGGTCGGCCGCGTGTTCGGATAACCACCATCTTCGCGGAGGCTCCGTACGGACATAGCTACCTATTTTTCCGCCTCCCTCCCCTTCCCCCTCTGTTCCTCTCCCTCTCTCTACCGATCCTCCGCTGACGAAAACGCCACGAATTACAGAGTGGGGCCTACTGTGCATTTCACACGATTACCATATCGGGCGTAATTACCCAGGGACCTTCCCTGTACTTAGTGGCTCGGACAGAGCCCGCCGCGGCTGCTGTTTTAAAAACAGATGGAATCTAAATACGCTCAAATGCGGCAGTGGGACCACGCCCGGAGGGCGAGGGATCGCGCCGCAATCACGCCGTAATAAGTTGTCTCATTGAAATAAAGAGAAAAAAAAGAGGGGCGGCGAGGAGGCGAAAGGGTGGGAGGGACGGAGGTGCTCGCGCGGGAGGGAAGTCGGGGAGTTTCCCGAAGGCGGCGATTGGACGCGGCTCATGTCCACGCCCTATTGTAGTGCGTTTAAGCAGGAAGCGGCCGTAAAAAAATAATAGACGCGTCGTGAATGGGAGCGGCCGTAATTGGAAGGCGGGAGGCGGGGGGCGTAGGGCCGCTACTTGCGACGCCGGCGCCCGGGGGCGGGGGGCGGGAGCCGATCCACCGGCTGCTCGTCTTGCGCCGCCGCGGCGCAGCCAGCGCTACGTGCTGACTCGTCGCACGAGGAACCTCTTCGCCGCGAGGTCGGAAGGTCAAGAGTATGCACTGACTGTTCCGTCGGTTGTTGGTGGAATATTTATACATTTTGAATAAAAGACAAAAAAATTTCTAAGGTTTTTTTAAAGGAGTGAGGGGATGAGAGTGAGTCTTCTACAATAACCCTTACTTATTTTAAGTACTTGAAGAATAATGAAATGTGGGGGGCTAGGCGGGTTCACCAAAGATAGTCATCAGTTTCTGGAGATTTGAAATTTATTATCAATAGACAGTCATTAACAGAAAACATTCGGTAAAATTTTCTTGCCGGCCATGGTGGCCGAGCGCTGTGCGGCGCGCAAGTCACAGTCTGCACGGCCACTACGGTCGGGGTTTCAAATCCCCCCTCGGAGGATATTTGTGCCGTCCTTAGTGTTAGCTAGTTCGTAGGTAGTTTGTAAGTTTAGGGACTGATGACCCCGTAGTTAAGTCCTATAAGCTCTACAAACATTTGAACATTTTGAACAAAATTTTCTTGTAAAAGGTAAAGCAATCAACAATCCGAAGATTGGTTTGAACACCACAGTGCTTTACTAGGCATGGTCCTGTTTGGAGGTGGTATGCCGTTGCCTTCCTCAGACCTTCGAACTGACTTACCCAGCCAGTTATAAGCCTACAGTTTAACGTGGGTTACGAACGAGGGTGCTTAACCCATACAGAGCGGAATCATTTTTTGTTTAATTTTTTTTTTCATAAGCTATTAATTTACCTTCCTGTGACTACACAAGACAGTCATTAATCCCTTAATGCCCGCTGTCGCGAATTTCCATCATACCGTTGTGATGCTTATAAATGGAAGGATAAATGTTTTTGAGAGCCAGTCCTGATAGATGCCGAATCTACACTACGCTGATAATGTTTCTAGCACGTGCTGCCACCCCTATGGGTGGTGCAGGGACTGCTACAGCAGTTAAATGTTCCCACAGTTGTTCACGAGGCACACATATGAACGTATCGTCTTTGTTTGGAGAATTACGGAAGAATAAAGAGGCAAGTTTGGTTATGAAAATTATTTATGTATTCTATAGTATCTGTGGCGTTACGTAAATCACATTTTGATGCAATAATGGTGTTGAAAGTATAAGTAAATTCCAAACTACGGTTTGTGTAAAATATGCATCATTTGGGCATTTGCGTTCTTTTGTGTGCCCGTGTAACAAAGTGTAAATGGATACTTCTTTCGATGTACACTACCAGACTTCTTCAGTTGCAAATTATGGATCTTGTAATTTCAGTTGCTGGTTGTTATACTGCGGGACTGTGAGAGTCTGCCGGCCGCGTTGGCCGAGGGGACTGAGGCGCT
Source organism: Locusta migratoria (assembly GCA_026315105.1). Taxonomy (NCBI): domain Eukaryota; kingdom Metazoa; phylum Arthropoda; class Insecta; order Orthoptera; family Acrididae; genus Locusta; species Locusta migratoria. The sequence goes on along the minus strand of CM048744.1, from coordinate 176,776,684 downwards.
CCAGTCACGGTCTACACGGCCACTACGGTCGAGCGTTCGAATCCCCCCTCGGGCATGGATATTTGTGCCGTCCTTAGTTGATAAGTAGTTTGTAAGTTTAGGGACTGATGACCCCGTAGTTAAGTCCCTAAGCTTAACAAACATTTTTTTGCGAGAGTCTCTCAAAATTCCCCATAATGAACAAAATGAGCTGCTGGAATTCAAGTCTAGAATAGCAGTGGTAAACAGTGAAAAGATGTAAGAAAGAAAAACAGAGGTAGGCCTTCAACCAGTATACAGAATGAACTGCAGCGTAAAAAGCGTCGGGTCCAGCAACATCTTTTCCAGATAGGACTACCCGCACTGATGCAGTAGGTCACTGGCCTCAAGTTACAGGAACGAGGCAAAGATGCAAGAAACCAAACTGTACAAGACAGGCAGTGTTTATGTGTAGCAAATGTAACGTAAATCTCTGTTTGAACAAGAGAAAAAACTGTTTCATGTATTACATGCAATATGTATAGTCAAATTGAAAGCATCAATGTATTTTCGATTTTTAATTACAGAAGTTCAATTTGAAGTAATCCAATGCCAGACACTGCAATGTAAAAATGTTAAATGAAGTGTTGTACTAAATGAAGTCTTGTAAGTGTTAACTTTGTCAAATGCCCGCGACGTACCTAATTACACCAGATCAGTAAACAACATCACATATTTGTCATTATATAATTTCTAGCATATGATTACTAGTAACAATATATGATTTTCTGTGTCACGTAAAAATTAATTCGGGCATTAAGGGGTTAACAGAAAAGATTCGGTAAAATTTTCTTTTATAAGGGGATAATGATTAATTTTTACTAATTTAAAATGAGTACATTAAATTGCACCTCAAGCCTCCAATTATGCCTTTAAACAAATAAGAGCTCCTAGGTGACTTGATCAGTTTTAAATTTACAATGGATGAGATAAATTCTGATTTTCGAGCCAGGACCAATAACAGTTACCCCGAATTGGACAGATTTTAAAACTACAATGAAATAGTAGATGTGACTGAACACTGAACAAAATTGTAACTACAGGAGTCAAAGACCCACTGGAGTACAATAAAGTATACAAGCAATTTTCACTGACTTGAAATGAGTACATTAAAGTACGCATCAGCACTCCAATTAAGCAAACGCAGCTCTTTCAATGCCAAGATTTAAAGTTGTACCATATAGTAGATATGGCTGAACTTGTTGCAAATATATTTATTAAACACCAACTGGGGCCTAAGTAAATCTACAACAATTTGCACTAGCTCAAATTACGTACTAAGGCTAAAATTATCACGTTAAACAATCAGAAAAACACAGCTCTTAAAACTTAGAATCACTGAGCAAGATTTAAGATTACATAAAGTTACTAAAATAAACAAGAAACCAGTACGGTTATCCCCAAATTGGGTAGATTTAGAAATCAGAATCAAGTAGTGGATGTGACTAGACCAACTGGAGTCGAATCAAGTATACAAGCCATTTTGAATGATCCACATTTAAAACAATCAGCGCCAGTGTCTGGACAAAGATGAAAAAAATTTTCATTTTTTTAATTTATTTATTTATTTTACCAACATCCCACACCACTTGCAACAGGAATGGCCAATTTTAAAGCAAGCTTAAACACTTCCACGACGGCGGAAAATGGAAGGATGACAGGAGGAAGAAACGGACAGAGCAGAGCAGATGAAAAAGTTATCTGAACAGAACTGGAACTGGTACCAGCGCAAGATAGAAAACAACCGAAATCGATCCAGCTCGGCTCATTTTTAATTTCCCGCGTTAATAATGTATATTTTGTAAATTTCACATAAAGTCATTGAGGAGGCAGGCGACCATGATGAAATGATTGGGTAGTACTGCTGTGAAGCTGGTTAGGTCGCAAATTCTTTATTATAGGTCACACTTCATGTATAGCGTGCCCTAAAAAATGACGCGTTTCGGCTTTGCCATCATCAGATTAGCATCTACAAACATAAAAAAATAACAAAATTTCTCACATGACAGAACAAGTAGTAAGTTACATTTCATATTGAAAATGATGATTTACGTCGTCTTATACCTCTTCCGTGCCATGTGCACACGTGAACAGATGTAAGATGATGTTTGTTATACATACAAAAGCAGACTACAAGTTTTAACACATCGGTACCGTCCAGGTAGACATTTCTTGCCACCAGGTGGCATTACAAGGCGTATAGTGGCACCATATTACATAAGGTTATGGATATTAATTACATAGGGCGGCTGTGCACTTATTGTACATAGTATAAAATATAAAAGGTTTTAAATGATCAGTTGTACATAGGATTTTAAAAAACAAAAAATTATCATTGATTTGTCAGCTGTTAAACCTTTTTGTTGTTAATCATGACAGGTTATACAAGCACTATGTAGTCAAAGTTTTTTTTTTTTTTTTTTTTTTTTTTAACCATAATCAAAATAAAATAAAATAGAATAGGTGACAGAAAATAATATTTCATTTAAAATGAGATAGACAGCTCGACAAATCCAGAACACTGTCAGAGGTGTTTTAAAAATATGACAGTTGGTTGCAGCCAACGATAGAACAAATAATAGTCGTAAAATTAACACAAGGCACTTTACATCAGATAAGGAGGTGTAATTACATTCGTAGAAAGCGGTAGCATTCATCGTAGATACAGGGAACAAGCGGGCTGGGCAGCCGGAGGTCATGGTTGTGTGTGTCTTTTGTATGTGCCTGTCGCAGCTCGTCGCCCCGTCTTTGCGGTGAGTTGTAAACTGTCCTTACAATATTATTAATTCCAATCTGGACTTTCCATTATTATTATAATGAATTATTTATAATAGAGACATTTTTGCATTGTACTCAGAAGCCAACAGTAGATTTTTTATTTTTATGGCATACACGGTCATTACTTAAGGTTGCTGTTTCCGAAGTAGTGGAAATTTAGAAATTCAATATGCATGATTTATAATAAATTTTGTAGGCGAGATAGAGGTACCGGAGATGGCGACGTAGTTGAGCCGAAACTAGTTGTACAGTATAAATAAATACAAACCATAAAAATAAAAAAGCGTCTATTGGCTTGTGAGTACATTACATAAATGTCTTTATGATAAATAACTATAATCTCTCTTACTGTGACTGGCGGTCAACGGCTCTAAGAAATTGAGGTATTCACCATCAGCCACAATCGGTGGTGGAAGATTTCTTACCTCTGCACGAAATAATCTTTATTTACGTCTTAAAAAACCAACCTTAGTTATTGTATTTTTTTATTTCAAAAAGTTGTTGATAAAATTAACTCAATATAAAAGCAACAGCAAAATATGTTAAATGGCAGTTTTAATGTATAGATCTCATTTAAGATACATGTAGTAGGTCAATAATTTCCAATAAATGTAATGAAAAACAAAAAAAAAGAAAAAAGAAAAAAAAGTTGCATATGGGCATAGGAGACGATTGTGACGAAATACACTGTCGGAAAAATAGTACACTTGAAGAGATGACATCGATTTTGATCCGATGACGGCAGATGCCATATGGCGGACAGTAAATGTACTCATAGTGGTTTCAAAGTGATCCACCAACAGAGAGCATAGTGACATAGCTGTCAGAAGGTCACCTATGTGTAGCTAATACGCAACCGCCTTTCTTTTAATAAAGGCTCAGTGTATATGTACGTGTTACGCTAAAAGGCACCTTGCCATAGGGCCGCACTCGTGCATCCCACAGTCAACTGAGCGATATTGAAAGGGGTGAAATTGTGGCCTTCCAAGTGGCTGGATTGTCATTTCGGAGAAATGATACATACACTCCTGGAAAATGAAATAAATAAATAATAATAATAAAAAAAAGAAATAAAGCCAAGAATTCGTCTACTCAGCAGAGCGAAATTTTATTGACACATTCTGGAGGATGTTTACAGCACACCATCACGCAGACAGAACCATACGCACGTCAGTACAGTCATCAGAGCGTCCACAATGTCGACGCTAGTATCGTGTATACTCTTCTTTTGCAGCAATTCAGGATGCAATTCTGTCATGAAGATGATCGCTGAGGTGCCGAATGAAGTCTTACGATATGGCCTGCCGTGCAGTTTCCATCTGATGCCATAGTTTGACCAGATCTCATGCCGGTCGTGTAGACCATGGCAAGATGACGTTCCATCCGTCCTCAGACATGCTCAATGGGGAACAGATCTGGGGATAATGACAGGCAGGGTAGTTGACGTACACCTAGAAGAACACGTTGGGTTGTACGGGATACGTTTTGAAGTGCACTGTCCTGTTGGAAAAACACATCGCCTTGTTGGTGCATGAACGGTAGCAAGACGGCTTGAATTATTGTTTCAATGTACCGTGTACTGTTCAATTTTACCACAACGAACACCAGATGCCAGGTGTCGGCTCCATTTGCCTCTGTCGCGTACATTCCAGATTTTCGCACTCCCCTGCACGACACCACACACGTGTACGATCATCATTCGCACCGAAGCAGCGACGACTCTCATCACTGAAGACGACCCGTCTCCACTCGTCCCTTCATAAGCGCCTACCACATGACACCATTGGAGGCGGGCTGAACGATGTTGGGGCGTGAGCGGAGGACACTCTAAAGGCACACATGATGGTGCATTATTGTGAGGGTAGCGATATTTAACACTCGCCATTCTCCACTAGTGATCATCTAGAGAACATTAAACAGTGCACGGTACACTGAAACCATCATTTAACCAGTCTTGCTACCACTCATGCACCTACCAGCTGATATGCTTTTCCAACAGGACAATGCAGATCTACATGTATCTCGTACCACCCAACGTGCTCTTCAAGGTGTACGTCAACTACCCTGGCCAGCACGATCCTCAGATCTCTCCCTCATTGGGCATGTTTGCGACCGCATGAAACGTCATGTTGGGCGGTTGCATGAGCGGCACGAGATCTGGCCCAACTGAGGCACCAGGTGGAAATTTCATGGCAAGCCATTCCACATAATCACATTCGGAACCTCTAGGATCGTTTCCATGAAAGAATTACAGCTTACATTGCTGAAAAAGGAGGGTATATACGGTACTAAAAATGTTTGTATAGCTTATGGGACTTAACTATGGGGTCATCAGTACCTAAACTTACAAACTACTTATGAACTACTCAGGAACTAGGACGGCACAAATATCCATGCCCGAGGGGGGATTCGAACCCCCGACCGTAGTGGCCGTGCAGACCGTGACTGGAGCACCTCAGTCCCCTTGGCCACCGCAGCCGGCTATGTACGGTACTAATGCCAATATAGCGGACGCTCTGGTGACTGACTCACCTAAGTACGTCTCTGCCTATGTGATAGTTTGTTGTATACAACCTTAAGAATGTTCAATAAAATTTACCTCTGCTGGGTCGAGAAAGTCATGGTGTTCTTTTTTTCATTTTCCGGGAATGTAAGTTCAATGCTGCACCAACAGTGCAACGATTCTGGTTTTAACTGACACATAAACATTCTCACACCCGTAGAAGAGATTCTGGACCTCCACGTAGCACAGGCGCCCGCCAAGATCGTCGTATTGTAAGGGCAACTGTGGCCGATTACACAACTACCACAGCACAGATAAGAGTGATTACGAGCCGAGAATTGTCAACACGAAGTGTTGCCAACCGATTAGCAGCAGTGGAACTGCGGACACGCACAACCCTAGCCCGTCCTTCACTCACGACATAGCATCCACGTGTACGGCTGGACTGGTGCCGTCAGAGCATCGCTTGGAATGGCGAGAGGCGTGGTCTTCTTCAATGAAGGCCACATTATCGTAGCCAAGACCGACACGAAGACTCCACCCAACACAGTAGTACAAGCTTATCTGCCAAACAGTTCTGCCGATTAGGAAGAGATTGGAAAAAAAATATTCATTATGGGTGAAACAAAGTTATTCAGATAGTTAAGAGAGTGATGTTGGGCTTGAATTTGGTAGGAGGAAAAGCAAGATAAGTAAAAATGGTAAATGAATATGGACTGTGGAAAGGGATGAAAGAAGATGTCGTGTGGTAGATTTTTTTCATTGAGCACAATTTACTCCTCAGATATATTTGGTTTAGAAATCATTGAAAAAGTTTGTATATGTGGAAGAAAGTAAAAGACAGCGAAAGGTTTCAGATTTATTTTTTAATGGTAAGACATCCGTTAAACTTCAGTTACCCTATAAATCAGTCAAATCTACAGCTGTTAATTCAACTAAATACCTAGGAACAACAATTACGGATAATTTAAATTGGAAATAACACACAGAAAATATTGTAGGAAAGGCGAACCAAAGACTACGTTTCATTGGCAGAACACCTAGAAGATACAACAGTTCTAGTAAAGAAACTGCTACCCACACTGTATTGCTGACCATTGTGGGATCCACACCAGGTGGGACTAATGGAAGAAATAGGGAAAGTTCAGAGAAAAAAAAAAACTCGTTTTGTATTATCGCGATATAGAGGAGAGAGTGTCACGGAAATGTTGCACGAGTTAGGGTGGAAATTGTTAAAAGAAAGGCATTGTTCATTGCGGTGAGATCTATTTGCGAAATTTCTTTCTCTGTCATTCTCTTCCGAATGCGAATATATTTTGTTAGCACCCACTTACATAGGAGACATAATCATCATAATAAAATGTGAGCAGCCAGGTCGAAAACAGAAAGATTTAGGTGTTCCTTTTTCCTGCGAGGTATTATTGAATGGAACTGTAGGGAAATATCATAACAGTGTTTGGATGAACCCTCTGCCAATACTTCAATGTGACTTGCAGAGTATCGACGTAGATGTAGACTTCTGGTTTGGCAATTTATAGTCTTCTATGATCCTTCTGATATAGATTTTATATTGCCGAAAGAAGTAAACATCAAGGGGTTGGCAATATTTTGTTATTTTCGGTGGCAAGATCTTCAGAATAACATCTTTGTTTGGAAAACTTGCATCTAAAAGAGTAGGATCTGTACGATCCGCCCAGAAATCACATAACAATGGGCTCTTTTCATTTGTTACATGTTCGCCAAGGACCGAAGTTAGAAAAAGTTGCATGTGTTCTTTAGACGTAGTTCCACTTCTGCTTGCCTCCACATGCAAGTTCGTGGACAGGTTATTTGAAGTTTCTACAAAACATTTGGACCGAAAGCGACTTGTACCTTTTGAAAACAGATGTTTTGTTTGATAGCCTGCCAGCCATTGATAACACCACATCAATTGTGTAGCTATCTAAAGACCGCAACACACTACCTGTGGTTTGTTCTCATCTGTAGGACATTGTTGATGCTGAAGATATTTCATACTGAAATTGACCCAAGTCACTCTTCCAAACATTACCTTTCTTCACACCGCCCTCTATTTATAAACAAGTTCACTTCCTTCACAAAATGTTGTGCCTTATGACGTATATGTCCTTACGTGTGACAAATGTAGTACTATGTCAAGGGGGACCGAGCCGCAATCGCATGTAACAGCCGCGTCTTGGACAATCCACCTTAAGGCTGTTGTATGTTCTACCTTTCATCAAATCATCCAGTATCTGTAATCTCCTCCTTCCTCGCTTCCTTTTCCCATCTACACAACCTTTTAAAACTGTATTTTTTTCTCTTCAGTCCGTCTTTCTTTCTTAATATATACCCAATCCAGTTTACTTTGCTTCTTTTTATTACATCTATTAACTGTCTTTTCTCTCCCACTCTCTTCTGTACCTCTTCATTTTTTACTCTGTTCATCCTACTTTTCTTTGCATCCTCAGCCATGGCCACATCTGAAAAGCCTCCAGCCTTTCTCTGCCTTTCTTCCTTCAAGTCCATTTTTCTGCAGCATACAGAAGAACACTCCATAAAAAACATTTTATGTGTTTCTTCCTTAGTTTTCTGTTCAGACTGCTGCAGAAAATTCTTCTTTTCTTATAAAACGCCTCTTTTGCCATTACTATCCTTATTTTAATTTCTATACTGCACTTCCAGTCGGTGTCTATCCTGCTTTCAAGATACTTAAAATTTTGCACCTTTCCTAATATTTCTCCATTCAGAATAATTTCTTTACTTTCTCCTACTGCGAAAACTTTTGTATTCTTTGTGTTAATTTTCATTTCATAATTTTTTCCGTTAGCTTCAATGGTGTCCACTAACTCCTGTAATTCTTTTCCCCCTGTGGCTAGAAGGATCATGCCATTAGCAAATCTCAAACATCCTACTTTTCTTCCTCTAAGTGCTACTACTTTGTCATCTAATGAGGAGTGGTCATTCTTATTTTCTCAGTAGAAGTTGAAAAGAGTAGGTGATAGATAGAATCTTTGCCTTCTCCTTTTCCTAGTCCAATCCAGTTTGTACTTTCTCCTCTCACTTTAACTGAGGCTTTTGATTGAGATATAATGAGTTTATAAGCCTTCTGGTTTTCCAGTCCACTCTTTTTTCCCTCAATATAGTCGTCAGTTTGTCTCAAGCGACATTGTCAAATGCCTTTTCTAGATTTATGAAGCACATTTTTCAGTAAACCTTTCTCCCAAGATTTGTAGGAGCCCTATTGCATCCCTGGTGCCCGTATTCCGTCTAAAGCCAAACTGCTCCTCGCCCAGATTCTCCTCCATTACTTTTTCAGGTCTCTTATTAACTATTCTTAAAATCACTTTGGCTGCAAGTGAAATGAGGCTAATTGAAGTTTTGGATACATAAACCCAATTGTCTGCAGAAAGCTATATAAACGATGATTTATCTGACCACAGGACATACTTCAGTATTATGAATGTGGCGCTACACTATAATGGCATCACTTTCTCCGGAACTTTGCGTTGACTTCTGTTATTGAGGATTTATAACTGTAAACCTTCTATAAGTTTTAAGCTCAAGCCTTAATGGTTTTTCTAAATAGTTTTACTGAAGCGAGTGTTAAGTTTTGTAGTCGCTTTCACGCTGGTACTTTTATGTTGTTGGCCACATTCGTCTTTAATTATCGTCAGTCGTTGTCAGTTAAATTTGGATTTCGCCCATTAAATCCTCTTCGGCGATGATGTTTTACCTAGTTTTGTGTACGCTGCCATTACCGATGTTACTGTCGCTAGTGAACAGTTAAACAGTGCTGCCTTTTACATCACATATGCTTCTATAACTGCGCACCATCGAGTAGGCATCTTTAGAGAGATCATCCATTTCACCGAACGTTTCTGTTGACCGTCCCAGAACAAAACGTGTAGTATACTGCAAGGTATCATCCAAGACTTCGAAAATTTTAGCGACACCGTGTAAGTCATGGGCATTGGTACAACATCCATTGTGTAAAATCCCACAGAATTCTGTAAAAAAAGAGAAAATGCAGAGAAAGGCAAAGTGTAAACACATCCTACATTCATGTATTCTAATAGGTGTCTTCGTAAGTCTGATTATTTGGCGCGGTGAAGTGACCGCGCGACCTAAGGCATCTCGCTGCGGAGCGCGCGGCTGCTTGCCGTTGGAGGTTCGAGTCCTCCCTCGGGTAATGGGTCTATGTGTTGTCCTTACGTTACTTTAACTTAGTAAGTAGTCTGTAAGCCTATGGACTAATAACCAAAGATGTTAAGTTCCATAGGTTTACAAACATTTGAACATTTGATAGTTTACACATTCATTTCCGCTGTTAGGTAGAAGATTGATGTGAGTGATGCAAGAAGTCGAAGCACTTGATCGCATCGTCATCCATACTTTTTCTCCTAAGCGTTATTCTCTTCTTTCATGGCGATAAGTTATAATACAACTATAGTCAAAATGTCAAGCAGGGATCTGAACCTGTGGCCTTCGTAATATGACTCGTTTCTTTACCAGTGTGCCACATCAGCCTATCAATAGATGGGAACTGAAAACGTGTAGCAGAGCTTTGCAAACCTTTCTTCATGGCGATACCATTCTCATACATACAACTTCACGAGTCAGCCTTACAACATAAGTGGTTCTTACCAGAGTAAATTATATTTGAAGACATATTAATTTCTGTATTTAATTTGTAAGTAGGCCTACAGTTTTATTATACACTGAACACATTCACAGATACAAAACTTTCTAGTACTGTTATGAATTCGATAACTGCCACAGGTTTCTTTCCGTCGGTAAATATGTCCGTTACTCATGACTTTAATAACTTATTTAATTTTTAGAACAGTAAAATAATTACAATTCAAATACTTGTAAAGCTTAACTGCGGGGTCATCAGTCCCTAAACTTACAAACGACTTATGAACTACCTTATACTAAAGACAGCACAAACATCCATGTCCGAGGGGGGATTCGAGCCCCCGACGGGAAACAGCCTCGCGCATCGTAGCATAGCGCCTCAATGCTAATAATTACAAATCATGAAGGAAACAAATAGACTGAAGGAGATGTATAAAAGTTTCCACCAGCGCCACTCGAATAGCATGTTAAGACACAAACCGACAGGGAGCACCAAAAGAGACAGATATAGTGACAATATGAAGTTAGTAGTAGTATCTCTGTTACTACTACTCGACAGCTTAGGATGTCGGGAATCGCAGTTTGCAAAGCTCTGGCGTAGAGAAGCAATCTTTATAAACTGTATAAAAATGAATGTTTGTATGTTTGCCCTCTATGAAGTCCAAAACGGCTATAGTGATTTTGAAGAATTTTTTAGGTAAACTTCAGATTAGTGCAGCGGCTGTTCTTGTAAAGTTCGGTAGCGATCTGATGAAGATATTAATTGATTTTAAAAATATAACGCGAAATATTGAACAATTGCTCTTTGGAAATGATATGTGCTTTTTGACTTTCCAACTTTGCCACATTTCTAAAAATGATTTTGCTGCGTGCTGTGTTGTACAAAATATTATTTAACACAATGGATACAATATTTATTCAATCAATGTGTTGAGCCCATATTTCCAGAATAATATCTAACGTAATTTACAACCGCGACAGTTATTGCTATGAAAGTTTGCGTCGCGACTTACAGCGACCGTAGCGCTCCTAGCGGGGGAAAGCTTAGTGTCATAATCATTATTGTTTTGAATAATATTTTTACTTAACTAAAGAAATACTTACTATATTTTTTCATTCCCCGCCTCATTAAAATCTCAAGAGATAAGAATCACCATTAAATAATGGAGGAAGGAAGAAATTTTGGGATTTAACGTCCCGTTGACAGCGTGGTCAATAGATACGGAGCTTACGCTTGAATTTTAGGTTAAGAATTGAAGAAGGAAATCGGCCGTGCCCTTTGAAAGGAACCATCCCGGCATTTTCCTGGAGTGATTTGGCGAAATCTAGATGACCGGAGGTGGTTGAACCACCATCCTTCCGAATATGAGTCCAGTATGTTACCACTGCGCCACCTCGCTCGGTATGAAGTAATGTGCAAAATGGCAACCATCACTGATTCTATGAAGTAAGATACAACTTGTTTACGGAAATATGCCTATTCTTAACACGTTTTGCAAACGTATTAAAAATAAAAGGATACAAAACCGTGAGCATATTCCAATACAACAATGTCTTTTTTTTTAAATTAAGTCAGTCAATAACTTTCCGGGATTTACGATTAACCTACATACTTCCCTCCAATGCTAAATTGACAGTTCCTTGATGTCTCAGAATATGTCAAAATAATGGTTCTCTTCTTTTAGTCAAGATATGCCAGAAATTCCTTTTCTCCCCGTAGCAATTCTGCGTTTAATATCTTCCTTAATTCGGCCGTCAGAAATTATTTTGCTACCGGAGTAAGAAAACTGTTCTACTACTTTTATTGTCTCTTTACCCAATTTAATTCCTTCATCATCACCTGTAGTTCTTAGAGTACAATCCATTACCCTTGTTTTGATATTGTTAACGTTCATCTTATACATTTCATACTAGGCACTGTCCATTCAATTGGTCTTTCAGGCTCTCTGCTGTCTCTTATAGACTTATGTCTTCGGCAAATTGTAAAGTTTTTATTTATTTGTTCTCCCTGAAATTTAATTCCTACTCCAATTTTCTCCCTGCATTCCTTCACAGCATGCTCAATCTACATATTGTATAAAACTTGTAAAAGCCTTCAATCCTGTCTTACTCCTTTCAGAACCACTGCGTCCCTTTCATGCACTTACACTCTCATAACAGCTGTTTGGTTTTTGTACAAGTTGTATATAACTTTTGGTTTCATATATTTTACCCTGCTACCTTCAAAATTTGAAAGAGTGTGTCAAAAGCTTTCTCCAGATCTACAACAGCTAAAAACATGCGTTTGCCTTTGATTAACCTATCTTCCAAAATAAGTCGTAATGTGAGTATTGCCTTGCGTGTTCCAACATTTCTCCTAAATCGAAATTGATCTTCCTGAGGTCGGATTCTACTAGTTTTTCCATTCGTTTGTAAACAACTCGTTAGTATTTTGCAACTATGGCTTGTCAAACTGATAGATCTGTAATTTTTACACTTGTCTGCATTTGCTTTCTTTGAAATTTGAATTATTATATTCTACTTGAAGTCTGAGGGTATTTCACTTATGTCGAACATTTTACACACAAGGTGAAACAGTTTTATCATAACTGACTCTCCCTGCAATGTCATCAGTTTGGAGGGAATGTTATCTACTGAGGGGTCTTTGTTGGACTCAAATCTTTTAGTACTCTGTCAAATTTTTCTCAGAGTACCGTATCTCCTACATAAACTTTGTCTTCTTCCTCTTTCCTTATCTAGAATACTGCCTTCAAGTTCATTTTCATTGTATAGGCTCTCAATAGATTCCTTTCATCTTTCAGGTTTCCTTTCTTTGATTAGCACTGGTTTTCCATCTGAGCTCTTGATTTTCCTGCTGCTGCCTTTCTCGTCTCCAAACTTCTCTTTTATTTTCGTATCTATCTTTCTCCTAGTTACACATTCTTCTACGGACTTGCATTTGTAATCTAGCCTTTCCTGCTTAGGTAGTCTACCCTTCCTGTCAGCCTCATTTTTCAGACGTCTGCTTCACGTACTGCATTTTTATATTTTCTTTTTTCATCAATTAAATTCAGAATCTCCTGTGTTATTCAAGGATTTATATTAGGCCATGTCCTTCTACCTATGTAATCCTCTGCGGCCTTAATTAGTTTGCCTCTCAGAGCTACCCATTCTTTTCCTATTGAATTTCTTTCCACCATTTCGGTCAGTTCTGTCGTAATGCTCCCTCTGAAACTCTTAACTTCTTGTTCCTTTAATTTATTCAGATTACATCTCATTACTTTTCTAATTGTTTCCAGTGTCTTAAGCTTTCAAATGTCATATGTTTGTAGAGCTTATGGGACTTAACTACGGGTTTATCAGTCCCTAAACTTACAAACTACTTATGAACTAGCTAACACCAAGGACGGCACAAATATCCATGCCCGAGGGGGGGGGGGTTCGAACCCCCGACCGTTGTGGCCGTGCAGACTGTGACTGACGCTCCACAGTACGCTCGGCCATCGCGGCCGGCTCTTAAGCTTTAATATACAGTTCATAACTAATAAGTTATGGTCTATATCTGCTCCTGGATATGTCTCACAGTTTAAAATCGGGTTCTAAATGTGTGTCTTACCATTATAAAGTTAATTAGGTACTTTCAGGTGTCTCCTGGTCTGTTCCATGTATACAACCTTCTTGCATGGTGCTTAAAGCAAGAGTTTGTGATGATTAAATTCTGCTCTGTGAAAAATTCTACCAGGTGACCTCCATATTCATTCGTTTTCCCCAGTGGAAACGTTGTTCAAATGTTTGATAAGCTTATGGGACTTAACTGCGGGGTCATCAGTCCCTAAACTTACAAACTACTTATGAACAACCTTATACTAATGACAACACAAACATCCATGCCAGAGAGGGGATTCGAACCCCCGACGGGGAACGGCCGCACGCACCGCAGCAAGGCGCCCCAATGCACACGGCCATTCCGCTTTTTCCTAATAATGAGTTCCAGTCCTCCATATATTCGATTGTTTTTTTATATCAAATCTCTGAAAATTCTTGACCAATCGATTTGAAATTTTGACAGAACATTTCATTTTAATTAAGGCGTCTTTAGATGTAGGACTACCTATTTTGACAACAGTCTGCCTGCGTATTCAATGTCGCGTGTCATATTTGGAAAAAAAAAACTAAATTATTTATAATCGTACTGTTGTCGTAATATCCTTGATTTTGTGAAAACAAAAGATGTCTCATTCCTCATTCAGGTGTAGTGTTTAGTAGTTAACAATGTGTGTTTTTCGTGATACGTGTCAGACGGAAAAACGAAAAATATTTGTGTATCCAACGGCACTTTAATAAACACATCAAATCAAACACCAAACAGTTCGAAGTAGGAGTCCTGGGATAGGACAAGCTGCCTTTGTTAGATATGGAAGTAAGTTTGTCTACTGCCTCTTCTCGTATTATTGTTTTCCAACTCAAAATGTTTAAATATTTGTTAACCTATGGTATCAAACTTCGTTTGTTATCAGTCCCTAGTCTTACAAACTACTTAAACTAAGTTAATCTAACCTAAGGACAACACACACATCCATGCCCGAGGGAGGATTCGAACCTCCGAAACGGGATGATGCGAGATCCGTAACGTAGCGCTCCAGACCGCTCGGCTACAACCGCGAGGCGTAGTCCAGCTCATTTACAAGTAACATGCGTAGAAGGTAACACGTCGTGTGCTGTTTATTTAAATTTAAATTATATATCTCCTGCAAGGAAACAAGGAGAACGAGCCTGATTACTAGAAAGTCATCATGCAGGTCATGTTTACTGAACTTATCCATCAGGTGGCTCTGTTGTATCATATTTATATTGTCCCATGACAGAACGCGCTATTACTCACATTCATTACCCACAAGGAGACCACAACGGTATCGGTTTTAGAATTAACATTTAGAATATTTATAGTACATGAAGTTCAGAACTTAAATAACAATCCACCAAAGCCATTCGATGCAACTATAAAAAAAATTCGACTTTGAAGTTTTGAAAGTACATGTAAGTACCAATAATTAAAACAGTTGCAGCATCTGTCGGTGTATCTCAGGTGGTAGCGTTCTTGTCTCACAACCATAGGATCAGTGGTTCGAATGCCGCGGAGACAATATTTTTTCGTTGTTTTCGGTTTCAGTTAAATAAAACATTTAGGGATCTCTTAATAGCATGTGGCTAAGCTGAACATTTTGGGTCTAGCGGGCGGTGAGCTATGGTAGTCCGCGTAATCATGGTGATCTCGGTGTCCTGGTGGCGTAGTGGTCAGAGCGACAGTCTAGTGAGCAGGAGACACGTATTGGAATTCCGATAGGGCGCGAATTTTCAACTTTTTGCTCTGAGTTAATTCTGCGTGTTTACGTCAATATTTTGCTATTCAGCAAAAACTACACAATGGAGATGAACGATCTCTCTGTGTTGCTATACTACAAAGTCTCCCGTTGTACACCATACTAATTTCGTGTCGATAGCTATAAGAGGGTGGAAGATATAGTGCTTGAAAGTCTTCAGCTTATATAAAATTCCGACTGAAGACTAGCGATAACTTTTGACACTATAATAGCAAAGATGTTATATACAGAGAAATGTGATGTTTTCTGCAACAAACGTACGAATAAAGAAAAATAAGTAGTTTGAAAAGTAAATATACCAAGACAGAGGCCAAAGCTTAAGAAAGAAATTTCACGTTCTTGATTCGTTCCTAAAAGAAAGAAATCGGCGCTGAAAAGTGAGCCTACAGACGATAGTAATTGATATTTGTTGACGTTGTTTATCTTACACTGTAGGTTCAATATACAAAAGACAGTCTTGATCGCAGAAATTAACAGTTTCAGTTAACCGGTTTAGACCTGAGGTAAATTAATTACACTGTAGGGAGTGAAGAAGGGGATGAACGGTTTTTTTGAAATTCTTTGATATTCAGGTAATTTTGAAGCAAGAAATACAAAACTTCGAATTTAGATTTTTGATTGGAATTTTAAAAAGACGTATTTCAATATTTTTGTAAATTCAACCATGAAGCTGGTGAAATAAGTGAAAATCTTTTAAGGCTGCTTCTAAGACTATTTTGGTGCTAGAAATCCGAAAATCTGAATTTGGAACCATGGTTAGAATAAAAAAGAAATGTGTTTCAGGATGTTTTGAATTCTGCCATCAGTGGTACAATAGGGGGTGCCAGGTAGCACCAAAATACTTGATTAGGAAAGCATTTGTAAAGCTAAATCTATGAAAATTTATATTTAGAAGTAGAAAAAACCAATCCATACCATCCAGTCTACGCCTGCGAAGCAGCGGGAATTAAACAACCGTGTATAGATGAGATTGTGGAAAAGGCTGACTATGTTTGAAAGAAGGATGTAGTGGGGGTTCTGGGAAAACGGCTACGGGTTCTTGAAACCGTTGCAGCTGAAGGCAAAATCTTTTTAAATAGGCCTTGTGTTTATATAACAGCTGCTCTAATAACATTAACGTTTCTTAAATTAGAGATGTTATTTTGTTGAAGTCACGTGTACTGAGTCAACACTCGTTGAAGAATTTTGGCGTTGACGTCAAGGAAACAAGTCCATCCTGTGTTCGGTGGGAAACGAAACACGTGCAGTTCCTACTCTTCCATGCTTTATTCCGAGCGTTACGCCGACGCTACTGCAACTGAGCGTTACGCAACGGGACGTCCGCTCCTCGCCACTCAGCGATGCCCTTTCAAACCACATGGCGAAACAATTCGAGAGGGGGGGGAGGGGGGACTGAACCATTCTCTTTGAATGTCTTCGCAAAGGTCTCCGTACTGCTCTCGCGTAATTCTAGGATATCGCAGGACCAAATTAGTTTGCCCGAAGTGGAACCGTCCGACGGCACCGGAAGGAGCGGACAGCGGTGGCGACGGTCGCAGATGAAACGGAGGGAGACGACGGAAGACATGTGCCTTGAAATTACCCCAGGGGGCAGAGATTAGGGGGCCATCTCTCCATTACGCTGGCGCGACCCCCGGCATTACCGCCTGCATTAAACAGCAGACGGCAATCCCACCGACTTCCTGCCGCCGTATTACAAGGTGATCCGCGGGGCGAAAACGTCGCGCTGGGACGATCGCCCCGCTATTCAACTTTTATGTACGAGTATTAAGTACGCGCCACGATATTCTTTGAATCGTAATAACCTCGTTGTTGAAAGAGCTCGCCGGCAAAATACCACAAATTTGTGAGCTCTGACGGCCCTCATTTCATTCTTTTCCCCCCTCTTCGTGTCCGTAGGAATGGACGGAGGCTGATACCGGGGTGGTCAAATTTTAATGTGACGTCACGTAAGACAACTGCACAGGGAAATGTAAGCCTATTACTGGCTTAAGTGCCAGAAATCATGGGTCTCGTGGCGTCGATATCGGCGAGGGGCTGGCAGCGCCCTCGCTCCAGCTGCCGGTGACAGAGGACGAGTTTCATAAAGGCGGAAAAATGAATAGAAGACTCTTTAATTTTCTGAATGACTCCGCGATAGTTTTAAGTATTAATTTTTGTTTATTTTTCAGGGAATTCCATAACTTTGGCCTTAGATTAGTTTCAAGAACACCGTCGCCCTTGTTAAAACGTTTATTATAAAGCAATATTAATTCTTCAGGTAATCTTTTTTGGCCCACTTTAGGTTACGGCAGTAACACTAAAAGTGGGCCTTTGCGATCGTCTTTTGACAGCTGGAAATTTAAATGAAAATAACGGCTTAACTAATCATCTGACACGAAAATTGAATAACTGAATTTTTGCTCTCTTATGTTTTTTTCATATCTCCTATCGTTTCAAAGATACTTGCAAAAATAGTGGCGATTTTGGGATGTATGTCTGTCTGTCTGTCCCCGTTTTTAAGTCGAACCGTTCAATCGATCAACAACCAATGTTACAGACATGGTTGTAGGCCGCCAGAGACCAGAACCTCCCTTTTTTAAATTTTTCGGACAAAAAATACGGTAGTAAAAAAAAAAAAAAAAAAAAAAAAAAAAAAAAAAAAAAAAAGGCCGTTTGTAATATAATTGTAATGGCTAACGAACCGTTCATCTGACACGAAAATTGAATAACCTAATTGGTAAAGGAGAAAATTCTCTACAACTTAGCTCCCTTATGTTTTTTTGATATCTCGTATCGTTTGAGACATATTTCCAAAAATAACGGACATTAGACACCTTCCATTGAATTAACGAAAACCAGCCGTTGGGAGATGTCACGTGACATTCCTCGCGTATTTGATGATTTTCTTATTGTAACTTACACGTTGTTATTTCAAAGCAACGGCACACTGAGGAATTAACAAAAACACCTCGTTCTTCGTACAGTAAATGATAATCTAATGTCTACAAATGCCATATTAACATCAGTTAACAATGGCCATCAATAGTATGAGATTAAAGAACTCCTGTTTTGGTTTATAGCCGTAGCGTAGTGGGCAAGGTGCTGGACTGTGAGGCGAAAGGTCGGTGGTTCTAAACCCGACACTGCCTAATTTTTTTCCTAAAAGACTTTCAGACACTCTTATTACTTAATTAATTATTATTTAGATTATTATTTTGGTCCAAAATGTTTGCAGAAACTTATAAAACTACAAATCTAAAGTGGGCCGTAAAACACGTCAGTGCGATTTTTTCAGTAGGACCTTACCATGATAATTCACATCTACCTGAAGTCGTGACTGAATTAATTTCTCGTGCTTTAAGAAAGTCTTTGTCAATGCATGAAATACTGGTACTTATCTTACACCGTGATCACTGCTGTATTCCATATTAATAATTAAGAAAAATAATAATGGTGCAAAATAATATTCTCATTATGCTACGCTTTTGTTGGAGTTGATTAGTTTGCAACTAGGTTCCGAATAATTCAAATAAGTAAAACGACACTATATGGCTGCTACATCTTATTTTATTTTCATGAGTCGGCCTCAACATCACTCATACATGCAACTGTTACAAAACCAAAACTCAGACGTGAAAGTGACAAAGATATTACAATACGTCTCAATATATAGTAACTGCACTCTGGAAAGTGGTAGCATTTCTCAGGAGTGGAAATTTAATCGGGTAAAATACTAACTTCCATATAACACTGTGTCTTATACAAATATTTGTATTCGTTTTATAATAATAATAAAAAAAACAAATAGCAAAAATTATAAATAAAAGGTTTTTTATGAAAATATAATAATTTTGATGTAAAAACTTAAAATGACGATCGAAGTGTCTAAAATTTTACGGAAATCTTTTGTAATGATATTTGAGTACTGAATAGTTAAAAGTATGGGTTTTTCATTTTAAAAGTGACTGAGTGTCCAGAAGTTTGTATTGACATATTAATCCTTGCAAATTCTACAGTTTTATACAAAATTCGGTGTCTGAGTTGTATGATTACATAACTTTCGAAATAAATTTGATTCGATATTCACTAAAATCTAACAGTTGATAATCAGCAAGCATTAGTATCGTGTATTACGAACCAGTAACTGTAGCGAATGCTACGAAATGTATGGGAACTATAGCTTGTGAGCAGCACAACAAAATTGCCTGTATCACCTTAAAATGCGATTTTCCATTGCATCTGTAGGTATTGTGAATATCCGTCTCATTAGATCAATAATGTCACGTTTATAAAATACATAGCTACTTACGACTATATGGCATCTAGGCGCCAACTGCCAGTTTCCTGTTCTTAAGTTTTATTATAACAGTCACGTGCTTTTTATGACACTAAATTTTCGTCACACTGACTGGTTTTTATTTATGTTTGATTCCATATTCGGACCAATGTACAGCAACCACCGTTGATGGTGAATGGGGAAACCAGCGATCGTAGACAAAATAATTTTTTTAAATTATTTTTTTGTAATGAGACTTCGATTTATGCGACTACCATGGCATTATCGGCGTTTCATCATATGTCAGCAGGAATGGTTATAACAGATGCAGGTAACATCTGGATTATCATAGGTTCAAATTTTTGACCAAGGAAAAGGTTGAAGATATGAAATCACAGATACAAAACAAATTTTGGATATAAAGTAGCAATGTTCCATTCATACTGCCGCTGATTCCTATAGATAAATATTATAAAAACAAATACCATCTAAGAACCCAACAGTCAAAAAGGTGGTAGTTATCACTAAAATTTTGTAATATGGAAAGTGCGTGATTGTCATAATAACACCTAAAAATAGAAATCTTAAAGTTGGTCCATGGATTCCATAAGATCGTGAACTTAATCTAGATGTAACAAAAACGTAATTTATAAATATGCTTGTTGACACTACTATCAGGTACTCCTGAATATGGCACTTAAGCTGAAAGTCAAGCTTTTAGTGAAAAAAAATCACCAAATACAAACAAATAAAGACTATTTTGCAGCTGGTGGAATTGCATTACCATGATGGTCAGGTCATTGTGTTTAGTTAATATTAAGACCAACCGCGCGGTCTGAGGAGCCATGTTATGGACTTCGCCGCTACTCCCGTCAGATGTTCAAGCCTTCCCTTGGGCATCTGTATGCGTGTTGTCAATAGCGTGAGTTAGTTGAAATAGTTTGTAAGTTACGGGTACGCTAAATGCTATAAGCTACTGTAAATATTTTTTAGCCCTCTGATCATAAAATATCTGCGATGACAAATATTACAAAAAGGCGTAACAAAGATCTTATATTAAGTGTACATTGCATATTTACATAGTTCATACACAAGTTATGGTAGGTCGTCATGGCCACACAAATGAAGAATTTTTTGTTCTACATGTGCCAAAGGTTTCTTGAGTCTATTGATTTTATATAGGGCAACGAGCAGGGAGTGACTTTAATGAGTTTAGGTAACGACTTTTCAAGATAATTTTTGTCCTTTACAAAATTTCTCTCCGTGTTTCGGGTATTCGCCATCATTAGGACCTTACCGTATGTCAAGCCTATGCCGTTACTCCCTAAAGCATGGTCCGAAGGATGAAATCTGTAAAAACTAAAAATGATGCAGTTGATGAATTAATGTAACTTTAGAAAGCGTAAACGAAAATGAACCAAGACCTGACTTATCTAATAGTACGAAAGTGAAATAAAATTAACATTCGTTCATTACAGGACAGGTTTCTCTGTAACTTCAAAATTTTGATCTGAAGATGGGCAGCTGTCCCGAAACCGGTAATGTTTTAGAAAATATAAGCGATCTGGAGACGGATATTCAAGAATTTTATTTAAAAAAATCATATCGATTGTGAACCTAGGATCAAAGTAAATTTGAAACTTAGGTTTTAGATAGCCCAATATATTCTGCATTTATGTTCATTGTTTATAGGGGGCAGCATTTTTTGCATGGAATTTGCGATGTTTCCTGTTTTAGTTGCATCATTGTGAGTGACTGCGAAGCTCGAATGCGTTTAATTGTCTTATACTTACCCTTTGTTATTATCATTTCACGATCATCTTTTAGTTGATATTTTGTATATATTTTTATATCCATTATAGGCCTATTTCTAAGTTCGTTTTTCCACAAATTTCGAATTTATTTTTAAACTGTGTTTTGTGTTGTAGGACGACTGTATCTCGTAAGTTTCCATCCTCTTGAAATAATTACGCAGTTGTAAAATTCCAGATGTCTCTTCCAGAGTGGCGGAATTTTCCTCGCAGTGTGCAGTCAGCGGATTAGTCTTTCCCAACTGGTTCTGAAGCTTTATCGTAGGATATTTCTTTCGTGCTTTTTTTGCATTATTATTTTGAATGATTAAAGTTACCATTGCGTGTAATGCCTCAGTGTTAAATTATAGTGCTGCAGTCTCGTATTTTTCCTATCCACAGTTATGATTTTGGTTTCTTGAGCTGCGCTAGGGCATTTTGTGAAAGTGTTGTTACCCATTTTGTTTCTTTATGGGAAATTTTGTCACTCAATGATATATTTTTCTTGTATACAATAATACTGTTGATCTTTTGTACTACGCTCTTTATTCTCAGTTACGCATTAGAAAAATAAATATTTGGCAAAAATACTGATTGGATTGCATTTCATGGAATATTCTGCTAAACGACTACAAATAATTTTAATAATCGGAGAAGAATGCAGCATTTGTCGTAATTTTTCTTTTTACTTTTATTAAACTTTAGAACGATTTTAGTCACTTAGTGACCATTCTTAATGCTAGAACTGAATAAAAAAATTGAACACATAAAATCAAAATAATATACGAAATTTGGTTAAATTTTACTTACGATGCCTAGCGTGTTGATGTTGACAGAGGATGAAATTTGGCTAGAGTTATGTGACTTTAACATGTGCCAGCCACATGATGGTATGCGGTATCTAATGAGATTTGCTGTTTTTTAGACGGTACAAACGTACATATTTTGTTGTCTGACATTTTAAGTTTTGTATTGTCGTAATAAGGCACATGAGTTAACGTTGACAATGGAATGTTCCCTTTACGATGATAATTGATTTAGTGAACTGACAAGAGCACATACAAGAATCTACAAACCATAAAGCAGGGACTGCAGTAATAATTTACTTCAATGTTAGCATAAAGGATTAACTTCCTCTTACGCACAATTTTAATTAACTGATACAATGAGGTGTATAATCCTTGATATTGATCATGAAGTAAATAATTAATGCTATCCCTGCACTCTGGTTAAGAGGTTTTTGTATGTACTCTTGTCCAGTCAGTGAATTAAGTAACATTGTAAAGAGAAATTTTTGTTATCAACACTAGCTTACTATACCGGCGCAGCCTTACATAAAACGTAACCATGTCAGGATTCATGTAACGTGTGAAAGAGGGGCGCATCGTACATTCTTTTATGTCATGTTGTTTATTATAATTACTTTTTCACGAAACGATTAAATCCTTCTGAAATCCGATTGGCTAACTGTATCTGTTTCGCCATTGGTCGCCTCATTTCCAACCATTTTCTTTCGTTTCCAACATCAACGCTAGGCCGCCAACATCGCAAGTAAAATTTAACACAAATATTTTCTCACAATTTTGAATGGTTGATTACATACCGCTAATATCACTGTTGGTCTTGACTGAACATTGCAGCTCACAAATGCGATACACTGCGCCATCAATATTATGAAAGAATAAATAATTTTGCCCTATAAAACCGATTTGGTGGGGGTTACACATAAACGTAGCCAGCAGCTTACACCGCCTATGCAAGTGGTCTCCGCAACTGGCACTAGCCGTGAGCACCGACATATTTATGCATATTAAAATGCGACAAAGTATTTGTTTAATCAGTGTATGTCGAAAAGTACAAAAGGTATATACTAACTGCTAAAATTCGATATAATAATATAGTGTAATTAAAAAAAAATACAAGGCTCTAATAGCGTTAGATGGACAAAATTTCAATGGGTACAAAGTGGCAAGATCTCCATATTAAGTTTCCTACCACGTAATATGACTTATTGAAATTTCAAAAACTTAGGGAAAACTATGATGGATAATATAGAGTGTGCATTATTAATTAATATTTTTCGAATATATTGATTAAACAAACAATTTTGTCACTGGTTGATACGCAAATAAGAGGTCGCTGATTGCATCTATTGTTAGATATGGACCCCAGTTATATAGTCTGTGTAAGCAGCTTGCTTAATGTGATGTGTGGCCGTTTCCAAAAATGGTTGTAAAGTGCAAAATTATTAATTCTTACATAATATTGATGACGATAGTATTTTTCAGCAACAATGTTCGCTCAAGACGAACAGTGATATTGGCGGTATATAAGTAACCACACAAAATTGTGTACTCTTTGTGAAAGAGTTAATGTTTGCGTATTATTTTGACTTCGTGCATTCTGGTTTGATTCAGTTCTGCACCGAGGGTAGCCACTAAATGACTTAAATCAATCGGCAATTTAATAAAGGAAAAAATATTTACGACCAAAGCCTTTTTTTTTCCTGGTTATTACAAACGACCGGTTTTTTCTTTTTTTTTTCTTTTTTTTTTTCGAAAACTGAGATCGTAGTTGCACAAAAAATACAAGGTTATTCTTGCAAAAAAGAAATCAGCAACCAGTCACTGTTAATAATTCTGTTTATTTGAAAAATGGATCTTTTATCGGCACTTCACACTGTAGGGCATCACCATTCCAAGAATATTCCGCCACAAGGGGTTGCAATCCAGAAGTAAACAATAACAAATGTATTTGGACGTGAACAGGCGACTGATGATGAACCTTTAGGTTCGGCACCGGTACTGGGCAATTAGAAAAAAAAATGCCATTACTAATAGTGGCTGGTTGCTCTTTTCTTCTTTGCGGGAATCAATCTGTACTGAAGTTACTTTTAACATTCGAATATGCACTCTTTTCCACATGCGCCGCTAAAACAGCGTAGTGAGAACCTACTTATCTGGTTCTAAAGTAATGAAAGACAGAAAATTTAATTTGTTTCACCATCAGTATGATGGCATAGCTCACACGTAGTTTCTGAACCCAGACCAATTTCTAGTCATAGTATCAGGAAAGCATTTTTTAATTTATTTTTATTTTTAGAGCGTTCTGGCTATTGATATTCATTGGTAAATGAATTTAAGAGATACACTAGTGCACTCGATTTTGGAGTAGTAATTACAATAATACTAACGTTGTTCTCGTAAATGGTTGTGGGTGAATTTCGATAATCAGCACTCAGAGAAGTTTGTGTAACAACTCTCCGCCACTGTTACACATCTCTACAAAAGCTAATGAGAGTAAAAGAGATACCGTAAGAAGTGTTTTTTTCTACATGTGCAAATGTGGTCGACGTTTATACCAACATACGCTGTTTACAAGTAGATGTTGTACTTCCCGATACAGTAAATGACGAATTGTTACATGTAGCACATTATAGAACCATCGACAGCTGGTTAGAATTGGTATCAAGTCTACAGAGGCATTGCATACCGTATGTTTTGTAACAACTTGTCTCAAAATATATGATTTGTACAGGGTTGTAATGTTGTGCTAATAATAAATTCTTAAAACTCCATGGAGTCATCGAGCATAAACTGATTGGATGAAGCGCCGGTACACTATGACAATCGCATTTTTCTCTTCTGTTTCACTTGTTTCAAAAATTTTATCACGCTCATTGCAGACTTTAAATTGTGTTTCTATTTGAATACAATGCCTTTGACTACGATGAAGTGCCTCGCCTCTTTAGAATACGGAAAGTGCCGATATATTCTTTCGATCATCAAAGTCTGTCATAGATTCTTTGTGTACTTTCTTTTCTCTGCAATAGAAACCGGCACAAATTACATGATCATCTGCAATTTGCTGAAGACAAAGGTAAAAATGTGTTATTTACATCCGGTTCGAAAGTGAATTTTTCCAAATTGGATGGAATAGCCTGAACAGCAGTTGGACAAAATAGTTACGTGCACACAATACAGAAGAATTCTTTCTCTTAGGAATTTGAGTAGATGTCTGTAACTTACAAAACATAAAGTCAGACATTTAAAATTGTTTTTCAGGTTTGGAACTGCAGCGTAAGTAAACTTTGCAGTGGGTTTTTGACGTAAGCATAGCGACTAATCGGTATGTACTAAAATGCCTGCCAAGGAAAGAACTTCGAAGTGTGGCAGTCGGAGGTGATGGTTGTATGACTGTGTTGTGTGCCTGTGTGATTGCGTGAGTGCTCTATTTCTGAAGAAGGCCATGGCCGATAGCTGAATGTGTTGTATGTGTGTGTCTTTTGTATGTGCCTGTCGCAGCTCGTCGCCACGTCTTTGCGGTGAGTAGTAAACTGTCCTCACTATATTATTTACAAAAATAAAATTAACTACTTTTAAAAACTTATGAACCATTCATCTCTCAGAAAAAACTTTATCTAGATCGCAAATGGCTTGCAGTAAATATGGCCATTAAACTCCGAGGAATCACCGAAGCATTTCTCGTTGTTGTTGTCGTGGCCTTCATTCGGAAGCGTCGTTTGATACATACCTTCACATTAGTCTATCCTATGAAATGGTCTTCAATTCCTGATAAGTATTGCAACCTCCATCCATTACAAACTGCATACTGTATTCATACCCTTACCCTCACTCCCCATATTCCCCTCTAATACCTAACTGATAATTCTTTAATGCCTCAGAACGTGCGCTGTCAACCGATCCCTTCTTTTAGTCAAGTTTTCCCGTGAATTTCTTTTCTCGCCAATCAGATTCAGTACCTCGTCATTAATTAGGCGATGTACCTCTCTAATCTTTAGCATTCTCCTATAGAACCAAATTTCAAAAGTTTCTATTCTTGCTTGTCTGAACTGCTCATCGTCCATGCTTCACTTACAGTAAGGCTGCACTCCAACCAAATACCCCCTAAATTTGTATTCGAAATTAACAAATTCCTCATTTCCAGAATTTCCTTTCTAACTCGTCCATCGTTGCTTCTAGTCCCTTATTTAATTTAGTGCCTGATTTAATTCAGTCACATTCCCTTATCCTAGTTTTAAATTTCTTGATGTCCATACCTTTTCAGTACAATAACAATTCCGTTTAGATGTTGTCTATAATCCTTTCTGATTCCGAGGACAATTAGTATGTAATCAACAAATGTCCAAGGCTCTGTTTCTTCTCCTGGATGTCTAGTTTGCAATTTCCAATTGTTCTTTAAGCATTCCTTGCTGGTTTTTTAATATCTCAAATAAATAACTTCGGAGGTGGGCTAAACCGTATCTCTCCTTCTCTAAAAGTGCTTTCCTTTCAGGCCCTCCCACTTTTATAGCTGCTGTGTGGTTTTTGTACAAGCTGTATATAAAGTTTCTATCCATTTTTTTAAATATCGCTATTACCTCCATAATTTTAAAGAATGTATTCCAGCCAAGGTAGAATATATTCTACCCTACAAATACTATAAACGTAGGATTGCCTTACGTAGATTTGCCTTTCGTCTATCTTCTAAGTCGTTGTGCCAGTATTGTCTCGCATGTAGCATCGTGCATGTCGTGCAGAATGACGAGTTGCTGTTGCATGAATGCAACACCACATTCGTCCAGCGCTAAGGCTTCGAATTTGTCGACCTCTGAAAAGCGTTCGAGAATGTAAGATGGTTAGAGTCATTTGAAATTATGAGAAAACTATGACGAAGCTATAGGAAAAAACGTGTAACACAAAATGTGTTTAAAAACCAAGAGGGAACAATGAAACTTAAAAGCCAAAACGAAGTGCTCGGAAAAAAATTGGTATAAGACAGGGGTGCAGTCTTTCATTCGTACTAGTCATTAAATATATTCATCACAAACGTAGGGTGAAGACCCGCTGATGACTCTGCTGTCCACAAAGTAAGTGAAGAAACAACGAGGGAGTTATTAAATCTAATTTACAGTCCAATGGTCGTAATATATGAACTGAGAGTAAATCGAAAAAGACAAAGGTAATGAGAAGTAGCAGAAATTAGAGTAGCAAGAAACAAAAATATTGGCGATAAGGAAGTACACGAAGTAAAGGAATTCTCTTACATTGGAAGCAAAGTGACCCCTGATGAACTCAGATTAGTTACTGTCGCCGACAGACTAGTGCGTGGAAACATAAATCTACTGGTATCATAAATACGCCTTAGTTTGAGGACTAAATCTACGAGAATGTGCGTTTGGAGATCACAGCATTGTATGGAAGTGAATCTTGGACATTGGTAAAACAGGTACAGCAAAGAATTGAAGCGATTGGTATTTTGTGTTTCAGAAGAAGTGGAAAATCTGTAGGACAAGAAAGGAACGTGGAAAACACTAATCAAGGAAAAAAAAGAGCATTATATGAGACGTGTTAAGACATCCGGGAATAACTTCCATGGTAGGGTTAGAAATGTTAGGAAAGACAAAGATTGGAATTGGAATACATATAGCAAATAATTGACGTCTTAGGGCGCAAGAGTTTGAGATGAAGAGACAGAACAAGGACAAGGATCCGTGGGGGCCCGCATCAAAATCGACACGTAGCTCATACCCTTTTCTCGGATAGGTGTATAAGAGAAGTTCAGTGTACAGATCCAGAATTGGGGAGAAATAGCGTTTCCGTTTGAAGTATTAGGATTCTCGAGAAGTAAGCGTAAGAAAATTTTCTAATCCACTACGCTCGAAAGTGAAGTCGTTACTATAACTTTTCCAATGCAGCATCTTTTACAGCAATAAGAGATTTAAAATTCACGAATTAATGAGAGATTACAGACCCATTTTAAAATCAATGTAACACTTTTGCTAGCATTCTTATGGAGTAGGTAACTTTAACGAAGGCGAAATACCTGCAGAAGTGCTATTGTTTTAAATCACAGCATCTCTTCTCCATTGTTGACATTTTAATCGCTACGGGTGACAACTTGTCGTGCTGTTCAGTTGAGAAAAACGCTAAATTACAGTAGAATAACTGTAATTATATGCGCCACATAAGTCGCTTACACGATGTCCGAAAAAATATTTTTAATTTTTGTTCTTTACCGTGTTAGTTCACTCCGAGTTTCGGGCTTTCATCAATCAATAAAAACCTCGCAGCATATATTCTTTTATGTTGTAAAGCATGGACTGGAGGATGAAACATCTAAATGTGAGCTGCAGGGTCGGTACGGTGGATTACGAAAGAATAAAAATGACAGGAAACTTGCAGCGTGTGTAAAAATAGCGAAACTTTCATCCTGAGACGTCATTTAGTGGGTCCTTATGACGTTCTAATGAATGTAATACACATCCGTCATTTCTTAGACATGACGAGTTTGGCAATCGCAAAAGCGTCTTGGAATTTGAAGTACATAACTGGTTAAAATGAACTCAAAATGTTCCCTCACGAAAATTCACTTTTGTATTTACAGTGAAACACACAAGTAGAGACATTTTGTTTATGTTGGCAACAACCAGCAGTCGAAACTTAAGTCTAGTTCACGACGCTAACAGATACATTAGGAGATAGTCTTATATTTTAAGCTATGCTCATCCATTGTCAATGAAATTAATATTTATACGTTCTTGTATCTTTTTAACCAAGAAACATTGACCGCTTAGTCTCAGGAGAAATTATTACAAAAGGTCGAAATTATCGTTATGTCTGTTGGCATCTCTGTTACTTCTTGGGACACTTTATAAAAACAATATGCTCCATATTAAACAATTTATCTTAATTTGAATCCTGTCCTCACGTTTTAACATTACATAAAATTCACAGTCACAATATTCCACACACACACATACAGCAGATTTTAGTCATTGATTAAAGTAACTGAAGACTTTCAGCACAGAAGGATTATGTATGTGTGAGTTATGTTATTAAAAAAAGCCTACAAAATAAATTGACTGTATACATCTTCTTCATTTATTATTTAACATTTTAAAGCATGGAGAAACGAACTTTAATTTTAAAATGCATGGTTGTAAAATCCTAGTTCAGTAGCGCAATATGTTTTACTAATGATAACTAGTTTCGGTTCATTTACTCAGCCATCTTATCATAAAATTGTTTAAAAGTCATTCAGTGTGTATCTCACCGGACACTAAAAATCGTCGCAATGTAGTAAGGTTACTCGTTCTTCAAAGCAATGGATGGTGCAGTGCATACTGAAACATATTAGATCATGATAGGTATTGATATACCCAGGCACCTGCAGTCCATGTACCATGTCACGATATGTGTCTGACTATGTACTACATCACATTATCCATTAACAGCATGTAACGTTACTATAATACATTGTGACGATATGTAGTATTTGGTGTCTCATACATTCTGAATGACTTTTATTCAGTTTTATGATTGAAAGCTAGCTCAGTAAAAGAATCCAAACTACTCACCATCGATAAAAACATTTCGATCTTGACACAGGGCTTCACATCCATGTCTCTTTCTTTCGATATACGTTTCATTGTGAGTACTACACAATTCAAAATAGATGCTGAATTAAGCCTCATCGATAACTCATTGTAAAGCCGTCGCTGAATAATTCTCTACCAACAGTGTGGTTGGTAGTTATTTAAGATAAAAAGTAGGGACAGGTCCTGAAATCGCATCAGTCAGTCAGAAGACACATGAAAGATAATAATAAAAGTAAAAATAAAAGGCAGCATATGTAAGTAGATTTTTACCGTCTATTAATATTGGCTTCTTGAAACCGGAGCTCCTTTATCTCTTTCAGACAGCTCCCAAATCGTTATCCCTACTGTTAAACGTACTGGCTCTAGTCCTTTCACCCAACAAAAATCTTCAAACAATTTTGAATCGAATCCAAATCAACTATGTAGCTTGTCAAACTTTATTTGTACAAATGTTTCGTAAACTCATCTGTACACAGCAGTTAGGTTCGATGATCAACGCCGGCCGCGGTGGCCGAGTGGACTGCGGCGCTTCAGTCACGGTCTGCACGGCCACTACGGTCGGGGGTTCGAATCCCCCCTAGGGCATGGATATTTGTGCCGTCCTAGTTCGTAAGTAGTTCATAAGTAGTTTGTAAGTTTAGGGACTGATGACCACGTAGTTAAGTCCCATAAGCTGTACAAACATTTGGACATTTGATTTTTCGATGATCAACCATGTTCTTTTTATGTTATTACTAGCTTAAACCCGCAGCTCCGCTCGCGTGTTGGTTGATTATGATAGATAAGCTATCTTTCAGTAGTGTGCTATGAGACTGGTTTTGAAGGGTGAAATGAAATACAATACCTTTTTCTTTAAAGAGATGTATTAAAAGAAATTTCTTTTTTCTGCTTTATTTATTTATTCTTATATTTCCTTATTCGTATGTTTGTCCTTACAGAGAAAGAGCTGAAGACATTGTAGCGCGCGTAGACCAAAGATATGGTCTGCGGCATCACGTTTCGCTGTATGTAATCTTGCTATAGAGTCGCTAACGTCATCGCTGGCCTTCAGTCCGAATATTTTTTATAATTTGACGACTTTCAACCACCATATCTTCCACCCCCTTATAGCTATCGCCATGAAACTGCTATGGTGTACAACGGAAGACTTCAGACAACAATTACACACAGACTATTCGTTTGCGACTTGTAGTTTCGCTGCAGAGCGAAATATTAACACACACACACATACGTAGAATTTTATATACACCGATAACATTCCATCCCTCCAATCTTTTATCATTATCAACCCTCAAGCAAAAATGCAACTAATAAAACCATTTTCAAAGAGTAAATATAATTTTAAAGAGTAATTATTGTTCCGCATTTCTCGTTATATTCTTCAAATTCCTAAATATCTAACAGATCGCTATAAAACCGTCTCTAAAACCTTCCTCAGGTATAAATTGGTAACTGTACAAATATTTAAGTCTCTGCGTCTTGTCTTTCGGACGTGATAAGCGTACACCGAACAGACATTCACATTTATAGATATAGATTGAAATTAACACAATGTGCAAGAAAAGGGTAGGTGAAGGACATTTCAGGTTTGAATTGATTCCAATGAAAGACATACGCGCTAATGTGCGATGGATTTGAAAAGAGCAATTTCGCCGGAAGAGCTCTACTATAGCTCTATAACAGGAAACTAAAAAGCGGTCTCCAACATCGGCCATGTTTCCAAAACTCATCCATAATTTCAAATCGCTCTGGGCAGACATTTTAGATATTAAAGTCAGAGTATGGAGACATTTAAGCAGTCAAATGGATTTCTGAATGAGAAAATTGGCGTTAATAATAGGAAAGTACGGGCTACATGTCCTGCGGCCTACTCCGCCGCACAGACCGACGAAATGACACTAATTACGAATCGTAATTGGCCCACTGGTTTAACTTCCACCCGCTGTCAACTTTCCGTGGAGCGGGCGCCGACCGGTGGCTGCCTAATTAGAGAAGGAACATCACGAGATTAGTTTTTAATGGGGCGCGTTGCGTAAGGAATTAAAGTGAGGGGAGGCTCCCTCTAACTCGTTTTCTTTTTCCTAATTTTTGTTTCGTGAACACTGCACCTCGTCAGAGAGTCCGCTACGAACGCAAATCCGGCCAGACCGTAAAAAGATGGGAGGCTATAACGGCGCAAGACGTGTACTTCCACAGTTTAGTCGCATCGTCGTTCGGAGGCCGAGGGTGGCTAATCACTGTTGTCTGGATAATGCGCACGCCTCCCGTGCACCGTTTTCACTCCTCTTCAGTCGGTCGCTTTTCCCGCGGTTCGGCTAAAGGATTGGAACAAGGAGGAGCATCAGCGCGCGCCGTAAACATACCACAGCAGAAAGAACGATCGGCTGTGTGTGATGATGGGGTCGGAGTCGAGGACTCAGCACCTGTGAATGCTACCAATCACCGGGCTTTGGTGCGCGGGTTGCCTGTACGGAAGGAGGCGCCAGCTACGAAGCGTGTTGAGGAAGTTTTCCTTGAATGTATAGGCTAAGGTGGTACAATTTCGATCATTTCGGACAAATGTTATTGAAACTCCAAATATACTGAGAAAAGAAATAATTTTAACTATGACGCTTGTTCTTGAATGTTTAATCAATATGTAACATAAATGTTACAAAATTACAAATGTTGGTAGGACCACAAAAAAAGATTACAGAATTGAGAAAAATCGATAGAAAATGTACCACACTAGGTACAATTATGATCACTTCCTCGTACAATTTTGATCACTGCCTTTTTCCACATAAAAAGCACTTTTTCCTTCGGGCACCAGCGCATACTTCGCGGTACCAAACGCTGCGCCGGCCGCGGTGGCCGAGGTGACTGAGGCGCTCCAGTCACGGTCAGCACGGCCACTACGGTCGGGGGTTCGAATCCCCCTTCGGGCATGGATATTTGTGCCGTCTTAGTTCGTAAGTAGTTCATAAGTAGTTTGTAAGTTTAGGGACTGATGACCCCGTAGTTAAGTCCCATAAGCTTAACAAACATTTGAACATTTGAATTTGAACCAAACGCTGCATAATAATGAATTTACAAGCGCGTGGAAACTAGAAAATTTATAAGAGCGCGTTCGACGAAGTAGCTCCACGTACATCTTAACAGGAAAAAATTTATATCTCCGTCGCACAAAGTGTTGTAGTCTTGGAAAAGACAGGACGAGCTGTAGAAACCTGCTACTCTACAACGCCACACAAGGGCCAATGCTACCAACACTACGAGACTGAAAACTTATGTTGATCAGAATTGTACCTATATCGAATTTGTTACCCTATAGCAGTTTTTCAACCTTTATTTGTGTAGAAACTCTTGCAATACATATAGCTTTACCAGCCACCGTTTCACTAAACAGCGAAAGACATTCTATTGTAGAAAATGAAATTCTAAATACATATTAATTATTGCATTTTATTTCTAACAAGGAGAGGACGCCTACTGCTAATCGCCGAATTCATCCAAATGTATGGTACATGCAGGGCGTGGTGAAACATGAAAGTGCCCCAAGTGGGTACTCAAGATAGCTAAGCATTTAGGAAATAAAAGAAATTTTGATACAGATTTATCACCATATACAACTTATCAATTGTTGCTGCTGGGATATTTCCGAAGCGATGTTTGGCTCCATGGTAAGAGATAGGCTTCGTATTGAAAGAGTCGCTGGTGCAACTCTGCCAGGAGGCAAATATATTTTTTTCTCCTTGGCAATGTGCGCACTACAGACATCATAATTAACAGCAACGTCATATAGGTTATTTCGTATTTATATGTGCGCAACATCAGCATTGGACGTCGTTATTTAAAACAAGCGCATTACGTATAATAGTTTTACATTTGTATTTTCTCTTTACTGTCTGCCAGTATCAGTCGACGTATTACTGAACCTAGGGGCACCAAGGGTCAAAAGTGGTGTGCGTAATACAGCATGATGTGCTATGAGCCTTTCAGGAAGACTGTTGCCACATAATGAAATTTTCACTCTGCATCGGTGTGTGCGCTGATTTGAAATATACCGGAAGATTAAAATTGTGTGCCGGAACCGGGATTCGAACCTGGGACCTTTGCCTTTCGCGGGCAAGCCCTCTACCGACTGAGCTATCCGGGCACGCTTCACGGTCCGTCCTCACAACTTTACTTCTGCCAGAACCTCGCCTCCTTCTTTCCAAACTTCACAGAAGCTCTTCTGCGAACCTTGCAGAACTAGCACTCCTGGAAGAAAGTATATGGTGGAGTCATGGCTTAAACACAGCCTAAGGGATGTTTCCAGAATGAAATTATTGCCACATGTTTACATATGACTACATGAGAGTACTGGCTCTTTTGAACCGAGGGTTAAAAAATCATTATATGAGTATGCGGCAAAATATACAAATATACTTCATCAAAATCCGGTAAACTGACAGCAGACTTGTACGAAAAATAAAAATATTTAACTGATAGATGAAGCCCTACGTTCAAGGGAATAAGTGTCTTTTGTTGACTGATTTGTGGGGGAGGACAAACAAATCCACAACTATACGATAACTGCACCAAGATGAAGAGCGACCCCCCCCCCCCCCCAATATGTACGCCACTAGTGCAATCCTGCGATGTATATTTTTATCGTCAGATAACATAATGTAAACAAAAATTTTCAAAACAGTACTTACCTCATCGAGAAAGAGGAGGAAGTCACTTCCCGAGAAGGCGTCAAACTACGAGCCATTATACATCACCTACTATCGCCGCAAGTATTCAACGACATCTGCATTATGACTGGTTCACTACTGGACTGTGGAATGAAAGAAGATGTTTTCAGAATGTAAATCAAGTTTGTTTTTCTGAGGAGCCAATAAAAAATCATGTCACCGCAAAAACGCGGTGGTTTTAACGTGCGCAAGATGCTGTTAAATATATTGCTTCTCCTGTTTCTTTCATGAGTATCACCCAAGCATACGTAATTGATCAGTTGCAAAAGAATGGAAGTTTAGAATTCCATAAACGGTTTTCCCGTGTACACGTTAATTACAATCCCTTTTTAAATGTTCGCAATCCAGAATTTCGTCCTATGCCTATACTTTTTGTGCTTCTATAAATTAAAAAAAATTACCAATATGATGTTGCGGTTTACTGAGACGTCAGTAGTGTACGTATTGCCAGGGAACACAAAAATATTTGCCGCCCGGCGTAGTCGAACGCACGACGCTTCCAATACGAATCCGAGCTCTTACAGTTAGCCAGACACCGCGTCCTGAGCATACTCTCACAGCGAGAATTAATAAGGTGCTTGTGGTGCTAGATCCGTATCCTTTTATTCCTTAAATGCTTGGACATCTGAACTCCCCACTTAATTTCTTCATCTAAATTTCACAAATTTCCACATTAAACATTTTTTACTTTTGTAATCTGACATAACATCGGTTAAGGTGTACGAATGATCTAGTATTATTTGTTACACGAGATACAATATGAGGACCCCATAGGTCAAGGGGTCGAAGTGCGAATTTTGAAAAGAAAAAAAAAAAAAAAAAAAAGAAAAAAAAAAAAGAGTTACGTACACGAATGGGACGTGGTACTACTAATCTATTCGCTGCCAAAGAGACCTAGTGATTTTATTGACAGTATATGCCATCTAGTTTGATGCCCCTTGACTACTTGGTTGTTTGTAGTTGCGCCGGCCGCGGTGGCCGAGGGGACTGCGGCGCGCCAGTCCCGGTCTGCACGGTCACTACGGTCGGGGTTTCGAATCCCCCCTCGGGCATGGATATTTGTGCCGTCCTTAGTATTAGCTAGTTTATAAATAGTTTGCAAGTAGTTAAGTCCCATAAGTTCTACAAACCTTTGAACATTTGTTTGTAGTTGCACTTTGGCGCACGAGGAGTCCAAAAGCACTAGCATCCCTTTACCACTAAACAGTGCAAAATAGTCCGTGCGTGGAAGCAGATACCATTGCTATTGTAAAAGCGAGCACCACATTAACTTTGTTACAAGACTAGCTGACAAGTGAACTTTTTGTGCTGTGTTTAGTCAAATTTGTGGGTTTCATAAAAAGTATTTGTAAATACATCATTTGTGTAAAATGAATAGGAATGAGGAAAGGTTCAACCTAAGTTGTAAATGATTGGTACGTTTTGTTACAATACTATTTTTTTCTAGTTGTGTACGTATTGATATCTGAGTAACAATTTATTTCTTTAGTACTAGGCATTACGGAAAATTTAGACCTCTCATCAGTGTAGCAACACATAATGAAATTGTTTGTACTTACACTGCTTTTTCGTTTTGAAGTTTACCTAACGGTAAACCGGCGCCAAGCTTGTGTGAATGCTCTGAAAAGGTAATTATTTGCATATCAAAGCATCTTCTTCCTGGCGATTAAATTTCGCGTTTGTAGCACGTCATCTTCGTGGTGTAACAATTTTAATGGCCAGGGGTGTATATGAAGAACAGCATTAGTGTAAATATTGAAAAGTGTTCTTTTGTGGGAACATCTCATTAGTTTGGTGTGAATGTGCGATGAGTTTGTGTGTATTTATGTGATATGTGTGTGTGTGTGTGTGGTTTTCTTTGCAGAATCGGGCGACAGACGAGCAATGACGAGAAGCATTTGCGCTGATTTTTTTAACAGGTTCAAACGGTGTAAGGTAGGTAGGCATGAAATTAGATGATCGTTTTCATGCAGCGTGGGATTCAGTGAAGGACAGTGTACGCAGTGATCAGACAATATCAACGCAGACCAACGAGAAGCTGAAAGCTGCCAATAAAACGAGGTCTTTGTGGTTTTTGAAAAATTGTTTGAACAAGTTCATATTGAATATAATGTATGTTCCATATGTTTTGCAGTAGTAGCAAAAGGACGATCTAGTTAAGTATAGTATAAATATACACTGATCACACAACAATTAGGGGATCCGTTGAGACATCTGGGTTCTTAAGTATTGTCATCGGCAGAATGAACTAAAATGGTTCGACGTCTTTTATCGGTTCTACGGAGTGGAGACAACAACATTACATCAACCGAGATATTAGTAACAACAGGAAGTTGCTGCCGAGGGCGTTGGTGTTGACTTGCGTTTACTGTAGCAAACGAATTATACAAGCACTTGAGTTTAGATAGCGAAGTGCGCAGATAGTGCAATGGAACAACGTGACATTCCCGAAGCTATGTCACGGAAAGCCATAGGAAGGTTGGAAGTGAGAGGCACATAGGGAGGTAGCCGCAGCTATTGGGGTGTACCAAAGTCTCATTTCTAGGACCTTGAAGCGATTTCATACAGCAGGAACTATTAAAGGAAGGCAAGACCTAGGTCGTCCACGGGTAACATTAGCAAAATATGTCATCTCCGGTTAACAGGCCCCTCGAGACAGGAGGCTGAATGCGACTCAGTTGCAACGCACCCTCCAAGGAATAACAGGATGTGAAATATCAACACAAAGAGTCGCAAATCGCCTTCGGAAATATAGCCTCTAGGATCGGAGGCCTATGGTAAATGTCCCATTAAAACTATAACATCGTTTATCCCACAGAAACTGGGCGAAGGAACATCAGGATTGAAGTCGTAACGAATAGCGCCTTGTTGAGTTCACAGATGAATCAAGATACTGTGTTCAGCTGAGTGGTTATTTCCTCATCTGGAGAGAACGTGAAACTCGGAACAATCTTGCTTACGTGCAGGAAACATCACCATATCATAGTGGAGGACGAATGGTGTGGACAGGAGTCAGTTATTGACGGGTGTATGGACGTCTATGTCATTCAGAAATGGAGTTTTCACTGCTCAGAGGTACAGAGACGAGATCATTTGACCTTTTATTGTGCTCTACGCTGGTACCATAGGAGATGGGCTCCTTGCGGTGGACGATAACACTCCTTCCCACTGGAGGACAACATGTTTGAAGCTGAGGGAGTTGAACGAATGGCGTGGATAAATTGTTCACCGGACCTAAACACAATTATTGAGCTTGGCAGACGCTCTGCAGCCAGATTAGCATCTTACCCAACGGTTGTAGAGCTGGATATTGCACTCTTGGAAGAATGACCAAATATCTCTCAATAGCTGATTGATAACCTCATACTGTCCATGTCACGCAGGTGTGCAACTGTACTGGCCGCCCGAGGTGATCACACACCATATTAGAGGGCACCGAGAATGACTTTCTATTATGGTAGCCTCATGGTGCGTCGCTCTAAGTAAACCCTATGTAAACTTCAAGTAAAGAGTTGAGCCAGCAAAATATCGTACTGTAACACACACAAATTACAATTGTAATATATACTATATGTAAATTTTGTGTGACGTCTCAAGAGAAGCCTTTGCCAATGGCCAAATTGATGCAAGCTAACGCTTGAACACAAGTGGCACGCAGAGTTCGAGACTTTTTTGCCTTCCATCGGATTGCATTGCAGCCTTGGCCTTCCTCGTCTTTCATCTCCCTCCTATGTACGTCTGCTCGATTACTGCACAACGCCGCTGCAAAATGGCCATGCGTACTAAGGCGCCCTGCTGTGGTGCTGGCGGCCGTTCGAGTTATCCCTAGATCGTAGGTATTTGCGTTGTTCTTCGCTTAAGTTACTTAAGGTAGTGTAAGTAGTTTTGTAAGCCTGATGAACAGTGTAGTTAAGTCCATTAGATTTACAAATATTTCAACATTTTGATTGCACAACAGCTAACTCGACATATACACAAGACGGCATGTTGTGATGTTGGACTTCCCATGCTGCATAAGGCTCCCGGTTGACAACAGCCTACCTTATGTCCATCTGGTTTACAGGTGTGTGGAACATTGACAGGTTGAGCAGCTTACATCTCGGTTGGACTCGGTGTGACCCTTTCCTTGTGACATGGCCATACCGACAGTGGTCCAGAAGTGAATCGGCCTCTTCATATAGTGTCTCTTGTGCAGTTGCCTATGCAGTCTGACAGCGTTGCCATCCCATGTGCCCAACACGGCGTGACATAAAGTGCCTCATCTTTACAGGTGGGTGGAGAGGTCTTTGGTCAACAGTACCAGCTGCTATCTGGTGTGACTGCACTCTTGCCCTTTTCTTGTGACGAGACCATAGCGACTGTGGTGCAGGACAGTGGGTGTACCACTGCAAGTGCGTTCTGACCTTTTTTTTTTCCTTTCTTTGCGGTGTCAGAACGATTGACAGTAGGACTATAAACGAATCGGCCTCTTCTTTTAGTGCCGACAGAGTGCTTGGGCAGTCGCCCAGTAGTGTAATGGCGTCGCCGTGTATTATGCTCGCTCACTCCGCGCTGTAGTAAGGCCTCCGGATAGAACTAAGTGTTGAGCCGTCACTCCAGATGCCTTCCGACGCCTTGCGGCGCGTGCCCTGCCTCCAGGGTGACGCTTGGCGAGAAAGCGGTCCCATTCAGCTTTGTTGCGCACTCGTGTAAGCTGTCAGCTGTCTCATAGTGCACAACCGGAATGGCCCTCTCAGAGCTGATTACAATTGTCCAGCAGTCAAGGCAAAATAGTTATCAGTACGGAACGTTATATCTACAATACTGGCCATTAAAATTGCTACACCAAGAAGAAATGCAGATGATAGACGGGTATTCATTGCACAAATATATTATACTAGAACTGACATGTGATTTCATTTTCACGCAATTTGGCTGCATAGATCCTGAGAAATCAGTACCCAGAACAACCACCTCGGGCCGTAACAACGGCCTTGATACGCCTGGGCATTGAGTTAAACAGAGCTTGGATGGCGTGTACAGGTATAGATGCCCATGCAGCTTCAACACGATACCACAGTTCATCAAGAGTAGTGACTGGCATAATGTGACGAGCCAATTGCTCGGCCATCGTTGACCAGACGTTTTCAGTTGGTGAGAGATCTGGAGAATGTGCTGGCCAGAGCAGCAGTCGAACATTTTCCGTATCCAGAAAGGCCTGTACAGGATCTGCTGAAATGTGGGGTTTCGCAGGGATCGAATGAATGGTAGAGCCACGGGTCGTAACACATCTGAAATGTAACGGCCACTGTTCAAAGTGCCGTCGATGCGAACATGAGGTGACCGAGACGTGTAACCAGTGGCACCCCATACTTCCACGCCGGGTGATAGGCCAGTATGGCGATGACGAATACACGCTTCCAATGTGCGTTCACCGCGATGTCGCCAAACACGGATGCGACCATCATGATGCTGTAAACAGAACCTGGATTCATCCGAAAAATGACGTTTTGCCATTCGTGCACCCAGGTTGGTCGTTGCGTACACCATCACAGGCGGTCCTGTCTATGATGCAGCGTCAAGCGTAACCGCAGCCATGGTCTCCGAGCTGCTGCAAGCGTCGTCGAACTGTTTGTGTAGATGGTTGTTGTTTTGCAAACTACCCCATCTGTTGACTCAGGAATCGAGACGTGGCTGCACGATCCGTTACAGCCATGCGTATAAGATGCCTGTCAACTCGACTGTTAGTTATACGATGCCGTTGGTATCGAGCACGGCGTTCCGTCTTGCCCTCCTGAACCCAAGCATTCCATATTCTGTTAACAGTCATTGGATCGCGACCAACGCGAGCAGCAATGTCGCGATACGATGAACCGCATTCGCGATAGGGTACAATCCGATTTTTATCAAAGTCGGAAAGGCGAGGGTACGCGAGGCATCACAACAATGTTTCACTAGGCAACGCCAGTCACTACTGATTGTGTATGATAAATCGTTTGGAAATGTTGTAGGTATCGCCACCGGCGCAAACCTTGTGTGAATGCTCTGAAAAGCTAATAATTTGGATATCACAGCATTTTCTCCCTGTCGGTTAAATTTCACGTCTGTAGCGCGTTATCTTCGTGGTGTCGCAATTTTAATGGCCAGGAGTGTACTTGTAGATGTAGACGTCCATAGTGGTTCAGAGAACATCGAGTGTAAAATTTTGTCTTACTTCTAGTGAAATCAATGGGACGAGATACCAATAAACAGAAACAATTGTTTTTTATTTGTTTTGTAATTATCCTTGGACTATGTTCAACTTATAAAATTTCATTTTTTTGTTTTATGAATGAGTGAAGTATGACTGGACGTAAGTGTTGGATGGACTGGGGCACCATAAATTTGCTGTAAACTTGTTTTGCGAATTCCTAGCGAACAGGCGGTCTAGCAAAAATCAAACAGAAATGTAGAATTGGACCATTCTATCTGACTGTAAACATTTTACTCAATTAGTGTGACGTAACTGCATGAGTTAGTTTCTTTTTGAACGCTGACACCACTGAATAAATGTTAAATGATTATGTAAACATATCAGAATGCACACTAAACTCTACAAGTTCCAGTTTGGAGTCGTCTCTATGGTGTTCAGTCACTTTTCCTTTTAGCAGTGAATGAGGACAGAATTAATGCATTAATAATTAACCTGTTACATTAGAAATGTTTTAGTTAATTTGGTATGTATGGATGAATGTGTCCCTAAATGTAGGCCTGAGTCGTGCCAACAACCTTGTAAGCTGGTTTACGCAGGATCCTAGCGAGTTAGGGAGAGCTGAATTGAAGTCTGCAAGTAGAATTGCGTTACGGAGGATAAGATAATAATCGTAGTGGAAACTGCATAAGAAGAGGAGACCAGATTGCAAGTTTCAAATTGCTTTTCCGATTGCGGAAATTCTAAGTTGCCATCTTCAAGTCTCTGAACATTTAAATATTACCATCTTAAGAGACTTGAAGATGACAATTTAGAATTGCTGAATCCGGTCTATAAAAGAAAAAAAAATTTGAAACTGGCGAACATGGCTTCTCCGCTTTTGCAGATTCCAAGATATTAGATCGCACCCCAGAATTTAATGATATCAAGCATATAGAACGATTAGAATTGTATAATTGTAAAGGTCATGTAGCCAATAGGTTTCGGCTTCACTTTGCGGTCCCTCCACTGTGGTAACACACGCAAATTACAATAAAGGATGTGAATATGTTGGATGAATGGGATACAAATAAATTGTCATGGTTGACTTTCATCCTACCCTTTCCAATTCCAATTTGAGCTGAACAGTTGTTAGGCAGGTGGAAACAGTTGTCTCACGAAACGAAATTTGTTTGTGATGGGAGGCTTACGAAAGAAGTCACTAAAATACGTGAAGTTTTCATGTGAATTATAAATATATGTTCATCAACTTGACGATAGCATGGTTTAAGCATAATTTCGTGAACAATGAGCGCTACAGATCTTCAATCTGTAGCCTTTCATTTATTTTCTAAGTTACCTGCATCAGTCTTGGTAATTATTGCCATTAATGTCACTAATTTAAAATGTAGGTACCAGTATTATTCATGTTAGCTTGGTGCACGGTGGCAATTTCATTTCAGGTGATAGGGGAAATTACCTTGCTCAGCAGGATTCTGTGCATAGCCTTCTCTGCAAATGTATTGTTCAGCGAGCTCTGCCGCAGCCGCAGCCGCTGCGACTGTCTGGGCCACCCAGGTAGTG
Organism: Locusta migratoria; assembly: GCA_026315105.1. Classification (NCBI taxonomy): domain Eukaryota; kingdom Metazoa; phylum Arthropoda; class Insecta; order Orthoptera; family Acrididae; genus Locusta; species Locusta migratoria. The sequence goes on along the minus strand of CM048744.1, from coordinate 176,734,506 downwards.
GGAAGAGGAGTACTTCAAAGAGAACGCAGCGGGAGCCGACAGTATGAGTCACTCCAGGTAGACCAGGGGCTGGTTTTGCAGAAATGGCTGTCAGCGGATGCAGGTGTTACACAATACTGCAGCGCCAGTCTCTTGGGACACGGTAAGTTCAATGTTCAAATGTTTGTGAATCTATGCGACTCAACTGCTTAGTTATTAGCTTACAAACTACTTCAGCTAAGCTAAACTAACCTAAGGACAACACATTCACCCATGCCCGAGGGAGGACTCGAACCCACAACGACGAACGGCCGCGCGCACCGCAGCACGGCGCCTCAGTGTGCACGGATATTCCACCACGGCGACACAGTTCTGTTCGTCTGATCTCGCTGGCGAGTTGGGTCAATGAACCTCCTCCAAATCAAGGGAAGAGAATTTTTCTGACTGGCGCGACGCGTCGTTTGAGGAGGCGTAATATTCCCGCCACTGCTCATAGTTTCTTGAGCGTCTGCCACTGGCCGCCTCAAAATAGTAACCTGAAGAACATACACTGCTGGAAATAGCAAGGGCCGCGATTGGCAACCATTTTCCCGCGAACGACCTGGGAGAGAGGAGATCTCTCTCTATCTCTCCTCAGCGCACGAACGCAGCTTAGGAAACTTACTTCTCCTTGAGTTTTTATTGATAACTGCTGCCGTATCTGTACGTCTCACGGATACCATGTTATGCCTGCTTTCACTCTGGTTCCTATGAGACAAACTCTTGTATATCTCTACATCAGATAAATTCCGATTCGAGCAAGTGAAGGACGTAGTTCTTTCAATCCAAAAAGTGTGGAGCTTATCTCATTGTGCAGTTATGAGCCCCATTTTAGATCATGCAATCAAAGTCATTTGCATTTTCTTTGCAGTCAACGAAATGACTTCTCAACCAGAATTTTGCTTGTTACAGATGCACACCGTCATCCTTCATAAATTTAAAATCTTTTGAGCAGGATTTTTCGTATTCTTATTTCAGCATACGGCAGGTTTAAACCGTAACTTCGATTACGACTATGCTTGTCTGTAACCACAAACTAGCCATTCTACAAGCTGCTACAACTACCACAACCGCCGCAGATATTGATATGGTAATTTGTCACCGCAACTGAAAGTAGAAAGCATGGTGGTTAAGATAAGTAACCGCGACTGTGTCAAATGATAAATATTTGTAATTTCTGCTACCAGTCACTTTATTCCTTCCGTTTAATCTTACATAAAGCTACGCGTTTCGAGCATTTTCTGCTCATCATCAGGCGTTGTTTGCATAAGGAAGTCATTAGATTACTTTATATTTCCTAATCTAAAGTCCGTTTGTTATTGTCGCTGCTGGTGGTAGTTGGGGACGAAGGGAGAGTGGAGGGTAGAGAATGTCCATAAATTGAAGTGCAGAGATATCTTCTGCTGCTCCTGGTGTCTGGTGTCATCATCTGTGTGGGATGCAGACAGTAATGCATCAGATGATGTGATGACATGGGCGTGTGGTTCACTTTCATTAAATATCAGTTGTGTACTTAAGAGTTTCGTGTTCCACAGTTCTGTCTGCATCACCGGCACAGTGGTGAAGCTGCTGCATGCATTAGATTAGTTCAAATTCAAATGTTCAAATGTTTGTTAAGCTTATGGGACTTAACTACGGGGTCATCAGTCCCTAAACTTACAAACTACTTATCAACTACCTTATACTAAAGACGGCACAAATATCCATGCCCGAGGGGGGATTCGAACCCCCGACCGTAGTGGCCGTGCAGACCGTGACTGGAGCGCCTCAGTCTCCTCGGCCACCGCGGCCGGCTTAGATTAGTTAGTATAAAGTAATCTTATGACTTCTGTGTGCGAACAACGCCTGATGATGAGCAGAACATACTCGAAACGCGTAGTTTTAATACTTTAGATTAAATGTAAAGAAATAAAGTGGCTGGTAGCAGAAATTACAAATATTTATCATAAAAACAATGTTTCTGATCTGTCTATAGTCCAATTCAAATTATTTGCTTGTTGACGTTCGTAACGTGGCGCTACAGTGTTGCCACACAGGCATCGGCTACCGCAACGCAACGCAAAAAAACACGGAGGGTCACTTTAAAAATACTGTTAATATTATTTTATGACGGGGGGGGGGGGGGGGGCAGGGGTCACCAAGAGTTAATGACGGCAATGCGAAAAGCTCTGTCGGCAGCAAATTTTAAGTGATCAGTGACTGAACTGCAGCAGAAGACGCGTTTTGTAGTTCTCAGTTTAATTCCAATTTATAACCTAACTAGCTGAATACCCAGTGTTGCCCGGGTATTTATTTATTTATTCCTCCCTTCAGTTGGTACTTCTCCTATTCCTTCTCTCTCTGTCCATCTCTGTTTTTCTAAAATCATATTATATTTGTCGGAGAATATTTAAGAAATAACGCTGTCTTGCATAATGTACAAAATTATAAGTGCAGTATCCGAACAAAGAAAGATAGTAGTCAAAATACAAATGACATATAATATTCATACGATCTCATATTTATTGAATTATTGTACAATTGTATAACTTTTCAGGTATATATTCATTTGTGTATGTGCTGTATGTCCGTAAAATCTCTTGGAAATGCAATTAGTAATGAAGAATTAACAGATTAAAAAACTTGGTGCGTGGTGGGGCGGTTTTCCATTAATGTTACTGTTTACGTGCTCATATCTCATGGACTACGTGTCGCACTGTGATACAATTGAGAATGTACATTCAACTATATGTGTGTGTACTGTCTGTAAAATGTCCTGCTCTTACAATTTGTAGTGTAGAAATTATAAATTGTAACGTCATACCGAAAGCCGTAGTTTTAGTGCATGCACAGTGAAATATGATTGTTTATGTACTCATATCCCATGAACTACGTGCCGTACTGTGATACAATTTAGAAAGTACATTTAACTATATGTGTGTATCCTGTCTGTAAAATTTCCTGCGGCTGCAATTTGTAGTGTGCAAATTATAAACTGTAATCTCATACCGAATGCCGTAGTTTTACTCCATAAACAGCGGAAAAGTAGTAAGCAAGAAACTTTTTTCCTTTCATCATTTTGCTATGGTTGTCAGCGAGAAAAAGTCTAATAAAGGTTTGAAATTCTGTAAGTTGCTAAGTACTCTCATGTGGTGTCGCACAAGTTCAAAGTGCGCGCCACCTACTTTCGCCGCGCGCCGCCATGCACGCACGGCGCGGCGTTCTTACGACGTCAGCCACGAGCGCCCTCTGCTACAACTCCGCTCGTGACCACCACTGAACGACATCGTTCACTTGGGACTGAGATAGGAACCAGCTAACACTTCGGGATCAGATAGGCACCAGTGAAGACTTGGCTATCGGACAGGCACTAGGCAGGCCTCTAGCTCAACTATGTATCAGCATTCTGCAGTACTGAGCTATGTAAAAGTTAAGTATTACTAAGTCTCTATGAAATATATATCTCGTTCTAATTTACTCTAGTGTTTCTAGTTTCTGCTGTCCTACTGGCAGGTCACCTTCGTACCTGCAAAAGCGTACATCCTTTATTCCTGTGTCGGTCTCTTTCTACTCGGCCACCGACACCTACGACGGAAACGAGACACAAAAGCGGTGACGAGGCTGGGACACAAAAGTGGCGACGAGGATGGGATACAAAATCTCATTCTCATATAGCGTATTTATAGTCTCGCAGCAATATGGGGCAGTTTTTTTGCGATCGCTACTGTTTATGACGTTATATCTTCTGAACCAAGTGTCGTATGTGATTCTTAACCCTACAGCAATTGTTAACTCACTGTATGGCATGTATGTACAAAATGTGGTTGAAATCGGTCCAGTTGTTTATGAGAAAATGAACAGCATTGTCGCTAAATGCTGCAGTTTTTCGCGCATCTCATTGTTTATGACGTCATGTCTAGTGAACTATGTATCGTACGTGATTCTTACACTTCCGGTGACCGTCCTCGTGGATTGAAGCTTACGTGTACAAAAAATTCATAAAGTTTGGAACAAAACTGTGGATTCATATGCAACACGTACACACAAACCCACAAATACGCAAACATACGGTCACTCGGCTTTATATATTAGATGACAACTGGTGTACTGTGTATCCGGAAACATGGCAATCAGCAGAATTAAATCAAGACTTCTTCTTTCCCGCGAATAAAACTTACATCTATAAGCAAACTCAAACAGAAACATTTCAGATGCAGCGCTAAAAGCAAACTGTAATTTCTCGCTACCTGAAAATATCGTCAGACTGGCTAGTGGTTACCTGAGCTGCCATGGCACGTACAAATCAGCGATCCTGCTTGCTACTTAAATAGAGGCTATTAATCCTTTCGGTCCCACATTATGAAATCAATTTTGAAAAAATTAAAATTCATTGTTTTCTGTATTAATACAGTTCAGTAAACATTAAAATATGTGTTTTAAAATTTTTGGTCGAATAATTGATTTTTTATGTCATGTATTTCATGCACAACACAGATGTTTGTATCGAGGTATTTTATCACTTCGACGTTATTTTGTTGATAGTTAAGACTGCCAGATCAATAATGCTAGCATAATCTTTGCCACAACACCAAAGACAAATCACTGCTGGAATCAAATAGAAGGAACCACACTCACGGGGCTGATGACCATTGCAGGTTTGTCCCCCTTAAATATACAACCAACTACAACCACACTCACACTCACACTCTCAGCCATGTACCGACGGCAATTTAACACAACCTTCAAGATGGACAGATTAATGTGGTTGCGTAGACTTTCCCGGCGTAGTAACTGATAATATTTATCTCGGGTATGCAGCCGGATACCGTCGTCAACCAGACAAGATATTTCAGCAGACCAACTGGCTGCCATCTTCAGGTGAGAGCGCAGAACACTAACTAGCCTGATTGGTTTAAAGCAGCTCCAGCAAGTGAACTGTCAACTATACAGTAATTTTAATAACTCTATACTTTCCGGCGAGTTAGTGTTCTGCGCTCTCACCTGAAGATGGCAGCCAGCTGGTCTGCTGAAATATCGTGTCTGGTTGACGACGGTATCTGGCTGCATACCCGAGATAAAATATTATTGGACAGATTAATGCCTCACAAGTGGCTACACGCCGTACCAAGCGACAAATTATGTACTAGAAGCATGTTGTTCATCAACAAAAATGCGACTTTAAGGATTGATGCACAAAATAAGGCAAAAATCAACTTTAAATACGTTGTTTTCCAGGAACAACACTGGAAATGAAAGGGATAACGAGACAAGCAGGTTCCGATGGAAAAAAAGAATCATAGGATGAAAAATAAGAGCGAATAAAGTAGGCAACACTACTATGAAACATATGTAACAAGGTATTCGACCTTAAACAATTCATTTAAGTTAATCAAAACAACAATAAAAGTAATTTTAATTTATAAATTGAAACAATTACAGATAACGGGGTTCGAACCACGAAATTCAGCACGTGAAGCTATAACTTTACTACTGCACTATGCAGTCACTTCCTAATTCACTTCTAACTCAGTACACCCCCAGTAACAACTCTGATTTGTAGGCTTCGGAGAGCTAGTTTTCACGTAAATCACACGAAGCTTCTCTAAATGTAAGCTGATATATGTGGTATGATACTTGCCTGGGTGACATTAAATCAGGGCTTGCACGAAAAAATTCAGTAGCGTGTGCTTTCTTGCTGTGCATGAGTTCGTATTCCTGCAGCACCATTGTCCGTTTCTTGTTTTTTGTAGTGTTGTCATTAAGTGCTGAAATGTGAAATAAAAAGGGCAGACCTGTGAATCGGCATCAAAGCAAATCAAGAAAGAGAGTCAGATATGGAAATGGAGTTGAATTGACCATTTGTGCGCTCTGATTGCTTTAAAGCAGCTCCAGTACGTGAACTGTCAACTATCCAGTAATTTTAATAAGACTATACTTCCTTGTTCTGTTAGTTAATGTACTTTACGATAGCTACGGTCTGCGTCTCGTAGTAAATGTTTTTTCTCGATTTTTCGTGATAATCTTTATATATAAAAATTGAGGTGTTTGTGCCTATATTTCACTCTGCAGTCAAAACTACACATCGCAAACGAGTAGTGTTTGTATGTGGTGTAGGTATCAGTCTCCTATTGTGCACTATGGTGGTAGAGGTTTGATAACGATGAGGGAGTGGAAGATTTGGAAGTTGAAGTATACCGGATGATCAAAACGTCAGTATATATTTGAAAACTTAATAAATCACGAAATAATGTAGATAGAGAGGTAAAAATTGACACACATGCTTGGAATGACATGGGGTTTTATTATAAAAAAGAAAAAAGTATTGCTGGACGCGTGAAAGATCTCTTGCGCGCGTCGTTTGGTGATGATCGAGTGCCGGCTGCGGCGGCCGAGGGGACTGAGGCGCTTCAGTCACGGTCTGCACGGCCAATACGGTCGGGGGTTCGAATCCCCCCTCCGGCATGGATATTTGTGCCGTCCTTAGTTGTAGGGAGTTCATAAGTAGTTTGTAAGTTTAGGGACTGATGACCCTGTAGTTAAGTCCCTTAAGCTTAACAAACATTTGAACATTTTGATGATCGAGTGCTCAGCCGCCACTTTCGTCATGCTTGGCTTCCCAGGTCCCCAGACCTCAGTCCATGCCATTATTATTGGCTGTGGTGTTACCTGAAGTCGCAAGTGTATCGTGATCGACCGACATCTCTAGGGATGCTGAAAGACAACATCCGAGGCCACTGCCTCACCATACCTCCGGAAATGCTTTACAGTGCTGTTCACATCATTATTTCTCGACTACAGCTGTTGCTGAGGAATGATGGCGAACATATTGAGCATTTCCTGTAAAGAATATTATCTTTGCTTTGTCTTAATTTGTTATGCTAATTGTAGCTTTTTGTTTTATTGTAATAAAACCCCATGTCATTCCAAGCATGTCTGTCAATTTTAACCTCTATCTACATTATTCCGTGATTTATTAAGTTTTCAAATTTATACTGACTTTTTGATCAACCGGTATAAAATTCCATGTGCAGGTGTCAATATATTGCTCTTCAGCAAAAACCACGCAATGCAGACGAACGATCTCTCTGTGTTGTTGGAGTACAAAGTCTCCCGTTGTACACCATAGCAGTTTCGTGTCAATATCATTAAGAGGGTGGAAGATATAGTGATTGAAAGTCGTCAGTTTATATAAAAATCTAACCGAAGACCAGCGATGACTTATGACACTACAACAGGAAAGAGGATATATACAGCGAAACGTGATGCACATTCATCAGTTGTTTTTTCTGCAAACGAATAAAGAAAAATAAGTGCATATTGCAGCTTGAAAAGTTCCAAAACAGATGCCAAAGGGTAAGAAAGAAATTTCGCGTTCTCGATTCGTTTATAAAAGGCAGCAAACGGCGTTGAAAAGCGAATCTACAGACGATAGAAACTTGAATTTTTTAAACGTTGTTTGTCTTACACTGTAGACATCAGCGATTTTTCGATTTTCCCATCCCTAAGGGGGTGAAATAGGGAATGAACAGGTTTTTGAAAATACGTTACTATTAAAGCAATTCTGAAACAAGAAATACAAAACTTCGGATTCAGATATTTGATTGGTTGGAAATTCGAGCATTAAGCGTGTGAAATAAGGAAAAATCTAAGGGTGCTACTAAGACTATTTTGATTCTAGAAATGCAAAAAAAAAAAAAAAAAAAAAAAAAAAAAAAAAAAAAAAAAATTGGATTTGGAACCATGGTTAGAATTTTGAAAAATGTGTTTCGGAATGTTTTGAATTCTGCCATCAATAGTGAAATAGGGGGTGGCAAGTTGTATCAAAACACTTGATTAGGAAAGCATTTTTATAGCTAAATCTGTGAAAAATTACATTCAGAAGTAGAAACAACCAAAACCAGAGCTTCCAGTCTACGCAGCGGGAATTAAGCCAGTAAGCATATAAAAAAAAGTGTCTTCATTTTATTTGATTTCCCCTTTTCTGCTAAATCACAAATTTAAGAAGTAATTATTTCTCAAGGTAGTGTTCTAAATAGAGCCTTGTCTGTAGAGGTAAGTCTCGTTTGACTGAAAATACCAGTAACTGGTAGTAAAGACAATAAAGCAACCTACACATCTGGTTATGACATTCGCATGTTGATGCCACTGCGCGCATATAACAAACACGGTGCATTACAACACCTCATTCGGTCAAATTTAATTTGTAAGTAAAACTAAACAGCAACCACGTAGCAGAAATAAATATTTACGCTTGAAATGAGGCCTTGTCTAAGACCCCGTTATTGTTTTTCTAAAAGCTAATCATCACAAACCTTCTGAGAACTTTAGACGAAGTTCACTCAAACAGCAACATGTCTGCTGTATACTGAGAATGATGTTTACTTTAGCTTCACGAAAGAAACATTGCATGATTATTTCGCACAAAGATGAGAAGGTGTATAATTTTGGAGTTAAGATGTCGCAGACCTTGAGATGTGTACTGTGATAGTAATGGGGTAGAGGCATTATTACACCTGTTTAGACACATGTAATGTGGTGCGACAAGTGCAATTTAGCGCATGCAACCGCAGGCGTAATGTTTCTTAAAGAGTACGGTTAACTATTACGCTGTTTCACGGCTACAGAAACATCCAGAGTGAATTATGTTGTGTTGTCAGGAAGAAAAAGGAAATCTCTGTGGTGAGTGTAGTTACTTAAGCGGTCGAGATTTCCTCCTCTGAATTTGACAATGGAGACTTATAGAGGGATCCTGACGGATGTCCCTTGATCGATAAGACTACTCACCATTCACTCAGTATTTCACAGGCTGTTGTCTGTGTAACCAATAATGTAGAAGTGAACTTGTACTAATCAGTGTTGCGGGATAAATACAAAAAAATCTATAACTAACACCTGTGGATAAATTCGATTTTTTTACAGATGGTGCAAAGCACAAATACTATCGGCTTGCTCTGCAACTACATTTGATCGGGAGATGTTCAGAATATGAACGAAATCAACAAACACAGTACAAGCTGGAGGCCCGTGGATGTATCACCTGTTATAACTGCCACTTTAAATTTTAATGTAACTAGTGATATGTATCAACAGAGGATAATGTACAAGATTTTAGAAGCCATTTGTAAAATGCATTGGATTATCACGGTTTTAAAAAGGCTAATAGTTTCATAATGGACGGTAGAGTCCGAAACTAGTCACTGACTTCAAAATTGTGCAACTGTGACGGACAAAATAAATGTTTTTACAATCACAGTAAAGACAAATGCGTCAGTATACTGCAGCCTTAAAAATGTACTACATGAATATTTTACTGTCGTTGATTTATTACCATGTGATATCACGCCAAGATTTCATAAAGTTGCTATTTCTGCCTATTATTCTTTTCCCTTTTACGTTTGTTTTTCTGTCAACCCTTGATATGTCTACCAATCATCTCCATATTGAGTTAATGAAAAACACTCAGAAACTTATTTAAGCTACAGTGGGATATTAATTCTGAATACCGCTTTTACTTTGCAAAATGAACTCAACGCCAGTTTCACAGTTTGAGCTAAACACCATTGAACAATTGCTCCAGTCACTTTCAAACTACTTTGTCATGCTATTGTCTATTTCACACTGATAAACAGAGGACTTATTCCTGAAATTTTACAAGCAGGCTCCATTATAACCTTGTGCGGCGTTCGTTTCATGTAGTGAACGTCACAGTAATTATTGTTTTCCATGTTTTTACGAGCAGTATCATCCTGATTCGTCGAGTGCACCATAGATAAGAAATAATATTTGCATAAATAAACAGTACTCTAGTGGTTTCAGTTATACAAAACTGTACCCTGTTTCCAGTCTCCTGAAGAATAGAAAGCTTCCTTCTTTTTCCAGACTGGAGATTTCGAAAAGATCCAGAGATCTTGCTATGAAAGTAAGCGCTTACTGGCTCAGCCACAGAACCCTCAGTAAATCCGCCCATAAAATGTTCATGAGCAGGCCTAAAATTTTCAATCTGGATTTTCTCGAAAACGCTCGAAAAATGCTTCTTCCTGTTTACATTACGTTGAAGACCTAGAAATACCGTACACACCATCTTAGTATAAATCAGACTGGTGAGGGACTGTTTGTACAGTCTCCTCGTAAGCCATTATTCACGACATTCTTTGTTGCAGAAATGTAAGAAGTCCAGAAGGTATACAGAAGAGCTTCAGTTGGTTTTAGGGGAAGAAGGAGGTGTAGGTACTGGTAGAATCAAAGTTCAGAAAGCAGGTAGCCCTCCCATTCAGTTCTGGCAACTAAAGTTAATCAGGCCACATGAATTTCTCTACAAACTTATATACTTGTGTATGTAGCTAGAGTGTAGCTACAGAGAAGAAAAAGTTAGAAGTAGGTTAGTTTTATCCTTTGAATTTTTTAGTCAAGCAAAATATAGCAAGTTTGAAATTCAAGATTTTTATGCCGCTGACATTACAAGGTCAATGAAAGCGTTCATTTGTCAACAGATAATATTTGTGTTTTAAAAGCGATTAATATAGTCTAGGTGTCCTTTTTTGAACTCTTCTGTTTTTGTTTCATTGAATCACACGTTCAGTAACTACAAATACAACTGATTCAGTCGGTGACGGGAAAAAATGCACATTGATTCTTTTTTTATTAATGATAAAAATTTTCTCACATTGAGCATTAGCATTTGTTTCGTCAGACAACACCAGCAGCAACATTTTTTTATTTAATTTGGTTTTATTAGTTTAGGTGCACTACGACGCCATTTTAAATCGTTTTATATAATTAATAGACCTTATTGAATGTCATAATTCGAGATTTTATATGCAAAACGGTAAATTTATTTTGTAATTTTGATGTTTACCGATTTTTGAAATTTCTCGTTTGCCAATAGTAAACAAAATTAACTAATCCATTTTAAAAAGGCTGTTTTAAATTCATGTATCTCAGTTAAAATAAAATACTGAGCTAAGCTACTGTTATATATCACACAGTACATTTGCTTTGATCTCCAGATTGACCAATCTTATTTCATCTTTAAGCGAATCTGCACCATTAATAAGAGAATTATGCAAATTTTTGATAACTTTCTCTGTTCGGGAACAATCTGGAGATCAAAGCATCTGTTCTATGCGATATGTAACAGTAGCTTAGCTCATTGTTTTATTTTAACTGAGCTTACATGAATTTCTCACATTGATTATTTAATTTCGTTTAATATTTGTAAACTGAAAGTTTTGAAAAATGCTAAACATCAAATTACAAAAGTTTACTTTTTTTTATGAAAATATCAAATTATGACAACCAATAAGGTTGATTAATTATATTATGCAATGTGACGCTAAACAAATGAAAATGGTGACGTAGTGTGCGGAAACTGGTTGTGTATTTAAAGAATACAAATGAAATGACTGTTGGCTATCGATTCATATTTCTCAAAAATAAATGAACCTTCGACTTTGTTACAAATGGAAATGAGACATCCCAAACTATGGCAATTATAGAGGGATAAAGCTGATATATAGCACAATCAAGACCTGAGAAAGGAGCAATGAGAAGAGCCTGCGTCTAGGAACAGGAGTATGCGAAGAACAGTTCGGATTTATGTCGGGAAGAGGAACAACAGACGCAATATTCGCATTAAGGCACGGAGGAATACAGCCTAATCGTCATACGGCCTTTATTTGTCTGGAGAAGGCATTCGACAAAGTGCCCAGGCAAACGATATGGTCGTGTATGAGTAGTAAACGCTTCCAGAAAAAAGAAAAATGTTAGAGCTGGAAAACACATGTATGAAGGTGCGATGACATAAGTCAGGAGCAGTGGAGGTACAACTCACATTTCTTATTTCACCTTGTAATAGGTGTATTAACCAAATATGTGTTCTTTCCAATTTAAGTTGTTTGTAATTGTTACTTCTAGATATTTTTAGTTGAATTTACGGCCTTCATAAAATTCTCTTTACCGAGCGAGGTGGCGCAGTGGTAAAACACTGAACTCTCATTCGGGAGGATGGTGGTTCAAATCCACCTCCGGCCATCCAGGTTTATGGTTTCCGCGATTATCCTAAATCACTCCAAGCAAATGCCGGGATGGTTCCTTTGAAAGGACACGGCCGATTTTCTCCCACATCCTTCCCGGAAAATAGGAGAGTAAACTTCTTCTCTAATGACCACGCTGTCGACGGGACGTTAAACCCCAAGCTTCCTTCCTAAATTCTCTTTAGAGTTTAATATGTACATTAAAGAAACAGCTTGGTTTATAGTTTACGAAAAAACTGAAACCAGGTTGGAAAAATTTACCACTTCAGATGCTATTTCGGCGCACTGAAAAATTAGAAGCAACGTGTACGTAGACAGAAATGATAGCGTGTCACTGCTAAATGATGACGGTTGGCTTTAGTACATATTGTAGCATATGTAGATTACTAATCGCTATCAGTGCAAATCCTTCATTTGTTGCTTAGACTTGACAGTCGCATTAAATTAAAAATTCGTCATCTTAGAATCCTCGTCATCTTCTACATCTACATACATAGTCCACAGTCCACCCATAGGTGCGGTAGCGGAGGGTAGTTGGTATCTCTACCAGTTACTTGCTTTCCTGTTCCACTCCCATATAGAAATAAGGGAAAAATGAATGCTTGTATGCATCCGAATGAGTCCTAATCTCTCTGATCTTATCTTTGTGGTTATTACGCGAAACGTTAGGTTGGCAGCAGTAGAATAGTTCTGCAGTCAGCTTCAAATTCTGGCCCTCTAAATTTCCTCAACAGTACTTCTCGAAAAGGACGTCGCCTTTCCGCCAGCGACTCCCATTTGAGTTCCCTAAGCATGTCAGCAACACTCGCGCTTTGATCTACCAGTATCAGACCTAGCCGGCCGCCTTTGAACTGCCTCTTTGTCCTTTAATCCGATCCGGTGAGGATCCCAAACATTTGAGCAATACTCAAGACAGGGTCGTACAAGCGTTTTATATGCGGTCTCCTTTATAGTCGAATCACATCTTCCCAAGTCGACCATTCGTCTTCCAGACGACTGTCCTTATACACTTGCTCCGTTTCATATCGCTGTGCTGTTACGCCTACGTATTTAACTGACGCGACTCTGTGAAGCAGAACACTACTAATGCTGTATTCGAACATTACGGAATTGTTTCTCCCACTCACTTGCATCAAATTACATTTTTCTACATTTCGAGCTAGTTGCCATTCTTCACACCATCTAGAAATTTGGTCGAAGTCATCCTGCACCCTACGGCAGTCATTAAAAGACGACATCCTCCTTCACACCACAGAATTGTCAGCAAACAGTCGTAGATTGCAACTCACTCTGTCTATCAGACCTTTTATATATATAGTAAGGTAGTACAAACTCGATATAGGTACAATTCCGATCAACAGAAAGTTTCGCTCCATTTGTCAATCTTGTAGTGTTGGTAGAACTTGCCTTTGTGTTGCGTTGTAGAGTAGCAGGTATCTACAGCTCCTCCTGTCTTTTCCAAGAATACAGAATACATCACTTTGTGCTACGGAGATATAAATTTTTCGACGTTAAGAGGTAAGTGAAGCTAGTTAGTTTAACGCTCTCTTATAAATTTTGTAGTCAAGTGTGACTGGATTCGCTGCCAAAAATGCAATGTTTAGTACCACAAAGTATTCGTTGGTGCTCGAGGGAAAAGTGCTTTCTATGTGGGATCAAAATTGTACCAGGAAGTGATCACAATTGTACCTTGCACATTTTCGATCGATTTTTTTCAATTCTGTAAACTTTTTTGTGTTTATACCAATATTTGTAATTGTGTAATGTCTGTGTTACATATTCATTAAACATCCAACAAGTGCCGTAGTTAAAATTATTTCCTTTAGTCAATATATTTCCATTAATTTTGACAACATTGTCACAGGAGAAAACAGCGATCTATTTGGTATGATCAATATACAAAAAACAGTCTTGATCGCAGAAATTAACAGTTTCAATTAACCGGTTTCGACCTGATGTAGGTCATTTTCGGAATTACAAATAGCCCATGTGGCTATGTGGCCAGTGCTGCACTCGGCTGGGCTGGGCTGTCCTGGGCTGCTCTGCTGCCGGTAGGTAACTAGCAGTTACAAGAACAGTTACCTACGGGTAGGTAACTAGCAGTTACAAGAACAGTTACCTACTGGCAACAGAGCAGCCCAGGACAGCCCAGCCCAGCCGAGTGCAGCACTGGCCACATAGGCTGCTTGTAATTCCGAAGATGACCTACATCAGGTCGAAACCGGTTAATTGAAACTGTTAATTTCTGCTATCAAGACTGTTTTTTTTTTTTTTTTTTTTTTTTTTTTTTTTTTTTTTTTTTTTTTTTGTATATTGAATATATTTCCAGTTACAGTAACATTTGTCCGAAATGATCGCAAATGTACCACCTTACCCTAATCTAATTCCTTCAGCATCGCCTCATTTTTAGTTTACATTGCATTGCCCTTGTTCTCTCTTGTTAACGTTTCTTTTGCATCTTTCTTTTAAGGCACTGTCCATTCCGTTCGATTGCTCTTCCTAGGTTATTGTCTACAGTTGTGATGCCGACAGGGAGAACGATCGGCCGATGGCTGGAGCCGTTCGGAAAGCGTTGACCCGTGGCTTGCGGATAAGATTTCCGCCAGCCTCTGGAGAGGGCGCAACAGTTTCTGTGGGAGCGGCGGAGGCGGCGGCGGTGTCGCCTTTCGGCTACCTGTGCGGCGCGCACTTCCTGCTGCGCCATTGTCCGGCCGTCCTCGCTCTTGTTGCGCGTACCGCTGCGCAGTGAAAAACGAGCGCCACCGCGGGGGTGGCGGGGGTGATTTAGGGCGGGCGCGGATTACGCAGGCTCCGGTTGCGACATTCAGCCGCGACACTGGGGGTACTTCCGGCCGCCAGCGCGAGCGCGCGAGGTGCCACTGCCCGCCCAGGACAGCTTTGTCAGCGCGGCAGCTGCCACCGAGGCGGAGGTCCCAATCTAACAGTGTACAGTAGAAGCCGGTAGGTAGTATGGTATGCAGAAACAAAAACATGACAAGGTAATGATGCCAAAGCTATGATTTAAAAGAAGCTCTGTAATCCTGGGCTTGGCTTGGTCGGGGGAGAGATTAGACTCATGGTTGGATTGATGACAGGCCATGGGAAAAAAAAAAAAAAAAAAAAAAAAAAAAAAAAAAAAAAAAACAAAAAAAAAACGCGGTGGAGGAGCCGAGAGGTCTAAAGCGTCTCGCTGCGGAGCGCGCGGTTGCTCGCCGTGGAGGTTCGAGTCCTCCCTACACACACTCCGATTTATCGTACGACCAACAAGATGTCCAAACGAACCAACAGATTGGTAACAGCCTACAAACGTTCCGACCAACTGCACGCAGCGCCACCCTGTTCTGCTGTCTGTCTGTCGAACTCTTTTTGTTTTCGCGTGTTCGCTGTGCAGACGACCTCAGGCATGGAAGTTGGGCGGGAAGCACTATATACCGTACAATTTGTCGGGTGAAGGGGTGGGGGAATCGGAGATCGGGTGGTCACGCACAACCAACCGGCCTACAAGGAAAGATGGTCGGGTAGCGCCTAAAACCACCCAATTTATCGGGTGACCAACGAATTGGTCCAATAAATCGCATCGTGTGTAGGGCCCTTAACAGTGTATAGTAGAAGCCGCACGAGACGAGATGTTCCGGTAGTATGGTATGCAGAAACAAAAACTTGGCAAGGTAATGATGCCAAAGCCACGATTTAAAAGAAGCTCTGTAATCCTGGGCTTGAACAGGAGAGAGATTAGACTCATGGTTGGATTGATGACAGGCCATGGGAATTAAAAAAAAAAAAAAAAAAAAAGCCGCCACGGTGGAGGAAATTTTGTACAATTTACCATTAAAACAACAGGAGTGTCTCTGTCTGTATAAAACTTCGTTTAGTGTACGGTAGAGGGTACTTAACATACGAACTTTGACAGAATGAATAGGTTAAGCTTATGGGACTTAACTACGGGGTCATCAGCCCCTAACTTACAAACTACTTATCAACTACCTTATACTAAAGACGGCACAAATATCCATGCCCGAGGGGGGATTCGAACCCCCGACCGTAGCGGCCGTGTAGACCGTGACTGGAGCGCCTCAGTCTCCTCGGCCACCGCGGCCGGCATATCTTGATAAATTTTTGCACACACGACACTTATACCAAGACGAAGATCACAACATACATACATGTTCGTATTGTAGATGACAGAGGGTGCCTTGCAAGAAACATTGCCGAGAAAGGGAAAGGTGGAAACGAATAGAGACTTGGGATTGCAAGAGACGAATGCAGATAGCGGGCCGGCCGCGGTGGCCGAGGGGACTAAGGCGCTCCAGTCACGGTCTGCACGGCCACTACGGTCGGGGGTTCGAATCCCACCTCGGGCATGGATATTTGTGCCGTCCTAGTTCGTAAGTAGTTCATAAGTAGTTTGTAAGTTTAGGGACTGATGACCTCGTAGTTAAGTCCCATAGACTATACAAAATTTGAACATTTGCGCAGATAGCGGAGGAAAGGGGAGGTGGACTAGAAGTATAGAAGGCCGCGGTGGAGTAGCCGAGCGGTGTAAAGCGTCTCGCTGCGGAGCGCGCGGTTGCTCGCCGTGGAGGTTCGAGTCCTCCCTGGGGCATGGGTGTGTGTGTTGTCCTTAGGTTAGTTTACCTAGGTTTAAGTAGTTTGTAAGCTACGGACTGATTACCACGCAGTTTGGTTTGATAGATTTACAAACATTTAAACCTTTCTGAATTTCAAAAAACACCTACATACATTGGGAATAACAGAAGAGGACCCTAAATATAGGATCTGTAATGATGGTGATGAAACTGCATCACATGCAATCTTAGATTGCATTGCATTGGAGAGCTTACAAACTACTTATGACTAGATTACACTAAGGACGGCACAAATATCCATGTCCGAGGGGGGATTCGAACCTCCGACCGTAGTGGCCGTGCAGACCGTGACTGGCGCGCCTCAGTTCCCTCGGCCACCGCGGCCGGCTTTTGTGCTCCCTGGCAATACGTACGCTACTGACAACTCAGTAAACCGCAACATCATATTGGCTATTTTCTTTTATTTTAGAGAAGCACAAATAGAAAAGTATAGGCATAGTACGAAATTCGGAAACAAATACAAACTACTTACAAACTAGCTAATACTAAGGACGGCACAAATATCCATGCCCGAGGGGGGATTCGAATCCCCGACCGTAGCGGCCGTGCGGACCGTGACTGGAGCGTCTCAGTCCCCTCGGCCACCGCGGCCGGCCACACTCGAAGAAATTGCGATTCAAAAATATTCAAATGTTTGTAATTCTATCGGACCAAACTGCGTGGTTATCAGTCCGTAGCTTACTTAAACTAAACTAACCTAAGGCAACACACACACCCATTCCCCAGGGAGGACTCGAACCTCCACGGCGAACAACCGCGCGCTCCGCAGCGAGACGCTTTAGACCGCTCGGCTACTCCACCGCGGCTGGAAGAAATTGCGTCTAATAAAGAACTGGTAAAGGGACTCCTTGCACTGTTCAAGGGCATTGGTTGGCTTTACTAGATATACAGGCAGCGATACCGCACAATGAACGTAGTTTCGGTGCGGGCAGTGGCGGGTTGGACCAAAACTGTTTTGGCTTCCCTGATAAAATCAATCAATCAATGGTATGCAGACAAGTGTGAAAATTATACAACTATAATCCCTCGAGCATGACGCTGCCTTCTAATTGACAGCACCTTCAGCGCGACACTGTACCTTGTGTCCCACCATTGCCATAAATGCTATATATAATGAGGTAATGGAAGGAGATATTTGGAGATAGAATTAAAGTTTAGGGTGAGGGAATAAAAACCTTGTAGTTTGCTGATGACATAGTAATTCTATCAGAGACAACAAAGGACTAGGAAGATCAGTTGAACTGAATGGACAGTTTCTTGAAAGGAAGCAGTTAGAGAGGTGAGAAAATTTGGGCCGGCCGCGGTGGCCGAGGGGACTGAGGCGCTTCAGTCACGGTCTGAACGGCCACTACGGTCGGGGGTTCGAATTCCCCCTCGGGCAACATTTGAACATTTTAAGAAAATTTGGATTTCATTGTCGAGCAGCAGTCCATAATCGACACATCACGCAGGTCAGTGACAAAAGACGCCTCGCTTGGTATAAGGAGGGTAATTATTGGACTATTGAACAGTGGAAAAACGTTGTGTGGACTGACGAATAACGGTACACAATGTGGCGATCGGATGGCAGGGTGTGAGTATGGCGAATGCCTGGTGAACGTTATCAGCCAGCGTATGCAGTGCCAACAGTGAAAGTCTGAGGCGGTGGTGTTATGGTGTGCTCGTGCTGTTCATAGAAGGAGCTTGCACTACGGACGAGGGTTGGAATCCCCCTCGGGCATGGATATTTGTGCCGTCCTTAGTATTAGCTAGTTCATAAGTAGTTTGTAAGTTTAGGGACTGATGACCCCGTAGTTAAGTTCCATAAGCTATACAAGCATTTGAACATCATTTTGAAGGAGCTTGAAACCCTTGTTGTTGTGCATGGTACTATCACAGCGCAAGCCTACAATGATGTTTTAAGGATCTTCTTCCTTCCCACTGGTGAAGAGCAATTCGGAAATGGCGATTGGATCCTTCAACACGATGGAGTACCTGTTCATAATGCATGGCCTGTGTTAGAGTGGTTACATAACAATAACATCCCTATAATGGATTGGCCTCCACAGAGTCCTGATTGAATCCAATAGAACAACTATGGGATAATTTGGAACGCCGACTTTATGTCACGTTTCACCGACCTATATCGATACCTTTCTTTAGTGCGGCTCCCCGTGAAGAATTCGCTGCCATTCCCCAAGAAACCTTCCAGCACCTGATTGAACGTATGCCTGCGGGAGTGCAAGCTGCCGTCAAGGCTAAATGTGTGCCAATACCATATTGAATTCCAGTGTTACCGATGGAGGGCGCCACAAACTTGAAAGACATTTTCTGCCAGGTGTGCGTATAGTATTCGCGTATAGTGGTATACATGTGAAAAAGTGCGAACGTTTTTCTGAATGTTTGCGAATCATGTAACTGCTGCGGGAGTTGGATACCAGCCAGCTATTCAACTAGTGGGATGAGGAAAATTGCCTGAAAACCACTTCTAGGGTATCCAGCACACCGACCCAAGTCGGTAATCCACCGGGTGGATCTGAACTGGGGCCGACATATGCAGGGTGTCCTACTCAACTGTTTCACCCCAGATATCTCTGAAACTACAAGAGGTATTGAAAAACGACTTTTACGGTCATGAACGTATGGAAGGGACTTATTAAAGTAGGTACTATGAGACACTCTAAAACGTGAAGCAATATTATTTTCAACAAAAACTTATGTTTTTTTTTTAATGGATAACTGATATTATTTCTTAAGCAATCGATAGGAAGAAACATAACAAAAATAATGGCGTCGGTTGCATTGTGACGCGTCAATTACATCCGAAGAAATTGCGGAGCGAAATTGACGTTTGAAATACATGAGGCGCGGTGCTAGCTCATGTCCGAGGCTCTAGCAGCGCGCCTCATGTATTTCAAACGTCAATTTCGCTCCGCAATTTCTCCGGATGTAATTGACGTGTCGCAATGCAACCAACGCCATTATTTTTGTGATTTTTCATCCTATCGATCGTTTAAGAAATAATATGGATTATCCATTTAAAAAAAAACATAAGTTTGTGTTGAAAATAGTTCTTCACGTTTTAGAGTGTCTCATAGTACCTACTTTCATAAGTCCCTGCTGTACGTTCATGACCTTTAAAGTGGTTTTTCAATATCTCTTGTAGTTTCAGAGATATCTGGGGTGAAACAGTTGAGTGGGACACCCTATATACACTGAATCACTTGCGAAAATGCATTCACCTTACGTATCTTGTGTAGGCTATATTTAGGTAGTTTATTTGATGATATATTTACCGTTAGTAACAGCTACACCCTAGGAATTCGAGTAACAAAACTGTGAAAGTGCCTGGATTCAAATTGACAGTAGCTAGAGGTAGAAATCGATATTAAATTACCGTTTCCATTCCAACATATTATTCAAATTGGAGAGCAGCTCGTCTACTTACGAACAAATGTATTCGTGCCAGCGCTAGGCTGACGATTCTGGTTGGGGAGTTGAGTTATAATGTTAGAGTACGAGACATCCGTTTGGCGTTGCACCTCCTCGTTTGTATTTCGACTCGCCATTTGTTCGGCAAGCAAATGAAATTGCGGGTTCAGCTCCTGGTGGCGCTACCGGTGTATGAGTAATTGTGTGTGTGGGCTTTGAGGCACGAGAGACGACCCCTCATCGGACACGCACACCCACCACGCGTGTCCAAGAAGTATGCGGACACGCCAGCTCCTCGCTTCACGCTGCATTCCGTCGGAGGCGGGGAAAGCACCTCGCAAATAATACACGCGGGACGTTGTTATTGTGTAACGCGAATTTATATTAAGTGCCGTTCGTTTATGTATAAACCGCAGTCTGGAGCTGGGAGACGCTGTAATTTACGACCAATGGGGCCTAGAGGCGCGAATCGACTGTCGACGTAATGGATGGGCCCTGGGCACAATTAGGCGCAGACACCCGCTGATTATGCAGACAAGAAGTCGCCCGGGCGGCACGTCCTCCTTTGCTGATATCTATCGTCGGAGCTGGTTGTAACATTACTGTAATCTGAATAAATGGCCACCAAAGCGAAAGGAGTCTGATAGTCTGTGCTCCGAGACAGAAAAAAGTCGTAACTGGTTTAGGAACAACGAATACGAAATTAAAATGTCTCTTGTACACCTTGTTTTTCAGAAATGCCATAAGGAACCACTGTATCAATTAATTGAACCTGTAATGGAAACTTGAAAGTAGGCAGCCATACATAGGTTGAAGTTCATTATTTATGGATTTTTAGCGTTATTTTTGTGAATCTGAACGTGTATCCGCCTTATAGCTTTATTTTGTATGTGAAAGTCATTCATGATCGATAATCTCAGTCCATGTTTGTAACTACTGCACATTATAATGTCTTTGCAACTGCGCTGTAGCCATTGATCTCTATAAAAACTGGATGTATAACTCTGGCATCTGAGCATAGAACTACGTCGTGCCTGCACATTCAGATGTTTTCCACACGTTTTCGCATTATCCGCCATGTTTAAATTTGGCATACTAATTTCTATCAGTTATTACGTGACAAAGAATTGCTTGCTTACCTCTTAATTTGAAATTTATGTTAATACGCGATGTAACAGGCTAATATGGAAGCGTAATCGAAACGTATTTTCTTCTCGTTTTCTTGTAATACTTCATAGCAGGCATATTTGAATTTTGCAAGAAACGAAATATGAACATCTATGGCTGGCACGCTTAGACAACTGAAGTTCAACATCCAGATAGTATAGAGATCACTGGATGTAGCATTTGCGCTACAGCAGCTTCTTTGCCTGCTGAGGCGAATAGTAGAGATTGAGCTGTTGAGCAGAAGAGTCGATTGTGGGCTAGGCTAGCTGACAGACGTATGATAACCGTGTCGTGTACTAAGGTTGAATTGATCAGCAATGACTGTATTGAGTTTGATTTCTTTCACTCTATATTTATGAATACAAACGTATTATATTGGACAGCGGATTCTGTATCAAGAGGAAGAGAATATTTGTAAGGAACGGAATTGTATTAAACCATTGTATTATATTGAAGACTCAACAAAGGTATGTTTCTTTAATTCAATAAATAACTTAATGACTACTAACGTTTCTTATTTCAGCTCAACCTCGTCCCTCATTTTCCTGATTGTTGCATTTTTGATTTTGTTGTATGGTACCTGTTCAGTTTTTGAGAAAAATAATTCCTTTTAAATGTAAATCTTCACGTACCAGTAAAGTAATCAGTCCTTACGTGCCACTGAATCTGACTGTCAGAAATAATTTTCACGGAAGTACAGATTGCTTTACTTACAGGGCCTAATTTCGTTTGTTAAATCCGTTGCGCACATATGATTAGAGAAACTCCTTGATTTAAATAGAAAGACTTAATAAGAATTGGAAACTTTCACTTAACAAAGCTTTCACTTTCACTTTCACTTAATAAACATACAGCAAGAAGCTTTCAAACTGTCTTCGATCTGAATATAAGACGTCCCCCGACTTTGTATAAATTCAAAGTGTCCTAGGTGCCTGTGTTATACAAGGTGCCTCTGAATAGTTCGGTGAACGGTTTCATATTTTACAAACCGCGCTGGCGAGGACGAGGTGCCTGCTCCTACAACTTGAGGGACACGTTAACAATCGCACCCTATCGTGCAAAGCACTGCAGTGAAGCGGTGGTACGCGCTGCGATCCAGATAACAGGGACAGTGTGAGGATTAGTGTCATCTGCAACATGGAGCACGAAATGGAACAATCGAACAACGCATAACACCAAGTTTTATAAGGAACACATTATTTTGGGGCGATTTAATGGTTACGGTAATACTGTTAACCTTTATATATACTTTAAATAAAATATAGAATATCACAATAACAAATGGATTGTGAATGTACTATTTATTATAAAGTACTGGACACAGCAGGCCCACTATCAATTCTCGTAAGATGTTTGGTAATATAATTTTGAATTATTAGATGGATGAGGGTACCCCAACATTTTTATAATGTAACATAATGTCTGTAAAATGGTTCTAATACCTTTGATATATAAATATGCTTTCTACTTTACATATATATGTATGGAATCCCTTATGTATTATAATTTTATTGGTTATACTTTATAAGGTACATAAGCAGTTACTATGATGTCTGTACTTGACCCGAGATGGTAATACACCATGCCCCCCTTTTTCTTATACATGAGAAATGGAGAGCACAAAATATTACACTTCAAGGGATACTATACCTTATATAGAATCCATCTAGGACAGTGACCTAAGCTCTTGTTGCCATTGTCTGCCACACAAAGGATAGAATGTGGATAGCACATTCTATGCAATTGATTCCTTTTCACATGGAAACTATTTTCCAAGGTATATTAACTTATATGTAATCTGATTTTATTCACAGCTTTATATAAATTATAATATAACAATTTTACATTTCCTTCTAGTTCAACGGACGTGGCACTTACTTCTATATTTGATACTTGACAAAGCGCCCCATACTCTGCGGTGCATAGCATTGTACTTTATACAAATTATTTATGTATGACATGCAATGTTTTTGAAATGGTATTTTATGTAATCATGTAATTTGTGTATATACCATATTTAATAAAAAAAAGAAAGATTGCCTCACAGGCAAAGACCATATGTAATATATAATCTATTGTACATGTAACATCTCTGTATATGATTTCCCGCCTAGTAGTCAATATTGTGCTTCACTTCAGTCAGTACTGAACTTGATTCTGAAGTGCCTCTGACTTAGACCTTGACAAAGATGGATTCAGTCATTTTATTATTGACGTGTAAATTTTATTGGATGAAACATCAATGTGGATGTATACCAATTTGCTATGCTAAAAATTGTTGCAATAGCAGTGATGTAAGAAATTACGACAGGTATGTAACTATGTAATTGTAGATAGATAAGATTTTTGCTATATATAATGCAGCTCATTTTGTAATAAAACTTGATGTATTAGGTCTGTAGATGGCGTCTAGCACGCCGAAGCAGGTCATGTAATTAAAAGAAGAAAGCGATCTTGGCTGAAACCTCTTATTAACCAAGTTTTATATTTAAATCAGGAAAGTGTGTGTTGCTGAAACAGTGAGTAAAATGTGTGTTCATATTCTCGGAATGTATGACATTAACTGCGAATGGGTAAAGATGAAAATTTGTACCAATGCGTGGTTTGAACCCAAATTTCCTGCTTTCCAGGCAGCTGCGCTGACCCATACACCACTGGGGACACAGCGATCACCAGACCTGCCCGGAATTACTCCAGTGCGCCTTCCATCAAATACAAATTCTCAACTTCAGCCTGCCCACTACAACTCAAACTCGTAGTTCTGTGTATATATATAACTTATACTAAATGACCCCGTGAACTTTGTAACACTTACCTCTTAATATACACCATATTAATTTAAATCATATGTATTTCAGACCCAGTAGCTTTAAAAAGGCATTATCAGATAGTCTAAGTATCGGCTCGATAGTGGGCGGAAAGAGTGGGCAGATGACGCACACATGTCCAGGATAATGTTCATGTCACATTCGTGGAAGTTCGGGAAAAGTTTAAACGGCGATAAAATATGGAAAAATTGCGAAGAAAATTTAGATTCAAAACATGTAAAATAATGACTTGGTTGCTGTGTTGGATGCGTTCAGAAATATACTTTGAAAGAGAAAAGTTCGCTTTACACGATCTGAACCCTACATGAACTGTCAAAGATAAAAATGAATTGCTGTTCGTTAGTCTCGCTAAAATTCGAGAACGGCTGAACCGATTTGGCTATATATCATTATATGAACCATTGAATCTATTGTGATGAAATCTGTTGTGGTGATAGCTTTAGCGCTGAAGCACCGGATAAGATATTTTAGAAAGTGTGTAATTCGAGATATTTTTTGATTTGTAGTATATAAAGGGAAATATCGAACAACAATTACTCTCTGTAAAAGCTATTTACTCTTTGACTTCTTAACTATTTTTCAGAAGTTATAATTAACTTTTAAAAATGCAGTGTCCCTTATGTAAAAGTGGATAGAACGGCAGAACAACAGAAGTATGTATGTATTCGTTCTTTGAACGTCAAATGTGCAAAATTTTATATTAATCGTATAAAGAGCTCTTTCAGTTTTCCACAATTTTTTCTATTTTCTGGCCAAGAGCTCCATATTATTACTTCACTCAAACCTTCCTCTCGCTTTGAACGGCGAATGTGCAAAATTTTATCGCAATCAGATGAATGAAATTGATGCGGTATTTCATTGGAAAATTTCTTTCTATTTTTTCTGAATTTTCCAATTTTCCTGGAAACTTTTCCAAATTTTTATTTCTTAAGAACGTTACTCTTGCTTTGAACATCAAATATGCAAAATTTTATCGCAATCGGACGAATGATATTGAAAAAAACTCTTTCCGTTTCCCGCGAATTTTCAAATTTTCCGTGTTACTTCCCACAGTTTTAGTTCATAAGAACATTAATCTTTCTTTGAACGTCAATTGATCAAAATTTTATCGCAATCGGATGAACGGTTCTCAACTTATAGTGTTGAGCACATTTAGAAACACATTGAAAAAAGAACTTGGTTCGAGTTTTGCGACTTTTAACTGTCCCTATTTTATTTTAGTTTATTTTTATTCCACCCCCATGAACCACAGACATTGCCGAGGTGGGGTGGCTTGTGTGCCTCAATGATGCAGATAGCCGTACCGTAGGTGCAACCACAGCGGAGGGGTATCTGTGGAGAGGCCAGACAAACGTGTGGTTCCTGAAGAGGGGCAGCAGCCTTTTCAGTAGTTACAGGGGCAACAGTCTGGATGATTGACTGAGCTGGCCTTGTAACATCAGCTAATGTGGCTTTGCCACACGGTTACTGCGAACGGCTGAAAGCAAGGGGAAACTACAGCCGTTACTTTTCCCGAGGACATGCAGCTCTACTGTATGAACATATGATGATGGCATCCTCTCGGGTAAAATATTCCGGAGGTAAAATAGTCCCCCATTCGGATCTCCGGGCGGGGACTACTCAGGAGGATGTTATCATCAGGAAAGACAATACTGGCATTCTACGGATCGGAGCGTGGAATGTTAGATCCCTTAATCGGGTAGGAAAATTAGAAAATTTAAAAAGGGAAATGGATAGGTTGAAGTTAGATATAGTGGGGATTAGTGAAGTTCGGTGGCAGGATGAACAGGATTTCTGGTCAGGTGAGTACAGGATTATAAATACAAAAGCAGTTGGGGGTATCACAAGAGTAGGACTGATAATGAATAAGAAAATAGGAATGCGGGTAAACTACTATAAGCAGCACAGTGATCGCATTATCATTGTCAAGATAGATACGAAGCCAACACCGACAACAGTAGTACAGGTTTATATGCCAACTAGCTCTGCCGATGATGAGGAGATCGAAGAAATATATGAGGAGCTAAAGGAAATTATTCAGACAGTTAAGGGAGAGGAAAACTTAATTGTGATGGGAGACTGGAATTCGGTAGTAGGAAAAGGAAGAGAAGGAAAAATAGTAGGTGAATATGGACTGGGCAGAAGGAATGAAAGAGGAAGCCGCCTGGTAGAATTTTGCACGGAACATGATTTAATTGTAACAAACACGTGGTTTAAGAATCACAAAAGGAGGTTGTATACTTGGAAGAGACCAGGAGACACTGGAAGGTATCAGATAGATTTTATAATGGTAAAACATAGATTCCGGAACCAGGTTATAAACTGCAAGACATACCCAGGGGCAGATATAGACTCTGACCATAACTTGTTGGTTATGAACTGTAGGCTGAAACTGAAAAAAACTGCAGAAAGGTAGGAAAATAAGGAGATGGGACCTGGATAAATTGAAGGAACGTGAAGTTCTGGTGAATTTCAGAGGGAGATTTAGGCAACAATTGACAGAAACAGGGGGAAATAAAACAGTAGAAGAGGAATGGGTAGCATTGAGAGATGAAATAGTGAAGGCAGCAGAGGACAAAATAGGTAGAAAGGCAAGACCTACAAATAATCCTTGGATAACACAGGAAATACTAAATTTAATTGATGAAAGGAGAAAATATAAAAATGCAGTAAATGAAACAGGCAAAATGGAGTACAGACGACTAAAAAATGAGATTGACAGGAAATGCAAAATGGCTAAGCAGGAGTGGCTAGAAGCCAAATGCAAATCTGTAGAAGAATGTATAAGAAGGGGGAAAATAGATACCGCCTACAGAAAAATAAAAGAGACATTTGGGGACAAGAAAAGTAATTCTACGAATATCAAGAACTCAGATGGGAAACCAGTTCTCAGCAAAGAAGGGAAAGCTGAAAGGTGGAAAGAGTACATAGAGCAGCTCTACAAAGGAAATGAACTTAGAGACGATGTAGTAGGAAGGGAAGAGGAAGTAGATCAAGATGAAATAGGCGATACTATACTGAGAGATGAATTTGACAGAGCCCTGAAAGACCTAGGTCAGAACAAGGCCCCAGGGGTAGATGACATACCCTCAGAGCTGCTAAAGTCTCTGGGAGAGCCAGCCATGACAAAACTATTTGAACTGGTGTGTAGGATGTATGAGACAGGCGAAATACCCTCAGACTTTAAGAAAAATGTAATAATCCCCATTCCAAAGAAATCAGGCGCAGACAGGTGTGAAAATTACAGAACCATCAGTTTGATAAGTCATAGTTGCAAAATTTTAACAAGAATTATCTACAGGAGAATGGAAAAGCTGGTAGAAGCTGACCTCGGGGAAGATCAGTTTGGATTCAGGAGGAACGTAGGAACCCGGGAGGCAATACTTACCTTACGTCTTATCTTAGAAGATAGATTAAGGAAAGGCAAACCTACATTTTTAGCTTTTGTAGATTTGGAGAAAGCATTTGACAATGTTGACTGGACTACACTCTTTCAAATTCTGAAGTCAGTAGGGGTAAAATACAGGGAAAGGAGAGTTATTTACAACTTGTACAAAAGCCAGATCGCGGTTATTAGACTCGAAGGGCATGAAAGAGAAGTATCAGTTGGGAAGGGAGTAAGACAGGGTTGTAGCCTTTCTCCGATGTTATTCAATTTGTACATTGAGCAGGCGGTGAAGGAAAGCAAGGAAAATTTTGGAATAGGCATTAAAATTCAGGGGGAAGAAATAAAAACATTGCGTTTTGCTGATGACATTGTAATTCTGTCAGAGACAGCGAACGACCTAGAAGAGCAGTTGAATGGAATGGACAGTGTGTTGAAGAGAGCGTATAAAATGAACATTAACAAGAGCAAAACAAAAATAATGGAATGTAGTCTTAGAAAATCAGGCGATGCCGAAGGAATTAGATTAGGTAATGAGACAATGAAGGTGGTAGATGAGTTTTGTTACTTGGGTAGTAAAATAACATGCAATGGTCGCAGTACAGAGGATATAAAACGCAGAATGGCAATGGGAAGAAAAGCATTTTTGAAAAAGAGAAATTTGCTAACATCGAATATTAATTTAAGGGTAAGGAAGTCTTTTCTGAAGGCATTTGTGTGGAGTGTTGCCTTGTACGGGAGTGAAACATGGACGATAAGCAGTGCGGACAGGAAGAGAATAGAGGCTTTTGAAATGTGGTGCTACAGAAGAATGCTGAAGATTAAGTGGGTAGATCACATAACTAATGAAGAGGTACTGAACAGAATTGGCGAGAAAAGGAATTTTTGGCATACCCTTACTAAAAGAAGGGATCGCTTGGTAGGACACATTCTTAGACATCGTGGAATCGTAAATTTAGCATTGGAGGGAAGTGTGTGGGGTAAAAATCGCAGAGGGAGACCAAGAGACGCGTATAGTAAGCAGATTCAAGTGGATGTGGGTTGCCGTTCTTATGAGGAGATGAAAAGGCTTGCTCAGGATAGAGTAGGGTGGAGAGCTGCATCAAACCAGTCTCCGGACTGAAGACCAAAACAACAATTTATTTTTATTTATTTATTTATTTAGTTTACTGAAAACTTTTCCAAGACCATAATGAACAAAACAAAAACAGAATTACTCCTGTCTGTCTCTTGTGAAAGCCGTACTCAAGTGATGCTCTTACAACCATGTGACAATTAACTTTTATTCATAGAAAAAAATCGTTTTTGCTTTCTTCTAAATTTTCCTATTTTCCGGGCGACGTTTCCAAATTTTTATTAGATGAAAACCTAGCTTTCAACATGAAATGTGAAAAATTTTATCACCGTTGGACGAACGGTATTGTTAGCTAGGTGGTAAAAGCTGTTTCAGTTTTCCCCGATTTTCCTCTTTTTCCGGACAACTTTTCCATATTTTATCACCGTTTAAATCTTTCATGGACTTGCACGAATATTTCAAGACTAAAATTAGCCAAATCGGTTCAGCCGTTCTCGAGTTTTAGCGAGACTAACGAACAGCAAGTCAATTTTATACATAAAGATCCCGATGACGGGCGTGACACTTTTTTCAGTGCAGAGGAACTCCTAGTGCTTTATTCTTAAGGGAATCAGTTTACAAAACTACGAGTTAGAATTCTAGTGGGCAGGTAAAGTAAAGAATTTGTATCTGACTGGAGGCGTACTTGAGTAATTCCGTGCAGGTGTGGTGATCGCTGTGTCCCCAGTGGTGTAGGGGTCAGTGCAACTGTCTAGAAAACAGGAGTCTCGAATTCGAATCCCTGCTGGGTACACATTTTCAGCTTCATCCATTCGTAGTTAACGCCATACATTTCATGAATATGAATAGATAATAACTGCAGGACATGACGGCGGAGTGACCGAGCGGATTGAGACACTATGCTCTGATGCGTGAGGCCGTTCCCCGTCGGGGGTTCGAATCCCCACTCGGGCATGGATATCTGTGCTGTCTTTAGTATAAGGTACTTTATAAGCAGTTTGTAAGTTCAGGGACTGATGATCCCGCAGTTAAGTCTCATAAGCTAAACAAACATTTGAACAAAGAGCAGACACTACATTTATTAGATGTGTGTCTTTGAGTGGTTGCGGAGACTAAAAAACGCGTGACCTGAGTGCTTCGAGCAATTCCACAAGAATCGTTGGTTGACAGTTTCCAAAAGCTGTACAACCGATGTCAGAAGGGAGTTTTAGCCAATGGCGATCGCTTTGAAGGCCAGTAAAGATGTTTTATTTGTAACTATAGTTTTCTTGATTTCCTGAGACCGTTTACCGAACTTTTTTGACGCACCTTGTAAATAACTATGAAAATGGCAAGTGATTACTCTCACTTTAAAAGAAGGTCCTGATTTTATAGCAGGTCAGTAATGAAATTCTTCAGCAATGTGTTGACACTTAAATAAATTTATATCCCATCACATGTTACGAAATTAATACATGTCCGCATCGTGCGAACTCATAACCAAAGTTGTCATTCTTTACATCAGGATCTTTGAGATAGATTCGAATGTTGGAAAATACGACCTTACACAAGCCTGAGAGCTTGACGAAATTACTATTATAGAATGCCCAAAATTTGTTCGTAGCATCTCTGAGTTTTTCACCTACTACTTTTACATAATGTCTCAATATACACTTAAAATTTTAAGGTAGACATTGCTTGTTCAGAAAATTTATGAGATAAACAAATAGATAAAAACATTAACAGTGCAGTGAGAATTGTGTGTTGAAAAGTGCAAATTGACAGTTCGTAGATGTGTTTGTTTTGAATCTTGTGTTGGTGCTACTCCGGGCCTAGACCAATGCATCTGTACATGGCTTAATCTTTATCCTACGGATGATAGGAAAATTATACAACCCATCCCAGTGCTGCATAAATAAAATGGGTTGGAAGCGTTGTCAGGATGGAAGGCGGAGCGGTGAAGGCTTGTGGGCGCCCTAGGAAAGGGTGGCTGAATGGCAAATAAAAGATAGAATTGAAGTTAATATTTGGTATATTCTGAAATACGGGATACATATCAGGACTCGCCCTGGGGACGAATGCAATGAATGAATGCCAGTCTAAACGGATTAGAAAACGGAAAAGGTTACGGTAATGGTTACGGTTCACACAGTTGGTGGCTGATATCGAGCAGCCGCTAGGCGGGAGCGGACGGTATGCGGCCGTTCGCCCCGCACCGAGGCTGGGCCTCTCGAGTGCGTCTGTTCTGTACGAGAGCTCAAACTGAAGAGAGCGAAGGAAGTGATTCTCGCACCTCTGAGTCCTGCATCAGTAGCACACGTGATCAAACGTGGGTGTCTGCTAGCATGGAAACGTCAGTAGTTTCAGCACAGACGCCAGAAGGGTGGCGTGATTTTAGAATCAGCATTCAATACTGGTTCTGGCCGGCTCTGTCCTGCAAGGTGGACAGGCTTGGTCACGTTGTCAAGGCGTATATTGCGGCGGAAGAACACTTGTAAAACTTAGGCGAAGTTTTGAAATAAAAATTTGAATTTTTTCCCTAACCTATTTTAGACTGGCTGGTCATCCTGTACACATCGTACCAGACAACCACCATGCGATTTGGAGGTACGCGGCGGACTAGAAACTGAACACGGTTGATCTTAGTATAGACTTTAAGAGTTTATTTATTTTATTTTAGTCTTAGATATTGGTAGTTTTTGTAGTGAAAATTTGTGCTGGAGTCGGGATTCGAAGTCGGGACCTCCTGCTTACCAGGCAGTTGTGTTAAGCCCTTTGCGCCATCCTAGGCGTACTGGCCCAACACCCCTGCACGG
This sequence comes from Locusta migratoria, assembly GCA_026315105.1. NCBI lineage: Eukaryota > Metazoa > Arthropoda > Insecta > Orthoptera > Acrididae > Locusta > Locusta migratoria. The sequence continues at coordinate 176,703,170 of CM048744.1, read as the reverse complement.
ACTATCCAACCACATACATCATCCGACCCAAACACTCATACACTGCCCTCCATAAGTTTGCAAACACCACGCTGCGTATTTCAACGGAGCAAGATGGAAGAGATCTGTGTGAGTTATTAGTTAGAATACGGAATAGAAAGCACAAATAACGGTTAATGATTACAAAAAGTTTAAATGTTTGTTAAGCTTATGGGACTTAAATGCGGGGTCGTCAGTCCCTAAATTTACAAACTACTTATGAACTACATTATACTACAGACAACAGAAACGCTCATGCCCGAGGTAATAATGACATTTTACAATACTGTACACTTAACTGTTGTATATATACATACATGTTGGAACATAGTAGTATTGCTCCGTTTTATGTAAACCGACGTTACCTTTTCAAAAATGTTCAAATGTTTGTAAATCTATCGAACCAAACTAACTGGCCATCAGTCCGTAGCTTACAAACTTCTTAAACTAAACTAACCTAAGGACAACACACACTCCCATGCCCCAGGGAGGACTCGAACCCCCGACGGCGAGCAACCGCGCGCTTCGCAGCGAGGCGCCTTAGACCGCTCGGCTACTCGACCGCGGCGACGTTACCTGTCCAAGCAGTTCTACTAAACAAGCCAGGTGGCGCGAGTAGACCGCATGGTTGTGTAGAGGTACGTTGTTTACAGTTCTGTTCACTTGTAGTTGCGTTCGCATAAAGGTATAACACGCCGCGAAAGTAACTGAAAATGGCGTCTAAGTGCCAGATTCCTTATGAATCACGTGTAATTATAATCACTTTACACCAACAAGGCAATGATGTCCGACAAATAGCAAAGAAACTGAAGATTTCCGTTAGCGGAGTTGTCAAAACCATACACCGGCATCGTGAAACAGGCTGATATGAAGATCGTCCTCGCTCAGCTGCACCCAGGAAAATTCCGGAACGCCAGGAAAAGTATTTGGTAGTGACCAGTAAACGTAACAGATTAAAATCTGTCCGTGAATTGACTGCTGAACTTAACGCAACGAGGGATACAGCGGTGAGTGAGTCAACAGTGAGACGACGCCTGGCAGACAACAACCTCCGAGGTTTTGTTGCAACAAGGAAACCACTGTTGCGCCCTGTTATCAAGAAGAAATGGCTTCAGTGGGCTAAGACACACCAACATTGGGGAGCGGGGGATTGGGAAAGAGTATTATTCACTGATGAATCCAAGTTCTAAATATTTGTAAGTAAACGCCGTCATTTTGTACGCCGTTTCCACATGAACGCTTGAATCCTCAGTGCGTAATTCCAACTAATAATAATTTCGTGTGGCTCATTGGCCTGGTGCAAGTCTTTCAATTGGACGCCACTTCGGCGACTTGCGTGTCCCTAGCCTACCCTACCCCAGTTATCCAGCCGGGGAAAGCTTAACGTGGAATCCGAACCACATGCCTTTTCTGGCGACTCTTCACATCGTTGAGAGGTGAAGGATGGATTCAAGTGCAGACTGATCCGAGGTCCTACCGGGTTTCGAACCCGCGACCCTTCGGTTTCCAGTCGAGCACTTTACCCCACGATCACCGGGTCCGACGTAATTCCAACTGTACAGCATGGAGGGGGTACTGTGATGGTATGGGAATCCTTCTGAGGGAATAAAGTCGGAGTTTTGGTGAAAATAGAAGGAAAAATTAACCAAAAGGATTATCACGCCATTCTCCGGCGACATGCTAAGACATCTCGTTTGCGTCTGATTAGGAAAAGGTTTATCTTGCAGCAAGACTAAGACCCCAAAAACACGTCTCGCTTGTGTCAGAACTATGTGAGCTCTCTAGAGGTTCGTAAAATATTGAAAAACATGGAATGGCCGCCCCAATCTCCTGATTGTAACCCAATCGAGCTGCTATGGGATGAATTGGACAGGAGGATCCGGAAACGGGAAATCATGAGTGGGATACGATTGTGGGGGGGGGGGGGGGGGGGGGCTTGCAGCAAGAATGGAGATTAATTCCAACTGAAACCTTGGCAAAACAGACGCAGCGCATGCCGAGAATGTGCAAGGCAGTGATGAAAGCAAAGGGTGGCTGCTTTAAGGAATCGATAATTTCATTGTTTCATCTTCCCGTGTATTATTTGAGCTTAATAAACATTTGTAAAACAGCAATATGCATTTTATACTGTATTTCTTATCCATTGTCTACAATTACTAGGTGTTTCCACACTTGTGGAGAGTAGTGTAACGTCCTCTTACTTTGGCATTAAACTCCATGGCTCACAGCTATCCCAAGGTCCGTAAAAATAAATAAGGTTGAGCGTTCTGTGTTGCTATTGGCTTGACGATGTGACGTCACGGAGGAACAGTGGCCGCCTCGGGAACGGGGCTACAGTATGTGGGCCGCGCATTTGAGTGGCGTATTTGAGCTATATTTCTGTTTTCACTGAAATAATGACAAGTAGATTTTATATTCTGCTATTGCTAGAATGTTATTGGTGAATTCTGTAACTTGTTCACCCTTCAGACAGACACAGCTGCCTTAGAAATTACTAGTATGCATCGAATCGAAACAGGCAAAAATAAAGGCGAAGTTTAGACTGTTTTTTTTTTTTTTTTAGTTATTTACCAAAGGAAATGTTGGAAAATATCATTAAATTTTCTGACTTGCCTTCAAAAAAGTGTTAACAACATCTATATAACACTCATTTTTATTTTGTAAGCGTCACCAGTCTACAAGAACTTGAACTAATGACTCACGCACATTTATAATGTTAGTCACTTTCCACTTTTCAAATAGTAGCAAGCCTACCTAATACTAGGGATGGAAAGTAGCGCAAACTCGGTAGCCGAGGGCGGAGTCTTGTGGCGGACAGCGTGGAGGAAACACACGCCGTGCTGTGCGCTGCGCCGTTTGCTGCTTCCGCGTGGTAAGTCTCTGCGCTTGCTGTAGCGACCTGCAGTTATTCGTGTTGTAGAAGATGAATACGGAACAGTGATGTCTGAAAGGAATAGAAACGATACCCTGAAGTTTACTTTTGAAAGAGAATTTGCCCGACCGAAATCTTTTGAAATTGAGGAATGGCTAGAACGATGCGTTAAAATAGGAATCGAGGACATTATTGGCATCCATCTATCGATTGTTAGCAGCGTGGTTTTTGTGAAACTCGCTAGATCCGATATGTGTGCCAAAATAGTCGAATCCTGTGGTGGAGTTATGCAATATAAATATAGTGATGGCAATGTTGGAAGGTTTTCGTTTTCTGGCGAGGCGGCCAGGCCGCCCGTGTTGTCGACTCTGCCGGTGACGTATGCGGCCGCGGCGCGCGGTCTCCCTGCTGCCGCCGGCCCCGAAGTCAATGCTTGTCTTCACGTGCCTGAGATAGAGATGACGGCGGCGACAACTGAACCAACAGAACGGACCCTCCCTCAGACTTCTGTGACACCGACACCTGCTGTAGCCGTACAAGAAGAGGCCCCTGCAATACAAGAAACCGAATCGACAACCTCCGACGCCCTACCAGTGGCCTCTATGGAAACTATTCCAACGTTTGTACAACCCGCACCGACAGTTTTGGACCAACCAACACCTATTGAGGGTATTAAGGAACAGCTCTTTGTTCCAAACACTGTAGAGCACCCACCAGCAGAGACTCATACGCCGACGGAAGCTCCGCTTGGAAATGAACAAAGTCCGTCAAGAGGCTCATCTCCCAAGAGAAGAAGGAAACGGAGGCTTGCGCGTCAGGGAGCGGAAGTCACTGCACCGCCCTTACGGGAAAAGGCAAGGGAGATAGGTGCTCAACTAAGGAACTCAGCACACACGTCCGCAAATGTGACAGGAACAATGGAAAAGGCCTCGACTTCTGCGATATTAATTACTGAAAACACCTCACACCCCGACTCCGAACTTGATGACCGGACTGTCGCCGAACGTTCTCCTGACAAGCTACTCAACACGTCCAAAAATTTACTACCACCTACATGGACCGAAGAAATGGAGTCTAGTACGGAAGAGGAGATGGATACCTCTGTAACCGAAACTCCCACAGCTCCATTCCAAACGGACGGCGACTGTCAATTCCTCCACGATGGCTCTACAGAAATTAACGCACAACAAGCACTTTCGACTGATCCTTTCCCTAATGACGAATACTATTAAACAGCTCTTGCTGTGCCCGATGGCAGATTTTTGCACAAGCATCTTTCGACAAGCGTTTAGACACTTTCCTTTAGACTTACTTCATGGTTACTACCACATTCTTATTCTCTAAGCTTAAATTGCGTATAGCCACCAATCATTCCACTACAGGCCTATAGGCTCGCAACCGTAAATCTAAATAAGATACGTAGTGAGCTAAAATTACAACATTTAAAAGACTTCTTACATGCAGCAGACGTTGACATTACCTTCCTGCAAGAAGTAACAGACATCAGGCTTGACTGTATACCAGGCTATAATGCCTTCATTAATCCTGGTATGGGTTCTGAAATGGGTACAGCCTTACTTGTGAAGGAAGGCATCATTATCAAGGATGTTACGAAATTACCCAATAGTAGAGGTATTGCTGGCACCTTCCATAACATCAGGCTAATAAATATCTATGCTCCATCTGGGTCCAGTAATAGACGATTACGAGCAGAATTCTTTAAGGAAGACATTGTTCCCCTGTTTGGTACTAACAACGAACACGTCATCTTAGGAGGTGACTTTAATTGCGTCCTCAGCGCTAAAGATCAAATTCCCAACATGAACAAATCTATTGAGCTGGAGCGCATTGTCCGAGACCTGCGATTCATTGACTCGTGGGAGTACAAACATGGAGTGGCACCTGGTTTTACCTACATCACCAATCATTCAGCAAGCCGTTTGGACAGGATATATGTCACGTCTGCCTTAAGCACTCATATTCTGCAGTCTGAAGTTTGGCCAGTGGCCTTTTCAGATCACGCAGCATATTTATGTACCGTAAATATGGAACGACAAGGCACATGCAGATACAGAGGCCTGTGGAAATTAAATGTTTCACACCTACAAGACCCGGCATGTCAAGAGGCCTTCCTCAACACCTGGAGGGAGTGCGAACACAGATTCGCCTCTTATACTTCGGCAATAGAATGGTGGCTAAAGTGTGCAAAACCTAAGATAAGGAGATGTTTTATTAACTACTCTAAAGATAAATATTCATGGCACAAAAAAACAATAGAATTTTATTTTCACTGTTTAAGAGAAATCTACATGCTAGGAACATCGGCTACTGGTTACTACGAACGAATCAAAAGAATACAGGCCAAAATTTTGGCCCTGCGTCGCAAACAACTAGAAGGATACATAGTTCGATCACGGGTCCAAACCATGGCGCAACAAGAAAATACCTCCATTTATCATGTCATAGAAGAAAGGAAACGTGGACGCAGCAAGATACTGACAGAACTAACAGCGGCAGATGGTACAACTTTGTCCACACATAGACAAATTAAGGAAGCAATTCTAAGCCATTTCACAGCCTTGATGTCTCATAAAGAAGTGGACGAAGAAGCACAAAATGTTCTACTGCAAAATGTGCAAGGCAGAGTCAACCACACGGAAGTAGAGAAACTCGTAGCACAGGCGACCGAAGAAGACGTGGAATACGCCGTTAGGGCAAGTGCCAAAAATAAATCTCCAGGAGCGGATGGCATCCCAGCGGAATTCTACCAAGTGTTCTGGGATCAGATCAAAACAAAAATTACACTCCTCTGTAACGAACTGTTGGAGCCCACAAATGGGATCCCACAAGAATTTCGCGAAGGCATCCTGTTAGTAAAAAAATTGACAATTTGAGACCTATCACTCTTCTAAACAGTGATTACAAAATCTTTGCTCGACTTTTAGCACACAGGCTTAAATCGACAATTAACAGCGTAATTGGACCCTACCAGACGAGTGTGGGCCAAGATAGGAGACTCTTCCACACCCTGTGCGACTACCGCGACCTCATATCAACGGCCGAGGTCTGTAAACTTAAATGTGCCATAATATCATTAGACTTTGACAAAGCCTTTGACAGGGTCAATCACCAGTATCTCCTCCGTACCATGCATGCGATGGGCTTTCCGCCTCGGTTCGTAACTATTTTGCAACATATGATAACGAACAATACATCCCAAATCATCATCAATGGACAGCCTACCAGGAAAATGGAAGTAGCCAGCTCTGTTAGACAGGGTTGTCCAGTTTCTATGGCGCTCTTTTCCATCGCAACTGAACCCTTGCTTGCCATGCTGATGCAGCGTCTACAAGGATTACAAATACATGGAAACAAACTAGTTTGCAAGGCCTATGCGGATGATGTAGGTTTCCTTGTCATCAACAGACCTGAAATAGAGACCGCTTTGCAGATCGTACAACAGTATGAACGTGCATCTGGCGCGCTGCTCAACAGAACAAAATCTGGAATTTTTAATATCGGCCGTGGTTTAGGGCCACATCCATCTGGACATCTACGTGAGCTGACGGTTTTCAAGTGCCTAGGTATTGACTTTCACAATACTATTCGTCCTACCATAGCAGCAAACTACAAGGCACTGTTAAATAAACTACGCACCTGTGCACAGACATACAGTATCAGGAAACTCAATGAAATCCAGAAAGTAACAGTAGCCAACATCTGCCTAACTGCAAAACTTAATTATGTCGCTCAAGTCCTGCCCATACCTGCAACTATGACAAAACAATTCATGTCCGCACTTGGCCACTTTGTCAGTCGCGGTCACATTTTCAAAGTGCATTATGACACCCTAACGCTTCCGCCGATAAGTGGGGGTCTCAATCTCACGGACATTGGTAAGAAGGCACAGGCGTTATACATCGCTAAAACTACTGAACAATGGAAGAATTGTACCAACAGTCTTGTTGCACACTTGTTGGATGAAATAGCTCCGGCTGACCTCAGTCCACCCATCAGTGTACAACATGTCCCGAACGGACTTTATCACTTGAAACACTTTCTATTAGAGTATAGCTATTTACAAGCACGAATCCCCGATGTCACAAAGAAGAAAGTTAAAGACATATACTGCGAATTAATGAAAGATAAAAAGAAAAACAACATAGAAGACAAATACAGATCTCACAACTGGAAGATAATTTGGGAAAATATCCATTGTCGTAACTTACCTTCCACGATGAAGACTACGTGGTACTTAGTTGTAAATCGCAAAATTGCAACTAACACAAAACTTTATAACATCCACCTGGCAAACTCACCACTTTGTATCACGTGCGACGTATTGGATACCGAAGAACACCGATTCGGATGCGACAAAGTCAAAGAAATATGGATGTATATAAGACGGAAATTGGCATCCATCAGCAGAACGTCGCCAAACTACATAACAGCTTCCGATTTTCTTTTCCCAGAAGACGTACCGTTCCCCAAAACAAAAAGAAACGCCATCAACTGGCTAAAGGGGGCATCGGTCCACTACATTTTTTCAAACACGGACATGAAATTGGAAGATTTCTGGGTATACCTTACCACGGAGCATCACAAGCTGATGAAAACAAGACATTACAAGAAACATTATGCTAATTTCTTACTAATCACATTACCATAACAAGGAAGGAAGGAAATTTTTTATTTACACAACATTCCTTATATGTTTGTTTCGAAGCTAAATTTATATATCGCCATTGTTTTACCTTTCCTTCAGTTCAGGAGTCAAAGTATTATGTTTTAATATTGAGGACAGGATGGTCCCCACGTTTTACCGAAAGATAGGACATGCTTTTCATTTCTGTTGGTTTATTTTGAACAGTTAAATGGCAACATTAACAAGAGAAAAGATTTTAGGTTATTAACGGCAATGGAGCCATAAGACCTTTCAGGCAAACATAAACATGGAGGCAGAAATACTTATTTTTTTCTTGGAAGAAGACATTTAGTTATTTAAGAAGACACAAAAAAAAAAAAAAAAAAAAAAAAAAAAAAAAAAAAAAAAAATAAAAAAAAAAAATAAAAGGGCGTAGCAAACCCCTTTTATTACCAATACGAATAACGAAGACAGTGTTCTGTCTCTCCATTGTGTGTTTTTATCGAGTTCCCAGAGGTAGGCCTACGTTTTATGGTCGTTAACGTCGCATCACGTTCTATCTGAAAAGCACAGTCGATGATTGGTTCGATTCTGTGGTTAGTATAGTCCTGACCCTAACTAGAAGCGTTTATATTCTATTTTATCAGCTTTTTTTTCTTCCTCTATACCCTGACGTGCGTCTCGGTTGCACAGTGGTAGAGTGCCAGACTACAAATCCAAAGGTCGCGGGTTCGATCCCCGCCAGGTCCTAAGATTTTTTATCTCTCACTTTCCACTTCTTTCACCTCTGGCAGTATTGCTCATATGAAAAATGCCGAGTACCACCGTGGTTCGGAACCCACGTTAAGCTGTAGGTCCCCCTATAACTGGCTGGGTAAGTCAGTTCGAAGGTCGGAGGAAGGCAACGGCATACCACCTCCGAAAACAGGACCATGCCTAGTAAAGCACTGTGGTGTTCAAACCAATCATCGGATTGTTGACTGCTTTACCTTTTACCTATACCCTGATCTAAGGATGGACTGGTAAGATACACCAAGGCTATTGCATGTTGCACTTACCTGTGTGAGGTGAGAATGATCTATCGATGCTATTTCCTCTTAAACATAAAGACGTGGTTAGTCGCAGGAGTCGTGCAATCTCGCGATGTGATTCAATTTAAATAGTTCTCCAAAATGTTCAATTGTTTGTATAGCTTATGGGACTTAACTACGGGGTCATCAGTCCCTAAACTTACAAACTACTTATGAACTAGCTAACACTAAGGACGGCACAAATATCCTTGTCCCCAACCGTAGTGGCCGTGCAGACCGTGACTGACGCGCCTCAATCCCCTCGGCCATCGCGGCCGGCAACAGTTCTCCAGCTGCAATATTACACAAAAGCATTATTCGACGAACTGTCTTAATAGAAAAGCAATCGAAGGTTTTGATGTGTATTTCTTTGATCTGTGGGTGTATTTACCTTAGGAAGGAATAGGAGTGGCTCTGCTGTGTGTGTGTGTGGGTTTTGTTTCTTTTATTTTTTTCTCTCTCTCTTTTAAAAGTTGTCGTGGCTCTGTACATTTTTCGCTATGTGGTAGGTGACCTATAAACAACCTAGACGGAACGCTGATATATGCTTTACCTTTAGTGCGTATAAATTATACATACAAACGTTTCTTGTTGTTTGCTGGATAACATAAGGCGAGTGGTACTTTAATTGGCAAATCACTCACTAAACAACAATAACTCAGCGCAATCGGCAGAACTCACGAAACAAAGCACAAAAAGCCTCGAACAGACAGCTCTGGGCGCACAGAAGTGTTCCTTCGTGACGTCATTCGCAGTAGGACCAAGCCCCTACAATTCCGTAAGCGGCCGACTGCGAATAGCGGACAAATTGAAGAGCGCTTCGGCGGCCATTGTGGTGGCAAACTTCCGCGCCAACTTTAAATGTACTCCTTTCCACCAGTACTGCCTAAAGTAACTCTTTAAAAGCTACCAGTATTGTAAAAGCTTGTTATTTATTTCATTCAATCCTATATTGTCTTGACTAATAGACTGTTAGGCCCGGCGCACACTTGACGCAGCAGAGGCAGAGGAGAGGCAGAGGCGAGGCCTCCGTCCGTCTGTAACGCATGCTTTCTAATGGGGCAGCGCACACTTAAAGCAGCCGAGGCGGAGGGCAGGCGTTTCCTCGGTCATGCCTCTGTCCAGTTGTCCGAGGCGGACAGTTTTCCTGCGCCTCTGTTTCACCTCTGTCGCAACGTGAAATTTCAGGTCATCCGATATGCTCCGAAAAAAATTGTTTTATGTAGACGAATATCAGCTTCATCCTTCTCTGTATTTAGTTTCTTTTAACACTTTTACTTTCTACGTAAAAAAACTAAAAACACTATTTTCTGGTTTGTGCGTGTTTTGCGCTAAAGCAGCTTCCAGAATCGATTTTGCAGAAACTACTCGCTAGAAAAAAATTATTTTTCTGTATCATAGAGGCAAAAGCCACCGCATGACGTTGGGGAGGTTTTCTTTTCGTTATTGTACATAGTTATTGTTATAATAAAAAATAAAGTACAACGCGCCGCATATTTTGAAGAGTTTGCAGTGAAAAAAGTAGTCGCTGGCTAGTTTGCGTTTGGTGCATTTTACACCATACATTACCGCGTATGAAATGTAGCTAACATATCGAAATTGTTTTTAACGCTTCAACGAGAGCCACACTTCTATCCGTTCTCGAGAAAATAATGTGAGAGTGTTTGAGGGGGACGCGGTCGGCAGCTACGCGCGGCTGTTTCCACCTGCAGCGGCCAGCCTGCATCCCGTGGGAGCCGACATCCTGGACATCCTGTCCAGAGCGGGCACCACCACAGTGAAGAGAAGGAAGAAAAATGCAGATGTCAAGCAAATCATTCTTCAAAGCATTAATAGCTATGAGGAAAGAGCAAAGAAAACAGACACTTGACGCGAAAGATATTACACCAAGAAAACGACGCCTTATACCAGTTTTTCATGTCGATGTACCTGTCTACAAAAGAAATGCCGAAAGCTGACCATGCGTCTGTAAAGAAAAAAAGTGTTTCAGATAGTCTCCGCAACGGAAGAAAGGATTTTAAGTACACCAGTGATTTAACGTGAATCATGCAATACTGAAAACACTTCGTCTGCCACTTCATTATCGTACACTCCTGAGATGGAGTTCGAACCTTTAGAGCACAATTCATTATAAGCAATGTTATAATGTGTACTATTTGTGTAAGTTTTCATATGGAATTTATTTCTTTAAAGTTCAATAAATATTGAGTGAAAAAAAAAACATTTTATTTCAATTACATACCTTAAACGTACAGCTAATTTTTCTTTTGTAGGCATGGGCTCTCGCATGTAAGTTGCTTTTCCTCTTACGTCTCCTTCTATAAATGTGTGTACCTCTTCGAACTGCCGTCTATTTAGTCGGAAGCTTTCCTTGAACACTTGATCATAAACTTCTGTAGACAATACGTATTCCCCATGTGCTTTTCGCTTTTGCATGTACTTGCTTCTCCATAGAGATCTTTCTGTGTTTTCTTGTGCTCTGTACAACAAAACTACATTCCTGAATTCCGAATCAGAGTCGGAACTAGGTCTAACTGCATAGACAAACTCGCAGTGCACATAGCAGTGTATGTGCTCGGCCAGCGGTGAGCCAGTACTGAGCTCTCCTCTGCCTGAGCTGCGTGAAGTGTGCGCTGACCTGCAGAGAACCTGCACCTCGCCTCTGCCTCTCCTCTGCTTGTCAAGTGTGCGCCCGGCCTTAAGCAAGAGTAAGTGTCTCTGAACACAAGTAGTAGGGCTACTTGTATTCCTGAGAAATATAAATGGGAAGACAGTATTCGATCTTTTTATTCCTTTCTTAAATTGATTTATGCATTTAAACTCTGAGCAGCTTTTCACCATTGTGCTTCATACACACTGTAGTAGTCAAACAGTACAGACGCGACTATCAACTGTGTATATATCCCGCAGTAGCTATTTAATACACGATTTACCTGCTAACAACACTCGTATTTATGTGACGCTTGCCATTACCATGGCGACCGGCCGAAGGTTCAAATTATCCCGCGACAGCAGCGCCGTCAGGGAGTCTAGGCCGGCCGCGGTGGCCGAGGGGACTGAGGCGCTCCAGTCACGGTCTGCACGGCCACTACGGTCGGGGGTTCGAATCCCCCCTCGGGCATGGCGTTGGATTTCCTCTTCTTCAAGATGAGTATGTCCTCTTCCCTCTAAAAGAACTACTGCTATTTCTGATCCACTGTTGTGATCGCTAATTACTGTTTATTTTTCTTCTCCGTATTCACAATAATAATAATATTAAATAAATGAATAAATTTAAATAAAGTTACATCACCGGTCGCCTTTTTGAAATGAGATGATATGTTTGTAAATCTGTGGGATTTAAGAAGAGTCGGAACGCCCTATCTCGCCATTGTCTAATTTGCTAATATTATGTACTTTTTTTTCTGGAACTGTAATATATAGAACTTTGACATTTTGGCAGCTATTTTAGCATATATTGTTAGCTCGCTGAACTATAACCAATGTTTCCTTTTTGTTGGTTTGTAGTAAAGCAATTTTATTGGAAAAAAGTTACCATAAATTTCCCTGGTTCAGAGAATAAGCCACATTTTATCTTGATTATAGTTCAGTGACTTCTTTTCTTACTGTTATACAGCATTTCTGAAAATTTGAATGTTATTGGTTTAGTGGTTTATAAGATACAGGTACATTTAACACTAAGTAGGTCAAATTCCAACTAATGCGATTAAAGTAATATTATGAAAATTCACAAATACCCCTTATTCTATTACCAAAAGTTTCTAGCAGAGTAATCAGTGTCATCTTTTAGTTCTTCTTCGCCGGCCGCAGTGGCCGAGGGGACTGCGGCGCTCCAGTCACGGTCTGCACGGCCACTACGATCGGGGGGTTCGAATCCCCCCTCGGGCATGGATATTCGTGCCGTCCTTAGGATAAGCTAGTTGATAAGTAGTTTGTAAGTTTAGGGACTGATGACCCCGTAGTTAAGTCCCATAAAAAAATAAAAATAAAAAAAGGGTCTAGTTATTTTTACGAGGTCTTTGAGTAGGACTGAAATGTGTTTGCTTCTGCGCAGGAGTTACAGCTCCGCCCCTCCCCTCTGAGCTATACTATATTCCCGCCAGGACTCCAGTCCTCGTGTGCGACCCCACTGAAATATGCATCAAATCCTCGACATGGAGACTATCAAAGGTTGATCTTGTTTGCCAAGTGTATTTTGCCTCTGGGCCATCTATTTCGGTGACTCAAAGCCGAGTTCGGCCGTTGACGTGCGGTCGCGTAGCCAATGCATATGCAGTTTCATATTGACAAGCAGAGCTCTGCGTCGGGTTTTCCCCGTTATCAGCTTGGTAATTAGGAGTCGAGAGAAGGGAATTGCTGAACGGCGAGTCCGCCTCCCCTGCCGTATTACTCTTCCATTGCATCTCGGTGGCGTATCATTTGCGTCCGTACGGCCCCGTATTAGCACCGACTCGCAATCCTGGCTGCCGGAACCACCTGTGGTCATTAGCGTTCGCAGAATCGCGTCTCGGAACAACCGCGAAGCACGGACCCCGGCGCTGCAGTTATTACTTGCAATCTGCTTCCCGTGTTCACTTTTTCGTTATTAATGTCGGAACGTCTGGCCGGAGAAGTGGCTACTGCAGAACGTCGTCGGCGGATCTGACAGACTGCAGCCGAGCAATGTCTCGCCGGCATCAGGGGCTCAATTTCAGACGAAAAGAAAAGGAGTAAATCACGCTAGAAGAGTTTTGTAACTACTTTTCAAATGATTCTGTTCCAATTAAGTTTGCATTAGAAACGGAAAATTCGCAAATTTCGTCATTATTTTCTCATTTACGCTTACTTTTCGCTACACTGATGCAATTTTACGTAAATGTCACGAACGTGAGGTTTTGCAGACCGCAGTATGATTCATGTCTTCTCGGCGAGATGCTAAATTGTATAATAGAGTTGGAGACGTATATAGAGATAGATGAGCAAGAAACCCATCTCGCTGGTGAGACAAACAACATGATAACGCCTTAATTCTAGGTAACAGGTTTATTATCCAGCCAACAGGAACGATAGGATTGATGCTGGTATCATTATCTACGTGTTCCAGAGATACAGTTATTTTAAATTCGCCATTAAAGCTTTGGATTCGCCTGAATTCATCTAAAAATTCATTTCACATTAATCTTATACCACAGAAATACTTCGGAAATGTGCTTTATCTACACATATGTTTCACAAAAAAGAAATTAGTATGATTTATTTCCTTGGATTGCCGTTTTTGGTAAGTACTTATGCCTGTTGCCAAACAAATGGAGCTCACGATTTAAAAATGAAATGAAATATCTTTATTGTAGCAGAACATTGCAACTTTCATTCTTTGTCTTTCTTCCTGGTCTTTATCTTCCATCTACACGAGGACAGTGCGTTAATATGAATTTGGCAACGATAGTAAATTTTGAAACTGAATGTGTAAGAAATTGTTAAATGAACCGGTAATTTTTTGGCGGATATTGATTAACTTCGAAAAATAAATTCAACCATTATGATGTGTAATGTTTGTCCGTCTATACTACTATAAATAAAATGCTACTTTTCTCACCAGCCTTTACCCTGCCACTCTCCTGTCAATAAACATTCATCACACAGATTTTGTAATGTCTTCATTACTTCATATCACTTACATCAAAATAAATGCACTATATTCATCTTATAAAATAGGGAGAATGGGTATATGTAGGTATGTGTGTATGTGGGTATGTGTGTATGTATGATCCACATCTCCTCCTAAACTACTGGACAGATTTTAATCAAACTTGGAACACATGTTCCTTACTATCAGGGAACTTACGACACATACGTAAGGAGGTATGACGTCATGAACAATGAGAGTCGTACAAAACGGCCGCATCATGCGATAATATTCTACATCTGTAATAAACCTTTCACGCAACATTCGTAGGTAAGTATGTATTGCACCATCAAAGAAATACGGTCCCATGAAGTGCCTACTGACCACGATAGCCCATAACATTGGGGCATTATTTGCTAACTCTTCATAATGATATAGGTTTCCCTTGCTCCAGGAATAAATATTCCGACAAGATCGACAAAAACTCATTCGTTGTAATGAAGACTTTGGCTTGAATTGGGACCGTCACAAACCCATCGAGCAATCTTCAGCAATCTTCGTGTCTTTGCCAGTTGTCCTCAGCACTCAATTCATTTACTAATATTGACCTGAAAGATTTTAATTCCTTATCATTTTTCGTGTTTGTCAGTATAGTTGTTTCTTGCGATGATTTTATGGGCGATCTGATCTCAGAATCTGCCACTGATGCCTATGTCTGTCTGCCATGTTGGTGGTCGATCTGTCCTCTTTATACCCTACATGGATCCGGTTCTGAAAGTTTCAGTTTCCATCGCAGTACCGTTCCGTTTGGTGGAACTTCTTTTTGGAATCTTACTGCAAAATCCTATTGCACACCTCTAATGGTTTTCTCGGGGTATGCACGTTCATAAATCCATGCGTTTGTTAAAACATGTACTTCTATCACGCCATCTGAAAAGGAAGAAAAGACATATGTAATACAAATATACTTAATGGCAAAAAAAAAAAAAAAAAAAAAAAAAAAAAAAAAAAAAAAAAAAAAAAAAAAAAAAATTGTGAGAGAACTTTAGGACCTGAACATAGAGAATACGCCTGTACCACTGTATGGATTACCCAAACTCCATAAGTATGAGGTTCCGACCTATTGTTGGCAATATTTGCGCAGTGATGTACGCTACTGCGCAGGACCGGAAGAAGAGACTGGCACCACATGTGGGTTAATGTGCACACTTCATTTGGAACTCTGAAGACTTCATACAACTGTTAAGATACATACAGGCCGTGCACTCTGACATCATGGTGTCGCTCTTCACATGGGTGCCACTGAATGACTCACTTGATCTCAAAGGAGAGAAATTTGATGGGACTGTGCTAGACTTATTCAAGCATGTATTGACCTCAGCATACTTTCTATATGGGGGTTAATTTTATGAGCAGACATAAGGGATGGAAATGGGCAGCCCTTTAAGTGGCATTTTTATGTAAATCTTGTAAGAGAACATTTACATCAGCCACTTATCAACCCAAGTGCTTATTCAGATATGTGGATGATACCTTTGTATTCTGGCCCCATCTAAATTCACGCCACCCTAATATAAAGTTCACGCTGGAGATGTAGAAGGACAGACAGCTCCCATTCTTGGATGTCCTAGTCAAGAAGTAGACAGTTGGCAGTTTTGGAGACAGTGTGTATCGCAAGTCCACCCACAGTGATTTATACTTACAAGCCAATAACTGCCACCAACCGGCACAGAAAAACGGAGTGCAGAAAATACTACTTCACAGGGCTAGAACTCAGTCAGGTCCAGAAAGTCAGGCGACAGAAATAGAACTGGTGTTCAACAGAAATGAGTATTCTTCCAGATACATCCAGCGAGCACTTCAGGCTATCAATCAACCACATATTCCAGAAGACGAACCAGAAGAGGCAAAGAGGATGGCATATCTGCCATATTCTGGACCAATCTCTGCCAAAACTAGCAGAAGTCCTATGAAACAGAATATCAAGAGTATATTTTGCCCACCCTCCAAAATGGAGACAATGCTGGAGAGTCTAAAGAACAACGTGGGCTATGCAAACCAGGCACTTATGATATTCCGTGCCAGTGTGGAATGTTATACATCAGCCAGATCTCCAGGACTGTAATCATCAGGTGTAAAGAACGCCGGAAACACACTAGGGTCAGGCAACAAGATCAGCCTAAGCAGACCAATGTCTAGGTCGCTCGATGTACTGCAAAAACACAAAGTTTGTGACACAGACCCCAAGATTTTGTGACAGTATCATAAACGAATACCACTGAAATCAAGGTCACAGAGAGTCTAATCAACTGTGACAGTGGGTACCAGCACAACACGGCTTGGAACCAGCTCCTTAGCTTCCAAAGACACAACACAGGGCAGTTCGAGACTTTTCAGGAAGGAGAGACCGCCAGAGCAGCCAGGAGACTGAGCACATAACTTCCACTGCCTCAGAGAACGGCCGTACCGGACGCGGACGGCAGTCGCAACACTAGAGAGACACCGACAAATGCTGCAATTCAATTAATGATTGACGTCTTGCAGTTAAATGTAAGTACCAAAGTCGATTTAGAGTCGAACGGCTTTGCCTATTTGTTATTTGAGTTCTGATCTTCACATACCATACTAAATCAAAATATTCTAATATCCGATACCCATGTGGTCTCCTTGTGAATATTATGCGTGAAAATTAAGCGAGTCGTCCTTCTGAAGAGCTGTGTCCGAGAAACTACCAACTCGACAAATTACCAACGTATTGTGGTGTCTAATGTGTATACGTCTTGAGCAGCCATCAAAGGCTGCTGTGGCATACAGCAGAGGTTATTTTCAACACAAAAAACTGGCAGTACGTCTTAGCAGCTTCTTTGAATATATTCTTTCCAAAGGTAGGGAAAAAAAAGTAAGATTCGACATAATAGAACTCACTATTTCTATACTTCACTCTAGCGATGTCTGAAACCGCGATGGAAACTGATTTGCTTTGGTTTCTGTGCGCACACTCTGACAGAGATATACTGAGACTATATTTCCTTCTGTGCCGGGGTCTGTGCGTTATAGGGGGGATTATACTAGGCACGGCCTACACATCAACAGGAAACGAAAAAGTAAGCTGGCTGGCCTAATAGCAGTAAATTTAAAGGGGGAGGAACTACAACTCAAGGTAGAAACTCTTTTTTAGGTTAAGGTGAGTGTACAGTGGGAAACTCAGTCAGGCAGGTACTAAAGATGTTAAAAAAATCCGAGATACAAAAGTAAATTAAAAAATAATGTTAATATATTTCATCAAAATATTGGGGGATTAAAGAATAAAGTGGATGAGCTTTTGATTTGTTTGGAAGATATAGAAACTGAGAATTTAATAGATGCACTTAGGGTTGCCAGATCTCCCGGCGCCGCCCGGAGTGCCCGGGTTTGGAATGAATTCTCCGGGTCTACGGGCCAATGACTCTCATCTCCGGGCGTGAATGTAACCTTCATCTTAACTTCTTTTTTTTTTTACGACGCTTTTTAAGTACTGTGCTCATGTAGCGACGATCTACATCGAACTTAACGTAACTTAAACTAAGGACACAACATCCATGCCCTAGGGGGGATTCGAACCTCTGGCGGGAGCAGCCTCGCGCACCGTGGCAACTGCGCTGCTAGCTGTCAGAGCTCAACTCTCACCGTACGTAGTACAGCACTGTCGATCAATTCACTATACAATTCGCGATCGTTGTTGATATCCTGTATTTCGGTATATAACGTTTAATTGATATTACATTAGAACGTCGATTATCAGAACTAACTGGGGAACGTGGGTCTTCGGAAACCTGGTTTATTCGAATAATCTTATCTCTAATAGAAAGGACAGCACTATTACGTTTAATCATTTTATGCCCTCAAGTTTACTTCTTTACGCGACAGCAAATGGTCGTAACATGGAGCAGACGGTAAGTGCCCCTTCACATGGAGCCAGTGAGAAGCTCTTCTTGGTGGCGTGCGATCCTTCACAGTGTGCGGAGCCACAAGCGGCAACTCTTGGAAGGCGCAGCTGTTGATGTGAGCAGCTTTGATGCTGCCGCCACTTCTGCTGCCACTTTTGCTGGGAGCGAGGAGATGATTAGTGTTTTTTTGTTTTGTTTTTTTGTTTTTTTGTTTTTATGTATTCACGTGCAATCCTGGTTGGTTGGGGGGGGGGAGTTGGTCGCAGTTGGGGGGGGGGGGGTGAGTCATTGGCCAAGGGGGAGGGGGGCACGTCTGGTTTCCGGGCCTGCCTCGAGTTCAATCTGGCAACCCTAGATGTACTACGCGTGTCTGAGCATCACATTCTCACTGGTATGGAAAAGTTAAATATCAATGGGTACAAGTTAGCTGCACATATTAGTAGAGATAATATGGTTTCCACATTGTGAAAAGTTAAGAAACAAAAGAGTTTTGCGTAGAGCAACAAATAGGAGCTTGTACCATTGAACTTAAACTAAATGATGGCACTTTCATAAGTGTTACAGTGTATAGGTCCCTCTTAGGGAATTTTCAACTCTTTCTAGAAACAATGGATGCATTGTTGTGCTATCTGTCATTCAGGGTGAAGCAAACTATCATTTGTTGGGGATTTCAATGTTGATTCCCTGAAAGAGTGTAATAGGAAGAAAGACCTTGTAGTATTACGCAGTTTTTCCAGTTTGAGCTCCATTATTGATTTTCCTACTCGGATAACAAAGAATGGCAGCACATTGATATATAACTTTTTTATAGACCGTGATAAGTTGAAGAACACAAATGCTTATCCTGTTGAGAATGGTCTTTCAGACCATAGTGCACAGTTAGTCACTGTATATGACGTAGCTCCATGCAGTAAATGAAATCAGACTTTCAAAGTAGTGCGTTCAATTAACAATACAAATACTGCTAACTTTAGGGAAAGCTTACAGCAGCTTGACTAGGATGAGGAACCAGATGCAACCTTGAAATATAACTTATTTCATGATATATTTTAAGGGTATTTGAAAATCGTTTTCCCAAGAAAACAGTTAAACGTAATTCTAAGAAAACATGTAAAAACCATGGCTAACTAAAGGTATAAGAATATCTTGCAACCGGTAAAGGGAACTGCATCTAACAGCAAGAGTAAGTATAGACCCTGAAATTGTTCAGTGTTATAAAAATATTGTGTAATACTAAGAAAAGTTCTTAACATGTCCAGAAGCACGTGTATCATGTCTGAGATCAGTACCTCTGATAATAAAACAATTTGGAATATTATTGAAAGGGAAACAGGGCAATCAAGAGCACAGAAAGACTTTATAACCACACAACAGAATGAAAAGTGTACTAATAAAAAAATCAGAAATTGAAAATATTTACAATAATCATTTTCTAAATGTTGTGGAGAAAAAAGGATCCAGATGTTCCATAGAAGATACAAGGCTACTAATAGATGAGTCCATACAGTTTGATACTATTCTAATTCCACAAACGTGTCCCTTTGAAATCAGTAAAATAACAAAACTCAATGAAAAGTAAAAGTTCTTATGGAATTGATGGCATTTCTAGCAGGGTACTCAAACTTGTTCCCCACAGATAAGTAGGATTCTCAGCCACATATGTAATAGCTCTCTGAAGCGGGGTGTTTCCCTGATAGACTGAAATATGCCACTGTTAAACCATTGTATAAAAAGGGGTTAGATCAGAAGTCAACAACTACCGTCCAATTTCTCTTCTGACAGCTTTATCATGTATTCAAGAATAGCGTCCCGTATTTGTAAAACCAAAGTACTAACCAAATGTCAGTTTCGTTTTCAGAAAGGCTTTTCAACAGGAGATGCTATATATATATATGCCTTCACGAGTCAAATATTAAATGCTCTGAATAACCAGATATCACCCGTTGGTATTTTTTGTGATCTCTCAAAGGCCTTTGATTGTATAAGCCATGGAATTCGTCTAGATAAACTTACTCATTATGGTTTGAATGGGGCAGTGCACAAATGGTTTAATTCATACTTAACTGGAAGAAAGCAGAAAGTTGAAAGAAGTGGTTCATGTAATGTCAAAACATCAGCTGATTCGTCATCGGGAGCTATCAAGAATAGGGTCCCTCAGAGTTCGGTCTTAGGTCTTTTACTGTTCCTGCTGTACATTAATGACTGGTCATTCTACATTGAAGAAGGTAAAACGTTTTGCTGTTGATACAAGAACTAACTGATGTAATCGTAAATAATGTTTTTCACAAAATTATTAAGTGGTTCTCAGCAAACGGACTCTCATTAAATTTTGGTAAAACGCAGTAGATACAGTTCCATACAGTAAATGATACAACTCCAGTAATTAATATAGATTTTAAACAGAAGTCTGTAGTTAAGGTATAATTTTCAAAATTTCTAGGTGTGTGCATTGATGAGAGATTAAACTGGAAGCAACACATTGATGGTCTACTAAAACATGAGTTCAGCTTCGTATGATGTTAGGGTTATTGCAAATTTTGACGATAAAAATCACAGTAAATTAGCTTTCTATGCCTATTTTTATTCAGTGCTTTCGTATGGCATCATATTTCGAGGTAATTCATCATTAAGTAGAAAATTATTCATTGCACAAAAGTGTGTAATCAGAATAATTGATGGAGCCCACCCACGATCATTCTGCAGACTTCTATTTAAGGATTACAGTATCCTCACAGTAACTTCACAGTATATATATATTCACTTATGAAATTTGTTGTTAATAATCCAATCCAGTACAAAAGTAATAGCAGTGTACATAGCTATAACACCAGGAGAAAGAATGATCACTATGCAGGGTTAAATCTGACATTGGCACAGAAAGGGATGAATTATGCTGCCACAAAAGTCTTTGGTCACCTACGAAACAGCATCAAAAACCTGACAGATAGCAAACTAGCATTTAAAAATAAATTAAAAGAATTTCTGAATGATAACTGCATCTACTCATTCGATGAACTTTTAGATATAAATTAGTAAAACTAAAAATAAATAAATTAATTAATTAATAAAAAGTCATAAAAGTATATTTGTGTCATGCAATATTTTATGAAATGTAATATCTTGTACACACACCTTTTACTAACCTGACACGTTCCATATCATTACGAAGTGTTGTATTCATGATCTATGGAACAAGTATTAATCTAATCTATTCTAATAGTAGTTGGATTTGAATATAAAGCAGTGTGTTATGAGAGCGAAGTTGTAATTCAACTTTATGATGAAATCTGAAAGAGTTGAATGACGGCAAGGTTGATGATTTTTCATAACACGAAACAAAACATTTACCATTTTTTTCTGCAAGAGGGTGTTGGGGTAAGACTTTCATCCTTGTTTTTCGTTCCGCGTAGTTCCTTATTTTTGTCCTGTCAATCAACTGATGCGGCTACTTTACTATCAATTGTAAAGCGTTCAGTTTATAGTGTCATTACTGACCTTTCACGGTTACATTGCTGAGCTCTTCTGAAACAGATTGAAATTATGAAAAGGTTAATCGAATCTCTCAGTTGTGAAGTATTTAATTTAAAATTTAGAAGATTTGCAGCTTGGCGGTAGTTTGGAGAGCAGTCTCACAAATGCGGAGTCAGATGTATCAGATGTATACAGGTAGGCATAAATATTTTCTTAGTATGAAAGTAATTTGGAGAAAAACCACTAATAGAAAATTACTGTAGAGGTACAAGTTTCTCACAGTTGAAAAAAGAATTATTATATTTTTATTACCTTTCACTCGATGTTGATGTCTAAATAACATAACAGGATGTAAATATTACAGTCGAATGTAGAGGTAGACTAGTGTTTTGACTCAGGCATGGATGTGGGATGTGAGACGTGGTCACAATATCAAAAAGCTGGGCGTTCATTGTCTTGCTGGTTGAATTTTGGTTTGGTCTTCTTCTGGAATTGCAAGTAACGGGAGCGGTAGAGTAATAGCGCTGTGATCTGTATCAGGATGTTGGCGCTGTTGACAAACTCGTACAGTGGTTTATACGTTGATATATCGTCGGATGCTAACAAGGTTTGGTATGGAGGCTGCTTGCGATTTGATGACCCAAATTCCGAAGATTCCGTATGTGATAGGTGTGCCGACAACACTGTAGGAATATATGGGTTGGACCTACCACCTCTCCGCAACCACAAAGAGGCGTGGTACATAGATTGAGGACAGACGTGTTTGTTGTACTTGAAATGATTAAATTTAAGTGGTGGTATAACTGTGGTGAAGTTCTTCGTTGTTTTTGTCATGATGTACCACGGGACTCTTGCAGAAATAAAGGGATGGATGAACGTGTATTTACTGTTAGCCCGCTGCGGTGGCCGAGGGGACTGATGCGCTCCAGTCTGCACCGCCACTACGGTCAGGGGTTCGAATCCCCCCTCGGGCATGGATATTTGTGCCGTCGTTAGTGTTAGCTAGTTCGTAAGTAGTTTGTAAGTTTAGGGACTGATGACCCCCTAATTAAGTTCCATAAGCTATACAAACATTTGATTTTTGTTATGTTATCGACTGTTCCTCTTGCCAATCCCATGCTAGTCGTTCTCTGAGTATGGTGATCACATTTGCTACAGGAAGTTTATCATATTTTTCGTCAAGGAACCGAGGAGAAATTTCTAGTAGAAAAATAATCTCCGCAGTTCTAACGGTGGTTCATTTGTCTCCATTGGTTAGGGTGGACATGAACGGCCCAGTAACTATGCGAAATGCTTGGTACTGCATTGCGTCAAACTTTCGGAGTGTGCTGTCTGATGCGGGTCCGTTGCAATATGACTGTAGTCAAAGTGTGTCATTAGTAGGGAGCCGTATGACGTCATCCGTGTCCGCGATCAGAGCCCCACAATACAACAGTCGTTGCTGTAATGAGACTGCAAATTGTTTCACATTTATTAACGATGACAAGTACGATGAGCCCATACTAATATTTGTTACCTATGATCACCCAAAGATCCTATGTTGTTTTCGCAACTCGAAAATTATGTTGTCCCAGTTCCATTATTTAAGCGTTTGGTATCCTGTGTCGAGTAAAAATTCTTAGAGTAGATTTGGTATCAGGTATTTCGAGGCCACTTTCTGTTTCAGCTTTGTCACAACACACTACTGAATTGATAAACCTGAATCATCGCCAAATGAAAAACACTGTATTGTTTTGTTTCATGGAAAATCATTGTGAAAAATCTCGCAATCTTCTTATCATTTAACTGTTCTTTTTTCAGATTTTATCATCAAATAGAATTACAATTTCGCTATCATAATATTATTGCACACGCACCTTCGAAGTATACAGGTTGTTACAAAAAGGTATGGCCAAACTTTCAGGAAACATACCTCACACACAAAGAAAGAAAATATGTTATGTGGATATGTGTCCGGAAACGCTTAGTTTCCATGTTAGAGCTCATTTTAGTATTTCTCTTTAAATGTGAATTTCATTCCAACGTGATCAAATTGTAAATTTTCACAATCAACATGTGTGAGCTGACGAGAATCCGCACGCAATTGTGCAGTCACGTCATCAACACAGATTTTCTGTGAACGTTTGGGCAGGATTTGTTGGTGATGTCTTGATTGCGCCTCATGTTCTTCTACCTACGCTCACTGGAGCACGTTATCATGATTTCATACGGGATACTCTACCTGTGGTTCATGCACGATGGATCTCCTGCACATTTCAGTCGACGTGTTCGTACAACGCTCTCCTGCCCTTAACCCTCTTGACTTTCATTTATTGGAGAATCTGAAAGCTCTTGTCTACGCAATCCCGGTACCAAATGTATTGACTCTTCGTGCTCGGATTGTGGACGGCTGTGATACAATACGCTTTTCTCCAGGGCTGCATCAGCGCATCAGGGATTCCATTCGACGGAGGGTAAATGCATGTATCCTCGCTAACGGAGGACATTTTGAACATTTCCTGTAACAAATTGTTTGAAGTCACGCTGGTACGTTCTGTTGCTGTGTGTTTCCATTCCATTATTAATTTGATTTGAAGAGAAGTAATAAAATGAGCTCTAACATGGAAATTAAGCATTTCCGGACACATGTCCACATAACATATTATCTTTCTTTGTGTGTGAGGAATGTTTCCTGAAAGTTTGGCCGTACCTTTTTGTAACACCCTGTATAGCACAGACCACGTCACGAACGATTGTCTCAGGCAGCGTAGTGTCTTTGTCAGAGAGTGCACACACTAACCAAAGCAAACAACGCTATTCCCACAGACCATATACTGCGCGTGTCCCTATCTCTGGAGTGTTGAGGTTGAAAAGTGATCTCTACTACAAACTAGATGTGTAGCTCTGGAGTCTAAGAATAGAACTGCAGAGTAAACGCACATTCATATTTTGCACACGATTTCGCATTGCCCGCCATATTTAAATTTTTCAAACGAATTTCCATCAAATATTATGTGACAAATAATTGATCGTTTACCTATGCATTTGAAATTTGTCAATACGTGATGTAATAGGCTAACATTGGAGCAGAATCAAAACGTATTTTCTTTTAGTTTTCTTGTAATATTTCATAGCAGCCATATTTGAATTTGGCAAGAAACGAAATGTGAACATCTATGGCTGGCACGCTCAGAGAGCTGAAGTTCAACATCTAGTAAGTGTAGAGACCACTGGGTTTGAAAGTCACTTAAATTGCCCGTAAGTCTCGTGAATCAGGTTTCGTCTTTATGAGCAAAGGTATTTCTCATTTACAGGTGAAATCAAACGTCGATTTTAACAGTAAACGACGTCTCTTATTGCTATTACAGATGTACTAGTAAAGGTAACGTAATTTCTGCATATTACGAACATTAATGCGGTGATAATCCTTTCTACGTGTGACCAGGTGAAAAAAAAAGTACTGCCTGTTCTTTTTACAACCTCCTCATTGTTTTTGTTGCATTATGAATTTATTACTTTTTTTACAACACATAAATGTGGTTATCGATTGGGAGAATATTTCGGATAGTCTTGACTGAGTTTATAGGTCAGTAGCTAAGTGGTTTCTTGTGCGCATCTGCTTTTTATAATGTGATTCGAAGCTAAAGATGAATATTTACGTACCGTATAAAAACAGTTTTTGTCGCGTGCATCGATTACGTATTTCACAATATTATCATTTAATATAAATGGCCAATATTTCGCTTGTTTTCGATTTGCCGTCACTGTATGTAGCAAAAGTCATAAAATATAAATGCTTGTATTTTTTTAAAATCGGACATTATGGATGCAAACCGATTTCAGTTCCTGTAAAATCAAACTATTTCACGTATTTTATCAGGAAACGTCCGAAAACAGATGCTACTTTTCAAACTGATATTTCGTCTCCTGTGTCGGCAACAAACTAAAAGATCACATTACAAAAATTACATCCATTTGCTTAAGAACTACAGTTCTCTGTGGATATATTTCATCTAGACACCTGTAGAAACTGTGACCATCGCAATAAGATTGGGAACTGCGCAGAACTAACGCCAAATGTACTACTAATTGTGTAATAATACTATAAGAAGTTTTATTGTTAAAAATCTGCGCTTACGTTCCACTGGAAAGGAGAAGAACTGAAACTCTCAGCTCCACTTCACATTGCTCGTATTGATGAAGAGAGTTTCCCACCCGAGTCACACGACTTAGATGTTGGTTTTAGTATATGTTACCTTTGGTCTATGATTGTTCTCATCGGAGTCACAGACATTCAGTACCATAGTCAAGAAATATCTACCTGAACTATGATAGACATCAATAGTCTCTGTACATTCTGGATGTATAACTGGTCTCTGAGCAAAGAACTACAGTGTGCTTGAACTATGTTTTGCACATGTTTTCGTCATTTTTGAATATGGCAAACGAATTTTCTTTAGTTTGTACGTGACAAGAATTGGTACGTGACAAGAATCTAGCTAGTTGTTTTTGCTGACGATACAAGTATAGCTATCACGCCTGACAAACAGGAATTAACTGATGAAATTGTAAATGTTGTATTTCAGAGAATTATTAAGTGGTTCTCTACAAATGAACTCTCATTAAAATTTGTTAAAATCCAATATATACAGCTTCATATAGTAAAAGGCATGGCACCATTGATAAATTTAAACTTTGAACAGAAATCTGTAGTTAGGGTAGAATATTCAAAATTTTTTTAGTTGTTTGCATTGACGAAGGATTGAATTGGAAGAAACACATTGAAGATCTGCTGAAACGTTTGAGTTCAGTTACTTATGCTACCGCTGCGGCGGATTAGCCGTGCGTAGTGGGATGCCGTACTGCGGTGCATGCGGCCGTTTGCCCTAGGGGGTTCGAAAAATGTTCAAATGTTTGTAAATCTATAGGACCAAACTGCGTGGTCATCAGTCCTTAGGTTACAAACTAATTGAACTAAGGTAAACTACCTAATGACAACACACACACACACACACACACACTTATACCCCAGGGAGGACACGAACCTGCGACGGCGCGGTCCGTAGCGAGGCGCCTTGACCGCTCGGCTACTCCACCGCGTCTCGGGGGTTCGAGTCCCCCCTCGGGTATGAGCGGTAGTGTTGTCCTTAGGTTAGTTTACCTTAGTTTAAGTAGTGTGTAAGCTACGGGCTAGTAACCCAGCAACTGAGTCCCATAGATTTACAAACATTTGATCAAATGTTTGTAGAACTTATGGGACTTGACTACGGGGTCATCAGTCCCTAAGCTTACAAACTATTTATGAAGTAAGGACGGCATAAATATCCATGCCCGAGGGGGGATTCGAACCCCCGACCGTAGTGACCGTG
This sequence comes from Locusta migratoria, assembly GCA_026315105.1. Lineage (NCBI taxonomy): Eukaryota > Metazoa > Arthropoda > Insecta > Orthoptera > Acrididae > Locusta > Locusta migratoria. The sequence continues at coordinate 176,676,215 of CM048744.1, read as the reverse complement.
CAGACCGTGACTGGAGCGCCACAGTCCCCTCGTCCACCGCGGCCGGCCAAACATTTGAACTTATGCTATAAGGGTGATTGCAAAATTTGGTGTTTTACATCTCAGTAAATTAGCGTGCTATGACTATTTTCATTTGCAGCTGCCATATGGAATTATATTATTGAGCAATTCAACATTGAGTAAAAAAGTATTCATTGCACAAAAGCGTATATCAGAATAATTGCTGGAGCCCACCCAAGATCATCCTGCAGTCATTTATTTAAGTATCGAGGGATCTTCACTGTAGCTTCACAATATCTACTTACATTCATTCATGAAATTTGTTATTAACAATCAGACCCAGTTCAAAAGAAAAAGCAGGTTGCATAGTTATAATACTAGGGAAAAGGGTGATATTCACTATTCAAGGTTGAATCTAACATTGGCACAGAGAGGGGTGAATTATGCTGCCACAAAAGTCTTCACTCACTTATCTTGTACCATCAATAGTCTGACAGATAGCCAACTGGTATTTAGAAAGAAATTAAATGAATTTCTGAATGGCAACTGCAACTTTAGATGAAAGATGAATTTTTAGATAAAGCTAAAGAATTATATATATATATATATATATATATATATATAGAGAGAGAGAGAGAGAGAGAGAGAGAAAAGGAATTTTTGGCATACCCTGACTAAAAGAAGGGATCGCTTGGTAGGATACATTCTTAGACACCAGGAAATCGTAAATTTAGCATTGGAGGGAAGTGTGTGGGGTAAAAATCGCAGAGGGAGACCAAGAGACGCGTATAATAAGCAGATTCAAGTGGATGTGGGTTGCCGTTCTTATGAGGAGATGAAAAGGCTTGCTCAGGATAGAGTAGGGCGGTGGAGAGCTGCATCAAACCAGTCTCCGTACTGAAGACCATAACAACAATATATATAACTAAAGAATTATATGTGTGTATGTGTGTGTGTGTAAACAAATGAAAAAAAAAATCCTTAAAATATTGTCTGACATGTTCCCCATCATTACGAAATGTCCTATATATGATCTTTGGAACAAGTATTAATCTAATGTATTCTTTGTAACAGCCATATTTGCCTTTGGAAAGAAACTAAACATGACCATCTCTGGCTGGCACGCTCAGACAGTTGAAGTTCAATATCCAGGTAGTGTAGATACCACACCTTTTGCTGTACTCGCCGACATTGACGTATGACGAGTGAAGCATCGGGTAACTTTTGTGGAGCAGTATTTGCCGCTCGTGCCATGTAGTCCGCGACTCACAGACTGTAAAACGCCGATTGATTGATTAGTGATATAGGGCGCTCAACATCGAGGTCATCAGCGCGTAAAACGCCGAGATAGTGGGTCGTATGAATAAAAAAGAGCACATGCTCCAGAGAAGATTCTCAGAGGAAAAGAACGTTCTCTGAGTAAGTTCTCAAATTCGTATGAATAAAAACTTCGAAGCATATGCTCTGAGCAGGTAGTTCATTCTCGCTACCTCCCCTCCTACTTGAGTAAGTTCTCCGCGTGTCATGTCCGCCACAGATCACGCGAGAAACTCGTTTGTTAATGAAGTAGGGTTAGCACAATTTGCGAACGATATAATAGGAATGCATCACATATTCATCTGTTACAACGTGGAATGCCGTAGGAGTGTTCAAACATGAGATAGGCCTTGTTAAATATGACACCCAATGGTTTGCTCATAAGCGTTAGGCCATACGATTTTGAACAAGAAACACGCTGCTAGGTATGTAATTAATCAGTTATTAATTTTCCTGTCGTGTTTACTTACTTCTAACATGACAGAAGTTACGATTACGAAGTCAGAAAACGCATCATAAAATAGCCAACCGGTTAGGATGGAAACAGTACATCAGTAGGCCTACCTGGTATTGCAGCAATATTTATTTTGTGATAGAAACTGTGAAGTCCTGGGATACACTTTATTTGGAACTAACAGCATAAGGTCTTACTAATAGTCCCTATTTTAAAACAATATTATTTTGCTATGTGACTGTTTACAACTGTAAATATACACGACAAACAAATGAGTAAACACGCAGCTGAATCCAATTGTGTTTCATTTTTATGTCGGTAATGAAAAATCACTCTCGTCACTGTATAAAATGCTGGAAGTGTCACACGATTTTCCGAAGGAAGATACTCGTCACCAAAATGTTTTTATTTGTATTAACTTTATAGATCGCCTCGTATTTCTTAAAGGCTAATATAAAGGAACTTGCTTTTGTCTTCTAAGTAACAAAATTGTTGTCATTTTTATTATAAACCTCAGTAAAACGTAACCTTAATAGAAGTTACTCAGCACGGAGTATGCCATAGAGCTCACTACAGAAATCTGAGAATGTTCTCCCGTCGTGAGAAACTTCTGCAGTTTTATTCATATGAAATTGGAGAATGTTCTCTGTTGTGAGCAACTTCTCCCACCCCGTTACTCACGCCGAGAATATACTCGGCTGAAGTATATTCTCCGACTCACTTTATTCATGCGAATCTGAGTATGTTCTCTGGAATCCAGAGTATAAAGTAGATACTCCATTTTATTCATACGGCCCAGTGTATCGCGTAACTGCCCCGGCGGCACCTTTCCTCCCGGCGGTGAGTCAGTGCGGCAGCGGGCGGAGTGATTTTGGGCGCCACACACTTTGTGACCTTTGTCGGCCAATTACGCCGGCCGGCCGCCCACCCCCGCCGCCCCCGCCGCCCCCGTCGGCGCCGGTCAAAGCGCTCGGGGGCGCCGGCGCTCATTCTCATGCTAATCGAATGTTGGCCTCTGGCAGCCCTGCCTCCAAAGGAGGCCGCCCCGACACCGCCGACTCCCATTACGGCCGAGGGCGGCGCTGATGGACGAAAACCAACAACTTGTGACCTTTCCGCCGAGGATTCCTCTCCACGGGCGAAATTCGCAAACTTTTTTTCCTCCCCCCTCCCCCCTCCCCACTCCCTTGTAATTCCCGGCCTGCCTGCCTCCTGCAGCTCATTCTGTTGTCCTTCCTGCTCCATCACCGGCCGGGTCTTCCCCACAGGTGGGTGGGGGCCGGGGGGAGGCCTCCCTAATCGCTCTGAGCTGCCGACGAAAAGCCGATTCGATTATTTGGCTACTCACCCCGTGTATATAAATCATTAATCATACCGGTAAACGGTGCGTAACTTGGAAAAAATCTTCATTCAAGCGCCTCCAGAAGGTGGCAGGTCGGCTTTTGTTGTGGAAGTGAGACATGCACGATTCCTTTTGTGCACTCCTTCGGGATGCTACTCCTGTGGACGATAATTGCAGCAGCAATTGAAAGCAGCAATTAATTCACAGATACTTTTATTACGAATGAACAGAATACTTTCATGTGGTGTTTGTAGTATTACTGTTCCGTCGCTAGATCAATCTATAGTAGTGATCTTACTTGAGCTGGCTCGCTGTACACGGATTCGTTGCTGGTAGACTGCTCCGGTACTGACGGATATACTCTGTAGACTGGTCGTAGTCCTCTGGTATTCTCCTCTCGTGGCTGTGGTACGCCGGCCTATCTAGGCCGAGCCCTCTTCTTCTGATTGGCCGGCGCGCGAAGCAAAGTAGAGAGGTACGAAACTTAGGGCGCCCCCGGTGGATAAAGTATTGTCGGGATACTTATCGCTCGTCGTATACTTGTTTGTACCGCCGGCGTTGTGGCGAATCACGACGCCACAACAGTTTCGTTTTATTTGATTCCAACTAAAATTTAATCTTTAAATATTTAGTTTCTTCTCAATGACGATCTGCTTGGAGAAAAACACTGCCTTTTATTTTTATACCCATACATGTTTGGCTACAGTTTTAGTATCTTCAGTGTGTCTTTTTATTGCTTGAAATTGAACAATAGTAATGTTTTATTTTGAACAGATTATTATAACTAAGTATTGACAATTACAAATTTGTAGAAGAATTTATCTGTTGATATATACCTAATTTTACATTCTGAAGTGGCTACTGTTTTCCTATATTATCGGTATAGGTCCTCGTTAACACTTTGTCATTTACAACTACACTATGTGATCAAAAGTATTCGGACTCCTTGCTGAAAATGACTTACAACTTCATGGCGCCCTCTGTTGGTAATGCTGGAATTCAATATCAAGTTCCCCCAGTACAGGGATGTTATTGTCGTGTAACCACTCCGCCACAGGCCGTGCATTATGGACAGGTGCTCGATCGTGTTGAAAGATGCAATCGCCAACCCCGAATTTTTCTTCAACAGTGGGAAGCAAGAAGTTGCTTAAAACATCTTTGTCCTGTGATAGTGCCACGAAAATCAATAATGGGTGCAAGCCCCTCCATGAAAAACACGACCACACTAATTTATAACACCACCGCCGCCCAATTTCACTGTCGCCAATACACACGCTGGCAAAGTATGTTCACCAGGCATTCGCCAATCCCACACGCTGCCATCGGATCGCCACATTGTTTACCGTTATTCATAACTCCATACGACATTTTTTTACTGTTCAATCGTCCAATGTCTACGTCCCTTACACCAAGCTAGGCGTCGTTTTGCATTGACCTGCGTGATGTAAGATTTATAGGACACCGATCGACCATGAAATCCACGTTTTCTCACCTCCATCCAGTCATTGTGCTTGGAGTGGATCCTCGTACAGTTTGGAATTTCTGTGTGATGGTCAGGTCAGATGCCTACCTATTACACTGTACGACCCTCTTCAACTGTCGGCGGTCTCTGTCAGTCAACAGACGAGGTCGGCCTGTACGCTTTGGTGCCGTACGTGTCCCTTCACGTTTCCACTTCACTATCACATCAGTACCATTGGAACTAGGGATTTTAGAGTGTGGAAATGTCGCGTAGAAACTTCAGATACAAGTGACACCCAATCACCAATCCGATCACGTTCGAAGTCCGTGAGTTCCACGGAACGTCCAATTCTACTCTCTCACGATGTCTAACGACGACTGACGTCGCTGATAGCAAGTATCTCGCAGCAGTTGGTGGCAAAATGCACATAATATGAAGAAACGTTTGTTTTGGGGGTGTCAGGATACTTTTGGTAACACAATGTATGATAACAATGAATCTTACAGCTGATGATTAATCCTTTTAGCGGTTGGGAATATATTAAGTATGAAATACTTCAGTCTGGTGTGCCCGCGTTTCCTTCCTTATAATCAGTTTCTAGTCACGCCCTTCTATCTCCGGTTTGGACCGTGAGCAGCGAGCTTCAGATGATACAGGAGATCCAGGTTTAATCTTGCATAAATTTTCAACTTTCCCCGTTGACGTAATTCAGTGCCCATTTAATGTCTTGAATTCTTTTGTGTCTTAATAATTTTGCAGACGGCTCCTACATGACAGACCAAATCTAGGTGTTTCTAACAATCTTCTCTCTCTACAAAGCGCTGCATTTGCGGCCGAAGAATAAACTTGCTTGCTTTGGAAAAACAGAACAGAGCACTGCTGCGAATTCGAGCACAGATTATTGCTCGACCTTGACTAAAATTTCAGTTGGGTAATTACTGCCAATACGTTTGTCCTGAAATACGGAACATAGAAGAACAAAAGAGGCTGTTCAAACCTAAACAATAGTATACGGCTGTTCTCGTATTTCTAAATAAATTTACGTTTGCACGACATTGTTTTTGAAATCCATTTCTTTCTTTCGGCTCATCTAAACTTGAAACTTTTTAAATTGTGGCTATGTCAACTTTTGAGCCTGACGCTATTGGTGTGTAAGTGTGCACGTATGACCGCTTAGGAGACAGCCGATCATGGGTTGCATGTAACATGGACATTACGTTATAGGCCCTGAAACATGGCGTGGTTCACAGTACTGCTATTAACGATTATAGCTTTCCAAGGAAGACGCTGAAAACATAATTTTGAACAAAAATCAGCGCACTACTGGCTAAAAGAAGGTAATTATAAATCAGAACAAGAAAAGGAATTTTACGTTATCGGTTGATATTGGAGGAATTGTTTTTCAGCACGAGAGTTAGTGAGCTCAGCTTCGTAACTCGATCAGTACTCATAATTTTTACCCTTTCATTCCAACATGAAACCAACTTTGGTAAAATTAAAATTCAGTTTTTCTGTATAATACAGTGCACTAAATATAAAAACATGTGTTTTAAAATTTTTGATCGCACTATTGTTTTTTTAAAGTCATGTATTTCATGCACACCAAAGACGTTTGTATAGAGGTATTTTAGTAATTGGGGCATCATTTTGTTGATAGTTAACACTGTCCGATCAATAATTCTAGCATAATCTTCGCCACGGCACCAAATACAAGACAATTCACTAGTGAAATAAAATAACATCAACTGCACTCACGCACACACTCACAGCAAGAGGGCGTTTTGAAATGTATTACCTGCAAAATTTTTATTCTGTCCTCAATACCACAGTAACCGGTTTCGACGAAGCCTGTAGTCATAATCAGAACTGTGAAACTGTGGTGAATTTAGTCATACCCGCCGGCCAAGGGGACTGAGGCGCTCCAGTCACGGTCTGCACGGCCACTACGGTCGGGGGTTCAAATCCCCCCTCAGGCATAGATATTTGTGCCGTCCTTAGTATTAGCTAGTTTGTAAGTAGTTTGTAAGTTTAGGGACTGATGACCCCGTAGTTGAGTCCCATAAGCTATACAAACATTTGATTTTTTAGTCATACCAGCAAAACTGCGTAGCGCTGTCTATACGGCGTTATGTGGGTTTATCAATTCCATAAAAATTCCTTGGACATACGAGGGGTAGTTGGAAAATAAGTTTCTCCTGTCGACTGTGGTTAGAGTTGCGTATTAAAAAAGAAAAAAAATAATAGAATGAGACATATCTTTATTTATCCACATAATTTCCAAGTACATTGAGACATTCGTCACACCCTTTTATCAGCTTCAAAAGGCTTCAAGGAAAAAGTCAGGACGTTTCATACGGAAGAAGCGTTGATCGGCTTCTTTGACGTCAGCATTGATTCCAAAACGCCTTCCGCCGAGAGTCTTCTTCAAAGTTGGAAACAGATGGAAGTCACTTGGTGCGAGATTAGGACTCTATGGCGGATGGTGTAGGTGCTCCCAACCACGATTTGCAATATGGTTTTGCGTTGCCGTCGCCGAGTGTGGTCTCGTATTGTCATCCAACAGCAGGACGCCAGACCTGAGAAGGCCAGGCCGCTTTTTCCGAATCACCTCTTTCAATTTCGACAGAGTGGCACAGAACCGCACAGCGCTGATGGTTGCATGCTCCAAAAAAAGTCCAGCAACTTAAATCCTTGGGCGTCGCAGAAAGCGCTGAGTAGCAATTTACCTGCAGACGGAGTGCTACTGAACTTCCTTCTGAAAGGTGGTGACGGATGTTACCACTCCATACCCATTCAACGCTTCTTCCATATGTAACGCCCTCGTTTTTTTCCTGGATGGTTTTTTGAAGTTTATAAAGCTGTTTGACGAATGTCGCAATGTACTTGGAAATTAGGTAAAAAATGAAGATATATCTTATCTTTAATGTCTCATTCTAGGTTTTTCCTTTCATATACTGTCCACAGTCGTCATGGGAAACTTATTTTCCTACTCCCCCTCGTGGTCACTGATAGTCACTACATTGGGTTTAATGTGGTGAGGTAGATGCATGTGTATGTTGTGGGGGTATGACTAAATTTACGACAGTTCCACAGATCTAATGATGACTGCAAGCTCAGTCGAAACCGGTTAATGTGCTAAATAGAGAAGCCGATCTGGGCAAAACAAGTCATACCTATATTCAAGAAAGGCAGTAGGAGTAATCTACTAAACTATAGGCCTATTTCGTTGACGTCAATTTGCAGCAGGGTTTTGGAACATATCCTGTATTCAAATACAGTATTACGAATTATCTGGAGCAGAATGACCTATTGACCCAAGGTCAAAACCGACTTAGAAAATATCGTTCATGCGAAAGACAACTAGCTCTTTACGAACACGAAGTGATGAGTGCTGTCGACAAGGGATCTCAAAATTGATTCCGTATTTCTAGATTTCCAGAAGGCTTTCGAAACCGTACCTCACAAACGACTTTCAATCAAATTGCGTGGTTACGGTATATCGCCCCAAATTTGCGACTGGATAGGCGATTTCCTGTCAGAGAAGACACAGTTTGTAGTAATCGATGGTAAGGCATCGACTAAAACAGAGATGATACCGGGCGTTGCACAGGGTAGTGTTATTGGTCCTCTTCTGTTCCTTATTTACATGAACGATTTCGGTGAAAATCTAAGCAGCTCTCTTACGTTGTTTGCAGATGACGCCGCCATTTACCGTCAAGTAAAATCATCTGAAGATCAAAACCAGCTGCAGAAGCTGAATAAGATATCACTATGGTGTAAATATTGGAAATTGATTCTAATGAGAACTGGGAAGTCATCCACATGAGTACGAAAAGAAATCTGTTAAACTTTGTTTACCAGATAAATCAATCAATCGCGAAGGCCGTAAACTCCACTAAATACTTAGGAATTACTATTACTTCAAACTGCAAAGGACACATAGATAATGTCGTGGGAAAGGCGAACCAGAGACTGCGTTTTATTGGCAGAACCCTTAAAAGATCCAACAGAACTATTAAAGAAACTGCATGCAATACTCTTGTCCGTACTCAGTTGGAGTATTGCTACCCAGTGTGGGATCTTTATCAGGTGGGTTTCACGGTGAAAGAGTACAAAGAAGGGTAACTCGTTTTGTATTGTCACGATACAGGGGATACAGCGTAATGGAAATGATACAGGATCTGGCGTTTATCGCTGCGGCGTGGTCTACTTACGAAACTTCAATCGCCAACATTCTCCTCCGAATGCGAAAATATATTGTTGACTCCCACTTACATAGGTGAAATAAAATGAGCGTATGGCTTTCTTGGCCGGGAGATCCCTTACGGGATTGTTCGGCCGCCTGAGTGTAAGTCTTTCTATTTGACGCCGCGTGGGAGACTTACGTGCCAATGATGATGAGTTGATGATGATTAGGACAACACACAACACCCAGTCCCCTGCCGGGAATCGAACCCAGGCTCCCTGCGTGGTAGTCAGCGATGCTGCCACTGAGCTACGGAGGCGGACAACTTACATAGGTAGAAATGATCGTCAGAATAAAACACGAGAAATCAGAGCTCGAACAGAGAGATTCAGGTGTTATTTCAAATGTTCAAATGTTTGTAGAGTCTATGAGACTTAACTACGGGGTCATCAGTCCCTAAACTTACAAACTACTTATGAACTACTTACGAACTAGGACGGCACAAATATCCATGCCCAAGGGGGGATTCAAACCCCCGACCGTAGTGGCCGTGCAGACCGTGACTGAAGCGCCTCAGTCCCCTCGGCCACTGCGGCCGGCTCAGGTGTTATTTCTTCCTGCGCGCTATTCCAGAATTGAATGGGAGGTAAAAAGTATAAAGGTGGTTCAAATGTTCAAAAGTTTGTAAATCTATCGGACCAAACTGCGTGGTCATCAGTCCGTAGCTTACAAACTACTTAAACCTAGGTAAACTAACCTAAGGACAAACACACACACCCATGCCCCAGGGAGGACTCGAACCTCCACGGCGAGCAACCGCGCGCTCCGCAGCGAGACGATTTACGCAGAAAACGTTAGGTGGTTCGATGAACCTTCTGCCAGGCACTTAAATGTGATTTACAGAGTATCCTATGTAGATGTAGAAAACAATAACGAAGTTCAGCATTGAGATGAAGTCTGGTGCCAGCCCTGGATTACGCTTGGCAGTGCAGCGGTGGCGTGATTAAGAAGTGCAGACGGAGAGCGCGCGGCGGCGCCTGTAGCCGGCAGAGGGAGTGGGGAGGCAGAGGCAGAGCAGAGCTAATCGCCAGCCCGGCTCCATTTGTGGTGGCGCCGTCTGGGGCCGCGCCGCGCCGCGCCGACTTCCATTAGCCCAGGCCAGGTAGAGGCCGGCGCAGGCGCGAAGGTACAAAGGGAGCCGACCGCTGCACTCGTGCACCTCACAGTCTGTGACAGCCCACAACCGGTGTTCCCGTTCTTCATAGATTGGACATTCTTTCCCATTCCGGCTTCACAGTGGGGCTGGAACACTTGCACGGGCCGCCGTGGAGTAACCGAGCTGTCTAAGGCGCCTCGCTGCGGAGCGCGCGGTCGCTAGCCGTCGGAGGTTCGAGTCCTCCCTAGGGCATGATGTGTGTGTGTGTTGTCCTTAGGTTAGTTTACCTTAGTTTCAGTAGTTTGTAAGCTACGGACTGATTGACTACGCAGTTTGGTCCGATAGATTTACAAACACCTGCACGGAGTGACACACGCCGCGGTGGAGTAGCCGAGCTGCCTAAGACGTCTCGCTGCGGAGCGCGCGGTTGCTCGCCGTGGAGGTCCGAGTCCTCCCTGGGGCATGGGTATATGTGTTTGTCCGTAGGTTAGTTTACCTAGGTTTAAGTAGTTTGTAAGCTACGGACTGATGATCACGCAGTTTGGTCCGATAGAATTACAAACATTTGAACAAACATTTGAGTGACACACGGAGACCGGGGCTCTTGGCGAGCTAACCCGCTTACTGCGTGGCGCACACTTGACGCAGCACAGGCTGAGGATAGGCCGCCAGCCATCTGTAAACCATGATTTCCAATGGGACAGCGCACACTTAACGCACCCGAGGCGTAGGGCAGGCGTTTCCTCGGTCAGGCCTCTGTCCGGTTGTCCGAGGCGCACAGTTTTCCTGCGCCTCTGTTCCACCTCTACCGCAAAGTAAAATTTCAAGTCATCCGATATGCTTCGAAAAAAATTTTTTATGTAGACGAATATAAGTTTCATCGTTCTCTGTATTTAGTTTTTTAGTAACACTTTTACTTTCTGTGTAAAAAAAGAAATTATATACACTATTTTCGGCTTTGTGCGTGTTCTGCGCTAACGCAGCTTTCTCAATCGTTATTGCAGAAACTATTCGGTAGAATGTTTCAAATGTTTGTATAGCTTATGGGACTTAACTACGGGTTCATCAGTCCCTAAACTTACAAACTACTTATGAACTAGCTAATCCTAAGGACGGCACAAATATCCATGCCCGAGGGGGGATTCGAACCCCCGACCGTAGTGGCCGTGCAGACCGTGACTGACGCGTCTCAGTCCCCTCGGTCACCGCGGCCGGCTTGGTAGAATGAAATTATTATGCTGCATCTTATAGCCAAAACCCACCGCATGATATTGCACTGGTTTTATTTTCGTTATTGTACATAGTTATTGTTATAATAAAAAATAAAGTAAAACGCCGCGCATATTTTCAAGTATTTGCAGTGGAAAATTTAGTCGCTCGGCAATTTAATTCGTTTTACACCATGTATTACTACGTACGAAATGTAGCTAGCATATCGAAATTACTGAAATAGAAAGTCACCGAGATTCACAAACTGAAGATTCTGAAAGTATGTTTTTACAGTCTATAGTCTCTGCTTTCAGTAAACTTTGTGGCAGGGATGACAGCACTATGTAATCTAAAATTCCCGTTACTGCTGAATGATAAGTTCGGCGAAGCGAGAAGGGACGTGCAAGAATTCTTTTCCTCAGAGACCTTCTTCCATTTCTTGAAACACAACCTCCACCCCTCTGTGGAGCGTCAGCCCACTGCTAAACCATATATGGTGCTAGCAACGTCTCTTGTCAGTGTTTCTCAACCTGATTTCTATACTACTTTCAAAATTCAACAAATACAAAAGTTTTAGAATAGCAACATTAATTACTAACAAATATGATGCCTGCTGACGGTAACAGATACAAAATAAGAATGCAGTGTAATAAGATACTGGACATACAAGCACAGCTGCCGTTAAAGAAGAAGAAAAAAGCAGACGTCAGTATTTTAGTACTCAGGACCATCGAAGAGCTATGAATTAAGACCTAGTAAGGAAACACTTTGCGTGCAAATGCAGTTAAACAAGGAAACTATGATTCGCAAACAATTTTATATCGATATATCTTTCAATATCAAATGTTCAAATGTTTGTAAAGCCTATGGGACTTAACTGCGGGGTCATCAGTCCCTAAACTTACAAACTACTTAATCCGCCTCCGTAGCTTAGCGGTAGCGTCGCTGACTACCACGCAGGAGGCCCGGGTTCCATTCCCGGCAGGGGACTGGGTGTTGTGTGTTGTCCTAATCATCATCATCTCATCATCACTGGCACGTAAGTCGCCTACGCGGCGTCTAAAGACTTACACTAAGGCGGCCGAACAAACCCGCAAGGGTTCGCTCGGCCAAGAAAGCCATACGCTCATTTCCACAAACTACTTAAAAACTACCTTATACTAAAGACAGCACAAACATCCATGACCGAGAGGGGATTCGAACCCCTGACGGGGAAAGGTCTCGTGCATCGTAGCATAGCGCCTCAATGCGTTCGGGCGCTCCGCCGCGGCATCTTTCAATCTAAGACACATGAAAAGCATACCAAGTGTCACCGAGAAAAAAAGTGTTTCTGATCGTATATATTGCATCACAATCATGATTTAATATGTCAGCTGTATAAAGGTTCTTTCAATTATTGAATTTCCAATGGCACTTGTTTCTCTGAATTATAAAATAAATGAGAGAAAAAGAAATATGATTTTAATTACATTCCAAAAATATATCTGTAATTTTTCTTTAGTTGGTATTAAGTGTCATAATGAACTTATAATGATATATATATATATATATATATATATATATATATATATATATATATATATATATAATTGAGTTTTTGAAAGAGATTCGGGAATTAAATCTAATTGCAAGGAGAGGTCTGCAGTGGACTTGCAGTGCGTGCAATTGCAAGCTGCACTGCCCTCCTCTGCGTCTGCTGGGTGAAGTGTGCGCTGACCAGCTGAGGCCCTGCGCCTCGCCTCTGCCTGTGCTGCGTCAAGTGTGCGCCGGGCCTAAGACAGGTGCAGGTGCAGGTGCACTGAAATTTTAAGCATTCTAGCACAGCCGCTCCTGCGAGCTGGCTGGCGCACACACCACCGAAGTAAGCAACCGTGTATCGCTTCAAGTTGCCTCACTAACGCCTTTTGTGGCATATTTATTTTTAAGTAATTAGAACAGATAAGGAAATTCAACATAATGAGAACGGACGATGAAATTCATGACCTCTTCTAATATTTTAATGATGCAAAGATCGGGTGGCATCCAAGTTGGTAGTTCTTACGACTGTTACAGCATTATTGCCATTTATGCAAGTCTAAACATATTTGTAGCTGCAAATTTACATTGAGGAAACAGTAGTCTAAGAGATTAATTTTGCGATGAAACTAATCACGCGAACTTCACACTTTAGGTGAATAAGTTCTAGCTTTAGACAATTTTTCACACTGTCAACATGACACGAAAAACAGGAACACTGCACAATACATTGCTAGCTGAAAAGCAGTACAGTAACTTGAACTAAGTACACATTAATTCGTTGAGTGTTCCTCCTGGAAACAAAAATGTATTTTCACAGTGAAAATCTTTGGAAAGTGGTTGAAACGTTTATATACCTGCTACCATGTGACTGAATTTTTTCACTCATACCTGTTAAAACAGTTTTATTTAGAAAACCAAGCGTAATATAAACATATTAGGAATCAGCACAGATATGTTTATGTGTCGAACCCAACCATCACAATACTTTCATAGTTTTAGAAACAGCTACTCTCCATTTCACCGAAAGACACCACCCTAAAGCTTCAATTAAAGAAGAAAGAGTATTTCACATCTTTGGAGTGTCTACTCTTAAAACCAAAAACAGTTTATAGACATGTGACGTCTATTTCGAAAGAACAGACGTCACTTATGATCCTGCAGTTGTTATTCTTCAATATTCACAAAATATTACATCAACTGCGAATGAGCAGAGCCGAAAATGTGTATCCAGCCGGTATTCGAACCCGAATCTGCGGTTACGCAGACCACTACACCACTGAGGACACAGTGATCACCGCACCTGCAAGGACTACCTAAGCACGCCTCCCGTCAGACACAAATTTCCAGAATAACAACTGCAGGATCATAAATGGCGTCTGTTCTTTCGGAATAAACGCCACATGTGTATATATATAAAATGTGCCAGTGACGCGCAATGATCCTTTCGTTAGTGGGGAGGGGTGGGCAAGCTTGTGACCCTTACTCTTACGGGAATTAGTTAAACTACGAGTTTGAGTACTGTGGGCAGGGTAGCGCTGGAAATTATTGACTGACGGGGGGAGTTCTTAGGTAGTCCTTGCAGGTGCGGTGATCACTGTGTCTCCAGTGGTGTAGTGGTCAGCGCAACTGCTTAGAAAGTTGGAGACCGGGTTCGAATCCCGGCTGCACACACATTTTCGGCTTTGCCCATGCGCAGTTGACGTCATATATTCTGTGAAAAAAAAAAAAAAAAAAAAAAAAAAATGCCTATATTAGAAATACAAATTTGTCTAAGAAACGTGTTAGGGACTATGTCACACGAAAAGATGCAAAAGGTAATTTCTAATATCTGTCACCATCAAACAGGACCCTTTTTCTCCGATCTTGGCATAAACTCAAACAGGGAGGATCAAGTTGAAGGTTTCCAGTAAAACTGGAGCGCAACATTTGGCAGCCAAAGACTGCATACCAGTTACTTTTCCTGTTGACTCTGTAAATATAAATTAGGTAATACACTGATCTCCTGTTCAACACAATCAAAAACATCTAAGGAAATAGGCAGAATCTTACATTAAATGTCTGCAGGATGATCTTGGGTGGGCTTCAGCAATTATTCTGATTCCACGCTTTTGTGCAATGATTCCTTTTTTATTCAATGTCCAATTGACCCAGAATATGATCCCATACGAAAGCAGTGAATGGAAACAGGCAAACTAAGCTAATTTACTGAGATGTAAAAAAATTTGCATTGACCCTGAGAGCATAAGAAATTAACCCTGCGTTACTAACATTTGGTTTTAAAACTCTGTACAACCGTCTTTCAGAGGGTTTTGAACTTTTGTTGCCGGCCGCGGTGGCCGAGGGGATTGAGGCGCTTCAGTCACGGTCTGCACGGCCACTACGGTCGGGGGTCGAATCCCCCCTCGGGCATGGATATTTGTGCCGTCCTAGTTCGTAAGTAGTTCATAAGTAGTTTGTAAGTTTAGAGACTGATGAACCCGTAGTTAAGTCCCATAAGCTTTACAAACATTTGAACTTTTTTTTTTTTTTTTTTGAACTTTTGTTAGAAACACCCGGCAATTCGACGAATGTGATTCCAAACCAACACTCTACCCGTGTACACTTATTTATCAGTTCTTCCTCCAAACGTCTCAGCTCACTGATAATTTGAACGTAGCCGTCATTTTGATGGCTGTTACTAAGCTAGGGTTAAAGTAAAACTTTTCAGCAGGATCTTCAATTGTTTTTTTCCAATCCAATCCCTCGTCAATGCAAACACTATAAAATTTATAATATTCTACTTAGCGACACTTTTTTGTTCTAAGTCTACATTTATTAATGATGTCATGCCGTTTACTATATGAAACTGTATATACTGGGTCTTATCAAATATTAATAAGAGTCAATTTGTAGAGAACCACTTAATAATTTTCTGAAATATATCATTTCCAATTTTATCAGTTAATTCCTGTTTGTCTGGCGTGATAAATCCTCGTATCGTTAGCAAAAAGAACTAGCTTTGTATCTTCGCGAATATAGAATGTCAAGTCATTAATATATAAGGGTGTACATAAAGTCCGGTTCCGCGGCGGAGCGGCCGATCGCATTGAGGAGCTATGCTATGAAGGCCGTTCCCCATCGGGGGTTCGAATCCTACCTCATGCATGGATGTTTGTGCCGTCTTTAGTATAAGGTAGTTTAAAAGTTTAGGGACTGATGACCTTCAGTTAAGTCCCTTAAGCTCTACAAACATTTGAATATTTGAAGTCCGGAAACACTTTCGATTATTTATTGCACAAGAACCACACATTTGTACAGATAGCATAGATATGTCGTTTTGAAGAGAAAACCTGATATATATATATATATATATATATATATATATATATACCGACACAGCGTATTTTGGTAATTTGCCGATAGCGCTAGTCAGAAACATGGCGAGTTCAGGTGCGTAGCGACCTTTCTGTGTCTTGGAGTTCGACAAAAGCAAGTGTGCGCAGATCCAACGATCTGGCCGGCGAATCACGTATGCCCATATATGACGATGCCGTGACCGGTGACTTCTCAGCCGGCAATTAGTGTAGGGCCTATATAAGGGCGTACTTGCAGCAAACCTGATAGGTACATCGCTTGACAGTGTCCGAAAGTTCGTGCAGGTTTTAACTGCGTCACGAAACCTAAAGTCTGAAAAACTCTTTATCAAAGAGAATTTTGGGACACTGAAATTCCTGCATCGCAATACCGTAGCACAGAGCTTTCCAAACTGGGTGTCGCGACACCCTGGGGTGTCGCGTAGTAGTATCAAGGGTGTCGCGAGACTAACAAATTTAGACTCTAAACAAAAAAAAGGGTCATAAAATAATACAAAATATCCTTCTGTTCATACTACCCTGAAGACTCGTCTGCAGCTAATCATCCTTCTCTTCATTCAGTGCACTAAAGGAATGATCGGTGCACATTAATTGTGTGCTCAGCCGCTAGCCGGCAGCTCTGCTTCAGCAGCATTAGACACTCGGGGTTTGTTCAATCAGCTGCCAGTTGCCAGATTTCAGCAAACTGCGCATGCGCAGAGCTGCTGCTGATACTCGACAACAGCTCTTCCCATGCACAGTTTGCTGGAACTGGCAGCTGCTTGAAAGAACCTTCACTGTAGTCTGCTTTACTTCTCAAAAAGCTGCACATGGCTGTTTTTTAATGGATTTATCGAAGGCACGTCACCCTCGGTAGCGTTTCTTACAATTAAATGTCAATCAATGACACAGTGGCTGTAAAAGCTGTCATAGATTGTAACAGCAGTCACAATCGTCTACTGAGTAAAGCTATTCAGTAGCGATATTTAGTACGGAGTATGGCCGGGTGATTAACGGAGAGAAGTATTTTAAATGCATTGATCGTTGGTTCGAACCTTGGTAATCGTTAATATTTTTTTTCTCTCAGTTTCCTCTATGTAACAGAATCTGTGACCAGAAATGGCATTCATATTCTTACTTGTCACAAATAATTACCATTTTTTTTTTTTTTTTTTTTTTTTTTTTTTTTTTTTTTTTTGCGAATATGTCGGGACGTTCGAGGTCTTGGTGAAACAAGAACCTAACAATAGAACTTAAATAATAATTCATCAATTGTCATAAATACATCCTCTTTATTTCTGAAAGTAATGTGATAATATTGAACTGAAAGGGAACAGCCACTGTACTGTCTAAATCAGAAATCCGAGCAGCTAATTTCCAGATGCCGTTTTAAATGGATCGGGCAAAACCGTATCTGGCCCTGACATGTACACACAACAGCGAAAAACGATTTCCGAAATTCACTTTTAGTGTTTCGTGAGCTAGGCATTGTTGTCTGCGGTGTTACTCTGTTGTACATCTCCGTGGTTCCTAATGTTTCCTATTCTTGCGATGAGTGTGCATGAATTGCTGCAGTCAGGCTAAACATTAAACATGTCAATGCGTACGAGAAGCCGGCCGCGGTGGCCGAGGGGACTGAGGCGCTCCAGTCACGGTCCGCACGGCCACTACGGTGGGGGGTTCGAATCCCCTCTCGAGCATGGATATTTGTGCCGTCCTTAGTATTAGCTAGTTCATAAGTAGTTTGTAAGTTTAGCGACTGATGACCCCGTAGTTAAGTCCCATAAGCTGTACAAACATTTGAGCATTTTTTGCGTACGAGGATTTCAGTTTCTTTTACAAACAACATTTAAGTGATACTTTATTTTCGCCCCCCGACCCGCTAGAAGCATCTAAATAATACCATATGTATTTATATTAGTGAAAGGGTGTCGCGCAAAACTGTAAGCTATAAAAGGGTGTCGACATGAGGGAAATTTTGGAAAGCACTGCCGTAGCACGTGGGAAGATTGTCTGGAACAAAATGGGCCAGTCGTGTTCGTGGAAAAAAATATCATTACATAAATTCTTCGAGAGGAAGATTAAAACTTTATGAGTACCTATGAAGGTAGGAATTCTTTAAAACGAGAATGGCCACGTCTTTCACGAACATTTACACGGCCATATTTTCCGACGGCGAGACGCCTGGGAGGGCGGCTATTCTTCGCGGAGGTGAACAACAGGAAGGCAGCCAGTGCGGCCTGTTGTTTCAGGCGGCCCTCAGAAGTGGCCGCCTCGCCGCCCCCGCCGCCCCCGCGCCGCGGGGGGCCGCCCTCAGAGCCCGCCGCCGCCTCAAAGGCGCCGGCCGCCGGTCCGCCTCCAGATGGCCTGAGGGGCGTGCCCGCGCCGCCCTGCCCGATAAACAAACACTTCCGCTAACGACAAGTGCCGCGCAGGTCGCTGGCCGCGGGGGCGTGGCCGAGCGCTGCCGCCTTATCTCCTACTGCCCTGCCGACAGCTTGATGGCGCCGAAACGGCGTACAGGGCGTGGCCAGACACCTGCCAGGTTGCGACACTTCGTAAGAGCTGGCCGTTGCTTCCCCTACTACGTGACTACCTGTATACAATTCCGCAATTCTTTAGGTTAAAACTATACTGATGGTAAAACATCCTAAACTATACATAGGACATAAAGTTTGTATAGGGATAATTGACCGTGTTTTGCATATGTTAAAACTAGTCCAATTAAGACCAAACGCCTTTTGTTATATTTTAAACCATCTTCAGTGGTCAGCTGTAACGTGTTTCAGCACGTCCTTTCCATCATTAGTGTTTTTTTATCTATTTATTTATAGCTGTGAAAATTAAAAAAAATACTTTGTTCTTGCCAACCTATATATGAATATTAGGTATAGAACTATATGTCTTATTTTTGGTATTACCTTGGTTTTATATTTCGTGGTCATGTAGGACCCTGTTTACATAGTTGGGGGTTTGGTTGGGATACGGGGACAAAACTGCTACGATTGATTATAAGAGGTAATCTGTCTTATGCTGACTGCAATTAAGAGATTTATTTTACACCAGACGCGTTTCGCTTTTTTATTTTAAAAGCATCTTCTGTGGTCTGTAAATGATACAAAGGTTTGTACATTTTGTTTTCGATAAATAGATTAAAAACAGTTTTTAAAAACCATTTTGCACGTTAGACCTAAGTGTTTTTAACTTAATATTCGGTCTACTCACGGTGTTGATGTCTCTTCTTTACATGTTACTACTGTTTCTCCGTCTTGTTGGCTGGAGTTCGTTTGTTTCTGGCGTGTGTTTGAGGGCTGTGCACAGCACTTTTCGTGTGTTTTTGTTTCGTTTTTTTCCTTTTCATCTCAGCATCACATTACTTCACTTTTTGAAATGTATACAGATTACATATCACCTGTTATAAGTGGAATGCCTGTCTGTTTATCATTTCACTACAGTGTGGCTATGTTTTCGTCTGTTCATTTGTTTTCCGTGTGGACTGTGAGTGTTGCCAACGTTATATATTTATAATACATAAATACGACTTAATTCAACCTGAGTGTGTGTGTGTGTGTGTGTCTGTGTGTGTGTGTGTGTGAGAGAGAGAGAGAGAGAGAGAGAGAGAGAGAGAGAGAGAGAGAAATATTAAATTTCCTGAACAGGGTGTTAAGATTTTTTTTTTTTTTTTTTTTTTTTTTTCAGATGAGTAAATGCATGTTTAATTGGGCTGTAATGGTGGGGGGGGGGGGGACGTGAGGGTATCGCGATTTGTGTTTTTATGAAATGGAGGTTGACTCTCATAATGTTTATATTTATGTTAGGTGGTCAATAAGCTTGAAAAGTGTGTTGTTTGCTAGATTGGTTTGGTCATTTATGAGATGTTTCTTTTCTGTTATTGTTTTTTGGATATGATAGTTTTCTTGAAGGGTGAGCAGGTGTTTTTTGTTGTTGTTATTATGTCTGGTGGTGATTTTATGCTGGTTTTGGTGTAAGTGTTCTGCAAATGTTGTTTTATACTTCCAGGCTTGTACATGCTCTTTATATCTGGTGTCAAATGTTCTTTTAGTCTGACCAATGTATCTTCCATCACATATGTTGCATTTCAGTTGCTATATTCCTGATTTTCTGTATGGATCTGTATTTTCTATTGATTTTGGAAAATATTTTTGAAGTGAGTTGTTAGTTTGGTGGGCTATTTTGATGCCTTGTTTTTTTGAAAGTATTGGATATTCTGTGTGTGTATTTGTGATTGTATGTCATTGTATACCATCTATTGTTTCCTTCATTTTTCTGCCTTTGTGTTGTTCTTGTGGGTGTGTCTTGTGTGTTTGTATGTGTGGTATTATGACTTTGTGGTGGTGGTATTGGTGTGTTAATTTGTTTTTTAATTTTATTGTTCAGCTTTGTTACTAGCAAACCAATCTAGAAAACAACACACTTTTCAAGCTTATTGACCACCTAGCATAAATATAAAAATTATTAGAGTCAACCCCTTTCATAAAAACACAAATTGCGATATCATTACAACCCGATTAAACCTGCATTTACTCATCTGGAAAAACATCTTAACACCCTGTTCACGAAATTTAATCTCTCTCTCTCTCTCTCTCTCTCTCGCTCTCTCTCCCTCTCTCTCTCACACACACACACACACTCAGGTTGAATTAAGTCGTATTTATGTATTATAAATATATAACGTTGGCAACACTCACAGACCACACGAAAAACAAATGAACAGACGAAAACATAGCGACGCTGTAGTGGAATGATAAATAAACAGACAGGCATTCCACTTATAACAGGTGATATGTAATCTGTATACATTTCAAAAAGTGAAGTGATGTGATGCTGAGATGAAAAGGAAAAAAAACGAAACAGAAACACACGAAAAGTGCTGTTCACAGCCCTCAAACACGCGCCAGAAACAAACGAACTCCGGCCAATAAGACGGAGAAACATGAGTAAGATGTAAAGAAGAGACATCAACACCGTGAGTAGACCGAATATTAAGTTAAAAACTCTTAGGTCTAACGTGCAAAAGGGTTTTAAAAACGGTTTTTGATCTATTTCTCGAATAAAAACTGTACAAACCTTTGCATCATTTACAGACCACAGAAGATGCTTTTAAAATAAAAAAGCGAAACGCGTCTGGTGTAAAATAAATCTCTTAATTGCAGTCAACAGATTACCTCTTATAATCAACTTTAACAGCTGCTGCGGAATATGGCCACACAACCAAACATTGTAAACTGCTAAGGTTATCAGTTCCCAGGTGTGATGCGGAACGACTTGACGATAAGAAAGGAGGGGATGGAGAAATGAAATGCAGTCCGGGAAGTGAAAAAGGAAGGAAGACTGCATCAGCTCGGGGCCCCTTACTCGCCAAGCACGTAGCCTACTCACGAAAGAACCGTGAGCCCCCTGGGAGGTTTTCATAGTTAGACAATGGTAGAATCGTCATCTGCAACCAAATAACCTGTGTGAACATTGTGACAACACGCTATTTCTGGTGTGAAAGCTAAATTTTGTTAGTAGGGATACTTTTACTGCAAATACGGAAATCAGAGGAGCTACACATAACAAATGATCACTGTAACAATATATTTTGTTTGCTTTTATTGAACTTTATCATGAATAGTTCTCATGGGTCTATATTACTCTAAAGATAATGAACTATTGGGATTCCGTTTACTGTACTGCCTTTTTCATATATTTTTCTATTGTACTCCCGCTGGACGTATACTGTCACTCCATTTTGTATCAATCTTCTTTACCAAAACCGTCAACAACTCGCCATTTCTGTGTCTTCTTTTCATGTCGAGAAACAAAACACGCAACGCATATAACAATGTCGAGCCGAAGTAATCAAAAGCAAGTCAGCAAGCACTATCTCTCTCTCTCTCTTTTTAATACACACTCACACACACACACACACACACACACACACACACACACACACACAGACACACACACATAAATAGAATACATATTTGAAAACTCATAGGCACAGTAGTAGAACAACAGACTTTATCAGTACTAGAAGACAGCCGATATCGAAGCTATCAAAAACCAAAAGACAAACGTATCTCGCAACACCAAAACAAGACACAGAAATGGTGAGTTTCTGGCGGTTTTGGTAAAGAAGATTAATACAAGACTGAGCGACATTATTGGTGCACTGTGAGTACAACAACAAATGTGTGTGGAAGGTAGCATAGAAAGCGTAAGTCAATAGTCAATTAGGCTATATTTAGAATAATCTATATCTACATGGGATACTCTGAATATCGCATTTAAGTTTCTGGCAGAGAGTTCATCGAACCAAGTTTATGCTATTTATCTCCCATTCCCTTCTCGAATAGCGCGGGGGAAGAAAGGACACCTGAATCTCTCCGTTCGAGCTCTGATTGCTCGTAGTTTATTCTGATGATCATTTCTACCTTTGTAAGTGGGAATCAACAATATATACTCGCATTAGGAGGAGACTGTTGGCGATTGGAGCTTCGTAAGTAGCCCACACCGCAACGATAAGCACCGTTGATGTAATGATTCCCATTCCAGATCCTGTATCATTTCCGTACCGCTGTCTCCCCTGTATCGTGACAATACAAAACGAGCTGCCCTTCTTTGGACTCTTTCGATGTCCTCCATCAAAGCCACATGATAAGGATCCCACACTGGGCAGCCATACTTCAAGAAAGGACGAACAAGCGTAATGTATACAGTTTCTTTAATAGTTCTGTTGGATCTTTTAGGGGTTCTGCCAATAAAACGCAGTCTCTGGTTCGCCTTTACCACGACTTTATCTATGTGTTCATTCCAGTTTAAGTCTGAAGTAATAGCAATTACTAGGTATTTTGTGGAATTTACGGCCTCCAGTTTTGATTGATTTATTTCGTAATCAAAGTTTAACGGATTTATTTTCGTAATCATGAGGATGACTTCACACTTTACATTATTTAGAGTCATTTGCGAATTTTTACACTATAGTGATAACTTATTAAGATCGTTCTGCAGTCGATTTTGATCTTCAGATGATTTAGCTACACGGTAAATGACGGCGTCATCTGCAAACAACCTAAGAGAGCTACTTAGATTTTCCCCTAAATCGTTTATGTAAATAAGGAACAGCAGAGGACCAATAAGACCCTGTGGACGCCCAATGTCACCTCTGTTTTATTCGATACCTTACCATCGATTACTACAAACTGTGTCCTCTCTGACAAGCATCCCCTGTCCAGTCACAAATTTGGGGCGATGTACCATAAGCACACAATTTCATTAAAAGCCTTTTGTGAGGTACGTTGTCAAAAGCCTTCTGGAAATCAAGAAATACGGTATAGATTTGCGAACCCTGGTCGATAGCACTCATCACTTCGTGTGAGCAAAGAGCTAGTTGTGATTCACATTAGGTCAATAGATCATTCTGTTCGAGAGAATTCATAATATTTGAATACAGGATATTTTCCAAAACCCTGCTGAAAATTGACGTCAATGACATTGGTATGTAGTTTAGTGGGTTAATCCTACTGCCTTTCTTGAATGTAGGTGTGACCTGTGCATCTTTCCAGTCTTTTGGTACAGATCCTTCGTTGAGCGAGCGGTTGTATATGGCTGTTAAGTAATGAGTAATCTCTTCAGCACAATCAAATAGAAATCTAATGGGTGTACAGGCCTGACCAGAAGACTTGTTGTTGTACATTGATTTAACTTGCTTCACTACTCCGAGGATATCTACTTCAACGTTACTCATTCTGGCCTCTGTTTGTAATTCGAAATCTGGAATACTGGTTCCGTCTTCTTTGGTGAAACGCGTCTTGTCTTAAATAGACTAATTTTTACAGTTGCAAAAGATGGACAATTTTCGTACAGAAGGGGCTTGAAATGTACGAAGAAAGTTTTAATTAAGGAAAAAGAAGGCGAACAAAATATGACTCCATAGAATAGCCAATATAGCTTATATATATTTTTGGGGGAGGGGGCAAGGTTAATTTAAAGATAAGTAATTTTAAGTAGATTCCCATGATATTTTGTAGGATTTTGCTGCTCATATTCAGATGGTAATTTGCCCTGAAGCCCCTTTAACGAGATCAAGCTCTTCATTGTTGACATTAAATCATACAATGTATAGTTATCTTTATCTATATTTCATTATTTCTGGGGGGGGGGGAGTGCCGGGAACCCTGTCCCCCACCTCTTATATACGCCCCTCGTTTCGTGCAAGAACTCAGACAGGCAGAGAAAGTTGAAGAAAGAAACAAAGCCAAACAGATAATTATCGAAGTAGAAATCATGGGAAGACTTGGGAAATAAGTTGCAAGCTTTGGGTCAAGCCGTTGTTAAACATTACTGGAGTACAATTAGCAGTATTCGAAAGGGAGCGAATAAGATAAGTTTCTGGACAATTCAGCAAAACTGCTAATGGATTCTGTGGATGCCTTGGACATATGAAGCCAATATTTTGAACATTTGCTTTGAGTCAAGCCGATGGAAAACATTTGAGGAGTATAATCAATAATCTTCGAAATGTAGGGAAAAAGTAACTGACTAGTGATTTGGACAGGTCAGGAAAGCTGCTAGTGAATCCTGCAAATGCCTTGGACACATAGGGGAAATATTTGGAAGAGCTGCTCAATGTAGATGAATAAACGTTGAATAATGTGTCACATTCCATTGTACAATGAGATATGTGTGACAAAGTGGAAAGAGTGCAATAAAGCGGGTGGGCTAGATTAACCTTGTGAACAAAATCTTCCCTGGTATGGTTGAAAGAAGAGTTAAGAGTATTAGATGAAAGTGAGTTGATTGAAAATCAGTGTGGGTTTCGGACTTCTTGACGTAGTCAAGTCCAGATATTTAGCTCACGGAAGATAAAGGAGAAGTGCAATGAGTGGGATAGAGAATTGAGGTTATTTTCATGGCTCGCGAACGAAGTTTTCAACTCATAGCGACAGATTTTTAAACCGGCACCGATAAAGACCTCCCATTACACACAACACTGTCAGGTTCTTAATCTCCAAATTCTATGAAAATGGGACTGTGGCTGACAATTCACTGAGAGTACGCTCAAACAGTGCTACTAATGAGACAATCTCAACGTTCTTTGTGAAGATTCCACACTGCAACACCCGACGTTTGTCAACAGAAAGGGAAATAAGCCAGTCATCGATCGTGCAAGTTCTTCATGCTCATCGATGGCATCCATTCAGGATACAGATACTCGAGCACTTAGACAGACGTATGGAATTTAATTCGTAAGTCCTAGAGCAAGTTCAACAAGATCCCTCTTTTGCAGAAGACATCTTGTTCAGTTATAAGACAAACTATTCTGTCAGTGGTGAAGTCAACCATCACAGCCACAGAAATGCCTGGAATCCACATTGGATGGAACCTTGAAAGACAGTTGCTAACATAAGGTTATGGTGTGCTGTGGAATATGGAGTATCTGTGTAATTGGGCCCATTTTCATTGACGAGAACCCAAATGCCCAAAGTTAGCTGGAAATGCTGCAATGAGTGGTTTTTCCTTGGTTCTGAATGAATATGGCAACATTTCCTCTTACTTTCAACAGGATGAGGCTCAACCAAACTACAGGGCTGTTATTCGTCAGTGGTTAGATGAACAATGTTCTGATCATTGGACTGTCCGAAGTGGATCTATGGAATGGCCATCTATATCACCTGATCTCACAGCACTTTTCATTTAAACCTCTAAACAAAATGTGTTTTAACTTTTGATCCATGACTGCTCGGTTGAATCTGTTTACGGAAATGATGATGTTATTCGATATATCACACGACTCCTTAAAAAAATCTTGGATTCAAGATAGCCAATTTCAGTATGGCGCCTATGTTCGACACAGATAAAACACCTCAGCCATACCTGACTAGGATATTCAGGTTTCCCAATTCCTGCAGCGTTTTTGAAATAAAAGGGAGTGCTAAGACTTTTGACTCACCCTGTAATGTGTGTTATTGTTTTTGACGTGTGCTACGTCTGAGATACTCTCCTCACTATGGCTCAATTGGAAAGAAATGTAGGTACACCTAATTTAATGTAATCTATAAAATACCTATTTTGCTTCTTTTTCCGTTTTATTTTTCAGGGATTGTTTATTGTTGCAGATACAGTCTCCAACGCTAATTCCTTCTCTGTGGCTTCGTCATATTCACAATTGAGTCGAAACATAAAAAGTTAAACTTTTTCATCTGTTCTATTAACTGTTGTTAATCATAATCGTTGTCCGTACATTATTACATTTTCCTTTAACAGTCACAGATTTTGTCTTTTGTTACCGAAATCGTCAAATGCTACTCTTTACACATCTTACGAAATAAAATATATTCTCCTTCACAGGTTTTCTTCAGTCCACACAAGAAATATTGTGTCGATTGCATATAAAAGGCCACTGAAAAGACAAGTGTACTGGTGATTTTCGAAAATTGCTGTCCACACAGTTCGAAAGGAAACAAGAGCATATGCACTGCTCAAAACAATTAGGGGATCATACACAATAAATATATGGTAATGTATTTTATTCAGATATTGCTTTTATTGTAATTTGTGTGTGTTACAGTACGATATTTTTTGTCTCAACTCCTTACTTGAGGTTTACATGGCGTTTACTTAGAGCGAGGTACCATGAGGCTACCATAATAGTGGAAAAGGCATTCTCGTTGCCCTCTAATATGGCGTGTGATGACCTCGGATGGCCAGTAAAGCTGCGTATCATGGACAGCGTGAGGTTATCAATCAGTTCTAGTGGGATATTTGGTTATTCTTCCATGAATGCAATATCCAGATCTTCAACCGTTGTGGGAAATGCTGGTCTGACTGCTATGCGTCTGCCAAGTGCATCCCAGAAATGCTCAATCGGAATTAAGTCCGGTGAACCTGCTGACCACTCAGTTTGGTCAATTCCTTCAGCTTCAAGCATGTTGTCCACCTTTGCAGCTCTATGGGAACTAGCGTTATCGTCCACCAGAAGGAACCCATCCTCTGTGGCACCAGCATAGGGCACAACAAAACATCGAAGTATGTCGTCTCTGCACCTCTGAGCAGTCAAAGCGCCATTCTGAAGGACATGGAGGCACGTACGTCCTTCAATATGGACTCCTGGCCACAACATTCGTCCACCATAATGATATGTTGATGTTTCGTGCACATAAGCATGATTGTTCCGAGTTCCACGTTCTGTCCAGATGAATGAACGACGATTCTCCGGCTGAATACAAAATCTTGACTCATCTGTGAACAGAAAATATTTCATATGTTTGTAATTCTATGGGATGAAACTACGTTGGTCACCAGTCCCTAGTCTTACAAATTACCTAAACTAAGTTAAACTAACGTAAGGACCACACACATATCCTTGCCCGAGGGAGGATTCGAACCTCCGACGTGGGAGGCCGCGCGATCCGTAACGTGGCGCTCCCGACCGCTCGGCTACTGCCGCGTGGCCTGTGAACAGAACCCGGCGGCATTCGTCACCTCTGCAATCTTGATGTGACCGCGGCGGGACGGCCGAGCGTAGTGAGGCGCTATGCTACGATGCGCGAGGCCGTTTCCCGTCGGGGGTTCGAATCCCCCCTTAGGCATGGATGTTCGTGTCGTCTTTAGTATAAGTTAATTCATAGGTAGTTTGTAAGTTTAGGGACTGATGACCCCGCAGTTAAGTCCCATAAGCTTTACAAACATTTGAACTTTTTTTCCGATCTTGATGTTCCTCAGGCTTGTTTCTGCAGGCTAAAAGGTGACGTGGTTTTAATGGGACACGCGCCCTAGGCGTCCGTAGGTAGAGGCCACATTTCCGAAGGCGATTTCTGACTCTATGCTGATATTACACGTCCTGTTGACGTCTCGAGGGTGCGTTGCTGCTGAGTTGCATTCTGCCTGCTATCTCTATGGGCTGAAGTTATCAGTGGACGACCTTGGCCTTGCCTTTTTTCAACGGTTCCTGTAATCAGAAATATCGTTCATGTCTCGGAAATTACACTTTCGGACACTGAAATAGTTGCAGTCACCTTTCTTTTTGCGTGTCCCGCTTCCTACCTTCCTATGGCTCTCCGTGCCATAGCTTCGGCTAAGTGGCGTTGTTCCATTGAACTACTGTTCGCTATACTGTCTGAACCAAAAATCAAACGTCTGTAAATCTATCGGACCAAACTGCGTGGTCATCAGTCCGTGGCTTACAAACTACTTAAACCTAGGTAAACTAACCTAAGGACAAGCATACACACCCATGCCCCGGGAGGACTCGAATCTCCACGGCGAGCAACTGTCTGGACCCAACTGGTTGTGTAATTCGTTTGGTATGGTAAACACAATTCAACACCAACCGCCTCTGCAGCAACTTTTCGCTACTACAACTATCTCGGTTGTCGTAACGTTGTTGTCTCTACTCTGTAGAGCCGCCAGAAAGACGTCGAACCATTTTAGTTCAGTCTGCCGATGACAATACTTCTGAACCAAGATATCTCAATTGATCCGTTAATTGAAGCATTGTATCAATCGATTCTTAATTTGCGTATTGTTCGAATCTTTAATCATAAACTTACTAACTATTTAATTCTCTTTGTCATCAAGACTGGACAAGATGGTAAGCTGGCACCTGTTTGTTCTGCTGGGAAATGTCGGAACATGTTGCATCAGACCAGCCAAAACACTGAATTGTGAAGATAAAGGAAATAAGAAGTATATATAACATAACATTCACAAATTTCCAAATGACTGGAGCCGCGAAAAACTGCGCCAACGCTGAAGTCGAGTGCAACAGTGGTAGCCTAGTAGCATGGTATAGGTCAGTTGCGTCTGGTGATTCAGATGACTAACTGGGGGTTCACTTCTTTGAGTGTCGGTTATTACTTGATAGTGACGTAGTGGCGGCGCCCTCTGCCCCCCCCCCTCCCCCCTACCCCCCGCCTGGCGGTCCCCCTCGCTTGGGGTCCAAAGAGTTGCTCATCTAAGCGAGTGGCGCCTGAAGAAGCGCCCTGGTCCCCCCCCCCCCCCTTGCCTTTAAATATATTTGCGTTAAAAGATAAAAGATCTTCGGAATGTCTTACTTCGGTTTGTTTTCGCTTGCTTCGAGCAGATGCGTCGGCCTACCAAGCTTCTTTATTTCACACTTTTGTTGTAAGCTAAAAGCTGCAAACTTTGTTTCTAAAAGATACTGAACATTGTTAATTTTTCTTTATTAATAAACACCAAGAACATATGAATAGGCACATGAACACTAAAACACAATAAATAACTAATTACGCTGTTAAGCGACTGTAACAAAATGAATCTGTTACGATGAAGAGACGAGCTACCTTCGGGTCACGTGACACTGTAAGCAATCACCTCCTCCATATCTTACGCATGCGCGAAGGCTGCTGTCTCCCGTATCTTTTCAAACAGTTCAATATTTGTTACAACGAAGAGTATGCATGTCTTTTGCCCTCAAAATCGCTACACATTTGCTAAAACGCCCAAAGATATATGGAAATACAAAAATCATTGTTGTTCCAGTATCTTTTAAAAAGAAGATTGGGTTTAAAAAACTTGCTAGTAGTCGGTCTCAAACCTCTTACCATAGAGAGCAGAACACGATGTCATTAACGATATCGTTTTTGCTAGGTGGAGGCTTCTACAGTTGATGCGTCTTTACTTTATAGTTGTAATATATTTTCCCAAATATGACGCGTTTTTGACAATCTTCAATGCGCCAAAAGAAATATAAAGGGCGGGTGTTACCTTAATGGAGAATTAGCCGATGAGCAAGGCAAGGTGCGCAGTAGCTAAATTGTCTTCGCTTCGGGACCATTCGTGCTTAATTGCCAGAGCTGGAGTAGCCAGGAACTGGTGTCTCTACCAGCTCCAAAGCCAACGTTAAAAGGTACGTTTCCCCTCGCCCCTCCCTGTCGTGGGAGCACCCATATGCTGCCTATATTAAGCGGCAGCGCTATGAGTCGTATACGTGTTGTCTCAGCGACGTAAAACGTTTTTCATGCTATAAAAATACTTTTAACGTGCATATAAAATGATCTGATAGAAGAACGAAACGATGAATGATAGTTGAATAACACTTTTCATTTTATTTATTTATTTCGAGCTTTGCTCCGGGAGTTCACTGAACCAGTGAACACATAGGAGGCGCCGCCGCTGGCTACTAGCACGGTCCAGGAGGAGATAAGAGCTGCCGGAGACTTGAGCAGTGGACGTGCCGACAATGGGAGCGGCGGCCACTTTGGCGGTGGCGGCGGCGGCGCCAGACAGAGGCGTCGGCGGCAGGCGCGGCCTTTGAGGCGGCTGCCGCGTCACGCCGCCATTACGCGCCCGTTAATGCCTAATTTGGGCCGATACAGGCGTGCGCTATGCTGCGCCAATTAGCCGCATTCACCGCACACCGCAGCCGCGCTGGCCAGCGGGCCGCAGGTACGAGGCTGCCGACACTGTAGCAAGCCGCCAGTGACGCAGCACAAGTACTGCCCGCTCCGATTCACCGCTCGCTACAAGTACCGAGGAAATGATTTTCAACAAGTAATTTTTGCATTTTAACCAAATTGCTTATACAGATAATAGCGAAAACTTCGTGTCATTTACATGCTTTTGTCAGACAACACCGCTAGCAGTGCCATCTATTGGTTCGAGTTGTAAACTATACTTGCCTTCACGTCACGGGTACAAGTACTGGGGAAATGATTTGCAACAAATAATTTTTGCGTTTTAAGCAAATAGCTTATAAAGATAACACGGAAAACTTCGTGGGATTTACATACTTTTGTCAGGCGACACCGCTAGCAGTGCCATCTGTTGGTTGGAGTTGTAAACTATACTTGCCTTGACGTCACGGGTACAGGTACCGAGGCAATGATTTTTAACAAACAATTTTTCCATTTTAACCACATAGCTTATAAAGGTGCGCCTCGGTTGCACAGTGGTAGAGTGCCAGACTATCAATCCAAAGGTCGCGGGTTCGATCCCCGCCACGTCCTAGGATTTTTATCTGTCACTTTCCACTTCTTTCACCTCTGGAAGAATTGCTCATGTGAAAAATACCGAGTAGCACCGTGGTTCGGAATCCACGTTAAACTGTAGGTCACCCTATAACTGACTGGGTAAGTCAGTTCGAAGGTCGGAGGAAGGCAACGGCATACCATCTCCAAACAGGACCATGCCTAGTAGAGCACTGTGGTGTTCAAACCAATCTTCGGATTGTTGACTGCTTTAGCTTATAAAGATAATACCGGAAACTTCGTGCCATTTACATGCTTTTGTCAGGCGACACCGCAAGTGATGCCATCTGTTGGTTCGAGTTGTAAACTATACTTGCCTTGACGTCACGAGTACAAGTACCGAGGAAATGATTTTTAACAAATAATTTTTGCATTTTAACCACATAGCTTATAAAGATAATACCGGAAACTGCATGGCATTTACATACTTTTGTCAGGCGACACTACTAGCAGTGCCATCTGTTGGTTCGACTTGTAAACTATACTTGCCTTCACGTCACGGGTACAAATACCGAGGAAATGATTTTTAACAAATAATTTTTGCATTTTAACCTAATCTATATCTATAAATTTGAATGTCTGTTCGGTGTACGTTTATCACGTCTGTACCACACGACATAAAGTGCTAAAAATTTGTACAGTTACTAACATCTACCCAGGGAAGGCTTTAGGCACGGTTTTTTGTCGATCGGACGGCTATTTATATATATATATATATATATATATATATATATATATATATATATTAATGTGAATGTCTGTTCGGTGTACACTTATCACGTTCGAACGACAAGACGCAGAGACTTAAATATTTGTGCAGTTACTAATTTATACCTGAGGAAGCTTTTAGGTACGGTTTTATAGCGATCTGATACATATTTAATGATTTGAAGAATATAACGCGAAATGCGGAACAATATTGACTCTTTGAAAATGGTTTTATTGGTTGCATTGTTGCTTGAGGGTTGATAATGATTAAAGGGTGGAGTATATTGGGATGGAAAGTTAATCGATGTATATAAAATTCTACATGTATGTGTTAATATTTCACTCTGCAGCGAAAACTATAGAACGCAAACGAATGGTGTGTGTGTGTGTGTAATCGTTGTCCGAAGTCTTCCGTTGTACACCATAGCAGTTCCATGCCGACAGCTATAAGGGGGTGGGAGCTATGGTGCTTGAAAGTCGTCAGATTATTATAAAAAAAATAATAATAATAATAAAAAATAAAAATAAAAAAAAAAAAAATCGGTCTGAAGGTCAGCGTTGACGTTTGCGTACAGGGAAACGTGATGCCACAGACCATATCTTTGGTCTATGCGTGCTACAATGTCTTCAACTCTTTCTCTGTAAGGATAAGCATACGAATAAGGATATATAAGAATAAATAAATAAAGCAGTAAAAAAGAAATTTATTTTAATACATCTCTTTAAAAAATCGATTTGACGTTTCGCGCATTTCATCAAGTGATCCATCTGTGATATTATTACAATCATTATTGTTGAATTTCGTGATTGGATTCTTCGAAACGAGTGCATTTTTACCTGTGATTTCTTATATATTCTCTGATAAATGTAACATGTTTTTAGAAAAAACGAGATGGACAGAGAGAGAGAGAGAGAGAGAGAGAGAGAGAGAGAGAGAGAGAGAGAGAGAGAGAGAGAGAGATAGAGAGTGGATAGGAAAAGTACTAACTCAAGGTTCGAATAAATAAATAAATACCCGGGCAACGCCGGGTTTTCAGCCGGTATCTTATAAGGACAATACCGGAAACTTCGTGGCATTAACATACTTTTGTCAGGCGACACTGCTACAGTGCCACCTATTGGTTCGAGTTGTAAACTATACTTGCCTTGACGTCACGGGTACAAGTACCGAGGATATGATTTTCAACAAATAATTTTCGCATTTTAACCAAATAGCTTATAAAGATAATACCGGAAACTTCGTGCCATTTACATACTTTTCTCAGGCGACACTGCTAGCAGTACCATCTGTTGGTTCGAGTTGTAAACTATACTTGCCTTGACGTCACGGGTACAAGTACCGCGGAAAAGATTTTCAATAAATTCAAATGTTTGTATAGCTTATGGGACTAAACTACGGAATCATCAGTCCCTAAACTTACAATCTACTTATGAACTAACTAAGACTAAGGACAGCACAAATATCCATGCCCGAGGGGGGGATTCGAACCCCCGATCGTAGTGGCGTGCAGACCGTGACTGAAGCGCCTCAGTCCTCTCGGCCACCGTGGCCGGCTCAACAAATAGTTTTTGCATTTTAACCAAATAGCTTACAACGATAATACCGGAAACTTCCTGGCGTATGCATGCTTTTGTCAGGCAACACCGCTTGCAGTGGCATCTATTGGTTCGAGTTGTAAACTATACATGCCTTGACGTCTGTAATTCCGTATTTTATTTCGCTGCGTACCAAAATTTCTTTGAAAGGTTTATATTTATTACGTCTTATGATGCTCATCGAGAAGGCCCGTGCGTCCCTTTATGAAGATCATGGAGATGCTCTGTAGTCGTGATTTGAGCCTGGACCTAAGAACTCGGATGCTCGAATACTATGTGTTCCCATCCCTATTGTATGAAGTACAAGCTTGGACCCTCAACATATACTGCGAGCGGATAATAGAAGCCTTCAAGAACTACCGTAGGATGTTGCGAATATCGTGGACAGAACATGTTACCAACGTGGAGGTTATGAGAAGAATGGCGAAAGGCGTAGAGATCCTACAGATAGTAAAAACTCCGCAACTCATAATACAAGGGAAGATAGCAGGAAAGAAACCTGTTGGAAGGAGAAGAATGTTCTGGTTTGGGAACATGAAAAAATGGTTTAATGTGAAGACATCTGACCTATTTAGGGACGCAGCTTCCAAAATTAAAATAGCTTTGATGATAGTCAACCTCCGAAATGCAGACGGTACATGAATAAGAAGATGTATTTTAAGATATTACATTAGATGAGAATTTATTTCATGTTCAGAGTTGAAAGCGATGTAAGGTGAAAATCCAAGAAAAAATTTCCATAGGAGATTAAAAAAATTTTTTTTTCAAAACTTGTAAGGAACTGTTCTCGATCTATGATAACAAATCAAATCATAGATCAATCTTATTTCAGACCACTGAAAATGTTTCCTATTCAATAAAAAGAACGCGTCTGGAGAGAAATGATCGCAGTGGGTTGCAGTTGTATAATCTGCCAGATTATTTGGGTAGGATTCGAACTGAAAATAACACAACAGATGACAAGTTTGAGGCCTATACATTTATGCACTTTCCATGAGAAATAACCGACTGGCTTAATGTATAAATAAATTTTAAACAGTTAGGTAAATCTAAGCGAAAAGGTATCGTTTATTAAAAGCGAACGATCTGTATCTGTCTAATGGTAGCCTGCTTAAACTATTATAGTTACATCTCTTTATTTTTCCGGAACCTGAAGATAGATTTCGGAGTGCTTTCGTGTCTGTAGTAATTAGAACGGTATACAACACACATACTCCCTCTTCCAACCATTTACTAGTTCTGTAAAGTAAGACGACGAATCAACTAAGTCTTCTGAGTCCTACAATGTAAATCCGCTGCTCTCTCCCAGTTATATTTCACAACTCACGACGCTAGGGGGCGGTTGGGAGCACTGTCGTCCGATTTAGGGAAGAGTTTCCACTATCATCTTTGTAAGCTATTTATTTTAATTCTCGAGACGTCGCATCAGTGTAGGTAACACCATCGTTTTCTTTTCAGGCGTGAAAAGCCCTCCCTTAATATGCTTGGTATTGAAAAATAATAGGCTTATTTTGTTTTTTAATCAATATGAATACAAATTTTCATATTTGACCTTTATTTAAGTATGACAATCTTATTGAATACTGTCACTACTTGTTTGGTACCGTTAGCAAAACTCTTTGGATCGGATAGAGTTTTTATTCTATTTTTTGAGAGCGATTTTCCGTTTTGGATGTTACACTCTCCTCGGGCCACTTACTTTTGGCATCTTAACCAACAAAATGGCAAAAGTTCAAAGAAATTTCAACAGCCAAAGTAGCATTAACGCCATCAAAAAGTATAATAAAAAAATCCGCTTGTGTAGTCAAGTGGACGGCGCGATGGGCTGCCATGCAGAGAGCCGGGGTTCGATTCGGGGAAAGATCAGACATTAGTATCCGCTCGGGGAATTGGTGTTGTGACGTCCTCATCATCATTTCATCAACACTGACACGCAAGTCGCCGAAGTGGCGTCAGCTCAAAACACCAGGCAGGCCGAATACGACCCTAGTTGGAATCTAACGGCCATAAATGCCACAAGGAATCATCGTGACCAACAAAATACTTTCACAAAAAGTCCTAATTATTGCCATCATCTTCTTCATCTTCATGACTTTGGATTTCCTCTTCTTCAAGATATATATGTCCTCTTCCCTCTAAAGGATCTGCTATTTCTGATCCACTGTTGTGATCGCTAATTCAAAATGTTCAAATGTTTGTACAGCTTATGGGACTTAACTACGGGGTCATCAGTCCCTAAACTTACAAACTACTTATGAACTACTTACGAACTAGGACGGCACAAATATCCATGCCCGAGGGGGGATTCGAACCCCCGACCGTAGTGGCCGTGCAGACCGTGACTGAAGCGCCTCAGTCCCCTCGGCCACCGCGGCCGGCAATCGCTAATTACTATTTGCTTTTCTTCCCCATACAGTATTCACAAAAATAAAAAAATAAAAAAATAAAAAAAAATCGACGGTCGCATTTTTGAAATGAGATGAAATGTTTGTAAATCTATGGGACTTAAGAGGAGTCGAAACGCCCAATCTCGCCATTGTTAAATTTGCTAACTTTATGTACCTTTTTCTCTGGAACTGATATATGCAGAACTTTGAAATTTTCTAATTTTTCCAGCTATTTTTAGCATATATTGTTAGCTCTCTGAACTAGAACCAATGTTTTCTTTTTGTTGGTATATTACTTATGGATGTTATTACAGTAAAGCAATTTTTATTGGAAAAAAATTTAACATAAATTTCCCTGGTTCAGATAATAAGCCAGATTTTATCTTGATTCTAGTTCAGTGACTTCTTTAACTCTTTATAGCATTTCTGAAAATTTGAATGTTATTCGTTTAGTGGTTTGTGAGATACAGGTAGATGTAACAATAAATATGTCAAATGCCAACTAATGCGATTAAAGTAATATAATATGAAAATTCACAAATACCCCTTATTCTATTACCAAAAGTTTCCAGCACGGTAAGCAGGGTCATCTTATAGTTCCTCTTCGCCTACAAGCTTTCTGCTCCTTGCCGCCCTTGCTTTTTTCGTATTAAATTAACCTGCATACTGAGTCTTCCTTACTCGCATGTTGTCCAGAAGCCGAAGACCTCTGATGGTGTTGATAACATGAACAATGACAAGGTTTTAAATAATTTTAGCCTACCCGTATTGCCATTATTGAATGAAATAACAGAACCACTGACACCCCATGTCAAAGTTTTTATGTCAACAAATAAATTCTTGGGTTAACAAATCCATTTGAGGTTATTGCACGACATATTTACATCGATACTCAACTTGAACGATAAAGTACCAACGGAAAGATCAAGATTCTACAACTGAAGAGCGAAATCCACAGCCTTCTATATATAATATTTTCGGAAATGTGAAGACCTAATTGTGTAAACATCTCAAACTGGGTAATTTTCCTGGTCGCACATATAATTTTGGAAAATGAAATAAAAATACTTGCTATTATAATTTATTAACAAATTTTGCATCATTTTAAGCAGAGAACTTCAAATAACTTTATAAGTTTAAAAACGGATAATATTATTTTTTACTATTTTGCGGCATTCCAACTCTCTTTTACTTCTGAGGCTATCAGTCCCTAGGCTTACAAACTACATAAACTAACCTAAGGACAAGAAATACACCCATGGCGAGGGAGAACGCGAAGCTCCGACGTGGAGCTACCACACAATCGGCAGCAAAGCGCCTTAAAGCGCTCTACCATTCAATCATGGATGGCATGGTTGCTTCCGCACCAACTAAAACACCGACAAAAATAAGGTACAATTGTTGCCAATGTGCGATCGCCACAAATACATCAAGGATACAAATGACCGAGAGAGGTCCAAGAAAGGTGGAAGCAAGGAGGTTAGAATTCAGGGAGACGCTGAAAAAGTGAAGCCTGGTTCCGCCGTATTGGTAAGTGTTGTGTTCGTATTGTAGAGCGGATGTTTTATGACACTTAATACAGGAAGAAAACATCCGGCGGCTTTGCCGAGATCTAGATTGTATTAAGAGAGTGAAAAATAGCGTTTAAATTAAGTTTGCAAATACTTCGATTTGAGTATTTATTAGTATTTATTCAAGAAAGTATTCTGTTTGAAAGTACATACTTTCCACTGACTGTCAGTTCAATGCATTAACGGTAAGAGGATCGACTTCACTCCTGGGGAAATAGCATCCCACAACTCGCGAAGATTGCAGACAGTAAAAAACTCTGCTTGACCCAGTCAACCAATGCGACCGCTCGAATGACAGGAAGAAAGGGGGAAGAGGAGGAAAGGTACGATTTCGCCTACACCAAAACATTGAAATAATTCAGTGACAAGTGAAAATTTGTGAGCTACCAGGATTCGGACCCGGGTTCCCCACTTTGGGGTAGCGATAGCCTTAACCCCTTGGCAATCCGGTCACGCGTCTCGTCAGCGCCATGTAGAAATACATATACTGGGTGTTTCAGGAAGAATATTAAATATTTTAGGAGATGGCAGTATACATTAATTGCATTAAAAATACCATAATAACATGTGCCTATTGAGCACAGAAATAAAGCTGTTAGTACGTAACTCAAACAACTCACTGATTTTTCCGTCGGTTTTTAGTAGAATATCATCGTATTGGAATGAAAGGACAGTTTTATGTACGTTGTGCGAGTTTATTTAGTCAACCAGTTTTGGGCTTACAAGGCCAGCCTTTGCCGACCAATGTAGTTTATTTATATAACAGGTGTAATATTCCTGGCTTATAACCATCATATTCAGTTTTCTTAGAGCAAATCAGAACAGAGCTGTAAACAACTGACTCACGGTGGTCTGATGTACCAATAATAGGTGGTTCAATATGTTCTATTTCCGTGGAAAAGGCCGGCTAAAGCTTTAGGACTCTGCTGTGATTAGTCTGTGCATATGGAGCCTGCTTACTTACTTACTCTCGTGGCTTCATAAACCGCAGATGGTTTTTGGCCTCGTTAAGTAGCCTCGGCATCTTCCTCCCTTACTTCGAGTACCCGCAGGTCCTTGTCAACCTAGTCTCTCCATCTCATTTTCGGTCTGGCTAGGGCTCTTCGTCCTTCTGGTTTATTCTCTGAGACTTTTTTCAGTAGATTTCCCTGCTCTCTTTTATAGACATGGCCGGCCCATCTCAGTCTTCTTGTCTTGGCTTCCGTGACAACATCTGGTTCCTTGTATAGTACCTTGAGCTCCCTGTTCTTTCTTCTTCGCCATTATCCTCTCTCACAGATTGGTCCAAACCTCTTTCGCAGGGTTTTATTTTCAAAAACTTTTATCTTTCTATGTTTGTCTATTCTCCATATTTCTGCCCCATATAATAGCACTGGTCTGATTATGGTTTTATATATTCTTATTTTAGTTCCTCTTGATAAAAATTTGGATGACACTAGTTTGTTAAGTGAGTATTTTGTTCTGGATGGAGGCTAGCGCCAGATTAATTTCTTTTCTGGTCAAAATTAGGTATAGGCTATTTTTCATTACATTAACTTGATATTCATCAGAATCAATAGCAAGCTACTATTCTGTTGTTTCAGAACACTTAAAAATTTATAAATGAATAAATAAAAGTAAAAGGAGAAAGTAGAGGAAAAGCTTCGGCCATTTTTGGTGGGATTTATCGCGCCAGCAGATCGAGGTGGATCGCAGACACGCTGTCCGATACGGTCAATCATAGAAATGTAGCTGATTATATAAATATGCATTTTAACCCTGTAACATAAATTCTCAGTATTAATTAGATATAGTTAAAAAGAAAAAGACAGTTCGTCAATTGTGCAGTTTCTTTTTTTTCTGCATAAACAAAGTGGCATCCTTTAAATAATTTGTTTTACCGGACTAGTTTGTCGCTAATTAAACTATCAGCGTGCACATCTAGAACCAACGACCTGCGTACCGTTTTCTGCGCTGTGGGCCCAACGTGTGAAGACAGCAGGTTAGTGAACATTGTTTTTAGAGACTGCTCCCAATCAGGGCGGTGAAAGCAACTAGTCACCTCGTGAGTACTGGAATTTCGTTGCAACCGAATTCAGTAACTAGAAATCCATGACAATATGTAGGAGGTAAAGGAAAGAAGATATTAGGTAAGGGAGATTGTCAAACTATACTTTCTCGAAAAACAATTATCCATTTCTTCATCCACGTATCGTAAAGGAAAGGAGGACATGGTCTGAGAGTGGAGGAGGAGGAGTAAGATGAGAAAATTAAGGAGAACATGACAGAGAAGAGGGGTAAGGAGATGGGCCGTGAGGGGAACAAAAAGGGCAGTGAGTTGGAGATTGAAAGGGAGAGGGGAGGGAATCAGAAAAAAATAGAGATGGATAGATGCATAATGAGGAGGTGAACGTGGAGACCGCGGTAGGAAAGGAGAGAAAGAGGCGTGGAAGGTGAATGAGAACAGATGAGAAGGGAGGAGGAACACACACAGAGATTGAGGAAGAGTTGGATCTACAGAAGGTTGGATTAAATAAATACCCTTGCAACGCCAGCTACTGAGGCTAGTTTCAAATAAACTTGATCCTTAATTTTTGAAAGCATTTTTCTTTTTGGAACAGCGACCTTTAAATTTTTTGGTAATTAAAATAAAACAGTCTAGATCGCAAGTTGTTGCGTTTATTACGGGCAACCGGTTTCGGTTCTACAGAACCATCTTCAGGCCTTTGGCACCTTGTTGGTGGACGGTGGCGGTAGCCGTAGCAGTTGACGCCTACTCCGGCCACTGCCACCATCCACCAACAAGGTGCCAAAATGTTCAAATGTTTGTAAATCTATCGGACCAAACTGCGTGGTCATCAGTCCGTAGCTTACAAACCACTTAAACTAAGTTGAACTAACCTAAGGACAACACACACACACCCATGCCCCAGAAAGGACTTGAACCTCCGACGGAGAGAAACCGCGCAAGACTCCTTAGACCGCTCGGCTACTCCACCACGGCCGAGATGCCTAAGGCTTGACGATGTTTCGAGAGCGGTTGCCAGTAATAAACGCAACAACTTGCGATATAGACCGTCTTATTTTAATTATTAAAAAACTTGATCCTGCCCCTATGTACACCCTCTTGTATTCAAAGTGTCTTCCATTTAAGAGTTACCGCGACGAATCAATTGGCTTGTTGCAGTATGTTTTTAATTATGTTTTTATATTACGTTGCTGTTGCTGTGGTCTTCAGACCGGAGAGCTGTTTGATGCAGCTCTCCCCAATACCCCATCTTGTGCAAGCCTCTTCATCTCGTAATAAGCACGCCAAATCACATACATTTGAACCTGCTTGCTGTATTCGTTTCTTGGTTTCCCTATGCGATATTTACTCCACAAACTTCCATCCAATGCTAAATTTCTCTACGTCTCAAAATATTTCCAACCAATAGACTCCATCTTTTTAACAACATATGCAAGAATTTTCTTTTCTCTGAAATAACGCCCGGAAGCTCCTAATTAATTACGCGATCTACCCATCTAATCTACAACATTATCCTGTAGCTCCAAAATTCTAAAACTTCCATCACCTTTTTGTCTTATTGTCCATGTTTCACTCCCGTCAATGCTATCCTCCAGACAAGTGCCTTCAGAAAGTGACTCCCTGAAATTTCAAATAACATTTGATGCCAATAAATTTATCTTCTTCAGAAATGCCCTTTTTCTCATAGCCACTCTGCATTTTATATCTTCTCTACGTTGGGCATCATTAGTTATTTTACTACCATCTACGTCTTTTATTGCTTCGTTTCCTGTTTAGCTCCTTTAGTATCGTCTGAGAGATACATATGTAGATGTTGTGACGTCTGTTGTTATGCACATATCCGACGTATGTATTTCTTTCCTAACGAAGCGACTGCATTTTAAGTTATTTTGTTCGACTTAGCACGGAAATTTGAATGGCGAGCATGAAACATAGAGGATAGGAGCACTACTTCCATAACGCCAAATGGTAAAGGTGACTGCTGGACCGAAACGGGAGACCCGAGTTCGAATCACGATCTAGCACAAATTTTCAGTAGTCGCCACTGATTAATTTCATTGCTCTAGTGCTGCTAGAGTCATTCCTTTCTTTTCCCTCTTCCTTTTCCCGATTAAACGTCCAATTGCATTGTGGCTGCGAACCATGTGTATTATCTGTTCATGTACAAAAGAACAGAGAACATACCGTTTTTATATTATAGTTAGATAATTATAAAAAAAAATCGATTGTATGATTTCTATTTCGGGTCAAATGCTTGTAAACCTATTGCACCAAATTGCTATGGTCATCAGTACTTACTCCTTAGACTTGCTGCGGGGGATTAGCCGCGCGTGCTGGAGCGCCGTGTTGCTGTGCGCGCAGCCGTCCGCCGTCGAGGGTTCGAATCCACCCTCGGGCATGGACGTTTGTGTCGTCTTTAGTGTAAGCTAGTTCATAAGTAGTTTGTAAGTTTAGGGACTGATGACCCCGTAGTTGAGTCCCTTAAGCCTTACAAACATTTGAACATCCTTAGACTGACAAACTAATTAAGCTAACGTACACAAACGACAACACACACACACACACACACACACACACACACACACACACACACCTACACACACACGCTCGACGGAGGCCTCTAACCTCCGGCAAGAACAGCCGCCCAGTCCGTGGCATGACGTCGTAGACCACGCACAGTGGACGGCAGTCTTCGACCGTCGGGGCTGAAAAACAGGTCAATAATGTCACCGGCGCAATTCTGTGACTAGCCGCACGCCGTCGAGGGGGGCAGGACATCGATAGTTGTGGTAACTCGCTTTTCATATAACTGAATTTTGAAAGAAACAATGAAGACACGTGCTGTAGGTTTTATTGTAAAAAGAATGGATTTTCATTTCGAGACGAGGTCTGATTATATAAATATCTGCTGGATCGTTCGTCGACAGGTTTGCATATCTGATCAATTTGAGGTAGCCTGGATGCACTTTCAGTACAGGATGAATAGTCATTTTGAAGTATTATCTTTGGTATACAGAGGAGGAAGGCTGGAAAGATATGGTGTGGTCCGATGAATTATCGTGTACATTGCTTCCAAAAACAACCGGGTTTATGTATCGAAAACCTCAAAAGAAGATTAGATACGACATGACTACTTTCTACAGTCAAGCATGGGGAAGGTCCCGTCATAATTTGGCCACCTATAACAT
Organism: Locusta migratoria; assembly: GCA_026315105.1. Taxonomy (NCBI): domain Eukaryota; kingdom Metazoa; phylum Arthropoda; class Insecta; order Orthoptera; family Acrididae; genus Locusta; species Locusta migratoria. The sequence goes on along the minus strand of CM048744.1, from coordinate 176,633,788 downwards.
GGTATTCAACTGTTTCTAGCATTCTCCTCACTGGTCGGATAACAGTGAATGAACATCTCAGCACCCTCAACCGAAAACTGGTTACTATGACCAAAATATTGCTACACAAGCCCTGCCATATTCCAAAATGATAATGCGCCCACATACACAAGCAGAAAGTTTAGTCATGCTTTGTACAGCACATATTGACTTTCAAAAAGCCTCAATCCACAGGGAAAGTTTACTTACCTAGTGGTCAAGTTCGGATTTCCGAAAAGTTTCATGTATAGGTCTATGTAACAACGAAATAGAAATGAAAATTAAAATAGGAAGTAAAATAACCGAAGGGTTCTGCGTTAAAACTAGCCTAAGACAGTGGGACGTATTATCACCGATTTTATTCATTATTGCCCTTGAAAGGGTAAGCAGGCAGATGAACAACAAAAATGACTCAGGTCATTTAAAATGTGAAAGGAATATAACCCATTTAGCATAACTTGATATTACTGTAATAATGTCCCAGTCCAAAGACGAAGAAAATAATGCGAACGCTAGAAGCTGTAGCTGGAAAACTTAACTTGCAAATAAAATTCCTCAAAAAGTGAATACATGGTGGTAAAAAGACACCGCTTACCAGATGTTTTACAAATACAAATAAATGGAATTAGTTACAACAGATTAAAGGAATTTAAATACCTTACTGATTCTTATCATGAAAAGCTTCAAGTAAAGTAGAAATAAAAGCATGAATTCATGCTGGAAATAGGGCCGTCTGTGCATTGCATAATGTCTTGAAGTCTCGGAATGTGTCAAGAGAACTAAAAATACTATTGTACAAGTCATTGGTCCTCCCTGTAGTTGTCTATACATGGAAAATTTGGAGTACAAGTACACAAAATCTTAACCCTGTGAGGCATGAATCATTAACCAATGAGAAAAATAAATAAAGTGAGGTTTATATTGTATATGTTTATCATAGAATGCAAAAATTCAGTGAAATTTTACATTTACAAGGAAAAATAAAGTGATATCCATTGGAGTGGACACACTGTACATGAAGCCTTGGAAGACTTTTCCATGGGTTTTCGTCGCTCCATGGAAACTTTCGAAGCAATTTAGTCCTAGGGACTCCTTCTACTTACAGCAAATGTAGTTGATCTCTTTTATTCTGAAGTTGGCGCTGAAAAATTTATGAGCCAACACAAAATGATTTGACAGGGGAGTGGAAGAGAAGACATAATCAACAACTGTATAAACTGTATACTAAGCACAACATAGCAGGGTTAGCTGGAAACAGAAGATTTGAATGGTTGGGAGATGAACGAATGGATGAGTACCGCTATCCATTTGATGCAGTATCAAATAATGTAGTTAAAGAAATACGTTCATGGTTTCAAGAAACAAAATTGATGCTAAATCATAACAACACACTGTTTTTACTGTGTATAATATACATTTAAGGAAAAACTGACATTTCAATGACACAGAAGTCAGATTGAACAGTTCAAATTTCTAGGCATTCAGCAGAGTGCTAATAAGCTGTCGTGGAAAACCCATGTTCAGAATATTGTTCAAAAACTAAATACTGCGTTGTTTACCATTCCAACAGTTTCTGATATAAGTGATAGTTCAACACGAAAAATAGTCTACTTTGCTTGTTTTCATTCGCTTATGATAGATTTTTTTTTTTTTTTTTTTTTTTTTTTTTTTTTTTTTTTTTTAAGTGGGGGCGGGGGGGGGGGGGGGGGTTTCTTCTGGTTCAGAAACGGGCGGTTCGGGCAGTACGGAGTAAGCTTGCACGCTTCTTGTCGACCCCTGTTTAGTAGCCTGCGAATTCTGACGTTGGCCTTTCAGTACATATTATCTTTAATGTCTTTTGTTGCTAATAATATTTCGCTATTACCAAGAATTAGCAGGTTCCACTGAGTTTATACTAGATTGAAATCGAATCTGCGTTTGGAACCACACCTGCTTGAGGCTTGTGCAGATATGTGTGCATTATTCTCCCGCATCGATTTTTAATAAGCTCCCCCAAGAATTCAAAATGCTTAGTAGTAATTATCAGACTTTCAAGGCTAAACTGAAAATTTTTCTCATGCTGCACTCTTTCTGTTCCACCGAGGAATTCCTGGAAAAATTAAAACAATTAAACTAATTTCTGTATTACGTTATAGGTTCTTTTTACTTACACTTAGGCCTGCATATGATTGTTATGCGTTTCACTTTAACTATTACCACCCTTTTGTTTTGACGTACATACTCGTTCCATGACCATGAAGATTTGCTCCTCAGTTTCGTCCTGTGGATCGCTATAAATAAAAATAAATAAATATAACTAGCTAGCCTCATGATTTTGGAGGTAAGGGGACTAAGAGGAAGTCTTAGATGACAGCTGAAAGCTGTAATATATTTTAGGAAATGCATATTATGAACCATTGGCTGTTTATCATACTTAATAACTTCAACCGGTTTCGGTTGTAAACCATCTGCATGGACTGTAAACTGATGTAACTGATTAAATCTTGTCCATGCTTACAGGCAAGTCAGTCAATAAAAAGTCGTACGATGTCACTTGATATCTAACCTTGATAAAAACCAGATGTCAAGTGACATCTTACGAATTTTTATTGACTTACTTGCCTGTAAGCATGGAGAAGATGGTAGATAATGTATCCACTTAGTCGGTCTGTTTAGTTTACAGTCCGTTAAGATGGTTTAGAACCAAAACCGGCGGAAGTTATAATATACGGCTGTTGGTACACCATATGCATTTCGTAAACTAATAGGAAGACCGACGAAGAGATGGAGGATTTAATACAATTAGGGGCCTGGGGTAGGTGAAGTGAAACGATCAGGAGAAGAGAAGACGGAGAGCCTTGGTCTTGACGGCGCCCGGTCTTCTGGGACCGATCGCGTAAAGTGAAGGAAGTTATCAGGCATCACCCTGGACGATAGAACCGGTATGCCTCAACATAATTGAACCGTGATGGGGATTTTTATAGGAGAGAGTGAGGACAAAATTCTACAGCTTCCACATCGTTGAAGTAATTGGAGGATGTTTTCGTACCAGAATTAATAATATTATTTTAGAAATTATAAAGACACTTTACTAATCTGTTCTTCAAAGAGTTGCAGCTGTTACTTCTTCTTCTTCTCTTCAGGTATTAGACAGGAGCTGCCTGTTACGGGACCCATCTCTGTCGGGGTCTTATTCTATCTCTTCTTCCATGGCACCTATAATTTCTTGCCTTTAAGGGAAGTCTCTGACTTTCCATTCTTTCTAGAGGTTTGTTCCAATTTCTTCTGCACTCTCGAATTTTATCATTTAGGCTAAAGATTTGCAGTTCTTCTCTAATATCTTGGTTTCTTACGCTGTCTTCTCTTGCGCAACCTTTGAGTCCTTCCAGGAATTTCATTTCTAATGCCTGAATACGGCTTTCTTGCTTCTGTGTTTTCTTGCTTTTTTTTTTTTTTTTTTTTTTTTTTTTTTAATTGTTCCTCGTACTCGGTTGAATTTACTAAGCTTAATTGTAATATCTTTACCACAGACAAATGTCATCTCACACCCGAGGTAAATGAAATGGTTTACTTGCTCTAAAGTCTTCTGCTCTATCACTATTTCTGTTCTAATTGGTTCTTTTCTCATGTAGGCTATTGTCTTTGGTTTTACTTCTGAGATTTCCATCTCAAATTTTGCGCTCATTTGTTTTAGTAAGTAGATTCCTTTCTGAAGATCAACTTCTTTATCTGCTACGATCACTGCATCAACAGCAGTCTCCTGTCTAGGTTGATACCTTTCTGAAATTCTGTTGTCCATATACTTATTATTTCCTTACCTTCCTCCCTCCATCCTCTCTCTCTCTCTCTCTCTCTCTCTCTCTCTCTCTCTCTCTCTCTCTCTCTCTCTTGTGTGTTTTTTCCTCTATATCTTTCCATCTTTCCCTGTTAATCAAAAATGTTTAGACAAACTCCCCACCCCCATTCAACGCTCAGCATCATTCCATTCACTCATCTTTTCTTTCCTTTACTGCTTGAGCTTTCCTCTTTGGTTATATATATCCTCTCTAGCTTGGCTCAGAACTAATATACAGTATCTCTTCCACTCTCCTTAAATACCATCCTCATGACCTAGATCGTGAATTACCTTACCTTTCCGTTCCCATCCTTTTTTCTTCCCTTCTCTCCCACCTGAAGAAGGAACTGTGTTCCGAAAGCTTGTCCTTTTTCTACCTTTCTTTCTTTTTGTGTCAGTATCGGCGGTACAGCACAAAGGTAAGTACTGGCCAGCCAATCTATCTTTTTGAATAATAATTTAAATGTTAAATAAAGTTCGAGAGATGCAGCAGACTTGCTACACTCCTTTGATAGTTGGTATCTCATACTGGTTTTTCCACTCAGATCTAGAGTGATATTTCTGTTTTGATATAAAATTTTTATAGCATTTATTAGATGTTTTGAACATCCGCGATTCGTCATTATCTCCCAAACTTTTTGTCTATTGCCCGCCTCCGTAGCTCAGCGGTAACGTCGCTGACTACCACGCAGGAGGGCCGGGCTCGATTTCCGGCAGGGGACTGGGTGTTGTGTGTTGTCCTAATCATCATCGTTTCATCATCATTGGCACGTAAGTCGCCCACGGGGCGTCAACTAAAAAGACTTACACTCAGGCGGCCGAACAATCCCGCAAGGGATCTCCCGGCCAAGAATGCCATACGCTCATTTCATTTCTGTCTATTGACATTGTCAAAAGCTTTTTCTAAATAAATGATAACAATGGGTGGTTGTTTGGTAAACTCTCTTCGTTATCCTATTATTTGCTGTAAAGTAAAAACTGCATCTATTGTAGAGCCACTTTTCCTAAAACTCATTTGTTTCTCCTGCAGTACTGCTTCTGTTATGTTTTTAAGTCTTGTATTTAAAATCTTAGCATATATCTTATATACTGAGCCTAGTAAACTAATTCCTCTGTAGTTGCTACATAGGCTTTTATCTCCTGCTACTAATACGGTAAATTACCCTTATGTCGTATGTTAGAAGCTTATATTAATATGTCCACCCGCCTGCGCAACTGATACTTTACCCAAACAAAGAGTCTGTTGACACACACACATAAACTGTTATTCTGGCAGTATCTACAGCGTGCTCTGGTTATGTTACGAGGCTCATTAGCCGTCTCTGTATCAGAAATTCCAGAGAAATTCCGTGTCACTGCGCGCGCGCGAGAGAGCAATATTATCCGGGTGTATGATGGTTTATAATAATATCAGCTTTCAAGCGCAGTCCGATAGGGGTGGGCTGCAGCTTTTGGCGACGCGACCCGGCGCCGCTCTTTTGTATATCGATATCATAAATATAGGGGGGCGGGGGGATCGATGGTGGGCGCGCCGGGAGAGAGTAATGTGGGTCAACTAATGACATATTTGCCGGCGTGGCGCCGCCGCCGCCTCCGGTTGCAAGCGCCATTATCGGCAATAACGACGCCGCCCCCGCCGCCCCCGCCGCCCCCGCCGCCCCCGCGCCGCCCTTTGTAAGAGTAGCCGCGCGGCGTCGGGTGTCGGCGCCGGGCTCACATCAAAGCGGGCGCGGTTCCCGTTTCCGGCTGCAATTATGTCATTACCCGCTCGGCTCTCAATTAGCTCTCGTTAGAGCCAGCAGCGTGGCGGCGGCGGCGGCGGCGGCAGCGGCAGCGGGTGTTCGGCGGAGGCGGCGCCGTCGCCCGTGGGGCGGAAATACGAGGCGAGGCCGCCTAGACACGGCACACGTACTCCTGCCTCACACTACGCCGTGTTCCTCTCTCTGGGGCATCTACATGATCGAGAACTGTTCAACCTACATACTAGGCACAACTATAGCAGGGTTATTTTGAATAAAACAATTCTAGGTATTAAGCTGCGTCATTTTTAAACACTTAGCAATTTAATTTCCGACGTTGAAAGTAGCTTGTTAAATTTTCTATGAAATATTTCGGGCAGTAGAGATCAGAAAATGCAAGTTAAATCGCTCACTGCTGCTCTAAATTACTTTGCGAGTGCTCACTCCTTAAGGGAGCACCCGACGTTTTAACAAAAACAAATAACATATATAAAAAGAAATAGATAAATAAACATGGGACAGGGAGCATGAAATAATAAAGCAGATATCTAATACTTTAAATTATTATCTATTCAGTAAAATGAACAAGCAAAATGTGGGGAGACCAAATAAGTACAATGAAGCACGCACCTTGTACAACAGTGAATTAAATTATATACGAGGCGCGTCCAGAAAGTGAGTTCCGTTTGGTAATAAAATGAAATTGTACACAGATACAGAAGAAATTTTTATTGCACAAAATTCTACAACTCTTGAACTACTTTCCCACATAACTACCGAAATTTTGCAGGCATTTATCATAGCGTGGCACCAGGTTTTGTATACCTTCTTCATAGAAACTTGCCGCCTGTGTCTTCAACCAGTTGGAAACAATTTCTTTCAGCTCGTCGTCATTGGTGAAGTGATGAGCACTAATTTTAAACCTATGGTTTTCCTGGATCTTGTCATCAATCACGTGAACCAGTTCTTCTATAACCAAAGGTGGACACCCACTTCGTTCTTCATCGTGCACATCACTACGCCCGCCATTGAACTGTCGGACCCATCTTCTCACCATCGAATCACTCATCGCATTTGGTCCGTAAACATCTCAAATTTGCCGCTAAATTTCACTTGGTTTCACTTTCCTCGCATTCAGAAACCGAATCACCGACTTGATTTCACAGGCAGCGGGATTTTCAATCAACGCCGACATTTCAGACAAGCGCAACAAAGCGTACTTAACTGACAGCGATCTCCAAATGGCGCAAGTTCTTCTCCTTGATACACATCGTCTACAGCGCATGTGCGAAACTGCAATCGCAGCGCTGCTGCGGAGATAAATTGAAACAGAATTTACTTTCTGGACGCGCCTCGTATATATAAATGAATCTTTGTATGTCCTCTATGTGTTCATAAACCATTCATTCGATTGCAATGAAACTTTGCTGAACTGCTCACCGTACGTACGCGAAGGTTCTTGACCCAAAATCAAAAGAGCACGACGCAGAGCTCAGGAAATATGACGTCATAAATAATGAGAAGCCACCGCGTGAGAATACCCAGATTTATGCGTCAATTATTGGAAAACGGGGGTATTTAGGGATGACGCCCCTCCCCCCACACACACAAAATGATGAAACGAAAAGAACTATCAATAAATTATTCCGGATATCTGACCGCGTAGTCATTTTATAAACTCTACAGATGTTTCGGCCGCTGTTGCAGGCGGCCTTCATCAGGGTCTGTGTCTGACTGCTGAACGTACGATAGCATGGGGTTTTATAGCATCGGATGAGGGAGAGGAAGGGGGAAGTTGTTTTTCCTTTATTGGCTTTATTGGTGGTTACATTATTGCACGCCATATAAACCCCATGCTATCGTACATTCAGCAGTCAGACATAGACCCTGATGAAGGCCGCCTGTAACAGCGGCCGAAACGTCGGTACAGTTTATAAAATGACGACGTGGTCTCATACCCGGAAGAATTTTATTGATAGTGACAACAGCCGCGGAAGCCTACGTTTGCAAACGAAAAGAAGTCTACCGCTCACAACAGTTTCGCTGTAGATACCGTAAAACTGTCGCACCAGGCATGACTTTGTATCAAATAATGTTAGCATTACAGATTTACGTGTTACTATTTAGTTTTGTCTGCGAGTCTCCATTAATTCTCTTGCATCCACAATTAAGCAATCTGTTTTCTACTTCTCTATCTATATAAAAGCGAAAGGACACTCACTCAGTCACTGACTACACAGGAAATCTCGAAAACTGCTTCACCTATGAAGTTGAAATTTGGCAGGAATGTAGTTGATAGGTACAAAAGTCAGCTAACAAAGTATTTTGTGACAGGTGAATAACGGAGCATACTTCCCCTACATATTCACGAAATCTACAGTTTGATCCCTGTCTTCACGAAATTTCTCACGCTTACCGTCTACTTAAGTTTCATGCGGTGCATGGGGCAGGGTACTTTGCAACACAAAAATCGATCCGTAAACACCTTGGTCGCACCATAACTTGAAAACGGTTCAATCGATTTCACAGAACCATTTTTTGTTGTTTTCGTTATTCTCAGAACAAGGGTTCTATGAAATAAAACTGCAATATTTGAGAACAACAAAGTGCGTTTCTATTGCATATAAATCTATAGTTGTGTTCCGATGTTGATGAAATTTCGCACGCTCTACCTTAAAAACAAGAGGAATGTCACAGTCTGATAAAATTTCGTTCGGTGTTTGGTGGATTTTACAAAATGCATCGTTTTGTTCCATTCTTTGTGAATTTTTGCACACATGATCTTTAAACCAAGAGGAAGATCACTGGGTACATAAATGTTTGCATGGTACATGACAGAGGGTACCTTGTAAAAAACTTTGCCAACAGAGGGAAAGGTAGAAACGAACGGAGAGATGGGAGAGAAAGAGGTGGATGGAGAGAGAAGGGTGAATGGGATATGGACTATGAGAGTGTAGGATAAATAAACACCCGAGTAACGCCAGGATTACAGCTAGTTTTAAATAAAACAATTCTGGATATTAGGCCGACGTTTCGACCACGGTGCAGTGGTCCTTTTCAGGGCGGTTAACTGTTGGATGCAGCTGAATGTACACAAGTGGCGTATATTGTGGGCTATCGAAGCTATCAACGAAACCCATATCTACAGCAAACCAGAAATTAAGAACTAGTATGCCGGCCGCGGTGGCTTAGGGGACTGACGCGCTTCAGTCACGGTCTGCACGGCCACTACGGTCGGGGGTTCGAATCCCCCCCTCGGGCGTGGACATTTGTGCAGTCCTTAGGATACGCTAGTTGTTAAGTAGTTTGTAAGTTTAGGGACTTCTAACCCCGTAGTTAAGTCCCATAAGCTTAACAAACATTTGATTTGAAGAACTAGTATCAACAAAAATGGCAATAGAAGCCAGTTTCCGTCATGAAGAATTAGCGCGTAGTGTGGAATATGTCTCGTTCGCTTCATTTTAACAGCTGGAGAACAGAGCTTCGGACGTTCACTGCCGCAGCCTTCGCCATGGCGAGGGAAAGGGAGGGTAGGGGTGGGGTAGTGCGGCCGACAGCGAATTCCGCATCACTTTAAAGCTACAAAGAGCGTGTTTTTGTGTTTGTTAAGTTTCACAACAGCTGTATTGGTGTTGTTTTTTTCATAGTGTGCACTGTAGATAGTTGTATCTAATACATAAAAACGAATGTTTGTTCGTATTGTATGCGCTGTTGTATCGTTCATCCGACTATTGTATCATTCATCCGACTACGGTGAAACCTTGGCATCATACGGTCTGCACTTTCGCGAAAGTTATAGGCATAATGACATCACTGTAAGATACATAGTTCATGAGATATGACGTCGTGAACAATGCGATACGTGAGAAACTGCCGCATTACGAGCGGAGTAATGAAGCATCTATGAGCACTTAACATGAACAAGTCTTCTGGTCCGGGCAGTGTACCCATTAGATTCCTATCTGATTATGCTGAAGCGGTAGCTCCTTACTTAACAAACATAGACAACCGCTTTCTAAAAGAAGGATCTGTACCAAAAGATTCCTGTATTCCTATATTCAAGAAAGGCAGTAGGAGTAACCCGCTAAACTACAGGCCTATTTCATTGACATCAATTTGTAGCAGAGTTTTGGAACATGTCCTGTATTCAAATATTATAAATTATCTCGAACAGAACGATCTATTCACCCAAGGTCAACACGGATTTAGAAAATATCGTTCATGTGAAACACAACTAGTTCTTTACTCAAACGAAGTAATGAGTGCTATCGACAAGGGTTCGCAAATCGATTCCGTATTTCTTGTTTTCCAGAAGGCTTTTGACAACGTACCTCACAAACGGCTTTTAATCAAATTGCATGGTTATGGTATATCGCCCTAAAATTGCGACTGGATAGGGGATTTCCTGTCAGAGAGGACACAGTTTATAGTAATCGATGGTAAAACATCGACTAAAACAGATATGATATCGGGCGTTCCACAGGGTAGTGTTACTGCTGCTGTTCCTAATTTACATAAACGATTTAGGGGAAAATCTAAGTAGCTCTCTTAGGTTGTTTGCAGATGACGCCGTCACTGACCGTCTATTAAAATCATCTGAAGATCAAAACCAACTGCAGAACGATCTGAATAAGATATCAGTATGGTCTAAAATTGGCAATTGACTCTAAATAATGAGGAGTGTGAACTCGTCCACTTGAGTACGAAAAGAAATCCTTTAAACTTTATTTACAAGATAAATCAATCAAAAGTGAAGGCCGTAAGCTCCACAAAATATCTAGGAATTAATATTACTTCAGACTTAAACTGGAAAGATAATGTCGCTGGAAAGGCGAACCAGAGACTGCGTTTTATTGGGAGACCCCTTAAAAGATAGAACAGAACTACTAAAGCAACTGCATACACTACGTTTGTCCGTCGTTTTTTGGAGTATTGCTGCCCAGTGTGGGATCCTTATCAGGTAGGTTCGACGGAGGACATCAAAAGAGTCCAAAGAAGGGCAGCTCATTTTGTACTGTCACGATACAGGGGAGACAGTGTTACTGAAATTATACAGGATCTGAGTTGGGAATCATTACAACAACGGCGCTTATCGCTGCGGCGTGGGCTACTTACGAAACTCCAAGCGCCAACATTCTCCTCTGAATGCGAGAATATATTGTTGACTGCCACTTACATAGGTAGAAAAGGTCATCAGATTAAAATACGAGATATCAGAGTTCGAACGGAGAGATTCAGGTGTTCTTTCTTCCCGCGCGGTATTCGAGAATGGAATGGGAGATAAATAGTATAATGGTGGTTCGATGAATCCTCTGCCAGGCACTTAAATGTAATTTGGAGAGTATCCAATGCAGATGTAGACGTTTAAATATATTACGTATTTGCTATACTTTCATTTTTGCCGATTAAAGAGCCATTTAACATGAAACGAAAAAATGTTTCATACTAAATTTCTTTATTTTTCAGGAGTAATCCAAATTTGCAATAGGAAACATGCGTTCCTATAAAAGATTTCAAAGTTGTCTCTCACCATCCTTCACAGGTTTCGGTAGTGTGTTGTGGGGGGGGGGAGAGTGTAATGTCATTGGATGTCCCCTCAACACTTCAACATTTGCCGGTAACCGTTTTTTCGTTTGATGCTAATTTCTTGAGATATTCGGCACGATCATCATCAATATCTTGGAAACAGCGCAAGATAACGATTTTTTTCTTAGCATTTCTTTCTCGATACAACCTTAGTAAATGAGATAGTAGTGATAGCCCAAGTTACAAGCCCAACATACTCCACTGATGTACACCCTTGTTGTTGTTATGGTCTTCAGTCCGGAGACTGGTTTGATGCAGCTCTCCACCCTACTCTATCCTGAGCAAGCCTCTACATCTCCTCATAATAACGGTAACCTACATCCGTTTAAATCTGTTTACTGTCTTCGTCTATTGTCTCCCTATGCGGTTTTTACCCCACAAACGTCTCTCCAATGCTAAATTCACTATTCTTGGTGTCTAAGAATGTGTCCTACCAGTAGATCCCTTCTTTTAGTCAAGGTATGCCAGAAATTCCTTTTCTCCCCAATTCTGTTCAGTATCTCCGCATTAGTTACACGATGAACCCATCTAATCTTCAGCATCCTTCTGTATCACTACATTCCAAAAGCCTCTATCCTCTTCTTGTCTGCACTGTGTATCTTCCATGTTTCACTCCCATACAAGGCAACACTCCACACAAATGCCTTCAGGAAGGACTTCCTTATGCTTAAATTAATATTCAATGTTAGCAAATTTCTCTTTTTCAAAAATGCTGTTCTTCCCATTACCATTCTGCATTTTATATTCTCTGTACTACGACCACCATGTGTTATTTTACTGCCCAAGTAACAAAACTCATCTACCACCTTTATTGTTTCGTTATCTAATCTAATTCCTTCAGCATCACCTAATTTTCTTAGAGCGCATTCCATTACCCTTATTTTGCCAATGTTAATGTAACCTTCAACACACTGTCCATTACGTTTAGCTGCTCTTCCAGTTCCTTTGGTGTCTCTGACAAAATTACAACGTCATCGGCAAAACGCATAATTTTATTTCTTCTCCCCGAATTTTAATTCCTTCTCCATATTTCTCCTTGCTTTTCTTTATAGCTTGCTCAATGTACAAATTGTATATCATTGGAGAAAGGCTACAGACCTGTCTTACTACTTTCTCAACCTCTGCAAACCTTTTAAGCCCTTCAACTCTGGTTTTTGTGCAAGTTGTAAATAACCCTCTGTTCCCGTATTTTATTCTTATTGATTTCAGAATTTGAAAAATTGTGTTCCAATCAAAATTATGAAAAGCTTTCTCCAAATCTATGAAAGCTAGAAATGTAGGTTTACCTTTCCTTAATCTACCTTTTAAGATAAGCCGTAAAGGAAGTATTGCCTCCCGTGGTCCTACATTTCTTCTGAATCCAAACTGATCCTCCCCGACGTCGGCTTCTACCAGTTTTTGAATTCTTCGTGTTAGTATTGTGCAACCATGACTTATGAAACTGATGGTTCTGTAATTTTCCCATCTGTCTGCGGCTGATTTTGGAATAGGGATTATTACATCTTTCTTAAAGTCTAACGATATTTCGCCTGTTTCATACATCTTACACACACAGGTGAAATATATTATATACTGTGAATTCAACACAGAAGAACGCTGCATTACGTACGCTGACAACACGAGCTCACAGGATTAGCGACGCTAACAACTTACAACAAGAACTGAGTCATCTGAAGACAACATTCCACGCGAATGGATACAGCAACGGGGCCATCAACAAGCTATGAGGCACAAGGAAGCAGGATAGGCAATGATGCAGAAGAAACTCTTCCTATAGCTCGTCTACCTTATGTGAGAGGCGCCAGCGAACGTATAGGCAAGGTCCTTATCCGAGGAGGAATCAAACCGATTCTCGACAGTGGCCGCAAGATCCGTGACCTGATGAGGCCCACGAAGGATCCCATAAATTGCCTCCACACTGTAGGCGTGTATGAACTCCAATGCGTGTGCGGCGAAATTTATGTTGATGAATCCGGGAGCATGAACGTTATATACGATTGGGACAATCCAAAAAGTCATGTGTGGCAGAACACCAGAAGGAATGCGGCGGTGCTTGCGCGGGGACCGTGGATGCAACAATACAAAATAAGAGAAGCCATCGAAATAATTAAACGACCTAACAAGATGAATAGGGAGGATGGCTACAAGTTACCTTCAACGTGACTCTCGGCAATCCCTGCTCAGCGGACTGCGGGGGTTGGAACAGTTGCCCAGAGTGACACTTACCCAGAGTGACACTTGCCCAGCCGGCCGCGGTGGCCGAGGGGACTGAGGCGCTCCAGTCACGGTCTGCACGGCCACTACGGTCGGGACTTCGAATCCCCCCTCGGGCATGGATATTTGTGCCGTCCTTAGGATAAGGTAGTTGATAAGTAGTTTGTAAGTTTAGGGACTGATGACCCCGTAGTTAAGTCCCATAAGCTTAACAAACATTTAAACATTTTTTGACACTTGCCCAGAGGCCGGGGCTTCTGCCGGGCTAACCGGCTTTCCACAGGTACAGAACAGGCGCACTAACAAGTCTAGCAGTTCAGCACAGCAACTCATGCGTGCTGGCTGGCGCTCACACAGCTCCAGTTGAGCCACCGTATATTGATTCGAGGTGGCTCAATAATGCGTTCCGTGGTAAATTTATTTTTAAGACTGTTGTAGTAATTTTGATCACGCACGGACAAGGAAGCAGCCAAGTACGTAATATCTTACTCGTATGACTGTTACAGCGTTACGAAAATTGCCGTTTTAGTACGAAAATTAATTTAACAAATTTATATTTCATTGTAATTTTATTTAAATATTAAACTCAGAAACACACAGAGAATATCAATTCATATTGTTTTCCTTTTCACTAAAGGATCAATGTCTGATACCACTATTCCAGAAACGCTAATTCGAAGACAAGCTCTTAAGTCGAAAAAAAAAAAGAAAAAAAAATCAGTATGTACATACAAATCTAAACATCAACATAATCGTAGCAGCAAATTAATATAGTAAAACTTAAGTCTAAGAAATTCATTTTGCAAAGAAATTACGCTAACTTCACGCTGTAGGTGCATAACTTCTAGTTGTAGACAAGTTTCCACACTGTGAACACAACGCAAAAATCAACGAAAAGGCACAACCTTATGCAAGCTGAAGAGCAATATAGTAACTTGATCTTACTACAGAATAGTCCGATGAGCGTTTCTCCTGAATACTAAAGACAACACAAACATCCATGCCCGACTGGGAACGGCCGCACGCATCGGAGCACTCGCTCGGCCACTCCACTGCGGCTGCCTGTTGCTCTTAGCATAAGTTAGTGTAAGTAGTTTGTCAGTCTAAGGACATGTCTACTGCAATTTGGTCACGTAGCATTTGATTTTAAAAAAATCAATTAGACTAACTTAAGGCTTGAAAAAATAAATAAAACTCCGGATAACTCCGAGTTTTCAGCTAGCTACAAATCTGTCTAAGAAATATTTGAAATATTGAATGTTTAAGGTATTGGTGACAGAAAGACGCCAAAGATATTTGCTGATTTCTATCACTATCAAACGCAACTGTTTTTTCTCCGAACATGGCATAAACTCAAACATGGAGAAACAAGTAGCATGATTTCCAGCAAAATTGACGAAACAATTGGCAGCCAATAGTTGGATATCAATTACTTTGCCTGTTTACTGTGTACATTTATAGTACGGAATACACTGAACTCTCGTTCAGTACAATGAAAGAACTCCAAAGAAATATGCAGTGTCTCTCACTCAGATATCTGTAGCACTGCTCCTCTTCTAGAAGTGTGTGACTGGATTTTTATTCAGAAATGGTTACCCTGGTGTTGAAATTACAAGAAGCCTCATACGAGCAAGTAGGGAAAACCTTATTACGTATGTTAATATTAATGGGTGTACATATTTGCAATAATTCAGTACTTACTTTTTATCATCAGTATTAATCAATCTGAATGAAATTTTTGCAGGAAGTAGTCTTGATGTGTTTGCATACCTATACGCATGAAATTTAAAACACAAAAAGCAAGTGATCAATATTCCTCATAAGATGAAAGCACATAACTGTTGAACTGTCTTGTGACTAGGCCTACAAAATCTTCCGTGTACAAACTATGACGTGAGAACCAATAATTAGTTTACTGGAATATCATTAAGAGCTCGGAAAACAGTGAAGTTGTGTTCATAAAACCTTGGTTATTGATACATATTTACAAATTAAACACCATTTTAAAAATTCGTTGCTATTGGCAAAGTAGAAGAAGAGTTAAATTTTTGGGTGGAATCTCTCTTTAAACTCATCGCTGTAGCCGGCCGAGGTGGCCGAGGTGACTGAGGCGCTCCAGTCACGATCAGCACGGCCACTACGGTCGGGGGTTCGAATCCCCCCTCAGGCATGGATATTTGTGCCGTCTTTAGTCTTAGCTAGTTCATAAGTAGTTTGTAAGCTTAGGGACTGATGACCCCGTAGTTAAGTCCCATAAGTTGTACAAACATTTGAACATTTCATCGCTGTATATACTGAATACAAGTATACGACGAACCTGATTATGATTATTCGCCCGAGGACGGCACATTGTTTGCACTTTTCCTGCGCTTGCACTCGGCCGTGCTGTGCTACGTAACGACGCCTGATCGTTCCATTTTTACCGTGAGCTCTCACAGCGCAGACGCCGATCGAGCCCAAAGCTACCTGCGGTGGACAGGCCGGTGCACCCTACTTGTGGAACAGACTGTCCACTACCTGCAGTATCCAGGGCTCTGGGCAAGTGTCAACACTTTCCGTCTCTGAGCAACTGTCACTCTGGGCAACTTTCACAAACTCTGGACTGCGTGTATGCCCCAGCCAGCGACTCCACTTGACCCGAGCTCTGCAGTATAAACACAATAAAAGTGTTGCGCGGATTGAACTTTCTCAGGGGCAAACGTCATCCCCTGGATGCTAGTTGTTGATTGGCTGTTGCCTACCAATCAGACATAAGTGTTAGCCTACCAGGGTAGCAAACGTAAGAGCCTGCTGACACGCTACTGCCAGCCAGTCACCATCTTAGGTGTATGACGTCGGTATTAGATAACCGAAAAATTCACAGTGTATAAGGGTTACATTCAGCAGCAGCCAACAGTTAACCGGCCTGAAGAAACCACTGCACAGTGGTCGAAACGTCGGCAATTCATTTACTAAGTGTTTAAAAATGACGCGGCCTGATACCCAGAATTGTTTTATTCAGAATGACACCGGCCGTGGAAGCCCACGAACTTATACTAGCAGGGTTAGCTGGAAGCAGAAGATTTGAATGGTTGGGACATACTGAACGCATGAACAAGGACCGCTTTCCTTCTGATGCAATATCAAATAATGTAGTTAAAGTAATCGTAATAAATTCACGGCATCAACAGTAGAAATAACAGCCAACCTGTTGCAAATTAAAGTTTAATAAACTTTATCGCGGTTTCGATTGATATAAATCAATCTTCTTCAAAAGATACATGGACATTATTACTCTGGGAAATTGACACTCGTCAATCTGTGTACACATAATGTAGTGTAAATTTTCCACAGTAATAATGTCAACGTATCTTCTGAAGAAGATTGATTTCTATCAATCGAAATCGCGGCAAAGTTTATTAAAATTTAATTTGCAACTGGTTGACTGTTACTTCTACTGCTGTGGACCACCGTTGATGCGTGCAGCCATGTTTAAGATTTTCAAGTTCATGGTTTGTAGGAAGGAAATTGATGCTAAGTCACAGTAACGCTCTCTTTTTAATATACATTTCAGCAAAAACTGAGATTTCAATCATTCGGAATCGGCACATGATAAGTCAGAACGAACAGTCATGCTTAGTGATACACCCTGTATTTTAAGACCACTCTGTATGACTCCTGCAGATAACATGGACGAAGAGTCACATGACAGTGACTGTGAGTACAGTGGGAGGAAGTAATTATGAGAGAGGAATAGCCGGCCGCAGTGGCCGAGCGGTCTGCGGCGCGTCAGTCACAGTCTGCACGGCGGCTACGGTCGGGAGTTCGAATCCTCCATTGGGCATGGATGTTTATGTCGTCTTTAGTATCAGGTAATTCATAACTAGTTTGTAAGTTTAGGGACTGATGACTCTGCAGTTAGGTCCCTTAAGCTTAACAAACATTTGAACATTAGAGAGAGGAATAGGTGTAGGTGTGATAACATTCCAGCATACGCTGTTGTAGCTTATAACTTCCGGGGAGCGAAAAGCTGAAGTTAGAATGATTCACGGGCAAAATTACAGGGAGTGTGCGGAACACAGGGGCGCTTTAGCCGTGACTCCAGAGAGGTTTGGACTGGAGGGTCTGGAGTGTGGCCCTGGAGCGGCGGCATTAGTATTCCGGGCCGGCCGGCGGTGGCGCCACAGTAGCTTCTGGGGCCGGCTCGCTCCTACCTGGCGAAAAGTAATAACCCGCACAAAAAACGACCGCTGCCGGCGCGCCGCAACAAAAGAAACAGCCCACGCTTTTGTCTCTTTTTCTCCGCTGGAAAGGAGAATGGTCGGAATCACAACCTGCCACTCCCTCGACGCCCTATTGCACTGAGCTGTCGCGGGCGGCGAAGCAAAAAGCCGCGAAGAAGTTTCGGAGGCGCCACATACATTGTCGACGAAAAACATTGACGATAACACCAATTACTGTGCACCTATACTAACTCCATACAGCACCTGCGCGGAATACCTATCTATTGCAACTTTTCTACAGCTTACCATGTACCCTACTTACAGGGTGTTTCCGTTAAACATTGTTTACAAGAAAAATCAATCAAAAGTGAAGGCCGTAAACTCCACTAAATACCTAGGAATTACTGACTTAAACTGGAAAGAACACGTAGATAATGTCGTGGGAAAGGCGAACCAGAGACTGCGTTTTATTGGCAGAACCCTTAAAAGTTGCAACAGAACTTCAATAGAAAATGCATACATTGCGCTTGTCCATCCATTTTTGGAGTATTACTGTCCAGTGTGGGATCCTTATTAGGTGGGTTTGACGGAGGACATCGAAAGTCCAGAGAAGGGCAGATCGTTTCGTACTGTCTCGATACAGGGGAGACAGCGTTACGGAAATGATGCAGGATGTGGGATGGGAAGCATTACAACAACGGCGCTTATCGCTGCGGCGTCAGCTACTTACGAAACTCCAATAGCTAACATTCTTCTCCGAATGGGAAAATATCTTGTTGACTCCCACTTACATATGTAGAAATGATCATCAGAATAAAATACGAGAAATCAGAGCTCGAACGGAGAGATTCAGGTGTTCTTTCTTCCCGCGCGCTATTCTAGAATGGAATGGGAGATAAATAGTATAATGGTGATTTGATGAACCCTCTGCCAGGCACTTAAATGTGATTTGCAGAGTATCCCATGTAGATGTAGAAGTAAAGTATCATAAACATCATAATAATTAAAGACTGATTATGCGTTTCAGCGCTTAGCCTATAGCGTAGAACCCCTAAGAAAATTTCTCTATGATCCCCTGTTCAATGCTAAGATCGATGCCTCTTCTTATGTTAAGGCTGATACTACAAAATCATTCTTCACTGAATCCAAGTACTTTCTCCTTGGTATACGTCGATGTCTCTTACCATCTACTGCCGAACATATGTGTCTCTTAGCTGACCATGCTTCTCTCGTGCGTGAAATATGACCCCACAATCTCAGTCTATTCGCTCCAACTGCTTCATCTATCGTGTTCATTTTCAGTTTTTCCTTCGACTTCAGCGTTATGGACACCCTCTGTAGTGGGACGAACATTGGCGATCCACACTTCCCTACATCAGCCCTGTTTTGCAGGATGTCAATAAAATTTTAATTGTTCGTATGTAAATAGTACGATATTGTATGTGTACAAATTCTGTAATGTCATGATGTGATACTAAAATGATTTTTTTTTCTTTTTCATATACTATCGAGGTGCCGCAATGAACAAGGGTAGCGTCGCCGCCGCCGCAGCCAACATTGCTGTATCTGGCCACTATGAGATTTAACCGACGGCTACGGGGTACGAATCCGGCTGCACCTTCTCTACTGCCGCTCGTCGATCGTCTGCAAAGAGGAAAAAATATCCTGTTACATTACTGTTTGTCGTTCTGCGTTGACGTTTCATGCTATCATTACTTTAACTCGCCATATATTATCTCAAACGGAAAGAAGTTTGGTTACACTGAAAGGCATTTTGAGTTTATAATGAAGTTTTATTTAGTGTGCGCATTATTATTATAGGAAGATTAATCAGATTTATTGAAAGTATGTAATTCAGTCAAGAACACAACTGAATGGATCATTGAATTTTAACATTGACTTACCTTCAGTTGAGGCAAGATAAAGTACGTTAACTATTAATAAGAGACTTCTAATGTAGCAGGCAGTGAACTTTAATGTGTGAGTTTAGAAATATAGATAGCAATTTACGGTGCCTGTGATCGATTTTGACAATGAACTTACAGCAACAGTTGAAAATTAGTTCTCCTGCCCCGCTCGTACGAGGATCTCTTATTTTATTTAACTGCACAGAAGAGTTAATTTTTATTTATTTATTTATTTTAATGGTGCTGGTGGTGCGGGAACTTTGGATCGAAGTTGATAATTTTCACGGCAAAAATTAACAGTGTTTCTTGGTAACAGCTACCTATCAATCAACTGAGACTTAGCTAAAGCAACTTTTTTCAGAAATGTTGTTCACATTTACAACCTTTACTAAACTAGTATGGCCTTCAATGACAGTTTTATCATCGCTCGTATCCCGTCCTACCGCACCTTCAGCCATCTTTTCCCATCTGTTAGTACATGCAATCATCCTTGCTATCTATTCATATCTGTAACTTCAACTTTATTAATAAATAATAGGATATAATGTAACCAGTATCCACCCAGCTTTCACTCCCATATAACAAAGTTCGTCGAAAACTAAAGTGGTGCACTGCTAACAAAGTCTTGGTACTGACTTCTTTCTTGCAAAAGAGAGTAGATCTTAGCTGAGCACTCACTATATCACGTGTGCTATACTTTGATTCCAGTTCTTTCAGTATGTTGCCATCCTGTGAGTAAATACGTCATAAGTACTTGAAACTGTCTACCTGTTGTAGCAATCTTCCTCCTATTTGGCACTCATTGTGCGTTTGTTAAACTTTCTGTATTTATATTCGCGGAATGTATGACATTAACTGCAAATGGCAAGGTTGAAAATGTGTACCCAGCCGGGACTGGTACCCAGTATTCATATTGAGAATTTGTATCTGACGGGAGGCATACTTGAGTAAGTCCATGCAGGTGTGATGTTCGCTGTGTCCCCAGTGGAGACTCGGGATCGAGTCCCGGCTGAGTACATATTTTCAACTTTACCCATTTACAGTTAATGTCATACATTCCGTGAATATGAATAGATAATAATTGCTGGATCAAAACTGATGTCTGTCCTTTCTGTAATTGTAGTGTTCGTGAAAACAGATATGAGGCATTTATTTTGGAACGAACCGCAAGACGTTTGCTTTGTGCTAAAGGAACCAAGTTTGATTTTCAGTGGATTTGAATGGCTGAGAATATTCTACTGATATATGAACGAAAATTTAAATTACACTCCTGGCCATTAAAATTGTTGGGACCGCTGATGTGCTACAGACGCGAAATTTAACCGACAGGAAGAAGATGTTGTGATATGTAAATGATTAGCTTTTCAGAGCATTCACACAAGGTGGCGACACCTACAACGTGCTGACATGAGAAAAGTTTCCAACCGATTTCTCATACACAAACAGCACTTGACCGGCGTTGCCTGGCGAAACGTAGTTGTGATGCCTCGGGTAAGGAGGAGAAATGCGTACCATCACGTTACCGACTTTGATAAAGGTCGGATTGTAGCCTGTCGCGATTGCGATTTATCGTATCGCGACATTGCTGTTCGCGTTAGTCGCGATCCAATGACTATTAGCAGAATATGGAATCGGTGGGTTCAGGAGGGCAATACGGAACGCCTTGCTGCATCCCAAAGGCCTCGTATCACTATCAGTCGAGATGACTGGCATCTTATTCGCATGGCTGTAACGCATCGTGCAGCCACGACTCGACTCCTCAGTCAACAGATGGGGACGTTTGCAATACTACAACCATCTACACAAACAGTTCGACGAAGTTTGCATCAGCATGGACTATCAGCTCGGAGACCATGGCTGCGGTTACCCTTGACGCTGCATCACAGACAGGAGGGCCTGCAATGGTGTACGCAACGACGAACCTGGGTGCACGGATGGAAAAACGTCATTTTCTCGGATGAATCCAGGTTCTGTTAACAGCTTCATGATGGTCGCATCCGTGTTTGGCGACATCGCGGTGAACGCACTTTGGAAGCGTGTTTCGTCGTCGCCATACTGGCGTGATGGTATTGGGTGCCATTGGTGATACGTCTCGGTCACCTATTGTTCGCATCGACAGCACTTTGAAAAGTGGCAGTTACATTTCAGATGTGTTACGACCCGTGCCTCTGCCCTTCATTCGATTCCTGCGAAACCCTACAATTCAGTAGGATAATGCACGACCGCATGTTGCTGGTCCTGTACGGGCCTTTCTGGATAGGGAAAATGTTCGACTGCTGCCCTGGCCAGCACATTCTTCAGATCTCTCACCAACTGAAAACGTCTGGTCAATGGCGTCCGAGCAACTCACTCGTCAAATGTCAAATGTCAAATGTTTGTAAATCTATAGGACCAAACTGCGTGGTCATCAGTCCGTAGCTTACAAACTACTTAAACCTAGGTAAACTAACCTAAGGACAACACACACACCCATACCCCACGGAGGACTCGAACCTCCACGTCGAACTCGCTCGTCACAATACGCCAGTCACTGTTCTTGATGAACTGTGGTATCGTATTGAAGCTGCATGGGCGTCTGTACCTGTATAAGCCATCCAAGCTGTGTTTGACTCTATTCCCAGGCGTATCAAGGCCGTTATTACGGCCAGAGGTGGTTGTTCTGGGTACTTATATCTCAGGATCTATGCACCCAAATTGCATGGAAATGTAATTACATGTCAGTTCTATTATAATATACTTGTTCTATGAATACCCGTTTATCATCTGCATTGCTTCTTGGTGTAGCAATTTTAATGGCCAGTAGTGTATATGCATTATCAGGGTGTCGCCATGAAATTTCTATCATTAAGTATAGTAGTGAGTGTGTGGAAAAAAATAGGATTCTGTAGCTAAAAACTCTACGCATGTGAAAACATCTGAGACATTAATTTTTAGACTAAGAGAAGACGTAACCAACAATCTCGGGAAACTGAATCGATGAACTGAACGAATCGTAATGAACCTCACAATGTCTGACTTCTGCTGAAGTAACGTAGTTGGAATTTCAGTGAAGTTCAGTGACCAGAAATATTCCGCTGATATACGGACGAAAACTCTGAGAGGTCCCTGGAAGAACTCCGCAAAAGGGCTGGGTGACGGCAAACACGCGCCATAAATTTCTGGATGAGGCGACGAAGGCGGTCCGATAAATCTCTGTGCAGGCGCTGTCTGCTGCCCCTGAATGCAGGCTGCCCGCTCGCCGCTCGGTCCACCAACTGCTCCGCGCGGCTGAAAGAAGAGATGGCAGTGCTTTCTGCGGCTCCAGCGTCGGGGCGTGGCCGCCTTTCTGCTGTCTCTGCTGCTAACGCCGCGGATTATTTATTATTCTCTGACCAAGTATACGTCATCCGGCGGGGAACTTGCCGCGGGGGTCTGTGCCAAAAGTTGGTGTCAAGAAATGAATATCTCAGTCGTTGGAAGTCGCTGCTGCTTATTGTTCGCTAAGAAATGAATGCTCTAAAGAGCCGAACAGTAATGTCGACAAGTTTATTGTTTCGGTGATGTACACTGCAGGCCACGAAACATGGAACAGCAAGGAAGAACGGAGATATCACAGCCAGATTTATACTCTTGGAAAATGAAAAAGGAACATCGTGAATTCGTCGACCCAGAAACGAGAAATTTTATTGACACTTTTCTTCAGGTTGCATATGATACACGATCACACAGGCAGAGCTGTACGCACGTGAGTCCGCAATGTTGGCGTTAGTACCGCGTATACCCTACTTTTGCAGCAACGCTGACTGTAATTCTTTCATGGAAACGATCGTAGAGGTTCCGAATGTGGTTATGTGGAATGGCCTGCCATGCAATTTCCACCTGGTGCCTCAGTTGGGACAGTATTCGTACCGCTCATGCAGACCGCCCAACATGACGTTTCATGCGGTCCCAAACATGCTCAATGGGGGAGAAATCTGGGGATCGTGCTGGCCAGGGTAGTTGATGTACACCTTGAAGAGCACGTTGGGTGGTACGGGATACATATGGATCTGTATTGTCCTGTTGGAAAACATATCACCTTGTTGCCGGCCGCGGTGGCCGAGGGGACTGCGGCGAGCCAGTTACGGTCTGCACGGCCACTACGGTGGGGGGTTCGAATCTCCCCTCCGGCATGGATAATTGTGCCGTCCTTAGTGTTAGCTAGTTCATAAGTAGTTTTTAAGTTTAGGGACTGATGACCCCGTAGTTAAGTCCCATGAACTATCCAAACATATCACCTTGTTGATGCATGAGTGGAAGCAAGACGGGATAAATGATGGTATCAATGTACCGTGTACTGTTCAGTGTTCTGTAGACGGTCACTACAGGAGAATGGCGACTGTAGAATATTGCTCCATTTAGAATGTTGCACGATCATGTCTGCCGTTAGTGTGTCCTCCGCTCACGTCCCAACACCGTTAATCACACCTCCAATCGTGTAATGACAGGTGTTTATGAAGGGACGAATGGTGACGTGTCGTCTTCAGTGATGAGAGTCGTCGCTGCCTCGGTGCCAATGATGGTCGTACGCATGTGTGGTGTCGTGCAGGGAAAATCTGGAGTGTACGTGACAGAGGCAAACGGGGCCGACACCTGGCATCATGGTGTGGGGAGCCATATACTGCACTGGCCGTTCTCCTCTGATGTTCGTTGTGGGAAAATTGAACAATACACGGTACGCTGAAACCATCATTCAACCCGTATTGCCACCGTTCATGCACCAACAAGGCACGTCCACACGTATCCCGTACAACCCAACTTGCTCTTCCAGGTGCACGTCAACTACCCTGCCCATCATTATGCACAGATCTGTCCGCCATTGAGAATGTCTGGGGCTGTATGAAACGTCATCTTGTCGCGGTCTACACGACCGGCACGAGATCTGGTCCAACTGATGTATCAAATAGAAATTTCATGGTAGAGCGTAAGATTTCATTCGGCACCTCTACGATCGTCTTCATGAAAAAGTTGCACTCAGAATTGCTGCAAAAAGAGGGTATACACGATACTAGCGTCGACATTGTGCACGATCTGGTGACTGTTCTGACGTGCGTATGGTTCTGACTGCGTGACCGTGTGTTGTATATATAGTCGACGAGAAGAGCACAAGGGGAACTGTAGAAGGGGATTGACAGATCAGCTGTTGCTGAACATGTTTTTCAACCTAGGGACTGCCTTATTCTATTTGATAAGACTCAGGTTTTAGCAGCCACACACAAATGGGTACCACGAAAGACTCTACAGAGAGGCTATAGAAGTTGTAAAACACCCCAATAATTGAAACTTTTATCCATTGTGTAGGAACCTGCGACTGTTTATTGAAATAGGTTTCAGAAATTACAGCAACCAGTCGCCTTTTGTTTCTTCTTAATGAAGATTTATTTAAACCATTACCGGTTTCGAGCTGCCTAGCAGCTCATCTTCAGATGGTATAAAATATTACAAGTTACATTTCAATCTGTGGTAGGGCAGAAAACGAGAAAATGGTAAAGACTAATTTTGGTAGGCTATACTTAAATTACAATAAAAGTTTGTCTTCAAGACATTACTTACAGTTATGCACTTTACATGTAGTTTGTCCATATTTGGTCCGCTTATTGATAGAATATCAGAACACTTCTTTTCCATCATCATGCCACAACAAATCACACGAATTTTAGGTGGTAAAATTAATAAATATTTCACACACATTACTTTTTCGCCACTAGCATAACTTACAGCTTGTAAACAAACCAAAGAGTATGTTTATACACAAGATAAGAACTATGTGAAACCAAAGACTAATAAAAGCTTAAGACATTTGAATTTGTGTGTTATTCATTGATTCGAAAATTTCAAAATAATTTTGGGCTTTGGTAGGGAGAAGTGTGGGTGGTGGTGTAAGGAGTGGGGTGGAGTGGGATGAAGTAGAAGACGATAGAAAGAGTGTAAGTGCTAGGAGACTTTTTTTTTTTTTTTTTTTTTTTTGGTGTTGTGTGTGTGTGTGTGTGTGTGTGTGTGTGTTTGTGTGTGTGTGTGTGTAATGGGGGGGATATTTGGGAATGATTGTCTAATTATTCAATTTTAAAGAATCTTCAAAATACTGGAAGAATGAGGTATTTGCTAGTTCTGTCTGCTCATTAAGAATTGTGTGTGGTGATTTATATTTGTGGATGAAAATCTCTAATTGTTCAAGGAGATCCATTTTTAGTACCTTGTCTACAGAGTGTAGTATATTGAGGTTGGTATTTATGCCTGTAATGGAATGTTTGTTTTCTGCAAGGTGGGCAGCAAATGAGGATTTTTGTAAGTTGTTTAAACGGAGTGCGTCTGTATGTTCTTTGTATCGGATATTAAAACTTCTACCTGTTTGCCCTATGTAGTAGCAGGAGCAGCTGTCGCATGTTAATTTATATATACCGGATTTGTGAAAGGGTGTGGTGGTTCTTTTAGTGTTATGAACTATTTTGTCTTTTATTTGGTTTTTAGTGTGAAAGCTTACTTTGACCTTGTGTGGTTTAAACAGCTTAGCCAGTTTGTATGATATGTTGCCGAGAAATGGCATGCAGATAAATTTGGTTTCTTCTGCTTCTGAGGATTCGTTTGTTGTTGCTGTTTGATTGGATTTAATATTATCATCCAATTTATCTACAATGGTTGGGTCATAAGCATTGTTCAATGCTATGGTTTTTAGAATATTTATTTCTTTAGTTTTAGCAATGGTATCGGGTTGAATTTTATGTATTCGGTTAAGTGCTGATTTGAAGAAGGCTAGTTTATGCTGATTTGGGTGGCATGATGTATTATTTATTATGGCATCTGATGTGGTAGTTTTCCTGTATATTTGAAATTTATGTTTGTTGTCTTGATGTGTGATGTTAAGGTCAAGGAAATTGATCCCAGATTGTGTTTCATGCTCCACTGTAAATTTTATATTGGGATGAACTTTATTCAGTTTGTCAGCTAATGCATCAATATCATTGGTTGTTCCATTATATAACAACAAGGTGTCATCAACATACCTTTTATAATAGATGATTTTATCTTTTTCAATTGGGTTTGCTTTAAAGAATTTGTTTTCAAAATCATTAATGTAGATATCAGCAAGAAGACCAGCTAGGCTGCTCCCCATTGCCAGACCATCATGTTGAATATACATTTTGTTGTTGAAGTAAAAGTAATTATGTGATAGTACTAACTCAAGCAGGTCCATTAATTCATATATTTCAATGTTATTTAGTTTTTTGTGGTGCATTAGGTTGTCTTTTATTATTCGAAGTGTGTCTATTATAGGAATGACGATATGGGCACTTGTGATGCAGAACTTTCTGGACGCCCTGTGGAGGTTACGACTCCAGAAATAACTGCTAAAATCCATGATATGGTGATGGATGACCAGATTCCTAATGCTATGGGCATCTCGAATGAATGGGTACATAATATTTTGCATAAATATTTGGACATGAGAAAGTTATCAGCAAGATGGGAGCCGCAATTGCTAATGCTTGACCAAACACGGAATCGTTTGAAGTGTTGCAAGGAAGGTTTGCAGATGTTCAGGAAGTATTTACAGGACTTTAAGTATCGCTTCGTCACTGTGGATGAAATACAGATACATTACTCCTGAGAACAATCTAAACAATGGGTTACCAATGGAAAATCTGCACTAAAAAAGAGGCGAACACTGGTCCTTCGGCCGGAAAGGATATGGAGACGATCTGTAGGGATTCGCAAGGGATAATCGTCATCGAGTATCTAGAACAGGGTAAAACTATTGCGGGTGGACATTATTCAACGTTACTGGACCGTTTGAAAACCGACGTGCAAGGAAAGCGCAGATGATTGACACAAAAAAAGAAGAAATCTTCCATCACGACAATGCACCAGCACACATCTCAGCAGTTGTGGTCACAAAATTATTGTAAATAGGATTCCAGCTAGTTTCACTACTCTCATATTTCCAGACTTGGTTCTCTCGGACTACTATGTCTTGTTGTGGTCTTCAGGTTTGATGCAGGTCTCCACCCAACTCTCTCCTGAGCAAGTCCCTTCATCATAAGAACGGCAACCTACATCCATTGAATTTGCTTACTATATTCATCTCTTGGTCTCCCTCTGCGATTTTTACCCCACACATTTCTCTCCAACACTAAATTCACAATTCTTTGATGTCTAAGAATGTGTCCTACCAATCGATCCCTTCTTTTAGTCATGATATGCCAGAAATTCCTTTTCTCCCCAAATATATTCAGTACCTCTTCATTAGTTACGCGTTCCACCCACGTAATACTCAAAATTCTTCTGTAACACCACATTTAAAAAGCCTCTATCGTCTTCCTGTCCGCACTGTTTATCTTTCATGTTTCACTCTCTTACAAGGCAACACTCCACACAAATGCCTTCAGAAAGGACTTCCTTATGCTTAAAATAATATTCGATGTTAACAAATTTCTTTCTTTCAAAAACGCTTTTCTTCCCATTGCCATTCAGCATTATATATCCTCTGTACTGCGACCATCATTTGTTATTTTACTGTCAAAGTAACAAAACTCGTTTACCACCTTTATTGATTCGTTAGCTAATTTAATTCCTTCAGCATCGCCTGATTTTCTAAGACTGCATTTCATTACCCTTGTTTTGCTCGTGTTAATGTTCATCTTATATGCACCTTTCAACACACTGCCCATTCCGTTCATTTGCTCCTCCAGGTCCTTTGCTGTCTCTGACAGAATTACAATTTCATCAGCAAAACGCAAGTTTTTTTATTTCTTCGCCCTGAACATTAATTCCCTCTCCAAATTTCTTCTTTATAGCTTGCACAATGCACGAATGTTCCCAAATTTGAAGAAATTACTGGTGGGACGAAGATTTCATTCGAACGAGGAGGTGAATGCAGATATTAAAAGCTATGTATTTCACTGTAATGTTTTTAAAGAAAACGCCTTTTGCTACTGCAATGAAGGGTTTTATTTTTATACGTCACCCATATGCGTTTCGCATTCGTCACAAGGCATCATCAGTGGGTGTCCTGAAATATTCACACGTTTCTGTTTAACATAAAGGTTAGGTTTCTTGCATATCTACAAAACATTTCGTTTCTGATTTAAAACAGTTCGTTGTTTGCTATAAAATGGTGTACTTACAGCACTTGCTACTCCACATGAGTCTGTTTCTGGAAACCAGGTCGAAAGGTTCCACTGTTTTCTAAAAAAAAAAAAAAAAGTCGCATTTTTCTGGTTCCACTGTCATCTGTTGAGTTTCAAATAAGTTGAATTTCAAATAAGCTGAGAAGGTTGGCAACACTAGAAAATAAACTACAGTGGACACAGTACGGCAGCAGATGACAGTGGAACCAGAAAAATGCAAAGTTATTTTTAGAAAACAGTGGAACCTTTCGACCTGGTTGCCAGAAAGAGACTCATGTGGAGTAGCAAGTGCTGTCAGTACACCATTTTATAGCAAACAACGAACTGTATTAAATCAGAAACAAAATGTTTTGCACATATGTAAGAAACCTAACCTTTATGTTAAACAGAAACATGTAAATATAATACAACACCCATTGATGATCCTTGTGACAAAGGCGAAAAGCGTATGGGTGACTTATAAAAATAAAACCTTTCATTGCAGTAGCAAATGGCATTTTCTTTAAAAACATTACAGTGAAATACATAATATTCACCTGCTGCTCGAATGGCCACTGCAAGCAACGTACAAACAGCTATTTTGCAGGCTTGGACAATGTCTGCCGGCCGCGGTGGCCGAGGGGACTGAGGCGCTTCAGTCACGGTCTGCACGGCCACTACGGTCGGGGGTTCGAATCCCCCCCTCGGGCATTGATATTTGTGCCGTCCTAGTTCGTAAGTAGTTCATAAGTAGTTTGTAAGTTTAGGGACTGATGACCCCATAGTTAAGTCCCATAAGCTGTATAAACATTTTAACATTTGAACTATTTCTATTATTCGGAAGAGTATGTCGAAAAATAAAAATGGTTTTGTCCAAACACGTTAGTAGTTTTTATTTTTGCACAGACTAAAAAGGCCCGTCGTATTCACCTCTCCGTATCAGTGAATGCTGTATTTGGAATCACGACTCAGTGAACGGAGTGTCCGGCGGTACAAAGCAGCGTTGAGAGGGCAGTGTGTGAGGGTTAATTAGGTGCGGGAAATGGGATAGGCCGCTAGGCCGTCGGCCGGCGTTGAGTCAGCGGCAGCGGCAGTGGCCTGGGGCGGTGCCCTTGGGACGGCCTTGCCTTAACGAAGCGCCGGCCGGCCAGAGGCTTCTGCCGCTGCTGTCTCTATATTTCATCCGCCGCATAAATCTGGCCCGCTAGGCGCGGGGTGGTCGCGGCGTTCCCACGTTACGCGCCCGCCGCATACAGTAGCCGCTCCTCATTACCCCCACCTCCAGCGCGGAGAGGCCGGCGAATGGCAACGCGCTCACCTCCGGGACGACATCTGCCGAGGTATTAACGGTGTTAGAAAGTGTTGCCAGCCACTCGAGAACGCCTGGAAGGAAGTGTAATAATCAAAACCTTAAACATGGGTGCAGTTCAGAAACTGTGGAACACCATCAAATTGGAAGAAATTTCAACTCCTTAATATAGACGTAAACCTTGACCTAGGTTTCGGAAAATAAATTAATTATTAAAATAAAGTAAAAAAAAAATATTGCCTTCTTCAGAAGATTTTCCTGACAACACATAATTGACAGAGTAGTCATATGCATAACAGTACTAAATATGAAGTTGATAAAAGTTAAGATAACTTTAATTGTGGTGGCTTGCTTATTAATGTCTGTGTATAATAACGTGTGAGCTGCTATGTATATTGACCACTGTAGTATTAACCTCCTGTTATTGAAGTAATTTGAAACGAGTCTGTTCTCAGTTTGGGCCAGGTAACAAGGCTTTGTAGCAGGGAGTAACCAGTAGTTCACAGGGACCTTATTTACTAATTTTAGTGTCAAAGCAAGGCTCTTGTTACGTAAAGTGGTCGACTTTTAAAGTAAGAAATTAAAAGTACAGCATTACATGAGAATATACTTGCAATTAGCTCACATTGAAGTAGTCGTTAAATACAAACGTCGGCTATTCCACAATAGGACTCATGCCAAAATCAAACACGTGGTTTATTTGAATCACAAAGGCAAAATGCGCAGAATTATTGAGGAATCCCATCATTTATATACAGTTTCACAAATTCGCTGGTTTGACAAGCGATGGAGAACTTTTAGATAAATAGAAAGTACTCCCGACCCTCCTGCCATAAAAAGAAAGAAACTTTGAATAAACACCATAGATGAAGCAGTTAGACCGAACAGACTGAGATGGTGGGTTGATGTTACACGCATGGGAGAAGCAAGGTTACCTAAGAGGAGGGTAAGAGGAGGTAGACCAAGAAGAAAGTAGATTCGATGCAGAATGATTTTGAAGTAAAAGACATAACATCAAACGAGGCATTAATGTTAGCATTGAATAGGGGATCATGGAGGAATTTTATTAGAGGTACTATGCACCAGACTGGACGCTGAAAGGCATAATCAGTCTCTAATAATGATGATTATGGTCGGGAGTACTTTTTATTTATCTAAAAAGTGCTTCCGGCGTTAGGAAAAATACGCATTACACTAAAATATCAATTGTTTTGGCACAACGATATTTTATAAAAGACACTTCCTAAAATGGGATTTAGGCCTACCTAGATGTGCCTTATTAGTAAGATTTTGGAAGAGAGAATAGGTGAAATTTACTGGCGATATAAATAAACGGTCGGAATAATGAAATCAGGAGAGAAAGCCGGAAAGTTACCTTTTTTCTACTGATGAAACTTACGTCGACAATAACATTAAATATATTTAATGTATGCAGGGTCCTGCTGTTAGTAGCGGCGTGGCTAATTTTAGTAGTAGCAACAGCATTATTGTCGTCAATATGGATCCAAAGAAGGGTCTGGCGATATAAATGACAAAAATGTTCGAAATTTCATTGTATAGACCAGTTGATGGTCATCAACGCAAGAAGTTAAATCAAGTGCCCATATGTGGCTATCTCCCTTTGTCTTGGAATAAAATATAAAATGTGAAAACTAATGTCTACAAGATAAAAGAATTATGGAGCAACGACACAGACAGGCCGAGTGAGCACTATGTACATGTAGAGGCGTAGGAACACTAGCGACGTGCGCCCGCACTAAGTGGCGCCAAGAGGGCTGATGGGACTGCGGGCAGTCTCGAACGCGAAACAATATGGAGAGAAGAAAAACTATATGTATGTAACAAATGACAGAGACGTATGAGGTAAAGAAAGATGGGAAAGCAGGTGAGGCTTTACCTACATGAAGTCTGGAGCTGAGTCATGTGTATGGCACGATGCATAGGCGTGCATACACGAAAGAAATGTAAAGAAAGAAATATTTGAATATATACAGTACGCACGCCCAGACATATGGTGCAGAAAACACAAACTGAGAACAGACAAACACCACGAAGCTTTTGGGACGGGAGGGGAGAACATCATGCATCACATCCTAGAAAAATACGTAAACAAATGCACAGTCAGAATTGTGAGGAATTGTGCAGGAACAAATATTACATTAACAATTGTCTCCATAAACAATATTGGTTTGAAGCCTTGGTCATTAAGTATATTGCCGTCATGAATGAGGTGCTTGAAAATTTGATATTCCTCCCATAAATCCAATTTCCTTCCCTTGGCTTCCTTATGTAAAATAATAGTGTCTTGTAACGACCTAGGAACGTTTTTATTTATCCGAGTCCACAAGGCACTATACAATTTTGAACATTAACTTACAATATATACAATATAGTATAAATAAATTAATAAAAACATCACACTTTGTTGGTCCAGGAATCTGCCACCAGAATGGCATTGTCATTGGCAGCGAACAAGTCTTCCACGTTACAATGTACACTAAGATTCTTGCACACAAGCAACTGTTCAGAGTCCTGTCTCTCACCACATTCACAAAGTTCATCGCCGCTGACACCCCACTTCTTCACATTGCTTTTACACTTTGTCACTTCCGTTCTCAGCCTGTTAAGGGTCTTCGAGGTCGCATACGGGAGATGGTTCCCTGCTGGTAGCTGTCGACAGTCCTCCTGGTGACTTCGATCTCCACAGATCATTTCGACGAGCTTCTGCAGATGTTGGAATTGCTGAAGTTGTGAGAAGGAAACTTTTCCTCGATTTCACGTTGATGGGAGGGGCTGGATTCCAAGAATTCGGTGCCTCGGATCTTTTTCTTGTTTCTTCTTTTCAATCTCCGCAGCTACCTGTCTCCTTACATCTGGTGGTGCTATTCCGATGAGTGGGAAAATATTACTGACAGGCATTGGTCTTAAGCATCCTGTAACCATGCGGCCTGTCTCATTTAAGGCCACGTGAACTTGCTTAACATGTGCAGAGTTCCGCCATATTGGAGCAGCGTATTCTGCAGAAGAGAAACACAAGGCGAGAGCAAATGTGCGGAGGACGCCAGGCTGTGCTCCCCACTTGGTGTTCGGGAGTTTGCGAATAAGATTGTTCCTAGCGCATACTTTCTGTTTGGTGTCCATGCAGTGCTCTTTGAAAGTTAAAGAGCGATCCAGCTTTACTCCCAAGTATGTTGAGTGATCACTGTGATTTAAATTGCGTCCTTTCCAGGTGATGAACAGCTTTTCTCTTGCTTCCTTATTGCACAGATGGAACACACCCACCACGGTTTTATCAGGATTCGCTTTCAGAGAGTTGTCATCGTAGTGAACAGCGAGTTCTTCGAGAGCAGATGTTAGCTTGGATTCTACTTCTTCGAATGTTAACCCCTGAGCAGCTATAGCTATGTCATCTGCATAGATAACGACTTGGTACCTGTGGTGAGTGGCTGGTCGTTAGTATATATATTGTATAGCATTGGAGCCAGCACACTTCCTTGGGGAAGCCCATTTTTCTGAGTCCTCCATCGACTCTTATTATTTAGAATGACATAAAAGCGTCTGTTCTGCAGCAGGCACTGAGTAAATTGTGTCAGGTGGAAGTTCTTAATTATTGTTTATAGCTTATTTGTCAGTCTTTTGTGATTCACCGTAATCAGTCGTTAGGTCGACGGAGGCAACGCCTGTGATGTGCTTTCTTTCATAGCCTTCCTCATTGTGATGGGTTAGATTTAGTACCTGACTTGTGCATGACTTTCCTGGTCTGAATCCTGACTGTTCTTTAATGATCTTCTTGTCTATAGAGTCAGAAATTCGATTCAGTATCATTCTCTCCAGGATTTTAAACAGAAGGCGCAGGAGAGATACAGGTCTGAAGTTCTTGGGGTTATTCGCCTCTTTGCCTGGTTTAAGCAATGCCACGGCTTTTGCTTGCGCCAGATCTTTGGAATCTTCATTTCCTTTACACAGGTTCAGTATCCAGTTGATAGTTCCAGAACGGAAGTTTTATATTTGCGGTGGTCTCATGTCGTCCAACCCGGCAGCTTTGCTATATTTCATCTGACGGATAGCAGTTTACAGTTCTTCAACTGTGGATGGCGTGCGAAAGGCATCATTTCCTTGTCAGATCTTTTATATTTCGTTTCTTGGATCTTTTATGGTTTTGACGTTCAGCAGCAGTTGGTGTGGCATTTGGTCAGTGGTGATCTTGCTCAGTCCCGAGGATGAATCTGTATGTTCGCCATTAAGATTTCTTAACAATTTGCAGGCCTGTCGGCTGTTATGTTTCATATCCAATTTTTCGATCAAATTGTGCCATTTTTCTGTTCTTGCTGACGATATGGCTACGAGAAGTTGTTCTCCTATTTGTATTGTCTCTTCTGAGTATGGATCGCTTTCAAAGAGCTGTTCGTATTTCTTGAGAAGGGTCTTTGAGTCTCTGTCAAGCCCTAGTGTGTATGCTGATGTACAACCCCTTGGGATATGTTTGCGGGAGATACTCTTCAACAGCTCCACAAAAACCTCATATTTTTCAGGGTGAGGAGTCATTTTTGTGACTTCTTCGTCTAGATTCAGGGAAAAACGATACCATCGGGCTTTTTTGAAATTGAATTGTCTTTTGAAAGGTATTTTTCTGGTTTCACAGCTGCTTCCACATTACATATAACAGCACGGTGCTGGGGTCTTGGAAATGGTTCTGCAATATACATCTTGGTTTGACGAGCAATGTGTTCGGAGACAAAAATATTGATCGGCCATGAGTAAATGCTCAACAAAGGTCGAATTATGTACATTGCGTCCTGTCTTCCCTAGCAGGTGGTCTTTATATCGTCCCCGTCAGGGGTTCGAATCCCCACCCCCCCTCGGGTATCGATATTTGTGCTGTTCAAATGTTTGTAGAACTTTATGAGACTTAACTACGGGGGTCATCAGTCCCTAAGATTACAAACTACTTACGAAGTAGCTAAGACTAAGGAAGCACAAATATCCAGCCCGATGGGGGATTCGAATCCCCGACCGTAGTGGCCGTGCAGACCGTGACTGGAGCGCCTCAATCCCCTCGGCCACCGCGGCCGGCTATTTGTGCTGTCTTTAGTATAAGTTAGTACATAAGTAGTTTGTAAGTTTAGGGACTGATGACCCAATAGTTAAGTCCCATAAGCTTTACAAACATTTGAACATTTTCTTTATATCGCACCTCAATCGCTCTTCCTCTCTGTCGTATGTAATAACATGGGCATTTGTTACATATTGTAAATAACATAATTGAAAAAAGGGCGCTACAAAGGTCTTAGGTGTATGGGCAAGGTTTTTATTTAAATTGTTGTTAGTACATGCATATTATTATTATCCATATGACTAATCTGTTATGTTTTGTCACGTAAATCTTCTGAAGAAGGCAGAATTATTTTTGCCGAAACCTAGGACAAGGTTTACATATAAAAATCATATTATGCAACTGGTTGGTTGATATTTTTTCAGAATCTGATCATAATAATCAAATTAAATTTGTCGTTTGCATTTGTCGCAATGAGAGGTGCACAAGTTTAGCGTTTCAGCGCAGGCGCAATTCGTGACTGCCTATATAGTCTACACCAGTACCACTAGTAATTACTTGCTTTCCTGTTCCACTCCCATATAGAACGTGGGAGAAACTAATACTTGTGTGCATCCGTACGAGTTCTAATCCCTTTCATCCTTGTGGTCTTTACGCGAAATGTAGATTGGCGGCAGTAGAATCGTTCTGCTGTCCGCCTCAAATTCAGAGCCTCTAAATTTCCTCAACAGTGCTCGAAAAGAACGTCGCCTCGCCTCCAGTGACTCCCAGTTCAGTTCCCGAAGCATTTCGGTAACACTCGCGCATTAATCGACCCTACCTGTTACGAACCTCGGCGCTCTTCTCTGAACTGCTGAACCGATCTGGAGGGGGATCTCAAACACTCAGCAATTCTCAAGACGAGGTTGTGCAACCGTTTTGTATGCCTTCTCCTTCACAGACGAATCACACCTTCCCAAAACTCTCCCAATATAGAGAAGTCCACCATTTGCCTTCCCCACGACTGTCCTTATATGCTCGTTCCATTTCATATCGCTGTGCGGCGTTAGGTATTTAATTTACGCGACTCTGTCAGGCAGCACACTACTAATAATGTATCGAATATTATGGGATTGTATATCCTACTCATCTGCACCACCTTACAGTTTTCTATATGTAGCGCTAGTTGGCATTCATCACAACACCTAGAAATTTGGTCAAAGTAATCCTGCATCCTACTACAGTCATTCAATGACGACACCCTCCTGTGCACCACAGCATCATCATCAAACAGCCGCAGTTTGCAACTCACTCTGTCCGTCAGATGATTTATATAGATATAAAAATAATAGCGGTCGTATAACACTTTCCTGGGGCACCACTGACGGTACCCTAGTCTCTGCTGAACACTCGCCATCGAGAACAACGTACTGGGTTGTATTACTTAAGTAATCTTCGACCCACTAACATATTTGGGTACCTATTCCATAAGCTCGTTTTTCGTAAGAAGTCTACAGTGCGGTACCGTGTCAAACGCTTTTAGAAAATCGAAAAATATGCAGTCAGCCTGTTGCCCTTCATGGATAGCACGCAAGAAGTCATGGGAACAAACGCATGACGGAGCAGGCGCGTCTCCACGCTACATACCGAGCTACGTCACGAGGTGCTTGTACAGGGTGTTTCACAACGCTGTACCCGCCCCTCCGCGCGCTTTAAATCGCTGTCGACCCTATGAGGAAAACGAGACTTTGTGACTGGATTGAGAATCAAAGAAGACAGTAAAAGTGTTGGTGATGACCGGATTACAAACTCTGACACATCGACTGATTAAACAGCGGACAAAGAAATCCAGTTGAGTAAATTTTATCCATAATGTATACAATTAATTTTCGTGGTTCTTTGTTTCTAAGGTCTAGAATAATATCCGCTTCCGGTTCTTATAAACATGTCGCTTTACCACGTACAATTTTCTGACTTGTTTACTCGCCACCACAGTATTTCCTTTATACGAGGGCTGGAATTTAAATAGTGGCAACTATTTATTCACAAAAGCTTTACACGTTTGCACTTGTTACTGTCCTTCAAAGAACTCACCATCGTTGTGTAGAACCCGTTGCTAGCGATTGGAAGGCGTAGTATACCGTTAGCAGAGCCTGTTTGTTGATGGTGGGAATGGAGCGGTTCACTACCTGTCGAATCTCTGGGTTTTGAAGCTAATGCGAAGAAGTGGTTCCCTCATCTTCGGAATGAAATGAAAGTCACAAGGACTTAAGTCCAGGAGGTACGGTGGATTGTAAAGTACTTCCCAGTCCCATCGGCCGAACAGAACAGCCACAGCCTGCGCTGTATGTTCCCGCGCATTGTCATACAGAATGATTGGTGGGTTGCGCAGAAAATGTAGCCGCTTCTTTCGCAAAGCTGGTCCCAGGTGGTGCTCCAAAAACGAACACTAATACTGTGCATTGTCGATCTGTCGTGGAGGAACGTAATGCGTTAGGATAACACTATCACTGTCGTAAACGAGTATACTGGGGCTCCGACGCACTTTCGACTTTTGCGGCGGCCCATAACGACGCCATTCGTTGGCTTGGCGTTTCAGTTTTAGCTCGTATGATGTTGCCCTTGTCTTTTCCAGTGTTACGATACGGCGTAAGAAAGCCTCTACTTCGCGTTCATAGCGCCCCATCTGTGTCTGAGCAGTGTCGTGACGCATCCATTTCTGCATTTCCGTCAAGTCATGCGGAACCCATCGTGATGCAATAACGCATGCCCAGGCGTTCCTTCAGAATGCGAAGCACAGTCGTATGCGCTAATCCGGTTTCGTGGGCGAGCTCACGAATCGTCTGGCGTCGATCACTGTCCACTAACGCGGCAACAGTATGCACTTCTTCTTCAGAGACGCTAGGACAACCTGCCCGAAGCATGTCTGCCACAGTTTAGCGACCTACGTTGAAGGCTTTTACCCAACGTACCACTGTTCTCTACAGTACTGCCGATTGCCCGCACACCTATTGAAGGCCTTGATGACAATGACGTGTTGTACGACCTCTGGCATATTCAATCTTCATCCAACTATGTTGCTCCTGTTTCTAAAACATAGTGACACCGTTACGTCAGACAACTCGCTCACAAGTGACTGTGTTTCCCTCGATTATGCGCATGCCGGTAACGCGGGACGGACGAGTCCATTTCCTCGGAGGTGAGGTAGGTCAACAACGTGTGCTATCAGCGACAATAGTAGATTCCATTGAATAGTGTCTCCACAGCAATGTTGCGACTATTTAAGTTCCAACCCTCGAATTTAATCAGTAAACCCCTACATCAAATTGTAAAACATGTAAATGAATGTATCTACATCAATACCCCAAAAGACAACTCAAGGTGTGGGGTGGAGGGTACTAAGCGTACCATTGTCACATCCTACTACATAAGTCGCGTATGCTTTGCGGGAAAATGATTGCCTGTATGCCTCCGTGAGGGCCCTAATCTATCTGATATGATCCTTGTTGTCGCTTCGCGACATATACATGGGAGTAAGCGATATTTTGGTTGACTCGTCATGAAACGTACGCTCTCGGCACTTTGACAGGAGCCCGTACCGCGATACAGAACGTCTCTCTTGCAGATTCTGCCGCTGGAGTCTCCTAATCATTTCTGTGAGGCTTTCGCGCTTTCTAAATGAGCCCATGACGAAGCGCGCTGCTCTCTGTTGGATCTTCTCTATGTCTTCTATTAATCCTACCTGCAACTGATGAGCAACCCTCAAGCGCTGGACAAACGAGAGTTTTGCAACCTATTTCCTTTGACGACGACCTACACATCCTGAGAATTCTTCCAAAGATTCTCAGTGTGGCATCTGCCTTTATCCACGGCTGATTTTAAATAGTTGTTCCATTTCAAGCCGCTCCTTATGTCTACTCCCAGATATTTTATGGTGGTAACTTCTTCCAGTGTTTGTCCTGCTATTGTGTAGTTATATAATAAAGGATATTCGTTTCTATGTAAATGCAGAAATTTACACTTGTTCATGTCGAGGCGCAATTGCCATTCACTTCACCATGCTGCTATATGCTGCACATCCTTCTGCATTTCGCTACCCTCTTTGTGTTGGCACTTCTCGACAAACGACAGCATCATCTTCAGAAAGCCTCATTGAACTTCCGATGCTACCTACGAGGTCACTCAAAAGCAACGGTTCTACAACATTCCCCTACCGCACGCCTGAGATCACTGTAGCGTCTGCAGACTTCTCTCCGTTGAGAATGACATGCTGCTTTCTGTTAGCGAGGAACGTGTCAACCTACACTACTGGCTATTAAAATTTCTAACCAAAAAAGGAATGCAGATGATAAACGGGTATTCATTGGACAAATATATTATACTAGAACTGACATGTGATTACATTTTCACACAATTTGGGTGCATAGATCCTGAGAAACCAGTACCCAGAACAACCACCTCTGCGAGGAATAACGCCCTTGTTTCGCCTGGGCATTGAGTCAAACAGAGCTTGGAAGGCAAGTACAGTTACAGATGCCCATTCAGCTTTAACACGATAACACAGTTCATCAAGAGTAGTGACTGGCGTATTGTGACGAGCCAGTTGCTCGGTCACCATTGACCAGACGGTTTCAAATGGTTCAGCTACGTCCGCTGTGGCCAGGTGATGAGAACAACAAACTTCCGCTCTACATGGACCCTGCGAGGATTCCGAGAATGTCCACACGACTAAAGTTTTCAGCAAACATTTCGACAGACGTACTGGCCAGATACCTCGTTTTGTATCCGCATATAACATATCCGCGTCGCTCACAATTTCATCCACAAAGTAAGAAATACTGCGGATAATCCCCATTCCAAAGAAATCAGGCGCAGATAGATGTGAAAATTACAGAACCATCAGTTTGATAAGTCATGGTTGCAAAATTTTAACACGAATTATCTACAGGAGAATGGAAAAGCTAGTAGAAGCTGACCTCGGGGACGATCAGTTTGGATTCAGGAGGAACGTAGGAGCCCGGGAGGCAATACTGACTTTACGACTTATCTTAGAAGATAGATCAAGGAAAGGCAAACCTACATTTTTAGCTTTTGTAGATTTAGAGAAAGCTTTTGACAATGTTTACTGGAATACACTCTTTCAAATTCTGAAGTCAGTGGGGGTAAAATACCGGGAAAGGAGAATTATTTACAACTTGTACAAAAGCCAGACCGCAGTTATTAGACTTGAAGGGCATGAAAGGGAAGCATCAGTTGGGAAGGGAGTAAGACAGGGTTGTAGCCTTTCTCCGATGTTATTTAATTTGTACATCGAGCAGGCAGTGAAGGAAAGCAAGGAAAAATATGGAATAGGGATTAAAGTTCAGGGGGAAGAAATAAAAACATTGCGTTTTGCTGATGACATTGTAATTCTGTCAGAGACAGCAAAGGACCTGGAAGAGCAGTTGAATGGAATGGACAGTGTGTTGAAGAGAGCGTATAAAATGAACATTAACAAGAGCAAAACAAAAATAATGGAATGCAGTCTTAGAAAATCAGGCGATGCTGAAAGAATTAGATTAGGTAACTAAACAATGAAGGTGATAGATGAGTTTTGTTACTTGGGCAGCAAAATAACATATGACGGTCGCAGTGCGGAGGACATAAAATGCAGGATGGCAATGGAAAGAAAAGCATTTTTGAAAAAGAGAAATTTGCTAACATCGAATATTAATTTATGTGTAAGGAAGTCTTTTCTGAAGGCATTTGTGTGGAGTGTTGCCTTGTACGGGAGTGAAACATGGACAATCAACAGTGCGGACAGGAAGAGAATAGAGGCTTTTGAAATATGGTGCTATAGAAGAATGCTGAAGATTAGGTGGGTAGATCGCATAACTAATGAAGAAGTACTGAATAGAATTGGTGAGAAAAGGAATTTTGGTATACCTTGACTAAAAGAAGGGACCGCTTGGTAGGAGACATTCTTAGACATCGGGGAATCGTAAATTTAGCATTGGAGGGAAGTGTGTGGGGTAAAAATTGCAAAGGGAGACCACAAGACGCGCATAGTAAGCAGATTCAAATTGATGTGGGTTGTCTTTCTTATGAGGAGATGAAAAGGCTTGCTTAGGATACAGTAGGGTGGAGAGCTGCATCAAACCAGTCTCCGGACTGAAGACCATAACAACAACAACATCCGTGGATATCCGCATCCGCGCAGACCTTTAACGATAACTATTGTTCATTCGCCTGGAAGTTATGTGGAAAATAGATCTATGTGGTTGGGTAGTGTCTTACTTACATTCGAGCTGTGGTGTTGCTGTTTGCTTGTTCGTGGAGTGTTCTTAGTGTTGTATGATATTTAATTTA
This sequence comes from Locusta migratoria, assembly GCA_026315105.1. NCBI lineage: Eukaryota > Metazoa > Arthropoda > Insecta > Orthoptera > Acrididae > Locusta > Locusta migratoria. Next base: position 176,592,497 of record CM048744.1, on the reverse strand, counting down.
GTTGTGGACTGGCACTGTTTATATCGCCATTTGTATTGTTGTGGTGGATGTATCACATTCATTTGTTTGTATGGTGTGTCTGTGATGTGGCGCGCGAATTTTGAATGTCTGTCCCACCTACACAGATTGGCAGTTGTATTCTGTGTGTGTATTTGTCTATTTTTCCTCATAAATTCCAGGCGAATGTACAATAGTTATCGTAAATAAAAACGTCCTGTTGTTTGCAGATGGCAAGCTGTGAAAACGTGCCATTCCTCAATTAAAGTAGATGAAAATCCTGCAAATGACGTAAGTTAAGTATTTTAAATTAATTAGGGCTAATATATCTTACAAAGTTGTCAAACTTGGCCAAATCACTGCATAACTCAACTCTGTAACATTTTATTCTAGAAAATTAAAAAGGCAAAAACCCACGGAAGATGGCACAATGGGCTCGTCCGAACTGGGCAACTTCCACCTGTTGACTATAAACAGAAGACTAGAATTGGGCAACTGTTCCCAAAGTGCCCCCTGAGTGGCACGCACGATCTGGGCAACTGCTACTTGCTGCTGGCAGACCGATTGCACAGTCTTGCAAAATGCTTCCAAATCTAAACTTACCAAGTGCGCAACCTCTGCCCCTATTTGTAGAGTTCTTAAGGATATAATGTCAATACTGTGCCAAGGAACAACTTACAAAAACAAAAAAATATATATACAAATACAAAAATTTTATTAATAATTTCACATACAAAAAATTTGCAGAAAACAAATGCACTTAGTTTGGCTCATATGCTGCTCACGGCTGCTTGGTATGAAACGCATTTTACAAAGTCTAATTTGCAAATTTCACCGTTCCTAAGTAATTCTAATTTCTGTTGCAGGAAAGCCTGCCTCTTCCTGGTTTCTGAGTCCGTTTAGATGGTGATATTATTTGTTACTGAGTTGATTGTTATATAAGTATCAGTTTGTTCATGCTTCAGACTTTTCACAAACTGAAAGATGTTTGGATGAGGAGATTCACATGAAGCTTTGAATCGGGAATGAAAGCTTTCGCAAGCGTTAGTCGTCCTCCAAAGAAGCGCAATCCGCTGCCCAGTCGTTTGGAAGAAAGACTGCATCTTCTTCATCAATGTAGTTTTCAGTTATGTATTTCTGCTGTCGTCTTGTGGTTGTATGCTCTCCAGATCAGCAAAAACATCCATGTCGTTATTAAGAACAAACTCCTCGCATTTTGTAGTGGTCACCTCCATTTATGACAAAGCAATCTGCACTTCCATCACCGATTTCGGCAGTGTCGGAATACGCTTTAAAAGAGTTCTAATAATATTGTTACGAATAAACCTTAAGTCCTTCCTTGTTAATGTGTTCATGGTAGATGGACTGGCATCAACTACATTGCGTATAAGCTTTGACGGTCGCCTTTTGTTTTTAAAGAATTAGATATTCTTCTTTTTAGCCGGCCGCGGTGGCCGAGGTGACTGAGGCGCTCCAGTCACGGTCAGCACGGCCACTACGGTCGGGGGTTCGAATCCCCCCTCGGGCATGGATATTTGTGCCGTCCTAGTTCGTAAGTAGTTCCTAAGTAATTTGTAAGTTTAGGGACTGATGACCCCGTAGTTAAGTCCCATAAGCTTAACAAACATTTGAACATTTTTTCTTCTTTTTAACAAGACTTCTGCAACAGGTGCGTGGTCATGAGTGCCTTCCAAACGTGAAAATATGTGTTCGCTGCCTACTGTAAATAACTAAACAGCACACCGAAAACGTTTACTCCATCATTGCCATCCACGATCTTCGTTTTTCCATGCTACAACTCTTCTGTAAGCTTCGAATTTATAACCGTCACACCGAGCGAGGTGGCGCAGTGGTAACACACTGGACTCGCATTCGGAAGGATGGTGGTTCAAATCCACCTCCGGCCATCCAGATTTAGGTTTTCCGTGATTTCCCTAAATCACTGCAGGAAAATGCTGGGATGGTTCCTTTCAAAGGGCACGGCCGATTTCCTCCCACTTCCTTCCCCGAAAATCCGTATCTAATGACCACGCTGTCGACGGGACGTTAAACCCTAAGCTTCCTTCCTTCCTTCCTATAACCGTCACGGATCATATGTACATTACCATGATCACTAATAACAGGTTGCATATCGTGACTTTCTGCCATATTATTCGCTTCCATGACTAAACTGAAGTACAAAACGAAACATTCACAGGACTGACGAGTTCATTTAGGGTAAGGAACGCCTTAGGTCGGACCGTCCTGCTACCTGCGATCAAAAGTTGCCCAGTTCGAGTGTGGGATTAACTGTCCTTTCCAGAGTACCCTTCTAATGGCCACTAAAAGTTGCCCAGTTCGGGTCTGCCCGGCAGAATAGATGCCGAAACATGTTTGGGTGTTTAACACTCTCATGCACGAATTATCAACCCGCCTATGAACAAAATTTCTGATACATTATTTGGTAACTTAAGACCTATCTTGTACAGAATCCATCATAATTTATCTAAAAAAGATAATTTCATAGACGAATAGGAAGATGTCCTCAAATGGGGATAGTGAGTAAGAAAACTAATACATTTAACATGGAACATCTATTAATAATATCAAAGAATACATGAAGAGTGTACACTATTTTGTGTTTTTCGTACAACGAAATTGTTTCAGGCACTCAGGACACACAGCAAGTTTACACTTTTCTCAAACGTAACGTATTTTCCGTTGGCAATCCCGATCATGGCACGTCTTGGCATTGGGATCACCTGATTTGGCTGGCCAGGTTTATATCCCATCGAAGCGTAATTCGTTGGCTACAGAATGACCAGCCTTTTTTTTCCGATGTACAGACAACAATGCGCTTTCATCTGAATGCCTGTCTCTACTCATTGTTATAATCTCTACTTTCCATTTCTTTGTTAGCCTAACGACTAACACTGCTGTCTAGGAGACATTCTAGCATTCATTTTAGTCCTCATTTGAGGTACCTGTGCTTTCACGGTCACCTCAGATGTAAAAAATGACAGAAATGAGACAAGATAATGTCCTCATTTGAGGACGCGACGCATGAGAGGGTTAAACAAAAGGTGTCTTGCATAAGGCGGATTTAACCATATATACAATACAGCAAGCATGGAAGATACAAGAGCTGCACCATCACAAGGTGGTATTGCTGGTGGACAGCACGGGAATCACAAACACGGCTTCAGCTTGCCTTCGGCCGCTCCAGTGCTCCAGTTGATCTGCCAGTCACATCATCTCGTCAACCCCGAACAAGAGGGACCCACTCTCCTCCAGTTCATTCCCAACCCGACAGGGCAGGTGCATTCAGCTGCCAGCTTCTGGCTGCCGGTTTCCGTAATTCCCATTAGCGCATTCTCTGGGCTCGGAATGTGACACAGATGCGCTCATTTCCCCAGTCAAAGGCTGCGGCGCGGGCGGTCAGGCGCGGACTGTCCGTCCCTTCCCGTCCCGCCGTGTCGCATAAATCCCCGCGTGGCAGCCGTCAGCCTGGAAGAATGGGCCGCCCGCCGGCTGGGAGTACTGGGCGTGGGCGGGCGGCGTTTACTCGTTTGCTCTTTTCAGCGCGCGCGGAGGGCCGGCTTTCACGGAGTCATGCGGCCGCTGTGCGGAACCAAACGCGGCGCCTTTGAGCCACTTGCCGGCCCTCCAGCGGCGCGCTTTGGACACCAGGCGACCGGACACTCAATGGGAAAGCGCGCGCGCCCCGAAGCTGCACTGGGCGCGTTCAGCAAGGAGGACACTCACTGTTTTCACGTCCTGCGAAACTTCCGAAGATCTTCCGAAAGATTCAAGGAAGTACGAACTGTTGTGTATGTTGTTATGGTCTTCAGTCTGGAGACTACTTTGATGCAGCAAGCCTTTTCATCTCCTCACAAGAACTGCCGGCCGTGGTGGCCGAGGGGACTGAGGCGCTCCAGTCACGATCTGCATGGCCACTACGGTCGGGGGTTCGAATCCCCCCTCGGGCATGGATATTTGTGCCGTCCTTAGGATTAACTAGTTCAGACGGTATGCCTCAGTTGCACAGTGATAGAGTGCCAGACTACAAATCCAAAAGTCCCGGGTTCGATCCCCGCCAGGTCCTAGGATTTTTATCTGTCACTTCCCACTTCTTTCACCTCTGGCAGTAATGCTCATGCGAAAAATACCGAGTAGCACCGTGGTTCGGAACCCACGTTAAACTGTAGGTCCCCCTATAACTGGCTGGGTAAGTCAGTTCGAAGGTCGGAGGAAGGCAACGATATACAAACAGGACCACTCCTAGTAAAGCACTGTGGTGTTGAAACCAATCTTCGTATTGTTGACTGCTTTACCTTTAAGTAGTTTGTAAGTTTAGGGATTAATGACCCACAAGCTATACAAACATTTGAACAGCATCCCACATCCATTTGAATCTGCTTACTATATGCGTCTCTTGCTCTCCCTCTGCTATTTTTACCCCACAAACATTCCTCCAATGCTAAATTCACGTTTCCTTGATGTCTAAGAATGTGTCCTACCAGTCGATCCCTTCTTTTAGTCATGGTATGCCAGAAATTACTTTTCTTCCCAATTCTGTTCAGTACCTGTTCATTAGTTATGCGATCTATCCACCTAATCTTCAGCATTTTTCTGTAGCACCACATTTCAAAAGCCTCTATCATCTTCCTGTCCGCACTGTTTATCGTCCATGTTTCACTCCCGTACAAGGCAACACTCCACACCTATGCCTTTAGGAAGGACTTCCTTATGCGTAAATTAATAATTTCTCTGTTTGAAAAACTCTTTTCTTCCCATTGCCATTCTGCATTTTATATCCTCTGTACTACGACCATGATGTATTATTTTACTGCACAAGTAACAAAACTCATCTATCACCTTTATTGTTTCGTTACCTAATCTAATTCCTTCAGCATCGCATGATTTTCTTAGACTGCACCCCGTTACCCTTATTTTGCTCTTGTTAATGCTAATCTTATACGCACCCTTTAAAAGTGGGTCACTGTGCGAAATAAAAGCTCTATTCTGGTAGGAGGCACCAAGATAAGAGTTCACTGTTATAAAAGGGGTTAATTTTAGCAGTAAAATTAGCAAAAGGTCCGTGTGAACTACCGGCTACTCCCTGCTACAAAACCTTGTTTACTGGGCCAAACTGAGAACTGACTTGGTTTAAATTACTCTGGAGACTGGTTTGATGCAGCTCTCCACCCTACTTTATCCTGAGCAAGCCGCTTCATCGCCTCATAAGAACGGCAACCTACATCCGTTTGAATCTGCTTACTGTATTCATCTCTTGGTCTCCCTCTGCGATTTTTACCCCACACTCTTCCCTCCAATGCTAAATTTACGATTCCTCGATGTCTAAGGATGTGTCCTACCAATCGATCTCTTCTTTTAGTCAAGGTATATCAGAAATTCCTTTTCTCACCAATTTTGTTCAGTACCTCTTCATTAGTTACGCGATCGACCCACCTAATCTTCAGCAATCTTCTTCACATTTCAAAAGCCTCTATTCTCTTCCTGTCCCGTACAAGGTAACACTCCACACTAATACCTTCACGAAAAACTTCCTTACACTTAGATAAATATTCGAAATTAAATTAATATTCGAAAAATTGCAGCATGTGATGATGTAAACTACTTGGAAGAGTGCGAGAGGATTTTCTTCGACGATGTTATGCCTTTATTCAGACTGGTGGTAGGCAATTTGAGCATCTAGTGCTGTTGTTGTTATGGTCTTCAGCCGGGAGACTGGTTTGTTGCAGCTCTCCACCCTACTCTATGCTGAGCAAGCCTTTCCATCTCCTCATACGAACGGCAACCCACATCTACTTGATTCTGCTTACTATATGCGTCTCTTCGTCACCCTCTGCGATTTTTACTGCACACACGATTTACGTTTCCTCGATGTCTAAGGATGTGTCCTACCAAGCGATCCCTTCTTTTAGTCAAGGTATGCTAAAAATTCATTTTCGTCCCAATTCTGTTCAGTACCTCTTCATTAGTTACGCGATCAACCCACATAATCTTCAGCATTCTTTTGTAGCACCACATTTCAAAAACCTCTATCGTCTTCCTGTCCGCACTGTTTATCCTCCATGTTTCACTCCCATACAAGGCAACATTCCACACAAATGCCTTCAGGAAGAACTTCCTTATGCGTAAATTAATAATTTATCTTTTTCAAAAACGCATTTCTTCCTATTGTCTTTCTGCATTTTATATCCTCTGTACTACGACCATCATGTGTTATTTTACTGCACGAGTATCAAAGTTCATCTACCACCTGCATTGTTTGGTTTCCTAATCTAATTCCTTCAGCATCGCCTGATTTTCTAAGACTGTATTACATTATCTTTGTTTTGTTCTTGTTAATGTTCATTTAATACGCTCTCTTCAACACACTGTCCATTCCATTCAATTACTCTTCCAGCTCCTTTGCTGTCTCTGACAGAATTACAATGTCATCAGCAAAAGGCAACGTTTTTATTTCTTCACCCAGAACTTTAATACCTATTCCTAATTTTTCATTGCTTTTCTTCACTGTCTGCTCGATGTACAAATTAAGTAACATCGGAGAAAGGCTACAAACTTGTCTTACTCCCTTCCCAACTAATGCTTACCTTTCATGCCCTTCGAGTATAATAATTGCGGTCTAGCTTTTGTACAAGTTCTAAATACCCCTCCCTGTATTTTACCCCTGCTGACTTCAGAATAAGAAAGAGTGTATTCCAATCAACATTGTCAAAAGCTTTATCCAAATCTACAAAAGCTAAAAATGTAGGTTTGCCTTTCCTAAATCTATCTCCTAAGATAAGTCTCAAGGTGAGTATTGCCTCCCGAGTTTCTACTTTCCTCCCGAATACAAACTGATCTTCCCCGAGGTCAGCTTCAACCAGCTTTTCCATTTACCTGTAGATAATTCGTGTTAAAAATTTTGCAACCATGACTTATCAAACTGATGGTTCTGTAATTTTCACACCTGCCTGCGCCGGATTTCTTTGGAATAGGGATTATTACAATTTTCTTAAAGTCTGAGGGTATTTCCCCTGTCTCATACATCTTACACACCAGGTGAAACAGTTTTGTCATGGCTGACTCTCCCAGAGACTTTAGTAGCTCTGAGGGAACGTCATCTAGTCCCGGTTCCTTGTTCCGACCTACGTCTTTCAGGGTACTGTCAAATTCACCTCTCAGTATAGTATCTCCTAATTCATCTGCTTCCTCTTCCCTTCCTGCAACATTGTCTCTCAGTCAGTTCATTTCATTTGTTGAGCTCCTCTATGTACTCTTTCCACCTTTGAGTTTTCCCTTCTTTGCTGAGAACTGGTTTTCCATCTGAGTTCTTGATATTCGTAGAGCTGTGTTTCTTGTCCCCAAATGTCTCTTATTTTCCTGTAGGCAGTATCTACTTTTCCCCTTTTATACATTCTTTTGTGCAAATATTATAAATCTGCGAGGTTTGTACGGCTGCCGCCGCCTCTCGCAACTCAATTTCCATCGATTTGGGTCGTTTCAGTCTCCTTCCTTAAGACCTCTTGCCGCCATTGCTACGCTGACATCATCTTTCTAGCGTCTCACAGGTCTGCCATGCATTCTTCTTTGTTCAGGAGTCCGTTGCCATATTCTTTTTGGCCATCTTATGTCTGGCATACGTTGCAGATGACCATACCACTGCAGGCGCTTTCTCTCTGTGCAGTCTAGAATCGTGCCTTCCACTCCCATAATATCTCTGATTCTGTCATTCCTAACAAGATAAAGCCTGGAGTATCCACAACTCCGTCTTCAAAAATCCATTTCAACTGCCAGTAGCCATTCTTTTTGTCTTTTTGTTACATCCTACAACTCTGCGCCGTATGTGGTGAGACTTTTAATAATTGCATGGTAGATTATATGTTTTGTTTTTCGCGACCTGTTGTTATTCCAGAGAAAACCATGTAGATGTTTTATGGCACGCTTGCCCTGGTCAATTTTATTTCAAATCAAATGTTTGTAAATCTATCGGACCAAACTGCGTGGTCATCAGTCCGTAGCTTACAAACTACTTAAACCTAGGTAAACTAACCTAAGGACAAACACATACACCCTAGCCCGAGGGAGGACTCGAACCTCCACGGCGAGCAACCGCGCGCTCCGCAGCGAGACGCTTTAGACCGCTCGGTTACTCCACGGCGGCTCAATTTTATTGTTTATATCATCCATACTTCTACCGTTGGACGACAATGTCACTCCCATGTACTTGATGTTACGACACCCTTTACCAATATCAGCACCGAGTTGTGTTGTCATTAAACATATTCTCTTCCACCTTCAGATATTCTGCTTTACCCGGTGTCCTGACAAAAGCACCCAGTGACAAAAGCACCCAGTGACAAAAGCACCCAGTGACATTAGCACCCAGTTCTGGTCGAGGGCCGGTCTGCTAATCTCCACGTCCGGTCTCTGCTCGGCAGGTAGAAGAGCCGAGGGCTGTGAGGTCGCATTGACACAAGGCCATACTTGACGGCAATAGCATTGCTGCAATTTATAATGGAAGCGAGCCTAAAGAACAACCAAGACATATTAATAAGATTTGTCACCTGGAAAAAGTCTTCGATAATGTAAGGTGCTGGATGATGTTCGCAATTCTGAGAAAAATAGGAGTAAGCTTGTAGGGAAAGCGGAAAATACATAGTTTGTATAAGAACGAAGTCGATACAATAAGCGTCGAAAGTCAAGAACGAAATGCTCAGATTAAAAAGGGGGTAAGAAAAGGTTGTGGACTGTCGCCATCACTGTTCAACTTGCACAATGAAGAGACTTAATGTAGAAAATAAAGAAGATGTTCAAGGCTCTGATAAAAGGTAAAAGGATATCAGTGATGACATTGCTATCATCCGTGAAAGTGAAGAAAAATTACAGGGTCTGTTGAATAGAATTAAAAAGACTAATGAGCACAGACCATGGACTGAAGGTAAACCAAGGAAAGATGAAAGTCATAAGAAGTAACAGAAATAAAAGTAGCGAGAAAATAACATCCGAATTGGTGATCACAATGCAGTGCTGTAGTCGGCCGCAGTGGCCGAGTGGTCTGCGGCGTGCCAGTCACGGTCTTCACGGCAGCTGCGTTCGGGGGTTCGAATGCCCCCTCGGGCATGGATGTTTGTGTCGTCTTTAGTATAAGCTAGTTCATAAGTAGTTTGTAAGTTTAGGGACTGATGACTAGTTAAGTTCCATAAGCTCTACAAACATTTGAATTTGATCACAATGTACACCAAGACAAAGAATTCTGCTATCTTTGCAGTAAACTAACTCACGACGGAAGAAGCAAGAGGGACATAAAAAGTAGATTAGGACAAGCAATGAGGGCATTCACGGGAAAGAGAAATCTACTGATGTCAAACATCGCCCTGGACTTTAGGCAGAAATTTCGCAGAACATAAGTTTGCAGTATAACATTGTATGTAACTTGGACTGCTGGGAAATGAGAACAGAAGAGAATTGAAGCATTTGATATGTAGTTTATGGAGTTGTACAAAATATCACGTAATTTTTTGTAGGTACTGCTTTTAAGTTTATGTTTTAAAGCCATAAATGCCTAGGTATTTATGAATTTTGGGCATTTACCCAAGCATTCATTCTAGGCATTTGCCCCAACTTGCAAATGTCGAGGCATTTTACATCACTAGGGGAAAAACAGAATGGAAACAACAAGCAAATAACTGAGGATGTAGGTTGCAATGGTACTCTGAAATGAAACGGTTGGCTAAGGATTTGGTGGCAGGTCGCATCAAAGCAGTCAGAAGACTGATGACTAGGGACGATAAATCTACGTTTTGAAAACATCGACGTTTTGTCCCAAAACATCGATGGTTTGAACATCGATATATCGCCTATGTATCGGTGATAGAAGTCGAAAACTATCAACACCGTTAAATTCTGGTTCTAAGCCTTTTTACTGTATATGAAAAGGATGTTCTACAGTATTGTATGTTACGATTAGAAAACAAAGGAAGAAACAAATATTTGGGTTTTATTTCCGAAAAAGTGATAATTTGCGAATGTGTGGTTACGTTAAAAAAATATATATATTCACAGAATATATGACAACTGCGAATGGGCAAAAGCTGAAAATGTGTACCCAGCTGGCACAAATACACAAATTGCACGAACCGAACACTACGATCTTTATAATCGTACTGACAGTTAGCAGTCATCCGCTGAGATGGACAAGGACGTCGGGACTGCAGCACAGAGTAACATATCTGTGACTGCAGGCAGACTGTGTCGAGAGAGCGTTTCCGGTGAGCGAGGACTGGGCGGCGTGGCATTACCGGGAAAACAGGGACGGTTTAGGGAGGGTACGGGCTGCAGGTAGGCCGTGACGTAGTAAACAGGTCAGACTGTGTGCAAATGTCGCAGATTTGGAGTTGGGTGCAAATGTCACTGGGTGCTTTTGTCACATATCCGCTTTACCCCCGTTGATGACAAGACCCCATTTTTCGTATTCTTCTTTTAATTAGCGGAGCATGTAATTAGCATCTTCCTCATCCCCAGCTTCTAACACTTTGCCATCAGCAAAAGTAAAGTGAACAAGGTCTCTTCTTTTAATTTGCGGAGCATGTAATTAGCATCTTCCTCATTCCCAGCTACTAACACTTTGCCGTCAGCAAAAATAAAGTGAACAAGGTCTCTTCTTTTAATTTTCGGAGCATGTAATTAGCATCTTCCTCATTCCCAGCTACTAACACTTTGCCGTCAGCAAAAATAAAGTGAACAAGGTCTCATCGTCTATGGTGATACCCATTCCTCCACATTTCCTTTTCCAGGATTTAAGCGCCTCCTCTAGGTACATATGAAACAGCGTAGGCGAGAGGGTGCACGTTACGCGTGGTAATTTGCTGCAAATTTGATTTTGATTTTCTTAGAAATCAAGGCCCATTGGAACAAATCCTTTTAGCTTGATGCTCTGGTGCAATTCCCTCACAACATACCTACGACCCATCAAATTCCGTTGGTACCATACTTACAAGGAAAGTACATGGACTCGAACAAACATACCTGCATGAATGTTTGGTTACAGGATCTCTACGTACACCTCAATGTGCTAGTGGGTGTCGTTTTTCTGCAAAGCTCTGCAACCATGCTCTAGATAGCACTGCAGATGTAATTGTAGACGCCATACGTAATGCAGATATCTTTACTATAACTTATGTAATAAAATGTTTGTAGAGCTTATGGGACTTAACTACGGGGTCATCAGTCCCTAAACTTACAGACTACTTATGAACTAGCTATTACTATGGACGGCACAAATATCCATGCCAGAGGGGGTATTCGAACCCCCGAACGTAGTAGCCATGCAGACCGTGACTGGCTCGCCGCAGTCTCCTCGGCCACCGCGGCCGGCCTTATGTAATAATCATCGTAGAAATTCTCTAGCGAATTGTCATCAAAAGCCGTGATGATAGTTGGAACTTTTTAACCTACTTCCCGAAAGACTGTTGGTATTCACTGCCACTGCTTCCATCGCCTCTTCACGCACTTACCGTAGCTCTACCGCTTGCAATGAGTTGTTCGTCATTATCATCCCTATTAGCACTGGATATAAACCACGGTGACTAGACCCAGGATCACCTATGGGGCGGTCGTGTGGTGGAAGAAGGTAGAACAGCAGGTTGCTGCTAAGGAGCTTGGTATGGTGCATAGACTAGCCTGCTTAGCCATAACAGGCGGAATTAGCAACACACCAACTGCTGGTATGGAAACAATGCTGGATATGCCCCCATTACACCTTTGGGTCAAGATGGAGGCAGCAGCTGGTGCATACAGACTCAAAACTGGCAACAACTGGAACTCTTTGGGATATCCAGAATCATACACTAAAATAGTGAGTGAGGTAAATATAGGAAAGGTTGGGGAAATGCCAGCCGACTATATTATAACCCCATACTGCTTCAACAAGCCTTTCAGTATAATTGAAAGTAGGGAGCAGTGGGAGAAAATAGTTCGACACCGTACGGCGAATATTGTCTGGTTCACTGACGGGTCAAAATCAGACCAAGGTGTTGGGGCCCGGGTATACGGGGTGCAGCCAAGACTGTAGGGTGTCATCTCTATAGGGAAACTGACCTCAGTATTCCACGCCGAAATCACTGCCATCAGGGTATGTGTGGAGGAGAATTTGCGTAGGTGCTACAAAGATCGTAGCATCTATATCTATTCAGACAGCCAGGCAGCCCTGAGATCACTGGCAGCTCCTGCAACAAGGTCTAAAATTGTTGCAAAATGTCACAGGGTTCAGGTGGAGCTAGGGGAAAGCAATAGAGGGCCACTCGGGGATCAGTGGCAGCCGGCCGCGGTGGCCGAGGTGACTGAGGCGCTCCAGTCACGGTCAGCACGGCCACTACGGTCGGGGATTCGAATCCCCCCTCGGGCATGGATATTTGTGCCGTCCTAGTTCGTAAGTAGTTCATAAGTAGTTTGTAAGTTTAGGGACTGATGACCCCATAGTTAAGTCCCATAAGCTTAACAAACATTTGATTTGATCAGTGGCAATGAACATGCCGACAGATTAGCCAGGATGGGGGCACAGACTCCATTTATTGGACTGGAACCTGTCCTGACAATCACCAAGGCAATGATCAAATTGGAGCTACATAACTGGCTCAGAAGACAGCACGTAGAAAATTGGACCAAAGTCTACCAACAAAAACATGGCAAGGTAATGATGCCAAAGCCATGTTTTAAAAGAAGCTCTGAAATCCTGGGCCTGAACAGGAGAGAGATTAGACTCATGGTTGGGCTGCTAACAGGCCTTGGGAATTTCAAAAAACACCTACATACAATGGGAATAACAGAAGAGGACCATAAATGTAGGATCTGTGATGACGATGATGAAACTGCATCACATCTAATCTTCGAATGCATTGCATTGGAGAGTAAAAGGCACAGAACATTTGGGACAACTATACCCGAAGAAAATGTGTCTAATAAAGAACTGGTAAAGGGACGCCTTGCACTGTTCAAGGGCATTGGTTGGCTTTACTAGAAATACAGGGAGCGATACCGCACAATAAACTTAGTTTCGGTGCGGGCAGTGGCGGGTTGGACCAAGACTGTTTTGGCTTCCTTGGGAAAATCAAATCAAATCAATCTCTATAATCATTATTATCAGTTTGTTACAACATGTTTCTGTACCATAACAGATACGAGAAAGCATGCAAATGATTCATCTTATACACTAATACCATCTTCACGAAGAAGGGTTCTTCGTAACTTCATCTCAACTAATCACAATACATTAGCAGGATTGATTGATTAGCAATCGCCGCCCCATCTGACGCTTCAGCACACGAATAACATCACAAAACGCAATTTCGGAGGCACACTGCACCGGCCCTACTGGCGAACCGACAGGTCAAAGTGCAATGCGGCATGGCACACGCAGAGGCCTCCAACTTTTTTTTTTTTTTTTTTTTTTTTTTTTTTTTTTTTTTTTTTTTTTTGGTGGTTTTAGAGCGCACAACTGCTAAGGTTATTAGCGCGCAGATAAGAACGGAGATTCGCTAGATCTCGAAAAAATTAGTAACTACCTGATATAGTAACAAAAGATGGCTAAAAAAGAAAGATAAAAACAATTAAAAGGTTTAATTATCTTTTGATAGATAGGTCATGTTGATAAAACGCAATACTCGAGCAGCTGCTCGTGTGTCATCAGCTAAAAGTTCCTCCAGAATAGACGGAAAGTGAAGGGCTACACGGAGATGATTAAAATTAACACAAGACAGTTAAACATGTCGCACCGTCAGCAATTCATCGCAGGGGCACAGCGGTGCAGGGTTGGCGGTTAGCAAATGACGGTGGCTGAAACGGCAGTCACCGATCCGCAACCGGGCCAGGATGACCTCTCGCCGAGAGGGGCGTGAGGAGGTCCCCCCAAGCGGTCGGGATCGGTTTTACAGTAGTCAATTTATTGTCCGTAGAGGCCTCTAACGGACGACTGCAGTGTTTTGCAAATGCGGGAGTATCACTGGCGCAATAAGGGATCTTTACACTATCTCTCATATGATTTTGGTGTGTATGTGTTTGTTCGAGCCCAAGTACTTTCCTTGTTAGTGTTCCCCTTGTCAGTAGGACACTGAAGAGTCACCTCGTGAACACAGCTGTGTCCCGACGCGCAGCGGTGCCGGATCAGCTGTAGCGCCCCCTGCGGCGCCGCCCCCGCCCTGGCCGTCACCTGCTCCGTGTTAACAAGGTGTCGCGCCGCCCCGCGCGCGCGCGCGTGTGGTCCCTTTGTTCGCGGCCGCGCTGCCCGCCTGATTAGAATTTATATTTCCTCCGTGGGCTCTGCCCCCCAAGGCCGTCCCGGAAAAGTAATTAAAAAGCCCGGACCTGACCGCAGAGCGCTCTGGTGGGAGGGGCGCAGGCTACCGGCCTGCCAGTTCCCTACCTGCTGGAAGCAATCAGCGCCCGGCCTTCCGCAGAAGCCGCCGCTTCCACCGGTGGCTGAGACACGCCCCGAGCCAGTAATGGGCCGCCGGAACGAGAGAAAGCCAGCCGAGTGCCGGGTCCTGTAACTGTCCTGCCCTCACCTTTCCTAGTCTCGATGCCTGTTGCACTCGGTAGCTCTGCAGTTTCTCCTGGCTTATATGATAAAGCAGTCAACAATCCGAAAATTGGTTCGAACAACGCAGTGCTTTACTAGGCATGGATTCTGTTTGGAGGTAGTTGCCGTTGCCTTCCTCCGACCTTCGAACTGACTTCCCCTGCCAGTTATAGGGGGATCTACAGTTTAACCCATTACTACCCAGAACTTTTTTTGTGAGAAAAATGTTTTTTTTTTTTTTTTTTTTTTTTTTTTTTTTTTTTTTTTTTTTAAGGATAGGTTCAATAAGATAAAAGAAGTGTGAACGATGCTGTAAATGTAGTGCCATATCGTTGCTGTACTGAGACAAGAGCAGGAAGATATAGCTACGTTCCTTTGTTTCCAAGGTGCAAAAGTATAGATAGCTCAACATGGTGCACAAACGCACCACCGAGTGCGAATGGGTTAACGTGGGGTATTGCCGATATTTTATGAATCTAACTCGATTTAAATGAACTGTAATTTCTTCTCACAAGTTACACGTGCGTGCCATAATACCTTTAATGCCAATTGCTAAGCCAAGACCACGTGAGTTCGAAATTGAAGCTGCGGAACGCATATTTCTGACAGGAAATTACGAATCCAATCGCACAACTGTGACAATATTTCATAAAAATGCAATTTGATTAGAAGATGCGTGTGAGGTACAGTGTCGAAAACCTTTCGGAAGTCTAGAAAAACGGAGTCTATATGACATCTTTTATCTTTAGCACTCATCACATCATGTGAGTAAAGAGCTAGCTGTAGGTTTCACTGATTTACCGTGTAACTTAAATTTAACAATTGTTTTGACCTCACACATCTTTATTAAGAGACAATTGCCAATTTTTGCACCTTGCTGATATGTAAGCAGTCAACAATCCGAATTATGGTTTGAACACCAAATTGCTTTACTAGGCATGGCCCTGTTTGGAAGTGGTATGCCGTTGCCTTCCTCCGACCTTCGAACTGACTTACCCAGCCAGTTATAGGGGGACCTACAGTTTAACGTGGGTTCCGAACCACGGTGCTACTCGGTATTTTTCACATCAGCTACACTGCCAGAGGTGAAAGAAGTGCAAAGTGACATAAAAATCCTAGGACCTGGCACGGATCAAACCCGCGACCTTTGGATTTGGAGTCTGGCTCTCTACCACTGTGAAAGCCGAGGCGCGCACATGATGAAAACTAGTAAAATACCGGCAGCCAACAGACTTGACTGCTGTTCTAGATATTAAGAATTGTGATTAAGAATATCTGTGCAAAGGTGTCTGCTAATTCAAATTGAATTACCCGGGCCGGCCGTGGTGGCCGAGGAGACTGAGGCGCTCCAGTCGCGGTCTGCACGCCCACTACGGTCGGGGGTTCGAATCCCCCCTCGGGCATGGATATTTGTGCCGTCTTTAGTATAAGGTAGTTGATAAGTAGTTTGTAAGTTTAGGGACTGATAACCCCGTAGTTAAGTCCCATAGGCTTAACAAACATTTGATTTTTTTTTAATTACCCGGGGCAGGCGGCGAGGACGCCCCTTTGATTACTGCCCCACCGGGTTTGCCCCCTTTCTTATTTATCTATTATTTAACATGCCCCATTACATAGTAATATTACACGTTTGATGGTTAGATTCAGGCGGTTACATCAGGTATTTTTGCTAACACGAGTACAGTACATAAGTTGACAGGGTTTACAAAGAAACAAACGATTTTATACATCAGGAAATCTTATTGAATTACAAAAATTGTAAAAGTCTGAAGTGAATTTATGTACCAAGTCATTTACTGACGGGCCATCCTCCTTTACCAGGTATTATTTTCCTGAGATGGTCCCTCTCTTTCAATAAATTGCAGCAGTCAAAAAGCATATGGTCGATAGTTTGGACAGCACTGTTAGTTGTGCACGTTCCGTCTTCAATTATTTTGAACCGCTGATAATAGGCTTTCAGTTTCCCATGACCTGTTAACATATCTGTAAAATTCGGAGATATTGGAAGTTTAATCATTAAACGTTGTCGGATCGTAGGAAAATACGGTTTAGTGCTTCCCCCGTTTTTTGTTCTTTGCCACTCAATGTCCCATTTGTTCCTAAACTTTTCTCGAAGTTTCTTCTTTACGGCACTTGTAGGTATTTTGGTGTAGCGTACTGACTGTCGTGATCGAGCTGCTCTTTTAGCAAAGGTTGTCAGCAAGTTCATTTCCCCATATACCTCGATGTGCAGCATTAACCCATTCGAAATGCATCAGCCAGTTGTGTGTCTGTAACCTGATTTTACATCTTATTTCTTCAACAATCAAGAAGTTGTGGTTCTTCGGATTTCGCGGGGTCCAAAGTAATCCTGCTGTCGGTGTGTGTTACTGCAGTTGCTTCAGTATTCGAGAGATTGTTTATGAACTCAAGAGCATTCAGGATGGCAAATTGTTCCGCTTGATTGTTTGACCATTCATTAGAAAGTGTCAGCTGTATCTGGTAAATAAGCTTCTTATTAACAAATATTGCTATCCCCGAACCCACTCCGTCGTCTGACTTGCTTCCATCTGTGTATACTCCAACAGGGTAGCTTTTGCTTGCGTCCTTCTCACTTATTCTCGTAAAGTCTCGGATGTGCCCATCTTCTGTACTCTAGGGCGATGTCGATTGTCTGGTTGGCGTCTTTAGTTTTGACCAGGTTATAATATTTGGCCATTTCCTGTATCTTAAGTGTTATGGGAAGGAGACCTGATAAAGCAGTAGTCCTTCACTGGATGTCGTTCTGTAAGCTTTGACCATTTTTAAATTGATTAACCGTTGGACTCAATTTTGGTACGGTTGTATTGTCGCTCCAGTGCGTCTATCCACATCGGTGAGCCATACGATAATATAAGCAGTATTGCTCCTAGGAGTTACAATTACGAACAACTTTGACTGGAGAGAACACATAGAACATATTGTGGGGAAGGCGAACCAACGGTTACGTTTCATTCGCAGAACGCTTCGAAGATGCAACAGCTCCACCAAAGAGACTGGCTACATCACACTTGTGCATCCTCTCCTGGAGTACTGTTGCCCCTTGTGGGACCCTCACCAGGTGGGACTGACGGAAGATATTGAGAAGGTTCAGAGAAGGGCAGCTCGTTTTGTTTTATCACGTTACGGGGGGGAAAGCGTCACGGAAATGTTGCACGAATTGGGGTGGAAATCATTAAAAGAAAGACGTTATTCATTGCGGCGTGATCTGTTTGCGAAGTTTCAATCACCGACTTTTAGTTCTGAATGTGAAAATATTTTGCTAGCACCCAACTACTTAGGGAGACATGACCATCCCAATAAAATAAGAGAAATCAGATCGAAAACGGAACGATTTAGGTGTTCTTTCTTCCCGCGCGCTATTAGAGAATGGAACGGTAGAGAAAAGTTATGAAAGTGATTAATGAACCCTCTGCCAGGCACTTAAATATGATTTGCAGAGTATCTATGTAGAATGTGTTATATACGTGAAAATGTAAAGTGTTACGAAGTGTCTGCGAGTCGTGCAACTGAGGCGGGACTTGCGGACCAGCCCGGTTTTCACCTAGGGGGATGTGGAAAACCGCCTAAAATCCACATCCAGGCTGGCCGGCACTCCGACCCCCTTCGTTAATACGCCGGGCGGATTCGAACCGGGGCCGGTACGCCTCCCCGTCTCGGAAAGCGGTGCGTTTGACCACACGGCTAACCTAGCGGGTAGCCAACAGACTTGACCGCTGTTCTAGATATTATGGATTGTGATTAAGAATATCTGTGAAAAGGTGTCTGCTAATTCAAATTGAATTACCCAGGGCAGGCGACAAGGATGCCCCTTTGCTTACTGCCCCACGGGGTTTCCCCCTTCTACTTGCTAAATTGCTCAAAGTAGAGTGCAATGGAGGAAACCACTGGCGGTACTTTTGTAAAGAGCCACCGCTAGCTCAATTAATAAAGGTGATTTAAATAATGACATGTTAATTTAGATGTCAAAGATTTCTTTGTACACAACTTTTATTGTCTAAATCTTTCCATCTTTATTAAGCTCTCCTTGCAGACGACCATCAATAATTTAACTTTATGCACTTTCTTTCACGGACTCTTGAACAGGCAACATAAAGTTGACCATGTCCGAATGCAGGCTCAGGTAACAAAGTGCCAACACGCTTGATCGTTTGCCCCTGTTTTGATGGTCAAATCAAAAGCAAGTTTTAGAGAAAATTGTCTGCGTCTCAGCTGAAACGGCTATCCTGTTTGAAATGGAGCCAAGTGAATTCTTGGGATGACATGAATTTTACCTTTATAGATTAAGTTATAACATTATTTTTTAGTTGGAGAAACTCTACTTATTATTTAAAACAGATTATTCTCAATGTAAACAAATATTCACAAATTTTCAAATGTTTGTAAAGCTCATGGGACTTAACTATGGGGTCATCAGTCCCTAAACTTACAAACTACTTATGAACTAGCTACTACTAAGGACGACACAAATATCCATGCCCGAGCGGGGATTCGAACCCCCGACCGTAGTGGCCGTGCAGACCGTGACTGGCTCCGCGGCCGGCTTTCTTCGTATCACTAGGAACTTTGCGCTGAATTAAAGATTCGCGATAAATGCAAGCTAAGTAGGGGGCCAATGCCGCAGAATACTCTCTGTGAAACCGAACTGGTATTCCATCCGGACCAGCAGACTTTTTCGTAGTTAGCTCTATCAGCTGCTTCTCTACCCCGGTAATACCTATTACTGTGTCCTCCATTTCGGAATTAGTACGTTGATCAAGTGGTGGTACATTTGTGCGGACCTCCTGCGTGAAAGATTTCTTACAATGCACTTAAATTTAGTCCACAATTCGTCTACATCCTTAGTCCCTGAATTAAACTAGGCCCATTCATTTTCTAAGTGCGATTGAAAGATTTGTTTATCGGCTCTTTCCAACAAAAACACGCTCTTAGCCTTCTTGATTGGTTTATGAACTTTGGTCACCATCGACGCTACGACGATGTCATGATCACTAATTCCTGTCTCTACACAGACATTGTTAATAACGTCAGGCCTGTTCGTAGCTATAAGGTCTACAATGTTTCCATTAAGCATGGGTTTCCGGTTTAACTGCTCAAGACAGTTTTCGGAGAATGTGGCCAAAAGTAGCTCGCAAGACTGCTTGTCTGTACCGCCTGAAATGTAACTAGAGAGGTCCCAATGTATACTCTTAAGGTTGACGTCTGCCTCGACTACTATTAAATGGCCAAGATACCTACGCACTACCTGGTGTAGACTTTCTTTGAATGACTCAAACTGCTACAGCAGTACTGGGGGAACGGTAAAAACACCCAACTATTAACTTTACTTCTTTTAGATCTGCCATACGTGCTCAGATAATAACGCTGTAGTTCCTGCAATTAATTCGTTAGTCACACCAGCCGAAGATGCGGGTTGCCATCCCATTTCATGAGTCGTTTCCATATAACCTCTCAAAACTATGTAGGCACACTAATGTCCAAGAAGTATCTTTTTTTTCTCGAAAAGGCTCAACCATACAATATACACTCTCTCATGACGAGCAGCCCAGTAGGAAGTTGATTTTCAATCAAGAGTCTACAGTATTAGGTGTACTGTATGTTCAGCCGAGTATATCGGCCAAACAGGGAAATCCTTCCCAATTCTTTTTAACGAACACCTACTGATAAAAAAGGACAGTTAAAGACATATTCCAACTTTTGTCCAGCATCTAAAATCTTCTAGTCGTGAGCTCCCAAGCCTAAATACCTAAAAACCCTCATGTTGCTAGTAAAAAAGTAAAGTCGTATGGCATGAATGGATAGGAGACCACGAAGGGCATGTTCAGCCGCCGAATTGGAAAGGTTTTTCCTATCCTACCGCCCGCAGGCACCATTCCTTTGCGAAGTATGAGATTCTGAAGTGTATGTTAAGGCTAGATAACTGTAATGGGTGCGGGTGTAGTGTCGGAAACTATAGGAGAAGGGAGAGGGTGAAAGCAGGTGTCGGCTCATCGCCTACTCCTCTCGAAAAGCAGCGGTGGACGGATTACCATCAACAGTGTCTCATGCCCTCACTCCATAAGACACTGCGGAAAAGACTGGTGATCAGAGACTGTGCATCACCACCCCTCCTGTCCCCTCTGCCGTAACGTAAGGCGAAGGGAAAATTGTCAGAAGCACATGACTTTCCCGGACGGTTACCCATCCAAGTACTCGCCATGCCCGACGGTGCTTAAATTCTTTAATCGGGCGGGAACCGGTGTATCCATCTCGAAACGGCCTATGAACAGTTGCTAGTAAATAACGCAAATTTAATTTGTTAGAAGAATACGAAGTATTTAAGAACATATTTTTAAAATGTACAAACCTATTGAACGAGCAGATTTAGTGGATACATCAAACCTTTCTCGACGTAATGATGGGTATCTTCCAGTAGCGACTGCTACCAGTATCAAATGGTTTGCTTCACTTATGTAAATTCGAGCTGTTGGTCGCACACAGGCGCGCCACCTATGAGATTTCCGCGAACCTTCGTGGGCGATGGGCTGATGTCATGTGCTTGAGCAGACCGCACTTGTGGTCAGGGAGAGGCTCCTGCTTAGGTAAGTAATCAGGTTCACTTTTAGCTAAGCAAAATCTGCCACAGGTATTTTGTAGATGTACGTAATTTCTGTTTTTAAATACGTCTGACGCTTTGCTACCAGAGTAACAAGTATTGGTTAAGCCACAGTTTTCAGTTACGTAAGTTCCATTTTATACGACACACCTTCCTATCAAACATGAATATTGTAACGATACTGCTGACCCCCTGATCAGACGATACAGTCTACCTTGTCCTCTCGTCTCAATGTCATCCTACGATACCGTCTGCGTCGGATACGGAATCGTGTGGTTCAATAGTGATAAAAGTTGCGTGTGAAGTTAGTTAAAAACGATATAGCCAGCCTAGGAATCAGTGTAGGACAGTGTCTCGGTGATGCTGTGATTAAAACAAGTGATAGATTTCATTAATTAAGAGATTCATATATTTTCTTTTCAGACAGTTCAATAAACAATAGTTGCGTCATTGCATGTTATTTCAATAAATAGACAGACGAATGGTAAAAACTTTTGTAAAACGTAAAGACATGAAAGTAAATAGCATTGTATATATGTTAGGCTCATCAACAAGTTGTGTAGACCAGCTAATTGTGTAATTAATGATATACTCGAGATTTGAATATTGTATTTTTTTGTATATATTGACTCACTTGAGATTTTGAACCTATTTTGAGAATTGCGAAGATATTTAATAGTTCAATATATGTTAGGAACATGTATGATGGACTCATTAACTAATTAATTAACATTTTACAATTTGCTTTGTTGTCAACAGAAAGATCGGAAATTTCATCTTAAAAATACATGCGCCATCTAAAATTATTGTATGCATAGTTTTCATTTTATATTGTGATTATTTTTGTATACATGAAATGTTTTACTGTTGTGTTCGTTAATTGTAAATTACTATATTCAATTGTTATGAACAATGGATAATGTAACGTCATTATTGCCGATGTTATATATTTGCCTCACCGCCTTGCGTGGGGGAGTTCGAGTTTCAGTCGTTTGGCAAGTGCTCTCGAATCCATGTCTCTCTCTGTTTTGAAATGGAAGTTCTACCGTTCTGATGTTTTGTTTAGGTTATTAAGTTGTAATGTTTTGGTGGAGAAGTTTTGATTCAGATTAAAGAAGAAGTGAAAATTGTACATATCGACTATTCATTTCTACCACGACGCCCCAGGAGAATAATGTTGCAGCGAGCAGAACCCCCATACAACGCAATATTAAAAAGCTGA
This sequence comes from Locusta migratoria, assembly GCA_026315105.1. Classification (NCBI taxonomy): domain Eukaryota; kingdom Metazoa; phylum Arthropoda; class Insecta; order Orthoptera; family Acrididae; genus Locusta; species Locusta migratoria. Next base: position 176,570,099 of record CM048744.1, on the reverse strand, counting down.
GTATCGGTAGAATGAAACTGTGATTACTTAAATAGTATACAATATGGTTATGTGACCTGAAGTTTATCCAGCTTAAAGTTTGTTTATAACAATTAAGTCTTCCGTATGGACATTATTAAATACTTTTAAGACAAGTGCTGTTTCTTAAACAATTTCTCCAGAACGTCTGATAGCTAGAACTGGCGAATCGCATAACATGTGATAAAGAAAACAGGGCCGGTGCAAGCCGAACTGCCGCCCCGTGCAAAGTGAAATATTGCCGCCTCCTCGTTAAAAAAAAAAAAAAAAAAAAAATCTCGAAAACTTCTTCACCGATTCATTAAAAAAAAAAAAAAAAAAAAAAAAAAAAAAAAAAAAAAAAAAAAATGTTCAAATGTTTGTTAAGCTTATGGGACTTAACTATGGGGTCATCAGACCCTAAACTTACAAACTCCTTATCAACTACCTTATACTATGGACGGCACAAATATCCATGCCTGAGGGGGGATTCGAACCCCCGACCGTAGTGGCCGTGCAGACCGTGACTGGAGCGCCTCAGTCCCCTCGGCCACCGCGGCCGGCGATTCGTTACCAATTTTAACATCACACTAACTCATGCAGGAGAGTGAGTACATGTTCTGATAAGGACATCACGTCCAAAAAGGTCTCCCTATAACACTATGAGCACTTCTTTATCTTTTTCACTATGAGACAAACCTCTTCCACTGCAAGTTGTTTGCTTTCCACATTTTAGAAGGAGGTAGCATGGATCACTCCAAGAAAACTTATTCTGTTAAACACAATCTCTACTATAGGTATCTACAGAGCTATGAGCACTTGACCAATAGAAGAGACTGTAAACAGTAAGCAACCGAATATGTGGACGTACTCAGAGCTCACAGGTATGCATTTTAGAGCCCATGTTTACTAGATATTTTGTTGAAGTCACATTACGTCATTCTAAAAAAAAGGAAAGTGAAGATCTTGCAGTAGTATACATTTGTTTCACAGCGTGAAAAAGTAGAGAAAGATGGGTTATATTCCTGGGGATGGGTTCTTTATCAAATGATGATGCATACATTACTCTCTACGAGTGTTCAAAGTTTGTATCGGGAATATCCGAACACAGTGTATATAAGGCAAGAGCAGTTACCATAAATGTGGGAAAAAATTTGGTCGATTTAGTTCGACTTTCTAGATGACAGTCTAACATCCAGTCAGAAGTTGACATAGAAAGGGAGGAGGAGGTTATGCATAGTGAAGTGAGGGAAGGAAGAAGTGTCAGGCAGTCAGGTCGGTACCAAACGTTGTATATGGAAAAAGTATCAACAGAAACTTCGATATAATTCGTGCTATGTGCTGTCGTCCAGTAGAACGTGCAAAAACTATAATAATGACACCTGACCTATTGAGGAGAGCAAAAGCATATTTATAGGACGACATCATGTCGAGCTCCTGTGTACAAGTTGTAAAATGTTGAAATGTTTGTAAAGTCTATGGGACTTAACTACGGGGTTATCAGTCCCTAAACTTACAAACTACTTATGAACTAACTAAGACTAAGGACAGCACAAATATCCATGCCCGAGGGGGAATTCGAATCCCCGACCGCAGTGGCCGGGCAGACCGTGACTAAAGCGCCTCAGTCCCCTCGGCCACAAGTTGCACGGTAGCTTCTTATACCGATGGTTCTGGGCTCAAGGCCTGTTCATAGCACTTTCAAATCAAATGTTTTTAAACGTATTTGGACCAAGCTTCTATGGTGATGAGTGCATAGACTTACAAACTACTTCAACTAACTTATGTTAAGGACAAAACACACACACACACACACACACACACACACACACACACATACACACGCCCGAGGGAGGACTTGTACCTTCGGAGAGAACGGCAGCCTAGTCTGTAATATAAGCGGCCATAGCACTTTCCTGTTTTTGGTTTCTGCAGTACGTTGGTAATTTTTATATGGGACAAGGTGTCCCTACCATGAAAGATGACTGTTCGAATTTTATAGCAGTGTGTTATCCGCAGTTTGCTTTTACTTTGTTTATTCGAAAGTAGCAAACCAGTAGGGTTTATTCGTAGTTTCACAGAATAAGCAATCAACAGGAACATAAAAATAAAGAAACGACTGGATCACAAGTACAACATTATTAATCATCATCATCATCATCATCATCATCAGAGACTGATTATGTCTTTCAGCGTTTAGCCTGTAGCATAGTCCACTTAATAAAATTCCAACATGATACCCTATTCAATGCTAACATTGATGCCTCGTCTGATGTTAAGCCTTTTAGTTCAAAATCATTCTGCACCGAATCCAAGTACTTTCTCCTTGGTCTACCTCGACTCCTCTTACCCTCCGCTGCCGAGCTCATGAGTCTCTTTTGTAACCTTGCTTCTCCCATGCGTTAAACATGACCCCACCATCTCAGTCTGTTCACTCTAACTGCTTCATCTATGGCGTTCATTCCCAGTTTTTCTTTGATTTCCCCATTATGGACACCCTCCTGCCATTGTTCCCATCTATTAGTACCTGCAATCATTCTTGCTACTTCATATCTGTAACCTGTACCTTATGAATAACGTAACCTGTATCCACCCAGCTTTCACTCCCATACAACAAAGTTGGTCGAAAGATAGAGCGGTGCACCGCTAACTTAGTCTGGTTACTGACTTGCTTCTTGCAGAAGAGAGTAGGTCTTAGCTGAGCACGCACTGCTAGGTACTTGAAACTGTCTACCTGTTCTTTGTTCCTCCTATTTGGTACTCAATCTGTTTAAATCTATTTCCCACAGAAAATTTTGTTTTGTAGATGCTGATCTTCATATCACAACCCTTACACCTCTGATTGAGCTGTGAAAAATTAGAGTGCAACCTTCGAATCTGCGATCAAAACTAAGTCATCTGCATATGCCAGACTGCTTATTTTGTTTTCACCTATTTTAATGTCTACATGCCAATCTACTGTTTTCAGCATATGATGCACGAATAGTATGCACAACAGTGGTGACAGGTTACAGCCTTTTCTTACCCGTGAAACTACCCTGAACCATGAACTTAACTTGCTGTCTACTCTAACTGCTGCCTGACAGTCTACGTAAAGGCGTTTAATTGCCTGTAGAAGTTTGCCTCCTATTCCATAATCTTGTAGAACAGTCTACAGCTTCCTCCTAGGAATAAGGTCGTAAGCCTTTTCTAGATCTATAAAACTGACAGTACCTTGTAAGGTTTTATATGTAAGATCTCAGGCAGTAGAATCTGTGAATGCTAGTTAAAACACCCACTGCTGCTCTAAATTACTTTACAAGTGGCCACAGTACTTGCGCAACGGAAATTTATCTAACTGCTCGCTCCTGAAGGGAGCAGCCAACGTTATAACAAACACAAAACAAATGTTTAAAAAATGAATAGATAGTTAGACATGGGATGGGTAGCATGGAATTATAAAGGAGAGGTTTGATACTTTAAATCATTATCTATTCAATAAAATGAACAAGCAAATAAATATGGGGAGACCATATTTAGCACAATAAAGAACACACCTTGTACAAAAGTGAATGAAATCATAAAGTTACTACCCGTAATAAAATTGTTTCTGCCCTTTATGAATGTAGAGGTGACGTGGGAGAAAATTTGCAAATACACAGTGGATAAAGGAAAGTACATTCATTCACACACAGACAAACGCATAATGCTTGCAACGCATTACTCAAGCGGCAACACTAGATAGCAATTCTCCTTTACCAGGACTGTCATCAGTAGTATCACCGTTACTATCACGTAGTGAAGGCATTGATTGTGTTTTACCGATGGTATTCATACGGCCAGAATTTCTTAGGATTCTCTACCAAATTACGTGACGGTTTCGCTGTGAAATTTATTAAAAGCTTCGAGCTAAATTTCGAGTTTCTGTACGCGCCTACCGCCGGCTCTGTAAGGAAGACATTGTTATTGTGCAACCAAGACTTTTTTGTTTTTGTTAAAGACCAGTTCTGGTGTCAATAAAACGTTACAGTCACTATTACAGCTGTAACAAGCCCTGATCTTTCAATCCTCCCCCACCACAGGAATCTAGTACACTAGTGACTAAAATCCGTCACATGAGGTTCGTCGAACGCTACTTTTGAAACACCATTACCGATTCATCTCGGAAATCACGGAAAACGTAAATCTGGATTACTTGTTTTGGTTTGTAAACGGGCGGCCTCCCAAATACGAGTGCACTGTCCTACCCAGGTAATTAACGCGCGGAAGTTTGTTCACATGTAACTGAATTCGTAAACGGTGTAATTGTTTACAATCTGGAATCAGCTGACGAGCAAGGTGAAAAGCATCCATGAATTATCTTCATGACACTACTAAATACGTGGTTAAGTTCACGTAAAACGTGCTCTCTGCCCCGCTTTTGTGATTAGTGTTTATCGCTGGTATAATAATGTGTTGCTCTTTGGCGCCTGTTGATGTTGGTTTTACAGATGTCATCACTGCTAAATACTTCGTTCCAGTAATCTTGCCACGAGCAGGTGCTTAAGCGTCCTAACAGGAGTGTACTTAGTCGCGCCTGCTCTGTCACTGCGAATAATTACTGCAATTAAAAGGGGATGCCGCCCCTAACTCTTAACTAGGCACACACGCCTCCATCCGCCCCAGCGCTGAATCGCAAGATTCTTATCTTCATACTATTTGCGTGGATGTGCTGGTCTTCGTTCCATGAGAGGGACAGTGCACAAATGGTTTAAATCATACTTATCTGGAAGAGTGCAGAAAACTTAAATAAGCAGTTCACATAATATGCAAGAGACAGTTAGTTTCTCTAACTGGGGAGCTATAAAAATGGGGTCCCACAAGGTTCTGTCAAGGGTCCTTTGCTGTTTTTAATATATATTAATGGCTTGCCATTCTATATGCACGAAGATGCTAAGCTAGTTCTTTTTGTTGATGATACAAGAACATCTGTCACGTCTGACAAACAGGAATTAACTGACGAAATTGTAAATGATGTCTTTCAGAAAATTAGTAAGCGGTTCTCTAAAAATGGACTCTCATTAAACATGGATAAAAACCCGTATATACAGATTCATACAGTAAATGGCGTGACACCATTGACACCATTAATAAATAAAGACATTCAACAGAAATCTGAAACTAAGGTAGAATATTCAAAAAAATTATAGTATTAGCATTGATGAGGGATTGAACTGGAAGAAAAAAGTTGAAGATCTGCTGAAACGTTTGAGTTAAGCTACTTATGCTACCAGAATCATTACAATATTTGGTGATATACACCTCAGTAAATTAGCATACTATGCCTGTTTCAATTCGCTGCTTTCATATGGGATTATATTTTGGGGCAATTCAGCGTGGAGTAAAGAAGCATTTATTGCATAAAAGTGTCGAATCAGAAAATCAGAATAATTGCTGGAGACCACCCGAGATCGCCTTGCAGACATTTATTTAAAGATCTAGGAATCTTCACAGTAGCTTCCCAATATATATGTATATTCACTCATGAAATTTGTTATTAACGATCCGATCCAATTCAAAAGTAACAGCAGTGTGCACAGCTAAAACACCAGCAGAAAGGGTGATCTTCTCCATTCAAGGTTAAATAAAACTTTAGCACAGAAAGGGATAACTTATACTGCCACAAAAGTCTTCGGTCACTAACTAAATAGCAACAAAATTCTGACAGATTACCAACTAGTAATAAAAAAAAAAAAAAAAAAAAAAAAAAAAAAAAAAAAAAAAAAAAAATTTCTGAATGGCATCTCATTTTAATCTCCAGATACTTATTTAGATAAAACTTAGAAAACTCGCTAAAAAATAAAAACCCTTAAACTATTGAGTGTTATATGTAGATACCATTTATTAAACTGACACGTTCCACATTATTGCGAATTGTCATATTTATGATTTATGGAACAAGTATTAATCTAACTTCGTTTGCTTCATGTTTACCAAACATATGCCCATATTCATTTATTGTGCAATTCTTCTTCAGATAGTTATCTGATTATGTTTTCGGTTGTTCGACGTAATCATGTGGTCACTCAACTATGAATGTTCTGTTGTTGCGTAGGTATGTTGTTATAGAGCGCTGTAAAGGGGTTGTAAGAGTTTGAAATTTTACGAATTGCGTGGAAATAAAGTTCCGGTAACCTTGCTAAATCCTTGGACGAGAGCTAGACATATTAGTGTATAACGATAAAAGAAGGCAGCGTGAAGGAGCTTAAAACTAGTAGCACAGCGCATTTTCATAATTCTAGAGCGCCTCAGGAAACTAATTGTCTGTCATCTATCTGAACAGACAATTATTTGGAAGTAGCGTGCGCAAGCTTCCTTGACTCTGAAGTAAACAGTGGAATCAGCATTTTCTGGACTCTCCTGCAGTTTAATGTGCGAAAATTGTTTTAATTTAGTACAACATAAATTACCCGTTTGTATTCAAATGTTTGTAAACCTATTGGGCGAAATTGCTATGGTCATCAGTCCCTAGACTTAAAAACTTATTAAACTAACTTACACTAAGGACAATACGAACACACACCCACCCACGTCCAAGGGAGGATGGGAATCTCCGGTGGGAACAGCAGCCGCCCAGTCCGTAACATGACACCCTAGACCTCGCGGACATTCTGCGCTGCCCTCTTTGTGTTTAGATAGCCTAGTTTTTTGGTGTTTTGGGTAGTCTAAAGTTTTGTCAGATGCTGAATAGCTCAAGAATGATTTTCGAATAATTTCTGTGGGATAATGAAGTACTGATCTTACTATAGCCACATTTAAGTACCGGGTGATCAGAAAGTCAGTATAAATTTGAAAACTTAATAAATCACGGAATAATGTAGATAGAGAGGTAAAAATTGACACACATGCTTGGAATAACATGGGATTTTATTAGAAAAAAAAAAAAAAAAAAAAAAAAAAAAAAAAAAAAAAAAATTGATAGACGCGTGAAAGATCTGTTGCGCGCGTCGTTTGGTGATGATCGTGTGCTCAGACGCCACTTTCGTCATGCTTGGCCTCCCAGGTCCTCAGTCCGTGCGATTATTGCCTCTGGGGGTTACCTGAAATTGTAAGTGTATAGTGATCGACCGACATCTCTAGGGATGCTGAAAGACAACATCTGACGCCAATGCCTCACCATAACTTCGGACATGCTTCACAGTGCTGTTCACAGCATTATTCCTCGACTACAGCTATTGTTGAGGAATGATGGTGAACATATTGAGCATTTTCTGTAAAGAACATCATATTTAATTTGTTATGCTAATTATTGCTTTTCTGATCAGATGAAGCGCTATCTGTCGGTCTTTTTTTGTGTGTAATGAAACCCCATGTCATTCCAGGCATGTCTGTCAATTTTTACCTCTCTATCTACATTATTCCGTGATTTATTAAGTTTTCAAATTTATACTGACTTTTTGATCACACGGTTTATTTGCTTTCACAGAAAAATATAATTTTTAAATTACAAATTAATAAGAACACCTTTTGCCGGAAGCTATATACAGTATTCAGAGATGGTCTGCCCAGGATGGCGCGGAGGGCTGTTTCAAATTCATCTTTGGACTGAAGATCATAACATCAACACAAGAGAATACATTCACTTACCCAAGTGGAGGATTTTCACATTCGCCGCCAGCAGGCTATTCAAATTTTGCCGCCCCCTACCGAGCTCTACAATTCGATATCCTATTTTACAATAATTATAATTTTTTCACTTAAATTATAGCTTTATGTTTTGTGCACTCTCGTGTTAATTAGTACGACTAATTTGTACGACTGTGAACTAGGGGATCTAAGTATAGCTTTTTAGATTGTTTTTAAAACCCAAATATTTGGTTAAGATTTCACAAGAAGTAGTTTTTGTGCATTTTTCTGAGATAATAAAAGTACATTCATACACTACTAATAATGCGGGGGTAAGGTATACCTTCATATTTCTTACACGATCATGTACATTCCGTAAACGTAATTAAATTTCTTTTTTTCACTTAATTTTGGCCCCAAATTTGGCGCCCCTAAAATCTGCCGCCCTAGACTCCAGCCTTTTCAGCTTGATGGTAAATCCGCCCCTGACTTGCTCGCAATTTTGGTGTCTTCGCGGCAGACGCAATCTCAGGACAAGGGAAAGTGTCGCATGGTTTTTGCAAATATATAAAAGTCACGCTTTTCTAGCTTTACGTTGTTAATTCTTCATTCTCCGCAGAGAATTTCCGACTCATCTCTTCTGCACGGCGTAGGGCCACTGCAATATTGAAGTGAGAAACATCTCCAGAAGAGCAGGAGAATTGGTCAGCCTTGGAATACGTAGCGCTGGTGTAACTACCCCGGGGCCGTACGCGACGTTAGACCATTGGTACCGGTATGAACGTCTTGAGTGGAGTACTAAAAATTAAACGACTGTGCCAGCGTGCGTGTCCCTGAGAGCAGACGGTCGTGTGTGACTGAACCAATTAGCCGCACACTGCCCTGGCTGCTCGCTCCCTCGGCTTCCGTGCCACCCGTATGCATGCGACCCTGGGCACCAGCTTCTGGTCGCTTCCTATCAGCGCACTTGGCGGAGATGCTCATTTGTTAAGTGGCGTGCGCCAAGGACTCCCTTAACGAGAAACCGGTCGCCGTAATTGTTCGCCTATTGTTTCCTTACTGGCGGCACGAACGAGGTTCTAACAACGTCTGCAGTCCAGCTCGTTTCAGCTCGGAGGGAAACAATGCGCACCGTATGTTTAGCACAGCGGCTTACAATATGAGATTCGACATCTGACATGGAACACCACGCAACTGACAATCGCCGATTCCAATGCACTTGAATATGTTGAAGTCAAGGTCAAAATATCTTTAGTACATCTATATCTGGCCATATCTATAATCCGCCAGTCGTGCATGCCCAACCTGTTGGACCATTGTTTTGCTGCGCGAGCCTATAATCAGTTCCCCGGTACTACAATCCTTGAAATGTGAAGCTAGAAAGCGGTTCGGACTTTCTTAAGCACTGAAGGTGACGTTAATTTTTTTTTCAAAATTTTAAATCTATATCTATAAATGTGAATGTTCGGTGTACGTTTATCACGTCTGAACCACAAGACAAAGAGCTAAAAATTTGTACAGTTGCTAATGTCTACTCCGGGAAGGCTTTAGGCACGGTTTTATGGCGATCGGATAGCTATTTATCCATATATAAACGTGAATATCAGTTCGGTGTACGCTTATCACGTCGAAACGAGAAGACGCAGAGACTCAAATATTTGTATAGTTACTAATTTGTACCTGAGGAAGGTTTTAAGCACGTTTTATAGCGATGTGATAGATATTTAGTAATTTGAAGAATATAACGCTAAATTCGAAACAATAATGATTATTTGAAAATTATATTTACTCTTTGAAAATGGTTTTATTGTTTGTATTGTTGCTTGAGGGTTGATAGTGATAAAAGGGTGGAGTATACTGGGATGGAAAGTTATCGGTGTATATCAAATTCTTCGTGTGTGTGAGTGTGTGTTAATATTTCGCTTTACAGGAAAAACTACAGAAATAAAATGGATAGTGTGTGTATATTTGTTGTCCGAAGTCTCCCGTTGTACACCATAGGAGTTCCATGCCGACAGCTATAAGGGGGTGGAAGATATGGTGGTTGAAAGTCGTCATATCATAAAAAATTCGGACTGAAGGCCAGCGATGACGTTTGCGACAATATATCAAGGATATTATGTACAGCGAAACGTGATGCGACAGACCATATCTTTGGTCCATGCGCGTTACAATGTCTTTAGCCTTTTCTCTGTAAGGATAAGCAAACGAATAAGGAAAAATTAGAATAAATAAAGCAGAAAAAAAGAAATTTATTTTAAAACATCTCTTTAAAAAAAATCGATTTGACGTTTCGCGCATTACATTAAGTGATCCATCTGTGATATTATTACAATCATTATTGTTTAATTTCGTGGTTGGATTCTTCGAAACGAGTGCATTTTTAACGGTGATTTCTTATATATTCTCTGATAAATGTAACATGTTTTTAGAAGAAAGGAGATGGACACAGAGAGAGTGGATAGGAAAAGTAGTAACTCGAGGTTCGAATAAATAAATAAATAAATACCCGGGCAACGCCGAGTTTTCAGCTAGTAATAATATATTTCCCACTTGTCGCGCTTCACCCACTACATCATCAGCAGCTTTAGGTTTGAAATTATTAAATTTTCGGCGAATAAACAAACTGCATTTAACTGGATCGTTACATTGTAAAAGATTAAATAACTTGAGAGCAAGCCTCTGATCATTTCATACAAGTTCATCGTTTTCACTTATACAGTGCTTACAGAATGTTCAGAAACCGTATAAATCATAAACTTTATTGAATTCCCACTTTCCCTAAAAGTAAAAGAAAACCTGATTTAATTAGGCTCCTTGATTGCGGTATTAAAATTTACTGCTTTAACTCCAATAGTTAAGAGGTGGAATATTTTACCGTTTTGTAAATAGTCCTACAATTATTAAATTTTACTGGTGTAAAATATAGCAAATCAATAGTAAAAATAATACAAAAATGTGGTAAAAAATTACTACCCATTTTGTTACGGATGCGACCATCATGATGCTGTAAAGAGAACCTGGATTCATCGGCAAAACTGACGTTTTGCCATTCGGGCACCCAGTTTTGTCGTTGTGTACACCATCGCAGGCGCTCCTGTCTGTGATGCAGCATCAAGGGTAACCGCAGTCATGGTCTCCGAGCTGATAGTCCATGCTGCTGCAAACGTCGTCGAACTGTTCGTGCAGATGGTTGTTGTCTTGCAAACGTCCCCATCTGTTGACTCAAGGATCGAGACGTGGTTGTCCGATCCGTTACAGCCATGCGACTGCTAGTGATACGAAGCCGTTGGGATCCAGCACGACGTTCCGTATTGACCTCCTGAAGCCACCTATTCTTCTAACAGTCATTGGATCGCGACCAACACGAGCAGCAATGTCGGGATACGATAAATCGCAATAAAAGTCGGAAAAGTGATAGCACACATTTCTCCTCGTTACACGAGGCATCACAACATCGTTTCACCAGGGAACGCCGGTCAACTGCTGTTTGTGTATGAGAAATCGGTTGGAACCTTTCCTCATGTCAGCAAGTTTTAGATGTCGCCATCGACGCCAACCTCGTTTGAATGCTCTGAAAAGCTAATCATTTGGATATCACAGGATCTTCTTCCTGCCGGTTAAATTTCGCGTCTGTAGCACGTCATCTTCGTGGTGTAGCAGTTTTAATGGCCAGGAGTGTACAAAATGAGAAGATAGCTAACGAAAAATAGAGACGCAGCTTAATCCGATACCCAGCGTTAAATTTTTCTGCTAATGTTACTGTGAGACCGATATGTTGTTCGTAGTTCAAGACCGAATGAGCATCACACTTTCTCAGGCCAGTGGACCTGCTGTAATCGAAGTAAATTTTGCAAAACAGTTTTATCTTGGGGAACAAATATATAAATGTTTACGTGTTACATAGAACACTAATATTTTGGTGTCAGTATTGTGAGGAAACACGGAGAAAAATACGACAAGCAGAGGGCAAACTGATACAACATGTGCGTGGGAAACTCGCGGCAGTCAAAACACACTGCTTCTTGTCCTTCGCAGTAACCTCCATGTGATACAAAATTTAAGAACTGTGGGAAATTTTGAGTTCCAGACAAAAGGAGTGGGAAATGACGACGTGCCACAGTCGCATGTCTCATGAAATATACAGCCTCCACTTTCTGTCGCTCCGATTCACGGCTGTTCACCGAATCGGCCGCACCGATAACAACGTCTTGAATAAGTGAGCAACCAACTTTGCGTCCCCGTAACGATCAAGGCTGGGTAATTTATCGACCCAAGTACGTCTCGACGCAGGCTGGCTTACGTAATGCCACCGAGGAACGATTCGGCCTTCTCTAGTAGAATAATTTTAGAACATGGTGGACATCAGGCTCAGAGGTTGTTACGACGGTTTCTTACTGGCGAAGACGGAATATGATAGCATTCCAATTGATCGTCAAAACGAAATTATCTCATCATTTTCCTCAGCATACACTACCTTCCATAAGTTTGGAAACACCTAGTAATTATAGACAATGGAAATAAGAAATAAAAATGAATTTTTTAAATGTTTATTGAGCTCAAATAATACACAGGAGGATGATACAAATTTTCGATTCTTCAAAATAGGCACCCTTTGCTTCCTTCACTGCCTTGTACATTCTCGGCATACGCTACGTCAGTTTTGCCAAGGTTTCTGTTGGAATTAATCTCCATTCAAAACATGTTCAAATGTTTGTATAGCTTATGGGACTTAACTACGGGGTCCTCAGTCCCTAAACTTACAAACTACTTATGAACTACTTACGAACTAGGACGGCACAAATATCCATGCCCGAGGTGGGATTCGAACCCCCGACCGTAGTGGCCGTGCAGACCGTGACTGGAGCGCCTCAGTCCCCTCGGCCACCGCGGCCGGCTCTCCATTCTTGCTACAGAATCTCCCACTATTGTGTACCACTCATGCCGGCCGCGGTGGCCGAGGAGACTGAGGCACTCCAGTCACGGTCTGCATGGCCACTACGGTCGGGGGTTCGAATCCCCCTTCGGGCATGGATATTTGTGCCGTCTTTAGTGTAAGGTAGTTGATAAGTAGTTTGTAAGTTTAGGGACTGATGACCCCGTAGTTAAGACCCATAAGCTTAACAAACATTTGAACATTTTTTGTACCACTCATGATTTCCAGTTTTCGGATCCTCCTGTGCAATTCATCCCACAGCAGCTCTATTGGATTACAATCAGGGGATTCCTGCGGCCATTCCATGTTTTTCAATGTTTTACTAACGTCTAGAGACTTCACATAGTTCTGAGTCAAGCGAGACGTATGTTTCGGGTCGTTGTCTTGCTGCAAGATAAACCCTTTTCCAATCAGAGACAAACCAGATGTCTTAGCATGTAGCTGAAGAATGGCATGATAATCCTTTGGTTCATTTTACCGTTTATTTTCACCAAATCTGCGGCTTCATTCTCTTCGAAGGATCTTCATACCATCACAGAAACCCTCCCATGCTTTACAGTTCGAATTACGCACTGAGGATTCACGAGTTCATGGGGCAAACGGCGTTTACTTCCAAATATTTCGAACTTGATTCATCAGTGTATAAGACACTTCCTCAATCTCCCGCTGTCCAATGTTAGTGTGTCTTTGCCCACTGAATCCTTTTTGTTAACGTGGTGCAACAGTAGTTTCCTTGTTGCTACGTAACCTCGGAGGTTGTTGTCTGTCAGGCATCGTCTCACTGTTGACTGACTCACCGGTGTATCCCTCGTTGCGTTAAGTTCAGCAGTCAGTTCACGTACAGTTTTTAATCTGTTACGATTACTGGTCACTACCAAATACTTTTTCTGTTGTTCTGATAATCTCCTGGGTGCTCCTGAGCAAGGACGATCTTCATAGAAGCCAGTTTCTCGATGCCGTTCTATGTTTTTGACAAATCTGCTGATGGAAATCGTCAGTTTCTTTGCTATTTGTCGTATATTATTGCCTTCTTGGTGCAAAGTGATTATCAGTACCTGTGAGTCTTATGGAATCTGGCACTTTGGGGTCATTTTCTATTACTAAAATGTTCAAATGTTTGTAAATCTATCGGACCAAACTGCGTGGTCATCAGTCCGTATCTTACAAACTACTTAAACCTAGGTAAACTAACCTAAGGACAAACACACACACTCCGCAGCGAGACGCTTTAGACCGCTCGGCTACTCCACCGCGGCTTTCTATTACTTCCGCGACGTGTTACACCTTTATGCAAACGCAACTACAAGTGAACGGAACTGTAAACAACGTACCTCTACATAGCAATGCGGTCTACTCGCGCCACCTGGCCTGTTTAGTAGAGCTGCTTGGACAGGTAACGTCGGTTTACATAAAACGGAGCAATACTACTATGTTACAGGATGTATGTACAATGTTGTGTCATTATTAACCATTATTTGGGCTTGCTATTTTGTATTCTACCCAAAAACTAACATAGATCACTTACGTCTTGCTCCGTTGTAAATCGCAGCATGGTGTTTCCAAACTTATGGAGGTCAGTGTACATTAACTATGACTCTAAAAGAGACAGGACATATGAATTTTTTCCATCACTCTCCTCCTCCTCCTCCTCTTCTTTCCAAATTAAAAAGATATATCTATTTAATAATAATTCAGCAACCACAATCCATCGTTGATCTTTGTGACAGTTCCTTTGTGAAATACGATAATCGACATTAGAACAACATCAAATTGATAAAATGTTAGAATAATGCGAAGTAAAGACAAACCAACACAACGTTGACTTAACTCTGCAAACTGGTTAAATGTGCGATGGTCCACTTACCTCTGCTCTTATTTTCCCATCCCCTCCACTAGTAACAGCATAGACACGGAATCCAAGGTTAATTACTTTCATCTGGATTGTCCTGAAAATAATCAGTGATTCATTTAGAGAATGTGCGATGGATTTATGGGTACAGGAAAACGACAAAGTTCGTTTCGCGGGCGGCACCAATAATAAAACCTATTTCAAATGTGTTTATTTTCGTCAACAGTTATACATATATTTGTTTAATTACATATTTCGATCACTTGGATCATCTTCAGATCTACAAACAGAAGTAAAATAAAAATGTACAGTTTGATAAACTTACTAAAGGTTAATTGAACAATAATGAAACTATACATAAATGGAACGATATTTCTTTACCTTATAGTTGCGTCCGCAACTCATATGTCTGAGTAGTAATTAGTATTGAGATTTACAATTTGATGTAAGAAATTAAAATTTGGTTCCAGGTGGTGGTGGGAAGCGAAAGAGCAGGTGTGGGGGGGGGGGGGAATTGGAGGGGATGGCTTGAGCTCTAATGAGCTATACTGAACAATTGTTTGTTATATAAAATTTGCCTGAAAGTCTTAAATATGTCCAACCAGAAAAATTATAAAACTGTAGGTGATATAAGTATAAAAATATCGTAAGATAATTAAAATATGCTTACCGTTTTTTAAAACATTGAAGGTGTGAAACAAAGATGTATAAAATTACAAAGTTATACATTAAAAAATTTTAAACGTCAGTTTGTATAAAATTATCATTAAAATGATTAAACGTTCTGTATAAAATATTGAAATTTATATAAAACAGCGTGGTATGGGCATTAATTGTCTCTGTTGCTACTCGGTGGCGTTGTGCGGAGCGCGGTTTATCTTGTACGTTCGGAAGCCAGTCTGCACGCCGACCTGCTGCTAGGATGGTGTCTGAGCCGACGCGCTGCTGAAGTAATACAGTGCAGTTGCGGACACTCTCCAATCGATCATGTCAACTATAATAAAAAATTAACACTTATCTTGTAAGAACAAACTGAGTTTGCAAGGGCAGGTTTAATAATTTCTTTTATGAAGGATTGGACTGCTATTTGGGTAATTTTATTGTCATGTTCCAGATTTCGGCCTTAAGCCTTTTTCAAGCTACATGATGACATTAATCTGACTTGGTTATAACAAAAAAAAAAAAAAAAAAAAAAAAAAAAGAAAGTTCAAATGTTTGCAGAACTTATGGGACTTAACTACGGGGTCATCAGTCCCTAAGCTTACAACTACTTAGGAACTAGCTAAGACTATGGACGGCACAAATATCCATGCCCGAGGGGGGATTCGAGCCCCCGACCGTAGTGGCCCTGCAGACCGTGACTGGAGCGCCTCAGTCCCCTCGGCCACCGCGGTCGGCTACATGGTTCAACCTCGTGTAAATTAAATACAACAAGGTCGTCAGAAACTCTGTAGGCCTAGTAAAAGATAGGCCACCTCATCAGTAGCTTACAGGAATAACCAGGTGTCCCAATTTTGAAATAAATATGTATACTGCGACTTTCGGTTAGCCGTCAAATACTTTATGAAATGCATCTTAAAACCATCAGCAGCAATGTAACCTATAAAGGGCAAAGACTATAATGATGATCACGTCTACATAGAATTTTCTACACAAAAAGATATAAACCAAACCACTGGTTGACGGTATCACAGCAAGTGATAAATAGGTCAGTAAGGAACAAATTCCGTTTTGAGTATGCACTGAATCACATTGAACCGTGGCGGAGTGGCCGAGCTTTCTAAGGAACCTTGCTGCGGAGCACACATTTGTTCGCCTTCGGACGTTCGAGTCCTCCCTCGGGCATGTATGTGTGTGTGTGTGTGTGTGTTGTCCATAGTTTAGGTTAAATAGTTAAGTATGCTAATTCAGTCTTCATTCCTTCTTTACTTCCCGGACAGCATTTCCTTTCCCCCTCCACTCTTTTTCTATCCTCACTCCTTCCCCTCCCCATCTGGGGACTGATAACTTTAGCAGTTTATTCCCCTTATCCCAACCAAACAACCCAAAACCTCTCTTGTCAAGCCCTGCATAGTTGCCTGGAATTCTGACATTGGCTTCTCATTAAATATTTTCTTCTGTGTCGTTTGTTGTTAATAATATGTGGTTAATCTCAAGAGTTAGCAGCTTTCACTCACTTAAGAGAGGAATAGAAATAGAATCTGCATTTGGATCACACCTCATGGACCCTCATTAAGAAAGGTATGCAGTATTCTGCTGCATTCATTTTTAATAAGCTATCACAAGAAATTATAAAGCTTAGTAGTAATGCACACTTTCCTGCTAAACTGAAAAGTTTCCTCACGACTCTCTCTTTCTATTTTGTCGACGAATTCCTGGAAAACGAAGTTAATTTCTTTGTTAAATTGTTGGTTATTTTTACTTATGCTTAGGCCTTTCGTGTACCTAGGATAGCCAAAGGTTTATCAATTACTATCCCTATGTCACAATTTGATGTACTGTCTCGTTCCATGACGAACGAGACTTGCTCCTCAATAGATCCTTCGGATCATAGTAAAAATAAATAAAGCTGTGAATGTAATACGAATTTGACTGAGCAAGCCTTCCCAGAACTTTGTATCCATTTAAGAAACGTTTACGATCTCAGTATGATTTACCCTGCAAACAGATGGTGTACAAAGAACTCATCCTCGGTAAGGGATAAAGCAGGCTGTTCCAACAGGCTGCTGCGCGAGCAGGAGCGCTCACGAGCGCTCACTGACACAGCTCGGAGCTGTGGTGGTGGGGGAAGCTGACGTCACGCACGCCAGTCCTCGGCGGGCATAAGGAAACAGACGCGTACGTTGAGTTCTCGCCAATGGGTAGTTGTGACAACAGTAAAAATGTCTTGTCGCCCAAGCCTAGTGCCCACTTCTTTATAAGAACTGTATTTTTTCATTCTGACTTCGACAATGTGTAATCTATAATAACTCTTATTGCACAAAAATATCCACTCTACAGCGTCATTACAGAATAAATTATAGCTCAGTTAGTTGCTTGTGTGTCTCACATCCCTACAGTTTTTAATGAGGATTCAAATGGAGCCTGTTTTCCCTTGCACTGTCTTTCTAAACTGAAAACCTTAGTATATAAAACTCTTCTGGGTTTTGGACCGCATCGTCAAAATATCAAACACTTCACCGACGTTTCGGCCACTATTGCAAGTGGCCATCTTCTGGGTGTTACATTTACATTTAAATGTAACACCCAGAAGATGGCCACTTGCAATAGTGGCCGAAACGTCGGTGAAGTGTTTGATATTTTGACGATGCGGTCCAAAACCCAGAAGAGTTTTATATACAATGACTACGGCCGCGGAAGCCTTAGTTTACATGAAAACCTTAGTATTTGTGCCATTTCTTGTGATAAATGCTGGATCAACGGTTATGTCACTTATTGTTCCTCCTGTTTAGCGCATCCTGAAACTTTTGAGATATGCGACTTTTTGTTTCTCTAGATATTATCAATTAAGGTGGTGTGTTACTCATTTGCCTGAAGTAAGCTATTATGACTAAACGCAAATGTACTATTTCTTTGACATAAACATTTGTATACTTCCCACGAAGACCGAAATCATAGTTATGAAATGCAGTGTAAAATTCGTATTGCCATATTTAGAATTAACATTGTGGAAACTAGGATGCGATTCACCGAAATAAATCATTGTCATAATCTGGTTCCTTTTGGTATTCTAGAAACAGCTAAAATCAGACTTCTTCATTAAAAAATAAATGAAATTTAAAAAAATCGTTAGACACATAAGAAATACTCCTCATGTTGGTTACATAAACAGGCATTTACAAATGTAAAATAATGCCAACATGAACATGCTTTATTAAATTCCAGTCATGAAACCACATCATTGATATTTAGGTTCATAGATTTTTACATTAATTATAATAACAAAAATCTTCATTATCGCTGAGGATTGACCTGGCTTCACGTGTTGTGCATTTCCATGGATAAAAATGGCAGTTTCAGTCATAGCTATTTCCGAAAAATTGTGCCCGTTGCGGGAATTGGAATGTAGCTGTCAGTTTCTCGTGACGCTGCAGTCGTGTGTCCAATGCAGCTCATGGCCGACAAGCGGTGCTCCGAGAGCAAGTGGGCGCTACCTCGCTCACGGACGAGCGCGTGAGCTGAACAGCCTGGGATACAGGACTGATGACCTTAAATGGACAGGAGGCGTCACAGTGTGTTGCCCGATTCGTCTACTACACTAGCGGTCCTCAACACAGCCTGGTTTCTGTCAGTTGTATAGGAAGCACAGTCGCGAAATTCTCTAGGGGAGAAAGAGCAGCTGAGTCGACGCTACGCTCCAAGTGACCAGTAGGGAGTAGCAGAAGAATGACATGGTACAAAATGAGTAGCTGTTCTTTTTTATGCTGTTACTGTCATATTTCCCAAGCACTAAACGTTTGGCCGCGGTGGAGTAGCCGAGCGGTCTAAAGCGTCTCGCTGAGGAGCGCGCGGTTGCTCGCCGTGGAGGTTCGAGTCCTCCCTGGGGCATGGGTGTGTGTGTTGTCCTTAGGTTAGTTTACCTAGGTTTAAGTAGTTTTTAAGCTACGGACTGATGACCACACACTTTGGTTTGTTTGTAAATCTATCGGACCAAACTGCGTGGGCATCAGTCCGTAGCCTACAAACTACATAAACCCATGCCCCAGGGAGGACTCGAACCTCCACGGCGAGCAACCGCGCGCTCCGCAAGGTGACGCTTTAGACCGCTCGGCTACTCCACCGCGGCCGCAGTTTCGTCCGATAGATTTACAAACATTTGAACATTTGAACTAAAGGTTGTTATGAATTTTCTAATAGAAATATGAAAAAGTCATTAAAGTAATATCACTGCTTCTGTTAACGGCTGTCCTTGATAGCAAAATGACATTGCAGTGAAATATATACGGCTGACAATAGCTGTTTCGTAATTATACCATCCAAAAACGTTCTAAGAGCATAAATGAATTGAAACTTGCTGCCTTCAAGTTAAAAAGGAACTTATTGTGATTCTATTCGAGAGCTTGGCGCGTAGTTTCACGTTTATGAGTTTTGTTTTGGATGATTTCGCCCATTGTAATATTTTTCGAAACTAGACTTCATGGAGATTAGCTCTTACATCTCCTTATAAACGCTCTTTCCACTTTGTCCCTGCTTGTGTGCCGTGCGTGTATCTATCATGATTTTTATTAGCCACTTGGCAGGTATCAGACTGAATATCTTCAATAATGTGACGTGATAATATTAACAGTTTATACCGGGATATTTTATTTATTTGTAGCTAAGCATTCGCTCTCTCAAACCAATAGGTAACCGCGAAAACATATAGGTGTATAGGCGTATAATTTTTTGTGAAAGGACTAAACTAAGCAGGCTTTACTGAAGCAGTTGATTAATTGCAATCGGAAGCGTTCAGATATTACTTTTAAACTGCAGTAATATTGTGAGGTAGATTCGAAGAAGGGTAGAAGGGACTGAATTGTTAAAGGTTTTCTTCCATGGGTATAACTAATCACCGCAAATGAACACTTGTCATTCGCAACATTTATAGTGGCTTCCCACCGCCCCCCCCCCCCTCGGTCGGCGTCCAAATGTGGCGCACCTGTGCAAGTGGTCCCGGGGGAAAGCGCCCTGGTTTGACCCCCCCCCCCCCCCGCATTTAGATATATTTTCATTAAAAGGTCTCGACTTGTTAGCGCTTGCTTCAACTCTAACTGAGGCGTCGATCTACCAAGCTTCTTTATTTCACACTTTTCTCCCAAACCTATAGCTGCGTAATTTGTGTCTAAAAGATGCTGACCGTTGTTCATTTTTAATTGATAACACTAAGAGCATATTAATATGCACATGGTCACTGAAACACAGTAAGTATCTGATTACACTGTTGCCAGCCGCGGTGGCCGAGGGGACTGAGGCGCTTTAGTCACGGTCTGCACGGCCATTGCGGTCGGGGTTTCGAATCCCCCCTCGGGCCTGGATATTTGTGCCGTCCTTAGTGTTAGCTAGTTCATAAGTAGTTTGTAAGTTTATGGACTGATGACCCCGTAGTTAAGACCCTTAAGCTATACAAACATTTGAACATTTGATTTGATTACACTGTTAAGTGAACGTAACAAAATAAATATATTACGATGAAGAGACAACCTACTTTGTGGTCACGTGTCACTGTAAGCAGCACCGCTTCCTAACCTTTCGCAAGCGCAAAGGCTTCTTTCCCTACATCTTTTCAAACAGTTAAGTATTTGTTACAACTGCGATGATTTTTATAGGTTATCACATATGAAGGGTCCAGGGAAAGAACCAGGTAAGTCACAATTTCAATGAAACTCAGAAAACGATTTTTTAATTTTAAAACGCAATAAGTACATCTCATAGAAACTAATGTTTTCAAACCATATAAAACATTGAAGTCCTGAGTATAGAGAACAAAATGAGACCGTTTCTATGGTGTTCAACGTTGATAGCACGAAAATAAATTAAAAAAAATATTCAAACTACAAACTTTTCAGGAAAGAAACGAGGTAAGTCCCTGAAACAGAAAGAGAACGGAGCATATGAGTCAGCTATTCCTTTCCCCTGTATGAATGAATGTTTTAATGTCATTTCATTTATTATAATTTTTGTAATTTTTAATATTATTCTTATTGTTTATAATATTATAATTATCATTTCTAATACTATTATCATCAATTATAATTTTATTATTAGTATTATGGAAACTCACAGATCTGTTCCAAGTTATCAATCATGAGGAAATGAATGGAAAAGTTCCACTTCTGCTGGACCACAGAACTTCATGAGGCTTATTAAATCATTGTACTTTGCTCGAGAAATACGTAAGTGACATGCAGACAATGGAGAATTTTGTTGCATATTTCTACACATAAGCAACATTAAATAAAAGTTTTATGGATAGCATTAATAAGTCATGTTGCAATTACCTGTGTAGGACAGAGGGTGGCTCAAATTCTTCAGCCTTCTGATTTGATGCATCTCTGTCAGGCTTCCTTATAATGCTGGATACCATGTGACCATTATACATGTCTCTCCAGTTAATCAGGCGAAGGTGAATGGACGAAGTCTCAATTTCCTTCACTGGTTGGATCTTTAACGCACATTTCGGTACATATTTATGATTTAAGTATTTCCAATCATATACCATTTCTTGAGAAACTTTCTCCACAATGAATGGTGATGGTTTCATTCTCGAATTTTCAATCATACTCATGAAATCCTCTGGGGTTTCCATCCTTCGTTTCAAATTCCACAGACCAACATTCCTATCACATTACATGTAGGAATGACCTAGTTCTGGAAATGTGAACTTGATATTTCTCAATCCATGAATGTTATTATGAACGAGATAGTGCAAGAAGCGGAAAATTGTGAAATTCTTGTTTTGCCCTCCGGCAGAATCACAGAACACTTAAAGCTCTTAAACATTGTTATCCAGGTAGTTCTTAACGAAATGAAAAAGGAAAGACGCTACCTCGTTAGGACCTTTCTTGGCAATACCTTCGTGGTACTCATAGAAAACTGACTGCCACGTGGAGAATATGTGGATGTTGAAAGAATACATTGATAATTGATGCTTTTAATACACATCGTTCGTAGTTATGTTTGGTAACGACACATTTTTAGCAAAATCCATACAAATTGCTTCCATTTTCTTGGTTTTCTTAGCTTTATGCCTTGCATTTCTTTTGAGTTGGTAGAATGTTTCGGCTTTTCTTTTGTGAAGGATATTCATGGTTGTTAACTTCTTAATTTCTTCTTTATCTTTCTCTGGGGAGAGTGCTTTAAGTTTGGCTGAGAATTCATCACAATGAGTGCACGTGTCACTACGTGGGTATCCAAAGGATATGTTGATATCCGTGTTCATAATGCATCTATACGTTTCATAGGAAACATCAACAGTAGGATGAAGTTCCTTAAACATCAGAAACATTCTCTTGATATTTAAATCTTCAGGCAAATGTCATTCTTGAATCTTTTAAACTGTAATGGTTTTGTCGATCTTTAAAACTGCTTATATGACTGTACACCAACGATCTAGTAGATTCGTCAACTTTCCTGTGACGATGTGTGATTACCCCTCTTATTTTGCGGTGCAGAACCAGTTAGTTTCAAGCTCTTCTGTATATATTCCAATTTGTTTTTGTGATACCATGTATTGCACAAAGCGCTTTTGCACAAACTGGTACATCACACTTATTGTCACTCCCTACGGGAATTCTGATTCTGTATGCAAATGCAGCATCTCATAATTTCGCGTTTTCTTCTGTCTGACGTGGTCGCCTCCTGTTGACACACAGAACTGTTATTATACGTGCTAAATACGCATTCTGATCATTGTGTGATTCTAGATTGTTGAATTTGCGTAGTATTTTAGCTCTTTCTGCTTCAGTGGTGACATCAAAGCATTTAAGACGGGAACATTTGCACGACTCCCCGATTTCATGTGAACTTAGCCTTAATTTCTTACCAACATCAGCAATTCGGCCAATTTTCCTGCGATTCTTAGGTTCATTTTGTAGAATTCCATCGTCTTCATTTCCTAATGTCGCCATCACAGCACAGCACAGAATGATTTATTAAACAGCGCCACAATAACAAATCACACTCAGACACACAATGTAAAAAAAAATAACACCTGCAACAATGAAATGTCAAAGATATAATGGCGCGAAAGTCTGGTGATCGCACGGCCATCTGTTGAGATGCGGTGGACTTACCTGCTTCTTTTCCTGTACGCCGAATTTTTAAGGGCAAATAAAGCCGTGACTAAGCTGGTTTATGCCCTGTTTCATGCTGCTAACAGATAGCCCTATCGATGGAGAATCGAATGGTATCTCTAACTCATTTCGAGAGAAAAATGGACTTACCTGGTTTTTTCCCTGGACCCTTCATATTACATCACCTGTTGTTTGTCGTCCGCGTCTTGAGCTCGCTTGCCAATTTCATTTCTAAACCGTTCATAATTATATAGTATGTGTTAAAGGAACACGTTTGCTTTATCAAGTTGAATAAACTGTTTATTGCAAAGTATTTTCTACATAGTTAATGCATCGAATCCATGACCAAAACTGACAAACAAAGAAAGTACATGGGCTCGAACAAACATATCTGTATGGACGTTTGCTTACAGGATCTCTACGTACATCTCAATGTGCTGGTGGGTGTCGTTTTTCTGCAAAGCTCTGCAACCATGCTCTAGATAGCACTGTAGATGTAATTGTAGACGCCATACGTAATGCAGATATCTTAACTATAACTTATTTAATAATCATCGTACATGTTCTCTAGCGAATTGTCATCAAAAGCCGTGATGATAATTGCATCTAACCATCTTCCCGAAAGACTGTTGGTATTCACTGCCACTGCTTCCATCGCTTCTTCCCGCACTTACCGTAGCACTACCGCTTGCAATGAGTGGTTCGTCATTATCATCCCTATTATCATTATTATGAGTTTGTAACAACAGTATGTAACTTACGCTCATATTTCTGTACCATAACAGGTACGAGAAAGCATGCAAATGATTCATCTTCTACACTAATACTATCTTCAAGAAGAAGGGTTCTTCGTAACTTCATCTCAACCAATCGCAATACTTTAGCAGGATTGATTATCAATCGACGCTCCATCTGAGGCTTCACTACACAAATGTCACAAAACACAACTTCGGAGGCACACTGCACCGTCCCTACTGGCGAACCGACAGGCCTGTAACGGACGACTGCAGAGTTTTGCAGATGCGGGAGTATCACTAGTGCAATAAGGGATCTTTACATTATCTATCATACGATTTTAGTGTGTGTGTGTTTGCCAAGTACTTTCCTTGTAAGTGTGCCAATGTATTTATACATCAAACTGTTACAATTCAATAACTTTATTTTACTTCCGATAACATCAAAGAAATTATTCATCGACATAAAGTATAATAAACTTGTTCAATAGAGATGGTAAATGTTTCTCAATATGTTTAGACAATGAATTAAAACAAAATTTACATTTATATAAAAGTTGTTCTAAAGCAGTACCGGGTTCGTATTTATAATTTATATTGGGCAATTTATGGTAATAACAAAATTTTAAGGTAAGCAGAATATGACAAAAAGATAAATGGGTTACAAAGCACATCAGGAAAGGTTAGTGATAAAATCCGTTAACAAAAGTGGATTATTGCATAATATTGTCAAAAGGTTTTTTACGAACAGAAATAATTTAACAAAATGATTTAGAAAACATTTGTATTGTTATGGTGAAATAGTTTCGTATTGTATTGTAATAATCTGTTATATATTCGTGATTATAAATAAGTAAAGCCTCAGTTACATATGATTCCTGATCAGCAATTTACAAAACGAGCTAAATCAAATTCATTACACAACGAATGTCATTTACCCCCATAATCGCGACACATTTGTTAAAACGTCCAAAGATGTGTGGCAAGTAACAATACCGAAGTCATTGTCGTTCCAATATCTGTTAAAAAGAAGACTGGGTTTAAAAAATTGCTTGCAGTCGGTCTCGAACCCACTACCTTCGACAGCGCAGTGCGATGCCGCTAACGACACGACTATTTTTACTAGGCGGAGAGTAGTGACTCCATTATTGTTCATGTTGGGATCTTTTGAAGGCTTTTACAGTTGATGCGTCTTTAATTTATAGTTATATTTTACCAAATATGACGTGTTTTTAATTAATCGTCAATACGCCAAAAACAAATATGTTGTCTTCACGGAGGATTTACGCATGCGCAAGACGAAGTGCGCAGTAGCTCCATTGTCTTGCTTGTTACCATTCATGCGTAACTACCAAAGCCTGGAGCTAGTGTCTCTAACAGCTCCAAAGCCAATGTTAAAAGCGGCGTTTCCCCTCGCCCCTCCCTGCCGCGGGAGCACCCATATGCAGCCTCCAGGGGGTTCAGAAGAGAATTTGAATCTCAGCCGCGCATGCGCATTACAACGCTGCGGCCACTGCCGCCTATACTATGCGGCTACGCTACGACTCGTTTACGCGCTGTCTCCGCGACGTAAAACGTTTATCATGCAATAAAAATACTTAGAATGTGCATATAAAATGATAGTCTGATAGAAGAACAAAACGAAGAATGATAGTTTAAAAACACTTATTATCTTATTGATTTATTTACTTTTTTTTTTTTTTTTTTTTTTTTTTTTTTTGAAGACGAGATTTTTTCCGGGGCTTCACTCCACCAGTGAACACGTAGGCCGCTTGAAGAGTGACTGTATCGTTTTGTATATCTCTGGCTCCGCGAGGGCTATCTTTGGCTCGGTGGGGCTGGCGTTTGAGCAGTGGTGTGTTGCGGCAGAGTTGAAATGCTTCGGCCAGAGGAAAGGCTCTAGGAAGCTGTCGTGGTAGTTAAACGAGCATTATGGAGTGGAAGTAATTTTTGCTAGTTTTATGATGGAAGAGACTTTATATAGCGCCGACTAGAGGTAAGCTAACTACAATTTCATGCTATTGTAATCCAATCAGTATAATCCATGTTTGACAATGAAACAATTACATAATAAAAAAAATTTTTTAACGAACTACGAAACAACTCCCACTTAGGTCTCAAGTTCAATTTTTATTATCTATTAGCAACTTTCACTAAGCAGAAGTATAGCTTTCAGCAGACAACAATAATACTATTTTTAATTAACACTTTTCACGCGCTGCCAACGCTTCTCAGCATCCTTCGCCAATGACAGATCTATGAATTATATTTTTGTGAATTTTATCCATTATGGATGTTGATGAACTCCGTGATTGTTACTTATAGGTTGTGGAAATAAAATCCGCTACCAGTCACAATTATTGGTAGTTTATTAAAACACTAGCGTTTTCGGGCTTGTGACTATTTTCCGGTGTTTACATTCAGTGTTGTTGACTGTTTAAAGAAAACGTAAATTACATTGTGCTTAACATACAGATATACATACACAATTATCATATACATATACATATTCATAAAACAAGAATGGTAATGTGGTGGAGTGATTTGTGTTAAGGTTATAAGTGTACTGACATATAAGTAGGGTATCGAGTTCGTGTTCGTACATTTCTCATGGATATCGGTTGAGAATAATGCAGTAACAGCAAAATACTGCTAATTTGCTCTCCCATGTCAGGGGGTTTGAACAATACACGTTACACTGTATAACTGTTGATCAGTAGTCACAATACACAATACACTTTATAACTGTTGATCAGTAGTCACTCAACTCGCAATGTTTTCATCCAGGCATATGTTATGGTCAAAGAACTTAGCTCAAGATATACAGAGATATTGCACACACAGAAGTACAGAGATTCCACATACAGAGATATATCAGATGTTACAAATCCCAAAAGCGAGATTTGTCATATTATTTTAGAGCCGCACTGTCAATTATAACATGTAGAATAGTTGCTAACAAATAGGATTATGTAAACTGGTCATTATGAAATACGTTATATTTTTGATAGCTGCTACAGTTTTATCGCCACAAATACGATGGTATTTTGAACGTGCTGCTGCACTCCAATTACAGATTCAATACGCAATCGTTTCGCGGTGTTTTTACGACCCAGGCGCTGCAGTTACGAATTTGCAGAAAATCACTGGGCGTTTCGGGACTCTTACATTAGGCTCTGTTGGAAGAATGCTTGTAAGTCTCGTTCGTTCGCTTGAGATTCTTGTTAAGAGCCTGTAAATAGGGCGGGAGGGAGTCAGGGAGACAGGCGGGGAGTGAGTTTGCTGGCGCCGCTAACGACCGGACTGCCTCATTAGGGCAGTGGTAGGGCTAATGAAGAGCCGCGGCCGTAAACATTGCCAGTGGCCGAGGAGCGGCAGCAAGTGCAGGCTGCTAACGACGCGATGCCACCCCACTGACCGCTGTTTCAACCAGTCCAAAGCGACCTAGCGGGAAAGTTGATTCCTAGTGGCAGAAATACCAGAAAAATCTACGTGATGCACTGTGCAGTGAATCGAACTCACTGTAAGAGCGACTTACGTGAGAGTAATGGCGATCCTCCCGATGACAGCGCCACTAAATCAGAGTTACTAAACATAGCTTTTAGAAACTCGTTCACCAAAGAAGACGAAACCAATATTCCAGATTTCGAACTACGAGCAGAGCTCGAACGGAGAGATTCAGGTGCTTGTTCTTCCCGCTCGCTATTCGAGAATGGAATGGGATATAAATAGTATAATGGTGGATCGATGAACCCTTTGCCAGGCACTTAAATGTGATTTGCAGAGTATCCCATGTTCATGTAGCTGTAGACTTCTTGTTTCAGAACTGTCAACAAGAGTAAAATTGAGTTCGCAAATGAGTAACGTGGAAGTATATATCACCGGAGTAGTGCAGCAACTAAAATCACTTAACAACAACAAGTCTTCTGGTCCGGACTGTATACCCATTAGATTTCTATCTGATTATGCTGAAGCGATAGCTCCTTACTTAACAGCCGTATACAACCGCTCTCTCAAAGAAGGATCTGTACCAAAAGATTGAAAGTTGCACAAGTCACAGCTATATTCAAGAAACGAAGTAGGAGTAGCCCAATAAACTACAGGCCTATTTCATTGACGTCAATTTGCAGCGGGGTTTTGGAACATATCCTGTATTCAAATATTATAAATTATCTCGAACAGAATGAACTATTGACCCAAGGTCAACGCGGATTTCGAAAATATCGTTCATACGAAACACAACTAGCTCTTCGTTCACAGGAAGTGATGGATGCTATCGACAAGGGTTCGCAAATCGATTTGACACCGTATCTCACAACGGCTTTTAATCAAATTGCGTAGTTATGGTATATCGCCTCAAATGTGCGATGGGATAGGGGATTTCCTATCAGAGACGACGCAGTTCGTAGTAATCGATGGTAAAGCATAGACTAAAACAGAGGTGATATCGGGCGTTCCACAGGGTAGTGTTACAGGTCCTCTGTTGTTCCTTATTTACATAAACGATTTAGGGGAAAATCTAAGTAGCTCTCGTAGGTTGTTTGCAAATGACGCCGTCATTTACCGTCAAGTAAAATCATCTGAAGATCAAGACCAACTGCAGAACGATCCGAATAAGACATCACTATGGTGTAAAAATTGGCAATTGACTCTAAATAGTGGGAAGTGTGAAGCCGTTGACATGAGTACGAAAAAAATACGTTAAACTTTGTTTACAAAATAAAATCAAAAGTGTAGGCCGTAAACTCCACAAAATACGTAGGAATTACTATTACTTCAGTCTTAGACTGCGTTTTATTGGCAGAACCCTTCAAAGATGCAACAGAACTACAAAAGAAACAGCATACACTATGCTTGTCCGTCCATTTTTGGAGTATTGCTGCCCAGTGTGGGATCCGTATCAGGTGGGTTTGACGGAGGACATCGCAA
Source organism: Locusta migratoria (assembly GCA_026315105.1). Lineage (NCBI taxonomy): Eukaryota > Metazoa > Arthropoda > Insecta > Orthoptera > Acrididae > Locusta > Locusta migratoria. Next base: position 176,541,299 of record CM048744.1, on the reverse strand, counting down.
GAGCCCAGAGAAAGTCAGCTGTAACTTTTATGTTTCAAGTTTACACACTTTCAGGAGATAAAATGCCGTAACAAAATGACAGTCTGATGTGGAGGAACGTGTACCCCCCCCCCCCCTCGTCTCGATAAAATTAAGAAATTACTTGTCCGATTGAAGAATTTATCTGTTTTGTTTTGTTCGTGTTCATAGAGGTTAGCTTAAAAAATAGGAAAATGCAAAGGAACAGCTAAAAGAATCTGAAATCCATCGCTTTTTATCTCCTAGAAAGGCAACCCGCCATACATAACGGTTTGGAAGCCGCAGCCGTAAGATGAAAAGGGGGCACACTGATACTCCTCTGATAAACCAAAGGGTAAATCCAGGAGAGATGGCTATCATTTTTCCAAAACCACAAATACACAAGAACAGGCTAAAACATTTCATAAATTGCATTTTCACTTCATAAAAAGGAAAAGTCGCCTTTTTAAAAATAAAAATACACTAAATTTTATTCCAGCTAAAAAACATTTTTAAGAAAATGTACCACTTGGCAATCTCAGAACAGTATGAGGATGACATGCCCAGATATATAAGGGATAGATGGCCATTGGGCTAAATACTTTAAATTCAAAGAGAAAATTATTGAAACCAACTTGTAACTCATGAAACATTTTATTGAGTCTCTTGATGTAAAAAAAAGGTTTTGTAAAAATATTCACGGCCACTACGGTCGGGGGTTCGAATCCCCCCTCGGGCATGGATATTTGTGTTGTCCTAGTTAGTAAGTAGTTCATAAGTAGTTTGTAAGTTTAGGGACTGATGACCCCGTAGTTAAGTCCCATAAGCTTAACAAACATTTGAACATTTTTTTTGTAAAAATATTAATGTAGTTACTGCTGCATCCCGTGACAGTATTGCACATCTCATAAACCACTGGAACAATTTTAACCAAATTTGTTGCACATATCTTGACCGTAAGGTAACATTTTCTGTCAGGATAAGAATCACCTAGTATTGTGAGTGGCGTACCTTGTTAAAATCTACAGCTTTATGTCGATCTTGAAATTTTGCACATTTAACCTTCACTACTTGTATAAAATTTCGTTTGGTGTAGGCTAAGGACACTTACGTACAAACTTCGACATAATGTAAAGTTTTTCTCCGATTTTGATGAAATTTTGTGCACATAATCTTCAGAAACCTACCGTTTTGTGCCTGACAGACAGTACATTACGATAACTTTCACACTTTATCACAGTTCACCAAGAAAGCTGATTTTTCGTAGGGAGGCATACAAAGAGCTAGCATAGGAGACGCATTCGGCCACCCCTTCAAATTAACCATGCCAATTCCATGGTCAACCATGACGACCCTGCGCAAGGATGAAAAGGAAGAAGAAAAGAAGAGAGGAGAAAGAGATGAACTGAGGAGATGGTGCAGAACAAACAGGACTAGGATATAACAGAGATTAAGGGTAGAGAGATAGCTTATGGGGCTTAAATACGGGGTCATCAGTCCCTAAACTTACAAACTACTTATGAACTAGCTAACACTAAGGACGGCACAAATATCCACGCCCGAGGGGGAATTCGAACCCCCGAGCGTAGTAGCCGTGCAGACCGTGACTGGCGCGCCGTAATCACCTCGGCAACCCGGCCGGCAATTCGTCGGAGAGATGGGCTGAGAGAGGTAGACATTGATGAATAGATTGTGAGAGGGAGGAAGAGGATAAAGAGAGAGGGGATATGGACAACTGAAAGTGTGGAATAATCAAATATTCGGCCAACACCCGGTTTTCAGCTATGAGCTATATAAAGAAGAGTTTCATCTCGCGTAAAATATTCTCGGTGTTCTTGCCGCGTCAACTATGGGTAAGAGTACAGGCTTTCGACTATATCCTCCATAGTAGTCGTCAGGGGTAAAACTGACTGCCGTGAAATGGAGGCGTCCGATTATATAACCGGGAGACGGCTTCTGATTGTCTGGCTTACGTCGCGGTGGTAATGGCGCGTGCTAGGGTGGAGCCATCTAACCACCTAGTATTTTCTAGCGCACTCTATTCCGCGTTGTTAGCAACGCCATCTCTCGCAGCAGGCGGTAATCTGCGGGAGGTACTAAAGGTTCTGGGAGCCATCCACTGTTCCTTCTTCTCCAGTGCTCGCTTCCATACATTGCTGAGCGCCTATCATGAGTCCCTATTGATATTATTTTCGCATAACCTGATTTCAGTCGCCTCCCTGATGACAGAATCCCAGTAGTCTGAAGCGTGAGCCAGTACTCTCGTTTCTTCAAACAAAATCCGATGTTTGACAGGCTGTGCTCAACCACCGCAGATTTTTTTAAATGCCTGTATTTCAGGTGACGCTGATGTTCGACGCAGTGTTCGGCAACAGTTCTTATTGACTGCCCCGCGTAATTTTTGCCACACTCGCAAGGAATGTAGTATATTCCCGGCACTCTCAGACCGAGGTTGTCTTTGATGGGTGGCATCATTTCTTTCATCTTCTTGGGAGGACGAAAGATAGGTCAGATTCCTTGCCTATTTAAGAATCTTCCGACTTTGCTGCTTGTTGCACCGCAGAATGAAAGCCACGCGATGTGTTGGTCCTCTTGATTTGTTGAAATCGCGTCCTGTCTAGGTTTCCTCGACAGTGTGGACCTAATGTCACGGGAGGAATATCCGTTCTTTTTGAAGACCTTCTTCAGATGGTTGATCTCAGAGTCGAGTGGGGTTTGCTCTGAAATAAGTCTTGCTCTGTGTACCAAGGTATTCAGCATAGCTTTCTTCTGAATGGGATGATGAAGGCTACGGGCATTCACATACAAGTTTGTATGCGTCAGCTTTCTGTACACAGAGTGTCTAAGTCGTCCTTCTCTACTTCCACTGTAAATCTTATGTTGGGGTGTATTCCATTCAAATGATCCACGACCTGCTACAGACAACCTCGGTCTGAGATTGCCAGGAAACCTTATTGTAAATAAATTGTAAAAACTTTTTGCGAAGTTGACTGATATTTTCATTGCTAATAAGTACGTTGTCTTTAAAAATAAGAAATTTCCACTTGGTGGTGCGATATGAAATATTTATTTAAAAAATTACGTATAGATTTCGTTCCCATGATAGATCATCAGTACTCCGCATAAAACATTTAATTTTTAGATTTGTCAAACAAATACAAAGATCTTCCTAGTATATGTTACAAGTTTACACGAGTCCCCATGAAGAGACATGCATTGATGATATTCCATCATGTGAACGAAATCAGTATATAATTTCTTTTACATATATATTTCATATCCCACCACCCAAGAGCAAATTCTTATATTTAATGCTATATTGTGGTGGGCTGGAACATTTCCATTATGGAGTCAACTTGCGTTGTCTCTGTTAAAAAATGTAGGGAAACTTATTTTCTAGGTGCACCTCGTATTTTGTGTTATACATGAAGAAATGACTCATTATCATGAAATAGTAGCATGTGACGTCACAAAACGCGTACAGATCTACATTATCGTCAGCTGCGGCGGATTAGCCGTGCGCGCTAGGGCGCCGTGCTGCGGTGCGTACGGCCGTTCGCCGTCGGGGGTTCGAGTCCCTCATTAGAAGGGCGCGACTGCATCAAGAAGCTCACTACTAATGCTGTATTCGAACATTATGGGATTGTTTTTCCTAGACATGCGCATCACCTTACATTTTTCTACATTGAGAGCTCGTGCCATTCTTCACACCAACTAGAAATTTTGTCTAAGTCATGTTGTATGCAATTACAGTCAATTAAAGACGACACCCTCCCTTAAACCACAGCATAATCAGCAAACAGCCACAAATTACAAGTTTCTCTGTCCATCAGATCATTTATATATATATTTTATCATTTTATATGGGGCACGCCTGGCGTTACACTCGTTTCTGATGAACACTCGCTGTCGAGAACAACGTAGTGCGTTCTATTACTTAGGAAGTCTTCCAGCCAGTCACAAATCTGTGAAACTATTCCATAAGCTCGTATCTTCGTTATCAGCCTGGAGTGTGGCATCACGTCAAAGGCCTTTTTGAAATCGAGAAAAACACAATCTGCGTGTTGCCCTTCATCCATGGCTCGCAATATATCATTTGAGAAAAGGGCAAGCTGAGTTTCGTATGAACGATGTTTCCTAAATCCGTGCTGATTCGTAGAATGAAGCATTTCCGTCTCAAGGAAATTTACTATATTCGAACTGAGAATAAGCTCCAAAATTCTACAGGAAACACTTGTCAACGATATTGGCCAGTAATTATGTGGGTCAGTTCTCTTTCCTTTCTTATAAACGGGAGTTCGAAAGAGTTGTTTTGGTTGAGAGTAACATACTAAGTTCTGTTTACTAGAAACAAAAGAACCATATTTAAACCTTAAGACTCGTGATCCGTTGTTCGGTGTTAGTTCTAATATAAAATAAGCGGGAGCGAGAGTGAACCGTGTCATACGCGAAGAACCAAATTGAACTTTGGATGTTTCTTTCGGGGTCATATATTTTGAAAAGCAATCGTCCTGTAACATCCCTTTGATGCACACAAGAAATCACCTTCATGTCGGAAGTCTTCTGCCCATTCAGAATTACATGCTGAATTCTGTTAACTAGAAACTCTTCGCTCTATTCACATAGTTTATTCGACATTCCGTAAGGTCTTTTTATGTTTATAAGTTAACTTTGCAGAACCGTATCGAATGTCTTGTGTAAATAAAGAAACACGGCATCTATCTCACAGCCGTATATACTGCTTTTCTGGTCTCGCGAACGAATAGGGCGAGCTGGGTTTCATTCATATGATCTTTCCCTTAGGAACCCATGTTGATACCTACTAAGAGGAGATTTCCGGTCTCCAGAAGTCTCATAATAGGCGAACGTAAAACATCTTCCGAAACTCTGCATGAGATAGACATCCGGGTCCATAGTACTGCGCATCTTTTCGACTACCCTTCTTTGAACGGGAATGACCTGTGCATTTTTCCAGTCGGTTCTCTGAGACGTGCGTTTGACTGCTGCTGGAAGAGGGGCAATTTCCTTCGCATACTTTATGTAAAATCTAACTGGTATCCTCTGTTGAGGGACTTCAATAGTTTCCTTTATTCTCCTGTCATTTATTTCGATATATGCCGTTCTGTCGTACTTGCGATGATTTGGACGAGGAACTACAGTGCCCTCTTCCGTCGGAAAAACGTATTTTCCAATTTGGCCTTTTGTGTATTATCCACCGCTTCAACGCCATTATTTTCTTATAATATCTCTGCATATGATTTCTATCCGTTTACTGATTTAACTTAAGACAAAAACTAATGATTTTCTGCCAAGACGGTACGTAGAACTTTACTTTCGAAGTCGTTGACGAATCACAGTGTGAACATAAGATCATAAGCTTCCGATCAGTAATTCTAAATATCAATTTATTGCATTTTGGGATCGACGCTTCGGCATTTTCTATTCGTTACAAATGGTAGAAAATTTTTACCGAATTTTCTTAAGATAATATAATTCTTAAATTTTTTTGAACTTTATACCACTTCGATATCCAGAGGTTCAAACTGATAGTACTTTGCACAGAATCACAAAACCTGATTTTAGTCGGTTTTGCACAGTGAGCCGCATATATCTAAACAACTAATCATATGGAATTGCTCATATATTTAGATTAAATCCTGTAGACAAAATGTTCAAATGTTTGTTAAGCTTATGGGACTTAACTACGGGGTCATCAGTCCCTAAACTTACAAACTACTTATGAACTACTTACGAACTAGGACGGCACAAATATCCATGCCCGAGGGGGGATTCGAACCCCCGACCGTAGTGGCCGTGCAGACCGTGACTGAAGCGCCTCAGTCCCCTCGGCCACCGCGGCCGGCTCCTGTAGACATTTATCTAGAAACGGTATTGTTCCGTTTTCGAAAAGTTTCTTCGCTATCAAAATACAGCCAAAAACCGTGGTGATTCGCTAGCAAATGTGCGTAGCGTGCCGAAAGACGGCGTATAGGTCGCTCTGAAACTTACTACCCAATTGAAATAATGTACTCGAAAAAAAAGTCAATTTTTCAGATTGATATCTATGTTCAATGAAGGGGCGATTTTATTTTCGTTATTCTCCACAATTAGCCTGCTGTCCAGCATCAAATTAAGTATTGCAACGCATTTTAAAGAGTTTGCAATACGTAAACCTTAAATATGTTTGATTTTAGCTTACACAGCAGCGTATTACATTCAGAGGAGTTATCTAAATAGTATTTAAAACAGAGTACATAATAATATCTCATTGCATTCTTGAGGTATTTGTCTCATATCCGACGGACGAAGCCGTGTAGCGTGCCCACCTATGTCTAATGCGAAATAATTATCATTCCATTTCCAGAATACCATTCTGTGACAAATTTTATTTAGACATTGTACGGTGTAATATGTCCTCTGAATAAGCTACTGAAATACTTCTTGTTATTCGTCATACATTGTATATAAATGTATCGAGGCGTTGATAGAAAAAGAGGTAAACCAGCTCAAAGATGCTCCTTTCGGAGCACAAAAAAGGCGGGAATGTTGCTGTTTAAACAACACTGATAGAAAAGTGGGGAACCAGCTGCCTCATACCTCATACTTCCTTTATATGCAAAAATATCTGCGCTTTTTTGTGCTGAAAGAGATTGGCAGAATAGCGGTGGAAGAAAGAAGAAGCGGTATGTGTCGGAGAGAAAAAAGACTAGAGATGGTTATTGTGGGAGACAGATGAATGGAGACATTAGAAATGAGAGAAAAAGAAATAAGCGAATTAAAAAAAAAAAAAAAAAAAAAAAAAAAAAAAAAAAAAAAAAAAAAAAAAAAAAAAAAATATTTTGTCCGCTTTGCACATCTCCGAAACCTACGTGTCAGTCTTTTGGACAAGGAATTAGAATCCGGAGCAAACCATCCACGAGGATATGTATAAAGAGGAGATAATCTTAATTGAAAAAACAGTGAGCGGACTGTAAGAAAGAAAGTAGCAATGTAAGAGAAAAATAATGATACATAACAATGTCGGCAAAGGCAGCCAAAGTAAACAGAAAGGGATGAAAGCAAAGACACAGGCTGAAGAAAGTGATAATGGGAGGAAAAAGAGACAGTGGGAGAGAGAAATATCTAGACAGTGTCAGAAAGGAATATGTTCTGAGTGAAACCTTATTTACGATGAGAAACTGGGTAGAATGATTTAGCACGTTATGTGTTAAACGATCGCGAATATGTACGCATTCGAAAAATTTTGGAGAGGAACGAAGTTCCCCACTTTTCTGTGAATCTTGTTTAAACAGGAACATATGTGCCCTTTGTGCTCCGACAAGAGCATTTTTCAGCCGGTAAATGTATGCTGCATTAAATGAGACCGCAGCCGCTTTAAGAATTACCATGCAACATAGCTGCAATAAAAATCCACATCGCTGAGCATTGACATGTTTGCTAGGAAGGCGTACCACACATAACCATAGTGCGGTAAATATTTTGTCGTTCTCGACCTTATAATTTCTCTCCATACATTATTACTGTTGTTTCTATTGTAGTCTTCAGCCCGGAGACTATTTTAATGCAGCTCTCCACGCAAACCTGTCCTGTGCAAGCTTCTTCATCTAAGAATACGAAAGGCAACCTATATCATTTTGAATCTGCTTACCATCTCTTGGTCTCCCTCTGCGATTTTTACCCCACACACTTACCTCCAACTAAATTGATAATTCCTTGATGTCTCAGAATGTGTCCCAACAATCGATCCGTTCTCTTAGTCAAGATATGCCAGAAATTCCATTTCTCTCCAGTAATTCTGTTCAACACCTACTCATTAATAATACGAAGCACCCCATAATGTTCAGCATTTGCCCGCATCACCACGTTTGAAATGCTTCTATCATCTTTCTGTCAGAACTCGTTATCACACACGTTTGACTCACGTACAATGTTACACTCCGGACAAATGTTAGGACTTCCTATCATTTAAATTAATTTAGGTCTCAAAATATTTCGCTTCTTCAGAAATTATTTTCTTCCCATAGCTATTCTGCATTTTATAAATTCTTTACTTTGCCCATCAGAAGTTACTTGGTACCCAAATAACAAAGCTCACCTACTGCGTGTATTGTCTCGTTAGCTAATCTAATTCGTTCAACATCGTCAGATTTTCTTAGACTACATTCCATTGCTCTTGTTTTGTTCTTGAAAATGTTCATCTTATAACCTCCTTTGAAGACGCTGTCCATTCCTTTCAATTGCTCTCCCAGGTCCTTTGCTGTTCTCTTGCAACATTACTATCTCATCGGCAAACAGCAAAGTTTTATTTCTTCTCCCTGAACTTAAATTCATTCTCCAAATTTCTCCTTGCATTGCTTCATAGTCTGTTCAATGTACAGTATAACAATGGGGTAACCCTACAACACTGTCTTACTTAGTTCCCAACTACTGCGTTCCACTCATGCCCTTCGACTCTTATAATTACTATCTGGTTTTTGTACCAGATGTATATACCTTTCAATTTCCCATATTACTACCTTCAGAATTTGAGTGTACTCCAGTCAACATTGTCAAAAGCCTTCCCACAATCCGCAAAAGCTAAAACCGTAGGTTAGCGTTTCCTTAATCTACCTTCTAAGATAATTCATAATGTGGGTGTTTTCTCTCACTTCCTACTTCTTTCCTAAATGGAAACTTATTTTCCCCGAGGTCGGATTCAACCAATTTTTCCATTCGTCCCTAAAATAATACGTGTTAGCATTTACTCACCATGACTTACTAAAACGATGAGCCAAAGAAGCTGGCATAGGCATGCATATGCAAACAAGCAAAGCACCCATCTGCGGTGGATGTCTTTATAGACAACAGGTGTCTGGCGCAGGAATTAGGTCAGTTATAGCTACTACAATAGCAGGATATCATGGTGTGAGTTTGAACGTGTCGTATAGTCGGCGCATGACAGATGGGACGCAGCATCTCCGGGGTAGCGACGAGGTGAGGATTTTATCATACGACCACTTCACGAGTTCACCGTGAATATCGGGAATCAGGTTCAAATCTCCAACATCGCTGCGTCTGGAAAAAGATTCTGCAAGCTCTGGACCAACGATTACTGAAGAGAATCGTTCAACGTCAAAGAAGTGTAAATCTTACGCAAATTTCTGCAGATTTCAATGCTGGGTCATCAACAAGTGTTAGCATGCGAACCATTCAGCGAAACATCATCGATATGGGCTTTTGGAGCCGAAGACCCAGTCGTGTAATTTTTGGTGACTGCACCATATAAAGGTTTACACTCTCCTGTTCCTCTCAAGACGGACATAGGACTGTTGATGACTGGAAAAATGTTCCCTGTGAAAGTAGCCTGTTATTTAAAAAAAAAAAAAAAAAAAAAAAAAAAAAAAAAAAAAAAAAAAAAAAAAAAAAAAAGCAAAATTTCGGGCAGTTGAGATATGCAAATGTAAGTTCAAACCCTCACTGCTGCTCTAAGTTACTTTATGAGTAGCCACAGTACATGTACAACAGAAATTTATCTACTTGCTCACTCCTTAAGGGAGCAGCCAACGTTTTAACAAACAAAATCAATGTTAAAATAATAAATGAAGAGATAAACATGGGACAGGGAGCATGAAATCATAAAGCAGAGATTTGATACTTTAAAATCATAACCTATTCAGTAAAATAACAAGCGAATAAATGTGGGGAGACCAAATTAAGCACACACCTTGTACAAAAGTGAATTAAAACATAATTACTGCCCATATTAAAATTGTTTCTGCCCTTTCTGAATATGGAGGTAAGGGGGTGGGAATTTTCAAATACACAATGGGTAGCTGAAAGCACATTTATTCATTCATTAATTCAGACACACACATAAAGCTTGGCAGTACATTACAATTGTGGCACACATGAAAGCAGTGGCGAAACGAAGTGTCGGCGGCATCTTGAAGAGATGGTGGGCGTCTTGATCACAAAATTTTAAATTATACTGTGCACTAACGAACTCATGTGTGGGAAGGCAGTGGCATACTATTCTTAAGTACCACATGGTGTGTGACCACAGTGAATTACATAGAATTTACAAAGGAAATTAATTCAGAATAAGTGAATAGAGCACATGTGAGGATTTGTATGGAAGAAAGTTATTATTAATAAAACCATGGCTGAAGGCCGAAGTAATGACCGTTACGAAAGCACGTGGTGCAATTGGTCATACAAGACAGGAAAGATAGAATCAAATCAGAAAATCTGATAAATATTTAGCATGCCTCCCGAGACAGAAATGACCTGAAAATGTTAGTTAAAAACACGAAGGCAACTGAAACATACTAGGTTTACACAAAGGCTGAATGCCACACACGTGTATACTAACTTGAGCAAAACTGGACACACAATCATCACTGGAATGAAAATGCAAATAATAAATCTACACTGAATTTACTCGAGTTCTGTAAATTAAGAGGCACTTCGTCTCTCATAGCGAAAGAATTACTCAAAAGAACTATCAATGAAAACCCAAGACTGCCTGATCAGAAATATATCAAAGTCTTAAAGCATGCCTTCCCCTCAGCATGATTCGACGGAGTAGTTACTTCCTCGGTCATCGGAACCAGAATGAAGAGTGACGACTAAAGACTAAAGCTGTAAGGCCTCTAAGACATCCCCCCGCTATACACCGGATGTAGAGCGCGCTAAAAGCGACGCAGAGTTTGCAGACTAGTGTTTACCAACGTTTGCTACCTGGCCAAGATACTTCCCTCTTCAACCGCTCCCAGAGAGGTCTCTTGTCACCTCTTTCGTCCAAGATTAGGTTGGTACGACACTAAGAATACGGCCAACTCGCCACCTTCCCAAGTAAGCTTGTCTCTGACGAGCCAGCAGGCGCAGGCGCAGACGACAAATGAAGCTATGCGTTCTTAACTACAACAAAAAGAGGTCTAAGGCGAGAGGCGGCGGCTGTAAGCCATTGAGCGGTAGTTAGTCAATATTAAGAGCACACATTCACATACACATGAACACACAAGTTCAATCACCGGATGGAAACATTTATAAATATGGGGCAAACATACATAGACATGGGGCATTGATCGTTAACAACAAGAATAAAATAACACAGATAGATAACACTAATGTTGCAGAAACACTTTAGGTTAATGAATCAATCAAAATGGAACAACCACACAATCAGTGGACGTGTTTCACCTGGTCTAACATGTGTCGTTTCTAATTGTATCGAGCGGATTGAGGTGTACGGGTATGAAAGCAACCTCGTGAATTCATGAACGGCGCATGTCTGGAGGGGACTGTTCAATCTGGTGGAGGCTTTGTAATGGTGTCGTGGGACCCCTGATACGTCCAAATCCGACTAACAGGTGACACCTAAGTATTAATCCAGAATCTGTACAGAGTGCCCGCGAAATCCGTTACACGTCGGTTGTGACCGCGAAGCCATACCCACGAGGCGACGATGTCATAAAAATATCGCGCAAGTTAGTAGTAGTTCTACAAAGGCGTGGACTGTGTTACATGGAATGACATTGGTTCTTTGGAGTAGCTGAAGTGGACTTGTAATGGTTATGCTCCAATATTTTGGAGACCATTCGCAGCCACTCATATCAATTGCCGACATTTATTCCGATTGGTCTGAAGAACGTTATGTACAATTTCAGTGAATGACTTGCCCACCCCGATTGAAATGTTCAAATGTTTGTAGAGCTTATGGGACTCTACTATGGGGCCATCAGTCCCTAAACTTACAAACTACTTATGAACTAGCTAAGACTACAGACGGCACAAATATCCATGCCCGAGGAGAGATTCGAACCCCCGACCGTAGTGGCCGTGCAGACCGTGACTGGAGCACCTCAGTCCCCTCGGCCACCGCGGCCGGCTTTATGGGGCGTACTGCAGAGGCCCCTGGAGTAGATGATGTTCCGTCTGAACTGTTATTAGCGTTACGAGGGCCAGTCATGAAGCAATTGTTCCAAATTGTATACAATATGTACGAGACAGGGGAAATACCCCCGGGTATCAAGAAGAATATAGTGATTCCAATTCCGAAGAAAACAAGTGCAGACGAATGTGAAAATTTGAGAACTACCAGTTTAACAAGTCATTGTTGCAAAATAATAACACAATTCATTTACAAATGGAAAAACAGGTGGGTTCCGACATTGGGGAAGATCGGTTTGGATTTAGGAGAAACGTAGGAACACGCGAGGCAATACTCACTTTGAGACTTATCTTAGAAAATAGGTTAAGGAAAGGCAAACCTACGTTTATAGCATTTGTGGATCTGGAGAAAGCTTTTGAAAATTTTGACTGGGATACAGTCTTTCAAGTTCCGAAGGTGGTAAAAAGTAGGAAGCGAAGAATTATATTGAAGTTGTACAAAATCCATAAAGCAACTATTAGAGTCGAAGGGCATGAAAGGGTCGTAGTGGCTGAGAAGGGAGTAAGACAGGGTAGCGTTTCCCAAATGTTGCTCAATCTGTACATTGAGCAAGCAGTGAAGGAATGCAGGGAGAAATTTGTAGAGGGAATTAAAATCCAAGGAGAGGGAATAAAAACCTTGCGATTTGCTGATGACAGTAATTCTGTCAGAGACAGCAAAGGACCTGGAAGAGCAATTAAATGGAATGCACGGTGTCTTGAAAGGAAAATATAAGATGAACGAAGAGTAAAAACATGGTAATGGAATGCAGTGTCAGCAAATCAGGCGATGCTGAAAGAATTAGTTTGGGTAATGAGCCAATAAAAGTAGTGGATGAGTTTTGTTTTGTGGGTAGCAAGATAACTTCTGATGCCAAACGTGAAGCAGATAATGCAAAATGGCTCTGGTTATAAAAGCGTTTCTGAAGAAGCGAACTTCGTTGACGTCCAATATTACGCTACGTGTTAGGAAGTCCTTACTGAAAGCATTTGTCTGAAGTGTAGAAGTGTATGGGAGTGAAATGTGGATTATGAGTCTAGGCAAAAAGATGATCGAAGCCTTCGAAATCTGGTGGTGCAGACGAATGATGAAGATTAGATGGTTAGTTGATGTAACCAATGAGGAGGTGTTCAACAGAACTGGGGAGAAAAGGAGTTTCTGGCATATCCTGACTAAGAGAAAGTACAGGTTAGTGGGACTCATTCTGAGACATCAAGGAATCGTCAACTTAGCATTAGAAGAAAGTGTGTGGGTTAAAAATCGTAGAGGGAGACCGAGGGACGAATACAGTGAGCAGATTCGAAAGGCTGTTGGTTGCCGTCCGTATTCTCAGATCAAGAAGCTTGCACAGGACAGGGTAGCATGGACAGCTCCATCAAACCAGCTTGCAGACTGAAGACAACAACAACAACAACAACAACAATGCAGGGGATGGTTATCGAGGCAGTATGGTCCAATATACCAGCAGGGGGCTAGTTAGTTGATGCCGATAACCGTGTAGCATTTATGGCCATTAGCCCCTGTCTGTTGCAAGTTTTTTTTTTTTTTTATTTTATTATTTTTTTTTTATTTTTTTTTTTAGCTGACGCTAGCTCAGTGACTAGCGTATTAATAATGACGACTACGACACAACACCCGGTCTCAGAGAGGTGCAAGTCTCCGACCCGTCCCGAAATCGAATCCGGCTGCCCTGCGTGGCAACCCACCATGCCGTCCACTAGTCTATGAAGGCGGACAGCGACTAGTTCCATCCATGCCATACGGAGGTCCGACACCCTATTTGGAGCTATACGACTTTTGTCACGTACCAGTACTGCTCTAACACTTTTGCTGCCAATCACGACAATTGACGGGATATGGAAGTTTCTATAGAATGTCGATCACTTCTTCGTGTTAGTGCTTTTAAACACAAAATCTGCTTTATGTAACATGGAAGGCACTACGCAGACTGAGAATAGGAGTGTCACGCTGCAAGACGAATCTCAGAAAGTGGGGCTTCACAAATGAAGATGAGCTCAGTGACTGTGGCGATGGCGATATGCAGGACCAACAACGCCTTCTGATCTGCAGAAACCTGCCCAACCCCTGCACCATAGACCTACACGCAGCAAATCATGTGCCTATAAAGACAGCAGAATTTTGGAGCTGGCGGTCCATCTAGCAGAAACTAATAGAGTCCTATAGAATTAGTCATCTCTCTTCATATTTGATGTTTCTAGTTTGTAATTTGTTTACTTTAATTGTGTATTTATTGAAGTCCGCATTTTTGGATTGTAATTTGTTCACTGTAATTGTACAATGTAATCGTATATTTATCGAATCTGGTGTCCCTAGATTGTAGTTTGTTTATTATAATTCTATTTGTAATTGGGTGCCTCCTGACAGACGGTTGCCAGGCATCCGCGGATCGCGCGGTACGGCTCCCGGCCGCCGCCACCGCATCCGCCGGCCACGGCAGTGCCCGATTCTCGGACTCTGTTGTGCCACGGGCGCATACACTAAGTTAAAGTCTAGTGTTCGCAAATTTGTTCAAGAGTTGTCAGGCCGCTCTTTCCATAGAGGGACATCATTTTGAACATCTAATATAACTAAAGGTAAGCTTAGGTTACTCAGATGGCAATGCTTTTTAGACTAACTCAGTGTATGCGGCCGCGGCACAATAGAGTCTGAGAATCGGGCGCTGCCGTGGCCGGCGCATGCTGTGGCGGCGGCCGGGAGTAGTACCATGCGATCCGCGGACGCCTGGCAGGCGTCTTTCGTGAAACAACCTGTACATTGATCGAAAGATATGTTTTAGTACTGCACATGTAAAATAAATAAATAAATAACACAAAATCAAGTCTACAGGCAGGCTAGATCTATCTTAAATGCCTTACTTTGAAAATCTGGTGTCTAAAACAGCATATTGATCTTGTAAATTTAATTTCTAAATCGGCCGACTGGTCGCATTCATTGTATGAAACGGGGCAGGGAGGAAGAGGTGTCGCTCTCTCAGTAGGTAAATGAACGGACATGGCTTCACGCTCATTTATGCTGGACGAAATTTTGTCTGAATTTCAGAAAGATTTTATTGATAATGACAGTGAGGACGACGAAATCGACAACTCAGTTGATGATCCAATTTTTGTGCAATAAAAGTTTCGTAAAATTTCTAGTGAGTATTTCGAGATTGATGATTCTTGAAACGATTGTTTTGTACGTTGGTTTCTCAATTTTCTGAACAATTTTTTTATATTTTTTTATCTTTAGATTCATAAAATGAAGGTAGTGATCCAAAAACGAATTTAGAACCGCAAAAGATCCGCAAAATATTCTCCTTGACAGTACTGAGAGGAGACCAAGACAGAGGGGCTGCATAACAACATATCGCAGTGATCCTACAGACACGTGGACTTACACAGACTGCTTGCGGAGTGTAGACGTTTTTAGTGGGATCTGTAGCGTCAGAGTTGTGTGTGAATTAGATGCTGTGTGTTCAGTTTTGTTTTTCTTTTCGTTTCCTGGACAGGGATCTTCTTGCTCATTTCAAGGAGAAGACACAGTGGCGGTTGGTGCTTCAGATAACTGGGGTTTCACTTCTTTGAGTGCCTGATCTTGATAGTGGCGCCGCTCTTTCCCCCCCTCCCCCCTCGGCGTCCAAAGAGATATTTGGTGCACGGCGCTTTACATATATTTTCGTTAGAAGATAGATCTACAGAATGTCATACCTCAGCTTGTTTGCACTTGCTTAACGCGAACTGAGGCGTCAGCCTACCAAGCTTCTTTATTTCACACTTTTGTTCCAAACTTAAAGCTGAGTTCAAATTTTCAGATGTTCAAATGTTTGTAATTCTATCGGACCAAACTGCGTGGTCATCAGTCCGTAGCTTACAAACTACTTAACTACAACCATGCCCCAGGAAGGACTCGAACCTCCACGGCGAGCAACCGCGCGCTCCGCAGCGAGACGCTTTAGACCGCTCGGCTACTCCACCTTGGCTTATAGCTGAGTAATTTGTTTCTGAGATACAGAACATTGTTCACTTTTGTTTGATAATAAACAACAAGAACACATGAATATGCTCATGAACGCTAGAAGACATGACGCTAGAAGTTACTGTTACAAAAATAATCTGTTACGATGAAGAGAAAAGCTTCCTTCGGGGCACATGACACTGTAGGCACCACCTCCTCCTAACCATACTCATGCGCAAAGGCTGCTCTCCCCCACATCTTTTCAAACAGTTAAATATGTTACAACGAGGAATATAAATGTCATTTACCCTCAATATCGTGACGTATTTGCTAAAGCGTCCAAAGATATGTGGCAGATAACAATACAAAAGTCGCTGTTGTTCCTGTATCTGTAAAATACAAGATTGGGCTTGACTTCTTTATTATTAATGATCGTAAGTTCGGAAAGCTTTACAGTGATGCGTTTTTTATTTATAGTTATATTTTACCAAATATGACGCGTTTTTGATGCATCTTCAATGCACCAAATGCAAATATGAAGGACAGATGTTGCCTTAATGGAGGATTTGCCTATGCGCAAGGTGAGGTGCGCAATAGCTCCATTCACCTTGCTTTGGGACCACTCTTGCGTAACCGCCAGAACTCGAGTAGCCAGGAGCTGGCGCCTCTACCAGCTCCAACGCCAATGTTAAAAGCGGCGTTTCCCCTCGTTCCTTCCTGCTGCGGGAGTGCACATATACTGCCTCCAAGGGGTTCAGAAGAGAGTTTGAACCTCAGCCGCGCATGCACATTGCAACGCTGTGGTCCCTGCCACTGAGGCCGCTCTACGACTCGTATACGTGCCGTCTCAAAGACGTAAAACGTTTCTCATGCGATAAAAATACCTTGAATGTGAATGTAGAATGATCTAATAGAAGAAGGAGACGATGACAAAGTTTGAAAACACTTTTTATTTATGAAACTTTCTGGCAGATTGAAATTGTGTGCCGAAACCGAGACTCGAACCTGGGACCTTTGCCTTTCTTGGGCAAGCGTTCCACCGACTGAGCTATTCCGACACGCCTCACAGCTTTACTTTCACCAGTACCTCGCCTCCTAATTTCCAAACTTCATAGAAGCTCTCCTGCGAAACTTGCAAGACTAGCACTCCTGGGAGAAAGGATATGGTGGAGACATGGCTAAGCCACAGCCTAAGGGATGTTTCCAGAATTTTAATCTGCCAGGAAGTTTCATATCAGCGCACACTCCGCTGCAGAGTGAAAGTTTCATTCTGGAAACATCCCTTAGGCTGTGGCTAAGCCATGACTCCACCAAATCTATTCTTCCAGGAGTGCTAGTCTTGCAAGGTTCGCAGGAGAACTTTTGTGAAGTTTGGAATGTGGGAGGCGAGGTACTGGCAGAATTGAGGTTGTGGGGTGGTGCCGTGAGTCGTGTCGGCATAATTCAGTCGGTAGAGCGCTTGCTCGCAAAAGGCTAAGGTCCAGGTTCGAGTCCCGGTCCGACGCACAATTTTAATCTGCCGGGAAGTTTCATATCAGCGCACACTCCGCTGTAGAGTGAAAGTTTTATTCTGGATTTTTTATTTAATTTATTTATTTACTTTTTTTTTCACGACGAGCTTTTTCCGGGGGTTCACTGAACCGGTGAACACATAGGACGCGTCGCTACTGGCCAGACAGAAGATAAGGAAACCGAGTGCATCTGGGCTTAGTCCTGAATGCAGAATATTTGTAATTTTAAGGTATGGAATAGTTTACATGGCCGGCTGAGAATACTTGCCCTGGTCTCACGTGTGTTGCCGGCCGCGGTGGCCGAGGGGACTGAGGCGCTTCAGTCACGGTCTGCACGGCCACTACGGTCGGGGGTTCGAATCCCCCCTCGGGCATGGATATTTGTGCCGTCCTTAGCCTTAGCTAGTTCATAAGTAGTTTGTAAGTTTAGGGACTGATGACCCCGTAGTTCCCATAAGCTTTAGAAACATTTGATTTGATCTCGTGTGTTTTCAGATGTGGGTATTTACTAAAAGCTTATATATTTGTTGTATTGCTGTGGTGTCCTTTCGGGCGTCCGAAAGAACAGACACCACACCAATACAATAAGTATTTACACGCGACGACGGCGTTAGGTTCAGTTATTTCACCGCAGATGCGGTCATACGTCCGACCTCGCACGGGAATCCGTAATGGCGAGTGTAAGAGGGCATGGACAATAGGGGCGCTACAAACATAGCATTCGACCTGTGAGAATTTGAGACGGACGGGAGGTGAGCACGGGAAGCCAAGCGGTTAAGGCGACCGCGGGTCCGAGGCGGGAGACCCTGGTTCGATGCCCGGTCGGGCTCACATTTTCACTTGTCGCCATTGCTTGATATCAGTGCCCAAATGCGGCCACTGTCAATCCTATCCTTCTTCCTTCCCTTCCTTTAACTATCATCTGCAGAAGCTTATATGCTAACTTGCGTGTACAGCCCCTGTAAGAAGCACTGCGAAAGACCTGGTGGAAGGGCGTGGCAGCATGCCATCGACGTGGCCAGCGTACCTCGTGACATTCTAACCTCTTGACACCGCTGGACGCCCGAAGACATTTTATTCAGTGTTGCCGCCGAGAAGGTCTGATTTCTTACTTGAGATATACGCCACGTCGTTCCAACAACAGTGTTCCCAGCCGGCGGACCGTCCCTGCGTGCAACACATCCAGCCGACCCCGCTTTATATCGGTGCTGGGGCGGTGTTGAGACCATTGTAGGTGATGGAGTTGTCGGGAGCACATCTGTCGGGGCGCCGCCCTCCTCGCCTGTAGCGGCTGCAGCGCCAGGTGCCACGGTTTCCGGACCATCCCTCGGCTGCAGCGCGCTTGTGTGCAGGCCGCCCCCGGCGGAACGTTAGCTGCCAGTCAGAGCGGCAGCCCGCTATTACGGAGATGGCTGCATCCTGTGCCGCTATTCAGGCCGCGGCGGGCGATAGCTCGCGAAACCCGTTCGCTTCCGGGGTAACCGGGCGGGAGTACAGTGGGCGCGGCCACAAAGGCCAGCCGGCCCGTGCCGCCCCCCGCGGGCGAGCAAACGCCTCGCGCCACGCCCCCTGGCCACGCTCTACCTCACCGTGGGGTGCCACGAGGATCGCAAGCGAGACTGCGCGCTCCGCCAACCGGCGCGTACGACCGCGTCACGAAGGGTGAACTTGCTTTGTCGAAACCGTTTTAGGGCTTTACATATTACCACCTTCTGTGCCGGCCGCGGTGGCCGAAGGGACTGAGGCGCTCCAGTTAAAAGCTGTGTGTGTGTTGTGGATGTTGAACCTATCGTTAAATCAGACAACAAATTGTTCATTAACACAGCAATTTGGTTTAATTATGACCCTGATATTGATGTATATACTATTAAATAAGAAACAGTGCATTAAACTGATTATGTGCGCAACGGATATTTTAAACACAAAACAACTGTGACAAGTCACCATTTGAAACAGACACTGACTGTACTCAAAAATTTTGACTGCCAGAAAGATATTAAAAAACCACAAACCAGTTTCTTAATGCTTGACTGAGAGAATTTTATGCAGATCAGTTTCTGATTATTGAAATTTAGTATCATAATCAATTAACTATCATTTACTATGGCACCAATAACGAAATCTGTTCAGCAATATTATCAAAATCAATACTGCACTTTAAATCCACTAATAACTAATTACCAAATGAAGGAAGTAGGTTAATTTTCTAACTACGTAAATGAAACAGTGAAGAAAGGTCAACTTTGTTACTTATTATTAATAATCAGCATTACATTACCTACATAATACAACTTCTGACTTGCTGGCAAAGCAGCCTCTGCTCTACATTGGAGCCATACACACAACTCAACCGCTCTCCAAGCGAGCTAAACCACAAGTGTTACTCTGTCTCAGCGCGAGCTGCAATGCTATGCAATACATGATCTTTGCCAAAGATGAAACTTCACAGAGTTAAGTACACATATCGATACATTCAGTAGAAGCTATATTATACATTTTCTTGCAAGCAAGTTACTCGATACAAAACAGGAGGCACAATATTGGACATTTTCTTACAAAAATAATTTTTTATGGACACGTTTCACAGTCACGGTCTGCACGGCCACTATGGTCGGGGGTTCGAATCCCCCCTCGGGCATGGATATTTGTGCCGTCATTAGTCTTAGGTAGTTCATAAGTAGTTTCTAAGCTTAGGGACTGATTACCCCGTAGTTAAGTCCCATAAGTTCTACAAACATTTGAACCACCTTCTGTGACTTGATGGTCAAGCAATTCAGATACAAGAATAAATAAAGAAATAAATAAAAGTCAATAAATAGAAAAGCAACTACCAAAGTCTATAGGCCTACTAATAATACTAATTTTCATGGGTTTTTCACAAGAAGTTGGACGGAAGTTTGGGTCAACACGTAAGTGTGTTGTTGTTGTGGTCTTTAGTCCGGAGATGGTTTGATGCAGCTCTCCACAATACTCTATCCTGAGCAAGACTCTTCATCTCCACATAAGAACGGCAACCTACATCTGTCTGAATCTTCTTACTGTATCCATCTCTTGGTCTTCCTCTGCGGATTTTACCCCACACGCTTCCCTCCAACGCTAAATTCACAATTCCTTGATGTCTAAGAATGTGCCCTACCAATCTATTCCTTCTTTTGGTCAAGGTATGCCAGAAATTTCTTTTCTTCCCAATTCTGTTCAGCCGGCCGCGGTGGCCGAGGAGACTAAGGCGCTCCAGTCACGGTCTGCACGGCCACTACGGTCGGGGGTTCGAATCCCCCCTCGGCCAAGGATATTTGTGCCGTCCTAGTTCGTAAGTGTTACATAAGTACTTTGTAAGTTTAGGGAGTGGTGACCCCGAAGTTAAGTCCCATAGACTATACAAACATTTGAACATTTGAATTCTGTTCAGTACCTCCTCATTAGTTACGCGATCCACCCACCTAATCTTCAGCATTCTACTGTAGCACCATATTTCAAAAGCCTCAGTCCTCTTCCTGTCCGCACTGTTTATCGTCCATATCTCACTCCCATCCATACAAGGCAACACTCCATACAAATGCCTTCAGAAAGGTCTTCCTTAGGTTTAAATCAATATTCGATGTTAACAAATTTCTCTTTTTCATTCTGCATTTTACATCCTCTGTACTGCGACCATCATTTGTTATTTTACTGCCCAAGTAACAAAACTCATCTACCTCCTTTATTGCTTCGTTACCCAATCTAATTCCTTCAGCATCACCTTATTTTCTTAGACTGCACTCAATTACCCTAGTTTTGCTGTTGTTAATGTTCGTCTTATATGCACCTTTTAGCACACTGTTCATTCCGTTGAATTGCTCTTCTAGGTCCTGTGCTGTATCTAACAGAATTATTATGTCGTCGGCAAAACGCAATGTTTTTAATTCTTCCCCCTGAACTTTAATTCCTTCACCAAATTTCTCCTTATCAGGCTTGATTCCATGTTGGAAATGCTGCTCCACGACTGTATTTGATTTGTGGTAATTATTTCACCAATCAGTCGTAAAAAATATAAATTTTTATTAGTTTGCAAATCCAGATTTCGACCACTGTAAGTATTTTAATTGGTTTTAAGCATTGATAATGACCTCACAGTGGTCGAAATCTAGATTTGCAAACAAATAAAAATTTATATTTTTTACGACTGATTGTTGAAATAACTACCACAAATTTCTCCTTGCTTTCCTTTATAGCTTGCTCAATGTACAAATTGAATAACATTGGAGAAAGGCTATAACCCTGTCTTACTCCCTTTCCAACCACTGCATCCCTTTCATGCTCTTCAACTCTGACAACCGCTGTCTGGCTTTTCTACAAGTTGTAAATAACCTCACGCTCCCTATATTTTACTCTTGCTTGCTTCAGAATTTGAAAGAGTTTATTCCAATCAACATTGTTAAAAGCCTTCTCAAAAGCTAGAAATGTAGGTTTGCCTTTTCTTAATCAACCTTCTAGGATAAGCCGTAAAGTGAGTATTGCCTCCCGTGTTCGTACATTTCTCCTGAACCCAAACTGATCTTCCCCAAGGTCGGCATCTACCAGGTTTTCCATCCTTCTGTAAATAAACACGT
The DNA here is from genome assembly GCA_026315105.1 of Locusta migratoria. Taxonomy (NCBI): domain Eukaryota; kingdom Metazoa; phylum Arthropoda; class Insecta; order Orthoptera; family Acrididae; genus Locusta; species Locusta migratoria. Next base: position 176,519,337 of record CM048744.1, on the reverse strand, counting down.
AAGTATGATTTGATAAAAATCGGATCGCAAACTCTATCTTTGTATTTCTCTATGTATTCATAAACCATTCATTCGATTGAAATGAAAATTTGGTGAACTGTACACAGTACGGCCGCCAAGGTCCCTGACAAAAGAAAAAAAAAAAAAAAAAAAAAAAAAAAAGTAACCAGCACGACACATAGCTCAGGAGACGGAAAACCAGTATTAAGCAAAGAGGGGAAAGCTGAACTGTGGAAGTAATATAGAGAGGGTCTATACAAAGAAAATAAACTTGAAGACAGTATTCTAGAAATGGAAGACGAAGTGGAGGAAGATGAAATAGGATATATGATACTGCGAGAAGAATTTGACAGAGCGCAGAAGGACTTGAGTCGAAACGAGGCCGCTGGAGTAGATGATATTCCGTCTGAACTGCTGATGTCGTTAGGAGAGCCAGTCCTGAAAAAATTGTATCACATGGTATGCAAATGAAACACCCAGAAGATGGCCACTTGCAATAGTGGCCGAAACGTCGGTGAAGTGTTTGATATTTTGACGATGCGGTCCAAAACCCAGAAGAGTTTTATATACTAAGACAGGGTTGTTCAATCTGTACATTGAGCAGGCAGTGAAGGAATGGAAGGAGAAATTTGGAGAGGGCATTAAAGTGCAGGGAGAAAAAATAAAAACTTCGCGGTTTGCCGATGACATAGTAATTTTGTCAGAGACCGCAAAAGATCTCCAAGAGCAATTGAACGGAATGGAAAGTGTCTTGCAAGGAAGATATAAGATAAACATTATCAAGAGTACAACGAAGGTAGTGGAATGCAATGTCAGAAAATCAGGCGATGCTGAAGGAATTAGATCAGGTAATGAGAAAATAAAAGTAGTAGATGAATTTTGTTATTTGGGTAGCAAGATCATATCTGATGGCCGAAGTAAGTAATATATAAAATGCAGAATGGCTATGGGAAGAACATCATTTCTATAGTAGCGAAACTTGTTAACATCCAATATTAATTAAAATGTTAGGAAGTCCTTTCTGAAAGCATTTGTCTGGAGTGTAGCATTGTATGGCAGTGAATCGTTGACGATAAGGTGTTCTGATAAAAAGATGATAAAAGCTTTTGAAATGTGGTGCTACAGACGAATAATGAAAATTAGATGGGTAGATCACGTAACTAATGAGGAGGTGCTTAACCGAAGAGGAGTTTGTGGCATATCCTGACTAAGAAAAGCGATAGATTGGTGGGACACATTCTGAGACATCAAAAAATTGTCAACTTAGCATTAGAAGAAAGCGTGTGGAGTAAAAATCGCAGAGGGAGACCGAGGGACGAATATAGTTAGATTCAAAAGGATGTAGGTTGTCGAACGTATTCTCAGATGACGAGACTTGCACAGGACAGCGTAGCGTGGAGAATTGCATCAAACCAGTCTGCGGACTGAAAGCCACAACAACAAATAATGAGAGGCCACCCCGTGAGAATACCCAGATTAATGCGTCAGTTATTGGAAAATAACATGAAACAAAGTTTGCATGTAATTTCGGACGTTTATGAAGCGTTTTATAACCCCCCCCTCCCCCCCCCCCCCCACCACCACACACACCCATAAAGTGATGAAACGAAAAAAAGTCTACCGCTCACAACAGTTTCGGTGTAGATGCCGTGAAACTGTCGCATCAGGCATGACCTTGTAATCAATATAATTGCAAAAACCTGCCATACAATGCGACGAGACTTTTTTCACATACTGTATGAGAATGACAGTACTTAGCGACTTGCAACCAACTTTAAACATAATTTCAAACCTTTATTGAATTTTTTTCTCGCTGACAACCATAGCAAAGTTAGGAAAGGAATAAAGTTTCTTGCTTAATACTTTTCTGCTGTTCATGGACTAAAACTAAGGCATTCGGTATGACGTACTGTTTATAATTGCTACACTACAAATTCTAGCCGTTGGAAATTTTTACCATCAGCATACACACATATATCTGAAATGGGACTTAACTACGGGGTCATCAGTCCCTAAACTTACAAACTACTTATCAACTACCTTATAGTAAAGATGACACAAATATCTATGCCCGAGGGGGGATTCGAACCCCCGACTGCATTGGCCGTGCAGACCCTGACTGTAGCGCCTCAGTCCCCTCGGCCACCGCGGCCGGCAATTACTTCTTTACTACTAATTATATTCGCAACATACAGAACTTATACAAATATATACCTGAAAAATTATTCAATTAACTCAATAAATATGAGATCGTGTGAATTTTAAATGTCATTTGTATTTTGATTGCTATCTTTCTTTGTTTGAATACTGCAAGTATAATTTTGTACGTAATGCAAGACAGCATTATTTCGTATATATTCTCCGATAAATATAACATGTCTTTAGAAAAAAGACATGGACAGGTAGAAGGGAAGGATAGGAGAAGAACTAACTCAAGGCAGAATTAAATAAGTAACTACCCGGGCAACGCCTGGTTTTTAGCTAGTTAAAAATAAAAATAAAAGTACTTTCAACTATTTTCAGTAACTGTCGTCTCTGTCTCTTCATTTATTAGAAACCTCTTATCTCTAGAAACTACTTCACATATTTGCATGACATTTTCACAGGAAACTTAACGTACACTGGCTGAATTACATATGTTATTGGCCTTGATAACTCACTCTAACCTAAATCAGTTGATGGAAGGTATCTTGGGGAATGGTGGCCCATTCTTCATTGAATGCTGCGCCGCGGTGGAGTGGCCGAGCACATTGAGGCGCTATGCTCGGATGCGCGAGGCCGTTCCCCGTCGGGGGCTCGAATCCTCCCTCTGGCATGGACCTTTCTGTAGTCTTTAGTATTAGTTCATAAGTGGTTTGTAAGTTTAGGGACTGATGATTCCGCAGTTGGGTCACATAAACTTGACTAACGTTTGAACATAAAATGGGGCACTGAGGAGAGGTATCGATGTAGGTCGGTGAGACCTGGCACAAACTTGGATTTCCAAAATATCCCAAAGGATCCAAGTCACGATTCTGTACAGGCCAGTCCACTAAAGGGATGTTATTGTCGTGTAACCATTCTGCCACACGCAGCGCATTATGAAACGTGCTCAAGCGTGTTGAAAGATGAAACCTCCATCTCTGAATTGCTATTCAATAATGTGAAGCACGAAGGCGTTTAAAACATCAGTGCAGGCCTGTGTTGTGATAGTGCCACGATAAACAACAAGGGGTGCAAGCCGCCTCCTTGCAAAGCCCTCCAGCACTCCAGAATTTTACTGTTAGCACTATATACGGTGGCAGATGACGTTCACCACCAATTAATTAGTCATGCCCACACCTTGTCATTGGATCGCCACACTGTGTACCATGATGCGACATTCCACACCACGTTTTTCCACTGTTCACTCGTCCAGAGTTTACGCTTTTTTCACCACGCGAGGCGTCGTTTGGCATTGACCTGCGTGATGTGTGGCTTATGGGCAGCCGCTCGACCATGAAATCCAAGTTTTCTCACCTCCCGCGTATCATAGTATTAGTAGTGGCTCCTGATGCACTTTGCAATTCCTGTATGATGGTCTGGATAGATGCTTGTCTACTACACTGTACGACCATCTTCAACGTCGGCGGTCTTTCTCAGTCAACAGACGAGGTCGGCCTGTATGCTTTCGTGCTGTACGCGTCCCTTCACTTTTCCACTTCACTATCGCATCCGAAACCGTGGACCTATGGATGTTTAGGAGTGTAGAAATCTCGATACAGACTTCTGACACAAATGACATCCAGTCACGTGACCATGTTAGAAGTCCGTATGAACGTATCTCCGGGAAAAACATATAGGGTGAGATTCGCTTGAGTTTCCGGACATGCTAAGTGCGCACTTCATTTATTTCAAACATCTTCGCTTCGCATTATCTCAGGATGTAATTGATTTCTTTCGATGCGACGACCAACACCATTCAGTTTCTTATTGTTTATGCTATTGATTGCAACAGAAATAATACGCGGAATATATTTGAAAATTAGTTTGTGTTGAAAATAATATTTGTTCATCTTTTAGACTGTCTCATAGTATTTATTTTCATAAGACCCTGCCATACTTTCATGTCCATAAATGTCGTTCTTAAATATCTATGGTTGTTCCAGAGATATTTGGGGTGAAAAGTTCAATGGGACACTGTGTTAGCTTCGTTTCATAAAAATCTTTTCGCTGTAAAAACATGGTTTAATTTATTTTTATCTCCGACTGTCTGTCTGTGTCTCTTTGTGAACTACAAAGTTTGTGTTGAAAATAATATTTGTTCATCTTTTAGACTGTCTCATAGTATTTATTTTCATAAGACCCTGCCATACTTTCATGTCCATGAATGTCTTTCTTAAATATCTATGGTTGTTCCAGAGATATTTGCGGTGAAAAGTTCAATGGGACACTGTGTTGGCTTCGTTTCATAAAAATCTTTTCACTGTAAAAACATGGCTTAATTTATTTTTATCTCCGACTGTCTGTCTGTGTCTCTTTGTGAACTACAATCCACAAAATTAATAGACGCGTTTTCATGGTATTTCTACAGGTACCTTGAGCGTATCACGCGGTTAAATAAAGACAACATTTCATTTAAAGCTGATAAGAAAAAGTAAAGATATAATTTAAACGTTTGTCTAAAAGCAATCTGTGTGTGTACCTGTACAGACTAATCTCGAAAAGTACTACATGGACATTCGTGGGATTTCATAGGTAAACTGAGAGTAGTTTGGGGCAACTTATAGGCTTTATTCCATCAAAATCGTATCAGGGGAAGAAAAGATATCGTAATTTTAGGTTTTAGGTGTATGATATGCTTAAAATTACGGCGTGGTAGAGGCGCTGTTAGTTTCGTAGACTCACTTGTCATCACCAGTGATATCTGAAGAACATCTCTGTTATGTGCGGGATCCAAAAGCTCTTCACGATGCGTTCCAAGATGCTGTGTCAGGATCTCATGACATGATCCAACTGAAACGTTACATTCTTCTTCAACCTCTCGGGCAGTCAGTCTTCGATTGGCACACACAATTTCGTTGGCGTTTCCAACATGAATTTCGTCGTTAGACGTCGAAGAGCGTCCTGAACGAAGGTCATGTTTATCTTCCGTTCCGCCATTTTTAAACCACTTAAATGTTCAAATGTTTGTTAAGATGAGGGACTTAACTGCGTGGCCACCAATCCCTAAACTTACAAACCACTTATGAACTATGTGGCATCTAAGGCTTTCCCGGCGTAGTAAATCTTGGTAGTCCTTCCGGGTATGCTGCCGGATACTAAGAACAAACTGGTCCTGATATTTCGGCAATCTAACTGTCCGTCATCCTCAGGAACGCTGCTGCTGCTGAGTCCCGTCGAGTACTGAGGGTAGAGCAGTACTCTCCGTCCTATATAGGCGTCGCGCGTGTGTGCGGCGCGTGCGCCGCCTTCCAAGGCTGCTACGTACTGGACGTGTACTAGTGGCGCCGCCCCTAGTGGGTCATCGGTGTAACTATATATCGATTATGGTTGATCAAAAACTGGCGCTGGCTTCGTCACAGAACGTTGCAATTTGATGTTTTTCAAAAGCGGGTTCCACGATCTGCTCAGTGGAAAACCCTTGTCTCGGTTAATCAGATTGTCCGCCAATCTAATTTCAATTGCTTCTTTGTAGACACTGTCCCATGAACCGAAGATGTTAGCAATTTTGAGGGTCTCGTCAAATTCCATCTTGAGTCCCTCAGTTAAACAATTTTCTGCCACAGCAGTCTCATGTGGCGACAATATTCCACGCATCTATCTTTGACAGTGCGGACAGATCGACCGATGTACGCCTTGCCGCATTGGCAAGACATTCTATAAACACCCGGCTTCCTAAGACCTAGGTCATCTTTTACAGAGCCAAGCAGTGCCCTAATTTTGCTGGGAGGGCGAAAAACACTCTTGATATTCAAGTTTTTAAAAGTCTTCCAACTATGAAAGAGACGCTTCCAGCATATGGAATGAACGCCACCGTTTTATATTCCCCTTTGGCGATGGTCCAAACTCCATGGCCCGATGATATTGTTGTTAGAATAACCATTTTCTTTAAAGACGGTATTCAGATGTTCAAGTTTAGTTGTTAAACTATCTGCATCTGAGATGGCATATGCCGTACGAACCAGGGTTTTAATGACACCGTTGCGTTGGAATGGTGGATGGCAGCTCTTGGCATGCAAATACCGATCGGTATGTGTTGGTTTTCTATAAACCGTGTGTCCCAGGTTGCCATAATGTATTTTATAAACCATTACGTCCAAAAATGGGAGCTTCACATCCCTTTCTATCTCCATAGTAAATTTAATACTAGGATGAAAGCAGTTGAAGTGGTCCAAAAATCGGTCAAGCGTATCACGTTTATTCTTAGTATGCGGCAGCATACCCGGAAGGACTAACAATACTTATGAACTACCTTATACTAACGACGAAACAAACATCCATGCCCGAGGGAGGATTCGATCCCCCGACGGTAGCGGCCGTGCAGACTGTGACGGGCGCGCCGCAGACTGCTCGGCCACCGCGGCCGGCATTTTTAAACCGCGTGAACCATTCATAACAGCGAGTATGGTTTAATCACTCAGCACCGTAGGCTTCATGTATCATTTGCTGTGTCTCTTATACACGTTTTCTTGGGTTTGACTCCAATTTAATACTCACAAATTGCTCGTCTAACTGTGCGGTCTCCAAATTCGCAAACTGTGCTATTCAAAGTTCTACTCAATACAGCACTGAACAATAGTTAAGAGACACAAATTAATGAAACTTCCGGCGATTGTATTCCTACTTTCAAACAACTGTGTGCAGTAATGCTAATTACATTTCGCTCCAACTCTACTTTGGCAAGAAATTACAAATATTCCGTAATTTTTTGAACAGATCTCATATTAACTTAGTGAATAAATATTCAACATTTCAGCAACAACATCCATAATTCGAAGTACCTGTGAGCAATTTATGGAGAGAACGTTTGGTTGTAATTGAGAGCTATACTTCTGCAGTAAGTCTTTACGCAACACAGCAGCTTGTTAAAATCTAGGGATTACAATAGTTCTGACTTATCTATTTTGTACGTCGTTAGTGTACGTTATCTTCATAATTCGTAACTGTACAAATACAATCGTTTCAGCGGCTGCCATTAATGCAGTGTTTTGCCTCCGTCTACCATGCCCACTTGTTTCCCCTAGTATAATCTCTTGCCTCATCCCATTAAGTCCATTTTCCAGTCCCATAGTTTTGAACTGTATATATTCGTTTCAAATACCGACAATGTGGACTGCATTCTCAACGTTTACAGATGCCTCGATTTTCCTTTACTTTGCGCACGAAACATAAGACCTGAATTCGTTCACGGGCTAGTTTGTCGATTCTAATCTTTGTGCCGCACCACGTCACGTTTTCTTCGTGCTGAGCAATGCGCCAGAGATATTAAATCACGGACCGGATACGGTGTTTTCAACCATTTGCCTTCCGTACACAGTACACGAGATCGAGAACCATTTCAACCGTGCCCCCACGCTCTGTGGCTACGTTCGTGGTATGTGGCAAGGCTTCCAACGTCGCAGTTGCTTCGCACTCCATAATACGGACTGCTCGCCCTTGACATTTCGTATTTAGATTTAATCGCGAGTATAAGCGTGTGGCTTCCATTTCGTGCCAACCCTTCATCAGTCTATCTACAGCGTTATAAAATGCTAGCCACTGCGGAACAGATTAAATCAGCGTGTTTCGAAAGTGCTCGTGGGTGTCAGGGTACGTAATGGATACAATAACCAATATGCGTTACGAAACGTAGATTTGTTGATACAGCTACCAGTTTTCAATGTAGAGTCGTGATTCACCGTTCATACAAAAGATCTGATACCTATACTTTTGTTTGAAAGGTGACATGTTCCTCTCTGTAATGCGAAAGTAGACAGACCAGCAAAACGCAACATAGCATGAACATTCCTAATGACTCGGCGCTTTAGCTAAAGACGCAATTAATACTTACTGCAATGAGCTTAAATTGCAGACAATATAGCAGCTGCATTCAGATGTGCAGCTGGTCGCACTTTGGCGAATTAATTACGATAAAACGAAATTATTGACACCTGGAGGCTCCTTAATTCATCTTAATCTTCACCCATTAAAATTAAACATTCCACTGTGACGCTATATATATTTCACTCCCAGGCACTGCTGCAGACTCATGGTTGTCAAAACCGACTCCAAGATTCTCCCTAGTTTGACATAAAAATCCTACTTCCCTCTCTCCCCCAAATCGTAACAACCCCTCACGCCCTGAAAGATAAAAAGTTTTATCTGAAGATTGACTTTATATCGCACAATTATAAAGAAAAGTATACTTGAATCTTTTCTTTTATCTATTGCCGACATCCCGCATTATGGGGACTGCAAGGTTACCATAGATTTAACGGTGTTAATAACAATGGAACTTCAACATTGATTCGTAAGCTACGGTGTCGAAAAGACTAGCCACTAAAACGAAAATTCCATAAGCATCATTCACGAAACGCCGTTTTCTGAGTAGGTATTTATTGTAAAGGGTCTTTGACAGATCTTCCAATGCTTCGGATTTGGGAAAACCATTCATCACCTATTAAGGAATGAATCACAGGGGTGGTTGTAACCGGCAATAGCTTCGGATGCAGAATACTTTTTCCCAATATAAATTCGCGAAAATTCAGTTTAAAAAAATAGTGCTGTCATTACTGCCAACATCAAGTACCACAAGGCTGCAATTGTGATCAACAACTATTATTGTAAGCAATACAACTGGATTTTTTAAATACTTCAAGCCACCATGGAAAAAGAAAGGAAATTTTTGAAAAAAAATATGATTACTGAAACTGAGAATCTTTTCAGTGACAAGGCTGTGAAGCTGTTACAATGAATTGTATATTTTGAAAGTAAAACATTTTAAAAATTTAATGACAGAAACTGTAAAACACTTCGTTTGATGTTTACACTTACAAAAGTTCCGCTGCTAGTGCAGACTTGCGTTCTTCTAAATACGTAAATCAAAACATTTATCGTCTGACTTTTCTTCTTTTATCTGAAAGGCCGACATCTTCTGTGAAAGAGTAAAGACACATGCTGAATCAGTGCCGTTCAAGAGCGTTTCCACCTACAGTCTAGAAAGAATAGTCATTTAGCAGAATGAATAGGATGAAGAAAAATTTGAGAAATATGATGAGTCAGGATACGCTTCAAGGTTAAATGAATGTTTACTGGTTGTAAGTATTAAAATTTTAAATGATGATGTAAAGGCACTTTAAAAATTCAAAAGAATTAATACTCGCTCTAAATACCATTTCAAGTAGGTGACCTTGGCTATAGACTGGGAGGAACAACACAGTTAGGCACCTGGTACATTCCAGTTTCCGTGCCATTTATTCAGTGCCCCTTAGTAAGCTATAAAAACGGTGCTGCGGCGGGAGAGTGGCCGAGCGTTCCAAGGCGCCTTGATGCGGAACGCGCGGTTGTTCACAGTCCGAGATTCGAGTCTTCCCTCGGGCATGCGTGTGTGATTGTGTGTGTGTGTGTGTGTGTGTATGTGTGTGTTTATCCTTAGGTTAGTATAAGTAGATTGTAAGCCAAGGGACAGATAATAAACATTTGAACGTTTTTAACAACGGTGATACTTGACTCCCTATTATGTAGACACTATCTATATATATCCCATTCCTTTAAGCAATATCCTGTTTCTCCGTATCCCACCTCGATAGGATCTGGACAGATTTTCATATTAAACTGAAAAGCCTAATTATTTTCGTCCGTCTCCATATTTCAGGGGTTAATATTTCTAAGTCTCATACGGAAAATAAGGGCTGAATTCCCCATTTTGTTGTGACCTTCTGGAAAGCGACTGTTTTGGAGTAATTCTCCAAGCTAGTCTATCCTGTTCAGCTTTCTTTGTATAGCAACTGCAGCATGTATTCATTTGATTCTACTTATTGTAGTCATGTTTTGTATCACAATTTTTATCTTCACACTCTACCTCTCGCACGACGACATTCGGTGTGCGTAGTGGTATTAAATTATCGCAGCAGAAAATATTTGTCATTACTGCTCACGCGTCCGTCAGTTACCACTTTTGTATTACTGATGTAAATGTCTCTTTATTCTTCTTTATTATTTCTCAGCACAACCTACTATACTACACTACTACTCGCTTAAAAACGCTGAAGATATTAGAGAGATTGGAGCTCACTCTAAAAACGAGATATACGAGCAATCAGATTCCAGGAAACATTCTTGATTTCAACAGGAAAAGAGGGAAATGTTTGTGGCACAGAAACAGATAAGAAAGCGAGGCAATATTGAAAGTTTCATGTCCATAGCTCATTAGAATATCAGTTTAAAATTAACTGAAAAATTTGTACCGGATCAAAGAAATGAAGAACTCCCCGATACACACCAGACAAGAAAAAGAAAGTTCATATTGAATTTTCATCCATTCCTGAGCATGTTGAAGTTTCAAGTCTCTAGCTCATCGGATGGTAAGTTTGAAATCAGTTTTAAAATTTGTACCGATTAGACAAAGCAACCTTCGTCACACATACCAGACACGAAAAAAATAAAAATAAATAAATAAAATAAAAATAAACTTCAAATATTTATAGAGCTTATGGGACTTAACTATGGGACCATCAGTCCCCAAACTTACAAACTACTTATGGATTAGCTAATACTAAGGACGGCACAAATATCCATACACCAGGGGGGATTCGAACCCCCGACGGTAGTGGCTGTGAAGAACGTGAATGGCGCACCGCAGACCGCTCGGCCACCGCGGCGACACGAAAACGAGCTGATCTTGAATTGCCATTCAGTTTTGATCTGTGTTGAAAGTTCAATGTCTCTCTAGCTTATTAGGAAGTTAATTTACAATCACTTGCAAAATATACCGAACATATGAACAGACTAAAAGCTAGTCCAATATAAAGGCGTTATAATAGTAGTTAAGCTGATGAAATTGCTCTCCATGTATCTCACAGCAACCAGGTTTGGAGAGAAAGCAAAGGTGCGAATGCCACAAAAAAAGGAGACTCATTCAGCATCCCAGCATTTTGAATTTTCCCAGCATGTTCTCAACTATGTCGATGGGCTGAGATTGATTCCCATGGAGATTTTGACCACACAGCAGCCTCGTTCCACTGTGTCCATTGATTGAAGGAAACCTTCATCCAGGTTTAGTTTCCCATCATCGAGACCTATGAACAAGCCCGCCCTCCTTCAAATTAGAATCTAAATGGTTAGATAACTTGAAACTTATATATATCAAAACGTTCTCACACTTACGTAATGTCACACTTAAGTAATGGCGGAGGGTAACTTGCAATAGCCTTCAACACCTTTTGGTAACTCACCATGAAATTTGGCAGGTATGTGTAATTTTTCAAAAAGATTGGGGTGGAGGATATGAAGAGGGGAAGGAGGAGACGCACAGGACAGGGGCAGCAGGAGATCGGCAGCGATATGAAGGGAGGATAAAGATGACGATAGGACGGAAAAGGAGATGAGTAGAGCGATGTATATTAGATGTACAGTTATAGGGGGAAGAAGAGGAGATTTACAAAAAGAGGAGGGAGGAACAGACGGACCAAAAGAGAGGTGAGGAAAAGGAGATTAGGCTGCAATATCCAATTCCCATACGTATTATAAATGTGAATCATCATTACGTAGTGCAAAGCTTTCCAAACTTTTCCCGGTGGCGACACCCCTCTAATACAAACAGTTCCACGCGACGCCCTTTCGCTGATAAAAATAACAGAAATTCATTGTAACGAATGATACTTTAAAATTACTCAAATATATTCGACTACGACACAATAGTATATGTACGATATATTGGAAATCATTTTTTTAACTCATAAGGACGAAATACATAAAAATGCACTTACATTCGAAAAAAAGTTTTTGTGACTTTGCATTTTTTTGTTATGTTATCAAACCTTCAGAAACCTTCAGTCTCTTAAAGAAAGGCTTTAGAGGTTCAGAGATTCCTGTTGGTTGCGGATGTGCACTAGGTAAGTTACGGAAGTTGTTTTATCGAACTAGCATCTATCATCAGTGGGATCATTGACTTACTGCTCACGGTGATTTTGCTTGGTTGGCATAACGAATCTGTTTTATCCGGCTGGATACTATTGCTACTAGCATTATTGCGAGAAAAAATTGACGGGCACTGACAAGCGTGACTTGAAACTAGGTTTCCGTGGTCGACGATATTCCGTGAGAATTATTACGATCTTTGGGAGAACTCACCACAATTCATTTGTCATGAATTACATCGAAACAATGAACGTGCATATCACCAGTCAGAATTTAAGAATTTAATTTTGAAGAGACGTCAGAGAGACAGTGGGTTGGTTCCCATGTCCAGGGCAGTTGATTGCTGCGACTCCTAGCAATAGAGTTACGGAACTATTGTGATGATCTAGAGGTGAGGACAAAAGATTCAATTTAAAAGGGGACTAGAACTGAGATTTTGCAGGCAATAGTGTTGTTGTGGTCTTAAGTCCAAAAACTGCTTTGATGCAGCTCTTCACACTACTCCATCCTAAGCAAGCCCTTTCATCTCCACATAGGAACGGCAACCCACATCTGTCATCTGTCTGAATCTGCTTACTATATTCGTCTCATGGTTTCCCTCTGCGATTTTTCCTCCGACATTCTTCCTTCCCTACCAATCGATACCTTATTTTAGCCAAGGTATGCCAATATTTCCTTTTCACCCCAATTCTGTTCAGAACCTCTTCATTAGTTACGCGATCCACCCACCCAGTCATCAGCATCTTCTGTAATACATTTCAAAAACTTCTATCCTCTTCCTGTCTCAACTATTTATCTTCCAAGTTTCACTCCCGTGCAAGGCAACACTCGACATAAATGCCTTCAAAAAGGTCTTGCTTACACGTAAATTAATATTCTTTGTTAACAAATTTCTCTTTTTCAAAAGCGCTTTTCTTCCCATTGCCATTCTGCATTGTATATCGTGTTTACTGCGGCCGTCATTCATTATTTTAGTACACAAGTAACAAAACTCATCTACCACCGTTACCTGTTGTTCTGTTGTTTTGCTCTTGTTAATGTTCGTCTTTTACGCTCCTTAAACACATTGTTCATTCCGTTCAATTGCTCCTTCAGGTCCTTTGCTCTCTCTGACAGAGTAACAGTATCATCTGCAAAACGGAATGTTTCTATTTCTTCATCCTAAATTCTAATTCATTCTCCGAATTTCTCTTTGCTTTCCTTCACAACTTGCTCAACGTACAAATTGAATAAAATAGATCACTTATCATATGTATGGGAGAGCATCACATAAGCTCGACCGATGTGACTGATCTTTTTATTTTTTTCTGTGTTCGAAATTCTCAAGACAACGTTTGTATGAAATACTATTTTTGGAAAATCTAACAGCAAATGGCGTTTTTAAATATGTTTCTAATGCACTCAACACTATAACTCACGGTTGAGAGTAATGAGAGGGGTAATTCTTCCTTATTTTGTTTGTTATGGCCTTTGAAAAGTATTCCGAACAAAAACCGGGACAGTTACGAAGTCGAAAAATTCGAACAAAGTGCAAAAATCATAATTTTTTATGCACATTGAATAATAGCTGACGATAGCAACGACACATGTCGTTTGTCCAATCACAATCAAATTTGACAAGTTTCTGAATTTTTAATCGAGCATGTTTTCTTCCTGGTGGTTCTCGTTCCCCACCCTAAGTGCTGTCTTGCCTTATCTGCATACTGGAGCGCGTTGACAGTTGTCGTGTGGTCATGATATGCGCTGACTACTAGCCTACCGGAAGGTAGATGTCTCTCCTAGGAACGCTGAAGTTTGGGCGTGCAGGCCATGGAAGTCCTCCAAAATTCTTCCTCTGCAACCACAGTCGGTTGTAGCGCAGGAGTTGGCACTTACGCAGAAGTCGGCATCCCTCCGGTAGTCAGCTTGTAGAAGAATGCTGGAGTTCTATAACAGACTTGTACCGGCGTTAGTACATGTCACGGAATAGAATGCTAATGAAGGGAAGTCATCGAGTCGTCTGACCGACTGACTATGAGCTCAAGTGCTGTAGTATATATAGCGTGTGTGTGGAGCGGCTGATATTTCCCCTACGCACTTAGTCATGACCACATCGACTCTGTCATACGAATGTGTCGGCGTTTTATATCTTGCCGTGTTCATTTAACAGGTTATCTGTTGGTTCCAGAAGGCTCGGTATACGCCTTGTTGCGTTAGACTTAGGAATTGTTTCCTCACATAATGAAGTGACGTGATACTGCAAGCTCGTACTGTTCCATTTAACTTCTGCTGATGTGTGCTATTCAGTCCGGCGCGTGTGAGTCCAGTCCTGTCAGCTAGACCCAGTAAGTATGACGCAAGGTAGCTACTGTTTCCATTCCCCGTTCTGACAACCCAAGACTTACCGCTATACTCCTACTGCAGAACCGGCGTGCAACAAAAGTATTGTCGAAGTATTTATCGCCTCTTCACCTAGTGGCGCCGCGACTTGTATAGCGAATAGCGACGCCACAGCAGTTAAGACACGTGTGATGTCTTCTTCCGTATGACCTAGTTGAGTACGGAGCACGCAGAGAGAAAATGGAAGGGCGGAGATGGCGGAGTATTAAGTTCTCTAGATTGGTGGCTACAGAAGCAGCGGCTGAATTACTGCAGTAATCACAGGAAGGCTGGCAGTAACCGCTTCAGATTCGCCCCGCAGGCTTTGGCGCACACGCGATCCTGGGGATTACTTCCGGAGGAATGTGCCAATTTTATCTGGAAAGTACGTGCTTCGGCTACGCACTGAGGTAACGCTACAGTTCGCGGAATTTATCCCACGTCCGCGAATGTGCCTTAGATGATAGGATCAACAGCCCACGTACTTCACCATCCGTTCACTACCGGTGAAGTAATTTACATGGAAATATCCGCTTCCATCACGTAAATGAGGTCAGATAGACACAACCATCCTTGTATCGGCCAGAATGGTGCTTCCAAAGCTGTTGTACAAATGAAGATTGCGCTGTAGTTCCTGCATTAAATCTTTAGCACATGCCATAATATGACAGATATCACAATAAGTGACAGATAGAAAAGCAACTGAAATTGCACAACAGAGGAAAAGCCATCGGATCTGGCGGGATATAATTTTCATTTTGCGAGCGAAGAACTTGTAGTAATCCGGCCGCTATTTCTCCAGCCACAAATCTAGAGAACTTAATACCCCGCCATCTCTGCCCTTCCATTTTCTCTTTGCGTGCTCCGTACTCAACTAGGTCAAACTGAAGAAGACATCACACGTATATTAAAGACTCTGTCGGATCCACAATCACGTTACTGGGCAGTAGTAGGCGGTACACAGCAATGTGAAACAGCGAAACTTCTTAGCAATGTTTTTACATGCTCTACTCCTTCCAAACTGGGTGTCGAGGCACAATAGGGTGTAGAGTAGCCGTATCAAGGGTGTCGCGAAACTAGTAACGTCAGAATGGGAAACAAATAATAATTGTGAAAAATAACAAAACAACCATGAATCGCAAAAATGTATATTTGTTTACAGTATCGTACGTAAAATGTAAACTTTCGAGGTCGAAAATGTAAAAATTACTAAAATATTCCGTTAAAATTCCTAAAATACTATTGTGCTACGGTCGGATATGTTTTAGTAATTTTAAAGTATCATTTGTTACAATGAATTTCTCTTAATATTAGCGAAAGTGTGTCGCGTGGAACTGTGTAAATTACAGGGGTGTCGCCACCGAGAAAAGTTTGGAAATGGTACAAGTTTTCAAGAAGGGTCGTAGAACAGATCTCTAAGGCTATTTCTCTGATATCGGTCCGTTGTAAACGCCTGGAAATTGTTTTATGTTCATGCATTAATATATATTCTGAGGCCGAAAATCGCCTCGGCAGGAATCAATATGGATTCCAAAAAGAACGGTCGTTTGCATTCCAGTTCGCTCCGTTCATCTGCGAAATTCATAAAACTGTTGAAACAAGCATCCGGGTAGCAACTACATTCATCGACTTATGTAAAGCATGCGTCACAATTCCACACTGCCGTGTAATGAACAGAATATGAGAGTGTGCGGAATATCTGACAAATTGTGTGATTTGTACCAAATACAGTGCAGCATATCCTTCTGAGTGCAGTCTTTAGACATAAGGGAAAGAAAGAGTAACTTCCGGCGTACCCTAATGGATTTTGTGACCGTTACTTTCACAATATGTATGTAAATAAAATTGTAGTAACTGCAAGAAGCCATATTTATTTAATTTTTTATACTTTACATATCATTTTAAATCCTTTTATTTCACAATTGCTAGTTTCGTATATACGTCCATAATCAGACGGAAGTTTGATGCGAGGTGATATTAACATTAGTGTACTACTATAACCAAGTTTTTGTGAACATTCAGTTTTCAAAATATAACAAGGACAAAAATGTATAGTCTTTGTATTGTATATGTATATTCAAAAAAAGCTTTGTCATTTTAGGGCACCAATAAAAACCTTATCTGGAATCAACACTCAGATGAGCTCATGCCACAAAATAGGATCAGTGCAATATATTGATTTATAAAAATAATCGTATAGATGGTTGCTGTATTCATTTACTACAAAATTATTACGAAAACAGGTGTGGTGTTCTCAATCCAAAATGAATAAAATAACGTGTGTAAATGACTTAGCAGGTAATTTAGTAAGTTCCATGAAGCTTTTCGCGGATGACGCTGTTGTATTCAAATGTTTGTAAGGGTATGGGACCTAACTGCTTTGTTTATTAGTCCCTAGGCTTACAAAGTACTTATCGAACTTATAATAAGGACAACAAATACACCCATGCCCGAGGGAGGACTCGAATCTCGGACGGGGCACAACCGCGCACACCACAGCAAATGCATTTTAGCGCACGGGACTCCCGTCTGGCTGCTGTTGGATACAGAAAAGTCGCAATACAAGAAAATTGTAGCGAAATGTGTGAACATCTGCATATCAATGCATAGTACAAGGAATGAAGTTGACTCTCAAAATATATGAACATAATGCATTGCAAATATGTAGACCCTTTATTGTGTCATTATACGATTACAGAAGAATCACTGGAATCAATTAGTTTCACGAAATATCTAGAAATATGCTTACCTAGCGATCTGAAATAGATCGACCACTTGAACTGAATCGCGATTAAAGCTGATGACAGTCTGACTTAGTAGAAGAGTCACCAGGAATTCTAATGTATCAACATAGGAAATAGGTTACAAAACACTCGTTCTACCAATGGTTGAATACTGTTCGACAGTCTGGGTGACAACGTACTGTTTTGATACATGAAAGAGAGCAGATAAAAAGATGTGGAACATATTTCGCCACAGGCTAATTTAGTAGACGCGAAAGCGCCACGAAGATGATCAGTCACCTGCAGTGGAGGGTACAAAAGCAGTGTTCTGCAAAAATTTGTGCTCTACTGCTAAAGAACCGACAGAGTACATTCCTACAAGATTCGGTCAATAATATCTTCCTATTACGTTTATATCATGACGACATGGATGTAAAATTAGAGACTTATAATAAAACAGTCTTGGTTGCATCAGAATCTGGAAAAATAAGTTAGGGGAAATTTTACAGGCCTAGTCTTATCATGTACAGTGATAATAAAATAAATAGATCACTACTGACTTTATAATGCTGTTTTACATCGGTGAGATGTGAGAGGATTTCGTGCCAAAGCCTGTCAGTGTCAGCATTTAAATGTAGCACTGGGTGTAGGGCGTCCGCCAAAAACCTAAATAAACGAAAAAATACAAACGAACTTAAAGTGCGGTACTTTTCTGTACGATCGAGACAGTAAGAACTTTACAGAATGTTTAAAGTTTTAAAGTCTGCCTGTGCAATGTTTTATAACAAGCTCATTTCAAAACTAGGTACGCATCATTATAATCTAATAAAAAAGGAGAACCGGAGCATGAACCTGTGAAATTGAACGTATAAAATGAATAAATTTACCTGAAATAGTGTTGCAGCAACAGCCACTATAGCACAGAGAAAGGCTCACTTTAATAAATTTAAACATATCAGGAAATGTAGGAATACATTGTCGCCATTGATTGTCTGAATTTCACGCCGGCCGCTGGTAAGTGATAAGACTGGCCTCTTACTTACGTAATACCGTAAGAGCCCGCTAGTGACGCTTTAGGTCAGGAAGCATAGTTTACCAACAGGGGACAACTGTTACAATTACAATTTTAAATTCATGCAGCTCACAGGCGTTGAAAGAGAGCTCTCATCACGTTCTTCCCGTTAATACATAAGAAAATTTACAGACTTCCTCTCAAAATCTTCATAGTATTAAAACAGATGATATATTCTATAACTAGTATTGGCCTTTGTAAACCACAGTGTAAACGGATTAGTATTAGCACATAAACTTCCAGGCTAAAAGACAGCACTGAACATAAATATGCTAAAGTTATTTTACAAATTGGTTGAGAGAGAATGCAAATCTCAATAACAATCGTAATGTGAAATGTTCACTTTTAAAACTGATATCCTGGTGTCATAGTACCATTGGTTTCGGCTAATAAGCTGATCGTTGAGGAGGTGTTCGTATATTTAACAATTTCAAGTCCTTCCAACAAATCACGCTTTTTACCTTTTCGAGCACAATGTAAGATACGGAGGTCCTCTAGTATGGGTGGCTGGTGCCCTGTGGCCTTTAAATGCTGGACAAAGGTGGAACGCTGCTTCATTTATCCCTTTTTTATACACAAATGTTCTCTGAACCACGTTTTAAACACCTTGCCCGTTTGACCAATATAGAACTTTCGGCATTTCTTACATTGTACTTTGTAAACGCTTGAAAAGGCATATAGATCTTTTTTGAGGTTGTTCATTATGCACCAGCGACTTCTGAATTATATTTTGATACGAAAAAGCTACCCGGACATCCACGTTCTAAATAGGCGTGCCAGTTGATAACTTATCCACAAACGGAAGCTTTACATACCTCTGAGGAGACTGCACCCTTTTTGTTGTGGGATAGTCTCACTAAGTGATAACTTATTTGTATACATTCTGTCGACAATCTGTGGATTATATCCATTAGTAGCAGCGATGAACTTTTTAAGCTCATTATTAATGGACAAAGTACTAAGGGGAACACTTACAGTCGATCATTGATCGGTAGAAGCTCATTTTATGCTGATTTGCGTCGCATGAAGAGGAGTGAGTAATAGCACTACTGGTAGTTGGCTTATGAAAGATGTCTAGCCGCGGCGGATTAGCCGTGCGCACTGGGGCGCCGTGCTGCTGTGCGCGCGACCGATCGCCGGAGGGGGTTGGAGTCCCGCCTCGGGCATGGCTGTTTGTGTTGTCCTTAGGTTAGGTTACCTTAGTTTAAGTACAAAGGATAAAAATGTAGCCCTCGGTCGCAAATTAAAAATTGTTTAACCTGGTTTCGGCAATGAATATAATTGCCTTCATCAGAAATTATAAAATAAAACAGGTCACATAATAAACAATACAACGCAGCTGTAGAGCTTACAACACAAAATTTAAAAAGAAATTTTTAGAAAAAGCTAGCCACTATGGGCTGCATGCCTGCACAGAAGGCATCAGACTGGCGTGTGCTAAGTGGAGTTGTGAACCCGCAGATGTTACCTCAGTAGTGTCATTTAGTAGCCACAATTATACTGAGAAAACAATTGCCACAAAAGGCTTTGTTTAACATGAGAGATGGCTGAGGCGTCATTTTGGCAATACAATATTAGTGGAGAGAATAAACGAGTAACAAATTTTTAATAAGCAAAAAGTTAAAAATTGGCTTTTGAAATACAAATGCTTTGGATCAAGTCGGAAGAAATATTTCGGACACTGCACGAAGTACAACATCAAAGAACGAGTAACGGCTTAATACCTTTAAAAAAGCTACTATTACGAAGTTGTAACTATTCATTTAGAATAAGCCCATCATTACGAGAAAAATGTTTAAATATTTGCAATTCCTCGAGCATGTCTAATCTGTGGCCTTTCTTTTCGGAGTGCAATATTTTCACGCCATGAATGGCTTTAGGTGCGTGATCTGTAATGAGAAGATGGTCAGCAAAAGAAGAATTCTGGGGGTTAGTGCCATTCTTTCTCAAAATATATTCTTTAAACCTTATTTTAGAAGCACGTCTCGTTTGATCTATTTAGTAGGAAGAACAAGTATCACAAACAATTTTGTAAACGCCGGAATTATCTAAGGGAGAACAGGTTGATTTTAAATTATGAATTAAATTGTTCTTCAAATTATTGTTGGTCGAGAAGGCAACGTTGCAGTTATACGAAGAAGTTGTTGAATCTGATAGGAAATGGGCCCCAGATATGGAATGGAGAAATATTTTTTCTTTTGGTCAGATTCAATGCGAGTGCCAAGTGTTGTAACTCTTTAAGCAGTTTTCTTTTTAAGGATGTTGGCAACTATTGCAGGATCGTATTCGTTATTAATTGCTATGGATTTATCAAATTTATTTCTTCCTCGAATTAGTTTAAGTAGTTTGTAAGCTACGGCCTTATGACCACACATTTGAACATTTTTGAAAGATGTCAAACCGAATGGCATTGTCTTAATGTTGCAGCTATAGGTCTAAGTAGTTGAGGCTTCCATCACGATCCATAACATAGTTCGTGCCGACTATCTGCGACTGAAACAAGAGGAGGAAGTGGCATGGAACAAAATTGTACCCTCTGCCAAATACCGTAAGGTGGCTTGCGAAGTGTAGATGTAGAATGGGATTCCGAACACCAGAATCGCTAGTGCCCAACATTTCATGTGATAGATTCCCTTAGTGTTTAAAAATTAACCTTAAGCACTTCTCAAAACTTAAAAGACATTGGATAGGGAACAAGCATCTGATGTATGTAAGAACGTTCAAAACTTACAATTAGCTTACACTCACCAAATGTCATAAACTCTGCGCCTTCTGCACAGCTTATTCAAATGTTCAAATGTTTGTTAAGCTTATGGGACTTAACTACGGGGTCATCAGTCCCTAAACTTACAAACTACTTATGAACTACTTACGAACTAAGACGGCACAAATATCCATGCGCGAGGGGGGATTCGAACCCCCGACCGTAGTGGCCGTGCTGACCGTGACTGGAGCGCCTCAGTCACCTCGGCCACCGCGGCCGGCACACAGCTTATTTTCCCCTTTTGTTCCGTTTCCTCGTCTGAGTCATTCTCTTTCATCTTTTGTACAATCTGATGCTTTACTACAATTCGTGTAACGGTGTCATTAACTACCTCCTGCTCATTTGTTATCCATTTCAATCTATTTAGCGAGTTCTTTTTCAGATCGTCTTCCAAAGCATTGTTGTTGGTTGCATTTTTAACAATATTCCAGAACTTCAGAAACTGATCCAGGATTTTGTTCCTCCTCAACAGTCTGTGTGTTGAATCCGCTGTAGGATATGCAGTCAGCTAAACTTTTCTCCAGCAACGCTGTGAAGCTACTTTCTGTACTTGAATCCAAGACAGTGTTACAGCACAGAGGGGAAACATGTATAGTAAACGTTTTCTGAAAGTCGGGTACATCACGCCTAGACCGTAAACAGGTGAACTCATAGATATACGTATATAATTCTGATTAATCCTTGATCCATTGGTTCAATCAGTGATGTAACGTTAGGTGGGACGGACACTTTTGAGTCGTTCCGAAGTATGCCTAGCGCGTTTTAAGAATGGATTTCATTTACCTATAGTAGCACTTTTGCTGCATTGGACATCATATGGACGGTGTTATGCATCACTAGTCCAAGCGCCATATGTCATAACTGACATACTGGTACCTGAATTATATATGTTCTTAAAATATATTTATTTATGAATGTTTCTCAACTTTTTGTACCAAAGAAGGGTTAGTGTACTTTCACTTAGTAGTGAAATCTCACTGTAAATAACTACTAAACAGCACTAATTTCACTCACATCAGAAATATAAAGTAACGGCGCTTGGTCTTGTGATGCATAACACGGTCCATATCCACAATGTTTTTGAATGGAGACATTCTGATTAAAATGCGTTTTCACCTGGGAACATGCATGGCATCTTTCCTCTACCACTCTAAGTCCTTTGCATTTTCCATTAATACAATAAACATTGTTTTTCTTGCAGTGCTCTTCTATACTAATGTCTTCTGCTGTACTGTGAAACATCTGTTCCGAGGAAACAGACATATGTTGTGGTACCGCAGCCATTTTTGTGAAATTAATCAATAATGGACGACAGATGACAAATCACTTTAAAAAGGCTCGATGAGCTGCTGACAGTCACGAAAAATTGACAATCACAGTCACAAACCTTAAAGTTTTGGCTATGGCCATCATCAGAAAAAGAAACACATACATTCACAAAATCTATATATAGAGAACAGTCTAGAGTGCAATTTCAACAAAAACCAACGGAATCACAGATTACGAAGCAAGAATACACTATGGGAAAGCACTGGGATGTGAACAGTGGCGAGAACTCAAGTGACTAGCTACAAACCCTGTGAGTTCGGAGCCACGTGGTTCCGAAAACCAGTAAAAATACAAAAATTCAATTTAGGTAAAATAAAGAAAATTAGCTACGGCATGCAACCCTTAAAAGGGCGTAGGATATCATAAGGAAGCCAAAGAAACACAATTAGACGCGATTGGGAAGGTTTTACACGGATGGACGAAGTCCAGTCTTCAAAAATCAGAAACAATGGAAAAATTCAAAGTTCGAGTAAATCAACTAAGAAATAAAAATAAAGTATTGCACTCTAGACTGTTCGCTATATATAAATTTAAATAAGAGTGCTGTTGCCCAAAAAAGTGGAACAAAAATGTTTCCAAAAATATGTGATTCACATAATCACTCAGGCAACTATACAAACACACACACACACACACACACACACACACACACACAAACACACATACACACACACACATACTCACTACCATCATGTCCGGCCACTCCAGCGCAAAATCCTAGGTATTTTGTGAAAGTAATTGATTCCAGTGATCGTTCTAAGCTGGAGTGGTCGAAATGGTAGTTGTGCGTGTGTAGTTGTCTGAGTGATTGCATGAATGTATGTGTTTCTTTTTCTGATGAAGGCCATGGTCGAAAATTTAAGTTGTGTGAATGGGATTGTCTATTTTTCGTGCCTGTCAGGTCAGCGAGCCTGTTTACGGTGAGTTGTTTTTTATCCTCTAGTATTGACATTCCAATCGGATTTTCCATTATTAAAATTAAGTAGGCCTAATCAATTTATCATTCAAAATCTCGAATGATTTAATTTCTTCTGTTTCGTCGGAAACGTTTAAGTTTTCCCTAACTGTCTTTTATTTCTGTATCTTGAAGCAATTATCGATAGATACAAAGACCAGAAAAAAACTACCTTTTGGTGTGAAGGAACGATACTACATCGCATGAACTGTTGATACAGTTCCTTTGTAGGCCTACACTCGTAGATGTGATACGTGAAAATAACGTGTCATGGACGAATGAAATGGGGGGGGGGGGGGGACGAATTTCATATTATCAGAAGCGGTGGGAAAATTCCTGCAAACAGTTCTCGATCTGACAAAGAAGACAACTCGGTAAGAGGATTGTAGGGAAAAAAAGTTTAACGGTCATAATTTACTCTTTTTTGTAGTAACTGCGGAGAGTGAAAAAGAAATATTTAACAAAGAGAGATTTCTAAAGAATAACCAAACGATTTATGACAAAACAGGATCGTGGGCTGCGGCGCGCCAGTCAGTCTGCACGGCCGCTACGGTGGGGGTTTCGAATCCCCCCTCGGGCATGGGTGTTTTTGCTGTCTTTAGTATAAGGTAGAGATGTGGAACGTTTCCCAAGAAACGAAAGGCGCTTCCTACGCTGTGCTGCAACCTTGGATTTCTACGCAGCCGTGGTTTATGAGGGCTCATCTGGACCGACCCGCGATTGCTAGCATTATTCGTCTTCGCTTCAATCACGCCTCTTATCCAAAACATCTACATCGGATCAACGTCTACGATTCGGCGGCATGTCAGTGTGATCCTGAAACGGAAGCTGATGTCAACCACATCCTGTTCAGGTGTCCCAAATTTGACCGAGAACGTTTGAACTTCGGCAGACATTGGTGAAGATGGGATATCCCCTTCCCCAGTCAGATTCTTCCCTTTTGTGTACAAAAGACATTCGTGTATATAAAATCATAATTCAGTTTATTAAGATCACTGTACGCAATCTATAAAGCATAAAGTGTGTTGGTAATATAAGGTTTTGCTTGTGAATATGTGAAAATGTTCCAACAGTATTTAAATTGTAATGTAATGCAGTTTTCGCTTTGTTTCCACTTTTCATTTTGTAAAATGTACATCTCTTTTGTCTGTTTATTTAAATATATGTACATTTCCACTGTGTTCTAGATGGCCACATTGAGTTAACACTCAGAAGACCAAATAAAATAATAATAATAATAATAATAAAATAATAATAAAAACAATAAAAAATAAAAAAAGTAGTTTGTAAGTTTAGTGACTGTTGACCCCGCAGTTAAGTCCCTTAAGCTAAACAAACATTGAACATTTGAACAAAATAGGATCGATGCGACATGCGAAGGAAAACACGCAAATTCGCAAATTTCCTGCTGATGTGACTGTGTGTCCCTTAAAATCTAGTGAAAACTGTCTACCTACGTTCCTTTAAAGATGAGTGTGTGTTGAAGTACTGTCTCAACTTAGTAATTTCAGTGTGGAAGAAGTAGTGATGGTAGCATAAGCCTGAACTAGCAATGTTTCAGAGACATGTGTATGATTTGCTTTTCTTGACGAAGACAGTAAGTAGCCTGTTGAAATTAGCCGGTAGAAGCTTTTTACAGCTCTAAAACTAGTGAATGAAATGTTGCATAAAAATGCATAGTCATATATTCGTATACCTGCTGTGCACACTTGCTACCATTCGTGAAACACAGTCGGAATAAAAGTACGATCTTAAAATAATAAGTATCTGTTGCCGTTGACTCCCAACCGAACTAGAATACGCACGCAGAAATAACAGTAGTAATGCCTCGGGTTAAACGCTAATTGGTGTAATAACGCAAAGAAGCGCTTGTCATCCAGTCCACGAACCTCAGTAATGAGACAGCGCTTAAACGCCGCGCTGTCTTCCCCTTAAAAAGGAGTGGACAAAAAGTAATTGCATCTCTGCAGCACTTGTTTCCTCCTAAGTGATCGCGGTCCTGTCAGAAATGACTGTCATTCCTCTCATCAACCCGTTGTATTACCCCTCCCAATTATCAGAATTGCCGTCCCGCACCACTGTGCTTATCCGCAAAGGGACTATTTCGCGTGCCGAGAGGCGTTAGCAGGGTTAAGATCGACGAGTGGCTAGTATATTGGCGCCACTGCGCGATCCACTGCGTTGGAGCCAAACCGTGACTGGTTTGGTGAGGGAGGGGATGGAAAGTAGTGGGGAGGGGGGGGGAGAGAAGACGTAATTTTTAATGTCTGCCTCCGGCCGCCGGCCAGAGGAAGTGACGTAGGACGGACGGCCGCTGCTTAGCCGACAGGGGCGGGGAGAGAGGTCGAGTATCGAGCGCGGGTGGGGGAACAAGGGGAGGTGAAGGGGGAGGGGCGGCGGGAAGGCAGGCAGTTCCCCGGCTAGCGTAACCGGCGGCGCATGCACTTAATAGTGTAGCCGGCGGGTAATGATATAAAAAGGGTGAGGGGCGGGGTCCGCCCCCCGCTGGCGCGCCATTGGTCGGGCGGCCGCGTCGGCCACGCCCCTCGGCCGGCCAGGTGGAGCCAGTGACGTCATGCGTGCCGAGCGCCGGGCACGCTTCTCGGCCGACCGACACGAGACCGCGAGGGAGAATTACGACCGCCTGCTGCGAACTGCGTGCAGTCGCCGCTGAACGACTGCTGCGGGCTGGCAGAGGGGTCTAGCATTTGCCTTCTAGCTCGTACCGTCATTCCACTGAGAAATGGCTTTCGGAAATTGCTCAACAGGTCTCTCCGACCAAATAACGAAGTTCGAATCCTGCTCAGTTGAACTCGTACGTTATAAACATTAATGTTATATTACGGCAAAGGAGTTTAGCATCAAGAGTCATGGGAAAAAGTATTCAAACACCGTTGTTCATGGGTGTAACCAGGGGGAGGGGTGTTCTGGGGTTCGAACCCCTCCCGAAATGTTGACAAAGCCAACAAAACCTGGTATCGTTCTGTGTCTGGATAAAGGCCGACTATTTTTTTTTAATGTTTGTACAACTTATGGGACGTAACTACGGGGTCATCAGTCTCTAAGCTTACAAACAACTTATGAACTAGCTAAGACTAAGGACGACACAAATATCCATGCCCGAGGGGGGATTCGAACCCCCGAGCGTAGTGGCCGTGCAGACCGTGACTGGAGCGCCTCAGTCCCCTCGGACACCGGGTCCGGCGCCAACATTTTGACAGTGCGGACAGGAAGAGAGTAGAGTCTTTTGAAATGTGGTGCTACAGAAGAATACTGAGGATTAGGTGGGTAGATCGCATAACTAATGAAGAAGTACTGAACAGAATTGGTGAGAAAAGGAATTTTTGGCATATCTTGACTAAAAGAAGGGATCGCTTGGTAGGACACATTCTTAGACATCGGGAGCCGGCCGCGGTGGCCGAGGAGACTGAGGCGCTTCAGTCACGGCCTGCACGGCCGCTGCGGTCGAGGGTTCGAATCCCCCCTCGGGCATGGATATTTGTGCAGTCCTTAGTTGTAGGTAGTTCATAAGTAGTTTGTAAGTTTAGGACTGATGACCCCGTAGTTAAGTCCCTTAAGCTTAACAAACATTTGAACATTTTAGACGTCGGGGAATTGTAATTTAGCATTGGAGGGAAGTGTGTGGGGTAAAAATCGCAGAGGGAGATCAAGAGATGCATGTAGTAAGCAGATTCAAATGGATTTTATGAGGAGATGAAAAGGCTTGCTCAGGATAGAGTCGGGTGGAGAGCTGCATCAAACCAGTCTACGGACTGAAGACCATAACAACAACAACACATTTTGCCTAGACTGCGAAGCCGTTACACTTGCTCCATTCTGTCACGATTCCACCCCCCCCCCCTCTTTCCCTAGTCGGTTTTCATATATTTAGAGCCCTGTAGAAACACAGTAAGAAAAGCGTTATCGTACCCGCACCACATCCGCAAGGCCCATATCCGCAACAGCATCCGCAAGTTCTTTATCCTCATCCACAGATATTAAAGTTTGAATGGGTAATAGTAATTAATACCAGTATTTAAAACCATCGTATGTAATTATATAATTATTGTTAGTGTCATTTCTGCGACAACGTAACTACTTTTGACTTCTCGAATCACAATAACTGTTCTATACCTACTCCAAAACAGTCCATTCCAAACAGGAAAACATTGGCGCCCCGGACATTCACAGTAGCGCTTAGGAGCTTGTGTGGTCGGAGCATTACGTCAGCTGTTTAATAGAGGCATCTTCTTAAATTTCAGTGCTTAAAACTGATCGGCATGGAGGAGATTTTACTGTGTTTACATTCAAAAAAAGAAACAGTTGTTTCGGAGTTTTACAAAAGGGACTCTTTTATTTTCCCTTATTAACGCACAAGAGGTTATGTGACCCAAAGCAAAGCATGTCTTTTCAAGTGTTAAAACCACTGTATACATCTAATTGGTAACTGTCAGCGAAAAGAGACAATGTCGGCTGCAGCTGAGGCCAGCCTACACAATCTAACATTGTGTACCTTCCTAAATACGTTACTTTCACTGTATACCATATCTGATTATGAAAGTTGCTATAAAATGCTATTGTCAATCTCTATTACTTCCGTCACGATTTATCTAATATATAAACATGCACGTTTGTTTGTATGTTTGTTCGTATTTTAAGCGCGGCTGTACCGTTTATTCGGTTGCGATGAAACAGTAGGAATATACTTTTTTACCCGCAAAACAGGCCACTATGTCATTGATCTTTTCCTTGACATCAAATACATATCAATTTTTTTTTCCAAATTGACGATTTCAATTTCTTTTCCTTCACTAAAGTCAAATCAACTCTTTTCACTTTACACGATATAGTATCTATTGATGCCGTGTTCATTTCATGAAAGAACTGTGACTACTCATTACGATATACGTTGTCACTCGGTCACTACAATGCGCTAACTTGAAGGCAGTGGAAATTTGGCATGGTACCTCTGGTGGGCAGTGGGCCGGTTTGACACCCAGAAAGTACTTGACAGACCGCAGAGAAGACACAGTCGCGTAAACTGATTTGGCGCAGATCCTTTGGGTACAGCTAAGTACGCTATGGCCAGGGGATGAGGACAACAGACTTCTACTCTACCTGGGCCTGCAAGGATTCCAAGAATGTGCACAGGATTGAAGTTTCCAGCTGACATTTCGTTAGTCGTACTGGGCAGATACCTCCCTCTTTATCCGCATATAACACGCGGATATCCGAGTCGCCCACAATTTTATCCGCAAAGTAAGAAATACTGTGGATATCCGCGGTTATATCCGTGGATATCCGCATCCGCGCAGACCTCTAGCAATCGGTATATTTCAGAGGAAGAGGTGCACACCTGATCCTTTAATTACCTGCACACATTGAGGAATTGAACGTCTCGTCTCACAGTGTGTTAAAGGTATTAACAGTTATCGTGATTACTACTAAAAGAATGCGAAATTTATTTAGTTTTTTCTCAGGTGTCTACAATTACAATGCCTGCTGCTTTTAGATGAGTGTGACTTGCATGTATTCCAATCACATTTCTTGCTCAAGGCAGCCACGGTAAATAATGGTAAAGAGGGGGACTAAATCCGGCGGAGATTCTGTGCAGAAAGTGTCGGGCCAGGGAGCTTCGCTCTCCTTTAGCGATTTGAGTTTTTTTTAATACCACTGTTAGTAAATACAATGCCAGTCAGGAGTATTTGTTAAAGTTCCTATGTAAACAAATCAAGGTTCGCGTCTAGTCAAAGAGTATCTTCTGTAAACTCATTTTTTGCCATTGACAGCTTTCACATACCAAAATCAAATTGAGTTAGGCCATGCTTCTCTATTAATGTTTCAGGAGTTACTGATAGCTTCACGCACTACGTTTCTGATTGCCATTTGTGTTTCGATTCATATTTGCCATTTATCACGATATGATTTGTCTTGACCCTATTTTAGAGAATTTTGTTTCTGCGCCTCGGTTGCACAGTGGTAGAGTGCCAGACTACAAATCCAAAGGTCGCGGGTTCGATCCCTGCCAGGTCTGTCACTTTCCACTTCTTTCACCTCTGGCAGTATTGCTTATGTGAAAAATACCGTGTAGCACCGTGGTTAGGAACCCACGTTAAACTGTAAGTCAGTTCTAAGGTCGGAGGAAGGCAACGGCATACCACCTCCAAACAGGACCATGCCTAGTAAAGCACTGTGGCGTACAAACCAATCTTCGGATTGTTGACTGCTTTACCTTACCATTATTGACTGTGAAGTATTCAGTCCTCTGCAATGAAAAATAATGTCGTATATACTGTATTAGCGCCATTTGCATTTCTATTAAGAGTACATGTTATTACAGTGTCCTGTCATTGGAAAACCCTCCCGAAATCATATCCTGGCTACGCCTACGCCGTTGTTTATCCACATCTTCATGCATACCCCTCAATCCACTTCAAGGTGTTTGCTGGAGGGTACTTGTGTTCAATTCTCACTTCCTCCTCCTGTCCCAGTCGCGTATGGTTCACATAAATAAATAAATAAATAAAATAAATAAAAATAAAAATGCCGATATGCTTTCGTGTGGGCTCTAATCACTCTGATTTCGACCCCGTGGACTTTTCGCGAGATATACATAGGAGGAAGCAATATATTAGTTGAATTCAAGAAACGCATGCCCTCGGATCTTTTTCAGTAGCCTGTACTGCGATAAAGAAACTCTCATGCATCGTCTACCACAGTATTTTTCCGATCATCTCTATGATGCTTTCGTACTAAATAAATTAGCCTGAAACGAAACGTGCTGTTCTCCGTAAGATCTTCTCTATGTCTTCTACCAACCCTATCCAGGTCCCATAAAGTGTTTTGTAACGTAATTCCATTTTTGATGGATTACACTTCTTGAGGATTCCTCCAATGAATCTCAATCTGCTTACCTACAATTAATTTTATATGCTCGTTACATTTCAAATTGTTCCTTATGCTTATTGTCTGATATCTTTCGTAAGTAACTTATTCAAGTGTTTGTCCTGCTATCGAGTACATATGTAACAAGGGATCTTTTCTTCTATGTAAATGCAGTAAAATTTAATATTTGTTTATGTTGAGGTTCAATTCCCATTCCCTGCACAATGCGGCTATACGCTGCAGATGCATTTCGCAACGCTTTTTTGATGTTCAGGGTTCTCGTTATACTACACCATCGCCCTTAAAAAAGCGTAGTTGAAGTTCCGATGTTATTTACGAGGTCATTTATATATATTGTGAAAAGCAACAGTCCTATAGCATTCCCCAGGGGCATGCCTGAAATCAATGCCAAGTCTGAAGAGTTTCCTCCGTTGTGAATGACATGTTGCCTCTGTTAGCTAGAAACTCCTCAATGAAACCACACAGCTGGTCTGGTATACCATTTGTTCGCATTTTTTTCCCACCAGGCGACGGTTCTGAACGGTATGGAGTGCCTTCCATAACTCAAGAAACCCGGCATCTACCTTGAATCCTATATCTACTGCCCTCTGGATCTCGTGGATGAACAGCGCGACCTGGATTTTACATGCTCGTTGCTTTCGGAACCCTTGTTGATAATGTACAGGAGAGATTTCTGGTTTGCATAATGTCATAATACTCTAACATAAAACGTGTTCCAGAATTCTACAACTGGCGGATCCCAGACATGTAGTCCTATAGCTTTTTGTATCAGATCGAAGATCCTTCCTGAAAACGGGATGATCTGCTCCTTTTTTCCAGTCCTTAGGAACGTTTTGCTCCTCTTAGACACCTTCTGTCCACTGCTGCTAGAAGAGTGGAAGTTCCTTCGCCTACTCTGTGTAAAATCGAATTGTTATCCAATTCAAATCTTTGTAAATCTGAGGAATTTGAACTGCTGCATTTGTCTAACCCTAGGCATAGAAACTATTTAAACAAACTTATGATAAGGAATTGTTATCTCGCCAGGTCCCAGATGCCTCTCCTCTGTTGAGCGATTTCAATTGCTTTTCTATACCTCTGATATTTATTTCATTATCTCAAATTTTTTCGTTCGTGAGGCGGTTTAGAGAAGAAACTGCGTTGCAATCTTCCTCTGTGAAGCAGTTTTGGAAAAAGACAGTATTTCGGCCTTTCATACATCATAGTCCATTTAAACGCCGTTTACAGATTTGACGTACGTCAAAAATTTGTCAGTATTTTCTTAGTATTTCGGCCTTTCATACATCATAGTCTATTTAAACGACGTTTACATATTTGACGTACGTCAAAAATTTGTCAGTATTTTCTGCCAAGTTGATACACACAACTTTCTTTTTGAAGTCATTGAACGTCTCTCGTATGGTCCTCCTTATGCTAATATTTGACACTTTTGCTTGTCAGTAGAATTCATTGAGAACAATTTTACTTATTATTTACTACCCAGAACATTTATTAACGAATTTCTCAACCGGTCGTGAAATCCTTCACTCTGTCACTTGGTAAACTATCAGTAAGGTCATAATTGATTGTCGGATGCTGTGCCGGATGTCAGTGTGGAATTTGCACGATGTTTCGGATACATTGTTCGTAACCTTCATCAGGTGCGACCTGAGATGGACGACGGTCTCAGGTCGCACCTGATGAAGGTTACGAACAATGTATCCGAAACATCGTGCAAATTCCACACTGACATC
Organism: Locusta migratoria; assembly: GCA_026315105.1. Taxonomy (NCBI): domain Eukaryota; kingdom Metazoa; phylum Arthropoda; class Insecta; order Orthoptera; family Acrididae; genus Locusta; species Locusta migratoria. The sequence goes on along the minus strand of CM048744.1, from coordinate 176,487,419 downwards.
CGGCCACCGTATGTCTGGCACCGGGCCGGCGCCGGCGGTCTGCAGTGGAAGTCGACGGCAGCTGACCGGCTTTTTGCCGGTGTCGGTCCGTGACCGGCCAGTGAGCAAGCTATAATGCCCGCCAATGGTTCACTGATGGATGTGGACGGCCGATATTTTACCGGCCGGCCAAAATCGGTGTGTGTGCAACCAGTCTAATGTTAACCACGATTCGATCAAGTCAGCGAGGCGCAGCGGTTGTCTCCTACCCGAAGGTCACACTTTTAACGCGGAAGTTTAGGAGGAACTTTTTAAACGCCTGCTGCAACGCATCCGGCGGGTTCGGCCTCGTCTGTGCTTCCACACCCTCCTTATTCTCTACATTTGGCGCCGGCTGACTTCTTTCTGCTTAAGTTAGTTCCGGAAAAGCTTACGCTTCGCTTCTGATGATCATTTCTACCTATATAAGTGGCAGTCAACAATATATTTTTGAGAATGAAACTTCACTCTGCAGCGGAGTGTGCGCTGATATGAAACTTCCTGGCAGATTAAAATTGTGTGCCGGAACCGGGACTCTGCAGAGTGAAGTTTCATTCTGGAAACATCCCTTAGGCTGTGGCTAAGCCATGTCTCCACCATATCCTTTCTTCCAGGAGTGTAGTCTTGCGTGTTTGCAGGAGAGCTTCTGTGAAGTTTGGAAAGTAGGAGACGAGGTACTGGCGGAAGTAAAGTTGTGAGGCAGCAACGTGAGTCGTTTCGGGATAGCACAGTCGGTAGTGCGCTTGCCCGCGAAAGGCAAAGGTTCCAGGTTCGAGTCCCGGTTCCGGCACACAATTTTAATCTGCCAGGAAGTTTAATATATTTTTGCATTCGGAGGAAAAAGTTGGCGATTGGAGTTTCGTAAGTAGCCCACGTCGTAGCGATAAGCGCCGTTGTTGTAAAGATTCCCATCCCAAATCCTGTATCATTTCCGTAACGCTGTCTCCCCTGTATCGTGACAAAACGAAACGAGTTGCCTTTCTTTGGACCCTTTCGATGTCCTCCGCCAACCCCACCTGATAAGGACTCCCCACTGGGCAGCAATACTCCATAAAAGGACGTGCAAGCGTACTGCATGCAGTTTCTTTAGTAGTTCTGTTGCATCTTTTATGCGTTCTGGCAATAAAACGACGTTTTTAGTTCGCCTTTCCCACGACATTATCTACGTGTTCTTCCCAGTTTAAGTCGGAAGTAGTAGTAATTCCTAGGTATTTTGTAGAGTTTACGTCCTTCACTTTTGATTGATTTATCTTGTAAACAAAATTTATCGGATTTCTTTTCGTACTCATGTGGATGACTTGGTATGGTCCGAACTCTTGTCCGTCTTCCGATGACTCTGCCGACCTGTGCTTCGAGCGGTCCATTTATAGTCTACATCTACATCTACATGGGATACTCTGCAAATCACATTTAAGTGCCTGGCAGAGGGTTCATCGAACCACCGTTATACTATTTTATCTTCCATTCCATTCTCGAATAGCGCGCGGGAAGAATGAACACCTGAATCTCTCCGTTCGAGCTCTGATTTCTCGTATTTTATTCTGATGATCATTTCTACCTATGTAAGTGGGAGTCAACAATATATTTTCGCATTCGGAGGAGAATGTTCGCGATTGTAATTTCGTAAACAACCCACGCCGTAGCGATAAGCGCCGTTGTTGTAATTATTCCCATCCCAGGTCCTGTATCATTTCCGTAACGCTGTTTCCCATGTATCGTGACAATACGAAACGAGCCGCCCTTCTTTGGACTCTTTCGATGTCCTCCTGTTAAACCCACCTTATAAGGATCCCACACTGGGCAGCAATCATGTAAACAAAGTTTAACGGATTTCTTTTCGTACTCATGTGGACGACTTCACACTTCTCATTATTTAGAGTCAAATACTAATTTTTACACCATACTGATATCTTATTCAAATCGTTCTACAGTTGGTTTTGATCTTCAGGTGATTTTACTAAACGGTAAATGACGGCGTCATCTGCAAACAACCTAAGAGAGCTACTTAGATTTTCCCCTAAATAGTTTGTGTAAATGAGGAACAGCAGAGGACCAATACCACTACCCTGTGGAACGCCCGATATCACGTATGTCTTAGTCAATGGCTTACCATCGATTACTACGAAGTGTGTGCTCTCTGAAAGGTAATCTCCTATCCAGACGCAAATTGAGGGCGATATACCATAACCACAAGAAACGTTTGCTGACAGTTCCCAGTAGCTGGACAACCGATGTCAGAAATGTATTGTATTCAGTGATGACTACTTTGAAGGCCAATAAAGGTGTTTTGTGTGCAACTCGTGTTTCATATATTTATTTAGACCATTTACCGAACTTTTCAGATGCACCTTGTATGTTTGTGATCTTTCGTTACAGTAAATAAAGTTGTAGTAATACATTATTGATTTTTTAAAATAACTTGTGCGATGCTTGTCGCTGACCTCTGCCCTCTGTCTACCAGCGTATCGATAAACATATGACGTTTGACACGTTCAATTTTTTTTCAAGCTGAAGGGAGAGAGCGGAACTGTTCGTCACTTACTTTCTTCTCCTTCATGTGCTAGGACGTGTCCCAGGATTTGGTGTAATTAATGTAAGTGTGAGCTTAGTTTTTTTTATTAATTTCAATAAATCCCTACAGTTAATTTGAAATATCTTACTTACTTACAATCCCTTCTCCATTCTCACTAATTTTAAAGTTATTTATTTTCAGCAGATGCAGTACTTCTTAAAGTGATGCTCGGGTATTGTTGCGATTTTTTTCGCGATTGTACTAGAACATTCTCTGTGGAACTTTTATTTCGTGTCTATGAATGGTTCATTACATTTTAATACCTGCAGAAAAATCTTTGCGATGTTTATGAAGTCCGATAATTTTGCAGTTTTTGGCGACTATTATGATTAATTTTCAACTCGGTCATAGAACAATAGTAAACGAAATGCACAATCCCAGCATCAATTTTTGAAAGTAATATTCCAGTTATCTCAGCTAGAATCACTAAAGAATATGACCGAAATGTTTGTACCAGCTCTCAGTAAGGTAAAATTTAGATTCCGCCGACTTCTTCTGCAATGTTGCTTTCTGGTGTTGTATTTGCTACCGACACTACGACCGCTACAATTTAACGGCGGAATCCAATAATTTTGTTTAAATTGTCCCTTCCTTGTCAAAATTGCTTAGTAATCTCATTTAAAAATATTTCACTACCTGGTAAAATTTCATTTGCGGTCCCCAACCTTAACTTTAATACGCAACACCCATTTTCATACGAAAGCAGTATTACAAAGTGATTCTACTTAAATAACCGTGTATTTTTTGTAGCTGTATATCAACGATTGTCAACTTAGCAATAGTAGAAGTGTGTGGGATGAAAATCGTAGAGGGAGACCGAGGGACGGATACATTAAGCAGATTCAAAAGGATGTAGGTTGCCGACCGTATTATCAGATGAAGAGACTTGCACAGGACAGGGTAGCGTGGAGAGCTGCATCAAACCAGTCTGTGGACTGAAGAACACAACAACATACCAATGTTTTAAACAGAACGAAAAAACATGGTACCGTGATCACGTTACTGAACTCTGTGTAACGTATGGTAAAACATTGGTTAAACTCTGAAATGACAGTAGAAAAATAGTACGAATACAGGCCTATTAATTTATCCGATTTAGCAATGCCGGACCGAATGGGATGCAAGACGCAAAAACTGACAAAACACTGTCTTCAGCGGTAATTGGAATTTTTAATTTCTAAGTTCCATGCATAAATCGTTTAATTTGACCTTTTGTAATTGTTTTTTACATTTTTATTTTACAAGTTCTTACGCTGTATCCTATTAAACTTTATTAAATACAAGACGATTCATTCTGTGTACGTTTAATTTCACTTGCAAAATTACGTCTTAGTATCCAGATGGTAGGTCATTACAAACAACAGGGATATAAATAAATATTTCTCTAGGTCTCCGAGGTACAGCCGAGCGAGGTAGCGAAGCGGTTACCACACTGGACTCGCATTGGGGAGTACGGGGGTTCAGATCTACCTACGGGCATCCAGATTTAGGTTTTCCATGGTTTACCTAAATCACGCCATGACAAATGGCGCCATGGTTCCTTTGAAAGTGCCCGGGCCATTTTCTTCTGCAGCCTACCCAAAACAATCCGAATGTGAGCTCCATCTCTAATGACCACGCTTTCGACGGGACGTCAAACCCTAATTTTACTTCTCAAGTGCATCCGTCTGTACTGACCTGAAAAGCGAAGGGATGTTTAACCCATATCTTGTTTCGTTCTCCTTTTGTCATACAGGATTAGCTTTGCTTACACACTTCTTCCGAAGAAACTCCATTCTTGTGTCTATAAGACCACACAAATTCTCCGCGAGGTGCAGTCAAATAAACAGAGTCCTATACTTCAAGTACCTAAATGACAATCGTGAACATGTTGGGAAACAAAAAGTAGCGCAGAGAATTCTCCAGGATCTCAAATAGGAACTAAGGAAAAACTCGTGGAATCAGGAGCTACAACACAGTTATCCAAATTAAAGTCCTGTGAGGCAGCGAAACTCTCACTTCACGTAAAAGGAGGCAGGAAAAACATCGTGAAGACAGACATAAAATTATGAGAAAATTTGTCTGGCCAAGCAGGACGATATATAGCTACGGACAAAAATCTGGGAAAGTAAGAGAACAATAACAATCAATACTTGCTGCATATACCCGAAAATTAACACTAAAAAAGAAGCTTACAAAACTACACACATCCTCAGAATTTCAGTAAGAAAATTTACCCACAAATTTTTAACATACACGGAATGACTAAAACTTATATATAGACAAACGAATTCGCCGAAAGCATTAGACTAGTACAGCCAAAATTTTATCATGTATCTCGAGATCTAAATTAAGAAAGATATAGAAAAAGAATAGATTAAATGAAGAAAAAAAAGTTCATGGAGGAAGAAATGAAGGTTGCCTTGATAATTGAATGTGAAAGTTTTGTGTATTCCAAAGGGGCCTAATTACTCATTATAGTGTGTGTGCGTGTTATCTTTATATTGGATTTAGCTTTCTGTTTACGGGTTTGTGGCAAAATACTGTAGCCTTGTTTATCCTTGAGAAGCATTGGGGTATTATTCAACAGCGCAGCTGTTCGAGTATTCCATGAAATATTACGCAGTTGTGAGACCCTGAAATCGTAATGCAAAATGCCGAGGTAAATATCTGACTGGTTATATACCATGACGTCATTTCCATCGGTTGGCTTGTTAAATGTGAGCCAAGCCTCATCACCCATCCGTATGTCCTTGCTGCGCAAATTGTACGGCATCTGGAAAATTTGTTACGTACGTTACCGTTCGACAGTTTAGCACCAAATTCGATGTCCTTTCCTTGCTATACGGTTAAATGAGTGATTCCACGCTGCCGATATGAAGTTACAGTAAAATTATTTCCTGATCTTATCGCACTACGTACGAATTATCAATTTCGCGGCGATGACCGTAGCAAGAAATGATTACACAGTGACCTCGCGTGCATTCTCAGTCAGATATGCAATTTCTTCTGGCGTCGGGTGAAATTAGGAGTCTCATTAAGTCGTAACACCCCACTGTAACACTTTAATGACCCTAATCGTAATATCTAAAAACATTGTAATGGGGCTCGAATGATAATACCAGCTGATCAGCTCAGATGGTGGTCATCGATAAGAAATTCATATGGCAAGCAGTTGGTTCTGTATTTGCGACGTAGTTTCCGAAAGGAAAGTAATTCGAACATCACAGGAAAAGTATATTAAAGATTAGCCGCACTTATTCAGTACAATTTTCCTTTAACAAAATCATTCTAACCAAGAAAAGAGTCAAGTAGGGCTAGAAAATGCAACAATATCCAGTGTATAGGCCCGCAACACAAAACAACCAAACAATATAGTGCGATAGAAGGCACTTTGGGAAGGTTGACGGTCGACAATCTCATTGTATCTTCCGAATTTGTGTTTTCCCTGAATCGCTTGGGGTTGGCGCCGAGATCTTTCTTTGGGTAATGTCCATATCCTCATCCTTTTCTTCTCCCAATTAGAGTCTATGCTTTTTCTCTACTGACATCTAAAGTGTCTTTATTTAAGCTGTGGTTTGTCTGTAACAGACGAAAAAAATCAGGAAAGATATAGGAATCATTAATCGTTCCAGAGCAACGTGGCTGAAATTAAAAGGACGTTATTTCGATAGATCCGTAAGACAACCCAATTCATTTCACTCCCCAAAATAATTTTCACAAAAGTAAAGGGCTGTCTTGATCGTTCTACGGCAATAATCAAATCACTTTTATTATTTTTGCGTGGAACCCTATATATACTAAACGGAAGTGTCAGGAAAATAGTCATAAATTTGTCACAGCTTAATCCTCCTATTTGTAGCGTCTGTTAAGAAGAAAAGGCTTATGGACGGAGGCAAACGAATATCTGATATTAATATATAGCTAAACTCGGCCACGCTGTACTGTGTCTCATTACAATAAGAAATGAATGGGAAAGTAAAAAGGATTCTTGGCAATAAGAACGCACTGATAAAATACGTATTTCAAATCAATACCCAGCTTTGCGTTTTTGTGAATAAGTGTAATAAGAGATAGAGAAAAAGATTTTATTTTTCGAAAATCATACAGTGAATTTCCAGTGGATTTACGGCTTTTTTTGTCTATTTCTGCGTAAACATGAGAAAATTGACCATGAGAAGTATATTGATTTTGAGAAAAGGAATCAAATTTTACGTTTTTTCATCTACGCTTACTCCTCCCCTCTCTTACTGTCTCCTCACTCTGTTACGTCCATTTCCTTTTTCCTTCGTGGTAGGTATTCAAAATGAAAACAATTATAAATTATGAACTTACTTCATACTTAATGTTCGAGTGGCAAGTGTCATTTCTGCCTTACACCTCATCGGTACGCAAGTTAGAATTTGGTGGCACTACAGTTGCTGACGTTTACGTATTATTATAATAATTATTATTAGTTGACACGTGCGAATAATTCGCACTCTATCCAGATCCGTCATAGATAGGTATGATAGCAATGGAGAAAAAGCAGATCCAAGTACTAGGTATAAAAGATAATAATAATATTGCACGAACTGTAAAGTAGCGGGGAATTAAATGTTACATTAAATATTCTCAGTTATAATAGTAAGCGGTACTTACATGTGATGATGAACACTGAGCTCATTAGCGCAGTACACACCGCTTGCTTGAACTAAATGAACTATTACAACAGCGTTTGTGCATCGACGTGTGAAGCAGCATCCGCGTGATAAACTACGCTTGCGTAAAGAATCCAAACAACTGCAAGAGCTGTCGTACTAAATTAAATTATTTGTGTCTTTTTCAACGTTACATCTACGTGTATAACCGAAATCGCGTGATAGTCTTTGCTTGCATCAAGGAAGTTATTTGTCTTGCATACAGAATCTAAACAACTGCAAGAGCTGTCGTTCAAGTTAAAGTTAGATGGCCCCTTCTACATTGCTCTTATATCGGACGCGCAAACTAAGTTGATACTCGACGTGGTCGCTGATAGGAGCAGCTGTAGATACATGTCCTGATTTTGATCGTTCTCCTGGAATCGATTTCGATTGTACGAACAGTACAATTTATTTCAAAATAATTTTGTGGGTGAAAATAATAACTTTAAACTATCTGTGTATTTTTCGTCATTAGTGGAGAACGTAACCTTGAAAATGATACCTCAATCATTAATTTTGGATAATAAGTAATACGGGAGATGTGACGTACCCACAAGAAAACACCGACGAGAAATAATATATACGATTGGAGACTTTAATCCATGTTAGAGAACTGACACAAGAGTGATACATACGAAAGCTTCTACTTCCTTTTACCACTCTCTAAAGGTATGAGCAAAATGGATTTTGCTGTGTGCAGATCCACAATAAAGTACCTTTCGAATTACACGTTTAGTTGGCCTTCTTGTAAAATTAATAAGAAAAATAGGTACTTCATTTTTCGTGTTCACGAATGGAATAATTCGAACAATATTGTTTATTTGTGTTGTTTTATGCTATTACGCCTGACTTAGTTGCATCTGTGTACAGGAAATTTGTTAACAGTGCAGTTCTTTGGTAAACTGCTAGCGTGAGAGTCACTTTTCCACCTCGAAAAAGTGTCATTTATTGGAACAAGAACAACGGCACATTTCAGTTGTGTTGGAATATTCACAGGCGCAGCGGGTTGCTGGACTCAATGGAAAGAGTGGAAACGTATTACTCGAACAAGCACGATTAGAGACTTTATTTCGGAAATAAAAGTTTGGTAGATCCCCATCGAGGCTGGAATAAGATGCCAGCCAGCCACCAGTTTAATGATGTATTCAAGAATATCTTATAATGAATACAACATTTCATTCTTCTTAACACAAAATACTTAAAATATCCACGGGTGTACTGCCGGTCTATAATGTCCAAGGGCCCGTTGTACACTATAGGCCGTCAGTACACCCGTGGATATTTTGATTATCAAATACGCCGGGAGAAACTCAAAAATAACACAAAATACTAATTTGCGTGAGACGTATGATGCAGAATTGAAATTGATGTGCCATTTTTATGAAAGATGGTTTTAATAGCTAAGTCAAAGATCGTAATAGACGTGAAATTAAATACCATTTCATCATGTGTACCAACGACTATACTGAATATAAGAAAGATTTGTAAAATCTATTTTTGCATTAATTTCAATTCGTAACAATTCTGATTTGAATATTTTTTTATGCAAGTTGTCATAATGTTTATTGTACGTGATATAAATTCAGATTGTCTTATGTACTATTTTGAGAGGAAACTGGATTTTGATGAATGGTTGCTACAAGGAAAGTGTCATAACTCAAAAAATGACTATATTTTCTACATCCTGTTTTTTATTTTTACAATTACACACTGGGCAAAAAACTTGTACCACACTACAGAAGAAAAAGCCAATTTTATTTTGCTCCTCCTGCAAAGTTACAGTTATTGTTTATCATCTACATACGGAAGTAACCAGAACCGAGACTGCTTTGCAGGCAAACAACCGAATGTTTATTATGTACAAGACTTATTGTTTTCATGTTGAGGTCAGAAAGGAAACAGTTCATAGTAACAGACGGAAAAATCATCCAGTTAATCATAATTCATACCTGCCTTCTTAATCTATATAAGCGATCTATCAGATAATCTGATCAGCACTCTTAAATTCTTCGTGGATAATGCTGTCATTTACTGTCAGTTAAGTCATTAGAAATCAGTATCAATTTCAAAATGATCTAGAGAAGGTATGTATATGGTGAGAAATGTAGCAAGTGGACCTACATGAAGAAAATTGTGAGGTCATCCACATGAGAATAATAAATAAATAAATAAAATTTCCGTTAAATATCGGATTGATGGTAAATCACGGAAAAATGTTCAAATGTTTATAAATATGTGGAACTAAACTACTGTGGCCATCAGTCTTTAGGCTTACAAATTACTTAATCTAACCTAAGGGCAATACACAACCCTAGGCCCGATGGAGGACTCGAACCACCGGCGACAGCGGCCGCGCAGTTCCTGACATGGCGTCTTAAAATGCGTTACTTCTCTCTCGCGGTTACGGTAGAAATAAGTCTGAAAAAAAAAGTACCATGAACCGTCTGCCAGGCACTTAAGTCTGAATTGCAGAGTAATCATGTATATGGAAATAGACAAGTACTTCTACATGTTTATCAACATATCAAAAAGTCATTGAGTGTCCATCTATAAAATAACCTCTAACCATTCTTTTATTTCCTGTGTAAACAGTGTTAAACATCATGGAAACAGTATAATGAAATTTTTTGGTACTGGAACTACCTGAAAAAAATTGTATCGTTTGTAGGTGTTTCATTACTAGATAGTGATATCTTACATATTAAGAAGGAGCTATATTCATTTTAGCACGTGGTTTGTTTTGGCCTCTCGAAAATACTGTTATATTTTAACGTTCATAATACTGTGTAATGACACAACACGGTAAAATTATATTTTGTTTGTCTGTCAATGTCTATTGTATGCTTTTATAACCAAAGTAACGTTTAACCATAGCTAAAAAAAAACTGGTATAATTACGTAATGAATTTAAAAAGATATCGTAGAGTGTTTTTGTCCTCTTTTTTTATACAACCATGGTCTCCAAACTTCCACAGGTAATGTTTTTGAGAGATAACGCTTGAAAATATTGTCATGCTGTATTTAGCTAAAATGGGAATATTTAATGTCATACAACCATCCCCGAGATCAGTGTTTTATCCACAGTTTCTAGGAATCTTTGCATCTTGTGAATAGAACCCTATATTTTACTTAATTCTTCTCTTTTTTACCGCCACTTCCAATTACTTTCTATTAAGATTAACATTTAGCTTCGTATTACGGGTCCTACGTAGACACTACAAACTTTCGAAGCGCATCACGTGCACACCCATTGGTGAATAAAATACAGTAGAACTAAATACAATAACGTGTTACGTATATTAAACAACGGGAGAGAGGAAGTACAACTCTAATGTGAAAACATGGGAAAGCGTATCCTCTAACGATTAGCATTTAACAGAAAACTGTATATACACCTTGATTCAAGAGGATTAACCGAAATGAAGCAGAGTAGTTCCAGTTATAATAAAAGACGCACAATCGTACAAAAATGCAATGTCACAATAAATTCTAACAAACTAAATTAACCTACTAATCTAAATAATATTTATTTTTAAATTATAGCGTATATTGAATTTTTACCGTGTTTTGAAAGACATGCTTTTCATTACTAACTGACATAAACACTAGAAATAATTTGGATGATTTCTGGGCTAAAAGACGTAATACATAATGTGTACCATTTCCTTAGATATTTTCTCCAATTGATTTAATGTTACAGAATTAAATAAGATCAGTTTATTTGGGTTTTAAAATGTTCTGTTACTGTGTAGAGAACATCGTTGATTTTCTTATGACAGTAAATAAGTGCGATTGTTGATATAACATTTGTTAACCACTACGTGTACGCTTAGGCCAAGTACTGCCTACCAGTAAGTATGATTCAATTTTACAGACAGAATAACATGTAGTTACTTACTAAAAGAGGTCACTTTTAGCACAGGCAATACATTTCCTAATTGAGTATACGTTCATTAAGAATTTAGTCTGGGTCTCTTGCATTAATGACGTGTTTCGGATAATACATTAAAGTCTACATCTGTACCTCGCAACCCACACAGGTGTGTGTGGCGGAGGGTATTTCGTATAGCAATGTCACTCCTTTCTGTTCCTATTCCAGTCGTCTATTGTTCGCGGGAGAAATGTATGCCGGTAAGCTTTGGCGAAGATTCTAATATCCTTAATTTATTCTCCATGTCTTCTTGGAGACCTACATATAAGAAAGTTGTATATCGGTTGAAAATTATGACAGCTAGCCTCTGCTGAGATGTGTAACGTCCCTCTTGCTGCATCCACCACTGGAGTTTGTCCATCATCTCCATCTTACTAAATGAACTTATAACGAAGCGTGCTGCTCTCCTTTTGATCTTCTCTATCTCCTCTATCAGTCGTATTTCACAAGGAAGCCACACTTACGATCAATATTCATGTATTGGTCGAACAAGTGTTTTTCATGCTTATTCTTTGATGATACACTACACTGTACCTCACAAGCGGCAGCTAATCATATTACGTGCTTATAGAATATCGCCACAGTTGTGCGACTGGATATGTGATTTCCTGTCACAAAGGACACAGTACGTAGTAATTGACGGAAAACCATCGAGTAGAACAGAAGTGGTAGCTGGCGTTTACCACGGAAGTGTTATACGACTCCTACTTGTCCTTTATAAACGATTCAGGAGACAATCTGAGCAGGTCTCCGAGACTGTTAGCGGGTGCCGCGCGGGAGTAGCCGAGCGGTCTGGAGCACCACGTTGCGGATCGCGCGGCCGACCGCGTCGGAGGTTCCAATCCTCCCTCGGGCATGGACGTTTGTGCTGTCTTTAATATAAGGTAGTTCAGGGACTGATGACCCCGCAGTTAAGTCCCATAAGCTTATAAGCTTTACAAACACAGTTAGCGGAGGATGCTTCTTTTATCGGTTACTAAAGTCACCAATGATCAAAACCAACTGCAAAAGGATTTAGATAGCTGCATGATGCGACAATTGGCAACTGAAAGTGTCAAGTCATCCACGTGAGCATTAAAGGAACAGTTTACAGGCAGAAAAACAACTAAATACCTAGGAGTTACAATTACTAACAAATTTAATTGTAAAGATAACAGAAAATATTTTGAGGAAGGCGAACCAAAGGTTGCGTTTCCTTGGTACAACAATTAGAAGATGCAACAGTTCTACTAAAGAAACTGCCTACACTACACTTGTCCGTTCTGTTTTGGAGTATTGCTGCGCATTGTGAGAGCCACACCATGTACGACTGACGGAGGACAGTGAAAACGTTAAGAGGCGGGCAGCTCATTTTCTATTATCACGATACAAGGGAGAGAGTGTCACGGAACGAGTTGTGATGGAAATCATTGCAAGAAACGCATAATTCTTTGCGTCAAGATCATTTGCGAAATTTCTGTCATCAGCTTTCTCCTACTAGTGCCAACATATTTTGTTAGCATCCACCTTCATAGATAGAAATTATCGTGATAATAAAATAAGACAAATGAAATCGAAACCGGAAGATTTAGGTATTCCGTTTCTCCGGCGCGGTATTAGAGAATGGAACGGAAGAGAATAAACACTCTTTCAGGAACTTACATGTGATTTGAAGAGTAAATATGTAGATGATAAACTGTACTGTGATTTTTCAGTGAATCTCGGTTTGGTATCTGCTTTTCCCACTACTAATTTTATGTGGTCGTTCCACCAAAATTGGTTCCTTACGCTTACTTCCAAATTTTTACCGGAGTAGCTGCTTCTAGTGATTTTTCTGTAATTGTGTGATCACACAGTTAGAGCTCTTTCTTTCTATATATCGTATTCGCAATACATTTACTGTTAGGGGAAAGGAGAGTAAGATAACGGCGGTCAACTTTAGAATATTTTTATCCCCTTATTTTAGACCTTCCGCCTGCATTAATAATTCAGAAAAAACATTAGGATTTTTTTTCCAAGTACACATTTTGTAGTTTTTTAAAACGTAACATCTAGGGTGATTACTTTGTTTTCAAATGATGTCAAACTCCTCATCTTACCCGCGTTTGCCGGTAAGATGACTAATGTAGACGGCTAATTAGACGAAGGAAAATAAAATTAGATCAACATAAAAATCATTTTATTTTACGCACGGAAGTGGCGTACATTGCTTTGCGTTTTTAGACTGCCGCAGTGAGCTCGGTACAAGAAGCATGAGCCCATTTACGGACTCAAGATCAAGTATACAAAATCACTAATTTACCATACTCTGATTTCACATAGTTCTTCTACAACAAAATCATAACCGTCTTCGTATTCAGTGTAGTTGACTGATATCGAGGAATCTTCCAGAAAGAGTGCCTCATTACAAATATTCCGATTTTTCATCACCTTTTATCCCCCTTTTTCTCATTTAGGTTTCTGCTCTTTTCTTTTATATTTCTCTTTCTTCAGTTTGCCTTCTGTTTGTGATGTGCAATGAGGGCAACTTTTCCTCTGTTTCCTTTTAGAAGTTTCACGCACAACAGCACCATTCCTTACCAGTTGCAAAGCAATGGTCATTACTGATACCTGTGGCCACTGCTGCCTGCTGGTCCTTCACTTATAGTTGCTACGCACGTTCAAATATTGCAAGATAGCTCATTAAAACGATTCAACGAAATGATTAAGATGACGAGTCGTCATCTTGTTCTTCCAGTAAATTCGTAAACTTACCCGAAACGGCCCTTCATAATTTAAATCTAAGAACAACACTTCATTAAATTTTCCTTGGAGTTTAATATATATATTAAAGAACAGCATGGTACATAGGATTTCTTTAAAAATAAATAAATGAAATAAAATAAAAGAGCCGTTTGGAAAAATTTACCACCTGTGTGTCACATGCTATTTTGGTGAACTAAAATATTACAACGAACATGCGTGTTAACATGAATTCTAGCGTCTCAGTGTTAAATGATGACGGTTGGCTTCAAAACTTATTGTAGCACACGTACGTACTGTGCTAGTCGGTAGCAAGGCAAGCCCTTCGTTTGCTGCTCTGACTCGACAATCGCATTAAATTAACGATTCGTCACCTTCCATGCATCTTGCCCTGCCCTTTTTTTTCTTTTTTTTTTAAGTAGCTTATGGGACTTCGGGGTCATCAGTCCCTAAACTTACAAACTACTTATTAACTAGCTAATACTATAGGACGGCACAAATATCCATGCCCGAGGGTGGATTCGAACCCCCGACCGTAGTGGCCGTGCAGACCGCGACTGGCGTACCTCAGTCCCCTCGGCCACCGCGGCCGGCTTGCCCTGCCTTCCCCTGATCCTTGCTTTAGGCCTGGAATCGCTGCCGGTCCTCCTGATTTTCGCTATAATTTTCAGCGTTACGACATCTCTTTATCCTATAGCACCATTTGCGAAAAGCCTCATTGAACTTTCATGTTTATCTACTTGGTCATTTACATGTACGGCGTGGAAAGTAAAGATCATTTAAAACTTCCTTAAGGGCTGTCAGAAACTATTTTTTGTTCGGAAGACTTCTTTTCGTTGAGAATAAAATACTGTGTTCTGTGAACTAGAAACAAACTCTCAGATCTACCACGTAGGACTCGTGATACGATGTTCAATGTTAGTTCTACTAGAAAGTAAGCGGAAGAGAAGGATTATGAAATTTATAGGGTGGTAATGACAAAAAAGGTATTTCTTTGTCGAATATGTCAAGTTCCTGAGACGCTGTTGATATTATATTGATCTCATGGATGATTGTGTGATTGACAAGATTAGAAAATATGAATATATTTTGATTGTTTTTAATTCAGTCGCTGGTGTTTCTCATATTAGAAACATATAAATATCAGTCTGTGTTTCAAATATAAATACATCATATTGTATCAGCATATTTGTTAACATCAACACATGTTACAAATACAGGAACCTAACAATTTGAAACTAAGAATCGATTACTAGACCTCTGCCTTTCGCTTTCGCGGGAAAGGTCTCTAGCGACCTCTCTCTCTCTCTCTCTCTCTCTCTCTCTCTCTCTCTTTGTGTGTGTGTGTATCTCTCCTCGGTGAGCTCTTCCAGAAATACTGGTCCGGTACGTTTCGGAGGAGAACATCTGTGAATATAGGGGACGTGTCACTAATGGCATTACGACTGTGAAGTTCAAATTGACCTATTGGACCACTCTGCTATGATCATCAGTCCCTAGACTTACAAATCACTTAAACTAATCTAAGGACAACACATACATCCATGTCTCAGGGAGGACTCGAGCCTCCGACGGCGAACAACCGTGCGCTCTGCAGCGAGGCGCGTTAGGACCGACTGTGATGGAGAGGCTTTAGTTGTGCTAGGTTAGTACAGCTATTAGAACACTTGTCCGCTTCGAGTGTCGCTCTGCAGCGAGGCGCGTTAGGACCGACTGTGATGGAGAGGCTTTAGTTGTGCTAGGTTAGTACAGTTATTAGAACACTTGTCCGCTTCGAGTGTTGGAGCGTTCACAGCTTACATCTGCCAGGAAGTTGCCGGTACAGAATGAAAAATTTATTATGCGCATACCAGAAATTGTCTTGACATGCGAAGAAAAATTCTGAATTTTTCTGTACATAAAACCAATGGCGCAACAAAAGAAGAGTAGAAGGAGCTTAGTGTGGTTTGCGGAAAGATACAATAAGGGAATTAAACTTTATCTGGACACAGAATAATGAGTTACGAAGTCATAGCTTTTTCTCTTTTTTTTTCTCCAGAATATCTCAGAATGTAGTGATTGTTGGGAATAACTAGATGAGATAAATTAACAAAGAAGTGGTAGCCACCCACAAACCGAAATCGAGGTAATTTGGTCAAGCATGAAATATTTGTAAATATATAATGCAAATGGACTATAAGATACTGGTTGGAGTTTTGGTGATAACAAGCGCTGCAGAATACGATGGAGGGGCGTTTAATTCATTAACATCTGGTTCCCATTGATTAAAACAGCAGACGAATTACGAGAATAGCAAGATAGTGAATATTTCACTACACATAATTGAAATAATGGAGGACGTAGGCTACATTACGTATGAACTACCTATTGAACTATGTGTTAACCAAGGGCAGTGACATAGTAATGTGACATATTTTTGGAAACGTTTTTGTTTAACTTTTTAGGATAACTATCGAGGTTCCAGAAAAATCGCAGAGTGACACTTTCGTAAGTGTAGGAGTTGGTCAGTCCAGTAAAAGTGAAGTTTACCCGTGACTCCCTGTATCGGCAGCTGGTTTGTATGCTAACGCTAACTACCCCGCTCGCACGTTACGATTATTTTCTAATGCCCTCGATAAAGTAGAACGTTGTCGCTGAGTAGAGACTCGCCGCGGTGAAAAATGATTGGAAATGGCCTCTAAAGGGGGCCTTCTCGACGCCAGAGACACTGTGCGCTGTCGTGAGCCCGTAATCAGCGCGCCCACTGCTGATTACAGAAGCTGCAACAATTTTAATGAGAGGTGGGGGGTATGGCAGGGTAGGAAGGGGGGGGGAAAGAACGGAACGGCTGCTTACGCCTGCGGCAGCTGGGCAGACGGCGGGCCGGGAGACACGAAATTACAGCCCAGCACACCCCACCAGCGCCAGCGGCACCTACAGTATCATTCACTGGGGCGCTCAATGGACAGCCCGACACCATTCAGGGCAGGAGGAGGGAGGGAGGGAGGGAGGGAGTGCTCGCTTGATAACGGTTCCCAGGCGCTCCGCCGAGGGGTCTAGGACTGAAGGACGTCGCAGCAGACCCCAATCACCCCGTTTAAAATAGGCTCCCAAAACCTAGGGTGACGAAATGCAGTCGTATAAAAAAGAGGTCAAACAGCTTCAGAAAGTAGGACAAAGTGAGAATAAAATAGGACCCACAAAACATATGGTAAATTTAATAAATTAATTTATTTTTGTATAAAACATTGTCGGACTTCTTCTACATCTACATACATACTCCACAATCCACTGTAAGGTGCGTGGCGGAGGACTCCCTGTATCACTACTAGGCATTTCCTTTCCTATTCCACTCCTAAATAAAACAAAGGAAAAATGAATGTCTATATGCCTCCGTACGACCCCTAATTTCTCTTGTTTTGTGATCTTTACGCGAAATGTAAGTAGGCGGCAGGAAGTTCGTTCTCCACTCACCTTTAAAATATTGCCCTCTAAATTTCCTCAACAGAATTTCTCGAAACGAACGTCGTCTTTCCTCCAGTAATTCCCATTTGAGTTCCTGGAGCATTTCCGTGACACCCGTGCATTGGTCGAACCTACCAGTAACGAACCGAGCTGCTCGCCTCTGAACTGCTTCTATGCCTTCCTTTAAACTGATCTGATGCGGGTCCCAAACACTTGAGCAATACTCAAGACGTGGTCGTTCAAGCGTTTTATACGCGGTCTCCTTTACAGATGAAGTACATCTTCCCAAAATTCTCACAATAAATCGAAGTCGGCTGTCTGCCTTACTCACAACTGTCCTTACATGCTCGTTCCATTACATATCGCTCTGCAATGTTACGACTAGATATTTGAACGACGCGACAGCATCAAGAAGCTCACCACTAATGCTGTATTCGAACATTATGGGATTGTTTTTTCTACTCATGCACAGCACCTTACATTTTTCTACATTGGGAGCTAGCTGCCATTCTTCGCACCAACTAGAAATTTTGTCTAAGTCAACCTGTGTGCTATTACAGTCAGTTACAGACGACACCCTCCCATACACCACAGCATCATCAGCAAACAGCCGCAAATTGCAACTTACTCTGTCCATCAGATCATTTATATAGATAGAAAATAACAGCGGTCCTATCACCCTCCCCTGGGTCATGCCTGACGATACTCTCGTCTCTGATGAACACTTGCCGTCGAGAACAACGTACTGCGTTCTGTTACTTAGGAAGTTCAAATGTTCAAATGTTTGTAAGTCTTAGGGGACTTAACTGGGGGTCATTAGTCCCTAAACGTACATACTACATATGAAATAGCTTATACTAAAGACGGCACAAACATCCATGCCCGAGGGAGGATTCGAATCCCCAACCGTAGCGGCCGTACAGACCGTGACTGGCGCACCGCAGACTGCTCGGCCACTACGACCGGCTCTTAGTCTTCCAGCCAGTCTGTGAACTTATTCCATGTGCTCGCATCTTCGTTAGCAGTCTGCAGTGTCGCACCGCGTCAAACGCCGCTGTGAAATCGAGAAAAACACAATCTGCCCTGTTGCCCTTCATCCATGGCTCTCAAGTCATCTGAGTAAAGGGAAAACTGAGTTTCACATGAACGATGTTTCCTAAATCCGTGCTGATTCATAGAAATAAGTTCTTGCCGCATCAAATCTTGATAAAAATTCAAGCTTCCGCCGATTACCTCCATCGCCTTCGTCAGGAGCAACTGACTGGTTGTGTAGTTTGGCGGTGGTCTTGTGGTTGGTCAGATTCTCATTGGCTGGCGGCTACGTAATGCCGTCGCAGATGGTGTCGACGTCTGCGCTGGTGGCGCCACCGCTCCAGTAGTATCGAGACACTGTACAGGATATCTTTGCCGCTTCTCTGTATCGAGCGCTCGTTTCCTTGCACCGCTAAGATTGTTTTGTTAAAACTGTCCTCCCACATTCTTATTTCTACAGCCTCTTTAACTACAGAATCCTAGTATGTGCATGTCTGGGACAAAATTGTCGTTTCATCAAATAAGATTTTGTGTTTATTTGTGAGGCTATGCTCAGCGACTACCGATTTCTCCAGTTCTCTATTTCTAATGTGCCTTTGGTGTTCTGTGCAACGGTCAGCAACGGTACGTATGGACTGGCCGATGTAGTTACTTCCACACTCACATGTTATATTATAAATACCAGGGATCCTGAGGACGAGGCGTCCGTTACAGGGCGTAACATCTCCTTAATTTTCCTAGGAAGTCGGAAGATCGATTTAATACCATGTCTGCCCAGGACTCTTCCTGTTTTGGTAGAAGTAGCACCACAAACCCGAAGGAAAGCCGTGGGTTGCTCATCTCGTGAATCTTCAATATTTGCACTTTTCCTTTTCTTGGCAAACGCTGCCCTTACACCCCGTGGACAATAGCCGTTCTTCCGGAACACACACTTAAAATGGTGAATTTCGGATTCCAATTGATCCGAATCAGAAACTGATACACAAAACATACATTCTTTGAGAATTATTTATACTTTGAAGATCCAATTTTTTTGCAAATGTTTAGTCTTGCTCAGCAGATAGTTGTAAAAAGATATAACGGGTGATAAAAAAGGCAGTATAAATTTGAAAATTTAACAAATCACGGAATAATGTAGATGGAGAGGTAAAAATTGAAAAACATGCTTGGAATTATATGGGGTTTTACGAGAAAAAAAATGCACAATATGTTCACCATCATTCCTCAACAATAGCTGTATTCGGAGAATAATGTTGCGAATAGCTCTGGAAAGCATGTCGGGAGTTATGGTGAGGCATTGGCTTCGGATGTTGTTTCAGCATCCCTAGAGATGTCGGTCGATCACGATACACTTGCGACTTCAGGTAACCCCAAAGCCAATAATCTCACGGAGTGAGGTCTGGGGAGGCCAAGCATGATGAAAGTGGCGGCTGAGCACACGATCACCACCAAATGACGCGCGCAAGAGTTCTTTCACGCGTCCAGCAAAACTTTTTTTTAAAAAAAATTTTCTTGTTCTAATAAAACCCCATGTCATTCCAAGCATGTGTGTCAATTTTTACCTATCTAACTACATTATTCCGTAATTTATTAAGTTTTCAAATTTATACTGTCTTTTTGATCACCCGGTATATATATTTTAAAATTACATTCGATCATAACATACCTTTTTCAGATTCAAGATTCAACCTGTTCCCATCATCTGTCCACTGTGTGGTAATTAGTAAGAGAAATTTGGGGAGGGAATTTAAAGTCCAGGGATAGGGAATAAAAACCTTGCTGTTTGCTGACGACATAGTAATTCTATCAGAGACAGCAAAGGACCTGGAATAGCAATTAAACGAAACTGACAATGTCTTGAAAGGAAGGTATAAAATGAACTTTATCAAAAGTAAAACAAACACAATGGAATATACTGTCAGAAAATCAGGCGATGATGAAGGAAATACATTAGGCAATGAGAGAATAAAAGTAGCAGATGAGTTTTGTGATTTGAGCAGTAAAATAACTTGCGTTGTCCAAACCAAAGAAGATATAAAATGCAGAATGGCTATGGGAGGAAAGACATACCTGGAAAAGCGAAATTTGTTGTCATCCACTATTAGTATAAATGTTAGGAAGTTCTTTCTAAAAGCATTTGCCTGGAATGTGTATGGGAGTGAAACGTCAGCTATAAGGAGTTCAGACAAAAAGATGATAGAAGCTTTCGAAATGTGGTGCTACAGATCGTTGGTGATCATTAGACGGGTAGTTCACATAACTAATGAGGAGGTACTAAATAGAACTGGGGAAAAAAGGAATTTCTGGCATATTCTAAGAGAAGGGATCGGTTGGTAGGATACATTCTGCGACATCAAGAAATCGTCAACTTAGCAATAGAAGGAAGTCTGTGGGGTAAAAGTCGTAGAGGGAGACCGAGGGACGAATACAGCTAGGAGATTCAAAAGGATGTGGGTTGCCGTACATATTCTCAGATGAAGAGGCTTGACAGGACAGGGTAACTTGGAGTGCTGCATCAAATCAGTCGGCGTGCTGAAGACCTTATCAGCAGATTTTGCGCATTTGCATGGTGACCCCATATACTGAAAAGCAGTTTTGCAAAATTACTAGTAAAAATTATCATGACCTCAAAACTGAACTGTTTACAAACTGAAAAACGGAAAAACCTTACACCTCTCAGCATTCATCGCGCCGCTACCAAAATCTACCAGTCAGACAGCATCCGCCGACATAGAAACTGCACTTTTAACCTTCAGAATACAAATAAATGGAATGAGTAAGAAACCATGAAATAAAATCAAGGCTGTAAAACAACCTTCCGATATAATTTGTACCTTGCTTGGCCACTGAGACGTTTGTTCCAGCTCAACATATCTTACATTCTTTTTCGACTTTTTTCTCCTTTTCTCTAAGGCAGGATTTTCGCAAGGAAGTTGATCTGAGAATGTGCACTTACGTTTAGGTATTGACAGATATTCATAAAATATCACTCGATTATAACGAACTGTGATTTCTACTCACAAGTCACACGTGCATGCCTTGATACCTTTAATGCCAATTGCTAAGCCAAGACCATGTGAGTCCGAAACTGAAGCTACGGAGCGCAAATTTCTAGCAGGAAATTACGAATCCAATCGTACAACTGTGGCAATAATTTCATAAGCATGCAATTTGATTGGAAGACACGTTTGAGGTACAGTGTCGAAAGCTTTTCGGAAATCTAGAAAAACGGAATCTATTTGACATCCTTTACTGATAGCACTCATCGCATCATGTCAGTAAAGAGTTAGCTGTAGGTTTCACTGATTTACCGTGTAACTGAAATTCAACGAATTTAATTTTTTGGTTGACCTCACACATATCATTATTAAGGTTCAACTGCCAATTTTTGCACCTTGCTGATATGTAAGCAGTCAACAATCGGAAGATTGATTGGAACACCAAAGTTCTTTACTAGGCGTTGTCCTGTTTGGAGATGGTTTGCCGTTGCCTTCCTCCGACTTACTGACTTTTCCAGCCAGTTATAGGGGGACCTACAGTTTAACGTGGGTTCCGAACCATGGCACTACTCGATATTTTTGAGCATCACTGCCAGAGGTGAAAAAAGTAGAATGTGACAGATAAAAATCCTAGGATCTCGAGGGGACCAAACCCGCGACCTTTGGATTTGTAATTCCTTAACTTCTCCTGGCGAATAACAACTTCGAAAAACTTATGGGTATGCCGCCAGGTACCAAAATCGACGACGGCCGATATTTCGGCAGGAGACCACCCTGCCATTTTCAAGGCGAAACTGCAGTAAGAAAGCAATGTGCAACGATCTTTAAAACCTCGGTTTTCAATGAGTAAACAGGAAAGACACTGTCTTGACACAGGTCTCCTATGGAATATGACAAAACGGAAATTCTGGCATGCACTTCCAACTACTGGGACTGTGTTATCAAGGAAGCGATAGAAATAAAACTAGGTGATAACCTTATGAATAGGGATGGAGGCTTCTGCTTAAATTCCGCTTGGGATCCTGCTCTCTCACTTGTCAAAAAACGGAGGGAGAAAACTAATCCGACCTCATCTGTCGATAACTGATGTTTATTATCGATATTCTGACCGGTTTCATCTTTGGTCGTGTCAGCGCTGTGTGCTTGCTTGCTAGGTGTGTGTTGTCTTTCCTGTTTACTCATTGAAAACCGAGGTTTTAAAGATCGTTGCACATTGCTTTCTTACTGCAGTTTCGCCTTGAAAATGGCAGGGTGGTCTCCTGTCGAAATATCGGCCGTCGTCGATTTTGGTACCTGGCAGCATACTCGTAAGTTTTTCGAAGTTTGGATTTGTAGTCTGGCACTCTACCATTGTGCTATCGAGACGCACTTGCTGATGTGTTATCTAAATAACTTTGCAGTTGTTTTCATCTTCAGGTGACTTTACTAACCGATAAATGACAGCATTATATGCGGTCAGTCTAAAAGAGCTTCTCAGATTGTCTCCTAAATAGTTTTTAAAAATAAGGAATAGAAGCGGCCCTATGACACTTCCCTGTGGAACGCCAGATGTTACCTCTGTTCTACGCGATCGCACAACCGTGGCGATATTTCATAAGCACGTAATTTGATTGGAAGACGCTTGTGAGGTACAGTGTCAAAAGCCTTCCGGAAATCTTGACATACGGAATCTATTTGACATCTCTTGTCGATAGCACTCATACATCACGTGAGTATAGAGCTAGCTGTATTTCACAAGACCGATACTTTCTGAATCCGTGTTGACTATGGGTCAGAAATATGTGCTCTTCGAGGTAGTTCGTAATATTTGAGGAAAGTATATGTTCTAACATTGTGCTACAAACCAACGTTAATGGTATAGGCTTGTAATTTTACGGGTCGCTCCTATTGCCTTTCTTGAATATTGCAATGACCTGTGCAACTTTCCAGATTTTGTGTACGGAACGTTCGCTAAGCAAGTGGTTGTATATGATAGGTATGGTACTATTGCATTAGGATACTGTGAAAGGAACCTAATTGGTATACAATCAGGACCGGGAGACTTACTTTTGTTAAGTGGTTTAAGTTGTTTTAATACTCCAGGGGTATTTACTTCTAAATTACGTATGGTGGAAGCTAATCCAGATAGGAATTCTGGAGTATTTGCTTCGTCTTCTCTAGTGAAGGAATTTCGGAAAGCCGCGTTAAGCAATTCTGTTTTAGCAGAACATCAGTAGTATCACTACTTATATCGTGTAATGAAGGTAATGTTTGTGTTTTGCCGCTAGTATACTTTACATACGATTGTTAAATGATGATCATGTATAGAAATGATTATTGATATTGATTTCTGTTTTTGGTATGGGCATTATTTTTCCACTGCTTTCAGATGTTTGTAAACCTGTTAGAGCAAATTGCTATAGTCATAAGAGCCTAGACTTACAAACTACTTCAACTTACACTAAGGACAACACACACACCCATGCCCGCGAAAGAAATCGAAGTTCTGGCGGGAACAGCGCCCAGACCGTAGCATGACGCTTTAGACCACGCGACTATTTCACGTGGCTCACTGCGTTCCCTTATTGGTCTTTCGAATAGGGCAACTGGTCGCTTGCAGCGGCCCTCTGGGGCATTTGAACATTTCTCCTAAATCCAAACAGATCTTCCCCGAGGTTGATTCCATCAAGATTTCCCTTCCCATGTAAATAATTCTTGTTAGTATTTTGCAGACACGGCGTATTAACCTGATAGTTCTGTAATTTTCAGACTTGTCTGCATTTGCTATTTGTATCCGCGATTATTATATTTTCCTTGAAGTATGAGAGTATTTCCCCTGTCTCAGACATCTTGCACACAAGGTGAAACAAATTGTTCATGACTGGCTCTGCCAACATCAGCAGTTAAAAGGCACTATATTCTACTCCAAGGGCTTTTTATCAACTCCTATCTTTCAGTTACCTGTCAAATTATTATCGCAGTATCGTATCTCCTATCTGATCTTCGTCTACTTCCATTTCTACAATACTGATTTCATGTTGATTGCCCTTGTATAGGCTCTCTTTATATTCCCTTCAATTTTTCAGCTTTTCCGTCTTTACTTAATACTGGTTTTCCATCAGAGCCTTGATATTCATATATTTACTTTTCTCGTCCCCAAACGTCTCTTTTACTTACCTGTAGGCGGTATCCACCTTTCCTTTAGTTGTACATTGTTGCAGTTGTCCTCTAATCACTCCTGCTTAGCCAATTTGAACTTCCTGTCAACCTCATTTTTCAGACGTCTGTACTCCCTTTTGCCTGCTTCACTCGATGCATTTTTACATTTTCTCCTTTCACCATTTAAGTTCAGTATCTCCTGTATTATCCAGGGATTTCTACTAGGCCTTGTCCTTCTACCAATGTGATCCTCTGCGGCCTTCACTACTTAATCTCTCAAAGCTACCCGTCCTTCTTCTACTGTATTTCTTTCACCCCTTTCGGTGAATCCTTGTCTACTGCTCTCTCTCAAACGGTCGACAACCACTGGCTCTTTCAGTTCATCCACTTTCTACCTCCATAGTTTTCTATCTTTTTGACGTTCCTTAAGTTTTAGTCTACAGTTCATAACACATATGTCATGGCCACAGTCTATATATGCTCCTTGATATATCCTACATTGTAAAACTTGGTTTCTAAACCTACGCCTTACCTTTATAATGTCAAAGTGTTACCTTCCAGTGTCTCCTGGTCTCGATAACAACGATGTTTCATAAAAATTAAACCAAGTGTTTGTGATCAGTTAATTGTGCTATGCGCGAATGTTACCAAGCCAACTCATCTTTCATTCCTTTTCCACAGTCCATATTTACCAACTACGTTTCCTTCTTTCCCTAACAGAGTTCCAGTCTCTCAACGCAAACAAATTTATCTCTGCATTAGCTGTCTGAATAATCGGTAGAGCTAGTTGGCATATAACCGTGTACTACTGTGATCATGGTTGGCTTCGTTACTATCTTTGGTACAATAATGCGTTCACTATGCTGATCATAATAACTTACCCGCATTCGTATTCTCTTATTCACTATCCCCTACTGATATTGTATTTATATCCCTGTACTTCGACGGGACGTTAAAACCTAAGCTTCCTTCCTTCCTCCTATCCCTGTCCTCATCTGACCAGTAATCGTGTTCATCGTGAAACCAAACGTCACTAACCCCTATCATGTCTAACTTCAACATATCCACCTTACTACCGATTAAGGGATAGAACATTCCACGCTCCAATCCGTAAAATGCATTTTGTTTTTGATGGGGACGAAATCCTTCTCAGTAGGTTCCGCCCGGTGATTCGGATGGGGACAATTTTACCGCAGGCATATTTTACCATCATATATTCATATAGTAGAGCTGCATGTCATCGGGAGAAGTAACTTGCCTTCAGACGTTAGCATTTACTGCATGAGAAAACAACGTTAGTTGAAGGCCAGCTCAGTCAATTATGACTGTTGCCCCTGTAACTACTGAAAAGGCTGCTGCCCCTCTTCAGGAACTACACGTTTGTCTGGCCTCTCCACAGATACCCCTCCGCTGTGGTTGCACCTGCGGTACGGCCATCTGTATCGTTGAGGCACGCAAGCCACCCCACCTCGGCAATGTCTGTGGTTCATGAGGACGGTTCGTGAGCTTTCGATTACTAATCCATAAATAACTGTTTAATTTTGTATACAGTGGTTGCTACGGGAGAGAAATACATAGGAAACATAACATTTACTCACCCACTAGTAAATGGATGTTGTGATTAACGAATCTGTGCTGCAGTCAATCATTCCCTAGACCATTGAATTGTTTATTGGGAGCTTTTCAGACTTATTTTGCGTGTTCTTTGCAAGGTAACCAACTCAATTGTATCGAAAAGATTTATAAATAATAGAGATCCGACATGTTCGCTGCGAATGCAGATTTCTAACTGACGCATCACAAGCATCAATATTAGTGTTATAAATACTGTGCCGTTGCTTGCATAAAACTCTAGCACAATAGATTTAACAATTTATTGTTCAATAAATAGTGTGAAAGTAAGGGTCCCTTTACAAACACAGAAAAAAAATAACAATAAAAAGTGGTGCGCTGTGAAAACAGGGTCCAGACCAAGTTGACAACTTAACACTTGTATATTACATGAACAGCAAAATTCTTGTATGGCATTGCATGAACTGCAATTTAATGAATGAATATGTGTGTAAAATTGATAAGTTTTCAAGGTCGGGATTCAAACATGGAATTTCTGCTTATAGCGAGTAACTAACTTAGTCATTAGGTTCCCTGAGTACACCTCCACCAGTGGTTTGTATACAACAGTGATCTCGATACAACAGTTCTCTCTATCACCTGGATGTTGAACTTCAGTCAGCGATCTCTTTAGAAGCTACATGTATAACTCTGTATCTGAGCACAGAATTTCAGCGTGCCGCATTGGAATGATCGAGTGGTCTAAGGCGCTACGCTACGGATTGTGCAGCCGCTAGTCCGTCTGAGGTTCGAGTCCTCCTCGAGCATATGTTTGCGTGTGTTTTACTTAGCGTAAGTTAGTTTAAAACGTTTGGTAGTCTAGGGACCGATAACCCTCGCAGTTTGGTTTCTTAGACTTACAAATATTTGAACTTTTTTTGAACTTTAATGTGCCTGCACATTCATATGCTGTGTACATGATTTTCCGTTGGCCTCCATGTTGTAATTTGGGAAACAAATTTATGTCAGTTTGTATACTACGAAGAATTACTAACTTATTTCTTGCATCTAACTTCATGTCAATATAATAGGCTGGTGTGGGGTCGGAATATAAAGGTATTTTATTTTCGTGTCCTAAAGGTTTTCCGTGGCAGCAATGTTGCAATTTGCAAGAAACTACACGGAAATGGTTGCCACGCTCAGACAGCTGTCACCGGCTACAGTCATAGATGTTCAAAATGTTCAAATGTTTGTACAACTTATGGGACTTAACTACGGGGTCATCAGTCCCTAAGCTTAAAAACTACTTATGAACTAGCTAAGACTAAAGACAGCACAAATATCCATGCCCGAGGGGGAATTCGAACCCCCGACCGTAGTGGCCGTGACTGGAGCGCCTCAGTCACCTCGGCCATCGCGGCCGGCCAGCCATAGATGTTTCTTGCCAAATTACAACATAGCTGCTATGATAAATGGTAAGGCAGTCAACAATCCGAAGATTGGTTTGAACACCACAGTGCTTTACTACGCATAGTCCAGTTTGGAGGTGGTATGCCGATGCCTTCCTCCGACCTTCGAACTGACTTACCCAGCCAGTTATAGGGGGGACCTACAGCTTAACGTGAGTTCCGAACCACAATGCTACTTTGTATTTATCACAAGAGCAATACTGCCAGAGATGAAAGAAGTGGTAAGTGACAAATAAAAATCCTAGGACCTGGCGATGATCGATCCCTGGACCTTTGAATCTGTAGTCTGGCACTCTACCACTGTGCAGCACAGCTGCTGCGATATGGCTCTAGAATACGAAAAGAAAATACGATCCGACTCCTATCTCATACCTGTCTGTAACATTTTATATTGACATAAAGTTTAAAATAAAAGCTAAGTTAGCAATTATTTGTCACGTACAAACTGAGGGTAATTTGTTTACCAAATTATGACAGCGGTGGCAATGCAAATCCATAAGCAAAACATATGACAGTGCAGCCACGCTGCAACTCTATGATCAAAGACCATAGTTATTCATCCAGATTGCATGGACATCACTGACAAAGGGAGAGAATATACGTAGAAGGGCTGTAACACGAACGTTAAAGCTCCCTGCGCCGCGCGGGAATAGCTGTGAGCTATAAGGTGCTTTGCTATGGAGTGCGCGCTTGTTCCATCGGAGCTTCGAGGTAAGCAATCAATTCTTCGTCACGTAATAACTGCTGGAAATTTGTATGCCAAATTTAAACATGGGGGACAATGCCAAAAAAAAAAAAAAATGTGGAAAACATCTGAATGTGCAGGCACACGGCAGTTATATGCTCAGAGACCAGAGTTATACATCCAGTTCCCGCGTCGGAGGTTCGAATCCTCCTTCGGGCATGGATGTTTGAGCTGTCTGTAGTAGGGTTAGGTGGTACAAATTCTATACAGTTACAATTCCGATCAACATAAGGTTTCGCGTCATTTGTCAGACTCGCAGTGTTGGTAGCAGTTGCCTTTGTGTGGCGTTGTAGTGTGGCAGTTTTCTACAACTCCTCCTGTCTTTTTCCAAGAATACACCAATTTGTGCTACGAAGAGGCAATTTTTTTTCCTTTTAAGAGGTAAGTGAAGCTACTTAGTCTGTTGTTGTTATGGTCATCAGTCCGGAGACCGGTTTGATGCAGCTCTCCACCCTACTCTATCCTGAGCAAGCCTCTTCATCTCCTCATAAGAACGGCAACCCACATCCACTTGAATCTGCTTACTATACGCGTCTCTTGGCCTCCCTCTGCGATTTTTACCCCACACACTTCCCTCCAATGCTAAATTTACGATTCCTCGATGTCGAAGAATGTGTCCTACCAAGCGATCCCTTCTTTTAGTTAGGGTATGCCAAAAATTCCTTTTCTCTCCAATTCTGTTCAGTACCTCTTCATTAGTTATGTGATCTACCCACCTAATCTTCAGCATTCTTCTGTAACACCACATTTCAAAAGCCTCTGTTCTCTTCCTGTTCGCGCTGCTTATCGTCCATGTTTCACTCCCGTACAAGGCAACACTCCACACAAATGCCTTCAGAAAAGACTTCCTTACCCTTAAATTAATATTCGATGTTAGCAAATTGCTTTCCTTCCCATTGGCATTCTGCATTTTATATCCTCTGTACTGCGACCATCGCATGTTATTTTACTACCCAAGTAACAAAACTCATCTACCACCTTCATTGTTTCGTTACCTAATCTAATTCCTTCAGCATCGCCCGACTTTCTAAGACCGCATTCCATTATTTTTGTTTTGCTCTTGTTAATGTTCATTTTATACGCTCTCTTCAACACCCTGTCCATTCCATTCAACTGCTCTTCCAGGTCCTTCGCTGTCTCTGACAGAATTACAATGTCATCAGCAAAACACAATGTTTTTATTTCTTCCCCCTGAACTTTAATCCCTATTCCAAATTTTTCCTTACTTTCCTTCACCGCCTGCTCGATATACAAATTGAATAACATTGGAGAAAGGCTACTCCCTTCCCAACTGATGCTTCCCTTTCATGCCCTTCGAGTCTAATAACTGCGGTCTGGCTTTTGTACAAGTTGTAAATAACTCTCCTTTCCCTGTATTTTACCCCTGCTGACTTCAGAATTTGAAAGAGCGTATTCCAGTCAACATTGTCAAATGCTTTCTCCAAATCTACAAAAGCTAAAAATGTAGGTTTGCCTTTTCTTTATCTTCTAAGATAAGACGTAAAGTGAGTATTGCCTCCCGGGTTCCTATGTTCCTCCTGAATCCAAACTGATCTTCCCCGAGGTCAGCTTCTACCAGCTTTTCCATTCTCCTGTAGATAATTCGTGTTAAAATTTTGCAACTTATCAAACTGATGGTTCTGTAATTTTCACACCTGTCTGCGCCTGATTTCTTTGGAATGGGGATTATTACATTTTTCTTAAAGTCTGAGGGCATTTCGCCTGTCTCGAACATCCTACACACCAGTTCAAATAGTCTTGTCATGGCTGGCTCTCCCAGAGACTTTAGTAGCTCTGAGGGTATGTCATCTACTCCTGGGGCCTTGTTCCGACCTAGGTCTTTCAAGGCTCTGTCAAATTCATCTCTCAGTATAGTATCTCCTATTTCATCTTGATCGACTTCCTCTTCCCTTCCTACAACATCGTCTCTAAGTTCATTTCCTTTGTAGAGCTGCTCTATGTACTCCTTCCACCTTTCAGCTTTTCCTTCT
This sequence comes from Locusta migratoria, assembly GCA_026315105.1. NCBI lineage: Eukaryota > Metazoa > Arthropoda > Insecta > Orthoptera > Acrididae > Locusta > Locusta migratoria. The sequence continues at coordinate 176,457,147 of CM048744.1, read as the reverse complement.
TTGCTGAGAACTGGTTTCCCATCTGAGTTCTTGATATTCGTAGAGGTGCCTTTCTTGTCCCCAAATGTCTCTTTTATTTTCCTGTAGGCAGTATCTACTTTTCCCCTTGCTATACATTCTTCTACAGATTTACATTTGGCTTCTAGCCACTCCTGCTTAGCCATTTTGCACTTCCTGTCAATCTCATTTTTTAGTCGTCTGTACTCCATTTTGCCTGTTTCATTTACTGCATTTTTATATTTTCTCCTTTCATAAATTAACTGTAGTATTTCCTGTGATATCCATGGATTTTTTGTAGGTCTTGCCTTTCTACCTATTTTGTCCTCCGCTGCCTTCACAATTTCGTCTCTCAATGCTACCCATTCCTCTTCTACTGTTTTATTTCCCCCTGTTTCTGTCAATTGTTGCCTAAATCTTCCTCTGAAATTCTCCAGAACTTCACTTTCCTTCAATCTATCTAAGTCCCATCTCCTTATTTTCCTACATTTCTGCAGTTTTTTCAGCTTCAGCCTACAGTTCATAACTAACAAGTTTTGGTCAGAGTCTATATCTGCCCCTGGGTATGTCCTGCAGTTTATAACCTGGTTCCGGTACCTATGTCTTACCATTATAAAATCTATCTGATACCTTCCGGTGTCTCCTGGTCTCTTCCACGTATACAACCTTCTTTTGTGATTCTTAAACCACGTGTTTGTTACAATTAAATCATGTTCCGTGCAAAATTCTACCAGGCCATTTCCTCTTTCATTCCTTTTTCCCAATCCATATTCACCTAATATTTTTCCTTCTCTTCCTTTTCCGACTACCGAATTCCAGTCTCCCATCACAATTAAGTTTTCCTCTCCCTTAACTGTCTGAATAATTTCCTTTAGCTCCTCATATATTTCTTCGATTTCCTCATCATCGGCAGATCTAGTTGGCATATAAACCTGTACTACTGTTGTCGGTGTTGGCTGCGTATCTATCTTGACAATGATAATGCGATCACTGTGCTGCTCATAGTAGTTTACCCGCATTCCTATTTTCTTATTCATTATCAATCCTACTCCTGTGATACCCCCAACTGATTTTGTATTTATAATCCTGTACTCACCTGACCAGAAATCCTGTTCATCCTGCCACCGAACTTCACTAATCCCCACTATATCTAACTTCAACCTATCCATTTCCCTTTTTAAATTTTCTAATTTTCCTACTCGATTAAGGGATCTAACATTCCACGCTCCGACCCGTAGAATGCCACTATTGTCTTTCCTGATGATCACATCCTCCTGAGTAGTCCCCGCCCGGAGATCCGAATGGGGGACTATTTTACCTCCGGAATATTTTACCCGAGAGGATGCCATCATCATATGTTCATACAGTAGAGCTGCATGTCCTCGGGAAAAGTAACGGCTGTAGTTTCCCCTTGCTTTCAGCCGTCCGCAGTAGCTGTGTGGCAAAGCCACACTAGCTGATATTACAAGGCCAGCTCAGTCAATCATCCAGACTGTTGCCCCTGTAACTACTGAAAAGGCTGCTGCCCCTCTTCAGGAACCACACGTTTGTCTGACCTCTCCACAGATACCCCTCCGCTGTGGTTGCACCTACGGTACGGCTATCTGCATCGTTAGGTCTAACACGCTCTTATAAATCAGCAGCTAAAAATGCAATATTTGGTACCAGTGATCAAAAATGTTCAAATGTTTGTAAATCTATCGGACCAAACTGCGTGGTCATCAGTCCGTAGCTTACAAACTACTTAAACCTAGGTAAACTAACCTAAGGACAACACATACACTCATGCCCCAGGGAGGACTCGAACCTCCACGGCGAGCAACCGCGCGCTCCGCAGCGAGACGCTATAGACCGCTCGGCTACTCCACCGCGGCCCAGTGATCAAAATTGTGCCAGGAAGTGATACAATTGTGCCTTGTGTGGTAAACTTTCGATCGATTTTTCTCAATCCTGTAACCTCGATTTGTGTTTATACCAACATTTATAGCCGTCTTATATTTCTGTTTCATATTCATTAAACATCCAAAAACAAGTTCCAAAGTTAAAATTAGTTTTTGTCTCAATATATTTTCCACTTAGAATAACATTTGCCCGAAGTAATCACAGTTGTACCACAAATGTTCAAATGTTTGTAAAGCTTATGGAACTTACAAACTACTTATGAACTAACTTATACTACAGACAGCACAAACGTCCATGCCCGAGGAGGGATTCGAACCTCCGACAGGGAACGGTCTCGCGGATCGGAGCATAGCGCCTCAATGTGGTCGGCCACTCCGCCGCGGCAGTTGTTCCACCTTACCCTAAAATTTCGTAGCAGCTATGTCGTAATTTGGCAACAAACGGAATATGAATATTTATAGAACCTAAAATTCATTTTTTCAGGTAGTATAGAGATAAATAACCTCCACATGACGCCAGATTCCAACCTCTTTGTCAACACCTCATTCAAACTTTCACTATATCTGATGTTTCCATGATGATTTCCGATCAGATCCATTAAGTACGCAGTGGTACAGAAGATCAGAAAATGCTTTAATAACAGAACGCTACTAAAACTATATTAAACAAATATGATTAGTTCCACGGAGGTGCAATGACGAATGTACGCACTTTAAAGATAATGTGCAAATACGAGTGTTCACATTCAGCTGAAAAAAAAAAAAAAAAAAAAAAAAAAAAAAGAGGTCGTTGTACGTAAAGCATTATATTCTTATTGTTAATTTGGGATCTACAGATTATATCAGTAAATTTAAAGTGGTAGTATTTTCACAAATGTGGGACGTATCCATTTTTCAATGTGTACAAGAGTGATTCAGTAAGCAACATATGTTTCAGCACGTGTGAAGAGCATTTCATTTGTAGTTAGTTTTATCTTCCATTTGGAAAATTCCTGGACGTGTATTTTACTGCTTTATATTGTCTAGTACGAATTTCATTAGTTTTAGTGTATTTATAATCGGGACACTGTTCTTATTTTACAAGCGCAAAAATTGGTTTCACTGCTTGGCACCTGACTGATTTAGTGTCGTTTGAAGAAGTTAAAAGTTCATTCGCATATGCGGAATCTTCTTTGCGATCATTTCCTTACCTACAAAACCACACTATTTGAATTCTGATCAACCCTTCTTTTTCATTCTTCATAGAGGAGACAGAAATTCTCCGCATTCTACGCCTTGCGGAATACCTTCCCGCAAATACTAATAATAATTTCGTGTGGCACGCCGCAGCGGAGTGGCCAAGCGCATTGAAGCGCTATGCTCCGATGCGCGAGGCCGTTCCCCGTCGGGGGTTCGAATCCCCCATCGGGCATGGACGTTTGTGTCGTCTTTAGTATAAGGTAGTGCATAAGTAGTTTTTAAGTTTAGGGACTGATGACTCCGCAGTTATGTCCCTTAACCATGACAAACATTTGAATATTTTTCGTGTGGACCATTGGCCTGGTGCAAGTCTTTCAATTGCACTCCACTTCGGCGACTTGCGTGTCCCTGGCCTACCCCAGTTATCCAACCAGGTAAAGGGGACCTACAGCTTAACGTGGAATCCGAACCACGTGTCTTTTCTGGCGACTCCTCACATCGTTGAGAGGTGAAGGATGGGTTAAAGTGCAGACTGGAAAAATCCGCGGTCCGACCGGGTTTCGAACCGATGATTCTTCGGTTTTCAGTCAAGCGCTTTAACCTAAGACCACCGGATCCGACCCCGCAAATACTGAAACCGTATAGTTGCAACCAACGGCTGTCAAGTGAGTAAATCATCGGATTCAAATAACTCATCACTTTTTGTGAGTAGGTTCAGCATTCACTTTTCTTCAGGATCATGTAAGTCTATATTATAATTCAGAAAATAAGACCCCTCCCCCTTATTATTCGCAGTTGCAGTGATCTTAGTTTTTTTTTTTTGTAACAGGGCTATTATTAAATTAGGCACTAACGGCATATGACTCGGGGATAGCAACAGTGTTTAAAAATACACCCCCATTAACTGCTTTACCTTGGAGAAATGTTGTTAAGCAATTTGCAATTCGCTGCGAATCATTTTGATTAATTTCATAAAATTGCAAAGTTTCTAAAAAGACAACGTTACGTTACAAAACTCTGCTATGACAAAACACTTATAGCTTTCCTGTTTTTCTAGTACACACGACTTAATGAATGTAGTTTTCCTCACAATAATTATGATATTGATTTTCCAAGAAATAACATGCTTATTTAAGTGACGTGGTTATTATCTCGAGTCTCAACCTAGCTTCCGAGCTCACTTAGATTTGATTACAGGTTTCGTATTAATCTTGTACTATGTATAAAAATAAAATTTGCCTGCTTCTGAAACGCACAATAAAAAATTGATGAGTCAGTAGTACCATTCCTGAACGACTTTCTCGCTGCGTAGAAACGAGGTAAATATACGCAGTTATTTAGATCGGATACTTTCAGACAGTGCGAGAGTACATACCTGAATTGACGATCCTGATCAATTAGTGCTGCAAGAAATTTTAGAAGGTCCTGTGTTAATATCACCATGAATATCAGATACATTCTGGTTGCAGCGAGCTTGGGGCTTCTAAATTGTAGTCAGTTGTTGTCAGTAATAGCATACACTATTTACACTTCTTACCCATAATTTACGTTCACATGTTACAGGTTCCATTACTTAAAGAAACAGATGACGACCAGTGTTGGTAGAAGAAGTCAGTTCTCTTACTGTCAGTATTTTATAAGTGAGGGGAAAGCTATTTTCTTTGTCTTCTTTGCGTTACACCAAAGGTCAGCGAACTCTTTGTACACCTAACCGGATAGGGGCTGCATAATTATATTGTAGAATACTTACAGGCCTCAAAGAAAAACTAACCACGAGTTGAACTCAGTACGCAAAACCAATACCATTAAACATATTTATTTACACAACAGATATATGAAGAGGGTGACGACAGCAGAAAGATAATTCATCGGACCTAGTGCACACGTATTCAAATCACAGTTCGCAGAAAAGTAAGTGAAATTTGTGAAAGTCTTGTCTTACTCTCAAGATATAATCAGATTTTGGTCTGGCACTCCAGCATCTACTCAATAGAACAGCGTCTCAGTGTTCACCAGTCTCGTTCGATTGGCCGCGTACTTTAGTCGTATTTATGCAAATGCTTACTCACAAACGTAAGTTATCCTAAACACTGATGTCATGAAAGCGGCAAAATTCTTCATTTTCGTAAAAACATCAGCAGATAAAATTCAGCAAGTATTCCTTCTTTGTGCTTCTCTTTGAACAAATAATATGATTGCAAACTAATAAGCTACAACTCTCTAAAACTTGCCTTCATATAATGCTTCCTCAAATGAGGATTTTTCTTTCGGGGAATTAAAATTAACAGATTCTGAGACTGCAAAGAAAAGATCTTTAAAAAAGTGAAGCTGCGTGACATTCTGAGAAGTCGGTGACAAAAATTTCGCAAATAGATCTCGCCTTTCTTTTAATGGTTTTCACCTGGACGTGTGCATCGTATCCCTGATACTCTCTCCCCTGTAGCGTGATAATGAGTTGCCCGTCTCTTAACTTTCTCTATATCTTCCGTCAGTCCCGCTTGGTGAGGATTACACAATGAGCAGCAATAATCCAAAACAGGACGCACAATAGTAGTGTAGATAGTTTCTTTAGTAGGTCTGTTGCATCTTCTACGAGTAAGTGTTCTGCCAATGAAACGTTGCCTTTGGTTCTCTTTTCCTACAATTTATTGTATACGTTCCTTCCAATTAAATTTGTTCGTAATTTTAATTCGTATATATTTAGTTGAATTTTCGGCCTTTATATTTGACTGATTTATCATGTAAATGAACGATAACGGATTGTATTTTGTGCTCATATGGATAACTTCACAGTTCACACCCTCCATTGTTTAGGGTCAATTGCCATGCTTCGCACCATGAAGACATCTAAATCGTTTTGAATTTGCTGAAGATCTTCTGGTGACTTCAATAACCGATAAATGAGAGAATCATCGTCGAACAGTCTAAGAGATCTTCTGACATCGTCTCCTAAATTGTTTAGAAAGATAAGGAACAGTAGGGATCCTATAACATTTCCTTGGGCAACGCCGTATATCACTTTTGTTTTACTTTATTACTTTCCGTCAGTTACAACTTAATGTGTCTTTTCTGGCAGAAAGTCGTGAATCCAAACGCACTTGTTGCTATTCCATAAGTACGTAATTTGATTAGAAGCCGCTTGTGATATGCAGTGTCAAAATCTTTCCGGATATCTAGATACATGGAAACTATTTGAGATCCCTTGTCGATAGCACTCATCACTTCATGTGAGTAAGAATCCGTGTTGAATATGGTTCAGTAGGTCATTCTCTTCTAAGTAGTTAATAATGTTCTAAGAAAGTGTAATTTCGGAATACTGCTTGAAACCCACGTCTGTGGTATGGGTCATGTCTTTATAAACGATTTAGGAGACAATGTGAACAGTTTTCTTGACTGTTCGCGGATGATGCTATCGGTTAGTAAATTGAGCAGAAGATCAAAATCAGTTGCAAAACGATTTAGATACCTCTTTGGTGAAAAAATAAGCATTTGGTCCGTAAATAATGGAATGTCTAGGAATTACAATTACGAACAACGGTAACTGCAGAGAAGACAAAGTAGCGTGGGGAAGGCAAACAAAAGGGTACGTCTCATTGGCAGAAGAGTTATAAGATGGATTAGTTGTGCTAAAGAAAGTACGTAAACTACACTCGTTCGTCCTATTTTAAAGTATGCCTGTGCATTGTGAGATCCTCGCCAATTGCGACTGACAGAGGACATATATAAGGTTCAGAGAAGAGCAGTTCGTTTTGTATTGTCGCGTTACAGGGGAGAGAGTAACACAGAAATGATGCACGAGTTGGAATGGAAATATTTAACAGAAAGGCGTCTTTCGTTGCTGAGAGGTTTATTTGCATAATTTCTCTCATCAACTTTCTCCACCGAAAAATCAAATGTCTGTAAATCTATCGGACCAAACTGCGTAGTCATCAGTCCGTAGCTTACAAACTACTTAAACCTAGGTAAACTAACCTAAGGACAACACACACACCCATACGCCAGGGAGGACTCGAACCTCCACGGCGAGCAACCGCGCGCTCCGCAGCGAGACGCTTTAGACCGCTCGGCTACTCCACCGCGGCTTCTCCACCGAATACGAACATATTTTTAGCACCCACCTATGTAGGCAGCCACGATCATATTAATAAAATTAGAGAAATGAGATCCAAACCGCACTATAAGAGACTAGAACGCTGGAATGTTATGAAAGAGGTTCGATAAACGCTCAGCCAAACACTTAAATGTGATTAACAAAGTATTTATGTTGGTGTACATATTTCTTGTTTTCATTAACTAATCTCGTTCAAAACTATCGTCAATATACGCAATTATCGCACGAATACAAGCTGGAAAAAGGTCAAGGTTTGCTCTGGGGAAGCTATTAAAGTCCCGGCTACTATCGAGATCCTCAGATAGCAACATCTACAACTCAATAATACAACCTGTAGTCTTATGTGGAGTAGAGACCTGGACTATTATCCGAAAGATGGAAAGAAAACTCCTGACATTTGAGAATGCCATCCTCAGTCAGAGTTTTGGGTCAGTGACGGATGGAGATGAATGGAGAAAACGAAAGAACCGTGAATTGCAGTAGTTATTCAAGTCCATGAACATCGTGCCAGTGGTCAAAGATAGAAGACTGAAGTGGTATGGACACTTAATGCGCCGAGAAGGCCAGATCATCAGGCAGGCAGTTGAAGAGGACACCAGAGGCAAGAGACCAAGGGGAAGATCACAACTGCGATGGACTGACCAGATCAGAGAGGATATGAATATGCTGGGACTGTCTGAAGAAGATTGCATGGACTGAGGACGCTGGAGAAGTCTGATTGGTGAGGCCAAAGACCGACTGCGGTTTGTTAGAAAAAAAAAAAAAAAAAAAATGTTTGTAGAGCTTATGGGACTTAACTACGTGGTCATCAGTCCCTAAAATTACAAACTACTTATGAACTACCCTATACTGAAGACGACACAAACATCCATCCCCCGACGGGGAACGGCCTCGCGCATCGTAGCATAGCGCCTCAATATGCTCGGCCGCTCCGCCACGGCAACGCTATATGTATCATCAATATACGTAAGGTCACAAACTCTGACAGTGTATACTCACTGACACGGTTTCAGCCCGCCAGATCATTACACTTTTACCTTCCTTCGAGAATAAAATATGTGTACTGTCTATGTATATTGTAGTAAAAGAGAATTTGTAGAGGTTTTCTAAATTTTAGCGAATGGTGTATGTGGCGTGGGACTTGGCTACGAGCACGATATTCAGGTGCAAGGAATCCCGAATATATATTTCATTTCAAGTGCAAGGTATCCCGAATATCTCACTAATTCTGAATAGTGCAACACTGAGCTTCTACAAGCAAACACTCTGGTGACTCTGATCACCGAGGTAAGCGTAATAACATATTAATTAATTTGCGCAACGGAAGCGCCCGGGGAGAGGGGAACCAAATATACTTCCAAATTATGGCCCTGTCAAAAGTACTCCCGAAGGGTACGACGAAACTGATTAACTTGAATAATAAAAGGGGGAGACAATCTCACTGCGTTACAGATAAAAGAAAAGAAAATTTGACTTACCTTGTATATTGTTGTTACAAACCCGGAAACAGGAAACAGCAAGGTGCTCGCAGAATGCAGGATCATAACTTTAACGATCAAAGTATTAAGATATGCAGAAATGATTGATAGGTAATAATAAAGTTAGACAATAATCACAAAATGAAGAAAAGAAGGGAGGGGAAACTAACCACAAAAATTAGAACGCGGAAAGATCAGAAATTATGTATTACGAGAGAAATGTAAAACAAAAAATATTACAGAAAATGAAATTAACATCATGCATTACAATAATGGCTGCAAAATATAATTGACGACTGTCTTCACCAACCGCTACTCCTTACCGCTACCGACTCTCTTGCCCTACTTATCCCAACTGGCAACTAACTGCTCACTCGCAATCAGAGCGCTTACTCTACAATCGAATTTCCAGAGATTACTGTGCCACTTACAATGCATACCTGTGGCCAGTTCACATTGTCTATATTGACTTTAGAATATGAAAAAAATCACAAGTACAATGCAGAATGATAAACAGTAACAATAATCAGAAATAATATAGAATGAAACTTTTACTCTGCAAAGAAGTTTGTGTTACATCTACAACTACATGAGATATTCTGCAAATCACATTTAAGTGCCTGGCACAGGTTCATCGAACCACCTTTATGCTATTCATCTCCAGTTCCATTCTCGATTAGCACGCGGCAAGAATGAACATCTGAATCTCTCCGTTCGAGCTCTGATTTCTCGTATTTTATTCTGATGACCATTTCTACCTATGCAGGTGGGAATCAATCTATTTTCGCATTCAGAGGAGAATGTTGGTGATTGGAGTTTCGTAAGTAGACCACGCCGCGGCGATAAGTGCCGTTGTTGTGATGATTCCCATCCCAGGTTCTGTATCATTTCCGTGACGCTATCTCCCCTGTATCGTGACAATACAAAACGAGCGGCCCTTCTTTGAAATCTTTCGATGTCCTCCGTCAAACCCAGCTGATAAGGATCCAACACTGGACAGCAATACTCGAAAAAAGGACGGACAAGCATAGCGTATGCAGTCTCAAGTAGTTCTGTTTGCGTCTTGTAAGGGTTCTGCCAATAAAACGCAGTCTCTTATTCGGCTTTTCCACGACAGTATCTACGTGTTCTTTCCAGTTTAAGTCTGAAGTAATAGTAATTCCTAGATATTTTGTGGAGTTTACGGCCTTCACTTTGATTGATTTATCTTGTAAACAAAGTTCAACGGTGTTCTTTTCGTACTTATGTGGACGACTTCACACTTCGCATTATATGGAGTCAATTGCCAATTTGAACACCATAGTGATATCTTGTTTAGATCGTTCTGCAGTTGGTTTTGATATTCAGATGATTTTACTAGACGGTAAATTTCGGCGTCAACTGCAAACAACCTAAGAGAGCAACTGAGATTTTCTCCAAATGTTCAAATGTTTGTAGAGTCTATGGGACTTAATTACGGGGTCATCAGTCCCTAAACTTACAAACTACTTATGAACTAGGCAGACTGAAGCGCCTCAGTCCCCTCGGCCACCGCGGCCGGTAGATTCTCCCAAAACGTTTATATAAATAAGGAACAGTAGAGGACGAATGACACTACCCTGTGGAACGCCCGATATCACGTCTGTTTCAGTCGATGCCTTACTATCGATTACTACGAAGTCTGTCGTCTCTGTCAGGAAATCCCCTATCCAGTCGCAAATTTGGTGCGATATACCATAACCACGCGATATACCATAACCACGCAATTTGATTAAAAGCCGTTTGTGAGGTGCTGATATGAAACTTCCTCGAAGATTAAAATTGGTTGCCGGAACCGGGACTCGAACCTGGGACCTTTGCCTATAGCGGCCAAGCGCCCTACCAGTGAGCTATCCCTACACGATTCATGGTCCGTCTTTATAATCATACTTCTGCCAGTACCTCGCCTCCTACTCTCCAAAAGGCAAAAGGCAAAGGTTTCAGGTTCCAGTCCCGGTTCCAGCAGGAAGTTATATATCAGCGCACAATCCACTGCAGAGTGACAGTTTCATTCTGGAAGCATCCCTTATGCTGTCATTAACCCATGTCTCCACCATATCCTTTCTTCCAGCAGTATTAGTCTTGCAAGTTTCGTAGGAAAACTTCTGTGAAGTTTGGAAAGTAGGAGGCGAGGTACAGGCAGAAGTTAGGTTGTGAGGATGGACTGTGAGTCGTACCGGGATAGCTCAGTGGAAGAGTGCTTGCCCGCGAAGGGCAAAGGTTCCAATTTCGATTCCCGGTTCCAGCACAATATTAATCTGCCATGAAGTTTCAGAAATAATATAGATTAACAGAAAAATTTACCAGAGAACGTAGCCTATACAGACTGAAATATTACAGAAAATGAATTATCTAGGGACCATAGGGACCTTATACGATTAGTGGGATGTTGGAAACAGCCTATACACATCCGTCGGGCAGATTCAAACAGGGACCGGCACGCCTCGGAAGGTAGAGCTTTAACGCGTTATGGGACCGGGTCGTTGGCATACTATGGACGATGTTGACGAATTGTGGACGATTTGTCGTGCAGGAAGCACGCAGTCTAAATCTAATGTATCACGTCCATTGACTTTACAAGGCACATCGGGCGTCGGCAGCTACGCGTGTCAGAGTACTTCAGATGTAGGACACGGCGTGTAAAGTTAGGTGGGACGCACAATGTTGTGTTTCGCCACGGCCCTGAGGCGACACAATGGCAGTGGAGGGCGCCGCAGACTGGAGTGCTGCTAATGCGGCACGTGGCACTCCCAGCGAGCGGCCGTCCCCACGTGGGAACCCGCTGATACGAGCAGCGGCCCCGCCTCCAGCACCAGTGCAGCTGAATTGTAGTTAGAGTCTGCGTACGTGCCATGTCGTCAGCCGATGTGAGTACACATGGACAGTTGCGCCGACTCCGTGGGTGCTCCGTTGCTCGTGCACACCCCAAGAATTTTTTGGGGTTGCTGAGCACCCACATAATATTGAGGTGGAAAATAAAATTGTATAAATTAAAAAAAAAAAATCAGGAAAATTCAAAACCTACCTTGTAACTTAAGAGGCAATGCAAAATGTGACCATAGCGAGAGACGATATTTCATACGCGAAAGAAATGGTTTTGTACGCGGGTCCCCAAGCGAGTAGTATTTAGTGTCCGTGTTTTAATATTCATAGAATATATGACATCAACTGCGATTGGGCAAAGCTGAAAATGTGTACCCAGCCGGGATTCGAACCCGCGTCTCCTGCTTTCTAGGCAGTTGCGCTGACCCCTACACCACTTTTTTTTTACGGGCCTCCTCTCCACCCCTTCAACCCGGCCTTTCGCTCACCAGTGTTCGCCTTCTTCGGCGTCGGCTTCAAATGCCATAAAACAAAACATTCCTCTGCTGTAGGTACCAGTGTTGTATTGCAAAACAAATCAATTGCGTCTTCCCTTCAAATCATAATAGGAAACTAAAATGATGCTCTATGGAATAAGTAAGAACTGCCCAATCTTCGTGTAGCAAGAAAAAAAAAAAAAAAAAAAAAAAAAAAAAAAAAAAAAAAAAAAAAAAAAAGCTCGTAAGTCAAACAAATGAAATGATATTCAATACGTAAGTGAAACCTTTAAAAAGTTTTGGAACAAAGTCCTGTATTTGGAACGCCTTTGTAGAACGTAATGCTGGTCATTAATATAGAGTATGAAATCTTGTAAGGCAGGAGCTTTCCGATTAATCGCATAATAAATAAACTGTCCAAGAAGCCAGGTGTAACTATTATGCTTGGCGTCAGGGTAATATTTCCAATCAGGGCGCAGTATGTCACGTACAGTAATGTTCAGTGCGGTGGTGCGAGTCATAAGAGCTATTCTTCTTCTGGTCCACGTCCAGATTTCAGTCTGATCTCGACAGACAAATGCGTGCGCTAACGTGTCCAGCAGCTGGCACCGAGTGCAGTACGGCGTAGCTTTTAATTTGATATTGTACATCTTTTCGCCAGTAGGGATGACATCATTTACATCATTTACAACGTCATACCAGGTGGATCTAACTTTCGTACTAAGTACTGAATTATGGATGTTTTTCCATATAGCAGTCCAGTTATAAACCGGATATTTCAGCTCGATTGTATTTTGTGGCACTATGTCAGTGAATGTGCGATAGAGTGATGCAGTATTGTAAGTCCGTTGATGTGCTCGTATATAGCCTACTTCTAGGTATAATTTTCTGACATGTTCCAGTACCGGGTTGATACGGGCGAGGTTTACTGGCACAGCATTGTCCGCAGGTTCTAAGCGGACAAACAAATTTTTGGTGATCGTACACTGGGGACACAGTGATCACCGCACCTGCAAGGACTACCTAAGCAAGCCTCCCGTCAGATACAAATTCCCAGCTTCGCCCTGCCCACAGTACTCAAACTCTTACCCGTAAGAGTAAGGGCTTCAAACTTTGCCCACCCCTCCCCACTAACGATAGGATCATTGCGCGTCACCGGCATATTATATATATATATATATATATATATATGTGGCGTCTGTTGCGAGAGAACAGACGTCACTTCTGATCCTGCAGTTGTTATTATTTAATATTCATAGAATATATGACATCAACTGCGATTGGGCAAAGCTGAAAATGTGTACCCCGCCGAGATTCGAACCCGGGTCTCCTGCTTTCTAGGCAGTTGCGCTGACCCCTACACCACTGGGGACACAGTGATCACCGCACCTGCAAGGACTACCTAAGCACGCCTCCCGTCCTTGTTTTAGCCACTCATTCATACTGAAGCACGTCGGTCCTTTTGACCTTTCAGGTGTACGAATTTATGAACTTTCAATTGTGTTCTTTCAGGAATTTAGCTTGAAGAATCTGATGCTGATGCTAAAGTTAATCGTTTTTCATTTATCTTTATTACTTCCCTTCTTATTAAAATTATAGATTTAGTTAAAATTTGTAATGCTTTCCTCTCGGGCTTAAAAAAAATCTTGTACTGTATTAATACTGTCACAGATGAAGTTATCTCGAAGTGCTGAAAGTTTTGGTGAAGTATATAGCTCTTGCTTGGAACTGACCAAAAAAATTTGATGTAGGACTTCAAAATCTCAAAATATTTCAAAGATTTTTATAAACCTTGGTGCGGTGTTCTACCAAACACTTTTTTTTCAGAAAGAATAGCTTCGCACAAAAAGTATTAGATTAGTGTACAGTGAAAAATTATTTCATTGGTCGTGTAGAAGTTTTGGGGTGTTACTTACATCGAAATATCCACTTCGGCCAATTAGATCGCTTTATTGTAGTGTCCTAATGCAGCCATGCTTTCCTTTTCTGCCTCCTCCTTCTTCCTTCTATCTTTAAAAGGCCAGACAACTGCCTACTTACTTTCATCAAGTATTGCTCATTCAAAAATGCATGAACATGATTTTGAGGAGGGTTGGTTTCGAACATTTGTGAACCGTGACATAGAGCACCCATACTGATTTTCAAAAGTCGGTGCCTCTGCACATGGATATAGACGCGCATGCGCATCAACTTCTGCTGTAGAAGCAGCTTCCGCCGCCATTGTTGTTCCTAGCGGCGACAGCGTGAGCTTCTCAAAGACGGAGTTCTTTATTGCTTTGAAATATCTCTTGCTTCACTTCTAATATACAGGTGGTCCATTGATAGTGACCGGGCCAAATATCTCACGAAATAAGCATCAAGCGTAAAAACTACAAACAACAAAACTTTTCTACCTTGACAGGGGAAAACAGATGGGACTATGATTGGCCCGCTAGATGGCGCTGCCATAGGTCAAACAGATATCAACAGCATTTTTTAAATAGGTGCCACCAGTTTTATTACATATTCATCTAGTACATAAAACAATATGAATGTTTTATTTGGAACAATTTTGTCGCTCCGTGATAGTGTTGTAATAGTCACAAACATATTGTCACACTTTTAGACCAACAGTGGATAACAGGTAGGTTTTTTAAACTGAAATACAGAACGTAGGTACGTTTGAACTTTATTTCGTTTGTTCCAGTGTGATAGATGTACTTTTGTGTAATTATCATACATCATGGAAAAGCATGCTGTTACTGCGTGATTACCTGTAATTGACTCATGACTTTAATAAATGCTCAAAATGATGTCCTTCAACTTCAATGCATTTGGTAATACGCGTAACGAAATTCCTCTCAGCAGCGAGTAGTTCGCCTTCAGTAATGTTCTCATATGCATTGACAATGCGCTGACGCATGTTTTCAGGCGTGTCGGTGAATCACGATAGCTAATGTCCTACAATTTTCCCCACAGAAAGAAATCCGGTGATGTAAGATTCGGTGAACGTGCGGGCCATGGTGTGGTACTTCTACGACCGATCCACCTGTCATTAAATATTCCGTATAAGATGCGAGACATGTGCTGCCTTGCAATAAACATCTTTTAGTATAATCGGTAGAACATTACGTAAGTACTCAGCATACATTGCACCATTTAGATTGCCATTGATAAAATAGGGGCCAATTATCCTTCTTCCGATAATGCTGCACCATATATTAACCCGCCAAGGTCGCTGATATTCCACTAGTCGCAGTCATCGTGGATTTTCCGTTGCCCAATAGTGCATATTATGCCGGTTTACGTTACTTCTGTTTGTGAATGACGCTTCGTCACTAAACAGAACGCATGAAAAAAATTTGTTGTCGTCCCGTAATTTATTTTGTACCCAGTGGCAAAACTGTAAACGACGTTCAAAGTGTTCGCCATGCAAATCGTGGGGCAAAGAAATATGGCACGAGAGAAATTTATGTTGATGTAGAATATCTCACGAAATAACCATCAAACCAAAAAACTACAAACAACAAAACTTTTCTACCTTGACGGGGGAAAACAGATGGGGCTATGATTGGACCGCTAGATGGCGATGCCATAGATCGAACGGAATCAACAGCATTTTTTTTAAAATAGGTATCACCATTTTTATTACATATTCGTCTAGTACGTAATAAATATGAATGTTTTATTCGTAACACTTTTGTCGATTTGTGATAGATGGCGCTGTAATAGTCACAAGCGTATAAGTACGTGGTATCGCGTAACTTTTCGCCAGTGCGGACGGTGATACATTACTCGTGTACCGTTTATCAATTGCTATGTATGTTGATCGTTAGCCTGGAAGACATCATCCAAGTGTCTGGACCTTTCGTCGGATAGTTACGTTATTTAAAGAGACAGGAAGTGTTCAGCCACAAGTGAAACGTCAACCAGGACCTGCAATAAATGATGATGCCCAAGCAAGTGTTTCAGCTGCAGTTCAGGCTAATCCGCAAATCAGTAGCAGACAAATTGAGCGATAATCGGGAATCTCAAACGTCGGCCTTCAGAATTCTACATCAATATAAATTCCTCCCGTGCCATATTTCTTTGTACCATGATTTGCATGGCGAAGACTTTGATCGTCGTGTACAGTTTTGCCACTGGGCACAAAATAAATTACGGGACGATAACAGATTTTTTTCACGCATTCTGTTTAGTGTTGAACCGTCAGTCACAAACAGAGCTACCGTAAACCGGTATAATACGCACTATTGGGCAACGGAAAATCCACCATGGCTGCGACAAGTGGAACATCAGCGACCTTGGCGGGTTAATGTATGGTGTAGCATTATGGGAGAAAGGATAATTGGCCCTTTTTTAACAATGGCAAACTAAATGGTGCAATGTACGCTGATTTTACTACAAGATGTTTGCATGACAAAATGGCGATATACTTTCAACATGATGGATGTCCAGCACATGTCTCGCGTTTTAAATGGGATATTTAATGACAGGTGGATTGGTCGTAGAAGCACCACAACATAGCCCGCACGTTCACCGGATCTTAGATCCCCGGATTTCTTTCTGTGGGGAAAATTGAAGGAATTTAGCTATCATGATTCACCGACAACGCCTGAAAACATGCGTCAGCGCATTGTCAATGCATATGAGAACATTACTGAAGGCGAACTACTCGCTGTTGAGAGTAATTTAGTTACGCGTATTGCCAAATGCATTGAAGTTGAAGGACATCATTTTGAGCATTTATTGAAGTCATGAGTCAATTACAGGTAATCACGCAGTAACAGCATGCGTTTCCATGATGTATGATAATTTCACAAAAGTACATATATCACATTGGAACAACCGAAATAAAGTTCAAACGTACCTACGTTCTGCATTTTAATTTAAAAAGCCTACCTGTTACTCACTGTTGGTCTAAAATTGTGAGCAATGTGTTTCTGACGTTTACAGCTCCATCTATCACAGAGCGACAAAATTGTTCCAAATAAAGCATTAACGACAGTAAACATAAAGCTTCGGAACGTTGCGTATTTTCCAGTGCTGGTCAGTGGTCGAGCATTGTCATACTGGAGGGAACGGTGTTGCGTGGGTAGCCGAATTTCTAGTAATGTCATCTGAAGATCAAAATCAACTGAAGAACGACTTGCCGCGCCGGAGCGACCGAGCGCATTGGGTGCTATGCTACGATACGCGAGGCCGTTCCCCGTCGGGGGTTCGAATCCCCCCCCCCCGGGCATGGATGTTTGTGCTGTCTTTTGTATAAGGTAGTTCATAAGTAGTTTGTAAGTTTAGGGACTGATGAGCCCGCAGTTAAGTCCCATAAGCTTACAAAACATTTGAACATTTCTTTGAAGAACGACTTAAATAAGACATCTGTATGGTGCGAAAATTGGCAATTGACGCCAAATAGTATGAAATGTGTTGAGTTGTTCACATGAGTACTAAAAGAATTCTGTTAAACTTCTTTTACGAGATAAATCATTTTTTGTGGTTCTCGCAGTTACTCACCAATATAATTACCGCGCTGTTACGCGCATGGAGATGTAAGCAGCGGAGATGTCACTACAGAGTTACGCTGTACGTTGTTTCGAACCCAGTGGACGTCATCTTTTATATTCTGAAACTGTTCCTGGCTGCAGTTCACGACTACATCATATTATTAATTCCTGTAGAGTTCAGGTAATACCTGTTTTAAATACGAAATATTACACTGCTTACGTGAATAACAAAGTGTCACTAAAGCAATTACAAGTTTTTTTTTCTGATTTGGAATGCTTATTTAACTCGGTAATATTACACATTTGCTCTCTTTTAATCTGATAATTTCTTGTTTATACATTTCGAATAACCAATAAGGGAGTAAATGATGTGTAAAAGATGCTTCGTATTGTTGTACATGTCTACTCCAAATACGAATGAAGTAATATTCCTTTGAACTTTTGACTACGATCGTTTGTCTCTTTACTGGATCAAATACGCATAAAGGAAGTGTAAAAATTCGAAATTACCTCCTCACACTATGTTACTCATAAAATCACTGTAATATTTAGTAATTAAAGCAGCTATTGCGTGTAGATAACAGAAATGAAGAACAAAAAGAAACCGTAAACATTAGTCTGCTAATGTTTTGGGGGCCTATAAGATGGCGGACGTATGCTTCAAGTTTGTGGCGTAACGTCATATCCTCAATATACCTCCACAGTTAAACGCTACAGTTAAGAACATTGTAATGACACAGGATCACTGAAGCGGGCAAGTCATCTGAGCAACATGCATGACGTCTAATACGAAAACGGATATGGAAAAGAGAAATAAAAAAAAGAGGTATTACTTTGCAACACGGCCTCTTATACTGATTTTTATGACGATCGTTTGAGGGCTGCAAGATAGTCTCGTAGAGTATTACAGCAAAGTGGATAGCATTAAAAACTAAACCTTCTCTATGTAAAAATACAAATATCATTTTTGTATGTGAAGATAAACCAGCTCAAGTACGAATATACCCAAAACAAGGTTTCTAGGATTCGTAGACATGGCAAACACAACTTTCCTCCCAGTCACGGAATCGTAGAAATAAGAATCACCTTACCACAGACAAGTGGTTTCTCATCTCGCACCCGTATGCGTAGATCTCGCATGATGTTTAGAAATCTTCATTCGTATCTTAATGACGTTAATGGTTGTTACATCGATAAATAGCCGCCCGGAATGGTCGCATGGACTAAGGCGTCTTGCTACGGACTAGGGGTCCGTTCCCGCCGGAGGTTCGAGTCCTTCCTCGGACATGGATGTGTCCGTTGTCCTTAGTGTAAGTTAGTTTAAGTAGTTTGTAAGTCTAGGGATGATGACCAATAGGTGTACAAACGTTTGAACTTTTGATTCTGTCAATAAATTTGAGTTTTTTGAAGGAAAGAAACGTGTTCCATAGTCTGTATGGCTTTGCAATAAAGTTTATTCAAAAACAGTTTTACAGGTGAAAACTGTACATCAGAAAACTTCCTGGTTTAGTACAATATGTTGAAGGATTTTTTATCAGTTTTGAATGAATGCCATTTTCCAAGCTTTTGAATCTAAATCTGGTTAGCGTGTTGAAGTTGCGATCAGAGACGTAATTTTTACTCGGTGAGAAGCAACTGCCACAGACAGTTGAATGATGCCTTTGCATTTTAGTGTAATATCCAAAGTTAAATTAAAATTAAAATGTGCCTCGCAGAATTTCTCTGACATCGATGTTAAGATCAATATTCTAAATTAAATTGGTTATGAATCTCTTATGAGATCCTTATTTGCCATAGATCGCTTATATACGTTACAGGCCAAACCCGATTTTAGGATGAACTAGTTTCGCCTAGGCCAAACCAGTTCTCCCTACATGCGATAGGACAAACCAGTTTAGCCTAGGCCAAACCATCCTGTTAACGATAGGATAAACCAGTTTAGACTTGGTCGAATCGGTTTATCGTAGTTAGAATTTACATGCTTTAGGACAAACTGGTACGTATTAGTCTAGGGTGACCAGATGTCCCATATTTTACGGGATCGTCCCTTATTTAGCTTAAGTGTCCTCTTGTCCCGACAAAATAAATACGGGATGTAGATTAACCCATATTTTATCAAGCGTCCCATATATTTTGAAATAACGTGTGTCGACAAGATGTTTCAGTATTTTCACATACTTTTCATGCATGTTGAAGAACCATAAGACTTTTCGGACTTTTCTGAAGTGGAATACTAAGACTTTTCGGACTTTTCTGAAGTGGAATACTAACAGGTGCTTGGTAGTTGTTGTTGTTGTGGTCTTCAGTCCAGAGACTGGTTTGATGCAGCTCTCCACCCTACTCTATCCTGAGCAAGCCTTTTCATCTCCTCATAAGAACGACAACCCACATCCACTTGGATCTGCTTACTATACGCGTCTCTTGGTCTCCCTCTGCGATTTTTACCCCACACACTTCCCTCCAACACTAAATTCACAATTCCTTGATGTCTAAGAATGTGTCCTACCAATCTATCCCTTCTTTTAGTCAAGGTATGCCAGAAATTTCTTTTCTCCCCAATTCGGTTCAGTACCTCCTCATTAGTTACGCGATCCACCCACCTAATCTTCAGCATTCTTCTGTAGCACCACATTTCAAAAGCCTCTATCCTCTTTCTGTCCACACTGCTTATCGTCCATGTTTCACTCCCATACAAGGCAACACTCCATACAAATGCCTTCAGAAAGGACTTCCTTAGGCTTAAATCAATATTCGATGTTAACAAATTTCTCTTTTTCAAGAACGCCTTTCTACCCATTGCCATTCTGCATTTTATATCATCTGTACTGCGACCATCATTTGTTATTTTACTGCCCAAGTAACAAAACTCATCTACCTCCTTTATTGTTTCGTTACCCAGTCTAATTCCTTCAGCATCACCTGATTTTCTTACACTGCACTCCATTACCCTAGTTTTACTCTTGTTAATGTTCATCTTATATGCACCTTTCAGCACACTGTCCATTCCGTTCAATTGCTCTTCCAGGTCCTTTGCTGTATCTGACAGAATTACTATGTCGTCGGCAAAACGCAATGTTTTTAATTCTTCACCCTGAACTTTAATTCCTTCTCCAAATTTCTCCTTGCTTTCCTTTATAGCTTGCTCAATGTACAAATTGAACAACATTGGGGAAAGGCTACAACCCTGTCTTACTCCCTTTCCAACCACTGCAACCCTTTCATGCCCTTCAACTCTGACAACCGCTGTCTGGTTTTTGTACAAGTTGCAAATAACCTTACGCTCCCTATATTTTACTCCTGCTTGCTTCAGAACTTGAAAGAGTTTATTCCAATCAACATTGTCAAAAGCCTTCTCCAAATCTACAAAAGCTAGAAATGTTGGTTTGCCTTTTCTTAAACTATCTTCTAGGATAAGCCGTAAATTGAGTATTGCCTCCCGTGTTCCTACATTTCTCCTGAACCCAAACTGATCTTCCCCGAGGTCTGCTTCTACCAGCTCTTCCATCCTTCTGTATATAATTCGTGTTAATATTTTGCAACCATGACTTATTAAACTGATGGTTCTGTAGTTTTCACACCTGTCTGCACCCGCTTTCTTTGGAATGGGGATTATAACATTTTTCTTAAAGTCTGAGGGTACTTCGCCTGTCTCATACATCTTACACACAATGTGAAACAATTTTATCATGGCTGGTTCTCCCAGAGACTTCAGTAACTCTGACGGGATATCATCTACTCCAGGGGCCTTGTTTCGACTTAGATCTTTCAGTGCTCTGTCAAATTCATCTCTCAGTATAGTATCTCCTATTTCATCTTCATCTACATCCTCTTCCCTTCCTACAATAGTGTCTCGAAGTTCATTTCCTTTGTAGAGCCCCTCTATATACTCTTTCCACCTTTCAGCTTTCCCTTCTTTGCTGAGAACTGGTTTTCCATCAGTGTCCTTGATATTCATAGAGCTGTTTTTCTTATCGCCAAATGTTTCTTTTATTTTCCGGTAGGCTGTATCTATTTTTCCCCTATTTATACATTCTTCTACATCCTTGAATTTGCCTTCTAGCCATTCCTGCTTAGCCATTTTGCACTTCCTGTCAATCTCATTTCTTAGTCGTCTGTACTCCATTTTGCCTGTTTCATTTACTGCATTTTTATACTTTCTCCTTTCATCGATTAAATTTAGTATCTCCTGTGATATCCAAGGATTCTTTGTAGGTCTTGCCTTTCTACCTATTTTGTCCTCTGCTGCCTTCACCATTTCATCTCTCAATTTTACCCATTCCTCCTCAACTGTTTTATTTTCCCCTGTTTCTGTCAATTGTTGCCTGAAGCTCCCTCTGAAATTCTTAAGAACTTCAGGTTCCTTCAATTTATCTAGGTCCCATCTCCTTATATTCCTACCTTTCTGTAGTTTCTTCAGTTTCAGCCTACAGTTCATAACCAACAAGTTATGGTCAGAGTCTATGTCTGCCCCTGGGTATGTCCTACACTTCAAAACCTGGTTCCGAAATCTATGTCTTACCATTATAAAATCTATCTGGTATCTCCCGGTGTCTCCTGGTCTCTTCCACGTATACAACCTTCTTTTGTGATTCTTAAACCAGGTGTTTGTTATAACTAAATTATGTTCCGTGCAAAATTCTACCAGGCGGCTTCCTCTTTCATTCCTTTTGCCCAGACCATATTCATTCACTATCTTCCCTTCCCTTCCTTGTCCTACTACCGAATTCCAGTCTCCCATAACAATTAAGTTTTCCTCTCCCTTAATTGTCTGAATAATTTCCTTTAGCTCCTCATATATTTCTTCGATCTCCTCATCATCGGCAGAGCTAGTTGGCATATAAACCTGTACTACTGTTGTTGGTGTTGGCTTCGTATCTATCTTGACAATGATAATGCGATCGCTGTGCTGGTCATAGTAGTTTACCCGCATTCCTGTTTTCTTATTCATTATCAATCCTACTCCTGTGATACCACCAACTGATTTTGTATTTATAATCCTGTACTCACCTGACCAGAAATCCTGTTCATCCTGCCACCGAACTTCACTAATCCCCACTATATCTAACTTCAACCTATCCATTTCCTTTTTTAAATTTTCTAATTTTCCTACTCGATTAAGGGATCTAACATTCCACACTCCGACCCGTAGAATGCCAGTATTGTCTTTCCTGATGATCACATCCTCCTGAGTAGTCCCCGCCCGGAGATCCGAATGGGGGACTATTTTACCTCCGGAATATTTTACCCGAGAGGATGCCATCATCATATGTTCACACAGTAGAGCTGCATGTCTTCGGGAAAAATAACGGCTGTAGTTTCCCCTTGCTTTCAGCCGTTCGCAGTAGCTGCGTGGCAAAGCCACATTAGCTGATGTTACAAGGCCAGCTCAGTCAATCATCCAGACTGTTGCCCCTGTAACTACTGAAAAGGCTGCTGCCCCTCTTCAGGAACCACACGTTTGTCTGGCCTCTCCACAGATACCCCTCCGCTGTGGTTGCACCTACGGTACGGCTATCTGTATCGTTGAGGCACGCAAGCCACCCCACCTCGGCAATGTCTGTGGTTCATGGGAGTGGGCTTGGTAGTATAAAAACTAAATTGCCATTCCTACGAACCGCTTATTAATAGAAATATCTGTTCATCTTATACTAGTCTCAACTAATTTCGCCTAGTCGGAACGAATGTCGCTGCCAGTTCGAACGAGAAATCCCCTAATCATCTCTGGCTCCCAGCTTGCACGAACGGGGAATACCCGAATCACCTCTCGCCTGCCCCTCCCGCCCTTTAACCACTCTTCGCTCGCCCTGTTCGTTAGTTTGCATCGACGAGTGAGCGTGTTAAGTTGTTGCTTGCGTTAAAAGAGTTTATTATAATCGTAGTATAATTGCGAGGCGTTTTATCAAGAATGAGCCTTCGTGTAGTAGACAAGCCAATCAGAAGCTATGGAGAGACAAGTTTTTGGAGGAAATTTTGCAGATTGAAAACAAAAAGTCTTCTCATTATAATGTGTTATCAACAGACAAATATGCGGATTTGGTTAAACAAGCAGAAAACGCGGAAAAGTTGGGGGAAAAACATCATTACAGAAAAGAAGACTACAACGATTTGCCATTTTGAAAATTGGTGATGTGAAAAAACTCATTGCACGGTGTGAAGGGAATATAAAATACTATCTTCCATCTGATGAACTTTATGATGTAATTGACACAGCTCACGTAGCTCTGTGTCATGGTGGTCGTGATAGGATGTTAGCCGAGACATCAAAAAAATATGCCAATATCACAAAGGAAATGATAGGCCTCTATTTATCAATGTGTGATGTTTGTCAACAAAAGAAGACAAAAAAGGGAAGAGGGCTAGTTTCAAAGCCAATTCTTCATTCGGAAAAGAATAGCAGATGCCAAGTCGATTTGACTGATTTCCAAACACAACCAGACGAGAATTTTAAAATTATTCCAGTCTACCAAGACCATCTCTCGAAATTTATTCTCCTTCCTGTGTTAACATCAAAGAGGGCTGAAGAAGTGGCTTATTTGAATGACATATTCCTAACTGTAGGGGTGCCGTGCATTCTTCAATCTGATAATGGCAGAGAATTTGTCAATAATGCTATAAGAGAACTCGCAAATCTTTGGTCAGAACTGAAAATTGTGCATGGAAAACCAAGGGACAGCCAAAGTCTGGGTTCCGTCGAACGTGCCAAACAAGAGATTGAAAAAATGTTAAGTTCTCGGTTAAAGGACAACAAGCAATACGACGAAGTTGGCACCAAACATGGCGTATTTGAAAAACATTATTGCAGGTATAATTTCATTACGATTTCCCATACTTTTCTGAAGAATAAGAGAATATTAAAAACAATTGTTTTAAATTTTTTATTTTTTTAGGACTGATTTCAACGTCTGAATTCAGACGTTTTTAGATGTGGGAGATATTAACCAGTATATTGAAATATCTTTAAGGACTGCAGCTACAAAACATTCTGTTGGATCAGGGCAAGGCTTCGTGAAATGCAGTTGCATGAAAGACTGTACAACAAACAAATGCATTTGTAAGAAAAACAAAGTACTGTGCAATTCCTAGTGCCACCAGAGTACACCTTGCAAAAATAAGTAAATAAGCAAATATCAGATAAAGTGATATATGTGGATGAATATACTGTAAATTGACACAGATGTGAAATTACTGATTCGTTAATAAATAACTTTTATAAATCAGATTGACTATTCTATATTTATATACCTTTATTCAGTTTGCTTTGAAAAGCTTATAGAAGATACAAAGTAGGGGAAATTAGTTCAGACTAGGACGTACTTGTTTGTCCTAAAGCATGTAAATTCTAACTAGAATAAACCGATTCGACCTAGGCTAAACTGATTTCTCCTATCTGTAACAGGATGAACTAGTTTGGCCTAGGCTACACTGGTTTGTCCTATCGGTAGCAGGATGAACTAGTTTGGCCTAGGCTAAACTGATTTGTCCTATCGCATGTAGGGAGAACTGGTTTGGCCAAGGCGAAACTAGTTCATCCTAAAATCTGGTTTGGCCTGTAACATATACATTGATAACTAGTAAAGAGTCTATATCAAATCTTAATTTTTCAGGCATGGTAAGACATACGTTTCAGATGAACTAACATCATAGTGGCTAGCTATAAATGTTATTTGATTGGTGATGTGCATACCATTTACAGTTTGCCACTATGATGTTGGTTCATCTGAAACATATGTCTTATCATGCCTGGACGATTAAGATTTGATAATGACTGTTTGAGTCGAAACAAGTTATCAATGTGAAATCAATGTATATAAGACATCTATGGCAAATAAAGATCTCATAACAAATTCATACCCATTACATACAAGATTGCATCCTATATAAACAACCTGAATAAGATGTCAGGTAATTATAAGTAGATTAAATTCTTTTGACCCGCAGGCGATTCTAAAGACACTGTAAAATGAATGATGAAGGAGGTCACAATTGGGTAATGTCTACATGACGTAGACTGAAAAACTTTTACTTAAACTAGTAATATATTTTAAAACATTCTTTAAATCACACAATCAACTCCCACAGTTAAGTCGGAAATCGGAATCATGTCGCAAGTACAAAATTGAGTTCAGTGAATCGAACTATGCCAGATAAGGACATGTTATACTACAAATCATCGCCAAATCGCTGCTTTGTGTTCCTTAAAGTGACTGTTCTTAGAATGGAGATTATTCCTCAATTTAGGAGCTTAAACTTTAAACTTGAATAATTTTTCTTAAAAGAGGTCGAAAATTATTAAACTTGTAATTAGACGTTATTTGCAAATAAAAGGAGTGGTTCCAATGAGCAAGTTGCTTTTATTAGTGTATCAAGGCAAGTAGGGAGAACTCTGAAGTTCCTATATATTTCACTATCTTAGAAAGTAGATTTATATGTGTCCTGTGTACTGCTAAAATATATTTCAAGAGGAGAAATTACAACTATATACCGTGTGATCAAAAAGTCCGTATAAATTTGAAAACTTAATAAATCACGGAATAATGTAGATAGAGAGCCAAAAATGAGACACAACCTTGAAACGACATTGGGGTTTTATTAGAAAAAAAAAAGTTTAAAAAATGACGGAGTAAATACATTAATGAGAGTCGCAGCAGATGACAAGCTCTCACTACTAAAATCCTTCTAAGTGATATGTTTTACCCTCGATTAATCTGGTGTTGAATGTCTCGGTAACAGTGTATGCAACGGTGCTGTAACACAGTTGTTTCGACAAAACTGGCATTCAAGTGAATCTTCCGATCGGAACTGATAGTGTCCGGACATGCTTTACAGTGATGTTCACAATATTATTCCTCGACTACAGCTACTGTTGAGGAATGATGGTGAACATATTGAGCATTTGCTGTAAAGAACATCTCTTTGCTTTTTCTTAATTTCTGATGCTAATTACTGCTTTTCTGAGCAGATGAAGCGCCATCTGTCGGATATTTTTTTATTTTCTTTTGGTTCTAATAAAACCCCATGTGATTCCGAGCATGTGTGTCAATTTTTACCTCTGTATCTACATTATTCCGTGATTTATTAAGTTTTCAAGTTTATACTGTATTATCCATGTGCTACACCGTATGTTACACGAAATGAAAGAAGTAGTAGACGATAATATCATATCGCTGTTTCCTTCCACACTGCTATCTGCCAGTGATTCACGTCAGCGAATATGGATATCTCGTGGTCGATGCTGCCCTTTATTTCTGCGCTCTTCGGAACGGGATTATCTTTCCGTGCTTGCTGCCAACCTGAAAAACCGAGTAGTTCTTTTATGGTGGGCATTACCATAAAAAAGCCGTTGGCCGGGTCATTCGTGTCTGGGACGTACGCATTGGGTGGCTGGGAGTAGGCGAGCAGGCGGGCTAATCATCTAATGTTCCATGACAAGCGACCGTTACAGCCGATGGCAGTCGGACTAATTAGATTTCGGTCTGCCCGAGATATCCCGCGGCCACGCACAGCTAGCGGGGAACGCGAGCACAGCTCCATATGAACTGCCTCAAAACACACCGCTCACCGCACGACATGGGAAATCCACGTAATCTGGAAACAGAGCGAAAATACGCCGTCTGCGTCCGACTGAGAGACGATTTTCAACAATGCACAAGGCACCAATATGCACTGAATTTTCATAATTTATTCTGTTAAATATCTTTGGTAATAAGAATACCAGGCAATGTAGCACCCTACTTCGAATTATGCACAGAATCAACAAGGCGAATGCGGTGGAACAACTTCAAATATTTTGTGCATACCAACTGGTATGCAAGATGTATGAGACAGGGGAAATACCCCCCCCCCCCCTCGACTTCAAAAGAGTATCATAATTCCAATTCCAAAGAAAGCAGGTGCAGACAAATGTGAAAATTATAGAACTATCAGTTTCATAAGTCATGGTTGGAAAATACTAACACGAATTCTTTACAGACGAATGGAGAAAGTGGAATCCGACCTCGGGGAAGATCAGTTTGGATTTAGGAGAAATGTAGGAACACGGGTGGCAATACTCACATTATGACTTATCTTAGAGGATAGGCTAAGGAAAGGGAAACCTACGTTTTTAGCGTTTGTCGATTTGGAGAAAGCTTTTGACAATGTCGACTGGAATACACTATTCCAAATTCTGAAGGTAGCAGGGGTAAAAGATAGGGGGCGAAGAGTTATATTGAACCTATACAAAAACCAGACAGCGGTTATTAGAGTCGAAGGGCAAGAAAGGGACGCAGAGGTTGGGAAGGGAGTAAGACAGGGTTGTAGCCTTTTCCCGATGTTGTTCAATCTGTACATCGAGCAGGCAGTGAAGGAATGGAAGGAGAAATTTGGAGAGAGCATTAAAGTGCAGGGAGAAGAAATAAAAACATTGCAGTTTGCTAATGACATAGTAATTCTGTCAGAGACCGCAAAGATCTGGAAGAGCTATTGAATGGAATGGACAGTGTCTTGAAAGGAAGATATAAGATGAACATTAACAAGAGTAAAACAAAAATAGTGGACTGCAATGTCAGAAAATCAGGGGATGATGAAGGAATTAGATTAGGTAATGATACAATAAAAGTAGTAGATGAATTTTGTTATTTGGGTAGCAAGATAACTTCTGATGGCCGAAGTAAAGAAGATATAAAATGCAGAATGGCTATGGGAAGAAAAGCGTTCCTAAAGAAGCGAAACTTGTTAACATCCAATATTAATTTAAATGTTAGAAAGTCCTTTCTGAAAGCATTTGTCTGGAGTGTAGCATTGTATGGGAGTGAAACGTAGACGATGAGGGGTTCAGATAAAAAGATGATAGAAGCTTTTGAAATGTGGTACTACAGACGAATGATGAAAATTAGGTAGGTGCTTAACCGAATCGGGGAAAAAAGGAGTTTCTGGCATATCCTGACTAAGAGAAGGGATAGAAGGTTGGACACATTCTGAGACATCAAGGAATAGTCAGCATTAGAAGGAAGCGTGTGGGGTAAAATCGTAGAGGGAGACCGAGGGATGAATATAATAAGCAGATTCAAAAGGATGTAGGTTGCCGGACGTATCCTCAGATGACGAGACTTGCACAGGATCGGATAGCGTGGAGAGCTGCATCAAACAAGTCTACGGACTGAAGATTACAACAACAACAACAACACCAGAAAAAAAAGGAACCACCACTGTAAAGAACAGAATGATCACTTTGGAACCATGATGATGGTATAGATGTGATACACTGACTGAAAGGAGCTGCAGTACCTATAATCCTATTAGAGACGACACAGTGCGTAGTAATTGATGTAATTGCATCGAATATAACAGTGGTGATGTCTGTCGTTCTGCAGGCTAGTGTTATGGGTCCTCTGCTGCTCGTTATATACGAAGTGTGTTAAAAAAGTAAAGCGACTTTATATTTTTATGAAAAAAACTTTGTCAATATTCATGTTGTCCCATCGAGAGTAATCCCCATCAGATACAATACACTTTTGCCAACGCTTTATACAATCCTGGAAGCACTTCTCATAAGCACTTTTCGGTACAGCATTGAGTGCTTCCAGCGATGCAGTTTTATTTCTTCAATCGTTGCACATCTTCGTCTTTTCTTACGTTTCTACAGTTTTAGAAATAATATAAAGTCGCAGGGGGCCAAATACGATGAATACGGTGACTGAGGCATGATTGTCGTGTTGTTTTCGGCCAAAAACTCTCTCAGGGCATGTTGTCAACGGGACGTCAAAGTTTAATCTTCTTACCTCTTTTTCTTCGTCCGAAGCCACAACCAACAATATTGAAATCGCATGGGGAGCAGGAAGCAAGATTAGGGTTTAACGATCCGTCGATATCGTCGTTGTGAGAGACAGAGCACATGCTCGTATTTTTTCGTAAGCATGGCGTAGAAAATCGGTCATGCCCTTTCAAAAGTACCATCGCGGCATGTGTCTGGAGTGATTTAGGAAAATCAGGGGAAACCTGAATCTGGATGGTCGGGGGTGGATTTGAGCCACCGTTCGCCAGAATGCGAGTCCACTATGTTAACACTGTGCTGCCTCGCTAGGTCGCATGGGAAGAAATGGGGGCTGTGTGGTGAAACTTACTCAGTTTAGTCGAAACGACGTAATTCAGTTGCACGATACACTGGTCCACTTTTTTCTGAGGTTGTTTCACCCACGGTGAAGAATCTTAGCTAAACTACTCGGCTAAATGAATTTTTTGACATATATAGGTAATTTTTCCCCTTATGTCTGCAAAGTTATGGAATCAACATTATATATATATATATATATATATATATATATATATATATATATATATATATATATATATATATATAAATTTGCCACTCAGAAGATAATTCGAAGAGGACTTTGTCTGAACAGCACCCAATTTTAACAAGAACTCATTAATCCACAGTCATCTGTCCTACTGTAGGCCTACCAAACATATGCAACACTCAGCTCAGATGATCTACCGTATCTCATTCGAAATCTTTAGGTACCGATTGATGATAAGGGTTTAATGTCACATCGACATCAAGATACTGGAGACGGGTACACTCAGTAGTATTCTTACAGCCTGAAACTTAATTCTACTTGTGAACCCTTCTATTTATTCCTTCACAGCTGTCTCGATATCCACCCCTACAAGCTGAGTGCTCAGAGCAGCTGACTTCTACGTGCATTACCTCAGTTCGCTCACCGGTACAGCCTAGGACTTTTCCTTTGTGGTGGGGCTTGAATGCGGTGCACTCAAAAGGTACGTATTTCAACTGTGTGAGTTATCTTTTGGTGGAACCCATAAATAAGGCCAATTTCCAAGCGATGAATTCAAACTTTATTCACCGACACGGAGTGCTTCATATGTAGGAGTTTCAATCAAATACGGTTCAAACAGTTGAAACATTGTCAGCCTGGTATGTTCGTAGACTTACTAAAAATAACTAAACTTCTCATTGGCCCTAGTGTAGCGCTCCCATATTGAAAGCCGCCATTTGTAGGGGAAACTGTGTGCTTGCATTCGGTAGATGACGTAAACTGTCCTATAAAAGATTGTATAACAGTGACTTAACAGTTGTAAATAGCGTTCATAAGGAACATGTATCCTTCTTCTTGGAAAAAAAGAATGAAAATGAAGTGCGTAAATCCATTTATGTGGGAGTTGACATTTATCCATGTCTAAGCTAGATGAAGTAAACTAAAATTATGCTATGGAGAAGAAGGCAGATAAAATTATTCCAAACAAAAATGTAATCTTATATGTAAGCGCGAAAGACACTTGCGAAATGTGACATCGCTCCCATATTGAAAGCCGCCATTTGTAGGGGAAACTGTGTGCTTGCATTCGGTAGATGACGTAAACTGTCCTATAAAAGATTGTATAACAGTGACTTAACAGTTGTAAATAGCGTTCATAAGGAACATGTATCCTTCTTCTTGGAAAAAAAGAATGAAAATGAAGTGCGTAAATCCATTTATGTGGGAGTTGACATTTATCCATGTCTAAGCTAGATGAAGTAAACTAAAATTATGCTATGGAGAAGAAGGCAGATAAAATTATTCCAAACAAAAATGTAATCTTATATGTAAGCGCGAAAGACACTTGCGAAATGTGACATATTAACCCTTTCAGTCTCACATTATGAATTCAGCTTTGGAAAAATTAAAATTCAGTGTTTTCTGTTTTAATACAGTGCGCTAAACATAAAAATATGCTATTCAAAAATTTTTATCGCACTATTGGTTTTTATGTCATATATTTCATGCATAACTCAGACGTTTGTATCAAGATATTTTATTACTTGGGACGTTATTTTTTTATAGTTACACTGTCAGATCAATAATGCTAACATGACTTCGCCACAGTACCAAAGACAACAATTCACTGCTGAAATAAAATAATATGAACCACACACACGCTCACACTCACAGACGTACAGACGGGCAACGTAACACAATCTCCTAAGACGGGTGGAGTAATGCCTCAGAAGTGGCTACACACCGTACCAAGGGTTAAAATATCGTACAAGAAGCATGTTGTTCAGCAACAACAATGGAAATTTAAGAACTGATACACAAAATGCGGTATAAATCCGCTTTTAATACGTTTTTGTCGAGGAACAACACTGGGAATGAAAGGGTTAAACTGGAAACGAAAGCGAAAAAATGATAACATAATCAGACTTTCTGTTACTTTTAAAGTTTCACACAACCTTCGTGATTCGATAACGTAACTATATTCACTTCTAAGTGTAAGAAACTATCCCTACCTTCTGAAAAGACTTCTGTATTTCCCGTCTTTTCGTGAAGACTGACTACAGAGAACTACAAAACTACGTTCTTTTAAGACAGACTTTGTTACTCAGTAGATATTATGATGTAGCAATACTTTTATATTTTCCTACGATATCCTTGTGATTTATTTCAATTATTATAGGCCCGTATTCATATTGTCTGTTCAAACAAAGTTGACGCTCAACTCGATAACTGTGGCAAGCGAGCGTAAAGGCATTTCGACATGTCGTCGCTCCCATCAGTCACCACGCCGAAAACAGTGGTCTCACGTCTCTGCTACGGCATTACAGGCCCTTGCTTGAGACCAACTGAGGAACTAAATGACCGATTACTAGAGCTCAAGAAACACCCAAAAAATTCGTAGGTTGTTTAGGGGTACTTCCTCAGTATTGTCGGATAACGCTGTCGCGATCTCCTATGGTTCGTTACAGAGAAATTCAATTTGCTTTCTGTTCAGCATCAAGTTTCACATTAAAAGTTGACCACTATACGTAATAAAAGTTTAATTCTGGTAGGAGGTACCCAGATAAGAATCTACTGTTATAAAAATCTTAATTTTAGCAATAAAATTTGCAGAAGATCCGTGTGAGCTACTGGTTCTCCCTGCTGCAAAACCTCATTCCCTGGCCCAAATTGAGAACTTAGTTCAAATTATTCTAATAACAGGAAGTTAACGACACAGTGGCCAATATACATAGCAGCTCACACGAAATTATACACAGACAATAATAAACAAACCACCACAACTAATGTTATTTCATAAAGGTGGCTAAGAAAACATTTATGGCGCAACGGAACTTAAACATAAAAAATGGCATCTGAGCTTGTTCTCACCACCGGTGAAAAACAATATTAAATAAAAAGGGGGAAGGTGCACGAAAACTGCTATTCATAGGCAAGTCAAAATTATACTGAACTTAACTTGTTTATTCAGGTCGAACACAAGCAAAATGGGGAACCAATTTTGTTAATACAATAAAACTGCATCTCCTGACATAAGTTAATACTGACGATTCCCAGCATTGAATTTAACATAAATTACACAACACTTAACGCTACTGGGGGGGGGGGGAGATTTACAAACAACACTCACTCGCTCACACACACGAAATGCAACAGCGCATCTCACCAAAATCAGCGTGCTGAAACAAGGCAGAAGCAGGCGCCGCTATCGTAAGCGAAATTCAGCAAACCCGGAGGTACCACATAACACAATATACAATGAACTGCGAAGATGGCTCTGGTCTGTCGTGCCTGATTTGAGATGGTGCGTTCGTATAGGAAAGTTATGTTGTATTCAGTTTAAACCGCGAGCAAACACGCTAACGGCGACACACGGCTACGTTACTTGATCGCACTCCACTGAAGGTGAAGTGGTTAAAAATAGCACTCATCACACAAAATCACGGCGGATTCTTAAGTTGCAATCTGCGAGTAAACTATCTAGACACTGGTTTTATGAGAAGTGGCGTGAATTCAGGTGACTAGCTGCAAGCCCAGGAAGTCGGAATTCGGACCCACGTGGTTTCGAAAACCGATAAAAATATATAAATTCAATTTCCGAAAAAATAAAGAAAATTAACTACGACATGCACCCCCTAGAACTGCGTGGAATTTCATAAAGAAGCTACTGAAATGCAGCAACATGCGATTGGGAGCGTTCACAGAGACGGAATAAGTCCGGTCTCAAAACCGGGAAAAGTGAAATAATTACAAAAGTCGGAAAAATAAAAATAAAAGTACGGCATGCGACCCATAGAATTGTTTAGAATTTCATAAGCAAGCTATTGAAGGAGGTTGTACTGAGAAAGACTGAGTGCATACTACAAGTTCGGAACAGAAACAGTAAAATTAAAAAAAAAAAAAATTAAAAAAAAAAGAATAAAAAAAATAAAAAAAAGAGAGAGAGAGAGAGAGAGAGAAGTTTGCAAAATGTTACTGGAAATAAGAAGGATACACCCATGGTTAGTTGCCTGATGGGCATGGAACAGACAATAGTGGAAGCTGAAGGCTTTGTTCTAAGAACCAACCACGTGGAACACACATAACTCATGGAAGGAAACGATAAGAAAGTTTTACATGCACTGTTCAAAAATGAACATATCGCCTGTTAGAAATCGGGCCCCACAAAACTAGAAAGAATTTACACAGAGTTTCGTACACCGTCACATAATCACAAACGGTTTGAATATGCCAGGCCGTTATCAAACTGCAACTGGTAACACTAGAACACATTTCCGTGCATGATCCGAAGGAATATTCCAAAACAATAATCTAAGTTCAAGAGTCTATGTGAAACGACGAACACATGGAAGACGTGAGACGGTCGTCCTTCATCATTCATTACTGGACGGTGCTTCTAGCTCGGGTTTGCTTTCCCTGATGTGTCAGCTGTGCATTAACAGTTTAGCACAGCAATATGTGGTGTAGAGCTAGCCGATGTGAATCTTATCTATGGGCTGACTGTATGCACTAGAAAAGCGGCAAAATGACGGTATGATGTGCAGTTCCCACAGAGAAACACTGGTTCTTCATTAGCCGAATAACTCGTATCTAGCTACCCAACATCCTCCCTACATTTCAACCAAATTTATGGTACCACAGATTATACGCCACTATCTAGTTTTGTTTTTGGAATACAGAGCATGTGAGGTGCCACATGTAGTCCTAATTGTAAAAGCCAAGACAAACAAAACTTTGAAGTATGATATAATATACCTCTTGACACTCTTAGATATATATGTATATATTCTTTTTGTAAAAATACTATATAATATTATATGTATAGAATGTAATATAATCTACCTCTTAACAGTGTTGAAGATATATTCTTTTTGTAAAAATATTATATAATATTATATAGTTATTATGTAATATAATCTACCACTTGACTCTCTTACATACATATTAATTTTGTGAAGAAAATGTAAACATACTGTATCTTTGGAGAGCTATCAAATAAACGTCAAAATTCTACGTGTTCTTTCCAATTTAAGTCAGAAGTAATTGTAATTCCTAGGTATTTTGTGGAGTTTACGGTCTTTACATTTGATTGATTTATCATGTAAACAAAGTTTAACGGATTTTTTTTCGTACTCTTGTGGAAGACTTCACACTTCTCATTATTTAGAGTCAATTGCCAATTCTTACACCATACAGATATCTTATTCAAATCGTTCTACAGTTGGTTTTCATCTTCAGATGATTTTACTAGACGGTAAATGACGGCGTCATCTGCAAACAACCTAAGAGAGCTACTTACATTT
Organism: Locusta migratoria; assembly: GCA_026315105.1. Classification (NCBI taxonomy): domain Eukaryota; kingdom Metazoa; phylum Arthropoda; class Insecta; order Orthoptera; family Acrididae; genus Locusta; species Locusta migratoria. The sequence continues at coordinate 176,422,121 of CM048744.1, read as the reverse complement.
TCCCCTAAATCGTTTATGTAAATAAGGAACAGCAGAGGACCAATAACACTACCCTGTGGAATGCCCGATATCACCTCTGTTTTAGTCGATGCCATACCATCGATTACTATGAACTGTGATTAAAAGCCGTTTGTGAGGTACGGTGTTAAAAGCCTTCTGAAAATCAAGGAATGCGGAATCCATTTGCGAACCATTGTCGATAGCACACATCACTTCGTGTGAATAAAGAGCTAGTTGTGTTTCGCATGAACAATATTTACTAAAGCCATTTTGACCTTGGGCCAATAGATCATTCTGTTATAGATAATTCATAATATTTGAATACAGGATATGTTCCAAAACCCTGCTGTAAATTGAAGTCAATGAAATAGGCCTGCAGTTTAATGGGTTACTCCTACTGCCTTTCTTGAATATCGGTGTGACCTGTGCAACTTTCCAATCTTTTGGTACAGATGTTTCTTTGAGAGAGCGGTTGTTATGGCTGTTAAGTAAGGAGCTATCGCTTCAGCACAATCAGATAGAAATCTATTGGGTTTACAATGCGGAGCAGAAGACTTGTCCTTGTTAAGTGATTTTAGTTGCTGCAGTACACCCATGACATGTACTTCTACGTTACTCATTACGAACTCTGTTCGTAATTTGAAATCTGGGATATTGGTTTCGTCCTATTTGGTGAATTTTCTAAAAGCTATGTTTAGTAACTCTGCTTTAGTAGCGCTGTCATCGGCAGGCAGGATCGCCATTACTATCACGTAGTGAGGGTATTGTTTGTGTTTTGCCCCTAGTATATTTAACATATGACGAAAATCTCTTTGGGTTTTCAGTCAAATTTCTAGTCGAAACTAGAACGTTCTAGTTGCTCCGGTGACCTGCTTACGTTAGCGTAAGACACTTTAGTAAGATGACAAAGTCACGCTCTACACGTAGCCTGTGTTGTTGCAAGAGTTCCCCTTTCGGGCGCGCACGTGCCTCAGACGAATAACACTCCGGCCACCACTGTTTAAAACTGATTTTCGTAACCGCTGCTGCTCCTAACCCACTGTCTGTCTGCTGTTAAACTTCACTTGTCCATTCAACTACAATTCCCATAGTTATTTTATTATTAAATATTATATCCTCCCCCTCTCTATTGATTTATTTTACACTTTTCATTAGTACACTCTACACTACTGGAATACCAGTTCGGTTTTACAAAGACTATTCTGCGGCATTGGCCCGCTACTTAGCTTGCATTTATCGCGAATCTTTAATTCAGCGCAAAGTTCCTAGTGATTGGAAAAAAGCGCAGGTGACTCCCGTTTATAAGAAAGGAAAGAGAACTGACCCACACAATTACAGGCCAATATCGTTGACATCAGTTTCATGTAGAATTTTAGAACATATTCTCAGTTCGAATATAGTAAACTTCCTCGAAACGGAGAAGCTTCTTTCTATGAATCAGCACGGGTTTAGGAAAAATCGTTCATGTGAAACTCAGCTTGCCCTTTTCTCACATGACATCTTGCGAGCCGTGGATGAAGGGCAACAGGCGGATTGTGTTTTTCTCGACTTCAAAAAGGCGTTCGACGCGGTGCCACACTGCAGACTGCTAACGAAGATACGAGCTTATGGAATAGGTTCACAGATTTGTGACTGGCTGGAAGACTTCCTAAGTAATAGAACGCAGTACGTTGTTCTCGACGGCGTGTGTTCATCAGAGACGAGTGTATCGTCAGGCGTGCCCCAGGGGACTGTGATAGGACCGCTATTATTTTCTATCTATATAAATGATCTAATGGACAGAGTACATTGTAATTTGCGGCTGTTTGCTGACGATGCTGGTGTATGGGAGGGTGTCGTCTGTAACTGACTGTAATAGCATACAGGATGACTTGGACAAAATTTCTAGTTGGTGCGAAGAATACCAGCTGGCTCTCAATGTAGAAAAATGTAAGGTGATGCGCATGAGTAGAAAAAACAATCCCATAATGTTCGAATACAGCATTAGTAGTGAGCTTTTTGATGTTGTCGCCTCGTTGAAATATCTAGGCGTAACACTGCAGAGCGATATGAAAAGGAACGAGCTTGTAAGGACAGTTGTGAGTAAGGCGGACAGCCGACTTCGGTTTATTGGGAGAATTTTGAGAAGATGTACTTCATCTGTAAAGGAGACCGCGTATAAAACGCTTGTACGACCACGTCTTGTGTATTGCTCAAGTTTTTGGGACCTGCAGAAGATCAGTTTCAATGAAGACATAGAGGCGGTTCAGAGGCGAGCAGCTAGATTTGTTACCGGTAGGTTCGACCAATGCGCGAGTGTCACGGAAATGCTCCTGCAACTCAATTGAGGATCGCTGGAAGAAAGACGACGTTCTTTTCGTGAATTTTTGTTAAGTAAATTTAGAGGGCCGGAATTTGAAGCTGAGTGTAGTACGATTTTGCTGCCGCCTACTTACATTTGGTGTAATGATCACAAAGACAAGATAAGAGAAATTAGGGCTCGTACGGAGGCATATAGGCATTCCTTTTTTCCAATTTGGGAGTGGAATAGGAGAGGATATGCCTAGTAGTGGTACAGTGTACCCTCCGCCATGCACCTTACGGTGAATTGAGGAGTATGTATGTAGATGTAGATTTAGATGTACATATTCAGAAATAATCTCTGAACAACTTTCGAAATAATGCAGGTGGAGTTTGGGTCCCACCCTGCACGCGATTACTTCTGTGCCAAATCTACACTGCCAATCTTCCTTTGAGGACCACGTATTGAAAAGTGCAATGGGCTCTCCTAACGGAGCACATTGATTCGGCAATTAGCGGTGTATTTATACGGTTTCCCGGCGCGCTCTCCTTACTCGATGCAGAAGGCTCGTTAACGCGAGAGCTCAGCGGAGCATCGCTAAAGCGGCGATCACCGCTGTATTGTGTGGCGTGGCCTGCCCCACCCTCTCCTCATATTAGCCCGGTCGCTGCAGCCCCCTGCAGGGGCGGCGGGCGCTCCCCAGACGCAGAGTGCGGAGCCGCGCGGCGATGGCAAATAATTTGCAGCGGAAACAGATCGCCGCGGGCGTCAAAGCGGGCGCCGGAGCGTGCCGGGATTAGCCGGCCATTAGCCGTCCCGCGGGCCACTGGGTCGGCAAACATTGTTTTTATTCGCGCGCCCCCGACAATGGGACGGCCCGCTAGGGCGCCGGGGACACGCGTCGCCACGCGACCCGCTGGTGGGAAACCCGCCGCCCGCGCTAGGGGATGCTGCCGGGGATGCAGTCTAAAAGTTAAACACGGCCGACGCCAAGGCCTTCACGACGTCTGCTGTCAAATAAGTACGAAAAGTACGCTGTACTCTATGTTCACTGAAACTTTTGTATCCCATCCTCGTCGCCACTTTTGTGTCTCGTTTCCGACGGTGGTCCTGGTGTCGGTGGCCGAGTAGTAAGAGACCGACACAGACCTGCACGCTTGTGCAGATACAGAGGTGACCAGCCAGTGGGACAGTAGAAACTGCCGGCCGCGGTGGCCGAGGAGACTGAGGCGCGCCAGTCACGGTCTGCACGGCCACTACGGTCGGGACTTCGAATCCCTCCTCGGGCATGGATATTTGTGCCGTCCTTAGTCTTATCTAATTCATAAGTAGTTTGTAAGTTTAGGGACTGATGACCCCGTAGTTAAGTCCCATAAGCTTAACAAACGTTTGAACATTTTTGAACAGCAGAAACTAGAAACACTACAGTAAATTAGAACGAGATATATATTTCATGGAGTCTTGATAATACTTTTACATACTTCTAGACTGCAGAATGCTGATACATAGTTTAGATAAAGGCCTGCCTAATAATGATTCCTAGTGCCTATTCGATAGCCAAGTCTTCACTGGTGCCTATCTGATTCCGAAGTGGGTGCCTATCTCAGTTCCAAGTGAATGATGCCGTCTAGTGGTGCCCACGAGCGGAGTTGCGGTAGAGGGCGCTCGTGGCTGACGTAAGAACTCCACACAGTGCGTGCATGGCGGCGCGCGGCAAAAGTAGGTGGCGCGCACTTTAGACTTGTGCGACACCACAAAAATACATATGGCATTTGAGGTCTCGGCATGGGCGTCATGGTCTGGGGGGGGGGGGGGGGCGAAACGATTCCTCCAAATATTTTCTGAAAAGCAGTTTCAATTTTTTTTCCTAGCTGACAAAAATGACCCCGTTGAATGAATCTGTCCAAGCTTGTCTACACACACCCTTGAAGTTATTACGCAGTATGAGGTAATCGTTGACAAGATTTACTAAAATGCTAATAAAGCACAACTATCGAGCACTGTCACACTGCAGTACTACATATACATCTACAGCTACATATACATATACATCTACATGCATTTACAATGCAAATCGCATATAGAATGAAACTTTTACTCTGCAAAGAAGTTTGTGCTACATTTACAACTACATGGGATACTCTGCAAATCACATTTAAGTTCCTGGCAGACGGTGCAACGAACCACCATTGTTCTATTTATCACTCATTCCATTCTCGAATAGCGCGCGGGAAGAAAGAATACCTGAGTCTCTCCGGTCGAGCTCTGATTTCTCGTATTTTATTGTGATGATCATTTATACCTATGTAAGTGGGAGTCAACAATATATTTTCGCATTCGGAGGAGAATGCTGGCAATTGTACTTTCGTAAGTAGCCCAGCCGCAGCGATAACCGCCGTTGTTGTAATGATTCCCATCCCAGATTTTGGTAATATTTCCTTTCCTTAACGCTGTCTCCCCTGTATCGTGACAATACGAAACGAGCTGCCCTTGTTTGGACTCTTTTGATAATAATAATAGTAATAAAATCGTGTGGCTCATTGGCCTGGTGCAAGTCTTTCAATTGGACGCCGCTTCGGCGACTTGCATGTCCCTAGCCTACCCCAGTTATCCAACCGGGGAAAGGGGACCTACAGCTTAACGTGGAATCCGAACCATGTGTCGTTTCTGGCGACTCCTCACATGTCCTCCGTCAAACCCACTTGATAAGGATCCCACACTGGGCAGCAATACTCCAAAAAAGGAAGGTCTGGTGGTAAAGCAGTAGGGTGGCGCGAGCACCTGCCAAGCATCTGACAAACACAGCTGTCTACCGATGCAGCTGTACACGTTTCACTAATCTGAACATCGGTTAGTAATATTACGGTCAGTTCGTGTGTCAAGTGTTAGCATAAAGCTACAATCAGTGGACGTAGGAGGAATAGCTACGAAGACCATGAAATGCAGTGTTTCTATCAATAAAATTCTTCTGGGTATGAGACCGCGTCGTCATTTTTATAAAATTTGCCTACGTTTCAGCCACTATTACAGGCAGTCTTCAACAGGGTCTTTGCCTGACTGCTGAATGTGAGATAGCTTGTGCCTTATATAATTGTGGTAACAGCGGTTTGAGGAAGAGGGAGAGGGACGTTGGCCTTTCTTTATTGGTGTTTATTTTATTACACGCCTTTGGTGGAAAAGGGCGATAGCGATTGGTGTTTTCGTGACACGTTTTCCATTTCATTGTAGGTTTCGTTCTTTCCTCTTATTGATTAAAATGGGCGTCTTCAATTGGATTTTGCATTGGAATTTGCATGTAATAGTATAAACACCAATAAAGAAAGGCCAGCATCTCAGGGAACTATATCTGTCCGCAAGAAAGAGTAATAACCCAGAAACAATAAAATATTATAAAAGCTGCTGTGTTACATTAAGAAAAGTTATTAAAAAACAAGAAGCATGTGCATCATGTCTGAGATTAGCTCCTCTGATAATAAAATTAAAACAATTTGGAATATTATTAAAAGGAGGCAGGGCAACCAAGAGCAGAGGAAGAGGGTATTACCATCAAAACAAATGAAAACTTTACTAACAAAAAGTCAGAAGTTGAAAACATTTTAATGATTACTTTTTAAATGTTGTAGAGAAAATAGGATCTAAATGTTCATTAGAAGGAGCGAGGCAATTAATACAAGAGGCCATTCCTACACAATTTGATACAATTGAAATTCCACCCACCTCACCTTCAGAAATTAGGAAAATAATAAACTCTCTCAAGAGTAAACGGTCATATGGAATTGATGGCATTTCCAGCAGTTTATTAAAAACTTGTTCACAGCAGATAGGTAGGATTCTCAGTCATATTTGTAATAGCTCATTAAAGCAGGGTATTTTCCAGGATAGACTGAAATATGCTATCGTTAAACCTTTGCATAAAAAAGGGGATACATACGATGTCAACAACTACCGGCCCATCTCACTTCTGACAGATTTATCGAAAAGTTTTGAAAAAGTTAATTATTCTCGAGTTGCTTCACACATTAGTATAAATAAAGTTCTAACAAAATGTAAGTTTGGTTTTCAAAGAAGCTTTTCAACTGAAAATGCTATAAATACATTCACTGATGAAATATTAAATGCTTTGAATAACCGGACATCACCAGTTGGGATTTTTTGTGATCTCTCAAAGGCTTTTGATTGTGTAAATCATGGGATTCTTCTAGATAAGCTTAAGTATTGTGGTATGAGTGGGACAGTGCACAAATGGTTTAAATCATACTTAACTGGAAGAGTGCAGAGTGTTGAAATAAGCAGTTCACATGATGTAGATGAGACAATTAATTCTTCTAACTGGGGAGTTATCAAAAATGGGGTCCCACAAGGTTCGGTCTTGGGTCTTTTGCTGTTCTTAATATATATTAATGACTTGCCATTCTACATACACGAAGATGCTAAGCTAGTACTTTTTGCTGATGATACAAGTATAGCTATCACACCTGACAAACAGGAATTAACTGATGAAATTGTAAATGATATCTTCCAGAAAGTTATTAAGTGGTTTTCTACAAATGGACTCTCATTAAACTTTGATAAAACCCAGTATATACAGTTTCATACAGTAAATGGCATGACACCATTAATAAATTTAGACTTTGAACATAAATCTGTAGCTAAGGTAGAATATTCAAAATTTTTAGGTGCTTACATTGTTGAGGGACTGAATTGGAAGAAACATACTGAAGATCTCCTGAAACGTCTGAGTTCAGCTACTTATGCCATCAGAGTCATTGCAACATTTGGTGATATACATCTCAGTAAATTAGCTTACTACGCCTATTTTCATTCACTGCTTTCATATGGGATCATATTCTGGGGCAATTCAACTTGAGTAAAAAGTATTCATTGCATAAAAGCGTGTAATCAGAATAATTGCTGGAGCCCACCCAAGAGCATCCTGCAGACATTTATTTAGGGATCTAGGGATACTCACTGTAGCTTCACAATATATATATATATATATATATATATATTCACTCATGAAATTTGTTATTAACAATTCGACCCAATTCAAAAGTAATAGCAGTGTGCATAGCTACAACACTAGGAGAAAGGATGATATTCACTATTCAAGATTAAATCTAACTTTGGCTCAGAAAGGGGTGAATTCTGCTGCCACAAAAGTCTTTGGTCACTTACCAAGTAGCATCAAAAGTCTGACAGATAGCCACCTAGTATTTAAAAAGAAATTAAAGTAATTTCTGAATGGCAACTCCTTTACAATGTAGATGAAAAAAATCCTTAAAATATTGATTGTTAAGTATAGACAACATTTACTAAACAGACACGTTCCACATCATTACGAAATGTCGTATATATGATCTATGGAACAAGAATCTAATCTAATCTAATCTCCCTCTTTCTCAAACCACTGTTACCACAATTATATAAGGCACAAGCGATTTCACATTCAGCAGTCAGACAAAGACCCTGATGAAGGCCGCCTTCAACAATGGCCGAAACGTCGACAGATTTTATAAAAATGACGACACAGTCTCATACCCACTACAATTTTATTGATAGTGACAAGGCCTCGAAAGCCTTTCCATTCTTTTGTCGTTCATCATATTTTGCACCGAGCGAGGTGGCGCAGTGGTAAGGTATTCGGGAGGACGGTGGTTCAAATCCACTTCCGGCCATTTCAAGGAAGGAGGAAACTTAGCGTTTAACGTCCCGTCGACAGCGTGGTCGTTAGAGACGTAGCTTACGATCGGCCTTTGCCTTGTCGTTTTCAATTGGTGAGAGATCTAGAGAATGTGCTGGCCAGGGCAGCAGTAAAACATTTTCCGTATCAAGGAAGGCCCCTTACAGAACCTGCAAAATGCGGTCGCGCTTTATCCTGCAGAAATGTAGGGTTTCGCAGGGTTCGAATGAAGGGTAGAGATACGGGTCGTAACACATCTGAAATGTAACGGCCACTGTTTAAAGTGCCGTCGATGCGAACAAGAGGTGCCCGAGACGTTTAACCAATAACACCCCATACCATCTCGCCGGGTAATACTCCAGTATGGCGATGACGAATACACACTTCCAATGTTCGTTCATCACGATGTTGCCACACACGGATGCGACCATCATGATGCTGTAAACATAACCTGGTTTCATCCGAAAGGATGACGTTTTGCCATTCGTGCACCAAGGTTCGTCGTTGCGTACACGGTCGCAGGCTCTCCTGTCTGTGCCGCAGCGTCGAGGTTAACCGCACCCACGGTCTCCGAGCTGATAGTCCATGCTGCTCCAAACGTCGTCGAACTGTTCGTGCAGATGGTTGTTGTCTTGAAAACGTCCCTATCTGTTGACTCATGGATCGAGACACGGCTGCACGATCCGTTACAGCCATGCGGATAAGATGACTATCATCTCGACTGTTAGTGATACGAGGCCGTTGGGATCCATCACGGAGTTCCGTATTACCATCCTGAACCCACCGATTTCATATTGTGCTAACAGTCATTGGATCGCGACCAACGCGAGCAGCAATGTCGCGATACGATAAACCGCAATCCCGCTAGGCTACAATCCGTCGTCTATCAAAGTCGGGAACGTGATGGTACGCATTTCTCCTTCTTACACGAGGCATCACAACAACGTTTTAACAGGCAACGCCGGTCAATTGCTGTTTGTGTATGAGAAATCGGTTGGAAACTTTCCTCATGTCACCATGTTGCAGGTGTAGCCATCGGCACCAACCTTGTGTGCTCTGAAAAGCTAATCATTGCATATTACAGCATCTTTTTCCTGTCTGTTGAATTTCGCGTCTGTAGCACGTCATCTTTGTGGTGTAGCAATTTTAATAGCCATGGGTATACATAAAAAATTGTAGCATCATATTGTTTCCAAGGTCTCTTGAACACTGACGTGGAATGTATATATTGCATCAAGAGCACAGTACCTTTGATTGCTCACAGGTATCACTCATCCCCCGCAAAGATGTATGAGAAGAGTCACCGCGAGAGAGCGATTAAGACGGCAGAGTAATTCCACTACTAAAACAAGAAAGAAAGCATTTTTAACTTTCATCAAGGGAAGTACCCAGATGTCTCGAAGTGAACCGAAGTGATGTTGTTCGGACGTGGAGGCGGTACGGAGATACAAGAAATATCTATGACTTGCCTCGCTTTTGGCGCCCAAAGACTCCCACAGCAACTGATGACCGCTAGTTGCGAATTTCAACTACGCGGAGACTTGAGAGGAAGACCCCCGTGCCGAATGATGATTTTCGTGCAGTCTCATGACTTTGCACCTTCACTCCCTACGTCCATGGTGAGGTCTAGCTATGACACCTAGACATCACGCAGCAAGGTACATATGAGCTCAATAGCATGCTTAATGGACTTGTCGCAATTTGCACCAAGCACTATTCATAGATGAGACTTTCACCAGCCTTCAACGAGATAATCGTCCTAGACGTTTCCTTAGGCTGTCTGGTCAGCCTGAACGTCTTGCACACACTGTCCAGCGAGTGCAGGAAGGTGGTGGTTCCTGATGTTTTGGGGTGGCATGGGTCCACCGTGCGCCACTGCTGGTCGTAGAAGGCAATCAAACGGCTGTGCGGTATGGGGATGTCATGTTCCGACGTATGGTGCAACCATAACGTCAGCATTTCGGTGATGGATTCATCTTGAGGGATGACAGTTCTCGTGCTCATCGGGCATATCTTGTGAATGCGCCCCTTCTTGATAGTGATATCGCAGGATTAAATTAGGCAGCACGACCTGCAGACCGTATCGAACATGCCTGGCACACTGAAAAGAGCTGTTTATGGAGGAGACGGCCCATCAAACAATCTGAAATATCTTCTCCCGATCGGCGTTTAAGAGTGGGACCATCTGGGCCAACAGACCCTTGATGATCTGCAGTATGCCACGACAAATACAGATATGCATCTGTACAACAGGACATGTTACCATGTATAAGGGGTACTGGTGTCTGCTGCAATCTGGAACACAAATTCAGATTGTCTAAGCTATTCTCGTACAACTTGGTCAATTTCTGCATTCATGAACAATAAAGGAAACTGAAATGATGTATTTGTATATCTCTATTCAGTTTTTGTGTAAAGGGTTATGAACCCCTAGAATCGTTGTGATGCAATACTTCTTTTAATGTGGGCATTTCTTTTTAATTATTCTGAGATCGGTCACTGAAGGAAGAAACTGCAACTTTAGAGCTTGTGTTTCCTTTACGTGGTCAGTAACTATACTTCTGTAAAGAAGCCGGAGAAAATATCCATTTATTAGTGAACCGTGACACTACGTTTTTGACAGTGTATAGCCCTGCAGGGAGCCACCTGTGAAGTCCTGAAGAAGATCACCGCAGAGAGATCGAAACGTCGAGCTTTGAAGAGTAATAAGACTCTCTCCTGACGACTAAAAGTGTTTTACCGTCTTTGAATGGGCCATCTACAATGGTATTACTTGTCTTGTAAACGCATTGTATCACATTCTGTCGGACTCCGTGTATTATGCCTGGACGGCAGGTGGGTGACTGCAGGCTAAACGAACCCCAGAAGCTGGTTCGTTACCATTCAGTGGGTAATGGCTTCGCAGAAGCGGCCGACGTCTGCCCGTCAGCTCCTCAGGCGAATCCGTGTCGTCCAGAAGCAGAGAGCACGTCCTGCACGAGTTGCCCGCGGCACCGTGGCCAGACGCGACCGCGCGGGCGCGTATGTAAATGACGAACCGCAGCAGTAATGACAGCGGATGGACAGTTGGGCAGTGGGCGGTGGCACCACAAAGGCCAAGTGCCGGCGGTGTCCGCTCACTCGCCGCGGCATCTGCCCTTCTCCGGGGCAAGGACCTGCCATCGAGGGGTCTCGCCACTGTTTGGCCTTCTCCCAAACCTCGACCTAGGTTACTCAAACTGTCGTCTTAGCAGACAGGCAGCCCTGCACCTGCCGGCACAAGCGACAAAATAGCTGAAGCTTGAGTGTCTCTCTACGTGTTTTCTGACGTCACCAATTTAGCCACGTGAAACACAAAGTAAGTTATCAAAGACTATTTTATACTTTCGCCATCCACGGCTGAAATACATTGTAAAGAAATTCGAGAAATTAATACAGACTATTAATCAGGATTCCTTTCCATGAATTATCGCAATCCGCCTTAGGCGTCTTATATGCCTTTATTAGGTTACAACCGGGTTCGCACCATTAAACGTGCATCTTCAGGTATCTTTAATTTATATGAGGTGGAATGGGTTATTGCGTGTCAAAATATTTATGATGGGTGCAGGATTGTTATCTGGGTTTATATGGGATACCATTCAGTAAATGTCTAGGCGAGCAACAGTTGGTTAACGTTTTGAGTCATACGTCCGCGTTATGATTCACAAAGGTAAAAAAATTCTTGGACTTAAAATTGTTATTAAAAACTATGAAAGGTATTCTAGTGCACTGAATGTATGATATACTATCAATGCACTAGAATACATTTCATAGTTTTTAATGACAACAACAATTTTAAGTCCAAACGTGCACCTAATGGTTTCTAAGAATTTTTTACTTTTTTGAATCATAACGCGGACGTACGATTTTGTCAAGTCTTTTAACAGGATATGATTTTGTCAAGTCTTTTGACAGGATATGATGCGAACCAACGGTACAATTCATTTTGCTTTAGATTTAGGGTATACATAACACACATTCCACGTTCAGTATAATAAAACATTTTAAGTAGTAAACTTGGTTTCACAACTGTTGCCCACATAGACGTCAAGAAGTGAACCATGCCGCGGCAGGGATCGACATGTTCCATTCTTAGTCCCTCCGCTGTCGGGGAAGAATGAATGGACCCTCCGACCCTCATCACTTGCCTCCCATTCCTGCTACCAGGAGTCAATTCTCCGGCGTCTTAGCATTCGTCCGAGACAGATTGACCCACGCCAAGCCTTATGGTCTAGGTTGCGATAAGTTTCAACTGTGGTTCCTTTTTTTTTTTTTTTTTTTTTTTTTTTTGCAACTGCGACCAGCGGTCTGTACACACAGGATATTGTTAGACCCATTCTTTTGCCAATCATGGACCAAGAAAGTGATGTGTTGGTCCAAGAGAATAACGCTCGTGAAACTCAACACACTCTACAAGTGCAGCGACTTCTATGGCCATGGCCAGCCCGTACTGGTCTTCAGTAGAGTTATTGTGGGATAAGATAGGGCAACAGCTGCCACCCGCGACTCGTACACGCATAACTCTTGCAGAGCTACGTGAACAGGTCCAGCAGAAGGGAATAATGTAACTCAATACAGTATCCGCCACCTGTTATGATAGAATGTATGCCAGAATCAGCGACTGCAATGCCACCCATGAAAGTGACCCTACGTTCTTATGTGGTTGCTTCAGAATGGTTCACACTTCGTACCTCAGTACCTTTTCAGCTGTTTACCTGTAAATGCAATCAGTTTATGCACTCCGTGTGAACCTGCCCTTCCGAGTCTCCTCGTCATTCATGCCATACGACTTTCGTTACTTTAAAGACAGTGCAGTAACGTTTTCGAAGACGCCCGACGATCCTTCTTTCAATGGAGATGTACACCAGGTTCGTATGATTATGGAAAAAGTTGAATTACGGCGAATAATTAGTCAAAATTAGGAGGGGAGGATAACTTGAAAATTTTCATGTGGCTAGAGGCGTTCTAGGACAGTCCATGGAGTTGTGGTTATCACTGTGTCCCAGTGACAACGATAGTTCCGTCTTATGCGTCGAGCTAGCAGGTTTTTGTTTACTCATCCGCTCCGCCGTAGCGTCGCAAGTGTTGGGATTACCAGTGTTGTTTGTGCTTTTGTGTGTGTGATATCGCGTTGTCTCGTCTCGTGCTTCGTTTGTCTGACAGCGGCTTAGTCCACTTCCATTCGTTTTTACGGCGTCCAGGATTGTTCCACGTAAGGGTACTGTGAGTATTTCATTTGATAAGTCAATGCGTAATCTACAATCAGGATATTTAGAAATACATCACTGGATAGTTGATACATTTCATGTCACCTCGGACCAAGTGCGTACTGCCTGTTTTGACACCTAGGTTTGTGTTAATTGTGAAATGTGTGCATCCCATTCAAGTAGACAAGTTTCTATTAAAACATGGTAATGAAGTCCCTTTCCAGCATGCGAGCTCTGAATACACCAATAGTAGAATATATAATCTTTCTCCGGAGGCAGAGGATATTTACCATAACAAAATTTTGGCTCCATATGGTGACGTAAAAGGCATTCAGCGTAAAAGCTGGTGGCATCAACACAGACTTCAATCATACTTTTAAATTTTTTTATAAATTTTAAAACACAGTCTCGATCGCAAGAGAAATTTTATTATTGTTAGGCACCCGGTTTTAGTATCCTAGTGAAACCATCCTCAGATCACCTGAAATACAATAATATTAGAAATATTAAAAATGATATTATGGTAACTAACAGTAAAATAATAACAAAGTGAAATGTTTTACCTATGGCAGCCGATTATGGGCGGGTCAGGAACCGTTGAAATACTGCTTTAACGCTGGAGCTTATAAACGTTAAGCTCTGTACGCCCCCTCCCCGCCCCCTCACTTGCAGCATTACAAAATTGAAAGTCAATCATGTACTTATTAATATTTTTTGTTACTCTACAGGCTATAGCTATAAAATAGAGGAGATAAACAAGACCATACAATTATTACATTCGTAAAGACTGGTAACTATTTAGAGAAAATCTGTTTTAAATAAAAATAAAAACAATTAGGTTTATCAATTTTGTTAGCTAACTGCCTTCTATGGGCATTTGAAGAAACTCGCTGGGCATATTGGTTCCAGAGATATTTCATTGCTGTTACAATGACTTGCGCGTATCGACGGTTGCACAGTAGTGATGCTCGTTCTGGCGCTCGTAGCAGCAGACGATGCGTTGATGATCTGAGGAGAATCGTCATATTACAGCTGTGATTCAAAATTATGTACATTAACTACCACAATTTGGTTTCCAGGCCGAGACATTGGCATCGAGCTCCAATGTTATAGTGGAATAAGTTTCGTGGAAAAGCAGACAAAAAAGAACATTCCGTCCCATATTCAGGTTTGCGGGTATCGTCTTCATGTTACGTACAATGAACAAGAAGGGATATTTTATCGGTGTAACGGAAGTGGCCATCTTCGAACCAGCTGCCCGTGTGAAGTTTCGGTTTTACGGTCTTTCTATGAACAGCACCATAGGTTAACGATTGCTGATGTTGTCCCCCCTCGTAACAGAATTGAGGCTACCTGTTCTCTCGTTGCTAGCGCTCAGACGACATATTCCAGTAACATCGCGCGTAATTTTCCGCAGTTTCTGATACTGCTAGGACGAAGGCACACGCAATTCGTAATAAGCCTCGCTGCACTTAGGATGATGATTCAACTCTGCTGTACCCGTAGAGCCTTTCCCGGAGCCGTGTTTCCCTGTTACACCCAACAAGTAATTGCGTGCTTATGCAATATCGCCCCAATTGTGCGACTGGATTCACTATCAGAAAGGACACCGTTCGTAGTAATTGACGGTAAGTCATCAAGTAAAACAGAAGTGATATCTGGCTTTCCCCAAGGAAGCGTTATAGGCCCCTACTCTTCCTTCTGTTTGTAACCGATTTAGGAGACAATCTGAGTAGTTCCCTTAGACTGTTCGCGGATGATACTGTAGTTTGTCGGCTAGTGAAGTCAACAGAGGATCAAAAGCAACTGCAAAGCGATTTAGTCATAATTTCTACACGGTGCGAAAATTGGCAAATGACACTAAAGAAAGAAAGGTGTGAAGTAATACACATGACCACTAAAAGAAATCCGCTGAGCTTTACGTGATAAATCAGTGAAACCTTAAGGTTAAAAATACTACCAAATACCTAGGAGTTACAATTACGAACAACTTAGACTGGAGAGGACACACAGAAAATATTGTGGGGAAGGCGAACCAAAGGTTACGTTTCATTGGCAGAATGCTTCGAAGATGCAACAGCTCCACCAAGGAGACTGCCGACGTCACACTCTGCTGGAGTACTGTTGCCCAGTATGGGACCCTCTTCCGATGGGACTGACGGGAGACATTGAGAAGGTTCAGAGAAGGGCAGCTCGTTTTGTTTTATCACGTTACGGGGGGGGGGGGGGGGATGGGGGTCACGAAAATGTTGCACGAATTGGGGTGGAAATCATTAAAAGAAAGACTTTATTCGTTACGGCGAGATCTATTTACGAAATTTCAATCACCGACTTTTACTTCTGAATGTGATATTTTGCTAGCATCCACTTACATAGGGAGACATGGCCAGCCCAATGAAATAAGAGAAATGAGATCGAAAACGCAACGATTTAGGTGTTCTTTTTTCCCGCAAGCTATTAGAGAATGGAACGGTAGAGAAAGGTTATGAAAGAGGTTAATGAACCTTCTGCCAGTCACTTAAGTGTGATTTGCAGAGTATCTATGTAGATGTAGACGTAATATGATGCAATAAAGCTCTGGCGAGGTGGTGATCAGGGAGGCAGTTGCTGGTACTGCTGCTGCTACTTCGGTGGTGGCTCCTGCGGAACCGCCCCAAAGCGATTCTGAGTGTATGTCGGAGACGTCTCCTTCAAAGCCTCCACCGCAAGTACAGTCAGAAAGACAGCAGTATTCTCCTATTCCTCTCTCCGCTTTCGCTGATGGAAACCCTGCTTTGTAGTATAATAAGACTCCCGTTTCAAGAATTGCAGGAATTGTGAAAGCCACTCTGCTTCACTCTGATGTGAGAGTCGGGATGTTTTCCAAAACAACCTGTCTGTGAGGCAGGTATCTGATCCTGCGAGGCCACAGATTGCTCTGGAAGTGATACAAAATCCACCTACGTCGCCGACTGCAGAGGCTGCTATGCCACCTAGCCACCGTAGACAGAAAAAGGCGCGCAAGCAAACAAAGATGCAGCTGAGGCAGAAACTAGTCCCCGCTTTCAGATTCATTATTTGACATTGAATGGATTTTTGTGGGGGAGCGGTAGACTTGTCACGATAGTTTGTTTGAATTCCAGTGTTTATTGTGATTGATGGCGCAAGCATATACAATTTTTACGGTTAAACAGAGTGAAGAAATGTTCAAATGTTTGTTAAGCTTATGGGACTTAACTACGGGGTCATCAGTCCCTAAACTTACAAACTATTTATCAACTACCTTATACTAAGGACGGCACAAATATCCATGCCCGAGGGGGGATTCGAACCCCCGACTGTAGTGGCCGTGCAGACCGTGACTGGAGCGCCTCAGTCTCCTCGGCCAACGCGGCCGGCAGAGTGAAGAGTTGCCCCTAGATTTCCTACGTCAGTTCAGATATGACTCCTGAGCAAATATTGTTTCTGCAACAAGTTTTATTTGCCAGTTTCCTTCTCCCTGGATTTCAAAATGTTTTGAATGTGGCACTGGAAATTTTGACAGGAACAGCCTTAGAGACGGCATTACCATCGCTGAGGTAGAGGTGCTTGAGTCGGGCAGAGGAATAGGCTGTAGTCTTTTGTGACCTCTCCTTGGTTGTTTCAAATGCTCCGTCTGGTTCTGCTCGCACAGTAGAACGGTCACGTTTTTATAAACATGAGCTTATATATCTGTTGCGTAGAGTACCCAGGGGTATTTTGTTAACTTGTGATTTTTAACTGTTCTCTGCTTCCTACTGAACAAAGTTTAATTAATTTCGCGACTCAAATGAATTAGTACGCTCGATGCACTTTAAAGATGTTTGTGTGTGTAAATATCCGACGTTGGTCCAATTTACACATTTTACCGCAACTTCCAGTAGCAGAATTGACCGATTGTACTTATCGCATCGTATGCGCGATCGCGTTCTTTCAGTCATCGTTATTCCTGCCAGCTTTTCTAATCACTGTGCCGTAGCCGTTAACCTGCAACTTGATAAACAGCCAGTGATACTTTTTCGTTCCCCGTGGCTGCTCAAAGTCGCTTATCTGGCAGATATTCTCTCGATAATGTGATACAAGGAGTCTGGGGGCGTTATGGTAGGTCTCTTTGAAGATTCTCTACCACTTAAGAATGCGGATTCATTATCCCATGTCTGGAAAACAGGTGTTTCAGTTCGTTATTTAGTAAGCGCAATCGCTGTGTCTCTTTTCTTAAATCGATATAAGCTCAATCTCATATTTATACTCCTGTTTCACTGCAGAAAAAGTCACTTGGTGTATATTGTGATGCATTATTCAGCCGGGAGATTTGTATCATACGGCTCTCCACCTGTGGTGGTATCAGTTTTAATGAACTCTGATTTCATTAACAAACAGCTCTTTAAATGCCCCTTACTTCGTACCCGAAGTTAACTAGTACCAACTCACAATTATTATCCCTGGCGATAATTTTATCTTCAAAATTATTCGTAATAAATTTCTTGTCTTGAATATTTAAAATATTTCAGGATTGCTTTCTACCATCAGATTCTTTAAGTTCGTAAATCCCTGAGCAAAAGTTTAGTTGAGGACTCCACGAGAGTTTATTGTTTCGCAGCACTCCTATATATCTGCGATCGCTAAAATCATGTCAAGTTTCATTTAACTTTAGTGACACGTAATTTTTGTATAAGTCTTTCAGATCACATTCAAACTTCACTTCAGAAAAAATCATTTACACATCTTGATTCAATATTTTTTTAATCGTAGACTCTCATCAGTAACGTCTTTTAAAACTTTTATTTTAAATATTTATATTTGACGTAATTAATCACAAACAATTCAGTATATACAAATTATGATTGCAAAGAGACTTCCTCTCAATACGGACTACAAGTCACGACTAACTCTTTTTCATTTACATTTTTCTTCAAATTCATTGTTAATAAAAAAAATCTATCACAGTCCGCAACAGCAGGCAATGTCTTCTAGTTCAGAGCGCCGGCCTTCGGCTAATCAACGATGGCGACCAGATTTTTCTCGCTGACGTCGGCGGAGAACCCGTCACTGCTGCAGCACCGTCGTCACACATGAAACAAACAAAAGCGAATAAAATTCACACAAGTATATGTTCTCAAACATTAATAACATTCAAAACAATATATTCCGTAAGTACTGAACAACTGCGAAATTGAGCTTTATGAAGAAAATTGTGGACAGTTAAATACATGTCCCACTACACACACTGCTCTAGTTTGTGCAAGCCTCTTAATCTCCTCATAAGAATAGTAACCCATATCCATTTGAATATACTTAAGGTGTTCGTCTTTTGGTCTCCCTCTACGACTTTTATCCTCCACACTTCCCTCCAATAACAAATTCATGATTCCTTGATGACTAAGAATGTGGTAACCAATAGGTCCCTTCTTTCGGTTTAGGGCAACCAAAAATTTCTTTTCTGTCCAATTCTGACCAGTTATGCGATATACAAATCTAATCTTTCGACTGTTTTCTTGTCTGAATTGCTTATCGTCTAAGTTTCACTCTTACATAAGGCTACGTTCTACACAAATGCGATCAGAAAAGTCTTCGTATCACTTAAATTAATATATATTAACAAATTTCTCTTCCGCAGAAATTTTTTCTTCCCATTGCCATTTTGCATATTATATCATCTGTACTGCGATCATCGATAGTAATTTTAATTCCTAAGTAACTAAACCCATCTAACAATTTTAGTTTCTGTTACCGAATGTTTTTCTTTCAGCAGCAACAAATTTTTTTTGACAACATTCCATTACCCTTGTTTTTTTGTTGTTATTCTTCTTAAGAACTTCTTTCAAGACACTGTCCATTCCGCTCAACTGCTCTTCCAGGTGCTTATTTGTTGATTTTAAATACATAGCTCGAAATATGGAACAGCTGAGCATCAACATTTCTCTTAAAGCTGCTGAGACGCTTGAAGACTCCTTGAAAAAGCTACTTATTCTTCCACTTTTGAAATTTATTTTGATTTGTTGTAATACCAATCATCATAATGAATACAATGTTTACCTAAGACGTCAACGTATTCAACCGCCGAACCGATTTCGATGACATTTAAATCCTGCATAATTTACACGTTGGACAACGTATAGCTTCAGTTAGCGGTTTAGTCTCGATGTAACAGAGTTTCTTTTCGTATTTAATAATATCTTTGTTTTCATCTAGATAAATAAGGATAGTACCTACCAACATTGCACGCACGGTTTATATTAAACCGGAAAATTGAAAACTTTTATCCTGATGATCCTGGTCATAACTCAAGAACAAAGTAGCGAAATTATTGTACTTTCGACAGTCTTTGACACGCATTTGCATCAACACTTATTTGCATCAACACGTATTTGCGTCAACTCGAGTGAAGCCGCGGTTATAAGCTATAAATAAAGAGGTATAATACATAATATTGTTGGAATCAGTATAAATATCGGTAGGCTACTAATTAAATAGCAATTTATTAGTAAGTTATTGAATAGATGGTGTCACAGATAGCAACTGAAATAACCGACTTGGCTTTTTATGAGCTCTCGCAGCTTTTTGCGGTAATCGTCGGGAGACTTGAATGGGAGGGTGAAGTAACATTTGTACACACTGGGAGTTTTTTTTCTTTATTATGTTAATTATACAATACATCCCATCACCTTACGAATTAATGAGTCATGAATTACTACATACAGCACCAGTGAAATGTTATCTAGGTAAACATTGTGATCTACAACATTTTACTGCATTTGACTACCATCGCTTAACTATTCTACGACTAGTAATTGATACAGAAGATTTTTTATTACGTTACTATCTGCAGTCATCACAGTTGTGCCGGAAGGAATACAAACCCAATTTATTGGCCTTTGTCCACCGAGCTAAACCTAGTGGACGTGTCCCTGGCACCGGGCTGGCTGCGAATTTAACTGCAGCTACTTATTTCTTTGAACGTTTTACTAACTACGAACTAAAACTAATTAACTTTCCTAGAAACTAAACCTACAGTCATAGCCGGTTTTGCGCACTCAGTCCCCCCTGGATTTCGTCAGGTTCTGGCGGCCCGGCCTCACCCCGACGGCATGGCTAGGCGCGAGTTGTTAGTCCGTGACTGACTTACTCTTATTTTATCAGATATTGCATCCGCGAGATTGTTCAGGTTGTCTAATAGGTGTGCATGTGTCATTATTTGGTAATTATCTTAAATCAGTAGCGACCCTGTCGTATGTGGAGCACTCTATATGACATGGTCTGGTGATTCAACCAGAGCTCCACAGTGACTCTGAGACAATGCCCGTTTCCTAAACCGACATAGCCTAGATATGTCGGGTAGAGCCCATGGCCCGTGAAGAAGGGTGTCATTCCTCGACTGGTTGAAAATGCTTCACGGCCAGTTTATCTCGGTCCTGCTTCCCGTCTCATCTTCATCCCAAAGTTCTTACCGTAATTTCACCGCTTTTTTCCTGACAGACATCTTCCAGCACAGTGCCCATGATCTCAGATACCTTTCCTTCATTCCCCTTTTTCATGCAATACCGAGCTGCCTGTTCTCTTATCTTGATGTCTAATGGATTGAGCACCATCAAGCCAAGACGTGCCCCTACAGGTGTCGTCCCTACCGAGCGCAGTTCTTCTCACCGCCACAGTAGAGGCCATCCGAGTGAGCCTGTGGGCCCGGCTGCCGGTACCATAGCCCTCAATAGATGTAAGTATATTGTTGTGGTGAAGGTTGATGAGACTGCTCAATCCCAGCCAGTCTAGATAGTGCAGCTAGTGAACTTTATGTTACTGCATCTAGGTGAATTTCCAATGCTCGTCTGGCAGTACTCCCTTGCTTGGCATCGCCGAATAACTGGTATTCCAATGCGAACGGTCGGGTCTCGCACTAGGCTCGCTTTCAGAATGAGATAATTCGATTTGTTACGTGCTATGGTCAGTTTGGTGTTTTGCCACCATGACATAAAATTGCCCTCTAGACGCTCGACTCTGAGTCTTCGCGGCTACAGCCGCCGACCAACAGGAGGAGGTCTTCAGCGTAGGCTACCAACACTAGTACGTCCCGACTGGCTTCCATGTCCCTCAAGAGAGGTTGCTTGTTCAAATCCCAAGATAATGATGCCAGGATTGTGACCTGCTGACACCCCTTCGTGATGATTTTACTTACTCTCGCACTAGGCCATGAGTGCCAGAACTCCGTGTATACACAGTAGCTCCTGAATACTAAATCTCCCGCTGATAGAAGAAGAGCGACGCCACCATAGGTTGTTAAAGGTGCCGCTGATGTCCACCATGATGGCAACTACATACCCGATGTGATCAAAAGTATACGGATACCTGGCTGAAAATGACTTACAAGTTCGTTGCGCCCTTCATCGGTGGAATTCAGTGTGCTGTTGGCCTACCCTTAGCCTTGAAGACAGCTTCCACTCTCACAGGCATACGTTGAAGCAGGTGCTGGAAGGTGTCAAGGGGAATGGCAGTGCTGCGCTGATGAGAGGTATCGATGTCGGTGTGCGAGGACTGGCACGATGTCGGCGTTTCAAAACAAAGGTGTTCGATAGGATTTAAGTGAGGACACTGTGCAGACCACTCCATTACAGGGATGTGAGTGTCGTGTAACCACTTCGCCAAGGGCCGTGCATTATGAAGAGGTGCTCGATCGTATTGAAACCGCAATCCCCGAATTTCTCTTCAACAGTGGGAAGCAAGAAGGTGCTCGAAGATCAATGTGGGTCTGTGCTGTGATAATGCCACGCAAAACAACAAGTGGTGCAAGTCCCATCCGTGAAAACCACTACCACACCCTAACACCACCACTTCCAAACTTTACTTTTCCATACCCACACACTGCCATCGGATCTCTGTATGTGTACCGTGATTCGTCATTCCACAAGTTTTCAAATGTTCATATTTTTGTAAATCTAAACTAGTTTCGTCATCATGCCACAGGCCTACAAACAACTTAAAGTAACTTATGCTAAGGACAAAACAAATACCCATGTCCGAGGGAGGACTCGAGCTCCCGACGATGAACGGCCCCGTGCACAGCAGCAAATGCCTTAGTGAGCACGGCTATTCTGCCGCGGCACAAACAACGTTTCGCCATTGTACAATTATCCAGTGTTTAAGCTCCTTACTCCTATGGAGGCGTCGTTTGGCATTGACCTGCATAATATCTTGGTTATGGGCAATCGCTCGAACCTCAAGCTAACTGTCAGAGTATTTGGAGTGGATGCTGATGCAGTTTGGAATTCCTGCGTGATGGTCTGGATAGATTCCTGCCCATGACAGAACCTTCTTCAACCGTCAGCGGTCAGTCAACAGACGAGGTCGACCTGTACGCTTTCGTGATGCGCTTGTCCCTTCACGTTTCCACTTCACTGTCACATACGGAACAGTGGACCTATGGATGTTTATGAGTGTGGAAATCTCCGGTACAGTCTTCCGACAGAAGTGACACCCGGTCCCCTGACCACGGTCTAAGTATGTGAGTTCAGCGTGCCGCCCCATTCTGCCCTCTCACGATGTTTAAAGACTACTGAGTCACGGTCTAAGAAATACAGTTATGACACTCACTGCTGTGAGCGCTCCTAGCGGTGGGGAATAATTTTATAATTACTTTTGTACGCAATTCACGAAATAGTATAATTTTTGCGTTACAAGCGTTACTAAAATATCAAGAGACATACATAATACGGAAATTAAAATAAAAAAGGCCGAATTTAATTGATTCATGGGTATAAAAAACAACTTCGTCATAAACAAATACTCACGAATATGTTTATATTTGCAGCTTATTCCACTGAAAATAAGTAGACTATAAACATAAGAGAAAAATGAATTTCTATTATGGTCTGTTCTTATAATAATGACAAGCAATTTTTAAATGTACCACTTCGGTGTGGAATCTAATTCTTCATACGTTTTTACACCTCACTCGTCTTTCTCATACGAGTATAGGCCAATTATTTTGAGTGTAATTACTTTAGCTTAATAAATCAATTTTATGATTCAGGACGTTTCTAGTTCTCCTGCACCAACAGTTGTGGAATTGGGTTATTATTTCTTGGAAACAGGTTTGATAGCTTTTTTCGTTTTATTGCCACGTCTGTGACGTTTTTCCTTCAGCTGCAACTTTGGTGACTGAAATGGTACATTAAATACTGTAGTTATTGCATTCTATTTACGTTTCCCACGTTCCATCCTCCCCGATTTTACTGAAATTGTAATAAAGAAACCTTAACGTTCCTGAGTAGAAAAGCGACGTCTCTCCGCTAAAGGCTAAATTTTTTAAAATTTTAATAGAAAACGAAATTATTTAGTTAAATATAATTGTAAATAAACTATCCTCTAATATACCGTTTCGCACCTTGTCAGGGGTCTTAGGAAACGTAAGGAAGACAAGTGTGGAGCCATTTTTAAATTATTACTTATTTGCGTTGCACTACGTACGTTCCCTATTGTAAAGCGCACGATAAAATCAATACAAACGATACTATTCACACTCATGGAATATCGTATTGAGAAATGTAGCTTTCCGGCCGCTTGGAGCGCTGCTGTCGGAGTGTATAACAAAAATGTGTGGGAGTGTGGCTGAGGTGGCTGTTATGGTGGCAGTAGGTGGCAGCACAATGCACCTTATATGAAAAACATATGTTTTTGGGGTGTGACCGGATACTTTTTATCACATGGAGCACTTACGCGGCGTTGGGGTAGTTTGCGGTGGATGGGTGTAGATCAAATGGCAGGTGCTACAGATGACTGGGGGTTAACTTCTTTCAGTAGTGTCGCATCTTCAAAGTGGCATCCCCCCCCCCTCCCCTCCGCTCCAGGTGTAGATTTTCGTCCCCCCTCCCCCTTAGATATATTTTCGTTACAAGATCTGCATAATGTCTTACCTCGGGTTGTTTGCGTTTGATTCAAATCGAGCCGCGGCGTCGGCCTACCAAGCTTCGTTATTTCACACTTCTCTTCCAAGCTTAAAGATGAGTAATTTGTTTCTAAAAAATACTGAACTATGTGCATTTTTCTTTGATAATAAACAACAAAAACATATGAAAGTGCACTTAAACACAAAAACACAGCAAGTAACTAATTACACTGTTAAGTGACTGTAACAAAATGAATCGCCGGCCGCGGTGGCCGAGGAGACTGAGGCGCTACAGTCACGGTCTGCACGGCCACTGCGGTCGGGGGTTCGAATCCCCCCTCGGGCATGGATATTTGTGCCGTCCTTAGTATAAGGTAGTTGATAAGTAGTTTGTAAGTTTAGGGAGTGATGACCCCGTAGTTAAGTCCCATTAGCTTAACAAACATTTGAACAAAATGAATCTGTTAAGATTAAGAGACAAGCTGTATTCGGGTCACATGAATCTGAAAGCAGCGCCCTTCCTAACCTTACATATGCGCAAATGTTGCTTTTTTACACATCTTTTCAAACAGTTAAATATTTGTTACAGCGAAGAGTATAAATGTTATTTACCCTCAAAATCGCAACACATTTGCGAAAGCTTCCAAAGTATATACGGCAAATAACAATACAAAAGTCATGAAAGTCACGTGACATTCCTCGCCCAGAACTCTCTGTGGCATACGCCATCTTGCGTTGCGTATTTGATGATTTTCTTATGAAACGTTGTCATTTGAAAGCAATGGCGCACCGAAGAATTAACACAAAGACGTCGTTCTTCGTACGATAAATGACAATCTAGTGTCTAGAAATGCCATATTAGCATCAGCTAACAACGGTCAGCAATAGTATGAGATTAACTGTTAGCTGTATCGTAGAAGGCAATGTATTGGACTGTGACGCCTAAGGTCAGTGGTTCGTAGCCCGCCAGTACCATTTTTTTCCTACAAGGGTTTCAGACACTCTTATTAATTATTTTTTTATTATTTACATTGTAAGTTAACCACCCTCCGCTTCCTACCAGTTGCCGCCTTGCTCAGTGATTATTTACGGTGTTAAAAGCAGATGTTATTGTCCTGATAAAATTGTGTTGCAACGGATAACGACTTTTTACTCACAAAAGACTGCAGCAACTGATAGCATACCGGTGGCAGTTCCCTTACTAGATGAAATTCCCCCATTTATATTCTCCCAATTCCCCATTAAATATTCTCACTCTCTTTTTAATCATTAATAAGCATAAATGGGACTCAGAATTTCATAAAAACAACTGGAGACGAAATGTTTAACTATTCACACAAGTTTATTAAATTCACTGTACATCTCCCTATCATCATTTTAAAGTCAAAAATACAAAATATTCATTCACTAAATGTATCACCAATGGACTGAGACAAGGATCGTAACCTTACATTCATACCGTACATTCTTTACTCTCTCATACTGCACCCACGTGGATATGCACAACATTCCCATTATACAAAATCATTTCCCCGCTGAAATAAAGAAAAAATTAACACAACCATCACAGTTCCTGATAGTTTTCCACCGAGGCCACCATACTCACATCCTTCCTCTTCGACAGCTGGAAACGTTCTCCCTCTCGTGGCCGCTCCCCGTCCTAACCGATCCTCCCGTTCCAGTTCGCGAGTAGCCGCGCCCTCATTGGCTTGTGATCTAACGGGACCTTCTGCCAACCTCCGAATTCTGAAGGAACTCGCAAGTCGCAGGCACGTAACCATCTCATCCCCAAGAAAACCTCTCTGGCATACCCCAAAACTAAAGTTAGCAAACCTACCGAGTGTTCTGCATCTCTGCCTTCCCAGCCGCGGCTTCATGCACACTTACAGACCCTCACACACACAATCACATTGGGTATAAGAGGAGCTGGGTACTGTGGAGCAAGTCTCCTTATGTGAGCGGCGCTCACTTATTTGTCCTGCAATAACAATTTTTATAAATAATAAAGCATTCTTGTCTCCACCTAGTACATCCCCCATTACAGTGGCACTAAAGGCCAAGCACAATTTTACGAAATGATAATCAGATGAAAGTAACGTACATTGTAGTATACAAGGATTTAATGGAATGATACTACAGTATCGTTTCAACATTATTATTTAGGGCCAAAATGTTTGCAAAAACGTAAGGTAAAGCAGTCAACAATCCGAAGATTGGTTTGAACAGCACAGTGCTTTACTAGGCATTGTCCTGTTTGGAGGTGGTATGTCGTTGCCTTCCTCCGACCTTCTAACTGACTTACCCAGCCAGTTATAGGGGGACCTACAGTTTAACGTGGGTTCCGAACCACGGTGCTACTCGGTATTTTTCACATGAGCAATACTGCCAGAGGTGAAAGAAGTGGAAAGTGACAGATAAAAATCCCAGGACCTGGCGGGGATCGAACCCGCGACCCTTTCGATTTGTAGTCTGGTTCTCTACCACTGTGCAACCGAGGCGCACTTGCAAAAAGGTATAA
Source organism: Locusta migratoria (assembly GCA_026315105.1). Lineage (NCBI taxonomy): Eukaryota > Metazoa > Arthropoda > Insecta > Orthoptera > Acrididae > Locusta > Locusta migratoria. The sequence continues at coordinate 176,395,541 of CM048744.1, read as the reverse complement.
AACTACAAATCTAAAGTGGGCCGTAAAACACGTCAGTGAGTTTTTTTTTTTTTTTTTTTTTTTTTTTTTCTCACTACGAACTTTCTCCGTGACCTGAATGAACCTGTGAACACGTAGGACGCGCTGCCGCTGGTGTAGATGCAGGTGTAGATGTGACGGCGAGTTATCAGGGGGCGGCGCTCTGCGCGCCTACAGGGCGGGCGGTGTCCGCGGTGGATCCGTTGTCAAGTGGTCGCGGCTCGCCCGCCCTGCCGGCGGCTGCGCGCGCGGCAGGTGCCCTGATTGACAAAGCCTCCGTACCGCAACTGGCCGCCGCCGCCGCCGCCACGCGATACCCACAAAGAGAAAGGCCTGCGGGAATTAATACCAATAATTACCGCGGCCGCGTGTATACTTAGGAGGGCGCATTGTGCGGTCTCCGCGGTGTGCGCCAGCTGCTGCGCGACATGCCGGCGGATAAGTTAATGCGCACTTGCTGCCGGCACGCCCCCGCGCGCACAAATGACTGTCATTTGTCTGCCGCCGCGGGCGGGGCCGCGGAAAAATTGAATGAAGTGCGCGTATTCTGCCTCCTGCCCCCGGGCCCGCGGCTGCAACATTCTAATTTCGGTTTGCGCTGGGAGTTTCCGGGCTCCTTTTGAATTACCCGCTCTTAATTAGCGTTGCCCCCGTGTGTGTGTGGGAGGGTGGGCGGGCACGTCAGTGGTCGTGCGTCCTTCGTACACATGTTACGCGTGCCACATACGCTGGGAGCGCTAGCGCCCGGAAGCCACGCCGGCCGGCCCTCCCAGGTAATTTCGCCGGCCTGCCATCAGGCTCGGCAAGATTCCCCGAGCGCGGGCCCCCCGCTCCCTTATTATCGGCAATTGCGGCCACCTGTATTGAGGCTTCCTCGCTAAGTTGCGCGCAGTAACAGAAACGAGTTACGTCACGACGTGTGCGCGGCCACGCGTACGATGAACCTGTCGCGAATAGCACGGAAACCAGAAAAGACACGTTTTGAAGCTGTACTTTCATCAGTGTACGAAACAAAATTAATAATAAAAAAATCATATCGAGATTTGACACTGAAAGAAGGAATGGGGCCGGCCGCGGTGGCCGAGGGGACTGAGGCGCTTTAGTCACGGTCTGCACGGCCACTACGGTCGGGGGTTCGAATCCCCCCTCGGGCATGGATATTTGTGCCGTCCTTCGTTGTAGGTAGTTCATAAGTAGTTTGTAAGTTTAGGGACTGATGACCCCGTAGTTAAGTCCCATAAGCTTAACAAACATTTGAACATTTGATTTGGCTATCCCTGGGGCACGGCCCACTGTCTCATGACCACCAGCCAGTCAGCTACGCTGTCGTAGCCTCCGTCCCCTAAACTTTGAAGGGATGTAGCTCCCAAACTAACAGTGATGTAGTTTAAATTGATTTGGACGCAGCTGGTTTCAACGAATCCAATGCACGATAGAAGAAACTATTTATCCATTTAAAAAAAAAAAAAAAAATACATCTTTGTGGTGTAACTCTTTGGAAAATGATACAATAAACTATGTTCATAGCTCCGCAGAAAGTGTAATATTTCTTGAGATGACCTACCGCATTAAAATTTCCCGTCACCTATTATTTTTTAAGTTACAGAGGCAAACACACTTAGTGAAACACCCTATATAAAGAATCCAAGGATTTCTTTCCGACCGTACGTTCCTAATCTAAAGATGCTATACGTCGACTGCTCTATAACCTCCTCACTCTGCGCAAGCTGTTGAATCACCCTGTATATGAAGACTAATTAAAAAAAATCCGACTGATATACACTCTCCTTGTAATTGAACTATCAGAACTGTTTCGACCTTCCGATCTGATATAGTTCGCGCAGTTCGGCTAGTTCATCAACTGAACCAAGTGAACTAACTAAACTACTTCGGTCTTTTTATGTAAATTAGTTCCCGCAGTTTGGAATTAGTACATCAAGTGAACTAACGGAACTGAATTAACTATTTCCGTCTTTCATTACGAGTAAGTTCACGCAGTTCAGAGAAACCTTACTCCTGATGACGATGGCGGAGCATGCCATGGAACGCTCGAAGATTTTATTCAACGTCACGCGGCTTGTACAGCGAATAAAATTTATAGAAGAATGCCACCGCGAAAGACTCCGAGGATATAAAACTATTTCGATCTTCCGAAGCGATGCAGTTTACGGAATTATAAGTTAGGACTTCTGAAATACACACATTTAGGTTCTGGGGGTGGGGTGTACTCAGTATAAAGCGAAGGGATTTTTTAGATTGGGAAAACAGGGAGTAAAAGAACTATGGTTCATCAAAGTGAACTATAGTTCATTTCATGGAATAGTTCATTTACCTAGTTCGTTCACGAACTACACATTCATATTACACTCCTGGAAAATGAAAAAAGAACACCATGTATTAGTCAATCCAGCAGAGCGAAATTTTATTCTCACTTACTTGAGGATGTATACAAATTACAATCATGCAGTCAGACCGAGCGAGGTGGCGCATTGGTAACACACTGGACTCGCAATGGTGAGGAAGGTGGTTCAAATCCACCTCCGGCCATCCATCTCCGTGATTTACCTAAATCACTCCAGGCAAATGTCGGGATAGTTCCTTTCAAAGGGCATGGCCGATTTCCTTCCCCATCCTTACCCAAACTATCCGAGTGTACGCTCCGTCTCTAATGACCAGGCTGTCTACGGGGCGTTAAACACTAATCTTCCTTCCTCCACGCAGTCAGAACGATATCCACATCATTACAGGTACCAGAGCGTCCACAATGTCGACGCTATTTCCGTCTATACCCTCTTTTTGCTGCAGTGAAGGGTGCAACTTCGTCATGAAGACGATCGTAGAGGTACCGAATGATGTCTTACGGTATGGCCTGCCATGAAATATCCATCTGATGCTTCAGTTGTACCAGATCTCATGCCGGTCGTGAAGACGGCACCAAGATGATGTTTCATCCTGTCCCAGACATGCTCAATGGGGGGCAGGTCTGGGGGTAATGATGGGCAGGGTAGTTGACATACTACACCTAGAGGAGCACGATGGGTTATACGGGATACGTGTGGACGTGCATTGTCCTTTTGGAAAAGAACATCGCCACGTTGGTGCATGGACTCTGGCAAGACGTTACTGTTCAATTTTCCCACAACGAACACCAGAGGAGAACGGCCAGTGTAGTATATGGCTCCCATGATGCCAGGTGTCTGCCCCTTTTGTCTCTGTCGCGTGCACTCCAGATTTTCGACTTCCCCTGCACAACACCACACACGCGTACGACCATCATTGGCACCGAGGCAGCGACGACTAGAAGACGACACGTCTCCATTCGACCCTTCATAAGCGCCTACCATGACACCATTGTAGACGGGGTGAACGATGTAGGGACGTGAGCAGAGGACACTGAACGGCACAAATGATCGCGCATCATAGTCAGGGGAGTCATATTATACCCTCGCCATTCTCCTCTACTGATCGTCTAGAGAACACTGAACAGTTCACGGTACACTGAAACCATCATTTAACCCGCCTCGCTACCACTCATACACCAACAAGTTTCCAACAGGACAATGCAGATCCACATATATCCCATACCACCCAACGGGCTCTTCAAGGTGTACGTCAACTACCCTGGCCAGCACGATTCCCAGATCTCTCCCCCATTGAGCATGTTTGGGACCGCATGAAGCGTCATGTTGTGTGGTCTGCATGAACGGCATGAAATCTGGCCCAACTGAGGAACCATGTAGAAATTAAATGGCAGTTCATTCCACATAACCACATTCGGTACCTCTACGATCGTTTCCATGAATTACGCTTTGCATTGCTGCAAAAGTAGGGTTTACACGGTACTAACGCCAACTTTGCAGACGCTCTTTTGACTGTACTCTCGTGCGTACGGCTCTGCGTATGTAATAGTGTGTAGTATACAACATCAAGAATGTGTCAATAGAATTTCCATCTGCTGGGTCGACGAATTCATGGTGCCCTTTTTTCATTTTCCAGGAGTGTATTATGGATGTGTAGTTCGTGAACGAACTGGGTAAATAGAACTATTCCATGAAATGAACTATAGTTCACTTTAATGAACTATAGTTCTTTTACTCTGCTTTCCCGGTGTAAAAAACTCCTTCGCTTTATACTGAGTAAACCCCACCCCCAGAACTTATATGTATGTAATAATAAGAATAACAGTCTAGTGAGCAGTCGCCGCACGCTCACCGCTTGAACTTCTGTAGCGAGGTATACTGTTTTAGGTCTGAAGATGATCTAGCACTTAGATCGAAACCGGTCGCCAGTGTTAATAATTTGCATTGCGAACTAGACTGTTTTCTTATTATTAAATAATAAGTTCGCTGTTCATTCCAAGAAAGGATACAATGTTTTCCAAACTAATTAGATGGATGTATTTCAGAAGTCCTAACTTATAACACAGTAAACTGCATCGGTTCGGAAGACCGAAATAGTTTTATGTCCTCGGAGTCTTTCGCGGTGGTAATCTTCTATAATAAATTTTTCGGTGTACAAGCCGCGTGAATAAAATCTTCGACCGTTTTATGGCAAGCTCCGCCAGCGTCATCAGGAGTAAAGTAGTTCTGAACTGCGCGAACTAACTCATTATAAAAGACCGAAATTGTTTAGTTAGTTCCGTTAGTTCACTTGATATACTAATGCCACACTGCGCGAACTAATTTTCGTAAAAAGACCGTAATAGTTTAGTTAAATTCCTTTCAGTTGGTGAAGCTAGCCGAACGGAGAGAACTATGTCAGATCGGAAGGCCGAAACAGTTCCGCTAGTTCACTTACAAGGATAGTGTATATCAGTCGGATTGTTTTATTAATCTTGATATGCAGTGTGATTCAAAAGGTTGCGCACAGTGAGGAGGTTATAGAGCAGTCGAAGTATAGCATCATTAGATTAGGAACGTACGGTCGGAAAGAAATCCTCGGTTAATACCTGAGTGGAATGTTGACAAAAATACAGGACATATACCGACCATTACGAACTTATTGACATAGGTACAGGGTCTTCGTCCAGGACGTTCTTCCACAGCTCTTAGGATGCACCATTTATCGTCCGATGCAACTGGACGGAGCACAATCACATTTCACTCGTCAACTGCATGACGTACTCATTGACTCTTATCCCGGATGTTGGATTTGAAGGGGAGGTCCAATTGCATGGGCACCCCACTCTCCTGATCTCACGCCTCTTCTCTTTTTCTCCTAGGGGCATAGCAAAAGCCTCGTGCACGAGATATCAGTTCCTGGCGAAGAACAACAGATCGGCCGAAAAATTTCAGCATGTCATGATGTAAAGTACTTGGAAGAGTGCGCCAGAATGTTCTTCGACGATGTTATGCCTGTATTCAGGCTGGTGATAGGCAATTTGTGCATCTAGTGCTGTTGTTGTTATAGTCTTCAGTCCGGAGACTGGTTAGTTGCAGCTCTCCACCCTACTCTATCCTGAGCAAGCCTTTTCATCTCCTCATAAGAACGGCAACCCACATCCACTTGAGTCTGCTTACAATATGCGTCTCTTGGTCACCCTCTACGATTTTTACTCCACACACCACTTACGATTCCTCGATGTCTAAGAATGTGTCCTACCAAGCGATCCCTTATTTTAGTCAAGGTATGCCAAAACTTCCTTTCCTCACCAATTCCGTTCAGTAACTCTTCATTAGTTATGTGATCTACCCAATTAATCATCAGCATTCTTCTGTAGCACCACATTTCAAATGCCTCTACCCTCTTCCTGTCCGCACTGTTCATCGTCGAAGTTTCACTTCCATACAAAGCAACACTCCAAACAAATGCCTTCAGAAAGGACTTCCTAACACCTAAATTAATATTCGATATTAACAAATTTCTCTTTTTAAAAAACCCCTTTCTACCCATTGCCATTCTGCATTTTATATCCTCTGTACTACGGCCGTCATATGTTTTTACTACCCAAGTAACAAACCTTCATTGTTTCGTTACCTAATCTATTTCCTTCAGCATCGCCTGATTTTCTAAGACTGCATTCCATTATCCTTTTTTTACTCTTGTTAATGTTCATTTTATACGTTCTCTTCAACTCACTGTCCATTCCATTCAACTGCTCTTCCAGGTCCTTTGCTGTCTCTGACAGAATTACAATGTTATCAGCAAAACACAATGTTTTTATTTCTTCACCCTGAACTTTAATACATATTCCAAATTTTTTATTGTTTTCCTTTACCGCCTGCTCGATGTACAAATTGAAGAAATCGAGGAAAGACTACAACCCTGTCTAACGCCCTTCCCAACTAATGCTTCCTTTTTATGGTCTGGCTTTTGTAAAAGTTGTAAATAACTCTCCTTTCCCTGTATTTTACCCCTGCTGACTTCAGAATATGAAAGAGTGTATTCCAATCAACATTGTCAAAAGCTTTCACTAAATCTACAAAACCTATACATCTAGGTTTGTCTTTCCTTTATCTTCTAAGATAAGTCGTAAACTGAGTATTGCCTCCCGTGTTCCTGCGTTCCTCCTGAATCCAAACTGTTCTCCCCGAGGTCAGCTTCTACCAGCTTTTCCACTCTCCTGTAGATATCGTGTTAAAATTTCGAAACCATGACTTATCAAACTGATCATTCTGTTATTTTCATCACCTGTCTGCGCCTGATTTCTTTGGAATGGGAATTATTACATTTTTCTTAAAGTCTGAGGGTATTTCGCCTGTCACACATCTTACGTATCAGGTGAAACAGTTTTGTCATGGCTGACTCTCCCAGAGACTTTAGTAGCTCTGAGGGAATGTCAACTACTCCCGGGGCCTTGTTCCGACCTTGGTCTTTCAGGGCTCTGTCAAATTCATCTCTCAGTATAGTATCTACTATTTCATTTTCATCTACTTCCTCTTCCATTCCTACAACATTATCTCTAAGTTCATTTCCTTTGTAGAGCTCCTCTATGTACTATTCCCACCTTTCAGCTTTCCCTTCTTCGCTGAAAACTGGTTTTCCATCTAAGTTCTTGATATTCGTAGAGCTGTTTTTCTTGTCTCAAATGGCTTTTTTATTTTCCTGTAGGCTGTATCTATTTTTCCTCTATTTATACATTCTTCTACATCCTTGTATTTGCCTTCTAGCCACTCCTGCTTAGCCATTTTGCACTTCCTGTCAATTTCATTTCTTAGTCGTCTGTACTCCATTTTGCCTGTTCCATTTACTGCATTTTCATATTTTTTCCTTTCATCAATGAAATTCAGTATTTCCTGTGATAGCAAAGTATTTTTTTTTTTTTAGGTCTTGCGTTTCTACCTATTTTGTCATTTTCTGCCTTCAATATTTCATCTATCAATGATACCCATATCTCTTCTACTGTCTTATTTTCCCCCGTTTCTGTCAAATGTGGCCTAAAGCTCCCTCTGAAATTGTTAAGAACTTCAGGTTCCCTCAATTTATGCAAGTCCCATCTCCTTATTTTCCTACGTTTCTGCAGTTTTTTTAGTTGCAGCCTACAGTTCATGACCATCAAGTTATGGTCAGAGACTGTATCTGCCCCTGGGTATGAGAGTTTAAAACCTGGTTCTGGAATCTGTGTTTTACCATTATAAAATCTCTCTGATGCCTTCAGGTGTCTACTGGTCTCTTCCACGTATAAAACCTTCTTTCGTGATTCTTAAACCAGGTTTTTGTTATGGTTAAATCATGTTCCGTGCAAAATTCTACCAGACGACTTCCTCTTTCATTCCTTCTGCCCAGTCCATATACATCTATTATTTTTCCTTCACTTCGTTTTCCTACTAGCTAATTCCAGTCTCCCATCACAATTAAATTTTTCTCTATTGTCAGATTAATTTCCTTTAACACCTGATACATTTCTTCAATCTCCTCATCATCGGCAGAGCTAGTTGGCATATAAACCTGGCGTATAATCCTTGGCGTTGTATCTGTCTTGACTACGATAATGCGATCACTGTGTTGCTCATAGTAGTTTACCAGCATTCCTATTTTCTTATTCATTATCAGACCTACTCCTGTAATACCCCCAACTGATTTTCTATTTATAATCCTGTACTCACCTGACCAGAAATCCTGTTCCTCTTTCCACCGAAATTCACTAATCCTCACTATATCTAACTTCAATCTATCCATTTCCCTTTTTAAATTTTCTAACTTCCCTACCCGATTAAGGGATCTAACATTCCACGCTACGATCCGTAGAATGCCTGTATTGTCTTTCCTGATGAGTAGTCCCCACCCGGAGATCCGAATGTGGGACTATTTTACCTCCAAAATATTGTACCCGACAGGATGCCTTCATCATATTTTCATACAGTAGAGCTGCATGTGTACGGGAAAAGTAACGGCTGTAGTTTCCCCTTGCTTTCAGCCGTTCGCAGTAACTGTATGGCAAAGTCACATTAGCTGATGTTACAAAGCCAGCTCAGTCAATCATCCAGACCATTGCCCCTGTAACTACTGAAAAGGCTGCTGCCCCTCTTCAGGACCCACACGTTTGTCTGGCCTCTCCACAGATACCCCTCCGCTGTGGTTGCACCTACGGTACGGCTATCCGTATCGTTGAGGCACGAAAGCCACCCCACGACGGCAATGTCTGTGATTCATGAGGATGGCATCTAGTGCTATAAAACAAAATTTGAGCGTCAAGTTCGATTTGCTTAAGTGTGTGCACAAACAATTTCTTGTCCATCTTGACGTTTACAGGCTTGCACTACCCAGGATTTTTTCCAGACCCTAAGTTTCGAATCGAAAGTTGTTGTTTTTCGTCCGCTCTATAACCTCATTAAGTTTGTGCCCAAACTTTTGAATCACCCTGTATAAATAAGGTGAAAAGTGTGTATATTAACGCATTTTTGCATCTAGAACTCAGGAACTTCGTGAATGTTTTTCAGTCTGACATTAAAAAATTCATAATTCAAAGATTTTGGAAATTCAACATGTCAGTGGGTGAAATAATGGGATAAGTTTGTTCCCTGAATATAAAGTAAACTATGTAGTTCATCTGAACTAGTTTACTGAACTACTTAAAATGAACTACATAGTTCATTAATTTTAAGTTTTTAATTCAACCAGTTAAACGATAACTCAGTTCTACAGGCAGTGAATTCTATTAAACACCTAGGAATTAAATTTGCGAACAACTTTATTTGGATATAACACATAGAAAATACTTCTTTTTTTTTTTTTTGGGGGGGGGGGGGGGTGAAACAGGTGCTGCGTTTCATTGGCAGAGCACTTAGAAGATACAACACTTCTACTAAAGAAACTACTTACTTTCAACTTGTGCATTCTAATTTGGAATATTTCTGCGCATTGTGGGATCTAAATTTTTTGTAAATCTATGGGATCTAACTACTGTACTGCTGTTATCAGTCCCTAGGCTTATACACTACTTAAACTAACCTAAGAACAATACAAATACCCATGCCCAAGGGAAGACCCGAACCTCCGAAGACAATCAATCGCGCGCTCCGCAGCAAGGCGTCTAAGACCGTTCGGCTACTTCGCCGCGGCATTTGGTGGGATTTCCACCAAGTGGGACTGACGAAGGGTATAGAGAAATTTCAGAGAAGAGCAACTCGTTTTGTGGTATCGAAATATAGTGAAGAGAGTGTCGCTGAAATGCTGCACAAGTTGGGATGCAAATCATTAAAATGAAGGCTTTTTTCGATGTGGCGAGATTTACTTGCGAAATTTGTCACCCACTTTATCCTCCGAACGCGAACATATTTTGTTAGCACCGACCTACATAGGGAGACATAAACATCATAATAAAATACGAGAAATCAGATCTATAAGGGAAAGATTTAGGTCTTCCTTTTTCTCATGCGGTATTAGAGAATGGAATGATAGAGAAATATTATGGAAGTGGTTCGATGAACCCTCTGCCATGCACTTCATTGTGATTTTCAGAGTAATTATGTAGATGTAGTTGTATAATATCCTGGGAGTTTATTTATTTATTTATTTAGTTATTTACTTTTTATTTTTATAACTTTAGACATTGTTTTATAGTCGTTGTTAATGTCAGGTATTCGATTGATCATTGCCAGGGGCACATGACTTTCTTCAAGTATTTGTAAAACGTCTTTTTTAACTTTATCGGAGGCCTTTGTTAAAACGACGAATTTGACATACTTGTTTAATAAATACTGAAGATTTTTCTATAGCTCGCCTCTTTACATTTCCATGTAGCGTCAATATATATATATATATGAATCTTCGATTTTGTCTAATTATTAATAGGGAACTTAATTTATTATTTGGTAAGAACTTCTTCTTTGGTAAGAAGTTCTGTTGAGTAATGTTATGCCGTGATACTTTTCTGGTTTTACCTTTTCTTCTTTCCTGAATGCAGGTGTGATTATGTATTGTTACCCATCCAGTTGGCTGAAACCTCTGTTAATTCCATTTAAAAATATCTGCTTAGTTCTATTTAAAAATGTCTGCTGAAAGTGGACTGTCGAGGTTGTTTTACTTAAGATATTTTATTTGTTACTGTATAAAGGTGGTTCGATGAAACCTCAACCAGGCACTTAAATGTGATTTGCAGAGTATCACACGTAGATGTAGATGCAGGACCTGTTGATTTCCTATTTTTTACATATCCTACCATTCCACTTACGTTTTCTGTTGATATACCGACAACTTCGTGATAAATCTCGTTTTGTTTGAATTCGGCTGGGTTATTTTCATCTTCATCGTGACGATATTGATTAAGGAAGCAGTTCTACCATTATTGTAGTGTTATTTCATTAATTTGTGTAGCGTCTTTAATATCCAATTTATTTCTTGTTAATATGGACCATCATCCTTTCTTCATTCCGTAAAAGTCATGTTTTTTTAGAATATTATGCCCTGTATTTCTGCATGATTTTTCCTAATTTTTGCGTTTATAATGTTAAAAGCTGTCTTGTTTATGTGGCAGTTTTCTGTTGTTTTGTGTTTCATATATTTAAGATTGGCATCATTTTTCTTTCCTTTTCCCCTCAAAATCAGATTTCAACCAAGGTATTCTGTTTATTGTTTCCCATATTTATATTTCATTCTCTTACTGCCTCTTTTGCTGCCACTTAGTTTTTATCAGCTCTGATCTATTTCATTTTCGACGTCTGTTGCACTGGTTTGTAAATTGTTTGTTAGTCTTTGTTGATACAATTTTCTTGTACTTTTCTTTACAATGAATTCTGTGCATAGTGACAAGGTTTTTTATTGTCACTGCTATTTTCCACAAAACTAACTCGTAGTCAGTACCTATTTTCTCTGAGTTGAGTGCTCTGACGACAAAAATTTCGCTGCATTTTTAATATATCCTATCACTACCTTCTGTCCTGTACTGTTTCAAATGTATATCTATATTGGATTTCAAAGGATGTGATGTTAATCCTTAAGGCATATGCTGTTGAAAATTAACATTTCTCCGCTTTCGTTGGCTACTTCTTCGTCAAAACTTTGGGTAGTACATGGTAACCAATTATGCACTCCCACAAAAGTAGCCCGAAATGAGCAATTTTACCTTTTTATGTAAATGATGAAAATTGGGTGGTTAGGTTTTGTAACTAATGACGAGGTACTGAATAGAAATGGTGAGAGAAGAAGTTTGTCACATCTTGACTAAAAAGAGATCGATTGGTAAGACACATTCTTAGACATAAAGAAATCCTGAATTTAGCATTGGAGGGTAGTGTGTTGAGTAAAAAGCGAAGATGAAGACAAGGGAAGAATACAGTATGGAGATTCAAAAGGTTTTGGGTTGCCATTGTCATCAGAAGATGAAGAGGCTAGCTCAGCATAAAGTAGGGTGGAGAGCTGCATCAAACTAGTCTCCGGATTGAAGAGCACAACAGCAATGGCAACAACAACAATATTAAATTATCTATATATTTGTTAAGTTCTTACCGTTTCTGTAATCGTTTTGATGTATTAGGTGAATATATGCTTATGAAATGCAAAGCATTAGCTTGTAATTGCATCTTTAATGTAGAATTCTGTAATTTATATATTCAACTTTATCGGTGTTGTCTTTGAATATCTAGTGTGCTAATGTGCCTACTCCTGAGTTTGCCTTTTTACGTTTCGGTAGACCGCTATATGTAAGGATATAATATTGTATTTATTTCCCTTTATTTTCTTTTTAGATAGTGACATAAATTTCATATCCTATTCTTTAATGTCCGGTATAACTTCGTGGTCTCTTTTTGACTCTGATTGCATCTTTCAGGTTGCTATTCTTAATACATTTTTATTTTACCGGCTAAGAGTCCATGTTTTCACTAATGTCATCGTCAATATCCTTTCTTGTTTCGAGGTTATGTCCTGGGGACACGCAAGTAGTGTAAGGGAACATCCTTAAGTAGGTTGCCAGCCCGGTTACAAAGTGAATGTTTGTTTGTTTGTTGAGGGCTTCCTCCTAGGCTGCCTGCTTTTATCCATCTATGGAGCTCAGCCTGTTCAGTTTGATTTCGGAGTATTTTCTCCTAGATGAATTGTCTGCCTGAAATTACGAACTCCGTCTGTCCGTTGTTTTCTTCAAGAGTTCTCTCCCGTAGCCTCATAGGTTTTCTTTCTCTTAAAGGCAATGGCCTTCCTTCATGAACCGTAAGGAAGAAGATTGAATCTTCCACTAGTTGCACCGTTGCAAGGTCCTCCTCACTGCCGACACTATATCTTTATTTATTTGTTTACATTAATCATATTCCGCAAGACCAAATTTATTACCATGTGTCCATGATCTCGGAACAAGACAGTACAACAACAAATTGTAAAAAAAATAATAATAATAATAATAAAAATAAAAAAACAGTAATAATAGATAAATTAAAATATATAGCAATCCTATGCGCACGACGGGAGTAAGCATGAGTAAGAACAATCAACAACGTAACACGTAAATTAGTTTCATTTTATAAATCTTCTAGGAATTTATCCACAGAAGAGAAAGAGAGAACCGTGAATAAACTCTTCAGTTTAGAATTGATCTCGTATTGACTACTTCAAAGCATTTTGAATTCTTCTCGCAGCTTATCAAAAACGGATGTGGCACAATAGTGGACGCCTTTCTGCACTAGGGTCGGACGCAGAGGATACCGTGCTCACGGGTGCGGTTCCTTTATGGGGATGCTTGTCCACTGTTGGTCGAGCTGATCTCTACGAGATTACGAGAGTAACTCGGGCGTCCGATCCTTGATTGTCGTGAGTGCACTCGTGCTCTCCCGATAATCCATTTGTAGTCTGGGGCAACGTCCCGGATATAAATTAAATTGGTCCCAATCCCCCGATTCCCACCAAAATTTTCGGGAGGTTTTACTTGGTTGTAAGGCGTATGCCGGAACTGGTAAGCGCCTCTCACTTATTCCCAATTGGGAACCCCCTTTGCCCCACTATCAGCTTCTCTGATAACTGGCTGAATAGAACCGCGACTCTTTATGGGCCGGATCTCAAACAGCCCGCTCCACTCCTCGGAGTGGAGAATGAAAAGAATAAGTTTTTTTTTTTTTTTTTTTTTTTTTTTTTTTTTTTTTTTTTCACTATGATCAAGGAGGTGTGATCGAAATGTATATTCCAGTTATGTTTAGTATTAACTGAATGAAAGTTGCTAACTCTTTGGAATAGGCAGACGCTATCAACAACAAATAACAATGCAGATAATGAACATTGAGAGGCCAATTTCAGAATTGGACAGGATTCGGCAAGAGGTTTGAAGGTTACATCATATATTGCTCGAACATCCCATTTCTGCAGAATAAGTACCTTTTTGAATCAGAACTAACACCATCACGAGCAAATGAAAATAAACAAATTTGACTACTTTTCGTTTCGAACCATCACTTATTGCGACTTAGCAACAATCTATTTTCCACAACACATGACCTTTTTTCTTCAACTTCATTATTTGATACTGTGTCAACATTGCAAAGAACATTCTTTTGTATCAAGTATTAAAAACAGAAATGTTTTAGTGTGGACGGTGTGTTGAAAGCTGCGTATAAAATAAACATTAAAAATAGCAAAACAAATGTAATGCAGTGCAGTTTAGGAAAATCAGTCGATACTGGAGGATTTAGATTAGGTAACGAAGCAATAAAGGTGATAGATGAGTTTTGTTACTTGGGCAGTCAAATAACTTACTATGGTCGCAGTACAGAGGATATAAAATTCGGAATGGCAATGGGAAGAAAAGCGTCTTTGAAAAAGAGAAATTTCCTAACATCGAAAATTAATTTAAGTGTAAAGAAATCCTTTTTGAATGCATTTGTGTGGGGTGTTGTCTTGTAAGGTTCTAAAACATGGGCGATAAAAAGTGCGGACAGGAATAGAATAGAGGGTTTTGAAATGTGGTGGTACAGAAGAATACTAAAGATTAGGTGGGTGGATCGCGTAACTAATGAGGAGGTACTTAACAGAATTGGGGAGAAAAGGAATGTCTGGCATATCTTCACTTAAAGAAGGGATCAATTGATAGTAAACATTCTTAGACATCAAGGAATCGTGAATTTAGCATTGGAGGGAAGACCAAGAGACGCATATAGTAAGCAGATTCAAATAGATATGGGTTGCCGTCCTTATGAGAAGATGAAGAGGCTTGCTCAGGGTAGAGTAGAATAGAGAGCTGCATCAAACCATTCTCCGGAGTGAAGACCACAACAACAACACCTGTTATACTAGACGGCATGCCATTCATTTAAATGAGAAATAACAGCGGTCCCAGAACAGAAACCTGGGCATATCCCACTTAACTGCCTCCTACTGTGATTCATATCACAGCCATTTTCAGAGAATTACTTTCTGCTGTCTGTTATTGAACTAAGGGGTGAACCAATTGTGAGCTATTCTTCTTACCCCATAATTTTCCAACATTTGCAACAGTACAGTGCGATCAATATGATGAAACTTATTTGCTAAATCAAGGAATACACTTAGCATTTGCAGAATTTTATTTAATCCTTCCAGTGCCTCATAGAGTAAAAGTAATATAGCATTTTCGGTTGTTAAAACACTTCTGAAACCAATCTGTACGTAGGACAGCAAATTATGAGAACTGAAATGATCAATTAACCTGTAATATACAGCCTTTTCAATTATTTTAACAAATACCGATGGAATATGTCTGCATTTTTCCTTTCTGTTTGTTATAAGGCAATACTACTGAGCACTCTAATCTGTCAAGCAAATGACGATTTCGAATGTAAGAATTACTAATAAGGCTTAGTACTGAGCTAATAGATGCAGAACAATACTTACGTATGCTACTACATATGCCACCATATCGGTAAGAGTTCTTTGTCTTTAGCGATTTTATTACTGACTCAATCCCCAGATATCAGTATCTTGAAGGACTATTTCACGTTACAGTCATGGAATGCTATTTTCTGAGAGTTATATGATTATCTGTTGGATCTCTGGTTCTGTTTTATTGACCAACTATATTCAGAAAATAATTATTACATACTGTCTGACTTATCAGTAACAGAAAAATTTCTACTATGCACTGACTTTATATCCTCAATTTTGTGCTCGGACCAAATTCTTCCTTCACGAATGGCCATATAGCTTTTAATGTTATCAAGATAATTAGCCATTCTTTTTTGCATACCACATACTTTTTGCCTTCCTAAAGACTTTTTTATGAGCTTTGCAATACTAATTGCAATTGAGTACTGCAGTTTGATCGTGACTGCTGCTAACAATTGGATATAAATCCTGCTTTGTTCTGTCGTTGTCGTCTTCAGTGTATGCTGGCGAGGATCGCTCACTGAATGCTATAGACCGGGCTAGATGAGCCCAGGTTCTGTTAACGATGTTGTTACTCCTCTCCCTGTTCGTTTCCCATCTGTGCTAGCTAACGGCAATTTCGGCGTTCCCACTCCCAGCAAAGAGAAAACAATGTATTGAGTCCTGCACATCCAGTTGTACTGCACCAATACTGAGTTTAAAAATAATGAGGACTTAATAAATAGGGCTGAAAGTTCCAAAATTTTAGGACTACTGTGGTTGAGAATCTATAGAGGAAGAAACACATTTTAGATTTCCAACAACGACCTACTTCAATTGCGTTTGTTTTTGTAAATGTTGTAGATCTTTTTTGGAGACAAATCTGTAACTTGTGATGTCACGCATTTCCATTCAGTAATGTCGTACGGAATAATGTTACGGGATAGCTCACATTTAAGAAGGAATGTCATAATTGCTCAGACACTTACTCTAAGAAAAATAGTGGTGTTCATTTACGGTCATCTGCTGCACTTCAAAACAGTGTCGGGCGTAGTTACAAAGGGAGATGAAAAACCTGTTATTCAGTATTCCACATTAAAGTTGGTTTTACCTCGGAAAGAGGCAGAAAAATCTGCAATCAAAACCTTTCAACACTTACGCACAGATGAAAACGTCTGACAGACAGCAAAGTAAACTGGAATACAGTCTGAAAAAGTTTCTCTTTGATAACTTCTTTTCTGTTGAAGAAATTCTATTATTGTAATGTGCAGTAAATTGTATCACGTCGGTATATTAAAATTCAACTCTTCTTTAAGTTCAGCGACGAGCCCAATGTATAAAATTAATTTGTGATGTGAATTTAATCGATTTGTTCCCCATCAGTACGGTTTATTATGCAAATGATTCATGGAACATGAAACTAATAACTAGCTCCTCTGAAAATAATGGAAAATAGGTTGACCGCTAATCATCCTAGCATCTACTTGCTGTTCTTTCTCGCAGTCTTCTTCCTAATATTTTGCTTCGCAAAATTGTCTTTCCTAAATTAGCTTCTTCTCATCTTAAATTTTTCAAAGGAACGGGCAGTTTGACTGACAAGAGAAGAAAAGCTTCTGGTGACGGTAAGTCCGGTAATGGAAGCATTAGTTCTTCCTTCTGTTCACGGCACACGTAACATCCTCCTCCAGCGCCATATCTCGAAGTCATCAATTTGGTTCTAGTCACTAGCTTTCACGTTCCAGGTCTTTCATCTTCGTTGCTTTTGGATATTTCCTTGTTCTTAAAGATCTTGGTTAAACCAGAGCGGCTGGGACAATAAGGATTCGTCGTTTCTTTAAGGCTTTTGACAATGTTGATTGGAATAAACTCTTTCAAGTTCTGAAGCAAGCAGGAATAAAATATAGGGAGCGTAAGGTTATTTACAACTTGTACAAAAACCAGACAGCGGTTATCAGAGTTGAAGGGCATGAAAGGGAAGCAGTGGTTTGAAATGGAGTAAGACAGGGTTGTAGCTTTTCTCCAATGTTATGCAATTTGTACATTGAGCAAGCTATAAAGGAAAGCAAGGAGAAATTTGGAGAAGGAATTAAAGTTCAGGGTGAAAGAAATAAAAACATTGCGTTTTGCCGATGACATAGTAATTCTGTCAGATACAGCAAAGGACCTGGAAGAGCAATTGAACGGAATGGACAGGGTGCTGAAAGGTGCATATAAGCTGAACATTAACAAGAGCAAAACTAGGGTAATGGAGTGCAGTGTAAGAAAATCAGGTGATGCTGAAGGAATTAGATTGGGAAACGAAGCCGGCCGCGGTGGCCGAGGAGACTGAGGCGCTCCAGTCACGGTCTGCACGGCCACTACGGTCGAGGGTTCGAATCCCTCCTCGGGCATGGAATTTGTGCCGTCCTAGTTCGTAAGTAGTTCATAAGTAGTTTGTAAGTTTAGGGACTGATGACCTCGTAGTTAAGTCCCATAGACTATACAAACATTTGAACATTTGGGAAACGAAGCAATAAAGGAGGTAGATGAGTTTTGTTACTTGGGCAGTAAAATAACAAATGATGGTCGCAGTACAGAGGATATAAAATGCAGAATGGCAATGGGTACAAAAGAGTTCTTGAAAAAGAGAAATTTGTTAACATCGAATATTGATTTAAGCCTAATGAAGTCCTTTCTGAAGGCATTTGTATGGAGTGTTGCCTTGTATGGGAGTGAGACATGGACGATAAACAGTGCGAACAGGAAGAGGATTGAGCCTTTTGAAATTTGGTGCTACAGAAGAATGCTGAAGATTAGGTGGGTAGATCGCGTAACTAATGAGGAGGTACTGAACAGAATTGGGGAGAAAAGAAATTCCTGACATACCTTGACTAAAAGAAGGTATAGATTGGTAGGACACATTCTTAGACATCAAGGAATTGTGAATTTAGCGTTGGAGGGAAGTGTGTGGGGTAATGGGGTAAAAATCGCATAGGAAGACCAAGAGATGGATATAGTAAGCAGACTCAGACAGATGTAGGTTGCCGTTCTTATGTGGAGATGAAGAGGCTTGCTCAGGATAGAGTATTGTGGAGAGCTGCATCAAATCAGTCTCCGGACTGAAGACCACAACAACAACAACGTTTCTTTACCTTATCACACTTTTTCATTTATCAGAGTTTCCCGATACATACAACCATTATGGACCGTACGTCCCTTAAACAAAATGTAAATTGGAGTCTGTCTTAGTATTGGCGATTAATAACTACTTGTTTGACACTCTTCGTGTTTATCTTTATACTGAAATTAAATTAATAAACATGTCTTTGAGAGCAGATGGTTATCATACAGAAGCGTGTACTGTTGTTTTTCCGGCCACTATCTCAGTAATGTCGTGCATCTCTGCATATACGTTATATGTTTGTTTTACTCTACTGCTCACGTCAAAATACACTGATTACTCGATACCTATCCACCTCTGCGATTGCAGCATGACTGTCCTAAACACCCTTTAGTAGTGATACAACGAATTTTGGAACGTCAGACTAATGAAGACCATGCCTTAACTTTTTCCACGTGACACACACTAATTCCTTTTCATGTTGTGAGGTACTTGCGAAGGTAGGTAGACAGGACTCCCGACAGTTTTTCATTTCTATGCCTTGTTGTGGCGTAAAGTCAGCGCCACACGCAGACGCACTAAAACGATAGTGAAAAAGACAGCGAATGACCGGCAGCCAATCACTAGCCGGCACCGCGCCTCCTGGAGGGAGTAACCTAGAAGCGCGCCCTCTACATGCGTCTGGACGAACCCATCTGAACTTGGCTCCGAAATGGGCAGTCACTAGGAACATGTTCAAATGTTTGTAGAACTTATGGGACTTAACTACTGGGTCATCAGTCCCTAAGCGTACAAACTACTTATGAACTAGCTAAGACTACGGACGGCACAAATATCCATGCCCGAGGGGGGATTCGAACCCCCGATCGTACTGGCCGTGCACACCGTGACTGGAAGGCCTCAGTCCCCTCGGCCACCGCGGCCGGCACTAGGAACATGAGGCAGAATTAAAGTATATGGTGTGGAGGGAGATGTGCTTTAAGACAGTCCGTGTAGTCGCTTTGGCTGCAACGCTGTGGTAGCTGAGTGGTCTAAAGTGCCTACCTAGTATGTAGAAGGTTCCGGGTTCTAATTCTGGCCACAGCATAAATTTTAATTCAATGCTTCTCTTTACGTTTAATACCTTTGGTATAACGAGACAATATTGTCTCAAGGAATTGTATTATTTGAAGGCAAAACATTCCTCAAATACATGTTTACCTCTCGTGTACAATTAACTGTCACAGAAACTGTTTCTTCTGCATAAATCGGATATTACTTCATTAACTGATTCTATATATAGGAACACTATATCAGACTGCGATATTAGTGCTGTAGCCTCATAACTTGAACTTTTCGTCATTGGGAATATAAAGGACCAGAAATACGAGGGGTGTTCAAATGAAAAATTACTAAACGTCGGAACAAGCAAACATATTGAAATATGAATATGCCGCTTTGGGACAACGTAGTGCGACATCTAGGGACGCGAAGCATGCGTCGTCACCTCAGCCTAAAATATTCAAGGCTGTGCCCTCAGCAGGGAAGGCGATGCTCACCCTCTTTTTGGACGTCCGACGTTCGATACTCATCGAATTCCTCGAGCTCGGGAAAACCGTGAACAGTGGCGTGTACTGTGAGACCGTAGCCTACGCAAGTCCATCAAGAGGAAACGGCCTTAGATGCTCACGGAGGGAATGATTCTGTTTCGTGAAAACGCGCGTCCACACATTTTGAGAGTCACACAAATGTACTGGCCAAGTGGGAGCAGCTTGAGAATCCGCTGTACTGATCGGACATGTCGCCCTGTGACTTCCATCTGTTTTGTTCCGCTAAAAAATATCGCAAACAGAAGCGCTTCAACACGGACGACCAACTGAAGGACACAGTAGAAGACTGGCTCTTGTCACAAGCACAGGAATTCTGAGACCAGGAAATCCTTCGGCTCGTTAAACAGTGGGGTGATTGTGCTCAGGTCTTTGGTGATTTCCTTTGAATAGAAACTTCAATTATAGCCACAGTGTCTTTTGTACTCTTTCATTTGACCACCCCTCGTAAATTCCAGTTTCAGGCATACGCTGATTCGTTTCGGGAAGGTTTTCGTCAAGCCACTGTATACTCCCCTGAGGTATAGCTCCCACACTTCTGTAAAAGGTTCCTGATGTCCTTGATTCTAGCATTGGAACAGAACTGACGAACAGGTTCTACTTAGGATCTATGGTGAATTTATAAGATGATGTTTTTGGAAACGGACACATACTAGCATCTCGCAGACAGCACATAGAGGCAAGTGTCGAGTGGACGAGGTATGTCGCAAGAGAAGTAATACATGATGTATCAAATGACCTACCGTTGTGCCGTCTCATTTCCCTTAGTGACTGAGGACTAACATTGGTGGTCCTAAAGACGATGGACGTGGCCTACGCTATATAAGTCCAAGCAACCCAGCTATGTCCAGTTACATCCGTCTCCTCAAGAGACGGACCAGCTTACCACGGGTATACCAGATATAATTTTATTATTGTAGTTTTTTTAGTCTTCGTCGCCATGTGTTTCGTCCTCCCCGGCCTATCTTTCAGGAAAGGATCTGCTCAGGACACGTGGGATGCATGGACACCTAAAACGGATATACAGATTAGTTATATAAGTTTTATTTACTAATATATACGAATACTCAACTTCTAGAGAGCTTGTCTGTTGTCGCGGCGTTGTCTTCCTGCTCGATACTAGCTGCGCTCTCTCATAGTGACTGCCTATTTCGGAGCAGAGTTCAGAGATGCCCTTCCAGACGCATGTCGGCCTAGATAAGGCTGCTTGTAGAGGGCGCGCTTCTCGTTTGCTCCCTCAAGGAGGTGCGGTGCTGGCGTGTGATTGGCTGCCTGTCGTCTACTGCCTTCTTCTCGGTCGTTTTCGTGCGTCTGGCTAGTAGCGCTGACTTCAATCCACAACACAGTTTGTCTTATTATTGTTTTATAATTGTATAGCATGTACTTTTCCTTTTTACAGATATGATCTGAGGATAATCTTCATTTATCGAAACCGGTCATCATAATGAAATAAAGTAAAAATCATACTGTGATCTAGACTGTTGCAATTATTATATTATTCAGCAACACAGACTGTTGCAAAGAGTATCGATTCTTTGTGCTAGAAAAGCAGACACAGACGCGAAGGCGTTACGATGTCCTCGTTATGATAATACGCCTGATTTCACATTCCTGCAGGATTTGGCCAACCGCCTGAACGGTATGCGGCCTCTCCGCGCCCTTCACACTGATTGTGATCGCTCAACATGTGACACTGTTCACAACTCTTGCATGTCCCATCATACCTGGAAACAATATTCGACACAAACAGCGTTAACGCATTCGAATTGCAAATCTGGTTATGTGCGTACACTGATTCTACATCTACATACATACTCCGCAATTCACCGTAAGGTGCGTGGCAGAGGATACACTGTACCACTACTAGGCATTTCCTTTCCTATTCCACTCCCAAATTGAACGAGGAAAGAAAGAATGCCTATATGCCTCCGTACGAGCCCTAATTTCTCTTTACGCGAAATGTAAGTAGGCGGCAGCAAGATCGTACTACACTCAGCTTCAAATTCCGCCCCTCTAAATTTACTTAACAGAAATTCACGAAAACAAAGTCGTCTTTCTTCCAGCGATCCCCAACTGAGTTGCCGGAGCATTTCAGTGACATTCGCGCACTGGTCGAACCTACCGGAAACAAATCCAGCTGCTCGCCTCTGAACCGCCTCTATGTCTTCCTTTAAACTGATCTGCTTCGGGTCCCAAACACTTGAGCAATACTCAAGACGTGGTCGTATAAGCGTTTTATACGCGGTCTCCTTTACAGGTGAAGCACATCTTCCCAGTATTCTCCCAATAAACGGAAGTCGGCTGTCCGCCTTACAACTGTCCTTACATGCTCGTTCCATTTCATATCGCTCTGCAATGTTACGCCCAGATATTTGAACCACGCGACAGCATCAAGAAGCTCACTACTAATGCTGTATTCGAACATTATGGGATTGCTTTTTCGACTCATGCGCATCACCTTACATTTTTCTACATTGAAAGCTA
This sequence comes from Locusta migratoria, assembly GCA_026315105.1. Lineage (NCBI taxonomy): Eukaryota > Metazoa > Arthropoda > Insecta > Orthoptera > Acrididae > Locusta > Locusta migratoria. The sequence goes on along the minus strand of CM048744.1, from coordinate 176,373,155 downwards.
GCTGCCATTCTTCGCACCAACTAGAAATTTTGTCTAAGTCATCCTGTATGCTATTACAGTCAGTTACAGACCACACCCTCTCATACACCACAGCATCATCAGCAAACAACCGCAAATTACAACTTACTCTGTCCATCAGATCATTTATATAGATAGAAAATAATAGCGGTCCTATCACACTCCCCTGGGGCACGCCTGATTGAGGCCTTCGTAGATCGCTGGAGGGAGTTTGGTCAACACCACCTGGAGACACGACGGTACAGCAGGCTTTGCCACGTCACACTGACCAGGCCGCGGCATCACCGTTTATATACGAGGCCTCACAACACGTCCGTGTCACGTCACACCGATAAGCTGCCCTCGTAAGCTCACTGGATGGCCGCTGGGGCATAGCCCTCTGCCTAGTAGCTTCAGCCAGTGAGCTTGCGAGGGCAGTCTATCGGTGTGACGTGACACGGACGTGTTGTGAGGCCTCGTATCTAGACGGTGTTGGCCGCGGTCGGTAGGTAAACGGCTGGCTGCTAGGGAAACAGCCCACTGCCTCGTAGCGGCCAGCCACTTAGCTGGCGGCTGTGGCCTGTTAATGTGTGATGTGGCACAGCCTGCTGTACGGTCTTGTCTCCAGGTGGTGTTGGTTTAGCACCACGCTTAAAGACCACCGTTAATTGTAAAATTAATTCTGGCTGAAGGGAGCCAGTTGAAAGATTACTTTAAACATATAACTCTGGCCGTAAAACCAGCTAAAGGATTCACGTGAACTACTGACTACTTCCTGCAACAGCATCTTGTTCCCTGGTCCAGAATTCAGAACTGACTCAAACTTTCCCTTAGCAGCAGGAAGACAAAGAGACGGTGACCAACATACGTCGTAGATCACGAGCATTACACACAAGCATTAATATACAAGCCACCCCGAACTAAACCCTTTCACGAAAGTGGCTGTGAGAACATTTATGGCGCAACGGAATTAAAAATATGATAATTTGCATCTGGTGAAAAACAACATTAAACAACATTAAATAAAAAAGGGAAGATATTCGTTAACTAATATTCATAATTAGCATAAAGTTTCACTGATAATAATTTATTTATTCAGTTCAAACATGAGCAAATGAGGGCACCAATTTTATTAAACAATAAAATGCATAGCCATTTAAAATAACTCAATCTGAACTGAACATCGTCTGAGAAGAGATTTACAATCGACAAGCATTCAGCCACTCACACGCGCTAAGCAATGCGTAACTCACCCAACTCAGCATGCTGATACGAGCAGAAGCAGGCGAAATTCAGCGTACCAGTATGTACCACACAACACAAGAAAAGTAAACTTTGTAGGTCGCTCTGGACTTTCTTTACTTGAGATGGTACGCGATAATAGCGAGATTAATTTCCATTCAAATCAAACGGTGAGCATGCGGAGTTATTGAGACACACAGCACGTGTCTGCTACATTACAATTTTGCACCCCACTGAAGGTGAAGTGCTTAAAGATCGCATTCATTCCAACAAAAACCAGCGGAATCACAGATTACGAAGCAAGAATACACAGTAGTAAGGCACTGGTGTGTGAGCAGTGGCGGGAAGTGTCTAGCTATAAACCCTTGAAGTCGGAGTTCGGAGCCACGTGGTTCCGAAAAACAGTAAAAAATGCAAAATTCAATTTACGAAAAATAAAGAAAAATAGCTACGGCATGCAACTCTTAGAAATGCGTAGGATATCATAAGGAAGCTAAAGAACGACAGTTAGACGCGATTGCGAAGGTTTTGCACGGATAGACGAAGTTCAGTCTTCAAAAGTCAGAAAAGTGGAATAAATTCAAATTCGGGGTAAATAAACTAAGAAATACGGCATGCAGCCCCTAGAAATACATAGTATTTCATAAGCAAGCTAATAAAGGAGTTAGTACCAGGCTAGAAGAGATTTTACTGGGGGTCTGAATGCAAAGTACAAGTTTGGAAACGAAACAACAATTAAAAAATAGACGGAGAGGAGATTGTGAGGTACTAATGGAAATCAGAAAGATACATACATAATTTCTTGCCTGAAGGGCATAGAAACAGACACAGGGGTAGCTGAAGGCTTTGTTCTAAGAACACACCACGTGGAGTACATATCACTCGCGGAAGGAGAAAACGGCAAAGAATATTTCACATGACCTACACAGAATAAAGATATTCCTGCACATTAGTCTCGTTCCACAAAGCTGGAAAGAAATTAAGCAGAGTTCATACACTGCCAGCTAGTCTCACACAGGTTTTCCCAGCCGTTATCAAACCGAATTAGTTGCATATTCTCAGCGTTTACCTATGCAAAATCACCGAAATGAAATTGAATACATTTCCGTACTTGATCGGAGAAACGTATCCCGAAAAATGAACCTAATGTCTGAAGTCCAACAAACCAGACAACCAATCTCTACCATCTCAATGGAGGAAAGAAAATCCAGAACGTCTTACCAGGTCGAAGCGCCGCCACCGAATGAACAGACACCGCACAAGCCCGCCACCAGCGGTCGGAAATCGGACGGAAATCGGCAAAACCCACTAGAAACGAGGTGGTGGGGGAGAGCTTAAACTCGTGCTTCTTGCCGAGGCTCGCTAACTGGGCATTGCCAACCCAACTTGTAACCAAAGGGTGGAGGAACCTCTTTGGTAGCATCAAAGCAGAGGTTGGTAACGACTACCTATCGACACGAAGCCAGAGAAACACTAGTACCGAGCAGCCAGCAGCCTACGACGAAAATTCTCATACATACACTCAGAATCCCATGCTAGAAGATTCTCATACATGCACATACAGAATAAAACAAGTACAAATTCTCACAGAGATAGTGGTGTCACGGAGAACTCGTTCATATTGCCACATTCGTTGTCACAATGATAATTTATTATCATAATAAAATCCCAGCAATATTACCGAAACTAATATTTAAAAACATGAAATGAAATGCCATTCCTCATGCTCTCGTTTAGCAAAAAAGGCCGTCTAGTGAGCTTAGATAATTTACAAAGTTAAAAACCTGGGGAAGACGGCAGACAGACGTCTTTCAACGTCTGCAGACCTAATTGTCATAAATTCCGGTGATGTTGACGATAAGCTCTGACGTCACATTCAATTTCATCCTAGATGTTTCCTACTGGCTTCATATCCGGTCAATTTGGGTTGAGCAGGAGGGGGAGACAGTCGCCACTCTGTTCCTCGAATCATTCCATCACACCTTGTGGCCTATTGACATGGTGCATTATGTTCTTAAAATGCCGCAATCTTCTCGGCCGTCACCTTGCATTGCACGAGCTGCACTGGATCCATGGATGTCCTCGTGAATGTTCCACAGGGCATTCACAGGCTGTCTCTGTCTTGCAGTACAGCTGTCAAGGAGCCGTTACCCTGGAAGACAGCAGTTCGCACCCTCCTACCAGAATGATAAAGTGGGTACTGTGATTCAGCAGACCACCCAACACTAACTTCCAGTGACGACGATCATGTGCCCAATTCATAGTTAATATTGGCACATGCATGGGTTGTCAACTGCACAGGCAGATAGTTAGCAGTGTTCCGAGCAACGTGTGTTTAGACACAAGGCTTAGCATTAAAATACTTTTTTTCCAATACAGTTCGCCGCCAGTCCTATTTTACGTGTCTGCACAGCCTAGAAAGTCCGGCATCCGTAATGAGGGTGGCAGCGAGCCACACGATGTTTACACGTGGTTTAATCTTGGTTTCACCACTTGTTGAAGACACTGACCTGCCATGCCTGGAACACCTAGCAAGTCGTGCAGTTTCCTAAGTGCTCGTGCAGAGTCTCTGGGTCACCACATTGGCTCTCAATCAAACTCAGATAAACGGCGTGGCTTCCGCCGTTCTATACATGGACAACACGCTCACTGATACTACTGTCAACGTGCGCGTATCTGATTGGCACCAATTACTCTCCAGTTTAAACTGCTATCGTCTGGACTGCTTTGTATCGATATTACGTAGATACTTATAATTTTTCTGGCCGATCAGTGTAGTGTTCATCGCTGTTGCTTACGGGACAAGAAGCTGACTATAAGTTGTCGCTGCTTTCCGGTAGACTGCTGGTAGTGTGATTTATGTTGGATGTGTTTAAACTCCGTGACTGTTCCTAATATATGATTGAGAATAAAAAGCTATACCAGTCACAATGAAGACCGTATTATTTTTTTATGACACGATCGGTTTCGGGCTTGTGCCCATCTTCAGGTGCTTAAACATTCAGAATATATGTGTAGCTTATTGGTGGACCTCACTGTTTGAAAACAAATTATTTGGTATGAATAATAGCGTAACCAACTGCAGGTGGCAGGATAACATGAACAAAAACATTCTTTCTTTATAGTTTCTTCGGGTTTGCTGCCGGATTTTGAAGTCAAGCTGACCCAATATTTCGGCGGAACACCTGTCCGTCATCCTCAGGGGAACTGCTGCTGCTGCTGCTGCTGGACTCGCCGACAAGTGATGCCGAGGGCATGGAACGCCGTCCTATATAGGCCTGCGAGTGATGAAGGCGCATGCGCGGCCTGCCACATGTACTGCACACAGACAGGTCTTGCGGCGCCGCCGGTGGCGGAGAGGCGGTGCTCTCGATATATCGCAGTCATGGGTTGTCTTCCAGCAATCTGGTGGGTTGCATAAAAGATCGATGTTTTTTCATATTTGATAAAACCGGGTTCCACGCCCTGCTAAGCAGAAAACCCTTGTCTCTATTAATTAAATTTTCGGACAGCCTAATTTCAATAGACTCTTTATACACATTGTCCCAAAAACCGGACGTGCTGGCCACATTACGAGTATCATCTAACAACATCCTATTTGCTCGTTTAGACAATGTTCCGCAACTGCTGACTTTTCGGGCTGTAGAAGCCTGATGTAACGGCGATGTTCCACACATCTGTCGTGAACAGGTGCGGATCGATCTGCCAATGTGCGCCTTCCCACACTCGCATGGAATCCTGTACACACCCTGTTTTTTAAGGCCCAAGTTGTCTCACTCGCAGGCCTATATAGGACGGCGTTCCATGCCCTCGGCATCAGTTGTCGGCGAGTCCAGCAGCAGCAGCAGCAGTTCCCCTGAAGATGGCGGACAGGTGTTCCGCCGAAATATTGGGTCGGCTTGACTTCAAAATCCGGCAGCAAACCCGAAGAAACTATGAAGAACTATTACGCCGGGAAAGCCTACGAAACTACAAAAACATTCTTTACTTACAATTAATTTTGCATTCAAATCTCGATTGTCCATGTGACGGACTCTTCACACACTTTTGCGAACACACTTTCCTTTGTAAATCTCCTTACTTTTATTGCTATTCTGATTTCAATTTTTTGAGTAGAATCTGTCACTATCACTGCACAGAAATGTGAACTCACAGCGAACACTATGTTTATATTTGGATACAAAGTTTCTGCTCAAAGAACTTATATCTAAGTAGTACAGAGATGTTATAGCACAGTTAGATTTTATAACATATGTATTACGAAGGCGTTACATGTATATAGGGAGAGAAAAGTATTACAAAATATGAAAAAGAAGATTTTTTACTTTTTTTACTTTTTTTATAAAACGTACAATAATCATAAGTAAATTATATTACAATATTTAGTCAGTGTAAAAAATGTGGATTTGACTGCATGGTGCGTTGTTTAGATGTGTAGATTTTCATGAGTATTTAGTTACATTATTTTGTACTGTGAAGAGTTTTTGATACAGTTTAATTACTCTTTGCATTTAAATATTTCACTGAGTATGTTTACAAATTGCTTGTCTGGTAGTTCCGTTTGTTCATTTTCATACCTTGTACAACTTTTCTCTCCTTGTATACATGTAATTCCCATGTAATTCCCATGTTGTAAAACCTAACTGTGTTATAACGTCTTTGTGCTTCTTAGATATCAGCTCTTTGACCAGAAACTTGTATCCAAATATAAACATAGTGTTCGCTAGAGTTCACATTTTAGTGCAGTGATGGTGAAAAATTCTACTCAAAAATGGAAAGCAGAATAGTAATAAAAGTAAGAAGGTTAACAAAGGAAAGTGTATTCGCAAAAGTATGTAAAAAGTCCGTCACTTAGACCATCGCGATTTGGATACTAAATTAAATGTAAGTAAACAGGTTTTTTGTCATCTCGCCACCTGCAGTTTTCGTTATTATTAATACCAAATATTTTGTTTTCAAACAGTGAACTCCACTGACATGCTATACACATAATATTCTAAATGTTTAAACACCTGAAGATGAGCACAAGCTTGAAACCTGTCATGTGATAAATAAATAAGATGTTTGACGTGACTGGTAACGGTTTTTATTCTCAACCCTACACTGCTTGTAATCTGAAATGCAACCCTAATAGGACCGGATATAGAAAAATCCAAATTTCTGTAGGACATAGCACTTTTTGAAACGATGAAATGATTGAAAACACAGACCCTTGTAAAGTGAGGAAGATGATGAAATGAGTATTAACGTAGTCATCATGGCTGCCTATTACGATGCAACTCGCTCCTGCATTGAATTAGAGACGCTCTGGATTTGTTGTTGGGACATAGAAATTCAGGCTACTCCACATATTTCCAAAGTTAATCTGGTGAAGCAACGTGTGGTATATTCCGGACAAATCGTCCTACAGTCAGTCATCAAACGTTTTCGAAAGGCGACGGAAGGGGAAAACTCGGACGTCGATGCAGCAATGCAGTCGCAATCGTAAGAGAGATAAAGTAGTTGTACACGGACAAGGCCAAATAGAAATCCTTGGATAACGCAGATGCTGAACTTCATTGATGAAAGGAGAAAATACAAAAATGCAGCAAGACGAAAGGTACTACAGACGCCTGAAAAACGAGGCTAACGGGCTAAGCAGGAGTGGTTAGAGTATAAATGCAAATACATAGAAGAACCTATAACTAGAGGAAAATAAGAGATTAAAAGAGATGTTCGGAGACAAGGAATGTAGCTGTATACATATCAAGAGATCAGATGGAAAACCAGTACATAGCAAAGTAGGGAGAGCAGAATGGTGGAAGGAATATATATAGAGGACCCGTACAAGGGAAATAAACATTAAGACAGTATAGTAAAAATGGAAGAGGATGTAGATGAAGCTAAGAGATACGACGGTGCAAGAATTTGACAGAGCTCTAAAGGAATTGAGTTGAAACGAGGTCGCTGGAGTAGATGATATTCCCTTTGAACTGGGAGAGCCAGCCATGAAGAAAGTATTCCACCTTGTGAGTAAGATGCATGAGACAGGGTAAATACCCTCAGACTTCAAGAATAATATAATAACATCAGTTTCGAAGTTAGCAAGTGCAAATAAATGTAAAAATTACAAAACTATCAGTTTAATAAGTCATGGTTGCAAAAAACTAGCACGAGTTATTGAAAGACGAAAGGAAAAACTGATAGAATCCGACCTCAGGAAAGATATTCAACTTGTACAGAAACCAGAGAGCAGTTATAAGAGTTAAAGGGCATGAAAGGGACACAGTGGTGGAAAGGGAATAAGTTTTGAAGCCTTTCCCCGATGTTGTTCAAGCTGTACATTGAGCATCCTGTGGTAAATGCAAGCAGAAATTTGATGATGGAATTAAAGTTCAGGGAAGAAATAAAACCTATGCGGTTTTGTTATTCTTTCAGAGGCAGGGCCTAAAAGACGATTTGTGTGGAGTGTAGCCTTGTATGGGAGTGAAACATGGACTATGAATATTTCAGACAAGAGGGGATTAAAGCTTTTAGAATGTGATACAACAAACGATTGCTAAAGATTAGTGTGTAGTTCGCGTAGCTAATGAGGAAGTGCGTACTGAACAAAATTGAAGCTAAAAGGAATTCCTGCCGAAAAGATCGACTGGTGGGACAAATTCTGAAATATTAAAGAATCATCAGTTTAGGATTGAAAGGAGGTGATGGGGTACAGATCGCAGAGGCAGACCGAGAGACGAATACGGTAAGCAGGTTCAAAAGGATGTAGGTTGTCGTTCGTATTCAGAGATAGAGAGATTTACACAGAATAGGGTAGCATGGAGAGCTGCATCCAACCGGTCTATGGAATGAAGACCACAACCAAAACAACATCTTTGAAGTGACAGGGTCTATGACAGATGCCTAGGGGCACATAAATACATTAGGAGAGAAACAAAAAGCACAAAATTTAAATAAATAGATGTATTAATTCAATCAAATGCTTTGAACAAAGAAGTTAATTTAGTATGGGAAAAGAAAACGGAAGTGGCTTTTCATTTAAGAAAAGTACTTGAATAACATGCAAGTTTTATCAAAACATTCAAAATTCTGGCACTACAATACAGTTATTAGACGAGAATGACTTCATGAACAAAATGGCAGAAAAGAATTATAGGAAAAGAATAAGAAAAAATGGGACAAATATATGTCAATGCGAAATGGATATTAATAGATAATTAAGAAATTGGTGAAAGAATGGCGCGAGTATTAGACAGTCAGGAGGATATTAGCTATATTCTATTGACAGATAAAAAGTGTAGATGAAAAAAGAACGACAAAATTTATTTTTAACTTCTTTGAGAGAAATGGCATCAAATAAGGTAAAGCTCATCTGAAAATAGGGAGTAACGGAGGAAGCAGTAGGAGATAGAGGGAAGGTCAGAGAATAAAGTAATAAGTTTCAACCAGGAGACAATAACGAAACGATAGGCACAAGTTAGAAGAAAGAATACTACAACAAAGGACAGGAATGCAAAATTACCGGAAGGAAAGAAGTGAAAAAAAAAAATAAAGATGATGGGACTTTCTTGAAGTTGTCCTCTGGAGGGCAAACCAATAACAGCAATTATAATGCAATAATTATCAAAATATGCAGCAAATATCAAAAGTAGAGGAAAATCAAAGCTTATGCTTCTGTGGACATATCTATTAAATGAATGGGATCCGGAGAAACGAAACGAAATTCAAGTATTTCTGCCGCGGTGGAGTTTCTGAGCGGTCTACGGCACCTCGCTACGGAGGGCGCGGTTGCTCGCCATCGGAGGTTCGAGTTGTCCCTGGGACATGGGTGTGTGTGTTTGTCCTTAGGTTAGCTTACCTTAGTTTAAGTAGTTTGTAAGCTACGGTCTGATGACCACGCAGTTTGGTCCGATAGATTTACAAACATTTGAACATTTTTTGAACAAGTATTTCTGAAAAGGAAGTCAACAGTAATATGGATTTTACTAATAAGAACTAGAATGAATGAAGAGCAAAAAATTGAAAGTAAGAGACAGAAACATTTTTGACAATAAAATACGAAATTTAGAAGCTTCCAGTGGAGAATAATCAAGACATCTGTTAAACGGGAAACAGCAGTACGAATAAATGTTAATGGGCATACGAGGTGCGACTATAAATAATGAGAGTGATTTTCTTTGCAAGAATTGGCAACTCTGCAGGCTTACGTAAGCATAATATCTTTGACCTTGGTCTATAAGCTGTTTCTAGTCCAAGCGGCACGTCGATGCAACTGTCCATCATGAGTTGTGCTGTGTTTGTGTCTCTCGTCACGGAAATTAAACAGCATAATAATGCGCAACGGTATGCCATCTCTTTTTGCGTTAAGTTGGGTGAAAACTTACGGTAAGCTTAAGATGGCTACTGGAGAGGAGGTTATGTCAAGAGCTCAAGTTTTTCGTTGGCATAAAATGTTTAGTGAAAGCATAAAGAATGTTGAAGATGAAGACTGCAGTGGACGACCATCAACCTCACAGACGGATGTCAACTTGGCCAAGGTGCGTGAAGTCGTACGATCTGATCGAAGATTATCCGTGAAGATGATTGCAGAAGAACTGAACATCAACCGAGAAACAGTTCGTCTAATAACATTGTTGACAATTGGATTGCACAATTGAATTGCACAGTTCAACAATTTTTAACCTCAAAACAAATTTCAGTACTACCACAGCTGCCTTAATCATCGGATATCGCTCGGTACGACTTTTTTCTGGAGTAAAGAGTCAAGACGGTGGTCAAGGGATAGCATTTTCAAACAACACAAGATATCCAAAAAGCTGTGACGAGGGTCTTGTAGGATAATACAGAAGTTGAGTTCCAGAAATGTTACCATCCATGGCAAAAGTGCTGGAAAAAGTGTGTGCAATCAGAAGAGAACTACTTTGAAGGATACAACACTAAACTTGACTAGAACGGAAAGCAACATTTTTTTTCTTTTACATCAGTCCCATTACTTTACTGTCGCACCTAGCAGCCGCGGTGGAGTAGCCGAGCGGTTGCCTGGCGCCGTGGCTCAGCGTGCCCGGTCAGGGGGACTAAACGTCCTCTGTAATAAAAAAGCTGAGCCAAATATTCTACGAACAATCAAGAACGAACCAAACGAACGACCGCAGAGCACAGATCTGCCTGAAGAAAAAAAAAAGAAAATATATATGCGGTCTAAGGCGCCTCGCTGCGGAGCGCGAGGTTGCTCGCTGTCGGAGGTTCGAGTCCTCCCTGGGGCATGGGTGTCTGTGTGTTGTCCTTAGATTAGTATAAGTAGTTTGTAAGCTATGGACTGATGACCACGCAGTTTAGTCCGATAGATTTGCAAAACATTTGAATATTTTCGCACATAGTAAGCTGAAGGAATGGGGGAAAAATAGAGGACAAAAAGTAGAAGGCGAACTGAAGTTAGCATGTAAGCCCAGTCAGTCAGTACAAAGACTAGAAGTAAAACTTACGTTTTCTTCACACCTATTCCATACAACTCAGTAAGCTAGGAACAGAGTGATATAATTTTAAGGGAATCAAAAGTTTTGACTAAATGACAGAATGATTAGTGGGGAAGCAAGACGTTTATCAGTATTATAAAGAATGATACTGCAGTTGAGGCTGTTACTCGGTGACAAGTACTGCCGAAGGTTCCATTTACTGTAGGGAGCCTCCATCTCTGGAAAATAACAAGTGATCGAGCTTCTTAAACACCTGGCCGGTGTGTTTCTGTGGAAGGTAGAATTATCTCTCCCCTTCAATGTAGCTAGTAAAAAAGTGCATGTTTCCTAAATACGTATTAGGTGCGCGAGGCGATCTCTCACTCAACAGCGATTCCTTACTTGACGACAGTGCGATCACAGGACGTGGTGTTTTCCTGTCCGCGCGTGCAGGAGATTGACAAGGCATTGTTCTGCTGCTACCGCGGAGTGGGAGAAACGCTTCATTTGCGGGCGTCCTTGGGCGATCGAGAGAGGAACGACTTTGTTTCGCCGCCCAAAATTATAGTCCTGGCGGTGGCGGAGGCCGGCAGGTGCTGGAGACACGGACGGGGCAATTTGGAGCGCAGAAATAACCACTGTCATCCGGCGGCCCTCATCTCTGGCGCCCGCACACAATCCTTTCATTAGCAGCGCGGGCGCGTCCGTTCACTGGCCGAGGGTGACGCTGTACCTGCCGTCAAGTCGACTACTCTGCCAGTCGACACTTACCGGCGTAGGAGTCCAGTGATTCATAAACAGAATGTGGTGAATCAGCTGAACGCGACTACTGCCAGTTTAACATAGTAGAAGTCTTTGTTTTTTTACGACATACTGCCACAAATTGAATCAATATATCAATTATTGCTCTGAACTCATAGTTTATTAAAGATAAGGAGCAAACGTATTTGTGATTTATGGTCCAAACTCAAACAATTATTTAGGACCCTAGGAGCGTAGTTACTTCACACACAGAACAGAAAGTCAAAATTTTAAATAAATAATTTAGTCTTTTCAGATGACTTGTCACAGTACTGAGAACATTTAGCCACAATTGTGTCTCTTCTATGGTTTCGTCATACTGGTTTTTCCCCTATATGAATATGAATCTAGTTTATCTGACGGTTGCACAGTGGTAGAGTGCCAGACTACAAATCCGAAGGTCGCGGGTTCGAGCCCCGCCAGGTCCTAGGATTTTTATCTGTCACTGTCCACTTCTTTCACCTCTGGCAGTATTGCTCATGTGGAAAATACCGAGTAGCGCCGTGGTGGCGGAACCCACGTTAAACTGTAGGTCCCCCTATAACTGGCTGGGTAAGTCAGTTCGAAGGTCGGAGGAAGGCAACGGCATACCACCTCCAAACAGGACCATGCATAGTAAAGCACTGTGGTGTTCAAACCAATCTTCGGATTGTTGACCTTAATATAAGAAATGTTCAAATGTTTGTAAATCTATCGGACCAAACTGCGTGGTCATCAGTCCATAGCTCACAAACTACTTAAAACTAAGTAAACTAACCTAAGGACAAACACACACACGCATGCCCCAGGGAGAACTCGAACCTCCACGGCGAGCAACCTCGCGTTCCGCAGCGAGACGCTTTAGACCGCTCGGCTACTCCACCGCGGCATAATATAAGACTTTTTCGTGTCGGTAACTTTAAAGTAGTTTCCTCGGTACCTTCAGTAGAACTTCATTTCCTTACTTCAATTCCAATAGCTTCAATGTCTCTTAGAACTTCTGAATGTAATAAACTTGGAGTTCTTGCTGTTTCTTTCATATCTGGTTTTCCTTACTTCAGGACAATTTCCTGAAGGAAACGTCTCGTAATTCTTGTGAAATCTTTCTCCCCGTCTCGATGTTTATGTGACCACAGAATAAGTGCACTGAAAGTTGCAGAGTCCACCATTTCCACAAATATTCTGTATGGCCAACGATTTGTTCTACGCCGTGGCGGAGCGGCCGAGCGCATGCTACGATACGCGTGGTAGTTCCCCGTCTGGGGCTCGAATCCCAACTCGGGCAAGGATGTTTGTGCCGTCATTAGTATAAGCTAGTTCATAAGTAGTTTGTAAGTTTAGGGACTGATGACCCCGCAGTTAAGTCCCATAAGTTTTAGAAACATTTCAACATTTGAATTTGTTCTACGAAAACAGCTGTATTGTCTTGATATTTTATCTACATCTACATCTACATAGATACTCTGCAAATCACATTTAAGTGCCTGGCCGAGGGTTCATTAACCACTTTCATAACTTTTCTCTACCGTTCCATTCTCTAATAGCGCGCGGGAAGAAAGAACACCTAAATCGTTCCGTTTTCGATCTGATTTCTCTTATTTTATTGGGATGGTCATGTCTCCCTAAGTAGGTGGGTGCTAGAAAAATATTTTCACATTCAGAAATAAAAGTCAGTGATTGAAACTTCGCAAACAGATCACGCCGCAATGAATAACGTCTTTCTTTTAATGATTTCCACCCCAATTCGTGCAACATTTCCGTGACGCTTCCCCCCCCCCCCCCCCGTGACGTGATAAAACAAAACGAGCTGCCCTTCTCCGAACCTTCTCAATATCTTCCGTCAGTCCCACCTGGTGAGGGTCCCACAAGGGGCAACAGTACTCCAGGAGAGGACGCACAAGTGTGATGTAGGCAGTCTCTTTGGTGGAGCTGGTGCATCTTCTAAGCGTTCTGCCAATGAAACGTAACCTTTGGTTCGCCTTCCCCACAATCTTTTTTATGTGTTCTCTCCAGTCAAAGTTGTTCGTAATTGTAACTCCTAGGTATTTCGTAGAATTTACGACCTTAAGGTTTGACTGATTTATCGCGTAATTGAAGTTCAGCGGATTTCTTTTAGTGGTTATGTGTATTACTTCACACTTTTCTTTATTTAGTGTCAATTGTCAATTTTCGCACCAAGTAGAAATTTTGTCTAAATCGCTTTGCAGTTGCTTTTGATCCTCTGTTGACTTCACTAACCGATAAACGACAGCATCATCCGCGAACAGTCTAAGGGAGCCATTCAGATTATCTCCTAAATCATTTATAAAAACGAGGAAGAGTAGGGGACCTATAACGCTTTCCTGTGGAACGCCAGATATCACTTCTGTTTTACTCGATGACTTATCGTCAGTTACAACGAACTGTGTCCTTTCTGATAGGAAATCGTGAATCCAATCGCACAATGGGGGAGATATTCCATAAGCACGCAATTTCATTAGAAGCCGCTTGTGAGGTACAGTGTCAAAAGCCTTCCGGAAATCCAGAAATATGGAATCGATTTGAGATCCCTTGTCGATGGCACTTAACACTTCAAATGAATAAAGGGCAAACTGTGTTTCGCAAGAGTGATACTTTCTGAATCCGTGCTGACTATTGGTTAATAGGTCGTTTTCTTCGAGGTAGTTCATAATATTCGAACAAAGTATATGTTCCAAAATCCTACTGCAAATCTACGTCAATGGGATAGGCCTGTAATTTTGGGGATCACTCCTATTGCCTTTCTTGAATATTGGAGTCACTTGGGCAACTTTCCAGTCTTTGGGTACGGATCTTTCGCTGAGTTATCGGTTGTAAATTATAGTTAAGTACGGAGCTATTGCATCAGCATACTCTGAGAGGAATCTAGTTGGTATACAATCTGGCCCGGAAGATTTATTTTTGTTCAGAGACTTAAGTTGTTTTACTACTCCAGGAACATCTACTTCTAAGTTTCGCATGCTGGCAGCTGTTCTTGGATTGAATACTGGAGTGTTCACTTCGTCTTCTTTGGTGAAAGAATTTCGGAAAGCTGTGTTTAGTAATTCTGCCTTAGCAGTACTGTCGTCGGTAGTATTACCATTGCTATCGCTTAGTGAAGGTATTGTTTGTGTTTTGCCGCTAGTGTACTTCACATATGACCAGAATTTCTTTGGATTTTCTGCAAGATTACGAGACAGGATTTCGTTGTGGAAACTACTATAGGCTTCTCGCATTGAAGTCCGCGCTAGGTTGCGAGTTTCAGTAAATGATTGCCAGTCTTGCGGATTCTGTGTCTTTTTAAATTTTGCATGCGTTTTTCTTTGTTTCTGTATTAATTTATTTGGTATAAATATCTCGATTGTTACTGATATTATGTATTTGAAAGTAAGCCACAACTGATCTACACTCGCATTTTTAGTTTTGAAGGACTGGAGACTATCACTCAGGAAAGCATGAAGCGAATTTTTATCTGCTTTATTGAATATATATATTTTTCGTTTATTTTTGGTGTATTTGGGAATTTCGATATTTAGTCTCGCTACTACAACTCTATGTTCGCTAATCCCTGTATCTGTTTTGATGCTCTTTACTATCTCGGGATTATTTGTTGCTAGGAGATCAAGAGTATTTTCGCAACCACGTACTATTCTAGTGGGTTCATGAACTAACTGTTCGAAGTAGTTTTCAGAAAAAGCATTCAGAACTAGTTCGGACGATGTTTTATATTTGCCCCCGGTTTTGAATACGTAATTGTGCCAACATATCGAGGGTAAATTAAAGTCGCCACCGATTATAACAGTATGCTTTGGATACCTACTTGAAATATGATTCAAGCTTTCTTTGAACATTTCTGCAACCGCATCGTCTGAGTCAGGGGGCCGATAAAAAGATCCAATTATTAATTTATTTCGGTGGTCAGGTATAACCTCTACCCAGACCAATTCACAGGATGTATCTGCCTCAATTTCGTTGCAGGATAAACCGTTTGTAACAGCAATAAACACGCCACCCCCTGTTTTATTTATTCTATCCTTTCTGAAGACCATTTGGCCCTTTGAAAAAATTTCGGCCGAATTTATCTCAGGCGTCAGCCAGCTTTCAGAACCTATAACGATTTGTGCCTCAGTACTTTCTATCAGCGCTTGGAGCTCTGGAATTTTCCCAACACAGCTACGACAATTTACAACTGTTACACCAATGGTTTCTTGACACCTACATCCCCTCTGTAGTCTCGTTATAATGAGTAATTATATAGATGTCTTTTTCTCTTGGACAGAGCCATCATGGTATTGGGTTGGACCCAGAAAACACACTTCTTTTCTATGAAACGGATAAGACAGCCAAATAATGAAGATTTGCAAGAATAAATACTGGGAAGTGTGCTATTGGGACATTAAATGGTATCTTATGGGATAAACAGATCAGAAAGAAAAAAGAAAAATCTCCAGTACAATAATCAGAAACATCATGACTTATGGATTACAAGTATCGGCTGGTTGATGGCAACGGAGATGGGACTTTTGGAGAAGATCTGCAGGAATATCTAGGCCGAAAAAATCAGAAAAGAAATCATCAGGAAGAAAATGGACGTTAAATTATAGATTTTAAAGAAGGAAAATAATTCTCATGGTATTGGCAGCCAAAAGGATGTCAAAGGACAGACTACCACAGAGAAGTATGGAATGGGAGCCACCAGGAAGAAAGAAAAGAGGGAGACCGCCAACTACATGGCTCCAAGGAATTCAGGCGTCTATCCGAAGAAGGAATATAGAAGAAAATTTATCGGCAGATAGACAAAAATGGAGAATGAAAATAAAATAATGTTTAATAAATAATGATGTAATAATATTAATGTAAAATAATGTAATGTGTATATAATCTTGAGGTAATGAAAAATGTAAACTATGAATTTCCTAATTCATGGAATATAAGGAGATGCGTTGAATTCAAATTTATGGTGTGGCCAGGATCTCCTGCTTACTACAGCGTTAGGGACAATGCGGCTACACTGACTGTCTTGACTCACGCAGCACTGTGTTAGCTGAGCGGTTTAGAGAATCTGCCTAGTGAGCAGGATATCCTGGGTTCGATTCCGGGCAATAGCACAAATTTTAATTCAACGCCTCTCCTTAAATTCAGTACCTTTGGTATACTGAGGCAATGTTAGTCTCAAGAAACTCAATTATTGTTGATATTACTAATTCATGTGGACGGTTGTTCA
This sequence comes from Locusta migratoria, assembly GCA_026315105.1. Classification (NCBI taxonomy): domain Eukaryota; kingdom Metazoa; phylum Arthropoda; class Insecta; order Orthoptera; family Acrididae; genus Locusta; species Locusta migratoria. Next base: position 176,356,481 of record CM048744.1, on the reverse strand, counting down.
ATTTGCTACTCTCTGAGTGTCGTGTTGCCTCTCTGTGGTAATCAATATCTTTCATCGTCTCTAACAACATCCGTTGCAGTGGTTGCTTCTCTTTGGCAAACATATCGTAATGGCTGGGACTCATATTCGGTTATGCTGGTGGATGTTCAAGAGTCTCCCATTGCCAGCGGTGCAAGAGGTGGTGGGCAGCAATAGTGATGTTGCATCGTACACTGTCGTGTGATATCATGGGATGCTATTCAGTGAAATGGCGTCGCTTCAGCCTGATCGTTAGACCAAGATGGTGGTGCCAGAACATGGAGGGGATGAGCGCCATACGATAATGCACGAAGCCACACCACTGCTAGCTGTCTGGGACGTCTTGAGTGGTTGGCAATGGAAAGTTCTTGAACGTCTATCGTACTCACTCGATATGAATGCGATCACTGCGTGGCATCCGGTACAACCACAGAAGTGTCGTTATGCATGCCATAATGTGGTCAGTACTGGATATCAACACAAATAGGAGTGCAGAAGTGTTAATTGCCATATAATAGGGGCGATTACATTGAAGTTACGTAATAAGTACCTCTATCAATAAAGTCATTTCACAGAAAAGTAGTAGTTCTCATAAGCCTTTTTTCCTGCCCTTCTAGTTCTGTTGGAACTTCACTACTAACAGGTTTCTACATTCGAAACTGAGAAAGAGATTAAATTCAATTTCCTACTGCTCACGGACAACGCAAATTGGAACGAATCGGAAGTGGCAGTGAAACGTTGCTGTAAGATAATACCTGTTGTAGGCATCTAAAATAGGAAGGAAAGTGGCAGGAAGGCTGTGGAGGCCAGGTTAATATAATCAGGAACGACTTAAATACCGCTTCCATTAACTTTATCCCTGCCTTACGTTGGCGGCAGCATGAAGAAATGTGCGACTGCTTTTACGTGCGGGGATTCGTCAGTCTCGGCAGTAAAACAACGTGGCTAATTACGTTGTTGAGTCGGCCTACCACAGAGAGCAGTCGGCTGCTACTCAGGGCCTCGAGTAAGCTCCCAGCAGACAATCATACAGGGGGAGGGAAAATGACGGGGATGAGAGCAGGTGGACGCCGCCCAGTAATCCTCACAGATTGCCTAATAAAGCAGACGTCATACGGTAGCCTCGTACGCTGTATGCTTGATTCTTATTTCAATTTTAGTAGTCACTGACTTCATTGTAAAATGTGACGTTTGTTAGTATCAAGAGCTCATCTTGTACTGTGGAGGTCACTGAACGCTTATGAATAAACACTCATTTTAATCTTACCGGCAGTTGAAAAAGTCAGAATTAATTGAATCCATCATTGCTGGTGGAACCGGGGCTGCGGCTGGTCAAGAGTATGAAGGAAGTGGGATACCAACAGCCGTATGTTTAATAGAAATATTTATTGTTTCATTAATTAAAACTTCCGGGCTAAGTTGCCGTGGTCCATCCATAAATAAAACTTCTTACTCCCTAGGCAGAAGAGAGGTATCATTAAAACATTGGTAGGTCGAGCTAATAATATCTGTGAGCCTATTTATGTGAGAGATAAATTAAATCATTTGCGAACAGCGTTTAAGAAAAATGGATACACCGGTAAAGAGATAGATCGAGCTCTCCATCCAAGAAGAAAAGGATCCGAAAACAAGCCACAACAACAACTGTCGGCGGGAAAAGTTTTTCTTCCTTTCATCCACAAAATTACGGACCGTATTGGGAAAGTTTTGGCCAGGTTTCAAGTTCAGACCGTATTTAGACGTACCAAGAAAATTAGCGAATGCTTACGATCGGTGGAAGACGCACGACATCCCCTAGCAACGCCTGGGGTGTATAAAATTCTCTGTAGCTGTGGCATGGTGTATATAGGAACAACAAAAAGGAGTGTTAATACTCGCATATTGGAACACAAAAGGAATTGCCGTCTGGGTCACACAGACAAGTCAGCTGTGGCAGAGCATGTTTGTACACGTGGTGACCATGAAATCGAATTTAGTGAAACGAGCGTGCTAGCCAGGACGTCACATTATTACACACGGATGTACAGAGAAGCCATAGAAATACAAAAACACCACAATAATTTTAACAGGAATGAAGAAGGTTTGAAATTAGATAAGATTTGGCGGTCAACTTTGAATCAAAGATATGACGATCGATTACCTGTAATCGAGAGACATGACGTTGCTTAAAGATAACTTGACAGTCGGCAGCACTTGACAAGAGGTGGCGCCATCTATGCCATCTATATAAGCAGAACCTCCAGCGCCTAGTAGGCAGTCGTCGACTCACCCTTGAAAATATTGCCCGCAGTAGGCAACGAAACGTCGGGAGTAAGAAGTTTTATGGATGGACCACGGCAACTTACCCCGGAAGTTTTAATTAATGAAGACGCCGGCCTTGAAAGCCTACATTCTATGATTTATTGTTTCACTACCAGTTTCGGCATTCCAGTATGCCATCTTCAGGTCCCTACATCGGAGTATAATGTCCATTAAGTAGGGATATCGAAACTGGTTTCGTGGAATTCTATCTCTCAATAGGAGCCAACAACAACTACTGAGAGATAAAAATCCATGAAACCAGTTTCGATATCCCTACTTAATGGATATTATACTCCTTATACCTGAAGATGTAATGGAATGCAGAAACTGGTTGTGAAACAATAAATATTTCTATTAAAAATACGGCTGTTGGTATCCCACTTTCTTCATACATATCATTTTAGTTTCAGTCGTAGATTGAACTATGCCAATCTGTAACTGATTCTTCCAAACATGTCTTTCGTCATGACACAAACAGCTAACAGCTCTTGAAAGAAACGCATGAGTAAATGGTCCAGTGTAACACTCCCAATATTTGGACATTTTATTGAGGTTAGTTCCTGAACCCTTACATTTTAGGGCCATACATGTCAGAGCACTGAAATACATAAGTCGAAACAAGGTCCCTAGAGTAGACGACTTTCCCTCAGAGCTACTGAAGTCTCTGGGAGAACCAGCCATGACAAAACTGTTTCACCTTGTGTGTAAGATGTGTGAGACAGGCGAAGTACCCACAGACTTTATGAAAAATGTAACAACCCCAATTCAAAAGAAAGCAGGCGCAGACAGGTGTGAAAACTACAGAACCATCAGTTTAATAAGTCATGGTTGCAAAATATTAACACGAATTATTTACAGAAGGATGGAAAAGCTGGTAGAAGCCGACCTCGGGAAAGATTAGTTTGGGTTCAGGAGAAATATTGGAACACGGGAGGCAATACTCACTTTACGGCTTATCCTAGAAGAGAGATTAAGGAAAGGCAAACCTACATTTCTAGCTTTTGTAGATTTGGAGTAGGCTTTTGACAATGTTAATTGGAATAAACTCTTTCACGTTCTGAATCAAGCAGAGTAAAATATAGGGCGTTGAAGGGCATGGAAGGGATGCAGTGGTTGGGAAGGGAGTAAGACAGGGTTGTAGCCTTTCTCCAATGTTATTCAATTTGTACATTGAGCAAGCTATAAAGAAAAGCAACGAGAAATTTGGAGAAGAATTAAAAACATTGCGGTTTGCCGACGACATAGTAATTCCATCAGAGACAGCAAAGGACCTGGAAGAGCAATTGAACGGAATGGACAGTGTGCTGAAAGGTGCATATAAGATTACCATTAACAAGAGCAAAACTAGGGTAATGGTGTGCAGTCTAGAAAAATCAGATGATGCTGAAGGAATTAGATTAGGTAACGAAACAATAAAGGAGGTGGATGAGTTTTGTTACTTGGGGTGTAAAATAACAAATGGTGGTCGCAGTACAGAGGATATAAAATGCAGAATGGCAATGGGTAGAAAAGCGTTCTTGAAAAAGAGAAATTTGTTAACATCGAATATTGCTTTAAGCCTAAGGAAGTCCTTTCTGAAGGCATTTTTGTGGAGTGTTGTCTTATATGGGAGTGAAACATGGACGATAAACAGTGCGGACAGGAAGAGGATAGGGGCTTTTGAAATGTGGGACTACAGAAGAATGCTGAAGATTAGGTGGGTGCATCTCGTAACTAATGAGGAGGTACTGAACAGAAGTGGGGAGAAAAGGAATTTCTGGCATACCTGGACTAAAAGAAGGGATCGATTGGTAGGACACATTCTTAGACAACAAGGAATCGTGAATTTAGCATTGGAAGGAAATGTTTGGGGTAAAAACCGCAGAGGACGATGAAGAGATGGATACAGTAAGCGGATTCAGACAGATGTAGGTTGCCGTTCTTTTGTGGAGTTGAAGAGGCTTGCTCAGGATAGGGTATTGTGGAGAGCTGCATCAAACCAGTCTCCGGACTGAAGACCACAACAAGAACACATGTCAGTACAGTCGCGATGGTTTTCTGAATGATTCAGAAACATGCAATTTTACGACACCTTCATGAACGATGACGTAACGTCTGAACTATGCACCCAGCTACCGAACACCAGTACGTACGATATATTATGTTCAGAACAAACCTCCAGTGTCTTCAATGAATTAACTGAAATAATTTCATAAAAAGGTTTTGGTAGACTTCTTGAGACAGAAATACCGTGATGGGACAACTATATCCTACTAGAACTGCCATGCCAAACCATGCTTGCGAGGGACAGACTAGTAGCCGGAATGATCTGTCCCTGATTTGGGGGTAGGTATGGTGATCACCCATCATGACATGACGTAGTGTAGCGAGTAGAGTAGTCTTACTTGTACCTAGAAGAAGTAGAAGGGGAATTAAAGGAGGAAGGGGGACAGTAGTGACTACTATAATAGACTGCGCAGTGCTAATGGCATTCTCACAGGGTTCAGCTTTGTGAGCCGGTCTGAATACTCTACGTTTATATCCACCACCGGCATAGAGCATATATACCGGGTGATCAAAAAGTCAGTATAAATTTGAAAACTTAATAAATCATGGAATAATGTAGATAGAGAGATAAAAAATTGACTCACATGCTTGGAATGACATGGGGTTTTATTAACGTGCGACTTGGGGAAGTTTGATACTGATTGGGGGGGGGGGGGGGGGGAGGGGGGCGTGAGAGCACGGGTAGCCAAGTTAAGACGAAAGCTGGCCCGAAGCGCGAGGTTTATGCTTCTTCTCGTTTCTTTCGTATGAGCCACTGTGGACTACTATTATTTCAACTGTTTCTCCTTTCTTTTCCTCCATATTTCTCCCATCATTTCCTGGTGTTTCTCTTTTCTTTCTTCGGTCCACTTGACTCCATTCTTTTTCTTCGGTTTTTCCTGGAAACATTTGTCATTCTTTAATTCCTTTCTGAGTGGTAGTCTTTTCTCAATATCCTGTTGGCTAATTTGGAGCTCGTGTATGTCCCTTCCAACTTCTTTGCACCATGTATTTTCCATTTTTAATTTATTGAAGTACCAGAACAGTCTTTTTATCAGTCTGTTGAGATCCATCCTTTGTAAGTGAGCGTAGAAAGTTATTCTACTTTTCCTAATTAAATCAGTGATTGTAATCTTCTCGGGTTTGCAGCCGGATACTAAGGTCAACTTGACACAATATTTCAGCGGCGCAACTGCCCGCCATCCTCAGGTGAGCGTGCTGGTACACAATCTCGCCGGAACTGTGTACCAGAACGCTTACCTGAGGATGGCGGACAATTGCGTCGCTGAAATATTGTGTCAAGTTGACTTTAGTATCCAGTTGCATACCCGAGAAGATTACAAACAGTTGTTACGTCGGGAAAACCTTTGTGGTCACATACATCAGTGATTGTTTTTTCAATATGTGTATAGATTTCACTATTAGGACGCATTGTGTACTGTGTCTACTCTTTAACTTGCCCCAAGATTTTCCTTAAAATTTTTCTTTCACTAATTTGCATTGATTCCATCATTGTTTTTTTGTTCAAAGTCGAACATTCTGCTGCGTAGAGTGCTTCTGGGCGAATTACTGTAGAGTAGTGAGCCAGTTTAGCATTGATGGATATCGTCTTATTATACGAGGCGCGTCCAGAAAGTAAGTTCCGTTTGGTAATAAAACGAAATTGTACTCAGATACAGAAGAAATTTTCATTGCACAAAATTCTACAACTCTTAAACTTCTACATAACTGACGAAATTTTGCAGGCATTTGTCATAGCGTGGCACCAGGTTTTGTATACCTTCTTCATAGAAATCTGCCGCCTGTGTCTTCAACCATTTGGAAACAGTTTCTTTCAGCTCGTCGTCATTGGTGAAGTGATAACCGCCAAGGAAAGACTTGAGATGTCAGAACAGATGAAAGTCGCTAGGAGCGTGGTCAGTGCTGTACGGAGGATGGTCAAACACGTCCCAGCCAAATCCCTGTCCCCCCGCCATTAAACTGTCGGACCCATCTTCTCACCATCGAATCACTCATCGCATTTGATACGTAAACATCGCAAATTTGCCGATAAATTTCACTTGGTTTCACTTTCCTCGCATTCAAAAACCGAATCACAGGCGGCGGGAATTTCAATGAACGCCGACATTTCAAACAAGCACAACAAAGCGTACGTAACTGACAGCGATATCCAAATGGCGAACGTTCTTCTCCTTGATACACATCGTCTACAGCGCATGCGCGGAACTGCAGTCGCAGCACTGCAGCGGAGATAAATTGAAACGCAGTGGCGGCGCTAGACGAAAACTGTGCGCCTGCGAACTCGTCTTTGCGAGGCCCCTTTCATTTTTTCAGTAAGGAAGAAAATGTTAAATAAAATAAGCTGAATTATACATCAATAATCATACTAAAATTTTATTAATATAATATACGAGTATTATTGCAATGACAAAAATTACAATAAAGAAACACAAATCAGAGAAACTTTTCAGCTTTTCGTCTTATTGAATTTTTTAAGATCACATCTTAATACTAGCCGCTATTAGGGCTTCAGTTGATAATACTGACAACGCTGATAGTCTTTCTTGGCTCTCCGTGCTTTTCAAGTTAGTATTAATCAGCCGGCCACGGTGGCCGAGGGGATTGAGGCGCGCTCCAGTCACGGTCTGCACGGCCACTAAGGTCGGGGGTTCGAATCCCCCCTCGGGCATGGATATTTGTGCCGTCCTTAGTATTAGCTAGTTTGTAAGTAGTTTGTAAGTTTAGGGACTGATGGGATGACCCCGTAGTTAAGTCCCGTAAGTTAAAAAAAAAGTATTAATCAATTTTAACTTTGTGAAGCTTCTCTCGGCCGAAGCTGTACTGACTGGAACTGAGAATGATTCTGATTGTAATATAAACTTTTGTATCCCATCCTCGTCGCCACTTTTGTGTCCCTGCCTCGTCGCCGCTTTTGTGTCCCAGCCCTGTCGTAGGTGTCGGTGGCCGAGTGGAATGAGACCGACACAGGAATAAAGATAGCACGCTGGTGCCGGTACGGAGGGGAGCAGCCAGAAACTATAAACACTAGAGTAAATTAGAACGAGATATATATATTGAACAGAATTTATACAATACTTAACTTTTACATAGTACTGCAGAATGTTGATACATAGTTGGGCTAGAGTCCTGCCTAGTGCCTGTACGATAGCAAGTCTTCACTGGTACCTATCTGATTCCGAAGGTCCTAACTGGTTGCTATCTCAGTCCCAAGTGCCGATGTCGTTCACTGGTGGCCACGAGCGGAGTTGTCGCAGAGGGCGCTCGTGGCTGTCGTCGTAAGAACGCCGCGCCGTGCGTGCATGGCGGCGCGCGGCGAAAGTAGGTGGCGCGCACTTTGGACTTGTGCGACACCACATAAACATTTGGATATACTACTTCCAAATAGTTTTCTAAAATGTACTGAAGAAATTGTTTTGTAAGTATTTAACTAAAAATTGCATCAGTGCTGCACTCATACGGAAATAAATACAGACAACTAAATAGCTGCCGGCCGCGAATGACCTAGCGCAATAAGGCGTCATACCACAGTGAGCGAGATCGCTCTCGTCGGGGTTCGAATCCCACGCTTGGGTGCAAATGTTGTGTTCGTCCATTGGTTAAGCTAGTGTAAATTAGATGTAGGTCGTCGCTACGTAACCTAACAGTTGGAAAGTGCCGTTAACATCAATTATATATATATATATATATATATATATATATATATATATATATATATATATATATATAAAAGAAAAAAAAGAAAAATTTTAACAACGTTTTGCGACGCCCCCACAGGCGCGAGGCCGTCGGCGGTGGCCGTCGTTGCCGACGTCTAGCGCCGCCACTGTTGAAACGGAACTTACTTTCTGGACGCGCCTCGTATACGTCATCAATGAGGTAGTCTTGTTATGCATTATATTAATATTTTCATACATTTGATGTTATATTGCCGGCCGCGGTGGCCGAGGTGACTGAGGCGCTCCAGTCACGGTCAGCACGGCCACTACGGTCGGGGGTTCGAATCCCCCCTCGGGCATGGATATTTGTGCCGTCCTAGTTCGTAAGTAGTTCATAAGTAGTTTGTAAGTTTAGGGACTGATGACCCCGTAGTTAAGTCCCATAAGCTTAACAAACATTTGAACATTTTTTTTTTTTTGATGTTATATTATTTTTGTCCAGTATATTTGCAAAAATGATAAAATTCCAGGAAAACGTAGAGCGGCCGGTAAAACATACCAGTGCGCTTCTTCCCCTCCTCCTCCGTTTATTTAGTAAGTCTGTTGTGCAACCTTAAGGAGTGGACGCTCCAGTGATTTAGTACTTCTCCCCCCCCCCCCCCCTTTCCCTCGGGCAGACAGCCGTCAGACGACCGCGGTCAGCCGTGCCTTGACCTCTCGGCTCGTCAGAGTCGTCTGTCCTCGCGTGACTCCTCTGCTGGCAGGTCACTGTCCACACACAAAGATGGAAGCGGGGCAAAATAAAAGCGACGCGCTTTTTCAGCTACCGGACCGGTCACGAAATGCCGCCGTGTCGTGTGAGTCTTTCAAATGAAACGAGGATGGCGATTAGCTGTCATCTCCTGGGGCAGTGCGCTCCACACCATCTGGCTTAGAGCGATCCTGAACTTCCATTTCCAGTCCAATACACCGAGTAGAAATATGATGTGTTCCTGTATTTCTTTACTGGAATTACCGTCATTTGATTGCATTGACAAATATATCGCAACACAAGCATGATTTCGTCCGTGCAGCAATTTTTAAATGTTACAATTTTAAAATATTTTAGTTGGTCCAAACTGCATGTTATCGTCACATCAAATGTAACTATTTCTAAAAATTAATATTACCTTTTGTTGCTGCATCGATGAGCAGGGCCGAAACGCGGGATCTAGGAACCTAGTGCGGACTTCAATACGAGAAGCTTAACCGGCCGCGGTGGCCGAGGGGACTGAGGCGCTTCAGTCACGGTCTGCACGGCCACTACGGTCGGGGGTTCGAATCCCCCCTCGGGCATTGATATTTGTGTCGTCCTTAGTTGTAGGTAGTTCATAAGTAGTATGTAAGTTTAGGGACTGATGACCCCGTAGTTAAGTTCCATAAGCTGTACAAGCTTATAATATTTTCCACAACGAAATCCTGTCTCGTTATCTTGCAGAAAATCCAAATAAATTCTGGTCATATGTGAAGTACACTAGCGGCAAAACACAAAAAATACCTTCACTACGCGATAGCAGTGGTAATACTACCGATGACAATACTGCTAAAACAGAATAAACAGTTTTTAACATCTATAAAGTGAAGCAGCATTTTGGAATTACTTAGATTAACAATATGTCCTTAAAAGACATACACAATGCTGCAGGCCCAAATGAAATGAAATTTCAGAAATTAGTTCACCAAAGAAGGCGAAGTGAACACTCCAGAATGCGAACTAAGAACAGCTGCCAGCATGCGAAATTTAGAAGTAGATTTTCCTCGAGTAGTAAAACAACTAAGTCAATAAACAAAAACAAATCTTTCGGGCCAGATAGTATACCAACTAGATTCCTCTCAGAGTATGCCGACGCAGTAGCTCCATACTTAGATATCATATACAACCGATCACTCAGCGCAAGATCCGTACCCAAAGAATGGCAAGTTACACAAGTTACTACAATATTCAAGAAAGGCAATAGAACTGATCCCCAAAATTACAGGCCCATCTCACTGACGTCAATTTGCAGTAGGATTTTGAAACATATGCTTGAACGACCTATTAAGCAATAGTCAACACGGATTCACAGAACCGCTCTTGCGAAACACAGCTTGCCCTTTATTCACATGAAGTGATGAGTGCCATCGACAAAGGATCTCAAATAGATTCCATATTTCTGGATTTCCCGAAGGATTTTGACACTTTATTTCAGAAGCGGCTTCCAATGAAATCGTGTGCCTTTGGAATATCGCCCCCAATGTGTCGATTGGGTTCACGATTTTCTATCACAAACGACACAGTTCGTAGTAATTGACGGTAAGTCATCGAGTAAAAGTGAAGTGATATCTGGAGTTCCCCAGGGAAGCGTTATAGGTCCCCTACTCTTCCTTGTGTTTATAAACGATTTAGGAGACAATATGAATAGCTGCCTTAGACTGTTCGCGGATGATGTCGTCGTTTATCGGTTAGTTAAATCAACAGAGGATCAAAAGCAACTGTAAAGCGATTTAGACAAACTTTCTACGTGGTGCGAAAATTGGCAATTGACACTAGACAATGAAAAGTGTGAAGTAATACACGTGATCACTAAAAGAAATCCGCTGAACTTCAGTTACACGATAAATCAGTCAAAACTTAAGGTCATAAATTCTACCAAATATCTAGGAGTTGCAATTACATACAACTTAGACTGGAGAGAAGACATAGAAAATATTGTGGGGAAGGCGAACCAAACGTCACGTTTCATTGGCAGAACGCTTCGAAAATGCAACAGCTCCACCAAAGAGACTGCCTACATCACACTTGTGCGTCCTCTCTTGGAGTACTGTTGCCCAGTGTGCGACCCTCACCAGGTGGGACTGACGGAAGATATTGAGAAGGTTTAGAGAAGGGCAGCTCGTCTTGTTTTATTACGTTGCAAGGGGGGAAGCGTCATGGAAATGTTGCACGAGATGAGGCGGAAATCATTAAAAGAAAGACGTTATTCTTTACGGCGAGATCTATTTACGAAATTTCAATCACCCATTTTTATTTCTGAATGTGAAAATATTTTGCTAGCACCCACCTACTTAGGGAGACATGGCCATCCCAATAAAATAAGATAAATCAGATCTAAAACGGAACGATTTAGATGGTTTTTCTTCCCGCGCTGTCAAGGAATGGAACGGTAGAGAGAGGTTATGAAAGTGGTTTATGAACCCTCTGCCGGGCACTTAAATGTGATTTGCGGAGTATCTATGTAGATGTACAAACGTATTCATAAGTAAAATGTCGCAATTAAGTATCTATTCAGTGCTTACGTCGATATACACGAGGTGCTATCCAAAGTTTTCGGTACTGTTGCTGCCATCTTTTGAAAACCTTACCTTTGGACTCAGGGTCATCGTCACCCTAGAAGTAGTTCCCATCCGCACGTAACACCGGTTCCAGCGCTTCTGCCACTGGTCAAATGTTTTATGGAAGACCTGTTCTTTGAGGGTGTTTAGCGCCGCCAGCGATGCTTCTTGAATCCTTTCTAGTGTGTCGAACCGACAGCCTTTCAACTTGAGTTTCAGTTTTGGGAATAGCGCGAAGTCGCATGGTACCAAATCTGGCGAGTCCGGTGGGTGGGGTACAACCGCCATTTGGTTTTTTGCCACAAAAATGCTGGTGAGCAAGGACGTTTGACAAGGCGCGTTGTTGTGTTGCAACAGGCAGTTCCCCTAACGCCGACGCCGCACGTTTTCATGGAGCCATGGCAAAACACACAGTAATACGCAGAATTCACGGTTTGATTGGGTGGGAAGAATTCTTTGTGTACAATTCCCTTGGTATCAAAGAAAACTATGATGGTGCCACTCAAATACTCGCGTACGCCTCATGCTCTGCCTCCCAAACATTCCTTGAATCATTGCAAGGGTCTCGGCAACACTTTTGCCCGAGATTCACATTGAATTTAATACACAGGCGTTGTTCTGTTTGCGGATCCATTGTAAATTCGGTACACGCCAAAAAGATTATTACTGAAATCACTGGACACACAACACGTCCTCCCAGCTGCATGCGACTCTGCACACTGACTAATCATATATGCAGCTCTCGCCATCTATCGGTGCAAAGAAATACTATTCCTACTTTCCAGATGGCACCAACAGTCCACCTCGTAAACTGGCGTTTGCCCTTCGCAATAATTTTTTTTAAGCCCATTGATTCAAACTGCTATGATCATCAGTCCCTAAACTTATACACTACTAAAAACTATCTTACGGTAAAGACAACGTAAACACACATACCCGAAGCAGGACTCGAACCTCCGGCGGTAAAGGCCTCCCAGTCCGTAACGTGACGCCTTAGATCACACAGCTATTCCGGGCGGCTAGCAGTATGTGTATGCTTGGGAGGGAGGAGGGAGAGCGAGTTTAGAAATTGTAAGATGTTCAAATGTTTCTAAACCTAAAGGAATAAATTTCTGAGGTCATCGCTCTTAGACTTACAAACTGCTAAACACTATTATTATACTGAGAACAACACACCATACACAGGTAAGCCCGAGGGAGGACTCGAACCTCCGAAGGGAGCGGCCGCGCAGTCCGTGACATGCAACCTCAGATCGCGCTACCATTCCCACGCTGCTTAGAATTCATAACCGATATTCTAAAAGCGAATGTGAGTTTCTTGTTTGTTGCACTTTCATGCCTATTCAACCGACCATTTGTTAACTTTGACACATGTTGCCAGGGGTTCCGAATGGGACACAGAGCATTGTTCCAGAGGAATAGCAAAATAACTCTTACACATGGTCGCCCGACACAGCTACTCGGTCTACTGACTTGAATAAATTGCAACGTGAGATGCCTGGAAAAAAGACAAAGGGACCAGTGGTATACCGGAAGAAAATGTGATATCACGAAGAAAATTCCGAGCTATCTTACGCACATCTTTAAAGGTGTATCGCAGACAATAAATTGCCATAGACTTCTACACCCTCTGACCTGTCACAATGTAAGTTGCCACATGTACAGTACGTATGAAGAAGGATTTGACATTTTGCAAGTAACCATATGTTTGGCAGAGAGTAAACTTTCACACAGCTTCATAGATCACTATAATTGTGTAAATAAGTATGTAATTTTTTATTGGAGCATTGACTGAGAGAGACGGAGAAAGAGTTAGACATAGAGAGGAGAAAGAGATGAACAGAGTGGTGTATGGGAAGAAGACGGGCCAAGAGAGGGGAAGGAGAAAATGAGTGAGAGGCTGAGAAAAAAATGAGATACGAATAGAGGACAGGAGGAGGAGATGATGAAAGAGGTGATGGTACATAGAAGAGATGGACATAGAGTGGAGAAAGAGGTGAACAGAGTGGTGTAGGGGAAAGAGATGGACCAAACGACGGGGAGAAGGTTGATTGAGAGGGTGAGGAAAAAATGAGTTAAGAATAGAGGGCAGGAGGAGGAGGAGGAGAAGAAGAAGAAAGAGGTGATGGTATATAGAAGAGATGGACGTAGAGGGGAGAAAGAGATGAACAGAGTGGTGTATGGGAAGGAGATGGACCGAGAGAGAGAGAGAGAGAGAGAGAGAGAGAGAGAGAGAGAGAGAGAGAGAGAGAGAGAGAGAGAGAAGATTGATTGAGAGGGTGGGAGAAAAATGAGTTATGAATAGAGGGCAGGAGGAGGAAGAGAATAAGAAGAATAACAAGAAAGAAGTGATAGTAGGTAGAAGAGATGGACGGCGAGGGGGGAGGGCACAAAGGAAGATATGGACAGAGATAGCAGGGAGGAGGAGATGGACTAACAGATGATTTTAATATATAAATTCCCTGACAATGGCTGCTACTGAGATTAGTGTTTTCATCTTCGAAGGCAGCAAATAGGTTCAAAAGGATGTGGGTTGCAGTAGTTACAAAGATATGAAACGACATGTTCATGATAGATTAGCATTGACAACCCACCAAATCGGTTAACAGACTAAGAACACAACATTTCGTTAATTGAAAAACTAAGTATTAGTAATTTGCTCTCGATTTTTGTTAACTGTAACGTTAATTCGGGTTACGGGCTTTTTATCGCGGACAACGGTTCTTTCAGAATAAAACTCTGCTGCTATCCATGTCGAACACGAAAATGCAGTCAAATAAAAATCGGATAAACATCGGCTACTGTGCTTTTAACATTCACCAGTTCACTTAGAAGACATAACAAAATCTATTGTAGTGACAGCTTACACTACATTGCTCCGGCATCTGATGGAATAACGCTGCGCGAGTTGTGGAGTCCTTTGCAGAAGAAGAAGAAAAGTCAGTTCGTTTTATATAACACGCGATAGGGGAGACAATGCCATTGATATAATACACAAGGTAGGGTGAAACAATGAAACAAAGGCATTTTTCGTTGTGCCGAAATATGTTAATGAAATTTCAATCACTAAATTTCTCCTCGAAATGTGATAATATTTTGGTTATACCATCATACGTAGGGAGTACTGATCATTATAAAAAATAAGTGGAATCAGAGATCCGAAACGAAAGTTTAGGTTTTACCCGTGTTTTATTCAAGAGTGATCCGGCACGGAAATAGTCATTTCGGGTCCTTTGGTGCCTGTAACCTCGACAGCAGCTGACAAGATGCATCTACACTACTGGCCATTAAAATTGTTACACCAAGATGAAATGAAGATGATAAACGGGTATAATATATTATACCACAACTGACATGTGATTACTTTTTCATGGGATTTGGGTGAATAGATCCTGAGAAATCAGCACCCAGAATAGCCACCTCTGGCCGTAATAACGACCTTGATACGCCTGGGCATTGAGTCAAACAGAGCTTGGATGGCGTGTACAGGTACAGATGCCCATGCAGCTTCAATACGATACCACAGTTCATCAAGAGTAGTGACTGCCGTATTGTGACGAGCCAGTTGCTCGGCCACCATCGACCAGGTGTTTTCAGTTGGTGAGAGAACTGGAGAATGTGCTGTCCAGGGCAGCACTCGAACATATTCCGTATTCAGAAAGGCCCGTACAGGACCTACAACATACGGTCGTGCATTATCCTGCGGAAATTTAGGGTTTCGAAGGGATCGAAGAAGGGTAGAGCCACAGGTCGTAACACATCTGAAATATAACTGCCACTGTTGAAAGTGCCGTCGTTGCGTCAAGACGTGACGGAGACGTGTAACCAATGGCACTCCATAGCATCACGCAGGGTGACACACCAGTATGGCGATGACTTATACATGCTTTCAACGTGCGTTCACCGCGATGTCGCCAAACACGGATACGGCCATCATTGATCCGAAAAAATTACATTTTGCCATTCGTTGCGTACACCATCGCAGGCACTCGTGTCTGTGAAGCGGCGTCAAGGGTAACCGCAGCCACGGTCTCCGAGCTGATAGTCCATGCTGCATGACGTCGTCGAATTGTTCGTGCAGATGGTTGTTATCTTGCAGACGTCCCCATCTGTTGACTCAGGGATCGAAACGTGGCTGCAACGATCCGTTACAGCCATGTGGATAAGATGCCCGTCCTCTCGACTTCTAGGGATACGAGACCGTTGGGATCCAGCACGGCGTTCCGTATTGCCCTCCTGAACCCACCGATTCGATGTTCTGCTAACAGTCACTGGATCGCGACCAACGCGAACTGTAATGTCGCGATACGATATACCGCAATCGCGACAGGCTACAATCCGACCTTTTTCAAAGTCGGAAGCGTGATGGTACGCATTTCTCCTCCTTAAACGAGGCATCACAACAACGTTTCACCAGGCAACGCCAGTCAACTGCTGTTTGTTTTTGAGAAATCGTCGTCATATAAGGACGTTGTATGTGTCGCCACCGGCGCCAAACTTATGTGAATGCTCTGAACCTTTAATCATTTGCATATCACAGCATCTTCTTCCTGTCGGTTAAATTTCTCTTCTGTAACACGTTATCTTCGTGATGCAGCAATTTTAATGGCCAGGAGTGTAGTTTGTGAAGTTTGCGATGAACAGATGTTTACCGTGTCTTTGGTTTGAAAATGGATGCGACCGGCCAAATATTGTGTTTAGTGGGGTACCCGATGGGTGGGGTTGCTGCTGACAGGCGAATGACTCCCAGGGTGGGGAGGTCATGCAACAAGAACTGATAACTGATCGGGGGAAGTCTAGTTGTAAAATTGATCACTGAACTAATTTACATACAAGGTTCCGCTCTAAACTATAGAGAAATTGTTCTGTTGCGTTTGTCAGTGATAATGTGCAAGATATCATCAGAAATGCTTTCAAAGAATTTGACTAGGAAACTCGCTGACAATTGTAAAACGTTATTGATAGATGTGAAGCATTGAATTAAAATTTGTGGTGCGGCCGGGAATCGAACCCGGACCTCCATGCTTACTAGGCAGACGTCTTAACCGTTTTTTTTTTGTTTTTTTTTTGTTTTTTTTTTGGGTAGTTCTCTTCGTTGCGGACGCTGATCGTTTTTGTTCGAGGTTGTTCGTTGAATTTTTGGCTCAGCTTTTTTATTACAGAGGGCGTGGAGCCCCCTGACCGGGCGCGCTGAGCCACGGCGCCCGGCGTCCGTTAGACTACCACACCACTAACGATTAAGGCGCCTCGGAATAGTCTATGTACGATTTCCCTCCACAACACAAAACTTTAATTCAGCTTCTTTGTTCCAAAGATAATTGCCACTATTGCCAAGGCTCTCCATGCAGCGGAATAGCACCTCAGCAATGGACATGGTGGAACAATCCTGTTATGGTGATATAAATATCAATTAATATGAATAAATAATCCCTGAGATTATGGAGGTCCGGGTTCGATTCCCGGCCGCACCACAAATTTTAATTCAATGCTTCACATCTATCAATAATGTCTTTGACATATTTGAGACGAAAATCCGTCTCAGGGATTATTTATTCATATTAATTGATATTTATATCACCATAACAGGATTGTTCCACCATGTCCATTGCTGAGGTGCTATTCCGCTGCATGGAGAGCCTTGGCAATAGTGGCAATTATCTTTGGAACAAAGAAGCTGAATTAAAGTTTGTGTTGTGGAGGGAAATCGTACATAGACTATTCCGAGGCGCCTTAATCGTTAGTGGTGTGGTAGTCTAACGGTTAAGACATCTGCCTAGTAAGCATGGAGGTCCGGGTTCGATTCCCGGCCGCACCGCAAATTTTAATTCAATGCTTCACATCTATCAATAATGTCTTTGACATATTTGAGACGAAAATCCGTCTCAGGGATTATTTATTCATATTAATTAATTGTAAAACGTTTTATTATAAATATCTCGTTTAACCTTCAAGTGGTAATTCTTTTGTTATAAGCCTTTGTCGCTGGTAATCCATACTTCCTTGGTACATGTTAAACTTTTCTATGTTGTTCACAGCTCGAAATACAATAATCATTGCAATTATATGGACAGACCTTGCAGATTCAAATATCTGCACATGTAGAAAAAGTTAGCTTTCGAACTGTCTGAAGGACATTCAGGTACTCATTAGCGACAACTGGAGTAACAAAAGGGGCAGACTTCATAGCTCGTGCAGATTATGGACAATGGTTAACAGCACGGAACTAATTAATATTCCACGACATTCTAGGTCTTCGTGCTGGCTGTCAGTTATTTACCTGTCTTAAAAAAAGGAAGTGTACCGTCAGTTTGGAGAGAGTTTTAGCAGAACTATATTTTTTAAACAACCTGTTACGTCTAACAGCAATTCGGTCACACGTTGTTAATGACGGCTGCAATGTGCAAGTCATATACAAATGATTTAGTAGTTTGTGGTAAAAAATATTATAATTGCTTTTCTATCTACAAACGATCGCAGTGTGTGCCTGGTTTCTTCTACAATACGTGTACAGGTCAAAAGGTGTTCGGCATTTATAGGTGACGTTCCCATCATACTAAAAATCCTAACACAGGCGATTAAATTAATCACTCCTCAAGAATATCTAGACAACAGAGAAAGTTCTTAATATATCTGAACAAAAATCCCAAATTATGGCGAATAAATTTGTTATTTTAATTTAAATATGTCTCACAGAAAATTAAGAAGTTTACATTTTTGGAAGAAAGAATTTTACCCAGAAGTGTAGAATTAATGTTCCGTAAAAGAAAGGGTATACGAGGCGGAAAAAGTATGAGAGGTGATTAGCGCCACTAGTTCTATTAATAATCTAAAATTAAAATACCCATGTGGTTAAGTGAAATAATAGTGGAGCGAAATAGAGTTCTGAACTGAAAATTAGAAAAGAAAAGTATATCTAAGAGACTTCTCAACTACTTAAACTAACTTAAAGTAAATTATGCTAAGCAGAACACAAACACGCATATCTGAAGGAGGACTCAAACCTCCGACGGCGAACAACCGCGCGCTGCGCAACATGATGCCTTAGAACGTTCGGCCACTCCACCGCAGTGGTATTGCAAAGGAGGATTACAATGAATATCGAACACCCGCGAACAACAACATAATTAGATATTGAGCTGCATAAGTAGGCTGTCTCTACCGGAAGACTTGTCTCTTATAGTGGTAAGAATTATAGTGCATACTCAAACCACCCTCGTGGATCAGCCCATCTATTACAAATACTTTGTCAACTATTCGCATTACTTCACGGATTACCTGTCCCATACAGATAGAAAAATGTGGTGGAGAACTTTAATTTGTCTAATGTATACACGGTGTTTCCGTAATATCGTGCAAAAATTTAACAGGACATAAAGGATGCTCCAGTAAACAATTTGACGTAGGCAATCTGGGGGTAGGAGAAGGTGGATTAAGGAGGTAATAAGGAAACAATCACATTATTGTCTACTGTTTTATTTACGTTAGTTGCAGGTAACTGCAAATGCCATCATTGACACAACCAACGTACCATTCGCACGGTATCTAATGCTGAGTTTACACTAGCAAGTTAGCGCAACAATTTACTTGAGGGTAGAAACTTGACGAACTACTTGCGAGTGTATATACGGCACCACGTCGTCTTGCAGCCGTTGCAATTTATTGAACAAGTTACTTGATGCAAGTATCCGACTTTCAGTGTGAACTGTGTGCAAGAAGTTTCTGCATATTACTTGCTGCTTTTAGATTCATTTCTATTTTCTACAAGTTGAAATCACAAGTTTTTGTAAGTATGTCGTCTGCATCAACACATACTTAACATTTTATTGAATGCTATGATTAATTTCATACAACCATCCCACAAATTATATGTTAAGAAATAACAGAAATGAAGAATGAAGAAAGCAAGACACCAAACATTGAATGGAAGCTGTGGAGCACTCCCCTAAAATATGAAATATGTACAGTGATTTGTAATACAGAATAAAGAAAACAAATGTACATGTTAAGCAAATTTAATTTATTGCAATATATCTCACAACAAACTTAACGAAATTTCTTCTAAATTTGATATCGATATGAAGGACTT
The DNA here is from genome assembly GCA_026315105.1 of Locusta migratoria. Lineage (NCBI taxonomy): Eukaryota > Metazoa > Arthropoda > Insecta > Orthoptera > Acrididae > Locusta > Locusta migratoria. Next base: position 176,337,023 of record CM048744.1, on the reverse strand, counting down.
TTTAGGAAGTGGCATAATTTAAAGATGCAATTTTCGCACAAACTGAAAGAACAAAGATAATAAAAAGGGACTCTTCAGAATGCAGGGTAACAAGCGTTCCTTGACTGAAATAACTATGTTATATGTGTCAATGTTTTGATATGACACGTTCAGTTTATGTTAATAAACAACCCATATAATTTATGGGCATTCTAGAATAGTTTTCAAAGCTAAAGTAGTCGAAACCCAGTTCTAGCACAAAATTATTGTAGGTTCCGTATTGTGCCCTTCTAAGAACTCTCTCAAACCGAAATATTTCTCTTTTTCGTATTCCTCATAATAGTTAAGAGAGCTACAGCATAAATGAGCCACCTACTCGTTATTTTAGTTGCTTTCACTAAAAGTACATGTGAATGGTGTCTGCAAGTTATTGATGCAAGTTATTTGTCAACGTACTTACGGAAGTTTCTTGCTTACTTCTTGCAAGTGTTATATAAACACAGCAGCAATTGAATCGCAATAACTTGCATCAATAACTTCTGCAATCGTCTTGCTAGTGCAACCCCAACTTTATAAAATAAGCGGAAACTGCCGGCCATCAACCTCAGAGCAACAACAACATCGACGATGAAGAGTCTGACACACCCTCACAAATATCTCTGCTATGTTTCGAATCACATCGTAAACTGCTACATTTGTGTCAACTAATTCCGTCTCAGGGTCAACTGGAGTCTCATACACCAATGATTTTCGATACATGATAGGAAATCATGAAGGAGATTCAAGTCAGGTGACGTCACAGACCATGAAATAGGACAAGTTGCATGTCAGTGACTTTTGGATCTGCGCCGCTCCATAGTAACGTACTGTGCTTCTCTGAACAGAACTGGGTAATGAAAGGATTAGTGGTTGAGTCATAGCACGTTCTGTCATGGAAAACTAAAATAAATAAATCTGCATCGTCACTTATTGGTGATAAAACTGATTCTCCTCGTACGTATAAATATACAGCACAGCACGTATATTCTTGAACGCATGTTAGTTGTAAATAATCTGGAAAAGAGCAATGCGAGACAAAGCGGTAGACAGGTTTCCTTCCATATCTCCTTAGGCTGTGTTCCGGACCCCAAATTGCTCAGTGGGGCATTCTCTGTGGGGCATTTTTCACGCTCTTATGAAAACTTAATATAGAAGCCGAATTACAACAGAAAACAAAACATTTTACAATAATAATAGGGAAGAGGAAATTGGAGGTACATGGAGACATTTAACCAATCTGATTTTTAATACATTTTGGAGAATAAAACAGTAACAAAAAATGTTCAAATGTTTGTAAATCTATGGCACTGTACTACTGTGGGTATCATTCCCTAGGCTTACACACTATTTAAACTAACTTAAACATACCTAAGGAGGACTCGAACATCCGATGGAGAGAAAACTCGCGCTCCGCAGCAATTCGCCTAAGAACGCTCGGCCATTCCACCACGGCGAACAGTAACTATATCTAATAATTAATAGATTTATAAAGACAGATTTGGACAGAAAGCACAAAGTGTACAAAAACAGAAGAAGAAACATTGGGAGACAATACCTGTAGAAGAAATATTCATTATTTTGCTGACATGTTTGTATGTTGAACCACACACACACACACACACACACACACAGACAGACACACACACAATTTTCAAAGAGAATTAAATAATACTAGGCTAAATCATATCAATACTAAATACAAAGAAGTCGATGTAAAACAGTCCTGTACGTAAGTGCATTATTGATGCAGATGGTAAACTTTAAAGGACGATCTATGAAAAAAATAAATAAATAAATTTAAAACGCAGAAAGAGTGAAATATCGCAACACGCAGTAGCAATTTCCTTCCAACTGGTAAATAAGAACTTAAAAATATATATTGCATGTATACATTAAAAAAATTTCTATTGTTTAATTAGAAGGGGAAAATGCTCACTGATGATGCTGCAGCTGCAGTGAAATATGTATGGGGAAAAAAGAAAAATCAGTGTTTTGCCTAAGGGAGGCTCTTACAGTTAAAAAGGAATATTTCTTAAGCAAACACGGACCCCAATAATTACCAAGAATGTCACAGACGATGAAGTTTCGCGAGAAATTAAAACTAAGTGCAGTGTCAGGATTTGTCACGGATGGTAGTGCTTTCATGGACAGTGAGCACGCCTCCGATTCCATGCGGCATAGTTTCTATAAGTAGTAAATTAACCCGCTGATATATATATATAAGGATAGGTGCAGGCTTCTGGAGTAACGCGTTACTTGTAACGTCCTTACTTTTCAAAGGTAACGGACGGTAACGGCGTTATTATTTGCATAAAGTAACTTTAACTAAGTCACTTTTATCGGTTAACGATTTAACGGAAGTAGCCTATCGCTACTTTTATATCGCAAGTAGCATGCCCTTTTTTTTTTTTTTTTTTTTTTTTTTTTTTTTTTTTTTTTTTTTTTTTTTTTTTTTTTCCCTTGCAAGAATTTCAAGACTTCTGAATACCAGCAACGTACGTTGGAAATGTGCGAGTTATACATTTTAGTACAGTTATTATTTTATAATTGCGTACTCAGAAATAAGGAAATTGATGCGTCACACGTAAATGGCGCACAGTCTTCGTATATTTTCCACATCTTTTGACGTGGAGAAGGAAGAAGACAAACGCATGCTTTGAAAAAATGATTCATTTCGCTGCAAATTGTGTGACGGTGGAAAACAATTTAAAGCAGTTGAAACTCCATCGCCATCTTCGGCATTCATGGATAGGTTAGTTTTTTGCTCGCTGTTGGCGTTAAGACGCGTTTACAATGACTTTTAAATACGTTCTATAACGTTCTTTGCTGCTAGTTCTGAAGTACGGTGCCAATTTTCACAATATGCTGGCAAACCAAAATCTGCGTTCCGTGGCTGTGTCAGTGAAGAAACAATGTTTGTGGCTTGCTAGCGTTTAATGCTCCTTTGCAGCGCTTTTGCTATGTATCTTTAGTTACATGTTGTCTTTCTGCGTCTTCCTTCACGAAATGAAGTAGACAAGAAGCAACATTTACGAACTCGTCGCCTAATAAGAGGCAAAGGAGTGCCTGTGGAATGTTCGACGTCGTAAAAGTTTTAAAAAGAAGCATGCCTCCCTACGGAAAATTGCTACATTGTTTGGCACCAGATGTAAGTGAAGCAGATAAAACAATTATTAAATCCCTCATTTCTCAACACCGCAGCGATGACAGGATTCGTTATTTTATTTTGTATAATGAATCGTCATCAAGTTACATTGGTTGGCGACCTATGAAATAGCAATGGCAATATTTTGTCTTTACACCGCTTTTTTATGAAGCAGACGTGAATTTATGTAGGAGGTAGCAGTGTGTACTAAATGTGGATGTAGAATGTGTATGATCAGCAAATGTTCAAATGTTTGTTAAGCTTAAGGAACGTAACTACGGGGTCATCATTCCCTAAACTTACAAACTACTTATCAACTAGCTAATACTAAGGACGGCACAAACATCCATGCCCGAGGGGGGAATCGAACCCCGACCATAGTGGCCGTGCAGACCGTGACTGAAGCGCCACAGTCCCCTCGGCCACCGCAGCCGGCTGTATGATCAGCAGCAGAGTTCTTGACACATTCATTTTTAATGTGACTTCGAGGCTAAAGAAGTTTCTCTTATTGATTTACGCGAAAAATAAATATACGATCAATTAAATATATATTTCTGTGCTATTAATATAATTGTATTGTCTTCATATAAGTCTTCATCCTAAGCTTCACAAACTACGCGGAGAGTAATGAGATATAATTGACTTTGAAATGTGGAATAAATATGCAAGGATTTCATAGGCACTTTCTGTTGCCGAGTAACGAAGAATAAAAGCAAGTCTTCTCTTCGCAGAAATGTTTTTTTCTGAAATGTGTGCCTTTCTTTGAAACAATCGTCCCTGTAATATTCATTATAATTTCCAAATCTGACGGCGAAAGCCAGAAACGTCTTCGAAATTCAGGTCGCAAAGCGTGTCATTCAAATTCAAATGTTTGTAAACCTATTGGACCAAACTACTATGGCCATCAGTACCTAGACTAACAAACTGCATACACTAACTTAAACTAAAGATAACAGCCAGAACTATGCCCGAGGGAGGACAGTAACCTCCGGCGGGAGCGACCGCTCAGTCCGTAGCAAGATGCCTTAGACCACGCGACCACTCTAGCGCGGCACCGAGTCATTCCCGTCAGATCTGCTATATAATATATTTTGTCCTCCTCCTACGTCTTCTTCGCCTACTTATCTCGTCGAGTGGCCCACTATTAATGCAGGGCCTCATATCACTAATTCTCCTCTTCACCTGTCATAGCGCTGCTCTCGATGCGAATACATAGTTTGAAATGTTTGCTCATTGCTGCCGTTTCACTATAACAGACGCTGTGAAAATATGGCAGACTACAAAGTCAGCAATTTTCAAGGTGACGCGAACAACGAACAACATGAAACGGAACTTTCATGAGATGGAACGTTTGAAAATTTTTGTTGTTGAGAATGAACGAACAGTGTAACTGAAATGCACTGAGATGGAAGATCCTATGGATAATTTACTTAATCATGCAGTTATGTATGTATTAATGATTTAATTATTGATTGACATTAAGGCTTGTTTACGGGACTGTACTGCAGAACTTTGTCTCTGGTGAAAAGTGGTAAACTATAACCCGGTAGTAGGGCTGTGGAACTGTGATAATTCAGCAATTGTGTACTTGTGTAATGACAAACTGTGTTTTATAACAAATACTGTAATTAATCGCGGATTAATTTGGAACTGCAATGCTCGATGGACTTCACTAATTTACGAATGATAATTTAGAACTTTTACTCTCGGGTGTGTCTGATATTGTGCCTCTCATGAACAATAGTTGGAGAAATATTCAGTTATTTACCGATGAATAAAGTAGGACCACCTCCGCATTTCATGTCCAAAATGAGTAAAAAACTTCATTGATAAAGAATTACTTCGTAAGTGAACCACTTCTTTATCTTAGAATCCATTTTGTTCGTTATACAGAGGTTTAATTTATGTTTGTTAAAATACGAGGCGCGTCCAGAAAGTAAGTTCCGTTTGGTTTTATAAAACGAACGGGTAAAGATACAGAAAAAATATTGATTGTACAAAAATCTACAACTGTTAAACTACTTTCCTACATAGCTTCCGAAATTTTGTAGGCAATTGTCACAGCATGGCACAAGGTTTTGTGTGCCTTTTTCATAGAATGTTGCCGCCTGTGTATTCCACCATGTGGTAACATGTTCTTTCAGCTCGTCATCATCGTTGAAGAGTTGTGCACCAAGGACAGAGTTTAGGTGTAAGAAGAGGCTTACTGTCAAAAGATTTTTATTTCTTTTTTTTCTTTTTTTTTTTTTCACGATAATACCTGACCTCACACACCGAATGTGACCAAATAATTCTTACGGAAATTTCAATGGGACCTGTTTGATCATCCTCCATACAGCTCGGACCTCTCTCCTAGCGTCTTTCATCTCTTCTTACACCTAAAATCTGTCCTTGGTGGTGAACACTTCAACGATGATAAAGTGCTGTTACCACATGGTTGAATAAACAGGCACCAACCTTCTGTGAAGGATGCATGCAAAAACGTGTGGCACACTATGACAAGGGTCTACAAAATTTCGGCAATTATGTGGAAAAGTAGTTTAAGAGTTGTAGAATTTTGTGCAATAAAAATTTTTTTCTGTATCTGTGTACAATTTCATTTTATTACCAAACGGAACTTACTTTCTGGACGCGCCTCGTATATTTTCGATTCATCATATGCAGATTGATAGACTGGCTAAACTACAGATTAATTATTGATCTTGTTTTAACAGATTGGATAGCTGTTTATGGCATAGAAGCTGACATACATAACTCACCCCTATGAACAGAGACAACGAGCCGTAAACCTTTTAATAACCTAAGTTGTGTATTGCCCAACTCTTACTGGTGAATAGCAATAGGAAGGTCGCAAGTTTTCATAACTTTTTCTCATTTTTTATGTTAAATGCCAGCTTAAAAAGTCACCTTTGATTGCACTTCAGTGGACTGTACCCAACTTCGGGACATATTTAGCAAAAAGGCTTTGTTTAGGACACGACCTTCCAACACTACGGTAAACTGACGAGTGTTGTTTACTGCATAATGCGATTGCTAGTTCGCTTTGACCAGTACAAGGTACGACAACAATTTTTCAGCAGCTGTCTGTGAGATTGTGCAGTGCGGTTTCTTCGTTGTACGTGAGACCATGTTTCCGGCTTCTTCGATTTAGGCGGCAGTGTGGCAACTTGCGGCTGCCGGCACGTGCTGCGCTCTGGCGGTGGCGCTGGTACTACAGAGCCGAGCGGTGGCCTTGGCTGGTACCACACACAACGCCGGTATCTAATCCTTCCCTCCCGTACTGTTACCAAAATACGCATTTTGCTGAATGCTTTCCTTAGAAACAAGTAGATCAATCAAGCGGAGGTTGATAGCGCGTCATTAACGAACTTGACAAACAGAAAAAAGGAATTGTGGCAATAAATTTCATGTAACTACCTTCATCGGAAACAGACATCTTCTCTCCAAGCTCTTCAGCAATTCTCTGAAACAAATTAACTCTACTTTTTGCGACACTCACTTTCTTAATTCCGAGATTCATCGCGTGCCGAAACACAAGGCAGTTAAAAGGGCTGTTTGAGACAGTTGTATCGAAATTACTGTGATTATATATTCGGGAAAGTGATGATGTTTCTTATGACTATATGTTACTATCAGCTAAAGCGAATATAATAATTTTACCTTTGTCTTAATATTTGCAATGAACTACATATATCCCGTGCAGTGGCCCCCCTCCCCCCCGGCAGGTAACACCTCATACAAAGCATTTTTATTTGAACGTCAACGTTTTTCCAAACCATTTTCAGAGTTTTCGTCTTCTGAAATATGCATATCGGATAATGATGTCCCTGTATGGTGAATACTGTGTTCACTATCGCAATCACTTATATCGGATCGTCTTATTTTTCGTACAGTATTACCAAAATAGTTTAGAACACTTCTGCTGTCATAACATGTCTGTCGATACAAATAGATTTATAACCCATTGTTAGTTGTTACATCACACACCAACAGGATGAAAAATGTCACAATTTACACTAACACGATTCCGTGAAGACAATTGACTTCTAGGAGAATACATGACACATTTTGAGCAAGAACGGCGCCATTCCAGAGATAAATTAGATAATGTTCATACTGGTGTCGGAAATGTCCCCAAGATAGTAACTGAGGATTATGCATTTCGTATAGTAAGAGGCAAATGTATGCTCTCACATGCTATGCCGGCACATATACTTCTGTGTTTGTATGCGAATGTGACACTATTTTCTAATATCTGTTCAGGCAGGGACCTGAGAGTATAATTTAAATTGTCAACATAGGAATGATTTAGGAATCATATTTACTGTCTTGTGAAATGTTTGTTAAACTTATGGGACTTAACTACGGGGTCATCAGTCCCTAAACTTACAAACTACGTATCTACTACCTTATACTAAGGACGGCACAAATATCCATGACCGAGGGGGGATTCGAACCCCCGACCGTAGTGGCCGTGCAGACCGTGACTGGAGCGCCTCAGTCCCCTCGGCCACCGCGGCCGGCTTTACTGTCTTGCTTGTTATATATATATATATATATATATATATATATATATATATATATATATATATATATATATGGTACCATTCTAAAGGATGTACTTTACAGGGATAATTAATTTATTGAACGTACAAGATTACATACAATGATCTGAAAACCATAGAGTAGGATTGCAGGAACAGCATTAAATAACTTTCCCTATTATATCGCAAATTCCGATGTCATTGTTGGATTGGAATAGAAGAGTAAGGCTGAAATTTCCCAACCGAACATTCGTGACGAGAATATTTTTAAATTTCACTGTTTTTGTTTTGTTGAGATCAGCTGACTACAGCTAATATGCTCTACTCGAACTCTGCCTTCTGATTTACTAACCATAACACGTGCACATCACACAGCCTAACTTCGATTTCACACTTCGATAAGCTCTCGCGTGGTATTTGTCAAATTTTGTATTTATGCTTCAGCGTCAGATGCAATACGGCATCAAAGGTTTCCACAAAATGAGTCAAGAAAAAATAATACCAAATTTGCAGTGTGGTATGCCGAGCGTATTTTCGGGTACGCTTGAGCGACCGAGCATACCCGCAGTCGGCGCCTATGATTTTTTTTTTTTTTTTTTTTTTTTTTTTTTTTTTTACACGAAAACCGTTTGTACAAAGAAACAAATATGAAAACTATTTACTGTTTATATGTCACTCGCAGGGTTCGAAAACATATATAGATGAAGTTGTGGAGAAGGCGAACCAACACTCAGAAGATGGAACAAAACTACTGAAAAGACCACATACACTATGCTTATTCGTACTGTTTAAAGTGTACTGCTGCGCCGTGTGGAATCCTTATCAAGTAGGATCGATGGATGATGTCGAAACAGTGCAAACAAAGACAGCTCGTTTTGTACTATCGCGGTGCAAGGGTGAGAGGGTCACGGAAATTATACATGTGTTGGGGTGGGAATCATTACAGCAACGGGCGTGACCAGCACTAAATTATAGAGGGGGGGAGGGCATTTAAATGGACAGGATATAGATCCCCTTGAAATTTTCTTGCCATTCCATTATTGTGGTGTGGTGCAGAAACCGTATGAAGTCGAAATTCTTGAAAAAGAAAATACTGTTTCGGTTACAATAAAAACAGTTTTTTTATTCAAGGATTACCCCTTGAAAGAAGTTGAAACGTTAATACCTAACACCACTACTTGGAGAATTCTGAATGCATTAGACCAGTGTTTTTCAACATTATTTTGCGACAGCTTTCTTTTAAATTGTTGGACGAAGTTTTTAAATTTATTTTTCGGAAATATTTTCGAAAGAAAATTATATCTTTCTTAACGACTGTTTCCCATTTCAGGCAAGACTCAGATGCGTATTTTTAGAATTTCCTATTGTATCAGATTCTTTTACCTCCCGATTGATTCCTGAAAACAGTTTTCAGACTTGCCCTTATTCATCATTAACACATTGATTATAAAACAATCTGTGATTTATTCAAGGAACTCCGTAATTTTAACATTAAATATATTTGAGTTAGACATACGTTTTTGTATTACTGAACCTCTGATTATTTTATGGTGCAAGTACTTCCTCCTGTGATGGCGACCCACAGTTCGAAAAAACACTGCATTACACCATATATGACAAAATACCTAAACCGAGACAGTTTAAGCCTGGATTTAAACGTGTTTTGTAGTCACCAAATACAAAAATGTTGTATAAGATTACAATTCGAATTTATCGACAGTGTGTTTATGGAGTGTCGGATTTACCACTACCCTGAACAGGCTGGAGCCTAGGACGGTAGATTTTAGGGGCGGAAAATTTAGGCTCAAAATTTTTAAACTGTAACTAAGCGTAATAAAGATATTTAATGTACCAAGGTTACCTTACCCCCATACGACTGTGCTTTTATTAGCTCAGAAATACACACAAAAACTATTTTTTGTGCCATCTTCACAAAATAGGGAGACTGTAAAAATAATCCACGATGTGACACTTCGATCCCCTAGTTCACTGTGATACAAATTACAGAAAGAAGGTGGTATAACTACGACGATAGCACACAAAACATAAAACTGCAATGTCATTGACAAAAAATTATAATTTGTATGATCATGAAACAGGTATCGAATTGTCGCGATCGGCCGGAGACGGCTAAATTTGAATAGCCTGCTGGCGGCAAATATGAAAAATAATAAATTAACTTTTATTACAAAGAGACAATAATGTGTTCAATTTCTTGAAATACTGTTCGTAGAAATTCTTCTTCGGAAATGCACAGACCATGTCACGTATTGAACGCTAGCTCCCCCAAAGTTAGTGTCTTTTCTCGGGCATGTGTGTGTGTGTATATGCATGTATATATATATATATATATATATATATATATATATATATATATATATATATATATGTGTGTGTGTGTGTGTGTGTGTGTGTGTGTGTGTGTGTATGTATGTTGTTCTTGGAGTAAGTCTGATGAAATTAGTTTAAGTATTTTGTTAGTCTAGGGACCGAACATCTGAGCAGTTTGGTCTTGACTATAGCAAGTGATATTTGCATGGCGTTCGATTGTTTCCCGTCTGCCTGCTGGCCACCCGTTCTACAAACCATACAGCAATACCAATCAGAATCGTGCATAACTACTCCGCTTCTTCATAACCGGTGGTCGTAGGAAGAAAATTCATTGAAATATGGAATATTGTCTTTTTAATTAATAAAAAGGTTTGCTTTAGAAACGCATTAGTAGATCACCGAAACTATTAATTCATACTAAATGAGAGTTTTAGTCTGCGTAATAGCTTAAGCTAGGTTGCATTCTACTAGTAATGACATTTTTGGTCAACCAAAACTCGAAAAATTGAAATTAGTTTTCAGACTGTATGGGGGAAGGGAGTGGGGGAGGATTACGTTCTACGGCGGTATGGTAGGTGATTACAACAACGACGTTTTTCGTTGAGCCGAGATCTACTTACGAAATTTCGATCACCGACTGTCTCCTTAGAATGCGAAAATATGTAGTTGACCACATACATAGGGAGAAATGATCATCATAACAAAATAGGAGAAATCAGAGCTCGAACGAAAACTTGCAAGGTGTTCCTTTCCTCTTGTGCACTATTCGAGAATGACATACCGCGTTGGAATGGCCATGTGCTCTGAGAAGCATTGCTGCTGTTTCCCGTCGGAGGTCCTCGTTCTCCTTCGAGCGCAAGCGCGCCCGTGTGTGTGTGATTCGTCTAAGTACGTTAGTGTGTAAGTTTAGGGAGCGATGACCACTGCAATTTGGTCTCATAGCTTTACAAACATTTGAACAAATGAGAATGCCATTGAACACAAATCGTATGTGAGTGGTTAGATGAACTGTTCGACAGGACCATTACTGTGATTTGCGGATTAACCATGTAGATGTAGCTGACAACAAAGTAATAATTGTTCGCATGCGATCTTCTCTATTTCCTTCATCAATCGTATCTGGTAAAGACTGAATGGCCGGCCGCGGTGGCCGAGGAGACTGAGGCGCTCCAGTCACGGTCTGCACGGCCACTACAGTCGGAGGTTCGAATCCCCCCTCGGGCATGGATATTTGTGCCGTATATATATATATATAGTATAAGGTAGTTGATAAGTAGTTTGTAAGTTTATGGACTGATGACCCCGTAGTTAAGTCCCATAAGCTTAACAAACATTTGAATTTGAAAGACTGAATGAAAACCTTCGCTGCGTAGTAGAATGAGAGGAACAGAAGCTGCAAGACGTTCGCGAACCCAATAGTGATCCAGTAGTGTAAAATAAATTCTTTTATTTACGCCAATGATCGCAACATTTGGTCCTTAGACTGCTAGTTTCAGTCAGTGACGTTATTTTCACAAGTCCTACTGCAGTGGAGCTATTAGCCAACGGGGCATTTCGAAGTACGTATTGGATAAATTATATCTGGGGCTGCAGCGTTAGTCACACTACTGTTCGACAGGTTTATGTAATGTTCGATTGCTGTAATTCTCACAGAAGTGTCGACCATGATGTTTACTATTAGAATGCAATAACATGTTCTCAGTGCCACGCCACCTTTGTTTATAAATACTTTCAGAAACAGTGTGTAATATGCTGAAGGAGAGGGTTCTTCCCTGTCTACTGAATATTTTACGAGAGCGCTTGACAGGCGCTCAACTGCAGTGCGCGGTAACTGCTTCAAGAAACAAACGTCCTCGAAGCATAGTTCCTGGAGTAACTACCGTAGTTAAATAAACTATAGCACACTTGTTTCATAAATAATTTTGCATGAGTTACGTTTCGGGCTATAATGCTATTTTCTAGTAATCCGAAACCTAGGTCGTGGAAAATAAGATAAAGTTTTGTGTAACAAGACGTGTAGTTTAGTTTACTTAACTGAAAATGTTTCACCAAGAACCGATAGTAGAATCAATCAATATGTTTAAAAATGCAAGCCAATTTGTTTAGTACTCTTCTTTCCTTAACGTCTCTCTGGATTACGTTAAGATCGTTTGGCCAAAATAAAGGGAAATTACTTTATGAATGATTTATTGAAGTTACGCAACTTATATCACGACTGAACGGGAGAGCGTGAAGGATCCTCCGTCATTTACTGAATACTGTAATGCAAGGAGCAAGCATACCTTGCATAGACGTATGTATAGGTGCTGATACAAGTAAACTTCATAAGACATGGTGCATTCTTCATTAGGAGAGACAAACTTCCGGTGATGATGTAGCAAAATGTAGCAACGAGGGGGAGGATAGGTGATGTGCCCCATTCCGCTCAGACAGGGAAAACATTGTACCTCTCGAAATGCCCATTTGTACACCTTTAGTAGCCATTTTAGGAGACATTTGAAGAAGGAGTTAAAATTCAGGAAGAAGCATTAATAACTCTACTGCTTGGTGATAACACTATAAATCTGTCAGATTCAGCAATGGACCTGGAACACCAATTAAACGAGATGGGCTGTGTTTTGAAAGAAAGGTGTAAGATGAACATTAAGAAGAAAACGAGGATAATGGAATGGAGTCTAAGAATATCATGCAAGGTTGAAGGATTTAGATTAAGTAACGAGACAATAAAAATAGTAATAAGTTTTGTTATTTGGGTAGCAAAACGGCGAGAAGACACAAAATACAGACTGTATATGGGAAGAAAATCATTTTTGAAGAAGACAAATTTGTTGACATAGAACAGTAATCGAAGTGTTAGTAAGTATTTTCTGGAGGCATTTGTCTGGAGCGTAGCCTTGTATGGAACATGGCCGATAAGAGAATCAGATAGAAAAAGATAACAGCTATCCATCTTTGATGCTACAGGAGAATGCTGATAATTCGATGGGTAGGTCACGTAAGTATTGAGGAGAAAAAGAAACATTTTGCATACACTGACTAAAAGAAGAGATCTATTGGTAGGACACATCCTTAGAAATCGAGGAAATGGAGGAAAGTGTGTGGGGTAAAAACCGAAGAGGGAGTCCGAGATATGAAATCGTAAAAAAAGTGGTACCATGGAGCGCTGTATCGAAACAATCTTCGGACTGAAGGCCACAACAACAACAGGGGCTTCCTGAAATAATTAGCAGCGAAGAAATCCTGAAAACATTCGGAGGCTCTTTAGGAATAACCGAATTTCGGTTTCGTGAGTACTACTTGTGGTCAATTTCTGTGGGCTGCGTATTAACCCTCCTAGTACTAGGTGGGAGTCATTAGCACAAAGCATCATAATACCCCGTTCCTTTTTAATCAGGTTATTTCAGTAAAAAGTTCATATCATGATAGCAACACCAAGTTTTATATCAAACTGCAACAGTTTTCAGTACTTTTCCTGAATACTCAAATAGGAAAATATTATTTATCACTGGTATTTCAGTTTCCAAGGACGAATACACAGGAATCACATTTAGCCGAGGCAGGAGGAACCGTATCTAATCCGGATTATCGAAAATCCGGATAAATCGAAAACATTACGCTAAACAGAAAAATAGCCCAGAATTGTAACTCATTTTTACACCCCTTGTAACCCATTGTCGAGTATTCTACTTCGGAAGCCAGCGTCTTATTGGGTAGCATTCGATATAAAAATCCCAGATTCGTCGGCATTATAAATCTAGTGTGGGTTTAAGTTTTCGGAGGAAATAATTTCTCAGAGTTCTTTACTGAATTTCTGCAGCCATTGTATCCCCTGAAAAGTTTCACCCGTCACTGACAACCAACCTGGGCTGGCAGTGAAGTTAGGATCACCACCAGGTAGCTTATAGCGCCGTTTGCTGCAAAACTGGACAGGATAATGGAAGTTCATGCTTCTTTTCCTCACTGACCACATGAATAATGTTTCATGTTTCATTTCGCGCTTTCATTGTTGTATCGAGATTCTGAAAACCGTCTTTAGTCATCATTTTAAAGCAAACGTCTTCAGTCTCTCTTCGGTTCTTCTTCTAGTCTCATGAAATTGATGTCCTACATCATATTCTACGGCTATGTTTTTCAGCAGTTCTCCTTTGTCTATACTGTTTTCAACTATTTGTCCATCGGCACAACCTCTTTCTTCCGCATCGCAGCCATTTCTCTGGAACCGGCGATTTCTTTGTTGCCTGCAGTTTTGACACAACAACGGTACTTACAAAAACAACGATCCAGATAAACTGTAAATCCTAATAGTTCGGGACCGGATAAACGAGGTTCTCGTGGACAATGTTATTAGGCTCTATCTCAGTTGAAGGTACAGTATCATAAAAAAAACAATGTTCCAAAGTCAAATACAATATGCAGGTTCTAAAAGAGAATATAGTTCATGAACGCACAAAACGGATACTCGAAAATACAAATACTAAGAGCCATCAAAACAATCACACTCACTAAGTGAGCTCAATAGTAACAGATAACAAAAGAAGCATAATACAAATACCACGACGCAGTGGAATAGCCGAGCACTATAAGGTGCCTTGCTGCGGAGCGCGCGATTGGTCTCCGTCGGACGTTCGAATTCTCCCTCGGGCATGGATATATGTGATCTTGTCTTTGGGTTACTTCAAGTAGTTTGTAAGCCAAGGGAGTGATAACCAAAGTATTTAAGTCCCATAGATTTACAAACATTGGATTTGAACAAATACCATTTTCATTAAACCCTGCTTCGAGCACAAAGGGTGTAAATAAATTTATTGTTCTCCCCACACAAGGAACGTCGACTTATATGCAACGAAGAAAGACGTCGAATCAGTGACGAATATAGCAAATATTTTCGGTTGGGGGGGGGGGGTGAAGATTAATATGTTGTTGTTATTGTGGTCTTCAGTCCGGAGTCTGGTTTGATGCAGCTCTCCACCCTACTCTATCCTGAGCAAGCCTCTTCTACCGACATCCATCTGAATCTGTTTACTATATTCGTCTCTTGGTCTTCCCCTGCAATTTTCCCTCCTATGCTAAATTTACGGTTCCTTGATGACTATGAATGTGTCCTACCAATCAAGCCCTTCTTTTAGTCAAGGTATGCCAAAAATTCCCTTTCTCGCCAATTCTCTTCAGTACCTCTGCATTAGTTAAGCGTTCTACCCACTTATTCTTCAGCATTCTTCTGTAGCACCTCATTTCAAAAGCCTCTATCCTCTTCCTGTCAAAAGTATGTATCGTCCAAGTTTCACTCCCGTACCACGCAACACTCCACACAAATGCCTTCAGAAAGGACTTCCTTACACTTAAGTTAATATTCGATGTTAGCAAATTTTTCTTTTTCAAAAACGCTTTCTTTCCTATTGCCGTTTTGCATTTTATAACCCCTGTTCCGCGACCATTATATGTTGTTTTACTGGCCATTTAACAACACGCATCTACTACCATTATTGTTTCTTTATCTACTCTAATTCCTTCAGCATCGCCTGATTTTCTAAGACTGGATTCCATTACCCTTGCATTGCTCTTGTTAATGTCCATCTTATACGCTCCTTTCGAAACACTGTACATTCCGTTCAATTGCTCTTCCAGGTACTTTGGTGTCTATGAATCACAATATCAGCAAAACGCATTGTTTTTATTTCTTCACCCTGAAGTTTAATTCCTTCTCCAAGTTTACAATTGCTTTCCTTCACAGGTTGGTCAATGTACAAATTGAAACTTCCTGGCAGATTAAAATTGTGTGCCGGAACCGGGACTCGAACCTGGGACCTTTGCCTTTCGCGGGCAAGCGCACTACCGACTGTGCTATCCCGACACGACTCACGATGCCGCCTCACAACTTTACTTCCACCAGTACCTCGCCTCCCACTTTCCAAACTTCACAGAAGTTCTCTTGCAAACACGCAAGACTAGCACTCCTGGAAGAAAGGATATGGTGGAGACATGGCTTAGCCACAGCCTAAGGGATGTTTCCACAATGAAACTTTCACTCTGCAGCGGAGTGTGCGCTGATATGAAACTTCCTGGCAGATTAAAATTGTGTGCCGGAACCGGGACTCGAACCTGGGACCTTTGCCTTTCGCGGGCAAGCGCACTAGCGACTGTGCTATCCCGACACGACTCACGATGCCGCCTCACAACTTTACTTCCGCCAGTACCTCGCCTCCCACTTTCCAAACTTCACAGAAGTTCTCTTGCAAACACGCAAGACTAGCACTCCTGGAAGAAAGGATATGGTGGAGACATGGCTTAGCCACAGCCTAAGGGATGTTTCCAGAATGAAACTTTCACTCTGCAGCGGAGTGTGCGCTGATATGAAACTTCCTGGCAGATTAAAATTGTGTGCCGGAACCGGGACTCGAACCTGGGACCTTTGCCTTTCGCGGGCAAGCGCACTACCGACTGTGCTATCCCGACACGACTCACGATGCCGCCTCACAACTTTACTTCCGCCAGTACCTCGCCTCCCACTTTCCAAACTTCACAGAAGTTCTGCGTTGGTTGACACCCTCCTCCTACATCATCGCGAGGGTGCCTGCACTTGCCTTGGAGTAAGAAATAAATAAGTAACTGATACAGTCCTGTTCCTCAAATTTGCGGGCGTGAATTTGTCAGGATAGGTGGTCGTTCCCCAGAGGCCGTCGTTGACTGTGACTACGTCGTTAGTTGTTTATTCATGTGTTATACCGCACTTTTAGTTTGGTTCAATTGAATTATTCTTTTCTCTTTGCTCTGGGTAGCAAGTACTCTACATACATTGATTAGCGTATCTGGGGAATTTAACTGGGTTGTGCCCCTCTGCTGGCTCGTCTCTGAGCGGGTGGTAGAGGTATAGCTCTGTATTACTTTTTTTTTTTTTTTTTTTTTTTTATCTTCTCGTTGCAGAAAATTTTCCCCCACTAGGCGTTGCCACCTCGAGGTTGTAATTTGGCGTTCTATCCCTTTGTGTTAGCCCCTTCGTGTCAGAGCTGTAGTTCTTGTTGACCTTTGCGCACCTTATTCCTCTCCTTCCTGTGTTGAGTCAGCTCATCTGTTTTACCTGTGTGGATGTATTAAATTACCGAGTAGCCAGCTCCCACCTTTAGTGTGATGTTGATTAGTAAGCTGAGCTGTTTTCATTTAAATTGCAGGGCTCATTTGTAAATTTTGTTGTGTGTTGTCTTATTGGCCTTCTGCCTATTGATATCATTGAGCACAGTTTCCTGTTACAAGCCTTTATAAAAAACTTAGACGTTCCTTGAATTTTGAGCTCGTCTTTAGTGTGTTTTCATAATTGTATTATAAAGGGGCTGTGATCACTTAAATGTTGGATCCCCATTTTAGTGTGATTTTGATAAGTAAGTTCAGCTGTTTTCACTTAAATGGCAGGGGGCAATTGTAAATGATATTGTATTTACTAGGGTTCCTTTCAACTAAGACCTTTTGCTTTCAATTAAATTGTTGGGCTCATAGTGTCCGTTATTGTATTTTTAAAGAGTTCTTTTCCTAAATTTCGAGCCTTATTAACGTACCAAAAATTGTGATTCTTGAGTTTCTCCCGGCATATTTGATAATCAAAATATCCACGGGTGTACTGCCGGTCTATAGTGTCCAACGGGCACAATATTTCGACGATCAAACGTCGCCAACATCAGGTGAACTGACGGACTGAGCTCCTGAAAACGCGCCGGCATGGAGATCCGCACGCTACGGCTGCTCGAAGGGAACTGGGTTCTAGCCCGGTAGCGGGCCATTTAAATACCCTCGCCTCGCGCCGCGGCCGCGCAGTGGAACCGATTGCGCCGGCGTCTGAGAAGACGTCGGTGTGAGGGCTCTGTCCGCCGTGGTCGTCACTTCGTTATGTTTGCTAGATTTACTCTTAATTAACCCAATCGCTGGTTCCCAAGCTTTGCTAAGACTATAGCCACAGTCACGGTTTATGAGGTCGTCACTTGTGCGAATTTCGATGGCCTCTCTAACGACGCAGTCCCAGTATCTCGACGTCTGTACCAGAATCCTAATGTGTTCATACTCCATCGCGTGATTCTCCGACTTGCTCGGTCGCTGAACACTGACACGCGTCTCTTGTGTTTCAAACGTAAACTTCGCTTCGCAGTTTCTCCGGTTGTAATTGACGGATTGTGATGCAACCAAAGCCATTCTTTTTGTGATTTTTCATGCTATTGTTTGCTTAAGAAATAATATGGGGTATCCATTAAAAAGACATAAGTTTGTGTTGAAAATAATATTTGTTTATGTTTTAGACTGTCTCATAATACCTGCTTTCATCAGCCCCTGCCTTACGTTCAGAGCCGTGAAAGTCGTTTTTCAGTATCTCTCGTTGTTACAGGGATATCTGGAGTGAAACAGTTGAGTGGAACACTCTGTATAAATCGGCGTAACTGTCTGACAAGCAGGAAACCCGGGTTCGAAACCATTCGTAGTTAACGTCGCAAATTCCGTGAATATTGTTATTATCTTTCCGCTCACAGCATGTATTTATAGAGTGTCGCCCGAGGTGGTGTGAACTACTTGTGCGCGCGCCACAGGAACATGCTGGCCCCGCACCCCCCTGTGTGAGCGTCGCGCGTGCCAGACGGGGCGCCTGCGCGGCGCGGCGGCAGATTTCACGCGGCAGCTGTAGTGCCGGTGCCGGCTGTGCCACTTGACTGGGGCCCGGTCGCACACAATGCGGCGACCCCCCGCCGTCATGCATTACCGGCCCGCTAAGCCGCTAAATGTTTCTCTAATCCCCGCTCTGGAAATATGGACGGCGAATATTACGCGCCGGCAGGCGACCGGTTGTCCTCTGGTGCGGCGCGACGGCCCGCTTTTGTGTCGACGAGGGCTCTCAGACGCTCAGCCCTTGTTGACGGTTTACGGTTTGTAGCCGCGTTGGAGCCTGCGGTGAAAAGAGCACACACACCGGAGCCCCTGTGGGCACATAATCTTGTTTGAGCGGGGATATGGTGGTCGTAGCGTGAAAGAGGATTGTCGAACTCTTTACGAAGGACGGGGGAAGACGTCTCCATATCTTCATATGCTTAGTGTGGTTTTCACCGATATACAGAAAACATTTACAGGGTGTCCAGAAAAGGACTCCCTGATTTCAAAATTAAATATCTCGAAATAAAGATCGATAGAGGAATGCAGTAATCGGTATGTTTATTGTGAAAGCTGTAAGAAGCTTTTACGGCAGTTTGAAATAATAGTTACAAAAGCTGCTAACAAAAAAATGTTTGTAGAGTCTATGGGACTTAACTACTGGGTCATCAGTCCCTAAACTTACAAACTACTTATGAAATACTTACGAGCACAAACCGGAGCCCCTGTGGGCGCATAATCTTGTTTGAGCGGGGATATGGTGGTCTAGCGTGAAAGAGGATTGTCGAACTCTTTAGGAAGGACGGTGGAAGACGTCTCCATATGCGTAGTGTGGTTTTCACCGATATACAGAGAACAATTACAGGGTGTCCAGAAAAGGACTCCCTGATTTGGGAAACAATCTGAGCAATTCTCTTAGAATGTTCGCAGACGATGCTGTCGTTATCAGTTAGTGAAGTCACCTAGATATTAAAAGCAGCTGAAAAAGATTTTAATAAGATATCTGCAGGGTGCAATAATTGGTTGTTGATTCCTAAATAATTAGAAGTGTGAAGTCATCCATATCGCTTCTAAAAGAAATCTGTTGAAATTCATTTACACGATAAATGAGTTAGATCTACAGGCGGTAAATTCAACTAAATACCGATGAAGAACAATCACGAAAAACATAAATTGGAAAGAATACACATGAAATATCGTAGGGAAGGTGGAGCAAAGACTACGTTTCATTGGCAGAAGGCTTAGAAGGCCTACACTACACTCGTACGTCCTATTTTTGAGTATTGCTCTGCATTGTCAGACTCCCACCAAGTGCAATTGACGGACGTGGTCGATGTAGAGAAATTTTAGAGGTCAGCTCGTTTTGTACTATCAGGATATAGGTGAGAAGTCTCACGAAAATGATGCACGAGTTGGGGTGGAAATCATTAAAATAAAGATTTTATTGGTTGCGGCGAGATTTATTTGCTCAACTTTGTTCAGCAATTTTCTCTTACAAATGCGAACATGTTCGTTAGCACCCAGCTACACTGGGAGTCATGATAACCACAATAAAATAAGATAATTCAGGTCAAAAACTGAAAGATTTATGAGTTCCTTTATCCAGCTTGCTATTAGAGAATGGAATGGTAGAGAAATATCAAAAACAGTTAGATGAACCATCTGCAGTTAACTCAAATTTCAGTTGCAGAGTATTTATTTAGATGTAGACATCTCATTTACACGGTGTCCAGAAAAGGACTCCCTGACTTCAAAATTAAATATCTTGACAACAAAGATCGATAGAGGAATGCAGTAAACGGTATGTTTATTGTGAAAGCTGTAAGAACCTTATACAGCAGTTTCTAATAATAGTTACAAAAGCTGCTAACATATGGCGCTGTAATCGTCATACGTAATGCCTAGTATAAATAGTGATCCGAAGCCCAGAGCGATCAATTCCACTATTGGAACGTGAAAGGAGGTTAGCGTACCGAAGGAAGAGATTAAAACCATGTACGCCATTGAACAACGTGTTTTTCTGGTGCTGGAGTACGACAGGTTAGAAGAGAGTCCTACGACAACAAGGCGAAGTTTTCAAGCACGATTTAATGTTCCAAAAGGACCCGGAGCGAAACCCATTCCTACGCTCTTCGCAAAATTTCAACGAACAGGCAGCGTAACTGACGATCTAGTGGGGCATGTTGGCCGCAAGCAAACCGCAGTTGTAAAAGTACCACAGGTTACAAGAGACTCCTACGGCAACAAGGCGCCGTTTTCAAGCACGATTTAATGTTCCAAAAGGACCCGATGCGTAAACCATTCGTACGCTCTTCGCAAAATTTCAACGAATAGGCAGAGTAACTGATGATCTAGTGGGGCATGTTGGCCGCAAGCAAACCGCAGTTACGCCTGAAAATATCGCCACAGTTTCTGGAATTATTCAGCGAAATCCAATGTCATCCATCCGTAGAATTGCATCTGAGACTGGTTTGAAGCGTTCCAGCACGCAGAAAATACTGAGAAAGAGCCTACACATGTTTCCATTCAAAATTCAAACGCACCAGGCCATACCCGTACGAGCTGTGCAACAAAGGGTTGCCTTTGCTAATCAGATGCTCACAATGATTGATAGTGAAGGATTTGATGTTGGCTGCTTCTGGTTTACAGATGAAGCACACTTCCACTTGAATGGATACGTGAATAAGCAGAACTGGCGATTTTGGGTTTCCGAAAAGCCATATTGGTGTGAAGCGAAACCCCTGTATTCTCCTAAACTTACTGTGTGGGCTGCGGTATGCAGCAGAGGCATTATTGGCCCTTTTTTCATTCGAGAAACGGTCACTGGTGCATGTTACGTTGCAATTTTGGAACAATTTGTCGCCACACAGCAAGCGTCAGAGGATCGACCAGGTACTGAATGGTTTTTGCAAGATGGAGCCCGACCACATCGGACAGAACAAGTGTTTCGCTTTCTTGAGAAATACTTCGGGAATCGAGTCATTGGTTTGGAATATTCCAAAATTACTTGTGCAGGCATGGATTGGCCTCCATATTCGCCGGATTTGACTCCCTGTGACTTTTTTTGTGGGGCACAGTGAAAGACATGGTCTACCCGAAGCATCCCACCACGCTGGACGAGCTTGAATCGGCGATCTCTGTGGCATGTGAATCCATTTCGGTTGAGACACAACGAAATGTGATGGCGAATTTCATTATTCGTTTGTGCTACCTCTGTAGTGCCAATGGTGAACATTATGAAAACATTGTGGTGTTATTGTTTGCAAAGAGTGTTTTCATATGATTATTTCAATCATGTATGCTGATATGAGCTGCACAACGTACAGCGCCATCTGTTAGCAGCTTTTGTACCTATTATTTCAAACTGCTGTATAAACTTTTTACAGCTTTCACAATAAACATATCGTTTACTGCATTCCTCTATCGATCTTTGTTTTCGAGATATTTAATTTTGAAATCAGGGAGCCCTTTTCTGGACACCCTGTAAATGAGATGTCTACATCTAAATAAATCGCTTGCAACTGAAATTTGAGTTAACTGCAGATGGTTCATCTAACTGTTTTTGATATTTCTCTACCATTCCATTCTCTAATAGCGTGCTGGATAAAGGAACTCCAAAATCTTTCAGTTTTTGATCTAATTTATCTTATTTTATTGTGCTTATCATGTCTCCCAGTGTAGGTGGATGCTAACAAACATGTTCGCATTTGTAAGAGAATATTGCTGAACGAAATTGCGCCAATAAATATCGCCGCAACCAATAACGTCTTTATTTTAATGATTTCCACCGCAACTCGTGCATAATTTTCTTGAAAAATCTCACCTATATCGCGATAATACAAAACGAGTTACCTCTAAATTTTCTATACATCGACATCATCCGTCAATCCCACTTGGTAGGGATCCCACAATGCAGACCAATACTCCAAAATAGGACGTACGAATGTGGTGTAGGCTGTTTCTTTAGTAGTAATTTTGCATCTTCCAGGTGTTCTGCCAATGAAAGGTAGTCTTTGCTCTACCTTCCCTACGATATTTCCTAGGTATTCTTTCCAATTTAAGTTGTTCTTCCTTGGTATTTACTTGAATTTATCGCCTGTATATCTGACTGATTTATCTTGTCAATGAATTTCAACAGATTTTTTTAGAAGCTATATGAATGACTTCACACTTCTAATTATTTAGGATCAACTACCAATTTTTGCACCCTGCAGATATCTTATTAAAATATTTTTCAGCTGCTTTTAATCTCTAAGTGACTTCACTAACTAATAACGACAGCATCTTCTGCGAACATGCTAAGAGAACTGCTCAGATTGTTTCCCAAATCGTTTATAAAGATAACGAACAGTAGGTGAACGCTAGATATACTTCTCGTTTAGTCATTGACCTTCCATCAATTACTGCGTTCTGTGTACTTTCTACAGGAAATCAACAATCAACTCACACATCTATAATCACGCAGTTTGATTAGAAGTCGCTCCCGCGGTACAGTGTCAAAAGCTTTCCAAAAATCTAGAAATACGGAATCCGTATCTGATTTCTTCTCGATAGCAATTATCATATTATGTGAGTTGTAAACCGACGTCAATGAAATAGGCCTCTAATTTTGCGGATCTCTCTTATTGCCTTTCTTGAATATTGGAGTGACCTGTGTAACTTTCCAGTCTTTGGTTACAGATCTTACACTAATCGAGCGGTTGTATATGATAGCTAGGTATGGGGCTACTGCATCAGCATAACCTGAAAGAAACCTGTGGTGTTCAGTCGGGACCAAAAGAATTACTTTTATTAAGAGATTTAAGTTTCTTTTATACTCCTGGGTATCTGCTTCTAAATTACGCATGCTGGCAGTCTTATAAAGTGTGAAAAAATACTAAGACGCTTTTTTACATAGAGATAGTACATGTGCGAACCCGTGATATATGCAGTTCCTTTAGAAATCATGCCCAACGTTTGTGTAACGTATTACTGTATTGACAGAAGGGAAAAAGACTTGCGAATATTTTTTTTTTTTTTTTTAGAAGAGCCTACTGTTAAAATATCACACGTCATATCTTCAATATTTTGGGTATTTGAGTAATGTGTTTCCCTTCATTTATTATTTTATCCACGGTTTCCATTGAAAACAAGCTGCTGACGAAGAAACGGGTTGTTGCAATACGAAGAGAGAATTAGTGTCCAACATCAAGCACTCGTATTTATCCTTCAAATCTTGAAACAAAATTTATGTATGAAGTGAAGGAGGTAAGGCTAAATATATTTAACGGAATTTTCATCATAAAAGGTGAAACTACAAGGTAATATCCGAATAAGGGCAGTTTCCTTATATTTTGATTCAGAGTACCGCAATCTGATTCATGAGAAAGACAAGCATAATATTGACAACTACTTCAATAATTTTACGTCAAGCAACAAACTACTACTGACTAGGTGTCGTAAGTACAACGCTCCAGTGTGGGATTGTATTTACTTGCTGCATGCCATTGTTTCTGCTTCGAACGTTACATGAATTGGCACAAACGTAATCGTATTGAAGAAAGTTAGTCTCTGAAACGTCTACTATATTTAGAAATTCTTCTGTTGAAAACGGCGTACGAAAATGAACTTGGATTGATCTTAAATTTCCAGGTCATATAGGTTAGTTGCAAATGCTGATGATTGTTTGGGGTATGGTATTTGAAAATGAAGCTGCTGACACTTTCGAAAAACGATGTATATAAAGCATTTACGTACTAGGTGGTAAAATTATTCTGGCTAAAACTGAAAGGCGCACTCAGTAATATTTTAATAATATTCTAACGTACTGTCAAGTGCCATGCCCCTCTAGACTTCCGATAACATGGTGAACGGTAGTTCAATTTGCTTCACTCTGCGGTGTTGCCTCTCTGTGGTAGTCTATCTCTTTGGCTGCAACTCTTCGAGGAACACCGAGCGAGGTGGCGCAGTGGTAACACACTGGACTCGCATTCGGAAGGGTGGTGGTTCAAATCCACCTCCAGCCATCCAGATTTAGGATTTCCGTAATTTCCCTAAATAACTCCAGGCAAATTCCGGGATGGTTCCTTTGAAAGGGCACGGCCGATTTCCTTCCACATCCTTATCCAAACACTCCGAGTGTAAGCTCCGTCTCTATTGACCACGCTGTCGACGGGACGTTCAACTCCAAGCTTCCTTCCTTCCGTCGAGGAACGGATTGGTAAAGCGTGTTTATAGTTTTCAACAGAATGTTAATCAATCTTGTATCAATATTTACGCCATTTTTTAACAATGTCCTAGTTATAAATCTGGTCCTCATTCTCTGCTCTTTCGACCACATCACTCCAGCCTACAAGCAGTTGTCTTGGCTTCTTAGTAATAAGCGTAGAGATTATCATAACGCTATGCTTCGTCTATCGTTCTCATAATCTTTGTAGTTAAATTGGATGCAATAAAAATATCACCTTTAATATTTTCGGCAAAAAAGTTTAGTCCTATATGGGTTAAAATGAAGATTGACGGTCGTGGATGTTTCGAAGGAATAGAATTTGCGATATCAAAATGTCAGCGTGAAAGGAGAATGGAAATGGGAATTTACGGATGACTTCGTTTCACCGGAAGGGAATGTTAAGTGGCAGTGTATTGGTCTTCAAAATTTACTTGATGGTGCAAATACATGTGCGTAAATTACAACTTATAATAAATGAAACAAATATTGTTTGCAAAAATCTGACAGTACTTAATTCAAAGATCATATATTTGTGGTACAGCTTGCTGCATTTTTGTAGGAAAAATTTCAAAACTGCTACGTTTATCAGTCCCGAAGCTTACAAACTATTTAAACTAATTTATGCTAAGGACAACACACACACACCAATGCCCGAGAGAGAACTGGAACCTCCGACGGCGAGCAACACCGCGCTCCGCAGCAAGGCGCCTTAGAGCTCTCGGCAACCCCACCGCGACGCACTTCTGTGTCTTATTTTTATAATCTGTTTGTACAATGGACAAGGTATGTTCGAAGCTAGCATACTACATTCTCAGGAAGATTTTAATCTGAGCCTAGTCCACTAGCCACTTCCGTTACGGAATTTAGACCTCAAACGGCTTTCTTTCTGTTCCATAGCCCCCTACTCTGTGACGCTTTCCGCTTACAAAATCAGCCTGGAAATAAGTGTCTTGCTCTTCGTTGGATCTCCTCTATGCTTTCTATCAACCCTATCTGATCAACAGTTTCTACAGACAAGACCTGAGCGCAGTCGTGTTATGTCACACACAGTCGACCGCAATAGTGTCGCTGGTTGGCCGGCTGTTGTGAGATAGTGGGCTGTGCCCCAGGGCCAGCCATTCATTCACGAGATCGCGGTCTACTTTGTGTGATGTGACGCGGTAGTGCCCAGGTCTTATCTCTAGACGGTGTCGATCTGGTACGGAACCCACAGTGATGAGCCAATCAATACTCGTCAGTCACTGAACGAGTGTTTCGTAAACTAATTCCTTTGTAGATGAATTACGCTTTCTGAGAACTTTCAATAAATGTCAATCGGGTGTCTGTCTTACACACGATTTATTTTATATGATCGTTCCATTTCAAACCGCGCCTTATGCCTATACCCACATTTTCAATGGAAGTAACTGCTTCCTGTGTTTGTCCAGTTATTGCGTAATTATGGGGGTGCCCTAATTAAACTTTTCACGCAAAATATCTCTGGAAAACAACATATATTGAAATACGTCTTTCACAGGTATGAACTTGCGACGCAGGGTCTTATGAAAGTAAACAATATGAGACACTCTAACACGTGAACAAATATTATATTTAACACAAAATTGTTTTTAAGTAGAAACCGTTGTTCGGATGCCACGGTAAACTGTAGGTCCCGCTATAACTGGCTGGGTAGGAGATCGGAGGAAGGCAAGCAACGGCATACCCTCCAAACAGGACCATACCTAGTAAAGCACTGCGGTGTTCAAACCAACCTTCGGATTGTTGACTGCTTTACCAGTCAATAGCATCAAATATACTAAAATTAATAGCGTCATTTACATCATAATAAGTCAATTACGTCTCGAGATACTGAGAAGCAAATACGACGCATCTTGGGCAAGATGAACTCGACGAACTCAATCGCCATCTTCAGTTTATCATTGTCTACAAAATATTGGTCGTTCACTTGTACATATTTCAAGTGACGTTAAAATGTTCATGTGCAAACATTGCACGAAGTCATGAAAGAAAATTAAAATTTCTAAAATGTTAATGATATAGTACCGGCATACGTAACATGCAACGGTGTTATACCATGAAAACTAAAAAATAAATAAATAAGTAAATAAAAATAAAAAATTCATTTATGACTTCGTGCAATTTTTTTCACATGGACATTTTAATGTCACTACAAACATGTGTAACTGAATAACCAACATTTTGTAGGCAATGCTGATCTGAAGATAATACTTAGTTAATTGACACCGTTAGTCTGAAAACAAAGGACTACAAAAATGCGATCTTGGCTACATTTACGTTTGGGAGTTGTTGTTTAAATCAATATTTGCTGCTGTTCCAGAGATACCTGGGGTGAAGAATTTAAGTCGGACATCCTGTATAATACATGATATTTATTTCGACGCGGAGGAATAGCCGAGCGTACTAAGGTGCCTTGGTGCGGTGCGCGCGGCCGTTTGCCGTCGTAGGTTCAAGTCCTCCCTGTGGCATAGCTGTGTTTGTTCTTCTTAGGATAAGTTAGTTTAAGTAGTTTGTAACTTTAGGGACCGATGACCACTGCAGTTAGGTCCCAGAACTCTAAAAATATTTAAATATTTGATCTTTATTTCTATGTAAACACAGCAATTTACATTTGAGTGTCAACTGTCAATCCTTAAACCATCGATACATACGTTGCAGATCGTCCTGCATTTCGCTACACATCACCAATGTTGCGATGTTACTCCATCTGCATTGAGGAAGTGAATCTGATCGTTACATCTCTCTCTCTCTCTCTCTCTCTCTCTCTCTCTCTCTCTCTCTCTCTCTCTCTCTCTCTCTCTCCCCCCGAGTGTGTGTGTGTCTGTGTCTGTGTCTGTGCGCGTATAAATAAAAAAAAAACAAAAAACTTTGTTATATAAAAAGCGACTGAATGACTTCCGAAAACATGGCGGCTAATAGTATAGCGTGGCACCGCAGGGAGCGTTGAAGATCGTGTCGCCGCTCCTCTATGTATAGTCTATCTCATTGGTTGCAGCTGTTATGAACCTCAACGGTAGGTCAATTCCTTACTAATTAACAAATATTGTGACAATGTTAGGTGTTCATATTGTACACAATGCTGTCGCTCCTTGCAGATGAAGAAGCGTCTACATCTACAACTACATACATACTCCGCAATTCACCGTAAGGTGCGTGACGGAGGGTACACTGTACCACTACTAGGCATTTCCTTTCCTGTTCCACTCCCAAATAGAACGAGGAAAAAAAGAATGCCTATATGCCTCCGTGCGAGCCCTAATTTCTCTTATCTTGTCTTTGTGATCACCACGCGAAATGTAAGTAGGCGGCAGCAAGATCGTACTACACTCAGCTTCAAATTCCGGCCCTCTAAATTTCCTCAACAGAAATTCACGAACAAAACGTCGCCTTTCCTCCAGCGATCCCCAATTGAGTTGCCGGAGCATTTCCGAGACACTCGCGCGTTGGTCGAACCTACCGGTAACAAACCTAGCTGCTCGCCTCTAAACTGCTTCTATGTCTTCTTTTAAACTGATCTGCTGTGGGTCCCAAACACTTGAGCAATACTCAAGACGTGGTCGTACAAGCGTTTTATACGTGTCTCCTTTACAGGTGAAGTAAATCTTCCCAAAATTCTCCCAATTAACCGAAGTCGGCTGTCCGCCTTACTCACAACTGTCCTTACATGTTCGTTCCATTTCATAGCGCTCTGCAATGTTACGCCCAGATATTTGAACAACGCGACAGCATCAAGAAGCTCAATACTAATGCTGTATTCGAACATTATGGGATTGTTTTTCCTACTCATGCGCATCACCTTACATTTTTCTACAATGAGAGCTAGCTGCCATTATTCGCACCAACTAGAAAATTTGTCCAAGTCATCCTGTATGCTACTACATTCAGTTAAAGACGAAACCCTAAATACACCACAGCATCATCAGCAAACAGCCGCAAATTACAAGGTACTCTGTCCATCAGATCATTTATATGGATAGAAAATAATAGCGGTCCTATCACACTCCCCTGGGGCACGCCTGACGATACACTCGACTCTGATGAACAATCGCCGTCGAGAACAACGTACTGCGTTCTATTACTTAGGAAGTCTTCCAGCCAGTCACAAATCTGTGAACCTATTCCATAAGCTCGTATCACACTCTTGAAAACTATAAAGACGCTTTACCAGTCCGTTCCTCGAGGAGATGCAGTTGTTATGAAGCTCAATGGTAGGTCAATTCCTTACTAATTAACAAATATTGCGACAATGTTAGGTGTTCGTATTGTACACACTGCTGTCACTCCTTGCAGCTGAAGAAGCGTCTCCCTCCAGCGACAGTACCCTACAGACGCGGACTGTCTGGCGTCGGCGCGACCCGACTCAAGGCCCCAGCAGAATTGCAGTCGTAACCGCTGCACCGGCGCCTCGCACCCCCCCCCCCCCTCTACCTACCACCCTCCTCCCCCCTCCCCCACCAACCCCCTTCCCCTTCCGTCCCAAAGCTTCGGCTACGACCTCGCACTGCAAAAACCTAATTGACAACACTTAAAACCGCGGGCCGAATAATTGCTTTTGCGAGTGTAATTTCGGCGGACAGGTTCGCCGGCTGTGTCGGGTCTCGCCTCAGCCAAATGAGCCTCCTGCCTCTCGCCGGCCGCTTCTCTCCACCGGCCTCGTCCCGCGCTGGGATTTTTCGGACCGCCGCGCCGACCGGTTCCTCACCACGTATCCATTCCTCCGCGTCCACTAGCTCCCTGCCAGTCCAATTAATGAATACTCTTCCTTTCGAAAGACAAGGTGGCCACATTGATGTCCAACGGAAATGTTCCTTCACCTTTCGAAATGGTAAATCTTTTCAGATGACATGCTGAGATGTAACGCTTACGTAGCCGCACTAGCTAACGGACGCACGAGAAAGGATATTAGGGTTTAACGTCCCGACTAAATCGTTATCATTAGAGACGCAGCACATTGTTTGATTGATTTTCTCAGGGAAGCCAAAACAGTCTTGGTCCAACCCGCCACTGCCCGCACCGAAACTAAGTTTATTGTTCGGTATCGCTCCCTGTATATCTAGTAAAGCCAACCAATGCCCTTGAACAGTGCAAGGAGTCCCTTTACCAGTTCTTTGTTAGACACAATTTCTTCAGGTCTGGTTGTCCCAAATGTTCTGTGCCATTTACTTTCCAGTGCAACGCATTCGAAAATTAGATGTGATGCAGTTTCATCACCGCCATGACAGATCCTACATTTAGGGTCCTCTTCTGTTATTCCCATTGTATGTAGGTGAACGCAGCACATGTTCAGATTGCATTTCTTTCTCAGGAGGGGGCAAGGGAATTGGCCGTGTCCTTCCAGAGGAACCATCCTGGCATTTGTGATGAGTAAACATGTAAATATGCATGGCTAGAGGCGGGTTCGAACCGCTGTCCTTCCATATGCAAGTCCAGTGTCTCAACACAGCACCCTCCTACGGTCGACACTACGGCGTCGCTGGGCACAATGGAAAACTGCTTAAAATCCCCACACAGGAATATCTTTCAGTCATATGTACTTGGTCAGCAAAGGATCTACATTTACATTTGCATGGTATACTCTGCAAATCACATTTAAGTGTCTGGCAGAGGGTTAGAACCACCTTTATACTACTTATCTCCAATTCCACTCTAGAACAGCGCGCGGGAAGAAGGAATACCTGAATCTCTCCGTTCGAGCTCTGATTCCTCGTATTTTTTTCTGATGATCATTTCTACCAATGTAAGTCGGAGTCAACAATATAGTTTTGCATTCGATGGCGGCCTATCGGTGTGACATGACATGGACTTCTTGTGAGGCCTTGTATCTATACTGTGTCGGCCGCGGATGTCGATGTTGTACCGTGATTGGATGACGGGCTAGGAGTGTGCGTGCAGGTACTCCCAGTACTGCCAGGTGTGTCTGAAAAGTTCGCTGGATGGTCTCATATTTTACAAACTGTGCTGGCGAGGATGATGTGCCCAGGCATACACACTGAAGGCAATCTCAACCAGCGCCCCCTTTAGTACAAAGCACTGCAGTGAAGATGTGGTACACGCTGAGACCCTGCTAACAGGGTTAGTGTGAGAACTCGTGTCATTGCAACATGGAGCGCAAAATGAAGTAAAGTGTTAATATGAAGGTTTTTTTTTTTTTTTTTTTTTTTTTTTTTCCAAATTAAGCAGAAAGGTGACGGAGACCCTTGGGTTTATAGTGTAAGTGCATGGTGTTCGATCATCCAGCGGGTTCTGCCAGAACTGTACCGGAGTGGACAGTTGAATTTCCTGCACGACAATGTTTGTACATACACTGCAATCCGCGTGCCCAACTTCCTCGATAGACGCAAGAGCACCGTGCTTCGACACCCTCCTTATTCCCCAGTGTTGGTGCAACAGACTTCTTTTTGTTTCCCCGCAGGTATAGTTGGGAAAAAACAGACGAGGAAGAAGACTATGGCCGCGCGGGAGTAGCCGAGCTGTCTGGAGCGCTACGTTACGGTTCGCGCGGCCTTCCGCGCCGGAGGTTCGAATCCTCCCTCGGGCATGGATATGTGTGTGTGTACTCCTTAGATTAGTTTAACTTAGTTTGCAAGACTAGGGACTGATGACCAACGTAGTTTGATCCCAGAGGATTACAAACATCTGAACATCTCATCTGAAGAAGACTATGACACTTCCACAAATGAAGGAAGTGACACCGATGACTCACCATTGACAGGGGGGCAATCTCCCACTGTCATCATCCCATACCAGACATATTTTAAAGTAATATGGAGACTAACACCTGAGTCACATGAAAGAATAAACAACATAGCGAAAAGGCACAAATATCTCCAAAACCATGGAAACTGTGCCAGGCAATTGGTGGCTACAGGGAAACATTCCATGGTACCCGACGCCTGGCACAGTACAATGTAACTAGCCACCAGGACAGCAAACTACTGTATTTATAGATATTTGTTTCTATTACATTGTTTTATCCCATAATCACAATTAGCAGCAATTTCAGCATCCATTGAATTTCAACACGTTTATTACAACCTTGTAACTAATCATGTTTTTATGTTCTTCACTACTACTAATGTATTGTAATATGCATGAATTGTACTTTGTTAATTATAATTGTAGCAACATCTGCAAGCAATTGTATATGTATATTTGCTCTTTATTTTTATTTATTTCTTACCTGCATCTATTTGAAATACTTAAGATATGTAACATTAATTAACTATGTATAACATGTGAAACTAGAAATGTAAATCCTGTTTTATATTTTTAAGGTAGTTGGCCTTTAAATGAGAAATAAATGAAATGAATATGTCCCTACATTAAATTAGCCCTGAAAGGTTTACGCTGCGCAACGGTTGTGCATTTGCGACGACATGTGACCTCAGTGCTTCGAGCGATTCCACAAGAAGCGTTTGCTGACAGTTTTCAATAGCCGTAAAACCGATGTCAGAAGTGTATTTTAGCCACTAACGATTACTTTGAAGGCCAGTTACGGTTGTCTTTTTTCTAGCTCTTCTTTCATGTAATTCCTGAAACCAGCCACCATACTTTGCAGTAGTAGCCGGTTGGGAACAGTTCATGTTGTCACTTCTTAGCTCAAGATTCAAAATCAAAATGTTCAAATGTTTGTATAGCTTATGGGACTTAACTACGGGGTCATCAGTCCCTAAACTTATGAACTACTTACGAACTAGGACGGCACAAATATCCATGCCCAAGGGGGGATTCGAACCCCCGACCGTAGTGGCCGTGCAGACCGTGACTGCAGCGCCTCAGTCCCCTCGGCCACCGCGGCCCGCTTAGCTCAAGAACCGTCTTACCTGTTACTGTGAAACATCTGTTCCAAAGGAACAGATATTATAGATGGTACGTCACCGTGTATGTGACATTAAATAATCAGTTATATATTCACCATTTCTGAATTCTGCCTACAATAGCTACATTACTAAAGATGTTCTATCGTTTGGTGACAAATAAAAATTTGTACTACACCGGGACTCGAACCCGGGTCTCCCACTTTTCATAGTAATTTGCACGCCAAGACAGGCGATAGATGGTAACAAAAAGTAGTAAATGTGTGACAGCGCATTAGGGATGTAGGCAAATGTGACAACTAAAAACTTGGGTGTGGCTGGGAATTGTATCCCGGTGGCCGAGTGGTTAAGGCGACCGCTCGAGAAAAGCGGGAGACCTAGGTTCGAGTCCTGGTCCAGCACAAATTTCCATTTGTCACCA
This sequence comes from Locusta migratoria, assembly GCA_026315105.1. Taxonomy (NCBI): domain Eukaryota; kingdom Metazoa; phylum Arthropoda; class Insecta; order Orthoptera; family Acrididae; genus Locusta; species Locusta migratoria. The sequence goes on along the minus strand of CM048744.1, from coordinate 176,303,902 downwards.
AACAACAGAACATCTTTAGTAATGCAACTATTGTCGTCATAATTCACAAATGGCGAATAAATAATTGATTGAAACGTCCTGGCAGATTAAAATTGTGTGCCGGAACCGGGACTCGAACCTGTGACATTTGCCTTTCGCGGGCAAGCGTTCTACCGCTGAGCTATCCCGACACGACCCAAGATCCCACCCCACAACTTCATTGACAAACTTTCATTCTGGAAACATCCCTTAGGCTGTGGCTAAGCCATGTCTCCACCATATCCTTTCTTCCAAGAGTGCTAGTCTTGCAAGTTTCGCAGGAGAACTTCTGTGAAATTTAGAATGTAGGAGGCGAGGTACTGGCAGAATTGAAGCATCGTGAGCAAAGTTTTCGAAATTTCAGTTTTTCAGTAACAATTTCATGAATTAGTGATCGTCAGATTTGCGGAACTTCCATAGCAAGGGCACTAAGTGTAAAGTTACGGCTGTGCTTAAGCTTCTCCTTAGTTGTGTGAACCAGTTCATCAGTACCCACAGAGGGACGTCCACTTTGTTCTTCATCGTGCACTTGATTAAGACTTACATTGAACACTCATAGCATTTTGTTCGCAAACCTCGCAGATTTTCCGATGAATTTCCTTTGGTTTAACGTTATTTCCATTTAGAAAACGAATCACAGATCTGATTTCACTTTTAAATTAAGGCTGACATGAAGCACCATAAAGCACACTCGGCAACCGCGATCTGAAAATGGCGTACATGTCTTCTACTTGAGTGAGAGTAACTGCGATCGTAGCGCTGCTGCGGATAGTAATTGAAACGGAACTTACTTTGTGGACGACACTCGTATTAAAAATGTTCGTTGAGGGGCATGCTCCTGTAACAGCAAAGGTAGGTCGTGATTTATTTTTACTATATTGGTTGCCCTGCCACCTAATGTAGAGCACTATAAAAGCAGTTTAATGTTAATCAGGTATGTAACCGGTTTTCTTAGAAATTTGGAGATTACGTTTTATTTGCTTATCACAAATTGTACTTAACTTGTAATAATTGCATGGAGGGTTACCATACGTCCTCTTTTTGAGGCAAGAAAATGTGTCCGGCCGGAATTTATAAAATTCTACAAAATGTCTTCTTCTTTCGGTTCCGAGGAAGAAAATTTATATTTGTATCATTGGCGACAACGGGTTCGTTCGCACTGCAGTTCCAAACTGTTCGCAACTCTCACGCCCATACACAGGGCGAAACTGCCGTTCACAATTTCGCTCTCCGCATTGGTCTGACAATTGCAAACGATTCTGAAGTTCTCTGCGAAGAAACCTGTTTTTAATTAGTTATTGTAATTATACACCCTTAAAAATAAAGGCAATGCTGAAACTTTAAAGGGAAGAATGTTGCACACAGGAGTGTGACAGCTTTGCGAAAGAGATGTCAGATGTGTATTGTTCGGCTGTTCAATGTCTACAAAAGTTAATGGCTCACTATGAACAGTTCAGAAAATTCATGTGGACGCAGCTTTCAGGAATTCCTATTTGGGGGGGGGGGGGGACGTTGAAAACTGTATCATGTATCTCAATAATGAAACAAATGTAAGCATTATTGATACACTGTCCTTTGATCAGTTTTGTAATTTTATAAAATTTTTGATAGATTATCAAAGGTAACAGAAAATAACAGTAGTTGAAGCGTGGTGTCCATATTTCAATCAGTCATCTAATGTTGTTAGTTACTCTGAACAGCTGAAAAATGTAGAACTGTGTTTTTCTATACTGTATCTAGTCATAATGCCATCAAAGAACCTGTGTTTTCTCTTGTGAACACACAGTGGAAAAAAAGACAGGAATAGATTTAAAATAGAAAATATAAAAGCTATTGTATATGTACAGTACAATTTCAAACATTTGAAATACCTGAGCTTTTATCAATACTTGTTGGAAAACAAAAAAACTCTTGAGGAAGTTCGTCGTCCTTAAAATATAGTTGGTTCAAAAGTAAAAAAGACAAGAATTAAACAATTGATTGTAGTGATGATGAATAAACTGTCAAGTTTCATAATATTTTGTTCTACAATAACCACAAAAGGTTACTGTTTCAGATTGTAATAGTTTTATGTGGTTCATTAATGAAGTTGTAAATTACGTTACGTTAACAAAGTGTCATCTTTTTTATATTAACTGTCCTCTTTCTTTTATGAACACAGGTAACCCTAATTGCAAGTAACCACATTTTTTGTACATGATTCCAGCAAATCAGATGATGACACCATACAGTGTCGAAACCGTCGTCTTGAACAAAGAAAATGAAAATTGCGATCTTGGCGTCTATCCTTCCATGTTTGCAAAACATTTATATAAGTATTTCTGTTTTCACAGCGCCCTCTTTTGTGCTACGATGCACATGTCTGCGCAAACCGTTTTCTTTGACTCAGGTCTGAACAGTACTTGCGCCTTCCGAGACTGGTACGCGCTTAGTGATACCGGGAAAAACACTTGCGGTGTCCTTCGTTGCCCACGTTAGACTATCAGGTACCTGGCAGTTGTCTTATAAGACGGAAATTGTACCTATTACTGCCGTCCATCCAATTTGCTCGATCACAGTCGTTAACCGTCCGGCGTCGTATTACCACTTAATAATGCCGGAATTACTTCGGTCGCCATTTGTTCCGGGAGGGGAGATGGAGAGAGAGAGGAAGAGAGACAGCGAGACGGAGATAGAGAGGGAAAGAGAGAGAGAGAGCTAGTAAGAAGAGGAGGGAAAACGACACCGGGCGACTCTGTCAAGGTAGCAACAGTCCTCCCCTCCCCCTCTGCACCGCAAGCCGGTGCCTTTGAGCATTACCGCGGTCGTCTGACTTAATGTTATGTACAGTCCTCGCCAAATCAATTCGTCGGCCGCAAGCAGACAAGCCAATATCGTCTGTGGCAGTGCCGCAGTGTAGCTTTTCTGATTACTTCTCGTCACTGCTAAACTCCTACCTCTGACGACAAGGTGTAGCACAATCAATTTTTCGACCACACTGGTGTTCCTTACAAAGCAGACACTGGTTGTGCAAGCATTTAGGGCAACTAGCAAGCCAGTCCATATACGAAACGAGTGGGCTACAAAAAGTGAGTTACACAAGTCGTTTCTCGCTGACAATGGAGTTAGCACAACTGCGAATGTAATTGAATAAAAAACGTGGCTTTGACAAGGGTTTTACGTGTACTTTCATTACAAATGTAATCACCAAGTTTGCACTCGACAATTACGCTGCACGCTACAGTCATGCACATGTTCAGTCACCGAGTTAAAACAAATGGGTTATAGGCAGTGGCGGCACTTCCTGTGTGGTCACTGGTTCAGTGAACCCCGGAAAAAAGCTCGTCGTCATTCTACGTTTCGTTTTTCTATCAGATCATTTTATATGCACATTCGAAGTAGTTTTATCACATGAGAAACGTTTTATGTCGCGGAGACTACATTTACACGAGTCGTAGTGCGGCCATTTAAAACAGGCGGCAGTCTCCGCAGCGTTGCAAACGCCGCTTTTAACATTGGCGTTGGAGCTGGTAGACACACCAGCTCCGGGCTACTCGAGCGCTGGATGTTACGAGCGAATGATCCAGAAGCAAGACAATGCAGCTACTGTGCATCTCGCCTCGCGCATGCGCAAATCCTCCATGAACGCAGCATCCGCCTTCATATTTGTTTATGGCGCATTGAAGATCCGATAAAAACACGTCATATTTGAAACTTCCTGGCAGATTAAAATTGTGTGCCGGAGCCGGGACTCGAACCTGGGACCTTTGCCTTCCGCGGGCAAGCGCACTACCGACTGTGCTATCCCGACACGACTCACGATGCCGACCACAACTTTACTTCCGCCAGTACCTCGCCTCCTACTTTCCGAACTTCACAGAAGCTCTCCTGCGAACCATGCAAGACTAGCACTCCTGGAAGAAAGGATATGGTGGAGACATGGCTTAGCCACAGCCTAAGGTATGTTTCCAGAATGAAACTTTCACAGCAGCGGAGTGTACGCTGATATGAAACTTCCTGGCAGATTAAAATGGTGTGCCGGAACCGGGACTCGAACCTGGGACCTTTGCCTTTCGCGGGCAAGCGCACACTCCGCTGAAGAGTGATAGTTTCATTCTGGAAACATCCCCTAGGCTGTGGTTAAGCCATGTCTCCACCATATCCTTTCTTCCAGGAGTGCTAGTCTTGCATGGTTCGCAGGAGAGCTTCTGTGAAGTTTGGAAAGTAGGAGGCGAGGTACTGGCGGAAGTAGAGTTGTGGGGCGGCATCGTGAGTCGTGTCGGGATAGCACAGTCGGTAGTGCGCTTGCCCGCGAAAGTCAAAGATCCCAGGTTCTAGTCCCGGTTCCGGCACACAATTTTAATCTGCCAGGAAGTTTCATATCAGCGTACACTCCACTGTAGAGTGAAAGTTTCATTCTGGAAACGTCATATTTGGTAAAATATAACTACAAATTAAAAACGCTTCAAATTTAAAAGTCGTCAGAAGATGTGACCATGACTAATAATGAAGTCACTACTCTCCAACCAGCAAGAACAGCCGTGTAGTTAGTGGCATTGCGCTGCATTGTAGAATGTAGAGGGTTCGAGTCCGACTGCAAGATATTTTTTGTTTTAAATCCAATCTTCTTGTAACGGGAATGACTTTTATTATTGTTACTTGCCACGTATCTTTAGACGTTTGAGCATTTTGAAGGGAAATCAAAAAATCTAATGTTTGTAGAGCTTATGGGACTTAACTACGGGGTCATCAGTCCCTAAACTTACAAGCTACTTATGAACTAGCTACAACTAAGGACGGCACAAATATCCATGCCCGAGGGGGGATTCGAACCCCCGACCGCAGCGGCCGTGCAGACCGTGACTGAAGCGCCGCATTGATTTTGAAGGGAAATGACATTCATACTATTCGTTGTAAGAAATATTTAATTGTTAGAAAAGAGGTGGGGGTGGGCAGGCTTTCGCATGCGTAAGTTTAGGAAGGGGTGCTGTTTACAGTGTCACGTGATCCGAAGGTAGCTTGTCTCTTCATCTCTTCATTTTGATACAGTCACTTAACAGTATATTAAGTTATTTCCTGTGTTTTAATGTTCATGGACATATTCTTACGTTCATGCTGTTTATTATCAAAGAAAAATAAACAACGTTCTGTATCTTTTAAAAACAAATTTCTCAGCTTTATGTTTGGAAGAAAAGTGTGAAATAAAGAAGCTTGGTAGGTCGACGGCTCATCTCGATTTGAAGCAAGCGCAAACAAGCCGAGGTAAGACATTCTGCAGATCTCTTAAAGAAAATATATCCAAAATGGTGAGGGGACGTGGGGGGGGGGAGGGGAGGAACAAACCGGGGCGTTTTCCCGCGATGCCGCTCGCAGGGGTGCTCCAAATTGTCTTTTTGGTCACCGAGCAAGGGGGGGGGGGCACAATAAAGATCGTCAAGCACTCAAAAAAGTGAAACCCCAGTCATCTGAAGCAGCAGCGGCCGGGTTATGGGTAGCTCTAATTCAGTGTTTTCCAAGCTGTGGACATGAAATTTAAAACTTGTATTCTTTTTAAATGCTCAGATCCATGTTATGTGGTCAGTCAGTCGTAGTATGATAGCTTGTCAACTTCACCGGTGATGAAAGTGGATAACATCGTTATAGTTTGAAATACAACCTCTGTTAAGTTCAATGAAGTCAGAACTGTAGATTAGGCAACACAGGCGAGTCATATTTCTGCACACCTCTGATGGCCGGTTTTGACAACCTGCCCCCAATGTACACTCCTGGAAATTGAAATAAGAACACCGTGAATTCATTCTCCCAGAAATGGGAAACTTCATTGGCACATTCCTGGGGCCAGGTACAACACATGATTACACAGACAGAACCATAGGCACATAGACACAGGCAACAGAGCATGCACAATGTTGGCACTAGTACCGTGCATATCCTCCTTTCGCAGCAATGCAGGCTGCAATTCTCCCATAGAGACGATCGTAGAGGGGCTGGATGTAGTCCTGTGGAACGGCATGCCATGCCATTTCCACCTGGCGCCTCAGCTGGACCAGCGTTCGTGCTAGACGTGCAGACCGCGTGAGACGACGTTTCATCCAGTCCCAAACATGCTCAATGGGGGACAGGTCCGGAGATCTTGCTGGCTAGGGTAGTTGACTTACACCTTCTAGAGAACGTTGGGTAGCACGGGATACATGTGGGCCGGCCGCGGTGGCAGAGGGGACTAAGGCGCTCCAGTCACGGTCTGCACGGCCATTACGGTCGGGGATTGGAATCCCCCCCTCGGGCATGGATAATTGTGCCGTCATAATTCGTAAGTAGTTCATAAGTAGTTGTAAGTTTAGGGACTGATGACCCCGTAGTTAAGTCCCATAGACTATACAAACTATTTTTTTTATACATGTGAACGTGCATTGTCCTGTTGGAACAGCATGTTCCCTTGCCGGCCTAAGAATGGTAGAACGATGGGTTCGATGACGGTTTGAATGTACCGAGCACTGTTCAGTGTCCCCTCGACGATCACCAGAGGTGTACGGCCAGTGTAGGAGATCGCTCCCCACACCGTGATGCCGGGTGTTGGCCCTGTGTGCTTCGGTCGTATGCAGTCCCGATTGTGACGCTCACCTGCACGGCGCCAAACACGCATACGACCATCATTGGCACCAAGTCAGAAGCGACTCTCATCACTGAAGACGACACGTATCCATTCGTCCCTCCCTACACGCCTGTCGCGACACCACTGGAGGCGGGCTGCACGATTTTGGGGCGTGAGCGGAAGACGATCTAACGGTGCGCGGGACCGTAGGCCAGCTTCATGGAGATGGTTGCGAATGGTCCTCGCTGATACCCCAGGAGCAACAGTGTCCCTAACTTACCGGGAAGTGGCGGTGCGGTCCTCTACGGCACTGCGTAGGATGCGACGGTCTCGGCGTGCATCCGTGCGTCGCTGCTGTCCGGACCCAGGTCGACGGGCACGTGCACCTTCCGCTGGCCACCGGCGACAACATAGATGTACTGTGGAGACCTCGCGCCCCACGTGTTGAGCAATTCGGCGGTACGTTCAACCGGCCTCCTGCATGCCCACTATACGCCCTCGCTCAAAGTCCGTCAACTGCACATACGGTTCACGGAAATGCTACCAGTGTTAAAGACTGAGATGGAGCTCCGTATGCCACTGCGGTTCGACGGCCAACACTGCGGTTCCTGGTGTGTCCGCTGTGCCGTGCGTTTGATAATTGCTTGTACAGCCCTCTCGTAGTGTCCGGAGCAAGTATGGTGGGCCTTACACGCCAGCGTCAATGTGTCCTTATTTCAATTTCCAGGAGTGTAGTTCAGTTGAGCATCGTGTATGTTCCGCGTTAGACCTGATGCACGAAATACTTGTTTAGTGTGTTGGTTCTGAACTGAAAGCACAACAGTGAACAGCAAAGGAAAAATTTAAACTAATTCGAAATATTTGAACATTTCGACCGTTTCAGGGCACTCAAATAAATCCAATGGCAAAGATAAAAATTTGTGCTGGCCCAGGATTCCAATCCGGATTTCGCGATTTGGGCCAGCGGGCGCCTTAACCAATTAGGCTATCCAGGCACGCTTCCCTTCCAACCCAAATTCTCACCTTGTAGCACACTACGATTGTAGTGCTGCCTGTCCATTGGATTCCATTTGCTCGCAGCCTATTAGTGATTCTTTCCGAAAAGAACAGACTTCATTTAAGTAATTGTATATCTGCTCCAAAAGGCACTGACAATTTCAAAGCAAACGCATTAATACGCTCGATCCATTGCAGGAATCCAATATATATACTGCGAGCAAGTGGAATCAAATGGGCAGGGGCACTACAATCGTAGTGTGCTACAAGGCTAGAATTTGGGTCAGAAGGAAAGCGTGCCTGGATAGCCTACTTGATTAAGGTACCGCTGGCCCAATGCGGGAAATCCGGTTCGAATCCCGGTCTAGCACAATTTCCCATCTTGGCCATTGGATATATTTCAATGCCCTGAAACGATCGAAATGTTTAAATATTTCGAATTCGTAAAATTACGGCCGTTAATGTCAACAAATGGTGTCTGTTCTTTTGAACATGTCCGAAAATAACAGACATCATAGAAATAAATGAAAACTTTAAAGATTTGGTTGGTTGGTTGGATGGATGTTTAAGGGGAACCAAACTACAATGGTCATCAGTCCCCCATTTCACCACAAAGTGTCCAAAGAATACTGTGGGAGTAAAAGAGAGAGGCCCAGAGTTAACGTGTAATGTGGGAGAGGAATCCCACTTATTCCATAAAACATCATCTAAAACGACAGGAAACAAAACGAAAGGAGACCATCACACAAAGACTGCTTACAACAAGGAAGCCGATGGCTGTGGTTGGCCGACCATATATATATATAAAAAAAGGAAAAGTCAACCACTCAGCAGTACAAGGAAATATCTAGTTAGAGAGATTGATAAAAACCCTCTGCTCGAATAAAACGTAAAACGGAATCTGCCATTGTAGCATCGTCACCTAAAACTTCTGATAAAATAACAGGGAGGTTAAAATTTTTCCGCAAGGCGGCTAAAATGGGACATTCCAACAATATGTGGACGACTGTCAAACAATAGCCACAACGACATTGGGGCGGGTCCTCAACCCGAAGGAGATGTCCATGGGTGAGCCGCGTGTGCCCAATGCGGAGGCGACACAAAACCACCGAGTCCCGCCGAGAGCCACTTAAAGTTTTGTTTTAAGCCTGGAAAGACATCTAAAGAAACGCATGCGATGCTGGTACGTGTTTATGGGGATCAAACACTCTCCGCGAAGTGTGTGTACGAGTGGTTCGCCCGCTTTCGAGGAAGCCGGAAATGTGTTTCGGAACATCCCCTTAGCAAAAATCCGGCGACCGCCGTCAGTGACTAAAACATTCAGAGAATGAGGACATTGATCACGAACGATAGTCCATTAACTGTGTGCATGATAGCGGATCAACTGTAAATTAACCGTCAATCCATGCGACAAATCCTTACCCAGAAGATAGGGAAGAGGAAAACGTGTTGTCTTGTGCCACATTACTTGAATGACGATCAGAAGCAGGCACGATTACACGCTTCACAGGATTTTGTTGTAAGAGAAGATGCGTCAACCAATTTCTTTAACTGTATTGTTACTGAGGAAGGAACCTGGTGTCTACGGTACGACCCTGAAACGAAACGGTAAAGCATGGAATGGCGTTCTCCGCCATCGCCTCGTCGGAAAAAGATCAGAGCCGAAAAATTACGCATCAAAACTATGCTCAGCAACTTTTTTAAAACTCAAGATATTATCAGTAAGGAACTTTTGACCCGTTTCATGCAACGCTTATGCAGGGTACGACCCTAGTACGGTAGGATGCTCCACGTTGGACACACGTGTGTGTTTCAAGCAAATATTGCCAGAAATCCAGGATGTTTTTGTCGCTCTCTCGGTAAAGGTAATGTAGCGCTATGCCTTTAATCCAGTTGATTGCATTCGTCTTCGCTGGTGGAAAATAGACGTCATCAGGGTAGAAAACTTCGGTAGATAGGATCGAAGTGAAAGGACGACGTAGAAGGAGAGCCAGCATTTTCCTTGTGAGCTTCCAACATGCACTCGCAGTGCTACAATTCACTAAAGTGCCATGTTTCATGACTGCCCAGGTCACGCGTCCGCCGCAGCACACTCTGCGAGAAACAGAATGTCGTGGAGCTTACCACGACTGGTCGCAAACGACACCGATCCGGCGCCCAACATGTCTGACTGAGAACTTTCCGCTCGATCGAAAAACCGGTGGTGGCGCACTGTCTCTCCCCACTTTCTGGTACCTAACAATTTCCTATTGGCCACTGCTTTGTTCAACCAATCTAATTTGTGGCTTGCTACCTCCCCGAGTCCTCTAGCGAACCACGTTTCAGCCCTGTCCCCACTGCCGTTCCCTTATGCACTAACAAACTCCCTATTTGGTAGCAACGTTGTTCAGCTGAAAGGCAAACGTCACGGTGTTACCCAGTATGGTCAGCAACAAGAATGTTTTACGTCAGTTGGTCACGCCTTACGGGCCGAGGGGATTAAGGCGCTCCAGGTGTGGTGTCGCACAAGTCTAAAGTGCGCGCCACCTACTTTCGCCGCGAGCCGCCATGCACGCACGGCGCGGCGTTCTTACGACGACAGCCACGAGCGCCCTCTGCTGCAGCTCCGCTCGTGGCCACCACTGAACGACATCGTGCACTTGGGACTGAGTTAGGAACCAGTAAAGACTTCGGAATCCGATAGGCACCAGTGAAGACTTGGCTCTCAGTTAGGCACTAGGCAGGACCCTAGCTCAACTATGTATCAACATTCTGCAGTACTATGTAAAAGTTAAGTATTGTATAAATTCTGTGCAATATATATCTAATTCCAATTTACTCTAGTGTTTCTAGTTCTGGCTGCTCCCCTCCGTAACTGCACCAGCGTGCTATCTTTATTTCTGTGTCGGTCTCATTCCACTCGGCCACCGACACCTACAACGGAACGAGACACAAAAGCGGCGACGAGGCTGGGACACAAAACCAGTCATGGTCTGCACGGCCACTACGGTTGGGCGTTCGAATCCCCCCTCGGGCATGGATATTTGTGCCGTCCTAGTTCGTAAGTAGTTCATAAGTAGTTTGTAAGTTTAGGGACTGATGACCCCGTAGTTAAGTCCCATCGACTATACAAACATTTGAACATTTTGAACACGCCTTACGACCTCTCCAGAGCGGGGAGCTGCTAACTGGTAGGGTTACCAGACGTCCTCTTTTACCCGGACATGTCCTCTTTTTTGGACCCTAAAAATGGTCCGGCCGGGTTTTTAACAAAATGGTGAAATGTCGTCTTTTTTGCTTTGTGCAACTGCTTCAAGTTGAAAGTGCGTAAATACAACTCTCTTAACTGTCACAATCACTAACTCTATAGAATTTAACCTTTCTTGAAACAATGTGATTTAAAAAAAAAATTTCACGTTTCTATGCCACCGCTGCTCTGAGGTAAAGCTACTTCGGAACAATTGAAATAAATGGCGTGGCAATTGTCGCGGAATACGAGCTTTGAGGCGGCCAATTAAAAACATATGTCTGCAACGGTGCAAGACAGTGCAATACACATAGTTTAATATGAAAATCCCCCCCCCCATTTTTTTTTTCTTGTCGGAGTGTTGTGTGACCCAAAAATGAGACATTCAGTATGTCGTGCTGGGACTCGGCAGTTCTGTGTGTTGTCTGTCAACCACACTTATGACTTTAAGATCAAAAGCTAGTGCAGTGTTCGTTATACATAAGTTAAAACCTTGTTCAAAACTTCATACAAATAAGGTCAGATGCCACAGTCACCATTGACATTTCACCATTCGCCTGTTTAGGATCAAAGAGGCGTAACTACATAAACAGTGTATTGAAAAAATCGATTTAAAGCTTTTGTCCTGAAAACTGAGTAGTTTTTTAATAATTAATAGCGAGCCTTTGTACAGTAAATAAATCTAGATGCTAATCATGTATATAGTCACGTCGACCTGATCAGAAATGGGAGCACAGCTATAACAAGGAACACTTAGATAATTTTTACTGTTAGTTTTTTCGTGACGATTTTACAGTAACAGTACTATGGTTTCCGTAAATGTTGCATCGCAAAAAATTTCAGTGAAAACAGGGTTGATCGGCAAGGTATCTTATAAGTATGGAAAATATGTTCAGCACGTAAGACGATAATTACAAGTGGTGAAGTGATGAAATATTAGGGCTTCACTGCTACGTAGTCCTGATAATTCGTTCTACGGATCTCAACATTTCATGCTTCTTAATTTTGTAATTGCGCAAGATGTATTAAAAACAAGTCCTTGATAATACAGTAGAGACATAACTAGTATATATACATGTGGCGTCTGTTCCGAGAGGACAGACGTCACTTCTGATCTTGCAGTTGTTATTATTCAACATTCATAGAATATATGACATCAACTGCGATTGGGCACAGCTGAAAATGTGTACCCAGCCGGGATTCGAACCCGGGTCTCCTGCTTTCTAGGCAGTTGCGCTGACCCCTACTTCACTGGGGACACAGTGATCACCGCACCTGCAAGGACTACCTAAGTACGCCTCCCGTCAGATACAAATTCCCAGCTTCGCCCTGCCAACAGTACTCAAACTCGTAGTTATGAACTAATTCCCGTAAGAGTAAGGGCTTCAAACTTTGCCCACCCCTCCCCACTAACGATAGGATCATTGCCCGTCACCGGCATATTATATATATACATGTGGCGTCTGTTCCGAGAGGACAGACGTCACTTCTGATCCTGCAGTTATTAGTCATCATTCATAGAATATGTGACATCAACTACGATTGGGCAAAGCTTAGGTAGTCCTTGCAGGTGCGGTGATCACTGTGTCCCCAGTGGTGTAGGGGTCATCGCAACTGCCTAGAAAGCAGGAGACCCGGATTCGAATCCCGGCTGGGTACACATTTTCAGCTTTGCCCAGTCGCAGTTGATGTCATATATTCTATGAATGTTACATAACTAGTACTTGAGTTGTCAATAAGAGAGAGAGAGAGAGAGAGAGAGAGAGAGAGAAGGTTCTTTTATTAATCTAGAAATGTCCTCTTTTATGAAGACGGACATTTGGTAACCCTACTAACTGGCAGGTTTCCTCCTTTACCCTCTCACTTTAGCCTCGTGAAACCACTGACGTTGCTGTTCCCAGGGACTGGTAACAACTTTGCTACGTACATTAAGACGTGCCTGTTGGCAACCAAGTACTAAGGTAACATTTTACAACAGCGTCTAGACGCTGTATGAAGTTACCTTGCTATTCTCCACTCTGAGACGGGGGCTGAGGACGTATGCAGTTCACAAGAAGATTTCCTTACCGCCTACATTCCATAAGCCAGAGGCGCTGGCTTTTGAAAATCAGTGTGGGTGCTCTATATCACAGTTCACAAATGTTGAAAACTACATTATGCCCCCTATCATCCTTTCTTCAAAGAGTTGACATAGCATGGTCTTTCAATCTTCTTATTTAAAGGTGTCTAAATAAGGCAAAGACACACTTTTGTAATAAAAAATAAATTGTCATTAGTACGTTTGTGATTATCTTAAAGTTTAGAAAAAGAGACTCCTGTAATATTAGGTATAATTTATTATGTGCTAGCTGAAAACGTGGTGTTACTCGGGTATTTATTTATTCCAATATACCCCGTGTACTCACTGCTCCCTCTGTCCATCACCTCCTCCCTCTCTCTGTCTAATTACCTCCCCCTCCCCATTCTCCTATCCATCCCACTGCCTCTACCGTTACTTCCCCGCTCTCTGCCAGTTCCCTCCTGTCCCCTGTGTCTGTTCATCCCATCTCTCTCCTGTGGGTGAAAAATTATCTACCAACTGGCAGAGAGCTAGCAGACTTCATTTCTCCCTCCTTTACTTTTGACATTATACATTGCACGTTCACGCCTCTATCAACTGCACTGTTCCTACCACTGCAAGACATGTGATAATTCGACTTTTCATGAATAGCAAATCTTTCTAACGCTTTGTACCAAGAAGAAAACCCTACTTCAACGAATGCTGTTATCACATCTACGTCTTGTTTAGTTTTCTTCGCGGAAGGCCCATTTGCGGAACTCGTTTCCTTACACACAGAACAGACCACTTTATCGCACTTTTCGACGTATAAAAACCACTTATATTTGTCTCAAATGTTCAAATGTTTGTAAATCTATCGGACCAAACTGCGTGGTCATCAGTCCGTAGCTTACAAACTAATTAAACCTAGCTAAACTAACCTACGGACAAACACGCACACACCCATGCCCTAGGGAGGACTCGAACCTCCACGGCGAGCAACCGCGCGCTCCGCAGCGATACGCTTTAGACCGCTCGGCTACTCCACCGCGGCTATATTTGTCTTTCCACTGTTTTTGAAAAGAACGCCCATACCAACACGACCAGTTATCTAATTTTCATTCGATACACCGGCTGAATCGGAACCACCTGAAGTAACTTCTGTATGTGTCATAGCCGAATCACTTTTCTCCATCGACGAGCGAACAACGAATTTATCCATTACAGAAACCAACTAAAGAATAAAAATAAATTTATAAAATTGTAATTCTCTTTGCCGGCCGCGGTGGCCGAGGGGACTGAGGCGCTCCAGTGACGGTCTGCACGGCCACTACGGTCGGGGTTTCGAATCCCCCCTCGGGCATGGATATTTGTGCCGTCCTTAGGATTAGCTCGTTCATAAGTAGTTTGTAAGTTTAGGGACTGATGACCCCGTAGTTAAGTCCCATAGACTTTACAAACATTTGAACATTTTGTATTTCTCTTTGTAAATAATACCGTGTTAAGAAAAAGAAAGAAATGTAAAAACTTACTGTTCCACAAATAACAGCTGAATGAAAGAATACCTGAGGACGCAAAAGAAGCGGCTTAAATATCTGTTGGCAACGCCGTTCAAAACCATTCCTGACGGTTCCGAGAGAGTAGCGCCTAGCACTATTATTGTTATTTTATTTATTTGGCCTTCTGAGTGTTAACTCAATGTGGCCATCTACAACACACAGTGGAAATGTACATATATTTAAATAAACAGACAAAACAGAAGTACATTTTGCAAAATGAAAAGTGGAAACAAAGCGAAAACTGCATTACATTACAATTTAAATACTGTTGGAACATTTTCACATATTCACAAGCAAAACCTTATATTACCAACACACTTGATGCTTGTAGATTGTGTACAGTGATCTCAATAAACTTAATTATGATTTTATCTACACGAATGTCTTTTGTACACAAAAGGGAAGAAGCTTACTGGGGAAGGGGATATCCCATCTTCACCAATGTCTGCAGGAAGTTCAAATGTTCTCGATCAAATTTGCGGCACCTGAACAGGATGTGGTTGACATCAGCTTCCGTTTCAGGATCACACTCACATGCCGCCGAATCGTAGACGTTGATCCGATGTAGATGTTTTGGATAAGAAGCGTGATTGAAGCGAAGACGAATAATGGTAGCAATCGTGGATCGGTCCATATGAGTCCTCATAAAATAAATTGGTTCTGGAGGACTGAGAATCATTAGCAGGCTGTTGCAGCAGGTGTGCTGTCTTCACCGAGCATTGTCGCTCGCTCACGCTGACAACAATCAAATGGACCAGAGCGCAACAGATTCTTGTGATTTGCCAGCTGTGCTTTACATGATCGGCTACCTCATACTCCAAGCTGCTTCGATGTAGCTTCACGCTATATCCTGGAAACACGCAATTCAGGAAAAAAAAAATAGGAAACAGCTGTTTTAAAAACATCTGAGTACTCTTTATTACCCTGCGTCCACACATTGGTACCCACGCTGGCGCCAACATTGGCCAATATTTTTGAGACAGCGTCCACACATTGGAGCCAATATTCAGCTGAATTCGTCGAGAGCCAACGAAAAAATATCTGACGCACAAATCGCGGCCAATGCATTAACGCTTCTGAGTGTGAATAATTACATTTTGTCATTGTAAATCAAAGTGGGAAACATACGTAAAAGATGATGGGGTGTTGTATCACTTCCTACCGAACATTAATTACGGTACGATATCATTTTTTTTTTTTTTAAATATGCTACAAGTAAACGATACACATTATAAAAACTTGGACCTGCTACTTTAAATGATTGAAAAAAAAAAAAAAAAAAGATGTTTTTGAGGGATGCTATTCTTTTGGTATTACGCTTCGATTTCTTGCTAAAGGAGACAATATTAGAAGCCTACACTTCCCTTTTTAAATAACCATGTAATTGGTATCAGTAGTAGTGCTTGAAGTTTGCAAAACGATATTTAAAACTTGACGGGAAATATTAAGTTCTGTACTGTTAATTTTAAAAATTAAATTCACTAATGGAGTGTGTCGAAAGTCTAGAAAGTTTTTAATTTCACAGTTCGCGCCTAAATTATGCTGTGGCATTTCGTTTTTTGAGGTTTCTTTCACAAATTAATCACTTTCAGATACAGATCTAATATTTACAAAGAGATTTCGAAACTTTACAACGGCGACGAAGAACGAACGAAAAAAGGAACAGTGTCGAGATGAGCAGCAAAAACAGAATGAAACGTTGGCGCAAATGTGTGGACGACGTACTCATATTGGGCGAACGTCCTTTGATGTTTGGTCGAAATACCGACAAGCAACGGAGCCGTAGCAACATTGGCGCCAACGTTGGGTCCAATGTGTGGATCCGGCCTTAGGCATCTGAATTGTAGCTTTTCTTTTCCGAACAAAAATGGGATAATCAGGCGTCAAGCAATCGGAGCATCAATCTGGAGCATGCCCTTTATTGAATTTTGACACCCCATTTCGTGAGGGTGCTGAGCGCCCGCAAAGATTTTCTGGACCCACGGAGTCGGCGCCCCTGCCATAAGCTATATGGGTCCCTGTTAACTGCGATGGTCTCTATTCTTCAGCAAGGAGTGCGTCCTTTGGCTTCAAACAGCCTCGCAGCTTTGGTGACAGTAATAATCAATACATGACACTTTATTAAGACTTTCATAACTTTTCAATCGGCAAAAGGGACTGATGACCTAGCTGTTTAGTCCCCTCAAAACTTTTGTATCCAATCCTCGTCGCCAGTTTTGTGTCCCATCCGCGTCGCCACTTTTGTATCCCAGCCTCGTCGCCACTTTTGTGTCTCGGGTCCGCCGGTTGTCATGGGTGGGGGTTGGAACACTTGCGCTTGGTGACACTTGCGCGGGGTGACACTTGCGCGGAACACGGGGCCCTTGGGGCGGCTGATGGCTTTTCCTGGGTACAGACACACCAAGAAGTCTAGCACTGCTGTGGTCAAGTTTCCACACTGTCAACATAACACGAAAATCAGTGAAATTGCACAACCCTTTCAAAGCTGAAGAGCAATATAGTAACTTGTTCTAACTACATATTAATCCGTTGAGTGTTCCTCCTGTAAACAAAAAGGTATTTTAATAGTGATAATGTTTGGAGAGTTATTAAGACAATCTCTGCTACTACAAGACGATGACTTTCCACAGTCATACCTCCTAAAAGCATATTATTCAGAACACTAAGCATATCAAGACACCTGCACAAGCAATAAATATATTAGGCATCTTCCACAGATACGTTGATGTAATTGACTGCTATGTAGTTAACCCCACTATCACGCAACTTCCATCTCTTTAAAAATATCTACTATGCTTTTTAATAGGAGACACAACCTTAAACCTTCAATTAAAAAACGTTAATAATAAGTCAATGAGTATTTTACATACTTAAAGCGTTTATTCGTAGACCCCAAAATGATTTGGCTGTATTCGAATTACAAATACATCTAAGAAATATATGAAATATGGAATGTGTAAGGGTATGTCACACCGAAAATTTTCCATCACCGTCATATAGAACCATTTTTACTCCGAACTCGGCATAAACCAACAGGGAGAAACAAGTTGCAAGACTGCCAGGAAAAATGAAGCGAAATTGGCAGCCAATAGTTGGTTATAAATTACATTGCCTGTTAACTGTATAAATATAAATTACGGAATATGCGGAATTACTGTTCAGTACAGTCAAAAAGGTCTAAGTAACAGGTAGTGGTTTACAATCAGATATCCGTATCACTCTCCTCCTCAAGAAGTCTGTGTGAAGATTTATATTCAGAACATTCAAGAAAACGGTGTTGAAACTACAAGAATCAGCTCATTTACTCAGGAAGGGAAAACGTTCTGGTGGCCGTAAATTTGAATGGCTGTATCTCTTGTAGTAAAAAAAAGTAACATTCATTTTTTGATAAAATGTTAAAATCCAATTTACCAGAATTTTGTTTTTCTAAACTCAGTGCCAACTTTTTTTGTCAAAATTTTTGCAGGAAGTAGTCTTGACGTGATTTTATACTTCTATGCATTAATATTATCAAACATGTAATTTGTGTCACAAATTGCGCGGCCGGTCCAGTCGGAGGTTCGAGTCCTTCCTCGGACATGGGTATGTTTCTTTGTACTTTGCCTAAGTCATTTTAAGTAAGATTAAGTAGTGTGTAACTGTAGCGACCAATGACCTAAGTAGTTTGGCCGCATAAGACTACACATATACACGTAATTTATTTCATAACCACGTTTAAGTATTAATAATTAAAGAAACTTAAATGTAGAAATTTGACATAAACATTGAAAACAAATGATTGATATTTCTCATAAGATGAATGCACACAACCGTTGAATTATGTCTTGTGAATGTACCTACAAAATCTGCCATATGAAAATTTTAGTGTGAGTCCCAAATTTGTTTTTTCTACAATAACATTAAAAACATATTAAAAATTCAGAACTCGAAAACCAGTGAAGTTATGGACTTGAAGCGTTTTTTGTTGCTAAATCTTTACATAGTAGATACGATTCTAAAATATGGTTGCTATCGCCAAAGTTAAATTTTTTGGTGTAATCTTCGCCGTGTAGACTGTATGTTGTAGAAGTCTACGCCGAACCCAATTATAATCATACCTCTGAGGAGAGAACGTTGTTTGCACTTCTCCTGCGTTTCTAGTCGGCCGTGCTGTGGTACGTAACGACATCATACTGTTCCATTTCACCGAGAGCTATATATGTATTGGTGTTATGTCTGTTCTTTCGAAATAAGACATCACACCAATATATGTATCATTTAGACGCAAAGAATCTGGGTTCTCTTTTCATCGCTAACGCGATTAACAACGTTAGACCTTGTGTGTAAACAGTTAAAGGTTATGAGTGCCACTGGAAAAATGTATAAGTAACACCTGTTGTTTGAGACTTGAAGATGACCTCAAATTAGCCGAAATCGATATCTCATAATAAACATAACGTGTAGCTGTCTATATTTCATAATGCAATTTCTAACATATTTAAAAGCTGCTCAAAACCACCTACAAAAAACCTTTATAATGAGATTGTATATAATTCCACGATCAAATTGTGTTTTAGTTATTTGTAGAAATACACCTAAAGATCTGCCCTTGCTTTTAGTGCCTTGATCAGCTGTTTATTTTTAGAGGTAATTCTAGGGACAGGAAAAATTCGTATTTGCGATAAATTCGAATATAGATGCGAATTCTGACTCAAAATGCAGTAAATCCGAAATTGTCATAAATGGTATTTTGGTGTGAAACACTATTTAATCAGAAATAATGGGAGATAACTTTATTTTCTGCCCTTAAATATGTACGAAGTAAACAGTAGGTACCGGAAAAATTCGCATTTTTCAATGAATGCGAAATATAGGCCCATGCTAATTTTGAGCCAGAATGCGAGAGACGTGAATCTTGTAATATACTCTATTTTTAGCGAACGTCCCGTTACTACTGCTCCACCTCGCTCGATGGGCCTTTCCCTGAATACGGCACAGGTAGCGGCTGGAGGGCGTGGAGTAGGGGTGGTGTATCGCTACTTCTGGAACACCCTGTTACTACCTGCAGCGTCCGGGTCTCCGCGCAAGTGTCTACACATTCCCTTTCCGCGCAAGTGTCACTCCCCGCAAGTGTCACAAACTCCATGGGTGTCGGTTAGAGTTGGCTACTGAGTTGATGTTTCGACTCAGTGAATCGAGTCAGCGAACTGTTCGACTGAGTCGAAACTTGAATCGGCACTGTTTCGAAACAACGAATCCTGTGATTCATGTATCGGACGCTAGATACCGTTTTGCTGCCCGTCTGCCTGGGTGAGTTCGACACAGCGTGCAACGGGTTTGTTGTTCCCCTAACGCGCCACGCGAGATTTTGAATTATGCTACCGGTACCCTTCAACTGAGGTTTTAAAACTGGGATATCACCGAGAAAAGTTGTGACGTCCTTCGGTGTTTTGAGGTAGTTCCGCGTGAACTAAGCGTTGTTATGCATTGTTGCTACATCTGTGCCAGGTGAACGCATCTTTTCGAAGCAAGGGCAAATAATTTCAGTGAGACGAAACCGCATTCTCAGTAAGATGTCAACATTTTTTAATTTCAATTTAAATAAAAAATTAACTGATTCTCTTTTATTTTACAGACTGAAGATAAATCTGATTATTAGAATACCTATCTGGACACTGAAAAAATTTAGTTCAGTTTTGTGATTTCGTCACGCAAATTGTGAAATGTGTTTCCTTGTGTTAATACTTGCAGTAATATCTGTTGATTGCATTAAATATGTCTCAGGAACAAATCTTAAATATTTTGTTTATATTGACTGGTTAGAAAAGTTATTCATTTCTGGATGCATGTAGACATTTGACGCGCCACGCGAGATTTTCAATTATGCTACCGGTACCCTTCACCTGAACTTTATTATGGAATATTGAAGGTTGGAAAAAGTTTCATGACTTTGGAATTTGAACATTACTATTTTGTACTTCCTTTGTTACAATATTTGTTTGTATGAAAATACGAGTAACTTAGAAAACGTTTACGCTTTAACACGGTTGTAAAATCGTAGTAGCTAACAAATCCTGTGCCGTTCAATTAAGTCTCGTGAATAACGTATTAAAACCATGTTGATATTCCACAGATGTTTCGTATTTGCTGTATCGCCCTCCTGCAGCTTTCGCGGCTAACGTGAATCAGCGGAGGTAGCAGGCACGCCATGTATTTCGAGTGCCGACGCAGTGAGTCGACTGACTACGGCGCCCTGCAGCCGTCGCGGTTCACGCGAATCAGGAGAGGTAGCGCGGCGCACGACTCTGCAGCACGCCAGATGTTTCGTGTGCCGAAACAGTGAGTCGACTCACTAGACTCAGATGATCCGTATGTTTCGAAACAGTGAAATGATCCGAACTGCCCAACACTAGTGTCGGTGGCCGAGTAGAGAGAGACCGACACAGGAAAATAGGATGCACGCGTGTGCAGGTACGGAGGTGACCAGCCAGTGGGACAGCAGAAACTAGAACACTAGGCTAAATTATAACAAGATATATATTTCGTAGAGTCTTGGTAATACATAACTTTTACATAGTTCTTGACTGCAGAATGCTGATACATAGTTTAGATAGATGCCGGGGTTGGAACACTTGCGGGGAGTGACACTTGCGCGGATTGACACTTGCGGGAAACCCGGGGCTCTTGGGGCGGCTAATGGCTTTTCCTGAGTACAGGCACACCAAGAAGTCTACCACTGCTGTTGTCAAGTTTCCACACTGTCAACATAACACGAAACTCAGTGAAATTGCACAACCCTTTGCAAGCTGAAGAGCACTATAGTAACTTGTTCTAACTACGTATTAATTCGTTGAATGTTCCTCCTGTAAAAAAAAAAAAAAAAAAAAAAAAAAAAAAAAAAAAAAAAAAAAAGTAATTAATAGTGATAATGTTTGGAGAGTTATTAAGACATTCTCTGCTACTGCAAGACGATGACTTTCCACTGCCATACCTCCTAAAAGCATATTATTCAGAACACTAAGCATATCAAGACACCTGCGCAAGCAATAAATATATTAGCCATCCTGCACAGATACGTTGATTTAATTGACCGCTAAGTAGGTTACCCCACTATCACGCAACTTCCATCTCTTTAAAAATAGCTACTATGCTTTCTGATAGGAGACGCAACCTTAAACCTTCAATTAAAAAACGTTAATAATAATGAGTATTTTACATACCTGAAGCATTTATTCGTAGACCCCAAAACGATTTGGCTGTATTCGAATTACAAATAAATCTAAGAAATGTGTGAAATACGGAATGTGTAAGGGAATGTCACACACCAAAAAATATTCCATTTTCTAGAACCGTCATATAGAACCATTCTTACTCCGAACTTGGCATAAACCAACAGGGAGAAACAAGTTGCAAGACTTCCAGGAATAATGAAGCGAAATTGGTAGCCAATAGTTGGTTATAAATTACGTTGCCTGTTAACTGTATAAATTACGGAATACGCGGAACTCCAGTTCAATACAGTCAAAAAGGTCTAATGTAATAGGCAATGATTTACAATCAGATATCCTTATTACTCTCCTCCTCAAGAAGTCTGTGTGAAGATTTTTATTCAGAACATTCAAGAAAAAGGCTACTGTGGCGTTGAAACTACAAGAAGCAGCTCATTTACTCAGGAAGGGAAAACGTTATGGTGCTTGTAAATTTGAATGACTGTGACTCTTGTAATAACATTCATTTTTTGATAAAATGTTAAAATCCAATAAACCAAATTTTGTTTTTCTAAACTCAAAGCGAACTTTTTTTGTCGAAATTTTTGCAGGAAGTAGTCTTGACGTGATTTCATACTTCTATGCATTAATATTATCAAACATGTAATTTGTGTCACAAATTGCGCGGCTGGTCCGGTCGGAGGTTCGACGTTACTACTCCTCCAACTCGCTCGGTGGGCCTTTCCCTGAATACGGCACAGGTAGCGGGTGGAGGGCGTGAGTGGGGGTGGTGTATCCCTGCTTCGCCGGCCGCGGTGGCCGAGGTGACTGAGGCGCTTCAGTCACGTTCTGCACGGCCACTACGGTCGGGGGTTCGAATCCCCCCTCGGGCATGGATATTTGTACCGTCCTAGTTCGTAAGTAGTTCATAAGTAGTTTGTAAGTTTAGGGACTGATGACCCCGTAGTTAAGTCCCATAAGCTTTACAAACATTTGAACATTTTGAACATCCCTACTTCTGGAACACCCTGTTCACTACCTGCAGCGTCCGGGTCTCCCCGCAAGTATCTACACATTCCCTTTCCCCGCAAGTGTCACTCCCCGCAAGTGTCACAAACTCATAGATGCCTGCCTACTGATGATTCCTAGTGCCTATCTGATTCCCAAATGGCCGATGCAGCAGTCGTGGCCACGAGCGGAGTTGCAGCAGACGGCGCTCGTGGCTGTCGTCGTAAGAACGCCGCGCCGTGCGTGCACAGAGTTGTCAGGTTTTTCTATTGCTCTGTCGCCAAATTATAAACAAAAAGTAGGCAAAATATCGCCATCTTTTCATCAATAAAATGCCAAAATATAACCATCTTTTCATCAGTAAAAATAGCCAAATATCGCAATCTTCATCAGTTAACATTACTATGCTATGGTAATTATGGTATGTTACTCGACAATAATAATCCAGAAATTCAGGGAGTAAGCTGCTTACTGAGTAAAAAGTAACACAAACTGTGGCACTCTCACATTCACAGACACCAGACTGAACTTTCCAAGGAAACTCATACTTCACAGAAACATTTATCTGAGTCCATCCAAGAACTGAACCCAGACTCACCACCAACTGACAATGAGGGCAGTCAAAATATGGGCACATTGAAAATATCATGAACTGAACTCAGACTCACCACCAACTAACAATGAGGGCAGTCAAAATATGGGTTCATTATAAATATAATACATTTAACTACCACATTTATTAATTTCATAACTTTTAAACATTACATCACAAAACTGTTCAAGAATCATTCTATCAAACACAAGGGATGTTCTCACGCATAGTTAGTTGTAATTGACGGTAAGTCATCGAGTAAAAAAGAAGTGATATCTGGCTTTCCACAAGGAAGCGTTATAGGTCCCCTACTTTTCCTCGTGTTTATAAACGATTTAGGAGAAAATCTGAATAGATCCGTTAGACCGTTCGCGGATGATGCTGTCGTTTATCGGTTAGTGAAGTCAGCAGAAGATCAAAAGCAACTGTAATGCGATTTAAACAAAATTTCTGCATGATGCGAAAATTGGCAATTGACACTAAATAAAGAAAAGTGTGAAGTAATACACATGACCACTAAAAGAAATCCGCTGAACTTCAATTACGCGATAAATCAGTCGTAGATTCTACCAAATACCTAGGAGTTATAATTACGAACAACTTTGACTGGAGAGAACACATAGAAAATACTGTGGGGAAGGCGAACCAAAGGTTACGTTTCATTGGCAGAACGCTTAGAAGATGCAGCAGCTCCACCAAAGAGACTGCCTACATCACACTTGTGCGTCCTCTCCTGGAGTACTGTTGCCCCTTGTGGGACCCTCACCAGGTGGGTCTGACGGAAGACATTGGGATGGTTCAGAGAAGGGCAGCTCGTTTTGTTCTATCACGTTACGGGGGGGAAAGCGTCACGGAAATGTTGCACGAATTGGGGTGGAAATCATTAAAAGAAAGACGTTATTCATTGCGGCGTGATCTGTTTGGGAAGTTTCAATCACCGACTTTTACTTCTGAATGTGAAAATATTTTGCTAGCACCCACCTACTTAGGGAGACATGAGCATCAGTGGCGCAACCAGGATTTTTTTTTCGCAGGGGGCCCACTCGTATATAATGATATATTTTACATTGAGTGCTGAGGCACACACGTATGACATTTCGGGAGGGGCCAGGGCCCGGTGGGCCCATAGCTAGTTGCGCCTATAATGAGCATCCCAATAAAATAAGAGAAATCAGATCGAAAACGGAACGATTTAGGTGTTCTTTCTTCTCGCGCGCTATTAGAGAATGGAACGGTAGAGAAAAGTTATGAAAGTGGTTAATGAACCGTCTGCCAGGCACTTAAATGTGATTTGCAGAGTATCTATATAGATGTAGATGTAGATTACCAATCACTTTCATCTCCTTAAAAACAAATATTTACAGATGTTAAATAGAGTTTTTGAATCTTTCAAACATTTCTTTAATACACATAAACTCATTACAATATTTTGAGGTGAGGTAATTTGTAATAATGCACTAAGCATTTCATACTTAGAGGTGAGATGGACTTTAATACGTAATAATGCATCATTACACACTGAAAAAATCAGCCCTGAGAACGACTGGGAAATCACCGCGTGTTCTCCATCGACATTTATACTCTGTAAACCAGTGTTAAGCACTGTGAAGTGCTTAGCAAAGGGCTCGCTTTACAGTAGCTGTTGTTACGAATTTCTGTTATGTTGTAGTATGGAACGCGGAAAAAATACAGTTTAAATGCCTCCTTGCCTGCTGTCATTTATATAATCTTATACTAATTTTCTCAGCGGGAGCCATACATACGGTGTTGTAGTATACTTCGATATATCATTTAAAGCCTGTTCTTGAACGATCGTAAGTTGGGTACATGAGGTAGTTTATGCATATCTTCAAGAGTCTGTAAGTTGAGTTTGTTTACATCTTTGTGACACTCTCCCATACATCCATGATACTTGAAAACATTTGTGCTAACTTGTGTAGGTTGATTACATTTTTCCAACATTCTACTGTAGTTTAGCCGGTATCACTGAAGCAATGTCTAAAGCGTGATTGCTTTACATTCGTTGTATTTGAAGTAAAATAAAATAGCCCTTAAGTCGCCAACCTATTCCTTTAATCGCCAAATGTAATCGCCAGTCGCCAGATTACTAAAATGGCTACTATTGTAAGAAAAAGATAGCCAAGAATGCGAAAAATCGCCACACCTGGCAACCCTGTGCGTGCATGGCGGCGCGCGGCGAAAGTACGTGGCGCGCACTTCATACTTGTGCGACACCACAAAAACAAACAACAACAACAATCGGCAAAAAATTTTCTACACTATTTTAAAGTCATCCGGCCACCCACATGAATGCAACTCCGGATCCACTGGTGGGTCGAGACCTACAATTTGGCATGCACTGATGTAATCTAAATAAAGAAGAAAAACTACATATGACCCATATGGTCTGTTGGAGCCTCCAACAAAATAGATAGTAATCGTATCAAGTCACCACCGTCAAAGCACAATGGCGAATTACAAAGAGCGAGAAAAATTTTTGACGTTGCATGTAATTCGTTTAAGCAGTGAATGAAGGTTGTCATGCGGGCTAGCCACTTAGGAGGGATTAGGCGAGGTCCATACAAATTACTGGAGGCGCAGGAGGGTCGAGGGTGTATTTGCCTGTCAATACTCGGCTCGCGCAGAGACGACGGGGGGAGGTTTGTAAGCTGCAGATCGTCGCTCGAGACAGCCACTTACATCTGGGACACAGCGGGAAGGCGCTCGGGGCGAATTATTTGCGCGAGTCGCTGGCACAGTAGTAGCGCTCGGCGCATGCGCAGTGGAGTCGAGAGACGCGGTGCTGTGGGGGGATTCCCCCCGTTTCCCGCGCCGGCGCTGCATTGTGGAATACAAGCCAGCCGCGATATTGTTGCCTTTGTGAGGCGGTCTGCTGCCTACCAGGGCGGTGAATGGCGGCGACCGGCCGCCGATGTTAATAGCGCATAATGGCTCCATCTGTATGACTTATGGCCCGGGCATAAAGCCCGCGCGCTAGCGGGGCCGCCTTGGGCAAACACCGCCCTCTTCTCCCCCCGCACCCCCTGCGCCTGTTCCCGGTATCGCGGCAAAGGCGGCCGAATAAAATGGGTATTTGTGTGTATTTAAGGTCGCGGGCCACGGAATAAGCGCCGTGTCGCGACACGCGAAATGTTGCCGTGAGGAAGGCTCTCTGAAGAGCACCCGCCGCGTGGTAAGCAGGCTTCGGTGTAAGTGGCGCTGGATGTTATTTCCTGAACAAACAAGGCGAGCGGTTCCGCGCGTATACAGCGGCTTGTCGACGACCCAAGTGCTGGACAAACAGCTCGCGCCAAGTGTGTAAACACAGGCACCGCAGCAGCGCCCAATAACAGGCCTCGCGAACTCGAATGTGTAAACACTTGCGACAATCGTCCCACCCACAAAAGGGACGTTACAGGAGCGACAGTAAGCGTTTGAGGACGTTGTTGGTGTTGTCGTTTTGACAGTTTCGAGCTAAGTCATTCACATAACCACCTGCCAAGTGTTCAGAGTGTGTAGATATAACGATGGCGTAAGTTTACACGTATGTCTATTACTGAAACAGACGACTAACCCTCGCAACTCACTAAAGGCATTTAGGATGTAGTGCATAGTGTTACGAGGCCTTCATACGTTAAATATTTAGTGATCAAAGAGTCGGTATAAATTTTAAAAGCCGGCCGCGGTGGCCGAGGGGACTGAGGCGCTTCAGTCATGGTCTGCACGGTCACTACGGTCGGGGGTTCGAATCCCCCTTCAGGCATGGATATTTGTGCCGTCCTTAGGATAAGCTAGTTGATAAGTAGTTTGTAAGTTTAGGGACTGATGACCCCATAGTTAAGTCCCATAAGCTTAACAAACCTTTGAACATTTTGTAAACACTTGCGACAGTCGTCCCACCCACAAAAGGGACGTTGCAGGAGCGACAGTAAGCGTTTCAGGAGGTTATTGTTGTTGTTGTCGTTTGGACAGTTTCGAGCTAAGTAATTCACATAACCACCTGTCCAGTGTTCAGAGTGTGTAGATATAACGCCGCGGTGGAGTAGCCGAGCGGTCTAAAGCGTCTCGCTGCGGAGCGCGCGGTTGCTCGCTGTGGAGGTTCGAGTCCTCCCTGGGGCATGGGTGTGTGTGTTGTCCTTAGGTTAGTTTATCTAGGTTTAAGCAGTTTGTGAGCTAAGGACTGATGACCACGCAGTTTGGTCCGATATATTTACCGACATTTGTAGATATATCGATGGCATAAGTTTACACGTATGTCTATTACTGAAACAGACGACTAACCCTCGCAACTCACTAAATGCATTGAGGATGTAGTGCGTGGTGTTACGAGGCCTTCATACGTTAAATACTGGGTGATCAAAGAGTTAGTACAAGTTTTAAAAGCCGGCCGCGGTGGCCGAGGGGTATGAGGCGCTCTAGTCACGGCAAAAGCGGCCGAATAAAATGGGCATTTGTGTGTATTTAAGGTCGCGGGCCACGGAATAAGCGCCGTGTCGCGACACGCGAAATGTTGCCGCGCGGAAGGCTCTCTGAAGAGAACCCGCCGAGTGGTAAGCAGGCTTCAGTGTAAGTGGCGCTGGATGTTATTTCCTGAACAAACAAGGCGAGCGGTTCCGCGTGTATCCAGCGACTGGTGGATGCCCAAGTGCTGGACAAACAGTTCGCGCCAAGTGTGTAAACAAAGGCGCCACAGCAACGCCCAGTAACAGGCCTCGCGCCACCACTTCTGGACTCGAATGTGTAAACACTTGCCGACCGCCGTGGCCGAGGGGACTGAGGCGCTTCAGTCACGGTCTGCACTGCCACTACGGTCGGGGGTTCGAATCCCCCCTCGGGCATGGGTATTTGTGCCGTCCTTAGTATAAGGTAGTCAATAAGTAGTTTGTAAGTTTAGGGGCTGATGACCCCGTAGTTAAGTCCCATAAGCTTAACAAACATTTGAACATTTTGTAAACAGTTGCGACAGTCATCTCACCCACAAAAAGGGACGTTGCAGGAGCAACAGTAAGCGTTTCAGGAGGTTGTTGTTGTTGTCGTTTGGACATTTTCGAGCCAAGTATTTCACATAACCACCTGTCCAGTGTTCAGAGTGTGTAGATATAACGCCGCAGTGGAGTAGCCGAGCGGTCTAAAGCGTCTCACTGTGGAGCGTGCGGTTGCTCGCCATGGAGGTTCGAGTCCTCCCCCGGGGCATGGGTGTGTGTGTTGTCCTTAGGTTAGTTTATCTAGGTTTAAGCAGTTTGTGAGCTACGGACTGATGACCACGCAGTTTGATCCGATATATTTACAGAAATTTGTAGATATAACGATGGCGTAAGTTTACACGTATGTCTATTACTGAAACAGACGACTAACCCTCGCAACTCACTAAATGCATTGATGATGTAGTGCGTAGTGTACGAGGCCTTCATACATTAAATACTGGGTGATCAAAGAGTCAGTATAAATTTTAAAAGCCGGCCGCGGTGGCCGTGGGGGCTGAGGCGCTCTAGTCACGGCAAAATCGGCCGAATAAAATGGGCATTTGTGTGTATTTAAGGTCGCGGGTCACGGAATAAGCGCGGTGTCACGACACGCGAAATGGTGCAGCGCAGAAGGCTCTCTGAAGAGTACCCACGCGCTAAGCAGGCCGTAGTGTAAGTGGTGCTGGATGTTATTTCCTGAACAAACAAGGCGAGCGGTTCCGCGTGTATCCAGCGGCTTGTTGATGCCCAAGTGCTGGAGAAACAGCCCACGCCAAGTGTGTAAACACAGGCACCGCAGCAGCGCCCAATGACAGGCCTCGCGCCACCACTTCTGGACTCGAATGTGTAAACACTTGCGACAATCGTCCCACCCATAAAAGGGACGTTACAGGAGCGACAGTAAGTGTTTTAGGAGGTTGCTGTTGTTGTCGTTTGGACAGTTTAGAGCTACGTAATTCACATAACCACCTGTCCAGTGTTCAGAGCGTGTGGATATAACTCTCTTAAGACTGCCGTGGTGGAGTAGCCTAGCGGTCTAAAGCGTCTCGCTGCGGAGCGCGCGGTTGCTCGCCGTGGAGGTTCGAGTCCTCCCCAGGGCATGAGTGTGTGTGTTGTCCTTAGGTTAGTTTATCTAGGTTTAAGCAGTTTGTGAGCTACGGACTGATGACCACGCAGTTTGGTCCGATATATTTACAGACATTTGTAGATATAACGATGGCGTAAGTTTACACGTATGTCTATTAATGAAACAGACAACTAACCCTCGCAACTCACTAAACGCATGGAGGATGTAGTGCGTAGTGTTACGAGGCCTTCATAACGTTAAATACTGGGTGATCAAAGAGTCAGTATAAATTTTAAAAGCCGGCCGCGGTGGCCGAGGGGACTGAGGCTCTCTAGTCACGGCAAATGTGGCCGAATGAAATGGGCATTTGTGTGTATTTAAGGTCGCGGGGCACGGAATAAGCGCCGTGTCGCGACACGCGAAATGGTGCAGCGTGGAAGATTCCCTGAAGAGCACCCGCGCGCTATGCAGGCCGCAGTGTAAGTGGCGCTGGATGTTATTTCCTGAACAAACAAGGCGAGCGGTTCCGCGTGTATCCAGCGGCTTGTGTACGGCCCAAGTGCTGGACAAACAGCTCGCGCCAAGTGTGTAAACACAGGCACCGCAGCAGCGCCCAATAACAGGCCTCGCGAACTCGAATGTGTAAACACTTGCGACAATCGTCCCACCCACAAAAGGGACGTTACAGGAGCAACAGTAAGCGTTTCAGGCCGTTGTTGGTGTTGTCGTTCGGACAGTTTCGAGCTAAGTCATGCACATAACCACCTGTCAAGTGTTCAGAGTGTGTAGATATAATGATGGCGTAAGTTTACACGTATGTCTATTACTGAAACAGACGACTAACCCTCGCGACTCAGTAAATGCATCTATTACTGAAACAGTACGACAGTTTGCACTGCTCTTGACAGTATCTGCTGGTACTGACACCCTGCCGTGAGGGAATGGGAGAGTGGTCCGAGGTGCCATATCATGTCATGACTCCTGTTGGAGGTTCGAGTCCTCCCTCGGGTATTGTTAGTGTATTGTTCTAGGTATAAGTTAGTTTAAGGGAAATAGCAATGCCCTATCCCGACAACATTAAATTTATTATTATTAAGGACAAAAGTGCGCTCAGATTGCGCATTAATATACCGGATGATCAAAAAGTCAGTATCAATTTCAAAACTTAATAAATCACGGAATAATGTAACTCCCCGAGCGGGAGTAGCCGAGCGGTCTGCAGCGCCACGTTGCGGATCGCGAAGCCTCCCGCATCGGGGGTTCGAATCCCCCCTCGAGCATGGATGTTTGTGCCGTCTTTAGTATAAGCTAGTTCATAAGTGGTTTATAAGTTTAGGGATTGATGACCCGCAATTAAGTCCCATAAGCTTAACAAACATTTGAACATTTTTTTAGAACGACTTATTGTCCCATAGTCAACACGGATTCATGAAGTATCTTTCTTGTGAAATACAGCTAGCTCTTTAGTCACATAATATGATGAGTGATATCGACAAGAGATGTCAAATAGATTTCTTATATCTAGATTTCCGGAGGGATTTTGACACTGTACCTCACAAGCTTCTTGTAATCATATTGCGTGCTTATGGAATATCGTCATAGTTGCCCGACTGAATTCGTGATTTCCTGTCAGAAAGGACAGAGTACCTTGTAATTGCCGGTAACTCATCGAGTAGAACAGAAGTGATACCTGGCGTTCTCCAGGAAAGTGTTACTCAGCCGCTAATGTTCCTTATTTTTATAAACCATTTAGGAGACAATCTTCGTAGCTCTCTTAGACTGTTCGCGGATGATGCTGTCATTTATCGGTTAGTAAAGTCACCAGAAGATCAAAAGTAACTGCAAAATGATTTAGATATCTGAATAGTGCAAAAAATAGTTATTGACCCTTAATAATAATAACTGTGAGATCATCCACATGACTACTAAGAGAAATCCGTTAAATTTCAGTTACAGGATAAATCATTCAAACCTGCAGGCCATCAATTCTACTAAATACCTACGAGCAACAATTACGAACAACTTAGGCTGGAAAGAAAAAAACCAGAAAATATTGTAGGGAAAGCGAACAAAAAGTTCGTTTCAATGGCAGAACAGATATAAGATGCAACAGTGCTACTAAAGAAACTGACTACACTACACTTGTGCGTCCTATTTTGCAGTATTGTGGGATCTCCACGAAGTGGGACTGACGGACGAAAGTTCAGAAAAGGGCAGCTCGTTTTGTACTATCGGGATATAGGTGAGAGAGTGTCACGGAAATAATTCACGAGTTTGGAAGGAAATCATTAAAAGAAAGGCGTTATTTGTTTAACGAGATCTGTTTGCAAAATTTCTTTCACCAACATTCTCTTCATAATGAGAATATATGTTGTTAGTACGCACCGACATAGCAAGACAGCCGGCCGCGGTGGCCGAGGGGAATGAGGCGCTCCAGTCACGGTCTGCATGGCCACCACGATCGGGGGTTCGAATCGTCCCTCGGGCATTGATATTTGTGCCGTCCTAGTTCGTAAGTAGTTCATAAGTAGTTTGTAAGTTTAGGGACTGATAACCGCGTAGTTAAGTCCCATAAGCTTTACAAACATTTGAACATTTGAAGCTCGTGAAATGGGGATATGGAGTGGAATGAATATCAGCTGGATTGATAAAGTCAGGAATGAGGAAGTACTGAGTAAATTTGGTGAAAACCGGAGGATGTTGATGACGGTAAAGAATAGAAAACTAAATCGGATGGGTCACAATCTGAGACAAGATTGCCTTCAACTTGAGGCAACTGCAGCTTTCGTTCCGGAAAAGAGGGAAGAGGAGAAGGTGGTTCCAGATGCTGGATGACGACAGCAGGCCAGAAAGAGGGCAGCAAAGAATCTACATAGATACTCCGCAATCCACCGAAAAGTACGTGACGGAGGGTATTCACTACCAATACTGGTAACTTGCTTTCCTGTTTCACTCCCAGATAGAGCGAGGGCAAAACGAATGCTTGTATGCATACTTACGAGCGCTAATCCCTCTGATCTTATCTTTGTGGTCTTTTCGCGAAATGTAGGTTGGCGGCAGTAGAACTGCAGTCCATCTCAAATTCTGGCTCCCTAAAGTTTTGAACAGTGTTTCTGGAAAAGAACGTCGTCTTTCCTCCAACGATCCCCATTTGAGTTCCCGTAGCATATTCGTGACACTCGCGCATTGATCGAACCTACCAGTAACGAATCTAGTAGCGGCTCGCCTCTGAACTGCTTCTATGTCTTACTTTAAACCCATCTGGTGGGGATCCCAAACACTTGAGCAATACTCAAGACGGGGTCGTACAGGCTTTTTATTTGCAGTCTCCTTTACAGTCGAATCACACCTTCTCATAATTCTCCTCATAAAGCGAAGTAACTAATGAGGAGGTACTGAACAGAATTGGGGAGAAAAGGAATTTCTGGCATACCTTGACTAAAAGAAGGGATAGATTGGTAGGACACATTCTTAGACATCAAGGAATTGTTAATTTAGCGTTGGAGGGAAGTGTGTGGGGAAAAAATCGCAGGGGAAGACCAAGAGATGGATACAGTAAGCAGATTCAGACAGATGTAGGTTGTCGTTCTTATGTGGAGATGAAGAGGCTTGCTCAGGATAGGGTATTGTGGAGAGCTGCATCAAACCAGTCTCCGGACTGAAGACCACAACAACAACAAAGCGAAGTCTACCATTCACCTTCGCCATGACTGTCCTTACATGCTTTTTCCATTTCATATCGTTGTGCAGCATTTAATTGACGCTACTTTATCAAGCAGCACACTATTAATGCTGTAATCGAACATTACGGGATTGATTGTCCTACTCATGTCTATCACATTACATTTTAGCGCTAGTTGCCATTCCTTACACCACCTAGAAATTTTGTCCAAGCCATCCTGTTTCCTACTATATTCATTCAACGACGACACCCTTTTGTACACCGTGCCATCATCAGCAAACAGCGCAGATTGCAACTCACTCTGTTCGTCAGATCAGCAGTCCTGTCACACTTCCATGGGACACCCCTGACGATATTTAGTGCCTCACGAACACTCCCTATCGATTACAACGTACGGGTTTCTATTACTTAAGTAGTCTTCGAGCCAGTAACATATTTGAGCACCTATTCCATTAGTAGTCTGTAGAGCGGTACCGTTTCAAACGCCTAGAGAAAATCGAGAAATGCGCAGTGTGCCTGTTGCCCTTCATCCATAGCATGCAAAATTTCATCAGGGAAAAGGGCAAGCTGGGTTTCGCAAGACCGACGGTTCCTAAAGCCACCCTGATGCACCAACAGAAACTTTTCCGTCTCAAGGACTGACAATGTGTTCAAGAATTCTACAGCAAACCTTTGTCAATGATATAGGTCTGCAATTTCATGGTTTCCGTTTTTTTCCTTACTAATACACGAGAGTTACCTGTGGTTTTTTTTTTTTTTTTTTTTTTTTTTTTTTTTTTTTTTTTTTTTTTTTTTTTCAGTCGCTTGACAGAAAACACAGAGATGCATGGAGGGCTATGCAGTCAAAACTTGGTGCAAAGTAGATAACGAAATGAATGAATGCGACATATCTAGAAGCATGATGGACAGCCATTTAGAGTGCACGCCGAAGGGCCGGTACAGCTAGGGATTGCAATCCAGCACTGTTTTCAATCTAGCGGGATTTAGCTGGAATGCCTTCAATTTTTATGCAAGTAAATAAATATCCTTTGTTATAACATAATAAAATATTTCTTAAACATCACAAAAGTGGCGGTTATTGAGGAATTTGCAGCAAAACAAGAATTTAGTTTGACTAATTGCCTTAATTTTCTAACTAAAATAAACAGTCAGAAATGTTTCAATTTTATAGATATAAAATAAGAAGTCATTTCTCGTTCTGAAAGTCTGACCCTAATAACAAATTACGTAAATATTTCTATCTCCTAATCTACTTCCTACAGAACTAGATATGTAGCCAGCGGCGGAAAAGGCTCTTTCTGCCTTCACACTTGTTGGTTTGATGGTTACTAAACTGTCATGTAACAGAGTCACACACTTTCATTTTAGTCCATCAGTTTCAAATGCTGACATTTCGTAGTCTTTCTCCGTTCCAGTTTTGATCTGTTTGGTGTAATGTTCATTTTCTTGTTTCAGCTGCATTTATAATTCCTCTTCTAAAGTTAAATTACTTTCCAGAGACTATATTAGTTTAGATTAGGCTACTATCTGCACTAGCAGCATACACGCACCATCACTTCCTCCGCTCCGCTCTCCCACCTCTGAACTGCTATCATTCAGTTTACACATTGTATCCGTATGTGAGCAATTAAAAATAAGACTAACGACTGGACGGCAACGTCACGTCAACTCACATCGCGGACCGCGCTGCGAAGTGAATTTAAGGCGGCAAATTCGAAAGCATTTGCGGGATTTTATTCTTGCGTATGCGTTTACAAATCCGCGGGCTGTTGCGGGATCCCGCAGCTCCTGAAATTATGCTGGATCCCGCTGCATTGCGGAATCCCACTTTGCTGGATAGTAACCCCTAGGAACAGCGTTGTGTGAGATGTTGCAGAAGCGCCGAGGCCAACGAGAAGCTGCGGCGGATTAGCTGTGCGAACTGCGGCACCGTGCTGTGGTGCTAGTGGCCGATCGCCGTCGGGGGTTCGGGTCCCAGATCGGGCATGGGTGTTTGTTTGTCCTTAGCTTAGTTTACCTTGGTTTAAGTAGTTTTTAAGCTACGGACTAATGACCATGCAGTTGAATCCCACAGATTTACAAACATTTGAACATTTATTTTAGACAACGAGAAAGATAGGCCGCGGCGCGAACGTCACGTTAAAACTGGTTTGTTGTTTGTTGAGATATAGGTAAGGCTGTTCTATTGATTGGAAAAACAGGGTCGCTACAAGGATTTGGCAATAGTGAGCCAGCTAAAGGAGGTCGGTTCAAAAGGTACTTATTCAAAACTAATCTGGTGTTAAATGCAGCATTATTAATTATCATCAGCTGGTAATTAACACTCACAATAACTAACTTTCCAATCGAGCTGATTAAAGAGCAGTTGAACACATATAGTGTTATTCATTAACACTATAATTCTGTTTAGTTATGGCCCTAATATTAATACCTGCACAGTTGATTAAGAAACAGTGGGTTTAGACTGATTGAAAGCGCAACGGATATTTTGAACATAGCAAGGCTCACTGACTGGTATAAATTTGACTGCGAGAGGGCCGGCCGCGGTGCCCGAGGGGATTGCTGCGCGTCAGTCAAGGTTTTCACGGCCACTACGATCGGGGGTTGGAATCCCCCCTCGGGCATGTATATTTGTACCGTCGTCAGTGTTAGCTAGTTCATAAGTAGTTTGTAAGTTTAGGGACTGACAACACCGTAGTTAAGTCTCATAAGCTATACAAACATTTGAACTGCGAGAGAAATCTGGTTGCCGCGGTGGAGTAGCCGAGCGGTCTAAAGCGTCTCGCTGTGGAGCGCGCGGTTGCTCGCCGTGGAGGTTCGAGTTCTCCCTGGGGTATGGGTGTGTGTGTTTGTCGTTAGGTTACTGTACCCATGTTTAAGTAGTTTGGTCCGATAGATTTACAAACATTTGAACATTTTTTTCAGAAATCTGGAAAAACACAAACCACTTTCTAATAATGCAACTGCAAGAATTTATTTCGGTAACTGACTTATTGAGGAAACTTAGTATCTTGTTCATATGTGTAGTATTGCACAACAATCACTATTATTATTATTACTCACGCCAATAAAGCAATATTTTAATGAAACTATGGTTAGACAATATTATGTTTTGATTTTAAGAGCGAATAAATTTTAATGAAAGGAAGAGGGTTAGCTTTCTAACTACGAAAGTGAAACAAGTAAAGAGGTTCAACTTTCTCAATTATTATTAACAATAATGATTACATTACCTTATAAATGAAGAACAACAAAATCTTCTCAGACTGATACATATATGAACGATACAAAATCCTATAAAGACAGAACTGTGACTGTGAAAATCAGATTTCAAATTATTCCATCAGCTCGTACAAAAGCTGCTAACCAAAGCACGTCCGATCCATACCAGAGCTACACACCGACTC
Organism: Locusta migratoria; assembly: GCA_026315105.1. Classification (NCBI taxonomy): domain Eukaryota; kingdom Metazoa; phylum Arthropoda; class Insecta; order Orthoptera; family Acrididae; genus Locusta; species Locusta migratoria. The sequence continues at coordinate 176,267,588 of CM048744.1, read as the reverse complement.
TGTCTTTCTGTTCAACTACTACCCACATACATAGTCTTTGATAGAGATGTACACAACAGAGTAAACCATAGACGTAGTTACTAAAAGAAGTTCATATAACATTTTACATCCAAGTATCGACACAAGAAAGGCGAAACAATATTATTGAATTAGTAAAAGACATGTTTCAACGTCACGTGATCAAGAGAGACCTGAGTCAACGTGATCGCTTGCTGACTGGCTATCCGCTATGACACAGTGGGCTGTGCCTCAGCGGCCAGCCAATCTGCTAGTGATCCCGTTGACAAAAAATTCAAATGTTTGTAAATATTATGGTACTTAACTACGGGGTCATCAGTCCCTAAACTTACAAACTACTTATGAACTACTTACGAACTAGGAAGGCACAAATATCCATGCCCGAGGGGGGATTCGAACCCCCGACCGTAGTGGCCGTGCAGACCGTGACTGAAGCGCCTCAGTCCCCTCGGTCACCGCGGCCGGCGATCCCGTTGACTCAGGCCTCTGTTGATCAAGTGACGTGACGTGTGCGCCGCGGCCTGCATTTACGTTGACTGCGAAGAAGCACTTGGTTCAGTGGCTGGGTAGCAGTGTGGGGACTCGCCGGGTCGGTCAGGCAGTCATGCGCTGGCCGGAGTGTCATCTTGGTGACTGGACGTCATTGGTAGCGAGATCAGGAGCGGCGCTAGGGCTGGCCTCGCGGTGCCAGCGCTGTCGCTTCTCGGCAGACTGAGACAGCGCCACAGCCACAGAGCCACAGCGGCGGAGCTTGGTGGTCGTTTTGTGCGGCGACCACCGCGGCGCCGGCGGTTTATTGCTGGGGCCGGGGGTAAAAAAGGTCGTTAGCCGCAGTTACCAGGGTCGCGCCCGCCACCGCTCCTGGCGCCTCGCCGGCGCCAAATTGGTTCGCCGGGAGAAAATTGGGGAAGCCCGGCGACGGAAAAAATTACGAAATTCGAGGCGCTTAATAGCCTTTCTCCGTCCGTTTTTAATTTCCACCAGGTAGTACTTTGGCCGGAGACCTGCGTAATGAGGTGGAACGATTTCGCGAATTGTTCCTCACTATCAGCTTCCCCTGTCCCTCCTTCCCCCTCCCCCCGCACTAATTCGCAGACCTGAGACAGGAATGAAACTCACGCTATGACACTTTCAGGCGTGTACGAGGGTGGTGTGATAAATTCGATAAATCTGAATGAAAGACCTGGAAGTTTTCGGAAACTCCACTGTTGTTGGTATGCCTGATATTTTCACGGATATTACAGCAATTTTCGAACGGCAGCTGTTATTCGTTGATTGTTGACTGCCAGCTGAAGTGGTAACTGTGTAATTAATTCTGTAGGATGGAGCAAAAGGAATTTCGTGTGGTCATTAAACACTTATCTTACGACTTACCTTAGAAGATAGGCTAAGGAAAGGAAAACCTATGTTTTTAGCATTTGTCGATTTGGAGAAAGCTTTTGACAATGTCGACTGGAATACACTCTTCCAAATTCTGAAGGAAACAGGGGTTAAATATAGAAAGCGAAGTGATATATTCAACCTGTACAAAAACCAGACAGTGGTTATTAGAGACGAAGGGCAAGAAACTGACGTAGAAATTTGGAAGGGAGTAAGGCAGGGTTGTAGCCTTTCCCCACTGTTAATCAATCTGTGCATTGAGCAGGCAATGAAGGAATGGAAAGAGAAATTTGGAGAGGGCATTAAAGTGCAGGGAGAAGAAACAAAAACATTGCGGTTTGCCGATGACATAGTAATTCTGTCAGAGACCGCAAAAGATCTGGAAAGCAATAAAATGAAATGGACAGTGTCTTGAAAGGAAGATATAAGATGAACATCAACAATCGTAAAACGAAAGTAATTGAATGCAATGTCAGAAAATCAGCCCATGCTGAAGGAATTAAATTAGGTAATGAGGCAATAAAAGTAGTAGACGAGTTTTGTTACTTGGGTAGCAAGATAACTACTGATGGCCGAAGTAAAGAAGATGTAAATGCAGAATGGCTATGGGAAGAAAAGCGTTTCTGAAGAAGCGAAACTTGTTGACATCCAATATTAGTTTAAATGTTAGGAAGTCCTTTCTGAAGGCATTTGTCTGGAGCGTAGCATTGTATGGGACTGAAAAGGGGACAATAAGGAGTTCAGACAAAAATATGACAGAAGCTTTTGAAATGACGTGCTACAGACGAATGATGAAAATTAGATGGGTAGATCACGTTACTAATGAGGAGGTGCTTTACCGAATCGGGGTGAGAAGGAGTTTCTGGCATATCCTGACTAAGAGAAGGGACATCAAGGAATTGTCCACTTAGCATTAGAAAGAAGCGTGTGGGGTAAAAATAGTAGAGGGAGACCGAGGCACGAATACAGTAAGCAGATTCAAAAGGATGTAGGTATTCTCAGATGAAGAGACTTGCGCAGGACAGGGTAGCGTGGAGAGCTGCATCAAACCAGTCTGAGGACTGAAGACCACAACAACAACATTAAACACTTTCATTTGAAGTGTAGGATAGATTAAATCCGGGTTCGATGAAATCCATGCGTGTTCTGCACCAACAACTGAAGACTTTTGGATCAATGAGCATAAACGAGATCGAAAAAGCACGGAAGATGGAGCACGCTCCGGTCGGCCAGTTGAATTCACCACACAGGAAAGCATCGATAAACTGCACGACGTGGTAGTGAAAAATCCAAGAATCAAAGTTCACAAGATAGCTAACATTGTAGGCATCTCAACTGAACGAGTGCATTACATCCTCCATGGAAAACTGGCCATGAAGAAGCTCTGTGTGCGATGGGTTCCGCGTCTGCTCACTTCGGACCAAAACCGGAAACGAAAGAACATTTCTGCTGAGAATATCAGACTGTTCAGACGAAATACACAGGACGTTTTGCGCAGATTCATAGCTGTGGACGAAACTGGGGATCTACCTTTGCCGGCCGCGGTGGCCGAGGGGACTGAGGCGCTCCAGTCACGGTCTGCACGGGCACTACGGTCGGGGGTTCGAATCCCCTCTCGGGCATGAATATTTGTGCCGTCCTTAGTATTAGCTAGTTCATAAGTAGTTTGTAAGTTTAGGGACTGATGACCCCGTAGTTAAGTCCCATAAGCTATACAAACATTTGAACTTTTTTTTTATCTACCTTTACGCTCCAGAGACCAAACAACAGTCCATACAATAAACGAAAAGAGGGGTAGACAGCACCAAAGATGCCGAAGACTGTTTTGTCAGCTGGAAAGCTGATGGCCGCTGTATTTTGGGATTCCCAGTGTATAAACCTGATAGATTATTTGAAGAAAGGTAGATCCATAACTGGTCCCTATTATACTGCTCTGTTGGATCGATTGAAACAGGAACTAATTGAAAAACGTCTAAGATTGGCACGGAAGAAAGTCTTGTTTCATCAGGAGAATGCTCTAGCCTATACAGCAGCTATCGTAATGGCAAAAGTGCACAACTTGGGATTCGAATTGGTTCCTCTCCCACCCTATTGACCAGACATGACTCCGAATTACTTCTTATTCCCTAACTTGACTATTTGGCTTGGCTTGACCAGACTTGACTCCGAGTTACTTCTTATTCCCTAACTTGCCTATTTAGCTTGGTGCGAAGAAATTTTCATCGAATGAGCAAGTATCAGCCACTGTGACAGACTATTTTGCCGATGGGTTGCAAAATTGGAAACTCGTTGGACCAAGTGTGTAGCCTTGCAAGAAGACTATTTCGAGAAGTGAAGTGAGTTTTCGCCTATTTTTATTCTATTTTAACAGATTATCAACCGCCCTCGTATATGGTAGACGCTTACAGAAGACCAACCTTATAATGAGATGGTACTGTTTTGATATTGCAGTCTTCAGTCCGGAGACTCGTTTGATGTATCTCTCAACCATACCCTATCCTCAGCAAGCCTCTTCATCTCCTCATAAGAACAGCAACCCACATCCATCTCAGTCTGCTTACTATATTCGCTTCTTGGTCTCCCTCTGCAACTTTTCCCTCACACACTTCCCTCCGATGCCAAATTTGCGATTCTTTCATGTCTTACAATATGTCCTACCAATCGATCTCATCTTTTACTCAAGGTATGCCAAATATTCCTTTTCTCCCCAATTCTATTTAGTACATCTACATTAAGTAGAGCAAAACTGATCTACCACCTTTACTGCTTCGTTAGCTAATAAAATTCTTTCAGCATCGCCTGATTTTCTAAGACTGCATTCCATTGCCTTTGTTTTCCTCTTGTTATTGTTCATCTTATACGCTCAACACACTGTCCATTCGGTTCAACTACTCTTCTAGGTCCTTTGATTTTCCTGACAGAATTACAATATCATCAGCAAAACTCTAATTACTTCTTTAAATTTTTCCTTGCTTTCCCTCAAAGCTTGCTCAATGTACAAACTAAATAACATTGGAGGAAGGCTGCAACCTTGTCTCACTACCTTTCCAATCATTGCGTCCCTTTCATGCCCTTCAACTCTAATAACTACTGTTTGGTTAATGTACAAATGTAAATAACCTTTCCTTGCCTATATTTTACCCCTGTACAAACTAAATAACATTGGAGGAAGGCTGCAACCTTGTCTCACTCCCTTTCCAATCATTGCGTCCCTTTCATGCCCTTCAACTCTAATAACTACTGTTTGGTTAATGTACAAATGTAAATAACCTTTCCTTGCCTATATTTTACCCCTGATGACTTCAGAATTTTAAAGAGTGTAGTCCAATCTAGTAAGCTAAAAAATGAGGAAGAAAAACGATTTAATGACACAGAGTGTATTAGAGAAAATAGATGAACGTAGAAAATGGAAAAATGACTCTTCAGAAGAAGGAAAGCGACAGTACAGAAAGGAGATCTACTAACAAAACTAGAGAAAACAGGATGAAAAACATGTGAGGCAATATAACAGTTGGAAATACAAAGAAGAATAGTTGACATGTACAGAACTGGCTGCAAATTATATAAAGGTGAAAGAACCACGAAAAATTAGCAAGCAGGGATTCCTAAACAAACAGGGAAAGTCAACAAAGAATACCGAAGAAAACAAAGATGTTTGGAAGGCATACATAGACGATCTATATGATTCTGCAGCTAATTATGAAGGATTCATCTTAAAGGAGGAACAAGAATGTTATAAAAATCAATGGGGACTAATAATAGAAAAATGGGAGATGGAGAAGGCGATCCAGGATCTCAAGGAAAGGAAACCAACGGGTTTTGACCAAATACCGGCAGAAGCACTAAGGGCCTTAAGGAATGGGGCTATATACAGAATTACAACTCTGATCAACAGATGTATGATGTAGATACCTGGCCTGCAGACCTTCTACAGACGGTAATGGTTTCCTTACCAAAGAAATGCAATGTCAAACAATGCAAAGATTCTAGGACTATTAGTTTGATTTGCAGTGTTACCACAGCTGTGACTAGACTAGTGTTGAGAAGAATAGACAGGAAAATAAAGGAGAATATAGCAGAAGTTTAGTTTGGATTTGGAAAAGCAAGAGGACCAGAGATGCAATTGGGTGTGTGAATATGTTAGCAGAAAGAGTTTTAGAAAGAAATAGAGAAATATATGTTTGTTTTGTCGACTGGCTAAAATCATTTGACAGAATTGTTTGGTGTATGCTGCCGAAGATTCTGAAAGATACAGGTATTGATTGGAAGGATAGATGATTGATAAAACAATTTTGTGTGGGACATAAAGTAGTGGTAGGAATAGACGAAGATGAAACTGAAGAGGTGGTTATGGGAAGAGGTGTGAGACAAGGTTGTTGTATGTCACCAGCACTTTTTTATGTATATGTTGAAAAATCAATTAACCCTTTCACTACCAGTGTTGCCATATGGCAACGTCATCTTTATATGTTCCTATAGCCACAACAATCTGTCCAAAGATTGTAAACAACACTGCAGGACTTGCAATAATTCATAATGACTAGTTTTTTCACCATAACCTCGAGAAAACAGAGAGCTTTAGGCTACAATGCATTGTCAATATCTGTATCGTCGCTTAATGTCTAAGTTGGAGTACATGCAGCAAGACTTTCGAATAATTATATCAAAGTAAACGAAACAAAGTAATTTAAAAATTTCATTACTAAAGAATTGTCTCATGTCTATATTAGTAGTAAACAGTTTGAAAATTTTATTAGTTACGATAAAGGTAACATATCCTGTCCAATGATGCGATATATAGTCATTCCAAATTTCCCTCCAAAAACTAAAAATAAACAAAACCTCCGTTAAATATACGTTATTTCAATCATTATTTATAGGTATATGGAAACAAATATTTTTGTTCATCAATTAATAAAATTTTGGGTTGAAAGGGTTAACAAAGCCTTAGAAAAAGCAAAAGGACTTGTAATGGGAGGAGGAAGAATGAAAAGTATAAAGTATTCAGATGATATGATTGTACTATCAGAATGAGAAGTTAAGTTCCAGGTAATGATGGATAATCTTGCAACGGTGGGGAAAGAATGCGGAATGAAAGTGAACATCGATAAGATCGGAGTGATGAAAATTCGGGCCGGTCACGGTGGCCAAAGGGACTGAGGCGCTACAGTCACGGTCTGCACGGCCACTACGGTCGAGGGTTCGAATCCCCCCTCGGGCATGGATATTTGTGCCGTCCTTAGTATTAGTTAGTTCATATGTAGTTTGTAAGTTTAGGAACTGATGACCCCGTAGTTAAGTCCCATAAGCTATATATATATATATGAAAATTCGGGAAGGTGACGCAGTTAGCGCCGGAGCGGCCGGTCTATCACACTTCTATACACTACTTTTAGTGTCTTGGGCTCCGTACAAAATGTCAACGCAATCTCTCTCTGTGCAAGTGTCTTTTCTTCAGGGGTGATGAAGTCCAACTGCAGCCGAGCTCTCTGATTGCGCAGTGCAGAACTTCTGGGACATAGACGCGTGTGAAGTTTCGAGCCCTGCTGCGACTCTTGGTCTCCTTCTGGTGTCCTCTTTGCTCGAAGTGACGACGCCGTGTCGTGTAAGTTGTCTGTGACTCGCCACTGGGAGGAGGGCGGGGGCGTTGTGCGACCGCAAGAGGCGGCCCCGGCAAGCACAAGCACAAGCACAAGCACAAAGGCGGGCACGACACAGAGCGGCCGCGCGCCTTTGTGCCGCCAGGTGGCGACTCGCCATTGACCGCGCGCCGCCCTCCATCCACCCCCATTGACAGGGGGCGGCGGCCCGGGACGCGACGAATCGCCTCAACGAGCCGCAGGGCGCTGTCACGCGTCCGCCCTCCAGAGCGGCACAGGGCACTGCCGAGCGCCCAGGCAGCTTCCCTCAGTAGGACTGTTGATTATTTTTAAAATATCAGGAATTCGATGCATCGATAATTAAAAAAAGATCGATATCGGACAGATGTATATGGAAGAAATATCGATATAACGCTGATAACCTATCGAATACTTATACGAACAATTTTTTGTCTTTGTACGCGTGCCGATTTTTGGAAGTTGTGCGCAATCCAACTAATATTGTAAGTTTGTATGTGAATTTGTTACGTGTGACGTTTAAAAAAATGTTCAAATGTTTGTTAAGCTTAAGGGACTTAACTACGGGGTCATCAGTCCCTAAACTTACAAACTGCCTGCCGGCCGCGGTGGCCGAGGAGACTGAGACGCTCCAGTCACGGTCTGCACGGCCACTACGGTCGGGGGTTCGAATCCCCCCCTCGGGCATGGATATTTGTGTCGTCCTAGTTCGTAAGTAGTTCATAAGTAGTTTGTAAGTTTAGGGACTGATTACCCCGTAGTTAAGTCCCATAAGCTTAACAAATATTTGAACATTTTTTTGAACAACCTGCCTATGAACTACCTACAACTAAGGACGGTACAAATATCCATGCCCGAGGGGGGATTAAAAATAATGTTCAAATGTTTGTAGAACTTATGGGACTTAACTACGGGGTCATCAGTCCCTAAGCTTACAAACTACTTATGAAGTAGCTAAGACTAAGGACGGCACAAATATCAATGCCTGAGGGGGGATTCGAACCCCCGACCGTAGTGGCCGTGCAGACCGTGACTGGAGCGCCTCAGTCAGGGGATTCGAACCCCCGACCGTTGTGGCCGTGCAGACCGAGACTGAAGCGCCTCAGTCCCCTCGGCCACCACGGCCGGCTGTGACGTTTAACCCCTCAATAGGGCTGTGATTATTTTAAAAATATCAGGTGTTCGATACATCGATAATTAAAAAATTTTGATCTCGGACCGATGTATATCGAAGAAAAATGTCGAAATATCGATATACCGTTGATAAACTATTGAAAAATAATACGTACGATTTTGTCTTTGTATGCGTGCCGATTTTCGAAAGTTGTGCTCAACCCAACTAATATTGTAAGTTTGTATGTGAATTTGTTACGCGTGATGTTTTACCCCTCAGTAGCGCTGTTGATTATTTTAAAAATATCAGGAATTCGATACATCGATAATTAAAAAATATTGATATCGGAACGATGTATATCGAAGAAAAGTCTCGAAATATCGATATACCGTTGATAAACTATTGAAAAATTATACGAACGTTTTTGTCTTTGTATGTGTGACGATTTTCGAAAGTTGTGCGGAACCCAACTGATATTGTAAGTTCGAATGTCAATTTGTTACGTGTGATGGTTAACCCCCCAGTAAGGCTGTTGATTATTTTAAAAATATCTGGAATTCGATATATGGATAGTTAAAAAATATTAATATCGGACCGAGGTATATCGAAGAAAAATATCGATATATCGTTGATAAACTACTGAAAAATTGGCCTACGAAATCATCGCCTGCTCATTGTAAATATACTACTGGTATTAGAGCTGTATATTTAAATACTGATTAAGAATTAGACATTCCCGTCATAGCATGAATAAGAATAACATTAATTGAGAAAATTTGTAAGTTAATAATTGCACTTTTTGCAGATGAAAAGCTTATATTACGATAGTTTTTGGTTAATTGTTGTGTTGTTAATTGACAACTCTATACATCATACCGTGTCAGTGGCGAAGCCAGGATTTTGGACTGTAGGGGGGTGGGGGGAGAGGAGGTGTTTGAGTTCATAGGAACTTTTTCTCTTCGTGCTCCAAAATACACCTGATTTATAAACGTAAAGAAGAAGTGAGTGTAGTGCTCGAGTGGAGGGATGCGGCGGTTGCAGGGGTGCAATACCATAGCCCGTCTCTGGCATCCAGTGTCATTACATATATTTCATTCCTGTTAATCTCTCATACCTTAGTTTGTTTATCATTGGCTACGCATCGAGATAAACCTTATTTCACGCTGATGTAGAAAAAAATCAAAATATTTTACACTATGCAATCATAGCAAGGAAGAAACTTTCGAGTGCTCCATCGAGTATTCTCATGTCTGGAATCTGGCGAGTAGTCCGACTTTTCGGAATAAGGATATTAGGTTTCAGAAACACATTTATCATTCGTTAATCAGTTTTCTGTTGGTAGCGCCGAGTGCCAGTTGCGTTATCAGCGCCCCTTTACTTTATCCACACAATCTACGAGAAAAAAATGGATATGATAAAGGAGGAATACTACTTCACACAATGAAAGTAAATTTATATTCCAGTACAGTTTCAAAAGAAAAATTTAAATATTTACAGAAAATTGCGAGAAAATGTAATGTAAAATAAAAATATCGGCACCCGTTATCGATATATCGATGTTTTGACAAACTAATATATCTATATTTATCGATTAATTTGAATAATATATCGATATTTATCGATAATTTCTGAAAGAAATATCGATATATCTATATACTGATAATCAACAGGCCTACCCCTCAAGCGAGTGCGACGGCATATGGCGTCCGCGCTATTTTAATCAATTTCTCTTCTCTGCCGATACAATTTGAAGGACGGCAGCGAGATGGCGGAGTCATACATTCCATAGCTTCATGTTGACATAGTTTACATTAAGTTATTTGTATGGACTACAATTATACGAAGGTTGTTGTCTTTGTATGAGTGTCGATTTAAGAAAATTTTGCGCAATAACGATGCTGCTTGAAGATGAAGTTCTGTGAATTTTGATAGATGGTTGTAGAAAGGAAGACGAGTTTTTATTGTCTTCTGATGCACTGGGTATTCTGCCATGCTCTGAGCATTCTCAACGTCAAAAAATAAAATAAAAAAATAAAAATAAAATAAAACTTAAAAAAAAGGTAAAAAAGACTTGCGAGCAATTAATTTTTATAGCTTGACTAGCTTTAACCCGCGGCTCCGCTCGCGTGTTGGTTGATTATGATAGATAAGCTATCTTTCAGTAGTGTGCTACGAGACTGGTTTTGAAGGATGAAATGAAATACAATACCTTCTTTAGAAACAAACATGTTTCATCAACATTATCAGGAAAGTAAGTAGTGTAGATCAAATCACACGTAAAATGCTCTCGTTTCGGAGAATCCAATCACGAAATTCAACAATAATGATTGTAATAATGTCACATATCGATCACTTGATGTAATGCGCGAAACGTCAAATCGATTTTTTTAAAGAGATGTATTAAAAGAAATTTCTTTTTTACTGTTTTATGTGTTCTTATATTTCCTTATTCATATGCTTATGCATACAGAGAAAGAGCTGAAGACATTGTAGCACGCATAGACCAAAGATATGGTCTGTGGCATCACGTTTCGCTGTATGTAACCTCTTTGCTATAGAGTCGCGAACATCGTCGCTGGTTTTCAGTCCGAATTTTTTTATAATTTGACGACTTTCAACCACCATATCTTCCACCCCCTTATAGCTATTGGCATGGAACTGCTGTGGTGTACAACGGGAAACTTCGGACAACAAGTACACAAAGACCATTCGTTTGCGTTCTGTAGTTTTCGCTGCAGAGCGAAATATTAACGCACACACTCGTAGAATTTTATATACACTGATAACTTTCCATCGCAATATACTCCACCCTTTTATCATTATCATCCCTCAAGCAACAATGCAACCTATAAAATCATTTTCAAAGAGTAAATATAATTTTCAAAGAGTAATTATTGTTCCGCATTTCGCGTGATATTCTTCAAATTACTAAATATCTACCAGATCGCTATAAAACCGTGCGTAAAACCTTCCTCAGGTATAAATTAGTAACTGTACAAATATTTAAGTCTCTGCGTCTTGTCGTACGAACGTGATAAGCGTTCACCGAACAGACATTCACATTAATATATATAGATAAATAGCTATCCGATTGCCATAAAACCCTGCCTAAAGCCTTCCCCGGGTAAACATTAGTAACTGTACAAATTTTTAGCTCTTTACGTCTTGTGGTTCAGACTTGATAAACGTACACCAAACAGACATTCGCATTTATAGATATACACTTCTGGAAATTGAAATAAGAACACATTGACGCCTCCGTGTAAGACCCACTACACTTGCTCCGGACACTACGAGAGGGCTGTACAAGCTATGATCGAACGCACGGGACAGCGGACACACCAGGAACCGCGGTGTTGGCCGTCGAATGGCGCTAGCTGCGCAGCGGTCGGGCACCGCCGCAGTCAGTGTCAGCCAGTTTGCCGTGGCATACGGAGCTCCATCTCAGTCTTTAACACTGGTAGCATGCCGCGACAGCGTGTACTGAACCGTATGTGCAGTTGATGGAGTTTGAGCAAGGGCGTATAGTGGGCATGCGGGAGGTCGAGTGGACGTACCGCCGAATTGTTCAACACATGGGGCGCGAGGTATCCACAGTACATCGATGTTGTCGCCAGGGTGTCCGGACACTTGCCACGCCGGACACTTGCCACGCCGGACTTTTGCCACACTTTTACCTGCTCCCAAGGGTCGGGTGCCCCCCCTCCTCCTCCTCCCTCCGACCCCCCCCCCCCCCCCCCCCGCGCCCTTCCGCACGGCCCAAGAACTCCGTGGCCGGTGTCCCGACATATGCACACTGGTCGCTTTCGCATTTCGTAGTACGGCCGTTAGTATGGAAGTTATTACAACGGCCAAGGGCAGGTCTTTTGCCCAATACAATGGTTGAGCGATAATAGGAGGTGGATTGTGCTTACGCCGAAAATAGGACCATTGCCAGGAAAAGCTACTTTCGAAGAAAAGAGACGTATTGAGCATACAGAACATATGTGAAGACAACCTAACGATGCGACCGGCCGATGATAATGCTACTACGGCAAAGTTAATAAACACAGCTTTTCGAAACTCATTCACCAAAGAAGACGAAACCAACGGACAAAGGACAAAATGAATAACGTAGAAGTAGATATCATCGGATTAGTGAAGGAAATGAAATCACTTAAAAAGAAGAAGTCTTCAGGTCCGGTCTGTATACCCATTAGATTTCTATTTGATTATGCTGAAGTGATAGCTCCTTACTTAACAGCCATATACAAACAGAAGACTGGGAATTTGCACAGGGCACACCTATATTCAAGATAGGCAGTAGGAGTAACCCACTAAATTACAGGCCTATTTCATTGACGTCAGTTTGTAGCAGGGTTTGGAACATATCCTGTATTCCAATATTATGAATTATCTCGAACAGAATGATCTATTGACCCACTACAATGGTTACGCGATAATAAGGCGTGCATGTGCTTACTCCGAAAACAGGATCATTGCAATGGAAAGCTGCTGTTGAAGAACGGAGACGTCTTGAATGTAGAAAACACCTGTGAGGACCATCTAACGATGCGACCTTTATTAATTATAAAAATAAAAAGAGTGTATCAGACCTCAGTATTCTTAAATAACTTGATGATGAAGCTAGCTGGTCACAATTCGGTTCACTCGCGTATAATCAGTACGCGGTGAAATATGACTTAACGAAGCAAATACATTAAACATCACTCAAATGATTCTCCTGCAACCAGAACTTATAGTTAAATCTACCGCTTTTCAATTTGCAATTTCCTATTTAAGTTAAAGCTCCTACAGTTGACACGTTAAGAAAACTTTTTTCTAGCTTCTAATATTGTGGCTATACCGTCAAAGATTGTGAGTTCTTAAATTATTCCTGTAACTTCAGAGTCGCAACTAGCTCCTAAAAATACTATTATTGTTAAACTGATAAGGTGCACTTTAGCTTTTAAAAAGAATCTGAACTTTAGAATTGTACCTAAAATACACGCCGTAAAACAGACCTGCTCTTAAGATTGACAAGTTCGGCAGCTATAATGTTGAAATAACTCCCATATCTCCAAAATTAGACAAGGATAGAATTAACTTTACAGTAGACGTAGATCGCATGAAGTACATTTAGAAGAGTCCTTAAAAATTAAAGTTTCTCACCACGTTGTTGATTATCTTTAATCAGACCAGTAAAAGCTATGGAAACTTGTTACAAAAGAATATCATAAACAAATGTATTAGACATATTTTTCTTATGCATTAGAAACTTATGAAAACATAGTTTATCATTTCGTCTTGATAGGGTGATTTGCTTTGCATCACCAAGGGTATTTACTTTTATGCATTTAATAACTCCGCTTTCGTGGCACTGTGTTCAGTAACATTACCGTCCCTATCGCGCAATAAAGCCATTCACTTAGTTTTTCCGCTGCTGTAGATAATATAGGACCAGAATCTCTTTGGATTTTCCGACACATTTCTACAAAGAGTTTCGTTGTGAAAAGTATTAAACGAATGTTGCTTTGAAGGCCGCGCTAAATTTCGAGCTTCAGTAAAACATCGGCAATGTTGGGGATTTGGAATTCGTCTAAATTTTCTGCTTTCTGTTCTGTTTTATGTACCATGGGGAACCAGTTCAGTCTCTTATTAATTTATTTGGTAGGAACCCCTCCAATGCTGTTGATACTATTTCTTTGAATATAAGCCACATATGGTCTTCACTTCTCCTAGGAAGATTTCAACCGAATTTTTATGTTTCTTTATTTTTTTAATAGACGTATTTACTTTCAGTCTTGGTGAATACCTTTGTTACAGATTTGAGCTCGCTACAACTTTGCGTTCACTTATCCCTGTATCCGTCGTGATGCTCAGGATTATTAGTGACTTAGAGCTCAAGTGTGTTTACAAAACCATTTACAATTTTAATGGGCTCGTGAACTAATTGTTCAAAATAATTTTTAAAAAAGCATTTAGAACAATATCGGAAGATGTATCTGCCACCCTGTCAGAAGGTGTATTTTTGTCAACATACGTATGATAGATTTAAGTCACCACCAACTATAATGTATGAGTAGTGTACCTGTTTGTGTTGAGACTCAAGTTTCCTACGAACTGTTCATCGGCTGCATGATGAGAGTGTCGGCGTTGGTAAATTAAAATGTTCAAAGGTTTGTTAAGCTTAAGGGACTTAACTGCCGCTCCGCCGCGGCAGATATTAATTTATTCGGTAGTCGAGTATAACATCTGCTCACATTGACAGGAACTATCGACTTCAGTTTCGCTTGTGAGTTAGTACACATATTACAGTGTGCTTTTTGTTTCTTTTGTAGTGCAGATCATACAAATTATGGCATTTCCATTAAAAAAACTAGGGTTGTCTCTCCGTGACTCAGATAAACAATGTAGAACAGTGTACTTTAGAAGTATAGCATTCTATATTCCCTCATTTCTTTATTTCAAATTTGAATGTCGACTTTAGGTGATCTGTGAAACATAAACGCTCTTATCTATATTTTGTAAACGTATTTTCTGTCATTGATTTGAACATTGTCCCAATTCACTTTATTAACTAATATTTCGCCGCAAAAGAGTAAATTTATGAAGCGTATCGTTCTTCTTTCCTCTTTTTTTCTGACGCAGCTGTAGCAATTAATATATGTACAAATGCAGTGATCAAACTTGAATGATAAGCGAACATTCGAATTATCTTTATACCGTTCCTTTCAAGTTCCTTCCATTGCGATGGACTGTTTCTATCGCAATCAGCAAGTGTGGAAGAAAGCTACCGTACAAACGGAGGGAGAATGGATCCATATTTGTGGTTGGAAGAACTAATTACACAGTGACATAGCCGACGGTATTGCTTCCGTTTCCCAAAGGTTATAAATATTTCGATTTCGGGATATTGAAAAGAAGTTGTACATTTCGGCGAGATGTCGAACAGAAATATCTCTCCGTAAGGACTGTATTAAGTAAGATCGGAGACGGAGGTTTGGAAGCAAACAGTAGGAGTACGGGGAAGGGCCTCCCTTGCCCGAGGGGCCGCTAATCCGACTACCTGGCGAAGGGTCAGGTGTGGCAAAAGTCCGGAGTGGCAAGTGTCCGGCGTGGCAAGTGTCCGGAATCCGTCGCCAGGGGTCAGCGGAAGATGAGGTGCCCGTCGACCTGGGTCCGGACAGCAACGACGCACGGATGCACGCCAAGACGGTTGCATCCTACGCAGTGCCGTAGGGGACCGCACTGCCACTTCCCAGCAAATTAGGGACACTGGTGCCCTTGGGGTATCAGCGAGGACCATTCGCAACCGTCTCCATGAAGCTGGGCTACGGTCCCGTGCACCGTTAGGTCGTCTTCCGCACACGCCCCAACATCGTGCAGCCCGCCTCCAGTGGTGTCGCGACAGGCGTGTATGGAGGGTCGAACAGAGACGTGTCGTCTTCAGTTATGAGAGTCGCTTCTGCCTCGGTGCCAATGATGGTCGTATGCGTGTTTGGCGCCGTGCGAGTGAGTGCCACAATCGGAACTGCATAAGACCGAGGCACACAGGGCCAACACCCGGCATCATGGTGTGGGGAGCGATCTCCTACACTGGCCGTACAACTCTGATGATCATCGAGGGGACACTGAACAGTGCACGGTACATTCCAACCGACATCGAACCCATCGTTCTACCATTCTTAGGCCGGCAAGGGAACATGTTGTTTCAACAGGACAATGCACTTTCACAAGTATCTCGTGCCACCCAACGTGCTCTAGAAGCTGTAAGTCAGCTACCCTGGCCAGCAAGATCTCCGGATCTGTCCCCCATTGAGGATGTTTAGCACTGGATGAAACGTCGTCTCACGCGGTCTGCACGTCTAGCACGAACGCTGTTCCATCTGAGGCGCCAGGTGGAAATGACATGGCATGCCGCTCCACAGGACTACATCCAGCACATGTACGGGGAGAATTGCAGCCTGCATTGCTGCGAAAGGAGGATATATACGGTACTAGTGGTGACATTGTGCATGCTCTATTGCTTGGGTCTATGTGCCTATGGTTCTGTCTGTGTAATCATGTGTTGTACCTGACCCCAGGAATGTGTCAATAAAGTTTCCCATTTCTGGGACAATGAATGTTCTTATTTCAATTTCCAGGAGTGTAGATTAAAACTGTTTGTGCCTCAAGCGATTTAGCCTATTAAATCCTTATACTTTGTGTTAACGCTATTTTTGAGAATGTTTGTTCTACTACCTTATTAGATGTAGCATTGGCAGCACTGGTGGGACAAGCGCAGTAGGTGTCACGCTGCAGGTGCTGTCAGATAGAAGGCAGCGTCACGCTGGAGGGTTAACAACGCATCCTATCATCAAGAAGTTTTCCGATACATGTTCTCAGGGACACCGAAAGTGGCATGGGGTACCTATCATCACGAAAGAAAGGACAAACTAAGCAACCAAAGCACTACTCTAGAGGGATATAAAGGGTGGACCTTTATATTTTTATGAAAAGTGTGTATTTCGATTTTCTAATGAATATATCTAAGAGTGAGGGATTAACTTTTTGTAAACCAGTGAGAGTACATCGCGAATCGGGGCCTCAAGGAGGCAACATTTTGAAATAATTAATATGATCACTAAAAGAGGGTTGGAACTTAAGTAGTGACAACTATTTATTTACAATCGATACAAAAGCATAACACGTTTGCACCTGTTACTGTCCTTCAAGGTACTCACCAGCGTTGTATAGAACCCGTTGCCAGCGATGAGGAAGGCGTAGTATACAGTAAGCAGAGCCTGTTCTGTTGATGGTGCAAATGGGGCGATCTACTGCTTGTCGAATCTCTGGAACATTTCTGAAGCGAATGCCACGATGTGGTACCTTCATCTTCGGAATCAAATCAACGTTACGAGGAATTGATTCCGGGTAGTATGGTGGATGGTACAGTACTTCCCAGCCCATAGACCGAATAGAGAAACTACAGCCTGCGCTGTATGCGCTAATCCGGTTTCTTGGTCGAGTTGACGAATCGTCTGGCTTCGATCACTGTCCACTAACGCTGCAACAGCATGCACTTCTTCTTCAGAGACGCTAGGACGACCTGCCCGATGCATGTCTTCCACCGTTTGCGGACTTCCGTTGAAGGTTTTTACCCACCGTGCCACTGTTCTGTACGGCGATGATGTAAACAAATGCCTTGTTCTCAAAGTCATGGACTTTCTGGGCGATGTTTCTCGTCCTCAACTGTACGCGCATGCTGCAAGTGCGACTACAACACTCGTACGTGATTATGAGTAAAATACATGTGAAAAATGTAGCAGCGCGGGAGTAGCCGTGCTTTCTCAGGCGCCTTTCTGCCGTTGCTCCCTGTCGGAGGGTCGAGTCCTCCCTCGGGCATGCGTGTTTATGTGTGCATGTGTTGTCTTTAGCATGTGTTAGTTTAAGTAGTTTGTAAATCTGGGGACTGATGACCCCTGCAATTTCGTCACATAGCTTTACAAACTATGAAACATTTTCAAAAATTTGAAGGTCGGTAGAGGTAAACTAAAGAAGCAGATTTCGTATACGAATTTGTGTGCGGTAATGACTCATTAGAGCGCTAGCTTGTACAGCAGTATGCATAACAGGAAACTGAAAAGGGATGTAAAGACAAATGACATGAGATATTTAGCAATAGTTTGCAGGAGGCGTTCCAAAGAGCGGCCACCAACAGCTATAAATGATACGGACGCATTCCGACTTCATGTAAAGTCCCAAAAGCAATTTGAAGGCTCACACCCAACACATAAGTCTAGAGTTTGTCAGAAGTTTATCCTCTACTGTGTTTTGTATTCCTTCTTCCACTGCAGGAATTCTACGATACGTTCCAATGCCACTACCATGCCTGGTATGTAAGACGATCCACTCTTGTGTAACTCCCGTTGAAGAGGCTAGAATGTGCGGTGATTCGACTGATTTTTATCTGGGAATCGCTCCCTGTAATCCTTTGATCAGCTAATTCATTTCAATTAGCAGCCCCATACATGAAACATATGTCCCCCATCTCCGCATTTATGAAATGATACATCCTCCTCGGGATCCGAGCGGGAGATGATGCTGCTCCGAAGCGTTTTTATACGCCACAGTCATCTGTATTTTCTACCGGCTCAAGACGCCAGTACCGCGCACACGTCTAGAAACATATCGTTATTTCGTTGCCCTTTCCCTGCCGTTACATTTTTGATATATAGTTTACGACCAACCTGCATAAGCACAATACCCGTTTGCCTCCAATTCACAGAAATATTGATGTATATTACTCCCAAAACAAGAGAAAGATAACTGTGTACACATGATTTCGTACACTGGATGGCGAAGGAAATTCTACCACACACTTTGTTTCACCAGTCACCATGAAAGTTAGCACATGGACTTATGTTTTCGTGAAGAAGGTTTTTATAACCCGCAAGACATTTTACCGTGTATGACGGAAAGTACCTCGTTAATAACTGCTACAACATTTCAGAAATCTAGGCAGATACATGTAATTTTTCATATACATAGACATGGACTGAGAGAGAATGAGGAGTAGGACAGGCGAGGCGAAGAGATGTGTCGAGAGACGAAGAGATTAAATGAAAGAGGGGAGAGGTAGAGACTGACAGAAAGAGGCAGTAGGAAACTGTGGACAAATGAGAGAAGGTGGACTGCGAGATGGAAGAAACAGGTGAACAGAAAGTGGGGGCAGAATGGATAGAATGGGAAGAGGAGTAGGTGATGGCGACAGTAGAGGAGAAGGAGAAAGAGGAGGAAGAGCAGAATGAAACTGAAGTAGATAGAGGAAGAAGAGGACATGGAAGTGTAAAGAAGGACTGGACAGAGACAGGCGTAGGAGGAGATAAGATGGATAGAGGGGGTTAACAGGAGGAGAAAGTGGATACGGAGGTGTCTTACTTTCAGTGTTGAATGTTAGGAGACCTGGGTAGCGACGGCTATCAACCCACTAGAGAAAAATTACGGATACGTTTTCGGGATTTAATTAAAATAAGATTTATTTTTCTCTCATTTCTTTTACAATTAATAGAAACAAGTGTCACTGCAAATTCGATAATTGAAAGAAGCTTTATACAACTGACATATTTAATCATGATTGTGGTGCATTATGTACCCTCAGAAACACTTTTCCTAGCGGTGTCACCTGGTATGCTTTTCATATCTCTTAGATTGAAAGATATATCGATATGAATATTTTTTGCAAATCATAGTTTCCTTGTTTAACTGCATTTGTACGCAAAGTGTTTCCTTACTTAGGTCTTTATTCGTAGCTCTACCACGGTCGTGAGTACTAAGATACTGACGTATGCTTTTTTCTTCTTCTTCGACGGCGGATTTGCTTGTACGTCCAGTATTTTATCATATTGCATTCCTATTTTGTCTCTGTCAACATTTCTAATGATAAGTACCATCAGCAGCCATCATATTTGTTAGTTATTCGTGAAGCTATCCTAGTATTTCAGCAACTGTTGAATTCCTGAAAGTAGTACTGAATTCAGGTTGAGGAATACTGACAAGAGACGTTCCTAGTATCATCTATGGTTTAGCAGTGGGCTGAAGTTCCACGAAAAGGTTGATTTTGTGTTCCAAGAACTGGAAGAAGTCCCCTGATGGTAAAAAAAATAAGTCGTTGATCGTCCCTTCTGGCTTCACCGAACTTATCATTCAGTAGTAACGGGAATTTTAGCCTACATAGTGCTGTCATGCCTGTCACAAAGTTTGCTGAAACCAGAGACTATAAACCGTAAAAATACACAATCAGCATCTTCAGTTATGAATCTCGGCGTCTTTTCACATCAGTAAGTTGCTCATTTCCAGCTTGGGTATATAGTGGTAGCATATGAAGAAGGGAGACACGAGGCAGCTCCGCACTCGGCACAGCAGGAGGCAACAGCCGCGCGTGTGCCGCGTAGCTGCCGACCGTGTCGCGACAAACGTATCTCACGTGTTTTCTCGAGAAGGGAAAGAGATATGGCTCTCCTTCCACTGTTAAAAACAATTTAGATATGTTGGCTACATTTCGTACGCAGTAATGTATGTTGTAAAACGCACCAAACGCCAAACGGCCAGCGACTACATTTTTCACTGCGAACTCTTCAAAATATGCGCGGCGTTGTACTTTCTTTTTTATTATAACGATAACTATGGACAAGAACTAAAATAATACCAGTCCAATATCATGCGGTGTCTTTTGGCTATAAGATACAGAAAAATAATGTTTTTCTACAAAATCGATTGAAGAAGCTGCGTTAGCGCGGAACACGCAGAAATCCGAAAACAGTGTTTTATTTTATTTTACGCAGAAACTAAAAATCATACAAAGAAACTAAATACAGAGAAGGATGAATCTTATATGCGTCTACATAAAACAATTTTTTTTCGTAGCATATCGGATGACTTCGCGGCAGAGGTACAACAGAGGGCCGCGCGGGAGTAGCCGAGCGATCTGGAGCGCCACGTTGAGGATCGCGCGGCCTCCCGCGAGAAAGGTTCGAATCCTCCCTCGAGCATGGATATTTGTGCTGACTTTAGTATAAGCTAGTTCATAAGCAATTTGTAAGTTTCAGCACTGATGACCCCGCAGTCGAGTCCCATCTCTCTCCAATGTACATGTGGAAGAAATTTCCAGGTGTTCTGATGATTATGTCAAGCAGCTTCGGTGACTAGTCTGACACATAACGATTATTTCCTTTAACACGTGGCACGGATTAGCCGGACCTTATGGAAGGAACATCCTGAATTGTACATATTCGTATCAAGGGATTAATCACGCAAAAGTACCATCTATGCTGTGAGGACACTAAAAGAAAACACACGGTGACAGCAAAAGTGTGTCGTCGTCTGGAAGCAGTTTGTTCAGCCTTCATTTTATGGTCATGAGCGGGGTGCCTTTTATTTATGGCCGCCCGCGGAGGCCTAGGGTACTGCGGCGCGCCAGTAGAGTCCGATAAATTTACAAACGATAGATTTACATCACGTGACCATAGAACCTGAGGTAACGAGCACGTCCGGACTGGGCAACTTCTACCTGTTGGTGATAAACGGAAGAAATTCAAATGTTCAAATGTTTGTGAATCTATCGGACCAAACTGCGTGGTGCCGGCCGCGGTGGCCGAGGTGACTGAGGCGCGCCAGTCACGGTCTGCACGGCCACTACGGTCGGGGGTTCGAATCCCCCCTCGGGCATGGACATTTGTGCCGCCCTTAGTATTAGCTAGTTCATAAGTGGTTCGTAAGTTTAGGGACTGATGACCCCGTAGTTAAGTCCCTTAAGCTATACAAACGTTTGAACATTTGAGATTGTGGTGTCGCACAAGTACAAAGTGCGCGCCACCTACTTTCGCCGCGCGCCGCCATGCATGCACGGCGCGGCGTGCTTCCGACGACAGCCACGAGCGCCCTCTGGTACAACGCCGCTCGTGGCCACCACTGAAGGATCGGTGACTTCGCACTTCGGACTGAGATAGCAACGAGTTAGGACCTTCGTACTCAGATAGGCACCAGTGAAGACTTTGCTATTGTACAGGCACTAGGCAGGCCTCTAACAACCATGTATCAACCTTCTGCAGTACTATGTAAAAGTTAAGTATTGTTACATTCTGTGCAATATATATATATATCTCTTTCTAATTTACTCGAGTGTTTATAGTTTCTGGCTGCTCCCCTCCGTACCTGCACCAGCGTGTCGGTCTCATTCCACTCGGCCACCGACACCTACGACGAGGCTGGGACACAAAAGCGGCGACGAAGTCGGGACACAAAAGTGGCGACGAGGAGTGATAGAACCTTGGACCAGCCCGCTTACAGCAGCCAGACAGCAGCAGTCGGAGCACGCAGAAATTGCTCCCGCCCACCCACCCTTATTATAAGAATTTTAGGGGAAGATATTCTGTTACGTATTTTGTGGACTTTTTTGTTGCAGAGCGTCCTCTTTCATATTGCATTTGTGTTTTGTACTAAGTTACTTGTATACGCGGCGCCTAATCGGTCAGCATGGCCACTACCCCGAACCCAAACTTAATGGAAATTATTCAGTTACAGACGGCGCAAATTACCCAGCTTCTCCAGGCCGTGTCGCAGTTGACGACACAGGCTGCTCACCAACAACAACAGTCGTCACATCAGCAGCCCACACCTGCCGCCGCACCGCTTCCGACGTTCCGCCAGTACAACGAACGTGAGGAAGAATGGAGCGACTATTTCGCACAGTTTCAAGAACTCGTCGCGGCTCATCAAATTACAGGTCAGAGAGTGAAGAACCTTTTCTTATCGATTGTGGGCCCCCAGACTTTCGTACTATTGCAAAAACTTTTCCCTCTCGCATCTCCTCGTGATGTAGACTTTGAACAAATTGTAGATGCACTGAATGCTCATTATGAGAGAAAAGTTCTTGTAGCCGCTGCACGATACCGATTTTTCAGACTTAAAAAATTACCGCAGCAGTCACACCAAGAGTGGATTACGGAATTGAAGGGCTTAACCCGCCAATGTAAATTTACTTGCTCTTGTGGACTTTCGTATAGTGACGTGATGTTGAGGGATGCGATTACGCAGAATATTCAGGACCCCAGAATTAGAGCAGCAATTCTGAAACAGTCTGACCCCTCCTTAGATAGTGTACTGCAGCTTATAGAAGCGCATGATACTTTTGACTTAGCTGATGTAGAAATGCAGAGCCACAGTGTAAATTCAGTGCGCCGCAACGGACGCTTTCCTAGCCGTAGTTCTCAGTATAGCACTAGTGATTCTTATTTTTCTACCGGCCGTGCTGAACAGACAGTGAACAGTAGCCAGTGTAAAAGTGCGACGCAAAGGTCGCCCCGTAGTGTTAGACACAGTAATTTGCATAACGGGCGCCAACGCTCATTTCAGAAAAATGTTCGTAAGTCTTGCCCCCAGTGTGTGTCTCGCCACAAGCGTGCACATTGCCCTAGTCGCAACGCAACCTGTTATCAATGTGGCAAATCGGGACATGTGCAGTCTGTGTGTATGCAAATTAAAAACTCAAAGAACAGTAACGTTAGAAACGGTGCTTCGCACAGTGCGAGAACGGTTCATACTGTAAATGTCATACACGCTGTGGATTTGGGCAGTGTTTCTCTTGATTCAAAAGTGCAAAACAATTTTTGTGCGCCTACGGCAAATCTTTATAGTGCACCACGTAGCAATCGCCGACGAGCGCGTAAAACAGTGCAACGGAAAAGGGTTCGGGACAAGCAAAATGACTATGAACAGTGCATTCCTGTAGTGAAAATAGTGCCTTCTGCAACTTCTCCTTGTAATAGTGCCCAGTACTGTGTAGATAGTAACAGTAGACTTGGTGTAGGTACTCAAAAGTTTAGTGCAGTAGTTAGTGAATCTGCAGTAGCCTCGCATTGCGCGGACGCCGATCCGGCGGTAGTGTCATCTAGTGACAGTGTGGTTAATCCGCTGCGTGCCGAGTCTGCGCCGCTTACTTCACTACGCGGCCCGCGCAGAAGCAGGAAACAAACCATAGCAGACGTTGCCCACATTCGCGCACCTGTCGAGCGCCGAAAGCAAAAACGTTTTGTGAATCTTTCCATTGACAATAAGACTGTGCAATTTCAGCTCGATACTGGTTCCGCTGTTACCTTAATTAATAAAGATACTTATGAACTTCTGGGTTCGCCAAAATTATCGCTGTGTCAACAGGTGTTAACAGCTTATACAGGTCAAAATATTCCCGTGCTAGGAACGTGTAGCCTGCCTGCCTCTTTTCAAGGTGTTACGAAAACAGTTGCTTTTGTTGTTCTTCAGGCCAAATCTACGCAGAACATTTTTGGACTAGATGCTTTTGACTTGTTTGGTTTATCAATTCAAAGAGATGTGCTTCAAATTTCGTCAATAGTGCCTCAGGATAAAATCAATGCATTGTGTGACAAATACAGTGACTTGTTTTCGCCGGAACTAGGTTGTGCAAAAGACTTCGTGGCACATGTAACTTTAAAAGAATCTGCAGTTCCAAAATTTCGTAAAGCTAGACCAGTGCCTATCGCCTTGCGTGATACAGTTGCCGAAGAACTTAAACGTTGGCAAGATAGTGGTGTGATTTCTCCTGTTTCTGCGAGTCAGTGGGCCTCGCCTATAGTAATTATACCCAAGCCGTCAGGAAAACTTCGCCTCTGTGCGGACTTCAAATCAACAGTGAACAGTCAAACAATTGTAGACACTTATCCCCTGCCCAGACCTGACGAACTAATGGACAAATTAGGACAGTCTCGCTTCTTTTCCAAGATTGATTTAGCAGAGGCATACTTACAGATTCCACTTGATGACGAGTCAAAAAAGTTTTTCGTCATTAATACTCACATGGGCCTTTTTCAATTTCAACGCCTACCCTTTGGCAGTTCTTCCGCCCCCGCTATTTTTCAGCGCTTTTTGGAACAGCTGACAGTTTCTGTACCGTGTTGTTCGAACTATTTAGATGATATTGTGGTATCCGGACGTACAGTTGAAGAACATTTAGCAAACCTGGAGTGCCTTTTCAAAGTTTTGACTGCAGCAGGTCTACGTTGCAATAAAGCAAAGTGTTCGTTTTTTCAAACTGAAATAGAGTAGCTAGGTCATGTGATTAATGCCCAAGGAATCCATCCATTACAGTCACATCTTCGAGCAATCAAAGACTTGCCTCCTCCTAAGAATGTGCATGAATTGCAAGCAGTAATGGGGAAGCTGAACTATTATTTCAGATTTATTCCCAATGCCTCTCAGATTGCAGCTCCACTGCATCACTTACGTAGGAAGAATGTTCCTTTTGTATGGTCTAAAGATTGTCAGGTTGCCTTTGACAAATTAAAGTCTGCACTACTCAGTGATGCATGTTTGATTCCCTTTGACCCACAGAAGCCTGTAGTGTTAGCAGTTGACGCCTCGTCGTACGGTCTGGGTGTTGTTCTGTCGCATCGTATTGGATGTCACGATCGTCCTATTGCCTTTGCATCCAAGCTACTGACGCCAACGCAACAGAATTACAGTCAGATAGAAAAGGAGGCCTTAGCAATTATTTACGGCGTCACAAAGTTTCATCATTATCTCTATGGCAGAAAATTCTATTTGTTGACAGACCACAAGCCTCTCACGTCGTTGTTCTCACCCACAAAGCCAATTCCGCCACGAACGGCACAAAAGCTTCAGAGATGGTCCTTGATATTGTCTAATTATCAATATGAGATTTTGTACCGACCTACCACTAAACATGCTAACGCGGACACACTTTCCCGACTTCCGGTTGGCCAGGATGTATCATTTGATTCTTCAGAAATGGCATGTGGTCAGATAGACTCCAGAGATGCTACCGCTGTCGCAGATTTCCCTTTGAACTCTCGTCGGGTTGCACAGGAAACAGCTGCGGATGCAGACTTAAGTGTGGTAGCACGTTTTGTTCGCTCAGGGTGGCCTGCCAGAGCCAAAGACATTGATCGGCCTCTGGTTCGACGTTATTTTGCACAACGTCATGCATTATCTTTAAGTCAGGGTGTACTGTTGTTGCATACCGACAACGACCAAGCAAGAGTGATTGTTCCTCGTTCCCTGTAACGAGAAGTGTTACGCCTCCTGCATCAAGGACATTGGGGCATTGTTAGGACAAAGCAACTGGCCAGACGTCATTGTACCTGGGTTGGTATGGACGCTCAGATAGAGAGCATGACATCACAGTGTACAGTTTGTGCGGAGCATCAGGCGGCTCCACCGCAACCTTTCTCAGACTGGCCACGCCCCAAGGGACCATGGCAACGTTTACATATTGACTTTGCCGGACCTTTCTGGAATACGCGCTGGTTAATTGTTGTAGACGCTTTCAGCAAGTTTCCTTTTGTGATTGCCATGAACTCAACGACAGCTTCTAGTACAATCAGTGCCTTAACATCAGTGTTTTGCATCGAAGGCTTGCCTGAAACTATCGTCAGTGACAATGGACCTCAGTTTGTTAGTGCGGAATTTCAACAGTTTTGTCGTGTGAATGGCATTCAGCATATCACCACCACACCTTTTCACCCTCAGTCCAATGGTGAAGCAGAACGTTTCGTTCGAACATTCAAGTCTCACATGGAGAAGATGAAAGGTCAGCACTCCAGGCAGCAAGCTCTTCAAATTTTCCTGTCTACGTATCGGTGCATGCCACGTGACGGCCCGTCTCCTGCCGAGCTGCTACACGGCCGCCGTCACCGCACTCTCCTTCACCTGCTGCAGCCTCCCACGCACCGAGTCGGTTCGTATGGCGCTACGCGTTTTCAGGTTTCCACGCCGGTGCTGTACAGGGTGTTTGCTGCAAACAAGAAGACATGGTTGCCGGGCACCATTCAGCGCGTGCTTGGTCGCAATATGTTTATTGTACGTTCTTCCACAGGGTCGGAGCTGCGGCGCCACGCAAACCAATTGCGCCTGCACAGACCGCGCGATCCTGTCTCCGGTTTCTTGATTCCAGACCCAGTTCTGCGCCAGGGAGCACAACCACATCGTTCGTCCCCGGACTACGAGATCCCTATGGACGTCGACGTACATCCGACGCAGTCGTCGCCGCCGCTGTCGCCGCCGCAGATGACAGCGTCACCGAGATGGACTCCGGGACCGTGCGGGCCCCCCCAGCTTGGGCCACGCACCTCAGAAGAAGATGACCTGCTCCCTCTGGGCGAGGGCGGGCGCCCTTCCCCAGGTTTCGGCGGGTTCCCTGGAGGATCGCAAGGCGGATGCCGGGGCGCGGACGGCGTCTCGATCCCGGCCTCAGCTACGACGCCCGTCCCACCAGTAACGCCCCCGCCCAGGCCCTCCTCCCAGTGCCGTCGCCGTGGCCCTCAGCCCTACGCCACGACGGCGCGGCGGTTTGGGGGGGAGGGGTGTGGTGTCGCACAAGTACAAAGTGCGCGCCACCTACTTTCGCCGCGCGCCGCCATGCATGCACGGCGCGGCGTGCTTCCGACGACAGCCACGAGCGCCCTCTGGTACAACGCCGCTCGTGGCCACCACTGAAGGATCGGTGACTTCGCACTTCGGACTGAGATAGCAACGAGTTAGGACCTTCGTACTCAGATAGGCACCAGTGAAGACTTTGCTATTGTACAGGCACTAGGCAGGCCTCTAACAACTATGTATCAACCTTCTGCAGTACTATGTAAAAGTTAAGTATTGTTACATTCTGTGCAATATATATATCTCTTTCTAATTTACTCGAGTGTTTATAGTTTCTGGCTGCTCCCCTCCGTACCTGCACCAGCGTGTCGGTCTCATTCCACTCGGCCACCGACACCTACGACGAGGCTGGGACACAAAAGCGGCGACGAAGTCGGGACACAAAAGAGATAATGCCGTACGTCATAAGTGAATGAAAGTAAGCGTAATAGACTACTTTTCGTGTTGAAAAATCATTTATTTCAGATATTATTCTAATGGTAAATATAGCAGAATTTAGTTTTGGAACAAGCTCCTGAACATGGGCTTTCCACGACAGCTGACTGTATATCTGAAAACCTAGAAATTTGAACTGTCCAGTTTCACTTATCATATGCCCATTATGTGCAATCAAAAGTGAGCTTTCGTCAAATTATGTGTTAGAAATTGTAAAAACTGAGTTTTATTATGATTTAACATCTAATTGTTTTCTACAAGCCATGAACTGAAGCCTTTGAGCCGGCCGCGGTGGCCGAGGGGACTGAGGCGCTTCATTCACGGTCTGCACGGCCACTACGGTCGGGGGTTCGAATCGCCCCTCGGGCATGAATGTTTGTGCCGTCCTTAGTTATAGGTAGTTCATAAGTAGTTTGTATGTTTAGGGACTGATGACCCCGTAGTTAAGTCCCATACGTTCTACAAACATTTGAACATATTTTCTCCCACTGCTCCCTACTTCCAATTGTTATACTGACAGGCTTCTTGAAGCAGTATGGGGTTATAATATAGTTGGCTGGCATTTCCCCAGCCTTTCCTATATTTACCACGCTCGCTATTTTAGAGTGTGATTCTGGATATCCCAAAGAGTTCCATTTGTTGCCAGTTTTGAGTCGGTATGCACCAGCCGCTGTCTCAATCTTCACCCAAAGGTGTAATGGGGGCATATCCAGCATGGTTTCCATCCCAGCAGTTGGTGTGCTGCTAATTTAGCCTGAGTTAGTGCTCCTGTAGTGTAGCATTGATTTCTATTGTCCATTTGGCGCTTCTAAAGGTGCGTCTACACTAGCGCGCTGCGCGGCTCGCGCGCCGCTCGGGCGCACTGAATTCGTCATATTTGGACGGGGCGCGCGCGCTGTGCATGCGCGGCGCACCGCGATCCATCTCCTGTCGGTATTTCCAGCGAACACTTTGAAGGTTCGCCGTTCAGATTTGGTCGGGAGCGCGGAAGGTTCGTCGTTTTTAGCGCGCACATGATTATTGTTTTGCAAGATATTAATGAGAAAAGAGAGATATTTAAGTTAACTAAAATATTACATTTGAATTAATATCTTTAGATTATTGTCAGTTCAATAAAGGGATTTTGTAATCGATTTTCCAGCGATTAACTATGGGTGGTCGAAGGAGACTTTAATTAAACGAATTAATGAATATCAGAAACAATCGATTCTTTGGGATCCTCAGCATAAGGATCATTGCAAGAAATATTAGATTAGTCATATTTTATATCCACTGCCACCATTGCTTATTTACTCAGGATATTACGACAAATACACAGAATTATAAACAAGAAGTAAACAAATTGTGTACAACAAATATTAATGCTCACCTGTCTTGAGCAGAAATTGCCGCGCTGAAATGAGTGTTCTCTTTCGAAATACGCGGTCCAATCTTCTGCAGCAGATTTTCAAAGTCAGAAGGTGACATTCGACAATAAATTTTACATTGACCACTTATTTGTTGCGACTTCAAGTCCATCATATGTTCTACAGTTTTTATTTTATTATTATTATTATTATTATTATTATTATATATATTTTTTTTTTTTTAATTTCAGCGTTCCACGAACGTCGACGTTTCGTTTTGTTTTTCGACAAACTTGCCATTAATATAGCTGCACCACTCATCACCATAAGCTCGAGATTTTTCCCGTCGCGTGGACATCTTTACAGCTTGGCTGCAATCTGAATACTACATGAGGAAACTTCACTCTGCAGCTGAGTGTGCGCTGATATGAAACTTCCTGGCAGATTAAAATTGTGTGCCGGAACCGGGACTCGAACCTGGGACCTTTGCCTTTCGCGGGCAAGCGCACCACCGACTGTGCTATCCCGACACGACTCACGATGCCGCCTCACAACTTTACTTCCACCAGTACCTCGCCTCCTACTTTCCAAACTTTACAGAAGCTCTCCTGCAAACACGCAAGACTAGCACTACTGGAAGAAAGGTTATGGTGGAGACATGGCTTAGCCACAGCCTAAGAGATGTTTCCAGAATGAAACTTTCACTCTGCAGCGGAGTGTGCGCTGATATGAAACTTCCTGGCAGATTAAAATTGTGTGCCAGAACCGGGACTCGAACCTGGGACCTTTGCCTTTCGCGGGCAAGCGCACCACCGACTGTGCTATCCCGACACGACTCACGATGCCGCCTCACAACTTTACTTCCGCCAGTACCTCGCCTCCTACTTTCCAAACTTCACAGAAGCTCTCCTGCAAACACGCAAGACTAGCACTCCTGGAAGAAAGGTTATGGTGGAGATATGGCTTAGCCACAGCCTAAGGGATGTTTCCAGAATGAAACTTTCACTCTGCAGCGGATTGAGCGCTGATATAAAACTTCCTGGCAGATTAAAATTGTGTGCCGGAACCGGGACTCGAACCTGGGACGTTTGCCTTTCGCGGGCAAGCGCACCACCGACTGTGCTGTCCCGACACGACTCACGATGCCGCCTCACAACTTTACTTCCGCCAGTACCTCGCCTCCTACTTTCCAAACTTCACAGAAGCTCTCCTGCAAACACGCAAGACTAGCACTCCTGGAAGAAAGGTTATGGTGGAGATATGGCTTAGCCACAGCCTAAGGGATGTTTCCAGAATGAAACTTTCACTCTGCAGCGGATTGAGCGCTGATATAAAACTTCCTGGCAGATTAAAATTGTGTGCCGGAACCGGGACTCGAACCTGGGACGTTTGCCTTTCGCGGGCAAGCGCACCACCGACTGTGCTGTCCCGACACGACTCACGATGCCGCCTCACAACTTTACTTCCGCCAGTAACTCGCCTCCTACTTTCGAAACTTCACAGAAGCTCGCCTGCGAACCATGCAAGACTAGCACTCCTGGAAAAAAGGATATGGTGGAGACATGGCTTAGCCACAGCCTAAGGGATGTTTCCAGAATGAATACTACATTTTCGTGGGTTCCCTGTGGATCGCCGGAGGTTCGTCGCGACTCACAATCCCTACGAACGAAAGGCGAGCGGCGCAAGCACAGCTCGCGCACCGCTCCTGGTTGGTGGCGCGCGAGTGTGGACGCGGCTTAACGTCCATCGGGGGCAGCCGGCAGTTTCGGAACGCGCAGCAGCCTGGACGGGCAGCACGTGCTTGACGACGGCTCGAGGCGGTAGCCGCGGGTGGTGGTTAGTGAAGTGTCGGCGGCAGCTGTCGCGAGACCAGCGGCCCAAATTGAATTACGCGGCCACAATGGCGCGCGGTCCCAGGTGGCGGCCGAGGTGTCGCCGCCGTCGCCGCGATTACTTCACGCGCCTCTTGCTCGCCGCCGATTGTTTTAATTGAAAGCGCGCCCGCCGCGCGCCGATTGTAATTTAACGCTTCGCCACCTCGCATCAGCGCCGCCGGCGCCGGCGACGCCCCCGTATTGTGCCCCAATTAGGACACGCCCCGGCCGCGGGCCATGTTTATTTATTGTTGTGCCCGCTCCTCGGCCGCGCCGCAATCTCTCTCTCTTATTCCTCGCGGGGTGCGACCATTTTTGTTTATTAGAGAGAGACCCGCGTCCTATTCCGTACGCCTATTTAACACGTACGGCGTGGCGCGGGGCACGGTGCGAGATAAATGGATTTTTTTTCGACGCCCGCGGTACAATGGGCCCCTCCGGAGCACCGCCGCCTGTCGCGGCCGGCGTGTTCGCGAGGAACCGCGCGCGCCCGTTCCTGGGCGTTCCGCGTGCGAAAACCGCGGTGGGCGTGGCCGCAAGGTGCACTCGCTAACGGCTGCTGTTCGAAAAATAGCCCGGCGAAATATTGTTCGCGCCAACCGTTCGGCGCTAGTCGCCGCAGCCGTTGCTGATCTTGGTGCATCTCGACTCCAAGTTATGCGATTCGACGTAAAATATATTCAACCGTAAACTCGTGTGTAAGGCGCAGTAGAGGTGCGTTGTCTGATATATAGATTCATTTGATTTGATTTTCTCGGGGAAGCCAGAAAAGTCTTGGTCCAACCCGCCACTGCCCGCACCGAAACTAAGTTTATTGTGCGATATCGCTCCCTGTATATCTAGTAAAGTCAACCAATGCCCTTGAACAGTGCAAGGAGTCCCTTTACCAGTTCTTTATTAGACACAATTTCTTTGGGTCAGGTTGTCCCAAATGTTCTGTGCCTTTTACTCTCCAATGCAATGCATTCGAAGATTAGATGTGATACAGTTTCATCGCCGTCATCACAGATCCAACATTTAGGGTCCTCTTCTGTTATTCCCATTGTATGTAGGTGTTTTTTGAAATCCCCATGGCCTGTCAGCAATCCAACCATGAGTCTAATCTCTCTCCTGTTCAGACCCAGGATTTCAGAGCTTCTTTTAAAACATGGCTTTGGCATCATTACCTTGCCATGTTTTTGTTGATAGACTTTGGTCCAATATTCTACTTGCTGTCTTCTGAGCCACTTACGTAGCTCCAATTTGATCATTGCCTTGGTGATAGTCAGGACAGGTTCCGGTCCAATAAATTGAGTCTCTGCCCCCATCCTGGGTAATCTGTCGGCATGTTAGTTGCCACTGATCCCCGAGTGGCCACGGACCCACAATAGGTTTACTCTATTGTTTTCCCCTAGCTCCACCAGAACCCTGTGACATTCTGCAACAATTTTAGACCTTGTCGCAGGAGGTGCCAGTGATCTCAGGGCTGCCTGGCTGTCTGAATAGATATTGATGCTACGGTCTCTGTAGCACCTACGCAAATTCTCCTCCACACACGCCCTGATGGCAGTGATTTCGGCCTGGAATACTTAGGCCAGTTTCCCTAGAGAGATGACGCCCTCCAGTCTTGACTGCGTCCCGTATACCCCGGCCCCAACTCCTTGGTCTGATTTTGACCCGTCATTGAAGCAGACAATATCCCCCGTACGGTGTCGAACTATTTCCTCCCACTGCTCCCTACTTCCAGTTGTTATATTGAAAGGCTTGTTGAAGCAGTATGGGGTTATAATATAGTCGGCTGGCATTTCCCCAACCTTTCCTATATTTACCTCACTCACTATTTTAGTTTGTGAAATATATGGAAACACATGACACGTTTTGCTTGATGAGAGGTCATCCGTAGAATCCCTGCAGATTTTTAAGACACGCACACACAGACTCTCTCTCTCTCTGTCACACACACACAGACAGAAACACACACACACACACACACACACACACACACACACACACACACACAACCGTGGCGGATTAGCCGTGCGCGCTGCGGTACGCGCGGCAGTTCGCCATCGGGGGTTCGAGTCCCCCTGAAAGTTTCTGGCTTCTCCTTCTCTCTTACAAAATTTCCGTCAGCTGTGTGTTCGAACTTGTTCTAGCTGAATGCCTTTGTACAACGTTATGTTAATCTGACTGCGTATTTTTAACTGTATTCTATGTGAATGTAAAGCTATTGCAAAACCTATCTGACTGTGTAATGTTTATTATAATGAGACACAAAATGCTAATTGTTTCTGTATGAAAATGTAACGAAGTTAACTCTCTGAAAATTACTGATAATAAAAATCACCGTGTTATAAATTCTGGCCCTACAAACTTGTTTCTGACTGAACTGACAATCTTTAACGGAATGTAACGAACACAATATTTAACAATGCAATCTGACTCAATGCAAAAACTTGTTAACCTGAACACTGTATGAATTGTCCTATCCTGAAATCTGTAAATCATACTGAACTGTAAGCTTGACAAAAACTGATTCTTTCTCACATTATCCTACTGCATAAATTTGCGCAGCACCAAACTGCTTCCTGCTGTACTAACTACTGGAAAACTAATACAGAAAAAATCTATGGCACTGTTAATAAAAATGTGAGAAGGTATAAACTGGTAATCTGGTTAAGAAACTCGAACTAATAATAAAAAATGAAATATCTGTTCTTTCTTTTTTTTTTATTTCTTTTTTTTTTCCTAACTGATCTAACTTCATGAACATTACTAACAATACTATGTTTTGGACTTTAAAATCTTTCAGAGAAAAATATAACTCATATTTAATTTGCCTACAAAATTATTTTTAAACAAAGATAAACATTTCTTTACTGTTAATAAATTTAACTCGATTTACACAAACAATGTTACAACAATACTATATTTCAAGAACACTACCCATGAAATTCCTATTTCATAAAAAAAACGCAATCTCAAAACTAAACTATTACAATAAATACTTTCCTAACACAGAAAGGGGTCCCTAGCATGAATCGTGAGAACACAAGCTAACAGCAAGATCTTTCCCGACCGTTACTGTTACCATCAGTTCAGCCTAACAATGCGAAGCTGTGCCATAGAAACATGCCAAGTATTTAATGAAAAAATTTACCTTATAAAAACTTCAAAAGATCGTTTCTCAAACGTCATCTATTCCTTTTCGTCTCCATGTCTTAAACAAACTGCTTGGCTCAACATTCAAGTCTCAAAATCTCATCTCCTCGGTTATCCCACCGGAACGACAACTACACACATCCCGGTCCCCTCGCTTCTGCAGTCTCATTCGCGCGCTTAGCAGAGTCTGCACTCTCAATAATCACAATCTTACTTCCTGGCAACAATACTTTCACCGTCTCCAATATCGATAGTACTGCCATCGAAGAATAAGCCTGCAACCAAAGATAAATGACCTATGCCTGACTAGCTTGACACTGGTCTCAAATTGGCGGTACATTAGAATATGAAATGTATACCGTCCCATAGCAGGTATCTTACACCGCCTCGGGCGTGGGTGTTAGTGTTGTCCTTACGTTAGTTTACCTTAGCTTAAGTAATTTGTAAGCTGCCGCGGTGGAGTAGCCGAGCTGTCTAAAGCACCTCGCTGCAGACCGCGCGGTTGCTCGCCGTGGAGGTTCGAGTCTTCCTTGGGGCATGGGTGTGTGTGTGTTTGTTCGTAGGTTAGTTTACCTAGGTTTAAGTAGTTTGTAAGCTACGGACTATGACCTTGCAGTTTGATCCGATAGATTTATAGACATTTGAACATCTGCGTTTGTAAGCTACGGACTATTGACCAAATAGTTGAGAACGATAGATTTACAAACATTTTGAACACACACATAACTCGACATGAAGTCGACTGCTGCTGATGATGGTGAAGGGCCAATTGCAAAGGAACAACCACGACCCAACCAAAACCAAGCACACTACATGTAGTAACGCTTAGGGACCGTGAAGAATTGCGGAAGGTGGCTTTAAAATTTGCACCAATTCAATGGAAAGAAACTCTTGTGAGTTACATGGGCGAATTCAGAAACGGAGGAAGGGGGCTACTGTGCAGTAGGGCGGCTGCGTGGTAGCTGTGCGCTTAAAGACGCCTTGTAGCGGAGCTAGTGGCCGTTCGCCGTCGTAGGTTCGAGTCCATAAATATCAAGCATGCATGTGTTTGTTGACTTAGGGTTAGTTTAAGTAGTTTGTAAGTTTAGGAATTGATGACCACAACAGTTAGGTCTCATAAATTTACAAACATTTGAACTATTTTTTCTTTTTGTCCAGTAGGAAAAGATTAATGATAAATAACTATACAATCGATATTTCAGTTTTATCTTTCTGTGTTTTTTATTACAAATGGTACTCAGCTGTAGCTACGTCCGCCGCATAGCGTCGAAATGCCTCGAATGTACCTGCTTACGTTCGACAAAGCTTGTCAGAGGTTCTTTAGTATGTATGGTCACTGTATAGCTCTGCCTTAAAAGCTAGTCATTTACACTGTTTCTGAGAGAAGATTAGCGATGTTTTTGTATCTGTTGTGATCTCCAGTTACATTGTCGTTCTGTGAGGGTTCGTATTCACAAAACCATTACACTTCACTCGTAACGATTTGGTATGGGTCAGAATTTACACATACCTTTCTCTTCCTTGAATCATTCAGGAGAATATTAGAACTTTGTATTTAGAGATGTTCATCCATTCCAGTTTCTAAGAGAAATGAGGAAACAGAGATAAGGGTTTAAGCTCCTGTCGACAACGCGATTGTTAGAGACGGGTTAAGATTAGTGTCAAAAGTGCGTACTACACAACACTACGTGCTCACGACTGTTTTGAATGTATGTCCTTTTTTAAATTTTTTTTTTTTCAGTTGGTACTTCAAGCTGTTAGCATAGTTACTGCACCGATGACCGCGCGAAATGGCCGAGTGGTCTAAGGCGTCATGCTACGTACTCAGCGACCGTAACCCTCGGTAGTTCGAGGTCTCCCTCTGGCATATGTGTGTGTATCTGTATGGTGACCGCAGAGTAAGTTAGTTTAAGTAATTTGTATATGTAGGGACTGATGAACTTGTTTGGTCCTATAGGTACGAGCTTATGGAATAGGTACCCAAATATGTGAGTGGCTCGAAGATTACATAGGCAACAGAACCCAGTACGTTGTCCTCGATGGGGAGTGTTGATCAGAGACCAGGGTATCGTCAGGACTGCCCCAGGGAAATGTCATAGGGCCGCTATTATTTTCTATCTATATACATGATGTGACGGACAGAGCGAGTTGCAATCTGCGACTGTTTGTTGATGATGCAGTGGTGTACAACAAGATGTCTTCATTGAATAACTGTAGTAGGATGAGGGATGACTTGGACCAAATTTCTAGGTGTTGTGAATAGTGGAAACTAGCGCTAAATGTAGAAAAATGTAAGGTGATGTAGGTGAGTTGGAGAAACAATCCGGTAATGTTCGAATACAGCATTAGTAGTGTGCTGCTTGACCGAGTCGTGTCATTTAAATACCTTGGCGTAATGCTGCACAGCTATATGAAATAGAACGAGCATATGACTGTTGCGGGGAAGGCAAATGGTCGACTTCACTTTATTGGGAGAAGTTTGGGAAGGTGTTATTTGTCTTTAAAGGAGACGGCATATAAAACGCATGTATGACCCTATTCGGAGTATTGCTCAAATGTTCGGGATCCACACTAGATCGGTTTAAAGGAGGATATAGAGGCACTTTTAGAGACAGACGGTGTGGCTTGTAACCAGTGGATTCGAACAATGCGCGAGTGTAACCGAAATGCTTCGAGAACTGAACTGGGAGTTGCTGAAGGAGAGGTGACGTTCTTTTGAAGAAATTTAGTGGCTTGGAGTTTCAGGCGGACTGCAGAACGATTCTACTGCTGCCAACCTACATTTCGCGTAAGGACCACAAGGGTAAGATTAGAAAGATTAGGGATGGTACGGATGGATACAATAATTGGTCTTTCCATCGTTATACATCGTAGTGGTACAGGAAAGCAAGTAACTAGTAGTGGCGGTGGGTATCCTCCATCACGCATCTTTGAGTGGATTGCGGAGTGTGTATGTAGATGTGGATGTAGAATAGGTTTACACACTTTTTAACATTTGAAGTGCACCGACGTCGGCCATTTGCGTTGAATAAAATCAGAGGCGTTATATTTTCGGTGGACTCTGTAGGTGACGTGAAAGAGAGTAAAGGAAGGGCTGATACGGTGTTGTTATACGAAACATGATGACTGGGGGACACTTGAAGAAATACACTAATGGGAAAAAAGTTAGTACACCTGCAAAGATCCTATGACGGCAGACGCAACCGGCGGGATACTATTAACGGTTTCTATTCTATTCCACTAGAGGATACCACAGAGTTGTAACTGCAAGAACACCATGTGTGTGTAGTATTTAGTGAGAAATGTTTGCAGCCATACGATTCAATGTGATGTTAACACGTGAACAGAAGAGGCGCCATGCCACGTAGAGACACTCGTGCTCCCTAGAGGGAGTTTGAAAGCGATCAAATTGTGTCCTTAGGAGGGGCGTTACGGTTCTTACCGAGAATTGCCACACAAGTCGCGCGTTCTGAATCAGTAGTGCAAAGATTGCGTGCTTATGGAATATCACTCCAATTGTGCGATTGGATTCACGATTTCCTATCAGAAAGGACACAGTTTGTAGTAATTGACGGTAAGTCATCGAGTAAAACAGAAGTGATATCTGGCGTTCCCCAGGGAAGCGTTATAGGTCCCCTATTCTTCCTTGTATTTATAAACGATTTAGGAGACAATCTGAATAGCTCCCTCAGACTGTTCGCGGATGTTGCTGTCGTTGATCGGTTAGTTTAGTCAACAGAGGATCAAAAGCAACTGCAAAGCGATTTAGACAAAATTTCTACATGGTGCCAAAATTGGCAATTTAAATCAGTCAAACCTTAAGGTCGTAAATTCTACCAAATACCCAAGAGTTACAATTACGAACATCTTAGTCCAGGAGAGAACACATAGAAAATATTGTGGGGAAGGCGAACCAAAGGTTACGTTTTATTGGCAGAACGCTTCGAAGATCTCCACTAAAGAGACTGCTTGCATCACACTTGTGCGTCCCCTCCTGGACTACTGTTGCCCAGTGTGGGACCCTCACGAGGTGGGACGGACGGAAGACATTGAGAAGGTTCAGAGAAGATCAGCTCGTTTTGTTTTAGGAAATAATTAAAAGAAAGACGTCATTTGATGCGGCGAGATCTGTTTACGAAATTTTGAATTACCGACTTTTACTTCTGAGTGAGAAAATATTGTGCTAGCACCCACCTACATAGGGAGATATGACCATCCTAATAAAATAAGAGAAATCAGATCGAAAACGGAACGATTTAGGTGTTCTTTCTTCCCGCGCGCTATTAGAGAATGGGACGGTAGAGAAAGGATATGAAAGTGTTTAATGAACCCCCTGCCAGTCACTGAAATGTGATTTGCAGAGTGTCTATGTAGATGTAGATGTTATGATGGTCATGTGAAAATTCTCATACCCGCAGACGAGGTTCTGGACGTCCACGCAGCGCGGCCGTCTACCAAGATCGTCTTATAGTAAGGACAGCAGTGGCTGATCGTACAGCTGTCAAACTACAGATAAGACGGCCTGTGAGACGAAAAGGTACAACACTGTCAGTGGCTACTACCACTGGGACTACGACACACACACGTCTAGCCCGTCTTCCACTCACGTGGCACCATCGGTATGCACAGCTTGTTTGTTGTGGTCAGAGAATCACTTGGAAGATGGAATGGTGGGCTGTCGTCTTCAGCAATGAAAGCTGATGCTACCGGCATGCAAGGGATCGTCGTTAGTACATACGACGTAGATGTTGTGAGAGATATCTCTTAGACTGCATTCATGCAAGACACGAAGGCCCCATCCCAGGCGTTATAGTCTAGGGCAGGGAGCTTCAAATTCTTAGACTATGATGGCCACATCTAAAGTTTCAATTCTCAATGGGGGTTGGATGACATAGTTTAGAATTACCTAAAATTGCAACACCAGCTTTATAAGTTGACATGTAACGTCATCAAGATGTCGGAAACCTCTAGTTCTGTCATATACAATATGACCAGCTTAAAGAAACATAAGTAACTTACGAGTTTCATATTCACTGAATACATGACATCATCTGCGAATGGGCGAAGCTGAAAATGTGTACCAAATCAATTGTTCAAATGTTTGTATAGCTTATGGGACTTAACGACGGACTCGTCAGTCCCTAAACGTAGAAACTACTTATGAACTAGCAAACACTAAGGACGGCACAAATATTCATGCCCTAGGGGGGATTAGAACCTCCGACCGTAGTGGCCGTGCTGACTGTGACTGACGCGCCGCAGTCCCCTCGGCCACCGCGGCCGGTAAAATGTGTACCCATCCGGGATTCGAACCCGGGTCTCCCGCTTTTTAGGCAGTTGCGCTGATCCCTACACCTGGGGACACAGTGATCACCGCAGTTGGAAAGACTGCCTAAGCAAATTCCCAGGTTCATCCTCCCCACAGTACTCTTTCGGGAATTAGTTTCATAACTACGAGTTTGAGTATTGTGAGCAGGGCGAAGCTGGGAATTTGTATCTGACGGGAGGCGTGCTTAGGTAGTCCTTGCAGGTGCGGTGATCACTGTGTCCCCAGAGGTGTAGGGGTCAGCGCAACTGCCTAGATAGCAGGAGACCCGGGTTCGAATCCCGGCTGGGTACACATTTTCAGCTTTGCCCAATCGCAGTGATGTCATATATTCTGTGAATATTAAATAATAACAACTGCAGGATCAGAAGTGACGTCTGTTCTTTCGGAACAGACGTAATATGCCGGTGACGGGCAATGATCCTATCGTTAGTGGGGAGGGGTGGGCAAGTTTGAAGCCCTTACTCTTACGGGAATTAGTTTAATAACTACGAGTTTGAGTACTGTGGGCAGGGTGAAGCTGGGAATTTGTATCTGACGGGAGGCTGCTTAGGCAGTCCTTGCAGGTGCGGTGATCACTGTGTACCCAGTGGTGTAGGGGCCAGCGCGACTGCCCAGAAATCGGGAGACCCGGCTCGAATCCCGGCTGGGTACACATTTTCAGCTTTGCCCAATCGCAGTTGAATTCATATATTCCTTCGGAACAGACGCCACATGTATGTAACTTACGAATTATTTAACCTCACAAAATACTTTAACGTATGTACAAACACAATCAGTGGAATCCAAACTTTTATATGACAAACATTTTCTCACAGAAAGAAAACAGCGATTCTCAATGGTTTCTCTCTCTCTCTCTTTTTTTTTTTTTTTTTTTTTTTTTTTTTTTTTTTTTTTTTTTTTTTTTTTTTTTTTTTTTTTTAACACAGGCACAATATTCAGTGAAAGCGTCAAGTTCTCTTTATTACACTTTAGTATACTCATTGTGAGATATAGACTTTGCCTTTTGAATACACGGTCCACGTTTTAATGTATTGAATTTATGCTCACTTAAATTGTCATTGAAGTCATAGAACTGTACAACATTCTATTTTCTTAATGACGACGTTTGTTATATTCCTAGAACATACCAATAGCTTCATTATACAGCCCATACATTATTTTTTTGACTTTCTCTGCGATAAGGCATATCACACTCCATATTTGACTGAATGTAAGACTCTCAATATCGACTGTACTCTTATTAACTTCAGCCGACTTATTACACTAGTACTCTGAACAATAAACGTACACATATTTCAAACAAAGAAGTCATGAAATAACAAAATACCTACGACAGCAAAGCAAACAAGATTAACGTAGAAAAACACAGTCTGGAACGAAAAATCACAGTAACATGGAGAAATAGCGCTCCTAGTGGTGTCTCTTTTATTTATGAACAAGTGGAGGTGATTTTGAACGGGTAGCTGCCAAACACCATCTGTGTGTACCCTTTAATAAGGAATGTTTGCAGTCATGCGGTACAGTGTGACATTAATATGTAAAGCAAAGAGGCACCATGCCGCGTAGACACACTCGTGCTTCCTAGAGCGAGTTTTCATTGCTCCTGCATTGCTCCTAGCAACCTCTCTGAGTTAATCGAGAGAAAATCGCGCCCTTAGTTACAAAAAGTTTAATCTGAAACGCGGGCTGGATTGAATCGCTTTGCGGGCCACATCCAGCCGGTGGGCCGTATTTTGGAGATTCCTAGACTGTCCGGAATGGTAATCTACAACTCCAGCTCACCTTTGGTGTTCGAGGAGCGAACGTTGACCTGTGGTCGGTAAGTGCAGAAGTATGAATTGTTATTTTGCCATTTCTATAGCAGGTACATGATTGTTATTCAAACATTATAATGTTCACTGAAACACTGTGCGTATTCTGAACGTACTCTGCAAGACGTGCAACGATTTCCCTGGCCAGTTCGATCTCCGGATGTCACCAACGTGTGGGATGTGATGGGACGATGACTAAAATTCGCGACTCTCTAACCCACAACTCTTCCAGAAATACATGAACACGTCCATTAGGTGTGGAATAATGTATTCAAAGATAATATCCGCTATATGTATGACTAGCTTAAAGCCAGCTGCTTCGCATGCGTAGCCTGGTTGGTCTACACGAGTTGTTTCACCCTCTTAATATAATTTTTTATAGATATAGCTTAAGTACCATCATAATGAAATGTTGTGATACTATTTGTAGCCGTGGCAGAATGACCGTGCGTATTGCGTCGCCATGCTGCGGTGCTCGCTGCTG
Source organism: Locusta migratoria (assembly GCA_026315105.1). Taxonomy (NCBI): domain Eukaryota; kingdom Metazoa; phylum Arthropoda; class Insecta; order Orthoptera; family Acrididae; genus Locusta; species Locusta migratoria. The sequence goes on along the minus strand of CM048744.1, from coordinate 176,226,108 downwards.
TTCGCCGTCGGGGGTTCTATTCGCTCCTCGGGCATGGGTGTTGTCCTTAGCATAAGTTAGTTTAAGTCAGTTTAATTAGTTTGTAAGCCTTAGGGACTGATGTCATCGTAGTTAAGTCTCTTAAGATTTACAAACATTTGAACATTTGATTTTACTGTTTGTAACCCCCTGTGACACCCCTTAATAGTTGAATTTCGAAAAATACCCCAACATGTGTCTTTTACATTCCAACCTAGTATGCAAATATCATTTTTTGTAAATCTGGGATCAAAATTGGCTTAGTAGCAATGTATTTTCAGAAAAATGTTTCATCCCCTATTTCACCCCTTACATTACTAATTTTCTGAAAATACCGAAACACGTGCCTTTTCTATTCTGGCCAAGAAAGCATACACCAATTTATGTGGTTGTATCTTACCTTAATAGCAACAGATTTTTGAAAAACATCCCCTCTCCAATGTAACCCCCTTTATGGTCGAATTTCCAAAAATACCGAAACACGTGTCTTTTAAATTCGAACCCCGAATTCCGAAATTTTGTAGTTCTTTCTTCAAAATTGCCTGAATAGCAACACATTTTCGAAAAATATCTTCTCTCCTTATATTGGAGAGAAGATGTTTTTCGAAAATGTGTTGCTATTCAGGCAAACGAAACACGTATTTTTTAAATACTAACTAACAATACAAATATCAATTTTTGCAGCTCTAGCTTCAAAATTGTCTCAATAGCAACGTATTTTCGAAAATAATTATTATGCCCTATTTTACCCTCTTACTTGTTGAATTTCCAACAATACTGAAACTTGTGTTTTTTTTAACCCTGACCAAGATTCTATATCCGAAGTTTCGTAGTTGTAGCTTAAAATTTGACTGAACAGCAACATATTTTGAAAATCAATTTTTTGCGTCATCTATTTTACCCAATTATTTTTCAAATTTAAAAAAAATGCCGAAACACGTGTCTTTTAAATTCGAACCCTGAATTAAAATCCGAAATTTTGTAGTTCTAACTTCAAAATTGCCTAAATAGCTACGTATTTTCAAAAAACGTTTCATCCCCTATTTCACCCCCTTACGGATGGAATATCGAAAAACTGCTTCTTAAATGACGCCTATAGAATAAGATCAACACCCTCCACAAGTTTCAAGTTTCTATCTTCAGTGGTTTGGGCTGGGCGATGATGAGTCAGTCAGTCAATCAGTCAGTCAATCGGGACACTTCCTTTTATATATAGAGATTGATTGGATACCAGAATAAGTGCTTGCAGTGCCGCCCATGGAGGCTAAACCAATTGCTAGTATGGGTGGTCTAGTATGGATCGATACCTGATACCTCAGAACTGCTTGAGCTATTGATGTGTAAACGTACTCATTTCATGTACTCTACATACATTGTGCCAAAAATAAAGCTTCAGTGATTTGGAAAACTCTAAGACGTTGAACTAATTTCTGTGTTTTTGTAGGCTTTCCCGATGTAATAGATTTTCGAAGTCTCCATCGGGTTTTCTGCAATGTACTACAACCTAACTGATTCAATATTTCGGCGGTACAACTGTTCGTCATCTTCAGGAACCGTCGCTTCTGCTGAGTCCCTCTGAATATTGATGCGAAACCGAAGTTCTGCGTCCTATATAGGCGTCAGTCGCGTGCACGGCGCACGCTTCTTCCGTCACAGTTGCTGCCTCCTATACAGGGCTGGTGGCGCAGCCCCTAGGGGAACAGGACAGAACTATATATCGTACCTTATGTTAAGTCACAGGTGCTGGAAAGGTAGTCGAACACACAAATATCATTAAATGTGGATTTCATGTCCTACGAATTGGAAACCCCATGTCTTTATTTCTTAAATTGTTCGTTAACCTGATTTCAACAGCTTCTCTGTATACACTGTTCCAAAAACTGGGGGTGTTGGCTACTATGCGGGTCTCATCGCATATCTACTTGTGTCCCTCCGTTAATCAGTGTTCTGCTACCGCCGACTTTCCGGCTGCAGTAGTCTCATGTGGCGGCAATATTCTACCCATCTATCTTGCAATGTTCGAATCGTACGGCCGATATTTGCCTTGCCACACTGACACGGTATTTTGTAAACACCAGATTTTCTGAGTCCGAGGTCATCTTTGACGGAGCCAAGCAGTGCCATAATCTTGGAAGGCGGACGGAAAACATTCTTGGTGCTAAGGCTTTTTAAAAATCTTCCAATTTTAAAAGAAACGCTCCCAGCGTGAGGACGGGCGGAGCATGCGCCGTGAACGCGATTGACGCCTATATAGGACACAGAACTTCGATTTAGCATCAGTATTCACCAGGACCCATCAGCAGCGACGGTTCCTGAAGATGACGGACAATTGTACCGTCCAAATGAATGGCAGCTGGTGTTTCAGATGACTGGGGCTTCACTTCTTTCAGTACCGGATCTACAATATTTTATGAATCGAGGTCGCAACTTGATAGTGCACCCTCCTCCCCATCCACCCAACTCGGGACGTCGACGTTTAGGTGCCACTCCCCACCCCCCACCCCAAGTTCTTAAAGCTGAGAAATTTGTTTCGAAAAGATACTGAACGTTGTTCATTTTTCTTTGATAATAAACATCAACATGTTTTTGTTATTGTGGTCTTCAGTCCGGAGACTGGTTTGATGCAGCTCTCCACAATATCCTATCCTGAGCAAGCCTCTTCAACTCCACATAAGAACGACAACCTACATCTGTCTGAATCTGCTTACTGTATCCATCTCTTGGTCTTCCTTTGCGGTTTTTACCCCACACACTTCTCTTAAACGCAAAATTCACAATTCCTTGATGTTTATGATTGTCTCCTACCAATCGATCCCTTCTTTTAGTCAAGGGCCGGCCGCGGTGGCCGAGGGGGCTAAGGCGCTCCGGTCGGGGGTTCGAATCCCCCCTTGGGCATGGATATTTGTGCCGTCCTAGTTCGTAAGTAGTTCATAAGTAGTTTGTAAGTTTAGGGACTGATGACCCCATAGTTAAGTCCCATAGACTATACAAACATTTGAACATTTTTAGTCAAGGTATGTCAGAAATTCCTTTTCTTCCCAATTCTGTTCAGTACCTCCTCATTAGTTACGCGATTCACCCACCTAATCTTCAGCGTTATGCTATACAAGGCAACACTCCACACAAATGCCTTTCAGAAAGGACTTCCTTAGGCTTAAATCAATATTGGATGTTAAAACAAATTTCTCTTTTTCAAGAACGCTTTTCTACCCATTGCCATTCTGCATTTTATATCCGCTGTACTAAGACCATCATTTGTTATTTCACTGCCCAAGTAACAAAACTCATCTACCTCCTTTATTGTTTCGTTACCTAATCTAATTACTTCAGCGTCATCTGATTTTCCTAGACTGCACACCATACCCCAGTTTTGCTCTTGTTAATGGTAATCTTATATGCACCGTGCAGCACACTGTCCATTCCGTTCAACTGCTCTTCCAGGTCCTTTGCTGTCTCTGATGGAATTACTGTGTCGTCGGCAAACCGCAATGTTTTTAATTCTTCTGCAAATTTCTCCTTGCTTTCCTTTATAGCTTGGTTAATGTACAAATTGAATAACATTGGAGAAAGGCTACAACCCTGTCTTATTCCCTTCCCAACCACTGTATCCTTTTCATGCCCTTCAACTCTGACAACCGCTGTCTGATTTTTGTACAAGTTGTAAATAACCTTACGCTCCCTATATTTTACATCTGCTTACTTCAGAACTTGAAAGAGTTTATTCCAATCAACATTGTCAAAAGCCTTCTCCAAATCTACAAAAGTTAGGTATGTAGATTTGCCTTTCCTTAATCTATCTTCTAGGATAAGCCGTAAAGTGAGTATTGCCTCCCGTGTTCCTACATTTCTCCTGAACCCAAACTGATCTTCCCAGAGGTCGGATACTATCAACAACATAAGAATATGATAATGAACACTAATACCTAGTAAGTAACTGATTACACTGTAAGTGACTAACAAAATGAATCTGTTACGATGAAGAAACATGGTACCTTCGGGTCACGTGAAGATATAAGTTGGAGAGTAGTGACTGTATTATTATTCATATCATGCCTTCGTAAGGCTTTTAAGTTGATGATTCTTTAATTGATATTTATAAGTTATTTTAACAACTATGAATTATTTTTGAAAAATCTTCAAAGCGCCTAAAACAAATATTACGTTTGGATGTTGCCATCATTGACGATTTGCCCATGCGCAAGGCGAGGTGCGCAGTCGTTCCATTCTGCGAGCTCCACCGCCAGTGTTAAAAGCGGCGTTTCCCCTTGCCTCTCCCTGCCGCGAGATCGCCTACAAGCTGCCTCCAGGGGGTTCTGAAGAGAATTTGAACCTCAGCCGCGCATGCGCATTACAACGCTGCGGCAACTGTCGCGTATATTAGGCGGCCGCGTTACGACTCGTATACGTGCAGTCTCTGCTACGTAAAACGTTTCTCATGCGATTAAAATACTTTGAATGCGCAAATAAAATGTTCTGATAGCAGAACGAAACGACAAATGACGGTTTTAAAAATAATTTTTATTTTATTTTATTGCTTTTTTTTCACTAAGAGCTTTTTTGCGGGGTTCGCTGAACCAGTGAACACATAAGACGCCGGCACTGCGTCGAAATACTGAATCAGCTAGATTTTAGTATCCGCCAGAAAACTCGAAGAGACTCCTTAGAACTAATTTCAGTTTTTTTTTTTTTTTTTTTTTTTTTTTTTTTTTTTTTTTTTTTTTTTTTTTTTAACATAAAAGATGATGTCTGTCCGTGTACAGAGCGTTTGTTGACACCGATACGGAACTTACGTTTCTAAATTACGTTTGAAACCGAAAAAATTAATGTAGTGAATGACTGATGAAATCTTCTTCCATCGCAGAATTTCTCCCCGAAATTCTTTTGGTGAAGATCTAGCGCACCGGGGACGGGTGTTCAGGCTCAAATAAAGCACACGTCTGTGTTGAGGACAAGTTATCGCGGAAGACCCGCAGAAGAACTATGAAAACTGCAAGCTTTGCTACAAATGTTACACGCCTCTGAGTCGCTGTCCGCTGAAGCGCTCCGTTGGGCGGCTAAATTTATCACGTCTCGAGTCCGCCGCATTTGTCTGGGCAGACGCTTTACTGCGGTTTCCCTCGCCCCAGCCTACCTGTACACGGGTAACGGCGCGATCCGCCAGTTAACAAATCACGGCGAGTGTTCAATCGGCGCCCGCCCCTCGCTGCTGCGTACACAGCCACCAGAGGGGCCCCGCTTCTGTTGCCGGCCCCAAGAAAAGGGCGGTAGCGTAACCTTCCACGCACAAAGGGGGCGAGATCGCATTCACTTGGCGCGGCGTATATTTCTTACGGCCAATTGGCTGCCTGTCGGGGTCCTAATGGTTGCCGGCTACCTACACCGCGGTCGCCGCGGGGAGCCGTAGACAGAGGAGGAGAGGACAGTCGTCGGATGCAATGGGCCGCGCCCGCGGTCTGCGAGCATAATGGGCGATGTCGCGAGCCTGCGGCGCCACCTGGCGGACAGCCCACCGTGGGAAGGTGGCCGCCACAGGTGCCGGCTGGAAGGCTTTGTGGCGTCCGGACACTCACCGCAAGCCGCAGGCCGTCATCTGCCGCGCTGTCCCTGTGAGAGCCAGGCTTTGCCGGCCAAGGTACTCCTCTGAGAAAGAACCAGTCATCCTCCTATGACCACCCATTACGCCCTCCCCCCTCTCTGCCACCATCGAATGCACCCAGATTTTTAGTCAATACATGTATATGAAAGGAAAATGTGTGTGGGTTTGTCGAGCCTTTTCTTCAAAACCACTTGCTGCCACACACTAATGCCTGTAGTGGTAGGTAGCGCTTGGTCTGCGTTAGTAAGTAATGGGGTTACATCTCATTGGGTGGAAACGAGTGGGTGTTATGACTTCATAAACAATAAAAGTCACAGTACTGCAGGCCGTCATCTTCTCGCACTGCCATGATCGCCAGTCTTGGTGGACCAAGACACTCATTAGACCCAGTGGATGCTATATAAGATTCCTCTCAGCAGGAGGTGTAGTCCAAATTAGGTTGACCAAATCATTTTCTGAAAATACTGGGAAACAACAAGTCAACCTCCTATGACCACCCATTGCGCCCTTCCCCCTCTCTGCCGCCATAGAATGAATCCAGATTTTTAGTCAATACATGTATATGAAAGGAAAATGTGTGTGGGTTTGTCCAGCATTATCTCCACAATCACTTACTGTCACACACTAATGCCTGTAGTAGTAGGTAGCTCTTGGTCTGCGTTAGTAAGTACCGGGGTTTGATCTCATTAGGTGGAAGTGGGTGGGTGTTGTGACGTCATAAACAATAAGAGCCACAGCTCTGCAGGCCGTCATCTGCTCACACTTTCATGATTGCCAGTCTCGGTGTACCAAGAGACTCCTTTCTACATCTGCTGGGTGCGATATTAGATTCCTGTCAGCAGGAGGTTTAGTCTAGATTACATTGACCAAATCATTTTCTGAAAAAAAAGAAAGAAAAAGAAACTGGGAAACAACCAGTCAGACACCTATGACGACCCCTTACACCCTTCCCCCTCTGCCACCGACATCAAATGCACCCACATTTTTAGTCAATTATACAGATATAAAAGGAAAATGTGTGTGAGTTTGTCCGGCCTGTTCTCCACAACCACTTACTGCCTCGCGCCCATGCTTGTAGGTAGCTCTTGATATGCATTAGTAAGTAAGGGAGTTTGATCTCATTGGGTGGAAGTGGGTGGGTGATGTAACGTCATAAACAATAAAAGCTACAGCCCTGCTGGCCATTATCTGCTTGCAGTGCCATGATCGCGACTTGGTGGATCAAGACACTCATTATATCCAGTGGATGCAATATTAGATTTCTCTCAGCAGGGGGTGTAGTCTAGATTAGGTTGACCAAATCATTTTCGGGAAAAAATGGGAAACAACCAGTCAGCCTCCTATGACGACCCTTTACGCCCTTCTCACTCTGCTACCGCCATCAAATGTACCCAAACGTTTAGTCAATATACATATATAGCAGGAAAATGTGTGTGGGTTTGTCTGGCCTTTCCTCCAAAATCACTTACTGTCACACACTAATGCCTGTAGTGGTAGGTAGCTCTTGGTCTGCGTTAGTAAGTAACGGGGTTTGATCTCATTGGGTGGAAGTAGGTGGGTGATGTAACGTCATAAACAATAAACGCCACAGCCCTGCAGGCCGTCATCTGCTCATACTTTCATGATCGCCAGTCTTCGTGCACCAAGAGACTCCTTTCTACATCTGCTGAGTGCGATATTTGATTACTGTCAGCAGGAGGTTTAGTCTAGATTAGATTGACCAAATCATTTTCTGAAAAAAAAAGAAAGAAAAAAACTGGGAAACAACCAGACACCTATGACGACCCCTTACACCCTTCCCCCCGGCCACCGCCATCAAATGCAGCCACATTTTTAGTCAATATAAATTTATAAAAGGAAAATGTGTGTGGGTTTGTCCGGCCTGTTCTCCACAACCACTTACTGCCTCGCGCCCATGCTTGTAGTTCTAGGTAGCTCTTGGTATGCATTAGTAAGTAAGGGAGTTTGATCTCATTGGGTGGAAGTGGGTGGGTGATGTAACGTCATAAACAATAAAAGCTACAGCCCTGCAGGACGTCATCTGCTCGCACTGCCATGATCGAGAGTCTTGGTGGACCAAGACACTAATTAGATGAGGAGGATGCGATATTAGATTCCTCTCAGCAGGAGGTGTAGTTTGTATTAGGTTGATCAAATTATTCTCTGAAAAAACTGGGAACCAGTCAGCCTCCTATGACCACCCTTTACGCCCTTCCCACTCTGCCACCGCCATCAAATGTACCCAAACGTTTAGTCAATATACATATATAGAAGGAAAATGTGTGTGGGTTTGTCCGGCCTTTTCTCCAAAACTACTTACTGTCACACACTAATGGCTGTAGTGGCAGATAGCTCTTGGTCTGCGTTAGTAAGTAACGGGATTTTATCTCATTGGGTGGAAGTGGGTGGGTGTTGTGACGTCATAAACAATAAAAGCCATCATCTGCTCGCACTGCCATGATCGCGTCTTGGTGGATCAAGACACTCATTATATCCAGTGGATGTGATATTAGATTCCTCTCAGAAGGAGGGGTAGTCTAGATTAGGTTGGCCAAATCATTTTCGGAAACAACCAGAGATCCTTCTATGACCACACTTTACGCACTTCTCACTCTGCCGCCGCCATCAAATGTACCCAGAATTTTAGTCATATATATATATATATATATATATATATATATATATATATATATATATATATATAAGGAAAATGTGTGTGGGTTTGTCCGGCCTTTTCGGCACAACCACTTGCTGCCTCACACTCATGCTTGTAGTGATAGGTAGCTCATGGTAGGCATTAGTAAGGGGGTTTGATCTCGGTAGGTCGAAGTGGGTAGGTTTTATGGTGTCATAAACAATAAAAGCCACAGCCCTACATACCATCATCTGCTAGTACTGTAATGATCGCTAGTCTTGGTGGACCAAGACACTCATTAGACCTGGTGGATCAATATTAGATTCCTCTTAGCAGGAGGTGTAGCCTAGATTAGGGTGACCAAATCATTTTCGGAAAAAATGGGAAACAACGATTCAACCTCCTATTGACCACCCTTTACGCCCTTCCCACTCTGCCGCCGCCATCAAATGTACCCAAACTTTTGGTCAATATACATATATAAAAGGAAAATGTGTGTCGGTTTGTCCAGTCTTTTCTCCACAACCACTTACTGCCTCGCATTCATGCTTGTAGTTGTAGGTAGCTCTAGGTATGTATTAGTATGTAAGGGAGTTTGATCTCGTTATGTAGAAGTGGGTGGGTGTTATGTTGTCATAAACAATAAAAGACACAGCCCTGCAGGCCGTCATCTGTTTGCACTGGCACGATCGCTAGTCTTCGTGGACCAATAGACTCCTCTTTACACCCGCTTGATTCGATATTAGATTCCTGTTAGCAGGAGTTTTTTTTCAACCTGTGGGTACCGACCCCCAGGGGGGTCGCAAAGCATTGTTCGGGGGGTTGCGTTTGCCGGCTCAGAAGGAAGTACTTGCATCAGAAAATCACTAGGGGTTTAGGAATACAAAAACGTATTCGTAACTGAAATTAATTTAATGTTAAAATGTCATAAGTTCCTTATGTGACATTAATTATGAAATGAGTAGATCATATATTGTTTTATAATACAGTGTGTTAATGATCAATAAGCTTAAAGCCTGAAAACTGTTTTCAGGAATCAATCGATTGATAAAACAACACGATACAATAAGTAAATCTGAAAAATTCGAAAATAAAGATCTGCTTCTTTAAAAATTATCTATTGCAGTGGGACCTTTCTTATTAATGAGCATCATTCGCTTCTGAGTATTGTCTGAAATGGGACACACTCGTTAAACAAAATATATTTTTCTGTCGGAAATCTTGTAAGAATATAATGTGTTCCATTCCGAAAAATACACAAATATCTTCGTCCAACAATTTAAAATAAAACTGAGGCAAAATAAAGAAGATTACATAAGTTTCCTTGGAGATAAGATTTCTACGGTTCGTGAGGGTGGAGGAGGGGGGGGGAGATTAGACAGAATATTGTTATTTGGAAGGGGGTAGCATATTCGAAAACGTTGAAAAACACCAGATTACGTTGACTGAATCATTTTCAGAAACAACTGGGACACAACCCGCTGGGCTGAAATGAACCAATTCTTATATCCGTCCCCTGTGACCGCCATCAAATGCACCCAAATTTTTAATTAATGGACGTATATTTAAGAAAATGATTGTGGGTTTCTCCAGCCTTTACTCCATAACCAACTACTGCCCCCCCTCCTGCTTGTAGCGATAGATAGCCCTGTGACTGAATTAGTAATTAAAGGAGATTGTTCTCGGTGAGTGGAAGTGGGTGTGGGTTATGTCGTCATAAAAAATGAAAAAAATCGTGTGGGTCTCTTAACCATAACGAAAATTTGCACACTTGTGTACGGCGCATGGCAGAGGGTACTTACCTATAGACTTGGACATTGTTTGACCACAGTGTAACGAAGACAGTCGGGAAACTCAGTACGGAAAAAGTGCAGCTGAAGCGATGCTAGCGCTCCAAGTGGCCAGTAGGGAGTTACAGAAGAATGGCGTAAATAAAATGAATATTTGCTGCTTTTTATACTGTTTCTTTCATATTTCCTAATCAATAAACACTGCTGTTAATTTTCTAATACAAATGTGAACACGACATTCAAGTAATAACATTGATCTGTTAAAGGCAGTCTGTAATAACAAAAAGTCAGTGCATTGTAATACATACGACTCATAACAGCTGAATCGTAATCGTATCGTTCAAAAACGTTTTAAGGGCAGAAATGAATTGCAACCTGCTGTGATGAAGAGCAAAAGGGACTGATTATGATTATATTTGCGTGGTAGGTGCGTGCTTTCACGTTCATGATTTTTGTTTTAGCGTATTTTGGACACTGTAATATTTTTAAAAGTAAAGTTCTTGGAGACTAGGTTCTACATTTCCTTATAAACACTCTATTCACTTTTTCTTTGCTTGTGTGCATTGCGTGTAGCTATCGCTTCTTGTCAGATATCAAACTGAATATGTTCAAGGTTGTGATGTGCTTTACAGTTTATGCACGGAAATGTTATTTATTTGTAGCTACGCATTAACTTTTTCAAACTAATAAGTAACTGCCAAAATATTTTGGTATCTAGGCCTATAATTTTTGTGAAACTGAAGTTCGAAACTACGCAGCCTCTACGGAAATAGTTGATTAATTGCAATCGGAGGTGTTCAGAAATTACTTTTATACATCAGTAATATTATGATGTGTGGTTAAGCATTTGCGATTGTCATTAAGAGCCGAAATTCCGAAGGGGATTGAATGTTAAAGGTTTCCGTCCAAGCCTAAAAGTGTACCCATCGTAAATTAACCTTCTAATTCTTAAAATTATTCATTTAATTCCCGGCAAATTAGAGATTTGCGGATTTTTGATAGCTGCTCCAATTTTTAGCGCCACAAATACTCCTAAATATAGTGGTATTTTGAATGTGCTGCTCGAGTCAAATACACATGCAACACACAGTATTACCACGGTATGACCGCGGTGGAGTTGCCGAGCGGTCTAAAGCACCTCGCTGCTGAGCGCGCGGTTGCTCGCCGTGGAGGTTCGAGTCCTCCCTGGGGCAAGGGTGTGTGTGTTGTCCTTGGGTTAGTTTACCTAAGTTTAAGTAGTTTGTAAGCTACGGACTGATGACCACGCAGTTTGGTCCGATATAATTACAAACATTTGAACTACGGTATGTTTTTTACGAGCCAGCCGCATGTCGGTGCTACTGCTGAGAAGTTGTAGAAAATTACTGTGAGTTTCGCAACTCTTATGTTAGACTTTGTTTTGACCACCGTGAGAGTCGTCATATATAGAATAGAGAAGATTTTCATACTCCGCAAGCCACTGTATGAATCGGAGAACGCACCTATCCTATAGATGAAACTTCCGTTGAAATTGTGCTGACAAATAAAGTGTTATGTAGTATATCTGAACAACTTATAAACAAAGTATACCCAAATATTTTTCATAATTACACTAATCCGGGTGTTCGAATCCCCCTCGGGGATGTTTTGTGTCATCATTAGTATCAGGTAGTTCATAAGTATGAAACGTCCTGGCAGATTAAAATTATGTGCCGGAACCGGAACTCGAACCTGGGACCTTTGCCTCTCGTGGGCAAGCGCTATACCCGCGAAAGGCAAAGGTTCCAGGTTTGAGTCCCAGTTCCGGCATACAATATTAATCTGCCAGGAAGTTTCATATCAGCGCGCACTCCGCTGCAGAGTGAAAGTTTCATTCTGGAAACGTCCCTTAGGCTGTGGCTAAGCCATGTATCCACCATATCCTTTCTTACAGGAGTGCTAGTCTTGCGTGGTTCGCAGGAGAACTTCTGTGATTATTGGAAAGTAGGAGACGAGGTACAGACTGAGGTAAAGTTGTGAGGCGGCGTCGTGAGTCGTGTAGGGATAGCTCAGTCGGTAGAGCGCTTACTCACGAAAGGCGAAGGTCCCAGGTTCGAGTCCCGGCTTAGGCACACAATATTAATCTGCCAGGAAGTTTCACATCAGCGCACACTCCGCAACAGAGTGAAAGTTCCTCTCCAGTTCATAAGTATTTTGTAAGTTTAGAGCAGTTAGAGCAATTTGGGCAATTGAGTCCCTTAAATTTAACAAACTTTTTTTGAGTATGATGTCATCTGTTTGAGAAAAACAAACGATGACTCACCTGCAGAGCTGTCCATCCTTGCCGGCCCCACGCAGTTTCCAAGACCTGTGAATGGCCAGCGACGCTGCCGTCAAGCCTGCTATGGACAATAATGAATTGTGATGTGTGAAAATCATGAATGCATATATGAATGTATAATTAGTACTTAGTTTTTATTTGAAACGTAATATATGTACCCTATTTATTAATTACAGATGTATCTCAGACATGATTAAACAAATATAATGTTTTGCAATAAACATTTGCAGTGAACATAGTGTCTGGCTCCATAAAGTCTGCAAGCAACATATCTTTCTGATCCCAGAAATCAATAGCGATGGTCTTCTTGTTGCTGAACTTTTGTTTGAACTTTTTGGGGTTTCTGCGGGGAATTTGCATGCATCCATTGTTTAGATTGTCTTTCTACATCTACATCTACATCGATACTCTGCAAATCTCATTTAAGTGCCTGGCAGAGGGTTCATTAACCACCTTCATAACTTTTCTCTACCGTTCCATTCTCTAATAGCGCGCGGGAAGAAAGAACACCTAAATCGTTCCGTTTTCGATCTGATTTCTCTTATTTTATTGGGATGGTCATGTCTCCCTAAGTAGGTGGGTGCTAGCAAAATATTTTCACATTCAGAACTAAAAGTCGGTGATTGAAACTTCGCAAACAGATCACGCCGCAATGAATAACGTCTTTCTTTTAATGATTTCCACCCCAATTCGTGCAACATTTCCGTGACGCTTCCCCCCCCCCCCCCGTAAAGTGATAAAACAAAACGAGCTGCCCTTCTCTGAACCTTCTCAATATCTTCCGTCAGTCCCACCTGGTGAGGGTCCCACAAGGGGCAACAGTACTCCAAGAGAGGACGCACAAGTGTGATGTAGGCAGTCTCTTTGGTGGAGCTGGTGCATCGTCTAAGCGTTCTGCCAATGAAACGTAACCTTTGGTTCGCCTTCCCCACAATATTTTCTATGTGTTCTCTCCAGTCAAAGTTGTTCGTAATTGTAACTCCTAGGTATTTGGTAGAATTTACGACCTTAAGGTTTGACTGATTTATCGCGTAATTGAAGTTCAGCGGATTTCTTTTAGTGGTCATGTGTATTACTTCACACTTTTCTTTATTTAGTGTCAATTGCCAATTTTCGCACCAAGTAGAAATTTTGTCTAAATCGCTTTGCAGTTGCTTTTGATCCTCTGTTGACTTCACTAACCGATAAACGACAGCATCATCCGCGATCAGTCTAAGGGAGCTATTCAGATTATCTCCTAAATCGTTTATAAACACGAGGAAGAGTAGGGGACCAATAACGCTTCCCTGTGGAACGCCAGATATCACTTCTGTTTTACTCGATGACTTACCGTCAATTACAACGAACTGTGTCCTTTCTGATAGGAGATCGTGAATCCAATCGCACAATTGGGGAGATATTCCATAAGCACGCAATTTCATTAGAAGCCGCTTGTGGGGTACAGTATCAAAAGCCTTCCGGAAATCCAGAAATATGGAATCGATTTGAGATCCCTTGTCGATGGCACTTAACACTTCATGTGAATAAAGGGCAAGCTGTGTTTCGCAAGAGCGATACTTTCTGAATCCGTGCTGACTATTGGTTAATAGGTCGTTCTCTTCGAGGTAGTACATAATATTCGAACAAAGTATATGTTCCAAAATCCTACTGCAAATCGACGTCAATGAGATAGGCCTGTAATTTTGGGGATCACTCCTATTGCCTTTCTTGAATATTGGAGTAATTTGGGCAACTTTCCAGTCTTTGGGTACGGGTCTTTCGCTGAGTGATCGGTTGTAAATAATAGCTAAGTACGGAGCTATTTCATCAGCATACTCTGAGAGGAATCTAGTTGGTATACAATCTGGCCCGGAAGATTTATTTTTGTTTAGTGACTTAAGTTGTTTTACTACTCCAGGAACATCTACTTCTAAGTTTCGCATGCTGGCAGCTGTTCTTGGATTGAATACTGGAGTGTTTACTTCGTCTTCTTTGGTGAAAGAATTTCGGAAAGCTGTGTTTAGTAATTCTGCCTTAGCAGTACTGTCGTCGGTAGTATTACCACTGCTATCGCGTAGTGAAGGTATTGTTTGTGTTTTGCCGCTAGTGTACTTCACATATGACCAGAATTTCTTTGGATTTTCTGCAAGATTACGAGACAGGATTTCGTTGTGGAAACAACTATAAGATTCTCGCATTGAAGTCCGCGCTACGTTGCGAGTTTCAGTAAAAGATTGCCAGTCTTGCGGATTCTGTGTCTTTTTAAATTTTGCATGCGTTTTCCTTTGTTTCTGCAACAGTGATCTGACCTGTTTTGTGTACCACGGGGGGTCAGCCCCCTCTTTTATTAATTTATTTGGTATAAATCTCTCGATTGCTACTGATATTATGTCTTTGAATGTAAGCCACAACTGATCTACACTCGCATTTTTAGTTTTGAAGGACTGGAGACTATCACTCAGGAAAGCGTGAAGCGAATTTTTATCTGCTTTATTGAATAGATATATTTTTCGTTTATTTTTGGTGCATTTGGGAATTTCGATATTCAGTCTCGCTACTAAAACTCGATGTTCGCTAATCCCTGTATCTGTTTTGATGCTCTTTACTATCTCGGGATTATTTGTTGCTAGGCGATCAAGAGTATTTTCGCAACCACGTACTATTCTAGTGGGTTCATGAACTAACTGTTCGAAGTAGTTCTCAGAAAAAGCATTCAGAACTAGTTCGGACGATGTTTTATATTTGCCCCCGGTTTTGAATACGTAATTATGCCAACATATCGAGGGTAAATTAAAGTCGCCACCGATTATAACAGTATGCTTCGGATACCTATTTGAAATATGATTCAAGCTTTCTTTGAACATTTCTGCAACCGCATCGTCTGAGTCAGGGGGCCGATAAAAAGATCCAATTATTAATTTATTTCGGTGGTCAGGTATAACCTCTACCCAGACCAATTCACAGGAAGTATCTGCCTCAATTTCGTTGCAGGATAAACCGTTTGTAACAGCAATAAACACGCCACCCCCTGTTTTATTTATTCTATCCTTTCTGAAGACCATTTGGCCCTTTGAAAAAATTTCGGTCGAATTTATCTCAGGCGTCAGCCAGCTTTCAGAACCTATAACGATTTGTGCCTCAGTACTTTCTATCAGCGCTTGGAGCTCTGGAATTTTCCCAACCCAGCTACGACAATTTACAACTGTTACACCAATGGTTTTTATGTCTACTTCCTTCCCGTGTCTGACCTGCCCCCTTTGAGACTGAAACGCATTTTGTGTATTCCCGAGGCCATCTAACCTAAAAAACCGCCCAGTTCACGCCACACAGCCCCCGCTACCCGTGTAGCCGCTTCCTGAGTGTAGTGGACTCCTGACCTATTTAGCGGAACCCGAAAACCCACCACCCTTTGGCGCAAGTCGAGGAATCTGCAGCCGACACGGTCGCAGAACCGTCTGAGCCTCTGATTCAGACCCTCCACTCGGCTCTGAACCAAAGGTCCGCAGTCAGTCCTGTCGACAATGCTGCAGATGGTGAGCTCCGCTTTCATCTTGCAAGCAAGACTGGCAGTCTTAACCACTTCTGATAGCCGCTCAAAACCAGAGATGATCTCTTCCGATCCAAAGCGACACACATCATTGGTCCCAACATGAGCCACCACCTGCAGTTGGCTGCACCCTGTGCTCTTCATGGCATCCGGAAGGAGCCGTTCCACATCCGGAATGACTCCCCCCGGTATGCACACGGAGTGCACGTTGGAATTCTTCCCCTCCCTAGTAGCCATTTTCCTAAGGGGCTCCATTACCCGCCAATTGGATTATAGAATGTCATTAAGAATTCATGGTTCACCCTCTGTTACAATGGATGTTAAAAGCTCTTCCTATTCACATGTTAAAAACGACAAGGTTATGCCACTCGCTGCACTTTGTTTTCCAGTGACAACTTTTCGGACATTGGTTTTCTGTACCAATGGCGTACAGATCTGACGTTTAAAATTCCTGAAAATCCACAAGCAACTCATTGATGGTAAACCTCCGCCTCTCTCGACCCACTTGCAAACGCGCTGAACAAGACTTTATTCATCAACGACAAACTTGCGGGCTTGTCCACCGTCATCATGAACATCCGATCGGACTTGTTTAAATTTCCTACACGATCACTTACAACACACCCAATCAGTCAGTATTCTCATTTTTCCAGGGATTTCCTCAGCACCATTCCCTTCTGATTGCAAAAAATAAAAGTCGCTTTGCTACTCACACTTGACGGTAGGATCAATGATGGTGGTCATGTTCAGTTTCCTGTAGCTCAACTCGTGTTAACGTATTGAACCTGGCTTTAGCACAATTATCTTGTTGTAGGAGCTCAGTCGCACAATGTGCATATCCGCCTCCTTGTGCTTTTCTAGTCACGTACAAGAGCAACCGGAATTTCACACACACACACACACATAGGGCGTTTTCCCTTTTGTTGTGCCTTCTAGAATTAATTGCAGATGTTCATACTTTTTTTCTCCCTCAGAATGTGCCCCGGGTATGATGTCTTTCTTCATTTAACTGTCCCAATTAGCTCTCTATCCTCAACGCCACACTTCAACATTGCTCACTTTTTGAGTGAATGATAATTTTAGTAGTCGGCTCAAAAACCACATTTCTATTGCTTCTAATCTCTTTACGGAAGCTTCATAGAGTAGGACCAGGAAAATGTAGCACTGGGCCACCATTATTCTCAAATGGAGTGGCATGTCTGTGTATGGCAGCACATTTCATAGTTCCGGAACGTTTCTTTGGCAATCCCACAGCGATTTTTAATTTCCTAATCACAATCAAGCTTCGAGTTATCACACATCCTAGATATTACAATTTTGTAACTTTCTCCATTTTATTACCATTAATGACTAGTTTTCTTGGGATTTATTCTGACGCCAAAATGCTGACCAGCTCTACCTATTTCAGTAAGTATTTTCTATACCTCGCCTACGGATGGGGCAAACAAAACTGAGACGTCGTTCCAGATCTCTGCTCCATTTAATTTTATACTAAATAATTCAGAGTCTTGAAGGGATCGAAAAATTCTTGTCCAAGTACAAGTTTAACAGTAATAGGGATCGTATACAGCCCTGGAAAACTCCTTTCAGTATTTGCTCAGATTCAGTTTTTAAATTTTTGTTAATTCCGACCTCTGTTCTCTGATTCCAGTTTAACTTCGGAATGATTCTTATGTCATTTCCATCCATTCCTATTTCTTGTAAGATTGTCATGTTTAACAGTGTCAAACGCTTTCTCATTGTCGATGAAGCATACATAAACATCCTGGCGATAGTTATACAATCTCTGCATAAGTATCTTCATGAAGGATGTTAAAATAAAGAGAGATGGCGTTATCTGTGCTGAGCATATACGTCAGTTGAAGCCTGTCTGCCATCTTGGTAAGTTTTGGAATACTAGTTCTCCGTTAAAGCTAGCGTAAAGTCTACCCTCTTCATGTTAATGCTTTGAATTGACAGTCCGTACAAAGTATGTACTTTCAACCAATATATCAGTAATAAATACTCATAAGATATTTCAAAAATTAATTTTTAACGATAGTTTTTACTCTTTTAACACGTTGTACATCATAGCAAATTCGCCGGAAGTGTTTAACTGACATAAAACGTCAGCTCTAAATTACGAACACTTCTTCAAGCCATATGGCGGAGACAGGCTTCACTTTTAGGGGTCTCCCAGTATTCTAACCTCCTTGATCTTCATCACCAAATAACGCTTCTCTGGTTCCCATTCTTTTCTGAAGGCCAAACTAGGTTTCTCCAAAATTCTTCCCCCATTTACGATAAACTAGGTTTTCTATAATTCTTAAAAAAGTTATTGGAGGTAATTGAATATTCTCATATTTACCCCTTTACTCATTTGATTATACGTCTTATTCGCCCATATGACACTATACCGGAGTGAAAACTACAGAACCATAGGTTTCATAAGTCTTGGATACAAAATTCTAACACGAAAAATTAGAAGAAGCCGACCTCAGGTAACATCAGTTTAAATTTACGAGAAATGTAGGAACACGTGAGGCAATACTTACATTAAGACACATCTTAGAGGATAGATGCCAACATATATTTATAACTCTTGTACATTTTGTGAACGCTTTATCTTTATATATAAAATGCAATGACCCGATTGATTAACTGACTGAATGACTGACTCATTATCGCCCAGCCTAAACCACTGAATATAGAAACACGAAATTTGTGGAGGGTGTATTGCCTCAATGCGCTCGGCCGCTCCGCCTCAGTTCCAGTTGTTACATCAAAGAAAAAATGCTTCTTTGAAAATTAAGCATTTGTACGATGAGCTGGAAGAACTGAAAATTATTGTTCTCCACGTTTATAAGATGCTTATCGTCCTAACATATGTGAGGCCATGAATGCGAAGTGAAACAGTCATAAAGGTCCAAACACAGGGTTTCTGATTTTACTGTTTCGCTCCAGAAATGTAATTTCTAAGGATTTTTTATTTTTTTTATTGAAACGGTCTTTATTAAGAGGGAACGTTGATGAAATTAACCCAAAATGTCAATTTTCGATTTATTTTTTATTTGTTAGTAAAACTCATAGACAATAAGTTGCCAAAGTTTCAATGTGGAAATCGCATCCGAAGTGTCTGAAAATTAATTAATTCTCCTCAGATTCTATGAATGCTAGAATTACGAAATTTTGTACACATATTTCTGTAAACCTAATAAACATTTTGTCAAGAAAAAATTTTGGAAATCTGACTGCAAGCTTTAAAATTGTACTTGTGGAATTATAATTAAAAAATTATGAAAATTTTCCTATATGACCTATTCCAAAATCCTCATGAGAGATTCTTACAACATATAAAGGGATGAAAGAGAGAAATTTTTGTTGAAACCTCTTGAAAATTTTATGAGAAAAAGGAACATACATTATTGTTTGAAAATAAACCTTCAAAATCATTAAAAATGTTGAATATATATAATCAAAGGATTTTGTATGTAAATATGTTAGATTCACGTAAAGCGTGGTGCAAAATTTCATTTCCATATCTCCAAATCTGTGGATTAGGAGAATTTTTGAAATAGTTTGTATTTTGCATCAACGCTCCCCTTAACAACTTTTTATAAGATACTGAAAATTAAGAATTAATAAAAATTCATGCATTTTTCATAAGAAACAACGATTAGATAAGTGTAAATTACCACAAATTTGATGAATTTTATATTTAAATGTTTGAAGTATTCAGAAAAAAAGGCGGTATTCAAACCGTCGCACCCATGTTAAAGTGATTGACAATTGTAGTGTAACCGAGTAAATTTTATGTGAACCACCACAAGACCGTATTTCGTATGTCAGTTGAGTTTCCTACCTTTTTTTTTTTTTTTTTTTTTTTTTTTTTTAATGAAATATCATTATAGAATAGAAGCCCAGTAAACTGTTCCCGCCGGCCTCGTTGGCCGAGGGGACTGAGGCGCTCCAGTCACGGTCTGCACGGCCACTACGGTCGGGGGTTCGAATCCCCCTCGGGCGTGGATATTTGTGCCGTCCTTAGTGTTAGCTAGATCATAAGTAGTTTGTAAGTTTACGGACTGATGACCCCGTATTTAAGTCCCATAAGCTCTACAAACATTTGAACATTCGAAACTGTTCCTCTCAAAACAACTTTTTCTTGTTTAGGCTCAGACCGTCGTCACTGAAGGTATCAGCTGTAGAGTGAAGGAGACTTGCATCTATGTATTCATCAATTCACACTGGTAACTAAAGACACATCAACCTTTTTAGTGCTCAATAAAGATATCAGGGTTTATTGTAAGCAAAACCAATACATTTCTCAACGACTAGGCTGTTTAACAACTGTCAAAAATCTCTTGACTATATCAGCCATGAATCCATAACTACATGCAACAGTCAATGACAAGGGACAGTATATATGGTCATGGATCTCACACAGCACTCGTATATATATTTCTTCTCAGTAACAGAGAAATAGTTAGTACAATTTTTGCGTTACAAGCATTAGTAAAATATCAAGAGACGTACATTAATATGGAAATTAATGCAAAACAGTCAATTTTACTGATTCAGTGAAATAAACAACAACTTCGTCTTGAACAAATACTTAGGAATATGTGTGTATTTCAATTTTTTTCGGCTGAAAGTAAGTAGACTATAAACAGAAGAGAATAATAAATTTCTATTATGGTCTTTTCTTACTATGACAGGCAATTTTTAACGTATACATTCGGTGTAGAGTCTAATAATTCGCACAGATTTACACCTCGTACGTCTTCCTTAAACGTGCATATTATGTTCAGAGTAATTACTTTAGATTAACAAGGCAGATTTAGATGATTATTGTCATTTGTGGCTCAGCTGTAGCAACAATTATGGAATTGCCTACGTCTCTGTTGGAAAACAGTTTCATTGCTTTTGCCGTTTTATTGCCACGTTTGTGGCGCGTTTCCTTCAACTACAACTGCTGAAGCTGATTTGGCACGTTACACATTAAGGTTATTGCATTCTACATACATTTGCTACGTCCAAACTCACTGATTCGATTGGAACTATTGTGAAGAAACCGTAACGTTCGTTAGTAGAAAAGTGACGTCTTTCTGCCAAAAGAAAGGTCTTATAGTATTTCCTAGCCATTTTTTTTATTTTTAATAGAAAATGAAATTATTTATCAGAAGCCTGTAGGTTACAAGATAGAGGTAAATAAACTATCCTGTAATGTACCGTTTAGTACCTTGCCAGGGACCTTAGGAAACATAATTAAGACAAATGTAGAGCTGTTTTTAAGTTATTACCTATTTTAACGAATTACATAGGTTTCCTAATGTAAAAAGTATGTTAAAATCAATATAGACGATACTATTCGCTCTCATACAATGTCGTATTCAGAAATGTAGCTTTTCGGCCGCTTGGAGCGCTGCTGTCACAGTGTACAACAAAGATCTGCGGAAGTGTCGTGACTGTATATGTTAGACTCACAGACATATATTCCTAGACTGGCAAACTTACCTCTCTGACTGAGGCTTGACGCCGCCATCTTGCCTTACCTCACGTCAAAAAATTTCCGTCTGGTACTACTATCACATTTTGACACGAACTGACGTTGTAAGCTTTCGTAGTTTTAAACATGATTTGCATTTGAGCCAATACCTTCGTACTAGTTGAATTTAAAACACACATTGCAGAATCGTGTTATGAAGAGCCTTGCACAGGACAGGGTAGTGTGGAGAGCTACATCACTCTGCCAACAGCTTGTTATTGACACTTTATTGCTGTTATTACTGCCGTTTTTAGCATTCGTATAGTTAAAGCATCAGAGATGGTTTGAGTATTTCCTATGATTGGATCCAACGATTCATTTTGTTACATTGCAAATATATTTTCGTCATGGCTACTGTCCTTTTTGTAGTACAATCTAACAGCGATTCGGTATTCAAGTCCGAATCTATCCCATAATTTTCGCGCAAAAAAAAGTATAAACAATATATACAGTGTACCGTAAAGCACTCATTTCGACAAGAACTCACGATACGAAAATAGATTTTACGATTAAAGCAGATTGTACATGTCGAAAAGACGGCCAGATAAAAAAAATACGTCTTAACCACGACAATTAGCTCGTTCATAACGGTCATATTATTGAAAGATATGCCTTAGTTAATCGAAACTGGTAACAGATTTATAAAAACAGCAAACTAATGTGATTTCCTACAGTATGTATCAAAATAGGCGGTAGTTTTCGTAGAGAATACTCAAATCAATAGACTTGTTATGAATCATAAACACTTTAGTAACACAATCACCATAGAAAGAAAAGTGTTTGTTGATCGAAACTTTCAACAGAGTAAAACACAGTGAGCCATTACTGGATGTATCTGAGTAACCAAAGTTTGTATGGACACTTGCCATCCTCTAAAAGCACTTCTATAACGAGCACACTTCTCAAAGAAAAGCAGATGTTGACAAACTTTAAACAGAATAATGAACACAAAATTACCCACTCATAGTGAATAAAACAGACTCCTGCCACTTAGTAAACCTGAATGAGGTTTAGTTCTTCATTAAGTTCATAAACTATACGAGGTGGTCTGAAAAATAAAAGACTCATACCACTTAACAAACCTGAATGATATTTAGTTCATTGTAGATTTTATAAGCTATACCAGTTGGTCTGAAAAACTTCTGCAATTTAGGTGAAGCTGTTTTTGACAAATTTAAAATTACATGGTAACACCTTAGCATGAACCCACATTTACATAACATGTAAGTCTTCATAAAAACACCCATACAAAATCATTAATGCCAAATGCTCAGCCCAACCTGTAAAATTCTGCTATAAGAAGCACATCATCTGAAGAAATCAAAGCAGGACAAGTGAAGACTGGGATACCACCCATAAGATTTCAGGAATGACATCATATCTTAAGTCACAATCAAGTTCATATAATTTATTTAGGAATATTAACTGCTACCAGATCAAAATTTAGAGATGTACATCAAGAACAAGTCACTATGTGGGTGTAGCAGTTTGCTGTACGTAATGTAAATCACTTCCATTCCAATAACATCATTGGCCAAAGCTTATGGTTGGTATCTCCATCTTCAATTATGCCACCAAAGCTTCTCAAAACTGGGATATCCTTATTACAGTCACTCATTGCAGTGTATTAACTCAAACTGAACAATCATTTTTACTACTATGAAAAAATAAACAGAAACATCTTTAGTATTTTCATTTATTTACTTTTGAAGAAATATATTCTGCATACACAAACATACAAAAGAAATTATTGAGGTACATTTACAGATGTTTAAAAATTGCCAGTCTGTTATATATTGATCTGTTATCAAGTTTTTTCTCATTCATAGTTTTTGTCATATGGAAAATGCGAACCTTCATATATTGTTCAGATATTGCCTTGATTAGGTTACAAACATGTGTGTCTAATGGGTTTAAGTCTAGAACATGGGAGTTCAGGCAACAAAATAAATTCATATCATAGGCCTGTGTTGCAACTTGGCAGGGTATGTTGTAACTGTGAACTCTGTGCAAGTGAGCTTGAGATTCCCTAACAGCAAGTTCCGTCATTTTGCACACCTGCACAACATCTTTTGATGGTATAAACAAGCTACCCTTGTTTTTAAACGACAGAAAATCATAAGTAGCATCTGTTTGCACAACTGCATTAACACAATCAGTACACTTAATGATCCTAACAATTTTTTAACAACAAAACCAGCAATGTACTCAATGACATTTTCCGAAAGCAGGGACAGGGTAGTATTAACTGAACAGTAATCATGGTCAGGGACACAAACATCATTAGTTTCAGTTTCAAGAAATTGTGAGGTCTGCAGGTTGTGGTAGCTGCTTACAAATAGAATGCTAACATTATCTTGTGATAGACAGTTCCCGGTTTTCCTGCACTTTATTTCATTCCTAGTGACTAATCTCTTAAATGCAGACTTAAACTGCAAGCATGTTGGATTCACATTCCAGCCACCACGTTGCCGCATTAGCCCAAAGAACAATTCAAGATGATCTTGGCTAAGTTTGTATGTGAGCAAATACTTGATTTCATGTGATCTTACGTACAAATTAAATAAAGCACGAACACTAAGCAGACTTACTTTAAGGCCCAAGAACCCTACCTTTCTGTTGCTGTGAATGATTTTTAACTGACATTCCTTGTCTACATAGAGGGTGTTAATATAACAGAGTGTGTCATGAACAAATTGTTGCCAGAAAGGTTCATTCTCTACAGTAAGAGGTGCTTTGTAACCTCTGCCAAATTTACTTGACGAGTTAAGCAAATCGAAAGCTTTATCAATTATGCTAATGAATTTCACAGTTTCTTGAGATCCTGCAAATTCCTTCAGACCTAAATGTCTGTCACAGAATTGTAGCGCCTCAGCTACGGAATTGCTTAGGGTCTGGACAGCTAATCGTACACGCATTTTATTCTTGAACCACAGCATATGTTTACTACTTAACTTGTTTGCTAGATGCAAACCTTCAGCACTCTGTAGTTCAAAAAGGGATTGTACATATGCCCATTTAACCTCACCATTAGGCGTATAAATAACTTTCTTCTCTGCTAGACAGTTCCGTATCAATTTTATCATGTGGCATGCATCCAGAAGAATAGCAATAGAAGAAGAGGGCAATGAGGGATGTGGAAAGAATGTGTTGAAATTGATTTTATCACACAAATCTGCACCCAAACATTTGGACATGGTGAGATTACAGCTTGCCCCATCAAATGTTACTGAAATAACTTTAACCCCTATATCATGCAGTCTCTCAATGCAAGATTTTATTAATGTGGACCTTTCTTCTCCAGACAAAGAGTCGATAAAGAAATATCCGCAAGGAATTTTCCAGCTGTCTGTTACAGCTGTGCACATAATTACACATGCCATTTTGGCAGTTGGAATGCAGTCACTGTTGATTTCAGTCCCAATGTCAACATAACCAACAACCCCCCCCCCCCCCCATTAGCAAACTCTATATGTTCTTTTAAGCACATGTCATCCATGCTAAGAGCCACTAATGATACTATACCGTTTTCTTTGCACTCTTTTGCTTTCTGCTCAAGTGCACTAAAACATTCTTGGCTGAAACCTGGTTCACAATTCAGTTTCATGTACCAAGATCGGATAGTTCTTGGTGATGGCAAAGCATTATTAAATTTCATTCTAACAAAATCATACGCTTTAGGCGACAAATAATGTAAAGTCAATGCAAATGACCTTAAATCGGGATCATATTTTACGCCTGGTCTGTTTACATGGCTACTGCCATTCTGTGCTGCTTTTTCAAGCAAACAGCAAACATCCGATGGTAACGAATTTCTTAGCATTTCCGCACTATTTTCATTAATTATCCTATCTTTGAGAAGTAAATCAATAACTTCACCGTCTGATTGCATTCGCTTCTCATTTCGTCTAATTTTCTGCTGTAGCACCTTTATTTTTTTCTTAGCACTAGTTAACTGCATGGTTTTTTTCCTTCAACTCTTCCATCAGTTACCTTTTGCGTGGTGACAGATCTGTTACATCAGGCACTTGGCAACTCGACACAATGCTATCACACACTTGTAAAGTTTTATCACGAGCTGCTTCCCGAACAGGAGGCTTCCTTGAGACAACAGTTTTCTGATAATACGATGGATACGAAGGAAATACAGAAGGAACAGCTCCTTCTCGAAGTCTTCTTGTCTGCCCAGTTAAATCCATGTCTTCCTCACGAAAGTGCTGCGAACAAACAGCTGAAGCATTTGTAGGTGACCAGTTCTCCCTGCGAATTGCTTTTACCCAAGCATCCCTCAGCTCTGTCCTTTTTGGAAATCTGAAACATCATAATAATACGAGATAAGAGACAATAACAACACAAGTAACAACGAAGTGTCTGTGCCAGTAGTTAAAGACACATTATTAAGCTATTCCAATCGCTGCTACAATATACATGTACTATTCAAACATTGGCGGTGCTTCATGTAAGACAAACTGTAATGTAATTATTTAGACTTACATACAGTACAAAACCGAATATAAACAGTATGTTTCTACTTACCCATGGATTGAAACATGTTCTTTTCCTTGTTCCTTTCGTTTGCTGTACGAAAAATTACAGCCATATACAACACAAGAATTAATCATTATGTTGAAACTCTAAACAAAGCGTAACTACGTGAATTTATCAGATATTTTAAGACTGTTTTCGGTAATACACACAACACTGCAGACACGATTTATAGTAACCCAATATGGCGGCGAAGCTTCAGTGACACCAATGATACTGCATATGGCATTGCCAGTCTAGGAATATATGTCTGTGGTTAGACTGTGCTACAACTTTACTAACTGAACTACGCAGACAAATGGAATAATTGGCGTCATAACTGTGGTTGCAAAACTTCAAAATCGATTTCCTACAGAATTTTTGAGAGTTGCATCGAATGGCGTTAATTTGAGGTCTCAACGTGTCAGAAACATAGAAAATTACTAAAATCGGATACCCACGTGGTCACCCAGTGAGAATATTTCGGTTCCTCACATAACCAATTCGGCAGTGAGAACGGTCTCCATGTGTGACATAGGAGCTACGCTTGGTATATCGCGAGGAATTCCGAGTGTTGTAGGTGTGAGACACGAGTCGAAAAAACAGGGCGGGCTGCTGCTGGAACGAGAGGGAGGGGCAGGGGGAGGGGGTGGGGGAGACACCAGACACCGCCACGTGTGCCGGCCTGCTCACCGCTCAGCTACCTGCAGTCCACAGCTGGCGGGACAGAACAGACGCTGTGGCGCCTCTGCCCATCTGGGCCCTCTCTGGCTGGCCTGTCCACAAAGCCGCGCCTTCATCCCAATTATCGTCTCGAGCGAAACAACTCCATCCAATCAAGTCTTCAGGGTTCAACGTTGCAGAACGACCGCCATGTCATCCTCAGCCAATGATTGACGTAGCCAAAAGAGAGGGGAGAGCGTTCGATGGGTTCTAAGACCCCTCCTGTCGCCTTCATATCGTCTAAACGGGTGCAACAGGTCCTGAAGATTTAAACGAACTTACACACGATGCAGTTGTCTTCTACATTTTTATCTAATATACAAAGCAGAGTGTCCGTAAGTTTGTACGTGTTGCATACAAATCTACAGTTTTCTTCCAATCTTTATGAAATTTTGTACACGTAAGCTTCAGTTCATGAGGACGGTCGCCGTAAGTGTAAGAATCACATACGATGTATAGTTCACGAGATATGACGTCATAAACAATGAGATGCGCAAAAAAACTGCTGCATTTTGCGACAATGCTGCTTATTTTCTCCTAAACCATTGGACCGATTTCAACCAAATTTGGTACACACATTCCTTACCGTGAGGTAACAATCGCTGTATGGTTAAGAATCACATACGGCACATGGTTCAAAAGATATTACGTCATAACCTATAGAAATCGCAAAAAAATGCCATATAATGCGGCGAGACTTTCGAAATACACTGTATGAGAATGACAGTACTTAGCGACTTGCAGCAAACTTTAAACATAATTTCAAACCTTTATTAAACTTTTTCTCGCTGGCAACCATAGGAAAATGATGAAAGGAAAAAAGTTTCTCGCTTACTACTTTTCCGCTGTTTATGGAGTAAAACAACGGCTTTCGGTATGACGTAACAATTTATAATTTCTACACTGTAAATTGTACCGCAGGAAGTTTTACAGACAGTATACACATATATATCTGAATGTAGCTTCTAAATTGTATCTCAATACGACACATAGTTCATGAGATATGAGCACATAAACAGTAAGGTTTATGAAAAACTGCCCCATCACGCATGAAGTTTTACTCTATTACTTCTTTACTACTAATTGTTCTCAAAATGTTCTCAAATGTTTGTTAAGCTTATGGGACTTGACTACGGGGTCATCAGTCCCTAAACTTACAAACTACTTATGAACTACTTACGAACTAGGACGGCACAAATATCCATGCCCGAGGGGGGATTCGAACCCCCGACCGTAGTGGCCGTGCTGACCGTGACTGGAGCGCCTCAGTCACCTCGGCCACCGCGGCCGGCTGCTACTAATTGTAGTCCCGAGAGATTTACAGACATACAGCCCTTATACAAATGAATCTATACCTGAAAAATGGCAGGAATAAATAAATAAATACCCAGGCAGCGCCGGGTTTTCAGCTAGTATTCAATATAAAGCTCCCATGTCATGAAGTTTGTCATTGATGAACTCCGAAATTCTTCAACTGATAGTAATGTAATTTGGCACAGTGTGTCTGATTTGGCCCACGTTAAAAGATACGATATTTTTCATCTCGATTGAGATCTCAATATTATATTATTGCAAATTAAATATCTGCAGTAGAATAGATAAATATCCAATATATGACACTGTTTTTCAATTTGAAATGTTTTCGAAACTCGGCGGGATCAGGGATTATTTTCGCTTTTAAGCTAAGCGCCACCTCTGAACAATGTGGGAGTCGCCATAAACGACACGTGGTTCGGATTACACGTTCAACTGTAAGTCCCCTTTTGCCCATTAGAAGACTGAGATAGGTTAGAGACATGTTAGGCAGCGACGTGGCGTCTGATCGAAACACTTGCATCATGTCACTGAGCGACACAAAATTACAATTATATTCCAATTATAACGCTTACTTGATGCTGCAGTTTACTTCACATTACACATTTTACAAAATTTACGTAAAGCATTAACGCGTTTTTAAAGATTGTCGTGTTTTTAATTTTATTCATCTTTAGTTTGTAATATATATATATTTGTCTCTCTCTCTCTCTCTCTCTCTCTCTCTCTCTCTCTCTCTCTCTCACACACACACACACACACACACACATTCTCCCACCTGACGTTTAGGAATTTCGTACGCAGTATGTGTAGGTGGTAATACTCCGAGACCATACGTGTAACATCCTACAACTACATTCAGTTCAAAAATAAGTTAAAATGGGAAGTTTATGTAATTAATATCATCACTATAAAGAAAATGTTTAACCCATGCAAGTGGGCCTTGTGAAGAGAGCCTGTTCCTAATATGGCCCATAGTCACATCTAGTTCCTATTAACATTCTGGGGCACGTAAATAGCAGGAAAACTGAAACTTCCTGGCAGATTAAAATTGTGTGCCAGAACCGGGACTCGTACCGGGGACCTTTGCCTTTCGAGAGCAAGCGCACTACCGAATGTGCTAACCCGACACGACTCACGATGCCGCCTCACAACTTTACTTCCGCCAGTACCTCGCCTCCTACTTTCCAAACTTCACAGAATCTCTCCTGCGAACCATGCAAGACTATCACTCCTGGAAGAAAGGATATGGTGGAGACATGGCTTAGCCACAGCAAAAGGGGTGTTTCCAGAATGAAACTTTTCAATCTGCAGCGGAGTGTGCGATGATATGAAACTTCCTGGCAGATTAAAATTGTGTGCCGGAACCGGCTATTGGAAAACACAGCAAGAGTCGTAATGTAATTTTTTTAGACATAAGTAGAAGGAGATGATACAGGGAATTTTATAATTACATTTTTTTACAAACTCTTCGTACAATACTGTTGGTAACTTCCTTCATGGTTATTAACTCTTAAGGTTATTAAATTTAATAAGCAAGCAACATTGTTCTGACAGCAGTAAGTTTCATTATCGTAAGTTAATAGGAACGTATGTCTAATAATTACGTTTTCTATGATGGGCTTTATTGGCAACAAGCCATTTAAAATTCGCATGTCTTTATTGTTTAAAAAGAAACGTTTTATTAGGAACATTATGTACTATCTTAATACAGCACAATTTCCTGTACACATATACATATTTACAAGTACAAATACTTGATGACCGAAGCGATTGCATTACATTAAACGTACCGTGAAAATAAGAAGCAGCCTTTAATCGTTGAACGCCTTAGCACAACTGAAAGTAAAATGGCCAGCACGAGAGCGGGTGCGGAAGTAGTTGTTACCTTGGTATATATAAGGTACATGTACCAAATAATATATATATATATATATATATATATATATATATATATATATATATATATATATATGTGTGTGTGTGTGTGTGTGTGTGTGTGTGTGTGTGTGTGTGTGTTCATTTATATGTGAATGGTGTCATTACATTTATCCGTGGTGAACTCCGAAACTTCTCGACTAATTGTGATGAAATTATGCACGTTGTGTATGATTTGGTCCTCTTGAAAAGATAGGGTAGTTATAATCTCGATTAATAAACTTATTATAATTTCTTATTCCAAAGTAAATGGTTTTATCGAATACTTGAGAGTGTTCTTGCAATTAAAGTTTCGGCTAGTGGCAAAGTTCTCCGTAGAAGTGCTACAGGTCACGACTTCGAAACTGCTTCGATCACAGATGTTTTTCAATTTAAGTTTCAACTTGTACCACCTTAGATGCCGACGTGGCGTCCAATCGAAAGACTTCACACAAGGTCACTGAGCTTATTCTATTTAGAACGTTTTCTTGATGGTACAATTTATTCACATTACACATTACAATAACATAAGTAATTACCGCGCTTTTAAAATTATTTGCATATCGTTTTGTTATTAATTTGCTGTGTATTATCTGCTGCTATACCTTAGTCTCGTTAAAACTCGAAAAAGGCTTCACCGATTTAATTCATATTTTGTTTGGTTTAGCCGGCCGCGGTGGCCGAGGGGTCTGCGGCGCGCCAGTCACGGTCTGCACGGCCACTACGGTCGGGGATTCGAATGCCCCCTCGGGCATGGATATTTGTGCCGTCCTTAGTATTAGCTAGTTCGTAAGTAGTTTGTAAGTTTAGGGGCTGACGACCCCGTAGTTAAGTCCCATAAGCTATACAAACATTTGAACATAAACATTTGTTTGGTTTATTTTAATACAGGATTGGTTTACAGGAAAAAATAGGGGAACCCCAAAGGAACAGTTACGTAACTAGGGCATCGCCACTATATTTGTACTTTATGTGCTGTCATACCAGTCATCCGACTGCGGCAAAATTTTGTACGCATTAGTGTACTTGACAACACACTTCGAAGCATACCTACAGTTCTATTCCTACTTCCACGAAACTTTGCACACTTATCGTTCAAAAAAGAGAAACGTTACTGTCTACAGAAGATTTCGTCCGGTGCTTGGTAGTGGGTACCTCATTCCAGAATTTGACACCGTACCACTTATGACCATAAGTTTGGCAGGTATTGTAAATTTTCATACCCAGGGGGCGGAGGGGAAGAACAGAGAGGGGAAAGGAGAAGATTGTCAGAGAGCGGGATAGGTGGATGATTATCTGCAAAGAGGAGAGTAGAAGCAGGAGGAAGAGTAGGAAGAGGAAGACGAAACAGAGGTAGGTAGGCAGAGACACAGAGAAGAGGGTGGAGTACATGGACCAGCTGAATACTGGAATAAATACATACCCGAGAAGCACCTGGTTTAAGAGGGCTGATACAGAAAGAAATCTAATTGGACAAAGAGATAAGAAACAGGATTAGAGATGAGGAAATGGTGTACAGAGATATTAAGGGAAGCTATGTAGGACGTACATACAATCCCCATGCTTATTTAGCAATTCCTAAGCATTAAAGCCACCACAGGTTGTGTGGCGGAGGGTACTTTGCGTAAAACTGTCGCGTCCTTCTCCCATTACAACGGTGCCTGGTTCGCGGTAAAAACGATTGCCAGTATGCCATCGTGAGGGCTCCAATGTCTATAATTTTATCGGAGTTATCTTTTTGTGAGATATACGCAGGAGGAATCAAAATATTGGTTGCCCCTCTAGGAACACAGGCTCTTGGAACTTTGATAGAAGTCCGTACCCCTATACAGAACGTCTCTCTTGCAGCGTCGGTCGCTAGAGTTCTCTCATCATCACTATGGCGCTTTCTCGCTTACTAAATGAGCCCGCAACGAAGCGTCCTGCTCTCTGTTGGATCTTCTCTATGTCTTCTATGAAGCACACCTGACACGCCTCTCACAACTTTTGAGCCATACTAGAGCACTGGCACAAAGAGTGTTTCCTAACCAATTCCCTTTCTTGGCGGACTACACTTCCTGAGCATTCTTTCAATGAATAACAGTCTGACATCTGTCTTACCTACGATTAATTTAATATGGTCGTTCCATTTGAAATCACCCCTTACGTCCACTCCCAGATATTTCATTCAAGTTACTGATTTCAGTGTTTGTCCTGCTATTGGATACTTGTATAAAAAGGGTATTCCTTTCTATGTAAACGCAGCACTTGATAAATTTGTTTATTTTGAGGCTGAATTTGCATTATCTACACCATGTAAAAAAACTCTGCATTTCTCCATCCTTTCCCAGTGTCGCAACTTCTAGATATACAATAGCATCACCCCAAAAAGCCTCTTGAACTTCCGATATTATCTTCGAGGTCATTTATATATACTGTGAACAGTAACGGTCCCAAAACACTCCTGGAGCACACCATAAATTACCTTCACCTCTGAAGTCTTCTCTCAGTTGAGAATGACATTCTGAGTTCTGTCAGGTAGAAACTCTTTAATACAATCACACAATTATATATTATATATTCTCGCACTTTGTTCGTCAGGCGACGGTATGTAACAATATTGAAATATTGAACACCTTGCGGAAGTCAAGAAACACAGCATCTGTCTGGGAGCCCGTATCTACAGCTGTGGTTTTTATGAAGCGAAATTAAAGATATTTTGATATTCAATCATACAATGAAACCGAATATGAACTATCTATAGTCCTGAAAGGCCATAACTAGATTTAAACTATCGACAGCATTATGGGCTATCGCGTAACCCTACTTTCAGCGAAGACCAACTACTGTACATTATTGACCTTTCTTTGGTTCCGCTGTTATTTTGTTATACGTCAACGTATTCTTTTACATCTTACGTGAGTTTATTAGCAACAAAGACAATATAACATTATTATCTATATGAATAAAGATAAGTTGGCGCATGTATGTAAGAGCATTAATTGAGAACGGCTCAACGTGTCACCTTTTATTGTTGTGTTAGTCATTCCCAGGTCAACATTTGGTTACAAAAAAAATTCTTAAAAAATCTACCAGAAAATCGACAAATCTGAAAGAAACTGTAATTGAGTTTTACACTGTATTTTTGAATGAAATCAACACGATAATCAGGGGAACATCTTTTTCCGTTTCGTCCGTCATGACCCTCGAAAAGTTCAGGAGGAAAAATTTGGGACAGTTACAAAGGGAAGTCGGGAAACTGAAATGAAGTGCAAAAATCATAATTTCTGTACGCAATCTCTAACATAACTGACGATAGGAACGTCATATTTGGTGCGACTGATCACCATTTATGAGTCTTATGCTCTGTAATCCACCTTATGGTGCTTTGCGGACTGTACCTGGCAATAGGCTTTGACGCCATTTGACCGAGCAATATATTTGATCACCGCTACACTGTTTCAAATTCTGAAGGTAGCAGGGGTAAAATACAAGGAGCGAAGAGTTATGCTAAACTTATACAAAAACAAAACAATGGTTATTGGAGTCGAAGGGCATGAAAGGGACGGAGAGGTTGGGAAGGGAGTAAGACAGGGTTGTAGCCTTTCCCCATTGTTGTTCAATCTGTACATTGAGCAAGCAGTGAAGGAATGCAAGCAGAAATTTGGAGAGAGAATTAAAGTTCAGGGAGAAGAAATAAAAACTTTGCGGTTTGCCGATGACATAGTAATCCTGTCAGAGACCGCAAAGGATCTGGAAGAGCAATTGAATGGAATGGATAATGTCTTCAAAAGAGGTTATAATATGAACATCAAAAAAAGTAAAACAAGGATAATGGTATGTAGCGTCAGAAAATCAGGCGATGCTGAAGGAATTAAATTAGTTAATGAGGCAATAAAAGTAGTAGACGAGTTTTGTTACTTGGGTAGTAAAATAACTTCTGATGGCCGAAGTAAAGAAGATATAAAATTCATTATGGGTATGGCAAGAAAACGTTTCTGAAGAAGCGAAACTCGTTGACATCCAATATTAGTTTAAATGTTAGGAATCCTTTCTGAAGGCATTTGTCTGGAGTGTAGCATTGTATGGAAGTGAAGCGTGGACAGTAAGGAGTTCAGACAAAAAGATAACAGAAGCTTTTGAAATCTGATGCTACAGACGAATGAAGAAAATTAGATGGGTAGATCACGTAACTAACGAGGAGGTGTTCAACAGATTTGGGGAGAAAAGGAATTTCTGGCGTATTCTGGCTAAGAGGAGGTATAGGTTGGTGCGACACATTCTGAGACATTAATAATCGTCAACTTATCATTAGAAGGAAGTGTTTGGGGTAAAAATCGTCGAGGGTAGACGGAGGGACGAATACAGTAAGCAGATTCAAAGGGATGTAGGTTCTACATCTACATACATATTCCTCAATTCACCGTAAGGTGCGTGGCGGAGAGTACACTGTGCCACTACTAGGCATTTCCTTTCCTATTTCACCCCATAATAGAACGAGGAAAAAGAGAATGCTTATATGCCTCCGTACGAGCCCTAATTTCCCTTATCTTGTCTTTGTGATCACCACGCG
Organism: Locusta migratoria; assembly: GCA_026315105.1. Lineage (NCBI taxonomy): Eukaryota > Metazoa > Arthropoda > Insecta > Orthoptera > Acrididae > Locusta > Locusta migratoria. The sequence continues at coordinate 176,191,690 of CM048744.1, read as the reverse complement.
AAATGTAAGTAGGCGGCAGCAAGATCGTACTACACTCAGCTTCAAATTGCGGCCCTCTAAATTTCGTCAACAGAAATTCACGAAAAGAACGTCGTCTTTCCTCTAACGATCCCCAATTGAGTTGCCGGAGCATTTCTGTGACACTCGAGCATTGGTCGAACCTACCAGTAACAAACCTAGCTGCTCGCCTCTGGACTGCCTCTATGTCTTCCTTTAAACTGATCTGCTGCGGGTCCCAAACACTTGACCAATACTCAAGACGTCGTCGTACAAGCGTCTTATATGCGGTCTCCTTTACAGGTGAAGTACATCTTCCCAAAATTCTCCCAATAAACCGAAGTCGGCTGTCCGCGTTACTCACAACTGTCCTTACATGTTCGTTCTATTTCATATCGCTCTGCAATGTTACGCCTAGATATTGGAACGACGCGACAGCATCAAGAAGCTCACTACTAATGCTGTATTCGAACATTATGGGATTGTTTTTTCTACTCATGCGCATCACCTTACATTTTTCTACATTGAGAGCTAGCTGCCATTCTTCGCATCAACTAGAAATTTTGTCTAAGTCATCCTGTATGCTATTACAGTCAGTTAAAGACGACACCCTCCCATACACCACAGCATCGTCAGCAAACAGCTGCAAGTTACAAGTTATTCTGTCCATCAGATCATTTATATAGATAATAGCGGTCCTATCACACTCCCCTGAGGCACGCCTGACGATACACTTCGTCTCTGATGAACACTAGCCGTCGAGAACAACGTACTGCGTCCGAAAGTATTCTCAGATGAAGAGACTTGCACAGAACAGGTTAGCGTGGAGAGCTGCAACTAACCAGTCTGCGGACTGGAAAAATGTTCAAATGTTTGTACAGCTTATGGGGCTTAACTATGGGGTCATCAGTCCCTAAACGTACAAACTACTTATGAACTACTTACGAACTAGGACGGCACAGATATCGATGCCCGAGGTGGGATTCGAACCCCCGACCATAGTGGCCATGCAGACCACGACTGGAGCGCCTCAGTCCCCTCGGCCACCGCGGCCGGCTGCGGACTGAAGACCACAACAACAACATCGTTTTATCGTTCACCATGGAACTTTCAAATTCAAATGTAGACGAAAAAATCAGATTGAAGGAGAATTCCTAAAGTTGATGCCATGGCCAAATTATTAAAGATTATTAAATGTTTGTAAATCTATCGGACCAAACTGCGCGGTCAGAAGTCCGTATCTTACAAACTACTTAAACTAAGGTAAACTAATCTAAGGACAACACACATACCCATGCCCCAGGGTGGACTCGAGCCCCCACGGCGAGCAACTGCGCGCTCCGCAGCGAGACGCTTTAGACCGCTCGGCTACTCCACAGCGGCGCCAGTAATATCGCGCTCCTCAATGGTTCGCTTCCCTAAGTGTATGCGGTTGCGCCACAAGGGATGCCAACAATACGGTGTTCGCCCGCGGCGGGTGGGTGGCACGCGAGTCGCTGAGGCGGTCGGAGGCTGTTGGGATGGCGTCCCGAGAATCCGCCGGGCAAACGGAGCGTGTCTGGGCACGGCGTGTGCGCCAGGCGTTACGAACGGCGAGGGCGACCTGGGCGGGCACGCCAACAATCGGACAATGGCGGGTGGCATACGACCTGCCGCAGCCACAGGGAGCCACTGTGCAGCACAAGGCGGGCCCAGACGCGCGGCTGTGCCCCGTGCCGTGTCCTGCCGAGACGGTATGCGGCCAGACGCCTGCTCCTGACACACATGCAGTGGCGTGTCTCCACTCCAGTGGACGACCTGCAGCAGCACTCGTTTCGTAACTGACCCAAGACAGGACATGTAGCACCAAACAAAAAAACATCGCACTGACGTGTTTACGGCCCACTTTAGATTTGTAGTTTTATAAGTTTTTGCAAACGTTTTGGACCAAAATAATAATCTAAATAATTAATAAAAGTGTCCGAAACCCATTTAGGATGCTGACCATAGCATCATAGTCCAACGCACTACCCACTACGCTACAGTTAACAGATAGGAGTTGTTTTCTTTAATCTTATACTATTCATGGCCGTTGTTAACTGATGCTAATATGGCATTTGTAGACACTAGATTCTCATCTATCGGTCGAAGAACGACGTGTTTTTGTTAATTATTCAGTTGCGTCATTGATTTGAAATAAGAACGTGTAAGTTACAATAAGAAAATCATCAGATACTCAACGCAAGATGGCGTATACCACAGAGAGTTCTGGTCGAGGAATGTCACGTGACATCTGCGAACGGCTGGTTTTCGTTAATTCAATGGAGGGTGTCAAAACTCCGTTATTTTTGCAAATGTCTCTCAAACGATACGAAATATGAAAAAAAAAATAATAATAAGGGAACAAAGTTGTAGAGAATTTACTCCTCTACAAATTCGTTTATTCAATTTTCGCTTCAGATGAACGGTTTATTTGCAAATAAAATTACATTAAAAACGGCTTTTTTCTTCTTTTTTGTATTAATAATGTATTTCTTGTCCGAAATGTATGAAAGAGCGATGTTCTGGACTGTGGTAGCCAACAATTAGCTCTGTAAAAGGTGCCGATCGGTTGAACGGTTCGACCTGAAAAGTGGGAACACGTTTCAGCCAGACAGACATCGTCAAATCACCGTTATTTTTGCAAATATCTCTGCAAGGATGCAAGATATGAAAAATAAAAAATAAAAATAAAAATAAAAAGGAAAAAAAAAATAAAAAAAAATAAACATAAAACAGCGAAGTTGTAGAGAATTTTCTCCTCTACGTATTAGGTTATTAAATTTTCGTGTCAAATGAATTGTTAGTTTGCAATTACAATTATGTTACAAACAGCTGTTTTTGATATTACTACTGTATTTTTGTCCGAAAAATTTGAAAAAGGTAGGTTCTGGTCTCTGTCGGCCTACAATTATGTCTGTAAACTTTGGTGCTGATCGGTTGAACGGTTCATCTTAAAAACACGGAACACGTTACGGACAGACAGACAGACATCCCAAACTCGCCGTTATTTTTGCAAATATCTTTGAAACGATACGAGATATGGAAAAAAAAAAACATAAGAGAGCAAATTTGTAGAGAATTTTCTCCTCTACAAATTACGTTATTTAATTTTCGTGTTAGATGAATGGTTAAGCCGTTATTTTCATTTAAACTTCGAGTTGTCAAAAGACGACTGTAAAGGCCCACTTTTAGTGTTACTACCGTAACCTAAAGTGGGCCAAAAGTATATTTGTTGGACTTAGGGACACTAAGGCCCCTGTCACATGGGAAACCGTGCCTCTTGTAACGTTTCTTGTATGTTACACATCCCATACATCGCACGTATACATTTAGCATTGCCAACATTACCGACGCAACCAGTAGGGAGCCTTTGCATGTTTGTTTGTGTGTACGTACTGCATAAAAATCTACAGTTTTGTTTCAATCTTTATGAAATTTTGCACACGTAAGCTTCAGTCCACGAGGTCGGTCGCCGTAAGTGTAAGGATTACGTACAACTCATAGTTCACGAGATATGACGTCATGAACAATGAGATGCGAGAAAAAATGCTGCATGTTGCACATTTCCCCCTAATTCTTGACCAATTTCAACCTAATTTGGTATACATCTTCCTTACCATGAAAGACCAATTTTGTAATGGTAAGAACCACATACAACACATGATTCAGGAGGTATGACGTCATCAACAAAAGAAGTTGCAAGAACTGCCACATAATGCGCCGAGACTAGTATATGAGAACGAGATTACTTAGCGTCTTGCAACAAACTTTAAACATAATTTCAAACCTTTATTGAACTGTTTCTCGCTGACAACCATAGCAAAATTATGAAAGGAGAAAAGTTTCTCGTTAACTACTTTTCCGCTGTTCATGGACTAAAACTATGGCATCAGTATGACGTTACAATTTATGATTTCTACACTACAAATTGTAGCCGCAGGACATTTTACAGACAGTATACACACATATGGTTGAACGTACCTTCTAAATTGTATCACAGTACGACACGTAGTTCATGAGATATAAGCACATAAACAGTAACGTTCATGGAAAACAGCTCCATCACGCACCAAGTTTTGAGCTTTTACTTCTTTACTATTAATTGTATACCCGAGAGATTTTACAGACATACAGTACTTATACAAATGAATATATACCCGAAGTATTATACAATTTTACAACACATAATTCAATAAATATGAGATCGTACGAATTTTATACATCATTTCTATTTTCATTACTATCTCTCTTTGTTTGGATACTGTACTTAAATTGTGTACATTATGCAAAACAGCGTTATTTGTTATATATTCTCCGATAAATATAATCTGATTTTCGAAAAAACGAGATGGACAGAGGGAGAAGGCATAGGAGAAGTACTAACTCAAGACAGGAATAAAAAAATAACCGCGCAACTTCAGGTTTTCAGATAGTTTGTAATATTTTCGTACTCTGTTTAAGCTACTATGGATCACTTACATTTAACAGAAACTAGAAAGTTTATTTAAAGAACTCGTTAACTTTGGCATCTCGCTATGTAGTATTGTGTTTTGATTCTTTCGTAAATAAGAACCACAACTATTAAGAATACAATACATACAGTTACGGAATATACTGTTTCCATACATTCTTTTACCAATATAAATATAACAACATTACACGCTGTAACTATTGCACAACATTATTACATATCTGCCTTGTTTTTAAATAAATTACGACAGATCATGTTTCATATATCACTGGATCCTAAATCAAATATTTAATGAGATTAAGCAATCATTTCAACAATCTGTCAGATAATACGAAGTTATGTAGAACTTAATAAAAATACTACAACACTAAACAAAACCGTATTTATTAAGAATTACACCACAAATTGAAAAACATTAAAATTTCGATTCTAAATGACAGTACACCGAAACACTAAAATACAAACTATTGACCTACATACATAAAAACAGTTAATAAATTGATTCACTTTAATATGTAAATTTATAAAGTCAAATGAATGCTTGTTATTTGTATATCTTGTTAAATGCAATTATCGTAACTACATACATCCATTTAGCCTCAATAATTAATAATTACAAAACAAAAATTATGACCTTTTTAAAATGTTAGTTTAACATATACATAAAAACTACATAATACAATCGTTTCCATAATTACGGTGGCTTTGTGCGAATGTCTTGAGGGAAGCCTTATTATTTCACTGTGTACTCTGCAGTTATAGTGTAAACAGCTATGTGAAATACTGCTATTTTATTTTTTTATTTTTTTTATTTTATTTATTTATTTATGTATTTATTTATTTATTTATTTATTTTGCAGGCATAGTGCAACAAATGTCTGCGATTGAAATGTCTTGTTAAGAAAACAATTAATTGTGTGCATTTCTATGGAAATAAAGATGTTTCCATAAAATTTTAATCAAGAGCTTCTTTCTTCCGACAAAGATCCAATATCATATTTTACCATATAGTGGACTGCAGACAGCCGCGACGGAGTGGCCGAGTGCATTGAGGCGCTATGCTCCGATTTTCGAGGCCGTTCCCTGTCTGAAAGATCAAGGAATCGTCAACTTAGTATTAGAACAAGGTGTGTGGGGTAAAAATCGTAGAGGGAGACCGAGGGACGAATACCGTAAGCAGATTCAAAAGGATGTAGGTTGCTGTTCGTATTCTCAGATGAAGAGGGTGGCACAAGACAGGGTAGCGTGGAGAGCTGCATTAAACCAGTCTGCGGACTGAAGACAACAACAATAACATATATGAGAGAGAGAGTCACGTAAGACGTAACACCCCTTCTACGCTTTTGTTTAGCGAACGGTTTTAGCACCTGTATCAACTAAGATATTGAGCAAGTACGTTTTCTCACGAAATCGCTTAATTTTTATAAGTACATTCAATATCTCTTGAGAAGACATTACAGTACTATAGCGCGGCTCCGTAGCACAGTGGTAGAGTGTCAGACTACAACTCCAAAGGTCCTGGATTCGACCCCCATTATGTCCTAGGATTTTTATCTGTCATTTTCCACTTCTTTCACCTCTGGCAGGGTTGCTGATGTGAAAAATACCGAGTAGCACCGTGGTTCGGAACCCACGTTAAACTGTAGGTCCCCCTATAACTGGCTGGGTAAGTCAGTTCGAAGGTCGGAGGAAGGCAACGGCATACCACCTCCAAACAGGACCATGCCTAGTAAAGCACTGTGGTGGTGTTCAAACCAATCTTCGGATTGTTGACTGCTTTACCTTTTTTTTTTAGCGCTTATTAATATCGACATTGAAATCTGTCGTAAAAAAATCGAGAATTTCCTAGAATTGAGGGCCCCGTGACTGTTATCAGTGAGCAGGACAAACACCGCCAAGCGAAGCTCTCGTGCTACTTAGCGTCAGAATGTCAGCACTTTTGACTGTCGACTTGTCTGAAATACAGACCACTCATTTGCGCTTCAACTACCATTGTGTACAGACTAGTGCCAGGCAGTTGCAAGAATCATGAAGACGCCTGTGTGGACATGCTGCCTGAACGTCAGAACGAGAACAAGAAACAAGACTGCATACGACAGAGAACACGAAGAAGCAGTCCTGGCTACGTCGCTAATGAATCCGCACAGCGGCACGAGACATATTACCAAGAAGTGTGGGATGAGCCACACTAGTGTTGTTCGTATCTTGCATCGACACAAATTCCACCATTGTCATCTGTCACTACACCAGGCACTCGGCGACCGTGAGTTTGAAAGTCGTACACAATTTTACCGGTTTGATTTTCAGCAGCTACGGGACGACACTGATGTTCTTCCAACGTGTGCGCGTTACAGATGAGACAACGTTTACTAACAACGGTAATGTAAATTTGCAGCCCTGCATAATGGCCGCGTGATCTGCGGCATCATGCCACGGTCTGGGGGAACGTTCCTGCCCGAGATTCGAGTCCTTCCTCGGGCGTAGTTATAGGTGTGTTGTACTTAGTATAGGTTAGTTTAACTAGTTTGAAAGTCTTCGGACTGATGACCATAGCCGTTTGATCCAATATGTTTACAAACTTTCTTTGTTGGTAATTTTGTATAACATACATTACTGGGCAGCCCCAGCTGCACATCGGCTTCGTCAGGTGCAACATCAACGCCCGTGGAGCTTAAATGTATGGTGTAGAATCATAGGCAATGGTATTTTGGGACCTTACTTCACGCAAGGCGTGCTGAATGGACATTCGTACGCACACTTCCTTGGTTGCAACATCACGCATGTTCAGCTCACTCGTCCCGTGTTGCAACGCAGATGCAGAAGAAATATTTTACTGGACGTTAGATAGGACGAAAGTCTATTGTAAAATGGCCTGCGAGGTACCCGATATGATCCACATTGATTTCTTTTTTTGTACGCAAATATATTCACGAACAGTTCGTTTTGAACTTGAGCTCATCAGGTTGCAATTCATTTCTTCTCTCAAAATCTTTATAGACGATACAATTACGAATCTGGTATTGTGAGTTGTATGTGAGAGTATTACAGTGCACTGTCTTTTTTATATTATTGAATGTCATAAACAGAAGAAGATGTATTACTTTAATGACTTTTTATTTTGTACTAGAAAATTAACCACCACGATTACTGACTAGTAAATAAGAAAGTAGCGGCATGAAATATATCAAGTTTAAGGCGGCCAACTGTCCCATATTCTGCCGAAGCGTCCCGTGTTGGGAGACTCAATAAAAGTGTCCCGCAAATACCTGATTTGTCCCGAATTTTGGTAATTTTCATATTCCACCCGCTGCAAATTATTCCCACGTATCTTCTACATCTACATGGGATACTCTGCAAATCACATTTAAGTGCCTGGCAGAGGGTTCATCGAACCCCAATTATACTATTTATCTCCCATTCGAATAGCGCGCGGGAAGAAAGAACACCTGAATCTCTCTGTTCGAGCTCTGATTTATCTTCTTTTATTCTGATGATCATTTCTACCTATGTAAGTGGGAGTCAACAATACATTTTCGCATTCGGAGGAGAATGTTGGCGATTGGAGTTTCGCAAGTAGCCCACGCCGCAGCGATAAGCGCCGTTGTTGTAATGATTCCCATCCCAGATACTGTATCATTTCCGTAACGCTGTCTCCCCTGGATCGTGACAATACGAAACCAGCTGCCCTTCTTTGGACTCATTCGATGTCCTCCGTCAAACCCACCTGATAAGGATCCCACACTGGGCTGCAATACTCCAAAAATGGACGGACAAGCGCAGTGTATGCAGTTTCTTTAGTAGTTCTGTTGCATCTTTTAAGGGTTCTGCCAATAAAACGAAGTCTCTGGTTCGTCTTTCCCACGATATTATCTACGTGTTCTTTCCAGTTTAAGTCTGAAGTAATAATGATTCCTAGGTATTTTGTGGAGTTTACGGCCTTCACATTTGATTGATTTATGTTGTAAACAAAGTTTAATGGATTTCTTTTCGTACTCATGTGGACGACTTCACACTTCTCATTATTTAGAGTCAATTGCCAATTTTTACACCGTACTGATATCTTATTCAGATCGTTCTGCAGTTGGTTTTGATCTTCAGATGATTTTACTAGACGGTAAATGACGGCGTCATCTGCAAACAACCTAAGAGAGCTACTTAGATTTTCACCTAGATCGTTTATGTAAATAAGGAATAGCAGAGGACCAATAACACTACCCTGTGGAACGCCCGATATCACCTCTGTTTTAGTCGATGCCTTAGCATCGATTACTACGAACTGTGTCCTCTCGGACAAGAAATCCCCTATCCAATCGCAAATTTGGGGCGATATACCATAATCACGCAATTTGATTAAAAGCCGCTTGTGAGGTACGGTGTCAAAAGCTTTCTGGAAATCAAGAAATACGGAATCGATTTGCGAACCTTTGTCGATAGCACCCATCACTTCGTGTCAATATAGAGCTAGTTGTGTTTCGCATGAACGATATCTTCAGCATAAGTTCATATCCTGAAACGGATTTATGAGTGTGACTATATGCAGTAACTGTCGTTTTCTAGTGTACATAAAAACAGAAATAAATACACAATACAATTGAGTGAAACACCACTTGTTTATACCCGCGACACCACTCTTAGTTCTTGAAAGTTAGCAGAATTTTTAATAGATTCCAGACGAAAAATTCCGGGTGATGCAGAAGTTCAACCGGCGATTGTTTAGGGTGTAAGTTAGTTCTCGCGGAGACTCGACATTGTTGATTTGTGTTTCCGTGCTTCCTTGATTTCGGTTCGATGAACAAATTTACACGTAAGCTATTGATCTCTATTCCTTCAATACCGATCAAGTACTCGCAGTATAATATTGTTGGACCAATTTAATGGGCTTGCAATTGACTGGAAACTGACTATAATTTTGCATGTCGAGCAGATCTATCGCCCCCCCCCCCCGCCCCCCGCCAAGTCCTAGTTACGCCACTGCGTCGAGGTGATTATTATTGTGTCCTACGTTTCTAGTACCCGTGTCACAAATCGACGCACATACTTCTCACATTCGCACCAGGAAACTACACTCAGCTAATGAAGGCATACAGCAAAACAAGAATTTAATTGAAAAGTAAAATATTCGAATGGTACAAATGTGGGTCCTGCAAGTCGTTTTCCAACAGCTGTTATTGTTCCAGAGATATTTTGGGTGGACAAGATAGCTGGGACACCCTATATATAGAACACCCCATTGAAGGTTTCGCACCGCACTTCTGATGGTGTTGTATACTTCTGTAAATAAGGGAACTCCTTTTACACGTCCTGTGGTAGCACAAATTTTGAAATCAATATCCCTGAGCAGCATGGGGCTCTTGCCTGAGTCTCAGAACGTGCGCTAGCCGCGCGTTTCGCGTATTTCAAACGTCAAGTTCGCGTTGCAATATCTCGGGATGTAATTGGAATATTGCGATGGAATCAACGCCATTGTTTATGTGATTTGTCATGCTATGGATTGCTGAAGAAAAATATAGGGTGTCCATTTAAAAATAGCATAAGTTTGTGTTAAAAAAAACACATTTGCTTTCGTTTTAGAATGTTTCCAAATATGTACATTCATGGGCCCCAGCCGTACACTGATACCGGTGAAAGTTGTTTTCCAATAGCTGTTATTGTTCCTCAGATATTTTGGATGCACAAGATACCTGGGACACCGTATATATATATATATATATATCTACAAATGGACTGGCGGGCCTCATTTTGCTTTGCCGACCCGGGCCTCCAACAACGTTAGTCCACTAGTAACATTGAGTCATCGTTCCAAGTCCTCATTCACATCCTCGAAACGGCCCGCATTGGGATCCGAAGAAGTTGTCCGCCTTAATCAAGTTCTCAGTGTGTATCACCACCAAAAGCAGAATGCCGCGGATCCCTTGTGTGACGTTACGCAGAGCAGGCCGTGGTCCCGCTGCTTACAGGCTGGCCGCTGGAGTGCAGGTCAGTGAATGTACCCTAGCGGCCAGCCAGTAAGCAGCGGGACCACGGGCTGCTCCACGTGATGTCGAACAATAGCGCCGTGGCCTCCTCTTTCGATGGCGTTAGAAAAACCTGCTTGAGGAATCCTGAGTTGTTACAGGCCCTGGTTCCCCAAGCGGCGGCTGCTTTCTCTGAGAAGAATGCCGCGGATCACTTGTGTGACATCACACAGAGTAGGTCGTGGTACCGCTGCTTACTGGCTGGCCACTGGAGTGCAGCCCACTGAATGTACCCTAGCGACCAGCCAGTGAGCAGCAGGACCACGGTCTGCCGTGCGTGAGGTCGAACGATAGCGCCGTGGCCTCCACTTTCTGTGGCGTTAGAAATACCAACTTGAGGAATCCTGAGTTGTTACAGGCCCTGGTTCTCCGAGCGGCGGCTGCTTTCTCTGAGAAGAATGCCGCGGATCCCTTGTGTGACATCACATAGAGTAGGTCATGGCCCCGCTGCTTACTGGCTGGCCGCTGGAGTGCAGCCCACTGAGTGTGCCCTAGCGACCAGCCAGTGAGCAGCAGGACCACGGCATGCTGTGCGTGAGGTCGAACGATAGCGCCGTGGCCTCCTTTTTCTGTGGCGTTAGAAATACCTACTTGAGGAATCCTGAGTTGTTACAGGCCCTGGTTCTCCGAGCGGCGGCTGCTTTCTCTGAGAAGAATGCCGCGGATTCCTTGTGTGACATCACACAGAGTACGTCGTGGTCCCGCTGCTTACTGGCTGGCCGCTGGAGTGCAGCCCACTGAGTGTGCCCTAGCGACCAGCCAGTGAGCAGCAGGACCACGGCCTGCTGTGCGTGAGGTCGAACGATAGCGCCGTGGCCTCCTCTTTCTGTGGCGTTAGAAATACCAACTTGAGGAATCCTGAGTTGTTACAGGCCCTGGTTCTCCGAGCGGCGCACAGTGGTCTGGATCTGAAAAAAGGTGGCCAAAAATCGAAAAATGCGACTGTCAGCGAATAGGCTGGCTACCACAGAATCGTGTAGTAGAGACTTTGGTGCATGTTAATCTCAAAGGAAAGTGATATATCTTTGATACTTGAGATGCTACGTCAGTTCAAAGTTACTGTTTTCGGCATAGCGTTAACGTCGTGCTGTCTCTCCGAAATACCACCACTACTAAAAGTGCGTGTATCTTTTTACTGGAGTGTCATATTTTATTTCTGTTTCATGAAGGGTACTAAAAAAGGTATGTCGAATATTGGCGTATATAAAGTTTACGTTAATTTGTATTTCTTCGTGTAGTAAATCATCGTCAAATGTGTGTCTGCATATTGATTATCCTTTCAGAATTATTTACAGAAAATTAGCAAAATAGTTGTGTATTCAGCGTTATTTAGGAATTTCCGGCATATGGCATATAGCTTATGGTGTTTTGTAATGGAATGTGAAAGAAAATTCTGCCCCGATCTGCCTCTGTACTTTTGAGGTTAAAAATAAACAGCCCCAGGCGAGTTGAGCAGCTTTCTTGGTAGGCTAATGTTGACCGCAACTATCACTGTTGTCCTTCTTTTTATAACTGTAATACACAAAACGGTTGTGTTACTGTAATATAGCATTAAATATATATCACCTGTGTAACTAACAATTCGAATCAAGGTTATGTTACAAATATGGAAGCGTGTTGGAATGTGGAAACGAGTAATATCTGATAGATCTTGAGTGCTGCAATCCAGCGCACAGTGGTTGATCACACAAAAGTTGGCCAAAAATAGAAAACATCTTTAGATTTGAACGAAAATTGGTATATAGTGGTTATTGAGGCCGCTGATTATGAATTTGGTATTAATATTTAAAAATTCCTAATAGCAGATTTAATATGGCCGACCTCCTCATTCAAAATTCTTAGAATTTTTTTGTAATTCGTATGTAATTATCTTTGATTACGAATACTACATAATTATTTCTAATTTATAAGGGGGAAAACACTATTATAATGTAACAATTACAAAAGAAAACTAGTTTGTTTATCTTTGGTTTTTATTTTGAATTTTTTGAAGTACCAGTATTGGTAGTAATATGTACAATTTAAAAAATTGTAACGAGGAAAACACAATAAAAATCAGTCGCTCTCATTGTCAGTATCGGGATAATTATCGTTTTCGAAATCGAAGTCAGTACCATATTGATCAGAAACTTTTAGAAAATTTTCGGACTCCTCATCAGTAAAAAACAAAAGCTCTAGAGCGTCCGTTGACAAATCTTTAATTTTTCTAGGTTTCATTTTTCTCAGACTCGAAATAAGTGGATCAGAAGATACTAGGAGCCAATGACATACATCTTCCATTGTATTTGTGCACGAACGTTTCCTGGAATACTCTTCGCGATATTTCTTAATATCTTTATTTCTAGCTTCCTGAGCATCTTCAGATAACTGACCTATTGGCGATATCGCTGCTTCTATTATCTGAGCACCGTGTATTAAGATTTTATGAACCAGGGAAACTTGTCTACGGACATTTCCGCAGTATCATGACAATATTTTTGTAATTTTTCGATGATCACGTTATAGCCACATGATAACATGAAAGATAACATGAAATCGATGGTTGAAATCTTCGTCAAGCCCCAGTATTTGTGCAGAAACTGATCACCAAAAAACGACGAACAGTATTTCCATCATTGGAGTTCCCATATCCAACTTTTGTCCGATCAACAAGAAGTCCCAGCTGCGTTTGAAAGGCCTTTTGAATGGTTTTTTTCCCTAATCTCGAAACGCTTTTTGTCTTCCGGTGATCGCAACTGTCATGTTTTACTTTCAAGTTTGTATCCAAGTTGAAGCAAATACTCAAAGCAACGTATTCATGCGTGCTTGGTTGATAATCCATAATGCAAATTAGAAACATTAATCACTACATATTTTACAAAGTTTTTTACAAAGTTTACAAGCTTCTTCGATTCCGTGGATTTTGATATCGATGTACTAATTGTCGCTGTACTCGAATCTTTAGATGTTTTATTAGTCGTCGAAACAATCTGTGGAGTAAATAGTGTAATTACTGTGAGGAATTTTGAATCTTATTTCAGGTTTTTACATAACTATTACCAAAATCAATATTTCTGTGTAAATTTAAACACTCACGTTAATAACTATGGAAGAAGAAAGCCAATCTTCATTATTTCGAAGAAACCTTTCAGTCGTTTTTTGAGACTGTTTCCATCTTCATTTCAGTACGGACAGAAAAGCCTTCAAAGATTTTCTCCCTTCGTCAATTATTTGACTACAGCTTTTTGAATTTGTAGTATTAGAAAGTGCTCTCTACCGTCAAAAACAGGAACTATTACAACTAGGCTATTTCCTGCTTACTCCGCTGCACAGTGGTCTGGATCTGAAAAAAGGTGGCCAAAAATCGAAAAATGCGACTGTCAGCGAATAGGCTGGCTACCACAGAATCTTGTAGTAGAGACTTTGGTGCATGTTAATCTCAAAGGAAAGTGATAATCTTTGATACCTGAGATGCTACGTCAGTTCAAAGTTACTGTTTTCGGCATAGCGTTAACGTCGTGCTGTCTCTCCGAAATACCACCACTACTAAAAGTGCGTGTATCTTTTTACTGGAGTGTCATATTTTATTTCTGTTTCATGAAGGGTACTAAAGAAGGTATGGCGAATATTGGCGTATATAAAGTTTTCGTTAATTTGTATTTCTTCGTGTAGTAAATCATCGTCAAATGTGTGTCTGCATATTTATTATCCTTTCAGAATTATTTACAGAAAATTAGCAAAATAGTTGTGTATTCAGCGTTATTTAGGAATTTCCGGCATATGGCATATAGCTTATGGTGTTTTGTAATGGAATGTGAAAGAAAATTCTGCCCCTGTACTTTTGAGGTTAAAAATAAACAGCCCCAGGCGAGTTGAGCAGCTTTCTTGGTAGGCTGATGTTGACCGCAACTATCACTGTTGTCCTTCTTTTTATAACTGTAATACACAAAACGGTTGTGTTACTGTAATATAGCATTAAATATATATCACCTGTGTAACTAACAATTCGAATCAAGGTTATGTTACAAATATGGAAGCGTGTTGGAATGTGGAAACGAGTAATATCTGATAGATCTAGAGTGCTGCACTCCAGCGGAGTAAGCAGGAAATAGCCTAGTTGTAATAGTTCCTGTTTTTGACGGTAGAGAGCACTTTCTAATACTACAAATTCAAAAAGCTGTAGTCAAATAATTGACGAAGGGAGAAAATCTTTGAAGGCTTTTCTGTCCGTACTGAAATGAAGATGGAAACAGTCTCAAAAAACGACTGAAAGGTTTCTTCGAAATAATGAAGATTGGCTTTCTTCTTCCATAGTTATTAACGTGAGTGTTTAAATTTACACAGAAATATTGATTTTGGTAATAGTTATGTAAAAACCTGAAATAAGATTCAAAATTCCTCACAGTAATTACACTATTTACTCCACAGATTGTTTCGACGACTAATAAAACATCTAAAGATTCGAGTACAGCGACAATTAGTACATCGATATCAAAATCCACGGAATCGAAGAAGCTTGTAAACTTTGTAAAAAACTTTGTAAAATATGTAGTGATTAATGTTTCTAATTTGCATTATGGATTATCAACCAAGCACGCATGAATACGTTGCTTTGAGTATTTGCTTCAACTTGGATACAAACTTGAAAGTAAAACATGACAGTTGCGATCACCGGAAGACAAAAAGCGTTTCGAGATTAGGGAAAAAAACCATTCAAAAGGCCTTTCAAACGCAGCTGGGACTTCTTGTTGATCGGACAAAAGTTGGATATGGGAACTCCAATGATGGAAATACTGTTCGTCGTTTTTTGGTGATCAGTTTCTGCACAAATACTGGGGCTTGACGAAGATTTCAACCATCGATTTCATGTTATCTTTCATGTTATCATGTGGCTATAACGTGATCATCGAAAAATTACAAAAATATTGTCATGATACTGCGGAAATGTCCGTAGACAAGTTTCCCTGGTTCATAAAATCTTAATACACGGTGCTCAGATAATAGAAGCAGCGATATCGCCAATAGGTCAGTTATCTGAAGATGCTCAGGAAGCTAGAAATAAAGATATTAAGAAATATCGCGAAGAGTATTCCAGGAAACGTTCGTGCACAAATACAATGGAAGATGTATGTCATTGGCTCCTAGTATCTTCTGATCCACTTATTTCGAGTCTGAGAAAAATGAAACCTAGAAAAATTAAAGATTTGTCAACGGACGCTCTAGAGCTTTTGTTTTTTACTGATGAGGAGTCCGAAAATTTTCTAAAAGTTTCTGATCAATATGGTACTGACTTCGATTTCGAAAACGATAATTATCCCGATACTGACAATGAGAGCGACTGATTTTTATTGTGTTTTCCTCGTTACAATTTTTTAAATTGTACATATTACTACCAATACTGGTACTTCAAAAAATTCAAAATAAAAACCAAAGATAAACAAACTAGTTTTCTTTTGTAATTGTTACATTATAATAGTGTTTTCCCCCTTATAAATTAGAAATAATTATGTAGTATTCGTAATCAAAGATAATTACATACGAATTACAAAAAAATTCTAAGAATTTTGAATGAGGAGGTCGGCCATATTAAATCTGCTATTAGGAATTTTTAAATATTAATACCAAATTCATAATCAGCGGCCTCAATAACCCCTATATACCAATTTTCGTTCAAATCTAAAGATGTTTTCTATTTTTGGCCAACTTTTGTGTGATCTATACCACTATGCGGCGGCTGCTTTCTCTGAGAAGAATGCCGCGGATTCCTTGTGTGACATCACACAGAGTAGGTCGTGGTCCCGCTGCTTACTGGCTGGCCGCTGGAATGCAGCCCACTGAGTGTGCCCTAGCGACCAGCCAGTGAGCAGCAGGACCACGGCCTGCTGTGCGTGAGGTCGAACGATAGCGCCGTGGCCTCCTTTTTCTGTGGCGTTAGAAATAACTACTTGAGAAATCCTGAGTTGTTACAGGCCCTGGTTCCCCGAGCGGCGGCTGCTTTCTGTGAGAAGAATCTCGCGGTCCCTTGTGTGACATCACGCAGAGTAGGTCGTGGTCCCGCTGCTTACTGGCTGGCCGCTGGAGTGTAGCCCACTGAGTGTGCCCTTGCGGCCAGCCAGTAGGCAGCGAGACCACGGCCTGCTCTGCGTGACGTCGGACGATAGCGCCGCTGCCTCCTGTTTCGGTGTCGTTGGATACACCGGCTTGTGTAACCCTGAGTTGTTACAGGGCCTGGTCCCCGGAGCGGCGACTGCTTTCTCTGAAAAGAATGACGCGGATCCCTTGTGTGACATCACGCAGAGTAGGTCGTGGTCACGCTGCTTATTGGCTGGCCGCTGGGGTGCAGCCCACTGAGTATGCCCTAACGGCCAGCCAGTGAGCAGTGGGACCACTGCCTGCTCTGAGTGACGTGGAAGGATAGCGCAGCGGCCTGCTGTTTCGGTGGCGTTTGGAACACCGGCTGGAGGACTCCTGAGTTGTTACAGGGCCTGTCCCCCGAGCGGCGGCTGCTTTCTCTGACAACACGCGTCGGACGCGCTCCGGCTCGGCTTTCAGATGGCGACGCGGGCGGCGGCAGACCTCCGCCGGCGATCCAGCGGGAGCGGCCTTCCGGTGTGGAGCTCTAGAGGAGAGCAGAGGGTAGAGAGGTGAGGTGAGGTGAGGGGCCAGAGGGCACACGTGCCGCGGCCGCGGTCGTTAGCGGACGCACTTGCCGCCTCATTTGGCCGCGGCCGGCGCTAACGAGGGTCGTAGCCGCTGCAAGCCGACACCGCCGCTCCAAGCACGCACCCACCCCAAACCACCCCACCACACAGCACCGGCCTTTGAAGCGCCGCGGGCACCGCTGAGGAATGCCCGACACTCAACAGGCCACAGGGGTCATTTCATGTCGAATCACAAAATTTTTAAAATTGTTCAAGGGTGACCATCTTCAGTTTTCGCGAACTCCGCTGAGGAATGCCCTACCCTCAACATGCCACGTGGGTCATTCCTTGTCGAATCACAAAATTTTTAAAATTATTGAAGGTCGACCATCTTCGGTTTTCGCGGACACCGCTGAGGAATGGCCTACACTCAACAGGCCACACGGGTCATTCCATGTCGAATCACGAGCTTTTTTAAACTGTTGAAGCTCGACCATCTTCGGTTTTATTCAGATTTAACCACGACGTTTTTAAACGTCTTAAAGGACCTTATAAAAAAATTTGGACCAATATCTAATGTGGCTGAGCAGTGGTGAAGCCATGATTTGTATCTGCGGGGTAGGAGGTAGGGGCTCATGTTTTAAAAGTAAAGCCGATTGAAGAGGTTTCCGCCCTCCCCCTCCGCCCTCTCAAACTGCGACCAACCCCCTCCCCTACACTCCGAAATATTATATTCTGGATTCCTAGTTTATAACCTAATAAACATGATGTTGCCATTTAATATTAAAATTGCAGTCAACAATTCGAAGATTGGTTTGAACACGACAGTGCTTTAATAGGCATGGTAGGAAGTTTGGAGGTGGTATGCCATTGCCTTCCTCCGACCATCGAGCTAATTCACCCAGCCAGTTATAGGGGGACGTACAGTTTAACGTGGGTTCTGAACCACGGTGCTACTCCGTACTTTTTACATCAGCAACACTGGCAGAGGTGAAAGAAGTGGAAAGTAACAGACAAAAATCCTAGGAGCTGGCGGGGATCGAACCCGCGACCTTCAAACTTGTAGTCTGGCGCTCTACCACTGTGCTACTCAGGGTACCCTCCGCCACACACCGTCGGGTGGCTTGCAGAGTATGGTTGTAGATGTATATGTAGACGTAGATGCTACGGAGCCGCACATATTAAAATATCTTTTATTATACATCTTGTAAATTCTTTTATAAAGCGCTCCTCAGACTGGCCAAAGGTACTCATTTTTCAGCCTCCCCCCTAACCCCACCCCAGAAATCATGACCCCCCCGTGGGAACTTCTAGCCTTACTGAATGCATTAATGGTAAAGACTTTTTATCATTCGCTATCAGAAATATAAGAAGCTCGCCCGTGTTATAACTGTTTAATTAACATGAGACTCTATGTGTAAAAATTGAATTAAAATAACACTATTCTTGTTGGTACTCTTTTGCGGCCTTCATAAGATTCCTGCCGGCTGCGGTTGCCGAAGAGACTGAGGCGCTCCAGTCACGGTCAGCACGGCCACTCCGGTCGGGGGTTCGAATCCCCCCTCGGGCATGGATATTTCTGCCGTCCTTAGTCTTAGTTAGTTCATAAGTAGTTTGTAAGTTTAGGGACTGATGACCCCGTAGTTAAGTCCCATAAGCTATACAAACATTTGCACATCTTCATAAGATTCCACTTAGTGGCGCCGCTGACGTGCTAAGCAGCGAGTCGCCGTATATGAACAGTCGGCTCGTAAATTCAGCATAGCAGGCACAGTAGCGGCTGCATCGAAGATGGTCGCGGCGGCATTAAAGCCGCTCACAGTAACAGCAGCACACGTTCTCAGTGGCGGCAGCACGTTGGCGACCCACTGCCACGTTACTTGGGTTTGGAAAATTATAGTTACGTTAGGCGTTGCGATTTATTACATCTGTACTATTTCAGATCTATTTCAAATTTCGGTTCCGGCCTGTTTTCTTTTTCTTTATTTTTTCTTAATTACTTAAAAATCATTGGGTGGTGCTGGAGGAGGAGGGGGGGCGCTCCAGCCCCACTAGCCCACCTGTAGCTGCGCCACTGTTGTTGAGACTCCGGGGTCCATTTTTGGAAGTGTTTCTTGTATCGCGCGTGAACAAATCTTTTGGGCGTTGGGGTTGTGGCTTTCAATGAGCGAGGAGAGGGAAAGGTACGTCAATTTTAACGGTAAGTGTTCCGGGTAACGATCTTTTTTTATGTTCCTTTCAGTAGCCCAGAAGGGAAACTAACCGGTGTTTTCAATACTCAATCTATAGTTCATCAGGTAGGGTCAGCAACAATGTAAAATTATTCGCTCAATAGGCTATAGTATACATGAACTGCTTTGCCCGCCAAGAAACCGTAAGGCATGGGACGAAGGGCACCACCAGCTGATCTTGTGTGGATTCAAGGGCAACCGAAAAGTAAGTAACGAGGATGGTGCAAATACTTGTTTCGAATGATAGGACTACATCATTACGCAGGTGTATGGGATAACTGTTAACAAATTACAAGGACCACAGTTTTTACAGTCAACATTTCTGCTGTATGTATGGCGCTCCTACCGCAAATTTGGCGAACGGGCCACTCCCTAATTCACCTAAATGACATATCAAGGGCGCCCATATAACATTTTATAAGTGTCTTAATACACCTTCTCTGCCCATATTGAATGTTTAAACGCCTGTCTCGGTCGCATAATCAATAATTCACTCGCGTACAAATGGGAAACAACAATCAAATGAAATGCGTTGGAAATCGAATCAACGTCTTGGCAGGTGGAAGGCAAGAATACAGACTGCCAGCGCGCATGCGCAATAGCATGTGAAGCTGCCAGTACGTTGGAAGCAGATGCAACGCCTTGGCGACTCTCGTGGCAGTAGCAGACAGGCCAGACGATTCCGGACAGCGCGGAGGATGTCTATAGTACATGGAAAAGAAGAATGAAAGTATAATGAAAGGAAAACACCCTAACGATACATTATGTTGTTATCAGATGAAAATAATCTATTATTTTCCTTCGAAATGAACAGGGCGTTGACACACAACATGCACACCCTGAAAAAACGTCACTGAGGTGGGGGCGGGGGGAGGGGGCGCAACTAAAGAAAAAGATCGGCTTCCGTCTGATTTATATATAATAGCGACTATAATAGCGACCTTGAGCGCCCCAACAAATACTGTTCTAAAGTGCTGCGCGGAATTTTTTACTTGTGCTTACATATACATATTAGCACTCATTGACTGAAAAATAGGGACGAAAGGAGAGAACATGATGTAGTAGTTACAAGATGCTTCAGTCAAAGGCAAAACTGGCTGCCATCAGAAATACTGTCCTATAATTATTGACGGCATCTTAGTTTATTCACTGGCTCTGCCTAAAGATCAGTTAAAACAAAGTGAGTATGGGAACCGTGTCTTGCCCTTCCACAGTTTGGAGTGTGGGGGCGACTGCCCCTCCTGATCTCCCCCCCCCCCCCCCCCCCGCTCGGTTTAGATACGCCGTTGTTTAGCGAAGTTTGCAATTTCATTGCTCTGTATCTAAAGCATTCCACATTTCCAAGCGTAGATTGCTAGACCAGTTTCGTCCAGAGAATTCAAAAATCACACCATCATGGGTAAAGATTAAATATTTGTAATTTTTTTAATGTCGTCATTTGGCAAGCCGGCCGCGGTGGCCGAGGGGACTGAGGCGCTCCAGTGACGGTCTGCACGGCCACTACGGTCGGAGGTTCGAATCCCCCTCGGGCATGGATATTTGTGCCGTCCTTAAAGTTAGCTAGTTCATAAGTAGTTTCTAAGTTTAGAGACGGATGACCCCATAGTCAAGTCCCATAAGTTCTACAAACATTTGAACATTTGGCAATCCGTTATTAATCGGCAAAGGCTTTTTACACCTTCTTATTGTGCCTTTGGGTATATGTTCTTCCCGGCAATTCAGTGTAATAATGACAAAATTGTATTATTTGTAGCTCCTGAGATAATGGTGCAGAAATTTGTAATTTTATTTGGATTAGTGACAGATATACGTAAAATAAAGACCATCTTCAGACAATAAACACTGCAGCAGAACGTTGACATTTGAGAGGGACATCTAAAATAACAGTGAAAAGTAACAGGACTATATGTTTATACTCATCAGCGTAGTGGTGAATGGAACATACTGCAGAAACTACAAAATTGCTGATGCGTATAACGGCCTTGTGTGCTACGTACTGGATGCTCCGCCCACTGAATATCGCATAACGAAAATTATCCATACAAGTATTTAAAAAGAAAAGAAAAAAGTTCACGTAACACAATGGTATTAAATTAACAGGGCACAGTATTTACAAGTTCAAAGGATTTTATCTTTTTATACTAGGGCCCGAAAAGGCAATACCAAGTGTGCTGTATCAGGTTACATCAAAAATAAAATATGACTGACGAATTAATATTTAAAACGTCTCGTCCTCATAGTTGGAATTTTATCATTAAAAGTTATGATGTGAAGTTGGCTGACAAACAAAAGTATAAACCATAGAATCATAGAGAACATACATGGTAAGTGAACTGTATGGTTCATTGTTGGAGAAAAATCATTATTAATAGCGGTTAACTGAAACCATTTATGAAGTTATTCAAGATTGCTGGGGAAAAAGAATGCATACCGGATAATTGGAAACAAGCCATAATTCACCCGTTACATAAGAAGGGTCTCAGGACAGACACCAACAACTACGGAAGGATATCTCTACTTCCAGTCACATACAAAATTGTATCTCCAATTCTGCTGAATACCATAGAAGCACAAGGAAAACACAATTCGTGAGTACCAAGCGGGATTCAAAAACAGTAGACTGTGCCCAGAGCAAATTTCTAACCTTAAAACAATTTTCAGTATCAGAACAAAGCGGAACCTTATCACAGTCATTGCATTCGTTAATTTCAAAAAAATGCTATGATTATTTTGAGAGGCAAACAGTATTCCTAACACTACAAGAAATACGTATCAATAAGACCACCAGAAACGTAGTTGAACAGACACAGATACAACCACAAAAGTTAAGCCGCGGTGGAGTAGCCGAACGGTCTAAAGCGTCTCGCTGCGGAGCGCGCGGTTGCTCGCCGTGGAGGTTCGAGTCCTCCCTGGGGCATGGGTGTGTGTGTTTGTCCTTAGATTAGTTCACCTAGGTTTAAGTAGTTTGTAAGCTACGGACTCATGACCACGCAGTTTGGTCCGATAGATTTACAAACATTTGAACATTTTTTTTGAACAAAAGTTAAATTTATTACAAAAAGTTTTACAAATGTCTGTTAAGCTTAAGGGATTTAACTGCAGGGTCATCAATCCCTAAACTTACAAACTATTTATGAACTATCTTATACCAAAGACGACACAAACATCCATGCCCGAGGGTGATTCGAACGTCCGACGGGGAACGCTCTCGCGCATCGGAGCATTGTGCCTCAATGCGCTTGGCCACTCCGCCGCGGCTTAAATTTATTGTACAAGTTTCTGAACCCTTCCAAATTAATACAGAAGTTCGGCAGGTCGATGGAAACTCACCAGTTCTCTTCAAGCTGGTCTCAGACAAAGTTGTGAGAGATTGGGAAGTTAAATGTCTGAAAAAAAAAGAAAGAATGAAAAAAAATCTGGTTTCTACAATAAACAGTCTCTCCAACATGAGACTTTACCTTTGTATAAATGAGATGGGCAGTAAACATTAATTATTTTCCCAGTTTTGTAAAACTTTGCTATTTGCAATGCTCGTATCCTACACGCTTATATAGGCGCCGAGGTAGAGTAGCCGAGCGGTCTAAAGCACCTCGCTGCGGAGCGCGCGGTTGCTCGCCGTGGAGGTTCGAGTCCTCCCTGGGGGCCGTCCGCGGTGGCCGAAGGGACTAAGGCGCTCCAGTCACGGTCTGCACGGCCACTACGGTCGGGGGTTCGAATCCCCCCTCGGGCATGGATATTTATGCCGTCCTAGTTCGTAATTAGTTCATAAGAAGTTTGTAAGTTTAGGGACTGATGACCCCGTAGTTAAGTCCCATAGACTATACAAACATTTGATTTTTTTGTGGATCGCGAAAAGTATTGCTGAAGGATTGTTGGTTTTTTTACCTTAAAAGTTTGGAACCACTAATTTAGTATAAAATGTACGTAATTAACAATCATGGATTCTCATTCGTTCTGCATTATTCATAACTTTCAGCACAATATTTAATTTTATGACACCAAATATATTCCAATGAAACTCATTCCTGCGCCATCGAATAAGCAGTCGCAGTCTTTTTCTGTATTTCTCTCTCTCTCTCTCTCTCTCTCTCTCTCTCTCCCTCCCTCCCTCCCTCTCTTTCTCTCTCTCTCTCTCTCTCTCTCTCTCTCTCACACACACACACACACACACACACACACACACATACACATACACGCAAGCGCGAATACATCGCTTTTATATCCGCTGAAAAGAAAAGATATGTCAGCAGCCAACAGAAGAAAGGAAGACGGATGTTTCCAACGGATCCCCAGGGGGCGTGGCCGTCCATTCACGCGAATAATACCGCAAACTGAATGAAACGATGGCACCCGCCGTGTTTCCTTTACGGGGCAATAACTGTTACACGGGTGATAAAAGTCTCGTAGTCCCATTTACTGATTCGTCACCTCATCTCCAAATCGGTCCCGTCCATATTCAGTTACAGCTGCTCCAAATTACGACAAATGCAAACATTTTCTGAGAGAGCCCGTTCTAAATTATATTTACGCTATACTATCTACGCCTAATTGAATTTATCATAATGTGTTAGTGTCATAACCAGTTTGTTACTGTGATATTATACAATTTGCCGAACTATCTGTTACACATTGGAAACAAATGCAGAAGTTATTTTTCCAGGTAAGTATTTTTTTTTTCTTTGTTGTTCTATGTACAACAGCTACAGGGCTTCAAAATGCGATGTCGATAGAAAGTTAAATTCTAACAAAACAAAAAAGAACAAAAAGGAGAGAGATAAGAGTATTCAAAATCCAGTATCTACCTAACTAAAGGAAGTTTTGTGACAGATAGTTCCACTCCTAATGTAGACGGAATCCAAGACTTCATTTTCAGACCTATATCTCTTCTGCATTGACATGGTTTTATTGTTTTTCAGTATTGCCTGTGGTCGAAAATCGACCAATTGCGTTTACAATGGTCACTGGGCGTAAAATTTTACGCATCATGTCGGCGCTCTCGCGTGATTATGTTGGTAACATCAACAACACGATAGAAAATCTTTGCCCATTTGTTCGAACCGCATAGAATGACTCGGTGAGTGTATCGTACAGACCATGAAATAAACAAATAATGCTGTTCCTGCTTTATGGTTGACAGGTTCCTGTATGTACCCTCTTCCGCTCAGTAATAATAATTGCCCTTGTAAAACGAAGAATCCATGAGAAAACATCAGCTTTGTCCAGCGATTGGCTAAAATGAAGACTCGCAGGATTCTCACTATTCAGCATCTGTTGCCAACATTATCATAGGAGGCTCTGGGATATTTGGTAAAATTTAACCGGGACTACGAGATATGAAACGGTATCTTTTACGTCTTAAGGAAAATGCCTGACACAATAACAACAAATAAAAAACGGAAGTTATACTTCTCATGCCATTTTCGAATTACATAACTTTTAATAGCCAAATATTTGAAATGGAACTATAATTCCGGTGTTCGTATATTTATACAACGCCAAGAAATAATGTTATTTCGATACTGCGATATTCAGAATTCCACAGCTGACAACATGTCGACTTCGTAGTTCCACCCGATGCCTCTCCCGGCGCATCATCCTTTATATCGGCATTCATATGAAAACATCCATTTAGTTTAACCACTCTTAATCACTGCGAAAATGAAGCATTTCAACGGCACAAGAAAGTGACTTGGGAGCACTCCATGTTTGGATAGTCACTTATTTTAATACTGCAGGTGGCTGCTTTACAGCGTCTTTGGTCGATGAGAATAGCCAATCAGTGAGCTGATTGTTGGAGAATGTAGAACTTGATCCAAGCTGTAGACAGAAAATTTTCTACTTACTTTTACCACTTTTAATGGCTAAATGCACACATAATATTTATATTCGAGAAATCTACGACAAACAATCTTTCGAATTATGTAACTTTCATTGGCCTTCTTGTACGAATAAATTAGTAATCTGTACCACAATTTTCGTGTTAGCGTATTTATATAATGATGTACGTGCCTCGTATTAGTTGTATTGTACAACAACTGACAATGAATAGTCCTGTAACATTAACGAAGATGAACTATGCACCACTGAAGTCTGCGATACATGTCCCGGAAACATTGGACGGAGTCTTCCGTTCGGGTGGTGTGGGTGGTGTTCGAAAACCTCGTCAAATTTCGTTGGATGTCAGGAATATCAAAGCGAGTTTGAGTAGAGGGAATAAGTAGAAGCGTGTAGGATTAAGATCTGGTTAGTATGGTGAATGTTAAAGTTGTATGACAACGCTCGCCCCCATACAGCCAATATCACCAAACAGTTCCTGGAAAAAAAAAAAAAAAAAAAAAAAAAATGGTGGTCGTGCAACTGGAACATCCAACCATACTCGCCGGATCTCAATCCTCCAGACTTTTTTCTATTCTCTCGTCTCAAGCTCGCATTGAAAGGAAAGAGATTTGACGATGTTCCTGAGATCCAACGAAAGGAGACGAGACTTTTGAACACCATTCCTGGAAGTTTCCAAGACATGTGTCGCAGGTGACTATTTCGTAGAATAGTAAGGTAACTGTTGTTGATAGTTCATCTTACTTAATGTTACAGGACTATTCACCGAGCTTTATTGTCATGGGTTGCTGTTGACTTAAAAATGTAATATATACTTAAACGAGGCAATATGTAAATTTCATCGCATAGTCTCCAAAATGTCGGACTGTTTTGCAGAAGAATATTGCACTGTATACCAGGAGTGTATATATCTCTATCATTTAGATTATTTTCAGACTACGATTATGAAACAGTTAATTTTTAAAAGTCGTATGCACTTGCATATTAGCTGGAAAAACCTGTACCTAAAGAGTGATAACATCCACATCAAATGTTCATATGTTTGTGAAGCTGTGGAACGAAACTGCAGTGGTCACTAGTCACTATCATTATAAACTACGTAAATTAACTTATGCTGAGGACAACACACATGCACACACACACACACACACACACACACACACACACACACACACACACACACACCAATTTCCGTGGAAGGAGTCGAACCTCCGACAGGGAGCAGGCGCGCATTCGCAGCAATGCACCTTAGAGCCCACAGCTAGTCCCATGCGGCATGTCCACATCAGCTGACCTATAGACTCATGTCAGTGACAGGATTAGTAGCACAATTTCCGGCAAGATATGTAATCCTAACATTATGGAGTTCGTCAATGAAACAAAATTGATGGACACGTAGTCAGTACGAATTTAGAAACTTCCGTCTGTATGGACACATCTGGCTGTTTATTCACAGGAAGCAATGAGTGCTATCGGGAGGGGGTCTCAAGTTAATGCCATATTTCTAGATTTATAGAAATCTTTTGATTGACACTGATAGTCAGTAGCGGCTTTGAAACAGACGACGCGCCTATCCAATACAGTCACACGAGGTACATTCGCAAAGTGTCTCACCGATACTGAAATATTATTAATTACAAACGAAACATAATGTGGAAACAATAATACTAGACAGTTTTAGCTGCCCATAGCGGTACGTTTGTATGTTGGTCAGCTTTATAAATGCCCCTTACAGTAGTATTTGGAATACAACCATCTGCAGAATTACATCGTTTATGCAGTGCGCATGTTGTCTGTTGTTTAACTCATTTCTATACCAAGACACTAAACAAGCTTCATAATACGTAGATATAGCTAAATTGAATAATTAAATCAAGAATAATAAAAATCATTATGTTATATTGATACCTGTTTTCCTGTAGTATTCGTGCCACGAGGGATCGGCCGCGCGGTTTCTGGAGCTATGTTTCGGATTTCGCAGCCGCTTCCGTCGAGGTTCGTGTGCTTTATCTGGCATGGGTGTCTGTTGTACTTGCGTTTGTTAGTGTAGAGATCGATGATCTAGCAGTGTGGTCCCTTAGGATTCAAACTTATGAACTAAATTTTTGTCCTGTTCGTTATTACACCACTGCCTATAAAGATGATGGAAATGAGTAAATACCGCAATGGGTACCTATGGATTATACATTAACTTTCCATTGTGATTAATATTATTTTAGTAACGGCGAGACATTTTGCGAATTTACCTTGTCAGTTTTGGGAGCTGTTGACAACCTGTGCATTAATCTTAGGTTGTTTACAGATGATGCTGTTGATTACAGCCTAGTAAAGCCATAAACATATCCGAATGATTAGGAAATGATTTCCGCAGATATATTCCATCAGCATCCACAACGGAAAAAAGTAATGTAGAATTATGTAGAGTATTTTGTATTATCAAATGTTCAAATGTTTGTAAGGCTTAAGGGACTTAATTGGGGGGTCATCAGTACCTAAACTTACAAACTATTTATGAACTACCTTATACTAAAGACGACACAAACATCCATGCCCGAGGGGGGATTCGAACCACCGACGGCGGACGGCCCGGCGCACCGCAACATGGCGCTTCAGCATGCGCGGCTAATCCGCCGCGGCTTGTATTATAATTTTTAGATAACATTGTGCATAACTACTTTAGTTATAGAACCATTATTGTTGGCGATGGAAGATTAGTGTTAAACGACCCATCGTCAGCTTGGTCATTACGAGGCGGAGCTGACGCTGGGGTTGTTTGGGTAACGATAGGGAAGGAAATCGGTCGTGCCCTCTGAAAGGAACCATCCCGACATTTGTCAGAAGTGATTTAGGGAAATCACCGAAAAACTAAATCTAGATGGCCGGAAGTGGATTTGAACCACCGTCCTCCCGAATGTGAGTCCAGTGTGTTACCACTGCGTCACTTCGATCGGTCATTATTGTTGTGTAGAAATTGTGAATTAGATTTAATGAAGTATTTATATTTACCGTAAATCTATCGGACCAAACTGCGTGGTCATCAGTCCGTAGCTTACCAACTACTTAAACCTTGGTAAACTAACCTAAGGACAAACACACACACACATGCCCCAGGGAGGACTCGAATCTCCACGGCGAACAACCGCGCGCTCCGCAGCGAGACGCTTTAGACCGCTCGGCTACTCCACTGCGGCACCATCGAGACAACGATATTATAGAGTTGTGGTATATATTTGGCATGTGTCAACCTCTTTTACAGATAAGATTAATAGATTTATTTTCTGTGCCAAAGACATTACTACCCAACTTCCATGCATGTTTCAAGCTTGTTTTCAAGACGAACATGTGCCACATGGTTTTAACACTAGACGACAGAACATTGCTGTATGAATCCCTCAAGATAATACTCCGATATATGTAGGGGTAGAGATTTCCCAACATTGGAACTGGGATGGGTTAACCAAGATGGGAGTGTGGGCCTAGTAAAATGTATGGCCCGCTGCTGACTTCCTGTAGATGCAAAACATTTTTTTGCGAAAGTAGAACCAATACCTGGTTCTACGATACGAACAACACTATGCATTTGATGATATTATACCTACTGGAACCTTCCAAATAAAAAATAAAAAAATAAAAAAAAATAAAAAAAAATCTGTGCGGAGCCCCATCATCTACTTGGAGGTTGGGTCTACAGTCCCGACCCCCTTTCAATCTGGAAAAATCTACATAGTTTCCGAAGAACCACTTACGCAGTCTCACAAGGAGATCACATTGGTGTCGGATTTTAGAATTTTTTCATATTTACGGTACGTGGAGTATACAACTTAAATAACAGTAAGTCAAAGCCATTCGACGCAACTTTCAAAAATTCTCGAGAAAATCCATTTTGAAGTTTTGCAGGTACACGTAAGTGGTAGTGTTCTGGCATTGCAACCATAGCGTAGGTGGTGCGATTCCTTCAGAAACTGATTTCTATTTTTTTTTTTTTTTCGTTGTGTTCGAATACCTAATGGTAATTTTTATGAAAAATGCACGTTTTTATTTATTCGTAATTTTCTATATTTTATAAAATAATGATGGTTTCAATGAAAAAACATACGTTACATTTTTTATAGAATCGCCTTCACTATAAGTTGACGACGGTAGTCTTTGATTTTTAAGTTTGTGAAGAGCTACAACAGTTTTTCAAAAGTCTTCTCCATAGTTACTAATGGCTATCGAAGCAGCCACCCTGCACAACCCTCGTTTTAGGCGATGACAGGGTGTTCAGCTCGTCTACACACACACAGAATCTGACACAAAACTTGGTATTAGAGATCCCTAAATGTTTTAGGTAATGACGAAAAAATAGCTCTTAAAAACTTATCAATCAAAGACTACCATCGTCAACTAATGGTGAAGCCCATACTGTAAAAAAAGTAACATTAAAAAAATGAAATCATTATTTTATAATATATAGAAAATTTCGAAAAAATATTCGTGAATTTTTCATAAAAATTACCGTTAGATATTAAAATTGTGTAGGTATTCGAACACAACGAAAAAGGTAAAAATATAAATCAGTTTCTGCAGGAATCGAACCACCTACCCTCCGATTGCGAGGCCAGAACACCACCACCATTATTTTTATTTTATTTTATTTTATTTTTTATTTTCTCCATCTGGTAGATCTATTGTTCGCGGTCGTTCGTTCAGTTAGTTCGTGGAATGGTTGGCTCAGCTTTTTTTTTTTTTTTTTTTTTTTTTTTTATTACAGAGGGCGTTCAGCCCCCTGACCGGGCGCGCTGAGCCACGGCGCCTGACCACCTGAGCTACACCAACACATGGTGCAACTGTTTCAGTTATTGGTACTTACGTGTACCTGCAAAACTTCAAAATCGATTTTCTCGAGAATTTTTGAGAGTTGCGTTGAATGGCTTTGACTGTTATTCGAGTTGTATACTTCACGTACCGTAAATAAGAAAAAATTATACATCTACATACATACTACATACATACATACTCCACAATTCGTGGCGGAGGGTACTCTGTACCACTACTAGGCATTTCCTTTCCTATTCCACTCCCAAATTGAACGAGGAAAAAAAGAATGCCTATATCCCCCCGTACGAGCCCTAATTTCTCTTATCTTGTCTTTTTGATCTTTAAGCGAAATGTAAGTAGTCGGCAGCAAGATCGTACTACACTCAGCTTCAAATTCCGGCCCTCTAAATTTACTTAACAGAAATTCACGAAAACAACGTCGTCTTTCTTCCAGCGATCCCCAATTGAGTTGCCGTAGCATTTCTGTGACACTCGCGCATTGGTCGAACCTAGCAGTAACAAACCTTGCCTCTGAACCGCCTCTATGTCTTCCTTTAAACTGATCTGCTGCGGGTCCCAAACAGTTGAGCAATACTCAAGACGTGGTTGTACAAGCGTTTTATACGCAAATCTTCCCAAAATTCTCCCAATAAACCGAAGTCGGCTGTCCGCCTTACTCACAACTCTCCTTACATGATCGTTCCAATTCATATCGCTCTGCAATGTTACGCCTAGATATTGGAACGACGCGACAGCATCAAGAAGCTCACTACTAATGCTGTATTCGAACATTATGGGATTGCTTTTTCTACTCATGCGCATCACCTTACATTTTTTTTACATTGAGAGCTAGCTGCCATTCTTCGCACCAACTAGAAATTTTGTTTAAGTCATCCTGTATGCTATTACAGTCAGTTACAGACGACACCCTCCCATACACCACAGCATCATCAGCAAACAGCCGCAAATTACTACTTACTCTGTCCATCAGATCATTTATATAAGTTTAGGGACTGATGACCCAGTAGTTAAGTCCCTTAAGCTTAACAAACCTTTGAACATTTATTTTTATTATTATTATTATTATTATTTATTTAGCACTGGTAATTCAGTTTCCAAGGACGAATACACTGGAATCTTGTTTAGCCGATCTAGGAGGAATCGGATCTAATCCGGATTATCGAAAATCCGGATAAATCGGAAACATTACGCTAAACAGAAAAGTAACCCTTCATTTGAACTCATTTTACACCTCTTGTAACCCATTGCCGAGTCTTCTACTTCGGAAGCCAGTGTCTTATTGGGTAGCATTGGATATAAAAAGCCCAGATACGTCGGCATTATAAATCTGGGGTGGTTTTAAGTTTTCGGAGGAAATAATTTCGCCGGCCGCGGTGGCCGAGGGGACTGAGGCGCTCCAGTCACGATCTGCACGGCCACTACGGTCCGGGTTTCGAATCTCCCCTCGGGCATGGATATTTGTGCCGTCCTTAGAATTAGTTAGTTAATAATTAGTTTGTAAGCTTAGGGACTGATGACCCCGTAGTTGAGTCCCATAAGCTATACAAACATTAATAATTAATTAATCATTTATATAGATAGAAAATAATAGCGGTCCTATCACACTCCCCTGGGGCACGCCTGACGATACGCTTCGTCTCTGATGAACACTCGCCGTCGAGAACAACGTACTGCGTTCTATTACTTAGTAAGTCTTCCAGCCAGTCAGAAATCTGTGAACCTATTCCATAAGCTCGTATCTTCGTTTCTAAAATCCGACACCCATGTGGTCTCCTCTTCAGAGCTACCTAAGGAGAGAGTGACTAATAACGGTGGCAGCGAGCGAAATCCATTCGGCTGCAGATGAACGGGCCCGCATGACGTTTCTCGGAAGTTCTCGGTGGTGTCAGTTACAGTGGTCGGCGACCGCTATTTCGCATTCCAGCGGTGGCGCGCAGCGACCCGGTGTCACTGACTTATGTGGGGGTGCAGGGGTAGGCGGCAGCTGGCGCACACTTGCCGACACCCTACACCACACACACACTCACACACACACTCTGCAGAGCTGACCTGCCGCCTTTGCCGCGTGCCGAAAAGCATGCCCCGCCTACCGCAAACACTTTCTGCCGACGAAACATGTGTGCAGGGCACCGACAATCGTAGTGCTCCCTGCAAACAAATTCCACAGAAACGGGGTGGCGTAGAGTTGGAATTACGAGTTTATTTGCCCCTAACATCTTCATTCTGAAAATCAGGTTGCGTAAATCCGAGTATAGTAGACTGGTGACGTATCATTGTTTATTGCGTCAAATATCCTGAACTATGCAATGTACTCTTTCTGTTTCTGGTTTACGAACATTTGCCATTGAACGGAGAACAAACTCTTCTCCGAACACACAGAGGGCAAACGTAAAATCAATGATTTTTTTATGTATGGAGGTATGAATGTGCCTGAAAGGGCAATTAATAACAATATAAAGGAGTTTTGAAGTTAAATTCAGTAGTGGCTAAGGGAAAAGCGATCCATATTTTCAGTTAGAAGAACAACTGAATGATTTAGGGCTGTGAATCGCGACCCATTAGTGGATCGCGGGGTGCACCCAGAGGGTCACCGGAGAACTTTAAAATATTTGAGTAAAATACCTTAACCAAAGCAAATGTTCGTAATCCCAAGAGAAAATTAAAGGTCATCAGTCCCAAGCCTTACAAAAAACTTGAACTTATGCTAACTAGGGTCAACACACACACACACACACACACACACACACACACACACACACACACAAGCCAGAGGGGAGGACTCGAACCTCCGGCACTGTTCTAACAATCAACGTTCTGATAGCTTCCATAGTATTCATCCTTAATTCAGATTATAATAAGTGGCTCATGCATTGCCGGCCGCAGTGGCCGAGCGGTCTGCGGCGCGCCACTCACAGTTTGCACGGCCGCTACGGTCGGGGGTGGTTCGAATCCCCCTCGGGCATGACTGTTTGTGTCGTCTTTAGTATAAGGTCGCTCATAAGTAGTCTGTAAGTTTAGGGACTGATGACCCCGTACATAAGTCCCATAAGCTATACAAACATTTGATTTTGAGTACTGACTTCACAGGATCTATGCACTCAAATTTCGTGAAAACGTTATCACGTGTCAGTTCTAGCATAATATATTTCTGCAATGAATAACGGTTTAACACCTGAATTTCTTCTTGGTGTTGCAATTTTAATGGCCAGTAGAGTACAAGAAGCGTCTCAGAGGCGTATAACATTTATCATAAAGCTTGCCGTTTTCGTAGTTCTCCTGCGAATCTTCCGCAATAACTTGTCCTCCGACCCTGAACATCCGTCCTCCACGTGCTAGACCTTCACCAAAAGAATTTCGGGACGAAATTCCGTTATGGAAGAAGTTTTCATCAATCATTCACTAATTTCATTTATTCGGTTACATCTCCAGTCGCCGCGGCGGATTAGCCGTGCGTACTGGAGCGCCGTGTTGCGGTGCACGCGGCAGTTCGCCGTCGGAGGTTCGAATCCCCCCTCGGGCATGGATGTTTGTGCCGTCTTTAGTATAAGGTAGTTCATAAATAGTTTGTAAGTTTAGGGACTGATAACCCCGCAGTTAAGTCCCTTAAGCTTAACAAACATTTGAACATTTGATTTGGCACGTGCATTTCTTCCTCTCCGAAACTAAAATATCTGTAGATATTTTCGTCTAATTGTGGACAAATTGCGTACAACTGGAGGACGTGAGCGAAATTACCATTGTTAGGGAGAAACCATATAAAGTGCAAAGTTTTGAAGGCACTGTCACTGAATTTAGCAAAGTTGTTAAGAACTACATGCATACACAAATGAATTTTCATGCTTGTTGACATTATATGTTGTTAATCATACACAATTGAAATTTCTTCAACAATGTGAGTAAAAATGTACCGATTTTGAAAAATATTACAGAATTAAATTAATGATTTATCTGAACAAAATTTGATATACCATTATAACAAATGTCTGTGGAACAGAATTTTGGTATCTTCTTTGCTCTCGAAAAATCTGAGAAGAAAATTGCACCATGTTTTAGGGATATTTTCTTACATAATTGCCTTACTGTTGCATTAAACAAATGTTCAAATGTTTGTAGAACTTATGGGACTTAACTACGGGGTCATCAGTCCCTAAGCTTACAAACTACTTATCAACTAGCTAAGACTAAGGACGGCACAAATATCCATGCCCGAGGGGGGATTCGAACCCCCGACCGTAGTGGCCGTGCAGACCGTGCCTGTAGCGCCTGTAGCGCCACCGCGACCGGCATTGCATTAAACAAAAATTTATTCCACAGAACGTTTTACCATAATAGTGACTTGTCACATACGAAATTAAAGTACTCTAATGGAGTTGGTTCTTCAGTACATAAAGTTTACAAAATTGTAAGTTCAGGGAACGGTTTGAGAATGCTATTAATAGTCCTTATCCTGTTTGTTTGTTCTATTGCAAGACATATGCATACTCATCTTCATCCTCAAGCAGTTTTCCTGGAACATGTCAATTTGTACCTTCTGTGATAATGAAATCTTTGTAAATCACACATCAGTTTACATATGATTGGGGCATACAGTTGTCGCTTAACGATGGACTAAGAAACCGCAAGCCGGTTAGTAACACAATAAATAATTTCTCAGAACATCAGGAATTTTTCCTGTTTCGTATTATTATCATGTTCTGTCAAGAACCGACGGAAAATTGAGTTACTTTTCTTTTTATAAAACACACTTACTTCAGGCAATTTTTTTTTTTTTTACCGGTTTCAATGAACCATATCATCATCTTCAGAAACAATTTTTTTATAACAATTTTCTCCCATTTTCAATAAAATAGTTACTTGTGAAAATGAAATATAAGAAAAAGAATATTATCAAATGGTTAAAATTTGCATTACCAAAGTGGGTCGTCATCTGTATTCCACATTTAAAAAATGTGTGTGTTCTTGTCACAAGTAAAAGGAAGCTCCCCGGATTTAGGGGAGGGCCACAGGGGTACAGGGGCACGTGCCCTCCCCCCACCAGTCAGCCCAAACCCCGAAAAAAAACAGAGAGAGAGAGAGAGAGAGAGAAAGATAAGGGTGGAGAGAAAGAGAGAGGGAGGGAGAGAAAGAATCTCGAATAAGATAAATTAACTGTTACTTACAGGCAGCTGAGTTTTACCTTGTAAAATTCCTGTAATTAACCTTGCGAACGGAACTTTGCGATATGGTCGCCGCGGCCGAATAGCTGTGCGCGTATGTTGACAATTCGCGCTCTGGCTGTTGACAGGCGCAGGGGGCAGGGGGCGTGTACCACGGCTGCCGTGGGCGAGCAGCAGGGAGCGGAAGGCAGCGTCGCAGTGGCGGCACGTCACCGTGTGATGATGAAGGGTGAAACAAACGTGCCCACAGCTTAACCCAGGGCATTCAGGCTCTGAATGTAATTCTGTTTGTAACTGTTTTTCAGTTTGGCCAGATGGGTATATGGAAATCTCAATACGGAGGAAGCCATACGAAATTGGTATCGGTTCATCTGCAATCTACATATTTAGAAATTGGGAATTTTTGTATCCCATCCTCGTCGCCACTTTTGTATCCCTGCCTCGTCGCCGCTTTTGTGTCTCGTTGTCGTAGGTGTCGGTCGCCGAGTAAAAAGAGACCGACACAGGAATAAAGGATGCACGCTTGTGCAGGTACGGAGGTGAGCAGCCAGTGGGACAGCAGAAACTGGAAACACTAGAGTAAATTAGAACGAGATATATATTTCTTAGAGACTTAGTAATACTTAACTTTTACATAGCTCAGTACTGCAGAATGCTGATACATAGTTGAGCTAGAGGCCTGGCTAGTGCCTATCCGATGGTACGTATCTGATTCCGAAGTGTTAACTGGTTCCTATCTCAGTCCCAAGTGAACGATGTCGTTCAGTGGTGCCCACGAGCGGGATAGCAGCAGAGGGCGCTCGTGGCTGTTGTCGTAAGAACGCCGCGCCGTGCGTGCATGGCGGCGCGCGGCGAAAGTAGGTGGCGCGCACTTTACACTTGTGCGACACCACAGGAATAATTGGACTGTAAGGTTGAATAAGATTGTCTATTCTAAAACTCAAAAAGTTTTACAATATGGTCGAAAAATAACAGTTTCGTACAATGACGCCCACAGGATTATGGTATTAGAAAAGTCAAAGGAATTACTGGTAATTATACATAAACCCAGGTCACATGGTTTGATTGCCTTTTTGATAAAAGTAGTGTTCAAATCATCAGATTCGCTGTTTTTTATATACAATTTTTTTGCGGTAAATTTTGAAACTTTTCGCTGTTAAATGTGGTTGAATCATTTCAATATTTTTGTAATCAGAGGCACTTTAAAATAACGCCATAGTGCGCAGAAATTAATGCTGCATTAGTAGGTAGATGGAAATATACTAAAAAGTTTTTTTTCTAAGAAGCGACTGTGGCTTTGGAACATATTTTGAGTTTTTCAGTCATATGTGATAATGACTGTAATAAAAATTATTTCTAATATATAGATGTATGTGTGAGTATGTGCTTTTTTTTAAATTAGTCTCACAAAGCCTTTACGGATATGTTCACCTTCCTTAGCCTTGTGCCCCACCCAGAAAAAATTCTGTATCCGCCACTGTTTGCAACTGTAAGTCTACTTTAGACCAGACACGCAGTGGCTAACTAAGGCTGTTGGCGGCCCAGGGCGGCGGCGAAACAAACCGAGGCCCCTTCCCCGTCCACTTGGAAATACATGTATTACTATCAAAAACAAAAAGTAACTTTTGATGTTTGGATGCCCCCACAGGACGAGAGGCACGGGACAGTCTAAAAAAAATAACTTTCGAGATTTGGAGGCCCTTGTTTTACATGTATGTGTGGCTTTTGCTGAATTCGATCATCTACAATTCACATTCTATCGGTTTATTATATTCTGTACGAAATCAACAACAGTAGAAATCCGATGTCCGGCATCCAATACTCCGGAACGCCCGATAGTCCGATTAACGATCCAAGAGGACTTGTTTTTTCCTTTGATGCAGCCGCTACTGTTGCAGTTAGGCTGACGTCACCGACCGACTGTTTACATAAGGCGATGATCCCCTGCTTAGCCGGTCACAACAATGTTCCGCCAGCGGTCGTCAATGACGCAGACGACATTGTTGGGATCGGAAGCATTCAGACCTTACTCGGCAGATTTCGACTGTTACTGTACTGTACAGAGGGTCCTCTCATTGTTTGTATTGCCAGCAGTTTTCGCAATTTAACAGTGGTGACTGTCATATCATTGTGATCTGTGAAAGTTTTATTAACACTCAAGCATTGAGAAAGTTATCGAAACCCAAACCTTCTTCAAAATCTAAATCAGGAGTGAAGTGTAAGCACGCACTTTGACCGTCAACCAGGAACTGGAAATCATCAAACTCTGGGAGAAAGGTGAGAACAGAAATATTTTCATAATTGAGTATAATATTGGTTCGTTAACCACTTATGACATAAACAAAAGTATGAACTAATGAAAATGCTTCTCAATCGGTAACAACTGAAAAATTGGCTTCCAGATAAACTTTAAAAAAACCGAAACTGGGACAATTAGATAGGTTATTGTACAAATTTCACTTTACTTTGTCACAGCTAATTTCGATGAATGCCTTAACCTATGCCAGCAGTAACAGGTTCCGCCTGATAGTCCGGCGTAATCCGGCACCGCGTCAGTCCCTAACACGCCGAATTATCGGACTTTTACTGTATTAAGATTACTCACGTTATTTTATATTGCCCTCTTCATGTGTTTCTTGTAGCACATTGCCAATTGCTGTCACTATTTACAATTCCACTTAAAAAAAAAAAAAAAAAAAAAAAAAAAAAAAAAAAAAAAAAATCACGAAAACTCGCCATTTCTGAAGCCTCACGGGCTGCGTTAGTCGTTTATTTGTTTGTAATACACATACAAACGATAAACAAAACAAAAGACAAACGCAGCCTATCTGGCTTCAGAAATGGCGAATTTTCGTTAAATAATAATAAAAAAAAAGTAATTGTAGTAAATAGTATAATTGTAAATTGTGATAGCAAGTGGCAATGTGCTACAAGAAACACGTTAAGAGGGCAACATAAAAATGCATGAGTAATCTTAATATTTCATTTTATACAGAATAAAATAAATCCATAGTATGAGAACTGTTGATGATCGAATTTAGTATTTTCTCTACAGTTGACCACTGAAGATGCTTTAAAATAAAGAGAAACGGTCTTGTCTCAAGTACACTAATTTACAGTTGCAAAAGTTGGTGACCTAACCTATACTTGTTTGAAAACTTTTCCTCATGTGTGTACGACCTTGCGATATGATACTAGAGTGTAGATATTGTGTCCAATAAAGAGGGATTGAACAGTAGCGGCAATCAACGCCCTACCGCTTGAAAGAAGAACTATAGGCCTGTATCTCTAGCGTCAGTTAGCTGAAGAATTTTGGAACACGTATTATGTTCGAGTATAATGACTTTTCTGGAGACTAAAAATCTTCTCTGCAGGAATCAGCATGGGTTTCGAAAAAGGTAATCGTGTGAAACCCAGCTGGCGTTATTCGTCCACGAGACTCAGAGGGCCATAGTCATGGGTTCCGAGATAGATATCGTGTTTCTTGACTTCCGCAAGGCGTTTGTTACAGTTCCCCACAGACAAAGTAAGAGCATAAGGTTCATCAGAAAAATTGCGTGATTGGATTGAAGAGTTCCTACATAACAGGACGACAGAACGCAGAGCTCAATGGAGAGAAGACTTCCAAAGTAAGAGTGATGTCAGGTGTGCCACAGGGGAGTTTCGTGGGACCGTTGATATTCACACTATATATAAATGACCTTATAGATAACATCGGAAGTTCACTGAGGCTTTTTGCGGATGGTGCTGTAGTATATAGAGAGGTTGCAACAATGGAATATTGAAATGAAGGGGCATCTGCAACGAATTGACGCTTGGTGCAGGAAATACCAATTGAATCTCAATATAGAGAAGTGTAATGAGCTACGAATACATAGAAAGAAAGATCCTTCATCATTTAACTACACTATAGCAGGTCAGCAACTGGAAGCAGTTAATTCCATAAATTATGTGGGAGTAGACGTTAGGAGTGATTTAAAATGGAACGACCATTAAAATTAATCTTCGGTAAAGCAGATGCCAGAATTAGACTCACTGGAAAAATCCTAAGGAAATGCAGTCCGAAAACAAAGGAAGTATGTTACAGTACACTTGTTCGCCCACTGCTTGAATACTGCTCACCAGTGTGGGATCCATACTAGGTGGGGTTGACGAAGGAGGTAGAGTGGATCCAAAGGAGAGCAGCGCGCTTCGTTACAGAATCGTTTGGTAATCGTTACGGAGATGATCGTAACTCCAGTGGAGGACTCTGCAATAGAGGCGCTCTGTAGCTCGGTACGGGCTTTTGTCGAAGTTTCGAGAACATACCTTCACCGAGGAGTCAAGCAGTATATTACTCCCTCTTACGTATATCTCTTGAAGAGATCATGATGATAAAATTAGAGAGATTAGAGCCCACACAGAGGCATACCAACAATATTTCTTTCCACGCGAACAATATGTGACTGGAATAGGAGGGAGAACCGATGTGGTACTCAAGGTACCCTCCGCCACACACCATCAGGTGGGTTGCGGAGTACGGATGTAGATGTAGATGTACTGTGCGAGTAGTTAGGGCAATTTAGGATTTGCCACATTGACAAGGGATCTTATTACTTCCCGTCTTCCTCAGACCCAAATCATTCTTCGCAGAGCCAAGCAAAGCAGAAATCTTCGCAGGTGGTCGGAAAAGGACTCTTACACAAGGCTTCTTTAAAATTCTTCTTATTATAGAAGAGATGTTGCCCACATACGGAAGAAACGCCCTGGATCTGATCACCTCCTTATTTTATTCTTTTTGTTGATCTGTACATTCCTTCTTCGTTACAGCTGCGCGGATATGGCGCGTAGGATATTCATTTTCCCTGAAGACTGATTTCAAATTTTCTGTTTCTTTGGGAAGGCTGTCTTCTTCAGATATCAAAACTTCAAGGTAAACTTTTTTGATGTAAATTCGTAGGCTTCCCCGGCGTAACAGTTATTCATAGTTTCTTCGGGTCTGCTGCCGAATTTTGAAGTCAAGCTGACAATATTTCGGCGGTACACCTATCCGCTATCCTCAGGAGAAACTGCTGCTGCTGAATCTCACAACTGATGCTGAGGGGCCGGACCGAACTGAACGAGGGAAAGCGGCAAGCATCGAGTGTTGATGGAGGTCGCAGCATATACTTGCTTTTCCTCCCAGAGCATGGGTGAGAGGTGAGGACTTCATGAGTGATTGTCTTCAAGGCGTTCGGGAATGGGATGTTTCAGGAACGTCCTACCGCAGTAGGAGGTTGGGGCAGCGTGTGGTGGCCTTGCGCTGGATCTTATGACCCAACGCTCGTATGAGGGGGTTCTGTGATCGACCAGTCTTGTTGTAAAAGGACTGGGCACTGCGCTTAATTTAGTCCCGGAGTCGCGGGACTTCAGCATGGTCGTGGAGAGGATCAGAAGGAAAACCTCGAGGAAGGTGAAGGGCAAGCCGGAGAGCACGGTTTTGGACGGCTTGAAGGGACTTCATATGTGTGTCTGCAGCAGAATCTCAGACGACAGTGGCGTACACAAGGAGAGGGATTATAACGGTTTTATATCAAGAGGGAGGCGGAAAGGGGGATTGAGGAGAGGATTCAATTTGAGGAGACGGGAGAGAGCCTTATGGCACAGGGAGAGGATATGGTGAACTGATGCCGAGGGCAAGAGACGCCGTCCTATATAGACACGCGTGTGGTGTAAGGCGCATGCGCCGCTCGCCACATAGCCAGGTCGTACGGCGCCGCCGGTGGCGGAACTGCGGGGCTCGCGATGTATCCCACTCACGGGTTGTCTTCCAACATTCTGGCGGGTTACAGAAAAGAACGGTGTTTTTTCAATTCAAATAAAACCGGGTTCCACGCCTTGCTAAGCGGTAAACCCTTTTCTGTATTGATCAAACTGTCTGCCAACCTAATTTTGAATCTAGTCCCAAAAACAGGACGTACTGGCCACTATATGAGTCTCATCGAACAATATTCTATGTTCCTCGTTTAGACAATGTTGCGCCATTGCTGATTTTTCGGGCTTTAGGAGCCTGATGCGTCGGTGGTGTTCTACACGATTGTTATGAACTGTGCAGATCGACCTGCCGCTGTCGACACTCGCATGGAATCCTGTACACACCCTGTTTTTAAGGCCCAAGTTGTTTTTAACAGATCCTAGAAGTGCCTTAATCTTGGATGGTTGACGGAACACACTCTGGATGTTAAATTTCCTTAGCATTTTGCTAATCTTGTGAGATATTTCCCATGCATAAGGAATAAAAGCAACAGATCTGTCCTCCTCTTCATGAACTTCGCGGGATGGTCCAAACTCCATAGCTCGAAGAATCTGCTACTCGGAGTATCCATTTTCCATAAACACAGAAGCCAAGTGGGAAACTTCCTGTGGTGGACTATCTGCATCGGAAACCGCATAAGCTCTGCGTACTAGAGTTTAAGGACGCCACTCCGTTAGTGTGGTGGATGGCAGCTCCTTGCATTCATCTGTATGTTTGTGTTTCCGGTGAACATTGTGTCCCAGAGTACCATCATGTTCCTTGTACACCATGACATCAAAGAACGGAAACTTCCCATTGCTTTCAACCTCCATGGTGAATTTGACATTGGGATGGAGACAGCTGAAGTGGTCAAGAAATCGATTCAGGGAATCCCGTCCATGGGACCACACAAAGAAGGTATGATCAACATATCTCCAAAAACACTTTGGTTGCAAAACCGAAGTCAGCTTAACTTCAAAATTCGACAGCAGAGCCGAAGAAACAATGAAACACTTTTTTGATATAATTGCATAGGCTTCCGCGGCCAGAGTCAGAAGACATAAAAGTTTCCTGCATGTTGTACCGCGTCATGTTGTAGGGAGGCTAGTACTTTAATAACCGATGTTTCGGCCAACGTTACAGTGGCCTTCATCTGGGTACACTGATGAGAGCCGGTTGTTACTATATTTATTTACTGTCAACTAGACATTACGTCATAATTTTTAAAGCAACGATGTTTCTGGCCAATGGCTACAACCACAGAGTGATTCACACCGCCATGGATACAAATAAAAGAAACCGTAGAAGGCAGGAAGTCGATATAAAGCAGCCAGCAGCACGCTTACCGTATGTAAAAAACATCACAGACCGGATTGCTAAACATCATCGCCGGGTTGGTGCACAGTCTTTCATCTATAGTAGTCACAAGATCCAGGATGTACTCGGCTCCCCAAAGGACACGATGGAGGCACTATACGCAGCAGGAGTATACAAGGTGGAATGCGAGTTTGGGGAAGTACACATAGGTGAGACAGGGAGGGCAGTAGCAACGCACATACGTGAACATTAACGCTACATTCGATTATGCCAACACAATAAATCTGCTGTAGCCGAACACCGGCAAGATTGCAGCAAAAAGATAAAATTTAACGATGCCATAATACTCGCCAAGCAATCAGGGACGGTTAAACGCAAGATAAGGGATGCCTTCGAAATTGTAAAAAATCATACTAACATGAACAGGGAACATGGACTCAGGCTTGCCCCCTCCGGGCTACCAGCCAACACAGCGAAATAGGCCGTACTGACAACACAACACGCGAGCGTCACCAGCAAGCAACTGCCGCCGCGCGGCCCACGGCCAGCAGGAGAGAAACGGAAACCTTCACCTCATTCGCCGATGACCACCAATCATGTCTCGCTATACAAGGAGCAATAGTCAACGGCTAACACCCACTCCCTCCACCTCAGGATCTTATCATAAGAAGGTCACCATGGATTTAGAAAATATCGTTCAATCGAAACACAACTGTCTCTTTATTCATACGAAGTGGTGGGAGCTATCGACAAGGGTTCGCAAATCGATTCCGTATTTCTTGATTTCCAGAAGGCTTTTGACACCGTACCTCACAAACGGATTTTAATCAAATTGCGTGGTTATGATATATCGCCCCAAATTTGCGATTTCCTGTCAGAGTGGACACAGGTCGTAGTAATCGATAGTAACGCATCGACTAAAACAGAGTTGATATCGGGCGTTCCACAGGGTAGTGTTATTGGTCCTCTGCTGTTCCTTATTTACATAAATGATTTAGGGGAAAATCTAAGTAGCTCTCTTAGGTTGTTTGCAGATGACGCCGTCATTTACCATGTAATAAAATCATGTGAAGATCAAAACCAACTGCAGAACGATCTGAATAAGGTATCACTATGGTGTAAAAATTGGTAATTGACTCTAAATAATGAGAAGTTTGAAGTCGTCCACGTGAGTACGAAAAGAAACCCGTTAAACTTTCTTTACAAGATAAAGCAATCGAAAGTGAAGGCCGTAAACTCCACAAAATACCTAGGAATTACTCTTACTTCAGACTTAAATTGGAAAGAACACGTAGATAATATCGTGGGAAAGGCGAACCAGAGACTGCGTTTTAATGGCAGAACCCTTAAAAGATGCAACAGTACTACAAAAGAAACTGCATACTCTACGCTTGTCCGTCCAATTTTGGAGTA
This sequence comes from Locusta migratoria, assembly GCA_026315105.1. Lineage (NCBI taxonomy): Eukaryota > Metazoa > Arthropoda > Insecta > Orthoptera > Acrididae > Locusta > Locusta migratoria. The sequence goes on along the minus strand of CM048744.1, from coordinate 176,148,042 downwards.
TTGCTGTCCAGAGTGGGATCCTTATCAGGTGGGTTTAATGGAGGACATCGAAAGAGTCCAAAGAATGGCAGCTCGTTTCGTATTGTCACGATACAGCTGAGACAGCGTTACGGAAATGATACAGGATCTGGAATGGGAATCATTACAACAACGGCGCTTTTCACTGCGGCATGGGCTACTTACGAAACTCCAATCGCCAACATTAACCTCCGAATGCGGAAATATATTGTTGACTCCCAGTTACATAGGTAGAAATGATCATTAGAATAAAATAGCAGAAATCAGAGTTGGAACGGAGAGATTCAGGTGTTCTTTCTTCCCGTGCGCTATTCGAGAATGGAACGGGAGATAAATAGTATAATGGTGGTTCGATGAACTCTCTGCCAGGTGCTTGTAAATGTGATTTGCAGAGTATCCCATGTAGATGTAGATGTAGAGAAAGTTTCCACCAATAACGTCGTTGGTTTAAAAATTATGACGTAATGTCTAATTGACAATAAATATAAAATGAAGTAACAACTAGCTCACATCAGTATATCCAGATGAAGGCCACTGTAACGTTGGCCGAAACGTCGGTTAATAAAGTAATAGCTTTCTTACAACATGACGCGGTACAACATCCAGCAAACTTTTTTGATGTTTGCATAACCTTGTGATACGGAAGGAAGTGTAGAGATGGTGATCAAAATATCCACGGGTGTACTGCCGGTCTATAGTGTCCAACGGGCACAATATTTCGGCGATCATACATGTCGCCATCATCAGGTGAACTGACGCACTGAGCTCCTGGAAACGCGCCGGCGCGGAGATCCGCACGCTACGGCTGCTCGAAGGGAACTGGGTTCTAGCCCGGTAGCGGGCCATTTAAATACCCTCGGCCCGCGGAGCGACCCCTCCGCGGTCCGCGCCCCGCGCCGCGGCCGGGCAGTGGAACCGATTGCGCCGGCGTCTGAGAAGACGTCGGTGTGAGGGCTCTGTCCGCCGTGGTCGTCACTTCGTTACGTTTGCTAGATTTACTCTTAATAAACCCAATCGCTGGTTCCCACTCTTTGCTAAGATTATAGCCAGAGTCACGGTTTATGAGGTCGTCACTTGTGCGAATTTCAATGGCTTCTCTAACGACGCAGTCCCAATATCTCGACATCTGTACCAGAATCCTAGTGTGTTCATACTCCATGGCGTGATTCTCCGACAAACAATGTTCAGCGACCGCCGACTTGCTCGGATACATCAATCGTGTGTGCCTCTGGTGTTCAACGCATCGATCCTCGACGGTACGCATCGTCTGTCCAATATATGACTTTCCACACTGACACGGAATCTGGTACACGCCCGCTTTCCTCAAACCGAGATCTTCTTTAGCGCTCCCCACCAGTGCACGAATTTTATTCGGCGGACAAAAAACAGTTCCAACCTGGTGTTTTTTCAAAATGCGGGCGATCTTCCCTGAGAGTGCGCCGGTATATGGAACGAACGCAGTGCCTACATCCTCCCTTGTGTTTTCATCCGTTTCCACAGGTTGTGTTGTAGTAGTTGGGCGGAGAGCCCGCTGAATCTGCCACTCTGAGTACCCATTTTTTCGAAATACAGTTATCAGGTGTTCCAATTCCTGGGGTAGACTCTCTGCGTCGGAGATAGTGCGCGCCCTATGTACTAGAGTTTTAAGTACCCCATTCCTCTGTGAAGGGTGGTGACAGCTGTCTGCGTGTAAATACAGATCAGTGTGCGTTGTCTTCCGATATACATTATGACCCAGGGTGCCATCAGTTCTTCTCTTGACCAAGACGCCAAGGAACGGCAAGATGGTGTCCAATAAAGAGGAATAGAACAGAAGCTACAGTGTTACATTCTCCATGCTTCACAGTGACCGTCCTTCCGCGTGAAAGAGCCCCGGAGGTTGGCGGCAGCCAGTTCGGCGGTCGCAGGCCGGGGTGTGAAGCCGCTGCGACAGTCGTCCGGCGGTGTCAAAGGCCTCTCAGGGACACGCCGTCGCTATTGACGCACGGATTAGGGCGCCACCGCTCGCGAAATGAGCCCGCGTTCATTTCCAAGGCAGAGCAGCCGGCAGCCGGCAGCCGGCACTCCACTCGCATTGTAAATTCGCGCCTACAAAGGAACCGCCGCGCCTCTGATGAGACCGCGCAGACACGCTGCCTGCTTTGACGGCGGCCACTGTGCGCCCGTTGCGTGTGTGTGTGTGTGTGTGTGTGTGTGTGCGGGTGTGTGCTCTCTGTGACACGACACACCCCTCCGAAATTCGCCGCTATTACTCGCTTCCGGAGTGACGCGAACGTTTTCATCGCTTCATTCCTGGCGAATTGCGACCTTCTAATTTGCACACGCTCTAACCGGAGCCGTGTTTACTGTAACGGTGAGTCACGATATTGTTGCTGACGCACGCGTGGTCGTTGGAAGGACTTAGAACGCCGGAACTGCATCGCCTCAATCGTTTCCGCCCCTAATGTTGTGTCTCAATAGAAATAAATCTATGTTTTATACATCTAGAAAAGGCTTATGATAGTCTTCCTAGAAAAAAAAGCTGTTGTGAGGTCTACAAGATTATGCTATCGGAGGCAAACTTCTGCAGGCATTTGAAGGTCTGTAGATGTTTGACATATTTAAAGCGAGGGCGCAATCTAAATAAGAAGTGACGCACTTGAAGGCTCCAAGTTTCCTGCCAGCTCCACAACATCAATGGAGCTAAATTTCCTGAAGATGGTCTGAAAGAAGACCGAAACTAGTCGGAAAATTTTTTTTGCACTCTAGACTGTTCTTTACATATAAAGAAGATGTATGTCTAGATCGATTTTTGAATATTTTATTTTATATGACCGGTTTCGCCAATCTTGGTTGTCATCTTCAGATCTGCAACGTCAGACCAGTGTTTTTCAGCATTTTCTAATATGCGATCCCCTTCCAAATAAAATGTTATGTCGACTCTCTCCACCCCTCCTTACGAACCGTAACAAAAATTACGTTATCTCAAAAGTTATGTTTCCTACTGCTTTCTATTAGTTTTCTATTTTTCGGTATGGTACACATTATGCTATATTCACATGGTTTCGAACAGAAAAATGTATTTTGCTTAAAGAGTGTTTTGCATTTCAGGCAAGACTCAGAAGCGAATTATGCTCATTAAGAAAGTTACCACTGCAAAGACAATTTGCAAGCAAGTAGATCTATTTTGGAATTTTTCAGGTATACCTATTTTATCAGGCTATTGTATCTATCGATTGGGTCCTGGTATTGAAAAAAATTATAGTTGATGCTACACAAAGAATTCCCTGGTTCTAGCGTTAAATAAATTTCACTTAGGCATATGTTTTTGAATTATTGAACCCGTAGTTGTTTCCTAGTGCAAGCTGGTTGTTTCCTGGTGCATGTACATTTTTCTATCACAGCGACCCTCGGAACAAGACTTCCTCAGATCCCTTGGAGTAATGACGCACAGATTGAAAAACACTGCTCTACACAGCTGCTTCTTTAAACAAAGTTGTCTGATTCTTTTTAAAAAATGACGAGCTATGGCAAACGATTTTAAATTTGACACATGTAGTTTATATGTACATAAAGCAGTACATCTAAGACATGTACGTGACTTTTTAACTCAAATAAAATGCAATGTTGAAAAAAAAAATTAAAGTTGGAGATGGTGACAACGAAGATTGTCGAAACCGGTCATCTACAGTAAAATAAAATACTCAGAAAGCGATCTTCGTATATAAATATTCTTGACAAATTAAAGGTCTTTATGAACACTGTCAGGAAGCAATTAGAGTTGACAGTATATTGAGTCCATGGTTCATGGTAGTTTCAGGGGTAAGGCACCACTTTTGTTCTTACTATTTATGCATCACATGTTGAAAACAGTAGTCTGGGATGGTAAGATTGAAGTAAGTGGAAACAGAATAAACGGTATCGCATATGCTGACGACTTAGTTGTGATGACAGATTCTACTCAAAGATTGCAATGTAGTATTTCAGAGCTAGATCAGAGGTGTAAGGGTTATAGTATGAAGATGAGGATCTCCAAATTGAAAGTAATGTCTGTGCGAAAGAGATTTCAACAGATTGAGTGCCAAATAGGAAGAACAAAATTAGAATAGGTGGACAGTTTCAAGTACTTCGGATGTATTTTCTCACAAGATGGCAACGTAGTGAAAGAACTGGAACCAATGTGTAGCATAGACAATGCAGTGAGTGCTCAGCTATGATCTAATCTCGTTTGCAAGAAGGAAGTCATTACCAGGACTAAATTAGCAGTGCACCGCTCTACCTCTCGACCGACTTTGTTGTATGGGAGTGAAAGCTGGGTGGATGCAGGTTGAGGTTACAGATATGAAAGTATCAAGGATGATTGCAGGCACTAGTAGATGGGAACAATGACGGAAGGGTGTCCATAATGAGCAAATCAAAGAAAAACTGAAATGTGCACCATAGAAGAAGCAGATAAAGCGAGCAGGCAGGGATGTTGGGATCATGTCACACGCATGGGAGAAGCAAGGTTACCTAAGAGACAGTAGAGGGTAACATGAGTCGAGACAGATCAAGCTGAAAGTATTTAGATACGGTCAAGAATGATTTTGAAGCAAACGGCTTAACATGAAACGAGGAATCAGTGTTAGCATTTAACAGGGGATAAAGGAAGAATTTTATTAGGGGGACCATACCCCAGACTGAACTATGAAACTCATTAGTATCTGCTGATAATGATGATTATCATGGAAAAAATTAAAGCAATTCGCCGCTTTATCTCCGATGATTACTTCCACAGCCATAGACGAAACGTTGCGGGAAAGTTTTCCTGATAGACCGGTGTGTCAGTCCGGAAATTTTACGTGAAATAAACACTGGCCGTAATCAATAATATGTTAAAATTAATGCACCATATTTGAGTTCTAATTGCTTTTACTAACACAATAAGGAAAGTCGTATCGTCCTATCTCGACAACATACTGTCTTTTTCTGCGGGAAATACGCGAGGAATAGACCTAGTATACATTTAAACTACACAGAATCAGAAATACTTGTCTACACAGCAATAAGAGACCAAAAAACAATGGATACAGTTAAATGCATTAAGGGACAGTATCTCAAAACGAAATACGAAGAGTACTGGCAACGCGACTTAACAGACATTCCTAAATGCAACGCTATAGCAACATCCAGAGGGTAGAAGGTGGATAGTTACAGCCACAGTGATCAGAGTAATTGTGGCAGTGAAGAGGACGAGGAGGAGGAAAATGGTGAGGACATAGCTATAAATTGCTTATAACTAATAGTGCAGGCATTACTTGCCAAAGTACACTAATTACATCATATATTTGCTAAGGATAGCGAATAATAGAGTCAATACTGTATAATGTCATGTGCTAGCAATATAACCAAGCCAGAACGTAATCTGACACGAGCCATGTACTTAATGTATAAGTTTTAGAAAATCATTACTAACATTGGATTACTTTAATGTCACTGGCAATCCACGCTTTGAAGGAAGCCATTTGAAAAAAAAAAAAAAAAAAAAAAAAAAAAAAAAAAAAAAAAAAAAAAAAATGGTCCAAATATAAGCAAAAGCCGTTAAATGAAAATTTTATCATGTACAGCCTGTTTCAAAAACAAGGCAACAGGTCAATAAACTGCAATATATGAAATGAAAAAAAGTCTTGACAACATTAAATTGCCTATACAAATACCGCCTTTTCTCCGGAACTAAGTACATACATGTTTTTTTCCTCTTTTTTTACATGTTCCATCATGTTTAGTGAATGTACTGCTCTACAGTGACATTAAAACAACCGTTGGAGTATAACTTATGAGTTTTCTCCTAAACATGTAATTTTTATATAAATTTTCACAATTTTAATTTTTTGATCTTGAACCATTACAGTAAATACTAGTAAAGTAGAGTTACAACGTCATTGTACTACCTATATTGTAAGGAAAATAATTTATTCTTGTAGGTTCAGAAGTTTCTGTGAAACAAGGGCATTTAATCGGAAAAATGTTGTATATATATATATATATATATATATATATATATATATATATATATATATATATATATACAACATTTTTCCGATTTCAGAAATTTCTGTGAAACAAGGGCATTTAATCGGAAAAATGTTGTATAACATTTTTCCGATTAAATGCCCTTGTTTCACAGAAACTTCTGAACCTACAAGAATATATATATATATATATATATATATATATATATATATATATATATATATACCTTAGTGATTCCAGTTGGCTCAAGACCATCGCACTTTTAGTGCATTTGCAACCTTTCTAAATTCCAAGATGCTCCTAAGCACGTAGTCTTCCAGAATAGCGATTATTAAAAGTAAGAACGTGATAAGCGCCAAGTTCAAAGACGGACCTTCTCAGCGGGGAGTGGCCGAGCGCATTGAGACGCTATGCTCCGATGCGCGAGACCGTTCCCCGTCGGGGGTTTGAATCCTCCCTCGGGTATGTATATTTGTGTTGTCATTAGTATAAGGTAGTTCATAAATAGTTTGTAAGTTTAGGGACTCATGACCCCGAAGTTAAGTCCCTTAAGCTTAACAAAAATTTTTTTCTGACTGACCTTCCACCAAATACTTTTCTGTACCTTGACCATACAACATTGCTAAAAGATTGGGTCGCATTATATTTTGTATCTCAAACACATTTCTTCGACATTTCTCGATTGGAAAGATACTAAAACACAGGTTTCGTGCCAAGAACAACTTTTGATGTAGTAATTTTGTGAGAGGAACTGTCTTCTTTTATCTTCTTCTTTTGCCTTCAAATATATACACCACGGTATAAAACAAAGGTTGTCATTGGTTAAACATCTGTACACAGCTTGTGAAAATAAGCTCTCTTCCTACCATCTAAATTGTCGCTGTTACTTGTAATAGCCATATCACAGTGCTGCGTAACATGATCATTTTATTTTTATTTTTTATTTTATTTTTTATTTTTTATTTTTTTTTTAATTGGTCAGTCGACACCTTATATTTAGGCCATCAGATAACTTGGTATTTCACTAAAATTGTTCTTTTAGTCTACGCAGTCTAGAGCCCATCGTGCACATTATTAATGCATTCTAATTTTGTCACCAAAGGGCTTACTCTCCACGATCATGCGCTCCATACACAAGGAAACTCATGTAGCGAACAGCACGATCATGCTGGGAACATACTGCAAAGCACCCTCCATCCCTCAAACAGTTCCATTGCACTTTCTCTGACAATTCATTTCATGCTTAGTTTGCTTTAAAGTATATTCGCCGGTGTGCATAACGTCCTGAGAGTACTTAGTCAACACATCTACATCTAATACTTTTCCAATGTCGAAGCTGAAAATGGGTTCTCTTTTTCGCCAAGATCCATAGAATTATATTCCTGTGTCAGAACCACTTTCTGCTGCAGTAGGCAACATATGAAACTAACAGTCTAGTAAGAAGAAAAAAAAAATGCTACAGCCATCTGGACTAAATTTTTACAGAGAAAAATGACAATATGTGAAAGGACGAAAAACAAAAATCTTTAAAAATGTCGGGTGCAGGGTTATTTTAAAATATTCACAGAATATATGACATCAAATGCGGATGGGCAAAGCTGAAAATGTGTACCCAACCGGGATTGGAACCTGGTCATATTCTGTGAATATGAAAGAATAACAACTGCAACATCAGAAGTGTCGGCTGTTCTTTCAGAAAAAACACCACATGTATATATTTTAAAATTTATATTTAAAATAGTAGACTGAATAATCAAATATTTGAATCGAACCAGCAACAAATTAAGCATAAACATCCATATTTTAATAACTTTGGGAGGAGATAGGATACGTTGAACATACTAAATTATGAGTCTAGGGCCAAGCATTGAATTAAAATGCACTCCTGGCCATTAAAATTGCTACACCATGAAGATGACGTGCTACAGACGTGAAATTTAACCGACAGGAAGAAGATTCTGTGATATGCAAATAATTAGCTTTTCAGAGCATACACACAAGGTTGGCACCGGTGGCGACACCTACAACCTGCTGACAAGAGATAAGTTTCCAACCCATTTCTCATACACAAACAGCAGTTGACTGGCGTTGCCTGGCGAAACGTGCTGGGTCCCAACGGTCTCGCATCTATCGCAGTCGAGATAACTGGCATCTTATCCTCATGGCTGCTACGAAACGTGCAACCGCGTCTAGATCCCTGAGTCTACAGATTGGGACGTTTGCAAGACGACAACCATCTGCACGAACAGTTCGACGACGTTTACAGCAGCATGAACTATCAGCTCGGAGACCATGGCTGAATCACAGTCAGGAGCGCCTGCTTTAGTGTACGCAACGATGAACCTGGATGCACGAATGGTAAAACGTCTTTTTTTTTTCGGATGAATCAAGTATGTGTTTACAGCATGATGATGGTGGCATCCGTGTTTGGCGGCATCGCGGCAGACGCACATTGGAAGCATGCATTCGTCATCGCCATACTGGCGTACACCCGACGTGATGGTATGGGGTGCCATTGATTATACGTCTCGGTCACCTCTTGTTCGCATCGACGGCACTTTGAACAGTGGCCGTTACATTTCAGATGTGTTACAACCCTTAGCTCTACCCTTCATTCGATCCCTGCGAAACCCTACATTCAGCAGGATAATGCATGACCGCATGTTGCAGGTCCTGTACGGGTCTTTCTGAATACGGAAAATGTTTGACTGCTGCCCTGGCCAGCACATTCTCCAGATCTCTCACCAATCGAAAACATCTGGTCACTACTGGCCGAGCAACTGGCTCGTCACAATATGCCATTCATTACTCTTGATGAACTGTGGTATCGTATTGAAGCTACATGGGCATCTGCACCTGTACATGCCATCCAAGCTCTGTTTGAGTCAATACCCATGCGTATAAAGTCCGTTATTACGGCCAGAGGTGGTTGTTCTGGGTACTGATTTCTCAGGATCTAGTATAATATATTTGTGCAATGAATAGCCGTTTATCATCTGCATTTCTTCTTAGTGTAGCAACTTTAATGGCCAGTAGAGTACAAGAAGATGAGTCGGGCGAAGGTCGAAGTAACCGCCCGCGACGAAGATTTTAAAGGTGACGATGGCTCCGTTTGTAAGGGATTTAATCAGCATGAGCTAAATGACTTGGTACGAGATTTGGGACTCTCCAAAAAACAAAAGCATTAGAGCTTCCAGCATCAAGTCCGGATGATAAAAAAAATAATAAATAAATAAATAAATAAATAATTAAAATAAAAAGACCTACTTTCGATCGAGAGAAAGTGCATTTCTGCAGTTCTTTCGCAGTGCTAATGGATTTGTGTATTGCCACAACATACCTAATTTAATGAAGGAATTGCAAATTTAAGACTATAACGCAGCCGAATGGCGGTTGTTTATAGGTAGCTCAAAACGTAGCTTTAAGTGTGTTCTCCACCACAATGCAAATTTATGCAGTCCCAATAGGCCATTCAGTTTTCTTGCATGAAAAATACGAAGACATAAAGGAGGTCACTGACGTGTTGAAATATAACTTACACCAATGGATCATCTGTGTTGACCTTAAAATGGTTTCTTTCTTTCTTCGCCATACCAAGTATCCGTGTTTTCGGTGTATGTGGGGCAGCAGAGCTCGTGAGAAGGATTGGGTGTAGTCAAGGTGGCCGCCAAGATCTGACCTGAGACCTGGTGATCCAAACGTTGTAAATCATCCACTTGTCGACAGAAAAAACTTTATATATCCGCCTTTACATATAAAACTATGCCTCATAAAGCAATTTGTTACAGCTTTGTTAACTGGAGGGGATTGTTTTAAGTATATTATGTCGACATTTCCTAGCTTTTCAGATGATAAGATAAAGGCTGGTGTCTTTGACCACAGATTCGGCAACTTATTAAAGATGAACGTTTCATTTAAACAATGACCGAACTTGAAAAGAATGCTTTGTTGGCATTCAAAAGTATTGTTAAGGACTTACTAGGAAATACACGATCCCATTATTACGTCGAAATTGTTCAACAACTCTTAGAAAGCTTTAAAAAGCTTCGCTGTAACATGAATATGAAACTGAATTTCTTACATAGCCATCTTGCTAAGTTTGCAAAAAATCTTGGTGCTGTTAGCGATTTACAGGGTGAGTAATCCCACCAAGATCTGAAGGTCATAGAGGCAAGGTATCAAGGTAGATTGGATGTCAGTATGATGGCTGACTACTGTTGGAGCATCAAGCGAGAATGTCCCCAGATTAAACATTCTAGGAAAAGTTATAAGCGAAAATTTGTACCCTAATATCATTGTTTTTATTATTTGTATGAACACAGTGTAACTTTGAATACTATAATAACCTCTGAATGAATAAAATATTATAATATTTCAAACGTTTGGTTAGTACCCATTTTATTTTCCTTTGTATTCCTAGTCTGTAGGAGTTTTACGGTAAAGAGACAGTATCCTGTAGTTTAAAAACTTGACGTGACAGTGGAAAACTGCTAAAAGTTTTGAATTCAGAGATCAAAAATTTGTTTAATGACAAGTTACAGGTATAAGACAACAAAATGTCTGTTCCCCAGTGCAATGAGTGTAAGACGAAACAATGAATTGAATTTTCTGCCTATGCTGGGACTAGAACTTCGATCTCCCACTTCCTACGCAGTTGCTTAACCTCTGTTCTCTAGCAGTAATCTCAATTTGATTCATATGGCTGCACGGGTGGAGCCGAGCGGTCTGAAGCGCCACGTTACGGATGGCGCGGCCTCCCACGTCTGTGGTTCGAATCCCCCCTCGGGCATGGATGTATGTGTTGTCCTTAGGTTAGTTTAACTTAGTTTGTAAGCTACGGAAGTCCGATAGAATTACAAACATTTGAACTTTTTTTACTCATATGATTTTTAGAATATAATTCGGAAACATGCTCTTTTGATGGACTGACTAATATACAAAATAGGGGTATCTTAAATGTCATCAGTGAATCATCGATAAAACTATCCCCTTTCATTGTATAGATTTCTTTTTAAACTAAAAAAATGCATGAGCACAGATATAGTGCTCAGTTTATTTGTATTGGCAAGAAGATCATTATTTACAAAATGCAAACATGCTGTACTTTGCATATATATTTTTGCCGCCATTGTTTTCCCAAATATAGACGTTTCTAAAGCAGCTCTTTACGTGCAGCTTTTTTTTTTTTTTTTTTTTTTTTTTTTTTTTTTTTTTTTTTTTTTTTTTTTTTTTTTTTTTACCTGAGCGCCTGTCAAGATCCATAGAAAGCCAACTATTGTCGATTCCTCGTATTCTGTTCGCATGGACTCCTCGTATTTGTTCTGTAAGTTATTCTAGCTTACAATATTCGTACACAACATGCTTTTAAATGTTTTACTAAGTATACATATTTTACTCTTCCCTAAAGTAACGTTGCCTCTTTGATGCCTGGATCTCGTGTAAAGTTTGGAATTTTTGGGCTGTTTCGTATTTCTAACCGATTCCAGAGCTCTGGCAGTTGATCTTGGTCAGCAACGTCATCATCAGTAACAAATCGTCTGAATGGCTGCCGCGCAAGACGCCTGATGTCTCTGACAGAAGTATAAATATAAACAAAACGGTCACTATTATCATCACAAGATTTACGTTTAGAACAGTTTTTTTTTCCTTTTTTTTGGGGGGGGGGATTACGAAATATATCAGGTGCCTGGCCTCTACTGTGGGTGGTGGGGAACATCACAGACCTGTGAATTTTTTACATTTGGCAGAATCGACACAACACTGGTCTGGCCTAGACTTTATATTTGGCAAGACTATTGTAACACAGTTCAAGTCTGTTGCGTTTACATTTGCCATGTCAGAGATAAAATAATCCATGTATGAGCAGTTTACATTTGGGTGAGGTCCATGATGCTTACATTTGGCACAGCTCATATAATACAGCCCGGGCTCTGTTATGTTTACATTTGGCACAATTACTTTTGGCACAACTATCTTAATATAGGTCAGTTCACGTTTGGAAACACTGGCGTCCCAGTAGACACGCAAGTGATGTTCAAAAAATGTTCAAATGTTTGTTAAGCTTAAGGGACTTAACTGCGGGGTCATAAGTCCCTAAATTTACGAACTGGTTATGAACTACCTGATAATAAATATGTCACAAACATTCATGCCCGAGGGGGAATTCGAAACCCCGATGGAAACGGCCTCGCGCATCGTAGCATAGTGCCTCAATGCATTCGGTCGCTCCGCCGCGGCGCAAGTGATGTTTACGTTTGACACAATGGACATAATACAAGCCAGGCGCGAGATGTTTACATTTGCCACGACTGTCGTGCCATGGGCCAGGCCTCTGACGTTTACATTTGCAATAACCAACGCAACATGAACCAGACCTGGGCAATTTATAATTGTCTTGACAGATGTGCCATGTGGGGGCTCGTGATGTTTACATTTGGTATGACAGACATAACATATGACAGGCCATGTTATTTACATTTGGCTTGACTGACATACCATGGACCAGGCCCATGGTGTTTACATTGGGCACAATTGAAACGGTAAGAGCCAGGCCCGAGCTACTTACATTTTCCATGACTATCGAACCATGGGCCTGGTCAGCAATGTTTACGTTTTCTATAACCAGCATAACATGAACCAGTTCAGTGCAGTTTACATTCTATGACATCGCGTCAAAAACGGAAGGATAACCCCAACTAGTGGATATATTTTGACTCGTCAGAGACGGTCCACTGGTACGCAAATGTGCAAAATCACAGATATGCAAATGAAATTTAAATATAATCCTCATTAATGTTATTATCAAAGGTCGCCACCATATTTTTTATTAAAAACATGGATAAAGATCCAACACCCTAAATCTACAAGCACAGTGGCGAGATAATTGATCAGAGTGCACCAAATAATAAACACAGTCCTCTACTTATCTATCTAATTACCCCTCCAAAATAGAGAGTTAGGAATTTGTAAAGGAAAGTAAATCTATGACTTAAATTAGTACATTTATTCGTTAAAGCACACAGAAATTCGGGGAATAGTGAACAACTGGTATAAAGGATTATCTAAACGAAATCACAGTTAAAAGTGTAGTCAAGCAATGGGTTACAAATCAAAACAAATATTTATAAAAAGGACATAAAATGCAGTAAAATCGGTTATCACCGCGGAATATATGTGTGACCTGCAAATTGTCTGATTTTTAACAAATAAGTTTACAAATCAATATACAAAGTCTAACAGGAATGAAACAAATGGAGCCATAACACAGTGAAATATCTGGCTACACATGTGGCGTTGTCCTATCTTGAAAAATAGAAAGGTGGACAGAGGCGATAAGAAATTAGTTATAGGAAAGAGAAGTCAACATCGATCATGCACACGCACATACACACTGATGGGTGATTACTGCAGCTGTATAAAACAACCCTGGAAAATAGCGAGCATCACTTTACCAATAACCATGAGTCGGATTGATCTGTCGACGCTGGATCTCGCTGGCTACTGGACGATGTTGAGGGAGTGGAGCTGAAAGAGAATAAATTCTTCCGCCCGGGAATCTCAGTACGATCTGTGAAGCAGTATCGACATTTAACTATAACAGTCCCACTATCACGGCAGATAGCACTTGTCAGTAAATGCTTCCAGTGTCTGCTAGGACATACACTCACAAACTCAAGCACAAAACGCGAGTATTGAGCACAAGTGTCCCCAGAATGGAATTGCATAAACCACTAACACGTCGAAATGGCCAGTACAACTGTGGCTGTCTAATCTCAAGTCTCGACCGAACAAGAATATAAAAAAATCCTGTTTCGTAAAGCGAACAACTGCAACTGAGTTCCTGAGCGAGTCGACACCTGAAATTTTCAAAGTTTGCGATTCGATGCAAGCGGATACCTGAGAAAACTAAAGTTCCACAAACGCTCAGGACTCAGCACAGAAGAGCGAATAAACTCCTCAGATCCTATGTGAAAGAAGACGTCCGAAATAGCCGGAGCCTACACGAGAAGTGGCTCGCTACTCTTCGTCCACCCACGCGAAAAACTGGGTGTCACCGCTCCCCTAAACTCGATATATCAATCACTGGAGAGCTCTAACCCTCCAGTCAATGAGATGGACAGGCAGCTATGACTGATAGCTAGACCTATCGCCTACAAAAAACAGAGCCAATCGGATCGCCTCCAGAGAACACCACCCAACCGTCCTTTCGAAAATTCCACACGCCCATAGTTTCGCAGCCTTTTGCTCTAAAAGGAATTTAAAGTCTTTTCTTGCGAGCTTGTTACCCAAATAGCCACTGATAAAAGAGCAAAGTGGAAAGGGGACACGAAACACCAGACAAGAGAAGACTCAATTGCGCGCCGAAATTCCACAGTACCCCAGGCAGTATCTCACGGTGAAAAAGCTGTAATTCTGCAGACTAGGAAGGCTAACGGATACTTAGAATATAACCTCGCCAAAGGCGTACACTAAGAGCCTCCGTGCTGACAGGAACCCCACGGAAGTGGCCCACACTGCCCGCTATCTAAAAGCGAAGCGATACATTTTCGAATGTTTCTCAGAGAGTCAGGCCACTCCAGGTGGTGAGCCAACAGACAGATAGGTCCCACCTCGCAAACTGCCCCCATAAACGTATTGCCAGTGACCAGCCTCCCTCAACAACACCAGCCCAGTTCTGCCTTCCACAGGCAGGGAAGCGCCTAACAGCTAACGAATACAGTTCCCAAGAATAACGAGAAAATTGTCATCCAAGACACATACCGCAGATTCACCAAACCATATATTCTGAGGCACACCCTTATGACATGCAAGAATAAATACAAAAAAAAAAAAAAAAAAAAAATAAAAGGACTAAGAAATTACTCCCACTACACACAGCACACATAAAGGCACTAGGAAGAGAGAAAATAAATGAACAGATAATTGACCATCCTACAATATTTGGCTCGACCAACAAACCATGGGCCAGGCCCTTGATGTTTACATTTGACACAACTGATATAATTCAGAACAGGCATGAGCTGTTTACGTTTGCGACCACTATTGTACCATGGGCCAGGCCCATGATGTTTACAGTGGCGTGACAGACGTAATGTGGATAAAGCAGATGCAAGTGACTTTTGAGCTGATAACATAATGTGGCTCGAACGGTGAAGTTCACAGCCCAACAGATATTCCAAGTCCAGACTCATGATAGTAACATTTAGCCCGAATTCTGGACCACGAATCTCACATATGACTGGAGATTAATGAGATAACCTGTAATTGTATCTGTAAACAGACAAGCATCAATCTAAACGAGCATGTCGAAGTACAAACGACCCCTGGGCAAATCGGCGTGCCGGGCCAACCGTCTTACAGCATCAAAGTTCAAATGTTTGTAAAACTACTGAGGTTATCAGTCTCTGGGCCTACAAACTACTTAAACTAACTTAAATTAAACCAAGGTTATCACACACGCCCATGACCGAGGGAGGACACGAACCTCCAACGGGTAGCGTGCAATATCAGATTTCGCCGATGTACACAATATTAATGTCCATACATGGGTATATAAATGTATGGACAGAGTGGCGCCTGCAGCTTTCAGGAATATACGAACAAATGCGTTTTCGTATTGCGAATATAAATAAGCAACAGCTATGTAATTTATTGCTGACATTTGCATTGATTGCATCGTTACATACAGGCAATCCGCATAGTATTTCAAGCCATAGCAAAGCATGTGACATTGGTACTGAACCTGTATTCATGTGTACGAATTACACAGTGAACTGAACGAGCACTCATGAGTAGTAGGCAATGTAGGGCGCATGGAAACTTGGGTCCGTCCGAAAGACGTGCACGGATAGCGTAATCTGTAACGGGACCGCTCCAGGAAAGCGGAAAATGTGGGTTCGAATCGCGGTCCGCCAGAAATCTACATCTATATATATACTCCGCAATCCAACGTAGGGTGCGTGGCGGAGGGTACACTGTACCACTACTAAGCATTTCCTTTCCTATTCCACTTCCAAATAGAACGTGGAAAGAAAAGAATGCCTTATATGCCTCCGTACGAACCCTAATTTCTCTTACCTTGTGTTTGTAATCATTACATGAAATGTAAGTAGGTGGCAGGAAGATCGATCTACACTCAACTTCAAACTCCGGCCCTCTAAATTTCCTCAAGAGAATTTTTCGAAAAGTACGTCGTCTTTCTTCCAGCGATCCACATTTGAGTTCCCGGGGCATTTCCCCTGACACTCACCTGGTGGTCGAACTTACCAGGAACGAACCTAGTTGCTCGCCTCTGAACACCTTCCATGTCTTCCTTTAAACTGATCTGCTTCCAAGTCTTCCTTTAAACTGATCTGCTTCCATATCTTCCTTTAAACTGGTCTGCTGCGGGTCCCAAAGACTTGAGCAATACTCAAGACGTGGTCGTCAATCGTTTTATACGCGGTCTCCTTTTCAGATGAAGTGCATCTTCTCAAAATTCTCCCAATAAACCGAAGACCGATGTTCGTCTTACTCACAACTGTCCTTACGTGATGGTTCCGGTTCATACCGCTCAGCAATGTTACGCCCAGATATTTGAAAGACGCGACTGCGTCAAGAAACTTACTACTGATGCTGTATTCGAACAATACAATTACATTTTTCTACACTTAGACCTAGCTGCCATTCTTTAAACCAACTAGAACTTTTGTGTAAGTCATCGTGTATGCTATTACAGACCCCTCCCATACACCACAGCATCATCAGCAAACAGCCGCAAATTACAAGTTACTCTGTCCATCAGATCATTTATATAGACAGAAAATAATAGCGGTCCTATCACACTCCCCTGGGGCACGCCTAACGATGCACTCATCTCTGATGAACACCTGCCGTCGAGAACAACGAATTGCGTGCTATTACTGTACCACCTAGTAGTGGTACAGTGTACCCTCCGCCACGCACCTTACGGTGAATTGCGGAGTATGTATGTAGATGTAGATGTAGAGCTCTTTGAGCCAGTCACAAATCTGTGAACCTGTTCCATATGCTCGTATTTTCGTTAGCAGTCTTCAGTGTGGCACCGCGTCGAACGCCTTTTTGAAATAGAGAGAAACACAAGCTATGTGGCAAGCTATGGCGCAGAAGATGTCATATGAGAAAAGGGCAAGTTTCTCGAACACAATAATTATTGATCTATTCCATTCAGGCTCACCTTTTGTTTCGCAAACTAGCGCGTTAAACTGTACGAGAATAACAGTAACGGCTCCATCTTTAGTAAGTAGACCATTACCTGCGACTATATCCAGTTTTTACTCACAGTGATAATAAATTTTGCTAGGGGAACTGTTAATAAAGCGCACTATGTCGCAGTGGGCGGAAAACTAGGTGCATGCGTGCAGGACATATTTCTGCCCTGTCGCAAGCTATTGTGTGTTACACCGCCCGCCTGTCGATAGCGGGTTATCATTTGACAAACTGCTACGCGGAGGTGACAGGGGACTCCCTGAACACTATCATAATTTTCTGCTGTCCCTTACCGCTTCCAGATTAGCTGCTTGGCAGGTCTTATCCGTCGCTAAGTGGTAACAGTCGTTCGTTGCTTGCCACGTCCCGTGCTTTCAGCTCGTAGTTTCCTGCGTCATCACAGGAAACTTCCTCACATCTCGTTTATGGCGTTTTTCGTCCTATCTTTCTTAAATGACGATTAGTTGATTAGTTACAAGTATATTAGGGCTTGTCATTTTGCAATCAAAGTGCCTGACTGTAGCCAGATTGGATAACTTGTATCAACTCTTGATTTCGGAAGTATCTAATAGTACTGACCTTCAAATTTAACCAAATAGTTTCTAATTTTAAAACCGTGATATGATTTTGTACACGTTTTTCCACAGTAAAAAGCAACCAATTAACATTAGAAACTTTGACTTCATCTGTAGGTTGAAAAATGCCAGATCCTGACGATAAAAATATCTGAAATTAGAACGACTCGAGGACACAGAAGATACAATCAGAAACACCCAAGACGAGCTGTATATGTTATATTTCGTAACATTTTCGAACCGTTAGAATAATCCAGCTTTACCTGCGAGCAGCACAAACAATGGAGAGGGACACTCGAACAGTAGTTTGTGGAAGATTGAGATATTGGTCAGACGGAGAAGCGTGCCATGGTAGCCAAAGTGGATCAAGTGAACACTAGTCCTAATCGAGAAATCCGGGATCGAGTGTCGGACCAGCACAAATTTTTAGCCCCCGCCGTTGAATATATTTAGACGCCTTGAAGAGTCAAGATGCCTAGAAATCTATCCGATGGTCATTTTTAAAACAAGAAGAAATTGTAGTAAGAGAAACTTGATTTGTGAAGTTAAATTGTACCACTAAAAACAATATGCACATTTTTGCGCTTTTCTATGTAGTCATCGTGAATATTTAAACATTTGTCAAGTGTTGGCACTAGCTTATGGACCCCATTATCAAACAACTCCGACGCTTGACTGACCGTCACACTTTTAGCAGTGTAGTGAAGTGAAAAAATATGACAGAGTTCTTTGATGGTGGGATCCGAAAGCTAGTACCACGACTTCACAAAAGTGTAAATGTACTGAATAGATTTTTCTATCGGTGTTTCACAAAAAAATGATAAAGTATTACAAAAGGAAAACACTTCTGAAAGTTTTTCAAATAATATTTATGTATTTACTCGGTCTCTGACCGTTTTTGGCTTACTAGGTCGTCCTCAGGTAACTGACAACTGAATGTCGCAGATATACGTGAAATAAGCCACTTACAAAGAAACTTATGCAGAAGATTTGAATTTCTACAACACAAGGCATTTCATTAAATGTTTACAGGAATGACTTTATTACCTAAAAATGAAACAGTGTTATTTATTTCGATGACATGTAACAATTGATGAACCATGTATTATTTTGACATACATAATATAAGAGAGGGAAAAACTGAAATTCACTGTGATCATTTAATACTATGTAGGAATCCTACTTCATATTTTTGTTAACTTCCAGTATTTTCAAATGGGTCATTTTTCTACTTTTCCTTGCAAAATGTAGTATTATATATAGGTAGGTTTCTTGGTAAACGTTTATCTTGCCTTATTTAACCTTCAGCTTCTCTCATGTTCTGATAATGTGTGGTACCGATTTTTGCTGTGGCTGTTACTATGGCAAGTAGATCGTCCTGTGACGCCATGGGAAGCTCGTGAATAATAGTGTTACGTAGCACCAAAGGTAAAACTGCAAAAATGTTCAAATATTTGTAGAGCTTATGGGACTTAACTACGTGGTCATCAGTCCCTAAACGTACAAACTACTTATGAACAAGCTTACACTGAAGACAGCACAAATATCCTTGCCCGACGTGGGATTCGAACCCCCGACCGCAGCGGCCGTGCCGACCATGACTGGCACGCCGCAGACCACTCGGCCACTACGGCTGGCGGTAGAACTGCAGATGTGATTTTTCAGTTAACTACAACCCGTTCAACTGTCTCGGGATATTTAGTGAATGAGCTAACGAATGTAATGTTGAAAGTGCACTGACGCACTATCAAGCTGGAACCAGATCTTCCGGTGCTATGCTAACATCTTCCGAATGTTGTACCAGTACGTCTTTCAGGAAGGACAAGTAGCTGTGACCCGTTGGACGTTGCGATGAAATACATGTGCCAACCACACGATCATAAATAACACCAACCTGCACATTCATAGCGAAACGATATTGAAGTCCGTCGGGACTTGTGGCAGCGAGGATTTTGCTAGTTCCAAATGTGGCGGTACGACGGGTTGTGAAATGCGCTTCGTGAGTGAAAAGAATGATCCGAGGTAAGTATGGAACGTCGAAATTGGCACGTGCGGTAAAATAATCTCGATCTCGATCCAGTGCGTGTATCCTCTGGACGTGTTATTGGATGAAGTTGCTGTTCGTGATCAATATTCCAGACGTTGCTTTGGGATACATCCACGGCAGCTGCGATGTTGCAGGTACTCGTCGATAGTTGGTGGTCGACTAGTTGGACGACTTCCTCCTCCACGTCGACAGTGTTGCACGCCCGACAAAGACCACAATGGGCGTTTCAACCTTACAGCAGTTTCTTCCACCTTGAAAACGGAAGCCACCCGGAAGTCGTTCGTTCATACAGGCGTCGTGGTAATCGACGATTTCGTCGATTCTAACCTTAGATGGGCAACATGTCTTTGTACTCGTAAAACGTGTATTCTACCGTTTCGTAATGCGTCCCCTTTCTGGATCACTCAGTAGTAATTATGAATGTGCATTTATTGAAATATTTGGTTTTCTCTGATGACACGTACATCACACCACAAAAAATATCACGTAAAACAGGATACAGAGTTCTGCCAAGATGTATAGCGTTCCATCAATCCAAGTCATTTATCATCCAAATGATACATATCCGGAAATGAATTTACTGCCAACTATCACTGTCCCGGGTTCCCTCTGCAGCACCTATAACTGTAAAATAGGACTTTTGGGTCACCCTGTAAGTCAAAAGTTTCTATTCGCAACATGTAGAAATTTAACTGCTTAGATTTTAAATTCAGTTCTCCGGTGACTGAAAATGTAGCGCTCCTCAACACAATTTATCTTCATTTCTTTTTTAGGTTGTTTACCTACATTATACATGCTCGTAAGTCCAAGTTTCCGTACTCGAGAGAGCGTTGGCAGATCTGATGTTTTAGTCAGAACCTGATACTTAACAAGTGTCTTATCGCTTGAGTAGGCTTTGTAACGTACCCGTCGTCGTTTTTAATTTTATTTTATATATCCTCGTGTCTGGACTGTGTATTTTGCCATTCTGTCTGACACTGTGCCCGATAACTTGTACAATGAAGGTGCCTACTGCAAGTTATTGCGATTCAATGTGGCTCCCACACGTTTGTATGTGGAATGATTTGCCTACGCAGGCTTTATCCAGTTTGAGTACATATATGGGTTCCCGCCACGTGCGAAATAAGCACGCCCAACAACTTAAATGAAATTGAAGAGTCATAAGATTGACCCGCGCAACGGATAACATTACAAACGCGTCTGACCTAATTAATCGGAACCAATATACGTACGCAAATGGAACGGATCCGTTACTTTGTTATTTATGCTTCTGTGCACCATTGTAGACCACAGGAAAGACGTTAAGAATGGAATTATTAGTGCTGAATAGGGTCATATGAACGTTTAGAAATTGCTTCGACACGCATGTAGGATAAAATCGTTATTTATTTAACCACTAATTCTTTAAGATAAACACTATGTCATGTTAACTGAAATGCTAATTTTTAGTATGAAAGAGAATTTAAGTGCAACCTTTTGTTGCTATTATCTGATTGGGCCTTCTAGCAAGTTTCCAAAAAAGGTTAATTTCGTCACTCGCAAGGATATGGAAGCAAGGAGTTTCCTCTGATTCCCCGCTATGATTTACCACATTCACACAAGGCATGCAAAGAAGAATTACTGCGTGAGCCATCAAATTTAAATTCGCCCCGCCGTTGCGCGCCAGGGGCAGCAAAGTGGTGTCAACGGACACAAAATATTACCCGTGAATGGGATTTGCATTACCGACCTTCTGATCATTGCTAGAACATGACAGGGGATCACAAAACATTAAAATGCCCGTCTAAGTGGTGGACATACGTGATCAGTGTGGCCCCCACACAAAAACCAAGTTACTGAAATTTAATTTAAAATAATTACCACCACGCTGAATAATTACTATAACACTATTACATGAGCAGGGTAAGCAATTGCAACAGACCCTCTGTTACCAGACTTACTATGTACTGACCACCACATGACACAACGTACACCCTGATCACATTGCACAAAGGAAACCGTCATTATTCAGAGATTAATCCTACACATTTATGCATTAAACAAATCTAAAACACACGAGAAACGAATTATAACTAATAAAAGACTACCATTGCACCAACTGGACTCACAAACTACAATTTATCCAATTCGCGCGCAAAGTCCTAGTTAGAAGGAAAATCACTGTAAATTTGAATATTAACCCTCAAAATGAATATGTACCGGAAACAAATACAAAAACACGTTCAACGAACTGATACTCCCCATGATAATGTAACCAATAACCGACTTAGCAGCAACTTTAACCCACGACAAGCACACACCAACTCGGTCTGATTATATCACTGGAAGTCACGAAAAAATGTTACAATTGACACCTATTGATTGCATCCCCTAACAACCGGTGGTGAGGTCGTCACCATGAGCAACATTGCTGAATATTCTCACCAAATCGTTACCAAAACCTCCGCGACACCAGCGAACAGCTCTCCTCACATCTACACTCCGCCAGGCCAGAAACCCAACTCTTTCTCTCCCTAGGCGCCACCCGGGCCAACCGTCCCCTCTTCAAATTCGCGAGGGCGGAGCGCCCCGATTGGCTGGACACCGAGGTTCCGTTACTCCACCGCCTTCGAAACCCCCAGCTTGACCAAATCGACCCTCTACTTCAACCCCCAAACAAAACCTTTGCTGCAAGGCAGTCGTTGCCACAACTACATAGCCACAACCAAAGATTAAAATATTGCCCATGTTACCAACACCGAAAGAAATATTATTACATCCCACTCGCACTCCATAGTACACAAGGATAGGGAAAATAGGAGAGTGACTTATAACAGGAAAGATATAAAATAAAATGTACACCTTCGCCATCTCTGTTTCTACAATTGCTCTTTCAGTTTTCAACACCTGCCACAAAGTGTTGCAAGCCATTCCCAAGTGAATCAATTCAAATTTCATTTATTAAGTTGACATAATGAGACATCAGAGGAATGAAACGAAATGACAGTCTCGTTTCAGCTTCTCTACCCTACGTGACCGCAGCGATTCCCAACGTGTGGCAGCAGCCACAACAGTCTGGTAGGTAGGTCAAACTACCAGACTTGTTGCACCTGCACTTCCGTTTACGAAAGCAATTGCCCGAAATGAGACTAGGCTGCTGTTCGAGGTAGTGGAGCAGGCTGTTACAATTTGGTAGAGCAACTCTTCCATGAAGTAGGAGAGATCGTAATTAAATATATATTCTTCTCTCAAATCCAGATGAGCATTTTTACCAAAATGAAAAATTTGTGAATCTATTGGACTAAACCTATGGTCATCGGTCCACAGTCTTAGAAACTACTAAAACTAACTTACTTTAAGGACAACACACACACAACTGCCTGACGGAGGACACGAAATCTGGGGGGATAGGTGGTAGCGACCGATCAGTAAGTAGTATGATACCTTAGATCACGCGGATATTTGCGCACGGCAGTATCTTTACCCACACTGAATTTTTTAGTTGCGTCCAACCACTCCTGTATTCACGCCAACCGCCGGCCCTGGTCTAAGGACGAAAAGTTTGTGAACGATGACGTAAATAAAGCAAATCAGTTTATACTCTTGGGCCACTTTTCCGATTCGCGACCATGTCGCATGCAGCTTGTGAAATACAAAGAATCATTGCAGTCGAGAACTGTGTGCGAGAAACTGGCAGTCCACAAATAACTGTGTCGTGCTTCCGGTAGAGCAGACTGCATGGTTGCACACTTCCGGCCGCCTGATGACACATGACATTCCGAATTTTCACTATTTACACTTTATTTTCTCATGCTATTGGTAGGTAAAATGTTCAAATGTTTGTAGAACTTATGGGACTTAACTAAGGGGTCATCAGTCCCTAAGCTTACACACTACTTATGAACTACTTAAGACTAAGGACAGCACAAATATCCATGCCCGAGGGGGGATTCGAACCCCCGACCATAGTGGCCGTGCAGACCGTAACTGGAGCGCCTCAGTCCCCTCGGCCACCGCGGCCGGCTAGTGATAGGCGATCGTCTTTTTAATTTAAATCAATATTATGCCAGGATACCAACAGAAAAGAAAAAAAAAAATTGGCGAGCGGTTTCGGTTCACTGTGGTACCATCAGACCATATCAAAGCAGATGATGGTACTCCTTGTACCAAAACCGCTCATCAAAACAAATAAAATTTTGGCGATGTTGACATAATATTAACTTAAATTTCAATATTTAAAAGTAAATACCGGGAGTTTACCGTAACAGCTTATTTTGGTCTCTTCTTTCTCTCTGTACGTAAAAGTATGTATATAAATAGAAATCAGTTGCCACATTTATGTATGAGCGTCATTCAAGAGCATCTCGATCGGTTTGGTTGAACTTTTTTTGTTGTGTTCGAAATTCTCAGGGAGGGTTTCTGTAAATTAAATAAAATGGAAAACCTGCTGAAAAAGGGGGCATCTGAAAAACTGAAAGCTCATCTTTCAATGTGTATTTGAAAGATCTCAACGGGGTTACGATGATGAAGAAGGGATTTTTGTTATGGTCCAAGAAAAATTTGTCGGAAAAATCGAAAACAGTGCAAGATCATAACTTTTGTATTCACTCGCTACTAGAGATGACGATAGGTACGACATATTTGGTTTGAACGATCGCCGTCGAATTTGACATATTTTTGTAATTTTTCATGGTGCAGCTTTCTATGTTCCGCAACCCACCGTATGTTTTATTACAGACTGTACTTTACAATAAACAACAATGCCATTTGACCAATCAATAGATTTCATCACCGATTGACCTATCACCATGAAACTTGCAATATTTCTGCCTGTTTTCATTGAGAAGATTTTTACTCTATGGAAATCGCTGTGTGGTGCACGGCGGAGGGTAACTTGAAACAGGTCTCAACGCCGTGTGATCACTCATCACAAAGTTGGTATCTATATGAAATATTTCATAGATAGCAGAGTGGAGGAGATAGAGAGTGGAGGGGACGAGATGCAGAGAGACAGAGGCTGCAGATGATGATGAACAGTAAAATGGGGAGGAGCAAGTGAACATGGAGAAAGGAGGATGGAAGAGATGGAGTAATGGGGGATTCGATTAAATGGATAATGTGGTAAATGTTACTGCGAATAGAAGTACCACTGATATCAGAAGGAAGGGGAAAATGAGAGGTATAGAAACAAGGGGGTGGGGATGAATGAAGGAGGTGGAGAAGGAGAAGTTGGAGGTAGATAGAAGATGAGAAGGAAACGAATAGAGATGGGAAGGGGAGGAGATGGATAGAGTATGAGATAAGAGATGTATAGGGCGTGGGCTGAAGGTGATGGACAGTGAAAGAGGAGTGTTTGAGGAGGTTGGCAAAGGGACAAAGGGAGAGGCAAGAAAGTGATGTATAAATAATGGAGCCGCGGTGGCCGAGGGGCTACAGTCACGGCCACTACGGTCGGAGGTTCGAATCCCCCTTTGGGCACGGATATTTGTGCCGTCCTTAGTCTTAGCTAGTTCATACGTAGTTTGTAAGCTTAGAGACTGATGACCCCGTAGTTAAGTCCCATAAGTTCTACAAACGTTTGAACATTGAAGGGCTGACAGAAATATAGAGAGGGGAGGAAAAGGAGTTTAGGGTGTATACCCAATTCCTTCCAATACATATTAGCTATTGCAAAGCATTGAGGGGTTCCCTAGTAAAAGATAAAAGATGGGGACAGATTTCGACGTGATGGAGTGGACTATTCCCTCGTAAGACATGTTACAGGGGTACTTGTACTTACTCCCTCGATGAGTGACACGTGAAACTACTGAGTGGCTGCTGTGTAACGAAAACTCACGAGACTGCACTGTAAAAGCACCCGTTACAGCCCTCTTCTGGAAGCAGGTGCATTCTTGACGAATGTCGCTCACTGAAGTGTAGTATGTTTCTCTTTCGGAGAAAGTTGAAAATGGCACATTGTGATACGAGCTGGTGGCTAAAAGATAAGTACACGTTGTGACGGAGTATAACAGTCAGCAGTCAGAAATATCGCTGGCGGGTAGTCAGACCCCTGATTAGCTTAGTGAGTGCTGAGTGCACTGTCTGCCCTGCAGACGTCTGCGGGTACGACACATGCTAGAACGTTGTGTAACGTTCCTATGTCTGACGTCTTGGGAAAGGAGCGAGCATTTATGTCACTGTCCAGCAGTTGTGAAAATCGGTTAAATAACTTAGGGTTGCAACATACTAATTACAATTATTTACGGACGAGTAGGAAAACGGACAAAAGCCAACATAATGGAATATCAGTTTGGAGTTAGGTGCCATATAGGTACACGCGAGACAATACATACGGCTGGTGTTATAAAAATGGTTAAGGAAAGGCAAACCTACGTTACTACCTTTGTAGATGTCAAGAAAGCTTTTGCTAATGTTCACTGAAATACAATATTTGAAATTATTAAGGTAACAGGGATAAAATCGAGGGGACGATAAGTTATGAACAGCTTGTGCAGGAACCAGAAACCAATTATAAAGATTCGAAAGGCATTAGTTGGCAAGGGAATAAGACAAGTTTGTACATTTCCCCATTATGTACATTGAACAAGCTGCGAAGGAAAGCAAGGAGAAATTTTGATAATGAATTGAATTACAGGGAGACGAAATATAGACTTCACGGTTTCCTGATGAAATACACTCCTGGCCATTAAAATTGCTACACCTCGAAGATGACGTGCTACAGACGCGAAATTCAACCGACAGGAAGAAGATTCTGTGATATGCAAATGATTAGCTTTCCAGAGCATTCATACAAGGTTGGCACCGGTGGCGACACCTACAACGTGCTGACATGAGGAAAGTTTCCAACCGATTTCTCATACACAAACACCAGTTGACCGGCTTTGCCTGGTGAAAAGTAGTTGTGATGCCTCGTGTAAGGAGAAGAAATGCGTACTATCACATTTCCGACTTTGATTAACGTCGGATTGTAGCCTATCGCGATTGCATTTTATCGTATCGCGACATTGTTGCTCTTGTTTGTCGCGATCCAATGACTGTTAGCAGAATATGGAATCGGTAGATTCAGGAGGGCAATACGGAACGCTGTGCTGGATCCCAACGGCCTCGTATCACTAGCAATCGATACAAAAGGCATCTTATCCACATGGCTGTAACGGATCGTGCAGCCATGTCTCGATCCCTGAGTCAGCAGATGGGGACGTTTGCAAGACAACAACCATCTGCACGAACAGTTCGATGACGTTTGCAGCAGCATGGACTATCAGCTCGGAGACCATGGTTGCAGGTACCCTTGACGCTGCATCACAGACAGGAG
The DNA here is from genome assembly GCA_026315105.1 of Locusta migratoria. NCBI lineage: Eukaryota > Metazoa > Arthropoda > Insecta > Orthoptera > Acrididae > Locusta > Locusta migratoria. The sequence goes on along the minus strand of CM048744.1, from coordinate 176,120,891 downwards.
CGCCCGCGATGGTGTACGCAACGACGAACCTGGGTGCACGAATGGCAAAACGCCATTTTTTCGGATGAATCCAAGTCCTGTTTACAGCATCATGATGGTCGCATCCGTGTTTGGCGACATTTCGGTGAACGCACATTGGAAGCGTCTATTCGTCATCGCCATACTGACATATCACCCGGCATGATGGTATGCGGTGCCATTGGTTACACGTCTCGGTCACCTCTTGTTCGCATCGACGGCACTTTGAACAGTGGCTGTTACATTTCAGATGTGTTACGACCCGTGGCTCTACCCTTCATTCGATCCCTGCGAAACCCTACATTTCAGCAGGATAATGCACGACCCCATTTTGTAGGTCCTTTACGGACCTTTCTGGATACGGAAAATGTTCTACTGCTGCTCTGGCCAGCACATTCTCCAGATCTCTCACCAATTGAAAACTTCTGGTCAATGGTGGCCGAGTAACTGGCTCGTCACAATACGCTAGTCACCACTCTAGATGAACGGTGGTATCGTGTTGAAGCTGCATGGGCATCTGTACCTGTACACGTCATCCAAGATCAGTTTGACTTAATGCCCTGGCGTATCAAGGCCGTTATTACTACCAGAGGTGGCTGTTGTGAGTACTGATTTCTCAGGATCTATGCACCCAAATTGCGTGGAAATGTAATCCCATGTCATTTCTAGTATATTTGTCAAATAAATAACCGTTTATCATCAATTTTTCTTCTTCGTGTAGCTATTTTAATGGCCAGTAGTGTATTAATTCTTTCAGAACAGCATTGAACCTGCAAGACCAATGCAACGGAGTGGAGAGTGTCTTCAAAAGAGGGTACAAGACGAATATTAACAAGCATGGAGTGCATGAGAACAGGTGACGCCAAAAGTAGAGAAGATAGAAAATCCAGAGTGGCTATGGGAAGAATAGCATTACGGAAGAAGAGAAATTTTTTGACATCTAATATTAATTAAAACGTTGCGAAAAATTTCTGAAGGGATTTGTCTAGGATGTAGTCTTGTACGGAGTGAAACTGAGTGATAAGGAGTTCAGACTAAATGATAATAGAAGCTTTTGAAATTTTGTGCCATGGGAATATGCTGAAGGTTAAACGGGTAGTTTGTGTAACTAATGAGGTGGTACTGAACAGAATAAGGGATAAAATAAATGTATGATACAACTTGACTAAGTAATGGATATATTGGTGTGGAACATTCTGAGACATGAAAGAATTGTTAATTTAGCATTTGAGGGAATTCTGTGGGTTAAAAAAAGCAGAAACGAATATAATAAGTTGGTGCAAATGGATGTAGGTAGCCCTTCTTATTTAGTGATGAAGAGGCTTGCACAGGTTAAGGTCGCGTGGAGAGTTGCATCAAATCTGTATTAATATCCACGATTATCCAACCAATTAATTAAATCTGAGAAGGATGTGTAGCATTGGGATGTGTGGCCTTACGACCACATTGTCCTCTTCAACACTTGTCAAACGGTTACCGTATTATTAAGTCGGGCGCGGAAACGAGACCGCCGAGGTATTATGTCGCACAGAGTTACACTTTGTTTTTGCGTTTCAAACGTAAGCTTACGGCTCCCATTCAAACCCACACGTACTTTAATAATCTTAGATCATCACTTGAGAGCTAGGACCAACAAGGTAATGTAATATGCTGACGTAAATTTTCAAAATAATTCGCTCAACATTGTCATTTGTACGTTACGCGTTCTGTGTTGTTCTGGTATTTATTTACTGTTGTTTTCCATTTTTTATTCTACTGTTATTGCTATTTGCTTGTTTATCTTCTTTTTAACCAAAATTGCATGTGGTAAGGGCACAAAACACACAAACATTATTGAAGAAAAAGCTGCTGAAATTGAGGATAATATTTTTTTGGGATTTAGATAGTGACATTAATTATGAAATGGTTAGAAAAAACCGATGTCCTGGTCAGTCTAAGATTGTTCTAAATGAATGCAAAATAGCAGCACATTATTCGGAAGGATGGGAGGAAAAGTAATGTAGGTTCTTATGTAGCCCAGTGTTTCCAACATTACCACGCTGTGTTTCGTTATGACGAATAGTTGATGTGTTTGTAGCTATTATGCGCAGGTAATATAACACTCCACTGTCTGCGGTGACGTTCAACGGAGAATATTGGGTGGTGCAATTCAAAGCATTTTCCAACGTAAACCACAGGGACTTTGTATAGGATATTAATAGACGCATTCCTACGGTTTCTTCATCCACCCTTAGACAGGAAAAAGAGTGAATTGCAGTAGATCCATTACGTAAAATTACCCACGAGAAAGTTTTGTATTACTGAAATTCGTACTATGTAGGATTGCAAGTTGTGTTGGAAAACATCTTTTGACATGTAATATTGTCCCGACTCATTTCATTACGAGGAATAATAGTCAGAATTTTATACACAGTGAAAAAATGAATGGTGTTCGTTCTAGGTGTTCGGGCATTTAAAGAATGACAGACAATGCTTGATTGTTCACTATATCAATACCATTCACGTCATTCATATATGGGGACTTTTTTCATTGGTGTCCATTATAATCTTCCTCCTGGTGCATAGAATTGTTATGCCTTGATCGCAAGTCATGATTTATTCTAGTAAGAAGTGTAAGGATATAAAAAGTCAACTTCAGATTTTTAAAAAGTGGTCATCATAAGGGAATATTTTAGGCTTTTTACAAGTGTTTCGTGATACTACAAAAGTAAAAGGGCATTTTGTAATAATATGTATACAAACAATGATATGTTATATGAAACTCCATTTGCATGACTTCTATCCAAGTAGAAAGAGAACTTCATTAGGATAGAAGCCAGTCATTTGTTGTCACGTACACCAAGCAGAAGGGTAACTCCTTTCTTAGATAGAGGACAGGCACTTATACCAAGTAGAATGAGAACTGTTTCTGCTTGGATAGAGGCCAGACATATGTTTGTGAATCTATGGAACCTAACTACTCTGTTCATCAGTCCCTAGGCTTACGAATTACTTAAACTATCTTATGCTAAGGACAACAAATACACCCATGCCCGAGGGAGGACGCGAATATTTCATCTTGGATAGAAGTATGATATTGTCACATATGCCATGGTGTCAAAATGAGTATATTTTAAATATTTTCACAACATGACCTTTTAATTTTTTAATATGATCAGAGACTGGTACGAAGGTACGAGAGGTACCATGTAATGTATGGTTTCTAAAGATATGGAAACGACGTATTGCAACGTTCGGACGGGTCATTAAAATAAATGGTAACTTGCGATGAAGACCTAACAATCCTTTTCATATTAAACGTTGGGGATTGTCCGGAATGTGGCAAAATTTGTCAGACAATCACTTACATTTAGTGATTTAGTGTTATCAGCAGAAGTATGTACTAGCAAATCCCATGCGCTATTAAAATTAAGGCCGAAAGTCCTGTGAAATACAACATGTGATGAAAAGTATTCGGATCCCCCAAAGACCAACTCTTTTCATATCACGTGCATTGTGCTGCCACGTACTGCCAGACACTTCTCATCAGCGACCTCAGTAGTCATTAGTCATCGTGAGAGAGCAGAGTGGGGCGCTTCGGGGTACTAACGGACTTGAGGCGTGGTCAGGTGATTGGGTGTCACTTGTGTCAGAAGCCTGTTCGCGAGAGTTCCACACTCCTAAACATCCCTAGGTCCACTGTTTTTATCAAATAGTGAAGTGGAAACGTAAAGGGACACCTACAGCTTGAAAGTGTACAGGCCGACCTCGTCTGTGGACTGACAGAGACCGCCGACAGTTGAAGAGGGTCTTACAGTGTAATAGGCAGGCAAATATGCAGACCATCACACAGGAATTCAGGATCCACTCCGAGTACTATGACAGTTAGGCGGGAGGCGAGAAACTGGATTTCTAGGTCGAGCGGCTGCCCATAAGCTACACATTACTTGGGTCAATTCCAAACGACGCCTCGTTTGGTGTAATGAGCGTAAACATTGTACGATTGAAGAGTGTAAATACGTTGTGTGGAGTGACGAATCACGATACACTATGTGGATCCGATGGCAGGGTGTGGGTGGGGCGATGGCTGGTGAATGTCATTTACTAGCATGTGTAGTGCCAAACAGAAAAATTCGGACGCGATGATGTTATGGAGTGGTCGTGATTTCGATGGAAGGTCTTGCACCCCTAGTTGTTTTGCGTGACGCCATCACAGCATAGGCCTATATTGATGATTTAAGCACCTTCTTGCTTTCTGCTATCGAAGAGCAATTCGGGGATGGCAACAGCATCTTTCAACACGATCGAGCGCCTGCTGATAATGCACGGCCTGTGGTGGAGTGCTTACACGACAATAACATCCCTGTAATGGCTGACCTGCACGAGTAGATTAGATTAGATTAATACTTGTTCCATAGATCATATATACGACATTTCGTAATGATGTGGAACGTGTCAGTTTAGTAAATGTTGTCTACACTTGACACCAATATTTTAAGTATTTTTATTACATTTTTGTTATTTTTTTATTTATTTTATTTTTTTATTTTTTAAAGTTTTACCTAAAAATTCATCTACATTCTAGAAGGAGTTGCCATTCAGAAATTCCTTTAATTTCTTTTTAAATACTAGTTGGCTATCTGTCAGACTTTTGATGCTACTCGGTAAGTGAAATGTTCAAATGTTTGTTAAGCTTATGGGACCCAACTACGGGATCATCAGTCCCTAAACTTACAAACTACTTATGAACTACTTACGAACTAGGACGTCACAAGTATCCATGCCCGAGGGGGAATTCGAACCCCCGACCGTAGTGGCCGTGCTGACCGTGACTGGAGCGCCTCAGTCACCTCGGCCACCGCGGCCGGCACTCGGTAAGTGAACAAAGACTTTTGTGACAACAAAATTCACCCCTTTCTGAGCCAAAGTTAGATTTAACCTTGAGTAGTGTTGTAGCTATGTACACTGCTATTACTTTTGAATTGGGTCGGATTGTTAATAGCAAATTTCATGAGTGAATATATATATATATATATATATATATATATATATATATATATATATATATATATATATATATATTGTGAAGATACAGTGAAGATCCCTAGATCCCTAAATAAATGTCTACAGGATGCTCTTGGGTGGGCTCCAGCAATTATTCTGATTACACGCTTTTGTGCAATGGATACTTTTTTACTCAATGTTGAATTGCCCCAGAATATGATCCCATATGAAAGCAGTGATTGAAAATATGCATAGTAAGCTAATTTACTGAGATGTGTATCAGCAAATTTTGCAATGACTGATAGCATAAGTACCTGAACTCAAACGTTTCAGGAGATCTTCAATACGTTTCTTCCAATTCAGTCCTTCGTCAATGCAAACACCTAATAAATTTTGAATATTCTACCTTAGTTACAGATTTATGTTCAAAGTCTAAATTTATTAATGATGTCATGCCATTTACTGTATGAAACTATATATACTGGGTTTTATAAAAGTTTATTGAGAGTCCATTTGTAGAGAACCACTTAATAACTTTCTGGAAGATATGATTTACAATTTCATCAGTTAATTCCTGTTTGTCAGGTGTGATAGCTATACTTGTATCATCAGCAAAAAGTAATAGTTTAGCATCTTCGTGAATGTAGCATGGCAAGTCATTAATATATATCAAGAACAGCAAAGGACCCAAGACCAAACCTTGTGGGACCCCATTTCTGAGAACTCCCCATTTAGAAGAATTAATTGTTTCATCTATATCATGTGAACTGCTTATTTCAACTTGTTGCACTCTTCCCGTTAAGTACCATTTAAACCAGAAGATTCCCATGATTTACACAATCAAAAGCCTGACTTGAATACTATAGAACTCTTTTGGGAAGTTTTGGATCGCCGACTTCGTGCCAGGGCTCACCGACCTACATGCGTTCCTCGCCTCACTGCAGCACTCCTTCATGAATGGGCTGCCATTCCCCAAGAACCCTTCCAGCCGCTCACTGATCGTATACCTACGAGAGCGGGAGCTGTTATCAAAGCTAAAGCCGTAGGCACACGGAGCGCGTGTGTGAACGTGTGTGGTGAACGTGCCGAGTCCAACGTGCGGCTGAACGCTCGGAGACGGCGCAACTTGAGCATACGAGACGTGTTTCTCAACGAGCTACACGCGACCGCAGCGCGCTCCAGCGACAGTTGTCGGCGGTATCAGTTGCTGGAATCACACTGTTTACCAAAACAAAAGCCGTTCCCAGTCATTTATTCCAACAAATAGTACCTTAATGGCCGCTTTCCGAGAGATTCTCAATTTACTCAGTTACTTTTACTTGCTTTAAAATGTCATCTATAACTATAAACGTAAATGTCTGTTCGGTGTACGTTTATCACGTATGAACTATAAGACATAAAGAGGTATAAATTTGTACAGTTACTAATGTCTACCCGGGGAAGGCTTTAGGCATGGTTTTATGGCGATCGGATAGCTATTTATCTATATATATATTAACGTGAATGTCTGTTCTGTGTACGCTTATCACGTCCGAACGAAAAGACGCAGAGACTTAAATATTTGTACAGCTGAGGAAGGTTTTAGGCACGATTTTATAGCGATCTGATAGATATTTAGTAATTTGAAGAATACAACGCGAAATGCGGAACAATAATTACTCTTTGAAAATTATATTTACTCTTTGAAAATAGTTTCATTGGTCGCATTGTTGCTTGAGGGTTGATAATGATAAAAGGGTGGAGTATATTGGGATGGAAAGTTAACGGTGTATATAAAATTCTATGTCTGTCTGTGTGTGTGTGTGTGTGTGTTAATATTTCGCTCTGCAGCGAAAACTACAGAACGCAAAACGAATGGTGTGTATGTAATTGTTGCCCGAAGTCTCCCGTTGTACTCCATAGCAGTTCCATGCCGATAGCTATAAGGGGGTGGAAGATATGGTGGTTGAAAGTCGTCAAATTATTTTAAAAAATTAGAACTGAAGGCCAGCGATGACGTTTGCGACTCTACACAGCGAAGCGTAATGCCACAGATATATCTTTGGTCTATGCGTTCTACAACGTCTTCAGCTCTTTCTCTGTAAGGATAAGCATACGAATAAGAAATATAAGAATAAATAAATAGCACACTGCAGAAAGATAACTTATCTATCATAATCAAGCAACATGTGAGCGGAGCCGCGGGTTTAAGCTAGAACTTTCATAAGATCTAAAGTTATATACATAAAAACCACGAAATACGACGGCCAACATGGCTCTCTTCCGAAAAGAGTTGCCCCCTACCCGGATAGCCACGTGGTGTGACGTCGGTGGCGTTCTCCCACCTTATTGGTGATCGTTCAACGCTCATTGAGAAGATCTGGCATGCTTGATACTGCCCCACACGTTGGGAAAGCCTCGCCAACGTGCGGTTGGCACGTTTTGCCGTCAGAAACTCGCCGCGTTGCCCCTACTCGTTCAGATACACGCTCCGTGTGCCGACGGCTTAAGGTTGGGCCAACACCATACTGAATTCCCGTATTATCGATGGAGTGCACCACATACTTGTAAGTCATTTTCAGCCACGTGTGTGGCTACTTTTTATCACGTAGTGTACCTTCCAAGCATTGGCAATTCATTCATAATCTATGGTACTGGAATCCCTAGTTTCTGGAGAGGGGCTGGACTCTCATTCCGGGTGTATTTAAGTATGTTGTCAAATGATCGTAGCTTTCATAAGCCACTCGGTTAGGAAACGGGATGTCAAATGTCAGGCTGCCCGGTGTGCGCCAACGGCTCCAGCAGTGGGGGCTGTAGCGCCGGACGCAGAGCGTTCGGCCGCCCGCGCAAAGGAGCTAGGCGGATAGTGTCGAGTGACGTCAGAGCGCGGAGAGCCCTGTAATTGACGCGGCTATGACCGGCGTGGCGCGGCGGCCTCTAATCAGGCGCCGCTGATGAAGTGAACTGTTGCCGCGGATTAATTTGAGGGCGCCACAAGCAGCCGATTGATTGCCTCAATTAGCGGCCTTCTTCGCGGATAGAGACAGCGCAATCAGGCCCGTCATTGAGGCAAGACGCGAGCGCGCGCCTATTAGTTTTACGCGGCCTTTGGGCGCAGCCGACCGGCGCTGATGGCGCCCAGCTCCGCTCTGATTAATGGAGGAGCGACAGCGACAGCGACGCCGAGCCGTGCCGTGCGGATTACAGCACACGTGTTGCTCTGCGCGGCCGCGACCACCCAACACTGACAACACTCGCCCGCTCCGCCGCCATTTCGACCATCCCCTGGGAAGCCGATTCGTCAAAACACCATTATTACAAACCTTAACCCTTTGAGTGTTAGTGGTTTCTGCCTGAAATCACCATTTTATTAATTACGTTTCGTAGGACCAGTGACATTCTCGTAAACGTTCTAAATTTAACCTTTAAGAAATCTTTCACGCAGGAGAACCGCACAAATGTACCATCATTTGATCAACGCACTAACTCCCAATTGGAGGACATAGTAAAAGGTATTTCCGGTGTAGAGAAGCAGCTGAGAGAGCTAAATACAAAAAAAGTCACCTGGTCCGGATGGAATACCAGTTTGTTGTTGTTGTGGTCCTCAGTCCACAGACTGGTTTGCTGCAGCTCTCCACGCTGACCATGTCCTGTGCAAGTCTCTTCATCTGAGAATCTGCTTACTGTATTCGTCCCTCGGTCTCCCTCTACGATTTTTATCCCACACACTTCATTTTAATGCTAAGTTGACAATTCCTTGATGTCTAAGAAAGTGTCCAACCAATCTATCTCTTCTCTTAGTCAGGATATGCCAGAAACTCCTTTTCTCCCCGATTCGGTTAAGCACCTCCTCATTAGTTACGTGATCTACCCATCTAATTTTCAACATTCTTTTGTAGCACCACATTTCAAAAGTTTCTATCATCTTTTAATCTGAACCCCACCTTTCACTCCTAACACTGCTTCATTCCAGACAAATGATTTCAGAAAGGACTTCCTAACATTTAAACTAATAAAGGATGTCAAGAAATTTCACTTCTTCAGAAACGCTTTTCTTTCCATAGCCATTCTGCATTTTGTATCTTCTTTACTTCGGCCATCAGAAGTTATCTTACTACCCAAATAACAAAACTCATCTACTACTTTTATTGTGTCATTATTTAATCTAATTCCTTCAGCATCGCCTGATTTTCTGTCACTACATTCCATTACCTTTGTTTTACTCTTGTTAATGTTCATATTACACCTTCCTTTCAAGACATTGACCATTCCGTTTAATTGTTCTTCCTGTTCCTTTCCTGTCACTGACAGAATTACCATCTCATCTGCAAATAGCAAATTTTTTTATTTTTGCTCCCTGAAGTTTAATTCCTTCTCCAAATGCCTCCTTGCATTCTTTCACAGCTTGCTCAGTATACAGATTGAACTCCCTTCCCAACCACTGCGACCCTTTCATGCCCTTCGACTCTAATAATTGTTGTCTTGCTTTTGTACAAGTTGAATATAACTCTTCGCTCCCCGTATTTTACCGCTGCTACCTTCAGAATCTGAAAAAGTTTATTCCATTCAACATTGTCAAAACCTTTCTCCAGATTCACAAACGTACGTTTCCCTTTCCTTAATTTATCTTCTAAGATACGTCATACTGTGAGTATTGCCGCCCGTGTTCTTATATTTCTCCTAAATCCAAATTGATCTTCCCCAAAGTCGGCTTCCACTAATTTTTACATTCGTCTATAAATAATTCGTGTAAGTATTTCGCAACCATGGCTTATTCAACTGAAACTTCTGTAATTTTCACACTTATTTGCACTTGCTTGCTTAGGAATTGGATTCCCTATTTTCTTCTTGAAATCTCAGGGTATTTCCCATGGCTCATACATCTTGCAGACCACGTGGAACAATTTCTTCATTACTGGCTTTCCTAACGATAATAGCAGTTATGACGGGACATCATCTTCTCCAGCGGCTTTGTTTTTACTCAAATCTATTAGTGATTTAACACGTTAAAAATAAAAGTCTCAAATCGAAATGAATCTAGGATAAAAAGGCTTAAACACAATGCAAGATCGTTTTGGATAGGCGATAACAAAAATAACAGTAGGACATCCAGCCAGTATGTTACACGGTAAAACCACCTACATAAAAGACTTAGGCAAGCGGAAAAGACATAGATAATAGACACTTAGTAAACTTTGTTTGGAATGGTACAATCCACACTCAAAGATAAAATGCATAAGCGGGTCAAAGCTCACTGTCCAGTTACTCGTTGAGGATTCCGGGACAATAATAGAAGAAAGCAAACGGAAAGCTAAAGTTATAAATTTAACTTTTAAGAAATTGATCAGTGTACTAACTCCGAAATGGATGATATAGTAATAGATACTTCCGGTGTATAGAAGCTGCTGAGAGAGTTGAATATAAAAGAGACTCCTGGGCCGGATGGAATTACAGTTCGGTTTTACAAAGAGTATTCTGCGGCACTGGCCCCTTACTTAGCTTGCGTTTTTCGAGAATCTTTAATTCAGCACAAAGTTCTCAGTGATTGGAAAAAAAGAGCAGGTGACTCCCGTTAATAAGAAAGGAAAGAGAACTGCCCCACATAATTACATGTCAATATTGTTGACATCAATTTCGTGTAGAATTTTGGAGCAATTCGAATATATTAAATTTCCTTCAGACGGAAAAGCTTCTTTCTACGAATCAGGTTTAGGAAACATCGTTCATGTGAAACCCAGCTTGCCCTTTTCTCACATGACATCTTGCGAGCCATGGACGAAAGGCAAAAGGCAGTGTGTGTTTTTCTCGACTTCAAAAAGGCGTTTGACGTGGTGTCGCACTGCAGACTACTAACGAAGATACGTGAATATGGAATAGGTTCATAAATTTGTGACTGGCTGAAGACTTCCTAAGTAATAGAACGCCGTACTTTGTTCTCGACAGCGAGTGTTCATCAGAGACGAGTGTATCATCAGGCATGCCCCAGGAAAATGTGAACAAACGTTCAAATGTATGTAAATCTATCGGTCCGAACTGCATGGTCATCAGTCCGTAGCTTAAAATTACTTAAACTAAGGGAAACTAAACTAAGGACAACACACACTCCAATGCCCCAGGGATGTGATAGGACCACTATTACTTTCTATCTATATAAATAATCTGATGGACAGAATAACTTCTAATTTGCGGCTGTTTGTTGATGGTGTATGGGAGGGTGTCGTCTTTAATTGACTGTAATAGCATAGAGAATGACTTAGGCGAAGTTTCTAGCTCTAAATGTAGAAAATGTAAGGTGAAGCAATTGAGTAGGAAAAATAATTCCATAATGTTCGAATACAGCAATAGTAGTGAGATTCTTGATGCAGTCGCCTAGTACAAATATCTAGGCCTAACACTGAAGATCGATATGAAATGAAACGAACATGTATGGACAGTTGTGACTAAGGTGAAGAGCCGACTTCGGTTTATTGAGAGTATTTTGGGAAGACCGCGTATAAAACGCTTGTACGACCATGTCTTGAGTATTTCTCATGTGTTTGGAACCCGTAGCAGATCAGTTCAAAGGAAGACATAGAAGCAGTTCAGTGGCGAGCAGCTAGGTTCGTTACTGGTAGGTTCAACCAATGCGCGAGTGTCACGGAAACGCTCCGGGAATTCAAATGGGGATCACTGGAGGAAAGACGATGATCTTTTCGAGATATTCTGTTGAGGAAATTTAGAGATCTGGAGTTTCAAGCTGTGTGTAGTACGATCTTCCTGCCGAGTATTTACATTTCGCGAAATAATCACAAAGACAAGATAAGAGAAATTAGTATTCGCACGGAGGTATAGAGACATTCTTTTTTGTCGTTCTATTTGGGAGTGGAATAGGAAAGGAAATGCCTAGTAGTGGTAGAGTGTGCCCTTTGCCAAGCACATTACGGGAGAATGCGGAATATATATGTAGATGTAGAAACCACCGATTCTAGCACAAAGCAGCAACATCTATGGCCTACTGGTAAACATCAAGAAAAACAATTGGGTCAAGGGATTGTGGTGTAACTGTTCATTGGTGACTAAAAACTGAAAGATTTACTTAGCCAGTCTCTTCACTTCTGTTAGCTAAGTGTTTTTCAACCTTTTTTTGAATACGTGACCCCTCCCAAATAAAAATATTCTGCCGATCCCCCTTCCTCACGCACCGTAACAAAGGAAAGATTTCTAAAAGGAAACAAATTTAATCTTCTTTCTTTTGCTGTAGCTTTTTCTTAAATTGTTGTACGAAGTTCTTTTTGGGAATTTTTCGGAATGGAGCACATTATCCTATTTTTACAAGATTTCAGACAGAAAAATATATTTTGCTCAACCAATGTTTCGCATTTCAAGCAAGACGCAGAGGCGAATTATTTTTATTAAGAAAGGTCCTACTCAATTTGTAAAGAACTTTTTCGAATTTTTCAGAATTACTTGTTTTATCATGTTCTTATCAATTGTTTCTTGAAAACAATTTTCACGCTTTGCAGTTCTTCATCATTAAGTCACTGTATTATAGAGCAATCTATTTAATTCAATTCATAATGAACAATCTATAATAATCTATTCAATTTGTAATGAATGTTACACGATAAACTCCGTAATCTTAACATTAAGTAAATTTCAAATTTGCCGGCCGCAGTGGCCGCGGGGACTGAGGCGCTTCAGTCATGGTCTACACGGCCGCTACGGTCGGGGGTTCGAATCCCCCCTCGGGCATATTTGTGCCGTCCTAGTTCGTAAATAGTTCATAAGTAGTTTGTAAGTTTAGGGACTGATGACCCCGTAGTTAAGTCCCATAGACTGTACAAACATTTGAACATTTTTTGAAATTTCAAATTTCTTCACGTTTTTGTATTACTGAAACCCTAGTTGTGAGCTTACCGTTCTTTGTGAGATTGAGCATGCCACCTAAAGTCTACGCTGTTACTGTATTTGTTGCAAAATGTTACTCTCTCCTTTGGTTGTTATTAGAGTGCTACTGTACCTACTACACAGTTCTGCAGTGCACACTGTCATAGTTGCAAGTGCGCTAGCCACACTGATTATTAATAGGACCTCCCTACTCCGGTAATAGTAAATGGCCCAAAAGAGATGGTTCAAATGCGCAATGGAAACAATTTTAATCTGAGCTTACAGGGGCGCCTATTATCAGTGGGACTAAGCATCAGCTACAACAGTCTCTTTTATTCTTTAAACAGTGAAATCTTAGTCAATTTATGGGGGAGTGATTTGAGGTATGAAATTAGAGCACGTATTTAATTATAGTCTCATATTTATTAGGGTCATAGCCCTCTTACTATTTCTAACATGTTACAGCCAACGTTTTTTTTTTTTTTTTTTTTTTTTTTTTTTTTTTTTTTTTTTTTTTTTTTTTTAAGCAAAACTCGTTTCTATGTCCGTTATTAATTTTAACATTTGAACAAACTCGGTTCTCAGACCGTTATTAAAATTAGAATAATGTGGCCTCGTAACGAGGTCTCCTTGAATTACGGGAAAGGAAAATTACTCGGGGTTCAAAAGTCACCACGGTTAGTACGGTGCTACTGATTGACTATTGTCACTTTACAGTTAAGATCGAAATGTGATTAATATCTTTTAAAAATATTAGCGTAGTTAAATGGGTAGCCAGACAGGAATATCAATAATATATGCAACACTTCTTAAATCTAAGCATCCCACTCTCTTCACACGTTTCTTTTGTGCCTATAATTTACAGAACACTCAGGACGAACGCTCTGCTTATGAATTAATTCTGCGTCTGCAAGGCTTTCAAATAACTATCTTATTGTCTGCCCTGATACTCACCAAGTTCATCACACGATATCCTATCTGAATTTACATTTAGAACCTTTGAAGCATTTTTGTGGGCTTCAAATCAATTACCACGTTACCTGCCCGTACCAACTTTTACTTCTCTTTTATTTGTAGTTAATTGTAACACGCATTTTATTGAAAGAATGAAATTAGGATGAGCGTTGGGGTCATTGCGTCTGCCAAGAGATCTGGCTGAAATACCGATCTACTGCAATGCTCAACAAAAGTTGAGAAAAATTTGTATCACGCGTTAATTAAAATCAAACACACGCATTTCCTACTGTTGCTGAATAATAAATAACATTGTTATAAATTCAGACACTAGTTGTAGGTGGAGTACTGTGGCTCCCTGGGCCACATGAACTTTCCCATATTTATTTTACAAAGAAAAGTCGCGGCAGAATTAACCTAAAAAATGATGGCTTGGCTCGCCGATTACAACCCTATTAGAAGTTACTTTTTAAACATAACGAAAGAATGATCTAGTGCTTCCTAATCAAAGTTGCCTTTGTTCATAAGGAACAACGACCTTGCAGAAATTAACAAGTTTCTAACGTGGTGATTTTATTGCAATTTTAATTATGAATTTACCGAGGGTGTCTACCGTAAGCTCGATGTACCTTACATACGACTCGTTGGGGAATTCTATGAGAATTCCGGGCATATTTACCAAGAAGCCCACGGCAATCAACGGATCCTCGACGACCAGTTACTTAGCATAACGACGGAGAGCAGCAGAGTGCCGAGCGCGTCCACCGGAGCGGAGGACCCTGGCCCAGAGATAGTGGAGGGGATGGGGGGAATAGAAGTCTCACAGTCGATCCTTAGCACAGGTCGAAACACCCGCTATTCTATGCTTTGACCAGTGGCCAGCGAAATATATCTCTGCTCTACAATTCAGCTCTAAGTATTGTGGCACTAAACCAACAACACAAATACAATGATTAGTTTAAGTAGGAAAATCAAGAAGGAAGGGAAGTGCTTCAAGGAGGTCCTGGGTTTAATAATAGAATAAATAACACCGTTTTTCCCATCTTGCTTCCCAGTTCATTCGGTATTGCTAATATCTATGTATGGGCTGACCATTCGTCACCTGAATTATGTAAAATAGCAACTACTAAACTGAGAGACCATGAGGGGTCACTAGAAGTGACCTCTCATGTTTTATAATGCAAGCACTTCCTCTTGTGATGGGGACCCCAAAAAAATTCTTTGCGACCCCCCTGGCGATGGCTACCCGCAAGTTGTAAAACACTGTTTAGCCTAATGAAAAATCTTCATATCTTGGTGTGTATGCTTGTGAGACAGAGAAACGTGGCCAAAATGACTTTCTCAAGGATTAGAAGCCTGAAAAAGTATTCAGCGTGGAGAATATGATAACAGATGCACAGAATATGGTATGTCTGAATGGGAGTAGAGGAAGAAAATTTAACTTATGTTTCGTATTCTGATTCACGGTAGACATCAACAGTGTCACGAAAACAAAAAGCTAGGCCACTAATTGAGATTTCATGTTCCATTTTTGGGAAACAGTACACAATGCATATGGGATGGGCTGCGTTGGTAAACCAGACATGATGAAATCTCTATATGAGATTAATAGCAAAAGCAAAAGAAGGTGGCTTAGATATTTTTTTTATTTTTTATTTTTTATTTTTATATATTTCTTATTATCTTTTGCATATGATGCAACACTATAAATTGATTTTTGTTCTTCCAAGAATGAAGTGATGCGGCAACAGTGACACTGAAGGAGTTCCGGATTCCGGTGGGTCATGGAGTTACTGACGCAACGAAGGGTACATAAGTAAGAATGTGCAAGAATCGAAATGCAAACGAGAAAGAAAGATGGTGCCTCAAGAGCTGCGAGAAACCAAGTTTGAACAGTGCCAATACAAGGATGATCTCGTCGTTGTGCACATTGCAGCTCAAAAGCTGACCTCACAGATAATTTCTTGTATTCATCACTTGTGAGACTAATAAAAGTGACTTTCGCAAAAATTATTGGAAGTTTTCTTATTTTTGGCATAAGGCACTCAAAGAATTAAACAGGAACACCAAAATTCGACCACTATAGAAAAATTCCCCAATGGCGTGTTTTAGGACCCACTTCAGATTTCCCTGTCGATCTATGAGTTTTTGCGAACATTTCAGACAAAAATAATGAAAATAAAAATAATAAAAACTGATGGACGATAAGATTACGTCTCTACTTTTGTGATAATATCTATGAACTCAACACATAATATTCTTTTTCACTGTATTTTAACAATCAGCCAAAATCGTGTGGTATTTGAGTTTAGCTTTAACGAACATACTGTTTCTTTGAATTTTTACTTCTTTAAACTATTATTTCAATATCTCTCCAATGTTTTCATTTTCTGTTTCTGTTAAAATACTATCATCTCTCTTGCCATGGTGTTTTGTTTTCTTTTTTAAGTTTATTTTCTTTGCCTGTACTGGTTTTCGAAAAATCAAGTGGACAGTGCCAAATCGCTGTTATTTTTGAAAATATCTCAGAAACGATGCAAGATATGGAAATACATGAAACAGCATAGTTGTAGCGAATTTTCTCGTCTACAAATTCGTTTATTAAATGTTTATGTCAGATGAACGGTTAAATTTCGAGCTGTCATAAAGCGAACTTTTAATGTTACTACCGTAACCTAAATTGGGCCAAAAGTATCAACATCACAAAAATAACAATGTCGGATAAAAACCAGTACACCTTGGAAAGACGAAGTCGAGTTTGATCCGAAAAATAACACCTGGGAAATAGCGGATGTATTGATAATGCTTTCAACTTCGTCCGCCGATATGTAGCGTAGTGAAATAGCCGCCAAAGCGCAGTCTTTGTGTACCCTTTAAGATCGAACGCTTACAACCATAAGGCTCAATGTGGCAGCAACCTGTGAAGCAAACAGGTGCCATCCTACCAGACGCACCTGTGCTTCCGAAAGACAGCTGAGTGAGGTCGAATGGGCTAAATTTTGACCTTCCCAGTTCCGGGATGGTCCCTTCGGAGAACTGCCATAGAAGTCCGACGTCCTGCAATAGTTGAGGAACGATGCCTCTCGCTATGGTCGCGTGAACATTCTCACAGCCGTGGACGAGGTTCCGGACGTCCACGCAGTCGGTTACGTTCGTCGCATTTTTAAGCGCAGTAGTGCGCCTCGTACAACTACCAAAGCACAAATAAGAAGGTGTCAACGCGAACTACTGCTAACCGATTACTAGCAATGGGACTACGAGCAAAACACACCTCTACCCCGACATTCTGACGACAACGCATTTACGTGCACGTTTCTACTGCTACTGTCAATAGATCACTTGGAAGACGGAATGACGAGTCGCGGTTCTGAGCGACGGAAGCAGATTCTGCTTCTGCACGCAAGTGATTGTCGTTTGTGCGTACGACGCAGAACTGGCGAGAGTTTATGCCAACACGTTGTCTGGACTTCTCTCCTATCGAACAGTTGTTGGATATGATGGGACAACAACTTACTGTCATACATGAGCTCGCCAACCTTACAGAACTGCGTAATAATGTCCAGCATGCGTGGAATGATGTATTCCAGGTATGCCAGAGAGGTGCACACGGGGAGGGGGGGGGGGAGTATTAATCAAACTGCATCATTGAATGTTCTGAGGAAGGGGGGGTGAATAATTAGTACTTTTGGCCAGCTGGGTGGGGGGCTTTATAAAACAATTTAAAAAACATGAAATAAAATATATTTAACTTTAATATTAAATGGCAAAACATGACCTAATATCTCGTATGTGTGTATGGGGGGGGGAAGGTTGGTCGCAGTTTGGGGGGGGGGGGGGTGAGTCATTGGCCAAGGTGGGCAGGAGGCACCTCTAATTTATTCTAAGACAGTATTCACCTTCTGTAAGATGAATGGATGCCAGAATGAACTCTTTAAAGTAGGTGGCAATGCTTTACTGAGGCGCTCCAGTCACGGTCTGCACGGCCACTACGGTCGGGGGTTCGAATCCCCCCTCGGGCATGGATATTTGTCCCGTCCTCAGTCTTAGCTAGTTCATAAGTAGTTTGTAAGCTTAGGGACTGATGACCCCGTAGTTAAGTCCCATAAGCTTAACAAACATTTGAACATTTTTTTGAATGCTTTACGCAATTTGCTGCAACATGCTAACTGTAACGATAAACAAGAGTAATATCATGCCTTTAACGGAGTACGATTCCAACATGCAGAGATCATCTACTAGACCACCGGCATACCACAATGATCCGCGCTGTCGCGGAAACTGTTCGATGACTATGCCAATGAGATGTCCTTAGAAACAGGGGGCGAACAGTGCCCAGTTCGCCGACAACACAGTGAAACACATAAAAGTGAAACACGTAATAAGCACAAAAGAGAGTCCAATTAAAGAGAGAGAGCTTCCGGGGAAAATGGTGCAACGCGGTGGAGTGGCCGAACGTTCTATGGCGTCTTGATGCGGAGCGCGCGGTTGCTCGCTGTCGCAGGTTCGAGTCCTCCCTCGAGCATAGGCGTCTGTGTTGTCCTTAGCGTAAGTTACTTTAAGTAGTTTGTAAAGCTAGGGACTGATGACCGCAGCAGTTAAGTCCCTTAGATTTACAAACATCTGAACATTGTAGAAAATGGTGCAGGGGAAAAAAGATGCAACTTAATGTTTGCAAGTTAACGGCAGTCTATTTTAGCCGAAAAAGACCCATCCGAAATGTACCCTCCTAATTAACGCCCATGAGCTACCCTGGAGGAACGATGTCAAATGCATTGGTAAAATACTAGGTAAAAAATTACTGTACCATCTCAACGTAGAAGAGAAGAAACAATTAGCACAATACATAATTCTTCTTTGTTTTTCTTTTTTTGGCCTCCTTCTCCGCAATTGCAGTTATACAGTTTTCATAGGTTAGGCTACCGACTTTTCCAACTGTGAATTACTCTACTTGAGACCAAACACGTTTCGCTTTATTTTAAAGCATCTTCAGTGGTAAAGTTGTTTTATGTTTGCCTCTTCATGTGTTTCTTGCAGCACATTGACATTGCCAATGCTGTCACTATTTACAATTACACTATAAACAATTCCAATTTTTTATAAAAATTGCCAAATACTCGCCATTTCTGAAGCGTGGCGGGTTGCAATTTTTTCAGAAATAGTGAGTTTTCGGCAACTTTTATAAAAAAATTGAATTGTAAATAGTGTTATTGTAAATAGTTACAGCAAGTGGCAATGTGCTACAAGAAACACATGAAGAGGGCGACGTAAAAAACTTGACCATTGAAGGTGCTTTAAAATAAAGCGAAACGCATCTGGTCTAAAGTATACTAATTTTTAAAGTGCAAAGGTCGGTAATGTAACCTATACAAACAGAAAGTACAATATGTAGCTAAAGTTCTCTTCCCCTTCTTCAGCAGCAAAAGCCTAAGCCTGAAAACGAGGAGGACGTTCCACGAAACAATAATTCTACCTACAATCACATGCGTCCCTATGCACGAGGGAAATCCAGCAACACAACCGAATAAAGCTTCCATATTGTCCAAACAAGATTCTACGCTGGAGTCACTAAGTTACACGACGCCAAGGAGATGGACACGATAGATGTCACAATTAAAATGTTAACCATAAAAGTCTACCAAAAATTAGACCCGTTTAGGGATAACTGCAGGCATTTAACTAACGTAGGACCATGCAAGTCCTTAGGTACCCAAAGTGTGTCCAGGAAGTATAATACATGAGCCTGAAAACTAGTCGTAAACAGTCTTGTTAGGTCTGGAATCACAGAAAGCAAACCGTCTATATACTAATACTAATATATCTTGTAGTGCAACAAATATATATCACAACACCTGATCAGGGACGACTTAGTTAAAGGCACAATCATTAAGGTGGCTCTAGGAATCCATTATGATATCATTAGACCTTCGGTTACAATAGTTGATACGAAACTGTCAATAGAAGGTACAAGCCAAGGACAAAACTCTTACACCCGCAGAAGTCCAAGAAGGAAGAACCACCAACTAAAGGAGAAGGAATGGCCGAAAATACAAACTGAATCCAAAATATCGATCCCCGATTATTCGTTATGTCTCTATTTGCTTCCGTTTTAGGCTGTCTCATCGTGTTTACATTCATAACTCCTGCTATACGTCCATGCCCTTGAAAGTTGTTGTTGTTGTTTTTTTTCAATATCTGTTGTTATTCCACATAGGTATTTAAGATGTATAATTGAAGTGGGCCACCATATATATGATTAAGTCGAAGACAGCAATTCATCGCTTTCTCAGTGCTGATACGCACGAGGCCCGAACTCCTACTGGAATGGGTAACATGTTGCAAATACAGGGTGTCCAAGAAAGGACTCCCTGATTTCAAAATTAAATATCTCAAAAACAAAGATCGAATGCAGTAAACGGTATGTTTATTGTGAAAGCTGAAAGAAGTTTAAACAGCAGTTTGAAATAATAGTTACAAAAGCTGCTAACAGATGGCGCTGTAATCGCCATACGTAATGCCTAGAATAGTAATCCGAAGCCCAGAGTGATCAGTTCCACTATTGAAACGTGAAAGGAGGTTAGCTTACCTAAGGAAGAGACTAAAACCATGTACTCCAATGAACAAAGCGTTTCTCTGGTGCTATAGTACCACAGGTTAGAAGAGAGTCCTACGGCAACAAGGCGAAATTTCAAGCAAGATTTAATGTTCCAAAAGGAGCCGATGCGAAAACCATTCGTACACTCTTCGCAAAATTTCAACGAACAGGCAACGTAACTGATGATCTAGTGGGGCACATTGGCCGCAAGCAAACCGCAGTTACGCCTGAAAATATCACCACAGTTTCTGGAATTATGCAGCAAAATCCAATGTCATCCGACCGTAGAATTGCATCTGAGACTGGTTTGAAGCGTTCCAGCACGCTGAAAATACTGAGAAAGAGCCTACACATGTTTCCATTCAAAATTGAAACGCACCAGGCCATAGCCGTACGAGCTGTGCAACAAATCAGATGCCCACAATGATTGATAGTGAAGGATTTGATGTTGGCTGCATCTGGTTTACAGATGAAGCACACTTCCACCTGTAAGGATACGTGAATAAGCAGAACTGGCGATTTTGGGGTTCTGAAAAGCCATATTGGTGTGAAGCGAAACGCCTGTATTCTCATAAAGTTACTGTGTGGACTGCAGTATGCAGCAGTTATTGGCCCTTTTTTCATTCGAGAAACGGTCACTGGTGCACGTTACGTTGCAATTTTGGAACAATTTGTCGCCACACAACAAGCGTTAGAGGATCGACCAGGTACTGAATGGTTTATGCAAGATGGAGCTCGACCACATCGGACCGCACAAGTGTTTCGCTATCTTGAGGAATACTTCGGGAATCGAGTCATTGCTTTGGAATATCCCAAATTTACTGGTGCAGACATGGATTGACCTCGAGATTATTCGGATTTCACTCCCTATGACCTTTTCTTGTGGGGCACAGTGAAAGACATGGTCTACCCGAAGCATCCCGCCACGCTGGACGAGCTTGAATCGGCGATCTCTGTGGCATGTGAATCCATTTCGGTTTAGACACTACGAAATGTGATGGCGAATTTCATTCTTCGTTTGCGCCACCTCTGTAGTGCCAATGGTGAACATTTTGAAAAATTGTGATGTGATTGTTTACAAAGCGTGTTTTCATACGATTATTTCACTTATGATGCTGATATGAGCTGTACAGCGTACAGCGTCATCTGTTAGCAGCTTTTGTAACTATTATTTCAAACTGTTGCATAAAATTCGTACAGCTTTCACAATAAAAATACCGTTTACTGCATTCCTCTATCGATCTTTGTTTTCGATATATTTAATTTTGAAATTAGGGAGCCCTTTTCTGGACACCCTGTATGATAATGGGCAGGAACACCATTTTTGGTAGTCTGTTGATAAAGTGGGAAATTGCGGCTACCGGGCCGCGTGCTAGGCTAGTCCATGCGGTCGTTGTGATCTCATTGTCACATTGGTAAGCGCCACTGCCAAATGAACCGGAGACCCGGGTTGAAATAGCGGCTGGACACAAATTCTCAGCTTTGTCCATTGATTTGTTTCAGTCAGCTAATGTCGCAAATTCAATAACAGCTGCAGGTACTAAAATTGTGCATGTTCTTTCGAAAATGTTTGAAAAACAGACATCACATGTATATTCCATATAATATATAATTTTCGGTTGAGTTTTGAGTTTTAAAAACATAGGATGAATATAATTTTACAGATTTTGTACGTTGTCATGTGTTGTGCATTACTGAACCATTACTCATTACTCGGCCCTCGTTAACATTTCACTACTGTCATTTCTTCCCCTACCGTTTCAGATGTCATTTGTGTACTTGGCAGTAAGTAATTATGTCATAACTACCATTCCTTCAATGTTTTAGCAGTTACTCAGAGAATTTTGCTATCACGTCGGTTTAGTCCGATTGGACAATGAGATCCGGCGTGGCCAGGCACTTTCCTTGCTTCAGAATGAAAGTGAGCCATATCATTGAGAGAAACATTGCCGACAATGTACTGAGGATGTAATGGCAGTGTGACAAACATGCGAACAGTTGGTACCGAAAGTTGACAGAGTAGCAAGCGATGGAACAGGCTTGCTTCACTACCACTTAAGGGTTCCTCCGTGTAATTCAGTTGTGTAGAATGTTACCATTAGTTGTGAGATCAAATGAAGATTGTGCAATATTGACAGATCAAAGGGTGATTGTACTGACATAGTCTCCTGGCCAGGCTGCCGCGGCGTCTCCAATGTTGTGAGCATATATTTCGTTTCTACACCTTTCGCACCTCCGTCATTTGTACGTGATTTTACCGAGGCGTGGAACGTCTTCCTTGCGTTAGTTTTGAATTGTTTGCAAAGCCAATCACACTGGTGTTTATACATTCCTATTTATGGTGAATTTGTTCCTGAGTTAATTCAGAAACTATTGAAGTAGTCCGAGAGCATTCCGGTTTCCACCATATGGTAAGCTGTGTTTTTCTGGAGCGGTGAGTAGTTTTCATACCAGTTGTTGTGAAACCTTTTAAATAGGGCCGTCAAACAGCTGTACATCACAAACCCAGATAGTGGAGGTATGTGGGGTAGGAAACTGTTGATATCGAATTCGTTTCCCTGTCAGCATTTCCATAGCTGCGTTTGTCTGGTCGAGTTATTTTGAATAGGGAAGGGAAGTGTTAACTGTCCAAGTGACAAGGATGGGATAAAGATCACTTCTTATGAGGAGCTTCAAGACTTCTCATTTACACATGAGAAAGAGAGAGAGAGAGAGAGAGAGAGAGAGAGAGAGAGAGAGAGAGAGAGAGAGAGAGAGAGAGAGAGAAGGAGAACAGTTTTCAACAGCTGATTTTATAGTATAAGGTGAAGGCACCAACGAGGGTGAAATGTTAATGTAAGTAGAGTTTCATCCTTCATTAGTGGAAGAATAATCGCAGCTTTTCGGCATTTCGGTTCGTAGCCCCGTTCTGTAGAAAATACGGTCGTGTCTGAGGCAAGATTTGATGTGACTGATCTTAATGTGCCATCAAGTGACGTGGTTGTAAATTAGCCATCAAATAGTATTTCAGCTACCACGAACAGCGGTAGTAATAGTGTCATTCGCAATACCGTTTACTGCTTGTATTCCTTTCGATCCTTCATATATATATATAATCTTTCCGAACAATATCGTAGCTGGAGACTGTAATGTGGGAGTTAGGACAAAACGAT
Organism: Locusta migratoria; assembly: GCA_026315105.1. Taxonomy (NCBI): domain Eukaryota; kingdom Metazoa; phylum Arthropoda; class Insecta; order Orthoptera; family Acrididae; genus Locusta; species Locusta migratoria. Next base: position 176,097,347 of record CM048744.1, on the reverse strand, counting down.
TTATCTGCAATGCAATCTCCAAAATCGTTAGGTGAATTATACACTCTGCACGGAACAGCATCTCTCTATTATATCTCACTGAAAACACGTTACATTTATGGATTTTAAGAGCTTTTCGCAGCGATGAATTGCACTTACGGTGTCTGCAGTTTTTCTCCATGACGGCTAGATGTTGCCAGAGGTACGAGAAACGAAAAGACGTAGAAACGGCCAATCATGAGTCAGATGCAGAGAGACTGTGATAATATTGTTCATATCTTCTGCTTCGTGGTAATTTCCAGGAATGTTTGCAATCGAATTCGCCATGCCTCAAACGATACAAATCAAAGAATATTGTCACGTGACTTATAAACGGTGTTTAAATTGGACACTAAAGATAGTACCTAGGATAAACGTTTACGAACGTTTAATTACTCACAATTAGGTGTTAAATTTTACTTACTGCAGAAGCGGCATACGGTGTTAATTTGCTAACGATATGTTCCCTTTAAGAGGATAATTCATTTAAAGTCGGGACATAATTTAAGACAACAACCGGTCGACCATAGTGAGGGAATAGCTTTAATTATTTCCTAGCCTACTGATTGTCACAACTATCGTTGAATGATCTTGGAAAAGCCAAATCATAGAATGAGGGAAAAAATATTTCGTGTTGACTATCAAATATATTATCTATGCTATTTTTGTTCTATGGTTGACTGGTTCTTGATGTACCCCTCTCTGGTCGGTAAATTATCATCATAAAGCGAACATTTCGTTGTCGACGATAACACACAACACCAATGCTGCCGCAAGTAAAATTTCATCTTAACTTCTAAATAACTGTACGTTCGTAAATGTTCATCATTTGTAGTGGCTATAAGAGCGTCGTCGATTTAAAGTCGCGCTTTCGATTTGTATTTCGATTGTAAACAACTTGGAAATTACCCGTTTCATAAACAAATCTGCGTTGCGACCGTGATTTTGCTACGGTAATAGGTTCCTGCCTTAGTACATTCTCCAAAATTGTGACACAGTCGTAGAAAATAGCAAAATATTTTTGAGAAGAGAGTAAATCTGTAAGCTGTAAAGCTGTGCTACTAGGTCCCTACCTAATCTTATCTTCAAAAAGTCTGCACAACATCATTTTTAAATTTCTGCGACCTAAAAAAACTATCTTGTAACTTTATATTTGGAAACGTTATTCATAAGTAGTCTCTTACCTCCAAGATTGCATGGCGTTACCTGGCAACATCCTCTCTGTGTCGTTCTCGGTGACGATCATCTTGGGTTAAGATGGCAATTGTGATGCCCATGATACGTCGTTGTGTGATTGATTTAGCCAATGTTCTCCAGCTGGTTAACAATGTGGCTTGTTGGGACAAATTCTTCTGATAATGATTTTCGAAGTGCCTGGTGAAGAATGCCGTGGTGTTCTTGGTGGTTGTACAGACGGCTGGAACCCAGCTCAATGACTTCCTTCTCCTCACAGACCCCTCCATACACGGTTAATTTCTGATGAGGCTGCAACACAAGTTTAACGACATCGTGTCTTTAAAACTGCGGCATGTGCAACGCAATGCTGCTTATTGGCACAAGACCACACACTTACGGCGTCCCGAAGCGAGGTGGTTAGCGGATCGCGGGAATGACACACTGTCCAACAGTTCTCGAAATAGACGAAATAATTCCAGACAGTAACATCAGTGAACGTTGGGAACCACTTCTATTGAACGGCCGTTGCTAGGCTACTGGCGTAGTACCTTTTGCATTATTGGCGAATCAGTTCCTAGAGAACACTTAATAAGGTGAATGTGGTTAAAATATACCAAATACTGAAATGCCACACTTCAGGAAACAACACATTTTCTTTCTTCAAGAAACTCAGAATATCAGAGTTAATCACAAGTATGCTAAATTGAACACTAGTGAGAATCTAAGTCTCCAAATCTCCAAATATTTCTTAAAATGCAAATACTGAGCAAGAAAACACAATAATGTTTAGAAATTGTAGATATTGCTGTTTGGATGATATGTAATAACTGGATGAGAGTCATCCTCAGGACACACTAAAATCTCTCATTTATTGAGATGACAGGCGATAGCTGTAAGACGATTTAGAAATGCTTGTTATGAACCATCAGCGGTTTATTAAACTTGTAACTTCGATCGGTTTCGGTTCTAAACTATCTGCGCGGAATGTATGTTTTAATCAAGACTAACTAATTTTTATTGATTGTAACCATGGATGGATAATGTATCCACATAACCTGTCTGTTTAGCTTACAATCCGCGTAGATGGTTTACAACTTAAAGCGGTCGAAGTTAAAACAAACTGCTGATGTTTCATTATAGGAACTTCCTAAAATATCTCGCACTTTAGGTAAGTCAGATATAAAGCAAAATCATTAAAGGTAGTCCACATTAACGTCATAGTCACTAAAATCGAGAGCAATTCTGGTAATAAACTGGTTGCTATAGGGTCTTCTCTTGTAATATAAATCAAACCCGAAATGTGTCGACCTGTAAACTGCATGCCCCAAGCACCACAAACTGATAGATTTAAGAAAGGAGTTATGAATCATGGGGCTCCACTCTATTCGAACTGACTTGAAATTGGACGGAAGGAGGTGCGTTAGGATCTTGCAGTTTCTTTTACTGACCTCCGACGGGAGCGGCCGCACAATCCGTGATATGACGCCTCAATTATCAATCCAATAATCCCATAAACGCTTTATGGACCTACTGCGCACTGGCATTACAAAACACAGAATTATAGAACGCTACTTCACATTCTGTGGAGCGCATGGCATCTTGTTGTAGTATGGTCAGCTTCATTTACATTCATTTCTATGTGTTCCGGCAACCAGAAGAATAACGCCTTCTTCTTTCGTGTTTGAAGCCGAAGAATTGCCTCGTAGATGATGTGGACTTGCGTGCAAAGCGGAAGAGCAATTACGGAATTGGGGCTTATGATAAATTTCGAATGTTTATAAAACTATTGGACCAAACTCCTATGATCATCTCTCGCTAAACTTACGAACTAATTTAACTAACTGAACACTAAGGAAAAAACATACACGAGGGAGGACTCGAACCTCCGGCGCAAGCGGCCGTCCAGAAAGTAGCATGATGCCTTAGACCACGCGGCCACTCCCACGCTGCGAGAAATTTCAACCTCTGGTAATGTCTCACATTAGATGATGAACCGGTTATTGACTAGTACAGATTTATGCAAGAAATAATGACATCTTACAAAAAATTGTCGCTTTACAAAAACTCATCTACATCATGTAACACCACCAATAGCACTGAAAATAGCATCTAACTTCAATAATCGACTCAGTTAAGCGAATACGTCATTGCATAAGGTTTTTCAGATACCTTACATCAGCTGAAGCCATTAATTGAAAATGAGATCATGCAGACCTGTTGAATTTTAATAATGAATGTTACGTCTAATATGTTTTCATATACACTGCTCAAAACAATTAGGGGATCAGGTGAGAAAAAACGAAATATTCCTACGCTAACATATTTTATTGAAGTATTGGTTACATTTGTAAATTTCGTGTGATACAGTTCGATATTTTGCTGTCCCAACTCTTTACTTCATATTTACTCGGCGTTTACTGAGCGAGGCACCATGGGCTACCGTAATAGTGAAAAGTTATTCGAATTATCCCCTCTAATATGGTGTGTGATCCCCTCGGACGGCCGAATACAGATGCACACCTGCGTGGCATGGACAGTAAGAGGTTATCAATGTTATTGAAGAATATTTGGCCATCATTCCACGATTGCAATATCCAGCTCTGCTACAATTGTGGTCAAGTGCTGGTCTGGCTGCAATGTGTCTGCCATGTGCAACACAAACATGCTCAATCGTTGGACAATCTGGGCACTGAATTCGTTCAGTTCCCTCTACTTCAAGCTTGCTGTCCACCAGTGCAGCTCTGAGGTGACGAGCGTCATCGGCCACCAGAAGGAACCGATCTTCTATGGCACCAACATAAAGCACAACAAAAGGACGAAGGCTCTTGTCACCTCAGAGCAGTCAAAGCGCCATTCTGAACGACGTAGAGGTTCGAACGTCCGACATTACTGACTCCTGCCCATACTATTCGTCCACCCCCATGATATGGTGATGTTTCCTGCACTAAGCAAGAATGTTCAGAGTTCCACATTCTCTCCAAATGAGGGAGCGACGATTTTCTGGCTGAAAACATAGTATCGACTTATCTGTGAACATAACCCGGCGCCGGCCGCGGTGGCCGAGGGGAATGAGGCGCTCTAGTCACGGTCTGCACGGCCACTACGGTCGGGGGTTCGAATCCCCCCTCGGGCATGGATATTTGTGCCGTCCTTAGGATTAGGTAGTTCATAAGTAGTTTGTAAGTTTAGGGACTGATGACCCCGTAGTTAAGTCCCATAGACTTTACAAACATTTGAACATTTTGAACATAACCCGACGCCATTCGTTACGACTCCAATCCTGAAGTTCCTCCGCCCGTTTTTGCGAGCTAAACATTGTCGTGGTTTTAATGGGACACACATCCTAGTTCTCCGTGCGTTGAGAAGGCAATTTCTGACTGTTTGTGATGATATTGCGCGTCGTGTTGCTGCCTGGAGGGTGTGTTGCAGCTGAGTTACATTCAGCCTTTCGTCTCGATGGGCCGTTAACCGGAGATGTCATCTCTTACTGTTCTTTCCCGTGGACGAACTTGGCCTTCCTTTCTTTCAACGGTTCCTGTTGTCTGAAATCGCGTCCAGCTCCGGGAAATTACACTTTTGAACACTCCAATAACTGCAGCCACTTCCATCTGTGTCTGTCACACTCCCAAACGTCCTATGGCTCTCCCTGCTATAGTTTTGGGTAAGTCACTGTGTTGTTGCATTGCGCACTACCTGCTCACTACACCACCTGTACCCGACTAGTTGTACAATTCGTTTGGTAAACACAATTCAACACCAACAGACTCTGCGGCAACTTTCTGTTCTTACATCTCAGTTTCCGTAATGTTGTTGTCTGCACTTCGTAGAACCCACAGAAAGAAATCGAACAATTTTAGTTCAGTCTACCGATGACAATACTTCAGAACCTAGATATCTCAACTAATCCTCAATTGTTTTCACCACTGTGGTTCCACAGTTGCAGACGTTTTTATGTCTGAAGATCGATTGGTTTTGGTGTCCATGTGAGGTGATAGTGGGTGCCTGAGTATTCGTGAAAGCGACAACAGCACTATGAAAAGGTGTATTATTATCTTTGAAGACGCGAATGCTCACAACAGTGTCATCGTAACGACGTAGAAGATAAGAAACCCTTGGTCACCGAGAATGTTAGTAATGGCCAGTCTAGTTGATGTTTGCGATAATGTGAAAGTTTGGACCCACGACATGGTAAGAAAACACTGGCAAAAAAATCACTGATTCAGCTGTAGTCTGAACCACGTTCTCCATGCAGATTTATTTGCTACAGTGATAGATCCCTTTTTGCTGGCTACCTGACTTCCATTGCCCATCGCATGCCAATTTCTATGCAGATTTCGCACGGGTACTTACTCGTTTCTTGACAGTACCAATAATTCCTGTTATAACACACACATATTATCACTGACAGGGAACGACCATATTTACAGTTCAGGGCTGACAGGACTATTCTACAAACACATTACTTACACCGTATTACACTCAAAGAAAAAAAGAAGAGGGAAAAAGTCACTACGAAGGTATTCTGCCTACGTGGGGCAAACCGGGAAATTTCCTGATCCTGTAAAATAAAATAAAAAATTAAAATTGCAGAAAAACTGAATGATTTATGCAAGAGAAAAAGTTTAACACACTGAGTAGGTCCATAAGGCGTAGCCGCTGGGAAATGGCAACGCTGTCTAGGGCACCTTGTGAGGGAGTGCGCGGTCACTCTAGTCGAAAATTCGAGTCCTCCGTCGGGCATGGAATCGATGACCCTAGCAGTTTGGTCTCATAAGTTAACATGCATTTGAATTTGAACATAAATCTTTTCTCCACCTCTGTCCTTTCTGCAAGCTGTCATTCCGTTTGGCATTGATTGACTGGGTTGTTGCATGTCATCCTCAGGGATATCGTGCCATATTATTTTCAACTGAGACTTTAGATAGTCAAAATCAATAATTTAAGTAAAGACAACTAGGGAGAAGAATTAAATTTTACGGTTAACTAATAAATACTTTGATATTTTCTGTTGACACTGTAAATCCACAAGAGATATCAAAATGAAGTATTTGAAAATCTGTGTGACTAACTACCCTAGTCATTAGTCTCTAGCCTTAAAAACTACTTAAACTAACTTATGCTAAGGACAACAAATATACCCATGTCCGAGGGAGGACTGGAAACTCCGACGGCGAGCAGCGGCGCACTCCGCAGCTAGGCGCCTTAGAACGCTCGGATACTCCACCGCGTCGGAAGAGATATAGAAGGACTTGGAAGAGTAACTGAGCAGAATCGAAAGTGTCTTGTTAACAAGAAATACAAATTTTATGGCTACGTTCTTTTTTCTGAGAGTATTTGATTCAATGTAAGTAAGGTCGTTTCTCTCTCTCTCTTTCATTGTCTTTGTCCCATTCTTTTCTTCTCCCATTGATCATCCTATCTACAGGAAGATAACACGAGCCAGCTCAAATAGATATGAGTTTCACCAGTCTTTTGAAGATGCCGAGGCTTAAGCAGCAGCTTTGTGAGCTGCAAGACATGCGTCTCACTCCCGAAGACTACAGCCATCTGAAAAATTCTCCTGTTAGTCCAAGCGTAATGTTAAATTTGCAAAAATTGTTATTTTAAAACAAAAAATGGCCGTACAGGACATTAAATTTTAAACAGAGTTTCTATTTCATGAAATGCGAGGCAATATGACCAAATTAAAAAAAAAGTTATAAAGTTATAAAGTCCTAACATTATCTATCGATTGCTTTATTGTACGTAACGATTGCCTTGTTACGTTTCGAGATATAACGAAAAAACGCTTTAAAACTTTTAAAAATTAGATTCTTTAAAATTCGTCAGTATTCACGATCCATCGAACGAAGATATAAAACTGTGAGATGTGCCAAAATCATTGTATTTTGACACGTACGTTTCATAAAATCGAATAATTTTTATAGCAGCCGGTACCTCGTCTCTCAGCACAATTGACAGTTTTGGTACCAAAACAACATGATGTTTTAGGTACATCTTGATGATGCATGAAGATTTTCGATATCGGGGAAATGGAATTTCTAGAAATATGTTTAAAGCATACACAGTTAAAATTTGAGCCGTTTGCTGTTTTAAGTCATTTGGTTACATGGGACGTATTGTTTAAAAATGTCTGAAATTGGTTCTAGTGACTTTGTGCATAATGGTCGCTTTAAATTCCTGGATCTTAATAACGGATAAAAATATTGAAAACTTTAAAAATGGAATTCCAGAATATCATCTTAGGAATACAAGGTAAAAACTTCGGCAGTTTATTGTAAAATATAGAGTTAGGCAGCCCCACAATTAATAATTTTTGGTATCTAAAAACATGGATTTCGTGGATCTCTCAGAAACAACTACTCATCTAAAGATGATTTAACAACACATGTAAAGCTCTCCTTACATTACAGGTAATGTTAAAAAATTAACCGTTTTACTTAATTTGGCTGGTCTGCAGAAAGTGTGTAAGTTTTAAATACTACTGAGCGAGGTGGCGCATTGGTAACGCACTGGACTGGTATTCAAAAAGGTTCAAATATTTGTAAATCTATCGGACCAAACTTCGTGGTCATCAGTCGTAGCTTACGAACTACTTAAACCTAGGTAAACTAACCTAAGGACAAAAACACACACACACCCATGCCCCAGGGAGGACTCGAACCTCCACGGAGAGCAACCGCGCGCTCCGCAGCGAGACGCTTTAGACCGCTAGGCTACTCCACCGCGGCGGACTCGTATTCGGAAGGGCGGTGGTTCAAATCCACCCCCGGCCATCCAGATTTAGGTTTTCTGTGATTTACCTAAATCACTCCAGGCAAATGCCGGGATGGTTCCTTTCAAAGCTCACGGCCGATTTCCTTCCCCATCCTTACCCAAAACTCCGAGCGTTAGCTCCGTCTCTAATGACCAAGCTGTCGATGGGACGTTAAACCCTAAGCTTCCTTCCTTTTAAATACTGACGCTGTAAAGTAGGATAGCTACAGTATGGCTTTTCTTCTGAAGATACACAAATTATCACTATGCCAAGGGATATCTAAAGTAGTTCTCATATTACCTCTGTGATCAATAGGACCAGATATATAGACCCATCAAGAATCGCACTTTCACAGGTGGTGTGAAAGATGCGCACATTAAAAAGTTCGAAATATTTAAACATTTCGACCGTTACTGAAATAAATTCAATAGCAAAGATGAAAAATTTTGCTAGACCGGGATTCGAACTAGGGTTTCCCGCTTTCGGCCAGTGATCACTTTAACCAATTAGGCTATCCAGGCACGCTCCCCTTCCTACTCAAATTCTCACCTTGCAGAACACTACGATTGTAGTGTCCCCTGCCCATTTGATTCCACTTGCAACCTATACTGGATTCCCGCAAGGGATCGACGAATTAATGCGTCCGCATTGAAATTGTCAATTGCCTGTTAGGGCAGATACACAGTTGCTTTGACAGCGCGTATAAACGATTAAATAAAATTGGTGCATCGTAACGATTCTAGGGATTCATGACTCTTCACATAAAAACGTGAAGTGTTATACAAAAACAACATTTCAGTTCTGTTTATTGCTGATGAAAACAGAAACGTGTAAGTTTTACGACATTAACATAGATATTATGAATTTGTGTTCTAGATTGATCATAAAATACCCGGTGACATCTCTTTGCACTGATGCAAGCCTGTATTCGTCGTGGTACACTGTCCACTAGATCATCAAGGCACATTTGGTCCAGGTTGATCCACACCTCAACGCCGAATCAATGTAGATCTCTTAGGTTGATTTGCAGGTTGCGTCGTCCAAAAACAGCCCTTTTCAGTGTATACCAGCTACATTGGACAGGGTTCATCTTTGAGGAACACGCTGGCATTCTAATGTTGCGACGTCGTTATCACGAAAGAACACATTCACAATATGGGCACGATGAACACGAGAAATGTCTCCCATTAAGATGATCCTCTCACAGTAATGCTGCCGATTTGGTTGCACTATCCGTCGCAGGATATCATCTCTTAACCTTATAATTGATTGCTTTCTACGATCACTGGCGTGTATATGACGTTCAGGAAGACGGTTGAATCCAAAACCGTCTCCGATTATTGTCTAGATGAAGGCAGATGTAAGCCAGAGAGAGGACAGTCATGGACAGTTCCTGTATCTCTGTACCTCCTCCACGTCCCAACAACATTGTTTTGGTTCACTACAAGACGTCTGGAAACTTCCCTTGATGTGAGATCATCCTGACACAAAGTAACAATGCGGATACGACCAAACTTGGAAATTTACCTCCTAGGCATGGTAGAACTACAGTCAGCACGACCAACGTACCTCCTTCCTGATCGCCTGTCTTACCCACTCCTTCGCATTATTACTGCTCGTGCGTGATTGTTTACATCTTTGTGCGCTTTGAGTGTCAAATATGGGCAATCCAAGAAACTGCGTTCTTGATGCAGTATACACATTCAACGGCAGTGTTCGGGAGATCTTGTAACCAGGGTGAGGCAACTCTTTTAATGTGTGTATTGGTATCGTGCGCTGTTGTGCACGGTAAAATAAAAAACACAATATTTGGTGTGGTGAACTTACTTTAAACTCGTTGGAGAAACGAATTCTTAGGATTAGATACAGATAAACGATGAAACAGTAAAGATTATTCCATCGCTGGCATAGAGACTTTTTTTTTCGGAAAAGTTAAATTTACTTTTGCGAGCGGTCTTTGTCTACTGAAATTCACAGTGTTTGTAAAATCATTACCAGTTGCTTTTTTCCTTTGTATGGTTTCTAATTTGTTGCATATGCAAGGAAGTGGCGGACTTTGCAGTAGGAAGTGGATCCCTGAGGGCTTAACTTCTTGTTGGACGTTCGTTCACCGGAGGCTTCTGGTCAAAGGGCCGGCGCTAGCCACTGATCCCGGCCATCAGCTCGTCCTCAAAGGAGCAGGATTAGCAGTCGTGGCGCACGCCGCCTCGCCACTTCAAGGCGCCTCTGCAGCTGTCCCCACGTCGCGTGCGGTGCGCCTTCTATTGGTCGCGTTTCCCGGGATTAGTCCGAAAATAAAAAGGGAAAAGACTGCCATTTAGCACGGGGCGGCGAGGTTCAAAGTCAGCGACCGCTGGCGGCAGTCATTTAACAGCTCACTGCTTATAGCGTTTCCTGACTTCCAACTGCAAACATCCTTGAAGTGTATCGACTTAATATTAGAGTCTTCTGCTACTACAGAACTAACTGCTTTCTCTAACAGGTTATAGAACTCAAGGCAGTACCGGAGTCGAAGTAATACAGAACAGACGCATTTTGGCGTTGCAAAGGTTTTATTAAGATGTACCAGAGAACAGTTACGAAATATTCTTTTCCTTCTCTCTTCATTATTGACTGTGCTCATCCCAATCCTCCTCTGCGTCCTAGTTCTATACTTTATTGTTCCTTCCACATAATGCCCTCCATATAAATGTGTCTGACCACTTGTAGTATAATTACGATTTGGGGCGATGGCTCCTTGAGTAATGATGTGACTCATAAGACGGAATTTCTGTGAACTATTACAAAATACTAAAGGGATAAGTAGAAATCAATAGAAATGTGTACTACTAAAATTCTGGTTTCAGGAAACCGGCGTATAAACATGTATTTACACCTGCAAATTATATTCAAATGTTCAAATGTTTGTAGAGTCTATGGGACTTAACTACGGGGTCATCAGTCCCTAAACTTACAAACTACTAATGAACTAGCTACAACTAAGGACGGCACAAATATCCATATCCGAGGGGGGATTCGAAACCCCGACCGTAGTGGCCGTGCAGACCGTGACTGGAGTGCCTCAGTCCTCTCGGCCACCGCGGCCGACGCAAATTATATGTGCAGACAAAAGGATATACTCTATACCATCCTTAACATGGGAAAACTATATATGAACGGAATTGCTGCATTATCTGCACTATTTTAAACAATTACACGAGCAAGTGGAGAATAATTGCAACTGGTCACAATGACATTAGACAAGTAAAACATCATTAATACGTCTAAATATGTAGTAAATGAAGTGAAAAATAATAATAATCAGCAACAAGGTCCAATGATTTATTAATTTGGCATTTATATCAAACGATAATAGATTCAAGTTTTACAAACACGTGAGGTAAAAATCGAAATTGTAGCAATCACGAATACTCAATTGGAAAGCTCTGAACAATGTGATGTGCAGAAGAAATGAGCAAGTGATTGCGTAATATTTATAACTGATACAGTAACCGGATTCCAAATCAGGAAAAGCACCAAGATCCTCATACTATAAAATGTCTTTCCCCTAAATATTCGTCCACTTTGGTATTTCATCAAATGTTGAGCATACGAAATTATTTAAAAAAATCACTCGATACCAATTTTACATGAATAAAGCGGCTGTAACCCTTGTGAATTAAGCAATCACTACAAAGAACTGAAAATATCCTACAAATCCCCGAGTTGCTGACGCCGCCTCCGAATAACACTTATTTCTCGAAACTCCGGAGTCAAAATCTTTTTAACTTGTTCAAATAATTGCCCAAACTAACTGTTATATCTCCTGTTAACTGGAAGTGTACATCTACATTTGCATCTACATACGTAGTCCGCAATGCATCGTAAGGTGCGTGGTGGAGGGGACATTGTACCACTACTAGGCATTTCTTTTCCTATTCCGCTCCCAAATTGAACGCGGAAAAAAAGAATGCCTATATGCCTCCGTACGAGCCCTAATTTCTCTTATCTTGTCTTTGTGATCATTACGCGAAATGAAGATCGTTCTACACTCAGCTTTAAATTCCAGTCCTCTAAATTTCCTCAACAGAATTTCTCGAAAAGAACGTCGTCTTTCTTTCAGCGATCCCCAATTCAGTTGCCGGAGCATTTCCGTGACACTGGCGCATTGGTCGCATTTGCCTCTGAATGTTTTCTATGTCTTCCTTTAAACTGATCTGCTGCGGCTCCCAAACACTTGAGCAATACTCAAGACGTGGTCGTACAAGCGTTTTATAAGCGGTGTCCTTTACAGATGAAGTACATCTTCCCAAAATTCTCCCAATAAACCGAAGTCTGCCATCCGCCTTACTCACAGTTCTCTTTACATGTTCGATCCATTTCATATTGCTCTGCAATGTTACGCCTAGATATTTCAACGATGCGACTGCATCAAGAAGCTCTCTACTAATGCTGTATTCGAACATTATGGGATAGATTTTTCTACTCATGCGCATCACCTTACATTTTGCTACATTGAGAGCGAGTTGCCATTCTTCGCACCAACTACAAATTTGATCTCAGTAATTCCGTATGTTGTTACAATCAATTCAAGACGACACCCTCCCATGCACCAAAGCATCATCAGGAAACAGCCTCAAATTACAAGTTACTCTGTCCATCAGATCATTTATATAGATAGAAAATAATAGTGGTCCTATTACACTCCCTTAGGGCACGCCTGACGATACACTCGTTTCTGATGAACACTCGTTTTCGAGATCAACGTACTGTGTTCTATTACTTAGGAAGTTTTACAGCTAGTCACAAATCTGTGAACCTATTCCGTATGCTCGTATCTTCGTTGCCCTTCATCCATGGCTCACAAGATGTCATGTGGGAAAAGGGCAAGCGTACGGAGAGGGCCGCGGTGTTGGCCATGCGCTTTAAAGCGCGTTGCTGTGGAGTGCGCGGCTGCTCTCCGTCGGAGGTTCGAGTCCTCTCGCGTGCATTGGTTTACGTGTTGTCCTTAGCATCAGTTAGTTTAACTAGTTTGTAAGTCTAGGAACTGATGACCACTGCAGTTTGATCCCATAGCTTTACAAACATTTGAAGATTTGACATTTCGTACGGATGTTACCAAAAATATAAGTAAAACACTTCCCTACAATATCTCAGAGGGACTCTGCATGCCAGTACTTCTTACTGAACGTCTTTACTAACCTCATAGAGACTAGTTTGCTAGATATATAAGACAAATTTGTAGCAAAAGTTAAAAGTACCGTTTAACTTGAAAGAATATCCTTTGCAAGCCAAGTTCTCTTTGTGGCTAAAAATCACTCAAGTCAACCCTTGATCTTTCACTACAATTTCACCAAGCATTCCCCCTCCCTCTTCCGAACACACTTTCCTCTTTTACCATGCTGATGCTTTCTTGATGCCTCACGATGCATACTATCAATGTAGTAATTTTTTGAATCAATCTGTGACACAATTTTTCCCCTATTCTACACATCTATTCTTCAGAATTTTTCCATACCAGCACACATAAAAATTTCTGCATTCTTCTTCTCTGCATTGTATTCATTATATTGATTTTTTATCCTGTAAACATTTCTCAGCGTAAAGTGCATATGTTCCGCTGTACTGGCCACCATTATCTAATGGTCTATGAAGAAAAAATTGCTCCTTAGTTATCTGAATGGTCTTGCACATTTCCTACTCCACAAGTTTCAAGGTTTCCGGGAGTATAATTTCTTTGACGTAGGTGACAAGAAATGACCCTGTTTCAATCTTTTTGAAATTTAGAGGGGCAGTGATCAAATAATACACCTCACTTTAACTTTATAGGTTGCCTGTACTAGTATATATGACTCTCCAAGCCCACTTCCCTTTAAGACGCCAGTCTGCTTAGTTGCACCGTGTCATACGGCTTCTCAACATCTAAATGATAACATATATTCCTTCCCAGTCTCTTTCCCGTCAATTATCGTAAAGTAAAATTGTTATCATTATACTGTATTCTCTTTTATAATCCGAATTGGTCTGTAACATCGGTCAATTGCGCTGTTTGCCTTATTTTAGAACAGAACAAAAGAGTCAGTAACATTCAGTGCACGAGCTTGAGAAAGTGCAATCCTCACGCACTTCTTTTGACACTAATGCTTTAAATATACTCGTTCGTACTTCAAAAATTCAATTGGTATCATTCCTTACTAGTGATTCAATCTTAAAATCAGGTTCTATGTCTTCATACTGAGTAATTAGTAACTTAAAAGAGTTTTCCATTCAGTAATGATAATGATCGTAATAATTTTGGGAAATGATTCCCTACTATTGCTACTCTGTGATTTATATGGCCTCTACTTCGACTGTCGTTACTGATATTTACATACCTCTATCCAGAGTGTGTGAAATTGTTGTCAGTGATGATAATGAAGAAGATGAAGAGCAGGATCAGGATTATAAGGAGAAGTATAAGGACAGTATAAGGATTAAAAGTAAGAAGATGATGATATAGAGGAAAAGGAGGAGAAAATGAGTACCTGATGAAGAGAGAAATGATAACGAGGAGGAGGCAGTTGTATACTCAAATGTTTGTATATCCATTGGACCAAACGGCTATGGTCATCCATCCCTAGACTTACAAAATACTTAAACTGAGTTAAACTAACCTAAGGACAACACAGTCACACCAATGTTGCAGGGATGTGGTCGTATGTAAATATGGAAAAAAAAAAAAAAAAAAAAAAATACCGATCGTGAGGACCAACTACAAACGGGTTCCACAATGTTGCGAACAACCTATAATAATATATATATCACCTGATGATGAACTGCAAGGTATTTCGAACCCGGTCGTGGTGAATAAATACATAAGAAAGGGTCTGGTTGCTGTATTTACTGATTCCTTTAATTTGAGAGAAGTGGAGTAAGATTTGAAAATGAAGAGGAGGACGAAGAAGAAGGGAAAGGACAAGAATACTATTATGGGGATTATTTATTTATTTTTAATGAGGGAGTAGAGGAAGCGTAGAAGAATCACGATATTGATTATGCTATGTAGAATGAGAAAATGAAAAGGAGAAAACATAGGTTGATATGGAGGAATGTGACGAGGAGGAGGAGGATAAAGAGAAGGATGATAATGTGATGAAGATTTGGAGGAGGTGAAGTATGATGATTATGTGTTGATGTTGATGATGGCGAGGAGTAGGAGGTGGAAGTGTTGGCGGTGGTGTTGTTGATGATGGTGGTGGAGGAAGAGCAAGAATATGGCCATAATTGAGGGAAAAGAGGTGTAGGATGATAGTTTGATGTTAATGTGGAAGAAGAGGAGGAGAAGGAGAGGAGGTGGAGGAGGGCGAAGAAAAAACTAGCATTTTGGGTCTATGAGGAGAAGGAGAGCAGTAGTTTTGATATGAATGTTATAGAAGAGGAGGGGGAGAATGATGATGAGGAGGAGTTGAAGGAGCAGAATTATGATAATAATGAGGAGTAGGCGAGAAGGAAGGGATGAAGCAGGACGGAAAATGAGGAAAGGAAGAATAGGAGAGGGAGGAATAGGATAAGGATGATGGTGATAAGTACCAAGCTTGACGGTATGTACCAGGTGCAGGTTTGGTGTCTGTGACGTGAGGAATGGGGCCGGGACGGGAGACAGGCGGCGTTCATTCGTCGCGACGGAGCGCCGGCTCGTTACCGTCTGGCCTCGCCGCCGCTGATGGATGGCAAAAAACGAGCACCAGCGCTCCGTGCCCGGGATGCGGGAAAAAGGAGCTCTGGGGGGGAGAGGGGGGAGGGGGGGGGAGGAGGGAGGGGCGCGTGACGTATCGCGGCGCGCGTCATAAACCCGCGGCAGCGTAATTTTCTCGTCACTTTAATGTGGTGTTAAATGCAACGCATCTGCCCGCGTGGGAAGCCGCCGCTACATCGAGCCGCGCGATTGTTATCTTTGAACCGCGTCCGTCGCTTTGAAGTTACGCACCGTCGCGTCGTCGCCGCCATAACTGTAATCGCAGGCATCGGCGACGGAACATCTGTACGAGCGCGGCGCCACTTCACAGGGACGCCGTGATTTACGGTCTGTGGTGGGACGAGTCTGCCCGAGCGTGTGGGGCGCTCTGGGCGATCTGGAGCCGAGGCAATTTGTAAGCTGCGGGGGCCAGCTTCTGACAGTGCAGTCTCGAGGGCACAGAACTTTGCAAAGAGTTTCACTAATTAACTCACTGTATTAGTATTAGTACTGTCATTAGTAAGGTAAGAAGCCTACTCTTAATCGCCGAATTCGTCCAAATTTGTAGTGTATGTGTGGGGGAGCGCCTTGGTTGCACAGCAGTAGAGTGCCAGACTACAAATTCAACGGTCGTGGGTTCGATCCCCGCCCGGTCCAAGAATTTATATCTGTCACTTTCCACTTCTTTCACCTCTGGCAGTATTGCTCATATGAAAAATAACGAGTAGCACCGTGGTTCGGAACCCACGTTAAACTGTAGGTCCCCCTATAACTGGCTGGGTAAGTCAGTTCGAAGGTCGGAGGAAGGCAACGGCATACTACCTCCAAACAGGACCATGCCTAGTAAAGCACTGTGGTGTTCAAACCAATTTTCGGATTGTTGACTGCTTTACCTTTTTTTTTTTTTTTTTTTTTTTTTTTTTTTTTGTGGG
Source organism: Locusta migratoria (assembly GCA_026315105.1). Lineage (NCBI taxonomy): Eukaryota > Metazoa > Arthropoda > Insecta > Orthoptera > Acrididae > Locusta > Locusta migratoria. The sequence continues at coordinate 176,080,771 of CM048744.1, read as the reverse complement.
GAGATATATAAGTGCCCCAAGTGGCCAAACGTTTAGGAAATACATCCCTGGAAAATGAGAAAAGATCACCATGAATTCGTAGACCCGGCAGAGGGAATTTCTATCGACACATTCTTCAGAATGAATACAACACACGATCACACAGAGCCATACGCACGTGAGCACTGTTACCAAAGCTTGCGCAATGCCGACGCTAGTAACGTGTTTATCCTACTTTTGCAGCAGTGCAACCGGAAATTACCCCACGGAAACGATTGTAGAGGTGCCGAATGTAGTCTTACAGAATGGCCTGCCATACAGTTTCCACCTAGTGTCTCAGTTGGGCCAGATTTCGTGCCGGACTTGCAAACCGCGCAAGATGATGTTTCATCCAGTCTCAAACATGCTCAATGGGGGACAGATCCGGGGATTGTGTTCGGCAGGGCACTTGATGTACACCTTTAACAGCACATTTGGGTCGTACGGGACACATGTGGATGTGCATTATCCTGTTGGAAAAGCATATCGCTTTTCTGATGCATGAACGGTAGCAAGACGGTTTGGATGATGGTTTCAATGTGCAGTGCACTGTTGGATATTCCCTATAGGATCACCGGAGGAGAATAGCCATGTAGGGTATGGATCCTCACAATACGATGCCGGGTGCCTGCCCCGTGTGCCTCTTTCGTATACACTGCAGATTTTCACGCTTCCCTGCATGACGCGACACACGCGTACGACCAGAGGCAGAAGCGACTCTCTTCAACGAAGACGACACGGTCCAAATTCGTCCTTTCATAAGCGTCTATCGCGAGTCCACTGAAGGTGGGATGAACGATTTTGGGGCGTGAGCGGAAGACGTCCTAACGGGACACATAATCGTGCTTCATGGTGTGGGGAGCCACATCCGACACTGCCCGTTCTCCTCTATTGATCGTCGAGGGAACATCGAACAGCGTATGGTACATTGAAACCATCATTGAACCCGCCTTGTTACCGTTCATGTACTAACAAAGCTATAAGGTCTTACAACAGGACATTGCATGTCCACATGTATCTCGTACCACCCAACATGCTCTTCAAGATGTACGGAAACTACCTTGGACAGCATGATCCCCAGAACTATCTCTGATGGAGCATGTTTAGACCCAGGTGAAACTTCATCTTGCGCGCTCTGCACGACCGGCACGAAATTTGTCCCAACTGAGGCACAAGGCGGAAATTGCATGACAGGTCATTCCGCAAGACTGCATTCAGTATCTCTATGAACGTCTGCATGGGAGAATTGCAACTTGGATTGTTGCAAAATGAGGGTATACACGGTTCTAGCGTCGACACTTCGCAGGCTTTGGTGACCATACTAAGGCGCGTATTGCATTGTCTTTCTGATCGTTTGTTGCATACGTCCTCATGAAGGTGTAAATAAAATTTCCCTCTGCTGGGTCGAAGAATTAATGGTGGTCTTTTTTTTTTTTTCATTTTCCAGGAATGTAAAAGGAATTTTAAGTAATAAATCAATGTCCAGAGATATATTTTTACTCGATATGTATCAAAGATATTAAATGGAAGGTGCGAATTAAAATTTGTGCCGCGGCAGGGATTCGAAACCGGTACCTCCTGTTGTCTAGGCAAGCACTATAACCAATAAGTCGCCGTGCCTAATGATAGGCAGATGCCTTGGACTGTCTTACAGCACGTATCCCTCCACTACGCATATTGGTGAATTGAAATCAGACTATCCATTAGGTCACGGTGGCTTAGTAGTTACAGTGCTTGTCTAGAAAACAGGAGGCACCAGGTTAAAATCCCGGGCGTGGCACAAATTTTAATTCAATACCCCTCCTTCAGTTTAATATCTTTGATACGGATTTATCACCATATGCAACTTATGATTTGTCCATGTGATAGTGTTCTTAAGAAGCGGTGTTTGGCTCAACGGTAAGAGATCGGCGGGTTCGACCTCATCCCGCAACAAACATTTTTTTGTGCTCCTTGGCAATGCGCACACTACTGACGTCACAATTAACCGGAACATAATATAGGTTATTTTGTATTTATATGTGTAAAACATCGTAATGGGACGTCATTATCTGAAACAAGCGCATTATCTTGCAAACTTGTGAACCGTTGTGAACTGTTAAACGGTGCAAACACGAATAATAATGCCATACGGTGAGATTTATGCATATTTATATCGTCAGGTAAAAAATGTAATAAAATAATTTCAAAGCTGTACTTTCCTCATAGAAAAAGAAAATAAATCACTTCTCGAGAAGCTTGTATCAAACTACATTCCATTATAACTCACCAGCTGCCCTTGTGTATTCAAGCGACATGCTGAGTTACGGCGGTGCAGGACTGTGCGATGAAAAAAGCTGTTTTCAGAATGTCAATCAAGTTTGTTTTTCTAAGGAGACATAAAAAAACATGTCACTGCAAAAAAAATACGGCGTATATAACATGCGCAAGATGCAGTCAAAATAATTGCTTGCCATGTTTGTTCGATGAATATCACTCCGATACATGTAATTGATCAGCTGCTAAAGAATGGGAGTGTCGATTTACATACAAGACGGTCGCATGTACGCGTTAACTACAATCCCTTTTCAAATGTTTTCAGTCCCTAATTTCATACTGTGCGTATTCTTTTTGTTCTTAAACAAATTAATTAAGTAACCTATATGATGTTGCGGTTTGGCGGCGGTGGAATGGCCGACCGCTCTGAGGCGCCTTGCTGCGCAGCGAGCGGTTGTTGTCCGTCGGAGGTTCGAGCTCTCCGTCGGTCATCTGTGTGTGTGTCTTGTCCTTAGGTCAGTTTAAAAGTAGTTTGTAAGCCTAGGGACTAATAACCACAGTAGTTACGTCCTGTAGATTACAAACATTTCACTATTTTATTGCGGTTAATTGTGACGTCAGTCCTGTATGCATTGCCAAGTAGCAAAAACAAATTTGCCATCAGGCGCAGTCGAAACCGCGATCCTTAAGTAGGAATCCAATCTCTTACCGCTGAGCCAAACACCTCACATAAACACACTCTCACAGGAACAATTAATAAGGTGCAAATGGTGATAGATCAACATCAATGATTCATGCCTCACCACGTCCTACATGCACCATACATTTGAACGATGACGAGAAGGCGTCCTCTCCTTGCAGGCGTAATTGCGTAATGCGGCCCATAGACTATCATGATGTTGTGCAATAATATTGTAGATTGTAATGATGCTTGCTAGAGACAGATAATCGATATTTCACAATGATAGGCTTGCAGACGAGGCGGTTGCTGATTCCACTGTTACTTGGCTCTTGGCCTGGCGTGGCAACCACATACGTAAACACCGAACCACAAATGACTGAAGGAATTATGTAAGAAGTGGTGCAGATTGACAACTGGAAATTTACTATGTGATATGAGCATAACCAAGCCTACTGACTATCAGAACAATCAGATGAGCTGCATGGGAATGGTCGCGCGGTCTGAGGCGCTGCTTCATAGAGTGCACGGTCGCTGCCGTCCGACATTTGAGCATTGGTGTCTGCGTTGTCCTTAACATAAGTTAGTTTAAGGGGAATCGGAGGTGGTCAAATAAAAAAAATACGATTTTTTTGCTATCAACAATTAATTGGAACATTCCTCTTCAATGCAAACTTTGAATTATTGTTCTACGTGTCCTAGAAGTGGAGTTACTACCATTTTCTCCCGCGCCTGTACAGGAAATTGGCGGGGACGCTGAATGAATCTAACACCCTCTCGTGACTTCTTGACGAACTACTTGGCTTTTATCGTCCTGACGTTCAATATTTCCGTATGTTACCCATACACTAAGTGTGCAAGGGTTGGCTACATTGTTTTCTGTGACAAATGAAGTGTTAAGATCGCCGAATATCGTATCTTTGTTATTGTTTCGAATTTAATTTTGACAGTGATTCCTAAAAGAGTGCTTGTAAGCATAAAAACAATACACTTCAGCATTTATGATGCAATAGCAACCTATAACAAAATTTGTTAGTCTACGAATGATTACCACAGCAGTTTGGTCCAATAGGCAAAAATTTTATTTTGTATCGATGGAAATTTGGTAAACAACTTACACAAATTATTGCCAGGGCACTGGTGTTGTTCACTAGCTGCACAATGTCAGTGAAGAGAAATGACTGTTGTGATCAATATCGGATGCAAATATGAGTTTTTACAGTGCAAGACGGAACCACCAAGTCAAACTCGGTTTCGACGTAATTATTTGTGAAGCTTTAACTAAACAGTATTACTGTTCTGGAAAATATGTTGTTTTCTATTCACCTGATTTAGACATTGTCTGAAACACATTCACAATGTAGCAACACCACTACAATATTATTATGATAATAAAAAAATTCCCGCTTCCTGGTACGATATAAATTAACTACTTAAAAATATCGCATATCGATTTCAGTCATAGAATGAACATCTTCAGTTTCGACTCCTTAAGACTCATTTACACTGCAGAGAATTAAAATACATTTAAGCCAATCTGACATCACGCATCTGATAGGCCTTTTATGTATTTTAACGGAGAAAAATAATTTTATATTGCATGAGGTGTACGCGATTTCTTAGTACTCGAATATGCAATGAAGATGTTCGTTCAATAAATGAAATCTATATAAAATGCATGCAAGAAAACGCAGTTCTAAGAAAACACGAATTTTGAGAAAAAAAGTATTGCAACCCCCCCCCTCACAAATTTTCAATTTCGGCCGAAATTTTTTTTCTCGAAAATGACCACTTCAACTACATGAAACGAAGCGTCGTTTCAATCTCTGTCGATTCGTGGAAACCGCAGCTGAATGCGACAAATAGTTCTCTGTCCACGCTCGTTTTCAAATAAATATTTTATATGACACCACCAAGCGAAAAATTTGTTATTGTTATATTCAAAATTACAGCTGTAACAATTATCTTAATAAAATACGTTACCATACGTATACTGTGTAGGACAGGCCTGCTCAGCAATGTCCTCGAGCGAGCTGGCTCGCGCTCACGCCACAGCAGTGAGCTGTCGGCCGGCTCGCAAAGGCTAACGGTAACGGGAAAGAGTTGTGAGGGGCAGCGAGGGAGGCAAGAATCCCAATAAAGTAACTTCGCAAGGAAGAATTGTCGCTCAGTCCAATTCTACAGCCACTGATATGTTAATCGAAGATGTAACGCTTGTCGTTGGTTGAATAGTCTATTATGTGGCAAATTGATTGTATGAAACTGATCTTTCTTATGAATTAAAGAGACTTCGGATGGATGAAAGTAAAATTCTATATGTTAGTTATTTATAAGTTTTTTTTATTGTGTACCACAAATGAAATGTTCAAATGTTTGTAAATTTATCGGACCAAACTGCGTGGTCATCAGTCCGTAGCTTACAAACTACTCAAACCTAGGTAAACTAACCTAAGCACAACACACACACCCATGCTCCAGGGAGGACTCGAACCTCCACGGCGAGCAACCGCGCGCTCCGCAGCGAGACGCTTTAAACCGCTTGGCTACTCCACCGCGGCAGATCACAAATGAAACAGCTGTAAACAGATAATACACTCAATTAAATGTTAATAGCTGCAGCATGAAAACAGAAAAAACCTTAATTGCCCGAACGTCATTAACTTTTGGCCCCATATGTTTTAGGAAAGAAATGCTCATGTGTAGACGATCTTTCTATGTATATAATTCAAAACGCGATTTACCATCATCAAATTTGACCTTTATGTTTCAAAACCTACTGTCTGGAAAAAAGCCGAAACACGTGTCTTTTTACGAGGTATGTCCACAAAGTAAGTTCCGTTTGGTTATATAACCCAAACGTGAACAAATACAGAAAAAAATTTTATTGTAAAAAAATCTGCAACTGTTCAACTACTTTTCTACATAACTTCCGAAATTTTAGGCACTTGTCATAGCGTGGGACAAGTTTTTGTGTGCCTTCTTCATAGAAGGTTGCCGCCTGTGTATTCAACCATGTGGCAAACATGTTCTTTCAGCTCATCATCGTTGAAGTGTTGACCACCAAGGACAGATTTTAGGTTTAAGAAGAGATGAGTCCTCTTCTTCCCTTCACGTTGCTGCCCTGCCTCACAAGGCGAATGTGACCAAACAACTCTTACGGGAATTTCACTGGGACGTGTTTGATCAGCATCCGTACAGTTTCCCTCCTAGCGACTTTCTTCTTACACCTAAAACCTGCCCATGGTGGTCAACACTTCAGCGATGATGACAAGCTGAAAGAACATGTTACCACATGGTTGAATACACAGGCGGCAACCTTCTACGAAGAAGACATACAAAGACTTCTGCCACGCTATGACAAATCCCTACAAAATTTCGGAAGCTATGTAGAAAAGTAGTTTAATAGTTGTATATTTTGGTACAATAAATATTTTTTTCTGTGTCTGTACACGTTTGTTTTATATAACCAAACGGAACTTACTTTATGGACATACCTCGTATATTCAATATGGTATGCCTATGCAAAATTCGATCGAAATCGGTGACCGAAATGTCAAACCCTCTCCTTGTTATTGGCATGTTCTTTAATATTTGAACCTCCGCTTTCCGCTCTTCATCTTGCAAGTCTTTCGCATGGCGGGTATTGTAATACTGTTGTAAATTAAATTTTTTCGTTCAGGATTTTGAGACATGCTAAGCATTTTCAAATGTTTGTATAGCTTATGGGGCTTAACTACGGGGTCATCAGTACCTAAACTTACAAACTACTTATGAACTAAGGGGGGGGATTCGAACCCCCGACCGTAGTGGCCTTGCAGACCGTGACTGGAGCGCCTCAGTCCTCTCGGCCACGGCGGCCGGCAAGCATTTTCAGACACTCGCATATAAGAAACATACGCTTCTTGCTCTGAGGTGTTGTACATTGACGTTGATGTGTGTGCTTTTCGCTTTGAAGCTATCGCACTAAATGTCTTCGACGTGAAGAGAGCTGCTTAGTACTGTGTGGTGGGCACACGCGCTCGCATCTAAAGCTTAGCGAGAACGACGTTGTTCTGAGTCGTTCTGAGTCGTGTGAAGACAGCCCCTGTTTACACCTCCCCTGCTCTGCTGCAGTACGTCACAACACCTGCCCATTCAGCCGCAAGCGCTCGTGCTCGTGTAGCCGCCTCCTGGGCCGGCCTGGTGTAGGATACCTCACCTGATCTCCAAACTGTTTTGAGCAGTATAGATAAACGTCTCTCGTATCTGCACGCAGGATCGGCAGAGATTTAAAGCGTGCGCGAAAGGGCTGGTACATTGTTGTCACTAGCATATAAAACTATATGAACTCAACCTCGGTGGTGGTGGTGGTACAATATTGAGAAACACCCTGTAGAAACCCCTTGTGACGTGACTGGGTGGGTAGCGTGAGGACGCTCCTGCTCGGTCATGAGTCCCTTTTCCTTAACACTAGAGCGCGCGCCACGTAACTTGGCGGGTGAGGTCTGGGTGCGCAGAAGCACGGGTACGTAACGCCACGTGACCTGCTGGCCAATGGCCGTTGCGCGCTCGAGTTCGTGTCGTACTGTGCGGAGTGACAACTGGTTTTGGCAGAAACAGGATTCATACCTAAAAGTAAATTAATATTTAAGTTATCAAAGACGAAGAATTCAGATGACTACCATTCTGAAATGACTTACGCAGTCTTCAGTCAGTGGTTTACAAGTCAACTCCTTACATACCTGGCCGAGAATTCTGTTATCGTTATGGACAATGCAAGTGTGCACTCTGTGCAAGTGAACAGAGCTCCTACTTCAAATACCAGAAAGGACGAAATTATTTCGTGGCTAACATCTAATGGAATTCCTCACAGTGCGTCTCAAACCAAGGCAGAATTGCTCATGCTTGTAAATGCATAAAACCCAAATACCGCACTTACGCGATAGATGAACATGCAAGACAGCACGGTCACTGGGTACTAATAAATCACGAAATGTGAAACACGTTGCTTTGATCAGTAAGCACTTGCTTTATGGGGATCAGTCTACGAAGACTGAACATGTGTCACTTGTAACGTTTTCAGAGAGTGATATGTCACTTAAGTCATTGATAAAGTATTTCAATAACTGCTTCGAAAAATCCAGATTTCAAGATACAATTCAGGGAAAAATATAAAATTTATCAATTTCTAATTTATCACTTTTTTATCTTCACAATTAATTTACTTTGAATCCATAATCTGTCGTGAACGTCTATTGTGGTTTTTAAGTAATAATGGCTAGATTCATCTCCCTAGGGCCTAGAGGAACTGTTTATATAATTTACAGATATTTCGTGTTAATCGACTGAGCTACAAAATGAATTTCTGTGCCGCTCAGAAAATTATGCCCTGCCGTGTTAACATGATAGGTACAAGAGAAAGAGACTCATAAATACTCGTGAATGCGCCACAGTTTTCCCAACAATCAACCGAGCGTTGTTTTTCTGCATTACACTTTTTATGCAGCCGTGTGTGTTCAAGACTCGCAGCTTGATATTTCCTTGCGCTTGTATGCGGCCGTAACTGTACAGCTAAGCGGTAGTCAGCAGCTGACTGCGGAATAGAACGGAGCTAACGCACAGTCCTGCCACGCTGCAACAGCAGCTTCCCCCACCACTACACAGCTACCTGCGCAGAAGAGCTAGTCCACCCGCCAAGTTATGTGGCGCGCGCTCTAGCTCATCAAGAAAATGCAATGTTCCGTCTGCCCCCTTCTGCTATTTGTGAATGCTCGTGTGGGGAAGTAGTCGTGTGGAAGCTGACCGGTCCGAGCTGTCACCTCCGCCCTTCGGTATAATGGACCACTGTTTTCCACCTGCCCTGCCTGCAGGATTTGGCAGTTAAAGGAGGCTGCGAGGAAACGGATCCAGAAGACGCGGATCGCAGGTGGGGTCCCGTAGCCCTGTTGAAAGCGCATACCGCTAGGCTACCGTGCGTCAATGGGCCGTGGGCTGTCGGCGCGCGTCAGCGTCTCAGAACAGCGGGGCCTCCGGGACCTGCCATCAGCTCTCGGCAGGGTGGTCCGCGTGCTGTTTGCCACGACAAAGCCGGGAGCGTGCCCATTGTCCAGCCATCGCCAGCGGACGCCGAGAACGCCGTCTCCACTCAACCGTCACCAGGAGGCGGGAAAGGGGTGGAGGGCGGCAATGCCAACCGGGACCTGACAGCCCCCTCGCTACCGCACAACCCCTCCTACCACTCACCCGACGGACAGGTCATCTCTCACCAGAACGCCAAAGAAGCTCTCACTACGTTTACATGTAACACATCTTCCGGAAGACGAAAACCGATTTTCGTAAACCGTTTTTCGCGTGTCGTGTTTACGTGGCACAGCCTGAATCGGATTTCCTAATCCACTTAAGATGGCGGCTGAAAAACAGCTGATTCAGTCCCCGATTTAGTCAGCATAATCGCTATTTTTCTTTACTTAAATACATAGATTCCTGTTCACTCTAATAGTAATACTTTTATTTCACCTTAGAAAATATCACTCTGTCCATATGTGCTAAAAATCATACAAAAAAAAAAAAAAAAAAAAAAAAAAAAAAAAAAAAAAAAAAAAAAAAAAAACAATGTGACAAGCCAAGAACGCTTCAAAAACGGTTGCGTTTACATGGTCACGAAAATCGATTGTGGATCTGGAAAACCGATTTAGAGAAGCCGATTTCCAGAATCGATTTTGGAGTGTTTACATGACCAACCAAAAGCGGAATTTGGAAATCGGTTTACGAAATCCGGTTTTGGGAGCCCATGTAAACGGGGTGTCTGTCTGGTACGCTTTTACGACTCAGGGCCGGTTCGTCCATCTCTCGTTAATCTTCTCGTTAGTTCAAATGTTCAAATGTTTGTAGAGTCTATGGGACTTAACTACGGGGTCATGAATCCCTAAACTTACAAACTACTTATGAACTAGCTAATCCTAAGGACGGCACAAATATCCATTCCCGAGGGAGGATTCGAACCCCCGACCGTAGTGGCCGTGCAGACCGTGACTGGAGCGCCTCAGTCCCCTCGGCCACCGCTGCCGGCTTCTCGTTAGTGACTGAAGCAAATGGAATCGCTGGTGCTAGAGTCTACAGTGAAATATTTTGTTTTTCCAAAGCTTTAGGACAGTATTACTCCCATTTTGTTGGAGAGTTGGAGGCAATAAACCTGGCACTAAGACAATTTATGTCTGTATCCAAAAGCTCACATAAAGGATGTTATATTTTGTGATTCAACTTCTGCAATACAGGCAATTGCATCCTTCCAAACACTTCAAAGTGCTTGCATACATGAAATAAAATCCTCTATTGCCTCAATCACCAAAGCTGAAACTGAAATAGTTTTGCAATGGTTACCAGCACATACAGGTATCTACATCTACATCTACATCTACATAGATACTCTGCAAATCACATTTAAGTGCCTGGCAGAGGGTTCATTAACCACTTTCATAACTTTTCTCTACCGTTCCATTCTCTAATAGCGCGCGGGAAGAAAGAACACCTAAATCGTTCCGTTTTCGATCTGATTTCTCTTATTTTATTGGGATGGTCATGTCTCCCTAAGTAGGTGGGTGCTAGCAAAATATTTTCACATTCAGAACTAAAAGTCGGTGATTGAAACTTCGCAAACAGATCACGCCGCAATGAATAAGGTCTTTCTTTTAATGATTTCCACCCCAATTCGTGCAACATTTCCGTGACGCTTTTCCCCCCGTAACATGATAAAACAAAATGGCAATGAAATGGCAGACTTTCTAGCCAAAAAAGGAACCAAGATTTCTCAAACAAAATGCCCAAAATTATCATACATCTCCATTAAAAGACTCATCAACAACAGTTTCAACAAGAAGTTTTATGACCACTTGACAACACAAGGGCAAGGAAAAACATGGCTTCTACTGTTAGAAGAGAAGAACGCACTTCCCAAACACCCACAAAGGGAAACTGTGGCAGCATTTCGAAGAATTACTGGCCACGACTGCCTTGCGGAACACCTGCACAGAATTGGAATCTTACCCTCCCCGAAGTGTGTTATATGTGAAAGAGAAGACACCATTATGAACTGGGAGCATCTCAGAAACTATGAAAGACTGCAATATTGTGACGGGTTGTCAGATGGTCAATTGTATTGGAAAGTTAGAAGACTAATGACTATGTGTCAAATGTCTGAGCATTAAATAAATAAATAAATATCTTCTCGTTAGTAAACGAGAAAATGCCTTTCACCTCCAGTTAAATGTGCTCGTTAAGTACTATTGCGTTTGTCAGTATACAAAATTTCATACAGTAAATGGCATGACACCATTAATAAATTTAGACTTTGAAAATAAATCTGTAGCTAAGGTAGAATATTCAAAAATTTTTAGGTGTTTGCATTGACGAGCGACTGAATTGGAAGAAACTTATTGAAGATCTCCTGAAACGTTAAGAGTTCAGCTACTTATGCTATCAGAGTCATTGCAAAATTTGGTGATATACATCTCAGTAAATTATCTTACTACGCCTATTTTCATTCACTGATTTCATATGGGATCATATTCTGGGGCAATTCAACATTGAGTAAAAAAGTATTCATTGCACAAAAGCGTGTAATCGGAATAATTGCTGGAGCCCACCCAAGAACATCCTGCAGACATTTATTTAGGGATCTAGGGATCCTCACTGTAGCTTCACAATATATATATATTCATCATGAAATTTGTTATTAACAATCCGACCTAATTCAAAAGTAATAGCAGTGTTCACAGCTACAACACTAGGAAAAAGGATGATATTCACTATTCAAAGTTAAATCTAACTTTGGCTCAGAAAGGGGTGAATTATGCTGCCATAAAAGTCTTTTGTCACTTACCAAGTAGCATCAAAAGTCTGACAGATAGCCAACTAGTATTTAAAAAGAAATTAAAGGAGTTTCTGAATGGCAACTCCTTCTACAATGTAGATGAATTTTTAGATAAAACTTTAAAAAATAAAAAAATTAAAAAATATTGAAAAAAACCCTTAAAATATTGATTTGCAAGTATAGACAATATCTACTAAACTGATACGTTCCACATCATTACGAAATGTCGTATATATTATCTATGGAACAAGTATTAATCCAATCTAATCTAATCTAATCATTGCCAGATACATATCTCGTTTGCTAACCTGCAGAAAACGAGAAGGTGCGATATATTTCGACTATGTTGGCAATAGAAACAAATGAAAGTGCCGTCTGCATAAAGAGCTGTTCGCCATATTTGACTATCAATAAAAACGTTAGCAGACAGTTGTTATTCGGCGCTATGGCAAACAAACGTGAAAGAAGCTCGAATTTTACAAGAAGTTAGTGCGAGAGTCTTGTGTCCTTAATAGAGAAATACAGGGTATCCAGAAAAGGAGCCTGATTTCAAATTTAAATATCTCGAAAACAAAGATCGATAGAGGAATGCAGTAAACGGTATGTTTATTGTGAAAGCTGTAAGAAGTTTATGCAGCAGTTTGAAATAATAGTTACAAAAGCTGCTAACAGATGGTGCTGTGCGCTGTACACCTCATATCAGCATACATAAATGAAATAATTGTATACAATCACACTTTGCAAACAATCACATCACAATGTTTTCAAAATGTTTACCATTGGCACTACAGAGGTGGCGCAAACGAAGATTGAAATTCGCCATCACATTTCGTAGTGACTCAACCGAAATGGATTCACATGCCACATAGATCGCCGATTCAAGCTCGTCCAGCGTGACGGGATGCTATGGGTAGCCCACGTCTTTCACTGTGCATCCCCCCCCCCCCCAAAAAAAAAAAAAAAAAAAAAAAAAAAAAAAAAAAAAAAAGGCAGAGGGGGTCAAATTCGGCGAATATGGAGGCCAATCCATGCCTGCACCAGTAAATTTGGGATGTTCCAAAGCATTGACTCGATTCCCGAAGTATTCCTCAAGAAAGTGAAACAATTGTTCGGTCCGATGTGATCGGGCTCCATCTTGCATAAACCATTCGGTAACTGGTCGATCCTCTAACGCTTGCTGTGTGGCGTCAAATTGTTCCAAAATTGCAACGTAACGTGCACCAGTGACCGTTTGTTTAATGAGAAAAGGGTCAATAATGCCTCTGCTGCATACTGCAGCCCACACAGTAACTTTAGGAGAATACAGAGGTTTCGCTTCACACCAATATGGCTTTTCGGAACCCCAAAATCGCCAGTTCTGCTTATTCATGTATTCATTCAGGTGGAAGTGTGCTTCATCTGTAAACCAGATGCAGCCAACATCAAATCCTTCAATATCAATCATTGTGAGCATCCGATTATCAAAGGCAACCCTTTGTTGCACAGCTCGTACGGGTATGGCCTGGTGTGTTTGCATTTTGAATGAAAACATGTGTAGGCTCTTTCTCAGTATTTTCTGCGTGCTAGAACGCTTCAAACCAGTCTCAGATGCAATTCTACGGACGCATGACATTGGATTTCGCTGAATAATTTCAGAAACTGTGGCGATATTTTCAGGCGTAACTGCGGTTTGCTTGCGGCCAACATGCCCCACTAGATCGTCAGTTACGCTACCTGTTCGTTCAAATTTTGCGAAGAGTGTACAAATGGTTTTCGCAACTGATCCTTTTGGAACATTAAATCGTGCTTGAAAACTTCGCGTTGTTGCCGTAGGACTCTCTTTTAACCTGTAGTACTCTAGCACCAGAAAAACGCGTTGTTCAATGGAGTACATGGTTTTAATCTCTTCCTTCGTTACGCTAACCTCCTTTCACGTTTCAATAGTGGAACTGATCGCTCTGGGCTTCGGTTCACTATTTATACTAGGCATTACGTCTGTTAGCAGCTTTTGTAGCTATTATTTTAAACTGCTGTTTAAACTTCTTCCAGCTTTCACAATAAACATACTGTTTACTGCATTCTTCTATCGATCTTTGTTTTAGAGATATTTAATTTTGAAGTCAGGGAGTCCTTTTCAGGACACCCTGTATAAGGACACATTGGAATTTTAAAAAAGCCGAGGGAAGGAAAAGGGCGTGACATTGTGGCGAAAGAATTCAATGCTGTCCATGGAACATGTAGGAAAGCAAAAGTGCTAAGTACGATAACATGCTGTCAAGTGTGTAGTACCTTAGTGCAAGCAATAACTTGCACATAGGCGAAAGTGCACTGTTCTTCTAGATCGGAGGAAGAAATCACTTTTTAGGGCTTACACTAGGCGGAACAAGCATAAGTAAATTTCTGAATTAATAAGCTTGCAGAGATAAATAATGTGTTCTGTTTTCTATTACGACTGATAACTTTCAAAATACGTAACTATCTGTTGAACTCTTCAGATGGTCGTGGAGTTTTTCATCCAGCATTTCCAAAATGGCTTTTCAAAGACGAAATCGAGTAACAAATTCTGCATTATCCCAGCATTCAAAATGATTTGGACGAACATAAATACGTCTAGGACGCCTTGTAGGGGCAATGCCCTCTAGATAGGCCAAAATATTGACATCGTCGTAATTTTCAATCAAATCTCTTAATCCAGGCATTTTCATCGCAACCGATTCTCACTTAAGTAGTCGTTACCCGTAAGTTTGTATTTTGATATCGCAACAATAATTATATGGTTATGTTGCATATCTGCAATATATGAAACACATCTAATCGCTACTGACATGGATTGGGCGAGAAATATGACGATACAATTTTCCAATAAAGCTGCATTCCAGACTAGTGCCAATCTGTACCCAACCTATGTCTGTGCATCATCTCTTTGTATTCATCTCTTCCTATCTTTCCTCTCATTCCATCTGCTCCTCCTCTTTTTTGTTCACCTTCTCATCGCCGTCGGCCGCGGTGGCCGAGGGGACTGAGGCGCTCCATTCACGGTCAGCACGGCCACTACGGTCGGGGGTTCGAATCCCCCCTCGGGCATGGATATTTGTGCCGTCCTTAGTATTAGGTAGTTCATAAGTAGTTTGTAAGTTTAGGGACTGATGACCTCGTAGTTAAGTCCCATAAGCTATACAAACATTTGAACATTCTCATCGCCCTCTCTCTATCCATCCCTTCCTCTCCCCTCTCTCTTCCCAACTATTTTCCCCTTCTCTCTCTCTCACCATTGTCTCCTTCACCCCAACCTCTTGGACCAATTCTCCTTGGCCCTTTCATCTGAATATCTCGTTCAGTTTCCTGTCTCTCGCAGTTGCTACATACTCCCCTCTTCTATCTCCCTGTTCATCTCTTTTGCACACACTCTGTGCAACTCCTCCCATCCACCTATTCCTCCTCATCCTCTCTGCCCATATCGTCCTTCTCTCATTGTTTCTTACCTGGGAGTACAAGTCGATAAGGCAAGCTGATACTATTCCCAATCAACTAACCGATTGTTCAAAAATGTTCAAATGTTTGTATAGTCTATGGGACTTAACTACGGGGTCATCAGTCCCTAAACTTACAAACTACTTATGAACTACTTACGAACTAGGACGGCACAAATATCCATGCCCGAGGGGGGATTCGAACCCCTGACCGTAGTGGCCGTGCAGTAACCGATTGTGAAAGGAAGCCTATAAAGCAGGGGTTTTTGCCCATATCGCTGCTGTTATGTGAGTTAGGAGACTATAAACCCCAGAGTGCTGATCCCCTTGTTGCAAACAATATGTGCACCAAAATAGGTTGAAATCGATGCAGTAGTTTCGGAGGAGACGTGGAATATATGAACAAACACCGAAACAGTAATTTTATGTATTGCCTGTGGTCGAAAATCGACCAATTGTGTTTACAACGGCCACTGGGGGTAAAATTTGGCGTATCATGTCGGCGGCCTTGCGTGATTATGTTGCCAACATCAACACTATAGAAAATCTTTGCCCAATTGTTCGAACCACATAGAATTATTGTATTAGTGTATCGTACAGACCATGAAGTAAACAAATAATGCTGTTCCTGCTTTATGTTAGACAGGTTCTTGTATATACCTTCGTCCACTCAGTAAAAATAATTAGCCTCGTAAAGCGAAGATTCTGTGAGAAAACATCAGCGTTGTCAAGCGATCAGCTAAAATGAAGACTCACAGGATTCTCACTATTCAGCATCTGTTGCCAACATTATCATAGGAGGCCGGGATATGGGATATTTGGTAAAATTTAACCGGCACTGGGAGGTATGAAACGGTATCTTTTACGTGTTAAAGAAAATGCCTGACACAAAAGTAACAAATGAAAACGGAAGTATATACTTCTCATGTCATTTTCGAATTATATAACTTTCATTAGCCTAATATTTGAAATGGAACTACAATTTCGGTGTTCGTATAATTATACAACGCCAAGAAATTACGTCATTTCGATAGTGCGATATTCAGAATTCCAGAGCTGACAACATGTCGACTTCGTAGTTCCACCCGTGCACCGCTACATGCCTCTCCCGGCATATCATCATTTATATCGACATTCTCGACATCGTAGTTCCACCCGAGCACCGCTAGATGCCTCTCCCGGCGCATCATCCTTTATATCGGCATTCATATGAAAACATCCATTTCCTTTAACCACTCTTAATCACTGCGAATAGGAAGCATTTGAACGGTACAAGAAAGTGAGTTGGGAGCACTCCATGTTTCGATATTCACTTATTTTAATACTGCAGATGCGCTGCATTACAGCATCTTTGGCGAATAGTCAATCTGTGAGCTGATTGTTGGAGAAAGTAGAACTTGATCCAAGCTGTAGATAGGAAAATTTCTACTTCCTTTTACCACTTTTAATGGCTAAATGCACACATAATATTTATATTCGTGAAATCTACGACAAACAATGGGCCGTATGAATAAAATGGAGTATCTACTTAATACTCTGAATTCCAGAGTACATGCTCAGTTTCGCATGAATAAAGGGAGTCGGAGAAAATACTTCAGCCGAGTATGTTGGCGTGAGTAACGGGGTGGGAGAAGTTGCTCACAGCATAGAACATTCTCGAATTTCATATGAATAAAACTACAGAAGTTTCTCACGACGGGAGAACATTCTCAGATTTCTGGAGTGAGCTCTATGGCATACTCCGTGCTGAGTACCTTCTATTAAGGTTACGTTTTACTGATGTTTATAATAAAAATGACAACGATTTTGTTACTTAGAAGGCAAAAACAAGTTCCTTTATATGTAGTCTTTAAGAAATACTAGGGGATCTATAAAGTTAATACAAATAAAAACATTTTGTTGACGAGTATCTTCCTTCGGAAAAATCGTGTGACACTTCCAGCATTTTATGCAGTGACGAGAGTGATGTAAGAGGTGTTTTCATTACCGACCTGAAAATGAAACAAATGGATTCAGCTACGTGTTTTACTCATTTGTTTGTCGTGTATATTTACAGTTGTAAACAGCCACATAGCAAAATAATATTGTTTTTAAATAGGGTCTATTAGTAAGACCTTATGCTATTAGTTACAAATAAAGTATATCCCAGGACTTCACAAAATAAATATTGCAGCAATACCAAGTAGGCCTGTTTCTATCCAAACCGGTTGGCCTATTTATGATGCGTTATCTGACTTTGTAATCGTAACTTCTGTCATGTTAGAAGTAAGTAAACACGATAGGAAAATTAATATCTGATTAATTACATACCTAGCAGCCTGTTTCTTGTGCAAAATCGCATGGCCTAACGCTTATGAGCAAACCATTGGATGTCATATTTAACAAGGCCTATCTCATGTTAGAACACTCCGACAGCAATCCACGTTGTAACAGATGAATATGTGATGCATTCTTAAAATATCGTTCGCAAATTGTGCTAACCCTACTTCATTAACAAACGAGTTTCTCGCGTGACGAAAATTTTGTATCGCCAGGAGAATACATTTTCGTAAAAAGTGTATATTTAGTCTTAATAATATGCTCCTTCACAACAAACTAATATCTAACCGTAGTACAGATCTTTCTGAACACGTAGATACCTACTCCATATTTGTACACTTAATAATTTGCCTGATTGGGCTATTTTAAAGAAATACACGATTCGACAGCTGATCTGTGGCGGACATGACACGCAAAGAAGTTACTCAAGTAGGAGGGGAGGTAGCGTGAATGAACTACCTGCTCAGAGCATATGCTTCGAAGTTTTTATTCATACGAAATTGAGAACTTACTCAGAGAACGTTCTTTTGCTCTGAGAATCTTCTGTGGAGTATGTGCTCTTTTTTATTCATACGACCCAATCTTTCGAATTATGTATCTTTCATTGGCCTTCTTGTACGAATAAATAAGTAATCTGTCCCATTTTTATGAAATAGGTAGTGAACCCTTAGAATCGTGGTGGTGCAACACTTGTATGATGTGTGTCTTTACTACTTCTCCTGATATACCCCATATACTGAGACGTAGAGAGCAGCTCGATCGTAGCTCAGCTGTCTTCTCGAGAGATGGTAGCAGCTTATTTCGGTGTTGAGTGTCGGGCGAAAGAGTCGGTATCAGTCGGTGTTAATGAAGGCGAGGCGCGGCCTGTGTGACGGAGGGCGGCCGCCCCCGCTGGGTGTCGTCGCGATTAATCCTGGCTGGTGCGGCAGCGCGCTCGGCCATCCGTCAGGGGAGCTGTGTGTGTATGTGTGTGTGTGTGTGTGAGAGAGAGAGAGAGAGAGAGAGAGAGAGAGAGAGAGAGAGAGAGCTGCTGGCTGTCGGCGCGCCGCCAGACGCTCTCCAGAGCCGCGGCTGCTGACTGCTGACGTTTTTTACGGCAGACAGGGGCGCCGGCTGTCAGGCACCCTGCTATCGTCACTGGTGACAGCGGGACCGCCAGGTTTGTACCAGGTGATAATCAGCGTCACCTCGTCTCATCACTGCGAAATATCGCTAGTCGCATGGCGGAAGTCGTAAAAGAAGCGGTTAGTTCTTTTTTTCTGGAAGACAATATCCCGTGAGTGTAAAAAAAATGTTCAAATGATTATAAAGTCTATGGGACTTAACTACGGGGTCAACAGTCCCTAAACTTACAAACTACTTATGAACTACTTACAACTAAGAACGGCACAAATATCCATGCCCGAGGGGGGATTCGAACCCCCGACCGTAGTGGCCGTCCAGACCGTGACTGGAGCGCCTCAGTCCCCTCGGCCACCGCGGCCAGCAGTGTAAAGACATGCCGGCCGCGGTGGCCGAGGGGACTGAGGCACTTCAGTCACGGTCTGCACGGCCACTACGGTCGGGGGTTCGAATCCCCCCTCGGGCATGGATATTTGTGCCGTCCTTAGTCTTAGCTAGTTCATAAGTAGTTTGTAAATTTAGGGACTGATGACCCCGTAGTTATGTCCCATAGACTCTACAAACATTTGAACATTTTTGTAAAGACATTTCAACCTTTTACAAGACTCGTTTTTTAAACGCGATACTATAACCCCAACATGTACAGTAGTAGCAAGTGGTGTACTTCATCAAAGGTATTATTTGCCAGACTATGTAACTACAATAATGTGCGGTCTTTTTTCACCAGGCACATTTCGTTTCATTGAATATACACTCCTGAAAAATGAAAACAGAACACCATCAATTCGTAGATCTAACAGAGGCACATTCTCGTGGTTTTATACAACACACGATCACAATGGCAGAGCCGTACGCACGTGAGTACGGTCACCAGAGTGTCCGCAATGTTCGCGTTAGTACAGCAATGCAAACTGTAATTCTTTCATAGAAACAGTCGTACAGGCTCCTAATGTGGTTATGTGGAATGCCTTGCCATGCAATTTCCATCTGGTGCCTCAGTTGTGCCAGATTTCGTGTCGCTCATGCACCGCGCCCAACATCACGTTTCATGCGGTCCCAAATATGCTCAGTGATGGAGAGATCTGAGGACCGTGGTGGCGAGGGTAGTTCACGTACACCTTAAAGAGCACTTGGGTGGTACGGGCTACATGTGGATCTGTATTGTCCTGTTGGAAAAGCCTGTCACCTAGTTGGTGCATGATGGTAGCAAGACGGGTTAAATGATGGTTTGAGTGTACCGTGCACTGTTCAATGTTCCCTAGACGATCAGATCATGTGTGCCGTTAAAGTGTCCTCCACTCACGCCCCAACAACCTTCAGCCCGCCACCAGCGGTGTCACGGTAGGCGCTTATGAAGGGACAAATGGAGACGAGTCGTCTTCAATGATGAGAGTCGTCGCTACCTAGGTGCCAATGATGGTCGTACGCTTGTGTGGTGTCGTGCAGGGAAAATCTGGAGTGTACGTGAAAGAGGCACACGGGCTGACACCTGGCATCATGGTGTAGGGAGCCATATCTTACACAAACCGTTCTACTCTGGTGTTCGTTGTGGTAAAATTGAGCAATACGCGGTACATTGAAGCCATCATTCAACCCGTCTTGCCACCATTTTTGCACCAACAAGGCGATGTGCTTTTCCAGGAGAATATTACGCGTGCACGCGTATCCCGTACAACTCAACGTGCTGTTCTAGGTGTACGTCAACGACACTGCCCATCATTATCCCTAGATCTGTCCCCCATTGAGCATGTCTCGGACCGGATGAAACGTCATCTTCGCGGGGTCTACACTAACGGCAAGAGATCTGGCCCAAGTGAGGCATCAGATGGCAACTGCTTGGTAGGCCATACCGTAAGACTTCATTCGGCACCTCTAAGATCGTCTTCATGAGAAATTTGCACCCTGCATTGCTGAAAAGGGGGGATATACACGATACTAGCGTCGACATTGTACATGATCTGGAGACTGTGCTGACGTGCGTATAGTTCTGACTGCGGTATGTGTGTCGTATACTTCCTAAAGGATGTCTGCATAAAATTTCGCTATGCTGGATTGACGAATTCATGGTTTTCGTTTTTCATTTTTCAGAAGTGTAAATAATCATCAGTGGTATAAAATTACAGACATCCACAATCTGATTTGTTACTAGTAGGTGCGAACAATGTGCGAGTGTTACTGAAGTGCTTTGCGAACTCAAATGAGAGTCGCTGGACGGAAGACGACGTTCTTTTCGAGAAACACTGTTAAAGAAATTTAGGAGGCCGGAATTTGAAGCGGACTGCAGAACGATTCTACTGCTGCTAATCTACATTTCGAGTACAGACTACACAAATATACGATCAAAGAAATTTAGGGCGCGTACAGATCCGTACACGGATTCGTTTTCAAAAAAATGTTCAATTGTTTGTAGAGCTTATGGGACTTAACTACGGGGTCGTCCCTAAACTACTTATGAAGTAGCTACTACTAAGGACGGCACAAATATCCATAACCGAGGGGGCGGGGGGGGGGGGGGGAATCCGAACTCCGACCGTAGTGGCCGTGCAGACCGTGACTGGCGCGCCGCAGACCCCTCGGCCACCGCGGCCGGCCATTCGATTTCACTCGTACTGTATGGGACTGGGACAGAAAAGAAAGTAACTAGTAGTGGTATTGAGCGCCCTTCGCCAAAGCACATTTCGGTGGATTGTGGAGTATGTATATAGATGTACATCGGATAACAGTTCAGTGAAACTATTTGCAAAGTGTAGATTTTATTTATTTATTTATTTTTATTTTGTATGTACTTTCGGTAATTTTTATCAGATTTCCGTCTCACTTCATGAAGTGACAGCGTATTGCACAGTTAATGGCAGTTCAGTTTTCTTCTCGCAACGTCTTTCGTTTTAGCACTTATCTTTAGCACCATGCACCTATTTCGCTATTTTTACAACCAGTCAACACTGCTGTTGTAGTGTTCAGTGCGGAGACTGGTTTGATGCAGCTTTTCACTCTATTCTGAGCAAACTTCTTCATTTCCATAAGAACGACAACTCACATCCATTTGAATCTGCTTACGGTATTCGTCTCTTATTTTCCCTCTGCAAATTTTACCAGCACACTTCCCTCCAATACTAAATTCACGAATTTATTATGTCTAATAATGCGTCCTACCAATCGATCCCTTCTTTAGTCAAGGTACGTCAGAAATTCCTTTTCTACCCAATTTCGTTCAGTACCTCCTCATTAGTTACACGAACTACCCACCTAATCTTTAGCATTCTTCTGTAACACCACATTTCATATTGCCTTATCCTCTTCCTGTCTGAACTATTTATCGTCAATGTTTCAGTCCTGTACAAGGCAACACTCCACACAACTACCTTCAGAAAAGATATTAGCAAATTTCTCTTTTTCAAAGCCGCTTTTCTTCCCATTGCAAATTTGCATTTTATATATTCTATACCGCGTCCGTCGTATGTTATTTTATTGCGCAAGTAACTTTACTGTTTCGTTACCTAATCCACTTCCTTCACCATTGCCTGATTTTATTAGACTACATTCCATTACCCTTGTTTTACTGATATTAATGTTCGTCTTATACGCTCCTTTAGACAAACAGTCCATTCCATTCAGTTGCTTCTCCCAGATCCTTTGCTCCTTCTGACAGAAAATGTCATCAGCGAAACGCACTGTTTTCATTTCTCCACCCTGAACTTTAATTCTTTTCCCAGATAGAAAATTATCAGATGTATTTGTATTCTTTTCTGTGTGTGCGTTCAAATGTTCAAATGTTTGTTAAGCTTATGGGACTTAACTACGGGGTCATCAGTCCCTAAACTTACAAACTACTTATGAACTACTTACGAACTAGGACGGCACAAATATCCATGCCCGAGGGGGGATTCGAACCCCCGACCGTAGTGGCCGTGCTGACCGTGACTGGAGCGCCTCAGTCACCTCGGCCACGGCGGCCGGCTGTGTGTGCGTCTGTATCGTCTGTTTCTTGCACTGATACCAACATTAGTGTCATTCCCTGACGACTGGATTAACGTTTCGACATCTGTACTTACGGTGAAACCTTATGATGTCATTCCGTGTGCTGTTCCAGGATGGTGAACACCGCGGAATGAGGGCCTTCTTGAGACACTGATACGAATATGTACTCCCTGACCAAGTATATGTCATGGAAAAGGCACCTAATTCGTTTTGTCTCTCCTCTCGCTCTGCGGACTGCAATGGATCACCACTAAAGTAAGTCTGCAAGGCCATGGTGGTCCCCTAGACGCAGGTTGCACCAAATCTTTTGCACAGCTGCAGCCAATTCTACTCTGTTGGTTGGAGCAGGATCCATGACATGAAGCCCGCGTTCCGTGATATCCGAGATTTGATTCATTTATTTATTGCATACATCAAGACCTGTTGCCTATTATTACGTAACAGTCGTACAAATTACCGTTTTACATGTGACGTGCAACGTTTTTCCATCTTACACAGCTAAAACAATTTGGGGAGCAGGTGAAATATCATACACAATATGCATATGGGAACGTATTTTAATCAAATATTCGTTAAACTTGCAATTTGTGTGTGATAGAGTATGATATTTCGTTGTCTTCACTCTAATTGAGGGTTACAGAGCGTTTACATAGAACGAGACACCGTGGGTGAAAAAGTCATCCTCGTAACCCTCTAATATGATGTGTCACCACCTCGGACGGCCAGTACCATTGCATACGTGCGTGGTGTGCAACGGTTATCCATTAGTTCTTGAAGGACATTTGGCCATTCTTCCATGAGTGCAATACCCAGCTCTGCTAGCGTTGTGGTCTGGCTGCAATGCGTCTACCAAGAGCATCCCAGACTTGCTCAATCGGGTTTACGTCTGGTAAACAAGCTGGCCACTGCATTCGTTCAATTCCCTCACCTTCAAGCACATTGTCCACCAGTGCAGCTCGGGGAGAACGTGCATTATCCTCCACCGGAGGGATCTATCTCCTATAGCACCAACGTAGGGCACAACAAAAGGTCAAAGGACATCGTCTCCAAACCTCTGAAAATTCAAAGCGCCATTCTGAAAGACATAGAGGTCCGTACGTCCGCCAATACTGGCTCCTAACCACACTATTAGTCAACCCCCATGATATGGTGATGTTTCCTGCACAGAAGCAGGATTGTTCCGAATTCCATGTTCTCTCCATATGAGAGAACGACGATTGTCCGGTTGAACACAAAATCTTGACTCTTCTGTGAACAGTAAGTGTCATCATTCGTTACGACTCCAATCCTGATGTTGGTCCGCCTAGTTTCTGAGTGCTAAACGGTGTCATGTTTTTAATGGGACCCACACCATAGGTCTCCGTGCAAAAAGGCCACATTCACAAAGGTGATTGCGAACTCTTTGTTTTGATATTGCGCGTCCTCTGCTTCGTGAAGGGTGCGTTGCTGCTGTGTTTGCAGTCAACCTCCTCATCGACGTCCTGTTAACCGGAGACGACAGTCATCTCTTGCTATTGTTACCCGTGGACTGACATGGCCTTGCCTTCTTTTAACGGCTACTGTTGTATGAAATCGCTTCCAGGTCCTGGAAATTACACTTTGCAACACTCCAATAACTGAAACCACCTCATTCTGAGTCTGTTCATCTTCCATCCTTCCTATTGCTCTCCATGGCTTAGCTTCGGGTAAGTCACGTTGTTGTAGCACTGAACTACCAGATCACTACACTATCTGGACCCAACTGCTTTAATTCGTTTCCTTGAATATACACAAGTCAACACTAATCCCACGGGCAGCAACTTACTGTTTTTCATCTCGGTTGCCGCAATGTTGTTTCCTCCACTCCGTATAACCCACAGAAGGATGTCAAAACACTTTATTTCATTCTTCTGATGAGAATACTTCATAACCTAGATATCCCAGATACACATAGTAACATACGCAATTCACTTTATGTGTGTTGTTTGATCACTTAATATTGCTAAAACTTAAATAATCTGAAATATATTTTATTATTTCTCCTCTGTGATCCCACCATAAAATGCTTTTCAAAAGTAATCTCTCAGCACTTTAAAGATGACAGTTCCGGTTATTTACGTTATAAACAGGTTTGTTAATTACGCTACTTTTGTTTTCTTTCTTTTTCCCGAGATGATACTCTACAACTGGTCCCTTAAAAAACTCTCTGTCCGTGGACTTCTGGAACAAAACATTACCATTCTTTCATAAGTACAAATAAAATTCCTTCCACAACATTCATTTTGCTTTTGTATGTGTAATTGAATAACATTCTATGCAATGCTCTGCACTACAGGTGCTGATCCTTTTTTATCACTTACCCACTAAACTAGCTTTAAAAATTGCCTCTCGTCACCGACTGTTTTAATAGAAAGCGTCACTGGGCTTTATTCAAAAGTAAGTGTGTGTGTGTCGGTTTGCGAGTTTCCAAAATCATTAAACTGCAGTTTACTCGTCAAGAACACTAGTGGGAAATAGAAAAAGAAGGTGCTCCGTGGCGACAAAGTATAACAATATAAGTAGCAAATTCCGATAAATGCTTTATTTCTGGGTTTGAGCCTGTACCAATACACAAAATGCAAAATACTCGAAGCTTCCTATCGTAATTAGAAGGTAAAATTCAAATATCTCTGAGGCGAGGCGTCGAAACCGACAGAATTTTGTCGGATATACAGCGGAACAAAATCATACAATTTTATCAAGATCCCGCACTACATAAGAAAACCCACGTTCTCCATAGTCTCACAAAGGAGCAAACTAACAAACAACCTATCTTGTTTCCAAATAATGAGACTATTCTCCAAAGATAATTAATACACATTTCCGTCGCATTGACATACTTAATAACCAAAGACTTACTAGATTCTTCAAATAATAACCTCTTTGCGAAATAATAATTCACACTATCTTTTATGCGATTTCGAGCGGGAGTTGGAAAATAAATTTTCCTTGTTGATTTTGGGCAGAGTTCTGTATGACAGAAAAAAGTATAATAAGACATAAAAGATAAGACATATCTTTATTTTTCTATATAATATCCAAGTACATTGAGACATTAATTTGTCAAAGCGTTTTAAAAGCTTCAAAAAGCCGCTCAGGAAAAAATCAGGGCGTTGCATACGGAAGAAACGTTGGACGGCTATGGGTGAAAGACGACTGTGAATATGGCAATGACTTTCTGTTTCCGATTGTGGCTGGGGATGTAACGAGGGTCCACCATCACACGCCCGAAGCGAAGGCCGCAACCATGGAATGGAAACATCTGTCATCAACTGTTCGAAAGAAGTTCAAACGCACTCCGTCTGCAAGTAAAGTGCTGCCCACCATTACCTGGGACGTTTGCTGGACGTTTTGGAGGATGCAACCATCAATGTTATGCGTCACTGTGCCCCTCTGTCGAAATTGAAAGAGGTGATCTCGAGAGTTGTGTATAATTTCTCCTGTGCACTTAATTCCGGTTGTTATTATTGCGTTCTTCGTAACTTACGTAGATTAGATTAGTTTTTCGTTCCGTAGATCCATGTTGGGGAGATCCTCGTGGATGTGGAACATGTCAAAAAACAAAATATACAAGCTGAATAATAGAAAATACTAATAATATAAATACACAAACACACAATTTCAAGATTTTTTTTAGCTGATAATACAATAATATGAATACTATAGTATGAATACCAATACAAGTATCATTTGGTACAATTTAGAAATTCACTAATGGAGTAGAAGGAGCTGGCCACTAGAGTCTTTTAGGTTCCTCTTAAACTGATCTTCATTTCTAGCTAACTTTTTTATACTTGATGGTAAATTATTGAAAATGCTTTTAAGTTCTTGTTTAGATCATTTTTGTTCCTAGTACTGTATGTTTGAACTGAGCTGTTTGTTGGGAAAAGGGATATATTATTTATGACAAATTTCATTAAGGAATGAATATACTGAGAGGCAGTAGTTAATATACCCAGTTATTTGAAGAGGCTTCTACAGGACGTCCGTGAATTTACGCCACAAATAATACATATTACACTCTTTTGGACTCTGAAAACTTTTGACTGACTTGAAGAGTTACCCCAAAATATTATACCATATGACATTATGGAATGAAAGTAAGCAAAGTATGCAAGCTTTTTTATTTTTATGTCTCCTATGTCTGATAACACTCGTATTGAAAATACAGATTTGTTGAGTTGTTTCTGCAGTTCTGTGGTGTGCTCCTTCCAACTGAATTTATTATCAAGCTGTAATCCCAGGAATTTAATACTGTCAACCTGTTCTATCTGCTCTTGTTCATACTTAATGCATATGCTGGCGGGAAATCCTTTACATGTTCTGAACTGCATGTAGTGAGTCTTTTCAGTGCTAAGCTAATTTTTTGAATTGTGTTGTAAGGAATAACTAATGTTAAATGTAATTTTTAGTATCTTGGCCAAGATAGCTATCTAAAATGTACGAGGGTTGAAACTTAAATAGTGGTAATTATTTATTCACAGCCGATACAGAACTGTTACATGTTTGCACTGTTACTGTCTTTTAAAGTAGTCACCAGCGACGTGGAAGGCGTAGTATACTGTTAGCAGAGCCTGGGCTGTTGATGGTGCGAATACAGCGGTCTACTACCTGTCGAATCTGTGGAATACTTCTGAAGCAATGCCACGAAGTGGTTCCTTCAACTTCGGAATCAAATCAATCACAAGGACTTAAATCTGGGGAGTATAGTGGATGGTACAGTACTTCCCAGTTCCATCGACCTATCAGGGCGACCACAGCATGCGCTCTATGTGCCTGCGCACTGTCGTGCAGAATAATGGGTGCTGAATCCCCAAACGCCTCTTGAAGACCTCGATGACACTGTCGTGCTGTACGACCTCTAACACATTCAGCCTTCATCCAACCCCGTTGTTTCTGTTTCTAAAACATAGTGACAGCGTTACGTTAGACAGCTCGCTCAAAAGTGACTGTCTTTTCATCGATTGTGCGCATGCCCGTGACCTGGGACAGGCGAGACCATTTGCTCGGAGGTAAGGTAGGTATGTCAACAATGTGTGCTATCAGCGACAATAATAGATTCCATTGCATAGTGTCTCCACAGCAGTGTTGCCACTATGTAAGTTCCAACCCTCGTAGTAGCTAAAAAAAAAAAAAAAAAAAAAATGCATTTGCTGCATTGTAAATATCACCTTTCGTATTTGGTAGTTCAAAATATAGTTCTTTAAAATTTTCATTTAGTTACGTTGAGGGATATTATTTGATGTTTCGTTACGCATCCGCTCCTATAGTTGTTTGTTTCATGACACGGCAGCAGAGTGGTAGAGTGCCAGACCATGATTTCGAAGGTCGTGGGTACGCTTCCCGCTAGGACCTAGGATTTTTATCTGTCACTGTCCACTTGTTTAACCTCTGCCATTGTTGCCCATCGGAAAAATATCGAGTAGCTCCGTGGTTCGGAACTCACTTTTAACTATATGTTCCCCGATATCTGGCTGGGAAAGTCAGTTCTAAGGTCGGAGGAAGGCAACGACATACCATCTCCAAACATTACCATGCCTAGTAAAGCACTGTGGTGTTCAAACCAATTTTCGGAATGTTGACTGCTTTACCTTTTACCTTATTGTTGAATAGTAAGACTGAGCCTTAAAAGGTAAGTTCACTTCAGAGTTAGTCAAGATTGCAGTTTATTTAAAGTTTAGTCGACGTCTAGCATTCATGCAGCTGCTGCTCAGTGTAACCATTGGTCAATACCATGATTTAGATGTTTGAGGATGGCCATTTAAGCAATCGAAACCAGTAGCCTTTAAGTAAATTGCGACCCTGACTGACTTTCAAATTAATTAAATCATTCTGAACAGGGATCCTCCACTATGGTTTCAAAAATAACTATAAGTTAAAGGTTCCTTTTTACGGCTCTGAATAGTTGTCTCAGTGATTGTGTATTTCTTGGTATTCTCAAAAATTTATATTCCTGTTATTTAACCAAGGCTTAACGCAAGCTTTGATATTACTTTCTACTTTGGTTTTGCTGCTGTAATATAGAACTTAATAAAATTATGTTAATGTGTAATAAATTTGATTGCCTAGGCGCTTACCGCTCCCCAATCGAAAGCTTTTCATCAATTCGGATATCCTCTAATAGCAACAATGGTACATCTGATTCCCCCCCCCCCAACTTTAAACTTTGGAGGGGGAAGACACGGTTTCTACCCCTTCCAACCCCCCTCCCCATAATCACATGGTTGTGTTTTATCATCAGGCAGAGCCAACGAATAAACTATGCTGCCATCAGTAAATATGGGACGGTATTTTTGTTTTCGATTGTAGCTATTGTTACATTTCACTGAAGCATCTTTTGGGCGTGCGTTGTAGTTTTTTCAGTTCTTAAAAACCATTTCAAAAACTGCCTTCTCACAAAGATGAGCCTCTTCGGTTTCTATCACTATGCAACAAATGACACGCTCGCAATGACGTACTCTACTCAGACTATGCCGTATTCAGCTCTACCAGTTGAAACACATCTCGCACCTCAGTTATTTTCTCTACAAAATCTGTTTTCTTAAATTCATAGTAAATGTCTTCTCTCAGTAAATCAGCAACTGATGTTATTATATCATTCTGAATGGATGCTGATGTTCCGTGGAAGACTGCAGAAGCTTCTAAATGTTCTTTTTGGGCAGAATTGAAACAGCACTTGCAGTAATAAATTCAGTGTAATTTCCGCTATTGGAGGACTCTTCATTTTGACCGCGGAATGTCAGGTCTTGTTCCCTAAATGCATACAGCATTAATGAATCTCTTCAATATCTCCCTCCTCTTTCTTTTCATTGTGAAACTTATTTCAGCTCTTCATTGAAAATCCAATACCATGTCAATTCAACTAGGAGATGAAATAAATTTGTTAAATTTGAACAAACAAGAAAGCTGAATTTCAGACTCACTGCGTTTCTTCACGGTAGTGTTCAGATGGTTTAGATCCTCGTATCCCTGACTATTCCATATAGATTTTTTGTTTTAAAGCTGCAAACACGCTAACAGTGAAATTTGTTCACCACGTCACATCCGTAAAGCCACTCCGCTACACCATACAGTATTTTGTGAAAATATCTTTCGAACCCTCCTCTCGAACGCTGCTTTCGTGTACATGTCTCGAGTACTGGACATGGAGGTAAAAAAAAAAAAAAAAAAAAAAAAAAAAAATAGATTTTGTTTTACGTGTTATTAACTGTGGTGGCTGTTGATGTGATGTTTGAGCATAACATAAATTCATACATATATCATTTTGATGGTGGCTCCTCCTTTGGCAGCTTGCTAGCAGTTCACCGTGATGCTTCGCGAATCGCGTAATTAATCGCGACCGTTAGCGTCCGCGATGACGCTACCGCGTTTCGGGCGTCTGGGACGGTTACCGAACACGTAACGAATTTCTGCCTCAGCAGAACGAACGAATAAATGTTTCATTAAGTTCAATTCTTACTTCACTTATGTTCACTGGTTTGACATAAACTTTCATATCGTTGCACTTATAACAAATTATAACTTTCACTTTGTTTTAACTTTATTACTTATATTGTTTGAGAACTCCGCGGACCGCGTATGAACGTCTGATCTACGTCACGAGGCGGCAGATACTGCTGCTTGCCTGCTCTCCCACAGGCGACCGCTGCTATACAATAAAGTCTCTGACTTGTGGAGCCTTATCGATAAATGTTCACAGAGAAATATTTTACCAATGTAAAATTAAACATAACAAGTAATCACAGTAATATAGAAAACATACAAAGTACAAATAAAATAAAGTAATATATACATAAACAATTACAATACAGATAATAAATAAATGACAGAAAATGTTCACAGTTAATTTACCTACCTACATTGTGCACCACGATAATTAATTAAGTCACATAAGAAGTTAATTCAAATGTTCAAATGTTTGTAAAGCTTATTGGACTTAACTACGGGGTCATCAGTCCCTAAACTTACAAACTACTTATGAACTACGACGGCACAAATATCCATGCCTGAGGGGGGATTCGAACCCCCGACCGTAGTGCCCGTGCTGACCGTGACTGGAGCGCCTCAGTCACCTCGGCCACCGCGGCCGGCAAGAAGTTAATTACTACATATTCACTATAAACAGGTAAAAACGAATATGTTCAAAATGTAGCTCATTCCTCGTTATAATGTAAGGCTTACCTTAAGGGTTACCATAAAATATCCCTGAGAAACTAGAAAGATGAATTTCAGACTCACTGCGTTTTTTCACGGCAGTGTTCAGATGGTTCAGATTCTCGTATTTTTTGTTTTAGAGCTGGAAACACGCTAACAGTGAAATTTGTTCACCACATCACATCAGTGAAGACACTCCGCTATACCATACAGTATTTCGTGAAAATGTCTTTCGAACTCTCCTCTCGAACGCTGCTTTCGTGTAGATGTCTCGAGTACTGGACATGGTTGGGCACTATCAATAACTTTTTTTTCTATAAGAAAGTGATGAAAAGTGTTTAACAAGTGTCTTAGTACACTATCGATGTCCATATTCAGTGTTTAAACGGCTGACTTGGTCGCATAAGCAATAATATTACGCGCGCAACTCGGAAACAACGATCAAACGCAATGCGTTCGAAACTGAATCATCGTGTTGGAGTAGCCGAGCGGTCTAAAGCGCCTCGATGCGGAGCGCGCTGTTGCTCGCCGTGGAGGTTCGAGTCCTTCCTGGGACATAGGTGTGTGTGTTGTCCTTAGGTTAGTTTACCTAGGTTTAAGTAGTTTGTAAGCTACGGACTGATGACCACGCAGTTTGGTCCGATAGATTTACAAGCATTTGAACATTTGAAACCGGATCAACGCCCTGGCAGGCGGAAGACGAGGGGACAGACTGGCAGCGCGCATGCGCACTGGCAGCGTGTGGAGCTACCATGACTTTGTGAACAGATGCAACGCCTTGGCGGCTGGCTGGCAGCAGCAGACGGACCTGACTATTCCGGACAACGCGGAGGATGACATACACTATAGAACAATGAAATTATAATGAAAGGAAAACACACTTAAATGAAACATCATACTTAAACAGAAGAAAATAATATATTATTTTTTCGTTCGAATTTCAACAGAGCGTTGACACACAACTTGCTCACCCTGAGAAAACGGCACTGCTGCATTGACTGGTTATGCAGAAAACGGCAGATCGACGCGTCACGTGCGGTCCAGGTTGGTATCCCACCTGCTAATGGTCGCTTGGCGTCTGTCACAGCGGCTCGCGGAAGCCAATTAAGGCGGTCTGGGCCGCGAGGCTGCGCCGCGTCGCTTAATTGAGGCTCGCAGCGCTCTGATGGTCGGATGGATGGCCGCCATCCCTCAGCGCTCGGCCCTGTCTATATTTAAGCGCTTTATTGGGCTGCTCAGCGAGCTCGTCGCTGCTCTAAATTTACTGCACTGGCCCCCTCTCTACCGCGTCTCTCATCGCCCCCGCGTGCTTTATGAGAAATATTGCGCGCTGCCTTTTTTGTTTTCTCGCTGCTCTCCACTTGCCGTTCTGCTCGTTGTTTATGATGGAGCGCTTCCGGCACGCTGTCGGAAATAGAGTTAAGGGAGTGCTGTCTGCTGTGCAACTACTGCCCCGGAAAGGACACTTCCGCGGCAGTCTGCCGTTTGATGCTCGCCGACGCTGCACTGCTGTACGTAGCCAAAGACGGAGCAGCAATTACGCCAACTTCCGGTTGCGTTTTCGGATGTTGCACAGTGGCGTACCGACTATTTCTTTGGAAAGGGTGTGAGGGGGGGGGGGGCAAGGAAACCTATTTACTAACTTCGTTTTTCACAGTGGCGACTCCAGGACTTGCATTTCCGTTTTCAAATAAATAAATAAATTAAAAATAAATAAATTAAAATTCTTCAAGTTGCGCCTGCAAAAATTGAGGATAGAATGTGGTAGTTGATACAAGACAGCACAAACATCCATGCCCGAGGGGGGATTCGAACCCCGACGGGGAACGACCTCGCGCATCGTAGCGTAGCGCCTCAATGCGCTAGGCCGCTCCGACGCTCCGCCGCTCCGCCGCGGCATAGTATTCATCCTCTAGGTGCGTAGCTGGACGCGAGTTACGCAATGTTTCTCCCGCAGGCTCCACTGCTGGCGCTTGGTCGTAGCTCCTCCCCTAAACGCTTCCCTTATCCCTCCGTCTCTATGCGCGGAAGCGCCTTCCTACATTACGCTAACAATAAAGTGGATAGTCGCTAACCTGGTGTCTTGTTGTTTTTCATGTATTCATTGCAGATTTAGCACAAATGTACCAGATCCGTTGCTCCTGCAGCGAGGCAAAAATAATCACATGTGGTGTCCTAACATGATTAGATTCTACTGAGGATGAACTCAAGTTGTGGGATGTTAGTGACTTTAAGTTTTTTAATCACAAGTTTGTTTTTCGTAAAAGCTACGAAACGACACAGTTAATATTCGTATAACACTTCTTCATAAACAATTGTATACTGAGATTAATAAAAATGTTCAAATGCTTGTAGAGCTTATGGGAGTTAACTACGGGGTCATCAGTCCCTAAACTTACAAACTGCTTACGAACTAGCTAACACTAAGGACGGCACAAATATCCATGCCCGAGAGGGATTCGAACCTCCGACCGTAGTGGCCGTGCAGACCGTGACTGAAGCGCCTCAGTCCCCTAGGCCACCGCGGCCGGCTGAGATTAACATTTGCTAACAGAAGAATTTGATAGCGGCAAAACTCTTGTGCTGTTTACAGACATGTTTGCACTCAGATTCCCTGTACTAGACTCATTCGGCGCGCGCTTAGACAACATTGCGCTTCCACCACAGTTTGGTGCCAACAGAAGATTTTAGACTTCACGTTAGTGTTTTGTCCTTCTTTTTAAGCATATCAAAAAGGTTTAAATAAATCTCATAATAGTTGAGAATGCATTCGTTAGTTACCTGGCTCCATATTATTAATAATCTCGTAACTTTTAAATACAAATAAATGACAGTTTGTATAGGTTAGATTACCTTGTTTTGCGACTGTAATTAAAAGTTCTAAAAGACGGTAATCTAACCTATACCAACTTGTAACTGCAAATGCGTAGAAAAAGGCCAATAAGAAAAAACGTCATGTACATGAATCAATAGAGAGTAATCCCCAAGAAGAGGTAGTAACAGCCATCAAAATACCACCAAAAATTTTGGCGCAATTTCACACACAATACCCATCTCCTGTGCCAGACGTTGGTTACTTATACCACCTTTTACATCACCCTCTTACTGCTCTTTAGAAATGGAAGTTGAAATTTTATCTACATTAAGTCTAAAGGCCAGTAGTACCATAAGATGAAGATCTCAGATTTATTTTATTTCATGGTTAGTTTGATATCTTTAACGAACCATCTTCAAATTGTAACTGTATCTGTCGTAGATGACTAGCACGAAAACCCTTTATTTGCCACACGCAGAAATCATGTAAAAAAATTAATATCATTATAAAATGAATTTTTTATCATTAAAAATATGAAGTTACTTAACTTAGAGGTGTATGTGCATGTGAACAAATATGCATGATTTTTTCTTTGTCAAAATATACACAGGGTCTCCCTCCAAGTGACATTGAATGAGCGTGTTACAGCAAGAACACAGTTGCTTACATTATCCATAACATGTAAGCAGCCATGCTTGAGCAGTTCGAATGTGACAGTGTGGGTAAGACGACAGATCAGATCCAATCATATCACCAAGGCTTGTTTTGACTGTAGATCTGCCATGCCATGCCATGCCAGTTTGATCGTATCCACGTTTTACTGTGCATCAGGAGGGACTCCCATGAAGGGAAGTTACCAGACGTCTCGAAGTGAACCAAAGAGATGTTGTCCGGATTGGAGGAGGTACAGAGGTAAAAGAACTGTCGAAGACTTGACTTCCCCTGGCCACGCAAAGGCTACCATCGAAACTGATGACCACTACTTACTGATTTCACCTAGAAGGAAGCCTGAATAATGAAGCCGACTGCAGAACGATTTTGCTGCCGCCTATTTACATTTCGCGTAAAGACCACAAAGAGAAGACGAATTGGGGCTCGCACAGAGGCATATAGACATTCTTTTTTCCCTCTTTCTATTTGGGAGAGGAATAAGAAAGGAACTGCCTAGTTGTGGTACAGTTTACCCTCCGCCACGCAACTTACGGTGGATTGCGGAGTGTATATGTAGATGGCAAAAGAACGAGTCGTACAACATTTTTTTTTTTTTGCGTAAACCGAGTGCTTGTCAGCGTTTCTTCCAGAAGTACCAAAGGTGAAAGAGGGTTGTAACTTATTTCACCTTGGATCATAATGCCTGGAGTGGGGCTAGTGAGTATTGGACGAATGCACTCTACGAGTCGCGGTGTAGTGGCCGAGCGTTCTAAGGCGCCTTGCTGCGGAGCGCGCGCTTGATCGCCGTCGCACGTTTGAGCCCTTCTAGTGGGATAAACACTGATGAGCCCCCACTTTCCTACGTCAGCCCTATTTTGCAGGATACGAACAAAGTTTAATCGTTGTTGTAAAGAGTATGAAATTGTATATATTTGTGTATAAATGTTGTAATGCCATGATGTGATACTTACAATGTTTTTTGGTATGTTTTCTTTCTGTTTCATGTACGATAGAGGGGCCGCAATGAACAAGGGCAGCGTCGTCGCTACCGCAGCCAACATTGCTGTATCTGGTCACTATCGACATTTAACCGAAGGCTATGGAGCTATGAATCCAACTGTGCCTTCACTGTTGCTGCGCGTCGATCGTTTGCAAAGAGAAGAATGAAATGTTCTTACTTAATTATTCTGTGTCGTTATGAGTTGACGTTTTTAATACGACCATTGCTCTAGCTGACATGTAATATATTTGTGTTATTTTGAAAGTCATTTTGAATTTATAATAAAGTTCTATATTAGGTTGTGTATTATTATTGTAGGAAGATGAGTCTGATTTATTGAAAGTATTTAATTCCATCAAGAATTGAATGATTTATTGCATATTAACATTGACTTATCTTTAGGTTTGGCAAGATAAAGTACGTTAACTATTAATATGAAACTTCAGTTAAGCAGGCAGTGAACTTCGATGTGTGAGTTCAAAAGAAATCGATGGCAGTTTACGGTGCGTGTCATTGATTTTTAGAGTGAACTTACAGTAACAGTTTAAAATTGGTTATCCTGTCCCGCTCATACAAGGACCTCATATATTATTTTAATTTATTAGACTTATCTAACAACCAACTGAGAATTATTTAAAACATTTTTTTTTTTTTTCGGAAATGGTGTTCATTTTCACAACTTTTACTAAACTAGTATGTACTTAAATGACAATTTTATTATCGCCTGTACCCCGTCCCATCGCATCCTCCGACGGGCGTGGGTGTTTGTGTTGTCCTTTACTTTAAATAGTTTGTAAGGCTTGGCATTGAAGACCAAAGTATATCAGTCCCTTTGATTTACAAAATTTGAATATTCGCACTCTGCGAGACAGCGCTCAACAGGCCTACCTATTACGCACATTCGACCATTACTTGTGTGGAGGCAGAATGTAGTTTCATCGGTGAAACCCGCTGTCCGCCATTATATTTTCTTAGCGTCACTCTGACAGCATCCAGACATGCACGTGGATCCTGTGGCGTCAGTGGATAACGGTCTGCAGGTGTGTGTGCCTCTAGTCTTACTACTGGTAACTCGTTGGCAAAACGCTTCTTGACGCTTCTGGTCTCACAATCCATTTCTTCTGTGCTATGGTTGCTGTACTGCGTGACACTGTTGCCCTTACAGTACGACGATCTATCTGTGTTAGCGTGGACGTCCAGAACGCCGTCTACAGGTGTGACAATGTACACGTGACCAATGAAACCAGCATCGTTTTACAACTGACGCAGCAGGTCCAATTTGCAATTCTCTGAAAGTCATCAATTTGACCCATTTCAAATTCGCTGAGTTGGCTTTCAGAGTGTGCCTTCAGGAAAGAAATGATCTTGCTAGAGAGGATTACAAGCAAAAGAGGAAAGCAGCAGCAAAAGTGGTAACAGAGGAAAAGATGGAGTGGATTGTAAAGTGGACAGAGACGATGGAGGAGGACAGCAGAGGAAATAAGAAAGTACTATATGAAATGGTAAAAAATAAGAGTAGAGGTCTGAGAGAGAATGTGGTGATGGTGGACAAAAATGGAAATGAGATCCACAATAGGGGGACTCTTAAGACAGTGTGGAAAGAGTATTTTGAGGATTTGCTAAATGCAAATGGACATGAGGATGGCAGCACAGTAGAAGACAGAAAGAGCAGTAGGACCTGACTTGGAGAGAGTGGAAATGGCAATAAACAATATGAAAGGAGGGAAGGCACAAGGGGTGGGTGAAGTGAGCGTGGAAATGGTGAAGGCAGCAGGGTGATTTGGGAAACAGTGGCTGGATCGGATGATGGGTGTGATATTGAAGGAAAAAGAAGACCCCAAAATATTGGAAGAAAGGATTGATAGTCCCAGTATTCAAGAAAGGAAATAGAAAGGAGTGCAGCAATTACAGATGAGTCACACTGATGTCACACTATGCAAAAGTATATGAGTAGATATTGTAAAGTATAATTTGAGCCAAAGTCGAGAGATAAATGAGAGAAGAACAGTATGAATTCCGACCTGGAAGATCGACAGTGGACCTCATATTTGCAGTAAAGCAACTTCAAGAACACTATTATGAATATGGGGAGGACCTGTTGATGTCCTTTCTAGACATAGAAAAGGCATATGATAGTGTGTGTAGGAAAAAAGTTTGGTAGGCACTTGAAACTAGGAGAGTGGAAAAAAGATACTGTAAGCAGAGTGAAGGAGATGTATTGTGGAAGTATTAGATGTGTGAAAGAGGGAAAGGAAAGAACAGATTGGTTCAAACTAGTGTGTGGGCTGAAGCAGGGCAGTGCATTGTCACCCCTTCTCTTCGTTGTGGTTATGGATGTCATAATAACAAAGGTAGCTGGGAAACTTAAGGAAGGAAAGATGAAAGCAATGGTGTTTGGAGACGACCTAATGGTCTGGGGCAACAAGGAGGAGGAAGTCCAGGAGCAGCTAGATGATTGAGAAAAACATTGGGAGAATACGGATTGAAATTCAATATCCGTAAATGTGAGTTCATGGTAACCAACAGGAAAAAAGATAGACCACTGAAGGGAATAACACTTGGAGGTGAACAGCTGAAGAAGGTAGAAAGCTTCAAGTACCCGGGAAGTGTAATTGAGGAAAATAGGAGAAATGACAAGGAGATTATAGAACGTGTCAGACAGGCAGAAGTATTTCTGAGAAAGTGTTAGGAGTTTAGTGTGGTGTAAGGATGTACCGCAGAAAAGTCAAGGAGTGCTATACCAAAATTATTATGTTCCGATATTGACATATGAATCGGAAATTTGGGTTACATAGAAAAGAGATAGGAGCAAAATATAACCAGGGGAAATGAAATTCCTACGAAGCAGAATAGGAGTAACAAGAAGAGACAAGATAAGGAATGAAAAGATCAGGGAAATAGTGAGAGAGGAGCCCTTACAGGATGGGATACAAAGATCAAGACTGCAATGGTATGGCCATTTAAAGGGACAGGAGGAGAAGAGGATTCCCAGGCGGATACACGAAATACAGATACAGAAGAAACGACCAAGAGGAAGACCAAGGGATATATGGCTAAAAGGAGTGAAGGGTTGTGTCAAGAAGAGAGGAGAGGACTGGGCCAGAGTGAAAACAGAGGATATGGTGGGAAGACAGGACGAAGTGGCGAGGCTTGTGTTCCAAACAGACTCAGCCTGTAGCTGGAAAATATCAAGACGATGATGATGATGATGATGATGATGAATTGGCTGTACGAAGCACGAGTGCTTCTCTGTGGCTCTGTTCGCTCTCCACGTTGATATCACGCTGAGCCTTACGACAGTAATAATTCATTATTAAAAGATGCGCACAGGTGGCATCTCCCAGCTATGTCACGACGCTGTGTAATGACGGGTAGCGTGGAAAGCATTAACAGTAGGTCCCCCCCCCCCCCCCGCCTAAATGCCATCTGCTGCTACTGGATCAAAATCGACTTCGTTTTTCCAGATGTAGACTACTAATTTTTTTCAGGCAGTGTATGTTTTACATTTTATTTTGTACACTCTTATCTGATGATAGATAAAACCCGAAACGGGTCAAAATAAAGTCATATCTGACTCGCACCATTGCGAACTATTCAGCCTGAAAGCAGTTCTACTGACTCTTACATCATGTCAAAGGTTTTAGACGGTTATCATAAAAATTAAAGTAACTCACCGTTAAAATTATCGCTAAATAGACAATCACACTCACACAACGTATAATTTCGGGCATGACCTGTATCAATACTGGAGCGGCCAGAGATGGTGGTCATCTGTGCTTATGTCTGCGAGTGAATCTGTGTATTTCTTTTCCTGATGAAGGCCATTGCAAAAATTTGTGTGAATTTTATTGTCTATTTAACGGGCCTGTGTGCAGCTCAGCGACCAGTGTGTTGCTATCTGTCCCCTATAATCTATATTCCGACCAGACTTTTACATAAGTAAATAGAATAAAGCTGCTATCGGGGATTGGTAATCAATCCTGCTAATATAGTGATTGGTTGAGAGGAAGTTACGAAGAAACCTTCTTCGTGAAGATGGTATTGTTGTAGGAGATGTGTTTCTAATGTATGCTCATATTTCTGCACTATAATAGATACCGGAAAACATGGGAATGATTCATCTTCTATACCAAGACCGCATTCACTAATAAGGGCTCTTCGGAATTTCCTCTCAAGCAATCGCAATATATTAGCAGGACTGATTATCAATCGCCGACCCATCTGACGCTTCACTACCCAAATGACGTCACAAAACGCAACTTCAGATGCACACTGCACTGTCTCTACGAGTCCCGACTGTTGTACTGGCAGCTCAATGAGCATTGCGGCATGGTACATGCAGAGGCCTGTAATGGGCGACTGCAAAGTTTTGCAAATTCGAGAGTATCGCTAGTGCAATAAGGGACCTCTACATTATCTCTCACACGATTTTGGTATATTTGCGTTTGTTTGATCCCGAGTATTTTCCTTGTAAGACTGACATGGTGTAAATGATTAGGATAAGCTGTCAGATGTGATAGCTTCACAAGTCAAAACAAGGATATCAACACCTTGTCGACAAGTTTTTCTTGTCGCTATTGTAAGTGCACTGGAAGTTCGCCGACGTTGCCAGTGTGGAAACATGGAACGAAAAAACCTGGTGAGCACGTTACCGCAGTCCATCCACGATTGTGTGATGCAAGATCGAACTTTGTAGAGTGAATTAGAAAGAAAGAAATCGTGCAAAACCAGAACTGCACATTTGTGCGTGCAGGGCCCGGAAGGGTTAGACTGTGGTAACAAGTGCCACTTTCCGGTGTGTCAGGGAGGCCACACTGGCAGTCGGCATTTGCCGGAAAATCCGCGTGGGCTGCAGAGGAGGCAGGGCAGGCGACACGGGCGAGGCGTCCGCGACAGCCTGCGAGCCTGTGGGCGGCGCGGGCGGCCATACATTTCTATTAGCGCTCGCGGGGGGTCTGCGCACTCGTGCTGATTAAAACCCGGAATTTATACGGCAGCGGTCAATTTGTCGGCGGCGCGTCGCGGGTCGGTCGCCACCGCAGGCGCAGCGGCAGGCGCGGGAGCGGGAGCGCGCTCGCTCTCGTTACCGGCGCTGTTGCCAAGTCTCCGCCTTCATTATTCCGCCCTCGCCGGCGCGATCCCGTTGCAATTAACCCCCTCGCGCGGGCCACCCCCTGCGGCGAGTGGAGAGCGAAAAGGCGGACAGGGCGCCCGCTTTTATAGCCAAAGTGCTAGCAGGGGTCATTGTGCGAATGAAGATGGATGGCGGCGCGCGGACACCCGCCGCGCGATATCCGAGATTTACTTACCCTCGGCTGCGCGGAGGGGTGGCGAGGTTAAATCTCTTCCTTCCTCCCCACCCCAGCCGACTCACTCTCTCTCTCTCTCTCTCTCTCTCTCTCTCTCTCTCTTAACCCGCGGGGCAGGGAGCCTGCGGAGGATAATTCAGCGGTTGCTCCGGCGGCAACGATGATCATCTCATCAGCCGCCCGAGGAGTCCATCCCTCGCCAAATGGTGGGGGATCCGAGGATTGGGTTCTCGGGGGCGCCGAATTGAATATCAATAACGGTCCCCAGACGGCGGCGCTTAAAACATCAAACACCGACGCGGGGGCGAAATCGAGAGGGGCTGCTGGCTGCCATTTCCATAGCAATAGGCTTTTATGCAAACACGCCGAGTTCGGTCACTTTTCTCTTCTCCCGTGTGTATAGTAGGGTGGATGGAGAGGGAGTCGTAGCTGTCCGTGTTGCGAGTTAGTCTGACGCTGGTTTACGACAGGAGGCAGTGCTTAACTTGTAACATTTCTGTGTTGGGATGCACCTCTCCAAGCAAACAACTCTCCTCTCTCCCAGACATAAAAACCACTAATATCGGTTTCTGAAAACTTGTGAAAACTTACAATGACAAATTATCTTGCACGTTATACCTTCTGAAATTCGAGTTTTAACCATTTAATGCGTGATTTTTTATTTGAAGCTATAAAAACTACCACGAGAAAAATATTGAAAAGAAAATTCCTCAACCCTTTAGTGCATATTGTAGCAGATCAGCTACATACCTTATTTTTGCGATCATCCGTCAAACTGATCAACATTTTACCACAAATTCATTTGTAGCTGATTCTATACATATTGTTACCCATGCAAGTAGCTCGTCCTAGAAATTGTAAATTGCAGAGTGCTACTGAATCAGTTAGGCAGTTAGCTGCACTGAGTTGCTCCTAACATGTGCGTTTGTTTACTTTACTATTTCTCCTTTGCCATATAAAAGTAGTCAATCATATTCTACAGTTACATTATGAGATACATTATGGAAAGATTAGTGGCATAATAGTAACATTTACTGCATCGGGTACATCATGAAAACACTATATAGGTGACCAGCTATGAACTTTTTGTTGCTAATAGAGCATAGAAATTTTAAGGAATTTTTGTTCCAATATTTTTCTCAGTATATACGCATTGTACATTAATCGTGGTAACTTTTATTGCTTGAAATAAAAAGTCATGCATTAAAGGTTTAAAATTATTATGAACTACTATCAACAAAATGTTCACAGTGATTCCATGACGTACCCGGAATAGTAAATGTCAATATTATGCCTCACACCTTTCCAGAAAGTAACTCATAATGCAACGGTAGTATGTGATTGACTACTTTTACATTGGAAAGGAGGAATAGTAATGTAAAGAAACGCACATGTTAGGACTAAATGCAGCTAACTGTCGAAATGATTCAGTAACACTCTTTAGTCATAATTTCTAGGCCTAGCTACTAGCATATGTAACACTATGTACACAAGCAGCTACAAATGAATTTGTGGTAAAATGTTGATCAGTTTCAGAGATAATCGAAAAATAAGGTATGTAGCTGATTAACAACACTATACATTATAGGGTTAAAACATAAATGGTTCAAATCTATGAGGAGATTATGGTACTTAACTATGGGGTCATCAGTCCCTAAACTTAAAAACTACTTATGAACTAGCTTATACTAAAGACGGCACAAACATCCATGTCCGAGAGGGGATTCGAACCCCCGACAGGGAACGACCTCGTCCTTCGTAGCATAGCGCCTCAATGCGCTCGGCCACTCCACCGCGGTGGTTAAAACATAACAATAACATAGTTTTGTAATCATTAAAACATTAAAATACGGATGTTACAAATAACGTGAAAAGTGGCAGACGTGTTCTAGGACTTCACAGTAATTTTTCGGTGACTGTTTGTATCTTACACCTCACTCAAAAATGTTCAAATGATTGTAAACCTAATGGACTAAACTGCTATGGTCAACAGTCCCTAGAATTACAAACTGCTTACACTTATTGATTTGAAACATC
The DNA here is from genome assembly GCA_026315105.1 of Locusta migratoria. Classification (NCBI taxonomy): domain Eukaryota; kingdom Metazoa; phylum Arthropoda; class Insecta; order Orthoptera; family Acrididae; genus Locusta; species Locusta migratoria. The sequence goes on along the minus strand of CM048744.1, from coordinate 176,038,118 downwards.
TTCCGTGGTTGTCGCAAGCAACCATTCAGAATTGGCACTTATTAAATGAATAGCAAGGTCTTCATCGTAGTAATTTCTGCTGCATATTGCATGTTTCGGTTTCCCATCTGCAGATATAAACTGTGGAGAAAATTTCTAACAAACGTAAATACGTGGAGGCGCATGACAAAAACAATCACAACAACCTGTTAGTACTTACATTCAATTTTGGTGTAAGGCTGAATAGTCACAGCAAAAGACAGTAAATTACAAATATTAGATACAAGCGGGTAAAAAATATATTTTTTTATTTTAAAACTCTATTTCAATGCTTTTAATTTTATTCGTTGATCTCTGTACATCTGTCTTTTTATAACAAGTAAACTTACTTTCGTTGCACATATGTTACCCACATCCATGGCACTGTAACAGGTTTTGTATAATTTTTTTGTATTCTTTGACAAATGTGACCACATCTACACTAGTGCCACCTGCACCTTTCGGCCTAGTTTACTTAGTTTTAGGGTAACAAACCAAAGCTAGTTTGGCAACTGTAATCAGATTAGTAACATCTACCTATACGCAAGTAAGTAATGTTTGTAATTTACTGTCTTTTGCTCTGTCTGTTGAGCCTTACATTAGAATTGAATGTAAGTACGATCATGTTGTCCTGGTACTTAAACTTACACTAAAGACAATACACTTACCCATGCACGAAGGAGGACTCGAGCCTCCAGCGCGACCGACCGCCCAGTGCGTACACTGATGCCTTAGAATACGTGGCCACTCTCGCGCGTCTCTATCTCTCTACTTTGTAGTTTCTAGATGTACAAATTACGACTACCTATACCAGTTAAGCGCGCGATGACTTAAAATGGTCGTGTTGCTCATGAATACCCCTCCCCCCTCTGTAGAGAGGCTTAGAGCACAAGTAAATAATCCATAAATTTCTTCAAATGTTTGAAGTATGCCACAAAATGTTCTGAAGGGAAACATTTATTGCTATCAAAGTATAAATACAAAGGCCTTTGTAGCATCGAATTTCTTTGAGGATAAGATCAATTAAGCTATGTAAACAATCACGGTCCATTAACACAAAAGAAAACACGGATGTTCTTCAATATACTGATATTAGTTCTCGTGTGCTTAGTTGTACCCAATGGAGGATCATGCGATCTAATAAGATTTACCTGAAATGTCTGACGTTATTCAGAGACGGGAAGTAGAAGCCTCTAACTATTTGCCGTGAAACCTTGTTGAAGAAACTTTTACCAGTGATCCCAAAGATTTACTTTATATGCTCTGAATGCTGGAGCGCCTGGCGGCATCTCCATATTATCATCGTGCTGGCGTAGTACAGTAACGAATCTTTGGAAATTTAAATATCGCTCTAAATATAAATTGAGAAACCCAGAGACGGTTTTTCGTCTCAAGTATGTCCAACACGTTAAAGATAAACGTGAAGCAATGAATTAAAATTTGGGATGGGTCGGGAATCGAATCCGGACCTCCATGCTTACTAAGCAGACGTCTTACCGTTAGACGACTGCATCATTAACGGTAAGACTTCTGCCTAGTAAGCATGGAGGTCCGGGTAAGATTCCCGGCCGCATTACAAATTTTAATTCATTGCTTCACGTTTATCTTTATTGTCTTTGGAAATTTGCCCACGTCAGGATCGGCTGCGTCCGTCCAAGGTCTACTAAATCACTTCTGACCCTTAGCAGCTCACTACCCTTACACTACTAAATTGTAGCTATTATTTCATGTCACACGCGAATTCCCATCCAATGTCGGAATCCACTAACGCATTAATCGAAGAATATGATAGAACGAGGTCCTCGAAAACTTGTCAGACCCAAGACGAGAACTCACAGTCTATCAGGCGAATTTCAGAAAGGACCTTTCACAATCAATAAGAGTCAGTCACAAACTCACTCTTTTAAGACTAATATATGGCCATTTGTTGGGAGAGGACGACTGTCTGAGCTCCCGTCGTCCTATATGTGCCGTAGACAACTCCTACGTTCATCTGTCAATTAATTTGGAAAGGCCACCCGTCACCACGCAATGAACATCCAGTTCTGCTATTAGCATGCAAATTCCAGCCTTCAGTAACAAAGATGCATGGACCAGGCATCTGCTGCCGAGGCCCATCCACAGCCACGTTTGCTAAACGGACGCTGGAGTTAGGCATTTGGAAAGCTCGTGGTTCTTTTTGGCGGACAGGTGATCAACAGTTGTACATATATTTGCCCGTTCCCATATACGCAGCCTTCGTTCCGCTCCGTCAACTACGACTGCTGCAGTTGCCTCGGCGCCGGTTTTGGCATTCTCAGAATACTTTAACCAGGCTGGCACGCGAATACCTTACAAATGTAGACGTTTCGTAAATACAGTAGCGTCCCAAAAACTCGGTCTAATGTGGTCTGAAGGTTGGCCGAGTTTGTGAAAATGCCGGGTTATCGAGAACGGTGTTAAACAAGAATAGGTAAGATTTTTCGTTAGAAAATACTTTCATTATTACTTTAGAATACAATACAAATGACGGAATATAGTAACACAAAATAAATTTAAGAAAATATCTGAGAAATGATATTCGTTACTTACGAGTACGTACTTTAATTTACATTTAGAGAATTACTTTAAAATGTTTCAAATGTTTGTATAGCTTATAGGACTTGCCTGCGGGGTCATCAGTCCCTAAACTTACAAACTACTTACGAACTACCTTATACTAAAGACGGCACAAATATCCATGCCCGAGGGGGGATTCGAACCCCCGACCGTAGTGGCCGTGCGGATCGTGACTGTAGCGCCTCAGTCCCCTCGGCCACCGCGGCCGGCAGAATTACATTAAGAAGACATACAGCCTTGAACAATGAAAATTATGGACAACAGTTGTTTACTTCATGAAACATACTCCACTAATATTCCCATCACGCCTAAGCTGATTTTAAAAGGCACTGTGAAAAAATGCTCGCCCATAATTTTGATCGCGACAGTTTTTTTTTTTTTTTTTTTACGCATCTACATACTGCATTAATGAAATGCAAAGGATTTTTAAATAGAGTGTATGTGGTACAATAAAACGTGATGTCTAGGCCCATTTATAGCATAGTCTGTAACTGCTACAGGCTACGAATTTAATTCTGTCTCGCATTCTGCGAACACGGAGTAATTCCAGAGGGTGTGTAAGGAAGGAGTGGCAGAGTTACTGCCGGGTTACCGACTGCAGAGTTTTCCGGGCTCTTCTGTACTTTCATTCATAGGCCGAAAACGAATGATTAGATAAACCTCTCCGTTTCCGCAGTACGACAACAACTGCACTTTTTCCACCTCTTTCCGTCCCGGCAGTAACACTCTTCTTACGTCGTGACTGGTTACACATATACAAAAGCGTCTTTTGGCAATGCGTCGAGAGCCCGGTAGTTTTTGGTTAGTTTAATGTTTTTATTGGCAACCGTCCTGCCGCAGTGGATACACCGGTTCCTGTTAAGTCACCGAAGTTAAGAGCTGTCGGGATTGGCTGGCACTTGGATGGGTAATCGTCCGCGTCTGCCGAATGTCGTTGGTCAGTGGATGCACTGTGCCCTTCTAAAGCCAGTTGAGAAGCTACTTGAGAAAAATAGCGGCCGGAAGTGCGGGAATCTAAACACGTCCCCTTCGGTGATGCCTTCAGGCGGAGGTTGACACGGCGGCCGGTCGGTACCCCTTGGTCTTTGAGGCCCGAGTGACACTTGGTTTGGTTTTAATGTTTTTATCGCTCTTACCAACGGAATTTGAATAGATACAATGATGTAGCATGCATTAATGTTGTCGCTGAAACCTATTGTAAAATAATAATTTATAGATCAAAGTTCAGAGAATTGTGGCCGGATGTGGTATTTGCATTGAAAACACTGCCAAGCAGGTATCTCGGATCAGGGGCTTCGTATTTGTAGCCCTTACGGCAGGCATCCACTAAAGGATTAAAGCATTAATTTCCCTTGAGGCCTAAAAGCAACTTCACCTACGAATGTTGCATGTGGTAATAAGACATATCTAACGTATCAGATAGGACTTGTAAATAAAAAGTTCTCGGGTTTCCGTCCGTGTCAGGTGGTTAAAAGTCCACGAGCTTGTTGCCAAGCACTCCTTGGCCATTGTCAAGTGGTAATGACTGCCTAGTGGCTGCAAGTAGGGGCTTATATACTCTATCTGCCGACTGTGACGTCACTGGTGCTCCGCGACATCGCCATACATGGGCATGCTTTGAGTCGGTGTTCGATGCGCCCGTTTTAACTGCGGGATCGCTGGATCCCACGACGCGCTGAGCTGCAGGCCGCCGTCTCTGTTAAGGTTGTTATCAGATGTTTAATTTCGATGGCTTCTTTAATACTACTGTCCCAGAAGCCATTCCTGCGAACCTCGACGGCAGTTTCATCGAATTTGATGCGATGACCGTTTACTAAAGCATGCTTAGCTAAACCAGATTTGTCCGGGTACCGTAAACGATAAAACCTTGTCGTTTCTTCCTTCGTTGTTCAACAGTTCTTATGTCGGACAAACAGTACGAACTGTTGAACAACAAAGGAAGTCATTCGATATGTGGAACGGGTCTTTCCAGATGCCATGAAGACCACAGGGTGCAGCCAGCTGCAGGTGACGGATCAGTTCGGGACCAGAGATGTATGTCGCTTTGGATCGGAAGAGATTGTCTCTGGTTTTGAGCGGCTATCAGGGGTGGTAAAGACTGCCAGTCTCACTTACAAGATGAAGGCAGAGCTCACCATCTGCAGCATAGTTGACAGGACTGACTGCGTACCTCTGGTTGAGAGCCGAGTGGAGGGTCTGAATCAGAGGCTCAGACGGTTCTGTGACCGTATAGGCTGCAGATTCCTCGACTTTCGTCATAGGGTGGTGGGTTTTTGGGTCCGCTAAATAGGTCAGGAGTCCACTACACTCAGGAAGCGGCTACACGGGTATCGGGGGCTGTGTGGCGTGGACTGGGCGGTTTTTTAGGTTTGAGGGCCTCGGGATTACGTAAAATGGGTTTCAGTCTCAAAAGGTGCAGGTCAGACGAATGCAGATCTAGTGTAGTCAACAGATGATCAATACCAATACCAAAGTGATTTAGACAAAATGTCTACATGGTGCGAAAATTGGCAATTAACACTAAATAATGAAAAGTGTGAAGTAATACACATGACCACTAAAAGAAATCCGCTGAACTTCAATTACACGATCAATCAGTCAAATCTTAATGTCGTAAATTCTACCAAATAACTAGAAGTTACAATTACGAACAAGTTTGACTGGAAAGAACACACAGAAAATACTATGGGGAAAGCGAACCGAAGGTTACGTTTCATTCGCAGAACGCTTCGAAGATGCAACAGCTCCACCAAAGATACTACCTACATCACACTTGTGCGTTCTCTCCTGGAGTACTGTTGCCCAGTGTGGGATACTCACCAGGTGGAAGTGACGGAAGACATTGAGAAGGTTCAGCTCGTTTTGTTTTATCACATTACAGGGGGGGGGGGGCAGCGTCACGGAAATTTTGCACGATTTGAGGTGGAAATCATTAAAAGAAAGACGTTATTCATTGCGGAGAAATCTATTTACGAAATTTCAATCACCGACTTTTACTTCTGAATGTGAAAATATTTTGATAGCACCTACCTCCATAGGGAGACGTGACCATCCCAATAAAATAAGAGAAATCAGATCGAAAACGGAACGCTGTAGGTGTTCTTTCTTCTCACTCGCTATTAGAGAATGGAACGGTAGAGAGACTTGTGAAAGTGGTTCGTGAACCCTCTGCCAGGCACTTAAATATGATTTGCAGAGTATCTACATATATGTAATGATGACCATTAGCATAAACGCAGCGCTGCGACCTTCTTATCTGGGATTGAGTGGCATTCCATATCACTTCAGCACTTAACGAAGGACATTCTCTGACAATTCTCTCTCGCATATCTTCAGGTGTCTTTTACGGTCCCCACAAGAAAAAATCCAGAGGCGTAAAGTCTGGCGAACGAGCCAGCGACGCAACATTTCGATTTGGGAATCGTCTCTGCAACTCATTTCTAGACTTCAGCGAAAAATATGACAGACAGCGGATACCACATTTTCTTCATTGTCGCTAAAGGTATTCCTCCCAATAATAGATCAAATGTTTCTTGCTGGAATGTGGTGTGCATTAAGATTTCCTTCGATGAAATAGGGGCCTATTATTCTTACCTCCAGTATCCCACACCATGCATTCGCCGACCACGATCTCTGTGTAGTGGGACATATATGTACCCGTCATAAAGCTCAATTTCGCAGTTATTCAGTAATATATTGTTTTGAATGTTATTAATGTTTGAGAACATATACTTGTGTGAATTTTTTTGCTTTTGTTTGTTTCATGTGTAACGACGGTGCTGGAGCAGTACGCAGTGACGAGTTCTCCGCCGACGTCAGCGAGAAAATGCTGGTCGCTATCGTTGATTAGCCGAAGGTCGGCGCGCTAAACTAGAAGACATTGCCTGCTGTTGCCACTGCCTTCGTGAAATCAAGGCCGTAGCATAGCCGTGATGACGTCGTGCATTGAGGCGGGATTGAGGCACCTAAGTGGTAGGCCGATGTTTGGAATAATTTCAAAATCCATTTCATATGCCTGCTTACCAATCAGGCGCCTCAGTCTCGCCTCAATGCATGACGTCATCATGACTATGCTACGGCCTTGATTTCACGAAGGCAGTGGCTGTTGCGGACTGCGAGAGACTTTTTTTGTAACATTAACTACGAATAAGAAGAAAATCGTAAATGAAAAAGAGTTAGTCGTTTTTTGTATTCTGAATTGAGGTGAAGTCTTTTTGAAATCATGATTTGTAATACTGAATTGTGTGAAATGAATGATGTCAAATATATTTTTTTTTAAAGTTAAAAAAAGACGTTACTGATGAGAGTCTACGATTTCTAAAAACTGAGTCAACATGATTTCTGATGTGAATTCCGAGTGTGATCATCACAACTTATGATAAAAGTGTTTGTGTCACTAAAGCTGCATGAATGTTGACATGGTTTTATCGATTGCAGATGTATACGAGTAAACTTTCGTAGAGTCCTCAACTAAGATTTTACTCAGGGTTTACGAATTTATAGAATCTGATTGTGGAAAACAATCCTGAAATATTTTAAATATTCAAGTCAAAAAAATTAATATGAATAATTTGGAAGCTAAAATTATCGTCAGCGATAATTATTCTTAGTTGGTGCTAGTTAACTTTGGGTTCGAAGTCACGGTCGTATAAAGAATATTTTGGTAATGAAATCACAGTTCATTAAAAACTAGTACCACCATATCTGGTGTACAGCTTGCCGTAGCCAATATGTATTTTCAGTTTTCCAATAATGCATGTTATGCAAATTAATATTTCCATGGTTCGTGAATGTGGTCTTGGCAGTAAATAAATTCAAATTAATAAATCTGTCATCTCTCTGAATCTGAGTTGAGCCCATCGGCAGAATTCCATGCGACGTATATAATCCGTAGCAGTTAATTCTTGGTGGAGACTGATATTGTAAGAATGAGATTTATGACGATGCAGAACTCGAACAATACTACTCTGGATCATGCCAGATTCCCTTGTGATTTGACGCGAACTAACACAAGGGTATCGAACCACAGTAACAAGAGTACCAACTTCCGCTTCCTCGTTGTAACTTTCGTTTGTCGGATACGTTTCCGATACGTTAAATATTCAGTTTCTTTCAATTTAACATACACATATTTAAATGTACGACGTGTAGGGTGAGTACATTGCGGATACTTTTCAGCGTAAAAGTCTCTAGCTCTAGGAATTTCGTTGGCATTCTCCGTAAATGACAGACATATCCTATTGCCAAAGTTCATCTGGTGTAGCAGCAGATGGTGTATTCTGAGAGGGTCATCCTGCAATCGTCGACCACACGTTTTCGATCGGTGGGAGATCGATAGAACAGGGTGGCAAGAGGCAGCAGTGCACAGTGGTTGGCGACGAAACAGTCTTGAACATGAATAATCTCGTTGCAATGTGGCCGTGGGAGAGCATTTCAGAAGTGTGGTTGTGGTAGTGATGGTTGGTCTGTGCATCAACAATGCCTACTGCATACTATGGGGTGGAGAGGAATCCAGTACCACCCCAAATAGTAAGACTAGGTGCACAACGATTGTGACGATGTGTAAGGAAACAGTTCTACAGTTTGTCACCATAGTGCCTCCAGACTGTTATCCAAACACGGTCGTGTGCAAGCAGATTCGGGATTGGACGGACATATGAGGTGTGTTAGAAAAGTAATTAGACTGGCAACACTGCGGGCAATCTGGCAACATTGCGTGTAACGGCCTATGCTGGACCGCTTTGTTTATCCGTTCGCCTTCCTCAGAACGAGTTACAACTCCGTACAGCTAACATAGTAGTTTTGACTATGCCATAAGTGGTGTTTCTACTACGTGTTTCAGAAATGGAGAATCGGATTTTAGAGCAACGTTGTGGAAGAAAGTTTTGTGTTAAACTTGGTGAATCCGCAAGTGTGACTTTTGGAAAGAGGAAACATTCGTTTAGGGAACTTTTTTTTCTTTCTTTCTATCAAAAGCACGAATTTTTCGCTGGCACAAATCGTTTTTGAAAGGCCGAGAAAACTTTCAAGATGACCTCGCTCAGGTAGATCTGCATCTTAAAAAACTGACAAAAATTTTAACGTGTAAGGGCTCTTGTGAGATCCGACTATCGTTTAACAATAAGGATGATGTCCGAATAGTTAAACACTTCCACTGTATATCAAATTTTGACAGACGATTTCTACATACGGGTGATTTGTGCTATAGTGGTGCGAAAAAACTCACAACCGAACAGATGGACAGTTGGAAAAACGTGTGCATTGATTTCCTGAGAGAGTAACTAATGACCAAGACTTTCTCAATTGTGTGATCACAAATGTTGAATCCTTTATGTATGAGTACTATCCGGAAACCAAAGCCACAAAGCAACGAGTGGCACACTCCATCTTCTCGGCTGAAGAAATGTCGAAATAGCAAATCAGAGATCAAAACCATGCTTTACTGGTTTTTGACAGTAACTATATCGTATACACCGAATTTGTTTCACCAGGACAAACTGTGAACCTAGTGATTTATAAAAGAGTCCTTGAAAGGCCCAGGAAAACAGTGATTCGTGTGAGACTACACATTGCAGACACGTGAATGCTGCATCATGACAATGCCCCATGTCACACGGGCCATTCCATCATTAATTTTTGATCTCAAAACGCATAATTGTTGTTTCTCAACCCCCCTCCCTCCCCTATTCACCTGATTTGAGTCCTTGCAACTTCCCTTTCCCGAAACTGAAAAATGTCTACAAAGACTTCATTCTGGAACTCTTGAGGATATCAAAAGACTGAACGACCAGACGACAAGTTGAAGACTTCCAGTGCTGCTGCTAAGAATGGGAACAACGACTCCACCGGCATATAACTGCCCAAGGGGACTACTTTCGAGGGGATAACATTGTTGTTTGAAAAAACTAATATCTTTGGTAAGAACAAAATCAGTTACATTACTTTTCTAACACACTTCGCATATAACTTTTCGTTTTTCTTTTTACCCATGCTACATTCAGAATTTAGAAGAGTGCATTCTATTCAACAGTATGAGACTTTTCCCTAAATCTACAAACGCCAAAAATGAAGGTTTGACTCTTCTTAACCAATCTTATGGCATAAGTCGTAATGGAAGTACTGCCTAACGTGTTCCTACATTTCTCCTAAATCCAAACTGATCTGTTCCTAGGTCGGATTCCACCAGTTTTTCCATTCGTCTTTTGTGGTCTTCAGTCCGCAGATTGGTTTGATGCAGTTCTCTACGCTACCCAGTCATGTTTAAGTCTCTTCATCTGAGAATATGTTCGGCAATCCACATCCTTTTGAAACTGCTTACTGTATTCGTCCCTCAGTCTCCCTCTACGATTTTTAGCCCATACACTTCCTTATATTGCTAAGTTGACAATTCCTTGCGGTCTCAGAATGTGTCCCACCAATCTAACCTTTCTCTTAGTCAGAATATACCAGAAACTTCTATTCTCACCATTTCGGTTAACCACCTCCTTATTAGTTACGTGTTCTACCCATCTAATTTTCATCATTCGTCTGGAGCACCACATTTCAAAAGCTTCTATCATCTTTTTGTCTGAATTATTTATCGTCCACGTTTCACACGCATACAACGCTACACTCCAGACAAATGCTTTCAGAAAGGACGTCCTAACATTTAAATCAATATTGGATGTTAACAAGTTTCGCTTCGAAACTTCCTGGCAGATTAAAATTGTGTGCCGGAACCGGGACTCGAACCTGGGACCTTTGCTTTTCGCGGGCAAGCGCTCTACCACTGAGCTACCCCGACACGACTCACGATGCCGCCTCACAACTTTACTTCCGCCAGTACCTCGCCTCCTACTTTCCAAACTTCACAGAAGCTCTCTTGCAAACACGCAAGACTAGCACTCCTGGAAGAAAGGATATGGTGGAGACATGGCTTAGCCACAGCCTAAGGCATGTTTCCAGAATGAAACTTTCACTCTGCAGCGGAGTGTGCGCTGATATGAAACTTCCTGGCAGATTAAAATTGTGTGCCGGAACCGGGACTCGAACCTGGGACCTTTGCCTTTCGCGGGCAAGCGCTCTACCACTTTTTTTTTTTTTTTTTCGGGTCTCCTTCCTCCCCTAGAACCCGTCCTTCCGCTCACCAAATTCGCCTTCATCGGCGTCGGCTTCATCAGCCTTTGGGTAAAGTAATTTCTTCTTCTTCTTCTTCTTCAGGCGTAGGTAGTGGATCGCTTCCACGATGAAATCAAAATCTTCCTCCATAGATAACAAAATGAAACTGATGTGCCTTCGTCACAGATATTTTTTTTTTTCCTGGCTCTCCGAACGCATCCGAGTTCGTCTTCTCTAAAAATTAATGTTACCGTTTCTATCGTTTCTTTGCAATTCAGTCAACTTCTTTGCCTTTTCTCTTTATTTATCTTCTCTTAACTCGTGAAACGTGAGCAGCCAGTTTTTTTAATGATAATAGACATTAATCCACAAGGGGGATGTTTAGTACATCATTAAAGGAAAGGCGTCCTCTCGCCATTTAAATGTAAAACTTATTGAAAAAAAATGTTAACATTAACAGAAAATAAAGGGATAAAAACGCTCTTATTAGAAGGACATCAAATTACTTTTTATCTTCGTGTTCCATGTTTTTAAATGTCTGGGCTTCTCAGAAATTCCTACATTCTTCTCTGAAAACTGCTTCTAAAAAGTTTGCATAGTGTCGCTTGTAATGTTGTTTACGGGATAACTTGCGAAGTTACTGGACTATATACATGGAGAAGTCCTCTTCGCCTTTAGTCGTGCTTGACGTTAAATAGTGGACGAAGTGTCCTTTCAGCCAGTTAACTGAGTTCCGTTTTGTTTTAGGGTACGGAACAGCATCTGGGTACAAGAAATCGTCAGGTGTAATACGAAGAATCGATGTTCTTGTGATGGTTGCAAGCTTTTTACGAATATAGTTCCAGAGGTCTTTCACCTTGGAGCACACAAAAAGATGTTCATCGCTGTCCATTAAGCTGCACGTTGCACACAGTGGTGAGTCCACCAAATGTATGGAATATAGCTTGGAGTTGGTGTGGACTTTCCTGTTCACTAAGCGATACCAGGAGGCTCTGACCGCAGTTGTCAAATCACGGCAGTGGATGTTCTTCCAGATTATTGGCCATCTGTGGTTGGGATATTTTTGTTCAATGACGTTCCGTTTCTTGTTTTCCATTAACTTCTTATAAACCTTATGCGCCGTCATGAGCTCATCATTTGGCATGTTTAGCTGCAAGTAGCTCAAGTCGACTAAAAAGGTTTGAAAATGCGACATAGCGCTCGGAATATGTCGGACGTTGATTGGAGGCTGCAGACTGGTAGGCGTGATCTCGTTTAACAGGTGGGCTGTTAAACTGTTAGGTGAGTTCTTCCAGATCTTGTATGTATTACACACGTATAGCGCCCGTGCCTTATTTGCAACATGCGTAAGATTTAATCCACCATCCCAAATGGCCAAAGTGAGCGTGTCGTATTTTACTTTGAAGATGTACCCTCGAGTGACGAAGTGATCCAAAGCTGACATAATTCGTTTCATTGTCTCGTGTGGCATCGGTAAAACTTGTGCAACGTAATTGATCTTCGATGTTATGTAAACGTTGGCGAGGGTAACCTTTTGTACGTCATCAAGTTTTCTGAGTAGTGACTCTGTATGCATGCACGCAGACGTGCGAGAAGATTCCTGTAATTGACAGCGATCGTGTGCCTTATGTCACTCCGGTATTCGATTCCTAAGCATTGCAGTTTGGAGACTGGAGTTATGTATCCATGGTGCTGTACTGCAACCCCACATCCTATGTTCATAAAACCACACTTTCTTTCACTTAACTTTGCCCCTGAAGCAAGTTCGTATTTGTTAACGATTTGGAGAGCTGCTACTAACTCCTGGTCGTCCGTGACTAAAAACCCCACGTCATCCGCGTAAGCATTGCAGGCTATCTTGATTCCATTGATTGTCAAGCCTCGTAGACGTTGATTTAGTGTCGCAAGCAGGGGTTCAATGGCGATAGCAAAAAGTGCCATTGACAAGGGGCAGCCCTGTCTCACCGAGCTCTTTATTCTAATTTCTTTTGTGAGCTGTCCATTCACTAATGCTCGTGTTACACCTTTACTAAGAATTTCACCTATGAAGTTCGTGAAGCGCTGCGGAAAGCCCATAGCAAGCATGGTGCTCAAGAGGTACTGGTGATTCACTTGATCAAATGCCTTTGCAAAATCAAGTGATACTAGGGCACACTGAATTTTGCAAGCCTGTGCTGTAGCAATCACGTCTCTGTATTCACATAAGTTTTGTTGGATTTTTCTGTCAAGACCCACGCACGTCTGGTATCTGCCTATTACTGTATTCAGCATCAGTTTCAGTCTACGGGCAAAGATTCGAGCCACGATTTTGTAATCGCAGTTTAGGAGAGTCAGAGGTCTAAAATCGTCAATATGTCTGCTTCCTGGGTGTTTAGGGATGAAAACTGCAATTCCTTCTACCAGTTCGTGAGGCAGATTAAAATGTGGCTGCAACAATTCATTGTACATAGCTAATAATTTTGGCTGCAGTTGTTCTCGAAAAGTATGATAGAATTCCGCAGTCAGTCCGTCAGGGCCCGGTGACTTGTTTTTGGGGCTTCGTTGGATGGCATATTCCAATTCCTCCTCATCAATGTCTGTAATAAGGTTCTCAGCTTGTGCATCACTTAATGACCCTTGAAGATTGCGTAACAGCTCCTGTTGCATTATTGCGTCGTTGCTTCCCGTTGCCAGCAGCGATTCCAGGTGAGTATGAATTGCATTTTTTGTGTCGTGTTGCTGCACGAGGGTGGTCCCGTCACGTAACCGGAGTTGCGTTATAATTTTTCTTTTGCCTCTCTTATTCTCGCGTATTACGTGAAACATTGAAGGTTCTTCCTGCTCTATGAGGTTATCGGACCGAGACCGGACTTGGTACCCATCACACTGTTGTCGTTTAAGTTTCACAAGTTTTGCTTTTATACGCTTTATTTGTACGTAATTGTCAATTATCGTCGCGTCCGATTTATATAACTCTCGTAAGCAAGAGAAGTAAAATTCTGTAGTCTTTTGTTGCCAGTAATACTTTTCCCGTGAATAAGTCTGAAACATTCTCCGTATCTTTGGTTTAGCATGTTTGAGCCACCATTCCGTCACCGAGTTGTACTGTGCTGCTTTACTTTCACATGCCCTCCATGTGTCATTAAATGCACGCTGGCATTCTACATCATGGAGAATGGAGTTATTTAATTTCCACGTGCCTCTGGCCCGGTATGTGCCTTGTTTGCACATGTTTATTGTACATATATATGCGGCGTGGTCTGATAAAATTGTCGGCCAAATTTCGGAATGTAGGACGGCGGAACTAAGTTGTTCGGTAACATATATCCTGTCCAGCCGACTTGCAGAGTGGCTCGTGACGTACGTGAATCCTTGTAAACTGCCGTGCAGGTGTTCCCAGGTGTCAATTAAACGCAGATCATTGACAATACGGTTCAGTTCCATCGATGTGTTAAAATTGGGCGTCTGGTCTTTACGGTGCAGCACACAGTTAAAGTCACCTGCAAGTATTATGTGATCATAATTCCTTCCAAAAAGCTGTACAATTTCACTGGTAAAGAAGTCTGCCCTGCCCCGCCGATTGCTACTGCCGGATGGCGCATACACATTAATTATGCGAGTGCGGTGAACCATGACTGCAATTCCCCTGCTATTCGGTAATTTTTCCACATCAGTCATTATGATGCCTTCTTTTGCCAAAACAGCTGTTCCGAGATCCGCTCCACTTCCCGGATTGGTGATAGCCGTATATCCGGCAAGTCGTTCAAGTTCTATGGCAGTCACTTCTTGAAGCAAGATGATATCAATGTCGGCAGCACGTAAGAGATCCTGTAACATGGACAGTCGCAACCCTGACCGGATCTTATTGATGTTGAGAGTGGCTATTTTATAAGCTTGCGACTGATTCATGGGTTTAAGGTTTTTCAGCAGTTAAGTTGTTCTGTTAGGGTGGCTGGGAATAGAAGGCGGTTGGGCTTCAGTCGAGGTGACCATCGTGCCACCTTTTGTTGTTGTAGTCTGCTCCGTCGAGATGGTAGAGGGTTCCGTCCCCAATTTCTGGACCGCGGCTGTGTCTGCGTTCGCCTCTGTTTCTTCCATTTCCTCTGCCCAGGATTTGGAACATGTTGGCTGAAGCAAAACCTCTGCTTGTCTTATTTCTGCAGATGGGGTCAGCGCTAGTTGTGAAACCAGGATAGACTCTGTGCCACCATTCGAACCTTGATGTGAAATCGATTCAGAAGAGGCAGACATCTCGACATCCATTCCTGCCGAGACCGGTTGACTTACATCAGCACTCACAGAATTTTCATGGCGGATCTTACTTATAATCTTCTTTGCTTTTTCCCGCAGTAATGGGGCGACTTGATTGGCACCCTGGTGGGCTCGTCTCCGTTTCTTAGTCTTCTTTATCGAGGACGACCCCTTTGATGACTCCGAGCCATCAGTATCAGAAGTCCGTTGTTCCATCGACTCGTTCTCATCAATAGATTCAAGATCCATCGACTCCCGTATTTCATTAGGCCCAGGTGTAGGGAGAGCTTCAGTCAAACCTGTTTGTTCGCGGTCTGGTTCACTCGGTCCTGCATCATCGCTCATTTCCATGTGTGTGTCTGAGTAAATCTCGGCACTTGGAAGGACATCAACGTTTGAACTTGCAGGTACGCGTTCGGTGACTGTCTGCGCAGCATCAGGTTTATCATTGCCGTCTGATGGCGGGACATCTGAAGGTGGGGTCGCGGCTTGCACTGTAGTTAGCGCTGACGAGTAAGTCAGGGGCAGCGCCGTGGTCACGGAGGGACGCGCGGCCTCCCCGGCTGGTATCTGCGCCACGCGGCGTTGTAAACACTGCGCTCTGACGTGGCCAGTTGCGCCGCAGCCAGCGCAAGTCCTCGGCTGTCCATCGTACATAACAATTCCACGGTGTCCGCCTACAGTTATGTAAGAGGGGATATGCTTTGTTAGGTCGATCTTAACCTGTCGCACACCGCTTAACACAGGGAATTTATGGCTCGGAGAGAACTTCTCCGCAAAATTTTTCAACACCCTGCCATACGGCGCAAGGACCGCATTAATTTGTTCCGCTGTTGTTTCAAAGGGCAGCTCAAATACGCGCACCGTCCGAATGCCAAGTCCTGCATGTGTGACAGTCACCTCACCGACAGCACCGTCCCTGTATTTAAATTTCAAAGCCCCTCCACTGCTTGCGACAACTCGATCACATACGTCGGAGTTGATAACTTTAAGGTAAACAACACTAGTGACGATAGAAAAGTTAATCCCAATTACTTCATCGGCAGATATCTTAGCGGTTTCTTCTAACCAATTTTCTACTTCGAAAGAGCTCGGTCTAGGGTGAGTCGTGTCAAAGGTAAACTTCAGGGTATCTATTCTCTTCGTCTGATTCATGGTTTCATGGTTTTCTCTACAGTTAGGACGACGCTGTATGCACGCGACTTACCGCGCAGACGTAAACAAACTCGCCACGGCGCGCCGCTCTGCCGGAGGTCCGCACACCGCCGTAGCTGCGACGAGACTGCCACTGAGCTACCCCGACACGACTCACAATGCCGCCTCACAACTTTACTTCCGCCAGTACCTCGCCTCCTACTTTCCAAACTTCACAGAAGCTCTCTTGCAAACACGCAAGACTAGCACTCCTGAAAGAAAGGATATGGTGGAGACATGGCTTAGCCACAGCCTAAGGGATGTTTCCAGAATGAAACTTGCGTGTTTGCAAGAGAGCTTCTGTGAAGTTTGGAAAGTAGGAGGCGAGGTACTGGCGGAAGTAAAGTTGTGAGGCGGCATCGTGAGTCGTGTCGGGGTAGCTCAGTGGTAGAGCGCTTGCCCGCGAAAGGCAAAGGTCCCAGGTTCGAGTCCCGGTTCCGGCACACAATTTTAATCTGCCAGGAAGTTTCATATCAGCGCACACTCCGCTGCAGAGTGAAAGTTTCATTCTGGAAACATCCCTTAGGCTGTGGCTAAGCCATGTCTCCACCATATCCTTTCTTCCAGGAGTGCTAGTCTTGCGTGTTTGCAAGAGAGCTTCTGTGAAGTTTGGAAAGTAGGAGGCGAGGTACTGGCGGAAGTAAAGTTGTGAGGCGGCATCGTGAGTCGTGTCGGGGTAGCTCAGTGGTAGAGCGCTTGCCCGCGAAAGGCAAAGGTCCCAGGTTCGAGTCCCGGTTCCGGCACACAATTTTAATCTGCCAGGAAGTTTCATATCAGCGCACACTCCGCTGCAGAGTGAAAGTTTCATTCTGGAAACATCCCTTAGGCTGTGGCTAAGCCATGTCTCCACCATATCCTTTCTTCCAGGAGTGCTAGTCTTGCGTGTTTGCAAGAGAGCTTCTGTGAAGTTTGGAAAGTAGGAGGCGAGGTACTGGCGGAAGTAAAGTTGTGAGGCGGCATCGTGAGTCGTGTCGGGGTAGCTCAGTGGTAGAGCGCTTGCCCGCGAAAGGCAAAGGTCCCAGGTTCGAGTCCCGGTTCCGGCACACAATTTTAATCTGCCAGGAAGTTTCATATCAGCGCACACTCCGCTGCAGAGTGAAAGCTTCATTCTGGAAGTTTCGCTTCTTTAGAATCTCTTTTCTTCCCATAGCCATTCTGCATTTTATATCTAATCTACTTCGGCCTTCAGAAGTTATCTTGCTACCCAAATAACAAAATCTCATCTACTAGTTTTATTGTCTCATTACTTAATCTAATTCCTTCAGTGTCACCTGATTTTCTAACATTACATTCCATAACCCTCGTTTTACTCCTGTTAAGGTTAATGTTAATCTTATATCATCCTTTCAAGATACTGTCTATTTCATTCAATTGCTCTCCCAGATCCTTTGCAGTCGCTGGCAAAATTACTATGTCATAGGAAAACTACAAAGTTTTTATTTCTTCTCCCTGAACTTTAATTCCCTCTCCCAATTTCTCCTTGCATTTCTTCACTGCTTGCTGAATGTACAGATTGAACAACATTGGGGAAAGGCTACAACCCTGTCTTACTCCCTTCCCAAAACTCTGCGTCCCTTTCTTGCCCTTCGACTCTAATAACTACTGTCTGGTTTTTGTATAGGTTGAATATAACTCTTCGCTCCCTATATGATACTCTTGCTATCTTCAGAATTTGAAAGAGTGTATTCCAGCCGATATTGTCAAAAGTTTTGTCCAAATGTACAAATGCTAAAATGTAGATTTGCCTTTCCTTAGCCTATCCTCTAAGATAAGTCGTAATGCATTGCCTCGCGTGTTCCTACATTTCTCCTAAATCCAAACTGATCCTCCTAGAGGTTGGATTCCAAAAGGTTTTCCACTCGTTTGTAAATAATTCGTGTTTTAGTAATTTGCAACCATGGCTTATTAAACTGATAGTTCTGTTATTTTCAAATTTGTTGCACTTGCTTTCTTTGGAATTGGAATTACTATATTCTTCTTGAAGTCGTAGGGTATACGGAATATCATCTACTCCAGGGGCCTTGTTTCGTCTCAAATCCTTCAGCGCTCTGTCAAATTCTTCTCGCAGTATCATATCACTCATCTCAATGTCCTCCACTTCGTCTTACATTTCTTGAATACTGCCTTAAAATTTGTGTAGGCCTTCTAAATTTTCCTTCCACCTTTCAGCATTCCCCTCTTTGCTTATTACTGGTTTTCCGTCTGAGTTCTTGATATTCATACAGCTGCTTTTCTTGTCTCCAAATATCTCTTTTATTTTCCTGTTGGCGGTACCTATCTTTCCCCAAGTTATACATTCTCTACGGTTCTGCTTTTGTCCTCTAGCCACTCCTGCTTAACCAGCCTGCACTTCCTGTCAATCTCATTTTTTAGACGTTTGAACTCCCTTTTGCCTGCATCACTTGATGAATTTTTGTATTTTCTCCTCTCATCAATTAAGTTCAGTATATCCAGTGTTAGCCGGCCGCGGTGTCCGAGTGGTCTGCGGCGTGCCAGTCACGGTCTGCACGGCCGCTGTGGTCGTGGGTTCGAATCCCCCCCATGGGCATGTGTTTGTACCGTCTTTATTATAAGCTATTTCATAAGTAGTTTGTAAGTTTAGGGGCTGATGACTTCGTAGTTAAGACGCATAAGCTCTACAAACATTTGAACATTATCCTGTGTTATCCAGAATTTCTATTAGGCCTTGTCCTTCTGCCTATATGGTCCTCTGCAGCCTTCACTACCCTATCTCTCAGAGCTACCCATTCTTCTTCTATTGTATTTCTTTCCCCCGTTACAACCGATCCTTGATTAATGCTCCCTCTGAAACTCTCAACCACCTCTGGTTCCTTCAATTTGTTCCGGTTCCACCTCATAACTTTTGTACCTTTCTGCAGTCTCTTAAGTTTTAATCTGCAGTTCATAACCAGTAAGTTAAGGTCAGAGTAAATATATGCCCCTGGATACGTCTTAAAGATTAAAATCTGGTTTCTAAATCTATTGATTACCATTATAAAGTCAATCTGGTAACTTCCCGTGTCTCCTGGTCCTTTCCACGTATACACCCTTCTTTCATGATGATTAAACCAAGTGTTGATGATCATTAAATTGTGCTCTGCGCAAAATTCTACCAAGCGATCTCTTCTTTCATTCCTTTTTCCCAGTCCATATACACATACTACATTTCCTACTACCGAGTTCCAGTCCCCTATCACAATCGAGTTTTCGTCCCCCTTAACTTTCTGAATGATTTATTTTATCTCCTCATACATTTCTTCGATATCCTCATCGTCGGTCATGCTAGTTGGCATATAAACTTGCACTACTGTGGTCGATGTTGGTTTTGTGTCTATCTTTGCTGCGGTAATGCTGTTCATAGTAACTTACCCGCAATCCTATTTTCTTATTCATCATCAGACCTACTCCTGCGTTACCATCTACTGATTTTGTATTTATAACCCTGTACTCACCTGAGCAGAAATCCTGTTCATCCTGCCACCGACATTAACAAGAGCAAAACAAAAATAATGGAATGCGGTCTTAGAAAATCAGGCGATGCTGAAGGAATTAGATTAGGTAACGAAACAATGAAGGTGGTAGATGAGTTTTGTTACTTAGGTAGTAAAATAACATGCGATGGTCGCAGTACAGAGGATATAAAATGCAGAATGGCAATGGGAAGAAAAGCATTTTTGAAAAAGAGAAATTTGCTAACATCGAATATTAATTTAAGTGTAAGGAAGTCTTTTCTGAAGGCATTTGTGTGGAGTGTTGCCTTGTATGGGAGTGAAACATGGACGATAAGCAGTGCGGACAGGAAGAGAATAGAGGCTTTTGAAATGTGGTGCTACAGAAGAATGCTGAAGATTAGGTGGGTAGATCACATAACTAATGAAGAGGTACTGAACAGAATTGGCGAGAAAAGGAATTTTTGGCATACCCTAACTAAAAGAAGGGATCGCTTGGTAGGACACATTCTTAGACATCGATGAATCGTAAATTTAGCATTGGAGGGAAGCGTGTGGGGTAAAAATCGCAGAGGGAGGCCAAGAGACGCGTATAGTAAGCAGATTCAAGTGGATGTGGGTTGCCGTTCTTATGAGGAGATGAAAAGGCTTGCTCAGGATAGAGTAGGGTGGAGAGCTGCATCAAACCAGTCTCCGGACTGAAGACCATAACAACAACAACAATATTATACCCAAGAAGACGCCATCACCATATATTCATACAGTAGAGCTGCATGTTCTTGGGAAAAGTAACGACTTTAGTTTCCTCTTGCTTTCAGCCATTCGCAGTAACTTCATGCCAAAGCCATGCTAGCTGATGTTACAAGGTCAGCTCAGTCAATCATCCAGACTGTTGCTCCTGTAACTACTGAAAAGGTTGCTGCGCCTCTTCAGGAATCACACGTTTGTCTGGCCTCTCCACTGATACCCCTCCACTGTGGTTGCACGTATGGTACGGCTATCTGTATCGTTGAGGCACGCATGCCACCCACCTCGACGATGTTCGTTGTTCATGGGGGCGGCCATTCGTCTGTAAATTATTCAAATGAGTGTTTCGCAACTATGGTATACTAAACTGATAGTTCTATAATCAGCAGGACAATCGTCATTCTCTCATCTGGAGAATGTGGAATTTGGAACAATCCTGCTTATGTGCAGGAAAAATTACAATATTTTGGTGGTGGACGAATGGTGTGGGTAGGAGTCATTATTGGCGGACGGACAGACGACTGCGTCGTTCAGAATGGCTCAGAAGTATAGATACGAGATCCTTCGACCTTTTGTTGTCCCCTACGATGCTGCCAAAGCAGATGGGTTCCTTCCGGTTGATCACAACGCTCGTCACCGCAGAGCTGCACTGGTGGACAAGATATTTGAACGAATAGAGGGGCCGGACTTATAACCGAATGAACGTTTCTGGGTTGTACTTGGCTGAGGCACTAAATGCACCTCCCACAACGGGTGCACGATTGGATATTGCGCTAATGGAAGAATGGCCTAAATATCCCTTAAGAGCTGAAGGATAAAATATTGCCCATGCCACAAATGTGTGCAACTGTACTGGCGGTTCGAAGTGATCACACACCATGTTTGAGGGAAATGAGAATGACAGTTTCACTGTTAAGGTAGCCCTATGCCTCGCTCTATGTAAACGACATGTAATCCTCAAGTAAAGAGTTGTGACAGCAAAATTTCGTATTATATGACCTACAAATTACAATTATAACCAAACTCGGTCCGACACCGGATTCAAAGACCAATCGGATTCTGACCGTCCGCCGTGTCAACCTCCGTCCGCATGCATCACCGGATGCTGTATGGTGGGGTCGTGGTCAGCGCCCTGCACTCCGGTTTTCGCGACCGGTGCCGCTACTTCTCAAATAAGTAGCTCCTCCGTTAACCTCACAAGAGCTGAGTGCACCCTGCTTAAGAACAGCACTTGGCAGACCCGGACGATTCTAATCAGAGTGCTTAACTTCGGTGATCTAACCTGAACTGGTGTAACAACTGTGGAACGGCCGTTAGACTACGGTTATAAGCAATATGTGAATAAAATGCGTTACCATGTGTATGATATTTCGTCAGATTCCCCAATTGTTATGGGCAGTGTATGATACACTACTGGCCATTAAAATTGTTACACCAAGATGAAACGCGGATGATAAACGGTTATTCATTGGACAAATATTTTATACTAGAAATGACATGTGATTACATTTTCACGCAATTTGGGTGCATAGATCCTGAGAAATCAGTACCCAGAACAACCACCTCTGGCCGTATTAACGGCCTTCATACGTCTGGGCACTGAGTCAAACAGAGCTTGGATTACGTGTACAGGTACAGATGCCCATGCAGCTTCAACACGATACACAGTTCATCAAGAGTAACGACTGGCGTATTGTGAAGAGCCAGTTTCTCGGCCACCATTGACCAGACGTTTTCAGTTGGTGAGAGATCTGGAGAATGTGCTGGCCAAGGTAGCAGTCGAACATTTTCCGTATCCAGAAAGGCCCGTACAGGATCTGCAACTTGCGGTGGTGCATTATCCTGCTGAAATATAGGGTTTGCATGGATCGAATGAAGGGTAGAGCAACGAGTCGTAACACATCTTAAATGTAACGGCCACTGTTCAAAGTGCCGTCGATGCGAACAAGAGGTGACCAAGACGTGTTACCAATGACACCCCATACCATCACGCCGTGTGATACGCCAGTATGGCGATGATGAATACACGCTTCCAATGTGCGTTCACCGCGATGTCGCCAGACAAGGATGCGACCATCATGATGCTGTAAACAGAACCTGGATTCATCCGAAAAATGACGTTTTGCCATTCGTGCACCCAGGTTCGTCGTTGCGCATCCCATTGCAGGCGCTCCTGTCTGTCATGCAGCGTCAAGGGTAACCACAGCCATGGCCTCCGAGCTGATAGCCCATACTGCTGCAAACGTCGTGGAACTGTCCGTGCAGATGGTTGTTGTCTTTCAAACGTTGCCATTTATTGACTCAGGGATCGAGACGTGGCTGCACGACCCGTTACAGCCAGTGGCGTACTAAGGGGAGGGGGGCGGAGGGGGCGGACTGTGCCGTGCCTCCGGTCTTGGGGGTGTCCAAATACGTCGAAAGCAAGTGATTTTCCCCCCTTGAGCGCGCTTGGCATCTCGTCTCCTAGGGCCTCCAAAACTCGAAAGCTATTTTTTCAGATTGTCCTGTGCATCTAGTTCGGGAGGAGGGGCCTCCAAATCTTTTTTATACTGATACATAGTGGCCGGTGAGTGAGGGGGGGGGGGGTGCCTCATTCCGTTCCGTCGTCGCCCCGAGGATCCAACAACCTTAGTCCGCCACTGGTTACAGCCAGGCGGATAAGATGCCTGTCATCTCGACTGCTAGTATTACGAGGCCATTGGGATTCAGCACGGCGTTCTGTATTGCCCTCCTGAAGCCACCGATTCTACATTCTGCTAACAGTCATTGGATCGCGACCAACGCGAGCAGCAATGTCGCGATACGATAAACCGCAATCGCGGTAGGCTACAATCAGGCTACAATCAGACCTTTATGAAAATCTAAAACGTGATGGTACGCATTTCTCCTCCTTACACGAGGCATGACATCAACTTTTGACCAGGCAACGCCGATCAAATGCTGTTTGTGTATGAGAAATCGGTTGGAAACTTTCCTCATGTCAGCACGTTATAGGTGTCGCCACCGGCGCCAGCCTTGTGTGAATGCACTGAAAAGCTAATCATTTGCATATCACAGCATCTTCTTGTTGTCGGTTAAATTTCGCGTCTGTAGTACGTCATCTTCGTGGTGTGGCAATTTTATTGGCCAGGAGTGTAAAAACGAGTTACTGTTGACTCATAAATAGAGCGTCCCGAATGATTGCAGTGCGGCAGTAATAGTATGCACCCTCCCACTCCTAGAGGTCTCGCTGTCGGGTGAGGTCAAGTATCGTGGCATCTGGCAGGCAGACGATCCGCCTAGCGTCGTATCATCTGGGGCCGGCGACTGCCGAGGCGCGGCTAATGTGATTCCGCAGCGGGCCGTTACGGCGCGTTTGTTTACGGCGGCGGCGTTCGGCGTGATCACACCCTGATTGAACGAGAGTGATCTAATAAAGGCCTGGGGGAGCCAAAACAAGAGCGTGGACCCCCGCGACGCCGGCGGCCATTGTGCGGTCGGCCGCTGCGGGGAAGCGGCGGGCCCGATGCCCGCTAATGCGATTGCCAGAGCAGCGGAGCAGGGGGGCGACGACTGCCGGCGCCGTCAACGACACCGACACCGCCGTCGACGCTGAGCGGCCGCCAGTCGCCGAACTAAGGACGCTTTCCATAACATCAATTCGCAGTCTTCCACGGCCGGTATAATTTTCAATAAAGAAATTGTGGTTATTATCCCGCGTCACTTTTAGACATTTAGCAAAGGAATTGCCGACGTTTCTACCACTATGCAGTGGTTCTCTTCAGGATGGTTATTTGTTGACCGCCCTGATGAGGACCACTGCATAGTGGTCGAAACGCCGACAATTCTTTTGCTAAATGTTTTGAAAATAACGCGGCATAATACTCAAAATTGTTTTGTGATACTTCTACATCTACTTGGTATACTCTGCAAATCACATTTAAGTGCCTGGCAAAGGGTTCATAGTACCACCTTTATACTATTTTACCTCCCGTTCCATCTCCAATAGCGCGCGGGAAGAAAGAACACCTTAATCTCTCCGTTCGAGTTCAGATTTCTGGTATTTTATTCTGATAATCATTTCTACGTATATAAGTGGGAGTCAACAATATATTTTCGCATTTGGAGAAGAATGTTGGCGATTGGAGTTTCATAAGCAGCCCACGCCGCAGCGACAAGCGCCGTTGTTGTAATGTTTCCCATCTCAGATCCTGTATCATTTCCGTAACGCTGTCTCTCCTGTATCGTGACAGTACGAAACGAGCCGCCCTTCTTTGAACTCTTTCGATATCCTCCGCCAAACCCATCTGATAATGATCCCACACTGGGCAGAAATTCCCAAAAAAAAGGACGGACGAGCGTAGTGTATGCAGTTTCTTTAGTAGTTCTGTTGCATCTTTTAAGGGTTCTGCCAATAAAACACAGTCTCTGGTTCGCCTTTCCCACGACATTATCTACGCGCTCTTTCTAATTTAAGCCTGAAGTAACAGTAATGCCAAGGTATTTAGTGGAGTTTACGGTCTTCACTTTTGATTGATTTATCTTATAAACAAAATTGAACAGATTTCTTTTCGTACTCATGTGGACAACTTTAGACTTCTCTTTATTTAGAGTCAATTGCCAACTTTTTCACCATAGTGATATCTTATTCAGATCGTCCTGCAGTTGGTTTTGATCTTCAGACGATTTCACTAGACGCTAAATGACGGCGTCTGCAAACAAATTAAGAGAGCTAGTTAGATTTTCCCTTAAATCGTTTTCGTAAATGACTAACAGTAGGGAAGCAATAACACTACCCTGTGAAACACCCGATATCACCTCTGTTTTAGTCGATGCCGTACCATCGATTACTACGAACTGTGTCTTCTCTGACAGGAAAACCCCTATCCAATCGTATATTTGGGGCGATATATCATAACTTGGCAATTTCATTAAAAGCCGTTTGTGAGGTACGGTGTCAAAAGCCTTCTGGAAATCAAGAAATACGGAATCGATTTGTGAACCCTTATCGACAGCACCCATCACTTCGTGTGAACTGGTAGTTTTATTTGTTCGGAGGTTTAGTTTGATTGAAAACCGACGTCTGCACTACATCTACATCCATACTCCGCAAGCCACTTCACCGTGTGTGGTGGAGGCTAACTGCCTTCCCTAGTCAGTTCCCCCTATTCCACCTGTGTATTATTCGCGGGAAAAATGATTATCTGTATGCTTCCGTGGGGAGCCTAATCTCTCTGATCTTATCCTTGTGGTCACCTAGCGAGATACACGTGACATGAAGCACTATACTGGTTAACTCTCCATGAAACGCACGCTCTCGTAACTTCGACAGAAACCCGTACCGCGATACAGAACGTCTCTTCCAGCGTCTGCCACTGGAGTTTCCTAATCATCTTTGTGAAGCTTTCGAGCTGACTAAATAAGCGCGTAATGAAGCCTGCTGCTGTCTGTTGGTTCTTCTCTATGTCTTCTACTAACCCTACCTGGTACGGATCCCATACTCAAGATCAATACTCCAGTAGCCTTTCCTCTGCTGAGCGATTTTGATGACTTTTCTACCAATCTTTCTGTTTGAAATAGCTTTCGAGAAAGACATTTAATATTTCGGCCTTTCGTGTGTTATCCTCTGTTTCAACACTATTATGGAATAAGAGGGTCTAAATATCTGGTTTCGTCCCATTTAGTGATTTGACGTAGAGCTAAAATTTCTTGGGATTTTCTGCCAAATCGGTATACAATAATAATATTGCTCTCAAAGTCGTTGAACGTCTCTCGCATGGCAATCCTTACGCTAGTTTTGGCGTGATTTAACTTCAGCTTGTCTAGTAGTCATTCACTACGTTTGTATTTATGGTAAAGTTCTCTTTGCTTTCGTAACAGTTTCCTGACTCAGTTGTTGAACCACGGTGGATCTTTACCATTTCTCATACTTTTACTTGGCTCATACTTAACTAAAGCAGTGCACTTGAATTTCGTCAGTAGTTGCCCTACATTGTGAATGTTAGAGTCGAAAATACAGTGTTCAGCAATCAAGTACTCTGAAATCTGCCCTTATTCGCTTTTTGCTAAATAAAACTAAACAATATCAAATGTAATATAATTCCGCAGTCATTGTCGACTTCTTAATCACTACATCGAATCCATACTGTTAAAACTGTATTAGAAATTGAAGTAAACAATACTATTAGCTCTCTCCGAGATAGTATTCAGAAGTGCAACATGCTGGACACTTGGCGCTCCTGTCCTCGTGGACAGCGAAAACGAGGGATGCGACTGTTACATTAGATTGTACTAAGGTATCGACAATCGACTACGCGAGATATCTCGACCGTGTCGACGGTGGAAGGCGAATTATGCGATATATTACAGCACTTATTAGGACGCTCATTAGAACACACCAACCAACTCTGAAAATTTGCGTCCACTGTGACAATTTACAGAACTATTTTGCATTTGGAGATTCTGAATCGCAACTATTATCAAAAGATTTACCAAACCGAATTACAGTTTCACTCTGCAGCGGAGTGCGCACTGATATGAAAGGTCCTAGCAGATTAAAACTGTGTGCTTTAACCGGGATTCGTAACTGCGAGATTTGCCTTTCGCTACAAGTGAACAGAGCTATCCCAGAACGCTTCCCGACCCGTCCTCATATGATTACTTCCGCCAGTACCTCGCCTCCTACTTTCCAAACTTCACGGAAATTTCCCTGTGAACATTGCCCTACTAAGACTACTGGGTAGTGATGGGAACAATCGAATGAAAACAATCGATTCATTCGGTTGTTGGGAAAAAATCGATCATTAGGTTGTAGTTTCTCGTATCGGTTGAATTATTCATTCGTTCTTCTGAGTGAAACCAGTCGGTGGGATCAACCGAATGAAACAACCGATTCAGTCAGTTGGACTATTCATTCGTTCTTCTGAGTGAAACCAGTCGGTGGGACCAACCGAATGAAACAACCGATTCAGTAGGTTGGACTTTTCATTCGTTCTTTTGAGTTAAACCAGTCGGTGGTATCAACCGAATGAAAAAATCGACGCAGTCGGTTGGACCACTCATTCCTTTTCTTTTGAGTTAAATCAGTCGATGGGGCCAACCGAATGAAAAAATTTACACATTACGTTGGCCTTTTCATTATTTCTTTTGAGTGAAACCAGTCAGTGGGAGCAACCGAATGAAAGAGTCAGTCGGTCGTAGTTTTACTTTATTTTTTTTTTTTTTTTTTTTTTTTTTTTTCGAATGAAAGTAGTCTGTGGGAACAACCGAATGAAAACATGCGACACTTTTGCAGTTTTGTACATTGACTAAATTATCATTCTTTCTTTTAAAGTGGAAAGAGGCAGTACGTTTTTCGCGGGGAGCGGGGACTCGAGAGGGGGTGCTGCCTCGCTTGCGTTTTCACTGTTGACAGCGCCAGCAGGCGCGCGCCAAACTCAACACAACAGTGTCTGGCGGCGTCGCAGGGCGTGCCATCGCCGATTGTTGTCGGTTACTTACTGTCTCAATAAAGAAGCGTCGAAATTACAGGGTGTTCCAAAATGATCGCTACAAGTTTAATCTCGCATACTGTATCTCCGAAGTGGGAACAGGTAGAAACGTGCGGTTTGCGGCTTATTGTTCATACATATCTAAGGTACTAGTAGGACAGAGTTAAGTATTTTAACTTTGAGCATATTTGCTAGATCCAAATTCGAAGATCACTAAAACATTAGATATTGTAAAAAAAAGTTTATTAAAGTATTTTGTATAAAAATGTTTCTTATAAAAATATTTTTGTTAATTCCATCTAATTTGAAGGAGTATGAGAAGACATACAACATTTATCAGTGCTGTAAATTTCCTTCAGCGCGTCTGTATTCGTCAACGGTGTATGAAAACATTCATCTCAAGTTTCATAATTATTCACTCTTGTCACAGATATTTCTGTGGTTATCGGTGAAACGGTGTGCAGTTTTATTTCATCCCTCGCCATGTACCATACAAAATCTTAGATGCCACTTGTTTTGAAAGTCAAGTGTGCTAAATTTCATCAGGATCGGAATAAACTCTATATTGGCGTCGAATTCTGGAATACCTTCTCTCATGCATCGAACTAAAGTAGATGTAGACGGTGACCATTCTCTTTCTTTGAAGGTGAAGAGTGAATTATATCATTAAAATTCGAATACAAACGGAATTTGTTGAAGTTAGTAGGTAAAGTACCCTCCGCCATGCACCTACGAAATTTATTGTACACAGTTACCTTCGCCTTGTTTTAAAGGTCTAGTGTGCAAAATTTCATCAAGATCGCAGCCAAATTGTGGTTTTTGTCGAAGTTAGTATGTAAAGTACCCTCCGCCATGCACCGAATTAAATTTGATGCAGGGAGTGACGTTTCTCTTGCTTTGAAGGTCAAGTGTGCAAAATTTCATCAAGATTGGAACAAAACTGCAGATTTGCATGCAATAGAAACAGACACACGGACACACTGCTATATTCTTAAAATTTGTCTTTAAGAATGTTTCATGCTGAATCACGGTTCATTTATACCCGAAAAGGCTGAAGGAGTATGCAAATAAAGTCACACAAAGTCGATGAATTAATAAAAACATCCATATAACTGCAGAAACCGACAAAGACTTTTTCCAGTCGGTTGTATCGCATCAAGTGAAACCACTCAATGCCGAGAACATTCATATAAAGGACAGAGACTTGTTTCATTCGGTGCTCCCGCATCGACTGAAACCACTCAAACCAACTGAATGAGTGAAAACATTCATATAGCGGCTGCAACCGACAGAGACTGGTTTCATTCGATTGTTTCGCATCGACTGAAACCACTCAAACCCCACCAGTGACTGAAAACATTCATACAGCCACAGAGACTATTTTCATTCGGTTGTTTCATTCGACTGAAAAAACCGACTGAACGAAAAAACAACCGATTGACCAATCGGTTGTTAAAAACAGTCGGTTGTCCCATCACTACTACTGGGAGAAAGCAAATGGTGGAGACACGGCTTAGGCAAGCCTAGGGGATGTTTCAATAACAATATTTTCACTCTGCAGCAGAGTGTGCGCTGATATGAAACTACCGGGATTCGAATCTGCGACCTTTGCCTTTCACAGGCAACCGCTCTGCCAACTGTGCTCTCCCCCTACGCTGTGGCTAAGCCATGTTCCAACCATATCCTTTCTAACAGAAGTACCAATCCTTTAAATTTCTCAGAACTTCAGTGATGTTTGGAAAGTAGGATGCGCGATACTGGCGGAAATAAAGCTATGAAGACGGGCCGTAAACCGTGCAAGGATAGCTCAACTACTGGAGTGCTGCCGCGTGGGAATATCCATCCGTTCTAAGGCACCTTGCTGCAGACGGCGAGTTCGATCCTAGTCATAGTCTAAGTATCGGGTCTTCTCTCGGGCATGGGTGTTTGCGATTGTGTGTGTGTGTGTTTGTGTGTGTGTGTGTGTGTTGTCCTTTGGGTAGTTTAAGTAGTTGGTAAGTCTAGTGAGTGATGACCAAAGCAGTTTGGTCTCATAGAATTACAAACATTTGAACATCTGAGTAGAGCGCGAGCCCGCGAAAGACAAAGGTGCCAGGTTCGAATCTCGGTTCCGGAACACAGTTTTAATCTGCCAGGATGTTTCATGTACCAAACAAATAGTTACTGAAGGTATCACAGTCTTTGTCTGTCATTTTTGAGTCATTGCTGATAACAGATTCTTGGTTATAAGGCTGTGGTGCAAGTCTTAAACCTCAGCCTCAAGTTTCGTCTTCCACTGTTGAAGACATCTTGCAGACACAAAGCGCTCATACATAGTTAAGACAGCTCAGCAAGCGCCGCGGTCGAGCGGCCGAGCGCATTGAGGCACTATGCTGCGATGCGCGAGGCCGTTCCCCGTTGGGGGTTCGAATCGCCCCTCGGGTATGGATGTTTGTGCCGTCTTTAGTATAAGTTATTTCATAAGTAGTTTGTAAGTTTAGGGACTGATGACCCCGCAGCATTTCAGTTCAGCAAGCCGTTCTGTTTAGGCGTATCCAAGCAACGGTCGTCACGTGACGTAATGAAACCGCAACCTACGATCGCAGTGTCACACCGATGTATCCTATGGAGCTTGTGGTGAAGATCTGGTAGTGTTAACATTTCGGCGAGATGTAGCGGTAGCCAGTGGGAACCAAACTGGACCCAGTGAGAAGCATTTTAATCCTGTCGGGGTTGATTTCCTATCGGTAGCACCACGTGCTGCGGCTCTGCTACGGACTGGTAATGTATCGACTTGCTATGACGTGTCGAACCTGCGCTCCGCAGGCCGCATGTTGCGTGCAGCACGAAGAAAGTCGCATTGTGGCTCAAGAGTTGCGCATGTGTATGACATCACAGAAGTGGTAAAAATAAATAAGTAAATAACAAAAAATAATGAAAACCTATAAAAAATTATATAAACTATAAAAAATTTATGTAATACAATAAACGAAATATTTGGATGGCTCCTCTTGGGTTTAACCATGCTTTACTGCTTGGCGAGTGTTATGGCTTTATTAAATTTAATTTTTTCCCGCACTCTTGCTGGTGTTCGGCTACTGTAAATTTATTGTGTAGGCTTAATCGAATGTTGATTTGCTGTTCGCGTATGCGCTTTGCCACTGGCCTTTCTATCTCACCTACGTATATTTCAGCCCACTCGCATACCACCTTATATACTTCAGCCGCGTGTCTTGTCTCTATCTTGTTAAACGCTAAGATGAGCCTTAGAAATTTTAATACAACAACGTGAACAGAGAAGATGGACTCCAGATGGCCTCTTCGTGGCTGCCAGCCATCACAGTGAAATGGGCAGCACTGACCAAACAACACGCGAGCGTCACCAGCAGGCAGCAAGTAACTGCCGCCTAGAGGTTTATAGCTACCCGCAGCAGAGAAAAGGAAACCACTTCCATCATTCCCAGGCGACCACCAGTCATGGCTCCTGATGCAATAGACAAAATACAGTATCTAACATCTATATAATTTTATCCTTTGCAGGTGACGACAGCGTCTGTTGCCACAGAAAGATGAAATTCAGAACTTTTCAAACAATAATTTCTGCCATGCAAAGTAATCACTGCGAGTTTTCCGGTCCATTTTTTGTGATTTAAATAAATTTAAGTTATCATGATCCTTTTCTGAACATCGCATAGACTGCCATCCTATCCTAGGGATACGTAAGCATACAGCGTCTTAACGTGCAGCGAGTTATTTAACAAAGAAAAGTGAAAATGAATGGCTGATATTTAATTTAACGAATGATTAGATCTGAGACATATTTCCTCTCAATATTATTAGTTAGTTATAGGCAGAAGTATTGAATTAAAATTTGTAACAATATTCGGATTATAACCTGGATCTCCTCCTCCCTGTCAGTTGCTTTTATCACTGACGTAATAAGGTAACCCGTAGAGATGCATTAGTCACATTGTGTGAGTAACTCAGTGTAAGGAGGAGACCAGTCCTTGGCACAAATGTTAATTAACTGCTTTCTCCTGCAATAATTGCCACAGTGATTGGTTGAAGTGCTATTCATTTTAACTGGTCGTTAAAACAGAATGAAAAGTAAATGAACAACACGGATTGAATGGTTGAATGCTGCAATAACATATACAGTACTATAGATCAACACAACAAAGGGAGGAAAAAACTTGTAAGAACCTCAATCCAGTTTATAACCTGCCGTCAGCAAATTGTGGACTTTTTTTCTTTCGTTCACCGCATTATAAGGTATAAAGAATACTGAGATTCATTGGAAGAATCCTCAGGAACTGTGTTCCCTCATTCCCTCAACAAAAGAAGTGGAGTATAAAACAAGAGTTCGACTAGCGCTTGAGTATTGCTCGTCAGAGTGGGATCAGTACCAGGTAGGGGTAAGAGAAGACACAGAGAAAATCCAACGGAGAGCAGTACGCTTGATTGCGGACTCGTGTAGTAAGAGCGAAAGTGTCACACATATGATTAGGAAACTCCTGTAGCATACGTTGCAAGAGAAACGTTCAGTATCGCGGTACTGGCTTCTGTCAAAGCTCCGACGGCATACATTTCACGAAATAGTCAACGACTGTATTGCTTTCTCCTACGTATAAATCACGAAGGGACCACAAAGATAAAACCAGGGCTCTTAGATGTGGTTGTAGATGCTTTCTGAATATATGCTTCTTTCCTTTATCTGCCTTAGTTATGACGTAGACACTCTTGATCTGTCAGAACGTCCCTTTTTTGTAGTTATCAGCTTTTAGTATATTTTTATTGTTGGTTATGCTAACAGAGATTGTAAGATTTTAACAGGAATATTCTGACTTTAAACGTATGACATATGTGATCCAGAAGGAAAGAAGGAATAGATTTCTAGTGACATTTTCCTCTTTTGTATGTAAATCAGAGTGCCGGTTAGTGTGTTTGACTGTACGTGTTGCATACAAATCAACAGTTTTGTTCCAATCTTTATGAAATTTTGCACACGTAACCTTCAATCCATGAGAACGGTCGCCGTAAGAGTTAGGATCACGTACAACACATAGTTCACAAGATATGACCTCATAAACAATGAGATGCGAGAAAACTTCTACATCACGCGAAAATGTTGCACATTTCCTCCTAGACTGATTTCAACCAAATTTGAGGCACATATTCCTTACCGTGAGGAAACAGTTGATGCAGGGCTAAAAATCACATATGATATATGATTCATGAGATATGACGTCATAAACAACAGGAATCGCAAAAAACTGCCACATTATGCGGCGAGACTTTATTCATACACTATATGAGAATGACAGTACTTAGCGACTTGCAACAAACTTTAAACATAATTTCAAACCTTTATTATATTTTTTCTCGCTGAGAACCACAGTAAAATGGTGAAAGGAAAAAGTGTCTCGCTTACTAGTTTTCCGCTATTCATGGACTAAAATTACGGCACTTGGTATGATGTTAAAATTTATAATTTCTACACTACAAATTGTAGCCACAGGAATTTTTACAGAGAGTATACACGCATATAGGTGAAAGTACCTTCGAAATTGCATCACAGTAGGACACTTAGTTCATCAGATATGAGGCCATAAACAGTAACGTTCGTGGAAAAGCGCGGCATCACGAAACAAGTTTTCAAAAAAATGGTTGTTAAGCTTATGGGACTTAACTACGGGGTCATCAGTCCCTAAACTTACTAACTACTTATCAACTAGCTTATCCTAAGGACGGCACAAATATCCATGCCCGAGGGGGGATTCGAACCCCCGACCGTAGTGGCCGTGCAGACCGTGACTGGAGCGCCTCAGTCCCCTCGGCCACCGCGCCCGGCGAACCAAGTGTTAATCTATTACTTCTTTACCGCTAATTTTATTTGCAACAGATATACAGAACTTATACAAAGGAATATATATCTGAAAAATTATACAGTTGTGCAATATATAAATCAATAAATGTGAGATCGTACGAATGTTATATGTCATTTGTATTTTGATTACTATACTTCTTTTTGTGGTTTTTTTTTTTTTTTTTTTTTTTTTTTTGATACTGCACTTTCAATATTATACATTTTAAAAGACAGTCTTGTTTCTTATATATTATCCGATAAATATAACATGTTTTTAGAGAAAAAGGTGATGGACAGAGAGAGAAGGGATAGGAGAAATATTAACTCGAGGCAGGAATAAATAAAAAAAGAAAAAAAAAAATACCTGGGCAATGCCGAGTTTTCAGCTAGTATCAATACAATTAAACCTTCGAATTACTTTCATATAGTGCGGGTGCTCTTGTATGTGGTACATTATGCTCTTAAATTAATAGCAAAATTATAATCTTCACCACATAGACACCTCTTCTTGCAATTTTGCCATATGGGAAGAAAAGTGTAATTCTTATGAATTGTTGTCAACTTTATGCTTTTAATGTTCGAATACTGAGACTCCTCCCAGCAGAAGGTTTGCTTATTTCAAACTGAATCTCGGGTAAAACCACGGATTGACATACTGAGGCTTTAGAGTACTTACTGAAAGAGATAACACAGTGAAGTATCCTCCTTTATATTTTTGATTTGCTCTTTCGGCTTATTTAGAAAAAACAGCTTAAGAAAGTCTCTCTCACAAAAATTCACAGAACTTCTACTGGAGTTCCTCTGGAGTTTATTTAGTGTTCGTGTCTGCAGAATCGATTTCTTCTTTGTAACTTAGTGACCTACTCAGGCAACAGTTCGCTTACCTCGCAATGTCTTGGATCACGATTATTGAGAGACTGTTCGCCGCCTTCTTCAACCCCCTTCCTCTCTTGACGAGGTCAAATGGTAATGCCAGACAACGTGATTAATTGAGATTATTCTTCGAGTCTCAATTTGTTTCAACGGTAATTTGTACTTATTTTAAATGTCTTAACTATCATTCATATTATCATACCACATTCATAGTGGAGGAATATATGAATAGTGGCGTTTTACGGCTTTCTGTTATAATAATGATAATAATAATATGGTTTTCTGTTCCTTAGGACCTAACTAGGTACTGAACAAAATTGGGGAGAAAAGGAATTTTTGGCATACCTTGACTAAAAGAAGGGATCGCTTGGTAGGACACATTCTTAGACATCGGGGAATCGTAAATTTAGCATTGGAGGGAAGTGTGTGGGGTAAAAATCGAAGAGGAAGACCCAGAGATGGATACAGTAAGCAGATTCAGACAGATGTAGGTTGCTGTTCTTATGTGAAGATGAAGAGGCTTGCACAGGATAGGGTATTGTGGAGAGCTGCATCAAACCAGTCTCCGGACTGAAGACCACAACAACAACAACAACAGGACCTAACTGAGGAGCAAGAATCCATGGTGATGGAACAAATCAATAGTCCAAGAGTGGTAATAGAAAAACTTAAATTAGTCCTATGCACATGACAATGTTAAACTTATGTAAAAAGAATTAATATCCACAAAAAGTAATTCACTTATTTTATTTTTAATTTATCCAGGTGTTCCTCGACATAATAAAGTAATGACTTAATGACTTTATGAATATATGTGAACTGAGGTATTAAACTTTATATTTTTGTTCTCACGTAAATCTCAGTATATTTCGTTGCGATAGCCAAAATACATAAAAAAACATAGCCTTTGAGTTGCTGTTGTGGTTTTCCAGTCAAAAGAATGGTTTGATGTAGCTCTTGACGTCCCCCGATCGTTTACAAGCTTCGTCATCTACATCCATTTGCACTTGCTAATTTTATTTATCTATCATTATCGCCGACTGCGATTATTAGCCCACACAAATTCCTTAAAGTTTAATAATGTGTCTTTTCAGTCAAGATATGCCAGAAATTTCTTTTTTTCCCAATTATGTTCAGTACATCGTCTTTAGTTACGCGATCTAACCAACTAATCTTTAGCATTCGTCTGTAGCAACAAATTTCCAAAACTTCTGTCATCCTTCTGTCATAACTCATTATCATCCATGTTCCACTACCGTACAATGTTACACTTCAGTCAAATGCTTTTTGAAAGAATTTACTCTCATTTAAATCAATATTGGATGTCAAAAAATGTCTTTTTCCGAAATGCTTTTCTTCCCATAGCTATTCTGTATTTTAAATCTTCTTTACTTTGCCCCTCAGAAGTTCGTTGCTCCTCAAAACTAATCTACTATTTTTATTGTCTCTTTACTAATCTAATTTCTTCAGCATCCCCTGATTTTCTTACACTACATTCTATTACCCTTGCTTAGCTCTTGTTAATGTTCATTTTATAATCCCTTTTCAATACACTGTCCATTCCGTTTAATTGCTCTTCCAGGTACTTTTCTGTCTCTGACAGAATTATAACGTCATCGACAAATACCAAATTATTTATTACTTATCCCTTAACTTTAATTACTTCTACAAATTTCTCCTTACCTTTCTTCACAACTTGCTCAATTTACATATTGAATAACATTGGGGAAAGGCTACAACCCTGCCTTACTCCCTTCCGAACCACTGCGTCCCTTTCACACGCCCTTTGACTGATGTAACTGCTGTCTGGTTTCTGTACAAATTGAACATAACTTTTAATGCACTATATTTACACCTGCTACCTTCATAAATTGAAAGAGTTTATTCCAGTCAACATTATCAAAAACTTTCTCAAAATCTACAAAATCTAAAAATTTAGGTTTGTGATTTCTTAACCTACCTTCTAAGATAAGTCGTAATATGTATGTTGTCTCAAGTGTTGGTTTTTTTCTGCGAAGTCTAAACTGACCTTCAAAGGGCTCGGTTTTACCAGTTTTTCCATTCGTCTGCAAATAAATCGTGTTAGCATTTTGCAACCTTGACTTATTAAATTATAGGTCTGTGCTTTTCACACTTGTTTAAATTGTTATTTCTTGGCTGTTAGAGTCGTTAATACTCAAAGTTTAAGACTTAATTGTTCCTTTATCTAATGCTGCTTAAATACTTCGTTACTTCTGTTTGGCCGCGGAGGATTAGCCGTGCGCACTGGGGCGCCGTGCTCCGGTGCGCGTGGCCGTTCGCCGCCCGGGGTTCGAGTCCCTCCTCGGGCATGGGTATTTGTGTTGTCCTTAGTTTAGTTTAGCTTAGTTTAAGTAGTTTTTAAGCTACGGACTAATAACCTAGCAGTTGAGTCCCACAGATTTACAAACATTTGAACAATTTTTCTTATGACATAAAAGTTTTCTGGGTATTGTACCGTGTCATGATGTAAGACTATTACTTAAATAACCGACGTTTCGGCCAACGTTACAGTGGCCTTCATCTGGGTATACTGAAATAGGCGAAAGCCTACGTAATTATAATTTTTCTTATGTTTGCTGATGGTGGTGCAACTACATTGACAAGTCAGTCGGGCTTTATATTACGAAATGCCAATGCTATTTAAAAGTGACATATTGTAAACCAACATACGTTCTTGAAAAATCAATCGCTTTACGCATTTATGTCACATCGAGGCGCTTCAGTCACGGTCAGCACGGCCACTACGGTCGGGGGTTCGAATCCCCCCTCGGGAATGGATATTTGTGCCGTCCTAGTTCGTAAGTAGTTCATAAGTAGTTTGTAAGTTTAGGGACTGATGACCCCGTAGTTAAGTCCCATAAGCTTAACAAACATTTTAATTTAGAATTTTAATTTTTAGTCACATCGATGTATTGATTAAAAGGCCGTTACCGGAGCACTTCGCTATATTTCAATTTTTTCTTACCTGCTTATAGAACACTTACCATGTTGTACAAGGTGTGACTAAGTATGTGGGAAAGCTCGAGGGGCCGGCCGCGGTGGCCTCGGTGACTGAGGCGCTTCAGTCACGGTCTGCACGGCCACTACGGTCGGGGTTCGAATCCTCCCTCGGGCATGGATATTTCTGCCGTCCTAGTTCGTAAGAAGTTCATAAGTAGTTTGTAAGTTTAGGGACTGATGACCCCGCAGTTAAGTCCCATAAGCTTAACAAACATTTGAACATTTGATTTGAAAGCTCGAGGGAAGCGAAAGAGGACCTGTCAACAAGCAGAACGTATCGTGTACACGTATGGTTTATTTGCTTTCTTTGTCGTGTTACAGGTATTTATTTTGATGCACGCAGCACAAACGACTTCAGTATGCACGTTGGTAATTTATGTTGGTACAGTGTAATTAATTATGTACAGTTCTCTACTGAAGTAGCTCAGTATGGCTACCACGAGCTGTAATACAGGCGTTCCCATACTCCAAGTATGTCGTATTTGCTGACACCCGTGCTCTATGCACTGACGCAGCAGTTGCACGCTATGAATAGCTGCGGCATACACAATGAACTTCAAATG
Source organism: Locusta migratoria (assembly GCA_026315105.1). Classification (NCBI taxonomy): domain Eukaryota; kingdom Metazoa; phylum Arthropoda; class Insecta; order Orthoptera; family Acrididae; genus Locusta; species Locusta migratoria. The sequence goes on along the minus strand of CM048744.1, from coordinate 176,000,014 downwards.
ACCCCATAAGAAGAAGTCTCATGGATTGATGTCGGGAGAACAAACAGGACGCAGTGTCGGTCCCTGACGCCCTATCCATTTGTTTGGGAACCGCTGATGTAAAATTGCTGTAGCAGGATTAAAAAATTAGGTGGAGCTCAGTAATACATGAACCAAGTGTACTGAACTATATCCAGTGGGACATCTTCGAACAAATCATGCTACCCAATTGTTAAAAGGGCGCAGTATAACGCTGCTGTCAATGTTCCGTGTAAAATTAAATGGCCAATTAATGTGCCACCTTTTCTTCCAGCCCAAACATAAATAATGAAACATCCTGGCAGATTAAAATTGTGTGCCGGAACCGGGACTCGAACCTGGGACCTTTGCCTTTCGCGGGCAAGCGCAGTACCGACTGTGCTATCCCGACACGACTCACGATGCCTGCCAGGAAGTTTCATATCAGCGCACACTCCGCTGCAGAGTGAAAGTTTCATTCTGGAAACATCCTTTAGGCTGTGGCTAAGCCATGTCTCCACCATATCCTTTCTTCCAGGAGTGCTAGTCTTGCTTGTTCGCAGGAGAGCTTCTGTGAAGTTTGGAAAGTAGGAGGCGAGGTACTGGCGGAAGTAAAGTTGTGAGGCGGTATCGTGAGTCGTGTCGGAATAGCACAGTCGGTAGTGCGCTTGCCCGCGAAAGGCAAAGGTCCCAGGTTCTAGTCCCGGTTCCGGCACACAATTTTAATCTGCCAGGAAGTTTCATATCAGCGCACACTCCGCTGCAGAGTGAAAGTTTCATTCTGGAAACATCCCTTAGGCTGTGGCTAAGCCATATCTCCACCATATCCTTTCTTCCAGGAGTGCTAGTCTTGCTTGTTCGCAGGAGAGCTTCTGTGTGTGGTGTCGCACAAGTCCAAAGTGCGCGCCACCTACTTTCGCCGCGCGCCGCCATGCACGCACGGCGCGGCGTTCTTACGACGTCAGCCACGAGCGCCCTCTGCTACAACTCCGCTCGTGGCCACCTCTGAACGACATCGTTCTCTTGGAACTGAGATAGGAACCAGTTAACACTTCGGAATCAGATAGGCACCAGTGAAGACTTGGCTATCGGATAGGCACTAGGCAGGCCTCTAGCTCAACTATGTATCAGCACTCTCCTGTACTGAGCTATGTAAAAGTTAAGTATTGTATAAATTCTGTGCAATATATATCTCGTTCTAATTTACTCTAGTGTTTCTAGTTTCTGCTGTCCCACTGGCTGCTCACCTCCGTACCTGCACATGCGTGCTACCTTTATTCCTGTGTCTGTCTTCCTACTCGGCCACCGACACCTACGACGGAAACGAGACACAAAAGCGGTGACGAGGCTGGGACACAAAAGTGGCGACGAGGAGCGATAGAAGAACCGAGGACCAGCCCGCTTGCAGCAGCCAGACAGCAGCAGTCGGAGCACGCAGAAATTGCTCCCGCCCACCCACCCTTATTATAAGACTTTTGGGGGAACATATTCAGTTACGTGTTTTGTGGACTTTTTTGTTGCAGAGCGTCCTCATTTATCTTGCATTTGTGTTTTGTTATAATTTACTTGTATGCGCGGCGCCTAATCGGTCAGCATGGCCACTCACCCGAACCCAAACTTAATGGAAATTATTCAGTTACAGACGGCGCAAATCACACAACTTCTCCAAGCAGTGGCGCAGTTGACGGCAACTCAACAACAGCCGTCGCATCAGCAGCCCACACCTGCCGCTGTACCGCTCCCTACGTTCCGCCAGTACAACGAACGTGAGGAAGAATGGAGCGACTACTTCGCACAGTTTCAAGAACTCGTCGCGGCTCATCAAATTACAGGTCAGAGAGTGAAGAACTTTTTCTTATCGATTGTGAGCCCCCAGACTTTCGTGTTACTGCAGAAACATTTCCCCAGCGAATCTCCTCGTGATGTAGACTTTGAACAAATTGTAGATGCACTGAATGCTCATTACGAGAGAAAAGTTCTCGTAGCCGCGACGCGGTACCGATTTTTCAGACTGAATAAATCACCGGAACAGACCCACAATCAATGGATTACGGAATTGAAGGGCTTAACCCGCCAATGTAAATTTACTTGCTCTTGTGGACTTTCTTATAGTGACGTGATGCTGAGAGACGCTATCACACAGAACATTCAGGACCCCAGAATTAGGGCAGCAATTCTGAAACAGTCTGACCCCTCATTAGACAGTGTACTGCAGCTTATTGAAGCGCATGATACCTTTGACTTAGCAGATGTCGAAATGCAAAGCCACAGTGTTAATTCAGTGCGCCGCAACGGACGCTTTACTAGCCGTAGTTCTCAGTGTAGCCCTAGTGATTCTTATTTTTGTGCCGGCCGTGCTGAACAGACAGTGAACAATAGCCAGTGTAAAAGTGCGACACAAAGGTCGCCCCGTCGTGTTAGAAACAGTCATTTGAATAACGGGAGCCACCGCTCATTTCAGAAAAATGTTTGTAAGTCTTGCTCTCAGTGTGTATCTGGCCACAAGCGTGCGCATTGCCCAAATCGCAACGCAACCTGTTATCAATGTGGCAAATCAGGACATGTACAAACAGTGTGTATGCAAAATAAAAATTCAAGGAACGGTGCCGTTAGGAACAGTGCTTCGTAAAGTGCGAGAACAATTAATTCTGTAAGTGTCATACACGCTGTGGACTCGGACAGTGCTTTTGTTGATCCTAAAATGCACGGCTGTTATTCTGCTCCTACTGCAAAACTATGTAGTGAGCCACGTAGCAAGAGCCGACGAGCGCGTAAAATTGTGCAACGGAAACGGGTTCGGGACAAGCAAAATGCCTATGTACAGTGCAATCCTGTAGTGAACCTAGTGCCTTCTACAACTTCTCCTTTTAAAAGTGCCCAGTACTGTGTAGTTAGTGACAGTAGACTTGTTGTAGCTACTCAAAAGTTAGTGCGGCAGTTAGTGAATCTGTAGTAGCCTCGCAATGTGCGGACGCCGATCCGGCGGTAGTGCCATCTAGTGACAGTGATATTAATCTGTGTGCCGATTCTGTGCCACTTCCTACCGCACGCAGCCCGCGCATGCGCAAGCAGCCCTGCAACGTGAAGTGTAGGACAAAGCAACTGGCCAGACGTCATTGTACCTGGGTTGGTATGGACGTTCAGATAGAGAGCATGACGTCACAGTGTACTGTTTGTTCGGAGCATCAGGCGGCTCCTCCGCAACGTTTCTCAGACTGGCCACGCCCCAAGGGACCATGGCAACGTTTACACATTGACTTTGCCGGACCTTTCTGGAATACGCGCTGGTTAATTGTTGTAGACGCTTTCAGCAAGTTTCCTTTCGTGATTGCCATGAACTCAACAACAGTGTCTAGTACAATCAGTGTCTTAACATCAGTGTTTTGCATCGAAGGTTTGCCTGAAACTATCGTCAGTGACAATGGATCTCAGTTTGTTAGTGCGGAATTTCAACAGTTTTGTCGTGTGAATGGCATTCAGCACATCACCACTGCACCTTTTCACCCTCAGTCCAATGATGAAGCAGAACGTTTCGTTCGACCATTCAAGTCACACATGGAAAAGATGAAAGGTCAGCACTCCAGGCAGCAAGCTCTTCAAATTTTCCTGTCTACGTATCGGTGCATGCCACGTGACGGCCCGTCTCCTGCCGAGCTGCTACACGGCCGCCGTCACCGTACTCTCCTTCACCTGCTGCAGCCTCCCACGCACCGAGTCGGATCGTATGGCGCTTCGCGTTTTTAGGTTTCTACGCCGGTGCTGTACAGAGTGTTTGCTGGCAACAAGAAGACATGGTTGCCAGGCACCATTCAGCGCGTGCTCGGTCGGAGCTGCGGCGCCACGGAAACCAATTGCGCCTGCACAGGCCGCGCGATCCTGTCTCGGGTTTCTTGATTCCAGACCCAGTTCACCGCCAGGAAGCACAGCCACATCGCTCGCCGCCGGGTACAGCTTCCCCGGGCTACGAGATCCCGATGGATGTCGACGCAGTCGGCCCCTCCGCCTCCGTCGCCGCCTCAGCTGACAGCGTCACCGAGAGGGACTCCGGGACCATGCGCCCCCCCCCCCCCCCCCAGCTTGTGCCACGCACCTCAGAAGAAGATGACCTGCTCAATCTGGGCGGAAGCGTGCGCCGTTCCACAGGTTTTGGTGGGTTTCCTGGGGGATCGCAAGGTGTATACCGGGGCGCGGACGGCGTCTCGATCCCAGCCTCTGCTACGACACCCGTCCCACCAGTAACGCCCCCGCCCAGGCCCTCCTCCCAGTGCCGTCGCCGTGGCCCTCAGCCCTACGCCACGACGGCGCGGCAATGTGTAGACTTTTCGTTTGGCTTATTTTAGCTCATACGTAGCAGCTTATAATATGCATCCGATAAACAGAAGTTTTATTGAATATTGCGAGTAAGACTGTATGTCATTGCGTTGTCGAGATGCTGGTTTCATATGCATCGGACAAACGCTAACGGTGTGCCCACCACTGCCCAAGCGGACGTGGCGCCCCTTATGAAACACCATTCCATTTCAAGAAAAGTATTCTGTTAAGTTTGGACATCGTTCAGGTTGATATTTTCTTTAAAAAAATGAAAGTGGAGTTATTACTATTTTCTTCCGCGCCTGCAGAGGAAACTGGTGCGGCCACTGAATAACATCTATCACCGTCTCATGATTCCTGGTGCAAATAATACCAAAAAGGACTATAATCACAAGCATGGTTTCCCAGCAGTAAAAGCAATTTCTCATGACTTAGCACAGACAAAATTGTTACGCAAATGTCTACATGGAAAAACGCAGAATCCTAATGAGAGCGTTAAGAAATGCACTTGGACAGTGATTCCTTATAGGGTGTTTGTGAGCATAGAAACACTTCGTCATTTATGATGCAATAGCAACCTACGAACAAGGAAACAATGTGAAGTTTGAAGTATTGAAGGCATTAGAATTTCAAGATCGGGTTGTGAGGATACACGGTTTTAGGTGAGTAACCTCTTTTGGTCGAACGATAGTTATCATTGATGTGCAGCGAGAGCTGCTGGCAACAATGCTGCGGTTGGAATGTTCTTTGTTTGTTGGCCGGTGTGCGGCAGTCTCCCGCTGACCGCAGAGCGAGGCGGTAGCATTTCGGCAGTGAGTTCGTAACCTGCGTTTAGTGGTGGCTAAAGTTTTGCCATTCCGTCGTATCGCTTACGGGTTGCAGTTATGTATTGAAATGTTTCACTGTGGACTTGTAGCCATTCATCGTAGTGGCACGCAGTTATTAAATCAGTGTTTTTAAAGGGAAGAGTTTTTAATATTTGTCGTTCCATAATAAAGGAAGTTAACAAAGTTTACTGTTATGGATCAACCTCGTAATTGTCCGCATCCCATACCGTCAAGTCATTGGAACAATTATTAAATGATTAAGCATAAAACATAATGTAACGGCAACTTCGCCCATCGAAGGTTAGGTGGACGCAGCGGTGACGTTACAGGGTGAACACTATACGAGCACTAAGAAATATTGATACAGAGAAGATAAGAGGAGCAGAAAGGAGAGCAGGTAATATGAAATATGATGGAACAGCAAGCCAGAAAAGAGGAGCAAACAGGAAGCTTTCGGAGGATGAAGAAGAAGAACCCTTCCTATAATGCAAGAGTGTATTGAGAAACTTCGGTAGCCATTTCATGTGAATTAACATTTTCCGAATGTAAGGAACTTTTTTTTTTTTTTTAAATCCAGTCTAACTAGGGAGATGAAAATTTTTACAGTTCTCCTAGTGGTCAAATGTAAATTGTAAATACAGCAATCAGCAATTTAGCAAAGTTTCCTTTCAATCTGATTAAATAAAACGCTTTTTCACATATATATATATATATATATATATATATATATATAGAGAGAGAGAGAGAGAGAGAGAGAGAGACAGAGAGGGGGGGGATAAATAAAAAAAAGTACTGAAAGGAAACTAGAAAAGATACTCCAATTTCCCTCCATCACAACTGCAATACTAAACCACTCTATATGTTGGAAAAATTTCAAATTCTTCTGTTTGGTACATTGTTCATAAATGTTCCTCAAACTTACTGATTTTGACATAGTCAGCATAGACACCTCCTGCTCTCCTTAAGTGAAGCAATACCTCTTCCCAAAGCCCTGTACCTGGCGATGACTAGAAAGGCCTTACGTTTTCCAACTACGTATTTCGTGCTACGAAATTCTGATAAATGTAGTCTTTCAGATGGTTATAATTCTTCTTCTTCTTCTTCTTCCTAGTCAACAGAATAAGATGCTAGTTATCGTTTCTGTATTTTTTAACGATTAGAGAAACTGGACAAACATTCAGAGCAACAGTAATATCCTACAAGCACGCAATAGCATGCGGAGAGTCTATAATGAGTGTTCTAATGTACCACCTTCATTTCAGTCGCACACCATTTACTGCTCACGAGACATTCCGAATCACTCCTCCCTTTTAATCCTTCAAGTATCCTGTCCGTGATGGCATTCCTTCTTACCCCATTCACCCCTGTTCACGGCGCTCTACTTTTTGTGACAGTTTTAGAATACCCCGCATTCCGCTAGGAGATCGAAGGTCTTCACGAGTCAGCTCTGTTATACGGAGTGGAACTCACAAGTGTTGGAGAAAGACAGGACTTGAATAACTACTGACTCTTAACCATTTCAACAGAAGCAAGCGAATAGAGTAATGCCTTCTAAATATTCTTGAGCGTCTAAGTATTGAATTTCATGTAAAGAGCACATATTTTGTTTCTTCTTAAATACATAGTATAGCTGTTTTAGGAATATTATAATTAACAAGTTATTTTTAATTTTCATTCCCATTAATATTTGGAAGTCCATTGTTTAGAAGGCTTTAAAAAAATGTTCAAATATTTGTAAAGCTTATGGGACTTAACTACGGGGCATCAGTCCCTAAACTTACAAACTACTTATGAACTACTTACGAACTAAGACGGCACAAATATCCATCCCCTCGGCCACCGCGGCCGGCTTAGAATGCTTTCACTGAGAAAAAATGTACCTTAAGAGTCTCATGTAAGAGTCGTCACGAACGTTCTAGTAACTGAAACTTTGCAGTAATTGTTAACTCAAACGAAATTCATTCTAAACTATCCACTATTAAAAGTAACTATCACGTTCCTAAATGGTGTCTCACCCGAATATGTAACTATAAAATGATTTTACACTTTATACACTTTTTTGTTATTTTATTAACTAAATGAAAGAATTTCCACGTTGTAGTCACCATCTAGTTTTCGGTAAATACATAACAAGTAATTTTCTTGTAATTATATTTCGAGGAGTTGTGAACCATTCATTTTGTATCTATTTGTAACTTATTGCAATGCCGTTATTCTCACTATTGCCTTTGTTAAACGTTGTCTTTTAATGTTTCCACTTTTGCCACGTTTTATTTGGCTTACATATGCTTATGCTTTTGGTGTTAGCGCATTTGATAACTAGAGACACAGCCCATCCTCGACATTACTTATTTACTTAGTACCATAGGTGGTAAGTGGCATGTGGACATTCGGTTGTGTTTTTCTTTACCTGTTTAACTGAAAAGTCTTTGGTTTAAATTCTGTTCTAAGATTTTATTGGCACATTTTAATAATTATCTTTTACCTATTAATTTTATTTCGTCTTTTGTTTGTGTGATTTCCTTCGATTTTATATATTTGCCGTGTGGCGTTGGTGTTCTTACTATGGGATATTCTACTGCGTTACAAACGCTACACGGAATATCTGAAATCATTGGAAATAACACAAACAATAGAGATACAAAAATTATTACTTCAGAGTTAATTAATAAAACGAAGAAATAAATCCCTTGCACAGAATAGAATCCCAAGCTTTTCAGTTAAACCAGTACACATAAAAATAAAGCTAAACAATACCGTATCACAAATGTTAAAAAGCTCAAATGTTTGTAAACCTAAGCCACCGAACAGCTGTGATGATCGGCTCCTAAACTTACAAACTACTTAAACGAACCTATACAACAAACACACCCATGCCCGAAGGAGGACTAAAACCTCTGGCGAGAGCGGCCGCGCAGTCCATAACATGACGCCCCAGACCGCGCAGCTATTCTCGCGCGGCCGACCGAATTTCCATAAGCTACTTACCACCGGTGCTAACTATATAAACGTGTAATTTTGTTGAATCACTGTGACTGAAGTTGTCAAATGCGCTAATTCAAAAGACATACACATACGTAGGTCAAATGAAACCTTTCAAATGGGGAAACAATAAGAACTAGAGGAAAACTCCAACAACGATAACAGTGAGAACAAATGTTATAAATAGTGACAATAATAATCAGTGGCGTAACTATGGGGGGGATGAGGGGGGATAGAACCCCCCCCCCCGGAGAACCTAAAAAAAAAAAAAAAAAAAAAAAAAAAAAAAAAAAAAAAAAAAAAAATTAGATAAAAAGAAAGAAATTGTATAACAGCAATCTGGTAATGGTTAAGATTGGATACTCGGGGTGTTTTGCCATAAGCTTTCATTGGATGGGAGTGAATTAATCTTCAGCGGGAGTGGTATATGGTACTGTCTGGAAACTGACCAAAATTTTGCTCATCAAGCAGATCTATCCCCCCCCCCCCCCCAAAGCCAAGTCCTAGTTACGACACTGATACGAAAGTGTAACATCTCCTCTAATTAAAGTTACAACTTGTAAATTACCTGTTTCGTATTTATAGAAAACATGACGAAGGATATAACGTCGAGATGGGCTCATCGTAACAATAAAAAAAATCAAAAACATTGTGATACGTATAACATTATATTATGATTACGTCACTAAAAGACGTATTCCTCACTGTAGGCCCAAAAATAAAGGAAAAGAAGCATGTAACTACTGTGCTCACAACTAAATTAGGCTTTAGCTGAATGAAAGGCGAATTATGGTGTGTAAAATTTGGTCACTTGCATTGTGACATGACATGCCAGATCCATACTGAAGTTACCTTTTCGAAGAAAACTAAAGACACATGTTCTTAACAATATTCCACTTATAGCTCTTGTTTTTATTACGTTTCAATGTACTCCCATTTATGTTCTGTGGCAATCAATTGAACAGAACACCCTGGTTCTCTGTACAAATGAGTGTACACTGTTGGCTGGTGGTTAAGAGCCCCACCAGAAATTTTGTAACGCAATTTTATTCCGTGTACATTTTTCAGTATTGTATCAAGCAGTTGAGTACAAAATGGGCTTGGAGAAATATGATTGACGGATATCAGAAGTCTGTTGCTCTGAGCTGTCGCTTCCTGGGCCGGGCCCCCAGGGAGCTCGGCCTCCAGTTGGTGAAAAAGGGCTTGGCGTACCCGGGGTCCCTGAGCTGGGGACTGGTAAGCGCCGTCAGTCCCCTGACACGATGCAGCGACCACCGTGTGGCGCGCCGGTGTGGCGTTGTGTGTCTCAGCGAATGGCGAACTTGGCTTGACTACCTGGGTCGCGAGAAAGGAAAATACATCTATACATAAAAAAAAGAAAAGAAAAAGTCGCACTTTAGATTTGTAGTTTTATAAGTTTTGCCAACATTTTGGACCAAAATAATTATCTAAAAATTGAAAAATTAATTAATAAGGGCGTCTGAAACCCTTTTAGGAAAAAAAAAATAGTTAGTGGCTGGTTCCGAACCACCGACCTTAAGCATCATAGTCCAACGCCTTGCCCACTATGCTACGGCTATCGATTAAAAGATCAGTCCTTTAATCTCATACTTTTGATGGCCGTTATTAACTGATGCTAATATGGCATTTGTAGACACTAGATTATCATTTATCGTACGAAGAACGATGTGTTTTTGTTAATTCTTCAGTGCGCCATTGCTTTGAAATGACAACGTGTAAGTTACAATAAGAAAATCATAAAATACGCAACGCAATAAAGCGTATGCCAGAGAGAGAGAGTTCTGGGCGAGGAATGTCACGTGACATCTCCGAACGGCTGGTTTTCGTTAATTCATTGGAGGGCGTCAAATCTCCGTTATTTTTGCAAATATGTCTCAAACGATACGAGATATGAAAAAAAAAAACCATAAGGAATCTAAGTTGTAAGAATTTTCTCCTCTACCAATTAGGTTATTCAATTTTAGTGTCAGATGAATGGTGTGCAATTACAATTACATTACAAACGGCTTTTTATGTTTTACTACCGTATTTTTGGTCCGAAAAATTTGAAAAAGGAAGGTTCTGGTCTCTGGCGACCTAAAATCATGTCTGTAAAATTTGGTGCTGATCGGTTGAACGGTTTGTCTTAAAAACAGGGAACACGTTACGGACAGACAGGCAGACAGACATACATATCAAAATCGCCGTTATTTTTGCAAATATCTTTGAAACGCTACGATATATGAGAAAAGCATAAGAGAGCAAAGTTGTAGAAAATTTTCTCCTCTACAAAATCGATTATTCAGTTTTCGTGTCAGTTGAATGATTAAGTCGTTATTTTCATTTAAATTTCGAGCTGTCAAAAGACGATTGCAAAGGCCCACTTTTAATGTTACTACCGTAACCTAAAGTGTGCCAAAAACCCTCATTCTTCAGGTGTGCTGCGTGCTGATGAGATGCGATGCTATTCAGGTGGAACAATCGCTAGCGGGCAACATCGGGGATACTGTCTTACCTCAGTTGCATAAGGCTTACCTAGGCATGGGTGTCTCTGTCTAGGTCGACTTCGATTCTTAGCTGCTCATGGGACCAGCATCCATACTTCCACTGTATCCCTTCCGCCACTCAGCTGGGTGGGTGTGTCACTGAGGAGGAATCAGCAACCAATCTAAAACGAGGGCTCTCTTCATTAAACGGAAAAAATGGTTTATTTGACAAAGTTTCGCACTTCTATATCAGCAAGAGATTAAAGGGAACCGCTCGTATCTTGAAATCTGTGAAACGGTTGCTGGACGGTACCCTGTTGGTAGAAACTTTGAATTCCCAGAAACGATAGTGAATTGGGAAACAACTCAATTTGAAACGGACTACACAGTACCCTGAATTATAGTAATGGCGTAGTCTTCTGTGGAGATTTGGTGGACATACCAATCGAAGAACTAAAATCGCAAATGGCTGCAGAAGATGTGGTTAACGTACAGAATATTATGGAAAGGGTAGTTGCAGCACTTGTAAAATCTGAGTCCTTCATCCTTACTTTTAATAGTCAATGGCCCCTGAGCACGTGTAGGAACGTTTTCTTTTATTAAATTTTCCACCCTCCGTCCCTAATCCAATGCGCTGTTTCAAATGCCACCACTTTGGGCACACCATCTTGGGTTGCGAAGGAGAAGCCACTTAAGGCAGACACGGGAAAGCCGCACATGGAATCGATTGCACTCCACCTGCAAGACGTATTAATTTTTTCGGGAAGTTCTGGAGTTCTTGCTAAATTAGCACCATCTCTAGAAACACGCGTCCACTTGCGGACGTTATGGGTTGTGAAACTAGGCAGCTATAGGCTGAACATCATTATTTATGGATTTTTCTGTGATATGTATTTGCCTTAAATGGCTTTATTTTGTATGTAAAATTCATCTGTTATATGCTTCGACACTCTCAGTTGATGTTTGTAACCACTGCACACCATAATATCTTTGTGAGTGCGATGTAGAATCTGCGCTACAGCAGCATCTTTGACCGCTGAGACGGGCAGTGGACGGTAGACTAGTTGACTCAGTCAAGTGATAGCTAGGGTTCAGTCCCATGGAAGTCACCGTGTTGTACCGTTCGATTGGCCGGCTACGAGTCACGTCCGGAGTTTGATTGATTGGATTATGTACCTATGAATGTATACCACAAGAGGGCGATGAAATTTCATTTTACATTGGAAGAGGAATTTTGTAATAAGCGAACGAGAATATTTGTGTGAAACGGTATTGTGCAAACACATTGTAATCATCATTGACGAGTCAACAATAACGCTATTTTTCTTTAGCAAAAATAAATAATTTAATTACTACTAATTGTCTTATTTCAGCTCAACCTAGTCCATCATTTACCTGATTGTGGCAATTTTTCTATTTTTGTTGCATGGTAAGTGTCGAGTTTGAGATTTTCTTGAAATGTAAATGTTCACGTTCCAGTAAAGTAATCAGTTCTTGCCACTGAAATCTAATTTCCAAAAGTAATGCTCACGAAGCATAGATTATTTTATGAGTATAAAATTACAGGAGGACCGACTCAGAGTCGCAGCTCCCATTGTTTCTTTTTTTCTATTAAATAGTATTATAGGGCCTAATTAGTACGTTGCGCATATATGTTTAGAAAGACTGGTGATCTTATAGTGAGTTTTCAGGACTCTAAGTGTTTAATATTTGTTGGAAAACGGGAAGCAAAGAAATAATGCTCTTCCAGCGCAGTGCTACTTTTTTTATAAGTTCAGTTTGTGACAGTCTCACAGACAGATTTAATTAGGGCTTTTAAATAGCAACCTTCAAACGAGCATCTTTCACCAGTCTTAAATTCAGTGCCACTTGCTTGATTTACAAACTTTCGCCGCATTTTAATTTAGAAATTTTAAGTTGGATGGTTTAGAAATGAGATGTATCATAATAACTGGGTACCGAATTTTTTATCTACTTTTCTTCCTTCAAAAGCAGAGTTCGCGATGAGTGAAGATCTTAACGTACACCACTATGATCAATATTATAAATCTGTATACGTTCCACGGTGTTTATTCATTACCTAGAGAAAATCTGTTTACCATAAGGTCCTAAGGTCTCAAAACCACATTAGGTACGGATAACTGCGATCGGAAACTGTAGGTCTATATCTCTGACATCAACCAGTTGTAGAACAATAAGTCTTTTTTTGAGTATTGTGATATTTCTGGACACCGAAAATTTCTTTTGATGCAATCAACATCGATTCAGAAAGCATCGATTATCTGACACCTAGCTCGTGCTATCCATCCATGAGATTCCGAGGGCAGTAGATATAGACCACCACGTAAATGCCGTGTTTCTTGAATTGCACAAAACGTTCGATACGTTTCGACACCGTCGCCTGATAATCACAGTGACAGCATATGGGATATCAGACCAACTGTGTGACTGGATTGAAGAGTTTCTAGCTAGAAGAATTCAGCGTGTCATTTTCATCGAAGTCTTCAAATGTGAAAGTAATTTCTCGCGTAACGCAAGGGAATGTTATGGAAAAGTTGCTATTCACAGTATACATAATTGACTTTACAGATAACATCGTTAGTTCAGTAAAGATTTCCGCGGATGATGCTGCAGCACAGCGTGTTTTCAATCTTTTCCAATATGTAACAACCTTCCAAGTGAAAATATTCTGGCGACACCCTTTCAAATAAAAATATTCTGAACGCTCCCCCCCCCCCCCCTTCCTCCATTCTGAACAAAACTATATTATCTCAAAGGGAACAAATTTATTCTCATTTATTTTACTATCGCTTCCTTTTATATTGTTGGACATTTTTGTTTGTATTTCTTGGAATCGAACACATTATCCTACTTTTACAACATTTTTGATGACAGAGAGATATATTTTGCTTAAGGAGTGTTCTCATTTCAGGCCAAGAGTCAGAAGCGAGTTATGCTCATTAACAGAGGTCGTACTGTACAGAAACTTTGTCAGGACATATATCTTTATTTTCGAATTTTTCAGAATTACTTATTGTTTCAAGTTTTTCTATTTATCGACAGGTTCCTGAAAACAGTTTTCAGGCTTTGCAATAATTTATCATAAACCTACTATATTATAAAACAATATATCACGATTCAATTCATAATGAATATTATACAAGGAACTCAGTAATTCTAACATTAAATAAATTTCACATAGGCGTACGCTTTTGTATTACTGAACCCCTAGTCTGTATACAGGGTGAATGTAAATTCGCGCACTCGGGCTTCGCAGCGCGATTCCTCACCTGTCAACAATGAAAAATGGCTTCCACAAAATTTCATCCTGCGCATATTTCCGCCAGTAAATGGACGTCAAAGACTGAGATGGCTGTGCGTTCTAAACGTCAGTATGTTTCATAATTACACCAACAAACTTGTAAGGGATGTATTAGGCGTCTTGAGGAACAGAATGAGCTTGGAAACCTATGCGCGGAAACGTCATTCAACGACGCTACAGAGAGTCCAAGTTACAGGCACTAGCTCCTGCCGCTAGACGTCCCCTCCAGCAATTTCGACGCTCTGTAGCGTCATTGGATGACGTTTCCGGGCATGGGTTTCTATGCTACCCTTGTTCCTCAACACACCTCCCACATCCCCTAGAAGTTTGTTGGAGTAGTAGTGTAGTTCTGAATCACGCTGACGTATGGGACACACATTCATCTCAATCTTCGACGTCCATTTACTGCCGGAAACTTGGACAATAGTCGGCCGCGGTGGCCCAGGGGACTGAGGCGCTCCAGTCACGGTCTGTACGGCCGCTACGGTCGGGGGTTCGAATCCCCCTTCGGGCATGGATATTTGTGCCGTCCTTAGTGTTAGCTAGTTCGTAGGTAGTTTATGAGTTTAGCGACTGATGACGCCGTAGTTTAGTTCCATACGCTATACAATCATTTGTACTTGGACAATAAGTAGTTTAGACAGGAAGAAGGTAGGGGCTTTTGAAATGTGGTTCTACAGAAGAATGTTGAACATCGAGTGGGTAGATCGCGTAACTAATGAAGAGGTGCTGAACAGAATTGTGGAGAAAAGGAATTTCGGGCATACCTTGACTAAAAGAAGGGATAGATTGGTATGACACATACTTAGACATCAAGGTATCGTAAATTTAGACTGGAGGGAAGTGTGCGGGGAAAAGCCTCAGAGGGATCGCAGATATATCTGGATTTCCGTTCTTATAAGGAGACGAAGAGGCTTGCTCACGACATAGTAGCATGGAGAGCTGTATGAAACCAGTCTCCGGTCTGAAGACAACAACTTTGTAAAATCATTTAAATTTTATTCCTAGACACATTGTCTGCCTCAATTGTATATTTTTTGCTGTTAATTGACAACTTTGAACTTCATTTATATGTTACTATCATTCTTAAATACCATTTGAATGGTAACTTTCTATGTTTTGACATATCAATTTTATCTTTCATAATGTAATAACTTTTTTTTTTAACTAAAGTGACCACCTAAGGCACTATACAAACAGATTTAAGATGGTTCTGTTTACCTTTAACTTCAGTACAATTTCGTAATTTTATTTTTCACTATTAACCAACAGTTATGTGTTTCATTCCTTGACGTCATTTGAACTGTAACTCATTATGTTATTTACATGTCATTCCTAATTTTTTACAATAACATGGTATTTTTTAAACAAAAATGTCAACCTAAAGCATTGTACAATAGATTAAGGACTATATATATATTCTGTTTGCCTTAAGCTTCATTACAATAGCGCTGTAAAAAGTAAAATCAACCGATCTTTATATATTACCGAGAAAATAATAGCTTTACACACATTTTAATTAGGAAAGAACTAAACAGTTTTTGGAAAGTAAGATATCTTGAATTGTTTTCTATGTACCTTAAATAAGTGTTATAGTTAATCATTTAATGCCAGGAAATTTGCATACGACACTGCAGAACCAAGTATAGAAACTGGTGCAATTTACGTCAGTATTTAAATGTTTTAATCTTCATTTTACATATCAGAAAGATGACCATAATTATTTTATCTCAGACAATGACAAATAAATGTGTAGCTAATTGTAATTCCATATTTTTTGGCTAAATTTATGTTCGTAGTTTTTTCATTGGCCACTAAAGAATGGTGGAGCTGGCAAAGAGGCGGAGCCTTAGCCATTTAAGAGCAGTAAACCTTGCTCCAACCAGCAGTAACGCACTGGAAGGCTCCTAGGTATCTGCTCAGCTGCAGGTCATCAATGGGCATAACATCCTTTTATTTTATTTTTCTTTATTAACTTAGATTAATTTTGACACTAATGTATATTGCTTGAAGGTCCTCTAAATGTAACTATGATACATGTCAGAGTTACAATTCCTGAAGACGGTCAAAAAAAAAAAAAAAAAAAAAAAAAAAAAGGATCGAAACTGGTTTGAATAAAGTAAACTCATTGCACCCTGAACTGTTCTTTTTTTTTTAATATAATAATTCCTTCTCTATGCTTAACAAAAACAATCAAAGTTTATGGGCCGTCTCGAATGATCACGTTGTTGATGGGACGTTGAAACGTCATCTTCCTTCTTTGTTTGCAAATATAATGCCTAGATGAGGTAAATTATTATGCACTGCTTAGATTCTACGGCGCTTTCACTTACAAGGCTGAAAGAGGATTATTCCAAGTGCCCTACTAATAAAATTTATTGCCCATACATATTTCTCTTTTACAAATTGTTACCTTGTAAACTGTGAGCAATATCGTACTGCTAGTATGAAAACCAATTTCGAAGCTTGAAACACGCAAATATTTTCATTAAATAAAAACATTTGTATTTCAACACCTTCGTAGATCTCAATGGTAAGCCTACCCTGAAGAACTCACCTCCAACCGTTCAACGCCTGTATCAGAATGTTTTGATGTATTGAGCTGTACACGAAGTATTAAGAGTCTCCACTTTCTCTTAGGCCACTTGGGTAGATAAAATGAGTAAGGTAATACGTCATTTGTGGCTGAGTATTTGCAAACGGGAGCTACATAGTATTTAATACACGTTACTTCAGTGAGAGTGTTATCAAATAAGATGCTACTTAGTACACTGGGAATGCTCAGCGACATATTGTTTTCAATGTTCAAATGTTTGTTAAGCTTACGGGACTTAACTACGGGGTCATCAGTCCCTAGAGATTGTTTAAGTAATATCTTAATGTTTCTTTTTGTCAAAAACTAATTTAATGTTGCTGGTTGGAGATTCAACTCTTGTATTACTTGCTACGTAAATAAGAATCTGCCTCGGGAAAAACATCGTCTCTGTGGTAACAGCGGATAGTCAATATCTGAGTGAGTCGATTCAGAGTATTGAATGCTAGGTTGTCAGACTTCATGTCAGCAAAGATAAAGAAATCAGCTGTTGTGTGCCACATATTTTTCTGCACTATTGAGAACAATGAAATCAATGAGAATTTCTATTAGAAAAATAACCGAGAGGATTTGTCCATGATTAAAATTTTTTTGTGCAAAGAACATCATGGGAAAAAAGTGATATTCGCAAGCATAACAGATTGATAGCGACAGAGATCGACACACACACACACACACACACACACACACAAAGAGAGAGACAGAGAGAGAGGGAACTGGATCCAAAATAGAATCGTTAGTCACAATTTACTTAACAGCGTTTGTAAGGTGTAGGTGTATTTTTTGTAGACTGACAGGAGTCAAGGCAGGGGACGTTACATGTGATGTTTTGTGGGTATTTAGAACAAAAAATTACGAACAGGTGTGGCTGCCCCCAATCATTATCTGAATCATTATGGTTGTTTAATTAATAAAGGTGTTATTGAATTATACTGATAGAATAATGTTCTTTGACAATAATTTGATTGGCCCTGTATAGCAACCTTCTATCGTCTTCATTCCCACTGACAAATCAACAACAATTCCAGTTAATAATGACTTTCGCCTTTAAAATTATGAATTAAAAACGGGATGCAACAATAAATGAATTCGTTAAGAAAAAACAGACTTTCTTAGTTATAAGTTTATTATAATGACACAATATTCGTATTATTTCACAGCGATAACGCAAATATCTCAATTAAAAACTTGACATCAATATTCGATATAAAAATAAAAATAAACCTACGTCATTGCTTTACATTAATCTGAGCATTGTAAACATGAATTTAATACTGATTGGCAAGTCAAAATATCTCCTATTGGAAGACGATAAACTTCGTAACAGAATGAAACTGTACGTACAACTTATTTGTCGTTACTAAATACTCTGAGCAGGATAGATTTATAAACAACACTTCCCATTAGAGTGGCGAACCCGATACAACAGCCACTTTATGCTGGCGTGCGCAAGGCATACATAATCCAATCGACGAACTGCAGTGTGATCTCGCTGCACCGCTGTGACGTGGGCACCTGGCGATTATAAGCTGTAATAAAATCTCGCTCCGTTATTCGGAAGCTGTACTGCCTAATCAGCCACTGTGCTCTCTCGGTACCACACAGTGCCTACGACCTCAAGCAGTTCTGCCAAGTCTGGGCTACTTCAGTTAGCATAGACAAGTACGCACAAGTACTGAAGGCCTAAAAGACTCCAGAAAGCTGAGTATGTCGCAAGTAGTGCATCAGTGCATCTAATTATGGCTGGCTGACCTTGTTCAAATCTCAGGTCGCACTCTAAAATTTGTTCAAGATCCTAAGGCCAAGAATCAGCTAAACAAGCACATCTACACGTCCGTACACACGGAGAGCACGAAGCAAAGTCCACGAAACCCCGCCTGCCGCGCAAGACCGCCTGAAAACACGTTGTTTCTTCAGAAATCCAATCAGATTCAAGCTTCTTAGCACCGACCAGTGAAATTTCACTTACGCTTGGCCGATTTCGAAAATCTGAAACTCTACCCCGCAGCCAATCAGAGACGGCTACCCCTTCCCTTAACTCTCCTTGGTGAGATTCTCACGCTTCCCATAACCGTCCACCGGACCCGCTCCCAGCTTCGATTGTGAAGGAATTAGCGCGGCGTACCTTTTAAGAAACACGATTTGGACGGTCGATGGACGAGTGCAGAGGCACGTCACGTCGTGGTGTTATCATTTCTCAAAATCATTGCTGATGATACAAGTATAGCTACAACGCCTGACAAACAGGAATTAACTGATGAAATTGTAAATTATGTCTTGGTGGTTCTCTACAAATGGACTCTCATTAAACTTTTATAAAACCCAATATATATACAGTTGTATACAGTAAACGGCATGACACCATTAATAAATATAGACTTTGATCAGAAATCTGTAGTTGAGGTAGAATATTCAAACATTTTAGGTGTTTGCATTGATGAGGGATTGAATTAGAAGAAACGCATTGCAGATATGCTTAGTTTAAATAGTTTGTAAGCATAGGGACTGTCAACCAAAGTAGTTACATCCCATAGATTTACATACATTTGAACATTTGAAATGTTAAAGTTCGGCTACTTATGCTATCAGGTTCACTGCAAGTGTTGGTGAGATACATCTCAGTAAATTAGCTCACTATGCCTATTTTCATTCACTTCTTTCATATTGGACCATATTGTGGGGCAATTCAAGATCGAGTAAAAATTTTCATTGCACAAAAGCGTGTAATCAGAATAATTGCTGGAGCCCATCCAAGATCATCCTTCAGACATTTGTTTAAGGATCTAGGGATCCTCGCTGTAGCTTCACTATACATATATATTCTCTTACGAAATTTCTTACTAACAATCCGACCCCAATAGCAGTGTGCATAGTTACAACACTAGGAGAAAGTGTGACATTCACTATTCAAGATTAAATCTAACTTTGCTACAGAAATGAGTGAGTTATGCAGCCACAAACGTCATCGCTCACTTACCGAGATTTAGTCTAATCTAATCTGCTTCCACAGGATAGGGCCCTGATTATGTAAATGGTTTGTAAAAATCGCGGTTTAAAGCTCAAATTTACCGTCAAAATAGTTATTACCGTGCACACACCAAAATATAAGGTTCATATCGTGAATACAGTGATAAATAGTCCTATTTTGCCTGTTGTGTAGAGAAGTGTGCAGGTAGTGGCTCGACAATACTGACTAGTACACCTTACTGGTTCTTGATATAAAGTGGCAAATTACAGTGTTCCTGGTGCCGAAAAACCATTAGCCACCCTGAAACTATCAGTATACTGTGCACGCTATCCGTGTCAAGACATTAATTTCTTGTCGCTCTTGCCTCTGCACAGTGCACAGTGCATGCTACATACCAGGCCATCCTACCACTGTTAACATCTCTCACTTCCAGATCACGATTCTTACACTAGAACCAGTGTTTCGTCCCATATTTTCTATGTCACGTCGGCATTTTACCGTTTTGTGCCCCTCCACACAGACGTTTAGATTAAAACTCAAATTAAAAGTTATCTAAACATCAACCTCTATAAGTATCTTATCAATCACAAATTTTTCATTATTATTAGTGCATAACAAAATTTCTCTACATTATTTATGTTGCATAAATTTAATTTCCTGGGCATCACAGAGCATTATTTTCAAAGAACTTATATTAAATGATAGTTGTACAGATTTATTCTTCGGTCGAAATAAATTGAGCATATGTATTGGGGGACACTGTACATCTGACGCCAATGTTAGTGTCACCTTAACATACCTACAGTTCGAGCTATGACTGATAATCGTACAGCGAAAGAATCCAATATGATATTCGACTAAAACAGTACAGGAATTTACAACTAATTTTAATGTGTATCTAAGCACAACGCGAATGGGAAAAATTGAATGGCAGAGGGAAGAACTTAAATACACTAACTGAACTTGCTGAAGTCTGACGCATTCTCAAACAGCGCAGTAACGATTGGTCGAAAATTTATGGTGATAACAGCAGAGTCGAAAACTATTGCACTCCTTAATGAAAGCCGCGCGGGAGTAGCCAAGCGGTCTGGCGCCCCACGTTACGGATCGTGGAGCCTCCCGCATCGGAGGTTCGAATCCTCCATCGGGCAGCGATATATGTGTGTAGTCCTTACGTTAGTTTAAGTAGTTTGTAAGTCTAGGGACTGATGACCAACGTAGTTTGGTCCATAAGAATTACAAACATTTGAACATTTCCCTTATGAAGAAGGAACAGTTTATGAAGAAGGAACGTGAAGCAGAAAGTACAAGTAATCATCTTGCGGTTGTGAGATCATATGTACCTCCTAAGTGGAAGAATACGAGGGCCTGTTGGCAAAGCAAATTATTGGGGAAGTGACGTAAGTGGTAAGCAAATAATGTTCAAATGTTTGTATAGCTTATGAGACTTAACTACGGGGTCACCAGTCCCTAAACTTACAAACTACTTATGAACTAGCTAATACTAATGACGGCACAAATATCCATGCCCGAGGGGGGATTCGAACCTACGTGAATATTCTTCATCTGAATTTATGCGTAATATCACAGATCAAATGCGACGTATATATCAGCCAAAAAGCAATATCCAGAGAAATCAGGGGTAGGTCTACTCAAGCATGAGTCCAGTTTGAACACACGAAATAATTACAATTTTCCAAGAGACATTTGATAACTAATACAGCTTACTGAGACAAGTTTCCTATGACAAATAAAGGAACATGTAATTGTTCTCTAAGGATAGACTTCTGGTACTGAGAAGAAGGTACAGCACTAATGGCAATAATTGCATTGAACTTCAGGTGTCATTGTATGACATAAATGTAGCACAACTAAAACGTATATCTCAACCCATTAGCTTATTATGGCGTCGGAGGCATAAATAATGATGGCTGAGTAGATATAGCCCGCAATCTTTTGATAGTATTGTTTGTGGAAAACATGCTTTATTCGAAAATTTCAATTTGTAACAAAAATACAATGTTAATGACAGCTACCGTACAGCTTTCACTAAGAATGCTGTAAAGGCAAAATACAGTTTCATTGCCATCCGCGTACGTTTTTTTAGAAGTACTTTATGTAATCACACGATCGCAACTAACCATACAAAGGTGTGTTATACAGATCAGATAGGAATTTATTTGCTGTTGAACGTCTGTGAGCGCGAAAGGAATATTTCAATTTGCCTTGGTTTCATTTATCTCTATACATACTGGATGTATACCTCTGGTGTCTGAGCATGGAACTACAGCATACCTGTATATTCAGATGTTTTCCATACGTTTCCGCATTGACTGCCATGTTTAAATTTGGCGTATGAATTTTCATCAGTTATTACGTGACAAAGAATTGCTTTCTTACCTCTTGATTTGAAATTTATGTAAATACGCGATGAAACAGGCTAATATGGAAGCGTAATCGAAACGCATTTTCACCTCGTTATCTTGTAATACTTAATAGCAGCCATATTTCAATTTGGCAAGAAACGAAGAATGAACATCTATGGCTGATACGCTTTGACAACTGAAGATCAACATCCAGGTAGTATAGAGATGACTGCTTGGTTTGCGTGTGCATTCTCTGGCAGAGATACTACACTGCCTAAGACAGTCTTTGCTTCAGAGCTTGGGGTCACTTCATTATAATAGCTGGCTCTGAACAGCAAGCAGTGTGTGTGTGTCTATATGTGTGTGCAAGAACGTTATGAAAGCGAAATTTTAAAGTTTTTAAATGATGATCTGAAGAAAGAACCGATGAGAAGTTTAAGAGATTTTTTACAATGATTTTCATAAAACACTAAATATAATATTTTCCATTTTTCCAAGAGGATATTGAGGTAATATCTTTCTTTCGTTTCCCGCTTTGCGTAGTTCTTTCCTTTTGTCGATCTCGTATCAGTCATTTAACTGATCGGATTTATGTACTGTTACATTTTAATACTGAGCGTTAATGACTGTTACCACAGTGTAACATCTACAGTAGCAACACTGTCACACAGATTTCTGGTATACAACACGACAGCAGCGCTCCAAGCGGCCGGCAAGCTACATTTTTCAATACGATATTGGAAGACTGTGAATAGTTAGCTTTATATTGATTTTAACATACAATAGGCAACGTGTGTAGTGCAATAAAAATCACTGAGAAATACAAAATAAGTCCCTGGGAAGGGATAAAACGATACATTACAGGGCCGATTATTAATGATCCTCTTGTATTCTACTGGTTTTCACTGAAGAATTTCATTTTGTATTAAGAACAAAAAATGGCTATTAAACAAAAGAATACGTGACCCTTTGCAGAAAGACATCGCGTTTCTAATCAGGAAAGTTAAGGTTTCATCACTACGATTCCAGGTAAATCAGTGAATGTGGAACGTAAGAAACTTATATGAAATGCAATACCCATACTATTTAATGCACGAATTCAATTACTACAGCTCTAGCTGAAGGAGAAATCTCACAGACGTGACAGTAAAACGTCAAAAGCAATAAAACAGTTTCCCATCATAGCAGAAACCAGATCCACAATTTTTGCAAACGTCTCAACCACAAACGGCAAGAATTTTCAAGACATTCGTTTTATAAACGAAAGAAATTACACTCAAAAATATATCCGTTTATAAAAAATATGAATGAAATGTAAATAATGTTCGACTCATTAGACTCCATACCGAAATTTTACACCGAAATGTTATGAACGGACAATAACAGGAACTTATGTTTCTCGTAGGGTTATATACTTTTACTTGAAGCACAGTAAGCTGCAATTAGACACATATTCATAAGTACTGCCTCGTAAATAATTTGTTTATATCACTGAATCAGTGTAATTCAGTGGTTATTTCCCTCAAACGAAGTTGGACTAATGCTTGGGATGCAAAAATTACAGTAACTATATGAATAATTATGTAGCAGAATCATTATGAACCATCATCACTATTACGGCAGCTTACCCACCACTAGAATGCTAGTATGGTATCAACTGTCTGTTGTGAACAACTTTCACAGCAGTGAGTGTTGAGACTATATATCTTAGACTGTGGTACTACTGAGTTTGTTCTGAGATATGTTAACCGAATTGATCAGTGATAAAATATTCAAATTACAATTGTTTAAATGAAATTATAGAGAAAACCAGAAATCTTAGAAAGGATGAGTCTTATTTCTTTATTTCTTAATAAACCATTTTTGAATTAAGACGGACAAATTAATATTTGTGAAGTTATGGGGGTATCAATGCACTTAGCGATTTCTGTAGTTAGATAATTTGCATCTTGGCGGTATCTGGAGGGTAGTGTTACACATGCAGAGTCGATTGCGTACTTGTAGGCCATAAATATTTCGTTAATGTGAAAGTAATCAACACAAAAGCTAGTACGAACTATTTAATTTAATAATCGTCGTTTCTCACACTTGAAAAATATTCATAGACGACAGCTGTCAACCGAAGAGTGAGTCAGTAATGCTTTACTTCCTGATCCGAATTGTTTCCTTCCTCTGTGTAAAACAAATCTAACGTTACTAATTTCTGTTAATTTTTTCTTCCTCAGATTACGTTGCAAAAGTTAATGGAAAGATCTGATAACCAAATTCGCTCGCGGTTTCGTATTGTGGACAATCACACACTAATGACTCAATTACGCATTAATTCACAAATCACTATTTCTATTATTTAAGAGATCTTACACAATGATTTTTCAAAAATTGTTCAAATGTTTGTATAGCTTATGGGACTTAACTACGGGGTCATCAGTCCCTAAACTTAGAAACTACTTATGAACTAGCTAACACTAAGGACGGCACAAATATTCATGCCCGAGGGGGGATTCGAACCCCCGACCGTAGTTGCCGTGCAGACCGTAACTGGCGCGCCGCAGTCCCTTCGGCAATGATTTTTGTTTAAACCTTTTCAGCAGTCTGAGATGAAAAAAAAATTAATGTTACTCTTCCAACCTTTCTTATTTATTTTATTTCTTTTTTATGTGCAACAGAATGATCTAATTGATCTAGCGATGTCCATTGGCTCCTACAAGCAAGACATCAACAGCACGTTCCACAGAATTTAGAAAGATGTTCCTTCTCTATCTACAATTGATGAAACCTTATCATTCATGCAGAGATAAACTTAGATGACATATCCTGTAAGAAAAATATTAAATGCAAAAGGTGTTACTATTAAGGATCAGTTCGCAGGGCCGTCTTATGCCATTCAGGGGCCCCTGGGCACTCAGTGTTTTGGGGCCCTTAAAACAAACTAAAGGAATGCATCAGAATATTCAAATGTTTGTTAAGCTTAAGGGACTTGACTGCGGGGTCATCATTCCCTAAACTTACAAAGTACTTATAAACTACCTTATACTAAATACGACAGAAACATCCATGCCCGAGGGGGGGATTCGAATCCCGATCATAGTGGCGGTGCAGACTGGGACTGGCGCGCCGCAGACCGCTCGGCCACTGCGACCCGCGCATCAGAATGGTGTACATTTATTTAGTGACATAATTGGTTAAAATATACAAACCAAATACTAATGGTTAGTTCCACAAATTAGTCTTTCATTAAAATTAATCATTTCTTTAAAGATTTCCAGAATATAATATATACAATTTTTGAAGTATGTCGCTTTCTATGCAGATAACTGGCATACAGATTAGGGGACCCTACAACAAAACAGAATTTTCCTTTGAATGAACTTATCAGAATGATATACATTTGTTTAGTTAATATATTGGTTAGCATGGATAAAAATTCACAAATAAAATAGTAATGATTATTGTTTTGCAAATTGGACTTAGGCTTCTGTTAAAGGTTACTAAAATACTAAATCTTTTATTGTGTCCTCAAGTCCAACTGCTGAAGGAAGTCACTTTCTATGCACATGATTGACAAATTAGTAAGTCGTTCCTGTAGCATAGTCGTTCGTAATTCATCTTTGATTCTCTTTAACTGAGAAAATGATCGTTCTCCACTGCAACTGGTTATTATCAGACAAAGAAATGTCCAGGTAACAACTTCTACATTCGCAAAGGTTTCTTCTGTTTTGTCTGCTTTTATTAAAGAATGTAAGGATAATATACTTAGCTCTGGAGATTCATTTCGAATGTTTTTCAAATATTGTTTTAAATGAAAACATTCCGTTATGAACTCATCAGCATTAACGTCTGCATGATAAGATTCTCCAAATTCTGTGCAGCTCTTTCCCAACTGTTCAGAATCGATTTGTTTTAACTGTGAAAGGAAACTAAAATGTTTGTCGCTGTGTGTTCTGTATCTAAGGGCCGAAATAACAACTACGATTTTGCACGCAGACAGCAAACGAAGGCACTTGCCACAGCATATATTACACGTTTAGACACAATTTCTGGGTCTTTAAATAATTGCAACAAAAATTCACTTAAAAAAAGTCATTGCCTAGGATAAAGGAAGGAGTTTCTCGGGGCCCCCATCAGGCTGGGGGCCCTGGGCCTGTGCTCCTTGTGCCCTTATGGTAGAGACAGGAGTGTCAGTTCGGGTACTGAAGAGATGTCGCTAGTTACTGAAAGAAAGCGCTTAAAAAGTGAATTCTGGATGTTTATTAAGGATGATTTTTGTGTAAAAAGATGAAGTTAAGATTCAATATAATTAGATACGGTACTTGTAATTCGAGGTTGCAGGATGGAAATCTCTATCATTAGGAAGACTACGAACAATTTAAAAGAAGTAAAATGGGCAGAATGGCTGAAGTGCCTCACCTAGTAGTCGTTAAACTAATTCAATTCCACAAGCTACGGTTGAGGCTGTTGCGTCGTAAGAAATGTTGCTTAGTGTCGGAAAAATGCGGTCTGTAATTACTGACTAGGAGGAATGGGTGGAATTCCCCTAAGGCGTTCGTACACTGTACCGTTAAGTGTGATGCCTGGTCGCTGGCTGTGAAGACCCAGCTGAAACCAAAATTATTACGCTACTGGCCATTAAAATTGCTACAACAAGAAGAAATGCAGATGATAAACGGGTATTCATTGGACAATATATTATACTAGAACTGGCATGTGATTAAATATTCACGCAATTTGCGTGCATAGATCCTGAGAAAGCAGTACCCAGAACAACCACCTCTGGCCGTCATAACGGCCGTGATACGCCTGGGCATTGAGTCAAACACAGCTTGGATGGCGTGTACAGGTTCAGATGTCCATGCAGTTTCAACAAAATCAAAATGTTCAAATATTTGTAGAGCTTATGGGACTTAACTATCGTGTCATCAGTCCCTAAACTTACAAATTACTTATGAACTAGCTAATACTAAGGACGGCACAAATATCCATGCCCGAAGGGGGATTCGAACCCCCAACCCTAGTGGCCGTGCAGACCGTGACTGGCGCGCCGCAGTCAGCTCGGCCACCGCGGCCGGCGCTGCTTGAACACAATACCACAGTTCATCAATAGTAGTGACTGGCGTATTGTGACGAGGCAGTTGCTCGGCCACCATTGACCAGACGTTTTCAGTTGGTGAGAGATCTGCGGAATGTGCTGGCCATGGGAGCAGTTGAACATTTTCCGTATCCAAATAGACCCGTACAGGACCTGCAACATCCAGTCGTGAATTATCCTGCTGAAATGTACGGTTTCGCACGGATCGAATGAAGGGTAGAGCCACGGGTCGTAACGCATCTAAACTGTAATGGCCACCGTTCAAAGTGCCGTCGATGCGAACAAGAGGTGACCGAGACGTGTAACAAATGGCATCCCATACCATCACGCTGGGTGATATGCCAGTATGGCGATAACGAATACACGCTTCCAATGTGCGTTCATCGCGATGTCGCCAAACACGGATGCGACCGTCATGCTGCTGTAAACAGAACCTGGATTCATCCGAAAAAATGACGTTTTGCCATTCGTGCACCCAGGTTCGTCGTTGCGTACAACATCGCAAGCGCTCCTATCTGTGATGCAGCGTCACGGGTAACCACAGCTATAGTCTCCGAGCTGATAGACCATGCTGCTGCAAACGTCATCGAACTGTCCGTGCAGATGGTTGTTGTCTTGCAAACGTCCCCACCTGTTGACTCAGGAATCGAGACGTGGCTGCACGAGCCGTTACAGCCATGCGGTTAAGATGCCTGTCATCTCGACTGCTAGTAATACGAGGTCGTTGAAATCCAGCACTGCGTTCCGTATTTTCCTCCTGAATCCACCGACTTCATATTGTGCTAACAGTCATTGGATCGCGACCAACGCGAGCAGAATTGTCGCGATACGATAAACCGTAATCGCGATAGGCCACAATCCGACCTTTATCAACGTCGGAAACGTGATGGTACGCATTTCTCCTCCTTACACGATGCATCACATCAACGTTTCACCAGGTAACACAGGTCAACTGCTGTTTGTGTATGAGAAATCGGTCGGAAGCTTTCCTCATGTCAGCACGTTGTAGGTGTCGCCACTTGTGCCAACCTTGTGTGAATGCTCTCAAAAGCTAATCATTTGCATTTCATCGCATCTTCTTCCTGTCGGTTAAATTTCGCGTTTGTAACACGTCATCTTCGTTGTGTATCAATTTTAATGTACAGTAGTGTATATTTCTCTGCCTTGATCTACTACTGTCGATCGCTCTTTCACTCCGTCTTTATGAAGTCAAGAACGTCATCTCAGCCCTATTTGTGCTATCTGTTGGCGTGGTACTGCGGGGAAAAACCAACCCCCCGCGATGCCAGTTAGAATGCGCTGACAAGTGTTGAAGTGTTAACTAACTTCACTCTTTTTGTGTTCACACCGGATATTAAGTATCGTGGCCAACACAGTGAACACCGCGCGATCTAAGGTATCCACCACTGAAGGTACATTAATAGTTCAGTTAACATTTCTGCTAGGCTGGTTCTCTGTCCTTAAGCTTTGCTCTCTCTCGCTCTGCCGCCGGCACCATGTCATCGTAAGTGGTGGCATGTTATTCTTTCGCGCCTAGACAACTGCAGCGTAAAAACCCATTGTCCCTTTTGTTTCATTGCTTTTAAAATGGTCAGCATTTCTGGCGTGGTGAAAGGGGAGTTTTAAAGTGCTGTACCTGCACGGGAAATCCTGGGTGAGTTAAGTGGAAGGGGGCGCTATTGTGTTGCCGAGCGAACACCTGCCGTTTTCGTGTGTGTCAACAAATCATTGCTCCAGCCTGGAATTTTAATATATTGCTGTATTTGCGACATGATTCCGTAATTTATCTACTAAATTGTACTTATTTTTCTTAAAAATGATAGTATACTCTCGATTTTATGCTCAAATGGCTCATCTTGACTGAGGTCAGAATATACAGGAAATGCAAGTCACAACAACACGACTCCTTACACCACGTATTTCAAATTCTATTCTTTTCCGTTCGAGAATTGAATAGTTGAGGCATTGAAACTACTCGTATTTATCATTAGCCACGTGCTTAAAAGTGAATTGCCGAGTAATCTGACAGCATTCATCCTTACGGTTCCTGCAACACATTTCGAATGGCGTGTGCGTTTTAGTTACAGCTGGTACTGTCCAGGACCACTTTACTTCGCTGGCAGTGAGAGATTCTGTAACACCCACCATTCTGAACGGTCCTGAGTCTCTGTGATTACGATCTGTTTGTCAATGTGAAAGAAAACTGTGAAGAAACCGGTACAACACCAGAGGTGAAATTATTGGTGTAGGGCAGCCAATACAGAACATCAACAGAACAAACGGACACGTGGAGGAGGGTCATAAATGAGGGGGAGGGGGGGTTAATTATATTGATGGCGTCTAACTATTAGAACCTCTGTCTCTAATTTCACTTTAGGGAAATATAAGAGTTCCCATTTACTTCTGCTAATACCTCAACTCCTATTTTACAAACTTCGCAGAAGTTCACCTGCAAAACATGCAGGACTAGCACTCCTGGAAGTTGGGATATGGTGGAGACATGCAAGTCCTGCAAGATTCGCAGAACTTCTGTGAAGTCTGGAAAGTAAGAGACGGGGTACTGGTAGAAATAAAGTTTTTAGGACAGACTGTGATGCAAGCCAGGGTAGCCCAGATGGTAGAGCGATTATCCGCGAAAGGCTAAGGTCCCAGTTGCGGTACAGAAATTTAATCTGCCAGGAAGTATCATATCAGCGCAATTCCTTAGGCTGTGGCTAAGACATGTCTCCACCATATCCTTTCTTTCAGGAGTGCTAGTCCCGATAGGTTCTCAGAAGAAATTCTGTGAAGTTTGGAAAGTAGAAGATGAAGAATTGGAAGAAGTTGTGAGGATGGACGGTGAAGCATGCCGGGATAGCTGAGATGGCAGAGCGATTGCCTGCGGAAGGCAAAGGTCCTAGGCTCTAACCTTGGTTCCGGCACACAATTATAATCTGCCTGGAGCGAAAGTTTCATTCTAGAAACATCCCTTAGGCTGTGACTAAGCCATGTTTCCCCCATATCCTATCTTCCAGGAGTGCTAGTCCTGCAAGCTTCAAAGGAGAACTTCTGTGAAGTTTGGAAAGTAGGAGGCAAGGTACTGGCAGTAGTTATGAGAACGGACCGTGAAGTGTGTCGGGATAGCTCAGACGGTAGAACGATTGCCCGTGATAGACAAAGGGCCCACGTTCGAATCCGTTACCGGCACAAAATTTTAATCTGCCAGCACACACTCCACCGCAGAGTGACAGTTTCATTCAAGGAAATTGCTTTTTATACTTATAAGCTGTGAGCCCTTTTTGGGTTCTGTTGGACAATCTGTCTTTTGGTGTAAGCTATTTTGGACATGATGCGTATGGATTAGTTTTCAGTAACATGTAAAAGCTGTGTGTGTGTTGTTTAAAGTTGAACTTATCGTTTAATCAGACAACAAATTGTTTCCATTTGGTTTAATTATGACCCTGATATTGATCTATATACTGTTAAATAAGAAACAGTGCATTAAACTGTTTATGTGAGCATCGGATCTCTTAACAAAACAACTGTGACAAGTAACCTGCATGAAACACACACTGACTATACTCAAAAAATTTGACTGCGAGAAAGATATTAAAAACACAAACCACTTTCTTAATGTTTGACTGCGAGAATTTTATGCAGATCAATAATTGATTATCAAAATTCAGTATCATAATCAATTAAGTGCAGTGTTGCATAACAATCATTCACTATGGCCCCAATAACGAAATCTGTTCAACAAGATTACCAAAATCAATACTGCACTTTAAATCCACAAATAACTAATTATCAAATGAAGGAAGTAGGTTAATCTTCTAAGTACGTAAAGGTAGCAGGAAAGAAAGGTCAACTTCGTTACTTATTATTAATAATCACCATTACATTACCTATATAATACAACCTTTTATAATGACATGAAATGTAATTACCTTCATTCCAGCGGTGGTACAACGTTTTTATAGTAATAAAATTACTATATATATTCCATATACAATCAAATCAACTTGCTGGCACAGCACCCTCTGCTCTACATCGAAGCCATACACACAACTCAACCGCTCTCTAAGCGAGCTGAACCACAAGTTCCACTCTCTCTCTCTCTGCGCGAGCTACAATGCTATGCGATACATAATCTTTGCCAAAGATGAAACTTCACAGACTTAAGTACACATATCGATACACACAGCAGAAGCAATTTTATACATTTTCTTGCAAGCAAGTTACTCGACACAAAACATTTTCTTATAATTTTTTTATGGACACGTTTCACATTGAATAGGTAAAAATACTTTTTATTCTTTGAAAATACAATTTTTAGCATTCAGTAAAACAATTTAACACCAGAAGTAGAAATAAAAACGAAAATGTGCTTCATTTAGAATTACAAAGTTCACGATACTTTTACAAAAACTGGCTCTATTATCCACAATCACAAGTAGTATCTTGAGCATGAGTTCGTTAGATGGGTAGCTGATAGTTTTTTTTTCAAATCTGAGGCTTAGTAGTTTCTCCACATCGTCTTCCTTACCTTGTTTCAGCCTTATCAATGATGACACTTTGGAGATATTTGATATTTTGTTAAAGCTGTATCCACGTTTACCTAGTGGCAAAACGCGCTTTGAAAGATCATCGGAATAGTAGGTGATGTGAGTTTTGATTTTCACATCAGTTACCCTTTCACCTACCATATATTTTTCCAAATGGATTCTTTTCAGATCACTGATCCCATCTACCGGTCTCAAAGTTGTATTTAGTTCCTTTAAATCCAATATACCCCAGTCGTTCCGTAAAATCCTTGTTTCGTCCACTTCTGCATAAACATCCTGGTTCTTGTTTGTATTCAATATTTCTGCAATTTTACGAAGTTTCTTTTTTTCTCGTCCAAATACTCTGTCCGGATGTGAAAAGGAATGTCCTAGAACTGGAACGCAGTCACATGCACTGGACTTTCTTTCAATAACCAGAAAGCAATTGCATGAATAACGGGCTGATATATATATATTTGGTTGGCCAGCACTGCCATCTGCGAACAATTGTACCTGCCTGCGTTTCATTCCAGATGTAAAATTTTCTGTTCCTGCCACATTCGTTACATAAAAGGAGTACAGAGATAGGTCTTGCATAGTATGTCTCACCAATAGATAATTTTGGGAGATGCTGTATCTGCTGTAAATCAAAGGCAAATGTCAGGCTACAGACAGACGTTTGCATCATTAATTTGTGGAAAGCTCTAGCGTTTAATTTATGTGACCCATGTTCGATCATTAGCTTATTCTTTGATATCTATAGGAGTTTTCATTTGGTGATACATTCTACGGCAAAAGCTACAGATATCACTTGCTGAAGTTACAAAGCCTATATTAAATTTTGTATTAAATATTTTCTTAAAAAATGGTGGCTTCACTTTCCGATCAGATGTGACTGAAATGTTTCACATATTGAAAAGTTTGTTTATACTTAAGTCACTTGGTAGAAAAAGGCATTGGCTCTTACTTCTGCAGTAGTGACTCTCCCTTGCTTGTGTTCAAATGTTTGTAAATCTATCGGACCAAACTGCGTGGTCATCAGTCCGTGGCTTACAAACTACTTAAACTAAGGTAAACTAACCTAAGGAGAACACACACCCCTATGCCCCAGGGAGGACTCGAACCTCCGACGGTGAGCAACCGCCCTTCGCAGCGAGGTGCCTTAGACCGCTCTGCTACTACACCGCTGCTCCCTTGCTTGCTTGTAGATGTGAAATGAATTCAGTTACCTTCTTGGTTTTTGCACTATACTTTCCAATTTTATGGTTTCCTCCTCTCTTGTTAAACACTCCTTCACCTGTTTTAAGGCCATAAGCGATGGTATGCACTCTTCTTTGCTCAATGCCAAAAAGCCTTCCAAAGAAAGGATCACACACAAGAGTCCTACAATATTTTGAATAAATCTTAGAAGCATTAAACGTAGCAATTACAGCATTATTCCTCTAATACGTTTTATCAGAGTAATAAAGTATACATTTGACGATTTTTACTTACATGATACTGCACTGTTAGTGAAGGTGGTTTATTTTTTGGATCATTCCGTACTCTCCTGCGATTAGCACTGCTCAAATTGAGAAGGAAGGAAAGTCTTTTATCCTGTTCCTTTCTGACTGGTTTAGCAAACAATACCCTTTCAGTTTTGTGTAGACTGTTAACAGGAATCGTACAACAGCAAAAGCGTGTTACTTTATGCTGGATATCAGGTTCGGAACTCATGAGATGAGGATCCTTATCCCGATATCTGACAATTAAAAATTACAAGAGAAATAATTATACAGGTAACAACAAATAGATTAATTTGTATTGCTTTGCAATAACTACTTTTATTACTCTTTACTCTTACCTGTTTTCATACTTTAATTCCTTTTTTTTATTTTCTCTTAATTCGTTTTCTTGTTCCACGACTCATTTCCTCTCCAATAGTCACACATTCACTCGCTATAATACTCTTCATCTTAGCACAACAACGATTTTACGTCTGACTTCTGCACGTCTAACAGACAGAATGATTAACGTTTATACACAACAATGCCTTAATACTGAGAACAAATATTGACTGCTCATTGTTGATCAGGTAAATGGTTTCAGTTCAATCCACGAGTCTTACATTGTAGCCAACATAGCTTAATGAAACAAAATACAACCAACTGTTGGACTTAAAGCAGTTTGATTCATTCATACTAGAAGACAGAATCCTATTTGGATCGCCTACTACTTCTCAGCGCTCTTTTTGAAGGTGTTTAAATGTATTTTGACACAATCGATTGCAGGAGTTTAAAGCGGTTTATAAAATACCGTATTTCATATCAAACTCATTAATGAGTTTTGAGAAGTTGCTCCTCGCTTGTTCGTGTTTTCACTTAAAGCTCCTTGAATATTGAATAGATGCTTCTGTTCAAAATGTTCAAATGTTTGTAAACCTACTGGACCAAACATCTATGGCCATCAGTTCCTAGACTTACAAACTTTTTAAACTAACTCGCACTAAGGACAACACACACACTCATTACCGAGGTAGAACCCGAAACTGCGCCGGTAGCGACAGCCCTCTCCGTAGCATGATGTTTTACGCCACACGCCCATCCCTGCGCGATAGGTACTAATGCGATTGTTACCTGAGGCGAGACACCGAACAGATTTATTTTGTCTGTCTGACTTTGATAATTACAAAAATTGTAGCTTATTATATTTAGCTATAATGGAGACAAATAGGGTGCAGTTAAAGTCAGTCAGTTATATATTCCGAAGAGCTATCAACACCATCCGCGTGTCACCCCAGCATACAGTGATACGTCTGGCATATTTCACGGTCCAAAAATAATTATTCCAGGATAACCATAATAATGAGGAAACACAGCAATACCTCTAAAGTGCTTGCCAAATTAAGTAGCATAAAGGGAGTGTCCAAATGACCCCTTCATATGCATGAAGCAAGTTTCGCGAAATCTGGGTATATTTTCTGTCCTATGAGTGGGAACGAAATAATTTTATATATTTTTGACGACGTTACAGCGTTCAATGAATGAAATAAATCGCAATTTGCGATCAGTTATCGTTTCACTGTACTAGGTTTAGATGGAATACCAAAGAGCGGCGAATGAAAATTTGTGCCCGACCGGGATTCGAACGTGGGATCTCTTGCTTACTAGGCAATTGCGTTGAACACTCCGCCAACGACGACACAGTGACCAACCCGACTGCAGAGAACTCTTCCCTGCACGTCTCCCACCACACCCAAATTTCCATTCGCCACGCTGTCTCTTTTCCTATTACCGCAGCCTGTTTGTTCTGTAATGCTCGCAGCCACAATACTGTATTCCCGCATCAGGGAGAACAGACCATAAGGTATCGAGACAATTAATTGTCGTCAGGTGCCCAGCCTCGGCTTGTATACATTTATTAGGCTGTGGTAATAGGAAAAGAAACAGCGTGGCAAATGGAGATTTGGGTGTGATGGGAGACGTGCAGGGAAGAGTCCTCTGCAGTCGGGTTGGTTACTGTGTCCTCCTTGGCGGGGTTGTCAACGCGACTGCCTAGTAAGCAGGATATATCGGGTTCGAATCCCGGCCTGACACAAAATTTCATTCGCCGCGCTTTGGTATTCCATCTAAACCTAGTACAGTGAAGCCATAACTGATCACAAATTGCGATTAATTTCATTCGAAATAATTTTTGTCGAAAGCTGCATAAGCATGATGAAGAATCTGAAAAAATGTGTAAAAACAAAACAAAATACATTAATTCAGAAAAATGCTTGTATCGAACGTTACGAAAACGACCTTCAATTTAGTTTCTGACGTATACTCAGGCGTTTAAGTTAGTGCGATAAACACCATGCTGCAGCTAGACTAGGACTATCTCCATCCATTGTAGCTAACCTCCCCAGATATCTTGCGTTCAGCTCGCCAGAGCTTAATTTGGTGATTCACCGACCTACATATTTTTAACGAGAAATTTGCAGCCCAATATCTGATCGTGACTCGTTTGAGTACAATGCAAGAACCACGGGCAGTGCTCTCTCTGATTTAGTACCAGGTTTGCAAGTAACAGGCCCCTTTTTGTAATTCGTAAACTATTGTTCTGTGACGAGCGTAAGACGTGTAAACCAACGTACTGACTCTAAAAGTTTACAGTTTGGTAATTTCGTGTAGTTGGTAAGGGCAGTTTGTGCATTCCCGATACCAGTCATTGCATTTTCGTGTTTTGTCTGCATTTCTTATGACCCGTTCATGAAAATTTAATCTTGCATGCAAAATACATGCAGAGTTTAACGACCTTTTTTTTTTTTTTTTTTTTTTTTTTTTTTTTTTTTTTTTTTTTTTTTTTTTTTTTTTTTTTGCCGAACGATCCATTCTAGGCGACCTTTCAGAATCGTGTATGTTGTTTTGGTGTTTGCTATCTTGGGTGTGTGAAAAATGTATCGTTATTCGTTATGTGACTGTGTAACTCGTGCTATACTGCGGGCCAGGCTTTTATGTTTATAGGTGTCATTATACGAGGGTTGGAACTTAAATAGTTGCAACTATTTATTCACAACCGATACAAAAGCGATACACGTTTGCACCTCTTACAGTCCTTTGAAGTAGTTACATCGTGGTGTAGAACCCGTTGCCAGAGGTATGGAAGGTGTATTATACCGTTAGTAGAGCCTGTTATGTTGATGGTGCGAATGGAGCGGTCTACTGCCTGTCGAATTTCTAGAATACGAAGTGATTCCTTCATCTTCGTAATCTAATCAAAGTCACAAGGACTTACGTCCGGAGAGTATGGTGGATGGTACAGTACTTCCCAGTCCCATCGACCGAAAAGAGTAGACACGGCTTGCGTTGTATCATCACCACCTAGCGAGAAGGCCGCAGCGCTCTCGTGTGACGTCAGGCAGAGTAGGTTGCGCGCGCATAGCTAACTGGCTCGATGCTTTGGCATAGTGCGCCGTGCCACAGCGGCTATCCAGTCAGCTATGCGCGCGCGACCTACTCTGCCTGACGTCACACGAGAGCGCCGCGGCCTTCTCTCTAGGTGGTGTTGGCTGCATGCGCCCGCGCATTGTCGTGCAAAATGATGGGTGGATTGAGCAGAAAGTATTGCCGCTTCTTTCGCAAAGCTGGTCATAGGTGATGCTCCAAAAAGAACAGTAATACTGTGCACTGGCGGTCTGCCGTGGAGAAAAGTAATGCTGTAGGATAACACTATCGCAGTCGTACATGAGGATCACCATAACTTTAACCACACTGGAGCTCTAACGCACTTTCGACTTTTGGAGCGTCACCTGCAACCAGCTTTACGAAAGAAGCGGCAACACTTTCCATGCGACCCAGCCATCATTTTGCACGACAATGTGCGGGCGCGTAAAACGCAAACTGTGGCTGCTCTGTTCGGCCGATGGAACTGGCAGGTACTGTACCATCCACCATACTCCTCGGTCTTAGGTCCTTGTGACTTTGATTTGATTTCGAAGATGAAGGAACCACTTAGTGGCATTCGCTTCAGAACTGTTTCAGAGATTAGACAGGCAGTAGACCGCTCCACTCCCACCATCAACAGAACAGGCTCTGATAACGGTATACTACGCCTTCCACACCGCTGGCAACGGGTTCAACACAACGCTGATGACTACTTTGAAGGACAGTAACAGGTGCAAACATGTAACGCTTTTGTATCGGTTGTGAATAAATAGTTGCCACTATTTAAGTCCCAACTCTCGTATGATCTTCATACTTGACAGTGTCATCTGTCCTATTATCCTATTTCGGTAGAAGAAAGCACATCGCGACCGCGGTGGCCGAGGGGATTGAGGCGCTCCAGTCACGGTCTGCACGGCCACTACGGTCGGGGGTTCGAATCCCCCCTCGGGCATGGGTATTTGAGCCGTCCTTAGGATTAGCTAGTTCATAAGTAGTTTGTAAGTTTAGGGACTGATGACCCCGTAGTTAAGTCCCATAAGCTTAGCAAACATTTGAAAAATTTTTTTGAAAGCGCATCAGCTCTCTTTATTATTCCGACGGGCGTGTTCCATCAGAGGTTGGCCTCCTCCGTGAATCCCGAAACCAGAGAGCTAACTCCCACGGAATTCTGGGTGTGTATGCCAACTTCAGCCTTGTATACTCAAATCCGGAGTGTTTGTCATGAAACATTGTTCTCTTGTTTCTTCTATTTTGAACAAGTGTTCTGCTTCACATGTACAAAATCAGCAAGATTTTAGAGACTAACGGATTAAATAAAACAGACTTATAGTTACCACTTTTCAATTAACGACATATTATTACTAATTTGATTTTGGTGTCATCTGTTATCATACAATTTTGTCTTTTGATTGCACCACGTTACTTCATTTTATTGTCTACCTTGTAGAATTAAACGTTGTTCGTTCTTTTTCTTGATAAATACTCTCACCCATCATATTTTCATAGTATCTTCTCGAAAGCTGTTAAGTACCCCATTACTCTTTCAGTACACTCGTATATTTCAACGTCTTTCATGCTCGCGCCCACCATTTTTGACATCGTGAGCCTTTCTGTGTCTATTATACAATGTTATTGTTACTGATGTTGTCTTTAGTGCAAAGAGTGGTATGATGCAGCTCCCCACACTGCACCGTTCTGGAAATCTGGCAAACCTCTTTATTCTCTGAATAAGAACGCCAACCCACATCTGACATCCGAACCTGCAAAGTGTATTCATGTCACGAATTTTACTCCCCCCCCCCCCCCCCCCACAAACACACACACTTATCTCCGACGCTAAATTAACGATACTTTTGAGTCTCAGAATGTATCTCGCCGGTCGATCAGTCCCTTATTTTTCTGAAGGTTTGTAAGAAATTTAACTTTTTTCCGATACTGTTCAGTACCTCTTTATTAGCTGTACAATGTACAGCATTCTTCTGTATCGCCAAATTTCTAAAGCTTCTATTGTCTTGTCTGAACGGTTTATTGTATACGATTCACTCCCATACAAAGCTAAACTGCAGACAAGTGTGTCCAAAACAGAATTCCTAAATTCCTTGAATTTATATTCGGTCTCAAGAAATTTCTTTTCATTAGAAATGCTTTTCTTCTCATAACAAGTCTGCATTTTATATCTCGCTACTCCGGACAACGGAAGTTGTTTTACTGCCGAAAAATCAAATGTTTGTAAATCTATCGGACCAAACTGCGTGGTCATGAGTCCATAGCTTACAAACTACTTAAACTAAGGTAAACTAACCTAAGGACAACACACACACCCATGCACCAGGGAGGACTCGAACACTGCCAAAAAACTGCCACCTTCATATCTTACTGTCCAGTTGCCTCCAGAAAAGCCTGATTTACACTGAAAAGCCAGAGCAGTTGGAACACCTGCATTGTATCGTGTCGGGCCCACACTAGCAGGCAGAAGTGTCGCAAGAAGACATGGCATGGGCTCGACTGATGTTTGAAGTAGTGCTGGACGTAATTGACAAAAGGCATCCTACAGGGCTATGCGCAAATCCGTAAGAGGACGAAGGATTGGAGACCTTTGCTGAACAGCACATTGCAAGCATCCCAGATACGCTGAATAATTTTAATGTCTGGAGAGTGTCGTGGCCAACGGAGGTGTTCGTACCCAGGATAGTCTTCCTGCAGTCACTCTGTAGAAAATGTGGATGTATGGGGTGTAGTTTTGTCCTGCTGGAATTGACCAAGTCTGTCGGAATGCACAATAGACGTGTTGTAACGAAAGCTGCCTAACGCCGGAGATTAGTTCAACTAAAATGTTTATAAAGAGACGAATGGTGTTCAGAAAGGATAGATTGAGTAAAATAGGTGGTGGCGTATGTATTGTTGTTGCAAGTGGTTTATCCTGTAGTGAAATCGAAGCAGATAGCTCCTGTGAGTTGATGTGGGTGGAGATTATACCTAACAATCGGAATAAATTAATAATTAGGTGTTTTAGCGAACCTCTGACTCAGACGATTAGCTTGCAGAAACGTCAGAGAAAGCTTGGATCAGATTTCTAAAACGTACCAAAGAGTAACTTATCCTCGATATACATAAGGAAATAAAAATAAATTTCATATCTCGTGTAACAATTACTTGATGATGTATATAATAAATAAATAAATATATATAATAAATAAAGAAAAAACTAAAAAATCACCCCTTTTAAAGAATGCACTTGTCGGTGTCGAGCTCTTTAGATGGTGCAGAACTGCAACCAAGTAATCATGTGGCTCCCTAGTGCTGACGCAAATCATTGCTGTGAAGTAATGTGTAGGCCTGAGTGTCTGTCGGCTGTGTGGGAATGCCCCAGTAAGATGAATCGAACTTGGGGAACCGACCGAGTGACAAAACGAGTTGTTCTTTGGAAGTGTTCATAACCACGCCGCCAATTATCATAACAGACTTACAACGTATTTGCAACCTATAGTACACCATGCTCAGCCATATACGCCGATCAGACAGAATATAGTAAGACCACCTACCTGATATGTGGAATCACCACCTTTCGTGTAGATATGACCAGCGACGCGTCTTGGCACGGTAGCACCAAGGTTAGAAAAAGGGGTGATGGCGTTACCTATGCTGAGAACAGGCACTGGTTGAAGCCGAGGGGCTATGATTTTCTGTCCGAATCAAAGATTTCTCGCTTAAAACTTTGTGTGAATATTGCCCTCATTACATTAGGTCACTAATTCGACAGTCTAACGTGAACTGTATTGTTGTAATAATTTTAATTTGCTTAATCTTTCAATTAATTTCGTTGCACAACAGAATAATATGACAATGTACCCTGCGCTCTTGGAAGGAAGAAATCAAATGCACATTCAGTAGATTCAGAAAGCCGGCCGCGGTGGCCGAGGAGTCTGAGGGCTTCAGTCACGGTCTGCACGGCCACTACGGTCAGGGGTTCGAATCCCCCCCCTCGGGCTTGGATATTTGTGCCGTCTTTAGTATAAGGTAGTTCATAAGTAGTTTGTAAGTTTAGGGACTGATGACCCAGTAGTTAAGTCCCATAAGCTTAACAAACATTTGAACTTTTGATTCAGAAAGATGTTCCTCGTCTGTCTACGATACGTGACTCTTTTATCACTTATACATAAATAAACACAAATGACATCTGCTGTAAGAAAAGCAAATAAACAATGTAACTAGTGAGGATGAGATCATATATTGAAGTGAAGTTGCTAGCTACTGCAAGAACACACTTAAAGAAAATGAAACTTGGGATTTATTCTACAAATAACGTTTTTATGTACGAAACTTGCGATAAATATAATTAACTGATATTATTTCCAGTGAACATTTAAATCGTAACCGTTAGTTTAAATGGCAGATATTGTTAGGATTTTGAGAATAATTCAAAAAAAACCATTTCACAATTACTTAAATAATTAACTTGACTTAACGAAATGTTGTGCAATCGGCAGAATGGCTGAAGTGCCGAACGTACTGGACTTTATATCGATCAAATTACTTTAATTATGATCGAGGCTGTTCCATTGTGATAAATGTTGTGAAGTGTCGTAACTGAAAACTATAACTGATCCAGGAGGAAAGATGGGCTTCGCCTAAGCGTCACACTGTGTAGTGTGAGCTGCAAAGTCTGCTCGCTGTGTTGTCTCCTTCGTCCTTGATTGACCTCTGTCAATTGAACTCTCCCTACGTCTTGATTATGTCAAGAAAGTCTATCAGCCCTAGTCTCATTATTGACGTGGTATGTTGTTGAGATAATAAACCCACTGTGATGCCTCTCAATATGCTCTCTCAAGTATTACTCTCTGTACAAGTTCACGCTGGACATTACGTATCGCGGCCAACATAGTGAACACCACGCCATCTGTAGTCTCCCTCACTGCAGTATCAGATTCGCTTCGGACAGAGTGTTCTCCCATCTTTCTGCGTAATCACTCTGAGTACAGAACTGCGCATACACGTTCGCTGTCGGTCGCGGTGGCCGAGGTGACTGGGGCGCTCCAGTCACGGTCAGCACGGCCACTACTGTCGGGGGTTCGAATCCCCCCTCGGGCATGGATATTTGTGGTGTCCTAGTTCGTAAGTAGTTCATAAGTAGTTTGTACGTTTAGGGACTGATGACCCCGTAGTTAAGTCCCATAAGCTTCACAAACATTTGAACATTTTTTTGAACACGTTCGCTACATGTTCTCGTTCTCAAGAGCGTCTACCAAAAGTTCCCCTGTCCCGTCAAGTATATCTATCAGTTTTCCCTCTGCCCTGGCCATATCGCCAGATCTGAGGAATTCCCTACCTATGCACTGTTCACTTTCAAGCATGGGATAACACATGGTTTAAAGTGGTCTATAACCACAGAGTTAACATATATGTTAGGTTCTTGTATTTTCTTAGCAACGGTTTGTTTTGGCCATTGCTTGGCTACAGAAGATTGCATTATTTTCTTAACCTACGAACTTCCTGGTCTCCTAATTATCCTTTTTAACGTGACCAGCATCAGTTGTTCGTTTCTATGAAAGGACGTGCCAGGGAAATCCCTTGGGTGGCCTCAGTCATAGTAGAAGGGGGGTTTTGAGTGTCTCAGCCACTTCTTTCAGGCAAAAACATTTCACTCAAAAAAAACTGTACCTTTTGATGTATCTCAACAAGTAATTGCTTCAGCTATAATTTAAATATATCATTGTACTTGCGACATGATTCCGTGATTTGCATATCAGATGTACTTACTCTTGTTCAAAATGGTCGTACTGCATCCAGTTTATACTACATGAGTATGATATGATGAGGACAAAATATATAAGAAATGATAGTCAGGAGAATGTGACCCTTTAGAACAGTCACATCAGTGTATCATATACATTTCAA
This sequence comes from Locusta migratoria, assembly GCA_026315105.1. NCBI lineage: Eukaryota > Metazoa > Arthropoda > Insecta > Orthoptera > Acrididae > Locusta > Locusta migratoria. The sequence goes on along the minus strand of CM048744.1, from coordinate 175,957,754 downwards.
CGACTAGAATTACTATATACAAGCATTACGACAAATGTATTGGGCACAAACAAATGCTGGATTTCGCAGTTTGCTGACTTCACTTTTTAAGAGATTCTAACCTCCTTGGAAAGTACTGAGGTCTTGGTATGTCGCTGGAAGGAGATGAGTTTTTACACAATGGTCAGTCACAGCCCAGATGTTGTCAATTACCCGGCCTTGGTGGCCGAGGGGACTGCGGCGCGTTGGTCGCGGTTTGCACGGCCACTACGGTTGGGGGCTCGAATCCCCCCTCGGGCATGGATATTTATGCCGTCCTTAGTATCAGCTAGTTCGTAAGTAGTTTGTAAGTTTATGGACTTATAACCCCGTAGTTAAGTCCCATAAGCTCTACAAACATATGAACATTTTTTTTGTTGTCGATTAGGTTAACAGTTGAGGAGTTGGTAGGACAACACATAAACAGCAACTCGCCAATGTGTTCGTCGAACCACTCCACTACACTCCTGGCCTTGTGGCAGGGCGCATTATGAGGTGAAAAATGCAACTTCTGTTAGAAAACATGGTAGTCATCAACTGGTGTATGTGGCCTGTAAGCTGTGTACGATACATCTTGCACATCATGATGCCTTGCACAAGCTTCACTGGATCCTTTTAATCCCTCATGAACGTTTCCCAGAGCATAATAGAGTCACCGCCAGCTTGTCTCCCAACTCCAGCACGGATGTGAAGGAGTTGTTCCCCTGAAACACGACAGTTTCGTGCCCTCCCTTTGGTACGATGAAGTAGTATCGGGAGTCATCAAACCTAGCAACACTTGATACTGCACCAAGGCCCTTTGGCGATGGTCATGTTTTAACAAATCTGTGAAACATTAAAATGAAAGGATTCTGCGAAATCCGCCAGGTAGAAAAATTCTGTTGTAACTATTATTAAAGATAAGCGAAGCTGTACTGCCACTGATGAAACTCGACGTTCATCATAACTTCCCTTTTAAATCTTATGTTTATTGTGCTGAAACCTATTGTAAAGAATTGTTGACTTGTTATACTACCTTTTGTGTGAACCTTTATCCAACAATATTTACAGATCTCAACACCTGTAAATCAAAGTAGGGAAATATAATTCTTTCTAACTGCAATAATAAGACACAAGGTTATTTAACTACTTCATTCGATACTCTAAAATCTTAACATTGTTATAAAAAGTTATACATCAATCAAAATCCTTTTCAAACTTTGTTCTCTATCAATTCAAAACTGATTACTCATAAATTTCTCCTATTACAACAACTAAACGTGATCAGTAAGTGATCCTTTCACTATCAAAAACAATAAATTACGAAATTTTACATCTGGAACAGCGTATGTGATTAGTTTACCAACAATAAAACTTTACAATGTCTTTTTTGATTCCACCCTCTATCTGCGTCTGCAGCACGCGTGTCTCTGGCCAAACAATGACCTCTACGAGACCGTGACTTTTGTTACCCAGCTGTCTATCTTTGGCACGTACTACCAACCTACGACCGACTTAATTATGTTTCTACCAAAGGCTTATATCTACAGACATGTTTCATCGTGCCCATTTCAGTCATAGTTCATGATATGGTGCTGTTAACAAACAGACTGTGGAGACCTATCGTTTGGATTTTTCGGTGTACTTTGTGTTCAGGCATATTATAACACATTTTACTTTCCCCCAACACCAAAGTCTCATGTTAGTTTTACCACTGTTTGCCTCCTGTCCTTTTCTAGCAGTTTTGTGCTACCTACGATGTCTGAAACTGCTAATTAGTGTTGGTGGCCTCTTAATCCATCGACTTTCGGACGTAGTTTTACCTTGGCTTGACCAAGTAATGAAACAAAATCATCAATTTTCCGAAATGATCGTGCCAACCCCCTGGGCCATCACTTTCTGTCCTCGGTCAAACTGAAATAGATCGAAATTCTTCCCCATTCTACACACGGGCAATACAGTCACTGACACTACATACACCGTGTATGTGTCTGTATATGCTAGTCCTGGTCAAGTGACGCCACTATTACCTGGATGGATTTATATCGATAATAAGTAGATGATGATAATGTTCTGATAATCAGCGTAAGCGTCCTAAGATCAGGGGCCTAAAAAGGGTCTCACCGGCAGAGGTTGGGCACGAATGTCTAGACTTTTCGACGACACTCGGTCTCAGTTTAGAAGGAAATTGCTGTTGTAAGCTAATGCAGTTTCCAAAGGACATCTGGAACCAGGTATGTTGTAAAATTTCGCTACTGTCAGCAGCACATATGGCCCCCGTCTTCATTGACCAAAAAGGACAGAAACTGGCCAGTAGCTGGCTAGCGCATGTAATGTGGACCCCTTAGTCTCTATTTTATCTCTTTCCGAATGGTGAAAAGCGTCGAGTGCGACGAAAGGCTTCCGAGCCCCGAAATCTGCGGTGTTTAGAGACTTTACTTCAAGACAGAGCCTTTTTGCTGTTTTTGGGGAATTTCTGATGTCGCACTTCCAGTTCACTGCGATGACGAACCAGAAAGCCACATTAACATCTCCTTTGACCATCTGTTGCCATTTCTTCGTCATCATGTTGGATGTGCTGTGAACAATGAAAATTTAACAGACATCGACAACGTGTGTGCTCTTACAATCATGACTTGGCGAACTATCAGGCAACTTATTAATGTAGGATAGGTCGGTAAGGGAAGAAATTTTAATGCAAAAACCAACGGATGAGAGCATTTGACACAATGGGTGAAATACAGCAGTCAGCATCCAAGAATTCGCCTGCTGAGTGAGAGAACTAATAAACAATAAATAACTTCCGCTAGAAGTGTAACACATTAAATAATTAGCTTGTTTGAGGCCATTATGCAAGCTTGAAGATGGTTTGTGTTGTAAACGTATGCATCAGTCACACCAGTAAATACTTTTATTATTGAACTATAAATTCATTTATGCTTCAATTGTAGTAGTTTCTTCAGATATTTTAAATGTTGTCTGTTTATTTGTAATTAAATAACATCTCAGTATTATATGTATCTATATGAAGATATTAGACTATGATGTAAAAGTGTGAATACCGCGTTTTTCTAAAGGTATTGATTATGAAGAGCAATGATTTGTAACTATATGTTCAAAATTGTTAATTATATTCGTAATAGGTAATTCTTTGTTCTATTACACATGACTTATTTTAGTGAAACTATGTAATTATACTGGGACATGGGCCTACAATGCTGTTAAACAGTGAGCATCAACTAGGTAGCTACATAATGAATTCATCAAGTTCATAACGATAATGCTTTTGACATGATAAACTCTTTTGTGGACACTTCAATCAGCCCATATATTGAAAACAGTGCATCTGACTTTTATAATCAGTTTGAAACTAAAGATTTTCACTAGGTATCCAATTTAGTTTACATCTTTTGTGAATTAATGCATAAAGGTTTGGGCACATGAATGGTCCACATATTGGTTATTGTGTACTGATAAACAGGCATTTGGATATAATACATAACTTTATGCACAATGTATTCTAGAAGATTTTGTTATCATAATAATTTTTATACGCTTAGTTCTGACAATTATCTACATGGAGGATGAAATCTTATGTTTATTAACTTTAAAACTGAATTTTATGTATCAATACCTAAATCTAGGGTGATGATGCAAATATCTCATATATATTTTGAGATGTTAAACCATTTCTAGTTTCGAATACAGTAAATCCTAAGAGGCAATTTTTAAATATGAACTGATTGAGCCATTGAATACTAGGTATCTATGCTATGACAAGAGGAAACGATGAACACATAGACATTGCACACCGCTTCTGTGGATCTTTAATAATAAGTAAATTGGTTCAGTTCCACGATAATTCTTATCAAATTATTGGTTATACTTATTGCCCTGTATGCATCATATATACATCTTTTATACAACTGAATTAGCTGAGATTCGATACTATGGATTGATGCCAAGACATTTTGTTACAATGTAATTGCTTCTTATCTTTCTTCCAAATAGCATCATGTCTGTACTTTTATCTTTCAACGATTATCTGAAATGTCACACATGATTTTAATTTTGATTCCTAAATATAAATATGTACGCATTCATTAGGTTACAAAACAGTTGTTTTTATATTTTTCAATAGTTACAGAGATTTTATTAGATCTTCTTCACTTTTTCTAATTTTAAATAAATGACCTGCATACGTAGGAACACTGATAGTATTTATTGTAACTGTTCCTGTAATTATGTACATTCTTGAATTTGTCAACTTTGGATCCTAGGTATTTAACCTAAATATTGGGGTAAAGGCTGATAGTTTTCTATTGATTTCACAGACGTAATTTGCTTATTAGATCAGCAATTTTTTTAGTGACTAATCTGTGTAAAAAAGACAACAATTCAAATTTTTGCCGATAAATTGACGGTGGATTGTTACAGAAGTTGATAAGCAACGTCTATAATTTTCATGTGTAAATTATTTTTCATGTATATAAAATCGCCATTGTTGACATCTGACACTATTTCATGCCCAAACCTGCTCAAATCTGGTATCATGTTGTGATGATGGATGGGTACGTTTTTCAGTATTTGTTTTAACTTAACCAAGTCCACATCACATTGTGGTTAGATATGGGAAACATTAACTTGTATAACAACATGTCAACAATACTGTTGGCGAGAAACTACAACTGTACAAATTTCCCAATGTGCTTCATGAGAGATAGGTTTAATAGGATCGTAATGTGTGAGAAGGATTTGCATTCCCTTGATTATGGTTATAGCAAGTTGAGTAATATTTCACATGTCTGCTTACAGATCCTATGATGACAGTACAATTTGCTGAAGCCGATCATCTACAAAAAATAATTAGTCATCTTGGCTTTGGTTTTACATAATAAATTCATTGTGCACGTAGCCTAAAAGTGACACTTCTGGAAATTTTCAGAGAGCCATTAAAGTGGAAGAGTGTTCGAATCAGAAGCAGTAGCTTTATTGACATGTTATTTACACAAAAATAAAAAGTAGAATCACGACTTAAGTGAAAATTGCTCATGCAATGATAATTAATTTTTTATTTAACTTTTCTGTTGTTTGCATTCAACCCTTTTATAAAAGATAGTGTAATCCAACGATTATTATCCTTTATTTATCATTTCCTACACTTCTGGCTATCTTACCGATGTGTAAAATGCCAAGATATGCCTCGGTTTTTTGAATTCATGTTACTGGAGGTCTCCCTCTACCGGTTGGACATGTCATTTCGAAGGTCAGAGGACGGCAACCATTGTGGTGTTGAAACCAATCTTCGGATTTATGACTGACTTACTTTTAGCTCCATGTGCATTCTACTGTCTTTAATACTGCCGTGATTCTGAACTTGTGAGCAGTATAGTAATACAACACTGCCGAAACTATTTCATAGAACACTGTACCACTTCCAGTTGTACAGTTCCTTAACATAAGTTGAAGTCTGTGATTATAACTCAAATGAAACACCTCTGTCGTTACTTTCTATAGCTATACGCTTTCTTGTACCAAATTTATCCACGCTGAATAATAGAACGAACATTCACTGTTGCAAGAAACCGAGTTGAATACTGCAAGCAGAAGTGTAGTAACAGTGCCCCTGGAGGCGACCAACTTAATTAAATTGAGAATTTTTATGTTTAGCTTAGTTGGTATTACTTTTTCTTACTCACAGGTCGAACTCGAACCACGTTCAGTCTGCATCGGTACTGTCCTGTGTGTTCCTGTTTTCCAAAATGTACGTACATACAGTAAACCGAAAAATGGTACTTCCATGGTGGGTAGAGTAATCTTCTTCGAAGAACCGGAAAATTTATTAAATGACGGGGAGAAATCCTACTCTTCCTCACTCCCCTGATAATTCGAAATCTTCAGTATAGAGCGCTTTGTCGGAGGCTTAAGTAGCGTCTTGACACTAGGCATCTGTGTCGTCTGTTAGGTTGCTCCTCTGGAACAAGGGCCATCGTCTGAAATTACGACAGTCACAACCACTGTCACTGCAAAATCCCAACTTTTTCACCTTGCATTTACAGATACCATCTCCTGTTTGGGATCTATTTATCTGCACTCAAACTTCCTTAGTACAATGAAATCCTGAACTGTCATTTTTATCTTGTGAATAAGTTCATGAGCCTGGCTTTTCGCGGCTTCCCACCCATCTTCGCATTCAGCGTGTAGTTTTAATCCAGTGGGGAACATTTACTTTCATACTTCGTATGCTGATATTCTAGCTACGTGGTCGTCACTAGGCAGAGGAAATCTTGCTCTAGAGGGACTGATTCATTATTTATTTATTTATTTTTAACCTATTGACAAAAGGTAGCAGAGAGTGTTAGGTGAGTTGGACTAATGGCTGCTACTAATATGTGGATGAAGTGAACGTGTTGGATACTTTTGTTGCAGAGATCACCAGCGCAAGCAATGACCCTTGGAGAAGTGATGTAATTTGTCCCCCTCGTACTACGTACCAACTTTCCTCGACAGGTTCATTTGTGTTTTACCTCCTTAACTGGATTGGAAAAGGTGTTTGGAGTTGGTGTTACAAGGCCTGGCAAGTGACTTACTTTTCGTTCCAAGTTCTTCCTGTTAAGTTTGAGAATCTAACATAACAACAGTCTCTGGACCCTTTATATTTGTTCCCTTTGTATTAATATTAGGGTGGACGAAAAGCTTAACCCTTTTTATTAAGGCATATAGAATACTTTTAGAAAAAAGGAGAAGGAACTGCGACAGATTACACTTACAAGGTAAACTCGTAATCGCATCACATTCAAAATTAGTGGTAAGACGGCCAGAAGGCATCTTGAGAAGGTGTGAACATAGATCAAGCATGCAACAGGAAGAAGCTATACAGAACTGAGGAAAAAGAAGGAAAATAAAAACAGTGAACGGTCCGTGTTAAGATACGCACCATCAACCGAGTTGGAAGAACCCTGACGTCTTGCTCATTTTGTCACGGTGTTGGGCTTCCAAGCGAAACATCCATGAAAGAAAAACACTTTATTGCCAAGTTCGCTATACTGCTCATTTATTCGAAATTACAGGTTTCGGGAAGCAATGTTACAATCATCTGGTCTTTTTTTATTTTTACATTCTCTAAAAATAGAATACAGCCTGCACAAGTTTTTTCCATAAGAAGGGCACATGTCTTAGGTTTGTCACTCGCAATAAAATCATTGATCAAAGAAAGCGTGAGATATCATATAGAGGTAACACTGCTTACCGAAACCGGAATTCTCGAATAAATGGTCATGGCTAACAAGTGTTTTCTCTTCCACTGAAATTTACGATCGCCCCTCGCTCCTACGTGAAAACATTAGCCGTGTTCAAAACTCCTTCGCGTAATATATTTTTAATTTTTAACAGAAAATTATGAACTGTCATTCCAGTCATTGACGTATCTGTCTGGTTTAACGTCCAGATGCAACATTGGAGTGTAATGAAGGGACTTAGAATTAAAGCTACACATTTATACAGAGCAGTGTTGTTTACGTTTTTGTGTAACTTTCATAAAACTCCAAGATCTCAGATGTAATAAATTAGATTCCCCGAAATTCCAGAACATTTTCAGATTTGCTTCGACACATGTAGGAATTAATGTTGTACATGTGGAAAACTTTAAAAACGCTCATGATATATGTGACATTTTTTTTTTAATTTATATTTATCATGTTCCACAGGAGGATATAGAGGAGCGCACCTCCACGGTCTTTGTACGAGTCAGTACATCCGATTGTTATTAAGAAGCAGTAATTGAAAAAGTTAAACGTAAAGCAATCATAAGCACACTATAGGTCTAATCTCTATATATAAAAGGAAGTGTCCCGATTGACTGACTGACTGACTCATTATCGCCCAGACCAAACCACTGAAGATAGAAACTTGAAATTTGTGGAGGGTGGTGATCTTACTCTGTAGGCGTCATTTAAGAAGCGATTTTTCGATATCCCGTCCGTAAGGGGGTGAAATATGGGATGATACGATTTTTTTTTTTTTTTGCAACTACGTAGCTATTTAGGCAAATTTGAAGCTAGAACTACAAACTTTCTGATTTTAATTCAGGGTTCGAATTTAAAAGACACGTGTTTCGGCATTTTTTGAAATTCAACCAATAAGGGGGTAAAATAGGTGACGCCAAAAATCGATTTTCAAAAATATGTCAACTCAAATTTCAAGCTATAACTACGGAACTTAGGATATGGAATCTTGATCAGGATTAAAAAGACACGAGTTTCGGTATTTCTGGAAATTCAACAACTAATGGGGTAAAAGAGGGGATAAAAAATTCTTTACGAAAACACTTTGTTGTCAAGACAATTTTGAAGCTATAGCTACAAAACTTGGTATTTGTATTGTTCGTTAGAATTTAAAATATACCTGTTTCGGTATTTTTGGAAATTCAACCATCAACGGCGTTAAATTGGAGAGGGGCTGTTTTTCGAAAAATGTTGATATTTAGGCAATTTTGAAGTTAAAACTACAAATTTTCGGATTTGGATTCAGGGTTCAAATTTAAAAGACACATGTTTCGGTATTTTTTGGAAATTTGACCAATAAGGGGATGAAATAACGGATGCAAAAATTGATTTTCAAAAATATGGTGCTGCTAACTCAAATTTCAAGCTATAACTACGAAACTTAAGATATGGATTCTTCATCAGGATTAAAAAGAAACAACTGGTGCAGACCAACCAGCCACGCATGCGAAGCAGCGGGGTTCAGCTAGTCATGAATAAAGGAAGCGAAAACGTTACATAGAAGTTAGCTTTATTTTTTAATTATTCTAGGAATTCCTCAACAGAATCGAATCGAAGATGCTTTTCAGTTTAGCCTTTAAAGAGTGTTGATTGCTACTAATCTGTTTGAATTCTTGGGGCAGCTTATGAAAAATGGATGCGGCAGAATATTGGACACCTTTCTGCACAAATGTCAAGGTGGTGTGATTCAAACGTCTTAAAGAATTTTTTGGAAGTGATCACATTTATATTAAAACTTGAAATAGGCAAGGAGACATTACTAACTTACTTACCAGTAATACAAGATATGTGCGACGATAAAGGATTCCTATCACCTGACACAAATTATCACCAACGTTGTGTATGACACACCAGACTCGTTTTCCGGCGGAGGATCCAGTATTCTTGTATTGTCGTCGTACTTTTTTTGGTTCCCATTATATATAACTACATTTGGCTGCTACGAGAAGTACAGAATTGAGCATTTTCAACTTTTTACGGTGTAATGTATAGTCCATTAGATTTCGGGAATGCAGCCACGCAAAATACACTTCTTCCGCTGATGTTTCGGCAGCGTACCGTCCGGCCATCTTCAGAGTGAGTCGAAGATTGTCGACGAGGTGCCGGGCGCGGGCTTATAAGCCCGATCGCGGTGGCAATGCGCGTGCGCGTCACAGATGCTGGTTTACTGCATATCGAAGTACTCACACGCGTGCGCCCCCCGTGGCGGAAGCGATCCGGTATTCACTTATCGATACATGCTCGGCGGCGGCAACACCTTCACGTCTTCTCTGTAATTAATGCCACTGGAAGGAAAATGTAGTCACCACATCCGAAATTCTGTAGATTTTATTCAAAGACTCAGCCACCTCAGGCTTAATAGTACAGATGTACTGGTGAGTTTTGACGTGGTATCGTTATATACCAAGGTACCTGTACAGGAATCTTTCTCTGATTGGCCAACATTTTGCCAAGGATATCACCGCCTTATTTGAACATGTACTGACGTCATCTTATTTCCAGTTTAATGGTGACTTTTATTAGCAGATTGACGGAGTTGCTATGGGTAGCCTCCTAACCCATTTGGTAGCGAATTTCTTCATGGAAGACTTCGAGGACAAGGCTCTGGACTCGGCAAGTTTTAAACCAACAGTCTTCTGGAAATACGTGGATGACTCGTTTGTAGTATGGCCTCACGGGAAGGAGGAATTACATCGATTTCTTGACCATCTGAACTCTATCCACGCTAAAATCAAATTTACTATGGAAATGGAGAAAGATGGCTGCCTTCCTTTTTTGGATGTACTCGTTCGTCGAAAAGCTGATGGTACTTTAGGACAAGCAGTATATCGAAAACCAACCCATACGAATCTCTATTTACATGCCAGTAGCTGCCATCATCCCTCACTAACCGCAGGGGTCCTTAAGACATTGGTGCACAGAGCACATTGTATATCAGACGATGTGAACTTGCAGGAAGAGCTCACACACGGGAAGAGCATTTTCAAAGCAAATGGATAGTCACAGCAACAGATCCGCAGAGCATTCGATGTGAGTCCGAGAATGAAATCACGTGACGTGGAATAAGAAGACGAAATTAATAGTTACAGATCAAGAGCCTTCTTACCTTACGTGGGCGCTCTTTCGTCAAAGATAAGCCGCATTCTCGACAAACATCGTGTTAAGGATATCTTCCGGCCAGCTGTGAAGATTGCAGCCTTACTCGGGTCAGTAAAGGATAATTTGTTGCTTCGCAAGTCAGATGTGTACCAGATCCCATGCTGAAATATTAATAATTCATATCTAGGCCAGAAAACACGCACTGTCCACGAGTGATGCGTTGAACACAGAAAATATACTCGCCTATAACAGCCAGAAAAGTCAGCTGTGGCTGAACATTGTATAGAAACTGGTAATTCCATGAACTATAGTGATGTGAACATTTTGACACCCATATCTTCGTTTTGGGATACTATATTTAAGGAAGATGTTGAAATTAGACTGCCCAACAACTTAATTAACGGATATAAAGGTTTTAATTTAGACAAAGCTTGGTACCCTGCACTTGGAGTACTGAAATTGCAGAGAAGACGTGAAGGTGTTGCCGCCGCCGAGCATGTATCGATAAGTGACCACCGGAGCGCTTCCGCCACGCGGCTCACACGCGTGTGAGTACTTCGATATGCAGTAAACCAGCATCTGTGACGCGCACGCGCATTGCCATCGCGATCAGGCTTATAAGGCCGCGCCGGCACCTCGTCGACAGTCTTCGACTCACTCTGAAGATGGCCGGACGGTACGCGGCCGAAATATCAGCGGAAGAAGTGGATTTTGCGCGGCTGCATTTCCGAAATCTAATGAAGTACAGAATTGTATGACCTCACTGATGCAAAGGGACGTCACACAACGACACACACAAAATTCAATACAGCGAAAAAGTACTATACATACTATTATGTTAAAAACTAAGAGGTAACAAGAGTGAGTTCTTAACACTATCTTCCAGTGAGAGCGTGATAGATCCCTGTATTCGTTTCAGGTTTTATCTCACAAGCTTTAAGTACTACGTCTTCGAGTCATTTCGGTTCTGTGAGTAAGGTTTCTACTCTAAGAGTCATTCTGTTTGATTGTTCCGTAGACGGAAAGTAAATGGTATATTCATTTGGAAACAGTAGTCTATTCAGAAGTCTCTGAATAGTCTGAAGGTGTCTTTATTCTCTCGTCTGCTTAATTTCACATTAAGGTCGTAATTATTCTGGTGATCGTAACTAAACTTATTTCTAACCACTTTATTGTCTATGGCTTTCTCGATACCAGTTGGAGCGATAGTTGGGGTTCCGCTTTCAGTGTCACTGCCTTTGCAGGCAATGGGTGCTGCTTGTTCTGCGTATACTTGCTGGCGTGGTGTAGATTCTCGTGGAGGGAGTGTTCGTGCAAGCTGTGTCTTTTTTCTTGGGTCACGAGTGGTGGACCCATCATCTGTGGCTGTATCGTCGTCACCGTCTACACATGGTTTTGTTTTGGATCATGTTTAATGGCCCTGTGATACTGTTTGGGATTTGCGTCTGTTAATTTTTAATTTGTATAGCTTACTTTTTATGTTTACCCTCTTGTATTTTAAAATGTTTGCGACCTGCTTTACAGTGGGATGAACTATTCTATCAGACACGAAAGATACAGGCTTAATATATCCTCTGCACCGTGTTGTTATCTGTTGTGTTTATAGTGTTGTTCTCCGCCTATTGGCTGGCGCACTGCTCAACTGATGGTGTGTTAGTGGTACAGTTAATTCATGGTGTAAGTTCAAAAATGTTTGTTAAGCTTATGGGACTTAACTACGGGGTTATCAGTCCCTAAACTTACAAACTACTTACGAACTAGGACGGCACAAATATCCATGCCCGTAGTGGCCGTGCAGACCGTGAATGGAGCGCCTCAGTCCCCTCGGCCACCGCGGCCGGCCATGGTGTAAGTGCGGCGTGTGTGTTTGTTTATTGTATCAGTGCACGAAGAATATTTGTATTTGTCTGTGCGTGAGTGTGTTTATGTCCTTTTGTAGCAATTTGAATTCCAGTTCTTCAATTCTCAGTTGCAAAGCGGTTTGGAAGCTTGCCCAGTAGTGTAGCTGCTTTTTGATATGTTTGACGACTGTGAATTTTATTGATCTACGATACGTCATGTCAATGATAGAATCTCTGGTGTTAATGAAGCTGTTTTCAGATCTTATGTGTTGAGTAACGATTGGATGTCATGAACTGGATTTTAATTGTCAGGAAGCAGGCTTATCTGCCTACGCCGGGCTATTTCTCTCTGATGATTTAGTAAGTTGCTTGTTCAGTATATTATGTTCTTGCCTTTGTTGGATTTAGTCAGTAAAATCTGTGCTATCAAACATCTTTTAATAATTTAAGATGAATGAGACGTGTTCCCTCATCAAAAGTCAATGCGGCATCTTGTTACAGAGGACGACTAGATCTTTATCAGTGGCTTTAGTGTGGAAAGCTCCTGCACCAACTGAAGTTTCGTGAATGTGATGTGCAACAAGTGATGGTGCGTTACACCTGAATGAGGTTTGAACAGGATGAGGAACAATCAGTTGTCACTACGGGGAACAACAATGCCGTCTGATACGGAACGACATTACACATGTTGAGCCTCCAGACTTATTTGCCAGTTCCCGTTCAGGGATCGTCTCCTGCATTTCATCACCACTGTGTCAAATCATGATGTACACATAGTGTCAGGAATGTAGAACATGTGATTGTAAACTCTGTAAGTGTAAAAAAAAAAAAAAAAAAAAAAAAAAAAAAAAAAAAAAAAAAAAAAAAAAAAAAAACATTTTCTTGCACTCCTCTTGTGGACGAACGAGTGACGGGAAAAAATGTAAGAAAAAATGTAAGAGGGAAGTAGGGGGAAGAGTGAAGGAACGAAGTACTTTACATCATTTAGCAGTCAATAATAAAATGTACACAACAAATTTTGTATTCTTCCCTCAAGTTATTTTATTTGTGAAAACATCAGCTCACTTTCAATTACATTGATTCATTTGCAAGAAGCAATACAAAAATTTTGTCATTCTTTCTTTTTTTTAAATTAAATAATTTTTTTTTTCAAGCAGGAGTTGTCTCTCTACATGTGCAGCAAACAGTTGCAGACTTCTGCTGCCGCTTTTCTTTTTCTGATATGTGAAACTGGTTTGTGTCCACCGAGTACGTAAGACCAAATACTGTGAGATATTTGCAGGAAATCAGATACATATATACAGATACATAACGTCACATACACACATTTAGATAGTAGTAGGAGAGGGCTGAATCGACGTGCACCTTTCAAAAATATTCACAGTTCAGCTTATGACTCAACCCCATATTGGTCTTCTCATTAGATTCGTAATTACTATTATTATATAATATATAGCATACGTATAATACAAGTTAATTATAATATGTATAGTATGTACATGAGAGAAACTCTTTTTCCAAACAATTCAGTAGTCTGTGAAAGCTGCAGTGTTAATGTTCCATGCAAAGCGTATCTCTGTGCTAGAGACTTGTTAACCCATCGCACACCTTCGCTCGACCTGTTGCCCAGACTGTCAGGTGAAACTTCCAGCATCACCACTCCCTCTTTTGTCACTTCCATGTTAACAGCAATCAGAAGATCACCCGCTTTCCTAAACAAGCTTTTCTTCATTCCTTTCTTTATTTCTTTCACACGACACTGCGATTTCGTAAAAAGAGCACTATTCGCTTAGCGAACATCTTTTATGTGAAATACTAAACCAAAGATAATGTCGTATTTGAAAAGTTAGTTTTTCTGTACACTACTATTCGGACAGGTGTAAACCAAGAATATTTAATTGATGTAACTATTCAGTTTTGGGGGGAAATGAGTTTGCTCGGCTTATGGTCTGAAAAAGCTATTCCATACCAACTTGCGTCAGTTAGAGGCATTATTATTGAAGTAAATCATAAGTCAATTAAATTTTGTCTGCTTTCATTGAACGACAAAAATGCAAGTGTTAACTCCATAATATGTTAGCAAACTAGTAACGGTGGAAATTAACAGTGATAAAATCTATGACCAGCGGTGGATTTCGTATTACATCAGGTACACTAAGTTACGTCCGACAGTTACTCCCTCGAAGGTAGACTAACTTTGCCAAGGTAACAGATCATCTCCTTACTGTAGTCAACAAACTGTACAACAAAGAATCGAATATCCTCTAAAAGTGACCACAGTTCAGAGTTTTGTTTCGGTAAAAGTGTAAAGGTACAACTATTCAGAGGCATCAAGAAAATGTCCTTCACCAACTTTCTCACGAGGACCCAGAAGTGTAAGAGATTATTGGTGTTCACTTTCAACATTTACTGTAGTTAGGTTAGTGCTGTGTTTCTTTTCCTCTGTTGAATTCTGTTAGCAGCCATGCTTTTTGAATAGGATGTAATGTGATGTTCACTTGTTAGACGAAATGGATATTTACGTTGAAAAAACGGTCCCATCAGTGCTTTTATCCCTACTGATGTCTTAAAAAACTACAGAGTATCAACAACGACGTACACGGTTGTGTAGTAAACAATAAAGTGAATAAAGACAGATGACTCCTTACAGTATCCTCTATCCAAAACTGAATTCTAGTATACGAAGGCAATTTTGTTTATTCAAGGTGGTATATGTCGCTAACTTAAAAGCATAATACAAATCCTTTGACGCTGTGTGCAAAAGTTTTTGCTATGTCTCTTGTATGCCCAACGATTGCGTCTCTTTGCAAACAGAGGAAGGAAGGAACATTAGGGTTTAGCATCCGGTCGACAACAAAGTCATAGACGTAGTTCATGATTGGATTGTATAGGTAAGGATGAAGAAGGAAAGCGGCTGTACCCTTTGAAAGAAACCATCCCGGCATGTACCCACATTTGGGGAAATCTCAGAAAAACTAAATCTGGATAGCCTGAGGTGGACGTGAAGCCCCATTCTTCCGAATAAGTGTCCAGTGTGGAAACCACTGCAGCACCTCGATCATAATTTCACAGCTCAGAGAGCAGAATGAGTACGTATGGACAACATTTAGAGTTTACGACCATTCCCGATAGTAGCAAAAACTGTCAGATAGTATTTTTATATATTTTTATAATTTGCAAACCACGGTTGTTGCTGCACCCATTAAGTGTGGTTTTTACTGACACAGGACCCTGCTTTCAAAATTCAAAGAATATAGGTGAATGGACGTTTTTAAAATAATTTGTACTTTTTAGTGAAACTTTCTAGTAGATTAAAACTGTACTACATAAGGAACTTGGATTCGAACTCAGGACCTTTGCATCTACCTTTTTTTACATTTTCATTTTCCCCCCTTCGGGTGTTCGGTACTTTGCGGATGTGGGATCTTTTTGCTCTGTGTTGATCGTTGAGTTCTTCGATAAGTTTATTACATTGGACAGGGAGACCTCTGACCGAACACGAAGAGCTACCGTGTCGGCATCAGCTATCAAGGTACGCCTCACAGCTAGGAAGTAGAACAAGCACAATTGAAAGATAGCAGAGAAAAAGAATAGAGGAAAAGTCGTAGTGATCGAATCCCAGTTCTTCTCACAGTTTTAATCTGCCAGGAAATTTCGTATCAGTGTCAGTGCACACTCTGCTCCAGAGTGACTAATTCATCCTGGATTATATATAAAATGTTTTATTCAAAATGAAATAAAGGGAACAGAAATACTCTTAGCACATCACTGTCGGGAAAAACCCCACTCAAAGGGGACTAACATATAATAACGTGCTAACACAATAATTGTTAGTATATACGTGTCAATGATCGAAATTCAAATGACAGATCGATGTTGAAGAAAATGTTTTGTGCCAATAGGAAACAATTTACCTTAACTGTTACAAAATCGCTACCAAGTGTTTTCTTTTCCACTGAAATTTAAGATCGCCCCTCGCTCCTACATGAGGACATTATACGAAAGATCCGTATTCAAAACTTCATCGTGTAACATATTTTTGTATTTTTACATAAAATTATGAAGAGTTATTCTGATCATTGATATATCTGTTTAGTGTAACGTCCATTTGCAACAGTGTAGCTTGTACTACAATTAGTTTCGTAGTTACACTTCGAAATGTAATAATGACTAGTGGACTAATAAATGTAGAATCCAAGGTAATTTGAAAGATAATTCAGAAAAGATTATTGATGAAAAAAATATATAATGGAAAAGAGCTGGTCCCAAGCCACAGCAGCAAGCGTAGGATCGGACACTTAACATCAGAGTCAGAGGTGGTTTTGGTGTAGATCGAGATGATTCTGGCATGTCGGACGTAACTTGTGTTTAGATGTACTGTAATTAGCCGCGGTTCTATCGGACTATCGGAGGTCTAGAGGAGGATTACCGAATGCAATATTCCTTTTGGGTATTACTCGATGCCGGAGCACTGCGGCAGACATCGGATTGGACACTAACGCCGGAGCCAGAGTAGGTGTAGGTGCGTGTTGCGGGTCTCCCCGTCAGCGGACAGCGGGCGGCGGCGAGCGGCGGCGGCGGCCTCGGAGGCCGGGGTCCGGGCGTCGTGTCCGGGGCGGGGTCCGGCGGCTGCTAGCGGGGGTACGGCGGGTACAGCAGCGCGGGACCCCACCGGGCTCAGACGAGGCCGGGCGGCTTGACGTCGTCGAGCGGCGGTGTGTGCGCCACGGACGCGGGCGACGCGGCGGGCTGCGACGCGCCGTCCTCCGAGTCGGAGCAGGACTCGGAGCTGCCCTTCTTGGAGCCGGAGCCCGAGCCGCCGCCGTTGTGCGTCTTGACGTGCTTGGCCAGGTGGTCGGAGCGCATGAAGCGCTTGTTGCACACGGGGCACGCGAAGCGCTTCTCGCCCGTGTGCGTGCGCAGGTGGCGCTGCAGCTCGTCGGAGCGCGTGAAGCGCTTGCCGCAGAAGAGCCAGTTGCAGACGAAGGGCCGCTCGCCCGTGTGCCAGCGCAGGTGCGCCTTCAGGTGCGAGGTCTTGCCGTACACCTGCAACAGCGAGCGCCCGAGCTGTACTCTCCCTGCAAACCCGCCGCCGGCTCTTAATAAAGACTAAGACTGTGAAGGCGCTGTAGCACCAGACAAAAAGAGACCTGCAATATCTAAGTCTGCAACGAGCTTCCGTGGCCGACGAGGCTGGAGGTGAGATCTTCTGGGAGATTATGTCGCATTGCGTTCCCCTTAGAACTTGTCCGAAATTCGACGTTTCGAGCTTTTCCACTGGCGATCTTGTCAGTATGTTTTTAGGTGTTGCTGAGTGAATAAGCAAAGCCTGAAACTATAGTGTCTCACTGACTGCACCGAAGAAGAGTTCCTGACCAAAATTTTTCAAATAAGGATATCTGACAATCATTGAATGCAGCAGCAATGGTGGAAGTAATTGGAATATAGGAAGATCAGGGTTTAACGTCCCTCCTTCGACAACGTGTTTATCAGAGATGGAGCTCACGCTTGGTCTATTTGGGTAATAAAATCGGCGTGCCCTTGGAAAGGATGGATTGATGGATGGATGGAAGGATGGATGGTTGTTAAGTTGGTATGATGGATGGCTGGACAGATGGATGAGTTGTTCGGGACAAGGGGACAAAAATCCCATCAATCAAGAGCGAGGATAGGAAAGGAGGGGAGGGGAAAAGAAATTCAGTCCAGGGGGAAAGAGAGGTGAAAGACTGCATTAGCTCGGGACCCTGTGCTCGCCACACACAGACTCAACGAAACAACCGTGAGCTCTTGGAGAGGGGGCAGAGTGGCCTGGTCTATTTGGATCATAAAATCGGCGTGCCCTTCTAAAGGATGGATTGACGGAAGGATGGATGGATGGATGGATGGTTAGATGGTTGTTCGGTTGGTGTGACGGATGGATGGACAGATGGATGAGTTGTTCAGGACAAGGGGTCAAAAATGCCATCAATCAGGAGTGAGGATAGGAAAGAAGGGGGGGAGGTAATTCAGTCCAGGGAGGAAAGTAAGGTGAAAGACTGCATTAGCTCGGGACCCCGTGCTCACCAGACATGGACTCACGAAACAACCGTGAGTTCCTGGAGAGGGGGGGGAGGAGTGGTTTTGAAAGAAACCAGCCAGACAGCTGCTCTAAGTGATTTACAGAACGCCTTCATCTGGTTGGCCAGAGATCGATTTCTACTATTGTCCTCCCGAATGGGAGTCCAGTGTGTTACCACCCCATCACCTACCTTGATAGAAGGAGGTACGCAACGTATCGAAGGGCAGTGAATGGCATAGCCGACATTAGTACCATACCAAGAATAGTAATTTTGTATGGCTCATGGCCTGGTGCAAGTCCTTTAACTGGCTAGCACTTTGGTGATTTGCACGTCCATAACGTAACCCAGTTATCCTACCATGGTAGTAGGACCTACACTAAACGTCAAAACCGATCCCTGGCAACTCTTCACATCGTTGAGAGATGAAGACCTGGTTAAAGCGCAGACAGAAAAATCTTTCATCTGACCGTCATCCGTCATTGAATCCGCGACCCCTTGTTTCCAGTCAAGCACTTTACCTCAAAACATACATTAACATATTCATTTCGAAATGGTAGTTGGAGCTAGACGTTCCATTTCGGAAATTACTGGGGAATTAAATATTTGGAGAGAACCAAATTTCAGGTATTACCTCTCACCACAGACAACGCAGTGGATGTCGCCCTATAATTGATGACCTAAAGCAGCAGCACGTCTGTTATTGCCAATGATATCAGACAGTATCGTCTGCAACACCGCTCCTGTGTTCCTGACCGTACCTTTCCGATCATACACGACTGCAAAACGGTGGCTTCATCAGATGTGTCCCAATTTTAGTTGTTAAGAGGTGATGTATGGGTTCGAATGTGGCGCAGATCCACGAAGCCATGGATCCAAGCTATCACATATGCACTGCGCAAGCTTGTTCTGGCTCCATTATAGTGCGTGCAATTTTCATACAAAATGGACTGGGTCTTCTAACCTGACTCAGCGGATCATTGGATAGAAATGGTTGCAGTCACATCGCATAAAATCTTAGAAACCAAACTTGGCATCCGACGTTGCTAGCTTTATAAAGGATGGTATTGGTAACAAGTAGACTACCTAATCACCTGCCAGTGGTACAAAGAGTAGATAGGAAGAACTGTAGGCAACATAGAAGAGTTGTGACTTGTTACATTTCGTTGGACATGTCGTAGATTACAATACAACCCAGATATTCATTCAGGGATTGTGTGTTTAAAGAGTACATAGAAATTGGCCATCTACAACGGTGTCAGGCGTGGGACCGTGCACTGGGTCGAGAAAAAGCCGCTCTGACGTCCGCTTTGGACACCGTTGGCCCGATACCTGGGGCAAGAGGAGGCCAATCCCTTCCCCCGGAACTCAGGGAAATAAAAAAAATATATATAGTTCAGAAATGTACTTTTTTCAAGAAAAACATTTAAAGGCAATGATTCTGGAACAGGACTGAGTTTTTAACATGTTGATAATACTTCGTACCCCAACTTTCCGATTTCAAAAGAGTCAAACCCCTCGACTGTTAGGTACACTGAAAGAAATTCATTTGCAATGTTGAAAATTTTGCTGGACCTGGATTTGAATGCGGATTCCTCGCTTCGTGCCAGCTGTCACCTTCACCAATTCGACTATCCAGACACGCTTCCCATCCTAAGCAATCAGAGTTCGAATCCCGGTGCAGCACTGAATTTATTTCAGTGTCCCGTGAAAGACAAGGCACTTGAATATTTAGAAATCGGAAAGGTTGAATTGCTGAGGCTACACAAACAAGTCTTAAGAACTTATTTGATATTAAGAGAAATCAGAGATTTTGTGCATATAAGATAGGAGTAACAGGTGACGAAATAGTTAGACCCCATAAATGATCAAATGAAACAAAAAAATAAGACGGTTCCAATGTAACCACAGGGTACCCCTCTTGTTCCGTCAACAATTAAGGGAACCTAACCAATTCCGATAATTCACCAGTGGTAGCTTGACAGGATGTTTGATTCAACTCTCCACTTGGTCGGGAAAAAGAGCTTTATAGTTGGGCCCCGACACAGGTTTCCGATAGCGTCCAATCAGCCGGGTACTCCAGCAGACTCCTGAAGAAAGTTCCCAGCGCAGGCGTCGAGACGTCGAGATTTGGAAGTTCTAAGGGGAAGGCGCCGCGACCACGTCTGCCAGAAGCGCTCGCCTCCACCTGAAATGCCGGCCACGGAGCCCAGTATGTGATTATCGAGTGTAAGGAGTATCAGACTAACCGCCGCTCTGCTGTGTGCCAACGCAAGTGCGCCTTCAGATGCGACGTCTTGCCGTACACCTGCAACACACGCGCGGTCCTCTCAAAATCGTGCCTTCACAAGAGTGAGAAATGCAGTCAAGGCGCGCTAGTGCCACACAACACACTGAAATAGCGCTCACAAAAGGCAAGGTCAATATGACTGACATGGTACTAGTGACGATAGGCTATGGAATTGACATCTACATTTACACAAATACGGTAGACAGGCACTGCAAGACTGCACAGTGGAGGGTACTTCGCATCATCATATTAAATATCGAGATATCACAAAAAGGTATTGTTTAACAATGTATTGATGGCACTGCAGAGGCAAGTAAGTACTAAAGTAACGGCCACATTGTCCTGTAGGACTGATATCCTATCAAACACGGTACATAATATTAGTGACAATTACATTTACAGAAAAACGCTACAAGATACTGTAAACGTGCTTCGCACAATTATATAAAGTGTTCAGGTTTTGCAAAAGCATTGAAAGTGTTGTGAGGACTTCGTATTTACAAAGAAGCACTATGCTACTGGTCACAAGTTCATGCATAGCTACTGTGGTGTTAGTCTATTACTTACTGACATCAACTGCTAAATAAATACATGCAACTACGCAGCATAGAGCACTGTGCACAGCCAACTAATACTACCTGTTCCGACTACCAGTTCCGACCACTCTAACTAGACTTGTAAGTATGTAATACCTCCTGTGGACGTAAGATTTTTTTTAAACAATAATTATTTGGTTCCTGAGGCAAATTAGTCTCGATATTATATCACATAACTATTATAGGGCAAAGCATTAAATTAAATTTTGTGGCTAGGCTGGGATTCGAAACAGGATCTCCTGCCCTCTAGGTAGCTTCTTTATCTACTCTGTATCCTGGTACTATGGCTGATGTTGCTGTATAGACTACCTACATATGTTTTCCTCTGGAACACAGCTGTCTATTGAGAGTAGACCCAAATTCAAATCCCCCTGTTGGTAAAAACTTTAATTTAATGCAATATATATATATATATATATATATATATATATATATATATATATAACCTGTCGCAACATGACACGTCAAATATCCTTGTAAATTGAGCTACAGGTAAGTACAGGAACAACTAGGAATTAAAATAAGAACAAATAAATGGCAGAAAGCAACACGTTTCTCTAGGTAAGTGCATTTCTTTCGTTGTAACAAAATCAGATAATTTGTATAACGTATTTTTGTAAAATGATATTTCCAATAGTTGACGCAGTTCGGAGCCTATTAGCTTTCATTCCCTCATTCCAGAACTGATAGAGAATTACTTTTATTAGGTACAACAGCTGATTAAGATGTTTTTCTTTGAAAAATTAATGGATATTAATTCTGCCTTGGGTTTTCTACCTGGATCGCGATGATGGAAAACCTCCCAGATATAGAGTACAAAATCTTCCTATGGAATTCATATTACCCCAATACGTTGTTCAACATGTGTCATATACTTCTTTCGTTACGAAAAACAATTAGCACTCACTGCAACGACGTTGCTACAGCCTTTTTTTCGTAAATCACATTCAGAAAATAAATTTGTTACTTAGACAATGTAGAGTTTTCAGTTATTATATTCCCAAATATTAATGCTTTGAACTCTGGTTCTGTTGATTTGAGCCCAATCAAACTTTTAGTTTCGAAATGTTGAACTTTCCAAAACTGCTTCTCTTTTGTGCGGCGATATACATCGTCCAATCAGATATTATTACTGTACAACTCATAATTTCTGTATTTTGTTGGGCAAAAAGTACATACATAGGTTACACACTGTGGAGCACAGAGATCCCAAATATGGTGTTCATAGGCTACGCAGAGTGACTCTGAGACCCAAAGTTATGTATGGAAACATTTCCAAGAAACACTTCAGTTGTTACTTTAATAGAGTATATTACACTTTTACTTTTAATTGTAAACCTTTAAGCTTGTTTGGTGTCAATCTACAGGCTTTTTAAACAAGCTGATGTTTTGTTTCCCCCGTAAAATAGTTTCAGCCCTGCTACTCCAAAAAAGTGTGTTGAAACATTAATACTTCCCCCCTCGCCCTCCAATTGTTTTTCCAGCGAATCTCCGTTCTCCCACATGGCACAATCTCGGGACCTCTGCTATAACACACGATATGATAAGTCCACATCTACTGTAAAACAGTGTACAAAGTATCATGAAGAACATTCCAAAAGTTAATTCAAGTTCTTAAATGGTAGCGACATGCACAGTTTCTACTACTAAGCAGGGAAACAGCTACATGTTAAGGATTCTACAGAACTACACAAAAAAGTGCAGATATAAGGAAGCAAAAACAAGACTACAGAAGCTAAAGGGTTGAGGGTAGATATTCCTGAAAGAAAAACCGGTGATTTGCAAGGAACTGTTACTGCAGCACTACAAGAGAGTGACAAAGCGGGGAGAAGCGTGTGTGGGTGCTTGTTTGCGAGTGTGTGTGTGTGTGTATGTGTGTGTGTGTGTGTGTGTGTGTTTGTGTGTTGGTGTGGGTGTGTTTGTGTGTTCGGGTGTGTTTATGTGTTCGGATGATCGTGTGGGTGTGATCGTGTGATCATGTGGGTGTGATCGTGTGATCATGTGGGTGTGATCGTGTGGGTGTGATCATGTGATCATGTGGGTGTGATCGTGTGGGTGTGATCGTGTGATCATGTGGGTGTGATCGTGTGGGTGTGCATGTGGAGGTGTCGACAGACAGCGTGAGCCGGCCTCCTGGGAGGTGCATGGTGTGGGCTGGGCGCTTACCTTGTCGCATCCCGGAATGTGGCAGCTGTGAAGGTTCGTGCCAGGGGGTTGGCACTGGAATGAAAAGAGAGAGGCGGGTATTAGTCTCCGAGCCGGGGAGCGGGGGCAGGAGGGCTACACTGCTGCCAACACCTCCGGCAGAACAAACCGGCAGGCGGCCACCGCCACGTGCCGGCTCGTCATTGCCAGGAGCGTATCTGGCGGCGCGCATGCGCAGTGACAAGTCTCACTCAAGGCAAATCACTTTGCTCAGTCACACCACTCGACTGACAGCATGGCAGGAGTATACAGGTAGTTCACAATCAGTGGCGAATGGGCACGAATGGAAATGTACGATACCACTTACAGAATATTTCCAGTAAAGTTGGGTACGTGAAAGAGCCGTTCGCGAGAAGTTACCAAATGACTGTCACGATCCCATACTTGCCTCATTTTCAAGTATTGCTGTTTAATGGAACTTAATATGGCATGTAAACCTTTTAATTACACATTTAACCGGGCTCAAACGACACCCATGGCCAGTATTCGGGAATGTGGTTGATGTGTAAGGGGTACCAGCAGATATCTAACATGCCAGTATGGACCTTTAACTTGTCCTTCAAGATAACCTGATCCAGGAGTTCTGTAGGTTTCTGTAGCACTTCCATCAATCTGATTCAAGAACCGGATCAGTGAACTGTGTAATTTTTATCGAGATTTACCAAATGATACGAGGGCATAGGAAATCATTTGTAACCCACAGGAGACATAATGCAATATTGCCGGGAAATAAGATAACTAGAAGTACACCACCTACTTTAACAAGTACGACTGTACAGTAAATTGTAGGATATAGTAAAGTGCTGACATAGTATTGAATTGGTTGGCTATGCTTGAAGGGCAGTTGCTCACTGACGTCTCGAGTGGGCTATCATTTTCGGGCGAAAATTTGTAGGTATGACAAGGTATTAAGGCGAAATCAGCTGATAATGAAAAAACGTTGTTCCAATTTTGGTCTGGCGCATATTGTAAGTGGCGATTGATAGTAAAATGCACATTATGCCTTTATCGCTTCTTTGACATTTCCTTCCATGTCCCGTTACGAAGAGCAACATATTTACATTCACGACACCACATTTGAGAAACTGAAACATTTTTTTTTTTTTTTGTTTCAGTGTAAATCGATTCCACATCAATGCATTAGCATATCTACCAAGTTTGGCAGCTTATACTGTCAGTAAGTGTACTTTAAATCTAACCACTCTGAATTTCCGAGACGAGATTCATTCTAATTATTTAATAGTTTAAGATTTCAAATAAATTTGTACTAATCAGGCAATATTCTTTTCCTCTTCGTAACTGAAGAGTCAGATTGTCTGACGCGGGGAACTCTAGTTCAATTCGCTATATGGCTAGCGATTTTACCTTGGTCGAATGAAGGGAATGGAGTCCAATCGATTGAGAACTGTCGGCTTTCAGGTGTGGCAAGCTGAAAGTGGCCAGAAGAGAGTGGTTTGCTGAGACGATGCCCTTCCAAATCCCCCACCGGGCTAGGTGGCGCATTGCGGACTAGCACTATGACGATTCAAATCCGTCTCCAAACATAATCATTTACGTTTTCACTGATTTCCGTATATAATCACTCCTGGCAAATACGAAGATGGTTCCTTCCAAAGGACACGACCGATATCCTTCCCCGTCCATGACAAAGGCATTGTGTCATGTCTCTAGTTGTCACGATGTCGACTGGACGTTAAGCCTTAATTTTCCTTCTTCCTCTATATTTAATCCAAACTATATCATATGGCAGGCAATGATAATGCGATCAGTCAGCATCGTACATTTCTCGCAGAGTTAGTTAATTACGACAATACTCCAACCCGAACTCAGTGGAAGTTCGTAACCACTCATTGGCAGCTTTCTCGGAAACGGCTTGTTAACAGATTTATATCAACTTGAAAGTTTTCTCTTGTGTTATCGTACACCTTCACCCATGTCATTTTTCGCCACAATTATGATACACCTAGTATGTCCACGGTGAGACGCCCAATTTTTTTCACCTCATACAACCTTATCCTCGTTCAAGGCATCTGTTATCTCTTTTCACATGGACGTAGAGAATTTAGAAAACTAAAACCAAAGTTTTTATCAACTTCATTAATCACCAAGTCAGAGTCACATGCTCTTTTTGTTAAAGGGCATATGGTACTTTCTGTTCCAGAACAATAGATCAATATGAGACAAATTCGATAACACATTCCAGTCGTAAATTTGACAAGGATTCAAAATGGAAAAGCAAATTGAACGCAGGGAATTTTTTGCTGCTGTTTTGGCCGTTTGAGTGCTGCTCCACCGAGAAGTTTGCTGCACAGAAATTCGCGTCACCGAGGGATTCCTCGATGAATTGCCTCGTCAAGACAAGAGTTACATCATAGAGGATGTAACACAATCGGTTGGATAAAATTAATAAATCCAAATAAAAAAGCTCAAACATGAACGGTATTTCCTTGGAGGAGGATTAAAGTTTCCAGCAACCTTTCAAACGGACACAACAGCAACACAGAAATTTTCGTATTTTCGTATATAATTTTTCTTAAGATGTATAAATGATTTAAATCAATGAATTTGTCTCATACAGAACTGATATTCTGGCTCACAAAATGCAACAGTAAGAAAAAAAGCTTAATTTCTACATCTTGGTGGGTCATGAAATTAATAAAAAGCAACAGTTTCATTAGTCTCCGTTCAGTATGCACGTGAAAAGAGATCCAAAATGTAAACTATTAAATGTTATTTGAGGTGAAAAAGGTAGACATCTCCCGCTGTGTATTTCAATGCCAGAAATGAATACAATGGAAAATAAGAAACAGACAATGTGCCTTTCAAACACAAGAAATCTGTTTTCTTTACAAGAAATCTGTGAAAACGATACTATACGACAAGAAGGAACAGGATACAGAAACATAGTAAAGAAATAACACACACGTAAAGAATTCAGAAATACTCCTATATATTACCAACCAGCTTGCAAATCTACGTCACAGCAAATCATATCTGATCATTACTGACCCGTAACTACATGATAGGCACAAGATATTTATTTCGGGCTAACAATCAAGTATTCCCTATGGTTGCGAACTACCGTAATTATTATTACATGCACAATACACTACAGTTATTAACACTACCTTCATGCTCATTACGAATGACTTTTCTTAAGAAGTTGTCATCACTACACTACCTCCAAAAAATAGGCAATTTTTCAGTTAATTTTTTTCGTTATATGTTTAACCCCACAAATTCAACAGTTTAGATCATTCAACATAGGTAAATTCAGGTGGAAAGTATATTAAAACATGGAACTTTCTTTGCATATATCATAAATTTGTTTCAAAAATTTAAACATATTTGTCAGTAATAAACAATGAAACACATTATAATAGTCACCTCATCTGAAAGTCATAGCATTAGATCTAGATGTAGTTAAGCTAGATTTTTATATTTAAAAATACTTAGTCTACGTGTACATTTTATGGTTTCAACAACAAGAGTGGGGTTCAGGGTTCGGTATTCCGACCAGTATGGGAATCACTGAAGACAGGTCGAGTGATACTTGGACTGGTCTCGTCAGAGACGTAAGTGCTCACGCTTACGTGCGTTCAGACTTACAAGTTTAAGAGGTGCAGAAATTGTTAAAAGGGCAGTTATGGAAAAGACAGCCCAAAACCTTGATCTGTATTCTGAATTTTACATTATGAACTACAAAGGTAGTCCCCATGGCCCAGCAGAAAGTTTCAGTCTTTCATTAAGTCTTCCATTGACCATATAAAAGAAGAAATGAGCTGATTTAATACTGTTGACTGGGAATGTTGAAGGATAAGCAGAGCGCGCTCTTTATCCAACTAAACAATCAAAACTGCCTTCTAGCAAGTGTGTCTCTTAGAATAAGTTTCCTATTTCTTGTAGCGTATGTCCTGGAGCTGTAGGTGCATGTGGGAAACACCTCTAAATCACCATTCTTCCTAACCCTCTCCCAAACCTCTTCCTTCCATTGATTTTCGGAGACCCCCTCAGCCACCCTTTAAGTGGTCTTCTTCTTCTTCTTGCAGGAGTTTCGATGACAGTTTTCTCTTTGAGCATCTATGTTCTCGCTTTCTTTTGCGATGTCATAACCATTCAATCTGTTTTTCATCTGTAATTTGCGTAATGCTACACTGAATCTGCGTCTTATTTACACAGCAGTCGCCGCGGCGGAGTGGCCGAGCGCATTGACGCGCTATGCTCCGCTGCACGAGACCGTTCCCCAACGGGGGTTCGATTCCTCCCTAGGGCATGAATGTTTGTGTTGGCTTTACTATAAGGTAGTTTATAAGTAGTTTGTTAGTTTAGGGACTGATGACCTCGCAGTTAAGTCCTATAATCTTAACAAACATTTGAAACATTCTAACGCAGTCAAGTTGCTTGATTTTACAAGCTGTTCTCAATAGGAAATTTCTGAAACTCTATATCTCTTTTGATTTCTTCCAGCGACTTAGCAATACTCACTCCCATAACTTCTTATTGGTTCCACATTCTATTTTTATAATTGCATTTTAATATTTAGTATCATTTTCTAGAACCAAAATGCGTGATTTAACCACGCTTTACATGCTTTGTTCGACAATATCGATGCTGCTTCCCTCCTTTCCGTAAAGTAGTTATTTCATCTTCTCAAAACTGATATTCTAAGCAAACTTTCTGTATTATTCCAACAACTCCGTAAGCATGTAAGATACATTATTTTCATCGTTTGCTGCAACAACCTGGTCATCGACATGAAAAAGTCAATCAGCCATGCACATGCACTTTCTTCACCAGGTACGTTGGATTATGCTCAGCAGAGAAAACAGTTGATCTCTACTCTTGGCAAGCTGCAGCCATGTTATGGACCGGGAATCTTACATAAATATCTACAGAGAGCCCTGGAAGCCCCACTCTGTTACTACATCACAAACTGTATCTATGGTGGACCCAAAAGTAACGAGAATTATTCTCTGGTATCCGGTAGAACACGCCCACCGATTTATCCTGCTAGTTGCCTTTATCGGACATAATTTTCTACCGTGTCGTATGGAAACGTAACTGTGCTCAGTTTAACTGTTTTTGTAAACGCTCTTTCAAGTGTTTTTCACTGTCTGGCATTACATACTAACGTGCTAACATCAAATTCTGTGCCCCTAGGCTGAAGAGGACGAGGCTGTTTGGAGACCCGCAAGAGTATTTGAGTAGTTTCTATTGCAAGACCACCTCTGTGTAGAACGATATGGGGATCTTGAGCGAAGACCAGACATAGGTCTCTTTATTCAAATTAGAGTTCCTGATTCCTAAACGTTTTTTCGTATCATACATTTATACAGTCTGAAGCATCAACTAAGAAACTGCAGCAAGTTTGCGATTTGACGGTGCGTCTGTTTCTCATCGCGACGTTGTGCTAAGCTACCCTGGAAAAGTGGCTTGGTACAACTCTACGGTTTCCTCCATGGCGTGCCTCACTCTTTGAGTCCAAATTCTGAGCTCTGCTTCAGTGTACGTGATGTTTCCCCTTAAATACGAAAATTCGATGCTTCAATTTGCATACAAATATAATAGATAGCTTCACCGACTTGAAAACAGAGATTGTTTAGAAGAAAAAAAAGTGAAAATGCAAAGAAACGTCTGAAAATTAAAAACCACTTGTATTTGTAAACTTTGTATGGACACCGCCCCCTTTGGATTTGATTCGCATTTTATGAGCTAATATACCTTTCATCCAAATGCGATAAAATAAGAGGCACAGCACTATGTATGTAATGATTAGTAAGGAGCATGGCAAGGGTACCTTACTCCAGGCTTCGACAACTTTCCACAAGTCACGAAATGGGTGGAGGGATCTTTAAAACAGACTCCAACATCAATGTCGAGTTTTATTCCGATCTTGATTAAATTTTGTGCATCTGAACTTCAAACGTAACATTTGCTTCAACATCTTTTGATCGATTATGGAATTTTGCAGATGTATGGAATTGGTGAGAGGAGAGCAGGTAATGACTGAGGATGAGGGATGGATTAGTGGTCAGAGGCGGTGAGGAAAGCAAAAAGAAAACAAAAAGAAAGAAAAAAAGAGGAGGAAGCAGATGAGAAGGATGAGGAAGAGGATGCAGCAAAGGTGGATGAGGAGGAGGAAGGAGCAGCAGAGAACAAGGGGGAAAGTATGGCAGTGGAGAAGGGGGATGTGGCAGTGGAGGAGGGAGATGCGGCAGTGGAGGAGGAGGAGTGTGTGGCACAGGCAGAGGAGGCAGTGGTGGTGGAAAGGATGGATGCAGCACAGGAGGAGGAGGCTGTGGCGAAGGAGAAGGAACGGGATGTGGCACAGGGTAGGAAGAGAATGCAACATAGGAGAAGGAAGAGGATAGGGTATAGGAGGTGGATGCAAAAGGTTGCAGAAGAGGAGGCTGTAGCGGAGGAGGAGGATGCAGTGGAGAATTAGAAGTATGTGTCAGTGGAGTAGGAACAGGATACGGCATAGGTGGAGGAAAGGGATGTGGCACAGGGGGAGCAAGAGGAGGAGGACGACGATGATGACGATGAGGAGGAGGATACGACAGAGGAGGATGCGACAGAGAAGGAGGATGTTACACAGAGGCAGGATCTGTAAGAGGAGGAGTATGTGGCAAAGAATGAGGAGGAAGGGGATGTGGTGGAAGAGGATGATGCAGTGGAGGAGTAGGAGGTTGTGAAGGAGGAGAAGTAGGAGGGTGCAGAGGAAGAGGAGGAGAAGGATGTGTTAGAGAAGGAGAAGGAGGATGTGGCAGAGAAGGAAGCAGAGGATGAGGAGGAGGATGTAGCAGAGGAGGAGGAGGAGGATGTGGCAGGGAAAGATGTGGCAGAGGAGGATGTGGCAGAGGAGGATGCAGCGGATGGGGATGGAGGATGCAGCGGACGAGGATGCAGCGGATGAGGAAGTGGCGTTTCAGACAGCCAGTGAAGGACAGTTAAATTCTTGAAACTGTATTTGCCCATGCAACAAGTGCTATTAACATTTATGTTACACTACAATATGCACTGAAAATCTTTGAAAGCGTTCGACATTATCTGACCATCCTATCTATATCACTATTGGTCCTACCAGGAAAACGTTTGGGACAAGCATGTTACATCTGATGAACACTACATTGGGGTTGTGTCGGTATAAGTAAATTTCCGACGGACACACGACATGTTGTTGCACAATTCTCGTCTCTTTTGGGTTCCTCCCGTACAGCGGAGATAGGAGGTGACTGGGGACGGGTTTTGCAGCGGGCGAGGCGCCGGTACGCACCTTCCCGCAGCCGGGGATGTGGCAGCTGTGGATGTTCTTCTTGCGCAGGTGCACGCCGGCGGGCCCGAGGCGCTCGGCCTCCTGGCAGTTGGGGCAGTCGCAGGTGGCGCGGCCCGTGTAGCGGCGCTGCGACCGCGGGGACGGCACCTGCGGCGGCAGCGACGTCGCCGCCGACACCGGCGACGCGGACGGCGCGTGCGCGTGGTGCGCATGCGCGTGCGCGTGCGCGTGCGCGTGCAGCCCGAACGCGCCCTGCGCCGCGCCCGGCAGCATCGACTTGTACGTGTCCTGCGCAGAACGCACCTGCCGTCAACACTACGATCTGCCGGCTCCGCTACACGTGTATCGACTTTCCGATATATCGAGGAGCCGACCACAGCTGGTAATATATCTTACGTGTAATATAACGTGTAATATTAACAGTAATATAACGTGTAATATTAACAGTATGTAAATTAACTAGACAATATTTATAGAGACTGATGCTCCAAGCAGACATCTGAACTAAAACACGTGAGTATCGGATTTTAGAATTTTTTGATATTTATGATATGTGAAGTTCACAACGCAAATAACAATCAGACAAAATCATTCGACGCAAATGTCAAACATTTTCGAGAAAATCTACTCTGAAGTTTTGCAAGTACATGTAGGTACCAATAATTAAAACAATTACAGCATCTGCGTGTGTAGGCTTTCTCGCCTGAAAATGATGGAGACGCTTTCCATCGAAACGTTGCTACGTGACAACGACGAAGCAACTCGGCTGATAACCCGCGAAGACTTCATAAATTACAGCATCTGTCATTGTAGCTAGGCCAACGCGAAAGACGGCCGTGGCGCACTCTTCGTGTCACATAACCAAGGTTAGTCCTGAGCCGGGGCGAACGCTAGTTGATTGGCCGGTCGTTGGGGCACAGCCCACTGCTTCATAGCAAGCAGCCACTCAGCTAGCGATCGCGCTAGTTTACGACTATCTTGCTTATGTGTGCGCGCCACGGCCTGTCTTTCTCGCTGGCCTCGTCGCTGTAGCTGAGGTAATAGCTTTCTAGCCTTACAACCCTAGGGGCGGTGGGTCGAATCCTGCAGTGACAGTTTTTTTTTTTTTTTTTTTTCATTGTGGTCGAATACTTACAGAATTTTAATATCTAATTGTAATTTGTATCAAATATGCGTGTATTTTTGGTGATTGGCAATTTTCTATATGTTATAACATAATGATGGTTTCAAACAAAGACGTAAGTTACATTTTTTCAGTTTTGTTCCGTTTGTGAAGGGCTATGACGCTGTTTTTGGGAAGTCATCTCCATAGCAGCTAATGGCTTTCCAAGCAGCTAACATACTAAACCATAGATTTGGATAGCGGCAAAGTGTTCAGCTCATCTGCATAGACATAAACAAAAACTGACAAAACACGTGGAATTAGATATCCCAAAACAACAAAGGAAAAAAAAGGCTGTCACAGCGGGATTCGAACCTGCGATTCTATGGTTATGAGGCAAGAACGGTAGCGACAGATGCTGCAGTTATTTTAATTATTGGTACTTTCGGGTACTTGTAAAACTTCAAATTCGATTTTCTCGAGAATTTTTGAGAGTTGCGTCGAATGGCTTTGTCTGATTGTCATTTTAGTTCTGAACTTCACGTACCATAAACATAAAGAAATTGTAAAATACGATACCCATGTGGCCTCGTTGTGAGACAGGAAATAAAACACATACAACAAGAAAAGTAAGTCTACTGTTCCCCAGGTGAATGCTGCCATTATCGTATCGAAATCGATGTATCGATTTCCTCGATATATCGACAATGTAAAATCAGCGTGGGAGTACTGCTATTATGTTTAACAATCGTGATATACGTACGTATCATCGACGTTAGTAGTAGGAGATTACGCACCTGCAGCAGGTTGTGCCCCCCAGCGGCGGAGAGCAGGTGGTTGCTGGCGGCGAGCGTGTGGCTGAGCGTGGAGTAGTCAGCGACGGAGGCGGCGGCGGCCGAGGTGGCGGCGGCGGCGGCGTAGTTGGCGGCGGCCATCTGCGCGTGCGCGGAGGCGCCGCTCATGTCGAGCCAGCCGCAGCCGCCCGCCGCCGCCGCCTGGTGCACGTCCCACCACGCGTCGCCCGCCGCCTTCAGCGCGCCCGGGTGCGCCGCCGCCGCGCCCGGCATCGCGTTGAACGGCCACGACTCGTACGGGTGCCGCGGGTACACGTCCACCTGCGCAACACGGCAAACACTCAGCCGCACGTCCGAAACCTGCCGCCCCATATGCAGGAAAGGTGCCCAATATGAACCTCTGTAAACCTATAGGCAAATGCAAATATGGAAACATTTTGTTTCTTTGGATGACAGGTCCTTATGATAATGTTGTATATAAAAACGGTCT
This sequence comes from Locusta migratoria, assembly GCA_026315105.1. Lineage (NCBI taxonomy): Eukaryota > Metazoa > Arthropoda > Insecta > Orthoptera > Acrididae > Locusta > Locusta migratoria. The sequence continues at coordinate 175,924,725 of CM048744.1, read as the reverse complement.
AGAGCACAAGATTGGTTATTTATTACCAACTCCTTTTAGCCAACTGTCAGTCTGTCTCAAGAGTGTTCCGGCAAGATGGTGTGGAACACCACAGGGGTACAGGTCAAGAGGTGCTTTCACTGGGGATGAGGAGGAGTATATAGCGGATGAGGAGTATGCAGTAGAGAGGGACGATTGTGCAATGGACGTGGCAAAGGCGTAAGACGCGGCAAAGAAGTAAGATGCAGCAAAGGAATAGGATGTTGGGGAGAAGTATGCTGCTCAGAGTATGATGTGAAGGGAGGAGGAGGATGTGGCAGAGGAGAAAGATGCAGCACATGAGAAAGATGTGGCAGACGTGTAAGATGTTGAGTAATAAGTGGCAGAGGAGAAAAATCTGGCAGAGGAATACATGTGGTGGTGGAGAAAGATGTGGTAGAAGAATAGATGCGGTAGAGAAGAAAGATGTGGTAGAGGAATACTTGTGGTGGAGGAGAAAGATGAGGCAGAGGAGATAGACTTGGCGAAGGAGAAAGATACAGCAGAGGAGAAAGATTTGGCAGTTGAGTAAGATGCTGGAGTAAGATGTGGCAGAGAAGAAAGATTTGGTAAAGGAATACATGTGGTAGAGAAGAAAGACGTGGTAGAGGAATACATGTGGTAGAGGAGAAAGATGTGATAGAGGAGAAAGATGTGGCAGAGGAGGAAGACGTGGCGAAGGAGAAAGATGCGGCAGATGAGTAAGATGCAGGAGTAAGATGTGGCAGAGGAGAAAAATGAGGCAGAGGAGAAGGATGCAACAGAGGAGAAAGATGCTGCAGACGAGTAAGATGCTGGAGTAAGATGTAGCAAACGAGTAAGATGATGGAGTAAAATGTTGCAGAGGAAAAAAGATGTGGTAGAGGAATACATGTGGTAGAGGAGAGAGACTTTGCGAAAGAGAAAGATGTGGCGGAGGAAAAAGGAGCAATTAAGGTGTGGTGGAGGGGAAAGATGCAGCGCAGTAGCATGACGTAGCAAAGGAGAAAGATGCAGCAGACATTCCCTGAAGACCTGCAGCTCCTGCACCACTCCCCAACATCTTGGAGAGACGTCCTGAAGATGGCTCAACAATGACCTGAGTCTAGCTGGTAATAAAAAACCAATCTTGCGCTCTATACTGTTTTTGTTTATAAAATGCAATTGTATTTTTATCACTGTAATAATATATTTCATAATTTAGCTTCATCATACATTTTTCATATTTGTGATAATAGTCTCTGAAAGTATTTATTAAATCTTCACAAACAAGTCTTTTAGTAGAATTTAGGTCAAGATTTTATAATACGAAACAGGAGTAACATTTTTTTAATTGAATAGTGACATATGAATACACAATGTTTATATATTCATTTTTTCTGTTATCCTTCACCCATTTCAGATTACTTGTTTTTGTTTTTACGACAAATGGGTCAATCAAAATTGCCCTCTGTGACGTCTTAATCTTCACCAACCCGGGAATAACATTTCGTGTGCCGTGCTCATTTTTCCCCGTATTTGTAGTGAGAAAAGCTCCCTGTACAGAACAGTCACTTTGTGTCATCATCATCACTGCTGTCTGAATGACCAGTATCATCAAGGTGGACATCCGATGCCGATTCACTAGACGATTCTTCTGCTTTAAATTTCAACTTTTCTCCCCAAATAACGTATTGGCTGCTTTCTTAGTTTCAGACTCTGATTTCTTGTTTTCAGATTCTTGCAATCGCTTCAGATAAGAAAATGAAGCTACTGACGCAGCAGAGCACAAACGCGATGTTTGACCAATTTGACTATCTCCATGTCGTTTTGCGATGTGTGGGAGAGAGCTGTTGTCTGTAGGGCTGACAGCTTGATTATCAGTAGTTTCGTTTTCGGCATCTTTATCTTTATGAGCGTCAGCATGGCGATGAATTGAGAATTCATGATGATTCTGTAGCTTGGGATGAGACCTGTTTTTCTGAAGGTATTCAGAGATTCCTCCATCTAGTATTGCTGCTCGGTGTAAGATGATTACACGACCTGGGTAACTTGCCAATCACGTTTCTATCTCTTGAGCCCTGGTCCGTTTTCAGAGGCCCCACTAAATGCATCGTCAAGTGACTGCATTTTACTAATTTAGTGATGAATATTTAGAGAACAGGTTGCCGTGTGTTTGTCATAAAATACGATAATATCGTGTATTTGGTTCCCCATACTGTCGCATATTGGAATCTGAAATATCACCGACTTGTTAGCAACGTCATTGGAAAATTAACCTAACTTACACAAGAACAAAAAGGGACAATTCACTGACATTTTCATATTTGTCCTTACTAATATAGTTACACTAATTGTTGTCTTTTAAATGCTGATCACTGTCCGCGTTCGTGTCTGTGTTGGCGTCCGTGTTGTCCCTGTCGTGTTCTTGACTTCGGTTCCTTTGCCGGTGCACTCTATGCACTGTGTTTGCTCGCTGCATACGAGGTTGTCATCTGTATGGTCTATTTCGTTTGTATTCGTTATATGTCGCTTGCGATGTTTTATGTGTTAGTGTGTTGAGTTTTGTCCATTGGTCCTCCTGTCAACTAGATTTAGGAAGAAATTATTCTGGGTAAGAAACAAATTAACAATGAAAACTAAGACCAGTCTCGGCATCAAGGTAGCAGGTCATTGTAAATGACGTCGGGCCCGGTGGTCTTGGGGTAAAGTGCTCGACTGGAAACCGAGGAGTCGCGGGTTCGAAACCCGATCGGACCACGGATTTTTTCAGTCTGCACTTTAACCCATCCTTCACCTCTCAGCGACGTGAGGAGTCGCCAGAAACGACACGTGGTTCGGATTCCACGTTAAGCTGTAGGTCCCCTATCCCCGGTTGGATAACTGGGGTAGACTAGGGACACGCAAGTCGCCGAAGTGGCGTCCAATTGAAACACTTACACCAGGCCAATGAGCCACACTAAATTATTATTATTGTAAATGACAGCAAATCAGTTAATTATAAAATAATTAAATGAAGTCGGCGGACCCAGAGGGGTCCTCACACGGTGTTAGGTGCCTATACGGTGACATCAGGTAAACCTGTGTGTGGATGCGTACGAACCTTGCCCAGCAGCGCAGCCTGGTGGGCCGCGACGGCGGCGCCCCCGCCCCCGCCGCCTCCGCCGGGCGTGCCGCCGCCCCCGGCGCCGCCCCCCGCGTCGGGCGACGTGGTCATCGGCTGTCCTGGGAAGTAGAGGTCTCCGCCCGCGGAGACGGGCGCGCCGTAGCCGCCGGCCGAGGACACGCCGACGCCGACGCCGCAGCCCGCCGTCGTCATGACGCCGCGGCCCGCGTAGTTGCCGCTCGAGCTGACCGCCATGGAGCGCGCCACGGCGCCGCCCGCGCCGCCGCCGCCGCCGCCGGTGTTGTTGTTGTTGTTATTGTTGTTGTTGTTGTTGTTGGCGGCGGGCGCGCCGGAGGTGGCGGCGGCGCCCTGCTGCGGCGACTTCTTCCACGGGTGGAAGCCCTTGCCGACGGCCGCGTCGGCCAGCGGCGGCGGAGACTTGCTGGACAGCTTGTTGCACTGCGCCGCCAGCATCGCCAGCGGCGTGCCGCGCAGGCTGGGGTGGTCCTGTAGGCACACGCAACACTCCGTCACTACACTCTCACAAACAGCAGGCATTATGGTCCAAAAAATCAAATGTTTCTAAATCTATCGGACCAAACCGAGTGGTCATCAGTCCGTAGCTGGTAAACTAACCTACGGACAACACACACACAACCATGCCACAAGGAGGACTCGAACCTCCGACGGCGAGCAACCGCGCGCTCCGCAGCAAGGCGCCTTACACCGCACGGATACTCCACCGCGGCCACTACGGTCATCTTGTTAATCTGCTTAGGGAGCCCACCAAATGCCGCATTTGGACGTCGGCACGTGATTCCTCAGTTATCTAAACATATTATAAACCAGAGTCTTTCCTCTCCGGCCGACTGTGCGCGATGAACTCAACAACTACTGAGGGGATTCTCATACGCCTTTCACCAATAAACGGTGTGATTCATGGCGAAGCTTTGGTGTATAATTCATTACTGTGCGTGGTAGCGGACTAGCTTCGTGCCGCTCGGGAGTAGCCGAGGGGTCTGGTGTGCCCCGTTGCAGATTGCTCGGCCTCCAGCGTCGGGGGTTCGAATCCTCCCTCGGGCATCGATGTGTGTGTTGTCATTAGGTTAGTTTAACTTAGTTTAAGTAGTTTCTAATACTATAGACTGATGACCAACGTAGTTCGGTCCCATAGAATTACAAACATTTGACCATTTTGAACTAGTGTGGCAACAAAATTCCGCGAAATATGGAGCATAAATACAAATTATTGATATGGTGACTGTTATTTTCTGGCGTGTCGGAAAGAAGAGACGCCATTGGTTGACATCAATGGACGTAACTATACGAATTGGAAATATGTAAACATTTCGACTGTTTAAGGGGGTTAGGACGTCATTTGGGACGACTTGAAGCAGGAGAGGCTCGACAGGACATTTTAATTCCCACAGTCAATACTTTTACAAATAAACTCAAAAAACGTCGTTGCCGGCCGCGGTGGCCGAGGAGACTGAGGCGCTCCAGTCACGGTCTGCACGGCCATTACGGTCGGGGTTTCGAATCCCCCCTCGGGCATGGATAATTGTGCCGTTCTAGTTCATAAGTAGTTCATAAATAGTTTGTAAGTTTGGGGACTGATGACCCCGCAGTTAAGTCCCTTAAGCTTAACAAACATTTGAACATTTTTTAACAAAACGTCGTTAGCATGATCGGGAGGATTCAGGATTTACACTCATAGCAGTGCGAGTTCTAAAACGTAATAAAATAATATTTATTTACTTGTGAAAAATCTTTTTATTTCTTTTTTTTCCCTTACTACAGGCAACATTTTTTGCTATAGGTACACTTTACTCCAAAAGTAAGAGAGATTCTCCGATACATTTTGCACAACATACAAACCATACTTACGGGTGTATGAATTTGCCCTTATTTATTTTACTTTCCGCAAACGACAAGTTGTCACAGTAATCAGCGTGAACACACTTTCGTCGTATATTGATTACTTCGATATATATCAAATGAGGTCCGTGTACTTCGATTGCAAGCATTCTCGGAAATTACCCTGAGTCTTGCTTCATGTGGGGTTATAAATGTGACGGTGAGCGGGGTTCCCATATAGGGAGGAGAGAGGGGGAGGGGTTAGGGTAGGGCGACTGGGGAACCGCCGCGGCGGTCGGCGCATTACACGCGGGACTATTTGGCGGAGCAGTAAAGCCACGGAGGGCGGCGTCGTCTTGGTGGCTGGCGGGAGCCATTAGCGTGTGGCGGCGGCGGCGGCCACGCCCCCTACTCAGAGCGGCCCCCCGGGCCGTTAGCTAAACCAACCCCGGCGCCCAGGCGCCCAGTGGAGCGTGATTTAGCGTCGCGGCATATGGCCGTAATGTATTCATACAAGCGGCGGCGGCGGCCGGGGAGACGGCAAATTGCGGGATCGGCGCAGCCACGGGGGGGCGCAGACGCCGCAAGCCGCGCATGCGCAGTGGCGGTGGCGGGCGCGTGGCCGCCGACCCCCGCCGACAAACTAATGGATTCGCCACTTAGCCGCGCCGATTCCCGCTGCGGGCAGGCTCCGCTTGTGGTCCTTCGCTAATTTCGCGTCGGCTGGAGCCCTGTGGACCAGTCCAGTCGAACCGGACGAAGGATACGAGACGGACTGCATGTCTGCCAAAAGTGGCGTGTGTTAGCGGGCTCTGAGGTCACGGGTTTGTTTTACGGTCCATTTTGGGTTTCTCTGTAGTTCAATGATTATATATATATATTATTGCAAAACTTTAGCTAAGATCTACTATCTTCTGCAAGAAGGAAGTAAGTACCAAGACTAAGTCAGCAGTGCACCGCTCTATCTTTCGACGAACTTTGTTGTATGGGAGTGAAAGTTGGGTGGATACAGGTTACCTTATTCATAAGATAGAGGTTACAGATATGAAAGTAGCAAGAATGACTGCAGGTACCAATAGATGGGAACAATGGCAGGAGGGTGGCTATAATGAGGAAATCAAAGAAAAGCTGGGAATGAACACCATAGATGAAGCAGTTAGAGCGAACAGACAGAGATGGTGGGGTCATGTTACACGCATGAGAGAAGCAAGGTTACCTAAGAGACTCATGAGCTCGTCGGTGGAGGGTAAGAGGAGTCGAGTTAGACCAAGAAGAAAGTACTTAGATTCGGTGCAGAATGATTTTGAAGTAAAAGGCATAACATCAGACGAGGCATCAATGTTAGCATTGAATAGGGGATCATGGAGGAATTTTATTAGAGGATCTATGCTGAACGCTGAAAGGCATAATCAGTCTCTAATGATGATGATGATGATGATGATTGCAAAACTTTCGGATAAAAATAATAAAAAAAATCAATACATGTAGGCGACTTCATCCGGAATCTGGTGCAGAGCGACCCCATTAAAATTATTAAATTAGGTAGAACCAGCTTGGGCCGCGTTGAAATCTTTATTTTTTATATACAATACAGATCGCTTTCGGTCAGTGTCTGACCGTCCTCAGTGCATGAATCCAAGCCCTGTGGGACCACAAAAACTTGCGCTTTGCATATTAACATCAAGTAGGCAGTACATAAGTAGAATGTAAAACATTCATTCTCCATTGCATTCATTCAAACATCATGTTTGACATTCTACTTATGTACTGCCTACTTGATGTTAATATTTAAAGTGCAAGTTTTTGTGGACCCACAGGGCTTCGATTCATGCACTTAGGATGGTCAGACACTGACCGAAATCGATCTGTATTGTATAAAATAAATAAAATATTTCAATGCGGCCAAAGTTGGTTCCTCCAATTTTAATAAAAACATCAATAATATAAAATTAAATTTTAAAAAATTGACTTTACGATTCCCACTCTGCTATTGTGATAATATGCACACAGCACGTATCATTCTCTAGGGCCGCATTTTAAAGGGGAGACGTACCGCCCAAAATGAAAACATTTTACATTTGTACTTTTATGCGAATTATGAAAATACCAGTTGACCTGTGCGAATAATCCGTACTCTACCCTGATCAGTCGGATAGGTAAGATAGTAATGGAGAAGAGGCAGATGCTTATGGTATAAAAGATAATAATCTTTTAATAGTAGTAACAAATATTAGTCTCATTGTAAGGAAAAAATGTTCAAATGTTTGTTATGCTTAATGGACTTAACTGCGGGGTCATCAGCCCCTAAACTTTTAAACTACTTACGCACTACCTTATACTAAAGACGTCACAAACATCCATGCCCGTGGGGAGATTCGAACCCCTGACGGTAGCAGCCGTGTAGACTGTGACTGGCGCGCTGCAGACCGCTCGACCACTGCGGCAGGCTCATTGTAAGAAAATTTATATAATTAAATACAATATGATTAATTGTAAAACATATACAAATCAGGTTTGACTAATCATGTTTTTTTAAATATTTTTTGTAAACTTGATTATTTTACAAAATTCAGTTCATCCGCGCAGTATACAGCTCTTGCTTGAACCAAGTGAACAATTCCAACAGCTGTCGTGCATCGACACGTGAAACAGAAATCTCGTGATAAACTACGCTTGCGTAAAGAATCTAAACAACTGCAACAGCTGTCGTGCCTGTTAGTCAAATTAATTTGTTTATTTTTCGTCGTTAAATCGATGTGCAAACCGAAATCGTTTGATGAGCCATGCTTTACATCGACGACTATAACCCAAAAAGTGATAAACTATGCTCGCATCAGAGAAGGACTTTGGCTTGCATAAAAAATTAAGAATCTAAACCACTGCAAGAGTTGTAGTTCATGTTAGTTAAACAGATTGTCAATAGATGGCAGCTTCTACAATGATTTTATATCGGCCGCGCAAACTAAATTGATAGTCGGCAGCGTGACTGATGGGAGCAACTGTAAATACACGTTCCGTTTACGATCGTTCGCCAGGTATCAACTTAGAATGTACAAGCAGTAGCTCAAAAATGAATAAATAAATTTGTGAAATCATTAACGGTAAACTATCTAAGTATTTTTCGTCACTAGTGGAGAACGAAACTTTTAAAACTGTAGTAAATTTTCTCCTCTATAATTTCGTTTAATCAATTTTGGTGGCAGATAAACGGTTAATCCGTTATTTTCGTTTAAATTTCAAGCTGTCAAAAAGCGATCGCAAAGACCCACTTTTAGTGTTACTATCTAAGTTAAAGTGGTCCAAAAGTAAGTACGGTATCCGAATTATTTTAATGAATTATGCATGAAGGCAATGCCTTGGTACGCAGCCCTACATACCTGTGCTGAAGGGCAATGTACTCGTCGTTCATTTTTTTTAATGCTAATTATTTTGTAATTCAATGTCAACAAGAAAAAAGCCTGATCTCCGTAAAGTAAACAGTGTTTGTCGCGTATGTGTAGCTAGGCCACGTTTTGTAATTGATTATAGTGCGGATTACGATAAAATCTAGCATGGTGTCGTGTGAAACACATTAACAACACTGGTACAGTGCAGAGTGCCGTGTTAAAAGAACATATGCAGTGCACATTTAAAAACTGTATAATACACAAGAAAATTACAGGAAAATTTCATCACAGAAAAATCAAATGTTTGTAGAGTCTATGGGACTTAACTACGGGGTCATCAGTCCCTAAACTTACAAACTACATATGAACTAGCTACAACTAAGGACGGCACAAATATCCATGCCCGAAGGGGGATTCGAACCCCCAACCGTAGTGGCCGTGCAGACCGTGACTGAAGCGCCTCAATCTCCTCGGCCACCGTGGCCGGCCACAGAAAAATCGGACACAGCATTATGCAAGACAGGGCTCAAGCTCAAAAGCCTTCTGAAGAGGGATTCGTTTAAATGCGAAATCGGTAATGGTTTAAGAAAATGAACGTTTCTACCATACTTGTGGCCAATTGTTTTCATTATAAACATTAAAATACCACAGCCACGATTCTCACAATTTCAGTTTTTGACAAAATAGCAGTTAGTAGGTTGTCATAATATTCTAGCTGATCAGTGAATACTTCGTTAGAAGAGATAATCACCGTAGTTTTCCGTTGATTCCAGCCATTCGCAATACGAAACAACAAGGTCATATTGCCTAATAAATCAACCGACCTGTAGTTCATGAAACTCTTCGGGAAGCACATGTTAGTCAGATACCCCTTCCTCCATTGTGACTACATCTACGGTACGATTAAATTGTGTCATTAATCAATAAAGGCATTACGCCGCTGGCGAATACGCTAGCCCAGTTTGGTGCAGGTCAGCACACGCCAAACAAGTCGACGTCGCCTTCAATGAATATGCCAGAATAGTTACAGGATGTTTGCAGCCAACCCCTGTAAATATAATCTATCATCTTGTCGGTATTGCACCTCCAGCAATTCGAAGAGAACAAGCAGCACATAAAGAGAGACAAAAATATGTAGTCTCCAAGTGGCACGCAGTGCTTGGGATGCAGCCAGCAGCGCAGAGGCTTAAGTCTAGAAACAGTTTTCTCACATCAACTGAGAAGGAGAGTGACTACAGAACAATGGTAGAACGCTGAAAGGATGCGGAAAGACAACCGTGGATGGAACCCTCCGAAGCCTTAGCTGCTGGACACAATGAAAACTGGACAACTTGGAAGTCTTTGAACCGATTACGCACTGGCATAGCAAGGTCTCAAATCAAATGTTTGTACAGTCTATGGGACTTAACTACGGGGTCATCAGTCCCTAAACTTACAAACTACTTATGATCTACTTACGAACTAGGACGGCACAAATATCCATGCCCGCGGGAGGATTCGAACCCCCGACCGTAGTGGCCGTGCAGACCGAGACTGGAGCACCTCAATTCCCTCGGCCACCGCGGCCGGCTAGCAAGGTCTAAAGTAAACCTAAGCAAATGGGACTATCAAAATGATCCCACACTCTGTGACTGTGGAGCCATTCAAACAACTACTAATGTGTATAACTGCCCGCTCAGACCCTCACACTGTACCTTTGAGGAGTTAATGTCGGCACAACTAAACGCAATTGACGTAGCCCTCTTCTGGGTTAAGAATGTGTAGAAACCTTTCTTTACATCTGCATAATTTTTCTTTTTAAATTAATACGTAGGTATTTTATGATGTCTCCGACACGAATAATAAACAAATAATATAAATAAAGGCATGTTGTATTTTCGCACGATATTTACCAAACATACAATCTAAAGTATCGTCTAAAACGTGTCAAAATGAAAGTCCGTGGAAGAAGTGGAGAGGATTTTTTGTAGTGGCCACGAAACCGACAGATGCCGGCAACGGGGCAGGTAATCCGTGCTTTCAGCGCACCATCTGGCAGACCGCTCTGTCTACAGGAAGGTGGGTCACGTGTTCGCGCTGAGTGTATCGATCTGCGCGAACAAAAGGCGGTGCTTAACCGCCGCGTGTCCCCTGGCCGAAAACACCGCTACCTGCCCAGGGGCGGAGTAAACAAAATACCACCACAGCCCCACCACCACAACTGGCAGAACGCTCTGTCCGTCTCCTGCTCACCACAACCTGTCCACCTCTGGTTAACCCTAATATGAAACGTGGTGAAACACAGCATAGTTGCCAACCTCGAGAAGAGACTGTCAGTAATAATTCGACAGACAGGAGAGTTTGGGGGTCATACGGGCATCCTTCCAAGAAAATTTTAAAAATTATAAGCCCTATTTAGACCATTAAATGCTATATTTATGACACTCTCCGTTCATAAATATATTCCTGGAAAAGAAAGAATTCTAAATGAATAGGATCAGGTTAGGAGGAATAACAAAAAAAAATTATTTTTGTAAATAGCGAGGGTGACAAACATTCCTGCAATTTTCAAACACTTGAGTTCAAGGAAAGTTAACAGTTGCAGAAGAAAGAAATAAGTGTGCAATTCCTTGCATTTATGAAATAACAATATAAAATCCTTAGCAGGTAACACTGTATACCAAATGGTTTGGTTTTTAAAACAACGAATAAACCAACTACCCCAATTAATGTCACATTTTTTTCCGAAATATCATAACTCGTATAAAAACGAAAACATGGGAAAAAAGAAAAAGAAAGAAAGAAAAAACAGTGGAAACTTTTCGCCCGAAAAAGAAAAAGACTGTTTAGCTGAGACGGAAGACCAAGTACTAGTTGTGAAAGAAGGAATTTACGTAGCTCTTGCTGGATGTGCGTTCTTTTGGTAGCTATGGAGGAGAAGAACCGGCGGGACATTTGCAGTGAAAATGCTGTTGTTAACGTTTCCTAAGGCTTTGCTACGTACTTAGGAAGAAAATCATTGCGATCAATAAAACTTTCCCTAGCATTATGATTAGCTGTACCACTTTTCTTAAAAATTCATATTTAAAATGTCTTAATTCCGTATTTTTTATGAACCTTCCGTAACTCCGTAAATAAAATGCTAGATCCGTAACAATCACGGACAATCCGTAATAGTTGGCAGCTATGACACAGTATCCAATGTCCCAAAAATTCCTGATGAAAGAAGTATGTACTGAGGCATTAAAGAAGATTCTGTAAATGATAATCGTGTGTTGTACTACCAATGGGGAGGACAAAAAACAAGAGCAAATCGTGTGCCACACAATGAAGCTCGGCTTCAGGACTAAAGCGAGTCCACGTTGCTTTGCGATAGTGAAATGGGAATCAACAGAGTTGAGATAACCGACCATAGACGGACACATGAGGGCCGCGGTGGAGTATCCGAGCGGTTTAAAGCGTCTCGCTGCGGAGCCAGCGGTTGCTCGCCGTGGAGGTTCGAGTCCTCCCCCTGGGGCATGGGTGTGTGTGCTTGTCCTTAGGTTAGTTTACCTAGGTTTAAGTAGTTTGTAAGCTACGGACTGATGACCACGCAGATTGGTCCGATAGATTTACAAACATTTGAACATTTGGACACATGAGGTCGCGCAGAGATGGTCGCGCGGTCTAAAGTGCCATGTCTCGTATTGCTCAGCCGCTCCAGCCATAAGGCAAGGGTGTGCGTTGTCCTTAGTATAATTTAGTTTTAAATATTGTGGTAGTCTAAGGACCGATGACCTAGCAGTTAAGTCCTTAAGTTACAGGAGCATCTATACCTATTATAGGACCAGAAACTGTTCTGAAACTTACTAAGTAAATGGTAAAAACAGAACTACGTAACTGGGTAAAAGACGGCAGGCGGAATACTGAAACAAGATTCAGAACAAAATCAGTGTATGCTTATGATGCCTGTACCGTGCTCTAAATTAAGTTCCAGAATATAAGGTCTGTACAATAAAAATAAAAAAATAAATAAAAAATAAAAATAAAAATAAAAAATCTACACTAGACGAGGTTAGAGGGAGCTGTTCATATGTGTGCAGCTGACAAAAATACACTTATTTAGTATTTCAGGATGTTCAAATCTTTGTTAAACTTATGGTACTGAACTGCGGGGTCATCAGTCCCTAAACTTACAAACTACTTATAAACTCGCGTATACTAAAGAAAACACAAACAACGAGCATCGGAGCATAACGCCTCAATGTGCTACATCTACATCTACATCTACATTGGATACTCTGCAAATCACATTTAAGTGCCTGGCAGAGGGTTCATCGAACCACCATTATACTATTTATCTCCCATTCCATTCTCGAATAGAGCGCGGGAAGAAAGAACACCTGAATCTCTCTGTTCGAGCTCTGATTTCTCGTATTTTATTCTGATGATCATTTCTACCTATGTAAGTGGGAGTCAACATTATATTTTCGCATTCGGAGGAGAATGTTAGCGATTGGAGTTTCGCAAGTAGCCAACGCCGCAGCGATAAGCGCCGTTGTTGTAATGATTCCTATAACAGATCCTGTATCATTTCCGTGACGCTGTCTCCCCTGTATCGTGACAATACGAAACGAGCTGCCTTTCTTTGGACTCTTTCGATGTCCTCCATCAAACCCACCTGATAAGGATTCCACACTGGGCTGCAATACTCTAAATGGACGGTCAAGCGTAGTGTATGCAGTTGCTTTTGTAGTTCTGTTGCATGTTTTAAGGGTTCTGCCAATAAAACGCAGTCTCTGGTTCGCCTTTCCCACGATATTATCTACATGTTCTTTCCAGTGTAAGTCTGAAGTAATAGTAATTCCTAGGTATTTTGTGGAGTTTACGGACTTTACTTTTGATTGATTTATCTTATAAACAAAGTTTAATGGATTTCTTTTCGTACTCATGTGGACGATTTCACACTTCTCATTATTTAGAGTCAATTGCCAAATTTTACACGATACTGATGTCTTATTCAGATCGTTTTGCAGATGGTTTTGATCTTCCGATGATTTTAATAGACTGTAAGCTTATGATGCCTGTACCGCGCCCTAAACTAAGTTCCAGAATACAAGGTTTGTACAGGAAGCAAATTGGACTTACAGTGATTCTAATAACTGGCCTTGCGAATTTCCAAATAGCTTCTACACAAGACGAGTCTAGAGAGAGTTGTTCACATGTGTACAGATGTGTGGTGCACCTGATGAAGCTACACTTCATTTAATATTTCCGTGTGATGCTCCGGAAGCAAGAAAACACAGGATATTTGGGACACGAACCGCTGGAGAAATTGTGTCTAAGAAGGATCTAGTAAACGGGATTCTGATGCTCTTTAAAGGCAATAGTCGGACTAGTTTAAAGAGGGAAATCAAGTCAAGTTTCAATACGAGCAATTTTGGGGCATAGAGTCAGTGCTGTTTTATTTCCCTGAACACATGCAATCTAATTTAATATGGAAACTTTTTGGATTGGCAGCCTGCACAGACCGCCAGTGAAACAGCCGCGTCGTTCACACTTGGTCCAGCCCAGCCGCCTGAGAAGCCGCGTCGTGTCGCCGCACGCCTGCGCAGTAGCCAGTAGACGGTAGACGGTAGACGGTAGACGGCCGCACGGTAGCTGTTGTTGACAAGCCGGCTGTTAATTGCGGCAGACAATGGCACCCCCTCCCCCTACCCTCCTCGGCTGGCCGCCCCGCCCGCCACTGTCATTCGTTTCGGTGCCAGACGCAGCCGAGACCCTCGGCAGGCGGGAAGAAACACAGGGAGCCTGCCGCACGTATAATAACTCCCGTCTCCCGCGCTTACATGCCGCTGCCCGCTTCGAGACTGCGCCGCCTTTAAAGCCTTATTGTCTTCTCCTTTGTCGGGATCTGTACTCGTGTCAAGAAGACCATCGAAATACTCGTTTCAAATTGTTGGACTAATTGAACTGGTAGGTAGCAGGGATGAAATAAAGCAACTAATAAATAGTGTACAGCGTTTTTGGAAACAAGAGTGCAGTCACAAAAATTCAAATGGTGTGTTACGAAACCAGGCAGGGTAAGGTGGTACAATTGCCATCACTTCGGAGAAATGATATTGTAACTTTAACTATGGTATTTGTTCTTGGATGTTTGATGAACATGTAACACAAGTATTTCACAATTACAAATGTTAGTATAAACTCAAAAAAGGGTTACAGAGTCCGCCTCCGTAGCTCAGCTGTAGCGTCGCTGACTACAACGCAGGAGGCCAGGGATCGATTCCCGGCAGGGGACTGGGTGTTGTGTGTTGTCCTAATCATCATCATTTCATCATCATTGGCACGTAAGTCGCCCACGCGGTGTCAAATTAAAAGACTTACACTAAGGCGGCCGAACAATCCCGCAAGGGATCTCCCGGCCAAGAAAGCCATACGCTCATTTCCAAGGGTTACAGAATTGAGAAAACTCGATCGAGTATATACGATACTAAGTACAATTGTAACCACTTCATGGTAAAATTTTGATCACTGGCATTTCCCAGATAAAAAGCACTTACTGTCTCGGGCACCACGCATACTTCGTGGTACCAAATATTGCATAATATAGAATTTGCTAGCGTGTGGAAACTAGAAAATTTATAAAGGCGCGTTAGACTAAGTAGCCTCGCGTACATCTAAGCAGAAAAAAATTATATCTCCTTAGGACAAAGTGGTGGTATTCTAGGAAAAGATAGGAGGAGCTGTAGAAAGCTGCTACTCTACAACGCCACACAAAGGCAAGTGCGAGACTGACAAATAGCGCGAAATCTTATGTTGATCGGAATTGTTTAGATGTTTGTAAATCTATGGGACTTAAGTGGTTCGTTATTAGTCCCTAGCTTACGACAACACGTACATCCATGCCCTATGGGGGACTCCAACCCCCGACGGCGAACGGCAGCGCGCACCGCAGCACGGCGCCCCAGTGCTCACGGCTATTCCGCCGTGGTGATCGTAATTGTACCTACATCGAATTTGTACTGCCTTACCCTATTGCGGAGGGATTCAGATAGTGTTCTAACCTGTTATCCAATACTAGCAAAAAACCTTGCTCCCACATCTACTTAACCCAATATTCTGTTATTCTATCACTTTCTCCCTCCTCTCTCTCTCTCTCTCTCTGCCCAGCTCAACCTTCCCCCACCCTCTCCTCTCTGCCCATCATCTCCTCCTTCGTTATCACAGATGACACCGTATCCTCGGCTCGACTCTGTTTAGTAGGTAGTAGGCCACCTCACCTATTTTTTTTCTTAAATCTGTACTGAATTTTCTGAAAGGTGAAGCCTTTCGATGTCCAAATCTAAGTGTTATGGAGCATATTCTTACCCTAACTAACACAGAGACGGAAAAATAACGCAGCATTCGAATGCAAGAAGCTGCTCGACTACAGCTCCCAACGACCAATGTTTTCAAGACTCGCAGTTTTCGAGCAAACAGATTTACAATGACGAATTTGCGCGATGCTGCGCGATCCAACTAGGTTCCTAGATATTAATATATGAAATTTCACTGCAAAACCTCAAGACTCCTGTTTCGGGAAAACATTTTATTCTCAATTAATGACCATGTTCTAACTAACATTCACCCAGTTACATACAGCGAATTTCAGTTTATTTATCATCCAAACAGTAAATTCATTAGAATTTTATAAAGAAATACATATGCAAGTTAAGAACGATTAACCTTCCGAGCGTGTAAATCCAACTAACTCTGCCCAGTTCTTCTCTTACAGCTACCCTACCTGGTTATTTGGCAGTGCTTTTAAAACTAAATATTGAAGTAACTGTTTTCCATGGGGTATAAATTATATTTACTGGTCGTGGATGGGACATTCCCTTAAGCCAGGTCACGGTGCGGCCTGGGGTCAGAGTTCACCCTGTAAGGGTGCCAGCCTGCGCTACGCCGTCGTTAAAGAAGCCGCTGGCTCTGTCATCAGCGCGCCCTCAACCCCTTTGATCAATTAAGAAGAGTCGCCTTCATTAACGTTGCATCGGCTGAAAGAAAACCCGTAGCGCTCGCCTAATGACCCGTCCTTCTTTACTTCCCCCTAGCCTCCTTTTTGTCCCGGCGACTTAATAGCAGCAGCCATTCTAGACGGGCGCTCTCCTAGTACCCAGAAAACTCGGAAAAATTAACGAGGATATTCTAATAATGAGAATAATGCCTCTAAAAAAGGCACTTGAGCCTGAAATGTCCCATGGTGAGGCACTGTTAACTACGATTATTATTAAAAACTTTTAATTATTATACACTTGGTGAAATAAACCTCACAAGATGTACCATCCGGAATGGAGTTATTCATTTTGTTCCCTTACGAAATGTCCCAAAGACAGAATACAGCGACGCAGCGGACAATGCATCTTTTCATCAGAGTCCGTACCTTCTAATTGTGATGGTTGGTACGTTGGTGGTTTGGGACATGGGGACCAAAATGGTAACGTCATCAGCCCCCCAGTGGGGAGGGGCAGGAGTGAGGAAAGGAAAGGGGGAAATGCAGTCCATGGAAGAAAGAACGAAGAAAGACTGCTCTAGTTCTGTGCCCCGTGGTCTCCACGCACGTACTCACGAAAGAACCGTGAGCCCCCCTTTGGGGGGTCCTACTGTACTCTGCAGTGTTTCAAGACTTCTCGCTACAGAATCAGAGTTGATGTGGTTTGCTTACGTGTGCACACTTGGAAATAGCGACGATGGAAGAGAAGTTTGAAATATAACTCATTTTCGGGCACTTTATCAGTCTGGAATATCTGTAATCTCTCCAGCGTCGAAAGACGAGTATTTATTTACATACGGACAAATGTTCAAATGTTTGTATAGTCTATGGGACTTAACTACGGGGTTATCAGTCCCTAAACTTACAAACTACTTACGAACTAGGACGGCACAAATATCCATGCCCGAGGGGGGATTCGAACCCCCGACCGTAGTGGCCTGCAGACCGTGACTGGAGCTCCTTAGTTCCCTCGGCCACCGCGGCCGGCTACATACAGACAATTCAATCTCGAGCCAAGTGCAGAACGACCACACTAATAAAATTATATATAATGCAGGAAACAGCTTTGGTCATCAGTCCCTAAACTTACTAACTACTTATGAACTAACTAATACTAAGGACGACACAAATATTCATGCCCGAGGGGGGATTCGAACCCCCAACCATAGAGGCCGTGCAGGCCGTGACTGGAGCGCCTCAGTCCCCTCGGCCACATCGGCCGGCGAATAGTGAGGACTAAAAGGTGAAAACTGAGGTTGGCGCATTCTGTCTTTCGTGTTAATTTGGCCGTTTCCAAGGGCTACAAACAAATGCAGGCACTTAAATGACAGCAGATCAGCTACTTTCTGTTTAAATTTTAAACATCCAAGAACAAGAGGCATATTAATAATTATTTCTTTTCTCACTATATTTCTAGTTATAACAACATTTTTCCGAAATGATCATAATTGTACCACCTTACCTTACAGAGAAAACCAGTTATTAAAAGGTACAACACCGGAATCTGTTTTACATCTATGGGATACTCTGCAAATCACATTTAAGTGCCTGGCCGAGAGTTCATCAAAGCACCGTTATACTTTTTTTATCTCCCATTCCATTCTCGAATAGCGCGCGAGAAGAAAGAACACATTAATCTCTCCGTTAGAGGTCTGATTTCTCGTATTTTATTCTGATGATCATTTCTACTTATGTATGTGGGAGTTAACAATATATTTTCGCATTCGGAGGAGAATGTTGGCGATTGGAGTTTCGTAGGTAGCCCACGCCGCAGCGATAAGCATCGTTGTTGTAATGATTCCCATCGCAGATCCTGTATCATTTCCGTAACGCTGTCTCCCCAGCATCGTGACAATACGAAACGAACTGCCCTTATTTGGACTCTTTCGATGTCCTCCGTCAAAGCCACCTGATAAGGATCCTACACTGGGCAGCAATACTCCAAAAATGGACGGACAAGCGTAGTGTATGCAGTTTAATTTGTAGTTCTGTTGCATCTTTTAAGGGTTCTGCCAATAAAACGTAATTTCTGGTTCACCGGTCTGTCTTTCCCGGCCGGCCGCGGTGGCCGAGGGGACTGAGGCGCTTCAGCCACGGTCTGCACGGCCACTACGGTCGGGGGTTCGAATCCCCCCTCGGGCATGGATATTGGTGCTGTCCTTAGTCTTAGCTAGTTCATAAGTAGTTTGTACGTTTAGGGACTGATGACCCCGTAGTTAAGTCCCATAAGCTTAACAAACGTTTTTTTTTTTTTTGTCTTTGCCGTCCCTAGGAGATTATGGAACTGGGTCGCGCGGAGGATGCCACACCTCGTGACGTCTCACGGTGCTGCACTCGCCGGAGTTGCAGGCTTAAGCACCGGTCGGACGGCGCGGACGCACGTAATCGAGTTACACCCACGACGACGCCATCCGTTGCCGGCCATAATATTGACCTTTTCTTTCTTTCGTCGGTAGGCTCTTCATTACGTTATCTCCTAACCGGCCAACTGGAGTGCTGACGCAACGACTACTTGCGCAACGGCGTGCGACAGCAGCCCTGGCGACCTCGCCGTTTAACGGCGGCGACACGCGAACCACGGAAATTACCC
Organism: Locusta migratoria; assembly: GCA_026315105.1. NCBI lineage: Eukaryota > Metazoa > Arthropoda > Insecta > Orthoptera > Acrididae > Locusta > Locusta migratoria. Next base: position 175,905,817 of record CM048744.1, on the reverse strand, counting down.
GCCTGCCGGAGACGACCAGGCGAGGGCCAGGAGAAGGACTGGGGTCCATAAAGCGTCGGCGTCGGCGGCGTCCCTTTACGACGGCGCACAGTGTCCGTAAAGCTCAAGTGTGGGAGCGGCGCCCGCGGCGGTCGTGGCCGCGCCATCGCGATAGCACGCCAACGCCGCCGCCAACGCCGCCTTTCACGCCCGACTCCTTATTTATGGCACGGCGAGCGGGCCCCTGCCTCCACTCCACCACCGCCGGACCTCGGTGCTCTATGGCGCTCGTGCATGTCCTGCACTGTAAAACCCCGTTTTCGGTGTCCTGGAAACGTTGTTCCAGGTGGCCTACCTGCAGAGGCAACAAGAATTTCATTTTCAATACTACTCAAAAATGTTACATATACGCAGGGGCATTGAATTACGATTTGAGGACCAGCCGGGATTCGAACCCAGGACCTCCTACTTCATAGCCATCGAGACGTAATGGATAGGTGATTGTTGTGGCGTCTCTATTCGCCACAACTCCTGCGGTCTATACACGTCGAAGCATCACTCTTTGAAGAGGCCAGTGGCGGACTAAGGATTGGGGGGGGGGGGGAGACCGCCCTAATACTTTTCCATTCATCTCGTCCTGGGGGCGGCCTCCAAATCTGAAAAGTTACTTTTTTTTAATAGTAATACATGTATTTGCAAGTGGACCGGGGACCACATTTTGTTCTGCCACTGCCCCGGGCCTCCTACAGCCTTAGTCCGCCACTGAAAGAGGCAATAAGTCGTTCGATAATACTTCGGCCGCTGGGGTCGCCTCAAGTCTCGTTACCTCTTCAAAATGTTCAAATGTTTCTATAGCTTATGGGACTTAACTACGGGGTCATCAGTCCCTAAACTTACAAACTACTTATAAACTACTATATACTGAAGACGGCACAAATATCCCCGACCGTAGTGGCCGTGCAGATCGTGAGTGGAGCGCCTAAGTCCTCTCGGCCACCGCGGTCGGCGTTACCTCTTCACCTTGCTTCGCGCACCGGTCAGTAGGAAGATTCCAAGTCCCCATGTCAAAGATTGATGCAGAAATCAGTGGGGGTGTACATGAGAATCGCTCTCTTGCTGGGACAACATGGGAGAACAGGGTCAGCTGCTAAACGAGGAGAACAATTGTCGAAGTACGACACCTGAAGATCTCGGTCTGTCGGAGTACCTGCTTCGGTAGTATGTGCAGGTGTGTTAAGCTAGTGTGTCTAAAGTAGCAGGTGCTTAGCGCAACTACCATGTAAGCAAGAGGTCCAGAATTCGAATCCCAGTCTCAGTACACATTTTCGCATGTTCACGTTGTATGATTTACAGTACCTACCTGCAGCTGAGTCAGGAAACCTCTGCTCTTTCGGTCCCTCAAATTTCTCATTATCCAGCAGTATAAAAGCCGATTTTCGGTGATCCTGACTTGTCCTTGCAGCTGACCTTTCTTTGGCCTCCAGGGGCGACAAGGATGTGATTTTCAGTATTTCGCGAAATTAATGATCGAATGAAAAAAGTAGAAAAAGATGTCATGATTAACTCATAAGGAGGTACAATCTTAAGTTTTACACAGTATGAGAAGTATTAACATTACTGAATGTGTAATTACATCTACATAAATTTTCTGCAAGTCACTTTCAGATGCATGGCAGAGGATTCATCGAACCGCTTTTATGATATTTCTCTACAGTTCCATTCTCCAATAGCTCGCGGGAAAAAGAAACACCTAAATCTTCCAGTTTTCGATCTGATTTCTCTTACTTTATTCTGATGATCATGTCTCCCTATATACGTGAGTGCTATCAAAATATGTTCGCATTCGGCAGAAAAAGTTGGCGAAATAAATTTGGCAAATAGATCTCGTCGCAAGGAATATCGCCCTCCTTTTATTGATTTCCACTCCAACTCGTACATCATTTCTGGACACTCTCTCCCATATATCGCGATAATACCAGACGACCTGCCCTTGTCTAAACTTTTCTAAATCGTCCGTCAGTCCCACTAGGTGGGGATCCCACAATGCGCAGCAACACTCCAAAATAGGACGCACAAGTGTGGTGTAGACATTTACATTGGTAGAACTGTTGCATCTTCTAAGTGTTCTGCCTTCAAATCGCAGTCTTTGGTTCGCCTTCCTAACTATATTTTCTGTGTTCGTTCAAAATTAAGTTGATCGTAACTGTTATTCCTATTTTTAGTTGAATTTACTGCCCGTAAATTTCACTGATTCGTGTAAATGAAGTTTAACGGATTTCTTTTACAGAAACTCGAATTTTAGGTCGAACTTCAGTACGAGAAGCTTATAATAGTATCCACAACGAAACCCTGACACTTAATTTAGTAGATAATCCTAAGAAATTCCGGCCGTATGTAAAGTTTTGTTCGCCACTGTCTGCGTTACAAATACGGGATTGTGGGTCCGGCTTGATGCAATACACCACTGTTTCTTTTCATACCTCAAAGTGTTTCAACGGAAATCCCGCCTTAACAGAGAATTTATTTATTTTGCAATAATGCACAAGTAACACCAATAAATAACTAAAAAACGATATTACGTGAACACTTTCTTTTCAGATATTTCATTTCATAACTAATTATTACCGTTCCTTTATACTATTTAGCTACTGCATACAGCATGTAATCCGCAGCAGTCTAACATTCGACATATTAGGAAAATTTATCTGTGTTACTTTCCCAGTTTATCTACCTTAAGTGTTTAAAATTACTCAGTAGCGTAAGAAGCACTGCAAAGTTCAGCTAACCGAGCATAAATTTGCAAAGTTAGATAAAAACTTCACGAACCGTGTGATCGACAGCAAGCAGTCACTGTCCTGAACTGAATATGTTCCATTTTTTTTCCAGTGCACATTACAATTCGTTTCTTGTGGCAACAGTTAAGTAGAAACCTCTGTAACAGTACTGTCTGTGGTGTTATAAACAGTGTACAGAATGTGAAAGTCGGCCAGTTCTGTGAAGAGATTGAAAACCGAGGCAGTGACGTTTGTGGGGGGCGGTCACGTCTGGTCACTGCCCCGATCTCCAGGTAAGATTATTGCGACACGAGTTTCAAGAAACCACTCAAACGGAATTTCCGGGCCACGAATTAGGTGACTAAGAAATCTCACCGCAGGCGGTACAAAGAGAAACAGTTCTTCGGTCGTGCATCCGTTGTAAAGATAAAAACCTGTTAATACATTTCTCATGCCTTTTACCGGTTACAGTTCTTCGTGGGTTCTGTCTTCTACATTCCTGTCTGATAAAAAGGAATGTTTGTTACGAACAGACAAATTGATTTTGAAAGATGTGAAAAAAGGTACAGTGATCAAAAAATATTTTTAATTATGGTTCATCGTCTAACTCACAACCGCAACTACAGAAATGGCTTGGACAGTGCTTTATAAAGACCTCATTACTTTGAGCTCAGAGTGACAAGGGTATCTTCTACTCGTTATGAGGTTCTATACTCAAGAAGTTATTCAGTGATTAAAATTCTATTATTCTATTATGGTTTGACACCTTGTCTAAACGTACATATGATGAAAATTTGCATTTTGTGCAAAGTTTTACTGATTGAATAGAACACGCTTAAGAGTTAACTTGAAGTATTATCTACTTCTCGTTGTAAAGGTATGACTGAAATGCGCCTCTGGTATGCTTGGTACCCTCCAGAAAGATTATTATTTTAGCCACTTTTCCTTTATTTACAGATTGTAGCTACGTAACACTACTTCGAATAATCAGTAACAATATAAAGATATGCCCATCAGTGTCCTACAATCATGCCTTCACAATGTATTTTTTTTTAAACTTTCAAATGTTTTTAAACCTATTGGACCAAACTGCTGTGGTCATCAGGCCCTAACCTTTCAAACTAGGTAAGCTACCTTACACTAAGCACAGTACATACACCGATGCCCGAGGGAGGATCCGAACCTCCAGCTAGAACGGCAGCCAAGTCCGTAGCATGACGCCTTAGACAACGCGGGCAATCTGAGTGGCTATTTTTTCTGTATGTCATTTTCAAAATATATTACAAAGTAGAAAAACATTTGAACCCCAAAATTACCGTGTGTTACCTTTAGGGTTAAAAGACGTTACTTCTTGCTTTTATTATATTTTCTCCGTAGGTACCGTACAGTTTCTCTTTCTGATATTTCACATTTGAGGGTGCTAAGAGATTAAATACTGCTGCATTCAGCTCATATTATATATCTGTGACTGGAGGCGATTCCTTGTTAGAAAAAACTGCCTTTAAAGTGAAGTTTAACTACCGTGAGTGCCATGAACGACACTACATAACCGAAGATGGTGCCATTTAGTTTGCGTGATGTAAACGACCGGGATTTTCTATCCGAATCAGCTCTGGTGATTATCGTGTTCAAGAAGAGAGACACGATGGTTTTAGCTCTTAAATGAATGTCAAAATGTCAAAATCCCATGAAATACCTTTGAAAATACATGTAGCAGCTAACAATCAGCGTGTTCAAACAGAGAACATATTGACGTGATGAGTTTATTACCAGAACTGGGGGATCTTTGCGAATACTTTGTACCGTTAGTGGAATGACAAAGAACTTGGGAAAAAATGGAAGTAAAGTTTAATGTTCACACATAGCTTTCTTCAGAATCAATCAATAGAAGTGTTTAAAAGCCCAAATGAAAGAGGTTGATCCGCTGAGTATTGTTAGGTCAAAAAGAACGGCGTACGTTAATTAGAACCGAAGATATCGTAAAACAAACCGATTAAAATATTCAATGCAAGGGCAGAAGGATAACGCGTTTGAATAAAACTAAAGGATGGAGAGACTTAAGTTAATCCTGATACTGGACGACACCTCTGCAAATGAATATCTTTCGTTTAAAGCAAAAATGAACGCTACGCTACGACGTGCGAGGCTGTTCTTCGTCGGGGGCTCGAATTCCTCCTCTGGCATGGATGTTTGGGCCGTCTTTAGTATAAGTTAGTTCATAAGTAGTTTGTAAGCTTAGGGACTGATGACCCGGCAGTTAAGTCCCATAAGCTTAACAAACATTTGAACTTTTTATTTATTTATTTTTTTTATTTTTTTTTTTTTTTTTATTTTTTAAAGGAAATCGGACGGGTAGTTTGGTCTGGCCGACTGACTTTAGTTTTCGTAGATTCTTTTAATATATAAGATAGTTCGGGTTATCAACCCGACATTTGCCTTGGCGAAGCTGGAAAATAAATGTTCAAATGTTTGTAGAGCTTATGCGACTTAACTACGGGCTCATCAGTTCCTAAACTTACAACTAGGGTAAGGTGGTACGAATTCGATATAGGTACAATTCCGATCAACATAAGCTTTCAGTCTCGTAGTGTTGGTAGCATTTGCCTTTGTGTGGCGCTGTAGAGTAGCAGGTTTCTACAGCTCGTCCTGTCTTTTCCAAGAATACAACACTTTGTGCGAAGGAGGTATAAATTTTTTCCTGTTAAGATGTACGTGGAGCTACTTCGTCGAACGCGCTCTTATAAATTTTCCAGTTTCCACGCGCTTGTAAATTCATTATTGTGCAACGTTTGGTACCGCGAAGTATGCGGTGGTGCCCGAAGGAAAAAAGTGATTTTTATGTGGGAAAAGTCAGTGATCAAAATTGTACGAGGACGTGATCATAATTGTACCTAGTGTGGTACATTTTCTATCGATTTTTCTCAATTCTGTAACCTTTTTTTGTGGTCCTACCAACATTTATAATTGTCTAACAATTATGTTACATATTGATTAAACATTCAAGAACAAGCGCCATAGTTAAAATTATTTCTTTTCTCAATATTTTTGCAGTTACAATAACATTTGTTTGAAATGATCGAAATTGTACCATCTTACCCCACGTATGAACTAGCTAATACTAAGGACGGCACATATATCCATGTCCGAGGGGGGATTCGAACCCCCAACCGTAGTGGCCGTGCAGACTGTGACTGACGCGCCGTAGAACGCTCGGCCACTGCGGCCGGTAACAAGCGTAAAAGTTACTCACCGCCGCTTTGCGTGCCCATTCGATAGGCAGTAGAATTAATAATAGTCCGATTCGCCTCCGAGCCTCGCCATCTGCACAAGCGAATCAATGCGCCGCCTGGTAGATGGTGCGCTTCGGTCGAGGAGATAATTATTAATGTGGGAGGAGAAGCTGACGGATCACTGACTGAATGCGCCAGGCCGTCCAGGATCTAAAAGTGAAAGGAGATAGCGATAAGGGGGCGGCATTGTGCGGGGCTTGCGCAGGTCGTGATCGACACCGTGCACGAGAATGGAGGGTGTTCTGTAGCAGTATGGAGAGGGGGAGGGGGCTGAGAGGAGAGGTGGTGGTGGGGGGAGGTGTTCCTGGGCATTCCTGAGCGGCTGGCTGTCTGGCCGGCGGCCTTGGCTCCTGACACAGTAATTGCGCCAGATCGCTGTCGGCCACGCACGCCGCCCTCCAGCAGGGCTATGCCCTGGTCCGGCGGGTTTCGTCTGCGTTCCGTGGCCAGCAGTACGGTCAACTTTGCTGTAACTTCTTTCTCCATTATTTCTTGGTTGGCCGTCAAGGACGTACGTCATAAACACACGGAGGTAACAAAAGATTTTCGATACCTCCTAATATCCGCCCTTTCAAAGCCTAGGTTTCAGGTGATATACAGTAATTCATTACAAAAAGTGATATCTGGCGTTCCCCAGGGAAGTGTTATAGGACCCCTACTGTTATAATATATATATAAACGATTCCTTAATAATGATAAGTGTGAGGTCACCCATATGAACTGTAGAGAAACATCAAAAAAGCTGTTCGATGAACCCTCTGCCATGCACTTCAATGTGGACGTCAGTGAACGTACGTAATACACACACGAAGGTGAAAACGATTCCTTAATAATGATAAGTGTGAGGTCATCCATATGAACCGTAGAGAAACATAATAAAAGCTGTTCGATAAACCCTCTGCCATGCACTTCAATGTGGATTGCAGAGTATTTATGTATATGTAGAAAATAAATATATTTTCAAAAATTTCGGGAAAGTTTGTACCCACACAATTGTGTGGTTTGGGCCTTTACTATAATTTTTTATGGTCTGCACAATCTTAGAGCAACATGCCTCCTTACTCATTTTTTCACATGATACAAGCGGAAACAGTTTGCATCTTTTGTCAACCACATCTTTTGACAGATCGCATTTTTCACATCTTGTTCTTGTACGCACTATGAGCGCGAAGAACAGGCTTTCTTACAGTGGATCAGACATGGGACACATCGTATGAGCCAAAACTGAATCGCCAAGTGCGTCAGAGCTACAGTATGATAAAACTTATGAGTATTCTCGTGTACGACTGTGATGGTGTTATCCTAACGCATTACGTTCCCCCTCGACAGAACGCAAGTGCACAATATTAAAGTTAGTTTTCGGAGCTTCACATGTAACCAGCTTAGCGAAAGAAGCGGCAACACTTTGTGCGCAACCCACCCATCATTTTGCACGACAACGCTCGGGCGCATACAGCGAAAGCTGTTCCTGTTCTGTTTGGTCGTGCCGGCCGCAGTGGGCAAGCGGTCTGCGCCGCGCCAGTCACAGTCTGCACGGACGTTAAGGTCGGGGGTTCCAATCCTCCCCTCGGGCATGGATGTTTGTGTCGTCTTTAGTATAAGGTAGATCATAAGTAGTTTGTAAGTTTAGGGACTGATGAGCCGCAGTGAAGTCCCTTAAGCTTAACAAACATTTGAACATTTGTTCGGTCGTTGTGACTGGGAAGTACAGTACTATCCACCGTACTTCCCGGAAGTAAGTCCTTGTGACTTTCATTAGACTCCGAAGATGAAGGAACCACTTCATGGCCTTCGATTCAGAACTGTTCCAGAGATTCGACAAGCAGTACAGCGCTCAAATCGCACCATCAACAGAACAAGCTCTGCGAACGGTATCCTACGCTTTCCACATCGCTGGCAACGCGATCAACACGCTTGTGATTGTTCAAAGAAGTTTCGGGCGTGCAGCCGCATAAAGTTTTCTTCTTCTAATATTTCGGCTGAGAAACGTTCAGCCATCTTCTGCGGCTGCACGCCCGAAACTTCTTTGAACAGTCATTGAGCCGCGAAAACATGAAGATTCACGCTTGTGATTACTCTGAAAGACAGTTACGCTTTTGTATCGATTGTGAATCAACAGTCAAGTTCAAACCCTCATATTTCCCACTTTCCGCTGACAAGAGCGCGCGATACTCTACTCGCGTTTCCTGCTTCTGAGCAGGATCCGATCGGTAGGCAGCAGTAACTCACGGCAAACTGCGGCGGCGCTCTCCTCGCGATGCGTCTTTAAGAGCGGCTGTGGCGCAGATAATCTGGCTCGCTCCCGGAGCACAACTGATTCTCCTTGCCCTGCGGGCCTCGTGCCTGCCAGATGTTGCCCCGTCACGACTGCGGCACAGACCTCGCTATCGCTGCGTTCCTGCTAGGACCCGGCCCTCATTGTTCTGCCACCGTAAAACTAATACCGCACCGCACCAGGCGCCGCCGCCGCTGCTCGCCGGCTACCGGCTTTTAAAGCGCGCATAATAACACGGCCGCGCCGCCACGGCTTTTGTTGCGCTGACGGACGTCTTCCTCCGCCAACAGGCCTGCGCCACTAATGACAGAGATTACACGCCCGGCTTTAGTCCTCTTCTTTTTTTCTACTTTTTTTCTTTTCTTTTCTTCTCTTCGGACCCCGAACTTTCTCCTCCAGTGCAGTGACAATTGATTCGAAAGTGTTGCGCGCTTGTTCCTGTCTATGAACTTACAGCGAGAAGGACTGAGGATTCAACATCCCCGAGATGTGGAAGAATACTCAGGAAGTGTAGTTCAAATGTTCAAATGTTTGTATAGTTTATGGGACTTATCTACGCGGTCATCAGTCCCTAAGCTCACAAACTACTTATGAACTAGCTGACACTAAGGACGGCACAAATATCCATGCCCGAGGGGGGATTCGAACCCCCGGCCGTAGTGGCCGTGCAGACCATGACTGGAGCGCCTCAGTCCCCTCGGCCACTGCGGCCGGCGGAAGTGTAGTCCATCAACAGAGTTGCTCGACAAATACTTTTATATTTCTCGTCAGTATGGAATTCGTAGCAAGCGTAAATGATAGAGGACGGTCCAGAGAACTGCGCAGTTTGGGGAGCCACGTCGTCGATTGCGTTGTCGCTCCCGCCGGATGTTCAAGTTCTCCTTAGGTCATAGATGTGTATGTTGTCGTTAGTATTAGTTAATTAAGTAGTCTAAGGACCGATGAACTTAGCAGTTCGATCCCTTCGAACTATAAACATTTTGGAGATCCAGGGAAGACCAATATCCTTCGTTAGAGTTTTATTGCCGTACGCGCTGGGGCGCCGTGCAGCGGTGCGCGCGGCCGCTCGTGTTGGAAGTTCGAGTCCCCCCTTAGGCATGGGTGTTTGTGTTAGGTTAGTTTAAGTAGTTTGTAAGCTACGGACTAATAACCCAGCAGTTGGGTCCGATACATTCAGAAACGTTTATATTTTTACAGTTTTATCTACCAAGCACAAAAGCCTCACGGCGATGATTTGTTGACAACACTGACAAATTTCCAACAGTTGACGTTGGAATGTTGCAATGTTGCAATGTTGCAATGTTCAGGGACTACGGCCTGAAGTCAAATATATTTTTGACCTAACGGTCTAGTCATTCTCCTTATAATAAAACATTTGCGATTATAAAATACATCTCTAGTGAACTTCTCATCCAGTACACGCGAATTAATCGAAGGAAGGAAGATAAGCACCTCAAGCTTCCCCGTCAATATGGTCTTTACAGACGTAGTAGGGAAAGAAATTTGTGATGTTCTTTTCTAAGGATTCAAACGCAGTTTTGGATGAACATACTGTTGTGTCCATCCTCGACGAGTGCGCGTTCCCGCTAGAGAGCGCTCGCAGGGCAGTGTAGGGACGCGGGTGCAACGGCCACCAACAGAGGGTGTTATGCTTCCGCGCGAGACAGCCAATCAAGACGAGGACCATCGGATTCCGCGCATCCAACGATCGATGTGAGATCCCTCCGCCGCCCGCGATATAGGCGGGCGCCAATCCGACGCCAGGAGGCTACTGAGTCTATAGACGGAAGTCGGAGTCTCAGCGTGCCCGTCCCAGACAGTTTTCGCACGTCCTCGATAGTTAGTCCTTGTCCGTTATCCACGTATGTAAGTGACAATCTGTATGTGGCAATCAGAAACAGTATTTCTGTCGAGATATCTTTACGCATGTCACAGTAACCTGCAGACGAGCTAAAGATGTATTGGCGTAGGTTTGTGGACTATGGAATGGTGACAGTATAGTATTTACAGAAGATGTGGTGTCGCACAAGTATAAAGTGCGCGCCACCTACTTTCGCCGCGCGCCCCATGCACGCACGGCGCGGCGTTCTTACGACGTCAGCCACGAGCGCCCTCTGCTGGAACTCCGCTCGTGGCCACCACTGAACGACATCGTTCACTTGTGACTGAGATAGGAACCAGTTAACACTTCGGAATCAGATAGGCACCAGTGAAGACTTGGCTTTCGGATAGGCACTAGGCAGGCCCTAGCTCGACTATGTATCAGCATTCTGCAGTACTGAGCTATGTAAAAATTAAGTATTACTAAGTCTCTAAGAAATATAGATCTCGTTCTAATTTACTCTAGTGTTTCTAGTTTCGGCTGTCCCACTGGCTGCTCACCTTCGTACCTGCACAAGCGTGCATCCTTTATTCCTGTGTCGGTCTCCTTCTACTCGGCCACCGACACCCAGGTCTACCGGCGGAAACGAGACACAAAAGCGGCGACAAGGCTGGGACACAAAAGAAGACTGTTTCGAGACAATGGACATTGCTTGCTCAGAAACTACGAGCCAAGAAAGATAAGTTGTATTTATCTTTTATAGTGCTGTGTTCATACATAATAAATGTGTTTAAGAGTGGTGCTACTAATTTCTGTTCCATGAATCGTGCCCTTGAGTTGACCTGGCCGACCATCGTCCACCTTGTGTACATAACACATACTAAGATACGCTGTCTCACGTCAGCGTTCTTAGTACGAAACTGGTTGTTGTTTCTTGGATGTAGGAAGAAAAATGTTCAAATGTTTTTATAGTCTATGGGACTTAGTGCGCCTCGGTTGCACAGTGGTAGAGTGCTAGACTACAAATCCAAAGGTCGCGCGTTCGATCCCCGCCAGGTCCTAGGATTTTTATCTGTCACTTTTCACTTCTTTCACCTCTGGCAGTATTGCTCATGTGAAAAATAGCGAGTAGCACCGTGGTTCGGAACCCACGTTAAACTGTAGGTCCCCCTATAACTGGCTGGGTAAGTCAGTTCGAATGTCGGAGGAAGGCAACGGCATACCACCTCCAAACAGGACCATGCCTAGTAAAGCACTGTGGTGTCCAAACCAATCTTCGGATTGTTGACTGCTTTACCTTTATGGGACTTAACTACGGGGTCATCAGTCCCTAAACTTACAAACTATGAACTACTTACGAACTAGGACGGCACAAATATCCATGCCCAAGGGCGAATTCGAACCCCCGACCGCAGACCGTGACTGAAGCGCCTCAGTCAAATGTTTGTAGAACTTATGAGACTTAACTACGGGGTTATCAGTCCCTAAGCTTACAAACTACTTATGAACTAGCTAAGACTAAGGACGGCACAAATATCCATGCCCAAGGGGGGATTCGAACCCCCGACCGTAGTGGCCGTGCGGACCGTGACTGGAGCGCCTCAGTCTTCTTGGCCACCGCGGCCGGCCGCCTCAGTCCCCTCGGCCACCGCGGCCGGCATGTAGGAAGAGAAACTGTTTGCTAATGACGAAAATTTCGTATTGAATCGAAAGGGGTTTTAGTGAAAAGATTTACTGCGAGAAAGTTGGAGGCAGCATTAAGTATGAACATAAATTTCGCCCGGACTGTGGAGACGTCGTGGGGAAGTGAAATATGTTTTGGTCATTTTCCGGCGCAAATGGGTCGCTTCCGGTGTCTAGCGCGTGTCTAGCGCGGCCGCCATTAAAATAATTGCGACGATTAGGCGGTCGCGGACTCTGGCTGCCTTACTGAACGAGAGCGGCAGATAGCGGCCCAGCCTGGTGTGCCTATAAGGCGCTGCTAATGGGCCGCCGATACTGCCCACTGCCCACTCCTCAGCGGGCTCCGGCACCCAGCCGCATACGTGTCACTTTACACCGATCTGATAACCAAAATTTCGTATGGATTTCGATCATAGAATGAAGGCTTTCACGGCAGGTGTCGTCATTACTTAAAACTTCCGGGCTGAGATGCCGTGGTCCATACATAAAACTTTCCCCTGACGTTTCGCCCTCGTCTGCGGAAAGCAACCTCGGAGGTAAATCGGCGTACGGCGTTCGTATGGATTTCTTCGGTGGCCTCTCTCTCTCTCTCTCTCTCTGTCCGTCTCCTCCCTCCCTTGTCCTTGGGTTAGGAAAGTTAGCACATGAGCACATGTATTAATTAAGGTATAAGCTATCTCCATTCCAAACTTCTTGAAATCTGTGCATTCCTTTCAGCATGAAGGCGCAGCAAACGTAATAACCTCTTCAGTCCCTGTGTCCCCTGAAGGGGACGTAAAATAAAATATATCTGGTGACCATATTCAAGTGTTGGTCGCAGTGCTAGGCATCTCAATGCACAAATTGAAGGTGCTAGCACATCTTGGAATTGGGCTGTCAGAATGAGAAGTCGGTTTGTAGCTATGTGAGCACTCAAATTACCATGGACCTCTTTAGTTAATGTAAAATCGGCCTATACTATCGATAACATAAATAAATAAAGGCATATTAACGTAGACTAAATAGTGAAATATCACACCACATACTGACAGATGTGGTACCTAGTGTCTGATGTCCCCTATAGGGGACATGAGTTTTTGGAGATAATAAAGAGTCAGGATTTTTTTAAATATTTTTGAGGCCTTTTTGGAATATTATTAATCACGCAATACAAACAAAATGCAAAAATATTGAAAAAAATTTTCACAGGACTGAGGAGGTTAACCCATTGTAAGGCACCCTCCGCTACGCACCGTACGATGATTTAATAAAGGTAGCACAAAGTAAGTTCCGTTTGGTTATATAAAACAAACGTCTACAGATACAGAAAAAATATTTATTTCACAAAAATATACAATTATTAAAGTACTTTTCCACGTAACTTCCGAAATTTTGTAGGCACTTGTCATAGCGTGGGACAATTTTTTGTGTGCCTTCTTCATAGAAGGTTGCCGCCTGTGTATTCAACCATGTGGCAAACATGTCCTTTCAGCTCATCATCGTTGAGTGTTGACCACCAAGCACAGATTTTAGGTGTAAGAAGAGATGAAAGGAGTCTTCTTCTTCCCTTCACGTTGCAGCCCGACCTCACAAGGCGAATGTGACCAAACAACTCTTACGGGAATTTCACTGGGACATGTTTGATCATCCTCCGTACAGTCTCGCTCCTAAAGACTTTCTTCTTACACCTAAAACCTGTCCATGGCGGTCAACACTTCAGCGATGATGAAGAGCTGGAAGAACATGTTACCACATGGTTGAATACACAGGCGGCAACCTTCTACGAAGAAGGCATACAAAGACTTCTGCCACGCTATGACAAACGCCTACAAAATTTCGGAAGCTATGTAGAAAAGTAGTTTAATAGTTGTATATTTTTGTACAATAAATATTTTTTTCTGTATCTGTACACATTTGCTTTATATAACCAAACGCTTTGTAGCTATGTAGAAAAGTAGTTTAATAGTTGTATATTTTTGTACAATAAATATTTTTTTCTGTATCTGTACACATTTGCTTTATATAACCAAACGGAACTTACTTTGTGGACATACCTCGTATTAATTAGGGTATAAGCTATCTTCATTCCAAATTTCATTCAAATCTGTCCATCCCTACAAGCATTAAGGAGTAGCAAACTAATAAACCACTGTAAGGTACCCTCCGCCACGCACCATATGGTGGCTAATGAAAAGTAGCCCATGTATTAATCAGGGTATAAGCTACCTCTGTTCCAAATTTCGTTTATATCTGTCCAGCCATTTCAGCGTGATGGCAACTGAACTACAAAAGAAACTGCATACACTAGGCTTGTCCGTCCATTTTTGGAGTATTGCAGCCCAGTGAGGGATCCTTATCAGGTGGGTTTAACGGAGGACATCGAAAGAGTCCAAAGAAGGGCAGCTCATTTCGTATTGTCACGATACAGGGGAGACAGCGTTACGGAAATGATACACGATCTGGGATGGGAATCATTACAACAACGGCGCTTATTGCTGCGGCGTGGGCTACTTGCAAAACTCAAATCGCTAACATTCTCCTCCGAATGCGAAAATATATTGTTGACTCCCACTTACATAGGTAGAAATGATCATCAGAATAATATACGAAAAAGTCAGAGCTCGAACAGAGAGATTCAGGTGATCTTTTTTCCCGCGCGCTTTTCGAGAATGGAATGGGAGATAAATAGTACAATGGTGGTTCGATGAACCCTCTGCCAGGCACTTAAATGTGATCTGCAGAGTATCCCATGTAGATGTAGATGTAGATGGCATGAGAAACGGATTAACTAATTGCAAAACACCCTTCTCCATGCACCATATATATGTGTCTACTAGTAAAACTTCTTTTACAATGTACGATGTTGATCCCTTACTGTAGGCGTCGTTCAAGATAAGATGTCTCATCCATAACGGGGTGTAACAGGGGCTGAAAGCTTTATTGAAAATACGTGGCAACTAAGACACCTTCGAAGTTAGAGCTACGACAATTCTGGTTTTCATTCCTGGCGGCAATTTAAAACGAACGTTTTTAAGTATTTTTGCAAATTTAACCAATCAGAGGGTGAAAGTATTTTTTTAATTATCTAAGTGATCTAGTATTAAGACGATTTTGACATAATAAAAACAAGCGGAAAACTCGGCGTCGCCGGGGTGAAGTGGTACAAATGTTAAAATGTTTGTATAGTTTGTGGGACTTAACTACGGGGTCATCAGTCCCTAAACTTACAAACTACTTATGAACTACTTACGAACTAGGACGGCACAAATATCCATGCCCGAGGGGGGATTCGAACCCCCGACCGTAGTGGCCGTGCAGACCGTGACTGGAGTGCCTCAGTCTCCTCGGCCACCGCGGCCGGCTGAAGTGGTACTTAAGATTATTGCAAGGTACCCTGCCTCATGCAGTGTATGAAATTTTACTTTTACGGTGACCTTCTTGTTTTGAAGATCAAGCGTGCAAAAAGCTTCGTGAAGATCGGAATGAAATTGAGAGTTTTCGTCAGTTTGTAGGAAAAGTATCTTCCGCCAAGCACCTTAATTCAGCCCTGTCGCAAAATACTTTCTTAGGTGACGTCTTCTACCTACAAACTAAATACCTGTAAACTTTCAGCTTCATTGGTGCAGTAGTTTTCGCGATATTGTGTTGAGTGAGTGAATTTTCGTTTTTATCTTTATACTTATAAGACGCATTTGTTGTCTGTCTGTCTGTTCCCTTATCTCTAAAGATCCAGACAACCAAATAACGTGATATTTGGTACACGAACAAAAAATTACATGGGGAAGGTTCTTAAATAGGTTTTTTTCATCCCAATCTCACTCTGGCCATGTGCCTATTCTAAGCTGTGTGATAATGAACACACCCCCGCCCAATAATAATAATAATAATAATAATAATAAATAATAAAAAAAACACATGCGAGTTGGTTATTGAGAGTGAATATTTTTGTACATACTGCCAAAAATGTTGTTTATCACATTGCATTAGCATAAATGTACCCTTTTATGACATGCAAATATACAGTTTTCTACGATTCTACAGAAAACCTTATTTTAAACTCGGGCAAAGCGGGGTACTTGCAGCAGGCATACATATATTCTCTGACATTGCTGAAGGGTAACATCCTGAAGCAATTCTGAAAGATAACATAGTTTAAATTTCATATTAATGTCTACTAACTATGACGTTGTTTACGATCACATCAGTGGCGGCTTGGACCCATTCATTCGTAATTATCTCACAAACCGCTCGTTTGCGGAACCATGTGTACTGGGACATTTTTGCTTCTATTATTGTGTACTTTCAACGTTGTAAGTTTGCGCCATCCTTTTCGATATACCTTGTATAATTTGTGTGTTTGCTCAAACGGCCTGTGAAGTGGTGAAAATGACTCGAGAAGAAAACGCTTGTCAGACATGGTTAAAGGCCTTGTTGTTTGGGAAGGTCGCGCTGCATGGACCGATTACCCTTCGTTTGTTACGGCATTCTGTAAGGTAGTTCTTCTATTCATCGTTCATCAGGTGTCCATACTGAATTCCATTCTAAGCTGCGACATGCAAACGCTGTCGATAAGTTTAATGTTTCTGGTGCTGCAACTAAACGGTAAAAGTCTCGACCGGCGGCATGGCCTAATGTACTTACGTGACGTAGTGCGCTAGTGGGCAACAGTTGCTGTGGATACTGGGATGAATGGCGGCACACAATCATTACAAGATGTGAAAATGAATGTATTAATATCACGTTTCTCTGATTTTATTTTCGAATCACAGTATTGGAATGTAGAACATTGCACAGTATAATACTACGCTTCTCCACATGCAATGGTTTTTCTGTTCATATGTAACACTTAGGCATACGCAGTTCAATTTACGTAACAACTATCTCTAAAATGTTTTTTTAAATGTCATAATTTGGTAGAACGAAAGCAACAATTTAATTTGTACTCTTCGATTCCTGCCTAACCACATCCGTTACAATCACGACATGTTCTTAAAAATCATAACATTCACTCACATCAATTGAAGCTGTATTCTTAGGTTCCTGCCTAACCACATCCTTTAATATCATGACCTATTCGTAAAAATCATAACATTCGCTTGCTCACTCGCAACAATTTAAATGGTACTCTTAGGTTCCTGCCTAACCACAACCTTGAAAATAATGACATTTTCGCAAAAATAATAATATTTTTCGATGTACTCCTGTCCAGTCAGTAAAATTAATTGGCCTCGTAAAAGGAAGGTTAAAACGCACTTCAGTACTGTTTCGTACAGATCATATGTTGCCAGCCTAACGCTGCTACGGACGCACCGAGACGCTTCTCATGCCGCTGAGCGAGACTTTAGCCCAACTCAACTTACCGGCAGTGTAGCGATAATGGTGAAACCATCAGCTCCCTACATCTGTGCCGCGCTTTCGGTAACTAGGTCAATGTAAAAAAATACATGGGGAAAGGACTTCTGCGGTCGCCGGAATCGGCACGTGATACAGATCTCGTGTGGATCGGGAAAAGCGAACGCAGTTGCGTCGAGTTGCAATACGCTCCCGATTATATCGGCACGGTGGCCGACCGCCAGCCGTAAATGTCACGGTGAGTGATTTCGTCAAAGGCGCGCAGTTGCGTACACAAACTGGAAATGTCGGCCAGCGAGATCTGCTCTGGGCAGTCTGTCTCTCTCGCGTACATTTCAGTAAAATACATTCACATACGGCGGTCGGCGTTCTAGAAAGGCACTCTGTTCCTCTATTTCTAAAAGGCCACAGGATTGGAACTATTAATACGAACATCTGCACTGCAGGTGCTAGTGAATAATCCACAGACTTTCAATAGCACCCATGTGGGCAGGTTGTTGCAAAACCAATTAATCTGATTCCGAGATGATGTTAGGTCTGTTTTCCACATTTAACACTTTGACTGCCGGCCATGTAAACCATTCCATCCCTTAGAATGCCGGACATTCTGCTTGCAGGAGTAACCCCAGCTGCACTTAGTTTCTTTATCTTCAGTCTGGCGTAAAAAATTGTCTGCTCTGAAATAAATCCAGAACTGAACACAGAGCTCTAAAATCGCATACAACTCCGACGCCAAGGGCACCACTAAAAACTTCTCTACTTCGCAAAGAGTCTGTAGAGTCACTACGATATGTTGCTGTGTCACCCCTCTGTCATAGTCACCTCTCAGTACTTTCGGGGAGAATAATTTGCGTGAAGCCATGTCCGTTGATTTACCTACTGAGTGAGCGACACCACTTTCCACCTGCCCCGTTTCATACAATGAATGCGACCAGTCGGACGATGTAGAAACTAAATAAAAGATCTATAGGCTGGTTCAGACACTAGGTTTACCAAGTAAGGTAATTAAGGTAGATCTAGCCAGGCAATAAACTTGAACCTGTTTTTAAAAGCACGAAAACAAAGATCACGTCAAATGACGTGATTGCCATTCTACAGAAATTTCCGTATCCCGTCAATTGACGTGATTGGCACTTGGAGTGTTAATACATCTGCACTTTTGAAGAATCGCTTATGTACGCCGAAACTGCAAAGTTCCTTCGTCGTTGGTACATTACTTTAAACCTCAGGGTTGCCCTAAACGTACAAGTGAAGATCTTGACAAATCAGATAAAAAACAAAATGTGTAGCCCCACCAAGTAAAGGCAGTACCGTCAAATACGACATTCTAGTAGACATTTCCTTTATTTGAGTATGCAGATCAGAAACTTTATATGAAAATGCGACTGAATAATACTGGAAGCAGTAAAATTTTGCGCGTTGTGCATCTCAAGGCAGAATTGTGGAGGAAGCCCAGTTCAAAATGTTCAAATGTCTGTAAATCTATCGGACCGAACTGCGTGGTCTTCAGTCCGTAGCTTACAAAGTACTTAAACCTAGGTAAACTAACCTACGGACAACACACACACACACACACACACACACACACATACACACACACACACACCCATGCCCCAGGGAGGACTTGAACCTCCACGGCGAGCAACCGCGCGCTCCGCAGCTAGGTGCTTTAGACCGCTCGGCTACTCGACCGCGGCAGTAAGACCCGTATTCGTCTGACTGGAATTCGTTATATGGCCCTGACTTACTGATCAACAGAAAGTAGCTATGTAAATGTTCGTCGACAGTTGACATATGTCGAACAATCACGCCGAAACTTTTTGCCTGATGAAAACTGTGTGCCGGAGCCGGAACTAGAACATGGGCAGGGTAAAATTGAGAATTTGTATTTTTCGGGAGGCGTACTTGAGTAATTCCGTGCAGATGTGGTGATCGCTGTGTCCCTAGTGGTGTAGGGGTCAGCGCAACTGCCTAGAAAGCATGGGAACCTGGTTCGAATCTCGGTTTGTTATACATTTTCAACTTAACCCATTCGTTGTTAATGTCATACATTTCGTGAATATGAATTACCAGGTGTTTAGGTGTGCTATTATAATTGCTTTAAGCAACACTGCCGCTGTGGAATAGCCGAACGGTCTAAAGCGCCTCGCTGCGGAGCGCGCGGTTGCTCGCCGTGGAGGTTCGAGTCCTCCCTGCGGCATGTGTGTACTAGGTTTAAGTAGTTTGTAACCTACGGACTTATGACCACACAGTTTAATTTCTCTAACTTCGTATCTTGTTAATTTGTTTATCTTTATTAAAATGTCACTTGTGTTAGAATGCTAAGTTTTGCGTGGAACTGATACAGACCTCTGTTTCTTTCACGTGCTTTTCTTTTCCTATTATTATTATCTTATATATTAAAAGAATCTACGTAAACTAATGTCATTCGGCCTGGCCAGATTACCCGTCCGATTTCCTTCATATTTGTTTTAAACGAAAGATATTCTTCACAGATTTGTCATCAAGTATCACAATTTACATAAATCTCGCGTTCCTTTTTCTATACTCAAACCAGATTTCCTTCTGACTGTTTCTTGTGGAGAGGTTGTTGCTGTAAACTAAGGTCTGTAGGGCAGACCGTTCTATTCGACCAATTTCCTTCAATTTTGCTTTAAATGAAAGGTATTCATTCGCAGATTTGTCATCAAGTATCAGAAGTCACTTGAGTCTCCATCCTTTATTTTTATTCAAACGCGGTATCCTTCCGTCCTTGCATTGAATATTGTAATCGGTATGTTTTACCATATCTTCGGTACTAATTCAGGTGCGCAGTTATTTTTTACCTATCGACACTCAGCGGATCAAGCTCTTTCACTTATGTTTTTAAACACTTGCATTGATTGATTCTGAAGAAAGCTATGTGTGAACATTCAAATTTACTTCCATTGCCGGCCGCGGTGGCCGAGGGGACTGAGGTGCTCCAGTCACGGTATGCACGGCCACTACGGTCGGGGGTTCGAATTCCCCATCGGACATGGATATTTGTGCCGTCCTTTGGTTTAGTTAGTTCATAAGTAGTTTGTAAGTTTAGGGACTGATGACCCGTAGTTAAGTCCCATAAGCTATACAAACATTTGAACATTTACTTCCATTTTACCAACTTTTTTGCCATTCCACTAACGGTGTGAAGTATTCGCACGGCTCCTCTAGGTTATTATTATTATTATTGATTGTTATGGATGTATTCGTGCCGTTTCGTGGGGTCGAGGGCAACGGTGTCCCTTGTAAATCGATTCCATACAGAAAAACACTTGGAAACGTGAGAGCTTTCAAGCTCTAGCTAAGGACTGACGAAGTTCGAAAAAAGAGATTAAGAGAAAATCGTGAGGGAGAGAAATACCACACGGAGCGTGTGACCGAATGTTCGAGGCGTTCCGATGTAATGCACAAGATGGCCACTCAGCGCGGCTCGCTTCGTCTCATTGGGTCTCCTCGTGAAAACCCGCGGCACCGGCAAAGGGACGTACAAAAAGAAAGAAAAACCAGACGAGAAAGAATCGAACAACAAGTGGGGAGGAAAAAAAAGAAAGAAACAAAAGACGCGGCGGACTCGTCGCTGGGAAAGGAACGGACAGTGTGGGCACGATGAATCAAACCGTCACCGTGGTCATTGTCTCTCGCACGCCCAAATAAATCAGGGGTGTGCGCGGGCGGGGAGGGGAGGGGGAGGGGAAGCGGAGGGAGGAGTGGGGGGTACAGAGAGGTGGGGGAGGGAGGGGAAGGGGGTCCAGGCGGTCGGCCGGCACCCAAGGCGAAACGCCGGCCCCTCCAAACGACACGAGAGAGCCGCCAGCCTCTTCTGGGAAGCACACGTCACAGACAGGCATTCCGCTCGCCTCAACTTCTGCTTTCCAGGTCACGGCGATTTACATAAATTTTCCCGCCCGGAATGCCCCGCTAACAGTTTCCTCAAACTGAGCGCCGTCAGCGACGAGTCGGTACGACGTGCCTTACCTTCGTTAACGCGCCTCCGAACGAACTCGTCTCTCACACGGGTTACAAAAAGAGGGGACAGTTTTTTTTGCTCTTTTTTGACTTACAAAATAGTAACTGAGGGGAATATTTATTTAGTGAAGTAAACGAAGGAAGCGTTTCTCTTTCTGCGAAATTATGGTCATGGACTATGTGATCAAAAGTATACGCACTCCACTTAGCGGACATTTTTGTGATACGCGCCCACTCTACGTCTTTATTACGGCTTTAACCGAAGTAACGTGATAAGTTAATTATATTCAGAAGTACAAAACCAAGATCGCAATGTAATTATTTTATGACAACCTGTATCAATGGGCTGTGCCACCATCATCTGGACATTTTAATTTAATAAAATGTGGTCATACATTATTTAAAAAAAAAGAGGTTAAATAGTACGTCCAACATAGCACTTAGTCGAAATATATACAAAAACACCCTTTTAAATCATCAACAGCTTGTAACAGACTCAAAAAGCTATTGATGATGTAACGTGTATATTTTTTACATTTCGACTAAGTGCTATATTGCACGTACTATTTAAACTCCATCTTTTAAATAACGTATGACCACATTTTATAATTTTAAATGACCAGATGATGGTGACACAGCCTATTGAAATCAGTCGTCATAAAATAAATAATTACATTGCGATCTTGGCTTTCTACCGTTGAATTTATCTACCAGATCGCCTCCACTGCCTACTATGTCACGTAATGTCAACGTGATAAGTCATTGGATACCTCCTAATATCTTGTCGGATCTCCATATGTCCGGCGAAGTCCAGCAACTAGACGTGACATAGACACAACAACCTTTTGTAAGTCATGTGCAGGACTATTGGGGCATTCTGACACTATAGCCGTCCGTAATTAAGAACGCGTTCGCCGTACAGATGCATGATTATGTGCACCAACTGACCTGTCGATTGATGTCCCACAATTGTGCAACGCGATTAATGTGGGGCGATCTGTGTAAGCAACTCATTCGCTATAACTGTTCAGAACGTTCGAACCATCGCCAATAACTGTAGCCCTATGACATGACGCATTGTCATCCCTAAATAATTCCATCGTTGTTTGTGAACAAGTCCGTGAATGGTGTTCAATTAGCCGTACATAACTATTTCCAATCGATGATCGGTTCAGTATGTCCACAGGGCCCAGTTCATTCCGTGTAAAAACAGCCCACTCCATTATGGAGCAACCTCGCCAGCTTGCACAGTGCCTAGTTGATGTTTCTATGGCTTTGTGGGATCTGCGCCACGCGCGAACCCTTCCATGAGCTCTTACCAAATAAAATATGAACTTACATATTTTTGAACCGATCTGATATGATTTGTCATGTCCGCTGCCAGGATCGCTTTGTTGAAAGTTTATGAGTTCATATCCTGTTACAGCAGGCCCTATTGGCATCCTCAGATGCCGTAACTTCATAGTCGTCGAGATAGGACTGTGCTCAGGTTATGAAATATATTTCCATATTGTGTCGTCACACTGATATAAAGCTGAAATAAAATTTGGGAATACGTCAAATAGTCCCATTCTTGTACCCTCGACGACGATTGGAGAAGACCGATGCGCTACTCAATCAATCTTCTCCAGTCGCCGTTGAGAGTACAAGAATGGAACATTTGTGCTCGTGATTTACATTTGACGTATTCAAAAATTTTATTTCAATTTTTATCAATGTGACGACCCAGTGACGGCATCTGAGGATGATAGCTAGGTCTGTTGAAACTTGTTGAATACCAGGCTTGATTCCATTATGGCTCTTGTGCTCAACGACTGTTTTTCGAATTGTGGAAAATTGTCAGCGATCAGATGTGAATATTTGTTCATTCACTAGATCTAGATTTCGATCACAGTGTGTCCATTATCAATTGTAAGACTTAATATAAAAGAACCATTTAAAATTAGATAGTACACATGCCACGTTCTAAATCAGTTGTACGAGGTTTCATTTACAGTCAATGTACCTTAAAACAAACATTTCAAAGGTATAAAACTTTTCGACCTCATTGTTCGAGATTACGTTCATATTGATGCAGCTGTACAATTTTTACACAGCTGACTTCAGCGTTCGACATTGGCGACTGTTGGCCCTTTTTAAAGGTTCGTAAATCAAAAATTGTATATGTGGTATATTTATTATGGTTCTATCTTATTTTAATAGACACTTTACACTGCAAGGGCCATCATACCTCAATGGGGAAGGTAAGGTGTGAGGATAAGAAGTGGAAGGAAATGCACTCCAGGTATGAAAAACGGAAAGAAGACAACATTATATCGGAGCCCCATGCTCGCCACGCACGAACTCGCGATAGAACCGTGAACGCACTGGGGGGTGGGGGGGGGGGAAGGCGTAGCACAGTGGGTAGTGTTCGACAGCGGATATCCTAACTGTACTTGCAGACTAATGCGTACTCCCGAACTTTCGCACCATCCCTTTTAACACAAAATAGCACCGGCGAAAGCAGGGCTGACTCGTTCCATGGGGCGCAGACAGAGGCAGTTATCAATAATTGGAGGGTAGCGGCCTTCATTAGGCCACAGCGTGACTCCGCCCGTTCGTTTTGCTATCTGCCGAACAGTCCTAACCCACCCGCGACAGGTTCGACTTTCACTCCAGATAACTCCTCATCCTGGACAACAGTTTTCTTGTACTCCCAATCAAGTTCCGGGAAGACAGCCCTGCTGGGTGTACGGTAGATAACGACAACACCGAACTTGTGTTTTGTATGAGGAGGGCGTGCAAGCTTTTCCTCAAGTGCTGACAGCGCCATTAGAGAAACACCACTCGTAAACCCTGTGCTTTGGTGTAGCGTCAAATGAACTGTTGTGGCATTTGGAAATGCCTGTCACACAAACTTGATATCGTATCCTGTTATATCCCAAAAACAGTTTCAACATATCACAATAGGCCTCCGCTCGGTAGCGACAGAGGCTATTTCGTCACGCAAATACATGACCTACATGTCGAAAAGTCCACAGCACGACTGACGAGCAAAAGGGTAGGGCGGTCTGGAGGCACGGCTACCTCACAGGAAGTCGATAAACGAATGATTTTCGAAAATACTATTGAAAAATACAGCGATAGGTGATATAATTATTACAAATAATTGTCTTTTAGGGTGGCCGGTTCCGATCTACGGTATAAACCATCTTCAGACCCTATCTCTGCTGTTGATGTTGCATTTATGCTGAGCGACGACCAGGTGTTAGAAGACAAGTGTGGCGACTGCTAAACGTTTGTTCCAACACCTGGTCTCAGCTCAGAGTTCATGCAATACCAACATCACATATAGGGTATGGAGAGTGTCTGTGCCATAAATCTAAACCGGTAATCCTAAAAATTAAAATACAGTAAATTGTAATAAATAAATAAATAAGACAGAATCGACTTGGCCGAATGAATTAGATCTATATATTTATATTTCGCTTTGGTTTGAAGAAAAAAAATAAAAATAAAAAGTAAGAGGAAAAGCCCCAAAGGAACAGTTGAAAATGGAAAAAAGTCTATAATCTTGCGCCTATTACCTTCTGGCAAGGCAATCTACCATACACAACTATTTGGGAGCTGCAGTCGTAGAAAGAAAACATGGCACACTGCTACCGTGGTGGAATCGCTGTGTGCTCTAAGGCGCCTTGCTGTGGAGTGTGGGGTAGCTCTCCGTCGGAGGTTCGAGCCCTCCCTCGGACGTGGATGTGTGTGTGTGTGTGGATGTGTGTGTGTGTGTGTGTGTGTGTGTGTGTGTGTGTGTGTGTGTGTGTGTGTGTGTGTGTGTGTGTGTATGTGTGTGTTTATGTGTGTGTTTGTGTTTGTGTGTTGTGCTTACGTTAGTTTACGTTAGTTTAAATAGTGTGTAATCCTAGGGACTGATAACCACAGTAGTTAAGTCCCACAGATTTACAAACAATTGCACATTTTTGGCACATAATAATATTATGGTGACGGGTACATTACTTACTGAGTTGAAAAAATTCTTGTTTCACTCCGATGTTGATGAAATTTTTGACACCTAGCCATGAAAACAGGAGGAAGGTCACAATCTACATATAATTTCCTATTGTCGATGGCGGACGGTACTTTTCTTACAGACCTCGACACAAACTTACAGTTTTATTTCAGTCGTGAAGCAAAACTTTTACAATTGACCATCAAAACAAGAGGAGAACTTACAACTAAATTTTCAGCTTCTTACAAATTATTAGAAAGTTCGCTCATGTAAGAACGTTTCCTAGTGTGGAGTTTTATTAACTGCAAGTCACTACCGGGTACATGGCAAAGAATACCTTGAAATAAACTTTGACAATGATTCACCCACCAAATGTGAGTTTTCATGGGTAGGGACAAGTGGAGAAGGTGAAGAGACGGACTGAACAGAAAGAAGTTGGGGAGGAAGAAGTTGGATGAAATAGAGAGAACGAGGATATGGGCAGCGAGATGGGAAAGGAAGAGAGAGAGGGGGGAGGTGAATGAAGGATTGAAGGGGAGATGAGCTGCGAGAGTATTGAATAAATAATCATCCAGGCAACGTCGGGTTTTCTTGTAGTTTGTAATCAGTTTAATAAACTCGAAAAGAGATCTGACAATCTGAAAACGCTTCTGACCTCACCAAATCCGCACGACCGCCTGATCAAATCAGATCTTCTATAGACCCCTCTGCGGCGCGCCACAACTCGTGTAGAGAAATGTTCAAATTTGTGTGAGCTCTTATGCCACCAAACTGCGAGGTTATCAGTTGCTAGACTTACACACTAATTACTTCACTAACTTACGCTATGGACAACACCCATGCACGAGGGAGGATTCGAACCCCCGACCGTAGCGGCAGTACAGACTGTGACTGGCGCGCCGCAGACCGCTCGACCACTGCGGCCGGCGTCTAGAGAAGTGAAAGGGATAATAACCAGTGGTGCACAACACAGAAATTTGCCCGGCAATCAGGCTCGTCTGGTGTTCCGTCCTGTTAGGAGCCCGGAATCCTCAGGGCGCACAGCTGGCGGCCTGCCCGTTGGCCGGGAGGTGTCGAGGCGTCGGCTAGGAAGTGGGGCATGGCGGCGGCCTGCGGTCGGAAGCGGCCGCTAAGTGCTTCCAATTGCAGGCGGCCGGCATGTGCGTCGCCCCGGTAGCCAAGCCTCACGCGAAGCCGGCACGCAACCGCTAGCCGCTAGCCGCTAGCTGATGGCTGATGGCTGCCGGCCGCACCGACAACACCCGACAGCCCTCCACCGCCGGATTCCTTCCGTCACGACACCGCCCTGCCTAGCCTCCTCTACCTGTCAGTCCCGCAGGCGAGGGACCCAGACAGCGAAAGCAGGTCTATTTTATTTTTTATTTTTTTACCCTACTGATGCAGCGAAAGGCAGGCATGTATGCCTGAGGAGAAAGTATTGCCGCGAGCTGCTCATTTGATCCAATTATTGTTCGCCAAGAGCGGCTGCCACGTCAGTGGCTCGATGCTTTCAATATAGCCCCGAGTGCAAACAGGGCCCTCCCCGAGCTCAAATACTCCGTCAATCAAGGCTAGTATCTACAGTCGCAACACAGCTAGACATATTTTTCTTTACTTTATTATGAGCTGTAGGGACGATCTTCACTCAGTCGAGAAAAGATATCGATCGTTTTACCGAGCGAGGTGACTCACTTTCAGGAGGATGATCATTCTAATCCGTCTTGCTTTTTCTGTTATTTACCTTAATCACTCCAGGCAAAGGACGGAATGTTTGGTTTGAAAGGGCACAGCCAATTCCAGCGGCGGACTAAGCCTGTCGGAGGCTCAGGGTGGCAAAACAGAATGAAGGCCCTCCTGTATTTCGAGACAGAGGTACTACTAGAAGAAAAAGGAAAAATATTAATTTCGAGATTACTGGAGGACCCCTAAAACACGAGTCCCAGGGCTGTCCACACTTCCCGTTAGTCCGCAAATGGCCGTTTTTCATCCCCATTCTTAACCAAAGTTGCAACGTGACCTCTGTCTCTCATGACCACCATGTCAAAAGGGAGTTTCTGACACTTGCACAGAGTTACACTTGCCTGCAAAGGAAATGAGTTGACACTTTCCCGGAGCTCCTGACATGTGTCTTTGGTGTTTCCATCCCCATCCATAACCTCTGTCTCTAATGACCACCGCCGCGGCGGATTAGCCGTGCGTACTGGAGCGCCGTGTTGCGGTGCGCGCGGCAGTTCACCGTCGAGGGGTTCGAATCCCCCCTCGGGCATGGACGTTTGTGCTGTCCTTAGTATAAGGTAGTTCATAAGTAGTTTGTAAGTTTAGAGACTGATGACCCCGTAGTTATGTCCCATAAGCTCTACAAACATTTGAACATTTTTAATGACCACCCAGTCAACGAGGGGTTTGTGACACTTGAACAGAGTGACTCTTGCCTGGGAAAGAAATGTGTTCACATTTGGCTGGAGCCCCCAGACACACGTGCTTGATGTTTCCATCCCCATCCTTAACAAAAGGTGCAAGGTCACCTCCGTCTCTAATTACTACCATGTCAACGGGGAGTATGTCACACTTGCATGGAGTGTCACTTTCCCAGAAAGGATATTTGTCGACACTTGCCCGGAGACTTGGTGTTAACATGCACATAATGGTGTGCACTTGCAACAGGATGTTACATACTGCATGGTATTCACATTATCTTGTGCAGCATTACAGATTATTTCGACGACCTGTTTCGGTACACTCAGTTATTTTCATTTGGTCTGTGATGAAGAAAGTACAATCTCTATACAGTGTCACTTATAAATACGCTATGATCACAATTTATACAGGACTTTCAGGAGAAATAATACATTATTTGAAGGTAGCAGTATAGACAAATTTTAATGAAAGTTCTAATTTTTATTGAATATGTAGATACAGCTGTTAGAATCCATCCCAAGAAAAAGAAAAAGAAACTGAGGACATGGTGATTAATTCTTCTGTCAATTTGTAACAGGGCTCATCTGTAGCCATTTACTTGCTCTTTCATATTTTTATTCTCTAAGACACCTTTACTATGTTGGGAAGAGCATTATATAATATGTGGTTTGAGTAAAGTATACAGAATATGGCCCGATTAACAAGTTTCCCTTGGGAAAATTCTGTCCATATTTCCATATAAAATCTGATCCGCTCTTATAAGTAGTCTCAGTGCGTCGAAACCCTCCAGCGCTTTTATTAATACTTAAAATACCACAATTAATTTAATGTTTTACAAATTTATTTTCATTAAATTAACCGGTTTAGGCTTACAAGTCCGTCTATAGAATATAAAGTCTACGTTATCAGGGTGGCTGTATGTGATTTTATAGCCGCGCGAGAGTAGACGATCAGTCTGGAGCTATACGTTGCGTATCGCGCGGGCTCCCGCGTCGGAGGTTCGAATCCTCCCTCGGCCATGGATGTTTGTGTTGTCTTTTGTATAACTTAGCTCACAAGTAGTTTGTAAGTTTAGGACTGATGACCCCACAGTTGAGTACTATAGGCTTAACAAACATTTGAACATTTTTGTGTTTTTGTAAATATATTTATTGACAGCTGTAATTGTATTTTATCTTCCTGTCACAATTTTACTCAATAGTTATAGATCAGATGAACACTTTAAGATACCTTCCGTGATCGGAGCTACTTTATATGCTTGTAGTAATGGGTGAGACAGTGGTGCATAGTATTTGTTTTTTACCCACATTCGTTTATAATAGTATCGTTTGGGCGCTAATGAGCACCTGATTGAGCGCCCCTAACCCACAAACAACCGGCCTCGAAGCCATCATTTTTCAAGTGCAAAAGCAAGTGTGGTAGTTACGTCGCACGAGGCAAAGTAGGCTCTAGTACACGACCCTGTAGAGTAAATCACGATGAAGGTGAGGTAGACGGCGACTTTTAGTGGGCGCGATAGCCCCGTGCAGGGTGGCCATGCGTGTCCGAGCCAGTGAGCGGGCGGAGGACGCGGCGCTAGCAGATGTTTTATTGAGTGCGAGGCCAGGGGTGTCCAGCGGGGGTAATTACCTCATTTGACTTTCATGCGGCGCCCGGGGGTCCGCGCCAGAGATATGTAAAGCGGCCGCCGCGCCGATATCACGAAATACGGGCCGCGCCTACGACACGCCGCACCACGCCGCCACATTCTGTTGCTCGCGCCAGACGTCGCCAACACAACAACGTTTGCGACTCCTGAGGAAGCTCTACTAACTGTAGAAACGATGTTGCACATTTTTATTTCAAACAAGCGATAGTTCTTGATGTTTCGACGTGTGTATTTATTTCAATCTTACGACGATTTGGACTTAAATAGTGGCAACACTGCTGGGGAGACACAGTGCAAAGCAATATACTATTGTCGATGATAGCACAAGCTGTTGACATACCTACATTACCTCCGACTAAATGGACTCGCCCGTCCCACGTTACTGGCGTGCGTACAATCGACAGAAACACAGTCACTTGTGAGCGAGCGGTCTAACGTAAAGATGGCACTATGTTTTCGAAACAGGAACAACGGAGGTAGATCAAAGTTGAATGTGCCAGAGGTCGTACAGCACGACAGTGTCTTCAAGAGGCGCTAACCATACATCATTTAGCACGGCAATGCGTGAGCGCATACAGCGCAAGCTGTGACTGCTCTGTTCCGTCAATGTGGCTGGGAAGTACTGTACTATCCACCATACTCCCGGACGTATGTCCTTGTGACTTTGATTTCATTCCGAAAACGAAGGAACCACTTCGTGGCATTCGCTTCAGAACTCTTCCAGAGATTCAACCGCTCCATTCGCACCATCAACAGAACAGGCTCAGCGAAGAGTATACTGCGCCATTCTCATCGCTGGAAACGGGTATGTTAGTGCATAGCTTTCTTCCCCCTAGTGCATCGCCTTCTGCCCTGCACTCCGTTCACGTTGTTTTGTTGCTCATATTTCTGTCTTAGTCCCAGACCATAGATATCTCCATGTCGAGATAATGAGTTTCGATAATTTTCGTCCGTTTTCAAACGATTATAGTTATTACTTCAAAAAAAATCAAATGTCTGTAAATCTAAC
Source organism: Locusta migratoria (assembly GCA_026315105.1). Lineage (NCBI taxonomy): Eukaryota > Metazoa > Arthropoda > Insecta > Orthoptera > Acrididae > Locusta > Locusta migratoria. The sequence goes on along the minus strand of CM048744.1, from coordinate 175,875,616 downwards.
AGACCAAACTGCGTGGTCATCAGTCCGTAGCTTACAAACTACTTAAACCTAGGTAAACTAACCTAAGGACAAACACACACACCCATGCCCTAGGGATGACTCGAACCCCCACGGCGAGCAACCGCGCGCTCTGCAGCGAGACGCTTTAGACCGCTCGGCTACTCCACCGCGGCTAGTTATTACTTCAGTAAAGAGAATAAATAGATGAATTTTACCTTACGTCCGAAAACTAAAAGTTTACTTTTGTCACTCTTAATATTTCGGTTCAAGTAGTTGGCATTATATGTCTCCATAGTGCAATTATTTCGTTCAATCGCAGGAATCTGACGTTGGAATATTCTGCTTAAAACATCAGAGAATTTTATAATACCTCAGGTGACGAAAAAATACTATTGATCAATCCAGTAGAACAACAAATAATTCTTATTTGTGTCCCACTACACCCAGATATTTCTCGTTACTCACAGCCCGATACTGGAGCCATCTATATCGATTTCCCTCCATTAGATCTTGGTACATTACTACATCTAGGTTGCAAAAGTTCATTATTACTGAAGTATGTGGCGGGGAAAAGTCTAGATTTTGTGTAACATAAAACGAAGGAAATAGGCTATGATGAGGGTTTAACGCCCCAACGAGAATGAGGATGGGGAATGAAATCGGCCGGGATCTTTTAAATGAACAATCCGGTCATTTGCCTTGAACCATTTAGAATATTAACGAAAAAATAATAATGTGGATGGCCACAGTTGGATGTGAACCACCATTCTCCAGAATAATCGTCCGCTATGTTGACCACTACGTAACACGAAAAGGCGGCGTGCCGAGGGATAAGGACCATTCTCTCCTCCGTGTTCCAACAAGTGGCACAGTAAATGAAGTATCCTGCGCCACGCGCCGCACAGAAGCTTACGGAACGTTTATGCAGATGTAGGCAGGACAACTGCCGTCCGTATACAGCAACCGGCAATCTCGTAAAGTTCACTGTAGGCTAGCTCTTCCGCGCGGGCAGCACTGGTCGGGCAACGCGCGCTTTTCGTCCGTCCGCTTCATTTATTCACTTTTTTTTTCGTGTCAGGACTGAATTTCCCCCTCTCCCTGCCCCCACCCACACCCCCTTTGCAGCCTCCCTGGAGAGCACTCGTCCAGCTCCAGCGCGCGCTGCGGACAATAACGCCGACTGCTCGCAGTTGGTGTCGCCATTGTCGGCGGAGTTGTTCGGGCGGTTCGGCGCCAATGGTCGGGCCGAACAGCAAAACATTATGTGAACCGGCTCGTTAACAGAGCGTCGAAGAGCAATTAACGGGGCCCGCGCTGATGGATGGGCGGCGAGCCCGGTCACGTGACGGGCTAATGGCCGCCGCTTTCCCTGTCTGCGGAGTGGAGTGTTATTGCCCCGTATATCCGTTCTCCGCGGCCGGGGCGTGTACCGCGGGGACACGGGCATTAAGGCGGTGCTTGCTGTACGAGCCAAACTGCTCTGCACTGCGGGCGTACTCCGTAAAGGGAAAGAAGCAGGCTCCCGAAACAGTTAGATACACAGGAAACCATAGTAATGCTACTGGAGGAAAGAGAAAAAAGATGACACTGAATGGAGAAGTATCACAATTTTGAATACCTAGGAAGCAAAATGGACAGGAATCAGGAAACACAACAACCGGTCGCCTTTTTTATGTATTTCTTCACCACGACCAGTTTCAAACCGCCTGGCAGTTCATCATCAGGTGGTATACCGTTTTATTGGTTGTTTATAATATTGTGGAACTCGTTTCGATGTGGTGATATAGAAAATAATATGTGCGCTTGTGTTTGGCACTAAATTAAGATATTTACTTGTTTATATCATATTCTGAAACCTAGACGTGCCCACCCCCTCCCTTGGTCAATGTCTCACCCCTCCCCCCGTCCCAAACTACGACACCTGAGATATTAGATCCTGGATTATGGAGATAAATTTATTTTGTATTTAAACTTTTTTTTAAATTTCACGTTTTGTAAAATGTTTTATGAAGTCCCCCCCCCCTCACAGGCTGGCCAATAATACTCATCCCCCCCCCCCCCCCCGAAATTTGAATGACGCAGTCCCCTAGGCCACCACGGCCGGCCATTGATGACATATGGACGTAAGTAAAAATATTTTGAGAATCCAACATAGGCCTCTGACAGCGATTAGCGGCGCCCTCCGCAGCTAGGAGCATTAGAACGCTCGGCCACTCCATCTCGGTGATGATGATAATGATAACGATGATGATGATTGATGACGGTAAAACTTCCAAAAGTACTTCAGCAGTCCATAGAATTCAAAGACGCTACAACGCGTTCGCGTCAACTTCGGTATGTACTCGTCATTGTATTTGCCGTTTTTACCTCTGGTCTACTTCTCATCTGTTTGGTAGCTCGTGTATATTAACTTCGAATTTAACATTGAAGGAAGGAACGAAAATTACCGCTTAACCTCCCATTAACATTGAAAAATGTAAACAACACAAAGTATAATTTGCTTCAAAAATTCTCTTAGAAGACTGTCACTGCTAATTGCTTCCCCTTGTTCAAATATCACCGTCAGTCTGGTTCCTGGCGGCCGGTTTTTCGTGCGGCGTCCTACTTGCGAATTGATACCGACTTGCAGCAAGACCAGACTCAGGTCACACTACACTGCTTTCATCCGGAGGTTGTTCGGGAGGTAAAAACGCGTTTGAATTTGGCGCTGTTTTGTCACATGACGCTTGGCAGGAGAGGATTTTTCATGTTTATTATCTGCGAAAGTTCTTCCCATCAGTATCCTAATATCTTTTGCGTGGTGAGCATTACAGTTTGATGTTTTCCTTAGAGGAGCAGATGAGAACTGAGCCACGAATGCAGCTAATAATAAGCGAAAGTCGTCAGTGCATTGCGTGTGGCACTCGAACTTAAAGCTACTTCAGTCGACTCATTAGTTCGGAAGTTTGAGGCCACGGGTTGTTGTGGGTGTCTGGTTACACTTCTCCAACTTCATCCAGACGTCTTGGTACCTCTTGAGTCCGCCGCACTTTAGTTCTGTTTCCCATGAATTCTGTAATTTCCTCAGTAGTGAAGTCGCGTAGATTTATTAACATTTGTCACAGTTTTAGTGTTTACGTGTAAATGAAAACGACTACTCAAGACAGTCGAGACTCAGTACGGGAGTAACACGCTAGAAGCTCTGCATTAGACTTGTCAATTGAGACAAGAAAGTTAATCTTGTAAAAGGCGGCTTTTGAGAGGTATCCCAGTTTCTTCGGTTCTTAATTGTAGTTGGGTTACCTGTTTATTCGTGCTTCCATCGGTTCCATTTCTGACCGTCCACTGTCTGTGGAATACGTTCACAGATTTGTGACTGGCTGGAAGGCATCATAAGTAATAGAACGCAGTACGTTGTTCTCGACGGCGAGTGTTCATCAGAGACGAGTGTATCGTCAGGCGTGCCCCAGGGGAGTGTGATAGGACCGCTATTATTTTCTATGTAAATGATCTGGTAGACAGAGTAACTTGTAATTTGTGGCTGTTTGCTGATGGTGCTGTAGTGTATGGGACGGTGTCGTCTTTAATTGATTGTAATAGCATACATGATGACTTAGAAACAATTTGTAGTTGGTGTGAAGAATGGCAGATAGCTCTAAATGTAGATAAATGTAAGGTGATGCGCATGAGTAGGAAAAACAATCCCGTACTGTTCGAATACAGCATTAGTAGTGAGCTTCTTGATGCAGTCGCGTCGTTCAAATATCTAGGCATAACATTGCAGAGCGATATGAAATGGAACGAACATGTAAGGACAGTTGTGAGTAAGGCGGACAACCGACTTCGGTTTAGTGGGAGAATTTTGAGAAGGTGTATTTCATCTGTAAAGAATACCGGGTATAAAACGCTTGTACTACCTCGTCTTGAATATTGCTCAAGTGTTTGGGATCCGCAACAGATCGGTTTAAAGGAAGACATAGAAGCAGTTCAAAGGCGAGGAACTACGTTCGTTACTGGTAGGTTCGACCAATGAGCGAGTATGAGTGGAATGCTCCGGGAACTCGAATCGCTGGAGAAAAGACGACGTTCTTTTTAATAAATTCTGTTGAAGAAATTTAGAAGGCCGGAATTTGAAGCTGAGTGTAGAACTATCTTCCAGCCGTCTACTTACATTTCGCGCAATGATCACAAAGACGAGATAAGAGAAATTAGGGCTCGTACGGAGGCATATAGACATTTTCTTTCTTGAAACTTCCTGGCAGATTAAAATTGTGTGCCGGAATCGGGACTCGAACCTGGGACCTTTGCCTTTCGCGGGCATGCGCTCTACCCACTGAGCTATGCCGACACGACTCACGATGCCGGCCCACAACTTTACTTCCGCCAGTACCTCGCCTCCTACTTTCCAAACTTTCCCTTGTTCTGTTTGGGGGTGGAATGGGAAAGAAAATGCCTAGTAGCGGTACAATTTACCCTCCGCCACTTTATGCTGGATTGTGGAGTATAGATGTACATTTAGATGTAGATCTATTGCCCTCTTCATACGTTTGTTAAATAACCATTACACTTACACTAAATTTCGTACGTTTTATAGCCCTTTAATAGTCGTTCCTGCTTTCCGGACGCGCTATACATCGACAGCAAGAGGCAGTCGTCCAGAATGGCCACTCGAGACCATCAGGCGGCAGTTTAGTGGTGTAGCGGCAGCTGGCAGCTGGTTAGGCGGACGGAGGGACCACCGCGGCGGCCGGTGGGCGACCTTAATCACACGATAATCGGGCCCCGCCGGCCGCCCCTTTTTCACAGTCCGATTTATAGATCGGCCGAGCGCCGAGCCGAGTCGGCCGAACTGGAGCGGAGAGTAGCGGAGGGACCGCGGCGCGGTCGCCGTCGACGGTTGCGAAATAGCGCCCGCGCCGATCCATCAGCGGCGGCGGGCAATTTGGGTGTCGGCCCGGCCGCCGCCTCCATAAAGCTGCCCGCCCGACCTCCGATACCTCCTCGGCAGCCTTCCTCGCGATTCGGCACTCTCACAGCTGCTCCAGCTGTCTGATCGCCCATGCTTCTGTGCAAGTCTACGACGTGCATTCACGTTATACCGCCTCGGATTATTATTATTATTATTATTATTATTTTCAAAAACTAATCACACGCATACTGTGAAACTTCTGTCACTTCTCCACGTAATCTCTCTGGAACTGTAAACATTTTTCACAACGACATATTGATTGCGTGACCTCCACACAGGATTTAAAATAAACTATTGGCCATTAAAAGTGCTGCACCAAGAAGAAATTCAGATGATAAACGGGTATTCATTGGACAAATACATTATACTAGAACTGACATGTCATTATATATACACACGCAGTTTGGGTGCATAAATCCTGAGAAATCAGTACCCAGATCAACCATCTCTGGCTGTAATAGCGGCCTTGAGTCAAACAGAGCTTGTATGGCGTGTACAGGTAAAGATGCCCATCCAGCTTCAACCACAGTTCATCAAGAGTAGTGACTGGCGTATTGTGACGAGCCAGTCGCTCGCCCACCATTGACCAGACATTTTCAGTTCGTGAGAAATCTGGAGAATGTGCTGGCCAGGGCAGCAGTCGAACATTTTCCGTATCCAGAAAGTCCCATACAGGACCTGCAACATGCGGTCGTGCATTATCCTGCTGAAATGTAGGGTTTCGCTGGTATCAAATGAACGGTAGAGCCACGGGTCGTAACACATCTGAAATGTCACGATGTTGCCAAACACAGATGCGACCACCATGATGCTGTAAACAGAACCTGGATTCATCCGAAAAAATGACGTTGCGTCGTTGCGTACACCATCACTGGCGCTCATGTCTGTGATGTAGCGTCAAGGGTAAACGCAGCCATGGTCTCCGAGCTGATAGTCCATGCTGTTGCAAACGTCGAACTGTTCGTCCAAATAGTTGTCTTACAAACGTCCCCATCTGTTGACTCAGGGATCGAGACGTGGCTGCACGATCCGTTACATCCATGTGGATAAGATGCCTGTCATCTCGACTGCTAGTGATACGAGGCCATTGCGTTGCAGAACGCCGTTCCGTACTGCCATCCTGAAAGCAGCGATTCCATATTCTGTTCATTGGACCGCTACCAACGCAAGCAGCAATGTCGCGATACTAAAAACCGCAATCGCAATAGGCTACAATCCGATCTTTATAGAAGTCGGAAACGTGATGGTACGCATTTCTGTTTACAATTGCGAGGAGATTACGTCGAGAAGCGACAGAAGATTGCGTTTGAATAGTTTGTGAGGAAAAAAAAAATCGGAAGTGTTAAAACATGAATGCACATCGCGTAGAGTCTGATTTCACTGCTCTTTAACGATTGCATTAGTCCGTGGCTGAATTGTTATTTCTGCTGAATTGAATAGCGTAATCTCAAGTGCACGCCTGTTTGCACAGCAGTGCACAGTAGGCTTGCTGGTGGCGCCGCCCTGGAGAAGAGCGACGGAGAGGGGAAGTAGGCTCCCTGGCCCGGGCCAGCCGAATCAACATTCGGGGCGCCTGCGGGCGGTGGCATCGATTGCGGGCAGCACTCGCTTCTGCTCGCCTGCTCTGCCGAGGAGCCACTGGGCCAGAGAGCCGGCGGAAGAACGCCTCTCCACCGGCACTCCAGCAGGCCGAGGAGTACCTGCTGCTCACCACTGCCTCCCGACAGTCCAGCACTCGTTCTGCTGGCGTGGGAATACGCTCAGGATGTTCTTATTTTCCTTACGGCCTTTGTCCAGTTTCCATGAGGTCGGATCAGCTGTGAATTTGGATTAGTTAGTTTTTAGAGGTGGGCGGATAGTCCTTCTGTCGTCACCTTATAACATTTCCGGAAGGAAGTTAGAGTACCAGAACTGAGTCTGTTGTCGGCTGATACTCGTTTCCGAGTTTACAAATTCTTTCCAATTGCTGCACACTCCCAATTTATGTTTCTGTCTTTGCTGACTGCATGAAACACCTGACCACAAAAGTTGCACATTAATACTTTATTCATCGGACAACCACAGTCGAATTGATTCATTTTCTTAATAACACACCGCTGCGACTGCTAAAAATTCTTTACTAAGAACTCACGACCGGTTTCTCAAATTAAATTTGCATCATCAGGTGCTTATTTCATTCAGGTCTTAACCATAATATGTTACTTTTACTCGAAACTAGCTGATCCCTATCATTCTAGAGTTGTCATCAACTTGCCTATAAAACCACCTATAAATTTCCCTTTGTCCAAAAAGTGGGGCTCCGTCAACATGTATTAAAAACCGAATAAAATACCATACCTGTTTTAGGTATGGGATTTTATTCGGTTTTTAATACATGTTGACGGAGCCCTACTTTTTGGACAAAAGGTATTTTATAGCTGGTTTTTAGGCAAGTTTGTTACAATTCGAGAATGGTGGGGATCAGCTAGTTTAGAGTCAAAGTAACATTTTATGGTTAAGACCTGAATGAAATAAGCACCTGATGATGCAAATTTAATTTGCGAAACCGGTCGTAAGTTCTTATTTAAGAATTTTTAACAGTCGGAGGGGTGTGTTATTAAGAAAATTGCACATTAATGATGGTGGCGGTTGCGGTTGAAATTGTCTGAGTTTTCGGAAACATTTCTGCAATCTCTTCCTCGCAGTCGGTGATCCATTGGTGTCTCAGAATGTCTCCTATCATTTTAGTAAACTTACGCCACATTTTCTTTGCACCCCAATTCATTTCATCACCTCACTTGTTTCATTATCAACCCAATATACTATAATGTTCTGTAGGACCAAATATCAAAAGTTACAATTCTGTTCCGCTTCACATGATCATTGTTTACGAAACATTTGGTGGTCCCTACAGAAAAAATGATACTTTATACACCTTTAAATCCATGTTCAGTATCGTCATAAACGGGAGTGGTAATGACAGAGAAGAAGTTACAAATGATAGAGAATATGTTAAGGAAGAGCAGAGTGCTTCAGTTGAGAAGTGAGTTCACTAAGAAAGTCCTGAGACGGGTAACTGGAATGAACTTCGCAGAAGTATGTGGAAGATAGAGTTCTTGTAGTAGAAGGTCTGAAGAGTAGAGGATGCAGTTGAAAACGCAGCCTATCTATTTTTCCACGTATAAAAGGAAGAAAACTAAGATTTAACGTCCCATCACAACGAGCTCATTAGATACGGAGAACAAACTCGGATCTTTTGCTAAGGCCGAGGAAGAAATGCTGCCGTGTTCCTACAAAGGATCCCGGCATTTGCGTATCGTGATTTAGGGAAATTACGGAAAATTCAAATCTGGATGGGTTTGAACTACAGTCCTTCCAAATCCCAGTCCAGTGTGTTACCACTGCACCATTTTACTCTGGTATACACGTATATAGGCTTCAGTGAGAAGGAGCGGTGAGGGGAGGGGAAGAAGTACGGGACCTTGTGATTAATCTCACAGAACTTTTAACTTATTCAGTCCCCCATTTGAGAGTTAAGTTTGGGGAAGAAGGAGGATAGCTGATTTAAAGATCCCATTCTAATGTTCTTTTATTGTTTTTAAACTTGGCTTTATTGCATTACCTCTCAGGACGAGCTGGACAACAGACAGCTGACTGGCATTTTTCTTACTTGGGGTATGTTGGTTCCTGGGCCGTTACGGAGCGGTAGGGCTGTCTACATGTTGAGCAGTGGCGGAGCTTTGAGCCTTGAGCCGCTCAATAGAGCCGTCCAGCCCCCGTAAAGCCCTCGGAAATCCGACACCCGGCCGCGGAGACACACAAACTGTCCTTTGTCGCGAGGAACTGTGGCGACAAACACGCTCATTGCGAAATCTGGAGGCGCGCTGCAGATAAGCTTACGGGGGCGTCTTGTTACCCACACAGCCCGCGTATGCCCGACCTCTCCTGGCGTCGGCGGAAGTCCCATTCCGGCGAGGTCGTCGGCCACTGTAACACGAGGTCTTTTGTGCCGTAACCGACGCATTCTGCCGCACACTTCCGCTCGATCGGTGTGGGAAAGGCGAAAAGGACCGCTCTTGTGCTTCGGTCAGAAAGCACAGCAAAAAGACATGTGTTTCATGTAACTGTTTTTTATTCTTCTGATGAAGTTGTCCCTAGCGACAACGAAACCTAGGTCAAGTGTCTTAAAACTACGCATCCGGTTGGCTGTTATATAAAATTGTTAAAAAGAATTAAAGAAATTCTTTAAGAAAGCTAATGGCAGTAACGTATTTAGTGTTTTGAGGCCATAGATTCTTCCGGGCACTTACTCCATCATTATACATCTAGGCATGAATTCACGATTATACCAAGGTGAGCATTCAGAATGAAAAAAAAAAAAATGCAACACATTAATAAATTTACCGGAGAGCCTGGAAATCAATCCACACAGAACGTGGAACGCATTTTGCATTCGAAACGCGAGCTTGAAGTAGGAATGATACATAACTGTCTACGTTATCAGTGAATAATATCTCATTCTGCAGACAACATTCGGCTAATTCACAAGCACAGTTAGACGATTTCTCAAATTACGGCGGATTAAAGGAGTATCAACGTATAAATTCTGACAAGCGGTACGAGATCCAGTTTGTACCGTTACGAGAGCACATTTCCAGACGTTACGAAATGATTTAAGATCGGCTGTCAATTATGTAAATGCTGTGGTGTGTTCCTCCCCTGCTATCGGCGTTCGTGAATTCTATCTAGTTATCTGTAATGTGGAGAAAGTAAAGCGGTATTTATGTACGTCACATACGGAGCTTCAGGGGTTGCAGTAGGCCACCAAGCTGAACAGATGGCGCGCACTGAGGCAGGAATTTATTACAAGGAAAGGGCGCTTTCTCTCTTCCGCCACTGGCGTTTCGTCTGGAAAAACCTGTGACTGCATCACAGTTATTCGCCTACCGCTCACCAGATTCTACTGATGCAAAGTTTTGGGAGAACGTGATTTAAAAGGGATTCAATACTATTCAGTATTTCGTACTTCAGGACATTACGCAAAACGTGACGTGTTTCAGACAAGACAGTGAAACCAGTTACGTCAGTTGCATGAGGATTTATGTGTTGATGCAGAGGTCGTAGATGTGGATATACTGTTTCATAAAGCTCCTACATGAATAATGTAATGGAGATATGTTGAGTTTATAACAATTCTATGACGATCAATGTTTTTCTTGTAATTTATATGCCATTCCTCTACTACGCACGCCCATGAAGACCTGATTTGTCATCTTGAAAAATGCCATCTCCATATGTGAGAAAACAAAACTGCTGTGTGCTAGCTGTTATATGTAAGACAGTCAACTCAAAATTAATTACATCGCTACTAGCTACAGCTATGTTGATTTTCGTTACCAGTTCTTGATACACTATGACAATTTTGGAACAGTTCTAGAGGACCTGTGCGAATACTTCGCGCCTTTAATGGAATGACGAAAAAGTTGGAAAAAATGGAAGTAAAGTTAAATGTTCACGCATAGATTTCTGCAGAATCAGTCAGTGCAAGTGTTTAAAAGTGCCAGTTAAAGATCTTGATCTGCTGAGTGTTGTTAAGTCATAAAGAACTGCGTACCGTAATTAGAACCGAAGATAACGTAAAACATGCCGAATAAAATATTGAGTGCAAGGACTGAAGGATGCCATGTTTGAATAAAAATAAAGGACGTTGAGATTTAATTTAATTCTGCTACATGATGACAAATCTGCGAATGAATACCTTACTTTTAAAGCAAAAATGAGGGAAATCGGTCGGATAGAACAGCCTGACCGACTGACTTTAGTTTACAGCAAGGACATCCCCATAAGAAATATATAGAAGGAAATAGCGTTTGAGTATAGAAAAACGAAGTCGAGAGTTACGTAAATTCTGATACTTGATGACAAATCTGTGGATGAATACCTTTCGTTTAAAACAAAAATGAGGGAAATCGGTCGAGTAGTTTGGTCTGATCGAGTGACTTCAGTTTTCGTAGATTCTTTTTGTATATAAGATAGGTGCTCCAGAGACTGCTATTTAAGTCCTCTTCGTTCCTATTATTTTCTTTTATCGTGTACTTATTTAGCCATCGTATACGATTGTCTAATAACGACAAAGTCGCCAATCTCGTGTCTTCATTCGACGCCAGGGTCGGAAAGGTTGTGGGATTAGAGAAGACTTAAAACAAAAGACGTTCTTTGTGTGTACGTGAAAGGACTAACGCATGGGTTATATATAGTGAAGGTGTTGAGAGGCGGTGGCCTTGCAGCTAGGTATACGAAGGGTGGGAGGGCCCTCATTTGGATGGAAGAGGTAGGATGGGCTATAATTATGTGCCGTGGGAAGGGAGGCGATTAAAGTTAGGAAGGGAAACGATACGAAGTGAAATTTTCTGGCAGATTAAAATTGTATGATTTAGAGTACGGGCTAGTGCAAATGAAATAACCGTTCTGTGTTCAAGCGCCGAGCTAACCCACAGTTTCAATCTGCCAGGAAAATTGAAGAAATCTGCACACCCTCCACTGAAAAGACAAATTTCATTTTTGAAGGACTACAGTGCTTGGAGAGAACTGCGGCGTAGCAGTTGGCCAGAGCTCTGATGGGTGACAAATGTAAAGAGGAGAAGATGTTTTAGGCGCGTCAAGAGATGAATATGTTGTACGATATGGTTGGCCGTGAGATCTCTAAGGTCCGCTCAACCACCTTATTGGTAAGGTTTTCGTTATCTTTTGCGTCACTGACTTTTCAGGAGTAATGTGAGAGTTAATTGTTACGTGTGTCTTATATGTTTACGTGACTGTATTTTGTGTGTGCATATTTTTGTGTCCCAGCCTCGTCGCCGCTTTTGTGTCTCGTTTCCGTCGTAGGTGTCGGTGGCCGAGTGGAATGAGACCGACACAGGAATAAAGATAGCACGCTGGTGCAGGTACGGAGAGGAGCAGCCAGAAACTAGAAACACTAGAGTAAATTAAGACGAGATATATATTGCACAGAATTTATACAATACTTAACTTTTACATAGTACTGCAGAATGTTGATACATAGTTGAGCTAGAGTCCTGCCTAGTGCCTAACTGATAGCCAAGTCTTCACTGGTGCCTATCGGATTCCGAAGTCTTTACTGGTTGCTAACTCAGTACCAAGTGAACGATGTCGGTCAGTGGTGGCCACGAGCGGAGTTCCAGCAGAGGGCGCTCGTGGCTGTCGTCGTAAGAACGCCGCGCCGTGCGTGCATGGCGGCGCGCGGCGAAAGTAGGTGGCGCGCACTTTGGACTTGTGCGACACCACACATATCTGTGTTATAATGAGAGATGGTGAAACGGGGTGACAGTATATACCAACATTTTGAGCCGCTAACGATATCACGCAAACCAAAGGAAACAGTTTGTGGATAATTTCTCGCGCTTTAGTTTAGAGTTATCTCTATATGTTGGCATTATGGAATTTATTAGTCAGATATTGCAGAGTGCAGAATACTTCAAAGCAGAGGTTTTGTAGCACTGAGCTATGTAATCTAGTAGGCAGACGCTAACCTCGAAATGGCTCTCGTCGGCAGAAGGCAAACACGTGATTTTTAATTCTGTTCGCGACCTATCGCGCATATTTTAGTTCGCGACCGGTAGCTCTCCTTTTAGTTCGCAGCTCGGCCACGAAGTAGGTCGCTCTTTTTAGTTCGTCCGCTCGTTTTGGCTTTTGCTACCGCTACTAAAACTACAGCTGAGCTGCATCTCAGCTCGAAATGACGACAATTGGCAGAAGGAAATCACGCGATTCTGTGCGCTCCCTCGTCCTCTCGCTGTTACCCGTCAGTCTTCGAGAAAGGAGCGGACGAACTAAGAGGCGAGGGATCTGCGAACTAGTTCGCGTAGTTCGCCTGTGGGAGCGCTCTTCCGAACTAGTTCGTTCGCGAACTATACAAGACTAATTTTAAAGCGTCAGCAGAGTTTAAACAGTTGCTTAAAGTGAAATGTTACAATCTTGAAGAAGCTGAAAATGAATATCTCGCATTGTACTTGACAGACGTGTTTCTCCAGTGACTGCTCATTACATACTTTATACTGTCTGAGTCTGTACCTATTCACTTTTCTAAAAAAAAAAAAAAAAAAAAAAAAAAAAAAAAAAAAAAAAAAAAAAAAAAAAAGAAAGAAAGAAAGGAACAACTGTCTCGGGCTGCACCACCGCCTGCTCCAGCCTCTGCGCTTCCTGTAATATCCAGAGCTTCTTTGATCCAATGCCGAAGTATTTAGAAGTGGCAACGCTCAGTACGATTTCATCACATTCCTCACTTCTCATGGGGCTGTATTTTCAATCATATGACGATTGTACAGCGTGTCATCTCTCAAATTACAGTTGGTGTGCTACGTCCGATCCTTTGTGGACTCGCCTTTTGGATGGCCACCAGTGTCCCAGTTCCCACCTGGACAGCGTTTGACAGCACTCGTTGCGTCACCTCTGAATCGGATATTTGTGTGGATGTCGCGGCCCGCAACTGGCGCCAGTGGGCCCCTGCAGGTTTTGCCGCCACTGGCGGCCACAGGTGGGCGGGCGCGGCCGGCCCGCGGGCTGTAAATTTGTCCGACTGCCCGCCCGTGCGCCATTATGCAAATCGTATGTGGACACAGCTCCAACTTATCACTATTAAAGCTTTAAACTGGCCAGTAAACAACTTTTACGAGCTGTGACGCCGCGTAAAAGGGCGCACGCCGACTCACTTCCGTTTTGCCACCCGACGGACGGGCGGCGGTCCGTGAAATGCCAGCCCGCCGAACGGTGACCGCGACTCGGTTTCGGGCGACTCGATTCGGCAGTGAGTACCGCGAAATGGCGGAACACCTACCGAAAGATGCGGTATGCAGACCTGAAACTCCGCTGCAGACGGACCACATCTGAAAAATCAAACGGTCGTTATCTTCGATGTCGACTAACGGCCGAAGCAAAGGAATTAAAATTGGCACCAAGGTCGAGATTCGAACACAGACCTCCTGCTCGCTAGGCAGTTGTGTTAACCCAGCCTCGATTCCTGGAGCTACGAACTGTTTTTGCTGTAGGGGAGGACTTGAATAGGGTGCAATGAATCACACTGGGTCAACTGAGGAACGACTTGACAGTATTCGTGGTTGCAAGTCAAGAAACTGATGTAACGCCAAAACGTGGAAGTTTTAAGAGAGAGACTAATTAAAAAGAACTCCGTAGAATTTAGCTCAAGCCCATTTGGAAAAACCTTATCTTCCAATCCTCCAGTTTATAGAAAAGGAACTTGTAACAATATAAGGTAAAAATCTACAATGAATTAAATTATTAATCTGTGTCTTGTCAACAAAGATTAGCTATCATTTATTATGCACTAATCTTACTGTATTTCTGCAATAATTTCAACTTGATTTTAAACTTGAGTATGCAATTCATAAGTGACTGTTCTCCCTTTTTTTTCCAGATTCTCGTTCAGAGTCAGATGGCGCATTGGTAACACTCTGGATTCATATTCGGAAAGACGGCGTTTAAAACCCGCCTCACTCCAGGAAAATGCTGGGATGGTACCATTAGAAGTTCACACTCAATTTCCTTCGACATTCCTGACAAATACAATCCGAGTACGTGCTGCCTGTCTAATGACCACGATGTCGACGGGACGTTATACTCGAATCACTCTTCCTTCTTCCTTTTAGACTCTCAGCAATAAGAAGATTTATTGCACATACAGTTACCGGATTACTAGAAGTGCCAGCTCATGCAGAGTACGGATACCAATATCAATCTAAATAGTTCACACTTGGAAGAACTTGCTTCCCTATTAGCGGCAGTGCAACGTGTAAGTAAAAGAGTGAAACTTCACTAATGGTTGGATAAAGATGCACGGTTCTTTACGTTTCCCTTTTCCAAAAAAGGTAATCGAACAGCTGGCCTATATTTCTAAGGTCGGTCTGACGAATATTCGTGTTTTGGTGGATATGACGACAGTATTCAACTCTGTCGAAAGCCTCCCTGAAGGGAACTAAGACAGCATCCATGTAGGGAGTTGTTTCTGCTGGTCTCTAGGTCTCTCATACAAACAGATAGGGTGCTGAATTTTGCAAGATTGTTATTTTCGAAACTCCCCTTCATTCCTACATAGTAGATTCTCCGTCTCCAGGAATATCATGATACGCGAGCATAAAAATGTTCCTAAACGTACTTTATCTAAAAGACTTGAAAGACAAGTATAAAAAATGTCACAACTTCAAATACAGTATGTATATCACTGTTTAACTGGCAACAATGGTGCTCACGATAGCTCATTGTTGTGTTGGTTTTATCGGATGTACACTGGATTACTGCGGGGCCAGATTATTGAGGGTCGGATTAGCAAGGTAATAGTGTAATTCTTTCCTTAGGTATGAAATTATAACTTAGATTTAATGGACTGTCAGATTTAAATATTGCAACAGGATTTACGGGTTAACTATCTTCTAGCTGCAATGTTTATGGACGCTCAAATTAAAATTCTATCTAAAATCTGAAGAAATAGTATTTTACGATATTTACAGAAATACTTAATTTATGATGGATATAAATTATGCAATCTCGGTTTCAAATTATAAATGTTTGCCAATCAAAGATAAAAGCTCTCTTCTACCCGGCCCCCACGCTACCCCTCGACGAGGTCGCAACAGTTCCGTGGGAAGTACGTGTAGTTTAACTATTTCCGAACCCTCGTGGTCGAAGTAGCTTCACGTACTTTACATTCCGACGCCTCTAACAAATATGACCGGTCTTCCTAGCGGCTTAATAGATCCGCTTGTTATATTACTTCAATTAACTGAGGGCGTTCTTTGTGCGTATTTATTCTTCGGCCTATGGGTCGGGAAATTACACGGCAATAAATGCTTAGGCGTTTACTGAACAAAAAGGGCCTGCCTTGTAGAGAAACAAATGACAGAGGAACCGGTTCTGAGAGTAGTCTCCGCTCGTAGACGTAACAGAATAGTTCCTACGAACAGAAATTACCTTACGGAATACGTACTTATTGCCTCCACCGGACCATTTGTCGGCTGGATTCGCTCGTGCCTACATACGGCTCCTGCTTGTCAGCGATGCTGTGGTTGCAATGTCAGCGAAGCTCTACCGCAGAGTAAAGGCAGCGCGAATTGGTCTCCCGATTCATACCTCGGGAATCGATGTGCTGTCGATGGCATAATTCTCGGCTAAAGTAAGTGACGTGCTGAAAAAGATAATACACAGGCAGGGCGTGTAAGGTACCAGTCACATTTGAAACAAAGTGTTAGCGGCAGTATACAGCCAGTTTCTGTAGACAAATCACGTTGTTAGTTTCAGTGTGAATGGCTGCTGCGAATTACCTCTGTAGTTATGTAGAGAAAGAAATTCGTTCGCAATTGAACGGAGAATTTAACTACTTGCTGGGGTGTTGGTATGAACGGATCTGTTTCTGATGTAATAACTATAATGCTAGCCTGTCCAATAAATACACTTAACACGCCAATAAAGACGTATCGGTTTTAATGATAAGGTAAGATTAGCGACCACTTGACACGAAAAACCGTATAGGTAAATTCATCTATATCGATACTCCGCAAGCCATCTCACGGTGTGTGGAGGAGAGAACTATGAGTGCCACTGTCACTTTCTCCTTTCCCATTCTCGAATGTTTCTCGGGAAGAAGTATTGCCTTTACGTCTCAGTTTGGGCCCTAATATCTCAGATCTTAAACTTTTGGTCACTACGATAGGTATACGTAGCAGGAATCAATACTTTCATTGACACTTGATGAAACGTATGATCTAGGAACTTTGACAGAAGCCCATACCTCGACACAGAACGTCTCTCTTCCTAACCATCTCTGTGACGCTTTCGCCATTACTAAATGAGTCCGTAACAAAGAGTGTTACTCTCCGTTGGACGCTGACTCTATGCCGAGTATAGTTCAATAGGAACGTTCCTTTAATCGCTACGTGCCAAAATCGAATTTTCTGCTATTAGGCTAGAAACAAGTGTTGTCTTCAAGTCGTACCAACGTTGCTATACGTGGTTTCACTATCTTCACACCACGTAGGAAAAACTCATCCATATTCCATAGGTCATCGGTTTTGAACTCATTGGTCACTTATTGCATGTTGTACTTCCATCACACGAGGAAGCTTCAGGTAATTCAGTCCGATTCAAAGATACGTGAACGTTTACAGGTTCACACCTCCCCACATATGAAACCCGATGGTCACAATGTGATAATAAAAGGCAATGCGATGCGTTAACTTGCAAACATCAGCATATTATGTTTCATGGTGTATGTCCATAAGACACTTGGAGTCGAAATTACTTATGGGGAAATTAATTGCGGTGGTCTCCTATGCATTATCACCGGTACTCCACCACTGGCAACTCAAATGGAAAGCTACAGTCCAAACACTTCCATTACAATAACATGAGACACTGTTTAAGGCAAACTGTAACGTCAAATAAACACACGTCATTTGGTAACGTCATAAATGACACACCAGCACCGTTATCATATGACATATCTGATGAAGTCACTGATAACACATTTCAACAGCCCTATTAATGACGCCATCATCTGAAGTCATTATGACATCATTAATAAACGCCCAGGAGCCCGTGACGTGACAGTGCTTGAATATACATATCCTTACTACTACGAATGAAAGGTATGATTATTAACCGTGTGCTATTTATAAAAATGTTTCCTATTAGGCCAATAACTATTGCTTGGATTATACTATCCAGTTTTGTGGGACCTCAACAATTAAGAATAATTAGTGCATTTTTATTGGATCAAATAACCTCCTTAATCTTTGTCTCACGTTTTATTTCTTTTCTATCATTCTAAGACAGTCGATTATTTACCAACCAACAGACGATTTGATGTGGGAATCCATTATATTAATGTGAAAAAAGTATCCTTTATTGGGACGTAGTTCGCCTAGCCATGTACGCAAGCAAAAAGCCTTAACGAGAAATAGGAATAACTCTTTAGCGCTTTTCTCGTAGTAATTAAAGCTGTAAGTAATGCTTTTTCCTACGCGTATTCAGCGGGAAGTCTTCAAACGTAATAAAGCCTAAAGCTAAAGTTCTGTCACCCAGCCTCGTCACTACGTAATAGTCGACTTTCCTCCCCCGACAATGACATCATCGGGATACGGTTGGCTCACAATATGAGACGTAGATGGTCGAAAATGAGTACATATTAATATTAGAACTGTACGGCACCCTCTAAAGCCCAATTTAACTGATCATCTTACTATCTTACTGATCTTACTATCTGTTAACTCTTGACATTAGAGCAAAACAAGCCACAGGAAGTCGCACTCTATCTGAACTTGATTCTTCACTACAACTGGCTCATAAATGACTACAGTTTATGGAGGTACAAAATATACTGCTCTGACAACAAAACACTTTAACATCTGCTGACAGAATATGACTCTAAGTAAGAAAAAAATCATTCAGCTCTGAGTAAGCGTTAAGTGAGTCTAAAATGTTAAGAAGCAGAGAGGAGCAAAGTTGACGCAGTCTCATTCTGGCCTTGTGAGGATGCGAGGAGCAAAGAAGCGAGCAGCAAGAGAGAGAGAGAGAGAGAGTAGAATGAGAGAGCGAGAGAGACAGAGAAAGTGGTGGTGGACTTACCAGGATCTCCTCCACACTGACAGTGGGCCACACTTTGCCCTTAGCCAGACCGACAACCTCCACCGAGCCCTCGCGGACCTATATGCACAACAAGAGCTCGCGTTAGTGCGGCCGCGTCGACGCTAGCCTAGGGGGTTAGTGCACAACACAGCAAGCCTCCCACTCCACTTGTTAGTGCCTCCCACGCAAAACAGTCAAACTCAACATGAACAGATTGTAGGACGCTGGTGGAAAATACACAACCAAAAACTGTCACAGAATAAACAGTATAAGTCGAAACACTGAACAAAAATTCGTGCCAAGTTGAAGATGTGAATCCGGGATGCCTTCAAATTCGTGCCAAGTTGAAGATGTGAATCCTAGATTCCTTCTCACTAATCAGATGGATTAACTGCAGTACCATCCCTGCACAATTGCTAACTTAGCTTGATGGAATAGCCTGCTGCAGCCGTCACTGTGCTGCACACGTTGATACTCAGCTATTTATCAAAATCAGTCTACCTCCACAATTATTTCACTACTTTGAAGTACGAGGGACTTGCAATAATTAGAAAAACTGACGTAAAGAAAATGGGTGTTTTTCAGAAGTTGAGTGTCTTACTCCTCCTCAAAGCGGATCGCACTAATATTATTAATAAACTTGTCCCAGCGACGAAACAGCTCCTTTACACCTGATATAAAGAAGACTGTGTCTTGTTGTGTGAGCCAATTTCCCACAACTTTTTAACTTCCTCTTCGTTGAACTATTCTTCTTTCTTGTTGGTTTTCTTTAGCTTTAACTTAATTCAATACTGACGTGTGGGCAGCAAGGTTACTCTGGGATTAGGCCTAAGGTGAGGCTGAGTGCCCTTTGTACCAACGTCCAATTAAACCCAGCGAGGTGGACTTTTTCTGAATGTATGAAAATTTTGTAATTCAAAGGACTTGGGTACCAGCCCGGTATTCACCTAGTGGGGAGTGGGGAACAGCCTAAAATCCACATTCAGGCTGGACGGCACATCGAATCCCGACGTTCATTTTCAAAACAAGAAACGGACCACTGTATGTTGTTGAATTAATGTATAAACTTGGAAATGGATACGCCACAGTCAAATGAAATGCTGATGTTATAAACAATGCACATTTTATCTGACAATTTTTCTCAGCTTGTCCCAGTGATGGTAAACTAAAGTCAATTAACTGTAACTGTCGGTGTTTGTTGGTCCTCAGATTAAAAAAAAATGGATTATTAGGATTTAGGGTCACGTAAACGATGATGTGATTAGCATACGAGCACGAACTGGGAGAGGATGGAGTGGGAAATCAACAAAGCTTCTTCCATTAGCCATCATTATTTCAGGGTATTTGATCAAATTCCGAGAGAATAACGCTTGTGCCCTCTCCGCCACTCACTGTTTAACTATGGAATATAATTTCAAAGGAAGATAATTAATTGTAACGTACTTAATGTCCAATATTTGCTTATTTGTTACTATGGGTGTGCAAAAAATAAGATTGTGGGCAGAATGAAATATTACGGAGTTTCGAAGTCGCGTTGACAGAACTTTGTTACTAGAGCTGTTAACGATTGAAGTCAGAGCATTTAAGTTAGTGATAAGCCTACTGTTACCGAAAAGTTAAAAAAGGAGAAGGACAAAACGAGAACTGCATTGACCACATCTGCATAGTCTCCAAACACGTTGTGGTAAATGTCAAGAAAATAATATGTTTAGTGCCGCCAATGAAAGCTGTTCATTCAATTAGGCCATTTCGTGTTTAATGCCACAATAAATTCATCGTCACTCTTTTAATTGACTCTCACCGCTTGCACATTAACATTTAATAACACATTTTTCTCAGTGGTTTCGTCAATGGTGTCTTCGCAGTAAATCTTCGACACATAAGTACCTGCAATAAACGTTAACAAGAACTGTGCTTCCTTCAAAAATTATAATTGGAGGTATGCCATTTGTGTACAAAATCACCTGAGACAAGAATTTCCACACTTTGAATTACCGCTCAGGGCTACAAAGCTGTTTTTTCCTCATTCCTCTATGTTTGCTAGCGTTTCCATGGCAACGTTTCTGGACGCCTATCACTGATCGATCACAGAGGAACAGAGAAAACCGGAAAAAAACTGAAATCGGCTTCTAAACCAGAACTTGAGCTAAAAGACGACACAAATACGGATTATGTTGTTTTATAAACATTTAATGCGTGACTAGATAAAACAAGCGAAAGAATATTTGTATTGTAATTCAGTAAAAGCGACAGTTTTGATCGCGGCAGTCCGCTTGCCTTGGCTTACACGTAAGTACAGAGGCATAGGGTTGCCTCTACACTTCTGGAGTGATTTATTTATTATGCATGCAGACATAACTTCCGGCGTCTCAACGCACCTTGTAATTACGGCTTTTGAGGCAGAAGTGCCGCCTCTAAGCGAGTAGAGCGGATGGAAATCACAGATTGTTTTATAGTCCCAAGTACTTGTAAATGACGGAATAATTGACTTCTCAACACCCCGAAATGTGAATACACTTCATTCCCTACGACATCGGAACCGAAACTGATGACAGCTCATCCAAGCAATTTCTTTCCGTAAATCAATGGTAAAGTGTAATATGTTCAGTCCTCAAGTTAAAATTGAGAACAGATTTATGTAAAGACAAGTCAGTATTCCACGAAGACATACAAAGAGAAGTTAAGATGAAAATGGGAACGCCAAGTTCATATTTAAGAGATGTAATGCTTTATCATAGTAAATAGAAAAATAAAAATAAAAAATTAAAGGAGTGAGAGAAAATTTCGGTGGAAGAACAGTTGAGCAGAGTGAACCTAAAAGACGAAAGTAAGACGCAGAAGTGACAAATGCAATGGAGATTTAACCTCATGTGGAAGAGCAATGCAAGTTGGTAAATGTGACTATTATGGAATACACAGCATAATCACTAAAACAAGTCTACTGACTAGAAAGGAAAATCAAAACAAGTGTGCCTGTATTAATTACGGATTTGGGACCGAGTTAAAAATTCCTAAAATAGTCGGATACATATCAGTATTTGCAATCCAAATGTAGATTCTGACAAAATGGATTATTGTTGTATAGATTTAGGACGCATAACATTTTATTCATTAACCTCACAGATAAAAGCTCTCCTAAAGAATTAAGATACGTCAGAAAGACACGTAAATAAAAGCAAATTGTAAGTTACACAACTTCAAAAATTAAGAGTTCTGAAAGGTTTAGAAACTGCTGAATACCTCCAAATGGGACGTTTCTAATGGAATTTGGTAACAGACGACAACGGCATCAGGTGCATTCCATATGAGTACCATCGCCAAACATTTTTGTGTGTGTCCCAATTAGCAGGCGGTGTGCATTCTGCAAAAAAATGATGTGTACTGAAGTTACTTCACTACTACACACAGTTACACTACAAAACAACGATTTAAGGACAGTACCCATGCTACATTCCTCCACAGTCGCCGGATTGGTGATTTTACCGATCGCAATTTCTCATCTTTTATTTCTGTGCCACGACATGGAGATAACTGCGTGTTTGTTGCATGCATTAGTTCATTGCACCGAACTCCCCCAAATCACGGAATCAGTAGAATATCGTCCTCTTTTACTAAATGTTGTCGGTGAAGGAAATTGTGGATAGACTGGCGACGTTGTTTTACTGGGTTGTATATTCGGCGGTAAACAGCAGCGTAATAAACCAGGAACAGTTATAATTAAGTGTTACAGAAGGTAAAGATATAATAAGTCCGAAAGCTGGTTTGTAGACCGAAACGCTTTGATAATCATGGTAAGGTAGACGGTGGTTGTCACTGCATTCATCTGACTTATCACGTGATTTTCCAAAAGTTATTGGCAGACTTTAGGACAGACTCTGAAGCAAATCAAAAGGTGGCATTTTTCACGTATATAAATTACAGATGACGTGAAATAACGAATAACAGTTATAAAAAGAACTTCGGATAGGCAGATGACTGCACACACGATCACTGTAGTTGTAGAGTGACACTATACTAATATCAGATGAGTATGCAGTGAAGTGGAATGGCAAAGCGGAAAACGAAATGGTACAAGAAAGAACGGATGAGTACATATGTCTAACGAGATTGTTTGCAAAAAATGGTTTAGGTATGCGAGAAATGATGACACACACATAAATTGATTTGGTCCCAAAACCTGTAGCAGGAGGGAAATAATTGAATAGCCATTTTGTGACAAGGAAATGGTAGCCGGCCGCGGTGACTGAGGCGCTTCAGTAACGGTCTGCACGGCCACTACGGTCAGAGGTTCGAATCCCTCCTCGGGCATGGATATTTGTGCCGTCCTTAGTATTAGCTAGTTTGTAAGTAGTTTGTAAGTTTAGGGACTGATGACCCCGTAGTTAAGTCCCATAAGCCCTACAAACATTTGAACATTTGAATTTTTGAAATGGTAAACAAATAATTTTGAATGCTAAAATAATGCATACTATCTAAATTTGGTAATAGATATAGGACAGCGTCGAACGAATCTAAATAAGAAACTAATCACTGAAATTATAATTTGTTGACTGAGTAAAGAGTTAAAATTAGAAGAATTGGACTGCAATGAAGCGTCTTCCCCAATAAACACATACATAATTGTGAAGACTGCGTACCGTATGACGTGACGAGGCAACATAAATAACAATTACAGATAAGGCAAACAAGGTCTAAATAACCTTATAGAGTAAAGTTTTAATTTTAACAAGCCTGAAATTTAGCAAAGAAAGGCACTAATTTCGAGGCAAGTAAATTATCCACGATAAACCGGCGTCATTACTGGTAGTAGTTTCCCATAATTTGACGTAATCTTACACGCAGTAATTAGACGAGCTTTATCGACAGAGCGTACAGTCTCGCGCTGAAATTATAACACGTAATATCTCACAGCGCCACGCCGGAACGAAGAAGACGGGGAATTTTCCTGCAAACTGGCCGCGCCGCATACGATGGCGAACGGAACGGAACGGAAACGATAGCAGATGTACTCTACACCGCCATGATCCCAGCGACAATATTCAAAGAGCGAGTTTCACGTCGTCTGTGGCCTTATTTAATCTTAATTAAAAACTTCCACTTTACTTGCAACGCACTTTCTTGTAGCTACAGGTGATTTTTCGAAACCAATGCCAGTAAACCGCTTTAACTAAATTCAGTTTTCGTCTTTATCCCAGGTACGAGTACCGACATGTCGTAACAATGTACTTCGGAAAACTTTATTCATTAAAACATTCATAAAAGGCATTAAAATGTGACGCGACGCGACTTAACTGTGCAAAGCTAAAAATGAAATTCTAAGTGTTCATTTAGCTAGGCTCGTGATCATTCACTGCAATAGTAATAGAAGTATTGACATTGGAAAAAATATTTTGCAAAGAATAAAACTGTATTGATATTGGTTACGATGCCATTGACTTCAGTCGTGAACCTACAGAAGTGAACTAACTTGTCAACTTTTCGTTGATTGTGACTGCAAACGCGGAGGGAATTCTACTTACCCAATATGCAAATTTTCGATCATGGAATGAGGCTACCTCGTTATCTTTAACAACGGAAAAGAGGTAAAGTTTACAAATGAATGTATACCTTTTACCTTACTCATCCTCGAGTACAATTTCGTTTTCATGCAGCAATCCTTACGACGTCAATATCTCCTGCACAATGTATACAACAATCATGTAATTTTCCACTTCCGTGGAGTGGGATATTAGGAAACTGAGAATTGTGTTGCGAGTGGATTTGCAGTAAAGACGTAATAAAACGAAATCCATGAATGATGGGACGGTTTTTCATGTACTTAATTATTTACATCTTCATATATCATGAACTACATGTCGTACTATGATATAATTTCGAAAGTACGCTCAGTGAAATGTGTATATACTGTCTATAAAATCAGTCGCGATTGCAACTGATAGTGTGGAAGCAATAAATTATGATGCAGTTTTACTGTATGAACATCGGAAAAACAGTAAGCAATAAACTTCTTCCCTTTCGTTTCTTTACTAGGGTTGTTACCGAGAAAATATTTCTTAATGGTTGTAAATCTTGTATAAAGTTTGTTGCAAGTCGCCAAGTGTTCTCATTCTCAAATAGTAGATAAATAAAGACATGACTCATGATGGAGCGGTATTTTGTGCCTCTCATAGTTTATGAGATCATATCTCCTGAGGTACGTGTCTTGAGCGGATTTTAACTCATAGCGTTTATTTCCTGATAGTAAAGAATATTTGTACCAAATCTGGTTCAAATCGATCCATTAGTTTAGGAGGAGATGTGGAACATTGTCTCATGATGTGGCAGTTTATCGCGAATTTCATTTTTTATGACGTCATATCTCCGGAATTATATGGCGTAGGTGGTTCTTAGTTACCTGGCGATAGTAGTCTGGTTGAAATCGGTCTATCGTTTAACAGGAGATGCGGAACACGCACGCACACACACACACACACACACACACACACACACACGTTACAAAGAATAAAATTGTATTGATATTGGTTACGATACCATTGATTTTAGTCGTGCACCTACACAAGTAGACTAACTTGTCAACTTTTCGTTGATTGTGACTGAAAACGCGGAGGGAATTGTCCTTACCCAGTGTGTGTGTATGCAGTCCCTTCGTTAATTGAAAACCCATTGGATAAGGTAATATTTGAAGTAGACCTCCACGAGAAACTATGCAATCTCTATAGACAAAAATAGAGAATTTAAGAACTAAATATCCTCGTAGACAGACTACAGGGTGAGTATTTCCATCGTTTGCAAACTCTAGGGATAACATAAAGCACAAGGAAGGTCTTCTGAACTTACATCCGGAATTGTGTAGTTCCCATGATACAGACAATTTATTCAAACATACTTCGTTACAGCGACGTGCTTTATCGTGTAGCGACAGTTTACAGTATGCCTGGCTTCCCTGCAGGACGAAGCGTCAGTGAGGATTCCAAGGGTTGGGTGGCTGCTACATGATGGTTCTGCGGCTCACTTCGTCCGGACGCATCTAAAATTGTTTCTATGTGTCGGACAAGGGGGTCCAGTCGTACGGTATGTTCGTTCACCGGTTTTCAACCAGTTTGATTTCTGATTATGGGGCCACAAGTCCGTACCGCGATACAGAATGTCTCTCTTGCAGCGTCTACCACTGTAGTTTCCTAATCATTTCCATGAAGCTTTCGAGATTACTAAATAAGCCCGTAACGAAGCGCGTTGCTCTCCTTTGGATCTTCTCTGTGTCTTCTATCAACCCTACTTGATACGGATCCCACAATGATGAACAATACTCAAGCACAGAGTTTTGTAACCTACTTCCTTAGTTGACTGATGAGTCTGTCTGCCTTCTGCCTTACCCACGACTGATTTAGTGTGTGAATAAATTGTCTAAAGTGTGAGTTTCGGCCATACGTTCATTAGACCTTTTCTGTTTCGTATCATCTCCTTGAGCAATTCCTAGAGTTTTTACACTTTACAAAAGATCACCCCGAATTGCTATAGTGGCACGATATTAGATCCAAAGTGATTTTATGCACCAGCACGGCCCAAAATCGATGGAATCGTCCTTCGATTATAGGAAAACTAATTTTATCCGGTCTGTTCCACAAAGAGAAATATTAATCAGTACGACAATTTCTGACTACGGTTTGATACTTTCTTATCACTGGCTCGACGTGGAATTCGATCACGGAGTGGTCCAGGTTAAGACCAGTCCTTTCCAATATTACCGCGCTTCAGACTGCCGACGCTCCACTGTTTGAGCTCAGGATGACAGGTAGACGAGAATAATGACTGTAAAAAAATTACTCGGGGTTAACACAGGGGGCACAAAAAATGCGTTTACGACGGACGCAATTACGGCGGTCGTGGTGCGCATGCGCGAGCGAGCAGCTGCCCCACGCGCATGCGCAGACGTCGGCTTCCCTCTCGCACCCCCCTCCCCCTCTCTCTCTCTTCCTCACCTTTCAGGACGGCGCATTTCCCGGAACCGTTTAAGGAGACGCACCGACCTGTCTAACGGGCCGATAAACGTTTTTTGGTAACAATTTCATCATCCGGATAATGACGCCTGTAATTTATTTTTTCTGGAAACGTGCACGCTCCTCCGCCCAATTAAAAACTAATTGTACACACACGTATGAATTTTAATGGCGCGTCGGTGATGAGGTTTTCGCTGTCCGTTGTCCGACTCCTCGCCGGGGAAATGTAACGCCAGCCGCTCGGAGGTTCGCACGCCGGCACTTAAAAGTAATGAGGCAAACGTAAGCTGTGTCACAGGGGCAGGAAATGCGACCGACGGCAGTGTTGTGCTCAACAGATGACGTCATCATTGGATGCTGTATGGAGAGAACCAACTAACAAAGCAGTCTCTCTTTCCGTAAAATAACTTGGAAGGACTGTCATTAGTTTTCAGTATATGTGAAATTTCTTAACATTACATCCCAGCCGCGCGGTCGGTCTAAGACACCTCGCTACAGAGTGCGTCGCTGTTCCCCGTCGGAGGTTTGAGTCTTCCTTCCGGCATGGGCGTGTGTGTCTTGACCTTATTGTAAGTTAGTGTAAGTAGTTTCTAACTCCAGGGTCTGATGAACAGTGCAGTTTGGTTCCATAGCCTTACAAACATTAGAACACTTGAAGCGTATGCAGACATCTGTGTGACTCGCAAGTGAGAAGAACATATTTCGTACAATTAGTCAGGCACTGATTGTTTGTTTGTTTGTATAGTTTATGGGACTTAACTACGGGGTCATCAGTCCCTAAACTTACAAACTACTTATGAACTACTTACGAACTAGGACGGCACAAATATCCATGCCCGAGGGGGGATTCGAGCCCCCGACCGTAGTGGCCGTGCAGACCGTGACTGGAGCGCCTCAGTCCCCTCGGCCACCGCGGCCGGCATTCAGGCACTGAGCTACGTACTAAAAAGTGGTGACACAGTTACCGAAACATACGAAATCTAGATTTGCAATATATACAGGGCGAATCTAAATTCGCGCATTCGGGCTTCGCAGCGCGATTCCTCACCTCTCAACAATGAAAAATATCTCCCACAACATTTCATCCTGCTCATATTTCCGCCAGTAAATGTACGTCGAAGACTGAGATGGCTTTGTGTTCAATACGTCACTCTGTTTCATAATTACACCAACGAACTCGTAAGGGATATATTAGGCGTCTTGAGGAACAAAATGAGAATGGAAACCCATGCCCGGAAACGCCATTCAACGACGCTACGGAGAGTCCAAGTTACAGGCACCAGCTCCTGCCGCTAGACATCCCCTCCAGCAACTTCGACGCTCTGTAGCGTCACTGGATGACATTTCCGGGCATGGGTTTCTATGCTCACTTTGTTCCTCAAGACATCTCCCACATCCCCCAGAAGTTGGTTGGTGAAGTAGCGTAATTCTGAAACACACTCACGTATGGGACACACATCCATCTCAATCTACGACGTCCATTTACTGCCGGAAATCTGTGCAGTACGAAATTTTGAGACATACATTTTTTTTATTGCTAGCATGTGAGGAATCGCGCTGCGAAGCCCAAGCGCGCGAATTCAGAATCACCCTGTATATATGGCTGTTTTCTTTTACAAATTCAATTGGGTTGCCGTTTATTGACATAGGAACATGGAATAATTTCTTTGTAGCTCAATGTGTGACATTTTATACGATAAGGTAGCCACAAAGTGAAATAAAAAGCCTAGCGTTTAAGGCACCTTGCCGCGGAGCGCACGGTTGCTCTCCGTCGGAGTTTCGAGTCCTCCCTGAGGCGGAGGTGTGTACGTTGTCCTAAGGGTAAGTTAGTTTAAGTAATTTGTATGTCTAGGGACTGATGACCATAGCAGTTGGGTCCAATACGTTTCAAACCATTTAAACATTTGAAACAAAAACATCAAACGGTTCCGTATCAAACGAGCGAGATGGAGAACACACAAGCACTGTCATCTGACTTTTTGCAAGTGTGCATCACCACAAAGAGTATGCGAGGTATACCATATAATTTACAGCGTGTTTCATTTATCTTGATTAATCGAACGAACTTTCTTTCAGAAAAAGAAATTTAAAAAAGTAACGAGTGCATGTTATTTAGCTACTAGTATTACGTTAAACACGCTGATAGTCGTTATATAAAGAGTCGTTTTCATCATGTGCCAAAGTGTTTATTCATCTGAACAAAGGTTATAAGTGGATTAAGCATGTCTGAAGAAGGAAACAACTTGCCAATACTGGTAATGTGAATATGCATTTTTATACATATCTAAGCGCTAGTGATGTCATAAGTTATTATAAAAAGATTTACAAAAGTCTTCAAAGTAATAATTACACAGTCAGTGAGTTGCAAGTGCTTCCATTAACCTTGAAACAGGTTTCTTCAGAAGAAATAAATGTCATTGGTTACAATATGTACACTGCATTATACGTAATTCACCCAAGTATTTTTTTCAAATCAAATGTTCAAATGTTTGTAGAGCTTATGGGACTTAACTAAGGGGTCACAAAATTCGGGTCGCCTTGTTTTTAAATGCCACACTTCTCTTTTTATTTGAAAAGCATTCCTGCATTTATATATATATATTTATTGGTCTCTATCCTGCGCGATGAAATGTTGGTTCTCGCTATAGAAAATACCTACTTTGTACCTATGCAATATTAGTACATCGGAACAGTAATGACTTTGCTCATAAGCAGAGGTTACGATTGTCTACAATTAGGCAGTTACACTACTTATCTTCGCTCGTTTTCACAACTTGACACAGCAGCTCGTTCTGAAACTGGCAGAGGTATTCCATGCATACTCGTCAAAAGACCTGTTTGGCAGTAAAACATTTATCACATTCAGCTACATATTTCACATTAAGACATTTACACGCAACAGAGAAGTAGGGTTCAAGAGGAAGGGTAGAGAGGCAAGTGAAAACAAAAGGTAAGACAATCGGCGTTCCAGGAAACGGGTCGAGGCGTGCCATGTAGGCCCCTAGATACGGCGCTTCCCAGAACAGATAGCTGGCCAGTGGCGCGTGCAGGGCGGCCTACTTGCAGGCGGCGATCGGCGGGCTGCCTACCGCAACGAAGGGAGGACACTCGGCTGACATTCGAGCTGATAGCAAATAAATTAACAGCAGTCAACCCTAGGCATTACAAGCTGCGCTACTTCAAAACGTGACAGGGCGTCACCGGTTACTTTTCGTCCTGCCGTTTAGTCTGTTACTGCGGGGAACATCCTGGTATAAAGGTGAACTGCAATTGGCTGCTTTACCTTCGAGAATGTTTCTCGGAGGCAGAGACGACACGTTTGGGGAAACGTTTGCTTACACACCGCAGCCTGTCAGCTTGTAAATCTGAAGTAAAGCTAATATAGGCCGTCAAGGCCTACATTGTATTTATTATATTGATGTAGTGATCGAAAGATCAGACACCAAAACTTACTTGCCATGTTGCAGACACCAAAACTTACTTGCCATATAGCCATATTGCATTTGTAAGTCATTGATAAAGAAAGCCGGCCGCGGTGGCCGAGGGGACTGAGGCGCTCCAGTCACGGTCTGCACGACCACTACGGTCGGGGGTTCGAATCCCCCCTCGGGTGGGGGGGATTCTAGTTTATAAGCTTAGGGACTGATGACCCCGTAGTTAAGTCCCATGATTTCTACAAACATTTGAACATTTTTGATAAAGAAAGAGCAGTACGAAGGATTAGGAAAGAAAGGATTGACAGTGGCTGCATCAAAGCATTGATATTAACCAATGGTGAAAAGTGAAAATGTAAGACGGGCCAGGTATCGAACCAGGGTCTCTCGCTTCGGGCCAGTGGTCGCCTTAACCACTTAGCCACCCGTGATCGCCTCCTGTCCGTTTCAAATTCCCACAGGTCGCACGCTATGCCTGCGACGCACGTTCCGTCCATGACCTCTTACACTCGCCATTACGAATTCCTGTGCGAGGTCGATGGCCGCAACTGCGGTGAAGTAATTGAAGCTAAAGCCGTCTTCCCCTCTAAATATTTATAATATTCACAAGACAGAACGTAAAATGGTTGACATAAGGTTTCGGAAAATCAATTATCCTCAATATATCAAAATTATTGCTTACTATATGTACTATTAGACGGACGGCCGCGTTGGCGAAGCGTTCTGCGGCGCGCCAATCACAGTTGGCACGGCCGCTACGGTCGGGGGTTCGAATCCCCCCCACTCGGGCATGGATATTTGTGCCGTCCTTAGTATTAGTTAGTTCAGGAGTAGTTTGTAAGTTTAGGGACTAATGACCCCATAGTTAAGTCCCATAAACTCTACAAACATGTGAACATTTAGACGGAAATCTTACAATCTTACGTACGTCAATGACTGGAATTACAGTTCATAATTTTGTGTAAAAGGATAAAGATATGTAACAAAATGGAGTTTTGAATACGGACCTCTTCTCTTGTAGTACAACGATGAGACCACATAACGACAACGGCTGTGCTCATCTGGGTCGCTGCAATTTTCTACTTGAACATGTCACTGTTTCTATTTTGTTTCTTTTTCTCACAGTTCAGTACATCTTCGTATTTTCATGCTTGCTGTGTTCAGGTGTGGAAGGGCTATCTATTGTGATGTATTAGAGGGCCGGAATTAGAATCTGACTGTAGAACGATATTCCTGCCGCCTTTCGCGTAAAGATCACAAAGACAAGATCAGAGAAATTTGGGTTCGTACAAAGGTGTATAGACATTCTTTTATCCATCGTTCTATTTGGGAGTGGAATAAGAAAGGAAATGTCTAGTAGTGGTACAGTGTACCCTCCGCCATGCACTTTACGTTGGATTGCGGAGTATAAATGTTCAAATGTTTGTGAAGCTTAAGGGACTTAACTGCGGGTTCATCAGTCCCTAAACTTACAAACTACTTATGCCCTACCTTATACTAAAGTCGATACAAACATCCATGCCTGAGGGGGGGATTCGAACCCCCGACCGTAGCGGCCATGCTGACTGAGACTGGCGCGCCGCAGTCCCCTCGGCCACCGCGCCCGGCCTGCGGAGTATGTATGTAGATGTAAATCTGAGGGAGGCAGGGGTATGTGTGAAAGGAAATTTCCGGCGTAAGATGTGGCTCAGGAGTCAAAAAATGTTCAAATGTTTGTAGAGCTTATGGGACTTAACTACTGGGTCATCAGTCCCTAAACTTACAAACTACTTATGAACTAGCTACAACTAAGGACGGCACAAATATCCATGCCCGAGGGGGGATTCGAACCCCCGACCGTAGTGGCTCAGGAGTCGAGTGACAAGTGTGTAAATCTGTGTGCGTCGCGTGCGTGCCTGTGGAGTCGCCAACGCCGGAAGTGTCGCAACGCACTTCGGCGGTCTCGCGTCAGCCGCGGGCGCCTATCGCCCGGGGCAGTGTCGTGCATTAGCGAGCCGGAAGTGACGTCAACGAGGCGCCGGACAACACTCTACGTCACGTCGGCACTCCTCCACACCGCTACCTAACGTCACCGCAGGACCTCTTCCATCAGTAATGGGCTGGTATAGTCTCCACTGCCAGACCCAGTGGCGGAAGCAAGTTGTGAGTTTTGATAGATGCTGGCTGATGACAGGTGTACAGACTCACATTGGCCAGGACCTTACAATGTTTCGTCTAGCGTGAATGGCTACGTTGAGTACAGAGCAAGGGCGATGCTGAATTGGATAATAGGGAACGTCGCAATAACGGGAGGGGAGCGGTGACAACAAACTAATATCAAAAGGAAGGAAGGAAGGAAGCGTAGGGTTTAACGTTCCGTCGACATCGTGGTCATTAGAAGCGGAGCTTACGCCCAATTTTTTGGAGAAGGATAGAATAGGAATTCGGCCGTGCCCTTTGAAACGAATCATCCCGGCATTTTCCTCGAATGATTTTCGTGATTTCCCCAAAACCTAAATCTGGATGGCCGGTGGTGGATCTGAACCACCGTTCTTCCCAATGCGAGTCCAGTGTGTTACTACTGCGCCACCTCGCTCGGTTACTAATGTGAACACCATGCAGTGTGGCATGTCGCAGGTTGGCACCACTGCGTACACGTTGACAGTAAGAAGCGACCTCAGTGCATGATGGATGTACGAAGTCTTGGGCGTTATCTTCCAGTACACTACACGTTTTTTTTTTCTACGACAGGCAACACAAATGACAGGTAAATGCGTGACATCACTCCAAAGAAGCAACCTACATAGGGCGCAGTTCGTTGGGGCATTGGTAACAAAATTAGCTGCACTGTTTAACGTTTCACTAGCTAAATTATTCTAGATAAATACAACATCAACAAAACATCGTAAAGTACAAGACTTTGTTCATCAAATGTGCATTGCGGTCGCATGTCCGTGCAAACCGGAAGACAATTGTGCCAAGATGCAACAACATGTAGTGGCGAAGACTGAGAGTGGATGAAACCCGAATTTAACAGACAATGAACGATGACGATTAAGAACGATTGTGGCCAGGCATCATAAACCTACGACTGTAAATGCGACTGTAAGACTCAACATTCAATTCAGTAATACGGATTCGAAGAAGACATTTATTTATTTATTTATTTTATTATTTATTTGTTGCAACGGCATGAAACTGAAGTGGTGGCCGTCCTGTCCCAGACTGTCATTTTGAGCCATGAAAAACGGCATCGTCAATAAGGCGTCATGCTAACGACTTGGCGGCCGCTCCCACCGGAGGTATGATTCCTCCCTCGGGAATGGGTGTGCATGTCGTCCTTAGAGTAAGTTAGCCTAAGTAGTTTGTAAGGCTAGTGACTGATAGCCTTAGCAGTTTGGTTCAGCAGATTTTCAAACATTTGTCATTTTTGTGACTTTTGTGTACGCCGAGGAGGTAATTCACACAGTGAAGAAATGGCTTCGTCACCAGAACAAAGATTAGTAAGGAAATGGCACAACCGACCTTGTTCCGCGCAGGACGAAAACCAAACAGCGGGACGAAGATTATGTGGAGAAGTTGGGTGTGTAGATGAAACTCCACTCTTTCGTGTGGGTAATTATTAAAGTTTGCAATAAATAAATAAATGAAGAAAAAGTGTAGTAAGTTAATTTCAGAGCAACTTTCGTAGGAGATGGAGGGCGTGAAAAAGAGAGAGAGGGGCATGGAGTAAAGAAGGTCTAGTAAAAATAAATAACCGGATCAAGTCTGATGTTTCGCTTGTGAAGAAAGAAGAGGAAGTTAGGCCCACTGTGGTAGATATGTATCCCTCCTTTGAAATGGCATATGGGTGATTGTGGGTGAAGTACGGCAGGCCGCAGTGGCAAAAGCGGTCTGCAGCGCGCCAGTCACAGTCTGCACGGCCGCTACTGTCGGGGGTTCGAATGCCCCCTCGGGCATGGATGTTTGTGTCGTCTTTAGTATAAGGTAGTTCATAAGTAGTTTGTAAGTTTAAGATCTGATGAGCCCGCAGTTAAGTCCCTTAAGTTTAACAAATATTTGAACATTTGGATGAGGTACGCGGAGGCCCGACTGCCAAAGACGCGCGCGTGGTTCCGGGCTGTGGCTGCGGCTGCAGCCTCAGCCAGCTCCGTGGCGGGATCGATGCCGGCAGAGGTGGGCGGCACCCGCACTCTCTGCCCACGCAGCGGCAGCGTCAGCGAGCAGCCCAGGCGGCCAACGACCCGCGGATAGCTGTCCGCTGCTTGTAGTGCGTAAACGCGATTGGAGCTGCACACTCCTGATAATTACAGCGGTGTGCAAAATCAGCGGCATGAAATCAGCTTTAACTAGAGGTGTCTGTGCCTAGTAACAAAACTCTATCAAACTTGGACCATGCACAGAAAGATCTGCTACAGTACACTCGAAGAGGTAACTGAAATAAATATGCAGTGAAACTACGAGATGTTCAAAGACAATAACTACATTGAAGTTGCAGCAATCTCAATGGAGAGAAGTTTTCCGGAGTTATGTCAGGTGTGCCACAGGGGAGTGTCATGGGTCCGTTGCTGTTCACGATATATATAAATGACCTTGCGGATAACATCGGAAGTTCACTGAGGCTTTTTTCGGATCATGCTGTAGTATATAGAGAGGTTGTATCAATGGAAAATTGTATTGAGATGCAGGAGGATCTGCATCGAATTGGCGCATGATGCAGGGAATGGCAATTGAATCTCAATGTAGACAAGTGTAATGTGCTGCAAATACACAGAAAGAAAGACCCTTTATCATTTAGCTACACTATAGCAGGTCAGCAACTGCCAGCAGTTAATTCCATAAATTATCTGGGAGTAGTCATTAGGAGGCATTTAAAATGGAACGACCATATAAAATCAATCGTCGGTAAAGCAGATGCCAGACTTAGATTCATTGGGAGGATTCTAAGGAAATGCAGTCCGAAAACAAAGGAAGTAGGTTACAGTACAGTTGTTCGCCCACAGCTTGAATACTGCCCACCGGTGTGGGATCCGTACCAGGTGGGATTGATAGAGGAAGTGGAGAAGATCCAACGGAAAGCAGCGCGCTTCGTTACGGGATCATTTGGTAATCGTGAAAGCGTTATGGAGATGATCGCTAAACTCCAGTGGAAGAATCTGTAGGAGAAACGCTCTGTCGCTCGGTACGGGCTTTTGTCGAAGTTTCGAGGACATACTTTTACTGAGGAGACTAGCAGTATATTGCTCCCTCCTACGTATATCTCTCGAAGAGATCATGAGGATAAAATCAGAGAGATTAGAGCCCAGACAGAGGCATACCGACAATCCTTCTTTCCGCGAATAATACGTGACTGAAATAGGAGGGAAAATCGATAGTGGTACTCAAGGTACCCTCCGCCAAACAGCGTCGGGTGGCTTGCAGAGTATGGTTGTAGATGTAGATATAATAGTTCCATGGACATTACAAGGAGCAACGCTTACTATTCAATGTGATTCTGTATTGCTTACAAGATTGGTAAGAATTTCGTGTTAGCGAATTCCATTCATCTTCCAGTGTGGCTGCTGGGTGATCGATGGTGCATGTGGATTTATCTTTTATATACTGCCAGAAAAAGTACACCTGCAAAGACGACGACAATTTTGATCCGATGGCGGCAGATGCCACTCGGCGGATAGTGAATGTACTGATAATGGTTTCAATTTCCTCCCCTGACAGGTGGCGTTGGGAGGTAGATATATCTACATGTAACCTCTAATAGGGAATTTTTCCAGCCATAAGGATCAGCGTGGTTTCAATTTATGAAGAAAGTAGGAGATGCACCCGTGCTTCCCACATTCGAAGCCGGCCGCAGTGGTCGAGCGGTCTGCGGCGTGGCAGTCACAGTCCGCACGGCCACTACGGTCGTGGGTTCGAATCCCCCTCGGGCATCGATGTTTGTGTCGTCTTTATTGTAAGGTAGTTCATAAGTAGTTTGTAAGTTTAGGGACTGATGACCCTGCAGTTAAGTCCCTTAAGATTAACAAACATTTGAACCTACTTGCAAGTGAGTCGGATTGAAAATGATCACATTGTTGCAATGCAGATGCCGTGGTGGTCCTATCGGAGAAATGCCACGCGTGTTGGACATGCTTCGTCAGTTGTACAGATATGCTGGCTGCAATGGTCATGTGAACATTCTCACACCTGTAGACGAAGTTCTGGACGTCCATGCAGCACAGACTTTCGACAAAATCGTCGTGTTTCAAGAAGTAGCAGTGGCAGATCGTAAGGTTACCGCAGCACAGATAAGACGGTTTATGAGCTGGTAGTGTCATCATGAATTCTTGTCAACTGGTTACAAGTAGTAGTGAGTCTATGGGCATGCACACCTCTATCCCGTATTCCACTCACATCACAACATCGACCTGCTCTGCTCCACTGGTGACATCAATCGGAAGATGGAGATGCAGACAGTGGTCTTCAGTAATGAAGGTGAAATCTGCCTACATGCAAATCATGGTCGCTTGTGCATACGACCTAGGCTCGGCAAACGAGTATATTGCATTCGTCCACGACAATCTGGCCCCAACCCCAGGTCTTACGGTCTGTGGTGCGTTGAGCTACAAGTGCTCTTCACGTCTGGTAATGTTGAGAGACTGCTCTTTTGCCCAACAGGATAATGCTTCCCAACACACTGCGCGTGAAAACCCACAACAACTTATTTGACCAGCACATGTGTCTCGAACTCAGCAACTGAGATGTACGACTCGTCAACCTACAGCTCTTACAAAGGTACGTGAACAGATTGAGCAGGCGTGGAATAATCCAGAGACCTAATTCGCCATCGAACTGATGTCAGAATAAGTATCTGCATTGCTGCCCGTGTATGCTATACCACATAGTAGAATGGGTGTTTCACCATAGATCGACACCTGGTACCTCAAAAATGCATGAAAATACATTCCATCACTTGTGATGATGTAATTTATTTCATATTTGCTAACATCTCCATCGGTAACATATTTCACAGATAGTTTCCTAATATTCCATTCTACTAGCCTGGAAAGTTATATTATTGTAGGATATAGATTTCAGAAGTTATGACGTCATAAGTTCAGAGCTGCATGAAACGAGAATAGTGTTCAAGGTGGTGGACAGAGAGGGAAGATGGAGACGAATTAACGTAAGAGAGGAATGAGGGCACACCCGGGCAACGCCGAGAAGTGTCGCTAGCAATAATAATAAATCATGCGGTAAAGTGTTCGACTGCAAACCGAAGGGTCGCAGGTTCGAAATCCGGTGGACCTCGGATTTTTTCAGTCCGCGCTTTAATCCATCCTTCACCTCTCAGTGATGTGAGGAGTCGCCAGAAACGACACCAGATTCGGATTCCACGATACGCTGTAGGACCCCTTCCCCGGTTGGATGAATGGTGTAGGCTAGGGACACGCATGTCGCCGGAGTGGCGTTCTCAGACAAATCAGCCACACGCAATTATTATTATCTGAAAGTTACTTTTACTTGCGTTTTGCACAACGACGTACTTAGTAAGCCTCTCCGACGGGTAAGAAGTAAGGAAGGCTATTAAGGATTATGTAAGTGTCTAAACCGGTCTTGCCGATAAAGAGTAACGTGTGTCAGCAATTACTGCTAAAGTGTGTACTCTAATTTAGTGTGGTCATTGACGTTATATGCTTTAAAAAGACACATGTGAAATATATTGAGAGGTCGGATGTTCCTCTGACACGCACAAAGTCATATATCAGACAGCGTTCTGAGGATCACCAGCCTCTAGAAGTCGTCCGGCGCACGGAGAGGCCAGGCGTCAAAGACGAAAAGCAGACCTATTTATTATTCTTATCAGTTACGGTGATAGAACAAATGTATTCAATATCGCCAAACAGTTCCAGAGTATACTGTTGTTAGACTATTGTTTAAGATGTAATCAGACGCTTAATTGTAAAACAGTTCTTCCTTGCTTGGCTGATACTGTGAAGTGAAATGCAAGGCTTTGGGGCTCTAGCAGAAATTGTGTATGCAATTGATGGCTCACCATCAACACGTCTTTCTCATTACATATGTTCTGGTGTTTCGACAGCTATTTGTAATTTAGTTCTTCTAATGTGTAGCTTGAGTCAACTAATACTACTACCGGAGGTTCGAGTTCTCCCTCGGGCATGTGTGTGTGTGGGGGGGGGGGGGAGGGGGATGTTCGTTGTCTTTGGTGTAAGTTACGTAGTTAATGTGGTTTGTAAGTATAGTGACATTTGACCACTGCAGTTAGGTACCACAAGTTTACAAACATTTATTTATTCATTTATTTACCACCATGAACCAAACACACTGCCTCGTGGCTACATCTGGCGCAACTGCCGAACTGTTCTGTACAACCTGATAATCATGCGTAAGGCACTTATACCGACGAATTAGTAAAAAAGAGGGGACAGTAAGAAATATATACGAAAAAAGGGTAGAAAATGGAAAAGAAATGAATCTTTCGCAGAAATCAGCAATCCCTATGATGAAGGATATAATTTCGATCAAAAGAGTTTCTATTAACTATAACTAGATATTTTATTTTTTCTTTGCTTCGTTCAAAAAATGTTAAAATGTTTGTAGAGTTTATGGGACTTAACTACGGGGTCATCAGTCCCTAAACTTACAAACTACTTATGAACTAGCTTACACTAAAGACGGCACAAACATCCATGCCCGAGGGGGGATTCGAACCCCCCACCGCAGCGGCCGTGCAGACCGTGACTGGCACGCCGCAGACCGCTTGGCCACTGCGGGTGTCTCATTGCTTCGTGTTTCATGGTCTTACTGAATGAGGGAGAAATGTTTTTTACCTGCCAACCAGGTCCCAGAACGGATATCTAAATAAACAAAACAAAACAAAAATAAACATGTTACTGGAGAACATGAAATATTTCCATTATCTCAGTAAAAGATTGAATACATCAGCCTCGTTCACTTCTGCCATTTAAATAAAATGCTGGGTAAAGATCTTGTCGAGCAAATGATTGCTGAATAATAGCTTATTTGCGCGGCCAAGCAACGAAAAACGAGGCTTCCGTACTGTCAAAGTTTTGAAAAGTTAAAATAAATGGCTAAACGGAGAAACGTAACAATGCCAGGGTGGCTGATCCGGTATGGAAATTGTTGGGTACATCGCGGTAAATGCGGAATCGGACAACGTATCTGACACGCGCGGTACGCCAAAGCTGGCCAGCGTAGAGGAAAAACGAGATTTGCAATCGCGCTGGCACGAAGCATGGAATAAAAAGAGAAAAAAATGGTGTTGTGGCGAGGTGGCGGTGGCCGTGGATTATTCATACTACGTGCCCGAGGGCGCACAAAAGAGAATAAGAATCGGTCTGCCGCGTGTACAACACACAATGCGGCCAATTACGTACTTTTCATACAAAGGGATTCGAGCGCGGCGAACACCACGGCCTGTGCAGCAGCAGCTGCTGCTGTTGTTGTTGTTGTTGCTTCTGCAGGACGTACTGTCTGTCTCATGGTAAGCAGTTTATGTAAACTCGGCACGCTAGAATTTCAAATTCGTGCTGCGTCAGCGTGCTATCCTCCGGTGTGTCCCACCTGTGACGCATTCAATTCTAATGGCGAGGGTTCTCCGATCCCAAACACCTGCGGCGCCTAGGTCAGGGCGGGCGTGTGTGAGGGGTGGGGTGGATCAAATAGCTGCAGCATCCAAGCCACTATAGGCGTGTCGCATCAAAATACGGGGGAACTGAGCTTGTCCGTCCATTTTTGGATTATTGCAGCCCAGTGTGGGATCCTTATCAGGTGGGTTTGACGGAGGACATCGAAAGAATCCAAAGAAGGGCAGCTCATTTCGTATTGTCACGATACAGGGGAGACAGCGTTACGGAAATGATACAGGCTCTGGCGTGGGAATCATTACAACAACGGCGCTTATCGCTGCGGCGTGGGCTACTTGCGAAACTCCAATCGTCAACATTCTCCTCCGAATGCGAAAATATATTGTTGACTCCCACTTACATAGGTAGAAATGATCATCAGAATAAAATACGAGAAATCAGAGCTCGAACAGAGAGATTCAGGTGTTCTTTCTTCCCGCGCGCTATTCGAGAATGGAATAAGAGCTAAATAGTATAATGGTGGTTCGACGAACCCTCTGCCAGGCACTTAAATGTGATTTGCAGATATCCCATGTAGATGTAGATGTAGATGTAGATGTAGTCTGTGAGTGAGTCAGTGAGTGAGTATGAGTGAGTGTGTGTTCCTCGTCTTGTACGAGGGTTGGAACTCAAATTGTGGCAACACTTGCTGTGGTGACACTTTGCAACTGAATCTACTTTTGTTGACGTACCTACCTTACCTCAGAGCAAATGGACTCGACCATGCCACGTCATCGGCGTGTTAGATTCAATGATGAAAATATTTCTTAATGAACAGTAGAAAATTCTTTAAGATACCAAAATATACCGGTTGCGCTTAGTATCAATTTATTCCTGAAGAAGAGTCAAATCACACCATGACGTTTTTTGAGTCACTAAGGCGTCAGTAAGGCGTCCAACTTTAATTAGGCAAATCTTACGTGAAACTTTCATTTAATCTAGTTCAATAAGTCTTTTGCACGCAGACAACGTGTGGTTTGTTTGTGAGTGAGTTGAAGAAGCGAGGGAGCAAAGACGGTTCTGTAGGTGGATGTTTGTGAGACAGTGGGGAAAGTGAGTTGATGAATAGGGACTTGTTCGTCCTCGTCATTATCAGTTCGAATCTTCCCCAATACTATCATTCTCGTCTATCATTGACGTCATTTCCGGTAATGGTATGTGTACTTGAAAAATGTCAAACGGTGCCTCGGAGCCCTGTCTGCTAACGAAAAAAGAGCGCCATTGACGCTTATGAACCGGTTATGTATATCGAGAGCATTAACGGTCATATAACGTTTCCCGGGGCACTCTCGATGTGACTGGTTTCTGCTGAGCATTCGCCGGCAAGTCCTACGTAATGCGTTTTATCAATCAAACTTTCTTCGGAACTTAATCGCACGTAGCCTCCATATTCTACACACATGATATAAATTTGCAAGTATCTAAACAAACGGTCAACAACAATCATCTCCTATACGTTCAATGTTCTCGCTTCTACTCAATTTCAGAGAAAAGTTACCCAGTTGTGCTGTAGGTCATCGTCGAAACATCGCCCGGTTGGCATTTCAACTCTTGGGGGTCTGCAATCATTCTCAAATAGTACCGGAAGTCGCACTCGCTATCTGTTGTGCACCTATTTTTAGTGATGCCTGAGTCCGGTTACAGAAACAGTCGCGTGGCTTCTATCAATGCTCGTTAACAAGTGAAGCTACACAGCAGTAACTCTAGTCAGATTACAGCTGAAACGGCACACTGTCAGCAAAATGTATGCAAATCTGGTTTTATGTCCTGTGAGATAAAGCCGACTGTATCACAAACAAGTCCTTGTGGGAAAGATACTTCCACTGAAATAGCAGGAAATGCAAGTGTCGTAAAAGTTCTCGTTCCTAATTTGTCTGAAAATTTATTGTCAGAGTTGTATTTCTAATCTATGCTACGTACTTACAAGCACTATTGCCTCAGTCGTGAGACGTTTTCCACCAAGCAGCAGGCAAATAACTATCTCTGCTCTGTTCTTTTCTTTTAGTGATCGGGTAACCTACAGTCCATAAGAATTTGAGCACACGTGAGGTCCATTTGACGTTAGATACAGTTATCTAAGACCGCAGGTGATGCTACAGACTTCCCTTACCGTTCGGTGAAGGATGTTATGGAGACGCCACATTAAATTCTACAGTAGGAAATGTTGGTACTGTAATTTGCGTATTGTGAAATTACGCTTTTTCAAGGCAACAGAAAACTGAAGATTTATGAAAATGCGTTCTTCTTGATACGGTTTGTCATAATTCACCATCATATAAATTAATGTCATATTGATGATAAACTGTGGTAAAACCTTCCTAAGTTGCAGTAAAAGCTGTCAATTTGCAAGTTCACTGTTGTGTAGTGACTTAAAGCGTGCAATGATGAAATGTACAGCAGATGGTTTGCAGCCTGTAATTTCCGATTTTTTTCTCGCCTTTCCGTGTCTGTTGCTTCTTTTTCAGTATTTAACAGAGGTATGTTCTGCAATATTCTACTTCTATAAATTAGTATTTCTCAGTATTGAGCGGTCGCTGACAGTTCATAAATTTAGCATGAATTACGCAAATACGATGCAATACTGAAAACGATTTGATCATGTGATGAAACAAAGTGTCACTCGGAATAAAAAGCATACAAATTGAGAATAAATTTTACTCGATTTTTCAAGGTATTATCATTGCGCATGAAACAGCAACCATTGACTGAACACAATATAAATGAACTCATGCTTTCGTACTTATGCTAGAAAGGGTGTAGTTCATTTCTAATTACAGACCAACTCCTGAATCAACTTTTTAGTTCCTAAAAAAATTAACGTATGGTATATGTTTTTCTTCCGGGAAATCCCGTTTGGCATTGTTCGGCTGCTTAGTGCAAGTCATTTTACTTGACGTCTCGCGGGCGATTTCTGTGTTGATGAGGATGAAATGGTGATGAGAACAACACACAACGATCAGTCCCGTACCAGGAATCGAACCCGGACCCACTGTGAGGCACTCAGCTTCGCTGTCGACTGAGCTACGGCAGTGGGCTACTTGTATTTTAGAGGAACTGGTAGCCTGTTTTTTTCTTCTTTCTTTTTGTTTATTGTACTTCTTCGGGTATATTAAATGTACCCTAGTGCTGTTACACAGTGCACTGAGTAAACCTATTGGACACAATCAGTATACCTGAAGAAGGGAAGTAACTGCTCTAAACCGGTTCTGAATAAATCTGCAACCATGCAACTGGTGGCTGTTTCGTTTTCTAACCTATAAAGCACAGTTGCTTCCATGGATAAAACATTTAATTTCTAGCAAAGAAACTACAGAAAAAATATATATACTCTTACTGAGCTTATTTATTTCAGACAAGAAAAAATAGCACATAAAACTGCCAAAACGCGAGTCACACTGAGAGCAAATGAAACAAATAAGAGATAACATGTACAGTGGACGCCAAACAACATACCAGTTGGTTCCAGTCGTTTGTTCCTTCATTCCCTCAGCACTAGACGGCAGCACAACACGGATGTGGAATTTTTGTATCCCTGTAAAGTCAGGGACACAAATTCGTAGGTAGGACAAATATGCCGACTGCTCACGAAAGATTTAACATGCAGCTCTTCTTTTATATATATTTAACGACGTTACAGCGTTCAATGAATGAAATAAATCGCAATATGCTGGACTCCTGACGACAATTAATTGTGTCTCGAATCCTCATGGTCTGTTCTCCCTGATGCGTGGATACAGTATTGTGGCCGCGAGAATTAGATTACAAATAGGCTGTGGTGTAGGAAAGAGACAGCATGGCGAATGGAGATTTGGGTGAGGCGGGAGACGTGCAGGGAAGAGTCCTCTGCAGTCGGGCTGGTCACTCTGCCCTCTGTGGCGGAGTGGTCAACGCGTCCGCCTAGTAAGCAGGAGATCCCGGGTTCGAATCCCGGCAGGG
Organism: Locusta migratoria; assembly: GCA_026315105.1. Taxonomy (NCBI): domain Eukaryota; kingdom Metazoa; phylum Arthropoda; class Insecta; order Orthoptera; family Acrididae; genus Locusta; species Locusta migratoria. The sequence goes on along the minus strand of CM048744.1, from coordinate 175,832,046 downwards.
CACAAATTTTCATTCGCCGCACTTTGGTATTCCATCTAAACCTAGTACAGTGCAGCCATAAATGATTGCACATTGCGATTATTTCATTTCAGACTCTTCTCGTCTCCAGTACTGCGGTTTGAGAGAAGTTCAAATGTTTGTTAAGCTTATGGGACTTAACTACAGGGTTATCAGTCCCTAAATTTACAAACTACTTATCAACTAGCTTATCCTAAGGACGGCACAAATATCCATGCCCGAGGGGAGATTCGAACCCCCGACCGTAGTGACCGTGCAGACCGTGACTGAAGCGTCTCAGTCCCCTCGGCCGCCGCGGCCGTCGTGAGAGAAGGTTAAAAAAAATGTTCAAATGTTTGTAAATCTATCGGACCAAACAGCGTGGTCATCAGTCCGTAGCTTACAAACTACTTAAACCTAGGTAAACTAACCTAAGGAGAAACACACACACACACCCATGCCCCAAGGAGGACTCGAACCTCCACGGCGAGCAACCGCGCGCTCCGCAGCGAGACGCTTTAGACCACTCGGCTACTCCACCGCGGCTTGAGAGAAGTGTTCAAATGTTTGTAAAGTTATGGGTGCTAACTGCAGTCGTCATCGGCCCCTAAACTTACAAACAACTTAAACTATCTTACCCTAAAATCAACACACACTCCCATGCCCGAATGAGGACTCGTACCTCCTCCAACTGCGAACGGCCGCGCGCACCGCTGCAAGGTGCCTTAGAGCTCACGGGTATTCCGCCGCGGCTGTTCTGGCGTACTTGTGGACGAACTAATGTAAACAATGGTCTACACTTGAGCTATGGTCTGTCTGTATACTCATTACCGAGCAGAATAGACCGCTCTCAGCCTACACAGCCACGACAGAGGGTGCATCTGCAGGGTGTTTTACGACGCCACTTTGTCCAGAGCTTACCAACAGACTATACACCTGCAGGTTGTTTCCTGCAGTGAGCACGTGAGCCACAAACAAATAGGGCACAGAAACGTACTCCCTGAGCGAGGGGCTGCAGCGATCGCTTTACAGCTCCCCATTGAGCGTGAAAGAAAGCGCCCTGTAGCAGCGGTGTGCCAGGTATCGCCGGCTGAACAGCGCGCTGGCAGGCTGACAAAAGTCGAGCGCCGCGGGGCCCCACTCACCGCCCTGACACCACCTGACGCCCCACTTGTCTCCCGCCGTTTTAACGCACTCTGCCCTCTTCACGCCGGTGGCCAGAACCTGCTGATATCGCCGGTGCCAAAAGCTGCAGTGATCGATTTGAGCCGGTAGTAACCTACAGGGCGTTTCGAGAGCAACAGTAAATGTTTTAGAGGTGGTGGATGAACTGCAATACTGCAGCTTTTGGCACCGGCGATATCAGCAGGTTCTGGCCACCGGCGTGAAGAGGGCAGAGTGCGTTATCAAGAGAAGTCAAAAGTGCATTGTAGATGGTGGTGGAATTTTTTTAAATTAACGTTGAACATTGCTTAATTTAGAAGTATACCAATGACGTCATGTTGTACGTCATTTCGTCCCTCGCGTGGGATTTTTTCTTACGTGACTTAAGTTGCATCACTATTCCAAGGGTATATATATACTTCTAAATTAAGCAATGTTCAACGTTAATTTAAAAAAATTCCACCACCATCTACAATGCACTTTTGACTTCTCTTGATAACGTTCCTTTATGCGGTCAGCACAATTCATAACGCGAGCGATCAAGTCGTCTCTTGTGTTGACTTTCAGTTTATGGAATTCGCCTCTCATGCATCACCCAAAAGGCAAAAATCATAATCAGTACGGTCCGCGGACCTCGGTAGGCAAGAAACGTACCCATATCTACCGATCCATATTCCGGAGAATGTTAGGTTTAGCTGATGTGTCACCTGACGACAAAACGTACAGAAGCCCCGTCATGCTGGAAGATCATACGCATTCTTGTAGGAGTATCTTCCAATAGTTCTGGAACCCCATTTTCAAGAAATGTAAAGATTGTGGTCCTGTAAGACGATGCAGTATTACAACATGCCTACTCGACGCATTCTCTACCACACATGTGGTTAAATGTTTGTAAACCTATTAGACAAAACTACTACGGTCATAAGTCCCAAGACTAACAAACTACTTACACGAACTTATGCTAAAGACAACACACACGCACACACACACACACACACCTACCCGAGGGAGGACTCGAACCTCCGATGGCGAACAACCGCGCGCTCCGCAGCAAGACGCTCGGCTACTCCACCGCGGCGTCTACCAAACCAGACCACACATTTTCAGAGAAGCGTTCTTGAAAATGTGTCTCTACAGTGGCATGTGGCTTCCATTCAATGCTGACGGTTGGTGCACCAACCGCTTGCGAATTTTTTGTTACTTATTAAACAGAATTAGAGGGATTGAATTAAAACTTATCGCGTGGCCGGGATTCGAACCTGGGACCTCCAGCTAACCATAATACTAGGCCACCGAGGCCTAATAGTTTCAGTGACTGCACGGATGGTATTAAGGCACCTTCCAACGGCGGCCGTGGTGGCCGAGGGGACTGCGGCGCGTCAGTCATGGTCTGCACGGCCACTACGGTCGGGGGTTCGAAGCCCCCATCGGACAAGGATTTTTGTGCCGTCCTTAGTGTTAGCTAGTTCGTAAATAGTTTGTCAGTTTAGGGACTGATGACCCCGTAATTAAGTCCCATAAGCTATACAAACATTTGAACATTTGATTTGAGCACCTCCCAACTCTGTCTTACGTTCTCTTATAAAACTATCAAATTGCCAAGGCTCTCCGACAGCGGAATAGCACCGCAGCAAAACATGTTAACAGGAAATCTTAACTTATACCTCAGGCACAGGTGATATATAAATATCAAATAAACATTGTCCAGAAACATATTTTGTCTCGATATCTATTAAAGATATTAAACAGAATTAGAGGCATTGAATTAAAATTTATGTCGCGCCCGGGATTCAAACCCGGAACTCCTGCTTTTGTCTTGTTTATATGGTGTTTCGGTCAATTAGGGCATCATCAGCACTTTCTCAACTTTGACCGCGTTATTTCAATAATTTAAATTCTACTCATTTTTCCATACATTCTTTCGCATTTTCTGGTAGTATGTATACTTTAATGCAAGACAATCTTCTCTGTCTTCATTGACTTTTTTTGTGTAAAATTTTTCCGATCATACAGACAGTATTAAAGCTTCGTCGAATTTCCTGATATTATCCGCGTGGATACTGAGCGCACACGCCCGCATACCTACTTGTGCACGTGTGTGAGTGCCTGTCCGTGTTTACCTGCGTGCATGAGAGAGACAGAGAGAAAGAGAGAGAGAGAGAGAGAGAGAGAGGAGGGAAGAAGGAGGCTGTCAGAAAGAGAGGGAAGAGTTGGTGGGCCTCTCGCTGCGCCCACTCCGTAAACTAAGTCTGCTTATCACCTGATCTGCGCGTGGCTGAAATTACCAAAATGTGGCAGGCGACGAGATGTCCGGCCATTTTCCCGTCTGTTGCCGGCATGCGGGAGATAAGGCGCAGCGCAGCACATGTGATGCTCAGTGGAGTTAAACGCTTCCTACAGCTGTTCCCTCGTATGGCGGCTGCCTTCTGCCGTTGACGAGTTTCCTGAGCGCCTTTCTTGCTCACCTACTGCCAATCGAACCAACGCCTGAAACTCGATAGTTTCTATAATAGACCTACGTGTCCAACGTCAAGTAACAGAGGCAGACAGTCTGTTTTTTTCCGAGTTTGCGATGATATTCCCACGAATAGGCGTATTTTATCGATATTGCTTTCCTTGGATACTAATATGGTCAAAATAATAAAGCTTCTCGTCAGTAATCTTACCTTCACGACGATTATAAAAACATTATCCATTTACGCCACCGTGCTGTGGTCACTGGCTTCGGCTACGTGGTTTTTTTTTTTTTTTTTTTTTTTTTTTTTTTTTTTTTTCGAAGGACGCTGTTACACAAAATTGCATTATGTTACCCGTCTTCTGCGTGATCACAAGCAGCGATGTACTAGCAAAGTGGGCAAATCTGGCGTTAATGACTTAACTGGCCAACGTCGGTTAACAGACGACGCCTTATGTTCGTTGAATGCTCAGATTTATCTAAATTTTATATCAACTGTCTAATTTTCTGAGGTGAAAACGGACATCAGTCATAAATACATACATGGGTTGTCATTTACTTGTATTACTATGGAGTATTTGACTGTTTCCTATGTTGCACAAGTTTATTTTGTCTCAAAGATACTTGTGTCCGTAAACGTTTTTTGCCAATGAATACTGCTGATGGTAACTGAATCTAAGTAAATTTTCTTGACGTCTCTTATAAGTCATCGGGTTACAAATTCATGTCTCTCTGCAACTTCAGCAATGTGGAATAGTAAAGTAACAACTCCAGTTGTATATTTTGTGTAATACTACTCTATCTTAAACTCAAAATAACACGGGGATTTGCATAATGCAGTGTATCGATTCTCTGAACAAGAGAAGCATATGTGTCAAACACGTATTTGTTTACGAATGCATCACGTGACTGTCGAAAGCGCAGAATCAGTGTAGCAGACAGAAACGTAAACAGCCTGTACTGAACATTTCCAATCTTTCAACAGAAGGAGTCGTTCTAGCAACCCATGTCTGTGGGAGAGGTAGCTCTCTACTCCTCTCCAGTCATTCGTATGACTGACCAAGAAATAGACGAGAAATTAAAAAAATAGGGGTGAATATTTGAGATGTGATTGATGGAACATAATATACTTCCTTATCACTGGATTTGAGACATTCCTTTTACCCTTAAACTTAGTGACTTGAGCAGTTCAATTCAGCAATTTCACAAAATTTAGATTGATGTAGCTACAAGTAACAGCTCACAATTAATTCAGACGAAGCCTAGGAGGAATGGTACTATTAAATAATGAGCTTCAGAGTCTACCGTACAGTTACTGAACGAGTTAAGCGATTTATGTTAACAAGTTTCAATCGAGATACAGAAAGTATCATTACCACCAGGACTAATCACTACCACAAATCGCATTGAGTTTACCATTCAATTTGAATAAAATAATTTATTTGAGAAAATATAGTTCCTTTTATATATCGAGAGAATCTCTTACTCAGTTTCAGAAAGTGTTACCCAGAAAATCAGTTGAATATAATAAGTTCAACATTTTTTTCATATATTGGGCCGAAAAAATATTTCCAGAATAATTGTTGGTCTCAAGACTGACTGCGAACCACTGCTCTAATCTACTGGTAATACAAGCAGTGTAGCGCGACGCATAACGAGGTTGCATAAAACAAGATATATAGGAGCAGCTTAAAAAGTCGAAATCGGAAAAAAAAATAAAATAATGCGAAAGACACCCACACACATTAAACACAAGACACAATTCGTTATTTACGTGGTGTTCACCGTGTCGGCAATTGTAAAGGGAGAGCGTAAACAACGTTAAACGGTGGTTTGTAAGCCCATTCTCACATCCATAACTATCGAAGCCACGAGGGCCCGTCGTGCAGCGGGGAACGAACGCTTCGTCCGACCCGGTGTGGGACTTTTTTGTCTCTCTAGGACGCAATTTACATCGCCACAGCCGTGCGGCTGCGTTTAATTCTCTGTTCGTTGGCTAGACTGGACAGTCGGGTTTTCTTTTTTCCTTTTTGTCCGCCCTACTTGCGTGTGGATAATTATCCTGACCCAGGGGAACGGGTTATCCGTTACGTTTTGTCATTGGACAGAGAAAATTAGACCAGCCGAGAGTAAAAAGATGATCAGCCTTGCTCCGTATACAAAACCCTCTAGTGTTCATTAGCTTTGCGCCTCTGTGGTGCATACTGACGCTCTTAATTTCCTCAGAATAAGTTAGTTGTGTCAACTACTAACTTCTAGAAATCTTACATTTGGATCCTCCGTCTTCTTGCCTTCCTCACTGATGTAACACACCGCCACAAATGATATCTAATAATTAGCAATTTTCAAATGCAAGAAAGTACTCAATCGATGTTTGTAGTTCAGAGTTTATGTATACAGCATGTAAGGGAATGCAGTCATAAACCTTTCACTAGGCATGGTCCTGTTGAAGGTGGTACGCCTGCAACGTTTCGGCTGACTCAACCAACATACGCAATAAGCTAATGTGTGACACCAAGTGCCATACGTCTTTAATATTTGGAAACATAATCGTGGCTACTGAATAAGTCCAACAGTATTTTATTCACATTTTATTTCATCCCTTAGAGATTGAATGTTTAATTTACAAAGTGCTTCAGTTATTATGGTGACAATGTCGAAAAATAGCTGAAACATTTCTGTACCTATTGCCAGTACCGTATTTTTTTTATTTTTGCAACTACGTTGTCTCTGTTTTAAAAGACAGGAATAATTACTTTCAGAATACGCCGAGTACCCCGAATTTATACGAATATCTTAACTGCCTCGGTCTTTACAGAGTCGAAAGCTTTTCGATAGTCGATAGAGAAATTCCGTTTACCTGCACTTGTATCACTAGCTCGTAAAGAGAATTGTTCAAAATGGCGTCACCAAGGATCCTTTCAGGGATGGCAAATTTCCTGTTACACCGTTCCAACAACCTGGGTGTCAATTTATTTCATTTTTATTTTGTTTTTAATTAGATAGTCTAGACCAGAACAAAGGACAGCTGAAAACGATAGTCACATGCTGAGTCAATTCATAGCTGGCAGACAGCTGTGACACAAAAATTAAGCCCGCGGTATGACAAGTGCCTCAGTTCTTTTGGTGACTATGTCGAAAAATAGCCCAAACATTTCTGTACCTATTGCCAATAAAGTTTTATCAACCTTGGTGTCGTCCAAACAGCATCGCAGACGCGAGAATTCGATCTTCAATCTTCGCTCTCGACAGGTGAACAGTAAACCAAATATTTCATGTGATTCTAGAAGAAAACGTCAAATAAGGTGAAATCAGCTAAACATGACTTCCTTTTGCAATCCACTTGCCAGGAAATGTCTGGTCGAAATGAAGGGAGGTTACATGATCTACAGCACATCTGTCGACGAATAACACGTCGGATAATTTATAGGAAACTGGATAGTATACTCTGATATTGAGCACATTTGTGTATTTGAGAAGGGAGAAAGAAGAAACTGCCCTACCCACACTTTGCCTGATTATTTGCACAGAAGAAAATCAAATGGTTGTGAATCTAAGGTACTTAACTGCTCGGTTATCAGACACTAGCATTAAAAACTACTTAAACTAACTTATGCTAAGGGTAGTACACACAGCAACGCCCAAGGGAGGAATCGAACCTCCGACGGCGAGCATCTCCGCGCCTCACAGCATGGTGCCTCAGAGCGCTCGGCTTGCGTCGAAGACTCTATGTAACTGGAACGTGGGGATACTAGTCGGCTCAAACATGCCTATTCAGATAATTCAGCATTCCATCCTTGGTTAAACAAACTTCTTCTGTGAAAACTACCTAGGCTATTTTCAAATGTTTGTGAAGCGTATGGGACTGCGGAGTCATCAGTCCCTAAACTTACAAACTACTTATGAACTAGCTTATACTAAAGACGGCACAAACATCCATGCCCGAGGGGGGGATTCGAACCCCCGACCGTAGCGGCTGAGCAGACTGCGACTGGCTCGCCGCAGACCACTCGGCAACTGCGGCCGGCACTTCCTAGGCCTAATGAAGTACAACTTTGGGCTCGATCGTTTCAAAACCAGAATCCCTCAGCTCAAATTGACACATTTACCCTTCCATATCATCATCCTGGAATTACTCTGTGTCTTTTACACCATCTAAGGCAGTGGCGGCCCTAGGCGGCGGCGACGTCGGCAGCCGCCGACGGCCTCCCGCCTGTGGGGCCTCGCAAAACATTGTTGATATATATAATGGCGTTTTTCAGGTGCTAGATTGTGTTGCGACGACCTAAATCTTGCTTACAATAGCTTAACCAAAGGACGAGCACAACATCCGTACCCAAGGGTGCGATTCGAACCGCGACGAGGGCAATCTCGCTCACCGTGGTATGACGCCTTAGTGCGCTCGGCCATTCCCGGCCGGCAGCTATTTAGTTGCCCGTATTTATTTCCGTATGAGTGCAGCAGTAATGAAATTTTTAGTTAAATACTTGCCAAACAACTTCTTCAATACATTTTAGAAAACATTTTGGACGAAGTATATCCAAATGTTTATCGAAAACACAGAATCATGCTCACAGTTCCAGTCAGTACAGCTTTGGCAGAGAGAAGCTTCTCAAAGTTAAAACTGATTAAGACTTACTTGAGAAGCACAATGAGCCAAGAGAGACTATCTGCTTTGTCAGTGCTGTCAATTGAAGGCGGAATAGCCGCTAGTATTAATTGTGGTGTGATCTTAAAGAAAAAAAGAAAAAAAAATTCAGTGAGGCGAATAGCAGAAAAGTTTCTCTATTTTAATTTGTGTTTCTTTTATTGTAAAGTTTGTCATTGCAATAATACTTGTATATTATGTGGTGTCGCACAAGTACAAAGTGCGCGCCACCTACTTTCGCCGCGCGCCGCCATGCACGCACGGCGCGGCGTTCTTACGACGTCAGCCACGAGCGCCCTCTGCTACAAAACCGCTCGTGGCCACCACTGAACGACATCGTTCACTTGGGTCTGAGATAGGAACCAGTTAACACTTCGGAATCAGATAGGCACCACTGAAGACTTTGCGATCGGCTAGGCACTAGGCAGTCCTCTAGCTCAACTATGTATCAGCATTCTGCAGTACTGACCTATGTAAAAGTTAAGTATTGTATAAATTCTGTGCAATATATATCTCGTTCTAATTTACTCTAGTGTTTCTAGTTTCTGCTGTCCCACTGGCTGCTCCCCTCCGTACCTGCACAAGCGTGCTACCTTTATTCCTGTGTCGGTCTTCCTACTCGGCCACCGACATCTACGACGGAAACGAGACACAAAAGTGGCGACGAGGCTGGGACGCAAAATATTATACTAATATAATTTTAGTATAATGATTATTGATGTATAATTCAGCTCATTTGACGTTTCCTTACTGAAAATATGAAAGAGGCCTCGCAAAGACGATTTCGCCGACGCCCAGTTTTCGTGTAGCGTCGCCACTGATCTAAGGTGCTTGTTATCAAGTCGATACTATTGATTTCCTTTATGTGGTATGCTTTTATTAGTGATTACGAGTGTCTCAGCTACCGTCTCGTTTTGAAAAATGCCCCAGTCTTACGGTTCTCCGTGCAGCCTAATACACTCCGCCAGCCACCAATTAGTCGGCAGCGCGGCAGAGGCGATACTTGCGGCGCGCTCTGTTGCGCGTCGGTGTGAAAGCCGTAAATAGCCGTCAGCCGTCAGGGGATGAGGAGCGCGGTTGCGCCCAGTTCCGGCCACGCCCTTCGCGGCGGCCCTTTGAAGTTGCCGCAGGTGGCGCTCCATTTGCATCGCCACAGCGCAACGCCTAATTAGCGTTATGAGTCCGGCCTGTGCCGATGGCGGCCGCAGCGTCCAGCGGAGAAAGAAGGCGATGCTTTACACCGAACAACAGCGGAAGCGTCACGTCAGAGTATCCGTCAACGTCTGCACTTGTGCCACACTGCTCATTAACATCACACCAGAAATGAAGGTAATTATCGAAATGGTTATTATTGTTTGTACCAGTGGCGTAACTATGGGGGGGATGAGGGGGATAGAATCCCCCCCCCCAGAACCCGAAATGGAGGGGGAAAAAATGGGAAATAAATTGTATTACAGCAATCTGGTAAAGGTAAAGATTGGAAACTTGGGGTGTTTTACCATAAGCTCTCATTGAATGGGAGTGAATTTCTTTGACGGGAGTGGTAGATGGTAGTCTGTCTGGAAACTGTCTAAAATTTTGCTCTTCAAGCAGATCCATCCCCTCCCCCCCCCCCCCCCAAAAAAAGCCAAGTCCTAGTTATGCCACTGGTTTGTACATAGAAAAAAAAACTAGGAAGAACCCATGATGAAATCTGTAGGTGATTTGGTGCTGTTCAGGACACTAAATTTTGTACACAGGGCTGACACAACTGACAGCAACAACAGGTTCAGTCCAACTGGGCGTAGAGTATAACTGAGCATTGATTACACATACGAATCAAATCAAATTTTTGTAAAGTTATGGGGCCTAACTGCAGTGGTTATCAGTCCCTAAACTTACGAACTACGTAAACTAACTTATCCTAAGAACAACACGAACACTCATCCCCGAGGGAGGACTCGAACCTCCGACGAGGAACGGTCGCGTACACCGTATAAGGGCGTCCCAGCGTGCACGGCTATTCTGCATCGGCGATTACACATACGGTACGATACGAAATTCCATTCTGGATTTACTGGATGGTAGAGTTCATTAATTGCTGTGCCAGGTCTGTCTCTTACTAAGTCACGGCCGAAATTTTCAATCGACACAGAAGACAGTGCTGCCCGAGACACCAACTGAACGCCATGTGTATTAGGTCAGGGCTGTCACGCGGTCTTGTGTTATTTTGTTATGAAGACACTGAAGATAGTTGTAAGCTACCAGCCACAGCACGTAAGAAATGAAATGTCTGTTGTCATTATTACTGGGCCTTTGGAACATACCAACATCACACGCGAACGCTGCAGGTTTTTGGTGATGATTGTATATATTCGACTGCTCGAAATGCTTCTTACAAGTAATTTTACCCAAAAGTTACACGCCGAATCCGATCCGATAGAGGAATGCGATCACATCTTTAGACAATCTGAAGGATTTAATTGAAACAATAAGATCTCGCTCTCTGTCGAGTCCGAGAATGACCAAGATTAGATATACTACTCATTAATTTTTTTCGGTCTCAAAAATTGTGAGGTAAGTAGTAGAACGATGGAAGGAAGCTTAGGGTTTAACGTCCCGTCGACAGCGTGGTTATTAGAGACGGAACTCACGCTCATCTTTTTTGGTTAAATATGGGGAAGAATGTCCGTCTTGCCCTTTCAAAGGCACCATTCCAGTATTTGTCTACAGTGATATTGGAAAATTACGGAAAACCTCTGAAGGGCCAGAGGTGGATTTGAACCACCGTCTTTCCGAATGCGAGTCAAATGTGTTACCACTGCACCACCCCTCTCGGTGTAAGTACAGAATTTCGAAATATTTTTCACCACTTCAGTCGCGGTTGAAAGGTCGAGGGTTCTCTATGGCGCCTTGTTGCGGAGTTGCTCCCCGTCGGAAGTTCGAGTGCTCCCTCGGGAAAAAAAATATATGGGGGTGGGGGTGAGTGTGGGTTCGTTAGTTTAGTTTAAGTAATTTGTAAGCCCTGGAAGTGATTACCACAGTGGTTAAGGCTCACAGATATACAAACAACAAACATTTGAATATTTGAATTACCACGTCAACGGCCTATGTTCAGGAATAAAAAATACGTGTCTTATTTTTTTGTCCTAGGCTACAAGATATTCTAAGTGTATCGGAGTCTGCGAGTGGCAGTTGCGTAATATTACTTGTTATTACTATACCTTAATCACTACGTCTACATGCGACACATCTTCCGGAAGACGAAAACCGAATTTCGTAAACCGTTTTTCGCTGTCTTGTTTACATGTTACAGCCTGAATCGGATTTCCTAGCCCACTCAATGTGGCGGCTGAGAAACAGCTGATTCAGTTCCCGATTTAGTCAGCACAATCGCTATTTGTCTTGACTTAAATACACAGATTCGTGCTCATTCTAATATTTATACTTTTATTTCATGGTAGGAAATGTCACTTTGTCCACATGTGTTGATATTTCTTAACAAGAAAACACAATCTGACAAGCCAAGAACGCTTCAAAATCGGTTGGGCACAAAAATCGATTTCGGAACTGGAGAACCGCTTTAGAGAAGTGGATTTCCAGAATCGCTGTTGGAGTGTTTCAAAATGTTTAAATGTTTGTAGAGTCTATGGGACTTAACTACGGGGTCATCAGTCCCTAAACTTACAAACTATTTATGAACTACCTACAACTAAGGAAGGCACAAATATCCATGCCCGAGGGGGGATTCGAACCCCCGACCGTAGAGGCCGTGCAGACCGTGACTCGAGCGCCTCAGTCCCCTCGGCCACTACGGCCGGCATCGGTTTACGAAATCCGGTTTTGAGAGACCGTACAAATGGAGTGAATACTGATACGATTGGACGTACACAAGTTGGTTACTTCTACTGTTGTACTAGACATTACCGGTTTCTTCCGATTTAGACATACATATTTTTTTCCCGTTTGAAGAGACCTCTCTGTGAAAAGTATCGTCGTTTGTGTCAGGGGCCAGTTAGTCGCAACAACGACACTTCCGCGAACGCCGACGTGACCGCACTGTTAAAAACCGCAAACGGCTACGTGTCAGGAGCGGGCCGATAACTTCAGAGCGGGGAGCCGACTCTCGTAAACACGCTGCTATTAGGCGTTTCGCCGAAGTCTTCGACGGTTCCCCTCCTTTCTTCTCTCCGGTCGCGCTTTCCACACACACACACACACACACACACACACACACAAGAGAGACTGAACGGGTAAAAGGAAGGGCCGATCTGATTCCGGACGTTCGCACACGTCTGAGCGACTTTCTAACGGCGCTCAGTACGACGTGATTTGGCCGTGGAACCTTCGGCAATAAAACTACGAAATGCGAGGCGTCAAGAACACCGCGTATTACTGTTGGAATGCCGCTCGGTCGAGGGGCAGCAATTTCTCACGACGTATTGCGACTTAAACTGCTAGAGTGATATACGGCCAGGCGGCGCCGGCTCAGAGCAGATACAGACGACGGGCCACGGCGTTAGCGACCGTGCACGGCCAGTCACGCTCAAACCTTAGCTCACGCAGTCTGGGCCCCCTGCACTCGTGAGCGACAACGGCAGGGGCGTAGCCGTTGTTCGATACTAGCGCGAGAGCGGCGGTATTTCGTTATTCGGGCGTTTTACGGGGGTTCGCTTTCGAGCCGAGCGAAGGCGCGCACGCGAAGTGTTACGTGACGTCACCGCCGTGACTGCCGGAAGAACAAGCACCTGGCCAGCGATAATGCCTACGCGCACTCGGTAAACACGATTTGCATAACGCTGCCGGCGTGCTATCGGCCGCACGGGAGGGACTGCGCGCTAAATTGTAAAAGAGTGGCCGGTCGCTACCGGTAAAGTCACTGCCTCTAGCGGCTTGCATCGAGCCTAATGATGTCTGCCCGATGACGAAAATTATCTGGAGTTCAGTAGCGCACACAACAGTGGAGAAACTGATAGAATCCGAACTCGAGGACGATCAGTTTCGATTTGGAAGAAATGTAGGAACACGCGAGGCAATACTCACATTAAGACTTATCTTAGAAGATAAGTTAAGGAAATTCTTTAAATTGGATTCCACTATCTGGATGGGTGTGCTCAACGGCCACAAAATCCTTTTATCAATAATGAAAGGAGCAGCATTAGCCGTAAATTCTTTTGCTTTATTTATGCGAATCGATTTCGGTTTGCCAAGAAACCATCTTCAGTGCTGTCAGCTGTTTTGAACTTGCTGACAGCACTGAGGATGGTTTCTTGGCAAACCGAAATCGATTTGCATAAATAAAGCAAAATATTTTACGGCTAATGCTGCTCCTTTCATTATTGATAAAAGTTAAGGAAAGGCAAAGCTTCGCTTTTAGCTTCACTACATTTGGAAACAGTTTTTAACAATGTTGACTGAAATACACATTTTTACATTCTGAGGGTAGCAGAAGAATATAGGGAACGAGAAATTATATACAACTTATACCAAAAACAGGTAGTAATTATAGGAGTCGAATGGCAGGAAGGAGAGGCAATGGTTCGGAAGGGAATTGTAACCTTTCCCCACTGTTGTCCAATCTGTACATTGAGCACGGTGTGAAGGAAAGCAAGGATACATTCGGATAAGGAATTAAAGTGCATGGAGTGGAAATAAAACTTTGAGATTTTTCTGATGGCATTGCAATTGTGTATGAGACAGCAAAGGACCAAGCAGAGCAAGTGAACGGAATGGATAGTGTCGTGAAATAAAGGTATAAGATGAACCTTAACAAGAGCAAAACAAGGGAAATGTAACGTAGTCTAGGAAAATCAGGCACTTCTGAAGAAATTAAATGAAGTAATTAGCTAATAATCATAGTATACAAGTTTAATTACTTCGGCAGTAAAATATACAATGGACGAATTAGAGGAGATATGAAATGCAGAATGGCTAATGGGGAATAATCTGAAGAAATGAAATGTGTTATCCCAAGTGTTAGGAAGCTTTTTGTTTTAACTTGTCTGGAGTGTAGTATTGTACGGGAGTGAAACGTGGACGATCCGGAGCCAGACAGAAATACGATGGAATGTTCGAAATTTTGTGCTACAGGAGAATGCTGAAAGTTGATCGGTATTGCGTAACTAATGTGGAGATGTGGAACGGAATTGGGGAGAAAGAATTTTCTGTCATACCTTGACTAAAAGAAGGGCTCGATTGGAGGGACACATTTTAAGACTTGAAGAATCGACAGATCAGTATTGAAACGATATGTGTCCGTTAAAAATCCCGAGGGCGATCGAAATACGAAAAGGGTTGAAGGATGCCTTTTTTATTCACAGATGAAGAGACTAGGGCAGAACAGCGAAGCATGCAGAGCTGCATCAAACCAGTCTTGCAAATGGAGACAGAAACAGCAACACACAAGCTTAGATATTGTTTGGTTGGACCTCGACGGCATAAAAAGCAGTCTGTCTGTCTGTGTGAGTGTGTGTGTGTGTGTCTGTGTGTTTCTGTAGGAACAGATCTGTCACTGATCCTGCACATTTCCTTAATTGATTACGTTTCTTTGTTTGCACTACGAAATTGTATGAAGCGCAATAGGTAATAAATTTTTGGGAAGCGGCCGAGCGCATTGAGGCGCTATGCTCTGATGCGCGAGGCCCTTCCCCGTCGGGTGTTCGAATCTCCCCTCAGTCATAAATGTTTGTGTCGTCGTTAGTATAAGGTAGTTCATAGAGTAATCTGTAAGTTTAGGGACTGATGACCCTGCAGTTAAGTCCATTAAGCTGCAAAATAAATAATTTTGGTGGTGAAAATTATGAGTGCCTAACGAACTTCAACACTGATAGTGTGGCACTTAAGCATACAGTCTACATATACTCATCTCATGGTGATTAACTTTTTTTCTGCGCTTTATACCCACATGCCATGCATGAATATTCATGAAAAACTGTCTTCCTGATTTCTATGACGTTCACGAAGCACAAAGTAGTGATGCTTAACTGTTATCGAGGGTTCTCGACATCATTTCTGTCAACATCACTTACATGGCATTTCTTTTTGTTTTTGAGGAACTATGTAAGTTGATCGTTACACCTTGTAATAATGAAACGGAGTAAAATGATTGCCGGCCGCGGTAGCCGAGCTGTCTTCGGCCTGTCAGTCACGGTCTGCACCGCCGCTGCGGTCGAGGGTTCGAATCCCCCCTCGGGCATGGATATTTGTGCCATCTTTAGTATTAGCTAGTTCAGAAGTAGTTTGTAAGTTTAAGGACTGATGACCCCATAGTTAAGTCCCATAAACTCTACAAACATTTGAACATTTTTGAGTAAAATGATGAATGAAAAGAAACAGTGTACGACTTGAAAATCAGTAGAAAAACGTGATTGCATGGGGCTTGGAAATAATTCAACTTTTAATCTTGAATTATTTATTTATTTATTTTTTTTTTATTTTTTTTATTTTATTTTATTTTTTTTTTTTTGCCAAACGAGGACTCGGACGCTGACTTCTCATTTCTTACGTGCAGTCACCTTAACCACTTTGGCTACGTGGATACACTTCCTGCCAAACACAAATTCCCATTGGTTGGTACAAGTGACACTCTTGCCCCGTTCATTTTCCTCCTTGCTTACGGGTGAAAACAGAAAGTACAAGTGAAATTAAAAAAAAAAAAAAAAAAAAAAAAAAAAAAAAAAAAAAAAAAATAGGCAGAGAGAGAAAATTTACATATATATAATTCACCATAAAAAGTAATAAAATAAAACACAGAAGGGCTCCTTAGAATACTGGACCACTCCACTGCAACGACTAAAGGCGAGTTCTTTTTATTTCACAGATGTAAAATAGGCACGGAATGAACTCGGAAAACAATGGGTCTGTCTACTGCAGAGTATAAAGGAAAGAATAGTAGAAGGAGGTAGAAGGAGAGGAAACGAAGTTGTGGTATGCTAACAGAAGTGAGAAAGGAAAAATCTACAATGAAATTAAGTAATTTCTCTGTGGTTGGAATAAAACTTATACTCGTATCTTGAAAACAAATACACCGTAAAAAGCAATAAAATATAGCGAGAACTTCTAGTGTTGTAGACAAGGAACGGTACAAGTTTAATGCCGATATTAAATAAAAAGCAAACTGGCGTTGTTAGAGTGAGAAGTTAGAGGTAAGTGTGGTACACGGCGTTTTACTGCCGGTAATAAGTATCCAGATTTTATTTACTCAGCTCCCTGCGCGGCGCACGGAGACCTATCTGGCCAGCAGCTGTCGCGATCGGGGGGCGATACCCCCCATTTACACTATCTGCGGACCCGCCCCGCGGGCACGCCACCGGCGAGGAAACGCCCCCGCCGCGCAGGACGTGTGCAGAAAAACAGACGGCGCATGCGCGACGGCTACACGCGAGATCAGCCGCCGCAGCCGGCCGGGCGCCAGTTGGCGGCGCCCGCGTGACGTCACGGGGCCCCCAGGATTGAGCGATCAAGATGGCACGGCCCGCTGCGCGCCATGGCGGAGGCGGGGAGGCGCAAATGGCGCAGCCGACTGTTTAGAGGAAGGATCACTGCTCTCTAAAAGGCCCTACACACGATGCGATTTATTGGGCCAATTCGTTGGTCACCCGATAAATTTGGCGGTTTTAGGCGCTACCCGACCAACTTACCTTGTCGGCCGGTTGGTTGTGCCTGACCACCCGATCTCCGATTCCCCCACCAGATCACCCGACAATTTGTACCGTGTGCAGCGCTTCCTGACCAACTTCCATGCTTGAAACTCTTCGTTTGTGTGGCCATAATGTCCGTAGTTGCTTTCATAATTATGAATAGCAGTGATTTTCCGTCTTTGCAACTACAATAAAAATGCGATTTCTTCTCACCAGACGCGTTTCGTTCTATTGAATGTAAAACATCTTCAGTGGTGGAAATTTTGTCTTCTTTTCGCTTCACATCATGGAATGCATGCTTGAGGTCGTCTGCACAGCAAACACGCGAAAACAAAAACAGTTCGTCAGACAGACGCTGCATACAGTTGGTCGGAGCGTGTGTAGGCTGCTACCAATTGGTTTGTTCGTTGGACATCTTGTTGGTCATACGATAAATCGGAGCGTGTGTAGGGGCCTTAAGCGAGGCTAGATGGGTGTGTCTCGAAACAGAAACCGAACACAGACAAATTGCCTCCATCAGACGATTAATCTTTAAAGCTCTTAGAAAACTCCCACTTTCTAATTCGTAACATTCAAAAATCTACGGGACAACAGACAGCATACCAATAATCGTATGCGTGTCTCCGACAGGCAAATGACAATTTCTTTCCGGATGCACAAATACTCCCGATCCCTTGCGAAAATAAAGTTAGAGGAGCGAGCAAGAGGAAACTCGCGGTGGATAGCCGCGCGTACTGGGGCGCCTTGCTGCGGTGCGCGCGGCTGTTCGGCGTCGGGCATGGGTGATTTTGTTGTCCTCTGGTGAGTTTACCTTAGTTTAAGTAGTTTGTAAGCTAAGGACTAATAACCCAGAGGTCGAGTCCGATAGATTTACAAACATTTGAACATTTTTGAGCAAAAGTAAGTAATGGGCAGGGGTCACTACAGTCGGAGGGTGCGACAAGTTTAGAATTTGAGCAGGACGGGAGGCCTTTCTGTAGGACTATGTAGCCTAACTGAAGCCGGCGCGGTAGCTCAGTGTGCACTGATCCAGCAGACAATATTGATTGGTGCATCAGACAGTCTTGATTGATCAATCAGACATTGTTCATTGATCCATTGGTCAATGTTCATTGATCAGTCAGAGAGTGTTCATTGATCCATCGGACAGTGTTCACTGATCAGACAGTGTTGATTGATCAATCAGAGAGTGTTCATTGATCCATTGGTCAGTGTTCATTGATCCATTGGTCAGTGTTCATTGATCAGACAGTGTTGATTGATCAATCAGAGAGTGTTCATTGCTCAATCAGACAGTGTTGATTGATCAATCAGACAGTTTTCATTGATGCAACAGACAGTGTTCGAGTCAACAGTTAGTGTTCATCAAAGCAATGGTGTAGTTCTCTTCAGGATGGTGTACACCACCTTGATACAGTGAACATCAGTGCCTTAAACTTATTAATGTATTGAGACTTGGACACTATTGTGGGCCATCAAGCAGATGTATTCAGACAGACATCTGGATTTCATCAGTGTGGAACGATTGTACTTCTGCAAAACCCAATGTTTACTATTCATTTAATAAATTTCTTATATAGTTCTGGGATCTATTTGCTAAAGTGTGTCGACATCACCTTACTAATTGTATCCCCACAACACTTTGGTGTTTGTAACCCACGTATAAACAGATAAAAACCTGCTTTCTACGGTCGCAGCTGCCTGGGGCAACAGACATAAGGGACCTTAAAGAAAGTGCGACAGAACTTAATACGCCATTTCCAAGCATGCATTAATACCGGCGGTGGCTTTATGGACAATTACTTGGAGCTACTTTGTGTTTATGCATTGTGTGCTGTCTATGACGGTAACACAATAAATATGAATATCCGATCAGTTCTTCCCTATCTCAGTATAGCAGGTTCTACACCCATATCATATGTTTCAATATGACCCGAAAGGTTTGACACAATATACAGCAATTACTGATCACCAGCTTTCTGTTTAACAGGATCAATTCAATGTTCAATTGTTTATAGAACTTATGGGACTTAACTACGGGGTCATCAGTCCCTAAGCTTACAAACTACTTATGAACTACCTAAGACTAAGGACGGCACAAATATCCATGCCCGAGGGGGGATTCGAACCCCCGACCGCAGTGGCCGTGCAGACCGTGACTGGAGCGCCTCAGTCCCCTCGGCCACCGCGTCCGGCTTAACAGGATCTTCTTGTTTATCGTGCCGTCTTTTCTTTGCTCTAGTCTATCTCGTAAGACAGCTTTTGCCATTTACCGCCCTTCGTCGTTACAAACACATCGCGTCATTAGTGCTACAGATATGCCGCCATTCCCCAGAAGCGCTACCGCGTTGCGGGAACGTCGGCCCTATTAACATTACGAGCTCGCTTTCGGATGTGGTTCCGAGAAGGCAGCGGTCTCCATCAGTGAAGCGGAGCAGTAAATGAGGAGTAGCGACGGTGGCGCCAGGCGGCCGGCGGCCTAACTAAGCGGCCGGCTGGCGCGTAAATCAGTGCCGGCCGGCCTCGCTACCTGCTGCTAACAAATTACTGGCGCGCCACTCGCCAGCGTCTTTCATGCATGCCGGGCCGCTTTCTCACGTGGCGCCAGCGCCAGGCGCCTCAAGTTTTTCTCTGTTGACGCCGCCTGCGCGTATAGCTGCAACATGTACTAAGTTCTGCGAGACCTGCCTCACTCTTAAGTCCTAAAGTATAAAGTTCCGCGAATCGCCAAATCTTACTCTTTTGTTTTCGACACAATTTTCTGCTTATTGCTCACTTAATTACCAAAACGAGTGCCGAAACAGGGTGACCTACCGTGGGGTTATGAGTTCAAACCCCTCTTTTGTTGATTATACAAGTTCTGAAACTCTAAACTCGTGACATTTACATACAATTTTTCGTTTAATTAAGAGCTTATCGTTCCAGTAATTTTCGGGTATGCAGCCGGATCCCATTGGCATTCTGCAACGATATTTCGGCCAAGAGACGTCCGGCCATCTTCAGGTGAGTAGGCAACTACTGCTGCAACTACGGCTGCATACCCGAAAATTACTGGAAGAAGAAATACGCCGGGAAAATTTTAGAAGTCACAAGGTCTTACCGTTCTGCCTCGCACTAACACAATTTCTTCCTTACACCGAAAGATCTTTCAGGAAGGTTCATTCACTGTCCTAAAGTTGTAGTGCTCTATGAATTACAGAACATATATTATTTTCTTTAATTTTGCAGTTTTTTCTTGTTTCCACTCTATCACGGCTCTCATTTTAACAGGCAACCTATCTCTCTTTACGTCTTAACAGAAATTCACTTATTCTGTGTAAACGAGTCACACAGCACGTCTTAGATACAAATTTTCAAATGTTTGTAAGGTTATTGGATCTAACTGCAATGGTCATCTGTTCCTAAGCTTACAAACTACTTAAAATAACTTTTCCTAAGAACAACACACACACACACATGCCCAAGGTAGGACTCGAACCTACGACGGCGAACGGCCGCGCGCACCGCAGCAAGACGCCTTAGTGCGCACGGCTATTCCGTCGCGGCCACACGTGTTAGAGAGCACTTTGCACGGAAGAATGACGAATTATAATCAACGAAACATTACAAAGTGGCTCGAAACATCAGCTGTATTGTAGATGACAAACAACTATAAGAACATATGTGACATTAAGACAACATTTCACCAAAACATTTATGAATGTTGAGAACCAGATTTCCATAATTACATATATTTAGAAGCATAAAGAGACAAAACGAAGCTTCAAACGTTAGATTTTTTTAACATTTTTTACTTCCGCAATAACGTTCATCAATAGACAGTTACAGTAACTCAACAAAACACATCTACACAGGCTATCCACAACGCGAATATAAATGTAATAGACCAGTCATGTGAAATAGTTTTCTCTATAAATTCGTTTTCGAGCCATTTCCAGACTATCATCAGGTGTGATATCGAACATAAATAAGCAAATTGTGCATGCTCCAGTTGAAGGCAAGAATTCTGAAGTCTCGCAAACAACTTAGAAAAATGCAAGACACAAAATTGCCTTGTTACACATTTTGATAACGGTAGGCTTCGGTCAACGAGCAACCTTACGGTAAGAAAGGTTACATTGACGTAATCACATGTCACATATGAAGAAAATCTCTGATAACAATCCTCAGAATTTTACAGCTAGAACAACGTACTGAAGTGCATCAGCATTTGACTCGTTTCTAATTTCTTTTTCTAAAAACAAACCCTGGCCTTTCTAAGTAGTCACGGCTCTCACTTATTACTGTAAGGCTATATTTTTAAACACCGGGCACTCTCTCACCTCTAGGTGTGGACGATGCAGTTGAAATCAACACGTCCACAGGGAAATAATTTGAAATTAGGAATATAGCTTAAAACAAACCATCACTACAAGCACGGATACACACTGCGAAAAACAAGGAAATACCGTTTTCGCAGACAGATAAAGAAAGAATAAATAAGCTGGAAGTGACAGTTGAAAACTTTCAGCTTTGCCCATTCGCAGTTGATGCCATATATTCTGTGAATATGAAAAAAATAACAACTGCAGCATCAGAAGTGACGTCTGTTCTTTCGGAACAAACGCCATATGTTTATGTACATGACCTTTCATATTGTAAAACTTTGCTTTTGAAATAGACCTTCATATTTTTTCAGTCGGTAAGACGTTTTCATGAATGTTTGAATTTGTCCCTCAACCGAACTGAATGGACCCCGGACGCTCTGCTTTGGAACCTCTATTTCGGACTATTACTCTTGAAATATGTGTACACACAAGAAGAGAGATATTGGCCGCGGGGAATGATCGTGCGTTCTGTAGCAATGCGCGCGGTCGCTCCCGACGGAGGTACGAGTCCTCCCTCGGGCAGTGTGTGTGTGTGTGTGTGTGTGTGTGTGTGTGTGTGTGTTTGCTGTTCTTAGGATAAGTTATTAAAATTGTTTGTAATTCTAGGGGCCGACGACCAGGGTAGTGTGGTCCCTTAGTTCTACAAACATTTGAACACTTTTAGAAATGTTATACAGGTAGTCTCGCGTAAGAGGCATATCTAATATATAAAGCAGAGTGTCCGTATGTTTGTACGTGTTGGATACAAATATGCAGTTTCGTTCCAATCCTTATGAAATTTTGTACACGTAAGCTTCAATCCATCAGGACGGTCGCCGGAAGTGTAAGAATCACATACGATATATAGTTCACGAGATATGACGTCATAGACATTGAGATGCGCGAAAATCTGCTGCATTTTGCAACAATGCTGCTCATTTTCTCCTAAACCATTGGACCGATTTCAACCAAATTTGGTACACACATTCCTTACAGTGAGGTAACAATACTGCACATGGTTCAAAAGATATTGCTTCATAACCAATAGAAATCGCAAAAAAAAAAAAAAATAAAAAAAAAATAAAATAAAATAAAAAAAAAAAAATAAAATGCGGCGAGACTTTCGAAATACACTGTATGAGAATGACAGTACTTAGCGACTTGCAATAAACTTTAATCATAATTTCAAACCTTTATTAAAGTTTTTAAGCTTACTACTTTTCCGCTGTTTATGGAGTAAAACTACGGCTCTCGGTATGACGTTACAATTTATAATTTGAACACTACAAATTGTTGCGGCAGGAAATTTTACAGACAGTATACACATATATAGTTGAGTGTACCTTCTAAATTGTATCACAATAGGCTACGACACGTAGTTCGTGAGATATGATCGCATAAACAGTAACGTTCTTTGAAAACCGCCCCTTCACGCAACAAGTTTTAATCCATTACTTCTTTACTACTAATTGTATTCCCAAGAGATTTTGCAGACAAACAGCCCTTATACAAATGAATATATACCTTAAAAATGGCAGGAATAAATAATTAAATACCCGGGCAACGCAGGGTTTTCAGCTAGTTGCTTAAAATAAAAGGTGCACGTGATTTCGTTGAACTTTGACCGGCGAGGCTATAAAGTGAGTGAAATACGCCAACGCCCGCGGAGAACTCGTTCGCCGGTCGTTTTAGCATACAAGGCATCGAGAGGCTCCATTGGGCAACGCTGGTACGTGTCAAAGCGTGCGACGCGCGTGACGAAATCATTTGTCAGCGTCGCATGCGGGCTCGGGTTACTGGGCCCCACCCAGACATGCCCTCGTTCCGAATACAATGGCCATTTGAAATGTAACTGGCATCATCCAGGAAGAGTAAAAGAAAAAACATTCATGAAGATGTTCTGCTCTCTGAATAATGCAGTGACAAATCATTTACGAGGCGCATATCATTTCAAACGCTCCAAAAACTGTGACAAATTGCATACAGGGAAATAGGGCAGCATTCTTTTTTCTTCGATATACCGGTCCTCAAAACAACGCTTGAGAAATAACATCTTTATAGATGGATTGAAGTGTAGTTTCGTGACATTCCTCATTGACACTGACTGTCAGTACCGCAATTGTTTTCACAAATTGCAGATAGTTCTACCTAAACTAGCTCGTTGATACTTCTATATACAGACTTTATCTTACAAGGAAAGTACTTAGGCTCGAGCAAACAGCAATATACCAGAATCGTATGACAGATAAAAGGTTTCGTTATTGTCTGGAACATTTCTTGGAAGACGCTAAGTGTTTTCATTTCCACGTATTAGGTGCATGAAGTCTATTGAATTGCATGGCATGAATTAACCGCTTCAAGACAAAGACACTGTTTATAACTGTCGTATTTGTCTTACCGTATCAATACATTATGGCAGTATTTTAAATTGGAATGATGAATATTCGTAATGTTAAAAACTAAATTTTTGTTGACCCTGGAAGGCATCTGAAAAGCAAACTACGACTGGTACGGACCTACAGGATAGTCGTTTACTAACAACGAAAGTACTTAGGCTCGAACAAATAGAAATAAATGTAAAGTTCTCTTATTGCACTAATGATACTTCCCCATCTGCAAAACTCTGCAATCGCCCATTAGAGCCCTCTGCGTGTGCCATGCTGCATTGCACTTTGACCTGCCGGTACGCCAGTAGTGACGGTGCAGTGTCTCTCTGAAGTTGCGCCTTGTGACGTTATTTGTGTAGTGAAGCGTCAGATGGGTCGGCGATTGGTAATCAATCCTACTAATGTATTGCAATTGGTTGAGATGAAATTCCGAAGAACCTTTCGTGAATACGGTCTTGATGTAGAAGAAGAATCATTCACATGTTTTCTGGTATCTATTATAGTGCAGAAATATAAGCACAGAGTAGAAACACTATAATAGATAATAGGTAACATGTGAATGATTCATCTCCTACACCAATACCATCTACACTAAGAAGGTTTCTTCGTAACTTCACCTCAACCACTCACACTATATTAGCAGGATTGATTACCAATCGCCGACCCATCTGACGCTTCACTACACAAATAACGTCAAAAAGCGCAACTTCAGAGGCACACTGCACCGTCACTAATGGCGTTCCGACAGGTCAAAGTGCAATGCGGCATGGCACAATGGGCGACTGCAGAGTTTTGCAGATGCGGGAGTATCACTATTGCAATAAGAGACCTTTACATTATCTATCATACAATTTTGGTGTATTTCTGTTTGTTCGAGCCTAAGTACTTTACTTGTTAGTAAACGACTATCTTGTAGCTCCGTAACAGTCGTAGTTTGCTTTTCAGATGCCTTCCAGGGTCAACAAAAAATTAGTTTTTAACATTACGCATATTCATCATTCCAATTTAAAATACTGCCATAATGTATTGATTAAGTGGTATAATCATGTTAATAGTTGATACGGTAAGACAAATACGACAGTTATAAACAGTGTCTTTGTGTTGAAGCGGTTAACTCACGCCATGCAAATCAATAGACTTCATGCGCCTAATACGTAGAAATGAAAGCACTTAGCGGCTCCACTCGCGTGTTAGTTGATTGATAGATAAGCTATCTTTCAGTAGTGTGCTATGAGATCAAATCACACGTAAAAATTCCCTCGTTTACAAGAATCTAATCACGAAATTCAACAATAATGGTTGTAATAATATCACAGGTCGATCACTTGATGTAATCCGCGAAACGTAAAATCGTTTATTTTTTATTTTTATTTTATTATTATTATTTTACTTTTTTATTTTTATTATTTATTTATTTATTTATTTATTTATTTATTTATTTTTTTTGTAATGAAGAGATTTAATGTAACAAATAATGACGAATCAGAATTGGTTTCGTATACTGTGTTAATGAGACTGTTAGTATTTCTTATGTTTTTGGAGGATAGGAAATTACTGGAAGGTACAAAACCTAAACGATATGCGTGATGTAGGATAGTTTTTTTTTAATTGATCATTATCTTTTAAACACACACATACTAGGTCCCAGTGCTGTGGATACGAAAGGAAGCTGCCAGCAGCACCCCCCGGACGCCGCCAAACCGCCCCGCACCCTTCCACTGCACAGTACAGCCAACTGCCCCTGCGGCGCGCGACTCTGGAAATGGAATGATAAAATAAAAGACATAAAGGAGACGAGAAGAAAGGCGGAGGCACGGAGTCTTGTGCCGGACACAATGGCAGGCCGGTATGAAAACATTGGTGGGGTGGGGGCCGGGCCTGGCTGGCAGCTGCGGGGGCGTGCCCGGAACAAGCCGTATTTCATGCGCCCCCGTGTGCCCCCGCCCAGGATCCCGCCCCTCCCGCTTACACGCGTGTGCGTGAGAGCGAGCGAGGGTGACGGGCAGACGCGTCGCCATATGGCTGCGCGACTGGATATGACGCGGCCCCATAAACCCCCGTACGTCGCTATCGCACGGCAATACGCACCGTCTCCGACGCAGGACACTGTAATAGTCGGGCGATCTATGTGAGGCAGCCGAAACGGGAAAACTCCGTGCGTTGGTAGAATCTTGCAAGGCGAACCCCCAACACCGTGTCAAACACATTGAGGCAGAAAATGGAATTAGGTAGCGATATGAACATAGTTGTAATTGTCGGTAAGTCATCGAGTAAAGCAGAAGTGATATCTGGCAGCCGAAACAGGAAAGCTCCGTGCGTTGGTAGGATCTTGCAAGGCGAGGCCCAACACCGTGTCAAACACATTGAGACAGAAAATATCGTTAGGTAGCGATATGCACACAGTTCGTTGTTATTGTCGGTAAGTCATCGAGTAAAGCAGAAGTGATATCTGGCAGCCGAAACAGGAAAGCTCCGTGCGTTGGTAGGATCTTGCAAGGCGAGGCCCAACACCGTTTCAAACACATTGAGGCAGAAAATATCGTTAGGTAGCGATATGCACACAGTTCGTTGTTATTGTCGGTAAGTCATCGAGTAAAGCAGAAGTGATATCTGGCAGCCGAAACAGGAAAGCTCCGTGCGTTGGTAGGATCTTGCAAGGCGAGGCCCAACACCGTGTCAAACACATTGAGGCAGAAAATATCGTTAGGTAGCGATATGCACACAGTTCGTTGTTATTGTCGGTAAGTCATCGAGTAAAGCAGAAGTGATATCTGGCAGCCGAAACAGGAAAGCTCCGTGCGTTGGTAGGATCTTGCAAGGCGAGCCCCCATGTCAAACACACTGAGGCAGAAAATGGCATTAGGTAGCGATATGCACATATTCATATGACAGTAGTTTAGGGTGTCCATTCGTCCCGTTTTTCCCGGGACAATGCCGAAATCATTTTTATCTGTTTACCTAGGCACATCCATTTGTCCAAAGATCGTAAACAATACTCCGGACCGTCACAAGATCAGTTGTGACTGGGTTGTCTACCATTATTTACAGGAAACACAGAGCATTACACTATAAGGCACTGACAAAATATGTATTGTTGCTTAATGTATAAGTTGGAGTACAAGCAGCAATACTGTTAGGTTATTAACGCGAAGTAAAGGAATCAGACAATTTCATCAATAAATTATTGTCAAATGTCTAAATTAGTAGTAATCATCAAACATAAATCAATGTCCAGAGTCATATTTTGTCTCGATATATATCAAATATATAAATCGGTAGGAGAGGCTTTAAATTAAATTTTGTGCTTTAGGCTCTGAATTAAAATTCGTGTCATATATATCTTTGATATATATCCAGGCAAAACATGTCTTTGGACATGGATTTATTGTTTCATATTTATATCATCTGTCCCTGAGATAAAAAATCAGAAAGGTTCCCACCAACGTTCGTTGCTGGTGTGCCATTCCGCTATTGGACAGCCTTGGCAACGTTGATACGTATTTATGTAGGGGAACACGAGACAGAATTAAAGCTTGTAATGCGGAGGGAGACGTGCCTTAAGACAATCCGTGCAGTCACTATATCCATTAAGTCACGGCTTGCCTAATAAATAGGAGGTCTAGGGTTCGAATCCTGGCTATGGCACAAATTTCAATTCAAAGCATCTCCTTCAGATTTATATCGTTAGTAGTAAACAGTTTGAAAATGGTGTTAGTTAGGATAAGGGAAAAATATCTTGCCCAAAGAGTTAACCCGAATTCCCGACCGAAAAAAAAGAATCATTCAATTATTATGATACAAATATTTTTGTTCATAAATTACTAAAAAAAAATTTCCTGTGTTACATTAAATACAATTTTGGTGAAATACAGTAAATATATTAATATTTTTACTTATATTTACCGCCCATGTTAACGAAGTATATGAAATCATCCTAGTGGTGAAACATGCAGCTAGTGTCACGAAGGTGACCAGTCTGGCCATAATTTCCAAAATTTCCTACACTTTCATTTTGGAAACCCAGAACTCTTAGTGCAACTGTTAAGAAATAACGTTGCCACTCCTCTATTAAACTAAAGCAGAAAAAGACTCAGGATTCCGATAACTCCAGTTGCCACAATTTCGAAGTGTCCACTATTAAAATCACTCTCCAAATACAAAATGACAATGTGTTAACTCAAACAGCAATAGAGAACTACAAAGAAAAAAGGTGACAGTACAATAAATAAACCCACCGCAACCGGAATCGTAACATCCTTAAGAAAAACGCTACGAAATTACATACCAACGTAATATATGATAGCTGATATATGTAACAGTTAGCCTACTGTGTAGTTAAACTTCAGGACGAGTGAGGCGTGTGACAGAACTGAACAGGACGCACGGTAAATACGTCACAGTGTCCGTCCGAATGCGGCGTAAATTATCGGACATTAATGTCACATCGCAGCAAAGTAATCAATTAGTGGCAGGGTGAGCGGCCGTTAATTCCACGGCCCGTCAATCAGGGGCGGATCTGCGATAGGGCGGCCGCGCTTATCGACGTATGTAAATGCGCCCTCTTAATTGGGGCGCGCATTAATTTAATTGTCGCACGCTGTGGTTAGCGTCGGGCAGTCACCGGCGCTAATAACTGTGATTTCGGCGGCCGCGTCGCGTTACGCACACGTCACGTCGGCCGGCTGCTGTTTTTGCCTCGAGTCTTCCCGCCTGCCGTTTCAAAACGGTGCGGCGGCGCCATATTTCTTTAATTGTTCGTATCTCGCGCATCTGCCGAACCGCCGTGAACCTCCGGGGTGTTCAGTCCAGGCTACGTCACACAGGTAGGGAGTCGGTGCCTCTCGTTAAAAGCTTGCACGCTATTGCACTCCGTAGCCACCGCAGCGTGGCTATGAGCACGTAATGTGTAAATAATACCCGTATTACTTACAGCTGGTTTACAGTGACCAACGTTATTTCGTAACGAGGACAGTGAAAAATAATTGTCAGTTATACGTAATTCCTCTTTGTGTTTTTGGCCTCCTTTCTCCGCAGTTGCAGTTATACACTTTGTATAGGTTAGGTGACAGTCTAATACAACCGTAAAATAGTCTACTTTAGACCAGATACGTTTCGCTCTATTATAAAGCATCTCCCGTGGCCGACTGTACAGGAAATGTTTCGCTTGATTTTTACCAAATTCGACCGATAGTAGTTCTCATACAATAATATTATTTTGATTCTGTATAAAATGGACTACTAATATTACTCACGTATTTTTATGTTGTCCTCTTTATGTGACTTTTGTAGCACATTGCCACTTGCTGTCACTGTTTATAATTACAGTTACACTTTCTTATAAAAGTTTTTGAAAAATCGCCATTTCTTTGGCCTGGCAGGCTGTGTATGCCGTTTGGGTAATTTCCTAGATTCCGTGTAAATCGAAGGAAAAGGCATCGCCATCGATATATATCGAATGTTCGATACAGTGTTTTTGAACCGGAAAATCGGGCGCTATGCGCCTTCGCGTACCTTCTTCTTTAACCTAACTTTGACTTAAAAATGTGATCTGTAGAGTAGCCTTAAGAAGGTCGATGCAGAGAAGCTTATGAAACTTTCCCTATACTATGCACAATTTTAGTGCCTCGTTCCCTCCGATTGTCTCTCTCCTCGCTATCACATCTGAAGTCCAGCATCTCACACTTAATACACAGTAGTCTCATATCGTGGTGGCCAAGAACGCCATGACAGCATGAGTCTTTCACGCATTTCAATGCGGGGACAGGTACTCGATGTGTAGAGATGTGCTTCTGAGGATCCAAACCGAAGCTGCAGCCAACAAGTGACTCAAGTACTCGTATTAAAAAAAAAAAAAAAAAAAAAAAAAAAAAATGGAAGTTCAGGAAAAGAGTTGAGTGGGGGAAGTGCAGAGGCAGACTGCCGCCTGACAGCTGCGTCAGATCCGGGGCCGGCGGGAGCGGCGCTCTCTTATCTCGCTGCTGCTTAATTACCCTCCGCCACACACCGCTCGCCCCACACCGCGCATGCGCACACCGCGCACGTCACAGCTGCAGCACCGTCTGGGCCGCCGTACGCAGCTTGCACCCAGTGCTTCAAACAACGGTACAATGCAACTCTATATAAAACACGATATTCGATGGCCGAAGTAAAGAGGATATAAAATGCAGAATGGCTATCGGAAGAAAGGCATGTCTAAAGAAGCGAAACTTGTTAACATCCCATATTAATTTAAATGTTAGGAAGTCCTTTCTGAAAGCATTTGTCTGGAGTGTAGCATTCTATGGGAGTGAAACGTGGACGATAAGGAGTTCAGACAAGAAGATGATAGAAACTTTTGAAATGCTACAGACGAATGATGTAGCTTAGATGGGTAGATCATGTAACTAAAGTGGAAGTGCTCAACAGAATTGGAGCGAAAAGGAGTTTTTGGCATATCCTGAATAAGAAAAGGGATCGATTGGTGGGACACAGTCTGAGACATCAAGGAATCGTCAACTTAGCATTAGAAGGAAGTGTGTGGGGTAAAAATCGTAGAGGGAGACCGAGGGACGAATACAGTAAGCAGATTCCAAAGGATGTAGGTTGCCGAACATATTCTCAGATGAAGAGACTTGCACAGGACAGGGTGGCGGGGAGAGCTGTAACAAACCAGTCTGCGGACTGAAGACCACAACAACAACATTCGGCGACCTGGACATTTTTTGTGGCACGTGGCCTGTGACGGCTTACAGAGGCAACAAAATGTCATTTCCAATATTTTGCGTAATTATTCACCGAAATTCAAATTTTAAAATTCTGTCGTAATCTGTTATTTAATCTCATGAGAGTTTTGTAAAACTATGGGACCAAACTGCAGTGGTAATCAGTCCCTAGACTTGCAAACTTCTTAAACTGATTCATCGTAAGGACAAGATATGCACATATGCTAGAGGGAGGACTTGAAACTCCGACGGGGAGGTGTTGTGGTTGTCACAAAGTCGTATAGAAGGCAGGCGACAATAATTAATCAGAAGTACTGTTCAAAATGTTCAAATGTTTGTAAATCTATCAGACCAAACTGCGTAGTCATCAGTCCGTAGCTTACAAATTACTTAAACTAAGGTAAACTACCCTTAGGACAAACACACACACCCATGCCCCAGGGAGGACTCGAACCTCCGACGGCGAGGCGCCTTATACAGCTCGGCTACTCCATTACGGCAGAAGTACTGTAAGGAAGCTGAACAGGTCGAGGCATTGAAGGACATTGAAGCATTGGACGACTTTATTCATTAACAGTGGTAGAGGGAAGCCTACTAACGATTTGCAGAATTCTTAAAATTGAGATTGCACACGTTGCTTTTGCTATTCTCAGAATTCATTGCTAACCCTCGTCGCCATGTTTGCGTAAAGACTTAGTAGGCGCTTGTAGATAGGCAACTCAATTAACAGATTGCCAAAGAGGGTTGTCAGCTTTCCCGGATACACCACTATGAACCAACTGCAAGCACGTACTGGCGTTTGGCCATATTACAAACCAAGTACATTTTGTGTACCTACCGTGGGAGTTTTATAAACGTGAAAAAATACTCTATCCACTGATAATGGTCTTTCTCTTATGTCTTGTAGTTTTCTTTGCGGTTATCTTCAGGAACTACAGAGGTGCCAACCGCAATTATTGTCAACAACTACCAAGGACGCTAATCGTCCTAATGTTGGTATGATCATGCACGAACAACGTTTACAATGCTTACTAAACCTGTATATGTGGGAATTTGTTTTACGTTTTACGAAAACAAAAATGGTAGTCTAAGGATTAAGAAGACTTGCACCAGACGGGCCGAACGCGACCCCAGCTGCGGAGTAAGGCGAAAAATACTACACGATGATCTTCATCATCATCATTATCTCCCTGTTTTCTCAAAAACGTACGCGATGTAGAAAACAAAACGTCACATTATCGTGTATACAATTTTAATTTGAAAACATATTGAGAAGAAGAACATATATGTTTAAAACACTTTTTCTACTACTTTGAAAGACCTGCTTTCGTAATTGGAACTGAATGCGCCGATAATAGCGATGGAAATACGACGAAATAAATGGGTCGTATTGTTTTCTAAGATGGCTAATTATGACTGTAAACTCTCCGTTTCCTATCTGTGGCGTTATTTCAGACAGATTTAATAGTGTTCGCCATTCGTAAATGTCCTAGAATCTTCCACCGTGAAAAGTTAATAGTTCGGAGTTCATTTTGCGCATGTTGGAATGGTAGGTCCTTTAGTACTGGATAGCGTTAAAAATAAGGAGAATGGTTTCGTAAGGAAGCTGTTAGCTGTACCACCAGAAATGATAACTAATTATTTCATCGATTAGATACGCAACGAGACTACATAGTAATTAAAAGATCGAAATATGGAAACAATTTGAAGAACATTAGTTAGGTGAATACAGACAAGATAAGACGAGAAATATGTCGATCTGTGCGTGTGTGTGTGTGTGAGAGAGAGAGAGAGAGAGAGAGAGAGAGAGAGAGAGAGAGAGAGAGAGAGAGAGACTGAGACTGAGACAGAGAGAGAGAGAGAGAGAGAGAGAGAGAGAGAGACCAAAAACCAATGTAGTTTCTTATACTGGTATAGAAAATCGCAGGTTATTATTACTTATAGCTTTATTTTTTTAGAGTGAGGTAAATTACATCGTTCCATTCAAATTTTTCTGTCACTCTGGCATTCTTTATCAGTTCTGCAGCGCGGGAGTGGCCGAGCGCGCTAAGGCGCCTTACTGCGGAGTGAGCGGCCGCTTTCCGTCGGTGGTTAGAGTCCTCCTCGGGCAGGGGTGCATGTGCGTTGTCCTTAGCGTAAGTTATTTTAGGTAATTTGTAAGTCTAGGGGCTGATGACCATAGCAGTTTGGTCCAATAGGTTTACAAACATTTGAATATTTTGTTTATTAGTTATATCATTAAAAAAAGCATTTGTATTCCCTACGTTCATGAACCAAGCACAGCTTACTAAAAATTAATAGGCTGAAATTTTTATTATGTTATGAATATCGATCATTAGATGTCGCGCAGATTACTCACTCGAGTTTCCCGATTTCCTAATGAAAGTTTATAAACCATTTTCGCTAGAGAGACAAAACAGCGTGCACGATATATAATGCCCCAACCTATATTCAGAATAGGATTTAAAATATATATATATATATATATATATATATATATATATATAGTTACACTACTTCATAGCACGCCCTCTTACATAGAACAATGTTTGATCTGGGTGTTTAATTAAACACCAGGAGACACAAAATGAATATCGGCTGCAAGCGATTATCACCTAATTAGGAAATAGCTCTGTGTTGTGGGAACGGATCTGTTAGCTCCACGAATACCAGGAGTCGATAAGTCGCAGCTGGTTGGCTCGGCGCCTGGCGAAACGACTGCAGCGGCTTGCTTTCCTCGGGCCATAATCTCTGAAACGCACGACTGACTCCCGGCGATGAATTCAAAACGAAGTAAACAGCTGCAAACAATTTTCCAGTTAGGGGCACAGAGTCGCAGCAAATACCGTGACAGATTAGCTTTATTCGCTCGTCCGATAAGCTAATCATACCGCTACTATTTCTTGTAATTATAAATTTCTGCTCCAGTGCCTGGAAATCAAACTTGCCTTGGATTCCGCGGGACAGTTTCTCCCACAAGGACGCCGTGTAATGTATTATTTATCACGTAAAGAAAGCAATTCCCTATTAGTGCCGACTGTCGGTGTAAGAAGTATGCCGGCCGCGGTGGCCGAGGGGACTGAGGTGCTCCAATCACGGTCTGCACGGCCACTACGGTCGGGGGTTCGAATCTCCCCTCGGGAATGGATATTTGTGCCGTCCTTCGTATTAGCTAGTTCATAAGTAGTTTGTAAGTTTAGGGACTGATAACCCCGTAGTTAAGTCCCATAAGCTCTACAAACATTTGAACATTTTTTGAGCAAGAAGTATCTCACATGGTATATATTTAATATTAAATGTTGTTTAATAAGGCCATCTGAACAGTTCGCAGTAAGTTACTTTTCTACATACTAGAGTGAATATAGAGTCTGATCTGATCCATGAGCCAGCTTAACGAAGATATGTTCTTTCACAGTGATCTGCCGGACAGAATTCTAAGTTGTTTTCCATAATGATATAGGTAAATACCAGGCTAGTTCCCCATATTCACCGAATAAACATAGTATGCAAACAATTATAATACGGAGAAACAGACAGTAGAATTCATGTATTGCACAGGAAAATGGCACTAGTGGAGCAATTCTCTCGAGGTGAGAAACACGAAAGAAACAAGAAAATGAGAAATAAATAATTACAAAATAGTTGGAGAGTAGCATATACGTGTATGCTCACTTAATCATTTATATACGTCGTCTTCCTTCTAACTTACTCCACAAGGCCAGTTTCGCTAGCGAAATTTATAAACCTGTGTCGTTAAATAGACAATATGTAATATAACTACGTCGGTGTCTAATTTTTTGATGCAGCAAGAATTATCCTCTTTTTCTTTTCATACATTTAAGTCAACAGCACTCACTGCCAACACAAAAACACTGATACTTCTCTTCCTGGTTTTGAGAGTCAAAATGCCGTTATCGTCCAAATTAAACACAAAAAATAATCCAGTGACAAACTATTGGATTCGGTTACGGTCATATACCCGACACCAAAATATTCATTCAAATAGTTTGACATGAAACAACACTTATTTCCAGTGACTAACGTTTCCGGGTACTGTGAAGAAAATCATGCATCTTCGAAACAGCCTTGCTGCTAATGTTCTGTTCTGTCGAATGCTTATACAAGGCCTGTTAGAAACGTAGGAAGAAGTAAACGTACACTCAGATGCCCATTACATCTACTATTTATTTTACGGATATATCTAATGATAATAAGAACAGAAACTTTAATCGAAACAACATAGTCCTGGTAGGTAAATAGGGATTTAACTTTTCGTTAAACGGTTGCTGAAAACCACTTACGTCGTGCGCATCGACTGTTTCGATCAGTTGCCTATTCAGTATGTAATACATTTTGCATTGCGTCCGTTAGGTATAGATGTGTTTCGGTGTTTTACTCAAAGCAGTTTTGGAGGTAGAGTAAAAAAAAAAAATTACAAAATGAAATAAGAATAGACCAAATAAATTCACAAAAGTGTGAAATTATATTGACAGTTTACACGTATAGATGCATTCCAAAAGCCTCCTCACGTTGTTTTACAAAATGTGTCACAAATAAAGCGTAGGTATCACTTTTGCTAATCTTAAAAATATATGGCATACGGCCTGGGGCCGAATCACAGTTCATTACATAGCACTCGTTTCTACTGGGATTCAAATAACAACATTTCCAAGAGCTGTCATCCTGCAAGTCCAAAATATACCAAAAACTTTCTGCCATTGCCACTTCTTTCTAAGTACGTAAGTTTGTCTTCTGATAGAACCAGAGTACAGAGAAATTACCTGGAAAAAGTAAACTAAGAAGAAAACGGTCATGTAATTATGAGTTCCGTTTTTTAGCTGTTTAGCGAAACAATATTGCTTGTAAAGTTGATGCGGTAAATTGAACAGCTAAGGAACTTCTGACTCAATGTTTTCCTGATAATAGTTGGAATCTTGCGGCTCTTCCATTGTTGCTTGCAAATATTTGTAGTTACAAGTTCAGAAATTTCATATTAACTCATGTACTACTCTAAGTATACGGATGGTACTTTACTTTTCATTTTTTATGTTACCGCTTCTCCCATCCCCTCCCACAACACAGTCTGTCCATTTCACTTGTATCTGTAGCTAGTCTTTGTTTGTAGCTTCGTTATCACTTATTAATCTTTAGAATCTCCTGAATAATGCGACCTGTACTTATATAATCTCCCATGTATGTTTAGTGAAATGTTAGTCAAATGTTTGCGATTAGTCTTGCGAATAGAGTTTATGGTAAACACGTGATAAATTAAAACCTTATGTGTGACGGGCGATTTTTCGTGCCTCTTTGTTCACGACGTCATATCTCGTAATCTGTATGTCTTACTACGATAGAATTTCGAAGATACATTCAGTGAATATGCTATGAATCCAGTGCGGACGACGTTTCGTGAATACACTTAGTAGAGTAGAAGCAATAAATGGTAACATCAGAGCCAGAGGCATGATCAGCAAAAAACTAGTAAGTGATAATATTTTTCTCCTATCGTCAATTTGTAGGAGTTGTCACCGGTAAAATGTCTCCTAAGGTTTTCAAATTGTGGGTGAAGTTTCTTACTCTCGTTCTGAAATAGTGGGTGAATAAAGTTTACTCAATCGTCTTTTTCCCCCAGCCCTATGGAAGGTAGACAGCTTTTACCCCCACAGTGATTTTTGCCTGTCTGTAAAGGATATGTATAACAATCTCGGTGGAATTCTCACACACACACAACACATTTTTATAAAATATTTGTGATTATTGGAGCTTAGAGTACAGAGGCCTACTGATGTTTACCATGGCAAATGCATCGGTTTGACAGGAACGGTGCCACATCACCATCACCTCATCTCTTCATCATGTGGGTAGATAATACTGTAATCAAGTATCACGAGCCTCCAACTGCTCATACTAAACATTTAAACAAATTATTGCTTTCGAACATAATTTGGTAGTAACGTAGTAGGCCATAGCTGGTTTCACCCGCTACAAACAAAGATGAAGCAAACTCCAGATTATCCAGATACAAAGAAGTTCTACTGATCATTGCCGTACACTGTACACACAAAACTTGCTACATGTCTTTTACTTGAAAGGCCACTGCATTACGTGTTCCGTGCGTTACTTCACATTTAAAAAGACGCTGAACACTGAGTCTCTTACTTGGGTTCACTGTCGGGATATAATCGTTGTAATTTGTCTCTTTATGTGTATAATTTTTCTTAACGACGGTCCCGGTTTTACAGTGAGGCAAAACACAGATGCAGTCAAACGAATTTTGTGTTCAGTCGTAATAACATTTCAGCGACTACAGAGCTTTGGTGTTCGTGATAACTGATTCGTCGGTCGCCTCGTCTTCACTTCATTCTGAAACACTCTCTGGTTATTATACAGGGTTAGGCGCTTAAACTGTTTATCGGAATATTTTGAAAAATGTAAATTAGATTAAAAACAATGTTGCAATAAAATTTGTTGACCTCCAAGAGAGATATTCACTAACACGAAGCTCGATCCTCCTGCGCCACCCTTTAGGGGCGGTAAGGTGTAAGACTTCGAAATCTTAAAGAGGAACCCCTATTTTATTGCAGATTTGGATTCTCCGTGCAATAATACGTACTTCAGTATTAAACATAATTTTAGTTTCATGATAGATGGCACTGTATTCGAGAAAAATAGAAATGAGTTGATAATTGTTGAAAAACGGTAATATCTCGAACAAATAGGCATCAGAGTCTTTCCAGTTTCAACAAACAGTACTGAGAAAAGTCGTTGTAGAAGGAACATTTATATCAGGGAACAGATTACCATACATTTTACGTGCTCCTTCAACATTTCTGTGAACCTCAAAATACGAGGAAATGATTTCTACTATCTTCACAATCGTTAGCATCATGGAACAGTTGTGTAGAGGTGTGTACAGTCCGAATCATTGACGTACAATGAGCTGTCTGTCCACGGACAATGTACGTGCTTCATTCGGTTATTGGGGTGTCACATGACACCTTTATCAAATACATCAAAAACCGTATTTTCAGTTTCCTAATCTGATGTGTATATGTTTGCGATATTACCTTTTTTCAACAATTTTCTACTCCTTTTCCTGTTTGCCGATTACACTGCTATCTATCATGAAACAAAAAATGTTTTATACTACATTTATACTACTCTTCAAGATTTCAAAGTCACCCCACCATTCCAGCACCCGGAGTTAGAGCTTTATGTTATAATGGATGACTCTCTTCGAGATGAACAACTTTTGTTCTAACTTTTTTTAAATCCGATTTGTATTTTTCCAAATATTCTGAAAAAACACTGCCTCGCCGTGTATATGTGACACTTTGTTGCTCAAATCCTGCTTCCACTCTCTTATGTTTTCGTTGTCTTTGTTTTTACCACAAGAAATCACTATTAATAAACCAAAATACCAGAATATCAAGAATCGAAATAAAAACTAATGACAATGTAAGAGCTAGAATGAAGGCAAATGATAGGGTGATAGAATTGAAAGAAAATCACCGAAATGTTACGGACGTATGATGAAAAGACCAAATCATCGGTGGCCAAAGAAAGTTTATGAATAGAAACCACCCGGCTGACGTAAGCGCTGAAGACCACGACGTTCTTGGACAGACTAAATACATGGAATAATGGATAATCGCAGCAACGACAAGGAAGATGCGTTGGATAAAGAGATTTGGCGGAGGATAACAGGAATACCAAAAGATGTTGTAAAATGTTGGGTTTTAATAATAAATCCACTAGACCACGGCCTAACTGCCCGGAAATTTTTAGTAATTTTGACCAAAAGATGTTGTTATTAACTAATCTGGATATTGATTATTCGTGTAATAATAATAATAATAATAATAATGAAACTTCTTGGCTGATTAAAATTGTGTGCCGAAACCGGGGCTCGAACCTGGGACATTTGCCTTTCGCGGGCAACCTTTCAAGACTAGCACACTCCGCTGCAGAATGAAAGTTTCATTCTGGAAACATCCCTTAGGCTGTGGCTAAGCCACGTTTCCACCATATCCTTTCTTCCAAGAGTGCTCTTGCAAGGTTCGCAGAAGAGCTTCTGTGAAGTTTGGAAAGTAGGAGGCGAGGTACTAGTAGAAGTAAAGTTGTGAGGCGGCACCGTGAGTCGTGTCGGGATAGCTCAGTCGGTAGGGCGCTTGCCCACGAAAGGTAAATGTCCCAGGTTCGAGACCCGGTTCCAACACACAATTTTAATCTTCCAGGAAGTCTCATATCAGCGCACACTCCGCTGCAGAGTGAAAGTTTCATTCTGGAATAATAATAATAATAAATCGCCGAACTATGCACGGGGAGTCTAGAAACAGAATAACAACGCACTCCTGCCTCGGTTGCACAGTGGTAGAGTGTCCGACTACAAATCCAAAGGTCACGGGTTCAATCCCCGCCAGGTCCTAGGATTTTTATCTGTCACTTTCCACTTCTTTCACCTCTGGCAGTATTGCTCATGTGAAAAATACCGAGTAGCACCGTGGTTCGGAACCCACGTTAAACTGTAGGTCCCCATATAACTGCCTGGGTAAGTCAGTTTGAAGGTCGGAGGAAGGCAACGGCATACCACCTCCAAACAGGACCGTGCCTAGTAAAGCACTGTGGTTTTCAAAACCAATCTTCGGATTGTTGACTACTTTACCTTTTACCACTTCGAATTTACCATTTATAACAGTATTGAAGGTGGTCTCCTTTTTTTCTACAATTAATCCGATTGAAGGGCAGTGTCGGGGACGCTGCCTTGCTAAACACTCCTGACGTTGGAGTCAGCCCTCCACGTGACGACGAGTCTAGTTACAGCTTAAAGTAATCGGGGAGGATCACACGGCTGCCGCCTGGCTCGCCCGCCCATTGAGCCTCCGTTAGCGGAGTCGGGCGACAGAGGCGTCTTTTATGAGAGCGCCGGCTGACAGCTACAGGGGTGGCTTTCA
The DNA here is from genome assembly GCA_026315105.1 of Locusta migratoria. Classification (NCBI taxonomy): domain Eukaryota; kingdom Metazoa; phylum Arthropoda; class Insecta; order Orthoptera; family Acrididae; genus Locusta; species Locusta migratoria. The sequence continues at coordinate 175,792,776 of CM048744.1, read as the reverse complement.
GCAGCCCCTCCCAGCAGATCCATCATCCGCGCGGGCGGTTGACTTGGCCGCGACCGGGCGGTCTGGCGCGCTCTGCAGACATCTGGCCTAATCGTACCCCTCTGCTGTCAGCAAGTACTCTCAGTCTCCACTCTCCGCAAAGACAGCGAAGGAGTTTTGCGAGGGCTACACACAAATTTTCAAACGTCCACGTTACATGCTCACAACACCAGCAGCTGACAAGGAGACCACATGGGTATCGGATTTTAGAATTTTTTAAATATTTTTGGTACATAAAGTTTAGAACTTGAATAACAATCAGCCAAAGCCATTCGAAGCAACTCTCAAAAATTCTCGAGAAATCGACTTTGAAGTTTTGCAAGTACACGTAAGTAGCAATAATTCAAGAAGTTGCAGCATCTGTCGGTGTAGCTGGAGTCGCAACCGTATAATCGATGGTTCGAATCCCGCTGTGACAGTCTTTTTTTATCGCTGTGTTCGAATTCAGTTACATAAAACGTTGCCGGCCGCGATGACCGAGGGGACTGATGTCAGAGTATCATTGCCCTTTTTTTCCGTTAAATTTGCACATATGATGGAAAAGTTATTTTGTTATCATCCCGTAATATCATTACTATTGTTTCTTTTATATGTCAAACATTCTTGTTTTCTAATCATTAATAATAATAATAAAGGTTGCCGAACAGATCAATGGTATCTGTCCAATGCTAGGAGAAGAAATGCTTTGATTGATTTGGCAGCGTCCATAGTGGAGTAATCTGCAGAAAATGCGGTCTCCCGAAAAAAAATTTTGTTTTCCTTCCTTTTCTTATTGTTTTTATCGCCAGTCTACGCTATTGTCTAGTACTACTCATTAATTTCATTTCAATAGCGGCTCGTCATGGAAAAGACGGTTTTACTTTGTTTATACTACACATAAAAATAAAATAATAATAAAAGAAAGCCGGCCGCGGTGGCCGAGGGGACTGAGGCGCTTCAGTCACGGTCTGCACGGTCACTACGCTCGGGGGTTCGAATACCCCCTCGGGCATGGATATTTGTGCCGTCCTTAGTTGTAGGTAGTTCATAAGTAGTTTGTAAGTTTAGGGACTGATGACCCCGTAGTTAAGTCCCATAATATATACAAACATTTGAACATTTGATTTGATTTTGAATATAAAACATTTTGGGGTCTCCAATTCCACATGTTGTGTCAGATTTTGTTTATGTGTATGTAGACGAGCTGAACACCTTGTCACGTAAAACGGTGGTTGAGTAGGTTAGCTACTTGGAAAACCATCATTAGCTATGGAGATGACTTTCCAAAAACACAGTCGTAGCTTTACACAAAATGAACAATCAGAGACTACTGTCTTCAACTAATAGTGAAGGCAGTTCTGTAAAAATGTAATTTACGTTTCTTGATTGAAACCATCATTATTTTATAAAACATATAAAATAACGAATGAACTGAAATACGTGCATTATCCATAAAAATGACCATTAGATATTAAAACTGTGTATGTATTCGAACGCAACGGGAAAAATAAAGAAAAGTTGTTAACTACAGGATTTGAACCACTGACCCTATAGTTGTAAGCTTTTACTGCTGCCATCATACATTGACAAATGGTGCAACTGTTTTAATTACTGGTACTTACATGTAATTGAAAAACTTCAAAGTCGATTTTCTCAAGAATTTTTGAAAGTTGCGTCCAATGGGTTTGGGTAATTGTTGTTTAAGTTCTCAACTTCACATACCATAAATATAAAAAAATTCTAAAATCCGATAACCATTTGGTGTACTTGTGAGACTTAAAAAGTTAAAATCTATATTACTAATAGTTCCAGCATGCCTAAAATAACAGACGCAACAAATCTTAAGTACCGCCGAAATATGTGTTTCTATCCAGCTGTTTTGACCTCCTTTTCTGCAGTCGTAGTTATACACGTTAAATTGGTTAAATTACAAGGCAGAATTAAAGTCTGTGTTCAGGAGAGAGAGGTGCTGTAAGACAGTCCGTGGGTCCATATTATCCACGAGCTGAGATTAGCTGAGTGATTAAAGCATCTGTCTCGTAAGGGGGAGATTCCGGGTTAGAATCCCGGCGGCGGCACTACATTTAATATCTTTATGTATAATGAGGCAATATATGTGTCAGGAAATTTAAGTATTGTTGATATTTATGATAAAGACTGATTAAGAATGAACATGTTTACATTTATTGTACATAATCTTCAATGCTGGCTATAACAATATTATTTTTCTTACACTTTCGTTTGTTACGGTCATGAATAGCTCTCATGTTTTTACTCACAAAGTGCAGTAATTGATAAAATTATTTGCTGTCATCATTTCGTGTGGGTGGCAGCAATAAAAATTCTCATAAACGCATCAAAGTTTCAAATGGTGTCTAAAGTTTGTTGCAATTCAAAAAACGCACACTTTTCACGCTGTAAGCAAGAAATTGCAAGAAATTATGCTCAAACAAGGAAGGGGGGGGGGGGATTCAGTGGCGTGCATACATGCTACCTACAAGTGACTTTTAATAGAAAGAAAGAGTATAGAACGGAAATTACAGGTAATTCATTGATGTCAGAGTATCATTACAATTTCAGTCAACAGTGCCTAAGACACTTTGCTTCAAGTTCGTATAATAGAGCAAAACGCATATCTACTAAAAAACTAATAGCTCTTATATTAGTCATCAAAGTGCAGCTCTTGTTATTTTGTGTGAGGGAACGTTTTTGTCCCATAAGCTCTACAAACATTTGAACGTTTTTGTATGGGAGTGACAGTGTTATTCTAAGCACTGTATTGTTTCTATGTAGTTCCAGCTCAGAGGTAACCGTTGTTGGTGCTACGACAAACAGACTATTATCGTTATTCACATTTTTGTCTCTTACTTCTTCCGTAACATATGAGCTAGGTCTTGTCACACAACAATTTCACTATCGCATTTGCTGGCAAACAAACGAAAGAAGGACTGAACACGATAAATCAAAACAAAGTACACGAAAAGGTGATATGGTAATGGTCCTTAACAAAAAAATGTATTTCATCTTAGGAAAAGTGTTGTGTGTCGATAATAACCATACATATGTAGATGAGTGACGTAGGAAACGAAAAAGCAACGAACGATAATATTTCATACTATTCATATAAGTACCAATTTAAAGCACGAGAATTGTTAATGAACGCAGCAAACAAAGTGTAGAAAATATTTTATTTTCCAATGATCCCTGAAGATGTTTTAAAATAATTCGAAATGCGTTTGCTCTTAAAAGGCGGCATTTTAACCATATAACCAATACGAGGTAAAACGTTTGCAGGGCCGAGCTATCTCTCAAATTTAGCTTAACAACATGAACGGGTGTGCAATAATGCGACATTTCTCTCAAGCGTATATCATGTATTTGTCAGGAAGAAGTCATTGTACAGTTTGAATCCGACCTCCACCGAATATATTTAGGACATTCGGTAATATTTACTGAGCATTTAGATATAAAGGACCGGAATGTCAGGTTACTAGTCACAGAGTAATGACTTAATTATCAATGTTCCTCTTGTTACATCGGTTGCATTTGTTTCTGAACAAACATGTTCATTGCAGTGAAAAGCGGCCTCAGTTATTTTCACGCAAAGTGTGAAACATAGCAATATATTATTTATAACTGTACTACAATATTATTCAATAAACAAACATGTATTACCTTTAACTGATGATGCTTTACAAATACAGAAGCGAAATGTGTATGACAAAAAAAAATAGTCTTTTATTTAATTGAAATAGACGGAAATACACCTCCACTAATTTTCTAAGCAATTAAATACTACGGAAAATTGCAAATATCGAGTTGTTATAACAAAAACACCTGTATGTATACATACATAAATGATATGATAAATCACCAAAATTTCTGTTCCCTCTTAATACGTCGATTTTCGTTTCTGTGATTGTTGATCCTTTTTACAGGTCAGAAAGTGAAACAGAATGCCACCTCCAACTGTAATTTTCTTCACCAGATAATGTGGTTTTTTGAAAGATATTCCACTCACAGCACTGTTTCATTCAAGTATTTTTAATAGACACGCAGAGAACTGTAATGAGAAGGGTAGGTATACTTACTGCCACAATCGCAAGCCGCCAATTCATGTTACCTTGATAACATGCCTTCTGTCACACATTTAGAGAGAAGCATACGACAGTGTGTCAAAGACAGTGCTAAAACTTCAAAACAAGTCTACAATCGCATCACTTCGACTCTGAGCCACATCACCTACTGCTAACCAAGGTACGACAATAAGGAGTATCTTGAATCGAAGAATATTTGACTTTTAGTACCCAGGACGTTGTACTGAGCGACGAATATTGCAGACAAATGAAAACTACACGTATCGGTGTCTGTATGTAGGCCAACTCATTGTTACGTACACATTAATGTTCAATGTGGATCATATAGTAGACTCAGTTTTCCTTTACACTACAAATTAGTCATTGTGCTCTATATAGTTATATCTGTTATGTAAAACAGACAAATTTTCCAAATAACCAAAAGTCCAAACATCCTCTGCGTTAGAGCTACAGCTGTATAACGCCATCCAAACAGCGACTATTGAGCTGAAGTAAACTGCCGTAGAAAGAGCTTGTCGAACTAATTTCTGTGGCCGTAACAATCTATCACAACGTGATTGGAATTTTCGAGGTGTCAAACATAAAGACAACAGAACAAATGTGCCTTTTAACTTATCTTCACCGAATTATACCGGAGCTTTTTTTTCCCCATTTATCAAAACTAGTGTAGTGTGATTAAATCCAGTGACGCTGTTATAATCTTCAAATTTGATTTAGGAGTTCCAATTAGTATTCCTGCGATAGTTTAATAAGCACGAAAGTCCTGTTTTTTGTCCTATATTATCCTTCTACATGGCAAGACGCTGTGCAGCTGTTATCGGCAAACTAATTAACACCGCTCATATATTTCCAAGTAATTTACGTACGTGTATCAACATGGAGTACGTCGTTTACTTTATCTTCCTTAAGTGTCACTATTGTTCAACTCTGCAACATCTGTATTAGTAAACGGTGAAACGATTCAATGTACCAGTTGAACGCTGCCTCTCTAACTACTTACAGGGCAACAAAAGTTTGATTTTGTAGATTTAATACAATTGTTGAGCAAATGAAAACTTTGAAATGATGCCATAATCTACTCGCCAAGAGGTATAACTTTACGTTAAGTAATGTATTATAGCTATGAACTGTGCATATTGGTTACCGAGACTATTTTATTTTACCAGTATTTAACAGTAATTGCACTTAAGAACTTTTCACATGATTTCAAACCTATTCGCGGCTTGTTACCTCTTACATTCCGCGCAAAGTAGTGACAGAACTAAAGTGTATCGCTTCCTATATTTTTGCGGAGTGAGCAGTAAAAGACGTGAGGCGTGACGTTTAAATTTATTACTTCTTCACCGCTAACTCTATTCCAACATATTTTGCAAACACTATTGTCAGGTAACACGGAATGTACCTGCGAAATTATATCGCCAGATGACACCCACTTAACGAGATACGATGCCATGAACATTGCAAAACTTGAAGAGCTACACCCATCCAGTGAATCATCCGGGACTATTACACCTAAATTAGTGGCTTAGAAAAAGGGCATCTTGTTTTGCTTCCCGAATGTCAGTTACAAGGTGCTCCATGACATAACACCAACAAATGAAAAAGTACGTATGCTTGTCCAAGGTAGCAGTACACAATCAGACAATTTCCTCATTCGCCACATTTGATTACAGTTTTTGCCAATAATCGCATCTAAATCACTTACCCGGCCTACGCTGTTGCCCCATTTTATTCATTTCAATAATTTATACCGTGTATTTGTAGATGTTTTACTTACCAGTTCAGTTTCTCAAGTAACATTACGTATTTGTAATACTGAACCAATTACAGGCAAGATTATCTTGTTTAGTGACTGAATGGAACATATCAACGACGTTTACTATAGATACATTGTCAGTACAACTGTAACATATTACCTGCTTCATTACTTAAAGTCTATCACCTTAAAAAAAATCTAAGTATTTTACGCCGTATTTCACTGACAAAATTGCTGTAGTTTCAGTTTAAATGAAACAGTAGTCTAACAGTTGATTGAAAACCAACTGAGCAACTCTGTAGGTGTAACAAACTCCAAATTTTTTCCCTCACGAAAAAAAAACCTAAACAAACACTGATGTTTATTTGTTTACCCGTTCGTTGATTAACTACCGGAAAACGATCTGGTAAATATAAATATTCTACAATATTATACAACTGTCGTGTGTTTCTTTATTAACAATAACAATTATTTTCAACCTTGGCGCCAATTATTTGAGACTTGAAGTCATTTGTAATGAGGCGTTCGATGTTCCATGCAGGGGGACGCGGGAGGGGGTTGCTATATAATGCAGCATTACACTGTTCTTTCATTATTCTGTCTGCACTGTTGTGGTCTTATCAGCTGGTTTTCACACACCCTCTATGCAGGACTACCAAAAATGACACATCAGATTTTTAAAATCTCTATTTTCTAAAGTATTACCTGAACGCCGTTCGGAAATTGCCACGTGGTGTAAAGCATCATGCTACGGACTGGGTGAGCGCTCCCGCCAGAGGTTCGACTCCTTCCTCGGATATGAGTGTCTGTCTTGTCGTTAGTGTAATTTAATTTAAGTAGCTTGTAAGTCTATGGACTGACGACCCTACAAGTTCGGTCCAACAGGTTTACAAACATTTGAACATTACCTGAAAGAATATGTGAAAGAATATGATTGATGCATACATACATAGTTTTACATTCACTGAGTTTCGTCTACAGCCACTAAGTGTCGTTACGAGCGCAGTACTTCAAAAAGTGGCGACAAAGGAAGGAAAGAATTTTTAAGTGATGGTACATGCGAGATATTTATCAGTTGCATTACAGCAGCATGCGTTACAAGTAATGATGGGAGAAAATTTCCACGTAACTAGAGAACGGTCGCCCAAGTGCGCCAGATGCTATGGTGAGTGAAGATAAAAGTTGCGTATATGGTGGAAAGGATAAGGAAAAAAAAGTCGTGAATTTGGATCACCGCAGCGTAATACATGTAAGATTTTGCAACATCGTACAGTCTGCAGCTCGGGCAAAAAGTAAAAGCACGACACAGTGACTGGCGTTTTCAATTTTTCATGAAAATTCAGGGAGCAGTTGAACATTTCGCCTCCAAGATGGTTTTCAGCGAAGTAACAGATTCCCGGGATACACAGAAAACGAAAGAAAGAAGAATTTATTGGTATGTTTTGGTTTCTGTCGATTTTAATGACACTTAAGAACTACGTTACAAACCAATATAAACGATAGACTCATCCGTCATCATATTCATAAATGTAGATTGTTCGCCGCTTATAGCACAACTATCGTCGTCGGTAACCAAAACGGGAAGAAGTCTCGCGAGTGTTTTGTTAGACAACGTAGGCAACCTTTTTCTATTCGCCGGAGGCAATCGGGCAACCATGTCCTAATGGAGTAACGCAGTGTTATGAATCGCTCACTTCTCGCAACAGGACGCGTCAACACGTTATGTTTCAAAAGACACATTTTTGAGGATATACTAATTTTATTTTCAGCCCATTTCATATGTTTACATTTGCTTCACGATTCTTGAACATTATTTCTCCTATTACGATCAACAGCTCGTTCTGTGTCCCAATGGTTCCTTCTGCTGGACAGACTGAAACCATTCGCAGCCGTATTCTTCGCGCGGGACACCGGTTCTCCATCCATTTGTTAAGCGGCCCCTAGACTGCCAATTATATTGTGCAATGTTTTATGTTGCGCAATATTATTGATTATTACTGGGAACAACTGAAAGTTGTGCAATTTATTGATGTTCTCGCCAAATGTGGTGCCGGCCGCGGTGGCCGAGGGGACTGAGGCGCTCCAGTCACGGTCCGCAGGACCACTACGGTCGGGGGTTCGAATCCCCCCTCGGGCATGGATATTTGTGCCGTCCTTAGTATTAGTTAAGTTGATAAGTAATTAGTAAGTTTAGGGACTGATAACCCCGTAGTTAAGTCCCATAAGCTATACAAACATTTGAACATTATTTTTGCCAAATGTGGTGCACTATAGGAAAACTGTCTTACAAACATTTCGAAACATATTCTGGAAAGGAGGGTATAAGGTGAGCATTAAAGAGAGTAAAACAAGGGTAATGGAATGTAGTGTCAAAAAATTGGCCGATGCTGAAGCGATTCGATTAGGTAATGAGACAATAAAAGCCGAAGATGAATTCTGTCATTTGGGTAAAAAAATAACTTACCGTACATATTGTCATATGAATAGGCTTACACGGGACAGGGTAGCTTGGAGAGCTGCATCAAGGGATCTCAAATTCATTCCGTATATGTAGATTTCCAGAAGGCGTTTGACACAAACGTCTTTTAATCAAATTGAGTGGTTATGGAATATCGCTCCAGATTTGTGACTGGATAGGAGCTTTCCTGTCAAGTATGACACAGTTTGTAATTATTGATGATAAGGCATCAACTAAAACAGAAGTGATATTCCGCGTTCCACAGGGAAATGTTATTGGGCCTCTGCTGTTCCTTATCTATATAAACAATTTGGGAGAAAATCTGAGCAGCTCTCTTAGGTTGTTTCCAGATGACGCCGTCATTTATCGTCTAGTAAAATCATCTGCAGAACAATCTAAATAAGATATCAGTATGGTGTAAAATATGGCAATTCAAATGTTCAAATGTTTGTTAAGCTTAAGGGACTCAACTGCGGGGTTATCAGTCCCTAAACTTACAAACTACTTATGAACTACTTACGAACTAGGACGGCACAAATATCCATGCCCGAGGGGGGATTCGAACCCCCGACCGTAGTGGCCGTGCAGACCGTGATAGGAGTGGCTCACTCCCCTCGGCCACCGCGGCCGGCATATGGCAATTGACTCTAAATAATGAGAAGTGTGAAGTAGTCGACATGAGAACGAAAAGAAATCCGTTAAACTTTGTTTACAAGATAAATCAATCAAAAGTGAAGGCCGTAAACTCCACAATATACCTACGAATTACCATTACTTCAGGCTTAAACTGGAAAGAACGCGTAGATAACGTCGTGGGGAAGTCGATCCAGAGACTGCGTTTTATTGGCAGAACCCTTAAAAGATGCAACAGAACTACTAAAGAGACTGCATACACTACGCTTGTCCGTCATTATTGGAGTATTGCTGCCCACTGTGGAATACTTATCAGGTGGGTTTGACGGAAGCCATCGAAAGAGTCCGAAGAAGAGCAGCTCGTTTTGTATTGTCACGATACAGAGGAGACAACGTCGCGCATATGATACAGGATGTGGGATTGGAATTATTGCAACAACCGCGGTTAACGTCGGGGATTCGAATCCCTCCTCGGACTTGGATGTTTGTGCTGTCTTTAGTATAAGTAAGTTCATAAGTAGTTTGTAAGTTTAGGGACTGATGACCGCGCTGTTAAATCCCATAAACTTTACAAACATTTGAACATAGGTAGAAATGACGAGCAAAATAAAATACGAGAACAGAGAGATTCAAATATTCTTTCTTCCCGCGCGCTATTCGAGAGAGGAATGGCAGATAACTAATATAAAGTTACAGAATGAAACTTTCATTCTGCAGCGGAGTGTGCGCTGATATGATACTTCCGGGCAGATTAAACTTGTGTGCCGTAACCGGGACTCGAACCTGGGACCTAGCCCGCGAAAGGCAAAGTTCCGAGGTTCGAGTCCCGGCACACAGTTTTAATCTGCCAGGAAGTTTCAGTATAAAGGTGATTCGATGAACTCTCTGACAGGTATTTGCATGTGATTTCCAGAGTGTCCGATTTAGAAACCAGTCTGCGGACTGAAGACAGCAACAACAACAATATGTATATCGTGTATGGTATCTCACGTGATCCCCTGATTGTTTCGAGCAGCAACCTGGGATCTTGCCCGCAAAAGGCAAAGGTCCGAGGTTAGAGTCCCGGCACACAATTTTAATCTGCCAGAAAATTTCAGTATAAAGGTGATTCGATCAACTATCTGCCAGGTATTTGTATGAGATTTCCAGAGTGTCCGATTTAGAAACCAGTCTGCGGACCACAACAACAATAACATGTATATTGCGTATGGTATATCACGTGATCCCCTGATTGTTTCGAGCTGCTTAGTTGGGAAAATAGAGCGCTCTGGGAGCGGATGAATGGTTTAGGACCCTCGCGCGGTGCACAGTTCGCTTCGGCACGAGCAGGCTTGTGCGGCCACAATGCGACTCAGCGGGCGCCCGAGGGCCTTTTCAGCCGCCTCTACAAACTTTCCGCCGTATTAGCTCCAGCCGTATAAGTAGCTTTCCCGGCCTTTTGTGCTCCGCGCCTCGGGCAGTCCCCGAGAGGTTAAGCGGCTCCGCGTCGCAGACCTCGCACACTCCAAAAAAGAAACACTCCAGAAGAGGGGGAAAAATAGGACGGTGCGTAGCGCGGAAAAAGAGCGCGGACGCTCCTCTGCCCGGTTTCGGCGGCGGCGTTTTTCGCGGGCCACGAGCGCGCAGCGGGGGCGCGCCACAAAAGGGCGGTCGCCAGTCGCCACTAAAAGCTGGCGCCAGTCCGCGGGGAGCCGGAATAAAAGACGCGCCGATCCGAGGGCGCCCCGGCTAAGCAAATAGAGGAGCCCGCCAGTGGGTTCCATTAGTGGCACCTGACGCGCGATACACACTTACCGCCGCACAATGGCCCGAGGCGCACTAATTTCTCAATAGCCGCCATATGCCAGGATGTGGGCACGGGCTGCCGGCCCGGCCGTTTGCACGCAACGCGCGGGGCAGCTAAGCGAAAAGAGAGGAAAAAGAGGTGGCGGGTGTTTGGTCAGTCGGCCGCCAATTAAAGCAACACTGTGCCACCCGGGGGCGGAACGTTTGTGCCACAGTGGCGCCGGCAAGCCGAGGAAAAATAATGGTAACCCAACGACGCGAGTTTGCGAAATGCTAAAGTAATGCACAATCAAATTATGTTCAAATGTTTGTAGAACTTATGGGACTTAACTACGGGGTCATCAGTCCCTAAGCTTACAAACTATTTATGAACTAGCTAACACTAATATCCATGCCCGAGTGGGGATTCGAACCCCCGACCGTAGTGGCTGTGCAGACCGTGACTGGAGCGCCTCAGTCTCCTCGGTCACCGCGGCCGGTAATGCACGTCTCAGCCATGTTTCAGGGGTCATCCTCAGCGTAAATTACCTTATTTACTCGACTATAGGACCAGCTTTTCTCTCAATGTTTTTATTTCTCAAATTCAGGAGGACACCATAGACCAGGGTGCGAAATTAACGGTCGCCGGCTCGCCATTGGCGACCGAATATTTTCAGCTGGCGATCTGGTCTTACGTATATATTTTATTACGTTGCTTGCAGTGGCCATTTTGAGCAGCAGCTGAATTGTATTTCACTGTAATGTTTTTAAAGTAAACGCCTTTTGCTACTGCGAATGAAGAGTTTTATTTTTATATTTATGAGTCATCCCTACGCGTTTCGTCTTTGTCTCAAGGCATCATCAGTGTGTGTCAGCACTTGCTACTCCACGTCAGTCTCTTTCTGGCAACCAGGTCTAAAGGTTATACTGTTTTCTGAAACACATTGCAGTCTTCTGGTTCCACTGTCACCTGCAGCCATAACGTATCCACAGTTGTGTCCAACAGTGGACACAGTATGGTAGATGTGTTACAGTTTCCATCGCAACAGCCCAACTTTCCGCACGGATACCATTATTAGTACCAAACTCGACAGCTCTTATTCACACGATGCTGTAAAGCAAATTCTTCGATCGCCCACACTCATTTCAGTATGTTGTTCACAGTATAAATCTCAATTCAATACTAACTGCAGGAAAATGCAAGCATGCCGATACAGAATGGAGAGTGAAGGATGGAGGTTGTCAGCTATTGTTACCGTTATGTCGCAAAAGAACCATTGTTTCTGAAGGCAGGAGCAGGCAGTGATGCGGAATATTGCGTAAGATACTGCTGCTGAATTTTTAGTAACTATTAATTTCTCGAAGAATCTTAAATTTCATAAATTGACCTCAAAAATTAAGTGGGACAATATATGCGGTTGGGTACTACAGCTGAGTAAATACGGTAGTAACACTAGCTGAGAACCCGGAGTTTCCAGGGTATTCATCTATTATTTTGTTATGTGGATTTCCAAGATGGCTTTGTTGAAACTACTTTATTTCATGACAGGTTTAGCAGAACTAAATGCCATCCTCAAATGTTCCCACTTCATCGTCATCGAGATGCTTAACCTCAAGTTATGAAATATATTATCATATCGGGTCGTCACAATGATGAAATAACTGCAGAAATGTGCAAAGCCGACAATGGCCAAAGAGCGCTGTGTTGACACGAAGTGATTCCGTACCAGAACTTAATCACGCCATGTAGTGTAGGACGACACGGTGACCGGTTGGCATACACCAACTGCGCCGAATTGGATTGATAAACATCGCGGAACTCTCCGTCTTTATGGCAAATGGTGTGCACCCCCGCCCCACAAAATTGTACACATTGCCGAGATGACAACAAGTTTATAAATCACGATTAAATTCGCGGAAGATTAATAACACGCGGCGTTATCAACGTGTAAATGTATGATGCGGCGAACCAAGCACTGCAATGGCCTGTGCTGTAACTTGGACTACTTGAGAGGAAGTGTATTGATTGCAATGTAAGTTGAAGAATAGCAATGAAAATACGCAAAGAACAGCTGATTTATTAGTCGTAAGCCTGATGTCGTAGAATATTAGAAACACTGACAAATTTCACCTTTAATATTCCACCCACGTACACGAAGGAAGCCCGCTATCATTACATGATAACCTGAACACGCCCAAACGCTGCTTGAGGTCGCTATCTTTCAGAAGTACCGTTGTTACAAAAAAATGTACTGATGCGTTTCAGGCTTGCTCCATCATGAGAACGTCTCTCAAATAGAATATCACTATTGTCATACGTGTAGACTATAAATTACAATCACACGTTAATATTGGTAAGCTTGCAGTCGATGCATCATCTGCAGTTTATATAACGAGGCAGTTCTAGTAATTTACGGAACTCTAGCAGCTCAATTAAACTTAGTTAACAAAACATACGTGAAAAACCCTGTAGACTAGCGAAATCTAGCTAATTGTATACCACACTTTACATACCGCAAATGTAGCAAACTTGAGTCACAGCTACAAAAAACTAAATCATCTCTTGCGGCTTTTTAGATATATTGTAAATAGTATAGAAGCCATACGTAGGTTATTGGCAGGTAGAAAGTCGACCGCCGTATATACAAAGTGAATTCATACAGGTGATAAAGGTATGCTGGTAGTCTAAATGTACCAGTAGTTTATGCAGAATGAAGAGTGAACTACGCGACAACGAAACATATATATATATATATATATATATATATATATATTAGCTAGTGCCGGAAGACAAACCAGTGACATCAGAGTATGGTTGGAAGTCATGTGAGACAGCTGGATAAACCTTCGTATAATAACATATAAAAGACTTGAAATCGTACTTTTGAGGCAAGGAAGGAGGGAATTAATATGCGCAACATCCAACACTATCCAAATTTAGCGTTGTATCTCTACCCCTATTGTCAACCTATAGCCTAGCCCTGAATGATTTCAAAGAAGAATGAGAACCCTTCTCAGCTAATCTTACGGACTCAACATGGAGACTGACTATCACTGTATATAGTGTTTTAATCACAGTGTACATAACCTTATATTTAGTCAGCTGTTTTTCACGAGTTAAGTAAGTGTTTTAACTACCGGTATGGTATTTACGACACAATTTTAGACATTTACAGCAAATAATCGTGACACAACGAGGATCACCTGACTCACAATTAACCAAACGATCAGGAAAAGGAAAGAGTACGCGCCAACTGTGGAAGGGACGCAATAAATACCTGAGACATTCTTATACTGCACGATACAGCTGACCAAGTGCGTATGAATACGGGGAAACGAAATAAAAGAAATGCACAAGCCGACATAATTTAAGCTGCATATCACAGAAAATGTCGAAAATAGCGGCTACCAAACTCAAATAATTCGCATTTATAAACGAAACATGAAAAGCTGAAACCATCTATAGCTACAGCTCAACGTTAGTGTCGTATTGAGAGAGATACTGTCAGACAGGCGTAAGAGGCAGAATGTTGTATTTGCTTGCCCGTCACGCGCAGTTTCGGATAGGAAGACCCAGTACACTTATCATAGTTCGTACACTCTACAGAATGCAGTGGCGGGACATTACTCACGAAGAAAAGACCTGTTATGTTTTTTCCTTACATATCGTGACTGATGCCTTTTTAACGAGTTTAAGATCATTCGGTGCTCCCGTTGTTTCTTCGTTACCACAGTGTATACGTACGAATACGCAGTAGCTATTACTCTAGGCGCGAACATGATTTTGTTCACCGATTGCAAGCGAAAACGAATATGTTCGTCTCAAAAAATCAAGTAATAGCTTATGAAAATGTCATATAAAGCCGGCGTTCTTATATGTCTGACAACATAAAAATAGTAGGTGAACAAATTCAAAACTATCTTCAACATTTACATATACAGCTCGAAGGTTTTTATGTACGGTCGACTAATACTGCTATGTTTGGATTGTGTAGAATGAGAAGCAGGCAGTAATATGAAATACCACGATACCAAATATAGCCTTTACTAGTAATGGGAGGAAGAAAGTTAGGAAACTGACGACACTTCTACCAATTTTGCAGGTAGCTTCACTGTAACTTACTGCGCTGGACGACTAAGCGATATTTACGACCTAAGAGAAGTGATAATATTACGGAGTTGTTATACTACACTGTGAGTACTGGGGCGATAAAGCAACAACTAGCCAGAGAAAAAAACACGACTCCTACAGCTGGTTGTAAGGAAAATAAATTTATTCACCTGAAGACGACAACAACAGACTTGTAGAAACGTCGATTCTGTCTACATTGTTACTAAAGGAGAATTTCAAACTCTGCCGTACGCTGTGTTTATATATATATAAGTCGATGGCTTTACTCTATCGGTGATTCATCCATTCATGTACGAATGTTGCTGAATGGCATGTAGACATTCGTGTCAACAACACTGGAACCAAGTACTGACTCGAGAAGCTGTGGAAAAGTACGGATGTAGTGTGGTGCTGACGGGCTTGTATCAATTTCACAAACATCTTTACTCCACTGAACGATTTCACCCAACTTCCGACCTTGCGTCGTCCTTACAGTTTACATGTAAATGAAGGGGCAAAAAGAAACTATTATCCCACGAACATTTGGCTACAAGGGCAAATAACTTTCCTCACCTGAAGATGATGAATAAGAAACCTGTCGAAACGTCGACTTCGTTACCGTAGAATACATTTAGAAAAATTATAACTATACGCTACATACACGACGTATCGTTCCCGACTCATGATACATTCGTTTGTTTTTGAATTGCGCGAAATCAGGAATAAGGCACTATTTAGTGACAACTATCGCGGCGCAAAGAAATGCTTATGGAAAGAGTGGAAAGGCACGGATGTATGCAACTGACGACGTTTTTTCATAAATAGCTTCACTCCACTGGACGACATGATAAAACTCACGGCCTTCCGTCGATCTTGCATTGTTGACATATAAATACAGGAGTGAAAAGTTAATTATTACTACAAGACGATTTCGTTGTATGGGCAAATAAATTTCTTACCTGAAGATGACGAACAAGAAACACCGTATCATGTCGACATTTTTACGGAGAGTACACCCGGGAAATTGAAAACTACTTGCAACGAATACACCCGGGAAATTTAAAACCACGTCAGGTTTTGTCCGAGTTACACTCATTGAGTGATGTTTCAATCAGACGAAAAATAGACTGCCTTTGCCTAAAGATGACGAAGAAGAAACTCGTCGAAACGCTGTATTATGTCGCCACTGTTACCGGAGAAAACAGTCAGAATATATAACTTAGCACTATCCGTAACATACACATCGAATCTTATCCTGGTTATGATTCATTCAGTTAAATTTGAATTGGCCAAATTGAGGAGTAAATACTCCCGAGAAATTTAAAATTATCTGCAACATACACGTCAGCTGTCGTCCTAGTTATGGTTCATTTAGTGATGTTTGAATTGGACAAAAAATAGACTGTCTTTGCCCGAAGATGACAAACAAGAATCACTTCGAAACGCCGTATCATGTCGTCACTGTTGCCAGAGAAAACAGTCAGAATATATAACACTATCCGTAACATACACATTGAATCTTGTCCCGGTTATGATTCATTCACTTAAATTTGAATTGTCCGGATTGAGAAGTAAATACTCCCGGGAAATTTAATACCATATGCAACATACTCGTCAGGTTTCGTCCTAGTTATGATTCATACAGCGATGTTTGAATTGGACAAAAAATAGACTGTCTTTGCCTGAAGATGACAACCAAGAAACTTGTCGAAACGTCGTATCATGTCGCCACTGTTACCGGAAAAAACAGTCAGAACATGTAACGCTATCTGTAACATACACATCGAGTTTTGTCCCAGTTATGATTCGTTCAGTGATATTTGAATTTGCCAGATTGACGAGTAAATACTCCCAAGAAATTTATAACTATCTGCAACCTACACGTCAGCTGTCGTCCTAGTTATGATTCATTCAGTGATGTTTGAATTGGACAAAAAATAGACTGTCTTTCCCTGAAGATGACGAACAAGAAACTTGTCGAAACGCCGTGTCATGTCGCCACTGTTACTGGAGAAAACAGTCAGAATATGTAACACTAGCTGTAACATACACATCGAGTCTTATCCCGGTTATGATTCATTCAGTTAAATTTGAATTTGCCGGATTGAGGAGTAAATACTCCTGGGAAATTTAAAACTATTTGCAACATACTCGTCAGGTTTCGTACTAGTTATGATTTATTCAGCGATGTTTGAATTGTACAAAAATAGACTGTCTTTGCCTGAAGATGACAAACAAGAAACTTGTCAAAACGCTGTATCATATCGCCACTGTTACCGGAGAAAACAGTCAGAATATATAACTTAGCACTATCCGTAACATACACATCGAATCTTATCCTGGTTATGATTAATTCAGTTAAATTTGAACTGGTCGGATTGAGGAGTAAATACTCCCGGGAAATTTAATACTATTTGCAACATACTCGTCAGGTTTCGTACTAGCTATGATTCATTCAGTGATGTTTCAGTTGGACAAAAAATAGACTGCCTTTGCTTGAATTTTTCGAAACGCAGTATCATGTCGCCACTGTTACCGCCGAAAACAGTCTGAATACATAATACTAGCTGTAACATATACTTCGAGTCTTGTCTCAGTTATGATATTTGAATTGGCCGGATTGAGGAGTAAACACTCGCGCGAATTACCGTGACGCGAATTAATGTCTTCGTAAACAGTTGATAGAAACAGGTGTAACTTTTTTCAACTTCGGTAGAGCTTTACAGTAAGTTGCTGCACTGAACGGGTTGACGAAACTTATGCCCTTCCGTTGTCCCTAAAGAGCTGACGTGTGAATACACAGGCGAAAAAGTAACAAGGAAAAAAAAAGTAATAAAGACAAATAAAAATTTTTGCCTGACGATGACGGTCAAGAAAGTTGTCGAAACGTTGACATCGGTACCGGAGAATATTCTGAGTAAATTAGAAACATCCGCAACACAATATACGAGGAGTGACACACGTGTCACCTACCGTGACGCCAAGTAACGGAGAGCGACAGCAGTAGGTAAGTGACGACTTAGCTACCGGTGTGGTACTTACGGTCTGCGAGTAGAGCTGTCCGGGCGGCCGGCCCACGGCGGGCGTCACGTCTGTGAGCATGGCAGTCGCAGCAGCGCGGCTCCGTCGCGGAGCGCCACTCGCTCTCGCCTCCTGGTACGCAGCGCAGTCGGTCTGGGGAGCACAGTAGAGGACGCAGAGCCAGCGCGACCGTGCGCAGAACACGTCCCTCCCGCTAGCCGGCACAAACTGGACTGCCCGCGCTCCGCCCGACGCCGCCCCTCCCCGCCCCTCCCCTCCCCCGGGCCGGCCCCCACCGCCTACCCTAACCGGTGGCGAGGAGAGCCGGTCGCGCCGCCGGTGGAAGGGGCGGGCGGCCGCCAATCGGCGCGGCCCTGGCTAATCGCCGGCCACGCCCACCGCTCCCCGCGGCGTCATCTGTCTGCGCTGGTGGGGGGCGCGCCGCCGGCACTTTTTTGTGCGCCTCCTTCTTCGTCGTCGTTTTTTCCTTGTTCCTCCTCCTCCTCCTCCTCCTACTCCTCCGCCTCCTCCTCGGAGGTGTAATCAAAAGTCATCGGGCGGAAGAGGCATCTTGCGGCAGGACTGGGAAACGTTGGGAGGGGTACAGAAGTTGGGTGTTTGGAGTGCGCCGACATTGAAATGCAACTCCTCCCTATCTCTGCGCCTTGCTAACCTACATTTACTACCACAGGGATGTTGTTAGTAGAAAGAGCTTACCGTCTTTTATCGCTCCTTTGCTGCCAAAGACTTCGACCCACTCTCACAGTTCTAGAGAACATACGCCACCCAGTACCATTTATGAAATACACAGTACACCAAATCAACGAAACACTTGTAACCACAGGCGCCCAGAAGAGGACCCTAAATGTAGGATCTGTGATGACGGTGATGAAACTGCATCACATCCTTCGAATGCATTGCTTTGGAGAGTAAAAGGGCACAGAACATTTGGGACAACCAGACCCGAAGAAGTTGTGTCTAATAAAGAAGTGGTAAAGGGACTCCTTGCACTGTTCAAGGGCATTGGTTGGCTTTACTAGATATTCAGGGAGCGATACCGCACAATAAACTTACTTTCGGTGCGGGCAGTGGCGGGTTGGACCAAGACTTTTTTACCTTCCCTGAGAAAATCAATCAATCAACCATAGGCGCCGACTTCTGAAAATCTTGAGGTATACTCAGTTGCCTTTTTAGGGAGAGGGTGTGGGGGCTGCACCGGGACAGGTAATTCTTTTTTTACAAAGGAAAAAGAAAGAAGAAGAGAGAAATAGAGAGTAACCCTCTCATACTAAACATCTTTATTTTAACGTCAACCTTTTTTCCAATTCCAAATACAAAGAAGTTTAAAGTAATAATTTTATTATTTTAGCAGTATTGCGTTTTTCTTGCCTCATCTGGTGTTAATTTAGGACCATTTTAATCTCTGAAACGAGAAAAGTAATTTTTTTAACACACAGTAAAAAAATTAAGACAATTTCAATTTCACGTCCTAGAACTACTGAGCGGATTTTGCGAACATATAAACCTGCTGTAGTAACTAGTAAAATAATTTTCAAAGTTTTCGTCTTCTTGAAATGCATATCATATAATGATGTGCTTCTATTGTGAATACTGTGTTCACCATCGCAAACACTACCTTGTGATCGTCTTCCTGGCTTCATTCTTCAGTAGATATTTTTTCTATGCAGTATTACCAAAATAGTCCATAACCACTTCTGCTGTCATACCATATCTGTCGATACCAATAGGTTCCACAACCCACTGTTATATCACACACCATTTCAGTAAACAGGATGAAAAATGTCACGTTTACACTAACACGATTCCTTGAAGACAACTGACTTCTAAGAGAAAGATAAACGTTAAATTTGTAGTATAAATATTTTCATCGTATCGTACCAAACCCACTTCATTTTAGTTACTTAATACAAAAATTAAAGGTTGCCGTCTTTAGTTTACAATATTGACGTAACAATCGCCATTCCATTATCATTCGGACGATTTAGGAAACGGTCACTCCACTCACATGTCAACGTGGATTTTAATGCCTACGAATTCAATTAACTGTTTGCTTTAAGATAATCTTTTTACAGCGGTGTATTACAAAAGCCAGCCGCCTATCAGTGGGATGAGGGAGTTGATTTTAATTACAGTCCAGAAATATAACGTAAAGAAAAAATAATACCAACATTTTCATTGGGGTATGCCGAGCATACCCACTCACATTTTGGGGTATGCTTAAGCGACCGAGCATACCGGCGCCTATGGTTGTAACACTCGGAATGACACTACCACCCGTTCGCTTTGACCCAAGACGTAATAGGCGGGCACATACTAAACGAAATAAACCGTAGAAAACAACATTCCGATATACAAAACCAAATTCATAAAATAAAACTTTCCATTTCGCGCAAAGGTCCTTTCTTTCGCCACAGTGCTCTGTGAAATACTTGACATTACGAACGATAAAAGTTTCAAATGATTAGTGTTTTTTTTTCATTAACGCTTCCAGATCCAGTGGCTACAATTGTGCACTTAACCTGTATTGTGCCTAAGCTGCAGCAGATGCATTTTCCTTCTGAGGAAATATCCGACTGTGAGTGTCTCATCTTTTCATCATGCACGCATACTGCCACCTGTGGTGGATTACTATAAAAATACCATATAGTGAGTGTTGCACAGGGCAGCAATTTGTGAACTTCAAAGTAACGAAAGTTGTAGAATTGGTGCATGACCCTGAGTAAATGAAAACACTCGTTATTTTGCGGTGTCATAATTGGACGATCAGTTCATTCAGAACAACATTCAGTGCATTTCAAAATAATTATTATAATCTATGAAAAGTAAAGTAACCTTATTTTTTATTTTACACAATTGTGTATTACGATCTTGAGTACATACAATTCGATAAATCTCGCTCATGAAATCATTAGAAATACAACGTAATTTCCTTCCTCCAGAAAAAAAAAAAAAAAAAAAAAAAAAAAAAAACATCAGACCTGAAACGGTTATTTCGTGGTGCTCGGTATATTAATGGATGAACGTAAATTGATCAGTTTGTTCTGTAAAAAGTAATGACACATTCGTAGCAAAAGGGAAATGACAAGTGTTTTGAGTAATACAACACAACACTCCGACTTATAAACGTTGGAGGTGAAGACGTCCCTAGTCAGCTACTGTTATAGTACTTATTTTGATAATTTTTTATTTTATGCTACCATTACCTGACATTGCAGGAAGGAAGCGGTCTAGTTGAGTTAAACAACTCCAAAACGAAAATGTAGTAGAGTTCGCTTTTTTTTTTTTTTTTTTTTTTTTTTTTTTTTTTTTTTTTTTTTTTTTTTACAGTGCTTCATGGACTACTCGTTTCGATGAAATGTCATCATGTTCAGTTCAGCATTGTCTACAAAATATTGGTCATTCGCTTGCACATATTTCGAGTAGCGACAAAATGTTCCTGTGCAAACATTACACGAAGTCATAAAAGGAAATTAAAATTTTAATAATTTCAATGTTCGTTTATGCTCTTGTGCAATTTTTGATCGTGTCTTGGTCTTGCACGTCTACTCGCTTATGGTCTCAACTCTTCTAAATCTCTTTTGATATTTACTTACCATACCTTTTTTTTTCAGTTTTAAGTCTAAGATGTTGAAAATGTGTTTAGGCCATCTGGAATCACTCATATTGGCTATACGAGTCCATGATGTTTTCACGCTGAAACGTCTGTTACCTCGACGAATGACTTTAATTTTGTGAGAAAATACCGTCAGATATGTGTTGGTAATAATCAAGAGACTAAACATTAATAAATAGTTTTCCCATCTAAAGATAAATTCTTTCGCGTTTCTTGCACGGTATTCGTTTTGTCTTCACCAGTCATCTTACCAAAGACCATGTGTGTAATTCTCATCAATTAGCGTTGTCTTGAGTTATAAAACTGCTGTAGCGTAAAGATGTGTTTATCGAAAACAGTGGTTCATGTGTCTTCCTGATAAGTTTCAAGATCATATATATACCTTGAAGAGACTCAATGAAAAGTATATGACGCAAATTAAGTATAAACTAATATTAAATGGAAAGTGAGACAGTAAAATTATATTAGTCACAACTATGTTCGGAGATATACAAAATGAAGGTCACAGAAAAACTTGCGTGGAAACGAACTCAAAAAGCCTAAAACTGCAGCGCTGAGCGAACGCGAAGCCTGGAACAAGGAAATGAGAAAACGCCTCTAAGCAATTACGTAGCTGGTCCATCGGGTACAGTGTTAAATTATATCGAACCCACAGAAGCTCAAGTAACGCACACCTGTGATCTGTTTCACGTGATTGTCTGCTTTGTCAATGTTGCCACTTCTAGTCGATGTAGTTCTAGACAGACCATTAAATATCACTTCATACACCGATACTAAATGCGACAAGCCTTTACATATTCGGTAACCATTACACTACCCCATGTAGTCATTACATTAGAAAGTTGATTACCACATTACATATCAATACCAAACACTTGTTATGAACGTAACCGAATTTTTTTTCGCGAAAAAATAATCGCAAACTGTAAATTGCCGACAGTAATTTTCCTATTTTAAGGGCACATTTCTTGTTTGGAATTTTTTGTCAACTTTTCAGTATTATTGTTCCGTAATTAAGTCAGTAAAAACGTAACCCTTACAACATTACTTTGTTGTCCGTCCATCCATTTGTCAGGTTGCTAATACACATTTTTTCTCTTGAAAGGATAGATGTTTAAGATTGAAATTTATGTTACATACTAGGATCTACGATGTTTTAGAGTGTAAAAGAATTAACCTCCTTAGTCAATGCAATAAAGAATACCGTCATTTATGTCACAAATTTTCATACTAGCAAAACGAGAATTGTGACACTTATAAGAAGGTAGATGTTACAGTTGACTAAATTAATGAAATAAGCGATAATCATTAATTTGTAATTGTACAGTTTTTTTTTTTGCGTTAGTAACTTATAATGGGTTCGAAATCCGCCACTATCATCAGGAATTACTGTAGGGAGCTACATCCGGTTATCAGTAATAGATGAAGTCATTCAAAGGGTTATTTGTATATATAATATTCAAATATATCCTTGAATTTCGCTGTCAAAGGACATCTTTGACCTCTATCACACGAAACCAGACTTAGAACAACACTCGATCCTAATAATAACCGTGATCTTTGAAATTTTCATGCAAAACTTTCCATTCTTCCATAGGTGACACTTTAGAATTGAGAAACAAATTAACAACATATCATAAAATAGTCTTTTGGGTACATCTACAAATGTTGCTGCAGTTTTCCATGGTGAATAAATCACCCTATTTTCTATTACTGTTTGTTCGGCATGATAGTTTACACTTATTGTAATATCACTGATGGGATTCTTCGGTATTCAGTCAGCGCTTAAAAATGCAATCTGTATCCCAAAGGCGATCGTGTACGATTGTGTCCAGATAAAGTATCCCAGTAATACAACTAGAGAGGATTTATTCATCATAGAAAAAAAAAATACAAGATATCAAAATTACGGAAGGAAAATTGAACGTTATTCAATGTCCACATCTCGCTAAGTTCACGTTTTGACTGAGTGAAGTTTGATGACGAAATAACCGCCGTGTATCTCTTCCACTTTATTTTAACCACTTCGTAGAAATCACGTATCTTCATTTTTAGTATTAAAGTGAGCACTATCAGGTGTTCAGTTGTATTGGTTTTTCGCGATTACAATTATTTTAAGCAAAATGTTTCTGGAACTGTTAATTGAATAGGCAATGTAATGATATCTGACGTCATTTGATGCCTATTACTTCCCTCCAGCGGCAATGACAGCTTTGTGACGTTGTTTCCTCTTTATAAAAATTCACATTTTGAAACATTTTGTATGGAAATGACACCACTGATTTTTATGATTCAATATTTTTCTAAGGATATTTTCGTGGTTCGTAGTGTTTGAGATGTCAGATGTTGCTTTTGTATAGACATACGACAAAATGAAACCCCTGCTACTGTGAAAACGGAGCCTTTTCCATGTAATAGTTGTTAGGCTACCTGATTTCCGTGCCATGATGGCTTGTTCCACATAAAACTTTTCCGTGACAGTTTATGCCTAGACTCGTTCATGCTGTACTGTATCGGCGCTAAGTAACACCGGTAACCGATGCAGCATTGCCTTTCAGTTAATTGGGATGCGGTTCTGATATCCTGAAAAATATCCAATTTGTAATTACCAGTTGTCATAGCATGTAAGTATCACTAACAAGTAAATAAATAAATGAAAAATTCATATTAACAAATGTAAAATTACACAAAAAATTTAACTAACAACTAAAAGATTCTAGGAATTATTAATTCCCTTGACAGATGTTTATTGCGCCAGTAACGATATCAGGCAAAAATAGTCCTGATTCTCGAGCTGGAATCAGTTTTGTAATTCTTTTAGTAATTTAAGTCTTCTGTATTAACCAGTCACTGCATGCTAGTACTGCATTCGAAATTGGAAACTTAACGATGGTTCGACGTAGGCCTACATAGCAACTAGTGGCAGTAAGGATCAAACAGATATAATATATGTCTAAACTGTTTTCAAAGTAAATATTTATTTTCTATTCCTTCCTTGTTGACTATCCCTACACCACATTCGAATATTGCCGACTATATTTTAAATAATCGTGAACTATCCATAACCGTCCATTGTTTCTGAAGTTTTCCTTTGGAACTTCATATTACTGCTGTAATACAAAAGGCAAAGAAAGTGATGTTATATACGACAAACACATATCCCCTAGAAATCAGCTTACAGAATTGGAGAACAAAGCCTTCAAAACATTCCAAATATGTCTCTTTAATATCCCAGGCTGTCATCTTGTTTATCTAATGCAGTATATCTGATCTATGTATCTCTATATAGCCTTTTTATCTCACCGGTGGTGTCCTGGTTTACGATTCAACGTTAGAGGTTCGCTATAGTCTCACTGTATTGTGTGGTAATAATATCACTGTATCTTCCTTATACAAGTGACAGAGATATTATATGTATCATAAATCTGTCTTAGATTGTTAGAAATGATACTAGATGATTATAAATAATAATTTGATACATAATCCTGAATAAAATTTTACAGAAGTTGGAAATATCGGTGGAAAGAACCGCCAGAAAGAAATTTCATTAATTTGAATGTCAAAAAGGAAATCTGGAATTTATAAGAACAAAGAAAAATTGTAGGCAATTTAAGAATTTTTTTTTAATTACAGTGAATCAAACACAATAAGGAGCTAAGAAGTTGACCAGTTCTAGAAATTGTCATATTCAAAACAACAGAAGAAAATCCTTTATGGATTTAATAGTGTAGCTCCACTCTTTTTTAGTAGGAACACAGGAGTGAAGTTGTCTAAAGATAGGAAATTAAGTTGTCTTCATTTGGCAAAATGATAAGGTAATGGATGGTAAAATAGCAACAAATGGCAATGAGTTGGGTAGGAAGTCTTAAAGAACTGTGACGTTAATAAAGAAAAATAAATGTTGCATTAAAGAGAACTATTAGTAGTAGTTCTCTTGATATGTAACTTATAATTAAATAATGAGGTATTTGATTTTCACCACATGTATCAGGTTTTAAGGAAAAGCTTCGCAACAGCGTAAGTCACACCGCCAGTAGGACCTGAGATACAAGGGGGCTATAAACGATATAAAATACGATCTGTGTAAGAAAATGGTCATTTGATGTTCTACAGGAGCAAAACACATTAGAGTTTTATATGGAATTGACAGATACACATCAACACTATTCATTACGAATGTTAGCAAAAACACATTGAAAGGACAGCCGAAATGTGCAATGGAAAATTTGTCCTCACTAGTAACAGGAATATTATCTTTTAAAAAATGCATGACACAAACGATAATTACCATTCTTCTTTTACGTGTGAGCCGCATCGGGGTACTATTATTTTAACTGTTTCTCCTTTATTTTCTTCGAAATTTCTGGATGTCTCTCTCTTATTTCTCAGGTCCAACCGGCTTCATTCTCGTTCTTCTGTTTTCAGTGGAAATCTTTGGGTGTTGTAATTTATTTAAGAGTGGAAATCTTTTCTCGGAATTTTGTGCAGTAATCTGAAGGTCGTCCATGTCTCTTCCGACTTCTTTGTACCATGTGTTATCCATTTTTAATTTTCTGAAGGAAGACAATAGTCTTTTTGTCAGTCCGTTGGGATTCACCTTTTGTGTGTGGCCGTAGAAATCTACACCACAAAGATATTATTATCAGTATCAGTTCCGAGCATAAAACATCATTTGGTATAAGATTGTGAAGATAATACTGATGCAACACAAAACAACTACATTTAATGGTATATTCGTGTATGTTTGCGCATTTAACAGAGCGAAAATCCATAAATAGGCGCGAAGGCCGATTCAGTAACAACTAAGTAAGTCCTTTTTTTGTTCCCACGGTGGAAAAATCAGTCATTTTCTTTTCTAGTAACACCGAGTGTATGTTACTGTTCGTGCTTAGATTTTTTATTCCTGAAGAAATGAGACTTTAAATAATACAGTTTCGACGTAGAATTTAGATTATGTCTATATTTCCAGTATTCACTCCTTCCTACAGTGAACTACCAACTTCATTTTTATTTGCGAAGAAGTTACAAGGGAAATAGATACAATGGAATAAAAATGATTTAAAAACACCAAGATGTATCTATTCTAACGCCCAAGGCCAGAATTGCCGGTGCGAAAGGAAGATATATATCTATATACATTCTCCGCAGTTTACTACAAGGTGCGTGGAGGAGGGTACCTCTTACCACTTCTAGCCACTTTCCTTTCTGTTCTTCTCCCACATAGAATGAGAGAAAAATGATTGAATGTCTCAGTAAAAGACGTAATTTCTTTTTTCTTACCTTTCTGGACTTTAAGTGAAATATCAATTGACGGCAGTAGAATTGTTCTGCAGTCAGTTTGAAATTCGGGCCTCCTAAATTACCTCAACAGTGTTGGTCGAAAAGAATGTCTCAATCGCTCAAACGATTACCATTTCATTTCCCGAAGCATCTGTGTAACACTCACGCATTGATCGAACCCGCCAGTCACAAACCTAGCATCCCAGTTCTGATCTGCATTTTTGTCTTCCTTTGAACTGATCTGGTGGTGGCCCCGAACACTTCAGCATTACTTACGAAGAGGTCGCTCAAGGGATTCATAAGTAATCTCCTTTACGAATGAACTACATCTTCCCAAAATTCTCCCCGTAAACAGAAGTCGACCATCCACCTTCCTTACGGTTGATTTTCGTGGTTGTTCTATGTTATATCTCTGTGCAAAGTTACGGTTACATATTAAATCGACGTGACTGGGCCAAGCAACATAGTACTAATACCGTATTATAACATTGTGAGATTGTTTATCCTCCTCATTTGAATTATCTCACCAATTAAAAAAATGTTTTAAGTCATCTTCTATCCTCCTCTTCTATCCTCCCGCTCAAGGCCCACACTTTCCCGTACACCGAAGCATCATCAGTAAACAGCCGTAGATATAATTTTGTAGACGATGAGGAACTGACAATAGCTTCCTCCTAAGACTACGGTCATAAGCCTTTCCTAGATCTATAAAAGAGAGATACAATTCCCAGTTCCACTCACATCACTTGTCCATTATCTGACGGAAACTAAATATCTGGTTCTGAAAGCCTCAATGAAGCCAAAAACAGCACTAATTTTCATCCAAATTGTCTTTAACTAATACCCGCGCTCTCCTTTCAACAATACATGAGACTGTTAACATTCATTTACACTAGCTAAAACCTGCAACGTTTCACTGTAGCTCAATGTGATACAAAGTAAATGGGGAAGTAAACGAAAGTATTCTTCGAAACGTAGAAACAACCGCGAATCAAATCAGTACCTTGCTTTACGTTGCTGCGGCTGAGACGAAGCAAAGGAAGGTTAGGAGAAAGATATTTTCTCAGAATCATTTATTCTAAGGCCCGTGCATATACTACGCTTTTTACGTCCTTCATCTGTAGAAACGTAAAATCCGATAATTTACCGACTGTGCAGTATGCGAATTGTATTGTTTGAGGAAAACGATAGCTTCCTATATTCTGTCCACCTATTTCCCATACCCACCCTCCGTCCTCGTCTTTCTCCTCAAATTCAATATCAAATGTTTATACATATATGGGAAATAACTACTGATGTTACCAGTCGCTAGGCTTAGGAACTTCATAAACTAAGTTCAACTAGTCTAAGGACAACACACACACACACACACACACACACACACACACACACACACACACACACACCACACACACACACACACACACCACACACACACACACACACCATGCCCGAGGGAGGACTCGAACCTCAGACCGCGCGCTTCGCAGCAAGACTCCTTAGAGCACTCGGCCATTCCTCCTCCTTCTCCTTCTACTCCTTCTCACTTTATACATCCGTCGTTTCTGTCCACTTTCTTCGTCCGTCTTCAATCTCCACCTCACTCCTATCTGTAACCAATAGCTATCTCTTTGTAGCTACTCAGAATTAAGAAATTAAAAATTAAGAGTTTACTTCAGATTTTGTGGTAACTGTGGCAAGAGGTAAAAAGATTACTCTTACAGAAAAGAAAGTAGAAAGTGAAATAAAGAAACCAATAAGTAACGTTATTTACAGACTTAGTACAATATTTTGATATCCACTGCTGACTACATCATCTTTGCAGCAATTGAGACATTGTAGCTGCGTGGCATGCTTAATGTCACTGCAAATGAACTATTTAAACGTAAACGTCACTAGAACGCAATTTCATTAAACGTCGTTACTTTAGATATCACCTGAACGATACGCAGGTCAATAGTTGACAGTACTGCAGTTTTTTATGTCCACATATTATTATTATACATTTAAATGCGAGACAGGAAAAGGTAACACGAGAATTATTGATATGAAAGCAAATTCTCCCTTTTCCCCACTCTCAGAATTATGTGTATATATGATTTTTATTACCTTATTCAGAAGATAGAAGGTACAGATGTGAAAGTAGCAAGAATGATTGCAGGTACTAATAGATGGGAACAGTGACAGGAGGGTGTACATAATAAGGAAATCAAAGAAAAACTGGGAATGAACACCATAGATGAAGCAGTTAGAGCGAACAGACTGAGATGGTGGGGTCATGTTACACGCATGGGAGAAGCAAGGTTACCTAAGAGCTCGGCAGCGGAGGGTAAGAGGAGTCGAGGTAGACCAAGAAGAAAGTACTTAGATTCGGTGGAGAGTGATTTTGAAGTAAAAGGCATAACATCAGACGAGGCATCATTGTTAACATTGAATAGGGGTTCATGGAGGAATTTTATTAGAGGTACTATGCTCCAGACTGAACACTGAAAGGCATAATCAGTCTCTAATGATGATGATGATGATGTTGATCATGATGATATGATTTTTATTTTAATCACATGTACGGCAAAGACCAACGGCCTTGCCGCAGTGGATACTCCAGTTACCGGTAGATCACCGAAATTAAGCACTGTCGGATCTGGCTAACACTTGGAGGGGTCACCGTCCGGGTCTGCCTAGCGCTGTTGGCAAGCGGGCTGCACTCAGACCTTGTGAGGCCAATTGAGCTACTTGATTGAGGAGTAGCGGCTCCATACCGCATCCCATGACGCCTTCGAGCGGAGGATGACATGGCGGCTGGTCGGTACCCGGGAGATATTCCTTTCCAGGTACATGCGACGAAATTTAGTTTCTTCCACAACATAGTAATTGTCATTCGCCTTATTTTACAATTAATATTAAGATACGTACTTCAGTTTTCTTGTACACGGATTAATATTATGTGCATGTCAGTTCGAAAACCGAGGGAGGTGTACAGTGGACTCGCATCCGGGTGGACGGTGGTTCAAACCGACCTTCGGCTATCCTGATTTAGGTGTTCCGTGATAGCCTTAAATGATCAAGAGAAACTGCTCGGGCGGTTCCTTTGAAATGGTACGGATATTTCCTTCTCCGCCCTCAAACAATTCGAGATTGTGCTGCGTCTCTAATGACCACCATGTCTACGGGACGTTTAACTCTTAATCTCCATTCCTGCCTTTACGGGAAACTTTCAGGACATTCGCACTTGCGGACAGATGTTTGTAACGGCACTTGTCTGTATGTCCTCCATGTGTTCACAATCCATTCATTCGAGTCCAGTGAAACTTTGGTGAACTGTTCACCGTATGCCCACGAAGATTCCTGACCCAAAAATAAAAAGAGCACGACACATAGCTTAGGAGATATGAAGTCATAAATAATGAGAGGCCACCGCGTGAGAATACCCATATTTATGCGTCTGGAAAATGGGAGTAGTTAGGGACCTGCAACAAAGTTTGCATATAATTTCGGACGTTTATGAAGGGTTTTGTAACTGACCTCCTCCCCCACAAAATGACGAAACAAAGTCTGCCGCTCACAACCGTTTCGCTGTAGATGCCGTAAAACTGCCGCATTGCCGGCCGCGGTGGCCGAGGTGACTGAGGCGCTCCAGTCACGGTCATCACGGCCACTACGGTCGGGGGTTCGAATCCCCCCTCGGGCATGGATATTTGTGCCGTCCTAGTTCGTAAGTAGTTCATAAGTAGTTTGTAAGTTTAGGGACTGATAACCCCGTAGTTAAGTCCCATAAGCTTTACAAACATTTGAACATTTGAAACTGCCGCATCAGGCATGACCTTGTATCAAATAAGGTTAGCATTACAGACTTGCATGTTTGCATGTTACTATTTATTTTTGCCTGCAAGTCTCCCTTCATTCTCTTGCATCCAAAATTAAGCAATCTGTTTTCTCAATCTCTATCTATATAAAAGCGAAACGACACTCGCTGGCTAAACACGAATTCTCCAAAACTACTTCACCTATGAAGCTGAAACTTGGCAGGAATGTAGTTTATACGTAGAAAAACGTCAGCTATGAAAGTATTGTGTGATAGGTGCATGATGGAGCATACTTCTCCTACAGACTCACGAAATCTACAGTTTCATTCCGATCTTCACGAAATTTCGCACGCTTGATCTTCAAAACCATAGGAAGGTCACCGTCTACCTTGTTTCATACGGTGTATGGTGGAGGGTACTTTTTACCATAAAAATGATCCTTTAAATACCTTGGTCGCGCCATGACGTGAGAACGACTCGACCGATTTCACAGTTCCTTTTTGTTATTTTCGTTATTCTCAGAACAAAGGTTGTATGAAAGAAAACTGGAATATTTTAGAACAACAAAGTGCGTTTTTCAATGTGACCCTGTGTTTCTATTGCATAGAAATCTATAGCTTTGTTCCGATATTAATGAAATTTTGTACTCTCTACCTTAAACACTTGAGGAACGTTACTGTCTATATAAAATTTCGTTCTGTGCATGGTGGAGGGGAAATTAACTTACGAACCTTTACAAAATGCATAGTTTTTCTCCAATCTTTATGAATTTTTGCACACATGACCTTTAAAGCAAGAGGGAGATCATTGGGTATATAAATGTTTGAATGGTACATGACAGAGGGTACCTTGCAGAAAACTTTGCTGAGAGAGGGAAAGGTGGAAACGAACAGATATATGGGAGAGAAATAGTTGGATGCAGAGAGAGAGGGGGGGGGGATGTGAACTACGAGAGTGTTCAAATGTTCAAATGTTCAAATGTCTGTACAACTTATGGGACTTAACTACGGGGTCATCAGTCCCTAAGCTTACAAACTAATTATGAACTAGCTAAGACTAAGGGCGGCACAAATATCCATGCCCGAGGGGGGATTCGAACCCCCGACCGTAGTGGCTACGAGAGTGTAGGAGAAATAAACACCTGGCAACGCCGCGTTTAAAGCTAGTAACATATATTTCATGACATGATTGCCTGTGCACTTTAGACCTCAGACGTCACTGTAAATGAAAACTGTTAAAAGGAATTCGCTTGGGCTCGAGTTTTCAGAGTAAAGTAACCGCTTTGCGTTGCGCTTTGGCAGTCGTGTTCCCCGTCACGAGTCCACTGACGCTTCTTAGAAGGACCGGGTCCGAACACCTCCTAGCCTTGGGAAAACTGGGAGTGATTATGGCACGAAGTTTTTGTTCCTACGAAGAAGAAAGCTTTCACGGATTTTAGAGCGGCGGTTTCTTTAAGTGCGCAACGTTTCCCAAGCAGTGGTCAGGATGTGGCCACATTTCTGAGCCGTACCGGGAAGGCCGTCTAAAGGCGTTGATCGTTCTAATCTCCCCGTTAACTCAGATGTTCGTACTCTTCGGTAGGTAGAACTGCGCAGCTTTTTTATATCCGTGGTGCACCCATCTTTACTTCAGTCTTTTCTGGTGTAGCGTAGCTGTGTTCTATAAAAATCCCACTAAAATATTCTTCGATGATCAATGTGTAGATCGGCGATATGGAACCTTTGTACATAGACCTATATGTGCCATTAAAATGCATTTTATGTACCCCTTACTTGCCTGGAATTAGGCTTCTACAGAGATTTTTTATATATAAAGTGCTTCACCACCATTAAAATTGTCTGTTTATAAGTCAATTTATTCCTTTATTAATAATCAATGCACCATGTTTATATATGTTTCCACCCGTGTGATTGAACTAGTGTGTTCGAATGAATGTTGAAGGTTGCTTATAATACTGACTTACTGCAGCGCAATGGCTTACAGTCGCCGCCTCGCGCTTTACGACTCGTTTGCTTTAGTTAAGAACGCATGGCTTCGTATGCCGTCTGCACTACCGTCTGCTGGGTGGCCAGAGACAAGCTTACTTGGCAAGATGACGAGATGGCCCGTTCTTGGTGAAGTACCAACATAATTATGGACGAAAGAGGTGACGAAAGAGACCTCTCTGGAGCTCTAGAAGAGAGTATTATGTTCTTCAGGTAGTGAGGAGTTGGTAAACAGTAGGCTCTGAACGCACTATGCATCGCTTTCAGCGTGCCCTACATCTGGTGCGTGGAGGGGAAGGCTTTTGGGCGTGGCCTGAGACTTCACTCTTGCTGCGACCGCCGAAGTGAGTGTATCGTCGAATCATGCTGAGGGGATGGCATGCTGTTAGAACTTTACTTTGTTTGTGATCAGGCAGTCTTGGTTCATCAGCGATAGTTTTCCTTAAATAATTATTTCGCTATGTGAGGCGAAGTGTTTCTTAGATTACAGAACTCGAGTGATTCAGTGTAAATTTAGTATTTTTATTTCCAATCCGGTAATGATTTTGTGTTCGGTTTTCTCAAGTTAGGATACAGGTGTTTGGCCTTCAGCGTTTGCGTGAATTTAGTGTGTTTGAATTTCCTTCCTGTTTTCAACTAACGTTTTCGCGTCGTGTCTGTTTCCACGAGCATGCTAAATTGATAGTCCAGCGCGAGCGAAGTCGCTGACAGTTCCTGTATCTCTGTACCTCCTCCACATACGAACAACATCGCTTTGGTTCAGTCCGAGACTTCTATATGTACCTGTAGATAAACTGCAGATCACGTTTAAGTACATGGTAGAGGGCACGTGCGGAAGCTTCCTTTGATGAGAGACCCTCCTGACATATAGTAACAATGTGGATACGATGAAACTTCGAAATTGTCTTTCTAGGCATGTCAAATACAGCCAACGCAAGCATTGTATTTGCATCCTGGTGTTATGACTGTGACTGATAGGCCGTGTTACCCACTCCGTCACATTAGCTCTGCCCATGCGTTGTTGTTTACATTATTGAGTGACATCGATGTCCTATCTAAGGAACTGAGTTCTTCATTATATGTAGGCCTACAAATTAAAAATCAGTGCTCAGGAGACCTTTGAACTATGGTAATGCAACACTTTTTTGTATCTAATAGAAATACGAGGTATATCCACAAAGTAGGTTCCGTTTGCTTATATAAAACAAACGAGTGCAGATAAAGAAAACATATTCATTTTTCAAAAATCTACAACTGTTAAACTAGTTTTCTACATAGCTCCTGAAATTTAGTAGGCATTTGTCATAGCGTGCCACAAACCTTTGTATGCCTTCTTCATAGAAGATTGCCGCCTGTGTATTCAACCATGTGGAAACATGTTCTTTCGGCTCGTCATTATCGTTGAAGTGTTGAAGTGTTACCCACCAAGGACAGATTTTCACTGTAAGAAGAGATGAAAGTCGCTAAGATCGAGGTCCGAGCTGTACGGAGGATGCTCAGACACGTCCCACTGAAATTCGCATATGAGTTGTTTAGTCATATTCGACGTGAGAGTGCGGGCATTATCGTGGAAATTCTTCTAACCATTGAAACACTCGTAGCATTTGGTCCGTAAACCTCGCAGATTTGCCCATGAATTTCCTTTGGTTTAACTTTCTTTGCATTTAGAAAACAAATCATAGATCTGATATCACACACAGCGACATTATAAAGAAACACTACAAAGCACACGTCGGCAGCAGCGATCCGAAAATGGCGTACATGTCTTCTCCTTGAGTCAGAGTAACCGACGCGCATGCTCGGAACTGCAATCGTAGCGCTACAGCGGGTAGAAATAGAAACGATACTTTCTTTGAGGGCGGCCTTCGTAAAACAATTGAATTAAAGCAATTATTGGAGTATACATAAGAAATACAGTATACATTATTGGAGTATACATAAGAAATACAGTATACATAACAAAGACATTTTGATTAGTTTTAGAAACAAACAAAAAATCATCTCTCTTGACGAAATTCGAACCCATTTCTTCTCAGGAAAAGAAGCTGTTATTTAAACCGTTACATTACAGTTTATTGCTGTCCACTTTTATATTTCCAGGTAGCTACCCATAATGATGAACTGTATTCAGCTCATGTAATTTAAGGCAGTCTCTGTGAGTATAACAACTGTATATATGAGAGTACAGCGCAGCTTCTGCGACAGGATCCAGATTTAGTAGTTTTTGGTTAAAGTTGTGTACGTAACGTATATACACTCATGCTGATAAATTAAGGATAATTGCAGACTGTGGTGCCACACAACGTGGCACTACACAAAACTGGCGTTAATAACATAGGCACAAAGGACACACACACGACACAGATCTGTAAGTTCACGTTATTGGTGATAAGATGAGAAAACCTTCCCCAATCACATGTGCTACAAAACGCCACTGCTTCCTGCAATATGGGATATGATCACCACGCACACTTACACAGGCTGTACAACGGGTTGGCATAGACTGGATCAGGTGGTCGAGCAGCTGCTGGGGTATAGCCTCCCATGATTGCACCAGTGCCTGTCGGAGCTCCTGAAGTGTCCTTGGAGTTTGACGACGTGCACCGATACGTCGACAGTGAGCATCCCAGACGTGCTAGATGGGGTTTAGGTCTGGAGAACAGGCGGGCCACTCCATTCGCCTGGTATCTTTTGTTTCAAGGTACTCCTCCACGATGGCAGTTCGATGGCGCCGTGCGTTAGCATCCATCAGGAGGAAGGTGGCGGACACACTGGTGCAATATGACGTCCCGATACAGTTAACCTGTTACACTTCTTCTGTTAAAGACATGCAGGGGTGTACGTGTACCAATCATAATCCCACCCCACAGCATCAAACCACCACCTCCATACAGGTCCCTTTCAAGGACATTACGGCGTTGGTATCTGGTTCCTGGCTCACGCCAGATGAAAACCCGGCGATAATCACTGTTCAGACTATACCTGGACTCGTCCGTGAACCTGGCACCACTCCAATGACCATGTAATATATTCTTGACACCAGGTTCTACGGGCTCTTCTGTGACCATGGGTCAGTGGAATGCACCTTGCAGATATCCAGGCGAATAAACAATGTCTGTTCAGTTTTCTGTGGACCGTGTCTGGAGACAACTGTTCCAGTGCCTGCGACGAGGTCCCGAGCAAGGCTACCTGCAGTACTCCATGGCCGTCTGCGGGCACTGGTGGTAAGGTATCGGTCTTCTTGTGGTGTTGTACAGTGTGGACGTCCCGTACCGCAGCGCCTGGACACGTATCATGTCTGCAGGAATTGTTGCCTCGTTGTTGAGCTCACACTTTGTGGAACACTGATGGCCGGTGCTATGACCTGCTGTGTTTGACCAACCTCCAGTCGCCCTAGTATTCTGTCCCTCATAACGTCATCAATATGTGTTATTTGAGCCATTCGCAACACACATTCACCATTAGCACGTCAGTAAACGTCTGAACAATTACTTACTGCACCGTACTCTGACATGCACCAACACACCTCTGTGTAAGAGGACTGCAGGTTAAATGCACCGCATGGTCAAACCCCGAGGTGATTTGAACTCACAAACCGCCCACCAGAGCGTTGTTTCACCATGTGTCAGCATTATCCTTAATTTATGAACATGAGTGTACTTCGTTAGCATACGGTCTGAAACTTTCCTGGTGAGATAAATATGTATAAAAAATAGAAATCGAATAACTTAACCAAAGCACAGGCTCGCAGATAGACACAAAAACACAAATAACAATACACACAAACACAAGATTCAAGCTTTCGCAACCGTTGGCTTCTTCTTCTTTGCTTTCTACAAATGTCTGTCTTGGTGTGTTTGCGAGTGTATGTGTGTGGGTGTGGGTGCACTTGTTTACCTTTCCTTTCTTCCCCCTAAGGTAAGTCTTCCACTACAGGGATTGGAATGACTCCTCTTCCACTCCCTTAGCCGCGGTCGAGTAGCCGAGCGGTCTAAAGCGTCTCGCGGCGGAGCGCGCGGTTGCTCGCCGTGGAGGTTCGAGTCCTCCCTGGGGCAGGGGTGTGTTTGTCCTTAGGTTAGTTTACCTAGGTTTAAGTAGTTTGTAAGCTACGGACTGATGAACACGCAGTTTGGTCCGATAGATTTACAAACATTTGAACATTTTTTTTCCACTCCCTTAAAACCCGCATCCTTTCCTTTTCCACCCTCCTTCCTCCTCTTTTCCTGAAGAAGCGACCGACGGTTGCGAAACCTTGAATCCTGTGTTTGTGTGTGTTTTTATTTGTGATTTTGTGTCTGTCTACGAGCCTGTGCTTTGGATGTGTTTGTGTGTGTGTGTCATGAAATGAGAAATAAGAGGAACAGACACATGAACCGAAATCCAAACACACCAAGAGTGATATCCGACAAGGAATTTGAAGAGAACTGACCAGTTATGGCCGTTTGGCAACGACGTTGAGAGTTCCGATTGGAGGAAGGCATCTCCAGTGGGTTAAGTGTCAACATGCAAGTAATTTTAATCTGACGATAGGAAGTAATTTTAATTAATTTTAACCGGCCTACAGTGTCGCTCGCGTGTGTTGCATTTGACGCGTGGCTGTGACCCAGATCTATGCTGTTCCGTGCCCGGTGGGGTCAGGCGGACCAGACCGTTACGTGACATACGGCGGTCGGCCGCGAGAAGTATGGTAATTCCTCATTGTTGGCGGCCGGGCTACAAATTGCCGATCATTTGTGGCCGCGCGACGATAAATAACAATAGCACAGCGATCAGGGGAGGGGAGGGGAAAGAAAGAGAGAGAGAGAGAGCGCGATCGTGTGTGTGTGTGTGTGTGTGTGTGTGTGTGTGTGTGTGGCCGCGTCTCGGCTCTCGAGGTCTCGTTACAGTTAGCGTAATGACCGCGTACTGCCGGCCGAGGGCGAGCCGATACAGTTGCGGAATCACGCCACAATCCGGGATAGCAGGTGCCTAATAGCCGCCCAAGTAGGGCACGTTTGTGTACTTTTCGGCGCCTGCTACCTGCCGCCTTTGTACTGGGAGCTCAGGAATCTCGGCCGGATTTCGGCGTTTCTCGGAGAAGTAACTGTGTCACGCACCGCTCTGCACGCGAAGTCCAACATGCGGATGTCGATGGCCTTTCCAGTTACGGTACCAGAAAGTACCTCCGGGCATTTCGTGGGAAGCTGTTTACGCCTGTGTTACGTGCGGCGTATATTGTATTCACGGGTGTTTATCAGAGACGAGGGTATCGTCAGCAGTGTCCCTAGTACGTGTAATACGATCGCCATAGTTTTCTATCAATATAAGTAACTAGCTGAAAACCTGGCGTTGTCGGGGTATTTATTTATTTATTCCTATTTGGAGTTAGTGCTTTTCCTATCCACTCTCTCTCTGTCTATCTCCTTTTTTCTAAAAACATGTTACATTTATCAGAGAATAGATAAGAAATAAGAAATCACACGTAAAAATTCACTCGTTTGGAGAATCCAATAATTGTAATAATATCACAGATCGATCAGTTGATTTAATGCGCGTAACGTCAAATCGATTTTTTTATTTATTGATTCTTATATTTCCTTATTTGTATGTTTATTCTTGCAGAGAAAAAAAAAAAAAAAAAAAAAGGAAAATCTTTGTATGGCTTATGGGACTTAACTACGGGGTCATCAGTCCCTAAACTTACAAACTACTTATGAACTAGCTAACACTAAGGACGACACAAATATCCATGCCCGAGGGGGGATTGGAACCCCGACCGTAGTGGCCGTGCAGACCGTAACTGACGCGCCGCAGTCCCCACGGCCACCGCGGCCGGCACAGAGAAAGAGCTGAACACATTATCGCACGCATAGACCAAAGATAGATCTGTAGCATCACGTTTCGCAGTATGTAACGTCCTTGCTGTAGAGTCGCAAATGTCATCGCTGGCCTTCAGTCCGATATATATATAATTTGACGACTTTCAACCACCGTATCTTCCATCTCCTTATAACTATCGGCATGGAACTGCTATGGTGTACAACGGCAGACTTCAAACAACAATTACTCACAGACCATTCGTTTGCGTTCTGTAGTTTTCGCTGCAGAGCGAAATATTAATACGCTCACACGTAGAATTTTATGTACACCTATAACTTTCCATCCCAATGTACTCCACCCTTTTATCATTATCAGCCCTCAAGCAACAATGCAACCAATAAAACCATTGTTAAAGAGTAAATATAATTTTCAAAGAGTAATTATTGTTCCGCATTTCGCGTTATAATCTTCAAATTACTAAATATCTATCAAATCGCTATAAAACCGTGCCTAAAACTTTGCTCAGGTATAAATTATTGACTGTACAAATATTTAAGTCGCTGCGTCTTGACGTTCGGACGTGGCAAGGAGGGGTTGGAACACTTGCGCGAAGTGACACTTGCGCGGAGTGACACTTGCGCGGAACCCGGGGCCCTTGGGGCGGCTAATGCCTTTTCCTGGGTACAGGCACACCAAGTAGTCTAGCACTGCTGTTGTCAAGTTTCCACACTCAACATAACACGAAACTCAGTGAAATTGCACAACCCTTTGCAAGCTGAAGAGCAATATAGTAACTTGTTCTAACTACATATTAATTCGTTGAGTGTTCCTCCTGTAACCAAAAAGGTATTTTAATAGTGATAATATTTGGAGAGTTATTAAGACATTCTCTGCTACTACAAGACGATGACTTTCCACAGTCATACTTCCTAAAAGCATATTATTCAGAACACTAAGCATATCAAGACACCTGCGCAAGCAATAAATATATTAGGCGTCCTGCACAGATAAGTTGATGTAATTGACCGCTATGTAGTTAACCCCACTATCACGCAACTTCCATCTCTTTAAAAATAGCTACCATGCTTTTTAATAAGAGACGCAACCTTAAACCTTCAATTAAAAAACGTTAATAATAAGTCAATGAATATTTTATATACTTGAAGCGTTTATTCGTAGACCCCAAAACGATTTGGCTGTATTCGAATTACAAATACATCTAAGAAATGTATGAAATACGGAATGTGTAAGGGAATGTCACACATCGAAAACTGCTAAAGATAAATTCTATTTTATATCACCGTGATATAGAACCATTTTTACTCTGAACTTGGCATAAACCAACAGGGAGAAACAAGTTGCAAGACTTCCAGGAAAAATGAAACGAAATTGGCAGCCAATAGTTGGTTATAAATTACATTGCCTGTTAACTGTATAAATATAAATTACGGAATACGCGGAACTACTGTTCAGTACAGTCAAAAAGGTCTAAGGTAATAGGCAGTGGTTTACAATTAGATATCCGTATCACTCTCCTCCTCAAGAAGTCTGTGTGAAGATTTATATTCAGAACATTCAAGAAAAAGGTGTTGAAACTATAAGAAGCAGCTCATTTACTCAGGAAGGGAAAACGTTATGGTGCCCGTAAATTTGAATGGCTGTATCTCTTGTAGTAACATTTAATTTTTGATAAAATGTTAAAATCCAATATACCAGAATTTTGTTTTTCTAAACTCAGTGCCAACTTTTTTTTGTCGAAATTTTTGCAGGAAGTAGTCTTGACGTGATTTCATACTTCTATGCATTAATATTATCAAACATGTAATTTGTGTCACAAATTGCGCGGCCGGTCCGGTCGGAGGTTCGAGTCCTTCCTCGGACATAGGTATGTTTGTTTGTACTTTGCCTAAGTTATTTTAAGTAAGATTAAGTAGTGTATAAGTCTAGCGACCAATGATCTAAGTAGTTTGGCCGCATAAGACTACACATATACACGTAATTTATTTATTTCATAACCACATTTAAGTACTAATAACTAAAGAAACTTAAAAGAGAAATTTGAAGTAAACACTCATAAGATGAATGCACACAACCGTTGACTTAGGTCTTGTGAATGTACTTACAAATTCTGCCATATGAAAATTGTAGTGTGAGTCCGAAATATGTTTTTTCTGTAATAACATTAAAAACATATTAAAAATTCAGAACTCGAAAATCAGTGAAGTTTTGGACTTAAAGCGTTTTGTGTTGCTACATCTTTACATAGTAGACACGATTTTAAAATTTGGTTGCTATCGCCAAAGTAGACGAAACGTTAAATTTTTTTGGTGTAATCTTCGCCGTGTAGACTGTATGTTGTAGGAGTCTACGTCGAACCTAATCATACCTCTGAGGAGAGAACGTTGTTTGCACTTCTCCTGCGTTTCCAGTTGGCTGTGCTGTGCTACGTACCGACATCGTACCGTTCCACTTTACCGAGAGCTATATATGTATTGGTGTAATGTCTGTTCTTTCGAAATAAGACATCACACCAATATATATATATATCATTTAGACGCAAAGATTCTGGGTTCTGTTTTCATCGCTAACGCGATTAACAACGTTAGACCTCGTGTGTAAACAAAATGTTCAAATGTTTGTATAGTCTATGGGACTTAACTACGGGGTCATCAGTCCCTAAACTTACAAACTACTTACGAACTAGGACGGCACAAATATCCATGCCCGAGGGGGGATTCGAACCCCCGACCGTAGTGGCCGTGCAGACCGTGACTGGAGCGCCTTAGTCTCCTCGGCCACCGCGGCCGGCGTGTGTAAACACTTAAAGGTTATGAGTGCCACTGGAAATATGCGTAACACCTGTTGTTTGCGACTTGAAGATGACCTGAAATTAGCCGAAATCGATATCTCATAATAAACATAAGGTGTAGCTGTCTATATTTCATAATGCTATTCCTAACATATTTAAAAGCTGCTCAAAACCACCTACAAAAAAACTTTATAATGAGATTGTATATAATTCCACGATCAAATTGTGTTTTAGTTATTTGTAGTAATACACCCAAAGATCTGCCCCTGCTTTTAGTGCCTTGATCAGCTGTTTATTTTTAGAGGTATCACTAGGGACAGGAAAAATTCGTATTTGCGATAAATGCGAATATAGATGCGAATTCTGACTCAAAATGCAGTAAATCCGAAATTGTAGTTAGCAACCGTTGCGCTCAATTCCGATTTCATAACATTCCTCTTCACATGGTGCTGTATTGTAAATCGAGTGATATTTGTATGACGTGTTATCTCCCTGTTGAATGAGGCTGTGATATCTCCGGGTCGTTACTACTGCTCCACCTCGCTCGGTGGGACTTTCCCTGAATACGGCACAGGTAGCGGCTGGAGGGCGAGGAGTAGGGGTGGTGTATCCCTATTTCTGGAACACCCTGTTCACTACCTGCAGCGTCCGGGTCTCCGCGCAAGTGTCTACACATTCCCTTTCCGCGCATGTGTCACTCCCCGCAAGTGTCACAAACTCGGCAAGGATACACCGAACAGGCATTCACATTAATATATATCCGATCGCCATAAAACCGTGCCTAAAGCCTTTCCCGGGTAGACATTAGTAACTGTACAAATTTTTAGCTCTTTATGTCTTGTGGTTCAGACGTGATAAACGTACACCGAACAGACATTCACATTTATAGATATAGATTTGACAGACAGAGTGACCAGCAATTTGCTGCTGTTCGCTGAAGATGCCGTAGGGTGCGGGAAGGTGTCGTCATTAAGTCACTGTAGCAGTATCCAGAATGAGTTACAAGAGACATTTGCAATAATTCTCGCAGGCATTGCCCCCATGTTTTGTATGTAGGCATAACGGACCCACTCGATGCCAGTAACGCACATTTAACCTGTCCATGCTGACTGGTGAGTAAGAGACCGTCAGTTACAGATAATCCGTGCGCGTGGCAGGATAGTGCTTTGGCATTGTTAGAGAAGTTTATTCTGACTCTACTGTATTTGTATGTGAGTAATATAGTGAACTGTAAGCGAACATTTTCGTGGTTTTATGTATTTGATCTCCTCGTGAAAACGTATATATAATAACGTGAAGATCAGGCAAAGTAGACAGGCGTATTCTTGAATTACGAGACAACTGTCACATTGTAATACCAAATAAGTTGCGGTCTGCGCGGATAAGAAAAGTGTTATCCGCATCCGCACCATATCCGCAACCGCATCCATATCAACGGCACTTTATCCGCACCCGCAAGTTAGTTATCCACATGTTTAAAAATGTTTGTATAGCTTATGGGACTTAACTACGGGGTCATCAGACCCTAAACTTACAAACTATTTACGAACTAACTAAGACTAAGGACGGCACAAATATCCATGCCCGAGGGGGGATTCGAACCCCCGACCGTAGTGGCCGTGCAGACCGTGACTGGAGCGCCTCAGTCCCCTCGGCCACCGCGGCCGGCCCGTTATCCACATCCGCAGATCATTAGTCCCATACTAAAGCACAAGAGGTTATGTGACACAAAGCAAAACGTATCATTTGAAGTGTTAAAACTGCCGTCTACTTCTAATTGGTAACTGTCAGCAAAAAGAGACAATGTCGGCTGCAGTTACGGCTAGCCTATACAATCTAAGATTGTGTACCTTCCTAAATA
The DNA here is from genome assembly GCA_026315105.1 of Locusta migratoria. Taxonomy (NCBI): domain Eukaryota; kingdom Metazoa; phylum Arthropoda; class Insecta; order Orthoptera; family Acrididae; genus Locusta; species Locusta migratoria. Next base: position 175,749,747 of record CM048744.1, on the reverse strand, counting down.
CGTTGCTTTCACTTACACCGTATCTGATTATGAAAGTTAATATAAAATGCTATTGTCAATCTTTATTACTTCCGTCACCATTTATCTAACACATAAACATGAAAATTTGTTTGTATGTTTCTTCGTATTTTATGCGCGGTTGTACCGTCCGTTCAGTTGTGATGAAACAGTTGAAGAACATACTTTCTTGCACGCTAAACAGGTCACTGTATTTTTTATCTTTTCCTTGCCATCAAATACGTATCCATATTTTTTTCCAATTTGACGATTTCAATTTGTTTTCCTTCACTAATGTCAAACATCTTTTCACTTTATGCTATATAGTATCCATTCATGTCGTATACATTTTAAGAAAGAACTGTCTCTGTATTCACTACGATATATGTTGTCTCTCGGTCATTACAAAGCGCTAACTGAAGGCAGCGGAAATCTGGGGTGACATCTCTGATTGGCAGTGGGCCGGTTTGCAACCCAGATGCACTTGACAGACCGCAGATAAGACACGGTCGCGTAAACGGATTAGGCGCAGGTTCCTCGGGTACAGCTACATCCGCTGTGGCCAGAGGACGAAGACAACAGACTTACTCTCTACCTCGGCCCTGCAAGGATTCAAAGAATGTCCACAGATTTCGACAGTCGTACTGAGCAGATACCTCGCTCTTTAACCGCATATAACACGCGGATATCCGTGTCGCTCACAATTTTATCCGCAAAGTAAGAAATACTGCGGATATCCGCATCCGCGCAGACCACTACAGATAAGCTTATATTCCATCGGGTGCAACGTTCCTTTGAATGTATACTTTCTCTCCAGTGAAAATAAATAAATAATTAAAAAAATATATTAAAAAAGTAATAATAAATCGCTGAACGTTTTTGTGGGCGGGTTTTACTCTACGACATTTATACTGAACTCCACAGTCGCAACGCAGTTATCAACCTTCATGTACTCATCCATAACCAATTCAGTGCGCGCATATTCAACATGATCAAGTATGCCTAGCAGAAAGCTACGTTTCCAGTTGCTTGTAATGCTTTTGAGGCTCCTGACAATGCTATTTAAAATAAGGAGAAAACAATTTGCTCAACACCCAACTGTAGAACTGCATCATTTATCCAGTGCGCATATGTAGACTGCAATCTTATGCAGCAGATTTCTGTACCAACAATCACAACATGCTTCATTATATGTGTATTCAGCTAAGTGGACTAAGTAAATAAATAATAATAATCATATTATACTGGTACATATGTTTCCTGTCCTATTCATGATTGCACCACTACCTGAACAACATGTACAATTAGCACTGTGGTGTAGTAATTATGGATTACACTTTAAGTTTCCATTGTAAATAACATTATTTCAGTATCAGTGAGACATTTTGGGAATGTAGGTACCTTGTTAGACAAAATTTCCACTTAGTGTGAGGAATGACAGTAAGCTTTAAGTGAAGGAAAATGTAAGATAGGACCCAGTGATCACCACTACTACCTTAGCTTGCTCACATCAATTTATCCACATATTACTGACGTAGTGCCCCTGAATATCAACAGTCGTTACTCGGGGGATTTCGCCGATTCCCGTAAGAATGATGCACATTCACATTGAAGAATGGATTAGCGGTTCGGATAAAACGGAAACTTTTCAAATGTCGTGTTACGGAAGAATTCAGAAGATTAGTTTCTTTATCACAATCGAGAAAAAGAAGGTAAGGTTCAAAAGTACAACGAGTCAGTAAGTCGCCCGGGAAGTATGAAAACCTTCAGATAGCCCGTCCTGATATTCAACTGCTGAAATTGACGGTTTGTCGTCTTCAGAAATCTTCTGCAGTTCCACACCTGATAATCTGAACTTCAGGTCATTTGAAGATGATACAACCATGGGACTGATTGAAAATATTCGAAGCTATGAAGGAATTGTCAATTTAGTGCTGGAGGAAAGTGTGGTGGGTAAAAATCGCATAAGGAGACCAACAGACGAGTGGAGTTATCAGGTTCAAATGGATGTCGAGATACAACAGGGGAAAGGGGGGCGGGTGCATCAAGCCAGTGTGAGCGGAGATAATCAGAAGAAAAACATATTGTAAGAAATGCTGTGGAATATTTGCAAAGTAATTTCTCAATCAAATGAAGTAATCTGACAATTTACGTTCTGCTGGCTTTTTGCCTTGGATGGAAGCTCTAAGATTGCGCATAATATACATTTTAGCCTTCAATCTGTTAATCTGCTACACTAAGCATCCATAAAGATTATTAAGTTGTACTTTTATATTCAGATACGGCAGATGAAATCTCATTTACCCGTACAGACTAAAAACTGTGAATCTTGATACCTTCACCTGGAGACTTTACGGTGGGAATAACAAACCTGAAACGCTCGTTCCTGTTCAAGTTCGTCTCGTGACTGTAGAACTGTCGAGGCATTATAACAGCAATTATCCAGGATATTACTCGTTGCAAATCAAGCCTGTAATAACCATGGCACAGCATGCGGCAAGCGGATACACAAATCTCCTTGTCCCTAATTTGTAAGCAAAGCAGTTAACAAGTATCGTCTACCTAAGTTAGTCACTAAGTTTTCATCTTCTGCCATCGATATGATTACTTTCATTGTGGTGAATATAATGTATGGAAACGAATATATATATATATATATATATATATATATATATATATATATATATATATATATATATATATATATATATATTATCCAACCAGCCGTCTGATCTACGTCTCTCCGTACCGTATTCAAACGACGCCAATCGTTGATAATTTTTCGCCTGTCAGTCGATCTCGATTATTAATTTATGCTATATTATTGCTTGTCTTCATTTTATATCTTTTCTGATTCATACAACGTCAGTTATTTGCCTCCTCAAACAGCAGAAGTCGTCAACGACTTTTAGCACCTCATTTGCCAATTTGATGCCACGAGCTTCACCTGAAATAACATTCCATTACTTTTTCTTTAATGTTTGTTAAGCTTAAGGGATTTAACTGCGGAGTGATCAGTCCCTAAACTTACAAACTAGTTTTGAACTACCTTATACTAAAGACGTCTCAAACATCCATGCCTGAGGGGGGATTCGAACCCCCAACGGGGAACGGCCTCGCGCATCGGAGCATAACGTCTCAAAATACGCTTGGCCACTCCGCCGCGGCCATTACCTTTGTTTTAGTTTTATTGATGTTCCTCCTATAATCCGTATTCAAGACAATATTCATTTAGTTCAACCTCACTTACATGTGCTTAGTGATCTCTGGTATAAATATAATTCCCGTATTAGCGAACCATTCTAGGTCCATTGTAATAACAGCAAACCATAGCGAAAGTAAGTATATCTATGACAAACCACGTACTTCTGAGGTGAATCGCTGCAGAGCGCGCGGTTGCTCGCCGTCTGAGGTTCGAGTCCTCCCTGGGTCATGGGTGTGTGTTTAACTCAGTAACAGTAGTTTGTAAGCTACAGACTGATGACCACTAAGTTTGGTCCGATAGATTTACAAACATTTGAACATTTTTCTGTTTACATCTTAGAGACCATATATAAAAAGGTAAAGCAGTAAACAATCCGAAGATTGGTTTGAACACCACAGTGCTTTACTAGGCATGGTCTTGTTTGGAGGTGGTATGCCGTTGCCTTCCTCCGACCTTCGAACTGACTTACCCAGCCGGTTATAGGTGGACCTATAGTTTAACGTGGTTTCCGAACCACGGTGCTACTCGGTATTTTTCACATGAGCAGTATTGCCAGAGGTGAAAGAAGTGGAAAGTGACAGATAAAAATCCTAGGACCTGGCGGGGATCGAACCCGCGACCTTTGGATTTGTAGTCTGGCACGCTACTACTGTGCAACCGAAGAGGATTGCAGATAATTTCCAACATCAAACCGGGCTTGTCACGTGATCTTGGAACGATGCCTATCTGAATTTTGCAGTAGTAGCTTAACTTGAATTTTAACGTATTCAGCTAATTCTGCATGTCAGAAATATTAATCTGAGGGAGAGGCATTGAATTAAAATATCAGCTTAATGTCTCTGATATATATTGAGAAAAAATATGTCTGTAGAAATGATTTAATATTTGATATTTACAATTAATTTTATATACTTTTATAATTAAGTTTAATACTTAACAGTCAGCATTTATAGCCGAGTAGTAAAACACTGAACAAGGATTTCATCCATAAATATTGAACAAACTTAGTTCCACGCCCACAAAAAATCGACCTACTCGGAAAAAAGTTGTCAGCATGGCGACTACCTTGCGAAGGATCATGGTTCTATACCTAATCCGGTCGAAGATTTTATCCACTCGTGAATGGGTGTTGTATTGCTCTCATCATTATTTCATCATCATCAACGCACTAATTACCAAAGCGGCCTGAAATATCGAGACATGGTCAATTTTGGGTGTATTTACGAGACAAGTACCAAGTAATTCTGCAAGTGAGATTGGGCATGCCACCAGATAAGGTATGCCTTTTCACGACTCGTTTATCTGCAGGTAACATTTATACACAACGATCTAATTAATTTCATCCCATTCATACAAGTTCTCAGACCGTAGTGAGAGTCTAAGTAGCCGGCCGCGGTGGCCGAGGAGACTAAGGAACTCCAGTCACGGTCTGCACGGTCACTACGGTCGGGGGTTCGAATCCCCCTTGGGCATGGATATTTGTGCCGTCCTAGTTCTTAAGTAGTTCATAAGTAGTTTGTAAGTTTAGTCCCATAGACTATACATTTGAGTCTAAGTACTACCGCATTAACACAGATTCCTACATTGTGAATTTTGTTTTCTAGTTTCTCGAAAGACAAACTAAGAGACGAATAACAGCACCACAAAATAAAAAAGGAAGTATTTCATCCCTACAAAATGTACAAAAGTATGTTCTAAAGACAACACAGAAGAAAATAATAGGCAGAGCTTTGGAAATGTGTGGTTAAAAACTGAGTCATTCCTTTGTCGGGGTAATTTGGCGTCGTATAAACTGTCCTCGTAACGTGGTTAATTAGAACGGAGCTTCTGAATTTGAATAACAGCAATATAAAATATTGTTTATGTCAATTTATTCCAGTACCAAAATAAATGTTAAAAAACAGTGGAGTGTAAGGCATGAAACACTTATACACAGTGAAACGTATCTATCAAATACTTATACAAAATTTCATGGTTCTTCTGAAAGGATATGTCAGTGCCTGTTTAAAAAATAGGGAAATGTACTTCCCGCATCCATCTCGTACCTGTACCACTACCGAAGTAATCATACTTAAAATACACTAAGTTTTCTACCCGCTAAGTTGCGCCGCCGCAAAATGTTGTGACTTAGCTGCAGGAATATGATGGGGGCAAAATTATCTTTCTCTAGTCCGAATGCTTGCTCCATAGATAATTCTACATTATCGCACCTGTATGTTTTTTCTAAGGAAGAGAGGAACCTGGGAAGAAATTTCTTGGGCTGGTTTAAGGCAATAACATAACTCAGAGCTGACGAGTGGACATTTATGCCGGACCAGGATTCGAACCCGGGAGTCCCACATTGGGTCAGCGGTCGCCTCAACCTCCTGTGTATGGGGAGCACGCCTTTCATTCGCTCTCAATTCTCACTATTCGCACGCTACAGAAATAACGCCCTACCGTTCTTATTCATCTATGCTCGCCATCTGGAATCCCGCATGCAGTCAAGTGATTTTTCCGCATTTGCAGTGAAGAATAGAGCCCTGCCACCATCTACACCTAAACATACATTTACGTAATGGTGAGGTGTCTATTGCTTCGGACTACAATAGGCATACCATTCTGGGGTGGTGACAGTAGACAGCAAAATGAAGGTCGAAGTTTTTAAATTTAACATTTAAGATATCATTCATCCAGGAGGACGATGCAAATATACTTTCATTTGATAGTCGCGCAAACTCCCAAATGGAGGACGTAGAATTGGCATAGTTGGTGTAAAGAAACAGCTGAAAGAATAAAAAAATAAAAAAATAATAATAAATAAAAAAAATAAGTCGCCAGATCCAGATGGGTTACCAGTCCGTTTTTACAAAGAGTACTCAGCGGTATTGGCCCCTTACGTAGCTTGCATTTATCGCGAATCTTCGATCCAGCACAAAGATTCAAGCAAGTGGAGAAAGACGCAGGAAACTCCAGTGTATTAGAAAAAGCAAAAGAACGGAACTACAAAATTACAGTCCTATGTCATTAACATCAGTTCACTGTAGAATTCATGAACATATTATCAGTTGTAATATAGTAAATTTCCTTGAGGCGGAAATGTTTCTGTCCATTTATCAGCACAACTTTTATCGATTGTGCGAAACCCAGCTCGCCCATTTTTTCTCGTGACATTTTTCATGCTGTGGATGAAGGGTAACAAACAGACTGCATATTTTTACATTTATGGAAATCGTTTGATACGGTACCGAACTACATCCTGCTAACGAAAGTACGAGCTTATGGAATAGGTACCCAAATATGTGAGTGGCTTGAAAATTACTTAACCAATAGAACCCAGTACGTTGTCCTCGATTGCGAGTGTTCATCAGAGACTAGGAAACATTCACGAGTGCCCCAGAGTAGTGTGATAGGACCGCTCTTATTTTATATCTATATAAATGATCTGACGGATAGAGTGAGTTGCAATCTGTGGCTGTTTGCAAATATGCTGTAGTGTACAAGAGGGTGTCGTCATTGAATGACTGTAATAGGATGCAGGATGACTTGGACGAAATTTCTAGGTGGTGTGCGAAATAGCACACTGCATATGGCTCGATTTTCTAAAGGCGTTTGACACGGACCGCACTACAGACTGCTAACGAAGGTATGAGTACACAAATATGTGCATGGCTCGAAGACTGCTTAAGTAAGACAACGCAGTACGTTGTCCTCGATGGCGAGTGTTCATCAGAGACTAGGGTATCGTGAGGGGTGCCCCGGGGAATTGTGATAGGACCGCTTTTATTTTCTGTCTATATAAATGATCTGACGGACAGAGTGAGTTGCAATCTGCGGCTGTTTGCTGATGACGCTGTGGTGTACAACCGGTTGTCGTGTGAGTGACTGTAGTATAATGCAGGATGACGTGGACTAAATTTCTAGGTGGTGTGAGGAATGGCAACTAGCGCTGAATGTCGAAAAATGTACGCTGATGCAGATGAGTAGCAGAAACAATCCCATAATGTACGAATTCAGCATTAGTAGTGTGCTGTTTGACTGAGTCGCGTGAATAAAATACCTAGGCGTAACGTTGCACAGCGATATGAAATGGAACAGCATATAAGGACAGTCGTAGGGAAGGCAAATGCTCTACTTCGCTTTATTGGGAGAATTTTGGAAAGGTGTGATTCGTCTGCAAAAGAGACCGCACAGAAAACGCTTGTACGACCCCGACTTGAGTATTGCTGAAGTGTTTGGGATCCCCACCAGATCGGTTTATAGGAAGACACAGGCAGTTCAGAGGCGGGCGGCTAGGTTTCTGACTGGTAGATTGATCAGTGTTACTGAAATGCTTGGGGGAACTCGGATTGGTTGGAGGAGAGACGACGTTCTTCTGGAGAAGCACGTTGAAGATATTTAGAGGGCTGGAATTCGAGGCGGACTGCAGAACGACTCTACTGCCGCCAACCTACATTTCGCGAGAGAACCACGAGGTAGGATCAGAAAGATTAGGACTCGTACGGAGTCAAACAAGTATTCGTTTTTTCCTCATTTTATATGGGAGTGGAAGAGGAAAGCAAGTAACTAGTAGTAGTGGTACTGACCACCCTCCGCCACGCACCTTTGGGTGGATTGCGGAGTATGTATGTAGATATTTAAACCTATAGAATCTTTATTTGTTGGCCTCCTGTTGGGTCCTTGGCTGGTTGACAGCACAGAATCAATTTTCGCGCCGTGCAACTTCCGTTAACTCTTACAGAGACATTTTGAAAGTCATTACAACGGCCGTTTTGAATCATTGTTAGACGGCTACGCGTTGGCCTTCATTCCATAAGTGCCTCACACGTCATCGCGTGATTTTCGGCGTTTCTTTTTCTTGCGGTTTAGTTACACGAACGTAATTTAGACCTATTAGGGCGTCTGCAGGCATTTGAGAGCCTTCTACGGGCCCATGTATGACACCGGCATTACAACCAGACCCGGCCGAATGAATGGAAATAAGTGCCGCATGATTTTTTATCTGCTGCCACACAAGGGCAGCACGTGTGTGGGTCTACTTAACTTCTAAGCTGTCAATAAACGAACTTTAGAACTGCAGACGCGCTAATAACAGTTATTGGTGGTGTCGCATAAAGCTGTTTAAACCACACTGATCATTGAGTACAGCAGAAATTCTCTGACAACTTCCTCATATATTCTTCGTTTGTGTGGCCATAATGTCCGTAGTTGCTTTCATAATTATGAATAGCAGTGATTTTCCGTCTTTGCAACTACAATAAAAAATGCGATTTTTTCACACCAGACGCGTTTCGTTTTATTGAATGTAAAACATCTTCAGTGGTCTGAAATAATAGAAATCTACAGTTTGTTGTGTGTTTAGATCGAAAACAGTTCTTAAATGGAGCATGAAAAGTAGGCCTAATGTTTGTTACTTACGGAAATTTTGTCTTCTTTTCGCTTCACATCATGGAATGCCGGTCTGTTTAATGCAATACCGCCGGTTCTTCATGCTGTATCGTTTTCTCACTACTTTCACTGTCACTGTTTCACTGTTCATAGTTGTTTTCCACGGATCAGATGTGTTTGTTTTTGTTGTTACTGATTCTGCTCAGTGTGTTATTGGAGTGTTGCCAACCTCACAAATGTAGCTCTTTCTCTATGTTTTATAATAAATTATGTTTCGGTGTATTTAGTTTTGATGTAAGCGGATTGGAATAGTGGCATAATAATACATGTATATATTTAATGGGAACATTATTACCCTACATCACCCTACATCACATACCAGATTCAACAAAAAACACAACCCCCCCCCCCCCCACACACACACACCACACACATGCACACTACTTGCATTACCACCACCCAGGAGTTTAATATTACTGCACCACACCTCATGTCCATCACTTTTGTCTTCCATCTCACTTCACATCACACCTTACCACATCCAACCACCATTCAGTCATCTTTCCCTACTACTCAACCCCCCACCAATAATAACAACAATTAAAATAATATAATAATAAAAAAATAAATAATAATAATAATAATAATAATAATAATGTTCCCATTAAATATATACATGTATTATTCTGCCACTATTCCAATCCGCTTACATCAAAACTAAATACACCGAAACTTAATTTATTATAAAACATAGAGAAAGAACTGCATTTGTGAGGTTGGCAACACTCCAATAACACACTGAGCAGAATCAGTAAAAACAAAAACAAACACTTCTGATCTGTGGAAAACAACTATGAACAGTGAAACAGTGACAGTGAAAGTAGTGAGAAAACGACACAGCATGAAGAACCGGCGGTATTGCATTAAACAGACCGGCATTCCATGATGTGAAGCGAAAAGAAGACAAAATTTCGGTAAGTACCAAACATTAGGCCTACTTTTCAGGGTCCATTTTCGATCTAAACACAAAACAAACTGTAGATTTCTATTATTTCAGACCACTGAAGATGTTTTACATTCAATAAACGAAACGCGTCTGGTGTGAAAAAAATCGCATTTTTTATTATAGTTGCAAAGACGGAAAATCACTGCTCCTCATATATACCGGTGGTTCCAAATTAGAGAAGAGGGAATTAGTGGATTGTGCCTCTCTCTCTCTCTCTCTCTCTCTCTCTCTCTCTCTCTCTCTCTCTCTCTCTCTCCAAAGGTAAAAGTCTCAGAATCGCTCCAAATACCAAAAGAAATTTTTTTTTCTGCCTCTTGTAGTTTTATCTATATTACAAAGCTTAAAATACAGGAAAATCAGGAAAGAATACCTCCAAATTTGAAACTCTGTATTTTATCAAAGAAACAAGATAGGAACTTGGATAATCAGTAAATACGAAGAGTACGTTGTAAGGTCCCTATGGTCCCCACATAGTTGATTTTCTGTAATATTTAGGCCATAATGGTGTTCACACAGTACTTGTAGGGTTGTGTTATTAATTGTTATTTATACGGTTTGTAATTCTTCATTGTACATAAATTATTTTGTACATATTTTATAGTGAATATAGAAAATGATTTGACTTTTGTAAACTGGCCACAGATATATTGTAAGTGGCGCAGTAATCTTTGGAAGTTCGATTGTAGAGTAAGCGCTCTGGCTACGAGAGAAAAATTAGTTGCGAGTTAGTTGCCAAGAGTTGCAAGTTACGAGAGGTAGCGGAAAGGCAGCTGTTGGAGAAGGCAGTCGTTAAGTATGTGTTGCAGCACGCCATTATTGTATTGCATGATGTTAATTTATCTTTTGTAATATTTTTTCTACTTCATATTGTTTTGAGAACATATATTTTCTAATCTTCAATTCGCTTTCTGCGTTCTCATTTTGGCAGTTAGTATCCCCTTCCTTTTATTTTCTTCATTTATGATTATTGTTTAACTTAATTACTACCCACCAATAATTTTGCATATTTTATACTGAAATCCATCAAGTTATGAACCTACATGCTGCGAGCTGCTTGTTGTTTCCTATTTCCAGTTTTGCAATAAGAATATACGAGGTAAGTCAAATTTTCTTTTTTTAATCTGTGTCGAAGTCAAATTGTCTTCCACTTTCATTATTCAAGTTAATCAGTTTCGTTGTACCCCTTGGGAGCACTTTCGACAATTTTAGTCTTCGTGTTATCCCCTATTTAAATGTTCAAATGTTTGTAAAGCAAACTACTTATGAACTACTTACGAACTAGGACGGCACAAAATCGATGCCCGAGGGGGGATTCGAACCCCCGACCGTAGTGGCCGTGCAGACCGTGACTGAAGCGCCTCAGTCCCCTCGGCCACCGCGGCCGGCTACGCCCTATTTACCGGGCGTGTACGTTGCGCATATTAATGTTTTCTAAGGCTTACCTCGGAGGTCGTAGTAACCACATTGTTCGGTTTTTAAAAGTTCAGTTTTGCACTACGTAGTATTGGTGAATTTCCATTAAACTTAGACGCAATTTATTCGGTATACCTTGCAACGTAACAAAGGTTATTTTTCAGCAGAAAATGAGTTGTTAGATGTTCTGTGTAACGCCCCCAGGCACTCATGATGTTCCTTCTTTTATTTCCTTAATGTTACCTGGTAGAGATGGTCAAAACACAATACTTTTATGGTACCCTCCCAGAGAATGAAATTCATAAGGGGTGAGGTTAAGTCTTCTTGGTGGCCAATGATGAACTGGTCTTGGTCTTAGGTGAACTAGGTTCATGGTGAATAGTTTCACGCGGATTTTCTTTGCCCTATAAATACGATCATTTTGCCGAACACCTTTTCAGCTTCGCAAAGTGCTTGAATCACTTTGATCAGTAATCTTTTCAGTAGAACTTCCGGATGATCTGTTGCGTAATTTGAAGCTTTCTGCAAGGATGGCGGATCAAAATTTCTTGCTCAAAATATTCAAATGTTTGTAATTCTATGGGACCAAACTACGTTGGTCATAGTCCCTAGTCTGACAAACTACTTAAGTTAAACTAACCTAAGGACAACACACGCATGAATGCCCGAGGGAGGATCCGAACCTCCGACGTGGGAGGCCGCGCGATCCGTAACGTGTCGTTGCAGACCGCTCGGCTACTCCCGCGCGGCAATTTTCTTGCACTGCGAACAAATGCTTCCCGAATGCGGTCAACATTTACTTCACTCGTGCGCAGCCGTCTGGAACTTTTTCACCCGTCCTCTGTTTATACCAGCGTTCATATACCGTCCATAAGGACGTGGAACAACACATATGATTCGAAATACATATTAAACACCTGTCGTCGATTCACTTTTGCCGTACTCGAATAGAAAAAGAAGCTTCTTGTTGAGGAATACCATCTTTGCATTAACAACAGAAATGGACCAACAGCGCTCCTAGCGAGCAAATGAGCAAACAAACGAAACTTCAGAGCTTCCTTAAATTTACAACAAACAGAGATTAGCTCTCCTATTCTTTTTGGCAGAGTTCGAAGTTTTGGGATTCTTTTTGAATCACCCTGTATACCACCTCTTTTCTGGTTTTCAAGGTCCTCATTGTACCTGATTTTGTAGAGACTGATACAAGAGGTGGAATTCAAGAACCAGTAACCTCCGTTTGTCAATCATTTGAAAGTCTATTTAGTGTGACCCACCCCTCACACCTTTACTTCAGCAAATACAGCGCCTCCACCTTTCCAAACTTCACAGAAGCTCTCCTGCTAACCTTATGTGAAGTTTGGAAAGGTGGAGGCGATGTATTGGCGGCAGTGAAGACGTGGTGCGTGCCGGGATAGCTCAGCCAGTAGAGCGCTTGCCAGCAAAAGGTGAAGGTCACAGTTCGAACCCTGGTTTCGGCACACAGTTTTATTCTGCCAGTAAGTTTCATATCAGGACACACTCCGCTGCAGAGTGAAAAATCTCACGCTGTACACCTGATCCTCACTCATATCCGCAATTGGAAATAAATTTCTTGTGGTACAATATTGACTGCTCGGATGTTGGACACGTGAAATAATACTCGGCATAAATTGCCGGAAGGGCTCCATATTCTTACTTGTTGAAACGGTAGCCGCGCGGGAATGGTTGTGCGGTTCTAGGTCACATGTCAAGGTCTGTGCGGACGCTCCCAAGGGAGGTTCTAGTCCTTCTTCCGGAATGGGTATGTGTGTGTGTGTGTGGGGGGGAGGTGGTTGTGTGGGGTGGGGTGTTGCCCTTAGTTTTAAGTTAATTTAAGTAGTTTGTAAGTCTAGCGACTGATGACCACCACAGTAGTTTGATCACACATGTTTAGAAATATCAGAAAATTTTTGAAACGGCAAGGAATGGAATGACATATTGTAACAAAAGTGATTCGGGTGACTGCTACGCTACGCAGCAATGTGGCGTTAAATCGAAACTCATTCGCCAGGATGACAGCTAAAATACATCATTATTTACCAGTGTTAATCGTGGCTTCGGCCAGCTATCAGTAAAATGAGATGAAATGCGCTATGATTTTGTTGACCATGAGACCTCATTCGCGATGTTCGGTCGCGTGGTGCAACTCAAATTTCACGCCAATTCAGCAACCTGCTCGTCCATGATACTACAGTTATTATGAGAACAACGCACAAATACTGACGCAAACGAAAAAAAAAAGTATAAACTCAGCATGATTTGAGACCGGGAATTTCTGTCGAAACATTGGCAACGCTAACCACAACACCAAAAGTCACTAAACATGTAATTTCTGTACTCATGATAATAACATAACATTTGGAGCGACCCAGACAATTAAATTGCGTTCAGTGGTGAACAGATTAGATCACTATTTCATTAACAAAGAAAATACATGCCAATTGCAAACAGATACAAAATTCCCAGGATTGGCAATCTTCTCAGAAACGAAATTTACCGCTGAATTCAGTACGGGAATAATAGTTGCCAAAACGAAACCCTATCACGAAATTAGGTAGAAAATCTTAAGAAATTCTGGTCTTATGTGAAGTGTACTAGTAGCAAAACACAATGCATTTACAGCGCGACAGCTATAGGATGGTACTCAAAAATGTTCAGATGTTTGTAAATCTATCGGACTCAACTGCTGGGTTATTAGTTCGTAGCTTACAAACTGCTTAAACTAACGTAAACTAACTAGAGGACAACACAAACACCCATGCCCGAGGGGGGACTTGAACACCCGATGGCGAACGGCCGCGCGCACCGCAGCACGGCGCCCCAATGCGCACGGCTAATCCGGCACGGCTAGGATGCTACTGACGACAGTGCAGCTAAAGCTTAATTTTAAAACAAAGCTTTCCGAAATTCCTTCACCAAAGAAGACGAAGGAAATACTCCGCGAAATTCAATAGTCCCATACTTACCTATCATATACAACCGCTCGCTCAGTTAAATATCCGTTAAACTTAATTCAGCAGATAAATAAGAAAATCTACAGGCCGTAAATACAATTAAATACATAAGAATTACAATTGCCAACAACTTTAATTGGAGAGAACAGACACAATATATCGGACGGAACGCGAAGCAAAGACTACGTTTCATTGGCAGAACACTTAGAGGATACAACAGTTCTACTGTTCTGCGCATTGTGAGACACCACCAACTGGGACTGACGGTGGATGCAGAGAAACTTCAGAGAAGGGGAGCTTTTTTCGTATTATCGGGGAGTGTCACGGAAATGATTCACGAGCCGGCGTGATAAACGTTAAAAGAAAGACTTTACTCGTTGCGGGGAGATTTATTTGCGAAATTTCTTTCACCAACTTTCTCATGCGAATGCGAACATATTTTGTTAGCAACCAGTTGCATAGGGAGACATGATCATCAAAATAAAATAAGATTAATCATATTGAAAAAGGAAAGATTTAGGTCTTCATTTTTCTCAAGCGCAATTAGAAAATGGCACGGTAGAGAAATATCATAAAAGCGGTTAGATGAACCTTCTTATATTCACTTAACCCTTTAATGCATGATTTTTTATTTGAAGCCTTATAAGCTACCATGATTAATTGTAAACGAAGGCTTCCGCGGCCGTTGTCATTGTCGATAAAACTCTTCGTCAATATATCAAATATTTCACCGACGTTTCGGCCGCTATTGCAAACCGCCATCTTCTGGGTGTTTGTTACGTTTACTATGATTAATGTATAGTGCGTATATACTGAGCAAAATATTGAAAAAAAATCGTTAAAATTATTGTGCACTACTACCAACAAAAAGTTCGCAGTTCGTCAGCTATATAGTGCTTCTAGGATCTATCCGATGTTGTAAATGTTACTATTGTGCCCCTCATCCTTCCAGAAAGTAACTCATAATACAGCAGTAATATGTATCTGATTACTTTTACATGGCAAAGGTGTATAGTAAAGTAAACAAACGCACATTTTAGGAGAAACTCAGTGCAGCTTACTTTCGAAATGATTCAGTAGCACTCTACAATTTATAATTTCTAGAACGACCTTCTACCATTCTGGTCATATGTAAAGTATACACAATACATTTACAGCGCGATAGCTATAGGATTCTACTCAAAAATGTTCAGATGTTTGTAAATCTATCAGACTCAACTGCTGGGTTATTAGTCTGTAGTTCATAAACTGCTTAAACTAACGTAAACTAACCTAAGGACAACACAAACACCCGCCCAAAGGGGGACAGAAGCTTTTAGATGAAGTTATGGATATAAGTGAAGAAGATGAAGACACTACTGAAATGGAAAAATAAGAGGAATGTGTTGATGCTGAGTGCTGTTCATGGAGACGAAGATGCTGAAGTTCTAACCAAGAGGGGCACAAAGAAAAAACCAGCAATGATAACTGACTATAACCAGTCATTTATAGATCTCTCTCGCCAAATTAGGTCATATATTGTAGGTGGGGTGTGAAATGGTACAGGAAGCTTGCAATTGAACTGTTGATAGGGTCAGCACTGGTAAATGCTCTTGTGATTTACCGATACATCAACAAGATCATCTAAATCACAGAATTCAAAGAGGAAGTGACTTTCAGACTACTCCATACGGAAGATGCCGATGCCCCTGAGAAATCTCTCACCGTAGCCACCGAGCTGCCTGCAATTGTGCTCTAGTGAACATGGGAGCAGCAAGTCATAGGTTTACGGATGCTACACAAAAATAAAGAATGAATTTGGACGAGAGCAATCTGTCAAGAAATGCAAACAAACTACATGGAAATGTAAGAAATGGTGACTCATATTTTTGCGAAGAGTGTTTCTTCATAAAGCACAGTGCATGCAGGTGTTAGAGATACAAAGCGGAATTATCCAATTTTTTTCAGTCTGTTTCACGGTTTTTGCAATTAGAGTTGGAGAATTTAATTAAAACGATATGTGATATAAAATCTACTGTATAAGTAATCTGTAACACCAAATAATAAATTATAAAAACAAGGAAACTCCAATATGACTGGGCCATGTAAGTTACATATAATTCACGATTTCAAGTGTCAATAACTACTCTTAAGCTCTTGGAAACTGGAGGCCACGAACATGATATGTTACTGGGGCCATAACGCACTGTAAAACCAAGCCAAAGCACGTTACTGTGAGTTACAACTGCACCACGGAGCTTTAAAGGGAAAAATGTCCGTGAGTTGTATTTATTTCACGTGGCCCGAAGAGAAGACTTCCTGTGACTTAAATTTAACGCACGTGGCAGTCAATGTGTTAAAACATTGTTTTCTAAAAGTTTCTTGTAACACGAATACTATTAGTCCTTGAAAAAAATTCATAATTATTTTTCGCGTCTCACTTCGTATCACGAACTTAATGAGTGGCGTTTTCAAGTCGTGGGGATTTCGTTCGTGTTTCCTCACGCACCAAAGTCAGAATGAAAGAATACCTACTGGACTAATACAATGCTTCAAACTGTTAGCTTGCAGATGTTGGCAAAGAAATGATTTCTGACCGGTAATTATCGGTAAGCCTTTTAATGACTGCAGTACGTTATAGTAATAATATGGGTACACAATTAAAAAGTAGTCAATTTTATTTTAACAATTATTTTACAATCTTTTCCTGGCTTTGGTTTTTGCAAAATCATCAACAAAATCTGTTAAATCTACACTTGATGCAGCCTTGTTTTCGATTGCTATGAGTGCCAAATGTCCGAGTCGAGCTTGAGCCATACTGTACCTCAGATGCGTTTTGATAATTTTTAATTTGCAGAACGCCCTTTCGGCTGCTGCAGAAGAATGAAACTGAGGTAAATACTTCCGTGACCTCACATTCTAATAATTCATATTTTGTTATTTCCTTACATAATTGGCGAACTGTCCATGTTGGGATCAATTTCGGCAGGAGAAATTAAAAGTCGAGAGTCCTTCATTCAACTAAAATATTATATACAGTATAACGTCTATTACCCGAAGTAATTTGGGACATGGATATTCGGAAAACCGGTTTATTCGGATATTCGAACTGTACACTTCTATTTGCCAATAAGAAGTACTGTACAGTAAATGTATTTATACTGTATTTGGAGGAGCGCGATCCTTCACATTGCACGCCGCAACACCTGCAAGACTCCGCTGTTGTTGTGAGCAGCTTTGATGCTGCCGCTACTTCTGGCGAATGAAGTGTGCCGATTGTTGGGCACATTGGCTGGCCGCTTCGCCTGTCAGCAGCGACTCATAGTGGCGTCTCGTGAAGGCGTCTTGTGAAGCATTGTTCCACCAGCCGGTTGCCCAGGGCGGCTACTGTGGAAAACGGTTTGAGGGGGAGGGGATACGATGGCTGATAGGGCGGTAGGGTAAAAAAAAATAAATAAAAAATTTGACGCTCTACTGCAAATTTTTCGATCGTCGCTCACGAAGGCCGAGGGGCCCCTGGAGCTCGGGGGCCCCGGGGCACTGCCCCGCCTAGCCCTATGTTAGCTACGCCACTGTATACAAGCGTCTACAAATGAATTTGTGGTAAAATGTTGATCAGTTTGAGATATTACGTCCTGGATTCGGAAGATAAGTTTACTTTTTATATAAGCATTGGTTTACTGTTTTTTATTTCACGTTTTGTAAATTGTTTTATAAAGGTTTAAATGGTTTGGATTTTCGCCGTATGCAAGACACCTGATTTTTAATTGTTCCCAAACGTGTTTCAGCCCATTTTGTGCTATCATCAGTGGGATGGTTTATTTTTGTTCTGAAATTATATTTACTGTACAATAGTCTTTTCAGTTACTTCTAGGTTCATTCGTTTTTAAATTTTCACTTAGGTTATCTCACTATATAACTATTTCAAATAGTTATATAGTCAGATAACCTAAGTGAAAATTTCAAATAGTTATATAGTCAGATAACCTAAGTGAAAATTTAAAAACGAATGAACCTAGAAGTAACTGAAAAGACTATTGTACAGTAAATATAATTTCAGAACAAAAATAAACCATCCCACTGATGATAGCACAAAATGGGCTGAAACATGTTTGGGAACAATTAAAAATCAGGTGTCTTGCATACGGCGGAAAATCGAAACCATTTATCCAAGCAAGCACGGAAGAAAGAAGAACAGCAACATCAAAAGATGATTGTTTTATAAAGACTCCTCAGGCTGGCCGAAATAATAATTTTTTACACACACATCCAAGAAAGTTCAATGACGCACTCTGCGTCATGACACCCCCCCCCCCCCCCCTCTGTGGGAACCTCTGTGTATATGTGTTGCGTGTGTAAGGGGGAGGGGGGAAGCATCTGATCCAAATGTAGTACACGTGATCCCGGTATGAAGCACCCTCCACCGCCCTCTAAAGAGCAAATTACAGAGCGCAGCCGTGGGCGTGTGCAGAAACAGCTGTCAGCAGCTGAACAGGTGAGTGAAGCGCGGCTCGTCACCCAGGGCTGCCAACAGACGTGACGCAGGCCTTCTCGCATTAAGAGCCGTATCACTTTCGGCGCGGCCCGTATTAGCCGCCAACGATCATAATCAGCGCCCGGCGAGTGGGCGTTATTATTGTGCGCGACTGCGCCTCGGTAATTCTATTTGCCGTGCGGCGTTCATCAGCGCGCATTTCGTGGAAATAGAATAAAGGGAGAGCGCGCTTGCGGAGGAGGCAAAGAGGAGAAAGATTTATTTTAGGACCTCAGTTATGCGCTTTGCGGCGCAA
This sequence comes from Locusta migratoria, assembly GCA_026315105.1. Classification (NCBI taxonomy): domain Eukaryota; kingdom Metazoa; phylum Arthropoda; class Insecta; order Orthoptera; family Acrididae; genus Locusta; species Locusta migratoria. The sequence goes on along the minus strand of CM048744.1, from coordinate 175,731,018 downwards.
TAAATGATTACGATTACAATGTTAATAATACGATGATGACGGTAATCTGCGCGTCCGGATGATAATTCAACAGCGCGGCGGGTGATACTGGAATACCGGCGCAGACCGCAGCGGGTAATAACGATGCACTCCCACTACTCTTTTTTTCATCTCTCTCTCTCTCACTTCCTTCTGATTTTTTTTCCACTTATTTCCCCTCCTTCTCTTCCTCCTCCATCTCCTGCTCCGCCACGCCGTCCGAACGTAGATCGACCTCCGACAACGGAGCTAGTAGCGGCGTCTGGTTGCTGACGTCACGCGCAATGATGATGACGCGGTGACAGTAGTGGCGACGGTGGCCGCCGGGCGCGCTGGCATCGGCGCCGCCGTCTGGCGTTGATGCGATGTCGGCGCCATCTGATAGAGACGGCGGTAATTACAAGGTAGTCCCCGTCTACCCCTCGCGCACCGCACTTAGCCGGCCAGAGAGAGAGAGAGAGAGAGAGAGAGAGAGAGAGAGAGAGAGAGAGAGATCTGTCCCGTCACAAAGCGAAGTGCCTTGTGATTACTGTTAATTGTTCGGGACCGGGGCGCGCTGGCGACCGAAATATCTGCAGGGTCGTTAGGGCGGCGGGGCCCGGGATATAATGTAGGGCGACGGCGCGCAGGGCCCAGAAAAAGCGGAGATGTGCGGCAGGCGGCTCTGTCCAAAAAAGACGGCCGAGGCCGAACGTCAGCTGCCCACGCTCACCGGCGCCTGTCTGCCGCTTTACGACGGTGGGGCAGCATCCCAGGCTCAATTGTTAACCCTGTGTGGAAGGCGATTTCCGAGCTGAGGGTGGAAAAAAATTATCTGCTTCTACGAGTAACTCAAATTAATAGCCAAAGCCAACAGTCTTGCTATGTTGTGTATATCTTGCGTATTTAGAGCCCTGTCTACATTTAGACAGTTTTGGTGTCTTTTCCGCCTTCTTGACGGTCACAGTCTGCACGGCCGCTACGGTCGGGGGTTCGAATCCCTCCTCGGGCATGAATGTTTGTGTCGTCTTTAGTATAAGTTAGTTCATAAATAGTTTGTAGGTTTAGGGACTGATGACCCCACAGTTAAGTCCCTTATGCTTAACAAACATTTGAACATTTGGGTACGGGGTGCATTCAAGTTAACACTTTCATGACTAGTGGGACATGTATATTCTGCATTCGAATTTTTGTCTATGTGTTCACAGGGATATAAAAATCCCACATTTCTGTGGGGCTACCACCTAGTGCTGGATGCATCTTCTGGAACCAACTGGCGTTGTAGGTAAAATATTCTCAGGTATTGTGGAAATGAGAGTATTAGCTGAAGACAACTAGGATAAAAATCAGTGTGGGTTTCTATTTCTTACAAGGAGAGTACTCGGGCTCGAACAAACACAAATATATCAAAATCATGTGAGAGATAATGTAGTGGTCTCTTATGCCACTAGCGATACTCTCCTATCTATAAAACTTTGCAGTCGCCCATTAGAGGCCTCTGCGTGTGTCACGCTGCATTGCACATTGAGCTGCCGGAACGCCAGTCGGAACCAGTAGTGCCAGTACGGTGTGCTTCTGAAGTTGCGTTTTGTGACGTCATTTGTGTAATGAAGCGTCAGATGGGTCGGCGATTTGTAGTTAATCCTGCTGATGCATTGCGTTTGGTTGACATGAAATTCCGACGAGCCCTTCTTCGTGAAAATGGTCTTCGTGTGGAAGATGAATCACTCCCATGTTTTCTGGCATCTATTCTAGTGCAGAAATATGAGCATACATTAGAAACGCTATAATAGATACCAGGTAACACGCGAATGAATCATCTTATACACCAATACCATCTGCACTAAGAAGGCTTGTTTGTAACTTCATCTCAACCAGTCACACTATATTAGCAGGATTTTTTTTACCGATCTCTGACCTATCCGACGCTTCACTACACAAATAACGTCACAAAACGCAACTTCAGAGGCACACTGCACCGTCATTACTGGTGTACCGGCAGGTCAAAGTGCAGTGCGGCGTGGCACACGCAGAGGCCTCTAACGGACGACTATAGAGTTTGCAGATGCGGGAGCATCGCTAGTGCAATAAGGGACCTTCACATTATCTCTCACACGATTTTTGTGTATTTATATTTGTTCGAGCCCAAGTACTTTCCTTGTTAGAGGCTGTCAGGACCAGATCTTTAGCTTACGGCAGACAATGGAGAACTACTATGAGTGGAACAGAAAATGCATCTATGTTTCATAGAGCTGGAAAAGGCTTATGACCCTGTTCCTAGGAGTAAGATATTGTCAACTCTGGAAGATTATGGAATAGGAGGTGTTTTTTTTCGTCCAGAAGAAAATAAAAGGGAAAAGAAAGTTTATGGGACTTAACTGCTGGGTCATCAGTCGCTACTAACAAACTATTTATCAACTAACTTATACTAATCTCTAAAATTAATAACATATAATTTATTAATTATTAACATTTAATAATAAGCTTAATACCAACTATTTTTATAGCGTTTTAGTTCAGTACTGTTTGTTTAGATTTTATTTTTATTTTAGGTTTTACATTAAGATGTTTAATTTAATTCAAAAGTTTTTGTAATAATGATGGAATTAGTATAATTATTTTTACTTTGTTAATTAAGACAGCACAAACATCCATACCCGAGGGGGGACTCGAACCCCCGACGGGGAAGGGCCTCGCACATTGTAGCATAGCGCCTCAATGCACTCGGCCACTCCGCCGCGGCGAATAGGAGGTAAACGTCTGCACGAAATTAAAGATCTTTACGTAGATTGTCGGACAGCAGTCAGAGTTGACGGGAAATTGTATTCAGGGTAGACTAAGGGTAAGACAAGGTTTGCAACCTGGCACCACTGCTATTCATAATGCTTATGGATCATATGTTGCAAACAATAGACTGGTAGGGTGAGATTAGAATACGTGAAAACAAAATAAGCAGTCTCGCATACGCAGACTATTTAGTTGTGATGGCAGGTTAGATTGAAACGTTGAAATGTAATATTTCATATCTCGATCAGAGAAATAAGGGCTGTGGTATGGAGATCAGCATCTGAAAAACGAGAGTAATTTCACTGGGAAAGACATTTAAACAGATTGGGTGCCGAATAGGAAAAACAAAGAACAGGTGGACAATTTCAAGTACTTAAGATGTATTTTCTCACAGGTTGGCAACATAATGCAAGAACTTGAATCAAGAAGTAGCAAAACTAATGCAATGAGTGCTCAGCTAAGATCTACTCTCTTCTGCAAGAAGGAAGTCAGCACCAAGACTAAGTTAGTAGAGCACCCTCTCTATCTTTCGACCAACTTTGTTGTATGAGAGTGAAAGGTGGACACAGGTTACCATACTGGTAAGGATGAGGTTACAGATATGAAACTAGCAAGGAGGTACTAACAGATGCGAACATTGACAGGACGGTGTCCATGATGATAAAATCAAAGAAAAACAGGGAATTAACAACATAGATGAAGCAGTTACAGCAAACAGGCTGAGATGATGGAGTCATGGTTCATGTACGGAAGAGAAGAGGTTACCTAAGAGACTCATGGATTCCACAGTAGAGGGTAAAAGGAGACGTGATATACAAAGTTGAAAGTGCTTGAATTCGGTCAAGAATAATTTTGAAGTAAAAGGCTTAGCATCAGATGAGGCATCAGAGTTAGCACTGAATAGGGGATTATGGAGGAATTTTATTAGGGGTTCTATGCTTCAACTTGAACGCTAAAACGCATAATAAGTCTCTCATTATGACGACGCCGACGACGATAATGATGATGGTGATAAAGGCTACTGATAGAAACATGTGGTTTGTTTCCAAATACGCGCGCACTCATTGTGAATGCGCGATACAGATGGCAGCATATAGAACTCAAGTGGCAGCGGAAACAGTTAGGACTATTATTATCCTTGAAATGGCTACAATCTCAGAACCAGAACAGAGTGTAATCATTCATTTTCTCCATTTGCGCGGTGCGGTACGGACTGAAATTCGGCCCCAGTTAAGTTAGACATGTGGTGATGGTGTCATGGATGCGTTCGTGGGTGCGACAGTAATGACCAAAGTAGTTAAGTCCCATAGATTTACAAACATTTGAACTTCAGAGACGGCAAAACGTTGTGTGACAACGCACAATGACAATCTCGGCCTCGCGCCAGCCGGACTGATGACGTGAACGAACGAGTGAAGAAAGTTGTTTTGTAGCATCGCTGAAGTACTCTGGAAGACGTCCCATCCAAAGCTGCCATTTCCATTGGATCTGCAAGAGGGCACGAGTATCAGAAAAGTGTTGTGCAGGTGGGCGTCGCGAATGCTTACATATAACGTAAGGCAATGCGCGTGTCACATGGTCAGGCACCGTTGACGAACTATGACGGCATGAATGGGACTTTCGATTCATCGATTGTGACAATGGATAAGATATGGATGTCTTTTTTCAATTCTGAAACGAAGCGCCAGTCTGTCTCCCCGCCATCAGTGGTCGATACATACTCAAAAGCCGAGTTCATAACGGCCATGGAATGAAAGAGTCGTTGATGTGAAAAATGTTTATAGTTATAAGGAAATACCGTTGAGAAGTGACACAAGTTTCACAATGTCTCTGATTGGTTTATAAAAATTAAATAATAATAATAATAATAATAATTTGGATGCGCCTCGAACATATTGCTTCACTTTTTGAAGACATTGCACATTGGACGTAGTCGCAGCCACCTCATTGCAGATGCTGCATTCCCACGTTGAACTACATACGTTTGTATATCTGTGAAAGTAGTTTGACTTTGTCTCACTCCAGAAGCTGTAACCCATTTGAGAGAAATCGGTAATAAGTTCAAATCTTTGTAAGTCTGAGGGACGTCACTACTTTGGTTATCAATCTGAAAGCTTACAAACTGCTTTAACTTACGCTAAGGACAGGACAAACACCCATGCCCGAGGGAGCACTGGAACCACCGAGCGAGCAAAGGTGCACTCCGCAGCAAGGCGCCTTAGAGCGCTCGGCCACTCCACAATTGCAACCAGCATCATTGCAGAACTGTCACAGAACGTTCAACTTGTATCGTAATTCTCCGAAAAGACCATCGACATTAGGAAAGGCACAATATGACCCATTTCAAACAAACACAATTGACGTAGGAATAACACGTATGTCTCAATGGCATGCCCCTGTTTGCAGAGCGTTATAGCTATAAATATTCACTATCAAAGGGAACACATAGATGGCGGTTTGGCAGCTATGCCACTACGCTGTCTGTTGGCCGACTATAGTTCGCGTCACACAGGAAGGCGGCCTAGTTTTCAACTGTTGTGCGCATCCCCTTCCATTATCGCACTGACAGCGAATAATATTCTCTAGGTGCGTGATTGGCCGCGAGCAACGACATTGTTTGCCCAGCATGCTTCATGTTGTCGCTCGGCCGTAGCTCCTCTCCTCCAGGCATCCCCTATCGCTCCGCCTCTGTGAGCGGAAACGCCTTCTTACATGACGCCAACTATAGGTTGAAACCATTATCATTGGATTGGATTGTTTGTTTGGGATAGGGGTACTAAACTACTGAGGTTATCAGTGCCCCAGAGGGGAGGGGAAGGAGTGAGGATAGCAAAGGAGGGGAGGGGGAAAGGAAATGAAGTCCAGGAAGTAAAGAAGGAAGGAAGACTGCATTAGCTCGGGGCCCCGTGCTCGCCACGCACGTACTCACAAAGAACCACGAGCCCCCTGGGAGCGAAACCAATATCAGCTCATCTACTATCCCCCCAGATGGCATGTGCCTTCATCAGATCAAATTCGGCGTTGTTTTCCGTGTGTACAACTCTTTCCTGATGAGTATAGGTGCGGTTGAACTTGATGCTGCTCAGGAAGACTGTGATGATGGGGTTTCGGGTGTGAGTATTATTATTTGCTGTGGTCGGAGCAGACTCGCTAAACTCAGATCAAAAAGCAGTTAATCTTGCAGCGGGACGAACGGGGCGTGCTGTGCGCCTCGTGCTCTCGTTACTGCTTCGGTCGGCTCGCCAGCTCCATCCAGCTGCACGGCTTCTCGCAAAAAAAGGCGTGGGCTGTCGGGCGGCATGAAAAATCGCCCGCGAGCGCCGCTTCAATTGTGGAGCTGGCCCCGCGCTAACTGCCTTCCGCTGTTAAGCCAGTTTATCCATTAAAATCTCGTAAATTAAGCACTTCTCCGAGTAGGCCAATGGCGGCGCGTTCCTCCAGAGGCACAGCTGTCAGCCGTGACGGCTCTATGGATGCCCTCTGCTGGCGACTGCGGCGGGACGAGCGAATACAACAACTGCAGTCCTTTCATTCTCCGAGGAGTCGAGCGGGCTGTTCACGATTCGGCCCATAAAGATTCGAGGTTCTATTCAGCCAATTATCAGACAAACTGATTGTGGGGCAAAATAGATTCCAATTGGGAATAAGCCGGATGAGCTTACCAGTTCCACCATACGCCTCAAAGCCAAGGGAAATCTCCCGAAAAACCCTGGTCTGAATCGTGGGATTGGGAATAATTTAATGTAATTCTGGGTCGTCGTCATTATATATACAGGGTGTTCAAGAAGTCAGTATAATTTTGAAAAATAAATAAATCACGGAATAATATAGATAGCCGGCCGCGGTGGCCAAGGGGACTGAGGCGCTTCAGTCACGGTCTGCAGGGCCACTACGGTCGGGGGTTCGAATCCCCCCTCGGGCATGGATATTTGTGCCGTCCTAGTTCGTAAGTAGTTCATAAGTAGTTTGTAAGTTTAGGGACTGATAACCCCGTAGTTAAGTCCCTTAGACTTTACAAACATTTGAACATTTGAATTTGAATAATATAGATAGAGAGGTAAAAATTGACACACATGCTTGGAATGACATGGGGTTTCATTAGAACGAATAAAAAAAAAAAAAAAAAAAAAAAAAAAAAAAAAAAAAAAAAAAAAAAAAAAAGTTCAAAAAATGTCCGACAGATGGCGCTTCATCAGATCAGAAAAGCAATAATTAGCGTAACAAATGAAGACAAAGCATAGATGATGTTCTTTACAGGAAGTGCTCAATATGATACCATCATTCCTCAACAATAGCTGTAGTCGAGGAATAATGTTGTGAACAATACTGTAAAGCATGTCTGAAGCTATGATGAGGCATTGGCATTGGATGTTGTCTTTCAGCATCCCTAGAGATGTCGGTCTAACGCGATACACTTGCGACTTCAGGTAACCCCGAAGCCAATAATCGCAAGGACTGAGGTCGGGGGACCTGGGAGGCCAAGCATGACGAAAGTGGATACTGATCACACGATCACCACCAAACGACGCGCGCTTGAGATCATTCACGCGTCTAGAAATACTTTTTTTTTCGGTCATTGCCATTCCAAGCGTGTGTGTCAATTTTTACCTCTCTATCTACATTATTCCGTGATTTATTAAGTTTTCAAATTTATACTGACTTTTTGATCACACGTTAATATATAATATATATATATATTATCACTCACTCCCGACAACGAGAAATTGGACGTTACTCTCGTAAACTCGCAGAGATCCCCTCGACTAAATTAAAATGAATGAGTCTCTCCCTGGAGTAACAGTACGCAGCTTTGTAGTGTATTGTTGTCATTGGTTTGACATGTGACTACGATTTGTGTTAGAATTCCCATGGCGTAAGTACACAGTGTTCCTACGAACGACGACATTGTTGTCCGGTGCTGTTGGGGAACCTGACGCTCCACATCAGTGTTGCCAACCGTAGCGGAATTCAAGTAAGCATATCGTAGTTTTCATTATCATCTTGGAGTATCGGCGGAATTACAAAATCGTATGATAAAACTACTTTACCTGGTGTGTAAAATGTATGAGACAGACGAAAGACCACCGGATTCCAACTAGAATGTAATGATCCTAATTCCAAAGAAAGCAGTCGCACAGTGGTGTGCACAGTACAGAAACAGCAGCCTGATAAGCCTTAGTTGCAAAATTCTAACACTGCCGCGCGGAATGGCGTCATGCTATGGATTGAGCGGCCGTTACCGCCGCAGGTTTGAGACCTCCGCCACGCATGGGTGTGTTCAAATGTTTGTAAATCTTATGGGACTTAACTGCGGGGTCATCAGTCCCTAAGCTTACAAACTACTTATGAACTACTTACGAACTAGGACGGCACAAATATCCATGCCCGAGGGGGGATTCGAACCCCCGACCGTAGTAGCCGTGCAGACCGTGACTGAAGCGCCTCAGTCCCCTCGGCCACCGCGGCCGGCACGCATGGGTGTGAATGTCTTCCTTAGTGTAAGTTACTTTAAGTAATTTCTAAGTCTAGTGACTCATGACCATAGAGGTCTGGTCCAATAGGCTTACAAACAACGTCAACATTCTTAAAACTCAGTGTATTTATTATAAAACAATCTCCTTTGTAGCAGTCAACAAGGTTTCCGATAGCGACGAACATGTGAAACCCGACTTGCGCTATTCATCCACGAGACGCACAGGGCCTTAGACACAGGTTCCCAGGTATACTTCGTGTTTATTCACTTCCGCAAGTCGTTCGATACCGTTCCACACAGTCGCCTGATGAACAAAGTGCAGGCATGTGGAATATCAGAGGAAAGTAGGAGGCGATGTACTGGCGGAAGTAATGCTGTGAGGTGTGAGGACGAACCGTGAAGCGTGCCGGGATAGTTCAATTGGCAGAGCGCTTGCCCGCTAAAGGCAAATCTCCCATGTTTGAATACCGTTTCTGGAACACAGTTTTAATCCGCCAACTAACAGAACGCAACATGTCATTCTCATCTGAAGAGGTCATAATGCCGAGGTGTAGTGGCCGAGCGTTCCAAGGCGCATAGCCGTCGGAGGTGCGAGTCCTCCTTCGGGCATGGGTCTGTGTGTTGTCTTTAGCATAAGTTAGTTTAAGTAGTTTGTAAGTCTAGGGACTGATAGCAAGAGTTGTTAAGTCCTATAGATTTTCAAACATTTCAACATTTCTAGAGGTCTTAAAACGCGAAAGTAATGTTACATATATAAAACTTCTTTGATAACAGCGGAAGAACAATTACGTTTTTTTTTTTTCGGATGATGCTGTAGTATTTCGAGAAGTCGCAACACAGGAAAATGGTAGCGAAATTCAGGAGGATCTTAGCGTGTTGACGCATGGTGTAGTGAATGAAAATTGAGCCTCAACATAAACAAGTGCTGCTTTTACAGAAATATAATCTATTCTATCTAATTCTAGGCATGATGGCTAAATTTAGAAATCGTGACTGTATGAAACAATAAATGAATATTCGTATTTCTACTACCAGTTACTTTATTTGTTAGTGTTTAATCTAACATTACACAAACCGTTTCGAGCCTGTTTTGCCTATAAGGCGCTTTTTATACACACAGAAATGCTTATGTTAAATTTACTTATTTAAAGTCTATTTGTTATTATTGGTGGTTGAGGGGGTAGTTGGGGGGAAGTGGATAGCCATAAGCTAAGATGTAGTGCTGCCTTAGACAAGTTTTGGTAAATTTAATATCAAGGCATGTTTTAAGCAACTGTAATCTAATGTTTCTGTATGCACGAAATATTCTCACAACTTGGTTGGTTGATCAAAATTAATTGTAGCCACGATGGCTAAGTTTAGAAACCGTGACTGTGTGAAACGAAAATAACTGCTACCAGTCAGTTCATTTGTTAGATTTTATCTAGCATTACACAACGCGTTTCGAGCATGTTTTGCTCATCGTCAGGTACTTTTTATACATACAGAAATGCTTATGTTAAATTTATTTATTTGAAGTCTATTTGCTATTATATAACTACGCAATAGGAGGACAACCACTGGAAGCATTTACTTCCATTAAATATCTGGAAGTAGACATAAGGGGCGATTTGTAATGGAACGACCATATAAAATTGACGGTGAGTTAGGCGAATACCAGACTGAGTCTCATTGGAAGAATCCTCAGGAAGTGTAGTCTGTCAACAGAGGAAGTAGGTTACAAAACTCTCTTTAAAGATAATGCTTGAGTATTCCTCGTAGATGTTGGACACGTATCAGATAGGGTTAATAGAAGACGTACAGAGGGGTCAACGGAGAGCTGCACGCTTAATTACGGGTTCTTTTAGTAAGCGTGGATGCGTTACAGAAATGGTTAGGAAACTGCAGTGGGTCACGCTGCAAGAGAGTAGTTCTGTATTGCGGTACGGACTCATCTCAAAGTTCCGAGAGCGTAAGTTTTTCGGAGAGTCAGCCAATATATTGTATTCTTCTTCGTATATCTCGCGGAATGGCCACAAGTATAACATTAGGGAGAGATATTATGGCCCATAAGGATGCTTACAGGCTGGAATAACAGCAGGAAGGGACAATGGTACACAAAGACGCCTTGAGGTGGATTGCTGATTATGGATGTTTATGTATTACATTGAGAATTAATAATTACTTAATATTTACATATAAAAGTAAATCCCTATTTCCCTTCGTCATCCCTCGGGAATGGGTGTGTGTGTTGTCTTTAGTGTAAGTCAGTTTGAGTAGTTTGTTAGTCTAGGGACTGATGACGACAGCAGTTTATTCCCATAACTTTACCAACATTTAGACATTCCCTTGGTGAAACCAGAACTTGAAAGCGGTTCGACCGATTTGGCTGATCTTTTCTTTGTTGTGCTCGTACTTCTCAGGACGAGGTTTTTATTAATTAAATGTTTTGGACAATTTACAGAAAATTGGAACATTAAAAAAAATTAAAGTGTGTTTCTATTGCATACAAATCTACAACTTTTTTTTATTCATTTTGCTCACTTTCGAAACAAGAGGAAGGTCACTATCTATACAAAATGTTGTATGATGCGTGGCGGAGGAGTCTTTATTTACGGTCTTTGACAAAGTCTAAAGTTTTTGTTTTGTTTTATTCCGATATTGATAAATTTTGCGGAGTTGACATTTAAACCAAGTCGAATATCTCAGTCGAAATTAAATATCGGAGGGTGCTTTACCTAAAGGAGTACCTCAAAATATACCTTTTTATTCCGCTCTTGGTGAAATTACCATTACAGATGGCTCATGTATGTATGTTTTCACGGAAAAGGTTTTTGAAAAAACAACACTGAAGAGCGAAACGAAACTGATTCGAGCTTCACGAACACTTGCAGCGCAACGTTCACCAGATGATCTTGTAAGTTTGAAACGAGCTGCTTTGATTTGAGTTACGATGTTTCAGTTGACTACAGTATCATTCTCATCTTGATGCAAGTTTCCACACTTGACTTTGAAAACATGAGGAACATCACTGCCTACATAAAATTTCGTATGGAACCTGGCGGAGGGTACTTAACTTACAGACTTCCGATTTTTGAAAAATTTTACACACCTCAGTTTCGACATTCGAGGAAGATTAATGTCTACATAATGTTCTATATGGTACATGGCAGAGGGTTCTTTACAACAAAGTTTGCCTGTTTGACTCATTACAACGGAAGCTGACACTTACGAGATACGTGGATAGGGATACGATGTCTGGAGGAGAGACCAGGGGGCTAAAAGAAAGTGTGAAGAGAGTGGGATGGAACAGAGAAACGGAAGGAATGGGTGGATATATAGGAGGAGAGACGGGCAACGAGAGTACAGAATAAATAAATACCCAGACAACGCCGGAATGTCATCCAGTTTTAATGTAAAATTAATTCCACTTTTATGGGGCCTATTATTTTGTATTGTGGAATCGGTATTGCTGAGACATACATTAGGCTGGTTGTTCATAGTGCAACCTACTATAGAAGTCCGATAGTCCGGCATCCAATAGTCCGAAACGCCAGATGGACCGGCAACAGGATCCAAGGGCACTTATTTCTCCTTTGATGCAGCCGCTACTGCTGCAGTTACGCTGACGTCACCGAACGAGGCGATCCGTTGCTTGGCCGGTGACAATAATGTTCCGCCAGTAGTCGTCAATGACGGAGACGCCATTTTCGTGATCAGATGCATTCAGACCGTACTCAACAAATCTCTGCTGTTGCTGTGCTGTACAGACGTTCCTTTCATTGTTTGGATTGCCGGTATTTTTCGCCATTCAACAGTGGTGACTGTCATATCATAGTGAGCTGGACGTTTTACTAACATTTAAGCAGTGACGATGTTCTCGAAACTAAAACCTTGTTCAAGCTAGAAATCAGGAGTAAAGAACCCTGGAACGTCAACCAGAAACTGAAAAATCACCAGACGCATGGAGAAAGGTGAGAACAGGAATATTTTGATTACTGAATTTAGTACTGGCTCGTCAATCATTTATGAGACAAAAACCAAAAGTATGAACTAATGAAATATGTTCTCAGTCGGTAACAGCTGAAAAACTGACTTCCAGACAAACATTAATAAAACCGATACTGGAACAATTACACAATGTATTGTACGAATGTTTCAGTGCACTGTGTCACAGCTGTTTTCGCCGTATGTCTTAGCCCAGCAGTCGGCAACGGCGGACCGCGGACCGCGTAAGGCCGAAAACTGGACCGACAAAAATATTTAGAAAGTACAACTTACACACTCAAATTATTAAAAAAGAAACTTTTTTTCTGTGGATAAAAATTCGTATGAGAGCCAACTTCTATTTAAGCTGTCAGGGTATATCTATTTAAACACCATTTTGGTGCTCTTAAAAATCACCTTTCGTAATTTCTCCAGCAGCAGAACGGACGGATGTGGCTACGAAGTTGTTCCATCTTTCAAAGTCTTTACTCCAAATAGAGATAATAGACTTGCAGGGCGACATTTCATTGCAAACACATAAAAATGAATGTACTGACGAACTGTGGAGTGAACATGTCCCAGAAAAATATGAAAATTGCGAAACATTAGCCATTTACCAGGCTACTACGCGGGCTCAACATATATTTGTCAAGTTTCATTTAAAAAAATTAATTTGTTATAGAATAAGTGTCGCTCATGATTAGCGACAGCCCTCTTTGGAGACACTATTCATATAAGCTGCTCCGCATGTGAACCTAACTTTAAGAAACTGACAGAAGACTGCAAATGTAATTTCTTCCAAAGATTTTTTTTAAACAGAAATACGTACAGTTCATCGTATTTCATAATTTTTAGTGAAAATTAAGCAAAAAATAGTATGTTTAATGTATGACCTGTTACTGGATTTTTCAATACAAGATGGATTCCACATTTTATTTAATTCTTTTTGTGAGTGAAAATAAAAATAAATAAATAGCAAATAATATAAGTTTTCCTGGATTATTATACATTTTTATTTCTCATTTTTGTGTTTCATATCATTAAAATAAAAGTTAATAAGGAATATGTGGTTTTACTTCTGGACCTCGATAAAAATTTTCAAAAGTATCCCTTCTCCATCCAAGATTACTTGCCGACCTGTGTCTTAGCCTATGCCAGCAGTAACAGGTACCGCCCGATAGTCCTGCACTTTCGGTAATCCTGCACCGGGTCGGTCCTGGACGTGCGGGACTATCGGACTTTTACTGTACTTCCTTCTGTCACGGTGACTTTCCGAGCAAGTCCTTAATGAACCCTTTGGGGGTCGCGAGCCACACTTTGGGAAATACTGGTGTAATGTAATAAGCGAGGAGTGTGACACAATCATGTGAATCAGTGCGTCGTTGTCGCAAGTCATAATACGCTCTTTTTGCGTGACACGTTGCTAAAGTGTGTAACGTGTTGCATGGGGCTAGACCAGGCGACCTGACGGCGAACGCCTGCGTGTGAGGCGCGGTTGCAGTCGTCACGAGGGGCAGCGGCAGAATTCCACGCCTGCGGCAGGTCAGGTCGTCCTAACGGGAGTGCAGTCAGTTATTACCGGCACGAGGGAGGGACACACGAGCTGCCCGTGTCAATCCCGGCAGCGGCCGTTCGCCGCTTCTCCCTCACGCAATTCCAGAATTCATTAGACGGCCGCAAAAAAGCAACAGCGGCTCCACCACCGCCGTCCGTATAAGGCAGGCGGCTATGCAGCGAACGTCGAGAGCTACTGGTGCTCACTGTTGTGCCATGAAAGGCCAGCTCCTTTGGAGCGATCTGTCACTGGTTGTAATTACTTTGGTTAAAAGGACTTACAAGTTTCCTACATTTCTTCGATATACAACAAAAGAGAAAAGTTTGCATTAAGTACAGAGGTATAACCATAACATTTACTTTGGAGAGATTGTACGGAAAAGTTCTGAAAATTAGAAGAGAGAAAGAGAGTAATGAAATGGAAGTTCAAAATGGTTTCATAGCAGGGAGACCTTGCACAGACAATACATTCACTTTAAAAATCTCAGCAGGAAAGTGTCTCTCAAACGGAAGGGAACTGCATGTAGCTTTTGTAGATCTGTGAAAGCATTTTGTCTCAGTCCCACTCCAGAAAATATGGCCTGCTTTGGAGTAATCAAGAATAAGTAAAATCTATGTAAATGTAATAAAAATCATGTATAGAGATAATAAGGCAGTAGTAAAAATCGGAAATTGTAGTTCTGACCCATTTTAACAACGAAGGGAGTGAAGCAAGGATCCTGTCTTTCAATCACTATATTTAAAATGTACTTGAGTGCGGCTTTGGAACATTGGATTAGAAAATGCAGATCGATGGGAATATATCTCGGAGACAGGCATTTAAATACTATTCTCTTTACAGCCGACCAAACAGTAATAACAGAAGATCAGCAGGATATGACTTATATGCTCGAGAAGATAATTGATGATGTGGTAAATAGGGTTTGGAAGTTAATACTGGCAAAACAAAGTATGTCGTATTGGGAGGTGAAGGAAAAGACACAGAAAAGGAAAGACGGAAGATAAAAAAAAAGAACTGAGTGAATATGAATATTTAGTGAAGATGGAAGGGATGAGATGGACATAAGGAAGAAAATTGGTAAAGGAAAGAACATGATTAAGAGTTGGATCCCACCACAAGGAAATAAGCGAGGGAGACCGCTTAAAAAGTGGATAAGTAGTATTCAAGAGGAGATGTGGAAACGAGGATTGGAAGAAGGATACTGGGCAAAGAAGGAAAGATGGCACTTAGGATGCGAGAAGCGGCATATATATATATATATATATATATATATATATATATATATATATACTCTGGTCAACCAAACGCCCGCGTTATTCGAATCGCCTCCGACTATAGCAATAAATAAATAAGTAAATAAATAAAAAAAGAAAACTGTTCCAGCCTAAATTAATTTATTTGGATGAACACCTGATGATTAGTCTGATAGGCACGAAAGGTATGTAAGTCTAAAGTCTGAGCTTTTAGCTTTCATATTCCACTAAGAACACAGTAGTTAAAAATAAAAATTACATTACAAGTGTGTCTGTTTTCGGTTACTCTGAGACTTGTAGTCGGCTGCCCTCGTGTTACCGAAAAGGTGGCGCGACATTGCTGCTAGGAATCGTTTTGACGGGCGCCAAAAAACAAAAACAAAGAATTAGGCAAAAGCGTTTAGGTACCATTTACTGTACGTTGCTATGCTATAAATCCAAAAATATAAATTTAATTTTAAAAAAGAACACAAGTGAAACCTTTAAAGAGATACTGTATTATACTTCGTTTCACCTTGAAAACAATAGGAAAATGCGTATTGTAATTACTATTCAGAATTCCGTTTTAAAAATTAATTAGACGTTCCTGTCATAACAAAAAAAAATGGTATCCAAAATGGTCTCTTCCCTTTAGTGTGGTTAACCATGGCTCCACTGTGTCTCGTGATGTTTTGTCCAATGTTGTTTAACACTATTTTAAGAATTACATACAAAAACGTAATGGTTGCTTCTCGTTAGATAGCTCAATATCAACGCATCTTTCTCCCCATGAGAGCGGTGGACTGTGTTGCCATCACACTATTTATTAAAATGAAATCACTGAACGTATTTGTACTGTTACTCTGCTAGTAACTGGCCAAATTCGCTGATATTCCAAAAAATGTCCGCGACCTCCCAATTTTAGATGAGATTGCTGTTTCGTAATACTGGCTTATCTCGTCATTTATGTGGTGTCTGCCAAGCATTACTCCAAATTAGGAACTTTCTTGTCAGTAAAGCTATTATTTGTAGTATTTTAAATGACAATAGATGCTTAAATTTCAGTATGGTTCATTGAATCAAACTCTCACAGATTTCGACTTCTGTTAGTATGGAAATCCTGTTCAGAATACGGCGTGATTCACAATTCCTATTACGTGATTGTTGGTTTTACAGAGGGAGCTCAGTACAGTAAGAATCGATAACAAACCCATGTGTGGAAAAGCGTTGTTTGGAATATAAGCGACTGTCAGTGATGGAATACAAAACATGTAGGCAGAAGAGGCAGTATCTTACGTGACGTAAGGTCTTACCTGACGTCATGTCACCAGTGATCAGAATTGTAGTGTTTTCGTTTTTCGAGGGCACCGACTTGTTATTCATCTATAGTGAAAGGGAACCATACGTTCAATTATCACAATGACTGCATCACGAAACATTCATGGCCGCCCGTCCGACATATTTTCGAAGACTGGACTACGGCTACGAGAAATCAGCTGAGAAGACAGATTGAGGGAAAATCCTCCAACTGGGCGACCAGAACCCTTTTATGAAAATCGGCAACGTAGCAAGTGCTGCGGAGTATCCAAGAACAGCACCTATCGACATATGTCAATGCAGATTTTCTGCTTATATTCCAGGGACGAAATCTCGGGTGATCAGCCGAGTGATTACCTCATTTTGTCACAACGTTTCAATGAGTTTCCTATCCAACATCTTCGGGCGAAGTGTCTGGATGTTGTGTCCCACGTATCTTCAAAGACGTTCGACTACTTTCCTCTTCTGCTATCAGACTAATCACATGGAGAAACCGTCTCCCCTCATCTCCTAGAGGCGCGTGAGTTGAAAACGACTATAGATATAAATGGGACACAGTATCTCGACACTTCGCCGGCCGCGGTGGCCGAGGGTACGGAGGCGCTTCAGTCACGGTCTGCACGGCCACTGCGGTCGGGGGGTTCGAATCCCCCTTCGGGCATGGATATTTGTGCCGTCCTTACTATAAGGTAGTTGATAAGTAGTTTGTAAGTTCAGGGACTGATGACCCCGTAGTTGAGTCCCATAACCTTAACAAACATTTGAACATTTGACACTTCGTCTGATGGTGATGGGTACGAAACTCGTTCAAATATTGCGACAAGACTACGACAGAACTCAGCTGATCACTCGAGAAGGTTTCATCATAGCAGCTTACGAGTTTTGCATGAACAGCAACTAGGTGCATACCAGCAATAGTGTGTGGAGACATTGAACCAGCTCATTTTGTACTACGTGGGCACCGTACGTAAAGCTTTGTCAGCGTTTGAGACTTTTCTTAAATCATTATTTTCAACGACAAAGCATCGTTCAGCGTAAACCGCTAACGATTTAAACCTTGAAATCTGGAGCGGATGTTGATGTCACACTGTAGTCATCGAAATCCCCCCACGTATAATATGCTGAAAGAAGATATGACCTTTTTTTTTCATTTTTTTTTTTCAAATTTGCCCGTATTCAGGCAGTGTAGAAGAATGACCTGGTATTTGGTTTCTAGGACAGAAAATAAAAAAAAAAAAAATACATGATTTAGTGTTTTTGGAAATTCCTTGCGTAAATTTTTAAATATCTCTCTAATAAGGCAACTTTGAAACTGGAGATACTAAAATTTGTATTCGGTTTATGGTCTGAAATTTAAAAATGTCCGTGTCTTAGCAGTTCTGTAAGAGGGAGAAACAGGAGATGAAGTTATTTAGAAAAATATGTATCTATCAAGGCAGTTTTGAAGCTAACTCTACGTAAGTTAGTCTTTGATTTCTCGGTCAGAAAAAAGTGTTGTTGTTGTGATTTTGAGGGGATTAAACGAAAAAAAGTGCTTCAGAGGATTGAGAAATTCTACCCGTAAAGTGCTGATTTTAGGGATGATATTTTATTTTATTTTATTTTATTTTTATTTATTTATTTATATTTTTTTTAATGTCGCTGTTCACGTAATTTTCAAGCTAAATGTATAAAAATATCTATTTGGCTTCTGAGTTAGAAAGAAATTGTGTGTGTCATTATTCTTGGAAATTCAACCCCATAGTGGGTGAAATAGGGGATGACTATTTTGTGAAAATATTTCGTTATATTAAAACAATTTGAAAGGTAAATCTGCCCAGATCTATGAGGGGAAGATGGAAAATGAGTGTCCCTCTGGATATGGTCAGAGTTGCGTATGAAAGTACATTGGTACATTCGTCATAATCTTCAAAAACCCTCCCAAGAAAAAATTAGGGCGTTGGATTCGGAAGAAGCGTTGAATTGCTTGTTTGTATTCAGCATTGCTTCCAAAGCGTCTTTTCCGCAAAGAGTCTTCTTCAAAGCTGGTCACTTGGTGCGAGATCAGGAGTGTATGGCGGATGGGCGGATGGTGTAGGCGCAATAGGAGTTATAATATGGTTTTGCGTTACCGTCGCCGAGTGTGGTCTCGAATTGTCATCCAACAATAGAACGCCAGGCCGCTTTTTCCGAATCACCTCTTTCAATTCCGACAGAGTAGCACAGCACCGCGCAGCATTGATGGTTGCATATTGCAGCAACAAAACTTCTTGGGCGTCCCAGAAAACGGTGTGTAGTACCTTACCTGCAAACAGAGTGCTTTTGAACTTGTTCCGGACAGGTGATGATGGACTTTTCCACTCCATAGCCGTTCAACGCTTCTTCCCTACGCAACACCATAATTTTTTTCTGAACAGCTTTTTTAAGCTTATAAAGCGGTTAGACAAATGTCTAAAAGTACTTGGAAATTATGTACAAAAATAAAGACATGCCTTATCTTTAATGTCTCATTCTACTTTTTTCCTTTCATACGCAACTCTGTCCAGAGTGGACAGGGAAAATTTATTTTCCAACTCCCCCTCGTGTAAATTTGAATTGTGTTTCTTTTTTATTTTATAAAGCAGCCACAAGTCGCTACAATTTAACCGGTTTCACTCTATACATAAGAAAGTATACTGTAAACAACAGATATTCATATAACACATTTCCTTCTTTAATATTACATCAATTACGAATTAAATTTCTAATTTGGAGACTTACTTTTGATAATAATTCAAAGATGCCGATTTATATAAACATATTTCAGGACAGTAATTTAAAATAGTTGTAGCATGACAGTTGGACAGCTGGATGTTTTACAACAGCTGATAGTGACAGCGGCAAAGATATAATTGCATAGTATTTGTAACATCCATTGTATCGTCCATATAACGTAATTTACATTTCGATCGCCGATTTTACGGGCGTCTGTGGAAAATTTTTTATACAACATTACTATTATAATACAAAAATACATTCCTACAAACGTGGTAAAAAAATAAAAAAGACCATTTATAAATTCTTGCTAATGTACATGCATTCAAAATTATCGTAATACAAATATGCAGATTTTCTGTTATATGAGTATCTGGTTTTTTTTTTTTTTTTTTTTTTTTTTTTTTTTTTTTTTTTTTTTTTTTTTTTTACTGTATACTTTCTGATGGTGCTCTTGTGTATAGAGTGAAACCTGGTAAATTCAATAAATAATTTTAGCGAGGCTGTTTTGTAAAATCAAATTTATTTTCATCAGTCGCTTTGCCCTATATGCAATGCTTGCTTTTAAAAAAAAAAATTGTCTTGATCGCAAGATAATGTAGCTCCAACTAGGTGATAACCACGTTTGCTTTGCTAACAAGCATCTTAGCTCAAGCTCTTCGAGTAGAACTAGTGCCAATGGTGCTGCCCCCTACCACCTACCATACGTCATACATTATACCTATTATCCTACTTTATTCACCCTATAATGGGGGGGGGGGGAGGTGTCCTTACCCACGACACCATTTTCTAGGATGGCCTACGGCTGTGTGTCTGAGGAAAGACTTTATTAATATTCTATTGAGATTCTAATTTTCCTTATTTGCCTAAACACAATACACGAACAAAATATCCAAAGATATTACCCTACTATCGATATGGAATTTCCTACATGAAAAGTAGACGACCTTGAGGTTACTCATTACGCAATCCTGAAATCGCGGAATAGTCCTAGTTGTAATATTAGACTAGGACGATGGTGCAACAACAACCAAAGACAATAATGTAAACGACAAAGATATTAGAACCTCAATAGAATATTAATAAAGTTCTTTCTCAGACACACAGCCGTAGGCCATCCTAGAAAATGGTGTCATGGGTAAGGACACCTCCCACATTATGTTGTTGTGGTCTTAAGTCCGGAGACTGGTTTGATGCAGCTCTCCACAATACCCTGTCCTGAGCAAGCCTCTTCATCTCCACATAAGAACGGCAACCTACATCTGTCTGAATCTTCTTACTGTATCCATCTCTTGGTCTTCCTCTGCGGTTTTTACCCCACACACTTCCCTCCAACGCTAAATTCACAATTCCTTGATGTCTAAGAATGTGTCCTACCAATCTATCCCTTCTTTTAGTCAAGGTATGCCAAAAATTTCTTTTCTCCCCAATTCTGTTCAGTGCCTCCTCATTAGTTACGCGATCCACCCACCGAATCTTCGTCATTCTTCTGTAGCACCACATTTCAAAAGCCTCAATCCTCTACCTGTCTGCATTATTTATCGTTGATGTTTCACTCCCACACAAGGCAACACTCCACACAGATGCCTTCAGAAGGGACTTCCTTAGGCTTAAATCAATATTCGATGTTAACAAATTTCTCTTTTTCAATAACGTTTTTCTACCCGTTGCCATTCTGCATTTTATATCCTCTGTACTGCGACCACATTTGTTATTTTACTGCCCAAGTAACAAGACTCGTCTACCTCCTTTATTGCTTCGTTACCTAATCTAATTCCTTCAGCACCACCTGATTATCTTAGACTGCACTCCATTACCCTAGTTTTCCTATTGTTAATGTTCATCTTATATGCACCTTTCAGCACACTGTCCATTCCGTTCAATTGCTCTTCCAGGTCCTTTGCTGTATCTGACAGAATTACTATGTCGTCCGCAAAAAGCAATGTTTTTAATTCTTCCCCCTGAACATTAATTCCTTCACCAAATTTATCCTAGCTTTCCTTTATAGCTTGCTCAATGTACAAATGGAATAACATTGGAGAAATGCTACAACCCTGTCTTACTCCCTTTCCAACCACTGCATCCTTTTCATGCCCTTCAACTCTGACAACCGCTGTCTGGTTGTTGTACAAGTTGTAAATAAATTTACGCTCTCTATATTTTACTCCTGCTTGCTTCAGAACTTGAAAGAGTTTATTCCAATCAACATTGTCAAAAGCCTTCTCCAAATCTACAAAAGCTAGAAGTGTAGGTTTGCCTTTTCTTAATCTATCTTCTAGGTTAAGCCTTAAAGTGAGTATTGCCTCCTGAGTTCCTACATTTCTCCTGAACCCAAACTGATCCTCCCCGACGTCGGCTTCTACCAGCTTTTCCATCCTTCTAGGGTGAATAAAGTAGGATAATAGGTATAATGCATGACGTCTGGTAGGTAGTAGTGGCGCAACTTTTCATTAAATGACTGATCAGAGCATGATTGGAGGGTGGAGGGTGGAGTCCGCGTGAAGCGCCGACTGGTGTGGGCCGCTGGCGGGCGTTTTTTGCAGGCCGACTTAATTCCCAGCAAATTAGCAGCCCCGACCCCGCCGTGGGCTGTTTTCGCGAGTGACAGAGCGGCCGCCCCCCGCCGACAAAAGGCAGCCTCTGCCCCGGGACACCCTGTTATTTCGGCTCGGCGCTGCCCCAGGGCCGGCGGCTAGCGAGCTAGCGCGTGGGGTAGGGGTCCCAGCGTTCCTGGTCACTCCGCAACAACTTTACACATATGTGTTACACACACTGCTACCAGACATTAGAGAAGGAAAAAGGATGAAGCTTATCGACCCCAGCCGCGGTATGGATCACTTCCTTACAGGAAGCAACGAGAAGCAACCATTACGTTTTTGTATGTAATTCTGAAAATAGTCTTAAACAACATTAGACAAAACATCACGAGACACAGTGGAGCCACTGTTAACCACACTAAAGGGGGGGAGCCCATTTTAGATACAATTTTTTTTCTTAAGCCATTAACATCTAATTTTCAAAACTGCATTCTGAATAGTAATTACAATACGCATTTTCCTAATGTTTTGAACGTGAAATGAAATGTAATACAATATCTCTTTAAAGGTTTCACTTGTATTCTTTTTTTAAATTAAATTTACAGGTTTGGATTTCTAGCATAACAATGTACAGTAAATGGTACCTAAACTTTTTTGCATGTTTTATTTATTTATTATGTTTTCTTTTTTCGATTGGGAATTGGCAACACCTACACTTGTCAGTGAAGATGAAGGTGAAGCAGTGAATTAAAATTTGTGATGCGGCTGGCAATCGAACCCGGACCTCCATGCTTCCTAGACTAGACAGAAGTCTTACGTTTTTTTTTTTTTTTTTTTTTTTTTTTTTTTTTTTCATCTGGTAGTTCTCTGGCTCCTCGCGGTCGTTCGTTTAGTTTCTTCGTAGTTGTTCATTGCATGGTTGGCTCAGCTTTTTTATTACAGAGGGCGTTTAGCCCCCTGGCCGGGCGCGCTGAGCCACGGCGCTCGGCGCCGTTAGACCACTGCACCACTACCGGTTATAGCGCCTGGGAATAGTCTAAGTACGACTTCCCTCCACGTCACAAACTTCAATTCAGCTTCCTCGTTCCATTTGCCACTACTGCCAAGGCTCTCCATGCAGCGGAATAGCACCCCGGCAATGCTCATAGTGGATCATTCCTGCTAAGATGATATAAATATCAATTTAAATATGAATTAAGAAACCCTGAGACGGTTTTTCGTCTCAAACATGTCTATGACATTGAAGATGAAAGTGTAGCAATGAATTAAAATTTGTGATGCGGACGGGAATCGAACCCGGACCTCCATGCTTACTAGGCAGACGTCTTACCGTTAGACCACCGCACCACAAATTCTAATTCATTGCTTCATCTTCAAAGTCATAGACATATTTGAGACGAAAAACCGTCTCAGGGTTTCTCAATTTGTATTTAAACCAACACTTGTACTTGCGGAAACACTGAAGGCTGCCCTGAACACATCATCTCCCTCTGCGGACCATGGACACATGTCAGACACACAGCAGATTGACTTTACAAGAGACGAAACAATGTATGACATAATAAGAGATGAACAAAAATGGACACAACTCAACACACTAGCAGAGAAGATATACAACGTGACGTATGAAAAATACAAAAGGACAAGGCCCTACAGGAAGCGTGTATGTGCGCCCCTCAGAGTGGATAGGCATAGTTTCGAACAAACAGACGAGGAAGAAGTCGATGAAACATTCACAAATGAAGGAAGTGAAACCGATGAGACTCGCCATTGACAGGGGCGCAATCTCCCACTGTCATCATCCCAAACCAGACGTATTTTAAATTAATATGGAAACTAACACCTGAGACACAAGAAAGAATAAACAATATAGCGAAAATACACTAATATTACCAAAACAATGGAAACTGCGCTTGGGCGATCTGTGGCTTGAGGGAAACATTCCAAGATACTCAACGCCTAGCATAGTACAATGTAACTAGCCATCTGTACAGAGGACCTCTTTATTTCTAGATATGTTTCCTTACTTTTCTATTTCATTGTTTTATCCCATAATCACAATTAACCGCATTTTCAGAATCACATTGAATTTCGACATATGTATAACAACCATGTTACTAATTATGTGTAACTCTCATTGGCCTTCTACGAATAAATTAGTAATCTGTACCACAATTTTCGTGTTACCGTATTTATATAATGATTATAATTGTAGCAACAAATGCAAGCAATTGTGTATATATTTTCTCTTTTTTATTTATTTCTCATCTCCATCTATTTCAAATGCTTAAAATATGTAATATCAATGAACACCAATGTGTAATATAACATGTAAAACTACTAATGTACGTCCTGTTTGATATTAAAAGGTAGCAGGACTTTAAAAGAGAAATAAATGAAATGAAAATGAATGTATTTGTTATGCTGTTGTAGATGTGGGCAACTGTTCCTCCTCGACACAAAATTACGTGAGGATTGCACGGCTAAGAATGCTGCCAGTACCCTTGCGTGCCTTCGCTTTCCGATGACTTTTCTCACCTAAATGTATTCGTCGTCAGTTGACATCCATTATTAGTTTGCGTTTGAAATCCTGTGCTCTCCTGACCGACCTAAACTACTGTTCCAACAGGCCTCCTTTTTGTAGTTGCGATTCCGCTACTGTTCAAGACCAAAACTGATTGCTCCTGCTTCCCGCTACTGGGAATGTGTTCTTAAAGAATCAATGGAAATTCGTGTGGCCGATAATATTATAAATAGGGACAAGAGCTACCCTCTAAGTGAAACTTGGAACCCAATCTTATCTGATACTAAGCAACAACGGTCTTCATTTCGACCTGCTGTTTCTTTTAACTAGTCTTGTTTCGACCCATCGTTTTGCCGATTTTCTCCACCGGCGCGCTACTAGTTGTACTGCGCCTAGAGGGCCTCTACTCCTATTTCGCGCACGCGCGGTGGGTCGTCAGCGGTGTATAAAGGGGCCGCTGTTTCTGTTCTGCCTCTGTTTCCGTCGAGTAAGTGTAATCAGCGTACTCACCTGAAGATGGCAGTCAGTTGGTCTGCCGAAATATTGTATTTAGTTGACGATGAGACGAATATTATCACTTAGTACGCTGGGGTAAGTCTACGCAACCACATACTGTAAGTGTCGTTATTAAGCGTTATTTGGGCTTGCTATTCCGTATTCTAACCAATAACTCACATAGATCACTTCCATGTTGCTCCGATGTAATAAACAGCAGGATATTTCAAACTTATGGAGGACACTGTATGTCCATATCCTTGCTCGTCACGGTCCACCTCCTTGTACTACAGCATCCCGAAGTCATAAAAAAAGTCGAACGTAATCCAGCACGGATAAACGCAATTATACCAAAA
Source organism: Locusta migratoria (assembly GCA_026315105.1). NCBI lineage: Eukaryota > Metazoa > Arthropoda > Insecta > Orthoptera > Acrididae > Locusta > Locusta migratoria. The sequence goes on along the minus strand of CM048744.1, from coordinate 175,706,046 downwards.
TACCCATTTTGAAATATCTCACGTGACATTATGTGAGGAGGGGGATGATCGAGCGAAATCTAGCCAAGATCGAAGAACGCGAAAATCACCTCGTACTTATGTAAAATATCTTCAATCGAAACGAAAACACTTTTATTATTACCTGTCGTTCAATGAACGACTGCATTCCAAGTGGAAACCGACTACCTACGATGGGTACTTAGTCTACACCGTATGACTCTCACGGATTTATACTTGAGATCACTGGTCGGCAACTGGCGGACAGCAGTCCAGGACCGGACCGCGGAAGGCCAAAAACTGGACCGACAAAAATATTTTGAAAGTGTAAGTTACATACTTTTTTCTGTAGATAACAATTCGTATAAGAGTCACCCTTATAATTTTTCTACATTTGTCTACAATTGCAAACCATTAGCCATCTACCTGGGTACTATGTTTGGCTCCACATATATTTGTCAAATTTCATTTAAAGAATTCATTTCTTGAAGAATACGTATCGCTCAAGATAAACGGTCGTCCACCTTGAAGACACTATTAGCATAAACTACTCCGCATGTGAACCTAACTGTAAGAAACTGACTAAGCCCGCAAATGTAACTTCTTGCATTGCTTTCTAACACAAATACGTACAGTTCATTGTATTTCAAATTTTTTTAGAGAAAATATAAAAATTTGTATGTTTAATGTATGACGTGTTATTAGAAGTTTGACGATACATTTTATTTCATATTATTTTCCTAGTGAAAATAAATAGAAAATAATTTTTTTTCTGGATTATTATACATCGTTATTTCTTATCTTTTCTATTTCGTACTAGTCTGAGAGTGAAAATTAAAAGAAAAAAGTAAAGAATATGACTTATTCCGGATTTCGAATACAAATATGCCTGTCTGTTGTGTTTCATACTATTTTTTGAATGAAAATTAAGTTACTTCTGGACCTCGATAAAAATTTCCAAACGTATCCGGACCCCATGTAAGATTACTTGCCAACCTCTGATATAGATTGACTGCGAAACGGTGCAATCCCCACTGTCAATAGTTAGTCGCAGCACTCCGTAGACTATACATGTGGTGTTCCCAGCGGCTCTGTCTGCCACCTGTTATAAGGGAGCACCCGATTGCTCATTTCTGCAACCGCGGATCCGCAGCACACGCCGGTCCCGCCTCCCAGTAACGGGTCTTCGATCCTCCGCCTCCGCTCCCGCCCCGCCGTTCGGTTCGACTCTGCCGGTAATTTCTGTATTTATTACGGACCGACGGGCCTGCCATCTGGCGGCCAGACTGCAGCGTTTCTCCGGCAGAGTAGCCACGGCTGTTTGGAAGACTCGCCAGCCAGCTATCGCCAGGCCGAGATTATTGCCGCTGCCTCAGACACGCCTACAGAGGGGAGCGGCAGCCGGCAAATTGTTAACAAGCACTGTACTGGTCTCGACAATCCGCTCTCCTCCAGGCTGTTGCTTTGAAAACACGTCGCACTGACCGACTTAAAGCGATTGTAGTGCGGAACACTTGTTGCGTTAGCTAAGCACGGATCAGCGCGATTTTCATGAACTGAGACCAAGGGGAATACGAAACGGACTTTCGGCAGCGGAAGAGAGGAAGTATATCAGTGTCTTTGGTTACAAGTACTAGGTGTGTTCAAAGATTTCCGGAACATTCGTAATTTCGCACCAATGGTGTATTGGAGCGAAAGGCTGTCGCTTCCCTGCACACGGCCCGTGTCGAATATGTAACAGCCGGGAGTTTCATTAATTATATGTGTTAGATATTGTATAGTGCTGTGTAGAGTAGAACGTTGTGTCGCACAGTTTCGGAATATCGAGATATCAGAGACAGCGTGAACTCGCCGCGGCGGAGTGGCCAAGCGGATTGAGGCGCCATGCTCTGATGCGCGAGGCCGCTCCCCGTCGGGGGTTTCAAATCATCCCTCGGGCATGCATGTTTGTGCTGTCTTTAGTATAAGGTAGTTTGTAAGTTTAGGGACGGATGACCTCCGTAGTAATGTCCCATAAGCTTGACAAACATTTGAACATTTGATCATTTCGTAAACTCAAGAAAACTCTTACAGGAAAACACCAAATGAAGCAGGAAGCTTGCGATGATGAGGGCTTAAGCCGTTCTTGGTGTTCAAATTTAAATGTTTGCATGTCTGTCGCACTTGACTACAGCGGTTATCAGTGTTTACGCTTGGAAACTACTTAAATTCACAGGCATGATTCCATTATGGTTCTTGTGGTCAACGGCTGTTTTTCGATTTGTAAAAAATTGTCAGCAATCAGTCGTAAATCTTGACCAACGTAACCTCCAACATGGAGGTTTAAAAGTTTTATGTTACTAGCTGCTAAATCCTGTATTTCCCGGGTATATGTGCATTTTTCCAGCCTTATATTAGAAACGAAAATAAAAATTCGGTAAAGGTTTCATCTTTATGTATTCATGAAAAGAAAGTTAGAAATTATGAAACGGTAAAACAATGTAATATGCATAATATACAAAATTATAAGTGCAGTATCCAAAGAAACAAAAAATTATAATAAAATTCAAATGATGTGTAACATTAATTTCATTTAAAACTTTACTATGAACAATATTTAGTCCACCTCGTTTTCCTCTTTCTGTCCATCGCCTTTTACTTTACTATCTGTTCATTTCAGTCTTATTTTCATGCACATCAATATTTACGACATCATATATATACTTCAAAAATGTTCAAATGTTTGTTAAGCTTACGGGACTTAACTAAGAGGTCATCAGTCCCTAAACTTACAAACTACTTATCAACTACCTTATACTAAGGACGGCACAAATATCCATGCCCGAGGGGGGATTCGAACCCCCGACCGTAGTGGCCGTGCAGACTGTGACTGGAGCGCCTCTGTCCCCTCGGCCACCGCGGCCGGCTATTTATACTTGACTATGTGTCGTAGAATAACATAATTTTTCATATTTGTAAAGAGAAATATTACGAAACTGTGTGCGATGAATAAATAGTGGATGAATGAATTTTTGTAAATCACGCGTCGCGTAATGGGAAACTTTTTTTGACTCATTGTTTACGACGTAATATATATTGCAGTATGTGTCGTAGATAGTTTTTAACCCCACAGCGATTGTTATCTGATAGTATGCAATATGTGTACCAAATTTAGTTGAAATTGACTCATTATTTTAGGAACAAATGTGGAAAAATAGCACATGATGTAGCAGTTATTTGGAAATTTCATTGTTTATGACGCCATATCTGCTGAACTGTATGTCGTAGCCTACTGTCATATAGTATCGAAGGAAATTCAGTGGTAGGTATAAGTTCTGTCTGTGAATTGTGTTGCGAATGCAATTTACGGTGTAGATGTAATAACTTGTAACGACGTGCCAAATGCCGTATATATAAATCATGAACATCGGAAAAGTAGTCAGCGATAAACTTTTTTTCCTTTCATCATTTTTCTGGGGTTGTCAGTGAGAAAAAGTGTCATTAAGATTTGAAATTATGTTCAAAGTTTACTGCAAGTCGCTAAGTGCTGTCATAGTCAAATAGTTGACAAATAAAATCACGCTATCACGCGCCGCCAAAATGGGGCACTTTTCACTGTTTATGACATGATATCGTATGACGTATTCATCATAGGTGTGTTTTGCAACATAGCAAATGATTCCTAACCTTAGAGAATATTTGTACCAAATTTGGTTGAAATCGCTCCATTAGTTTCGGAGCAGATTTAGAATATTATCGCATAATACGGACGTTTTTTACGACTATCATTGTTTATGACGTCGTATCTTCTTACGCATATGTCATAGGTGGTTCTTACCCTGGCAGCGATTGTTGCCTGATAGTAAAGAACAGCTGTACCAAGTTTGGTTGAAATCGGTCCAATAGTTTAGGAGGAGAGGTGGACCTATACACATACTACACATACAGCCCATTTTATTATTCATTACTAACACCAATTATTTACAGACAAATGGAAAAACTTGAGGAATCTGACCTCTGGGAAGATCAGTTTGGATTTAGGAAAAATGTAGGAACACGGGAGGCAATACTCACATTACGACTTATCTTAGAAGATAGGCTAAAGAAGGGCAAACCTACGTTTTTGTCGTTTATAGATTTTGAGAAAGCTTTTGACAATGTCGACTGGAATACACCCTTACAAACTCTGAAGGTAGCAGGGGTAAAATATAGGGAGCTAAGAGTTATATTCAACCTATTCAAAAACCAGACAGCGGTTATTAGAGTCGAAGGGCAAGAAACGTTCGCAGAGGTTGGGAAGGGAGTAAGACAGGGTTGTAGCCTTTCCGCAATGTTGTTCCATCTGTACATTGAGCAGGCAGTCAGGGAATGGAATGAGAAATTTGGAAAGGGCATTAAAGGGCAGGGAGAAGAAATAAAAACATTGCGGTTTACCGATGACATAGTAATTCTGTCAGAGGCCGCAAAAGATGTGAAAGAGCAATTGAATGGAATGGATAGTGTCATGAAAGGAAGATATAAGATGAACATTAACCAGAATAAAACGAAGGTAATGGAATGCAATGTCAGAAAATCAGGCGATGCTGAAGGGATTGGATTCAGCAATGAGACAATAAAAGTAGTAGATGAATTTTGTTATTTGGGTAGCAAGATAACTTCTGATGGCTGAAGTAAAGAAGATATAAAATGCAGAATATCTATGGGGAGAAAAGCGTTTCTAAAGAAGCGAAACTTGTTAACATCCAATATTAATTTAAATGTTAGGAAATCCTTTATGAATGCATGGAGTGTAGCACTGTATGGCAGTGAAACGTGGATGATAAGGAGTTCACACGAAAAGATTATAGAAGGTACTGAAATGTGGTGCTACAGAGGAATGAAGTTGATTAGATGGGTAGATCACATGACTAATGAAGAATTGCTCAACCAAATTGGGGAGAAAAGGAGTTTCTGGCATATCCTGACTAAGAGAAGATTGGTTGGACACAGTCTGAGACATCAAGGAATTGTCAACTTAGCATTAGATTGAAGCGTGTGTGGTAAAAATCGTAGAGGGAGACAAAAAATGTCTGTAAATCTATCGGACCAAACTGCGTGGTCATCACTTCGTACCTTACAAAGTACTTAAACGTAGGTAAAATAAGCTACGGACAATCACAGACACCCATGCCCCAGGGAGGACTCGAACCTCCACGGCGAGAAACCGCGCGCTCCGCAGCGAGGTGCTTTAGACCTCTCGGCTACTCCACCGCGGCAGAGGGAGACCGAAGTACGCATACGGTAACGTGATTCGAAAGGATGTAGGTTGCCGAACATATTGTCAAATGAAGAGACTTGCACAGGACAGGGTAGCGTGGAGTGCTGCGGACTGAAGACCACGACAACAACATTATTCATTTATGAGACTAACTTTTCCCGACGTAATGAATGTTCAAACAAGTTATGGGTATGCTGCCGGGTGTAGTCGTCGACAACCGCCGATATTTCGGCAGGAGGCCATTCTCAAGGCACAACTGCACTTAAGGAAGCAATGTGCAAGCGTATTTAATACCTCGGTTTGCAAAGGGTAAACAAGGAAGATAACATACACAGTACAAGTCACAGCAGAGTCAACACAACCAAAGATGACCAAACATCAAAAATATCGATAGTGACTTAATCAACAGGTGAGGCAGCATTAATTTTATATATCGTATTCCTTGCAGTTGTGGCATGTCATATATTGGTCAGAAAATCAGGACTGTGGAAGACCGGTGTATTGAACATAAACGTTACACGCGCTTACAACAGCCAAACAAATCCGCTGTTGCAGAACACTGTCTTGGCACCGGTCATCCTATGGAATAAAACAACACGGAGATCCTGGCATGCACCTCCACCTATTGGGATAGTGTTATTAAGGAAGCTGTTGAAATTAATCTAGCAAGCGATCTTATAAACAGAGATGGTGGTTTTTGTTTAAATTCTGCTTGGAACCCGGCACTGTCTCTCGTCAAAAAACAGAGGGATAAAATTAATGCTGCCTCACCTGTTGATTAAGTCACTATCGATATTTTTGATGTTTGGTCATCTTTGGTTGTGTTGACTCTGCTGTGACTTGTACTGTGTATGTTATCTTCCTTGTTTACCCTTTGCAAACCGAGGTATTAAATACGCTTGCACATTGCTTCCTTAAGTGCAGTTGTGCCTTGAGAATGGCAGGGTGTCCTCCTGCCGAAATATCGGCGGTTGTCGACGACGTCACGCGGCAGCATACCCGTAAGTTGTTTGAACATTATTAATTTATTTTAAATTTGAGATGGAGGGGTTAATGGTGCAGTTTTAGGTGCAGATATGAGGGGCTGATGTCCCGTAACTGCTCTCTCCGCCCCACGCCTGGGTTCGCCTATGAATCCAGGTGCAAACCCCGCGGCCGCCGCTGCCTCGGGCAGTGAAGCAGCTGGCCGGGGCGTCGGCAGTGTTCTGTGACGTCACGGCTCCATTACTGGCCGGGCGTCACGCGCGCGCTGCTCTCGCCAGTAATTGGGCGAGCGGGCGCGGGGCGCGCTACGTGAGCGCCGGCCGTCGCCGCTTTTTCCGACCAATTTCTCCGGTAATCACAAAAAAACGCGGCCGTACGCAGCTGCCGCCACCGACCGAACCGAAAAGGAACAGGAGAACCCGGCGCCGGACGTGAGGCTGTGCGCCGCGATTACGCCAGGTCTGGCCGACTGTGCGGCGGTCCGCAGGTGTTGCCGAGGGCGCGAGCACGCGAGAGGTGAGCGGACCGGAGGAAACGTCTGTCCCGCCTGTCCCGCCGGCCGCGGTTTCCCAACGGTGAGCGCTTTTAAACGCGCTCGCTCCAGAAGGCGCAGTTACGAAACGTGTGGGACTGATGACCTCGTTGTTTGGTCCCTCATTTCCATCAACACACACACCCACACACACACACACACACACGACACGTGTGGCCGTTCTTGCATACTCTTTTCCGCGATGGGCCATTCCACTTTAAATCGAACAGCAGGATGTTCAAATGTTTGTAGAGCCTATGGGACTTAAATACGGGGTCATCAGTACCTAAACTTACAAACTACTTATGAACTAGCTAACACTAAGGACGCCACAAATATCCATGCCCGAGGGGGGATTCGAATCCCCGACCGTAGTGGCCATGCAGACCGTGACTGGCGCGCCTCAGTCCCCTCGGCCACCGCGGCCGGCGAACAACAGTAAGCCACGCATTTTTTGGCGCGTTTCATTTTTCTGTCGTTGAAAATAGACGTTAAGTATCTTTGACAACTTCATTTAAAACTTCCGGGCTCGTAAGCCGTGGTCGATTTATAAAACTTTCCCCTAACGTTTCATCTTCGGCTGCGGAAGACATCTTCAGAGGTAGAGTGGCGAACTGCGATGAGAACTTGAGGGAGCGCCGTATATATAGGCAATGTAGAGGGCACCACAAGACATCACGTGACGTCCGTCAGCTACGACAGTATCTCTGGTATTGCCAACATTCTTGGCAGAGAAGAATCGATTGTCATTCCGCTGGTGTAAAGCAGAAGTCCAAATTCTGTCTAATGTAACAGTTTCCTCTTTCCTGTTAAAACTATTGCGATGTTTATAGATCTCGATTGCTTCTCTATATGTACGCGCATGATAGTACGAAGTTTTTGAGGTGACACTAGTCTCATTAAATTTAATTTCACGGCCGATTTCTCAGTGTGTCCCAGGTGGCAATTCCTTTTATGTTCGACCAGACGAGTATTGGCGCTTCTTTTTGTAGTTCCAATCTAGACTGAACCGCAGCTACAAGGTATCTTTGACAAACTGGCAGCTGTGATACGCAAATTTTAGGGGCTAATGTCACGTGATTTAATGTAATCACGAGATTGTGAAATCATATCTCGAACACTATTGGAAGTAAAAATAAATAATTCAAATGAATTACAAATTAAAGGCAACATTGTATAGAAAATGTTCAAATATTTGTAGCACTTATGGGACTTAACTACAGGGTCATCAGTCCCTAAACTTACAAACTACTTATGAACTAGCGAAGACTAAGGACGGCACAAATATCCATGCCCGAGGGGGGATTCGAACCCCCGATCGTAGTGACCGTGCAGACCGTGACTGGATCGCCTCAGTCCCCTCGGCCACCGCGGCCGGCAACATTGTATAGATTGATGTGGTATATATACGGTATTTTTAGAATTTTAATTTCATGTATCATTTGTCATATTTTGTCTCTAAAATGAATTTTTAAATGGAATAAAATGTATGCCATTTGGTTCAGCATTTGACTTAAAAACAGTATAGGCAGGGCCGTATTTAGACAGGTGCAGCTGCACAGGGCCGCAAAATTTTGAGGACGGCAAAATTTTGCCATCGAATTTTTTTTTAATCTTCATTTAATGTTAATTGAATCACCATTATTCAGAGTTTGGATTGCAGTAATAAAGTTCAGGTTGTGTTGATAGCAGTGGCGTACATACAGAGGTTTATTTATTTATTATTATTTTTTTAATAGATCAGTTTGAATCTCAGATGTTATGGGAGGGGGGCGTAAAATAAATTACTGCACGTTGGCGTCGCATAACCTAAATACGGCCTTGAGTATAAGTACGCAGTTTTATGGTACCTTGAATAGCGATCAGTAGGAAAAAAAATGAAATGTAGCTAAAAACTGCGCCGAATATGTCGGCCTCGCTGCATCGTGTTGTATGCAACTAGAAAGTCCTTAAGGCCGCCGTTGATCGTGTCCTGCTGCGAGGCGCCTTCCCCTGTTGAGTGGCGGACGGCAGCCCGCCGCAGTCGAACTTCTAAGTTCAAATTCAAATGTTTTTAAATCAATGGGACTTAACTCCTACAATTATCACTCAAACCAATGAAAGTAACGTAAGGACAAACACGCATATCCAACCCCGAGGAAGGACACGAACCTCTAAAGGCGAGCAACCTCATGCTCCACAGCAAGGCGCCTCACAACGCTCGGCCACAGCGGCGAACTTTTAAGTGCAGCGCGAGCCTATGTACTTGTTAATTATTTTTTCGACGTTGCAGATAAGGGATTCCATAATAGTTAAAACGGAAATCAACGTGTAATAAAAAGGAGTTCAAGCCTATGTAAGTTCAATCGTCACGAGAACTGAAGGGGAAAAAAAAGTTTTGCAATAATGATTTTAATTGTTCTCACGTTGTTGTCATGTACGTCCAAAAACGTTAAATATTTGAGTAGCCTAATATCAAACTTGGATATCTGACCTAGTGGTCGAAAATTAATTAGCAGTCGATCCTGATGGAAATTTTTCCGCCCTTTTCGTTGGTGAACTCAGTTTTTTTTTTCCAAAAATTTACGTAAATGTGATAAATCACACGTTAAATTTGACTATTCACATCAAAAGCGGACACCTACACGTTTAGGTTACAAAGACGAACATCTGTATTTTCAAACACAATTTGAAGGTGCTTGAGTAATCAAATAGATATTAGCCACTTCCAGGTATAAATCCTCCGATATTAAAGTTGATAATGCTGAAATCGGCTTATAAATATATTAGCTCTATGTTTCGCAATAAAAATGACTTTTATCTCGGTTTCCGGCAAACGACAGATGTCCGTCTTTGATAATAGGCTAATCGTTTAACTTAAAAAATGACCGTAGTTCACTGCAATCCGATATGGGCTTCTTGAGTTACACACCACACAAGTCTCGAGTTCAGAAAATAACGCTAACTTCAGCGAACTCGACAAAATAGTAATCATTTAAGGTATAACTTGATGACAATTGTTTTCTTTCATGACACGTGTAGAAATTATTAATTATTAACAAAACTACGAGGTTATTATTTTATCATTTTTTTGTCTGATTTCAAATCGAATAGCCCCTATGAGGAATTTGACGCTGTACAAAAACAAGACGTTCTACAAACTTTTGGTGGTAACAGGACACTTTCTGAAATAAAAATTAATATCAAACGATGGTTTATTTCTAGACGCATATATTGCCTCAGTAGTCAAAGATATTGAAGGCGAGGCAATAAAATGTGTGCCTCCGCCGGATTTCGAACGCGGGTCTCCTGCTTACTAGGCAGTCGCTGTAACACAATTTTTTTTCTATTGCTTCAAGTAGATCGTTTCTTCGCAGTCATGGATTTTTCTGTTTATAATAGCTACCGAGCCGACATCCACTCAGACACCGTGACCTTATGAATAATGCGAATGAACGGAATAATACTAAGCAACTGTTTTGGAAGCAGAACGTCCTGGGTTCGAATTCCAGCCCCGAAGAAATTTAATTTAATACCTCCCTTCAAATGAATATCTTCGATACATCGAGACACTGTATGTCTCTGGGAATAAACTGTTGTTTGATATTAATATCACCTAGCTCTTTATTCAAACGAAGTGATGGGTGCTATCGACAAGGGTTCGCAAATCGGTTCTGTATTTCTTGATTTCCAGAAAGCTTTTGGCACCGTACCTCACAAACGACTTCTAATCTAATTGAGTGGTTATGGTATATCGCCCCAAATTTGCGATTTAGGGGATTTCTTGTCAAAGAGGACACAGTTCGTAGTAATCGATGGTAAGGTGTCGACAAAAACAGAGGTGATATCGGACGTTCAACATGTTGGTGTTATTGGTCCTCTGCTGTTGTTTATTTACATAAACGATTTAGGGGAAGGTTGTAGCTCTCTAAGGTTGTTTGCTGATGACGCCGTCATTTACCGTCTAGTAAAATCATATGAAGATCAAAACCAACTGCAGAACGATCTGAATAAGATATCACTATGGTGTAAAAATTGGCAATTGACTCTAAATAATGAGAAGTGTGAAGTCGTCCACATGAGTACGAAAAGAAATCCGTTAAACTTTGTCTACAAGATAAATCAATCAAAAGCGAAGGCCGTAAACTCCACAAAATACCTAGGAATTACTATTACTTCAGACTTAAATTGGAAAGAACACGTAAATAATATCGTGGGAAAAGCGAACCAGAGACTGCGTTTTATTGGCAGAACCCTGAAAACATGCAACATAACTACAAAGGAAACTGCATGCACCACGCTTGTCCGTCCATTTTGCTGCTCAGTGTGGGATACTTATCAGGTGGGTTTGACGGAGGATATCGAAAGAGTCCAAAGAAGGGCAGCTCGTTTCTTATTGTCACGATACAGGGGAGACAGCGTTACGGAAATGATACAGGCTCTGGGATGGGAATCATTACAACAACGGCGCTTATAGCTGCGGCGTGGGCTACTTGCGAAATTCCAGTCGCCAACATTCTCCTTGGAATGCGAAAATATATTGTCTCCTACTTACATAGGTAGACATGATCATCAGAATAAAATACGAGAAATCAGAGCTCGAACAGAGATTCGGGTGTTCTTTCTTCCCGCGCGCTATTTGAGAATGGAATGGGAGATAAATAGTATAATGGTGGTTCGATGAGCCCTCTGCCAGGCACTTAAATGTGATTTGCAGACTATCCCATGTAGATATGTAGATGTAGATACGACGTCCTCCTCCGTAGCTCAGTGGAAGCGTCGCTAACTGCCACGCAGGAGGCCCGGGTTCGATTCCCGGGAGGGGACTGGGTGTTGTGTGTTGTCCTAATCATCATCATCTCATCATTATTGGCACGCGGCATCAAATAGACTTACACTCAGGCGGCCTAACAATCCTGTAAGGGATCTCCCGGCCAAGAAAGCCATACGCTCATTTACATTTCCATCACCTACGACTGTGGTACAAGATTTGTTCCCATTAGCATTCGACGCTTGGGTGCTATTCCGCTGGTGGAGAGCTTCGGCGTATTGATACGAATTTTACAGCGGAAAATCGAGGCAGAATGAAGTTTGTGTTTTGGATGGAAACGTGCTTTAGTATATTCCGTGAATTTTATTAACCACAATGCCACAGTGGCTGACTGGATAAAGTAAATGCCTAGTAAGAAGGAGGTTTCGGATCTCCGCTGTGGCATAGATTTTATTTCACTCTCTTAGAGTTTTTCAATTCCAATTTCACCAGCTTATATGTCAAATTGCGTGGTTTCCCACGTCGGAGGTTCGAATCCTCCCTCGGCCATGGATGTGTGTGTTATCCTTAGGTTAGTTTAACTTTCTCCCATAGTGGCTAAATTGGTTATGGAGGATTTTGAAGAAAAAGCCCTCAATTCAGCAGAATTAAGACCGACGGTCTTCTGGAGATATGTGGACGACACATTAATAGTGTGGCCCCTAGGAGAGGATAAATTGACAGATGTTTTAGAACATCTCAACTCCATTCATGAAAACATCAACTTCACTATGGAGCGGAAGAAGAATGGTTGTTTACCGTCCCTGGATGATCTGGTTCGACGCAAAGAGAATGGATTCCTAGGTCATTGTGTATATCGCAAGCCCACCGATACAGACCTTTATTTGCAGACGTCCAGCTGCCACCATCCTTCGCAAACTATGAGTGTTCTGAAAACCTTAGTTCACAGAGCTCAGGTAGTGTGTTATGCTGACAGCCTGCAGGATGAACTCCTACATCTGGAGGCAGTTTTCAAGAAAAATGTTTATTCGCAACATAAGATTAAGAAAGCCTTGCAAATAAAAAACACCAGAAAAATCACAGGAGAAAGATGAAGAGGAAAGGGAAGTTAAATCTACAGCCTTTCTCCCATACGTTGGTAATGTTTCTTCACAAATAGCCAGAATCATGAAGAAACATAGAGTGGATGTGATCTTCCACCCACTAGGTAAGACTTCAGCTCTTCTTGGATCCCTCAAACATGATCTGTTATTAGGAACAGCGGGGGTTTATGAAATCCCTTGTGAGCGTGGTAAACGTTACAAAGGTCAAACCACGCGCACTGTACAGGAACGATGCTTGAACACCAGCTGTATACACGCCTTCTTCAGTCCAACAAGTCTGCAGTAGCCGAACATTGCATTTCTACTGGCCATTCAATGAACTACAAAGAAGTAAAGATTTTAACCACAGCTTCTACTTTCTGGGCTCAGTTGTGAAGGAAGTTGTACATATACAACTGGCGGACAATCTATTAAATCGTGACGACGGATCTCGTCTTGACAATGCATGGAAGCCACTTTATATTACGCCTTCGTTTGGAAAGAATGTCTGCGTCTTCATATCCGATCGATATTACTATTTTCAATGATTAATTATTCATTTGTAATCTCTGTTTATTTTTGCACTCAGCACTCACAGGTTTATCTTTACAGTATATATTCATCTATGACTAGCGCAGCAGTTACAATTATGATATCTTCGAAGATGCGCACTCTAATCCTCAGTAGCTTTGCATCGCGTGATTTACCGTATAAATAGGCACATTCAGAAGCCGAGAACTCAGTCTTGGACTCGCCTTGAAGATGGCTGTAAGGTTTGCAGCCGAAAAATCAGACGAAGAATTGTCGCTGTCCCGGGTGCACTCCCGAAAGATTGTGGAATAGTTTCCTCGGGATTCCAGCCGCGTCATGTGGTTTACTGTCCACGACGTTTCGGCCGAGATGTCCTCGACCATTGTAAAGTGATTGACTGTCGAGTGATTGCTGCTGTCATCCTTATATAGTTGCACCGCGGGCTGTGACGTCAATGGTGCCCCGCGACATGGCCATAAAAGGCAATATTTCGGTCGCGTGCCTGCCGCGCCCGCTTCAAGCTTCTGATCGCCAGGTTTCGGGCTGTGCTCAGCTGCAAGCCGCCGTCTCTATTGAGAGTATTGTCAGCTATTTGATCTCAATCGCCTCTTTTATTACACTATCTCAGAAACTGATTGTTCTTGTAATTATGGATGTCTCCTCAAACGCAATACGATGTCTGTTTTCAAATGCACTCTCCCCAAATGCTGACTTTTTGGGATAACGTAAACGACAACATCGTTCGTGTTCAACACAGCGCTGTTCAAGAGTGCGCACCGTTTGTCCAATATAAAATTGCCCACAACCGCAAGATTTTTTGATATAGTCCCGGTGTTCTTACACCTACATCATCTTTAACAGGTCTCATCAACTGACGTGTTTCTGAAGGAGCCCTCAAGACCGAATCGATCTTGTGTCTCTTAAGGAGTCGGCTAATCTTTCCAGTGATTGAGCCACGAAACGGCAAAAAGTCAAGTTTCTTTGAGTCCTCCTCGGGGGGTCTTCTGCTTCTGTGTCTTCGGAAAGCGACCGAAACATTGCATTTTATGGTCATATCGCGGGGCACCAGTGACATCACAGCCCGCGGTGCAGCTATATAAGAACGACAGGAGCAATCACTCGACAGTCGGGGTTGGAACACTTGCGGGGAGTGACACTTGCCGGGAAACCGGGGCCCTTGGGGCGGCTAATGGCTTTTCCTAGGCACAGGCACACCAAGAAGTCTAGCACTGCTGTTGTCAAGTTTCCACACTGTCAACATAACATGAAACTCAGTGAAATTGCACAACCCTTTGCAAGCTGAAGGGCAATATAGTAACTTGTTCTAACTACATATTAATTCGTTGAGTGTTCCTCCTGAAAACAAAAAGGTATTTTAATAGTGATAATGTTTGGAGAGTTATTAAGACATTCTCTGCTACTACAAGACGATGACTTTCCACAGTCATACCTCCTAAAACCATATTATTCAGAACACTAAACATATTAACACACCTGCGCAAGCAATAAATATATTAGGCATCCTGCACAGATACGTTGATGTAATTGAGCACTATGTAGTTAACCCCACTATCACGCAACTTCCATCTCTTTAAAAATAGCTGCTATGCTTTTAAATAGGAGAAGCAACCTTAAACCTTCAATTAAAAAACGTTAATAATAAGTCAATGAATATTTTAGATACTTGAAGCGTTTATTCGTAGACCCCAAAACGATTTGGCTGTATTCGAATTACAAATACATCTAAGAAATGTATGAAATACGAAATATGTAAGGGAATGTCACACACCGAAAAATGCTAAAGATAAATTCTATTTTCTATAACCGTCATATAGAACCATTTTTACTCCGAACCAACAGGGAGAAACAAGTTGCAAGACTTCCAGGAAAAATGAAGCGAAATTGATTATAAATTACATTGCCTGTTAACTGTATAAATATAAATTACGGAATACGTGGAACTCCTGTTCAATACAGTCAAAAAGGTCTAAGGTAATAGGCAGTGGTTTACAATCAGATATCCGTATCACTCTCCTCCTCAAGAAGTCTGTGTGAAGATTTATATTCAGAACATTCAAGAAAAAGTCTGCTGTGGTGTTGAAACTACAAGAAGCAGCTCATTTACTCCGGAAGGGAAAACGTTATGGTGCCCGTAAATTTGAATGGCTGTATCTCTCGTAGTAACATTCATTTTTTGATGTTGTTGTTGTTGTGGTCTTCAGTCCAGAGACTGGTTTGATGCAGCTCTCCACCCTACTCTATCCTGAGCAAGCCTTTTCATCTCCTCATAAGAACGACAACCCACATCCACTTGAATCTGCTTACTATACGCGTCTCTTGGTCTCCCTCTGCGATTTTTACCCCACACACTTCCCTCCAACGCTAAATTCACAATTCCTTGATGTCTAAGAATGTGTCCTACCAATCTATCCCTTCTTTTAGTCAAGGTATGCCAGAAATTTCTTTTCTCCCCAATTCGGTTCAGTACCTCCTCATTAGTTACGCGATCCACCCACCTAATCTTCAGCATTCTTCTGTAGCACCACATTTCAAAAGCCTCTATCCTCTTTCTGTCCACACTGCTTATCGTTCATGTTTCACTCCCATACAAGGCAACACTCCATACAAATGCCTTCAGAAAGGACTTCCTTAGGCTTAAATCAATATTCGATGTTAACAAATTTCTCTTTTTCAAAAACGCCTTTCTACCCATTGCCATTCTGTATTTTATATCATCTGTACTGCGACCATCATTTGTTATTTTACTGCCCAAGTAACAAAACTCCTCTACCTCCTTTATTGTTTCGTTACCTAATCTAATTCCTTCAGCATCACCTGATTTTCTTACACTGCACTCCATTACCCTAGTTTTGCTCTTGTTAATATTCATCTTATATGCACCTTTCAGCACACTGTCCATTCCGTTCAATTGCTCTTCCAGGTCCTTTGCTGTATCTGACAGAATTACTATGTCGTCGGCAAAACGCAATGTTTTTAATTCTTCACCCTGAACTTTAATTCCTTCTCCAAATTTCTCCTTGCTTTCCTTTATAGCTTGCTCAATGTACAAATTGAATAACAATGGAGAAAGACTATACCCTGTCTTTCTCCCTTTCCAACCACTGCATCCCTTTCATGCCCTTAAACTCTGACAACCGCTGTCTGGTTTTTGTACAAGTTGTAAATAACCTTACGCTCCATATATTTTACCCCTGCTGACTTCAGAATTTGAAAGAGTGTATTCCAGTCAACATTGTCAAAAGCTTTCTCCAAATCTACAAAAGCTAGAAATGTAGGTTTGCCTTTTCTTAATCTATCTTCTAGGATAAGCCGTAAAGTGAGTATTGCCTCCCGTGTTCCTACATTTCTCCTGAACCCAAACTGATCTTCCCCGAGGTCGGCTTCTACCAGCTTTTCCATCCTTCTGTACATAATCCGTGTTAATATTTTGCAACCATGACTTATTAAACTGATGGTTCTGTAGTTTTCACACCTGTCTGCACCTGCTTTCTTTGGTATGGGGATTATAACATTTTTCTTAAAGTCTGAGGGTACTTCACCTGTCTCATACATCTTACACACAACGTGAAACAATTTTGTCATGGCTGGTTCTCCCAGAGACTTCAGTAGCTCTGACGGGATATCATCTACTCCAGGGGCTTTGTTTCGACTTAGATCTTTCAGTGCTCTGTCAAATTCATCTCTCAGTATAGTATCTCCTATTTCATCATCATCTACATCATCTTCCCTCCCTACAATAATGTCTCGAAGTTCATTTCCTTTGTAGAGCCCCTCTATATACTCTTTCCACCTTTCAGCTTTCCCTTCTTTGCTGAGAACTGGTTTTCCATAAGTGTCCTTGATATTCATAGAGCTGTTTTTCTTATCGCCAAATGTTTCTTTTATTTTCCGGTAGGCTGTATCTATTTTTCCCATATTTATACATTCTTCTACATCCTTGCATTTGCCTTCTAGCCATTCCTGCTTAGCCATTTTGCACTTCCTGACAATCTCATTTCTTAGTCGTCTGTACTCCATTTTGCCTGTTTCATTTACTGCATTTTTATACTTTCTCCTTTTATCGATTAAATTTAGTATCTCCTGTGATATCCAAGGATTCTTTGTAGGTCTTGCCTTCCTACCTATTTTGTCCTCTGCTGCCTTCACTATTTCATCTCTCAATTTTACCCATTCCTCCTCAACTGTTTTATTTTCCTCTGTTTCTATCAATTGTTGCCTGAAGCTCCCTCTGAAATTCTTAAGAACTTCGGGTTCCTTCAATTTATCTAGGTCCCATCTCCTTATTTTCCTACCTTTCTGTAGTTTCTTCAGTTTCAGCCTACAGTTCATAATCAACAAGTTATGGTCAGAGTCTATGTCTGCCCCTGGGTATGTTCTACACTTCAAAACCTGGTTCCGAAATCTATGTCTTACCATTATAAAATCTATCTGGTATCTCCCGGTGTCTCCTGGTCTCTTCCACGTATACAACCTTCTTTTGTGATTCTTAAACCAGGTGTTTGTTATAACTAAATTATGTTCCGTGCAAAATTCTACCAGGCGGCTTCCTCTTTCATTCCTTTTGCCCAGACCATATTCACCCACTATCTTCCCTTCCCTTCCTTGTCCTACTACCGAATTCCAGTCTCCCATAACAATTAAGTTTTCCTCTCCCTTAATTGTCTGAATAATTTCCTTTACCTCCTCATATATTTCTTCGATCTCCTCATCATCGGCAGAGCTAGTTGGCATATAAACCTGTACTACTGTTGTCGGTGTTGGCTTCGTATCTATCTTGACAATGATAATTCGATCGCTGTGCTGGTCATAGTAGTTTACCCGCATTCCTATTTTCTTATTCATTATCAATCCTACTCCTGTGATACCCCCAACTGATTTTGTATTTATAATCCTGTACTCACCTGACCAGAAATCCTGTTCATCCTGCCACCGAACTTCACTAATCCCCACTATATCTAACTTCAACCTATCCATTTCCCTTTTTAAATTTTCTAATTTTCCTACTCTATTAAGGGATCTAACATTCCACGCTCCGACCCGTAGAATGCCAGTATTGTCTTTCCTGATGATCACATCCTCCTGAGTAGTCCCGGCCCGGAGATCCGAATGGGGGACTATTTTACCTCCGGAATATTTTACCCGAGAGGATGCCATCATCATATGTTCATACAGTAGAGCTGCATGTCCTCGGGAAAAGTAGCGGCTGTAGTTTCCCCTTGCTTTCAGCCGTTCGCAGTAGCTGTGTGACAAAGCCACTTTAGCTGATGTTACAAGGCCAGCTCAGTCAATCATCCAGACTGTTGCCCCTGTAACTACTGAAAAGGCTGATGCCCCTCTTCAGGAACCACACGTTTGTCTGGCCTCTCCACAGATACTCCTCCGCTGTGGTTGCACCTACGGTACGGCTATCTGTATCGTTGAGGCACGAAAGCCACCCCACCTCGGCAATGTCTGTGGTTCATGGGAGTGGCATTTTTTGATAAAATGTTAAAATCCAATATACCAGAATTTTGTTTTTCTGAACTCAGTGCCAACTTTTTTTGTCGAAATTTTTGCAGGAAGTAGTCTTGAAGTGATTTCATACTTCTATGCATTAATATTATCAAACATGTAATTTGTGTCACAAATTGCGCGGCCGGTCCGGTGGGCCTTTCCCTGAATACGGCACAGGTAGCGGCTGGAGGGCGTGGAGTAGGGGTGGTGTATCCCTACTTTCGGAAGACTCTGTTCACTACAACTCCCCCCGCAAGTGTCTACACATTTCCTTTCCCCGCAAGTGTCACTCCCCGCAAGTGTCACAAACTCCGACAGTCAACCACTTGACAATCTCCAAGGAGATCTCGGCCGAAACGTCGTGGACAGTAAACCACATGACGTGGCTGGAAGCCCGAGAAAATTTTATCGACATAACTCGCCTCGAAACAATGCAGTAAGTCTAGGGACTGATGACCAAGTAGTTTGATCCTATAGAATTACAAACATTTGAACAGTTTTATATGTCAAATAAGGTAAATGCAACAAAACTTTTGGGTTGCAACTTTACCAACCTTTTCCTTACATGAAATGGTAAAATGTACTGTTAATAGGTACTGAACTAAAAGGTGTCGCCCTATGCTGAAACCCACATAATAGCAAGTCATGGGTGGGGTTGTCTCCACGGAAGGCAATAAACTGTAAACTCTGCCCTACAGACGTCGATAGGCGAAACAGGTACCGACTGGCCGCCGTGTTGTCCTGCGCCCGAAGGCGTCAACGGATGCGGGATGCGGTATGGAGGGGGATGTGGTCAGCGCCGCACACTCCAGGCCGTTGTGTTAGTTTTCGTGACCGGATCCGATACTTACTCAGATAGCTCCTCAGTTGGCATCACAAGGGCTGGGTTCCGAAATAAGGAATTGGCTGTCTAAACAAATCATTGCAAAATCTTTTTGATATAAGACATTTTAACGAATTTTAAATTCGTGGTGGCCGAAGGCAACGAGACCTCGTCTGGCAGCTGCCCGACTTAACGTCCTCCAGCCGTTAAGACAGCGCAATTCGAACATTTTGAAAATGCAACAGCGATTGTTCGAAGCCTTGTTAGGTTCGGGTCGCTTTGTTAAATCAGATGCTAACTACATCCTTTTATCCGGTTTCTTTCAAGTACAAAATGACAAGATTTCGTTCAGAGCGCAACAGCTGAATATTGGTTTCCTTCGGTCGGTTGGTATTATTATAATGACAACATTTTTATAATGACACATTGGACTAGGAATGTTGGGTTCACTCAAGACCTTCTTCTTATGACGCAGGCGTAAAAATTAACATAGAAAAAATATTTTATTGCAAAAATTGACGAAGATCATTGTTTTGTATCATATGTGGAGCGTCTGATACTATGGCTATGACCAGCGGAACTGGTTTCATCATAATGCAGTGTAGCAGCTGCAGATGCCCAGAATACAAAATTGTTAGTGAGTTGTGGTTTAAACAGGTATGCCATGTAGGCGTAGCTTATTTTTACTCTAAACGCATATTTCAATGATTTTTTTTTGTGGACTCCTTAGCTTCTAGAGTTTTTGTAATCATTACCCTTGCTTCAGAAAACAAAAGAAGGGAAGGGAAGAAACGAAATAGAAATACGGACTTAAGGCTCTCTCCGTAGGGTGAGTATCCCAGAGTTTTACCGAATGCCTTCTCTAAGGCTAGTGATGCGGTGGTCTAGCGGTAAGACGTCTGCCTAGTTAGCATGGAGATCCAGGTTAGATTCCCGGTTGCATCACGAATTTTAATTCAATGCTTCAGATTTATCATAAACAGATTCATTTGTGCGCTATTACCACCGGGAAGGCACTAATTTAGCAAATTACGATTCTCCTAATACTCTACAAACATGGAATATTAATAAAGTCTTCTCCTTCAGCTCAATTTAATGGGACGCCGGTTTTTCGGCAATGTGCAGAAAAATTCAGAGTGTAGGCCCGTCGTCCACCTAAAGGGGATTGGAACACTTGCACGGAGTGATACTTGCACGGAGCCCGGGATTCTTTCCGGGTTAACCAGCTTTTCATCAGTACAGTCACGCTAACAAGTCCAGCAGTTGAGCCCCTGCGAGGTGGCTGGCTCTCACACCACACCAGTAAGCAACCATATATCGCTTCAACGTGGCTCATTAATACGTTTCGTGTCGAATTTATTTATTACGAGTGTTGCGGTAAATAGAACTGAAAATGAAATTCAGTACAATGACAAATTACAACGATATTCTTAAATTGTTCTAACATTAAGATGATGCTAATATCACCTACAGACCCGTTTGTACAGCCCTCCTAAGCCCTCCCTTAAACTGGCCTTAGCTGCGACGTATAGCACGCCTGGAGTGCGTCCCTTGTGAGGGAGGCTTAAGAAGCGGCGGCGAGGCCTTGTCCCCTGGTCGGCAGTAGCCCTTCCTGAAGCCGCCCTCGGCCGACCCACGGCAGAGCGCATTAGCCGGCAGAGAGTCCAGTCACGCGGCCAGATTGGTTCCGGTGCTGACAGCGGCCCACTCACCTGCTCTCGATGTAATGCCCTCCGCTGTCCGCGGCGACAATGGGCTGCACTCTGTTCCCCTACGACGTCACGATTGACTGCCAACACGGCCCGGGCGCAGCCACTGCGGCCAAAACATCACTTCACACACTGCGCTCCCCCTCCGAGTACTTCGGGAGTTTGTGACACTTGCGGGGAGTGACACTTGCGGGGAAAGGGGATGTGCGGGGAGACCCGGAAGCTGCAGGTAGTGAACAGGGTGTTCCAGAAGTAGGGATACACCACCCCTACTCCACGCCCTCCAGCCGCTACCTGTGCCGTATTCAGAAGATTTTAACATTTTATCAAAAAAAGAATGTTACTAGAAGAGATACAACTATTCAAATTTACGGGCACTGTGGTATCGGCTACCACGCCGCCGCCGGCCGACAACCCAGCAGCTGGCGCCACGCCAAGTAGACGGCCTGCAGCGCAAGCCACACAAGGAAGTAAGGCGCGCAGACCGAAGGCTCGCCAGCCGGCCGCACGGTACAGTTCGACTGGACCGCTAGAGGGCTAGTGTTGCGAGATGGAAGCGAGTCTACACTAGACGTCAACGGCGCCACCGCCTGGCTCACACCCGAACTACCAGTACCAAATATAGGCGGCCGCTCCTGCCTAAGCAACCCAGTTCTCTCTCGCCTTCGCCAGTGATACCTTCGCTTATTGTTTATTGACGTGCCGAACGTAGTGCTACGAGGACTTCAGTAGTGAGCTGCCACTTCCGGCTCTAGATTCCTGGGCCATTTTTTTACGAGATTTGACGTGCCGTACCAAGGAAGACCTACCGACGTATGACTCGTCTAAACTGTGCGTTTGTGAAAGTGCTGTGTAAATAAATTGTTGGAATTTTGGATTTTGCTTTTATTGTGTTACCGTTATAACAGGCACCATAACGTTTTCCCTTCCTGAGTAAATGAGCTGCTTCTTGTAGTTTCAACACCACAGTAGCCTTTTTCTTGAATGGCCGGCCGCGGTGGCCGAGGGGACTGAGGCGCTCCAGTCACGGTCTGCACGGCCACTACGGTCGGGGGTTCGAATCCCCCCTCGGGCATGGATATTTGTGCCGTCCTTAGTATTAGTTAGTTCATAAGTAGTATGAAAGTTTAAGGACTGATGACCCCGTAGTTAAGTCCCATAGACTATACAAACATTTGAACACTTTTTTTTCTTGAATGTTCTGAATATAAATCTTCACACAGACTTCTTGAGGAGGAGAGTGATACGGATATCTGATTGTAAACCACTGTCTATTACCTCAGACCTTTTTGACTGTACTGGAGTTCTGCGTATTCGGTAATTTGTATTTATACAGTTAACAGGCAATGTAATTTATAACCAACTATTGGCTGCCAATTTCGCTTCATTTTTCCTGGAAGTCTTGCGACTTGTTTCTCCCTGTTGGTTTATGCCAAGTTCGGAGGAAAAATGGTTCTATATGACGGTGACAGAAAATAGAATTGATCTTTAGCATTTTTTGGTGTGACATTCCCTTACACATTCCGTATTTCATACAAATTTTGATGTATTTGTAATTCGAATACAGCCAAATCGTTTTGGGGTCTACGAATAAACGCTTCGAGTATGTAAAATACTCATTGACTTTTATTAACGTTTTTTAATTGAAGGTTTAAGCTTGCGTCTCCTATTAAAAAGCATAGTAGCTATTTTTAAAAAGATGGAAGTTGCGTGATAGTGGGGTTAACTACATAGCGCTCAATTACATCAACATATCTGTGCAGGATGCCTAATATATTTATTGCTTGCGCAGGTGTTTGATATGTTTAGTGTTCTGAATAATATGCTTCTGGAGGTATGACTGTGGAAAGTCATCGTCTTGTAGTAGCAGAGAATGTCTTAATAACTCTCCAAACATTATCACTATTAAAATACCTTTTTGTTTTCAGGAGGAACACTCAACGAATTAATATGTCGTTAGAACAAGTTACTATATTGCTCTTCAGCTTGCAAAGGGTTGTGCAATTTCACTGAGTTTCGTGTTACGTTGACAGTGTGGAAACTTGACAACAGCAGTGCTAGACTTCTTGATGTGCCTGTACCCAGGAAAAGCCATCAGCCGCCCCAAGGGCCCCGGGTTCACCCGCAAGTGCCACTACCCGCAAGTGTTCCAATTCCGTACTTCGGCGGGCCGGGTAGCCTTCTTTTTACGCAAGTTGAGACGGGCGTTTCGTCATCGTCACGTGGCGCTGACATACAGTTTGGGTTATAAATAAACTGACGGTGTTCCGGGTGCTGTACTGCGAGCTGTACACATCATGCGAACTGCAGCAGCGATTCAAGTGGGAGGTGAGGGAAGACTGCATTAGCTCGGGGCCTCGTTTTCGCCACGTACGTAGTCACGAATGAACCGTGAGCCCCCTAAGGGGGGGGGGGATCTGGAATCGAAATGTTGGTTGACCGTTCCGAGAAATGTTCAAATGTTTGTAGAGCTTATGGGACTTAACTGCGGGATCATCAGTCCCTAAACTTATAAACTACTTATCAACTACCTTATACTAAAGACGACACAAACATCCATGGCCGAGGGGTGGGATTCGAACCCCCGACCGTAGCGGCCGTGTAGACTGCGACCGGCTAGGACGCAGTGGCTGAGCGATATAAGACAAACATAGTCCCTTGTTACACATGACTCTTATTTGTTGAACAATTTTATGAAACAATTTTTTAAGTGTTATAGAATTACGTTATAATGGGAAAGTTAGTAAACATTATTATATATATATTTTTAAAGTTCTTGGGAAGCAGTGGTGGCGCATTGAGTGTACCCCACCCTGGGTCGTCATCACTAAAATCTGCCTCTTCAGCTGACGACCTGACGGTATTTCTGCATAGTATTTTGGCATTAACTCAACATCCTTTCGTATTTTCCTAGCATGTTTCATTATAAACTGAAATGAGAGGTAACGCCTCCAGTTATGTTATGGCGGTGCGGCCGAGCGCATTGAGGCGCTATGTTACGATGATCGAGGCCGTTCCCCGTTGGGGATTAGAATCCCGCCTCGGGCATGGATGTTTGTGCCTTCTTTGGTATAAGATAGTTCATAAGTAGTTCCTAAGGGACTGATGACCCTGCAGTTAAGTCCCATAAGCTTTACAAACATTTGATGTATGGTGGTACCAATTTTGAACTTTAAGTTACTCATGAAATACTAACTTTTTATAGAATAAATACAAGAACCGTGAACTTTACGGTGATTCCAAATGTATAGACATCATTATCATACCTGTATGAAAGAGATGGTAAGGTAAATCAGTCAATAATACTAAGGTTGGTTTGAACAGCACAGTGCTTTACTAGTCATGGTCCTGTTTGGGGATGGTTTGTCGTTGTCTTCCTCCGACCTTCGAACTCACTTACCCAGACAGTTATACGGGAACCTATAGTTTAACGTGGGTTCCGAACCACGGTGCTACTCGGTATTTTTCACATCAGCAACACTGCCAGAGGTGAAAGAAGTTGAAAGTGACAGATTAAATTACAAGCATCTGGCGAGGATCGAACCCGGGACCGTTGTATTTATAGTCAGGCACTCTACCACTGTGCTACGTCGATGAATCAACAATATACCACATAAAGACAGAGAAAATATGCACTTGTCCGCAGAGGGAAATAAAAACTACCAACACTGTACATGCAGTGGAAATAACTATCGCCTTAGATGAGCAAAACTACTTTTGACACTTCCTGATCATTGTGAGAACTACCACCTTACATACAATAGGTGGTTCAGGAAATGATCTTTCATGCTGGATGAGTCAAAAAAAAAATGTTCAAATGTTTGTATAGTGTATGGGACTTAACTACGGGGTTATCAGTCCCTAAACTTACAAACTACTTATGAACTACTTACGAACTAGGACGGCACAAATATCCATGCCCGAGGGGGGATTCGAACCCCCGACCGTAGTGGCCGTGCAGACCGTGACTGGAGCGCCTTAGTCCCCTCGGCCACCGCGGCCGGCCTGGAAGAGTCAGAGCTACATAATTATGTGGTACGTTGAAACTTCCTGGCAGATTAAAATTGTGTGCCGGAACCGGGACTCGAACCTGGGACCTTTGCCTTTCGCGAGCAAACGCACTACCGACTGTGCTATCCCGACACGACTCACGATGCCGCCTCACAACTTTACTTCCGCCAGTACCTCGCCTCCTACTTTCCAAACTTCACAGAAGCTCTCCTGCGAACCATGCAAGACTAGCACTCCTGGAAGAAAGGATATGGTGGAGACATGGCTTAGCCACAACCTAAGGGATGTTTCCAGAATGAAACTTTAACTCTGCAGTGGAGTGTGCGCTGATATGAAACATCCTGGGAGATTAAAATTGTGTGCCGGAACCGGGACTCGAACCTGGGACCTTTGCCTTTCGCGGGCAAGCGCACTACCGACTGTGCTATCCCGACACGACTCACGATGCCGCCTCACAACTGTGGTACGTTTTTTGTACCCCATGCATTTATGGGAGGTAGAAGGGTGGTACACAAAATATACCATCAACCCTGAAAGAGATAAGTAATGGTGGCGCTCGCTGGTATGAAGGAAAAAAGAAATGGTTCCCCTTTCCAGCATCAGGTGAAAGTATATTGCAGTAAACAGTCATGATGTGGTGTGTGTGGGTGCAAAAATAAGGGAGGAACGATCAAACACTTGATAACGGTGGTGCTGGCACATTTATGAAGATATGGTCACATGTTACAACTCAGCAACATGCTGCAAGCGTAACACGGCACGTAAACAGTTTCCCGAAGCAATTCCGGTGTAATGTGGGTGACATCCTGTTGTTCAGATCAGAGAATGTCCGGATGCATATCTGATAGACACGATCCTTTATATATCCCAACAATCAGAAGTCACATGGATTTAAGTCAGGGGATCTGAAAGGCCATACATCTTGAAATCGTCTAGAACTGATGCGGTCGCCAACGCAGGTTTCTGGAAGCACATCTTTTACCTGCGTAACATGTAGCTTTAACGGTACTCCTGAAAGGTCCACGAGGTGTCATCAAAGTCGAAGAAAAACGGATCGAGAGTGAAGGACCTCTTGAAATCACACCACACAGTCTCATAAACCGAATGCAGTGGATGTTCCTACAGAACATAGGAGAGAATAGAACTCCATATGCAACAGTTTTGTGCATTCATTGCACCGCGCAGGGTAAAATTTACCTCGTTCACCCATAGAATATTCCCTGGCCACATGACATTCATTTCCACGGGTGCCAAAGAAATGAAGGGCAAAGTCACACTGTTGTAGCTTATCCTCGGGTTGTACATTATGAACCAAGTAAAATATAAAATGTACCGCAAAATATTTTGAACTGTTTATCAGGGAGAGACGATTCCCGTGGCACAACTCGAACAATGGATCCAGAATTTGAGACATGTTCTATACAGTCGGCGACAGCTACAGCAACTTCATCAACAGCCGCCATGTGTATGGGATGCCTCCCTCTCCCTGCTACACCACCTACTTCACCTGTTTCTTCTAATTTATTGATCATATATCGTTTAGCCCATTTATTCCCTTGGAGCCCCCTCGCAGCTGTTTCTGTCGGTGGTATTTCCACAATGCAGCGCTGCTGTTGTTGCCGTTCTCATAAAACAACTTTACAAGCAGCCTTTTTTCTCGATAGGCAATGAAGGCTTTCACGACCGGATGTCATAGTTTCTGGTAGATCTTCCAAGTTATAAGGCTGTGGTACATAAGACTTTGCAGTTTTCCCTGATGTTTCGTCCAGAGCTACGCTGTACATCTTTGGAGTCTTCCTACTTCCCCTGAGACTTGCCGACTGGCGAGACGGGCGTCTGAGAATGGCATTTATACTGTGGAATGTGGGCGGGGCCAAGCTGTCACGTTATCAGCAGAGATAGTGCTTGTCAGAGGTGAAACTGAGCTATCGATTGCAAACTGTCAAGCATAAACCGGTCGATCTTATAAAGCTACCGTTCATATGTCGCTAAATTTCATAGCTTCTTCTTTCCAATTAAATTTATCATTATGTTTATATATTTAAATGGCTCCTCTGTATTGCCGTGGATTATAATTCGTCACTTTGGATAAAACTGTTCTCTCGGAAAACCTCAATACTTGACTTCCAGAATAAAGAGCATGCTTCGCGATAGCCATTACAGTTAATATGGAAATCTTCAACCTTATTAACCATTTACACCAATAGTCGTTTCACAAACGACATCGACAAGCGTCACCAAACAACTAAGTATCCTGATGTCAAACCAGGAAGAATTTCACAATTTGACTGATTCACCTGGTGGCAGAAAGGGTAACTATAATACATTTCATCATATTCCGCGAATGCAACGATTACTGAACATACCCACGAAGTTTCATCGTCCAGCGACGTATACAACCCGACCTGCAACCCCAGCAACACTGTTAGTTTAGTTATAACCATCCGGTAGAAAACGAGGGAAGGTGCTAGAGCCCACGAGACACATAGGTCCCCCAGCATACTTACGACGTCACATTACTTATCTTCTCTGTCTTACTGCGTGAATGTTCGCCTCCTTTAGAGGCGCACGCGGGAAATCACTATACCACTTGAAAGACGCCACTAAAGGTGGCACGAACTCAAATATGGGCTTAGGAATTACTCAATTGGTCGGTAAAACTAACTCGCTTCCCTCAAGAAAAGGTGGCTCGAAGTCATAATAAGGGGTTGGAAAATGCGTTAAGCGAACGCAGACGCCCGCGAGTGCTCACGCTGCTTTCCCCCTCCACCTGCCTGCTAACAATGCTCCGTTGCTGGCGCGAGCAAGACAAGACAACGCCTCCAAGAGACAAGGCCTCACGACAGCCTGTGTCACGGCACACCGACAGGCCGCGATAGCCAGCTGACTGGCCGGCCTTTGGGGCTCAGCTCACATGCCTTTTAGCGGCCAGCCAGTCAGCAAGCGATCGCGGCCTGTACATGTGACGTGATAACACGGACTGTTGTGAGGCCTTGTCTCTAGACGGCGTTGGCACCGTACAAGCTAATACTTCGTCAGACGATCTTCACCGTCCGTCCATCAGAAGTTAACTGGCTACAGTATTTAGAGCTGCCCGTTCGAAGCAAGTTGTTGTTGTAGTCTTCAGTCTGAGACTGGTCTGATGCAGCTCTCCACAATACCCTATCCTGAGCAAGCCTCTTCATCTCCACATAAGAACGGCAACCTACATCTGTCTCAGTCTGCTTACAGTATCCATCTCTTGGTCTTCCTCTGCGGTTTTTACCGCACACACTTGCCTCCAATGCTAAATTCACGATTCCTTGATGTCTAAAAATGTGTCCTACCAATAGATCCCTTCTTTTAGTTAAGATATGCCAGAAATTCCTTTCCTCCCCAATTCTGTTCAGTACCTCCTCATTAGTTATGCGATCCACCCACCTAATCTTCAGCATTCTTCGGTAGCACCAAATTTCAAAAGCCTCAATCCTCTTTCTGTCCATGTTTCACTCCCATACAAGGCAACACTCCTCACAAATGCCTTCAGAAATGACTTCCTTAGGCTTAAATCAATATTTGAGGTCAACAAATTTCTCTTTTTCAAGAACGCTTTTCTACCCATTGCCATTCTGCATTTTATATCCTCTGTACTGCGACCATCATTTGTTATTTTACTGCCCAAGTAACAAAACTCATCTACCTCCTTTATTGTTTCGTTACCTAATCTAATTCCTTCCGCATCACCTGATTTTCTTAAACTGCACTCCATTACCCTACTTTTGCTATTGTTAGTGTTCATTTTATATGCACCTTTCAGCACACTCACAGGTCTAATACAAGAAAAAAATCAAATATTGGTGTAACAGAGTTACGTACTTCGATATGAAGTCTAGCTTTCTTTCATCGCAGCTCTGTCTCGGCGCAGAAGATTGCACACACAGCTAGGAATCACCTCAAGGCCATCAGTAATAATCGTCGATCGAAAACAAATCTACTAGAAATAACTCAGGACCTCATCGACTGGGGTTGATATATGGCATACCAGTGAAGTCACAATAACATACGAAAAACATAAAGCAACCTTTAAGTCGTAGTACACAATTGATTTTTTCAGTGCCTGTTGCAATTTAATGCTATAAGGTTCTTTACAGAAAAATGATTCTCAAGTATTCCGATAAACTCCAAACACAATGTCTTAGAAACTTGCAGATGTGTACTACTCGCACCGTTGTCGATGCGAAAGGAAGACAACAGGTGTGTGTCGCCCAGAGAAATCAGCGATTCAGGCAGTTAATGATCGATAAATCATACCCGCCCTTCGTCTGGCGGATGAAAGATAAATTTCTTGAGAATTAAGTTGGCAGGGAGAGGGGGCAGCGCATTATGACGCGCGGCACCTTTCATCCCGCATTATACAGTCAGATGAACGTACCACCAATGGCAGTCGCAGAAAGTCACCGCCAAACAGCGAGCGACCTCTACTGAAATGCCTAATCTACGATTCACCGACACCAGTCACTGTCGTCTAGCAGAAAACATACCATTACGAGGCGGTTGTTACAGCGATTTCCATATCGTACCGTTCACTGGAAAGAATATCTAAGGTGCCTCCCGCTGATTAACTTGTGTTTCAAGGAAATGAAATTCTCGTCTGCACTTAACGAGAAGTGTACTCGTTTGCTGAGAAAGGTCATGGTCAACAAAATTGAAAAACATGTTTTCCGTAACCACTGCATAAACACAATTTACACAGATGATATCTAAAAAATAACAAACAATGCCTGTTACTGACACTAATACTGTGTGTGACAAAATTCACGGGATAACTCCTAATATCGCAATGGGCCTCCGTTTTCCCGGCGAACTACAGCAACTGGACGTGACATGGACTCCACAAGTCATTAGAAATCCCCGGCAGCAATATCCAGCTATGCGTTCTCTATAACCGTCCATAAGTGAGAAAGTTGTTGCCAACACAATGTTTTATGCAAGGACTCAGCTCCCTGTTATGTTCTATAAATGTTTAGTGGAATTTATACCACGCAATCGGTGTTGTCAATTCATCCATTGGGACTGTCGAATACTAACTACTTGACAATGACATGTTTGTATAGTTATGCGACCAAACTGCAGTGGTCGTCAGTCCCTGGACTTAAAAACTACTTAAACTAACTTTTACTAAGGACATCATACATCCAGCCAGGACTCAAACCTCCGACTGGGAACTGCTGTAACCAATTGCGAACAATTGTGGTCCGGTGACCTGGCCTGTTGTCATCCATTAGAATTATATCTTTGTTTGCTGCATGAAGTCCGTAAATAGCTGCATGCTCTCCGAGTATACGAACATAACGATTCCCACTGGGACTATAGAACCGCTTCCATTCTGTGTAAAAACAACCGACACCTTTATGGAGCTACCACCAGCTTGCACAGTGCCGTGTCGACAACTTCAGTCAACGCCTTCGTCGGATTTGAGCCACACTTGAACCGTACTAACAGCTCTTACCAACTGAAATCGGCTGTCTTCAGACCTGACCACGGTTTCCCAATCATCTGTGGTCCAACTGATATGGTCACGAGAGTAGGAGATGCGCTGCAGGCGAATGTCGAGCTGGTATAAAGGCACTCCAGTCGGTTGTCTGCTACCACCCCCCATTACTGGTAAGCTGCACCGCAGTTAATCGTGGATCCCTCATTGACTTCTGCAGTTATTTCATGTAGTTGGACTTGTCTGTTAGGACTGTCAACTCTATTCAAGCGCCGCTCTTCTGGTCACTAAGTGCAGACACTGCGCACGTCGTGGTAAGATATAATGCCTGAAATATGGCATTTTTGGCATACCCTTGATACTGTGGATTTCGGAATATTACATCCCCAAACTATTTACAAACTGCTGTGTGGTAAGTTTTGTGTCTCCTTTCCGCCGGTTGTCCTGGGCGTCGGTGGCCGAGTAGAGAGAGAACGACACAGGAATAAAGGATGCACGCGTGTGCGGGTGACCAGCCAGTGGGACAGCAGAAACTAGAAACACTAAGCTAGATTAGTATAAGAGATATATTTCGAAGAAATACATTACTTAACTTGGAGAGCAGCAGACTAGTAGATGTTGATACATAGTTTAGATAGAGGCCTGCCTACTGATGATTCCTAGTGCCTACCCGATAGCCAAGTCTTAACTGATGCCTATCTGATGAACGATGAAGCAGTCGTGGCCACGAGCGTAGTTGCAGCAGAGGGCGTTCGTGGCTGACGTCGTAAGAACGCCGCGCCGTGAGTGCATGGCGGCGCGCGGCGAAAGTACATGGCGCGCAATTCATACTTGTGCGACACCACAGTAAGCACCGTGTGTTTTAGAAGCTCGTGACTGAAATAAATTTGGCCCTAAACACTCTCAATGTCTTTCTGCTACCAACTACTGCTGTTTACATTTAAACGAGACTTCTCTTTCCAGACAAGCCTCTGCATTGAGCACTGTCTTGATCAGTAATTAACTATTAAATTTGTGACAAAGCAGAAAATGTGAAAGTCAAGTCTACTAAATTAGAATGGATGTTCGTTTTAAAGATTTATTATCACGAAAAATTTAGGAAAAACATTTACTAAGGGACACATAATTATCTTATACTACATTTACAGCGTGTGATGACATAAAAAAATGAGATTGAAGTACGATGGCAGCAGTATGTCTAACTCGCAAGAAAGAAACTTCATGAAAAAGTGATTCAGATTTGCTTCAATCCAGAGCGTGCACTCTTTTAATTAGATAGAAATAGAATAACGTATGTTTAACATGGAATTGACGTTTACTAACAAAACAAGGAAACAGACAGGGCAGAAACATGGTTTTTACATTCCCAATTGCAGTGCCGGCGACACACTACCATTCCAGTGTCTGAAACTGCTAATATCGTAGTTGTAGCAGGTTGCAGCATGGCCAACCTGCATGGTCATCGTTGAAAATAAGAATACTGAAGAATCCTACTCAAAGCAATTTGAATTAGTAAAGGATGACAGAGTATGTCCACAGCAAGCAAAAACCTGATAGCGAATCCATTTCATTGACTGCAAAAAATAAATAAATAAAATAAAATAAATATTAAGTTAACCTAGCGACTTTGATTTGGATGTCCCAAAGTGACGCTCACAAGTGCACAATGTGATAAGCTCCTTTCTTCTGGATCGAATAAACTACGACCTTCACTTGCTCGATCAAAGTGGAATATACCTGATCTAGTGACACACAAGTTTATGTCTTACTGCAGCTGGAGTGAAATCAGGCTTAACATGGTGTTCCTCAGATGTACAGACATACAGCAGTCGGCAATCGAATGCGAAGAAGAAAAACGTTTTCTAAACCGCGCCCACATTCTGGAGAGAAAGAGAGATCTCTCCTCTCTTATCACATATGTGGTAAGATGGCTGCCAATCGCGGTCCTTACCGTTACCAACAGTTTATTTTTCACAGATTACTATTTTGACGATTTTGACATGGGAAATGGCGTTACTCTAAGCAAATTGCGAGTGACGGCGGGAACATCGTTCCACCTCCCACGGAGCAACATCGGAGATGGTGAATTCACTACCGCAAAGGTGGACGTTACTATCGACGTCTTCTCTCCCCTCCCTGACAAAGGAAAACCAATAGGTTTACTCAGGAGATTCAAAAGCGAGGCTGGACCTCAGAAGTGCCTGAGCAACGTTATGGTACGAGTCACATGTTTCTCATGCGTTAAAAATACATTGAAAGTACAGTTAGAACGATATGATACTAGAATGGAACGAAGAATGATAGTTTAAAGTTACGTTACTTTTCGCCCACTTTAGGTTATAGTAGTAACACTAAAAGTGGGCCTTTGCGATCGTCTTTTGACAGCTCGAAATTGAAATAAAAACAACGGCTCAACCATTCACCTGACACGAAAACTGAATAACCGAATTTGTAAAGGAGAAAATTCTCTACAGCTTTGTTCCCTTATGTTTTTCATATCTCGTATCGTTTGAAAGAAAATTTGCAAAAATAACAGAATTTTGACACCCTCCACTGAATTAACGAAAACCAGCCGGTCGCAGATGTCACGTAATATTCCTCGCGCAGAACTCTAACTGGAATAAGCCGATCTTGCGTTGCGTATTTGATGATTTTCTTATTTTAACTTACACGTTGTCATTTCAAAGCAATGGCGCACTGAAGAATTAACAAGCACACGTCGTTCTTCGTACGATAAATGATAATCTAGTGTCTACAAATGCCATATTAGCATCAGTTAATAACGACCATCAATAGTAAGAGATTAAAGAACGCAACTTCTAAGGGTTGGCCGTAGCGTAGTGGGTAATGTGTTGGACTGTGACGTTAAAGTTCAGTGATTCAAAACCCGACACTACCTAAAACTTTTTTTCTTAAAAGGGTTTCAGACACTCTCATTAATTAATTAATTATTTTGGTCTAAAATGTTTGCAAAAACTTATCAAACAACAAATCTAAAGTGGGCCGTAAAACACGTCAGTGCGATTTTTTTGTATGATGTGAATTATTTCCATAGGCTCACTGCATCTGTCGACACGTACGATGCCCCGCCAGTGACCAATACTCTCAGAAGCTCTGCCTGAAAGATGAACGTGATGTTTCGCAAAGAAAGCATACTCATTAAGGGGAAAAAAAAGAAATGCAGGAAACCTAGAGCATATTTGGGGACTTGAGCGAAGGAAGAATGATGCATCTGGTAGTTTTATTGCTGGTAATTTCATCTAGTGTATTTTTGGTTGCCCAATCAGGGGGTCATTCCTCTCGATCAGTGCATGCGAGCGGCTCGCTTTTCCGCGAACAAACTGCAGGGGAGGTTTCGGCCGCTCTGAAACAGGAGCCGTCCCATCTGGTAACGGATCTGTCCACCGCGCTGCTGCAATTACGCACGGGATTGCTTGTCTCGTAATGGACTCGGCCGATTAGCTTGTGACTGATTTTAATGAGGCTCGCTATTAAAGGCGCCCGGACTCCGACCTCGTTCGTGTCGCGGCGATTAGACGAGTTTAATTTACCCAGATTATTGCTGGCGAAATGGACCGATCACCCGGCTCATTACTGGGGAAGTTGGGCGCTACACGGACGCGTGGTGGGATCCGGCTTGTCAAATAAATTGAGGTGTGACATGACCCGAATATCAAAATGTTCCCCAAGCCAAGTCACGTGACATTGCTGTTCATCTGTGTCGGTAGTGAACCGAGGTTCTCGTGGCGATTTATGGTGGTGAAAGTCGTACTCTTATCACACAAAGAAAGTCTACGTGATGTACATGTAATACTGCGAAGAAACTTCATTTACAACAGAGCCAAATTGAGTGTCTGTAAGTAAAATTTGTCACGAGCTAGGTATCACCTAATTTACTCGTCTTTTGGAGGATTGAAGATTTCCTTCGTCAAGAATAGAGTCACACATATAGACAAATCAAAAATGGTTTGTTTCAGTGTTGTTGCTGTTATGGTCTTCAGTCCGGAGACTGGTTTGATGTAGCTCCCACCCTACTCTATCCTGGGCAAGCCTCTTCATCTCCTCATAAGAACGGCAACCCACATCCATTTGAATCTGCTTACTATATGCGTCTCTTGGTCTTCCTCTGCGATTTTTACCCCACACACTTCGCTCCAAAGCTAAATTTATGATTCCTCGATGTCTAAGAATGTGTCCTACCAAGTGATTCCTTCTTTTAGTCATGGTATGCGAAAAATTCCTTTTCTCACCAATTCTGATCAGTACCTCTTCATTAGTTACGTGACCTACCCAGCTAATCTTCAGCAATCTTCTGTAGCACCACATTTCAAAAGTCTGCATTCTCTTCCTGTCCGCACTGTTTATCGTCCATGTTTCACTCCCGTACAAGGCAACACAAATGCCCCCAGAAAAGACTTCCTTACAGTTAAATTAATTATCGATGTTAGAAAATTTCTCTTTTCCAAAAATGCTTTTCTTCCCATTGCCATTCTGCATTTTATATTCTCTGTACTGCGACCGTCATTTGTTATTTTACTACCCAAGTAACAAAACTCATCTATCACCTTCATTGTTTCGTTACCTAATCTAATTCCTTCAGCATCGACTGATTTTCTTAGACAGCATTCCATTACCCTAAATTTGCTCTTGTTAATGTTCATTTGATACTGTCTCTTCAACACACTGTCCATTCCATTCAACTGTTCTTCCCGGTCTTTTTCTGTCTCTCACAGAGTTACAATGTCATCAGCAAAACGCAATGTTTTTATTTCTTCACCCTGAACTTTAATCCCTATTTCAAATTTTTCCTTGCTCTTTCTTCTTCTTCTTCTTTTTTTTTTTTTTTTTTTTACCGCCTACTCCATCTACAAATTGAATAACATCGGAGAAAGTCTACAACCCTGTCTTACTCCCTTCCCAACTTATGCTTCCCTTTCATGCCCTTCGAGTCTAATAACTGCGGTCTGGCTTTTGTACAAGTTGTAAATAACTCTACTTTCTCTGTATTTTACCCCTGCTGACTTCAGAATTGGAATGAGTGTATTCCAATCAACGTTGTCAAAAACTTTCTCCAAATCTACAAAAGCTAAAAATGTACGTTTGCCTTTTCTTAATCTGTCTTCTAAGATAAGTCTTAAAGTGAGTATTGCCTACCGTGGTCCTACGTTCCTACTGAATACAAACTCATTCAGTGATCACCACAAACGTTTACGTATGTGAGTTTATCTAGATGGAGGCTTGGGGACTAGATGAATCAAGGAGGGGGCATGGGTAGTGAAGGAAACGGGCCGAGAGAGGGGGGGATATAATTGGTCAGTTGAATAATCTTGGAAGATCTCCTTTTCAGGAATGAAGATGGTTTTCCAACACAACGGTCATGTGAAGCACAACACGCGCTATTCATCCACGATATCCAGAGGGCACTTGATACAGGATCTCAGGAAGACGCCGTGTTTGTTGACTTCCCCAAGGCATTTGACAGCGTTCCGCACGGTTACCTGATGAACAAATTAGCATATTGAATATCAGAGCAACTATGTGACTGGATTGAGGCGTTTCTTGCTAATAGGATGCAGAGTGCCACTCTCAACGGGGACATGTCTTCATGCATTAAAGTGATCTAAGGCGTGCCCCAGGAGAGTGGTATAGGACCTGTGCTGTTCACGGTATACATATATTACCTCATAGATAACATCGGAAATTCCATGACGTTTTGCGCAGATGATGCTGTAGTTTATCGAGAAGTCGCAACACTGGAAAAAGGTAGCAAAATGCCGGAGGATCTGCAGCATATTGACGCATGGTGCATGGAATTTTTAATTGCCTGCAGAAGTTTGCGTCCTATTCCATAATCTTGTAGAACTGAAAATACATTCCTCCTAGGAAAACGGTCATAAACGTCTTCTATACATACATTTCCCTGTTCCACTCATAGCACTTATCCATTATTTGCCGCAAGCTAAATATCTGGTCCTGACAGCCTCTAAGAGGCCTACGCCCACACTGATTTTCATCTAACGTGTCCTTAACTAATACTCGCACTCTCCTTTCAACAATACCTGACAATGGTGTGGGTCCCTGTAGTTGGTTGTTCATGCTGTGCGTTCCTGTAGTCATGTCCTAGTTCATGAACCACGGCCAACGTATGAGTGACCAAGTAAGTGGCCCTGACAGTTGGGATACCAGTTGCTTTGGAATAACGTTGGGCATCTCGGACATATTCTGAGTAGTGGCCACCTTTGTGCTCAGACGGTAAAGACAACCATATCGACTGGTTAGTCCTTCTGGATCACACGATCTGAGCACCTTTTACCTGTTGAACTCACGAATTGATCAACTTGTCCCAAACGGTCCTAACCGCCAATACACGAACTGAGCAAGTTTTACCTGCTCAACTGCGCACCTGCAGGCTCCTTTGCAAATACTTTTATTCAGAAAAGTTATTTAAACAATTAAGTTTTGTATGAAACAGTTTAAACAGCGCAAAAGGTTAATTTCGCCATTAGCAAATTGCACATTGTTTTATCGATGAATATTTGTCTCTGACGCTCTTGTCTGTTTTTGGTAAGAAACAACACGAAACACTATTCAGTCGAATGTGTGTGTGTGTCTATACTCTTCTCAAAGTGCTCACATAATCATAAATGATAGGGTGCATTGATTTAAAGTATGAATTAAAACGAGAATGAAAGCTCTTGCATGCATTTGTTGTTCTCCAAACTGCAGACGGTTTGTCTGTCCAAATACAAGGCGAGAAACATGCATTTCCCTCATCAATATTATTTTCCGGTAGATAGTCAGAGAACTGCGTCAGTAATGAATCTTCAAGCATGATACTCATAAGATCACAAAACGCATTTCCCACTTGTTCATGTTATACA
Source organism: Locusta migratoria (assembly GCA_026315105.1). NCBI lineage: Eukaryota > Metazoa > Arthropoda > Insecta > Orthoptera > Acrididae > Locusta > Locusta migratoria. The sequence continues at coordinate 175,668,526 of CM048744.1, read as the reverse complement.
TACGAAGAGAAACAGTAGTGAAGCCATTTTCCTTTTTCACACTATTTATCCTTGAAAACTGTTAAGTCCAAGTGTATGAATATTACTCCATCTATTGAAAGAAGAAGAAAAAAATATTTCAATACAATTTTCGGTACAATTCAGGGGAACAATTCGAACCACTGGTTCGCTAGTAATTAGCACCGATGTATACATTCCAGTATACGACTTTTACTCATTCACATAATTTCGAGAGCAAAAAGGTTTTAGGGAAAATACAAGCTGATACAATTTATCACCCGACGGTACTCATTTGAAAAATTGATGAAAGTACTTAATGCAATCCATAAATACGAAGGAAGGAAAAATATTTTAGCTAGATGCGTCAAGACAAACGAGAAAAACATACTTAAACAATTGATTCTTTTTTAAAGTAAGATGAACGCTAAAATCGTTATACCTTTCACACTTGTCGATACTGCATCTGTTGTTTTGGAATGAATCCGAACAACTTTCTTGATTTTCGAACTACTAATAATATTTTCTAATCAGTATATTTTTGCTGGTCGCTCGTCATTATCATAGGTAGCTATCGATTAATTGCATTTGACTATGATTTTCTTCCGAAGTCTTGCACTAAATATGGATAATGACTATAATTTCCGTCGCAGCACGAAAAACCTATTAAAAAAAGGGGGAGGGGGCTTTACAGTTATTATTAAGGCATCTCCAAACCTTATCGCCAGTCGATTTCACCTCCCCACCGCGTTTAAAGGAAATTTTTCTAAACAAAGAATGTCTGACCGCTTTCCCTAAACGTTGTCTTTACACTGTCCTCCATATTCAGTATCACTCTCCTACACCTTTAACAAAATGTTATACAGATAGTTCACGGGTGGAAACGAACTAAGCAGGAGAAAGAATCGCATGGGTCTGAGGCGGCGCTGACGGGCGCACATTTTAGGCGGGAAGACCCGGGTGTGCGCTCTCTACCTGAAGGGAAAGTTGCTCAGTTCGCGTGCGGGGATTAGTGAGGCCTACAACGACCGCATCTATGTTACTCAGTTCGTATGCACCCAGTTCCTCAACCGTTATGGGTAAAACCCAATAGGTCCCTGGGCAAGTAAGGCGAGCAACCTGCATCCCAGGTACTTCAATCACTACGTTTACATGGAACACATCTTCCGGAAGACGAAAACCGATTTTCGTAAACCGTGTTTCGCTGTCGTGTTTACATGGCATAGTCTGAATCGGATTTCCTAGCCCTTTTAATGTGGCAGCTGAAAAACAGCTGATTCAGTTCCTGATTTAGTCAGCAAAATCGCCATTTTTCTTTATTTAAATACACAGATTCATGTTCACTCTAATATTTATACTTTGATTTCACATTCGGAAATATCACTCTTTCAATATGTGCCGAAAATTTTTAACAAGAAAACACAATTTGACCAGCCAAGAACGCTTCAAAAACTGTTGCGTTTACATGGGCACGAAAATCGGTTGTGGTACTGGAAAACCGCTTTAGAGAAGCGGATTTCCAGAATCGATTTTGGAGTGTTTACATGACCAACCAAAAGCGGAATTGGGAAATCGGTTTACGAAATGAGGTTTTGGGAGCCCATGTAAAGGGGGTGAATATGATGTTGGCAACAATCAGGGCAATATGTCTCGGACCTTTGGAGGTGACGGAGTCTCACCTCTAATTGACAGACCAGGGACTCTTCAGATACGACTACGAGAGTATAGAATAAATAAATAACGGGCAACGCCGGGTTTCAGCTAGAAGCCAACATTTTTTGCTACAGTTTTGGTAGTCCCTTTCTAACTCCCCTTACAAGAAGGAGACGTGATATACCCCGGGCACAGAGTAGGGATGGGAAAAACCGACCGGTTAAAACCGAGGTATTTTAGTTTTGAATAACCTTTTTTTTCGGTATTTATTTGGTGTCGGTTGTAACCGGTTTCCTTTAGTTATTGCCAAGAACCGGGTAAAAAGAACGGTACGACTACTTCCTGCAGTAGTGGTTCAAAATGTGTTTTTGTAAATAATTTTAAAAAATTAGGATAGCAGACACTAATATTTAGGGCTATTCCTAAAATTTCCACTGCTGTGAAATATTAGGTCATCGCACAAACTAAGAAAAGCGATCAGTGGTAATTTAAGAACAATCCCGGCAGTCAGAAACGTGCAACAAACGCGTGGCATAAGAACTTAAGAACTGGTGCAGCTACTGAGGCATCGATGCACCTGTTGCCGTGTGGCGTGGCCTATTAGACGACGCGCGTGCACCGGCAGTGTACAAGACTTGCCTCCGTCTGGTCATGCGGCAGTTCCTTGCTGTCGTCGCCAGACATCGGTTGTGTCTTAATAAAATAGCACCATACCGAGTATGGAAGTACTTCACGAAGTACGGGAGCAGGGAGATACAATGCTCCATTTGCTTTAAAAAGCTGAGAACGTGTGGAGGTACTACGAACATGCTATGTCATTTAAGGAGAAAGCATCCAAAATGTTCCTTGGAAGTGAATGTAAATTCGATTCATATACCTATTTTGTAAGTGATGTATTCTAAACTTGGAATACTAACTTTTAATGTTTTATCATATTGTTATGCTAACAAGTTTTATTAATGTGATTCCTTGAAAGCGAGGGGCTTTTTAATAACCAATACGGGTTTAGGTATCATTGATCATGTGGTGCGTCGCGAGGTAGCCGTGCGGTCTGAGGCTCCATGTGATGGACTGCGCGGCTGCTCCAGTCGGAGGTTCGAGTCCTCCCTCCTCCCTCGGTCATGGATGTGTATGTTGTCCTTAGCGTAAGTTAATTTAAGTTAGATTAAATAGTTTGTAAGTCTAGGGACCGATGACCTAAGCATTTAGGTTTTATAAGAACTCACACCCATTTGATTCTTTGATCATGTGGTACAGAGCTTACCTAGTTCAATTGGCGTAAATTTACACTGACAACGATCATACTGTTAGTCGGAACTGTGACTTTTATTTTTCGAAATACTTCTGCAGCACTGATTGAAGTTTATTTATTGACTGTAACTTATATATGGTGTGTGTATAACGAGATATTCGTATGCACTGGCTCACAAGTCCAACTTACGGAGTGGTTGGCTCAATATTCGCAACTGCCGGATGAAAATACTAGGCAAGTAAATCTGTATGCTTCGTATATCGTCTTCTACGGACTCCTGGCTAGACTTACACACACTCAAGAAGGCGTAATATTAGGAGGGGATCTTGCAAAATATAGAAAGACCAGTGATTTGTCGTATAACGTAAAGTTACCTAAATTTCGTAAGTTTCTGTTTCGGCCGAAACTAGAAGAACCGAAAATTCGATTACGGTTTCTGTTTCGGCCGGAAAATATGTTTCGGTCGAACTCGTACTGGAAATAATAACAATAAAAAACCGAAAACCGGTTATTTGAAAAACCGGTTCTCTTGAGCAGTTTTTACAGTGCGGTTAAACTGGAGATGAAAAGAACCGGTATAACCGAAAAGCCGGCCGCGGTGGCCGAGGGGACTGAGGCGCTTCAGTCACGGTTTCCACGGCCACTACAGTCGCGGGTTCGAATCCCCCCTCGGGCATGGATATTTGTGCCGTCCTAGTTCGTAAGTAGTTCATAACTAGTTTGTAAGTTTAGGGACTGATGACCCTGTAGTTAATCCCCATAAGCTTTACAATTTTAGCCGCGGTGGAGTAGCCGAGCGATCTAAAGCGTCTCGCTGCGGAGTGCGCGGTTGCTCGCCGTGGAGGTTCGAGTCCTCCCTGGGGCATGGGTGTGTGTGTTGTCCTTAGGTTAGTTTAATTTAAGTAGTTTGTAAGCTACGGATTGATGACCACGCAGTTTGCCCGTTAGAATTAGAAACATTTTAACATTTATAACCGAAAACCGGTTGTTTCAGCGATAACCGCCATCCCTAGTAAAACCCAGTGGGTCCCTGGGCAAGTAAGTCTAGCAACCTGCTTCCAAGGTACTTCAATATGATGCTGGCAACAATCAGAGGAATATACCTCTGACCTTCGGAGGTGACAGACCAGGGACTCCCTAGATACTACTACGAGAGTAAAGAATAAATAAATAATCGGGCAACGCCTGTTTTCAGCAAGTAGCCAACAAGTTTGCTACAGTTTTGATACTCTCTTTCTAAGGCCCCTTACAAGAAGAAGGAGAGCTGATCGACTCTGGGCCCAGAGGCGTGTGTATGGCTCGGTGTTGACGGCTGCTTGCACCTTTTACTGTTGGCAGCAAAGTGCGGGCAGTAAGTATCCGGGACGGTAGTGAGTGTCTGGCGGAGTGTCGGCCGCCGCCGCCGCCGCCGCCAGCGGGGTGTAAAGTGTCGGCATTCCAGTTCCAGTCGCAGGCGGTGCGGGTGACAGTGGGTGATGGACGGCGACAGCGGGGAGCGCCACAAAGCGCTTTGTGCGCGCGGACAGCGAAACAATGCGCCGCCGTGTGCCGGACAGCCGCGCGCCGGACACCGGCCATTGTGCGGGCCGGGACTCCAGGAGGCCGCCTCTGCCTCCGCAGATGCGACCAAGGCGGGAATACTGCGCGCCTGCTTAGCCACCGCCACCCTTCTAGCCGATATCGCTAACCAAATGTCGCGGCGCAGAGAGCGTCCAGGAGCAGCCAAACTTGGCGGAAGTGGTCGCGATCGGTAAAACTGGCAAGGAAGGACCTCTGTTCTGGGTGTTAGGGTAGAGTAGGGTGATCAGATTTCCAAAATCAAGATACGGGACACAAATTAAAAGTTGGTTCAAGACACATTTTGTGAAAAATATCGTAAATACGGTAAATATAAAGTAGATTTCAGTTCAATTCTTTTGGTGCATACTGCATACAGGGTGTCCAGAAAAGGACTACCTGGTTTCAAACTTAAATATCTCGAAAACAAAGATCGATAGAGGAATGCAGTAAACGGTATGTTTATTGTGAAAGCTGTAAGAAGTTTATACAGCATTTTGAAATAATAGTTACAAAAGCTGCTTACAAATGGCGCTGTAATTGCCATACATAATGCCTAGTATAAATAGTGATCCGAATCCCAGAGCGATCAGTTCCACTATTGAAACGTGAAAGGAGGTTAGCGTACCGAAAGAAGAGATTAAAACCAAGTACTCCGTTGAACAACGCGTTTTTTTGGCCATAGACTACCACAGGTTAGAAGAGAGTGCTACGGCAACAAGGCGAAGTTTTCAAGCACGATTTAATGTTCCAAAAGGACCCGATGCGAAAATCATTCGTACGCTCTTCGCAAAATTTAAACAAACAGGTAGCGTAACTTATGATCTAGAGGGGCATGTTGGCCGCAAGCAAACCGCAGTTACGCCTGAAAATATCGCCACAGTTTCTGGAATTATTCTGCGAAATTCATTGTTATCCGTCCGTAGAATTGCATCTGAGACTGGTTTGAAGAGTTCCAGCACGCAGAAAATACTGAGAAAGAGCCTACACAAATTACCATTCAAAATTCAAACGCATCAGGCCATACCCGTACGAGCTGTGCAACAAAGGGTTGCCTTTGTTAATCAGATGCTCACAATGATTGATAGTGAAGGACTTGATGCTGGCTGCATCTGGTTTACAGATGAAGCACACTTCTACCTGAAGAACTGGCGATTTTGGGGTTTCGAAAATCCATATTGGTGTGAAGCGGAACCCCTGTATTCTTCTAAAGTTACTGTGTGGGCTGCAGTATGCAGCAGAGGCATTCTTGGACTTTTTTTTATTCGAAAAACGGTAACTGGTGCACGTTACGTTGCAATTTTGGAACAATTTGTCGCCACACAGCAAGCGTTAGAGGATCGACCAGGTACTGAATGTTTTTTGCAAGATGGAGCCCGACCACATCGGACCGAACAAGTGTTTCACTTCCTTGAGGAATACTTCGGGAATCATCAGTCAGATAAACACTGTGCAAGGCATTTATGATGAGCAAAGTTCTGCAGCTGATCTCATAAGAAGAAATAAGTTGAAAGAGATATTTTCACCAAGTCATTATTTTTTACTTCGTGCTTCACCTCTTCACTTACAGTGCACTCCATTGACTTGGGGGGAACAGTATGTTTCGTTGAATGGAAAGCAAGCAATCCTTACTCGACAGCAAAATGCTTACTTCATCATTTATGATGACATTATTCTCACGTTTTTCAACAAAAGACATCATACTTTATGACGAAGTTTTGCTCTATACAGCTACGCCGTGCGTGTTGCACAAAGTCAAACCGACCTCCACTGTTGTCCATAAAAGTACTTCTTTTCAACGTTAAAATGATTTCTCTCTGTACTGTAGCCACATCGGAAATGAAAAATCGCCTTAAATCTGTCAAGAAAAATACACGTTACTTTAAGTATTTATGCGAAAAAGCAACTTAGCTGGTGATTCTAAATGCCATTTCTTCAAGCAAAAACCAATGCACAATGAGACGCCAAGTGAAAGCATTATAGTTTAAAACAAATAATGTAACAAGTAGTTCCTCGTACACTTTGCTTTAATCAAAAAGTGTATTTTTCTTTATCCTTTGGCTAAGATCATGTAGCAAGCGACCGTTTTATTATGGTACATGTAACTTAAAAAAACAACAACGAAGTTACAAAAACTACGGGACGGTTAACGAAAACGGGACAAAATACGTCTCGTACTTATTTTGTCGCGACAACGGGACACTTGAACTCAACAAAGGACGATCCCGTAAATTACGCGACGCATTGTACCCTAGAGGGGAAGGTACCAATAACAAGTTGTGGGAGGGAACTCTGGCTGCAATCATGGGATACAGAAAAGACAAGTAGGAGAACCTGTCACTAAGGTTTTTCTCCATAAGGGACCAATCTGCTGACCCTTCATCGGTCTCTAAACTTAGACATTACATAAAGTAACTTATGCCAAGGACGACACGCACACCTATGCTCGAGGTAGGGCTCGAATCTCCGGCGGGAGAGGCCGCACAACCCGTGACTTTGGCGCCCGAGACTGCGTGGCCACCCCTGTGCGGTACAAAGTATCGAGGAAAGGCTGAACATGTCATACCTCCAGCCCAGTAGACGAATGATGCACTTTACCTCGTATCATGGCTATTATCCGGCTTATCCATGCCGGTTCGGCAAACAGGAATGACGAGAGTGTGGCTGTGGTGTCCGTTAGGGCAGTCCTGAAAACGTCATATGCCAATGCCCCACATAAAGTAGCGTAGCAGTCGATATGGGACGTCAACTCCAGAATTACTACACGTACACCCTGATTACAAAGAAGGAAAAGTTCCTCTTATGAAATAATTTCACAGGTTTTATACCTAAGAAGATATGACTTCAGTGCAGGAAACAAACAATGAGATGTCTTTCACATGATAAGTCCTGCTGTACTAGACCATACCGCATGGGTTCGGTGTGGACACAAGCAGTAGCCAGAATTACTGGGTATGAGGTCCGCCTGATATGCAAAACACTGTTTTTATTTGGCACCCAAACTAGTTTCAGCACCTCTGTGGCATCATCAGTGGGCTTTCAATTTATTTCATGCTGTGAAAAAAAATTACATTTATTTTACTATTGTGCTAGTTGTAAATTTAGGCCTAAAAAGTCGTTAGTCTTAGTTTGGTGTTTTACCTTAATTTACATTTTGTGGTCATATGGGACCCTTTTTCCCAGATGACCACAAAATGTAAATTAAGGTAAAACACCAAAATAAGACTGACGACTTTTTAGGCCTAAATTTACAACTAGCACAATAGTAAAATAAATGTAATTTGTTTTCACAGCATGAAATAAATTGAAATAATTGATGATGGCACAGAGGTGCTGAAACAAGTTTGGGTGCGAAATAAAAACAGTGTTTTGCGTATCAGGCGGACCTCATACCCAGTAATTTTTACTGCAACAACGGAAAAATAAGAGCTGCAAATCAACAAAATTATGAGTAGCCAGAATCCGCTGAAATCTGGTGCAGTGGGCTCAGCTGTAGCAAACTAGCAGAGGAGGACGCATAGTTCTACCGAAGCACATTTTGGTTCAGGAAGAAGCACAGAACCGTAACAAAACATTTGTCTTTTTCCAGTCTGACGATGCGCTAACAGCGCGAAACGCTTAATTGGAGAATAAAAATATTGCAACAGAGACTGAAAATTATTTAGTTATGCAACACTGTTGCTGCACCAGCCGCCGCCACCACCACCATCATGGAATGGAATGAAATGTAGTATTTGTAGTTGATAATTCCTTGCTCTCAGGTGTAGATACATGAAGTGAAATAAATCTGTGCATAGTAGATTGCAGTAGGCCAGATCAGTGCCAGGGCACGTCCACAGGGTCCAGCTCTGTAGACAACGGCCGAATATATGTAAGTTTTCGCTTTCATCTGGCACAGCCTGAAAAACACAGCGGGGGAAGGATATTACTTAGTAAAAGTATGTTAGTTTCTACAACCTGGTCACAACAGTAGATAAAAGTAGTCCAATATGTAGTATGTAGCTAGTAGATTCATAATCACTGCATGTAGGCCTAATAGCATAAATATGATTCATTATACTAATAGGTTTGTTGAAAAATGTTCAAATGTTTGTATAGTCTATGGGACTTAACTACGGGGTCATCAGCCCCTAAACTTACAAACTACTTATGAACTACTTACAACTAAGGACGGCACAAATATCCATGCCCGAGGGGGGATTCGAACCCCCGACCGTAGTGGCCGTGCAGACAGTGACTGGAGCGCCTTAGTCCCCTCGGCCACCGCGGCCGGCAGGTTTATTGGGTAGTACAAATATAATGAGCAGCAAGTTTAAAAAAAGGCCATGTATTTCCCTACAACCACATACCAGTCTGTCTACTCATTTACTGAGAAAATTATACCAGCGTTTTCTGTTAATTCCCATTTAGCAGCACACGAGAAGAGAGCAAATCCTTACCAAAGAGTAATTTGGTTCAGGAAGAAGCACAGAACCCCCCAGCATTCAGTTACAAAGACGACTACGCGCTAATCACGGGAGGCAAGAAGCGATAGGATTCGAACCCCCGACGGGGAACGGCCTCGCGCATCAGATTACAGCGCCTGAATGCGCTCGGTCACTTCGCCGCGGCTGTGAACGAGCGCACTGAGCCACAGCGCACGGAGCCTCGTGACCTACAGCGACAGATGCTGCAAATGTTTTAATTATTGGTACTTGCGTGTACTTGTAACATTTCAAAGTCGATTTCCTCGAGAATTTTGGAGATTTGCATCGAATGGCTTTGGCTGATTGTTATTTGAGTACTGAACGTCAAGTACCATAAATATAACCCCTGACGCATAGATTCCTTCTTTGTGGCGACGAGCCCCCTACTTGTGATGCTTGTGGTGTGCTGATAACCGTTCAGCATATTTTAACTACTTGTGTTTCCTATGATACTGCGAGGAAACAAGCCAGTTTGTCGGATGACCTTCGTTCCATTTCAGGTGATAATGATATAACAGTGGTGCGTGTTATACGATTTTGTGTTTTGGCCGACCTCCTACCAAAGATCTTAGGTCGACGGTTCTAAAATACAGATAGGGGAAGATAGGACCGTTCGGTCCATCCCTCTATGTGTAGCCCGCCGTCTTTTTAGCCTTGTCCCCCATTTGTCTGTTCTGTCTAGTGTCTTATTAGTGCCACTGTCCCTTTCTTTATTATGCATATGATGTAGGAGGAAGAGCGTACGTCCTTTCGTATTGTCTCTTCTCTTGCCTGTCTCCTGAACCATTTAGCGGTATTAGACTCATCTCTTTCTAGTATGGACGCTGATGAACACGATGTTGAGCGCCCTAAAGCCCCAATAACAACAACAACAACATAAATATAAAAAAATTATAAAATCCGTGTGGTCTCCTTGTTACGCACCTACGTCCTTAAACGTTCGGACCCTGCCCTAGCGGGCACCCCTTGCAATATTCATGTATGCCGCCCTAAGTGGCTAAGTTACGACCTCTTTGTAGTATTCGACGCTCTCGTAATACCTCCCTTTTGGTACCCGGTGACGAAAATGGGAGGAGATAAGAATGAAAGGGGAAAAAAAATCTTTAAAAAAAAAAAAAAAAGAGAGAGATGGCTCTGTCGCACGCGTATGTTGCTGACCCAATTATGTCTGCTTTATGGAAAATTAATAGGGCGATAACTTCATAAAACGGCTAGGAGGGGGCTCTGTGGCGGACTTTGCTCTTGAATATGGTAACCTCTCTGTCTGGGCGGCGGGGTTCACCCCTCGGGCGTCGGGTGGGCGATTACTCTGATTGACGCGGTCAAGAACGCCAGCTGTCGGCCAGTGCGGTGGGTCGCGCGCCCAAAAGGTTAAAAAAAAGAATCGGCCGCTTATGTATTCAAATTGTCACACATTGTTTGGCAATACATTACGTCGGCAAACTCGCGTGGCCGTCTCGTTGAATATGGAGCAGCGGTCGGGCAGACTCATAATTTATTTCCGCTTCGGACCAGAGAGAGAGAGAGAGAGCTGTCTAGTATGTGAGCCAGAGAGAGAGAGAGGAAGAGGAGGGAGGGGGAGGGAGGTGGTGGGGGCGGCGAGCAGGCTATAAATACGGCATTATGCGGGCATCGTAATGGGCCGCACAATTGGCGGCAACACTTGCAATTAAACAATAAATGTGTCCGCGGCGAGCTGTAATTACGCCCGTTATGTTTAGATTCCCGGCGCGTTCTTTACGGGCTGCCAGCGAGAGGAGAGGACGATCTGTTTTGTAGGGTCGGAGGGTGTAAATCACTACATGAGCCGCAGAAACGAACGGGACGGCCGGCGATTGGGGGGGGGGGGGGGGGGGGGGGCGTGGAATGTGCGGGCAACTCGCACGATAAACACGTCACGAAGCGCAACGTGGCTCTTACGGGGTATCTCCATAAACGGTACGGGGCTATTCGCACCCACTCGGGATAATTTCATCTCGTCTTTGAGAGCCGGCAGTGGTAGCGCGCTGATGCCGGGTTTGCGCGAAACGGCTGACTGACTGCGGGGTGGGTCGAACGTCTCACTTACTCGGCTGTTACAAGTGGTTACGCGTTACCGCAAGCGGTCACGGGGCTATTTTCGCAGATTTGTTCTTACTGTGTTGTCATATACTCTGTAGAGATAAGCAAAATAGTTCATGTTTGGCGACAGGTTCGCTGATGTCGTTCCTTTTTGGTAACCGTTCCTTTCTACTTATGTAGTCAATCGGTAGGGAGCTTCCGCACAAAAGGCCAAGGTCCGGGGTTCGAATCCCGACGCGACAAAAAGTTGTAATATGCCAGGAAGTTTCAGTATGAAAGTGCTCCGATGTTACATCTGCCAGGAACTTTAGTATTGTTTGTAGAGTAGCCATATATATGTAGATGTATAACGCTTGGATATTGGTTGTTGAGTCACAAGAAGTCGCAGAATTCCAACGAACTATCATTGTACCTTCGGCATCTGAAAAGGTAAAGCAGTTAAAAATCCAAAAATTGGTTTGAACACCTCATTGCATCATTAGGCACGATCTTGTTTGAGGGCTGTATGCCGTTGCCTTCCTCCAACCTTTGAACTAGACTTATCAACAAGTTATACGGGGAACATGCAGTTCATCGACACAATCAGGATCCACTCCAAGTACTATGACAGTTAGGCGGGAGGTGAGAAAACTTGAATTTCATGGTCGAGCAGTTCCTCATAAGTTACCCATCGCGGAGGACATTTACAAACGACGCCTCGCTTGTGTACAGAGCGTAAATATTGTACGATTGAACAGTGGAAAAAACATAGTGTGGAGTGACGAATCACGGCACACAATGTGGCGATGTGATGGCAGGGTGTCACTATGGCGAATACCCTTGAACACCATTTGCCGGCTGACTAGTTCGGACGTCTCACTTACTTGGCTGTTACACGTGGTTATGCGTTACCGCAAGCGGTCATGGGACTATTTTCGCAGATTTGTTCTTACTGTGTTGTCATATATTCTGTAGAGATAGGCAAAATAATTCATTTTTGGGAACAGGTTCGCTGATGTCGTTCCTTTTTGGTTACCGTTTCTTTCTACTCGTTCGCCGTTCCATCGACACAGAACCAGGATCCACTCCAAGCACTATGACAGTTAGGCGAGAGCTGAGAAAACTTGAATTTCATGGTCGAGCAGCTCCTCATAAGCTACCCATCGTCACAGAGTAACATATACAGAGAAGCAGCCCACCCTAAACCACTGCCCTACGCTCCCCTCGTAGTTCCGTAAGATGCTAGTAGGTGTCAGGCGGTTCGCTGGCTTAGGGTGGCATCCCTCTCGCGGATGCCGGACACTTGCCACGCCGGACTTTTGCCACGCCGGACTTTTGCCACACCTGACCCTTCGCCAGATAGTCGGATTAGCGGCCCCTCAGGCAAGGGACGCCCTTCCCCGTACTGCTGCTGTTTGCTTCCAAACCTCCGTCTCCGATCTTACTCGATACAGCCAATACGAAAGAGATATTTTTGTTCGACATCTCGTCGAAATGTACAACTTCTCTTCAGTATCCCGAAATAGAAATATTTATAACTTTTGGGAAACGAAAGCAATACCGTCGGCTATGTCAGTGCGTAATTAGTTCTTCCAACCACAAATATGGATCCATTATCCCTCCGTTTGTACGGTAGCTTTATTCCACACTTACTGATTGCGATAGAAACAGTCCATCGCCATGGAAGGAACTTGAAAGCTACGATATGAAGATAATTCGAATGTCCGCCTATCGTTCAAGTTTGGTCACTGCATTTGTACATATATTAATGGTTACAATTGCGTGAAAAAGAAAGAAGAACGATACACTTCATAAATTTACACTTTTGCGGCGAAATATTAGTTAATAAAGTGAATTGGGACAATGTTGAAATCAATGACAAAAAATACGTTTACAAAATATAAATAAGAGCGTTTATGTTTGACAGATCACCTAAAGTCGACATACAAATTTGAAATACAGAAATGAAGGAATGTAGAATGCTATGCTTGTAAAGTACACTTTTGTTCTACATTCTTTAGCTGAGTCGCAGAGGAAACGCCCTAGTTTTTTAATGGAAATGCCATAATTCCTATAATTTGCACTACAAAAGAAACAAAAAGCATATTGTAATATATGTACTAGCACACAAGCGAAACTGAAGTCGATAGTCCCTGTCAGTTAGTGTGAGCAGATGTTACACTCGACTACTGGAATAAATTAATAACTGCCGCGGAGGAGCGGCCAAGCGCATTCAGGCGCTATGCTGCGATGCGCGAGGCCGTTCCCCGTCGGGGGGTTCGAATCCCCCATCGGGCATGGACGTTTGTATCGTAGCTCATAAGTTGTTTGTGAGTTGGACTGATGATCCCGCAGTTAAGTCCCTTAAGCTTAACAAACATTTCAAGATTTTAATTTGCCGACCCCAACACTCTCATGATGCAGCCGCTGAACAGTTCATAGGAAACTTGAGTCTCAACACAAATAGGTACACTACTCATACAATTATAGTTGGCGGTGACTTTACCATCCGTATATTGACAAAAATACACCTTCTGACAGGGTGGCAGATACATCTTCCGATATTGTTCTAAATGCTTTTTTAAAATTATTTTGAACAATTAGTTCACGAGCCCATTAAAATTTTAAATGGTTTCGGAAACACACTTGAGCTCTTCATCACAAATACTTCTGAGCATCAAGACGGATACAGGGATAGGTGAACACAAGGTTGTAGCGAGCTCAAATCTGTAACAAAGATATTCACCAAAACTAAACGCTAAATACGTCTATTAAAAAAGGAAGAAAAGATAAAAATTCGGTTGACATCTTTCTAGTAGACAGTCTCCATTTTTTTCTAAATTAACTATGTAAGTGAAGACAATATGTGGCTTACATTCAAAAAAATAGAATCAGCAGCATTGTAGGGATTCCTGCCAAATAAATTAATAAGAGACTGAACTGGTCCCCCATGGTACATAAAACAGAACAGAAAGCTTTTGCAGAAAATTTAGACGAATTCAAAATCCCCAAGATTGCCGATGTTTTACTGAAGCGCGAAATTTAGCGCGGCCTTCAATGAGACATTCGTTTAATATTTTTCACAACGAAACTCTTTGTAGAAATGTGGCGGAAAATCCAAAGAGATTCTGGTCCTATGTTATCTACAGCAGCGGAAAGACTAAGTGAATGCTTTTATGGCGCGATAGCGACGTTAATGTTACTGAACACAGTGCCACTAAAGCGGAGTTATTAAATGTAGTTTTCAGAAATTCTTTCATCAAATAAGACGAAGTAAATATTTCACAATTCGAAACGAGAATTGCTGCAAACATAACATAAAAGTAAATACCCTTGGAGATGCAAAGCAAATCATCCTATCAAATAAGTGATGTTGCTGACAAAATGATAAACCATGTTTTCAAAAGTTTCTAATGCATAAGAAAAATACGTCTAATACATTTGTTTATGATATTCTTTTGTAAAAAATATTTTTAATAGTAAGCTCCTTGCCTTGATTCCATAGTTTTTACAGGCCTGATTACAGATAATCAACAACATGGTGAGAAATTTTAATTTTTAAGGACTACAGCTAAATGAACTTCATGAGATCTACGTCTACTGTAAAGTTATTTCTATCCTTGTCTAATTTTGGAGATATGGGAATTATTTCAATTCCATAGCTGCCGAACTTGTCAATCTTAAGAGCAGATCTGTTTTAGGGTGTGTATTTTAGGTGCAATTCTAAAATTCAGGTTCTTTTTAAAACCACATGTGTACCTTATCAGTTTAACAAAAATGATATTTCTGGGAGCTAATTGCGGCTCTGAAGTTACAGGAATAATTTTAGAACTCACAATCTTTGACGGTATGGCCATAATATTAAAAGTTAGAAAAAAGTTCTCTTAACGTGTCAACTGTAGGAGCTTTTACCTAAATAGGAAATTGCAAATTGAAAAGCGGTTGATGTAACCATACATTCTGGTTGCAGGAGGATCATTTGAGTGATGTTTAATGTATTTCCTTCGTTGAGTCAAATTTCATCGCATATTGATTAAACGCTAGTGAACCGAACTGTGACCAGCTAGCTTCATCATTAAGTTATTTAAGGATACTGAGGTCTGATCCACTCTTTTTATTTTCACAATTAATAAAGGTCGCATCGTTAGGTGGACGTCACAGGCGTTTCTACGTTCAATACGTCACCGTTGTTCGAAAGCAGCTTTCCTTTGCAATGATCCTGTTTTCAGAGTAAGCACATCCACACCTTATTATCGCGTAACCATTGTAGTGGGCAAAAGGCCTGCCCTTTGCTGTTGTAATAACTTCCATACTGATGGTCTTCCTACGAAATGCGGAAGCGACCAGTGTGCATATGTCGGGACACCGTCCACGGAGTTCTGTCTGTCTGTAAATCTATCGGGCCAATCTGCTTGGTCATCAGTCCGTACCTTACAAACTACTAAAACCAAGGTAAACTAACCTACGGACAAACAGACACACCCATGCCCCAGGGAGGACTCGAACCTCCACGGCAACCAACCGCGCGCTCCGCAGCGAGGTGCTTTAGACCGCTCGGCTACTCCACCGTGGCGGAGTTCTCGGGCCGGGTGGTGGTGGTGGTGGTGGGGGGAGGAGGAGGAGGAGGAGGAGGAACAGGAGGAGCAGACAGGGGCACCCGACCCTTCGGAGCAGGTAAAAGTGTGGCAAATGTCCGGCGTGGCAAGTGTCCGGCGTGGCAAGTGTCCGGACACCGGCTCTCGCACGACAGAGGGAAGCGTGGAGGGGAGGCTGAGGGGAGAGCTCGTGCCGCCTGCCATGAGGCCACGGCTGTTCGGCGTGCCGGCGTTTGAGGGGAGGTGGTGGTGGGGGCAGCCGCTACCTCCCGCCTGCTCTGGCCAGTTTAAAGCGCTGCTTCTGACCGCAGCGCCATCATGGGACATCTTACGGAACTGCTGGAAACCCTCCCTCCCCGCACCCCGGAGCGTAGGACAGGTGCCTTGCGGAGGTTTCCCGTCTGTATATATTTGTCTGTGCCATCGCGCAGGTCAATTCCAAATGATGCGCCGGCCGCGGTGGCCGAGGTGACTGAGGCGCTCCAGTCACGGTCAGCACGGCCACTACGGTCGGGGGTTCGAATCCCCTCTCGGGCATGGATATTTGTGCCGTCTTTAGTATAAGGTAGTTGATAAGTAGTTTGTAAGTTTAGGGACTGATGACCCCGCAGTTAAGTCCCATAAGCTTAACAAACATCCAAACGATGCCTCGCTTGTGTACGGAGCGTAAACATTGGACGATTGAACAGTGGAAAAAACATAATGTGGAGTGACGAATCACGGTACACAATGTGGCGATGTGATGGCAGGGTGTGGGTATGGCGAATGCACGGTGAACGTCATTTGCCAGCGTTTGTAGTGCTAACAGTAACATTCGGAGGTGGTGGTGTTATGGTGTATTGCTTTGCCAATGACATAAAAATTCTGCCAAAAGAGCAATTTAACGGAAAAGATAATGTTCTGATTTAAGGATATAAGATTAACATTAACCAGAGCAAATTAAGGGTGACTGAAAGTAGTCTAACTTAATCAGGTGATTATGAAGGAATTAGATTTGGTAACGAGATGATTTTGTTATTCGGGTAGCAAAATAACTTACGATGGCTGAAGTAAGTAAGGTAGATATAAAATGCAGATTAGCTATGGGAAGAGAAGCATTTCAAAAGAAGAGAAATTTGTTGATATCCGTTGTTAATATAAATGTTAGGAAGTATTTTCTGAAATCATTTGTCTGGAGAGTAACTGGCTACAACACTCGCATGTTGTGCCCTTTTTTCGATATGTCCCCTTGGCCAACTTCGGTGTACAGTAACAGCCATACTTCCAGATTTTTACCATTCAATTGTACTGTCGTTCATTGATATAGGACCATGCGCAAAACGAATTTATGTTTATAGCTCAGTGTGTGACAATTTGCACGAAATATTTTTTCAGGCTGAGTCATAAATGAGGAATAATATTTCGTGCATATATGAAGAAAGGAGGCGCAAACTTACACAATTGAAAGTGCAAGATAATAGAAGCAAAATTAAGAATGTCCCAGTAATCAAGTATCCGCAAACGATCCGTTTGCGAGATAATTACGAGTGTATGTTTCCAAGTCGCCTCTGACGTCATTGTTAACATCGTCCTAGTTAGTTAGATGGCGCTCCGGCACGTTTTGCTGCCGCTCTGAGACGGCATCTAACGCGCAGATACGACCAAAGATGGATAGGTCGAGGCAGACCTGTTACCTTGGATTCCAAGATCAAATGATCAAAATCATTTGGAATTTTGTGTCTAGGGTCATCTCAAAAACTAAGTGAACAGCACACCCCTTAACACGGTTCAAGAACTGTAGCGGAGAGTTTCACACGTTTGTCTAGAATCCCGAAACGATCCAGCGTCATCGAAAGATTTCGAAATTCACTGTAGAGACGAGCACAGTATTGCATCCAGATGCAAGGAAGACACTTCGATCACCTCCTTTAACACGTAATCCATACGTGAAATGTGAACTAAATGCGATGTGAAACTTAACAATGAAGTCCAATTTTCAAATTAATGTGTACTAACTAGGACGATGTTTACAATGACGTGAATGGCGGTTTGGACCCATACATTCGTAATTATCTCGCAACCGGGCTGGTTTGGGAACCCCATGTTTACTGGGATGTTTTTGATTCTATTATCGAGTACTTTCAACCACGTTAGTTTACGCCATCCTTGACTCACTAGATAAACGGAATATTAATTTGGTCCTATATGTTCAATCAGAGCATGGTGTAATAACACTGAATAGCAGGTGCAGACAACCCTCGATAATAATCTCTCCACTTGTTGTTCATTGTTATTACACCATGCTCAGACTGAACGTATAGGACACAATTAGTACACTTGAAGATGGGCAACAATTGCCTGAAACCGGTAGTAACTAAATCTACAACCCTGGTAGCTCTCTTCCTTTAACCTATAAACAATTGAGGCTGTAATGGATAAAATATTCAATCCAATAATGGCTCCCAACATTAGTAATGCTAAGTTCTATGTCTGCCTGCGTTAAACTAAGTTCCACTTCGGTTAGTTCTTTAAATAAGATGTACATCAGATAAGAGGCAGTAGATATGAGATTTTGTGTGAAGCAGTCGTGTAACAGTTTTAGCCTTATATTTGTGTCAAACTCTTTAGTATTTTCAGGTTCACTTACATACCAAGCACTACGGTTACTTTTGGTGTGTTTAAGGGGCGCAAATGCTGCAATAGAAACGTATTTTTCTAATGAATTATATAAATCCATGGGACAACAACTATGGATAGGCCTTAATATACCACGTCAGTAGCACACATGTGTGAATAAAGAATTTCATTACAGTTTAAAAATTACAGTAATGTGGCACAAGTCTTGCCAATTTCTTCACCTCATATCGACTTCGAGGTGTTACAGTTTTAATACGTGTAGGCTAATGACAGGGTCAGAAAAGGAAGCTCAGCTCTTATGGATGGATTTTCAAGACGCAAGTGACATGGAATTGTTCGAGGGCTTGACATATACACAAGTCCGCGAAGCACACCGCTGATTGCGACATGTGGATAAGCGTCGCGACGCAGTCACGTACCAGCTACAAGCAAACGCACTAAAGAAGACTAACAGTAGACAGCCATAGCTGAGTTAGATAGTCAGGGTTCTAGCCGGCTAAAAGCTTCGGGTGAGCTGCCATTCTCCAGTCAGATTCGTTTGATGAAAAATAGCAACCAATTAATCTTTATCTCTGAGGAGAACTTGCCACAACTTACTTATACCTAACTCAGGACTCGAAATAAGGTTCGTCCATGTTCATTTGCCTACATGTACTCATGACTTGTCAGTTACTGGATGATGTGCAACTGAAACTATAAGAGTTCGAGCAGAGTGATAGAAATTGGCACCCTTTCGCGGTGGTTGTCTGTAGTACCCTTTTCGTTACTGTGTGTACCTCTTATTTAACCACGTACAGATCATTGTGGCTATCTGCTCTAGTAAGTGAAGGAAAAACCTGGAAAGCTCATCTTTGGCCTACTTTCGCTAAGACGATGACCCATTGTCTGTGGTCTTGAGGTTTTCTTTGTGCACATGTGAAGATAATAGAAAAACAGGACTAAACCGTTCTCTCGCAGGTCGTGAAAACGCACTTGCACAAGAAACGGCTGCCGACGTGACAGCATGGAATTCCACATGCCACTACGCTGCGAAGCGTGAAATCATAGCTCTATTATGTTTGATTTTTGCCTCGTGGAATGGAACGTGGCCAATGAGATGCGACTTGATTTTATCTTCACAAGCATAACTTCAGAGCCGCAATATTGCGTGGAGCCAAAGTCCGTAAGTCCTTAAAGAATAGCGCTTGTCATGTGAATATAAACTGTTTCAGAGAATCGGCACCTTCAGGATCTTTCAGGAACACGTCATTTTAGTATAATCTGTTAGAATAAAAATTAGAAAACCATATAGTGATAACACAAATTTAGCCACGCTAAAGCGATTGTTTTGATGTCTGAGACTGTATTATAAAGTCTTTTGAACCAATTTTACTGCGCCATTCACTTTTTACAATTTCTTTTTTTTTAGCACGACCCATTTCGACAGCAAGCTACTAACATCAGGTGTGTTTTTTAAGTTACAATTGCATTGCTGTATGGTCATGATCATAAGCTGATCGAACCAGATAGGTTATGTGTCGAAATTCAAGCAGTTTTGTTGGTAGTGCGATTATACAGAACGCAAGAACACAGTTACAAACACGTCTCACGCTGACATTTTCGTGCCAGATAACAAACCGAGCTAAGTGACTGTACTCGCATGCGGGAGGTTCAAATGTTCAAATGTTTGTAAAGGTTATGGGACCTAACTACGGGGTCATCAGTCCCTAAACTTACAAACTACTTATGAACTACTTACGAACTAGGATGGCACAAATATCCATGCCCGAGAGGGGTTTCGAACCCCCGACCGTAGTGGCCGTGCAGACCGTGACTGAAGGGTCTCAGTCCCCTCGGCCACCGCGGCCGGCCATGCGAGAGGACGATGGTTCAAATTCACCTCCGGCCATCCAGATTTAGATCATCCATGATGTCCCTAAATCACTCCAGGCAAATGCCGGGATGGTTACTTTCAAAATGCATGGTCGATTTCCTTGCAAATCCTTACCCAAACAATCCTAGCGTTAGCTCCGTCTCTAATGACCACGCTGTCGACGGAACGTTACCTTCCTTCAGATGTCAGCACTTATTGCGTTTCTAACTTGCATTCTTGCGTTCTGTGTGCCGGATAACCGGATTACCAACACAACTGCTTCTCTTTCGACACATTAACTTTCTGGTACGCACAAAATATGAACACAACCTATCAGTGATGCACTGGTAACTGTAAAAACGCACCTGATATTGGCAGCTTGATTCCGAAACTCGTGGTGCCCATAAAATATTAATAAAAGTGACAATTGAAGTACAGTAATAGTATAAAAGCAGAGAGTAACAGTTTACGGCTGCTCTCATTTAAAACTTTTACTTTTATTAACTTGTGTGCTGTGCTAGTTTACCGTTTCAATGTTACGGCGCAATAATTGCCTATCAAAAGCATGTAGTTATGATAAAATTTATCATGATTAGATATCAAATAACATTTGAAACGAGAACTATTCTGGATGAAAACACGAGCGCCAAAATGGAAGTAAATGTGATTTCTCAATTCATGGCGTCATTTACGGTTAACACTCAAATTTGCCTTGTGCGCACTCGCGCGAAACCAAAAGATTTTTATTTCTCCGTTTCGTTTTCGCAAAGAATGCTATTTATTATAAATAATGTATTTGTTGCAACTGTTGTGTTTACCTAGTGACCAGAAATATTAACGTCACTGCCAGTTTTTGAGGTAAATGGAACACAAGTTTGTTTAATGGTTCTTTCCGGATACAGCGTACATATTACGAATATAAGGTACTTCAAAGCTCCAACACACTGAGAATTCCTCGAAAACACGTTTTAAATACGATTTGTTATAATAAAATTATTTTTGCTCCTACTGGTTTTTAAAAGATTCTTGATAGTTTTATTACTTTAAAGGGAGTACTGTATAACATGCAGTAGTAGTGTTATTTCTTATGTGTCTGCAATCATTGCTACTTTTGTCACGGACTGAAATGTTTTTACAGTGTCTAAAAACAATATTTTTCCTTTACCAATCTTAACGCGAAAATATTTGCGGTATCTTTCTCAAAGCCTTATGGAATGTCTCATTTTTTAATCTTACTGGTAAGAATCTTTTCCAATGTCGTAATACTTTCGAAAAACATCTCTTATTTTAATTCGAATGAAATCACAAACCGAATCTCAATCTTAAATTGTATGTGATGATGTAGGAATTACAGACTGAATATGGGTATTATGCTTGCGTAAACTGTCATCAGACATTTTGATTTAACTACATCGAATTTAAAAACCGAAATTGTGATAGAGATCTAGTTAAAGAATAAGTTCTATTAAGTCACTATTAGAGTGCATTCTCCATCATTTACTGCTTCTCTCCCACCTATTCGCTATTCTGAGGTATTTTGAATAAAAGAAGGGAACGATTAATGGACAACATCTGAGGCATCAAGGAATCGTCACTTTAGCATTGGAGGGAAGTGAGTGGAGTAAAATATCGAAAGGATATTTAGAGATGAATACAGTGAGCAGGTTCAGCGGGATGTAGAGTGTTGGTCTTATTCAGACGAACAGCGGCGGAATGACCGAGGCTGTATGCTGCAATGCGCGAGGCCGTTCCCCGTGTCAGATGTTCGAATTCTCCCTCGGGCATGGATGTTTGTGTTGTCTTTAGTATAAGATAGTTCATAATTAGTTTTAAGTTTAGAGACTGATGACCCCGCAGTTAAGTCTCGTAACCTTAACAAACATTGAACATTTGTGAGTACGTGCGTGGCGAGCACGGGGCCCCGAGCTAATGCAGTCCTCCTTCCTTCTTTCCCTCCCTTCCTTTCCTATCCTCACTCCTTCCCCTCCTCACCGAGGGACTGATGATTTACGCAGTTTGGTCCTCCCGTCCCAAACCACCAAAGAAACGATTTGCGCCCGTAAAACAGTTTGCAAAATACGGCTGTGTTCGTAACTCACGGTGAGCAACAAGGTTCCGTGTGATGTAGCTAGTCGTTTCATAGTGTGCCGAAAGCACTGCAGGCAGCTCGTCTTGTGTGCTTCACGTTGAGTACCGCGCCTCATGTGAGAACTGCTTAAATTTCTATTGCATAAGAATAATTAATGTAAGAATTTTCCTGTAACAACATTGGAATTATACTTCATGGTGCCCCTGAATGCAAAATATATTATCATAAACTTTCTGGTATATATATTTTGAAAAAATATCACGCCTTATTTACAAATATTCACTGCGCAAATACGGATGTTGTGAGTACTTACATAATAGTAGAAGGTGCTAAATTTTTGGGAAACAGCGTTCAAAATTTATCACACATCGGCAAATTAAGACTTTAAAGTAAAATGTATTTATTGAAAAAAAAAAATAAAAACAATAGATAGGTTGGATATACATAAGTTGACAAAACGTTACATACTTCCCCCAATTTATACGTAGTGAAAATTGTAGAAAAAATTTCTACCTGGTACAGAACACAAATACGTGTTACATTTTGTACACATTACTTTTTTTTATTTTTGACATTTATTTTATTTACATCTGGCAGATTTTCCACAGTGGTTACGCCAGTGATCCATTCGGTCCTTCCGAATAACAGCATTTGCTGTATTTCGCTGCCTTTTCTTTTTTGTGCTTTTGACTGGTGTGCTATCCAGCGATTGTCTCTTGGATGGTTTTCCTGACAAGCCTAACGATTCAGCAATATGAAACTTGTAATAAGAAAAGCCATCTGGGTTATCTCTTCAGTACAGGCTCTCTTGTAAAGTAATGTCAAGTATGTACGCTTGAGGCACTCGTGTGGACTTCTACACGTTAGGTTTGTCGTGTAACAGGACGGAAGGACGGACTTATGTAGGTGTATCGTGGAATACCGGATTTACTCAATTGCTGTAAGCAGATGCTGCCATCTGCCGTGATTCACTAAAAGCACAGCTGTATATCGAAGTATAAACTGTGCTTTAATGCCACAGTTACATTACGTGAGCTAGTATAGACTTCTGGAAATATGTATATTTAAATATACACAGTGCAATAGTTCCCTCATTTATGTCGTAACTACCTTCCTGTCAAGGTATCCAAGTTTTTCTTTACTGTTTTCTATCGAAGAGACCTAAAAAAATCACAACCTCTGGCACGTAGCAATTCGTGTGCTAAAACGTGTATGTTGCAGTTGTTGTGGTCTTCAGTACAAAGACTGGTTTGATCCAAGTCTCCCCACGCCACCCTATCCTGTACCAGCCTCTTCGTCTCTGAAAAAATGTTCAAATGTTCAAATGCTTGTTAAGCTTATAGGACTTAACTGCGGGGTCACCAATCTCTAAACTTACAAAATATTTATTAACTACCTTACACTAAAGACAACACAAACATCTGTTCCAGAGAGAGGATTCTAACATCCGACGGGGAACGGCCTTCCGCATCGCAGCATAGCGCCTCAATGCGCTCGGCCACTCCGCCGCGGCTCGTCTCTGAATAAGAACAACAATCTACATCCCGCTGAACCTGCTCACTGTATTCATCTCTCGATATCCTTTTGATGTTTTACTCCACTCACTTCCCTCCAATGCTAAAGCGACGATTCCTTGACGCCTCAGATGGCGTCCATTAATCGTTTCGTTCTTTTATTCAAAATATCTCAGAAATGTCTTCCCAGTCCTGTTCAGTACCTCCTTGTTAATAAGCTGTCTACCCATCTAATCTTCATCATTCTCCTGTACCACAAAAATATCAAAATATTATAGACTATCATCTCTTTCTGTCAAATCTACTTACTATGCACGTTTCACTTCAGACACGTCCCTTCAGAAAAGACTTGCCAACCTTTAAATTAATATTCCACGTCAACAAATTTCATTTCTCCAGAAATGCATTTCTTCATTGAGCCGTTCTACATGTTATTGTGTTTTTCTACATCGGCCAACATAAGTTATTTTCCTGCAGAAGTAACAAAACTAAAAATGTAACTTTTGCTGCCTCGTTCCTAATCTGATTCCTTCAGCATCTCCTTATTTCCTTAAACTACTTTCCATTACCCTTGTTTTGCTCTTGTTAATGGTCATCTTATAACCTCCCATTAGAATACACTCCATTGCGCTCAACTGCTCTTCCAGATTTTTGTTGTCACTGACAGAATACCGCGCGCGAATGGCCGCGCTGTCTGAGGCCGCTCCCGTCGGATGTTCGGGTAATTTGCAAATCAAGGGGCCAGTGACATCTGCAGTTTGGTCCCTTAGATTTAAAAGCATCGGAACATTTGAATATGTCAGAATTTTTATGTCTTCGGCAAACAGGAGAGTATTTCTTGTCCATGAACTTTAATTCCGTTTCCAAAATTGTCCTTACTTTCCTTCACCGCTTACTTACTGTAGCCTACAAATGACAGTGGGGAACGGCTACAGCCCTGTTCTACGCTCCTCCGAACCACTGCGTCCCTCTCATGCCCTTCGAGTCTTACATCTGCTGTTTGGTTTCTATACAAGTTGTGTACAATTTTTTTCACTCTTTTTTTTTACCCCTGGTACCTTCTGAATATGGAGAGGGAATTAAAGTTCAGGGAGAAGAAATAAAAAGTTTGCGGTTTGCCGATGACATAGTACTTTTATCAGAGACTGCAAAGGATCTGGAAGAGCAATTGAATTGAATGGACAGTGTCTTGAAAGGAAGATATAAAATGAACATTAACTGGATTAAAACGAAAGTAATGGAATGCAGTGTCAGAAAATCAGGCGATGCTGAAGGAATTAGATTAGGTAATGAGACAATAAAAGTAGTTGATGAGTTTGGTTATAAGGGTAGCAAGATAATTTCTGATGGCCGAAGTAAGGAAGATATAAATTGCAGAATTGCTATAGGAAGAAAAGCGTTTCTAAAGAAGCGTAACTTGTTAACATTCAATATTAATTTAAATGTTAGGAAATTCCTTTCTGCAACCATTTGTCTCGAGTGTAGCAGCGTATGGGAGTGAAACATGGACGATAAGGAGTTCAGACAAAACGATAATAGAAGCTTTTGAAATGTGGTGCTACAAACGAATGATGAAGATTAGATGGGTAGATCACGTGACTAATGAGGAGGTATTTAACTGAATTATGGAGGAAAGGAGTTTCTGGCATATCCTGACTAAGATGAGAGATAGATTGGTAGGACACATCAAGGAATTGTCAACATAGCAATAGAAGAAAGTGGTGGGGTAAAAATCGTAGAGGGAGACCGAGGGGCGAATACAGTAAGCAGTTTCAAGAGGAAAAATATGTTCAAATGTTTGTATAGCTCATGGGACTTAACTACGGAGTCATCAGTCCCTAAACTTACAAACTACTTATGAAATAGCTTACAGTAAGGACGGTACAAATATCCATGCCCGAGGGGGGATTCGAACCCCCGACCGTAGTGGCCGTGTGGACCATTATTTCAAGAGGATGTAGGTTGCTGAACGTATTCTCAAATGAAGAGAGTTGCACAGGATAGGTTAACGTAGAGTGCTGTATCAAGCCAGTCTGCGGACTGAAGACCTCAACAACAACAACAACAACAACAACCGTCAGAATTTGAAAGAGTGCATTTCAGTCGACTTCACCTAAAGCGTTATCCAAATCAACGAATTCTATAAAGGTGGACACACATTTAAAATTCTCACATCATGTTATGGCATGGCCGTAATTGTAGCTTATGCGACATTTGTCACCGGGTGTCGCAAAAAGAGAGCCGATGCGTTGTTCCTGCCGTGCGGCCTCACCGGCTTCTAATAAGGTGCGGCAGCCTTCATCCGAGCTGACAACAGCCTGCGGGCGCCACGCGTGAACACCGCAATTTGCGAATCCTCTACGCTGACGCCCGTCACAATTAAATTAGCTCCCCTACATGGCAGCCGCAACTTGACAACCGCTTCTCACTAATCATGTCAGCTGCTGCGACAGTAACTGCAACGAATCCGTAATTTCGTCCACATGAGTTCTCTCGTAATAGCTACAATAATTCAGTTGTGACAAAGCTCAATATAAACTGATTTTGACACAGCTACATTTGGTATTTCTAGTTCATTTCCCAGTACATTCTATATCTTGGTTTGTAACCTGTCAGAAGAAATATGGTCAAGAATACTCTTTATTACTTGACACATTGAATGTTGTATCTCGCTGCTGATGAGCGTAAATATTTGTGTAATTGGCTATCAAGTCCACAATAATGTCTTCATATAACAGTTCATATAGCTGTACTGGTAACACTTCTTCCGTCAAAAATTCTGGAAGTGTCCGTCTCTTCATCTGCACTTCATTTATATCATTCTGAGTTCATCTCTTATCAGCCCTCTTTCTTCTGCTGCTAACAGTAATAGTATTTGATCACCATGGGCCATCAGGGGGCTTATGTACAAACCAGCATCAGAAAAATCAATATCCTCTTCCAACAATGCTATAAATTCATCGGCAGTCAACCTAAAATGCAAGTGCACCCATTCACTCCCACTTTTCCAAAAATGGAACACTCAGCTTTAATGCATTATAACAGATATGAACAAATAACTCACACACACTATCATTATTGTATATATATAAGACATATTTAGGAACTGTAATATCGCCGGCTGCGGTGGCCGAGGGGACTGAGGCGCTCCAGTCACGGTCTGCACGGCCACTACGGTCGGGGGTTCGAAACCCCCCTCGGGCATGGATATTTGTGCCGTCCTTAGTGTTAGCTAGTTCATAAGTAGTTTGTAAGTTTAGGGACTGATGGCCCCGTAGTTAAGTCCCATAAACTCCTCAAAACATTTGAACATTTGAACTGTAATATCGTTATCCACTGTAAAATAAATTAGTACTAACTTACCCGTTCCTTGTAGTCATTTATCCATAAACTGCAATTAATACAGCACCACCAATATTGCTATGCAGATGCTCACAGCACAACTGTCTGTTTTGTGTAAAAGCAAGGAGAAGTTGAAGGCCAGCAGTGTGACAAACTTACCAAAAACTAAAATCCCTATGCACAAAAAAATTACACTCTTTTGTTCCAAGAATTGAACAGTGGGATAAAATAGTTCAAAATTTACACCCCACATGTAGTTTTTGGTACGTTTCTCACACTACACGCCTTCACCTTCTCCTTCCTGTTACACAAAACTGCCAGTGGTGCTGCGAGCATCTGCATAGCAACATTGTTGGTACTGTAGTAATTGCAGTTTATGGAAAAATGACTGCCAGGAACGGGGTTTCAAAACTCGCTGGAATCAAGGCGTTTTTCACGCTGAGTTTGAAATTAGGTCTCATATCGCAACGACGTGATGAGTCGCCAGAAACGGCACGTGCTTCGAATCCCACATTGAACTTTCGGCCCCCTGTCTCCGATCGGATAACTGGAGTACGGCAGGGACATATTAGGCGTCGAAACGAATCTCTTGCACCGGGTGACCGAGACGCACAAAATTATTTTTATATTCGTTTCAGGAAGTTTCGTTCCTGCTAAAAATTATTTCACATTAGATGTTTTCCAGTTTTACACAACGAATAACGGTGCTTTTATAATTGGTCGTAAATTTCATTTTATTTTAATTTTGTTACGTCTTCATTTTGATATGTATGAAAATCCACTGTCACGATGTTTTTCCGGGATGAACTCTGAAATACACAACTGATCTTAATACTTGGCATATACTGTGTGATTTGGTCCAACGTTAAAAAAAAAAGTTTGTAAACTTATTGGAAGGAACTACTATGGTCATCAGTTCCTAGTGTTACAGACTAATTAAACTAACTGATACTAAGCATAACATGTACACACTCATGCCCGAGGGAGGACTCGAACCTCCACAGCGAGCAACCGCGCGCTTCGCAGCGGGACGCTTTACACCGCTCGGCTACTCCACCACGGCCATGATTGTTTTTATCACGATTAATAACCTCAATATTATTTTTATTGTAAATTAAAATTTTTCAACTTAATTGTCTAAGTATCCAACAACTGGCAGTAATATTGATCTCGCCATCTTGACTAGCGGCATAGTGCTCGGGTAAAATCAGAATAACATGGGTACGAAACTCGCTGAGTTCAATGAGATTTTTCCGCCACATTGGCAACGGTCTTGTGATAAAGTGCTTTATTCTATCGGAGAGAACGCAGATGGAGTAAATATAATCTTTGGGTAGTAGTTGGCTGACTGGCTGCCTGAGCGCAGCAGTGTTTACGAGTGCTTCGCGTGTTTTACATTCTGTGGTGGCGACAGCTCTTCGCGGCGCCTGCTTCCTTCTTCGTTGCTGTTCTTACGAAACAGTGAGTAATAAGGGATTTTGAAAATAGAGAAGATGGGGAGAATAATGTTCAGGTCGACTACCCCCAACCGTTCCCTTTCGACATTTATACACGATTACAGGAGGATTTGATGTTACCGAAAAATGAAGTATTAGGTTTACAAATGGGCGCGATTATGAATTGTTAGTCCTAAAAAGCTAAAGCCCGGAATTCAAATGCTTGTAAGGTCTATGGGACTTAACTACGGGGTTATCAGTCCCTCAACTTACAAACTACATATGAACTACTTACGAACTAGGACGGCACAAATATCCATGCCCGAGGGGGGATTCGAACCCCCGACCGTAGTGACCGTGCAGACCGTGACTGGAGCGCCTTAGTCCCCGCGGCCACCGCGGCCGGCAAGCCCGGAATTGTGTAACACTTTGTTTGAAGCGAATGAAGACACCCGTAAATTTAAACTTTCAAATGGTCAAATGAGAGATGTTTCTGTCTCGTGCTGTCTTTGGTGTACGTACTGTACGAGTAATCAACTTGCCATTTGAAACGTGGCTACACATCATCAGTCGTTATTTGAAACCGTACAGAAAAGTGATACAAATTACAAAGAAATAGTGGTCACCTGAGGATCGTTACCAAGTAGACAATGGAATCAGGGCTTTGAACATGGTCGTGAACAAGTACATCCGTCTCTTTTTGACCATAGCCCATCATCGTGTTTTTATTACCTATGACGGACAGCCGCAAACATTTTCATATTGTAGTTGGATTGATCATTCGAGACAACGGAGTCAGAGTGGCAGTGAAGCCGGTGTGACGTACGGCTCGGTGGTCCTGCGTTCTGTTCCCGCGAGTCGTGGCTGAAAATTTCTAGACTGCATTTAGAAGCAATGGACACTACACTCGCAACGTCTCAAGTAGATGAGTAGAAGAATGTTACAAATACTGTTCCTGTGTCACAAGTAGAGCCTTTAGCTGAACGCAAGTCTGTTTCGGACGGCGCAAGTGTGGAAGGCGCCACCGAAGTTGTCAATGACGGTCGGCATCAGGGAGTCGTGGACATAACAGTGCCTGCGTAAGAATTGCGTTCCAAGCGCGGAAGAGAGTAGGTGTGACGTTCCCCACCGCCACTTGTAACAGGTTCTGATAAGTAAACCCAAAGAAGTGTCACGCACCGATTTTTCTGGTATTATATATATATATATATATATATATATATATATATATATATATATATATATATATATATATTAGTGTGTGTGTGTTATTTCTTTTAGCGACAGGAAAACATATTTTAGGGGTTAAACGGTCCTTCCAAAATGGGAGATAAACTGGAAAAATTGCGATAACTTGGAGATTAGTGAGGCGATTTTTATTATTTTGGTTATGAAAGAATCTTTTGATAAAGACGAATATCGGCCTAGGTAATAAAAATGTTCAAATGTTTGTGAAGCTTATGAAACTTAACTACGGGGCCATCAGTTCCTAAACTTACAAACTACTAATGAACTAGCTTATACCAAAGACAGCACAAACATCCATGCCCGAGGATGGATTCGAACCTCCGACCTCGCGCACCAGAGCATAGCGCCTCAATCCGCTCGGCCACTCCACCGCGGCCTAGGTAATACTAAATAATTAATGATCACACACAAAAATTTTAACGATAAAAAAATTGAAAATAAAAAATCACAACAAAAGAATCGTCTATTGCCTTTATGTGCGCTGTAATAATGAATCATTCTCTGACACACGAAAAGAATACTGTGAGAGGCAAGATATTCGCCCTAATTAAGCAGCGAGAAAAGATGTAAATGTGGCCGTAAGACGTCCATACGCTACATCGCGAGCAACGATAACGCCGGCGGTTGAAATCTATTAACATTTTTTATTCACTTTCGTTCACTATTATTTCGAAAATAAATTTTACAGTATTTTGAAAGACGCATGTCGAGTTATTGTCTACTAAAGTCTTTTTATTTCTTTTTATTTTATTTTATTTTATTTTTTATTTTTATTTATTTATTTTTGATCCGATGTGCTTGATCGACCATACTGAATACTGAAAATCTGATTTCAGATTCGGATTCAGCGACTTTAAATACCGGTATATTAAAAACGTGTTACAGTTCAAAAATATAGATTCACAAGGTGTTCCATGGGCAATATCGAACGATCGCGGAATTATAAGGGTTGTTTATACCCCTTAAATGTTGAAAAAAATGTTTTTCTTAATAAGCCATCCATTTGAAGTTTTTAATAATTCTCTTTCGATTAAATCAAAACTATTTCTGGTATAAATAAATTGATCGTTTCGGAGTAGTTTCCCCATAATTTTCAGTCCCGCTCCAGTATACCTAGGCTGATTTTCGTCATTTACCAAAAGATACTTTCATTAAAAAATTATTAAAATCGCTTCACTAACCTGTAATTTAACGCAATTTGTACATTTTAGAACCCATTTTGGAAGGACCGTTTCATCCCTAAAAATGTTCAAATGTTTGTTAAGCTTAAGGGACTTAACTACGGGGTCATCTGTCCCTAAACGTACAAACTACTTATGAACTACCTACAACTAAGAACGGCACAAATATCCATGCCCGAAGGGGGATTCGAACCCCCGACCGTAGTGGCCGTGTAGACCGTGACTGAAGCGCCTCAGTCCCCTCTTCCATCGTGGCCAGCGTTTCATCCCTCAAATGTTGCATTGGCGCTTAAACATTTTAGAAAAATCGGAGTGACACCTCCGTAGGTTTACTTTGAGTGAAGCAATGGCAGAAACAGCGCAGGACACAGATTTGAAGCAGGAAAATGGCACGTCAATGGAATATGAAACGGCCAGCGTAGCGTCGACGGTGTAGCAGCCGATGATGCGAAAGACTGAAGACTCTTATGAGAAGTGTGCTCGACCCAAACATAAGCTTTCCTGGGCCAACTGAAGACCTGGGATATCACTTAGCGGCTTTGACCCCTGACGTCAATGTGTTCTCTTGTTTGATTCGAAACATTCATAATTTTCCTTCTGTTACGAAATGCGACATTGCTTTTTAGAGTGAAAAGTGATCCATTAACCTTCACCCATTCATCTACCCGAATCGCATGTTTTAATTAGAGAACACTAGTCACTTGAAACGTTGATCAGTTGTAATAGTAACGTCTTGTCAGAACACTACTACAAAGGAAAGTTTCTTCGTGGATAGTGGGAAGTTTTACTTTTTGAGTATTGTTTAGGATTTCGGAATTTTTCTTTCCGCATTTTTCCCGGTTAGTATGTCGCCGCATATGACTTCGTAGGGCAAAGCCGACGAGTGGTTCCCTGTCTTAAATTATTTCGTTTATCGGGGTCGCTCTCACGATTACAAGAGCGTAATATAGAAGTTACCTGAGTTACTTCGTCGTCAAGGGATTCACGTATGGACATTGAATTATCGCTGACACCCTCCAAACAGCACACAATTTTAATCTGCCAGGAAGTTTCATATCAGCGCACACTCCGCTGCAGAGTGAAGTTTCATTCTGGAAACATCCCTCAGGCTGTGGCTAAGCCATGTCTCCACCATATCCTTTCTTCCAGGAGTGCTAGTCTTGCGTGTTTGCAGGAGAGCTTCTGTGAAGTTTGGAAAGAAGGAGGCGAGGTACTGGCAGAGTAAACTTGTGAGGTGGCATCGTGAGTCGTGTCGGGATAGCACAGTCGGTAGTGCGCTTGCCCGCGAAAGGCAAAAGGTCCCAGGTTCGAGTCCCGGTTCCGGCACACAATTTTAATCTGCCAGAGTGAAGTTTCATTTTGGAAGCACATTGATTGTTCAAAGGAAGTTGACAAAGGACACGTGACTCGAAGCACATCTTAACATCGAAATTTTGGTAGCCCATATAACATCTGTGGTTGCTACCACTAATTTAAACAGATTAAAGCCAAATGCAAGAGTTTTTAGGTTTGGTCGAGTTTATTAACTTTATTAAACCAGGCATTGTATTTGTGCATGAAGTGGTGACGGATATGTTCAGTGTTCTAGCAGGTTACCAAGTTTAATAAAACTGTGAACCTGAGTATATTGTAGGATGGCAAATGTAATTAAACTTGATCACGAATTTTCGAATGTCATGACAATCCCAAACACGAGAGGTGTATCTCGCACTATCAATAATATCTAGTACTTTTCTTTATTATAATATCCGGAATGTTAATGTGTATGTACCTGCTGGTACTGAAGGTATACCGTTGAGAAGGATATTTTTTAGTAGCGATGGCTGCCATCTCTTGCACGTTCAACACCTCCCTGTTGTTGTAGGTGGTGACATAAATTGTATTTTGAACCACCAACACCAGGAATCGCGACTTTATAAATGTTTAGAATTGAAAACTTTGGTGACGCCGCTACAATTGACAAATTCGTGAAGACATTTAACCCGCACGCTTCCGCCTTTACTGTGATTTCGCGGAACTGTTCGACAAGAAAGAATCTGACTCCGACGCTGTCTCGGAAATCTTACAGGAAGTGCCACATGTCTAAACAAATCGCCAGGTACTGATGTATTACCAGCAGAATTTCACCTCAAATTTAGGCATGTAATTGGTGCAACCGTAACTGATATATAAAAGAGATTTTAAGTGATGTATCTGTACCACAATCACTTTTAGAAGGCATGATCACCCAGGCCCCGAAGACCACAATAAATTAACAAATCCCTCTCCTATAACTCTCTTTAATGGAGATTACAAACTTTTTTTAAAAAATGCGTCCGAACACGACTCATACTTGTCATGTCAAAAATTATTAGTGATTTTCAGTTTTGTGTTGCACGACAAGGACAATATATCATGCAGCGTTAATATCTAGGGAGGCTATTGCATATTCTATGATGCAAAATATACTCTTTGGAATATTATCTGTCAATTTTGCTACCGCTTTTGATAGGAGATGCCTTTTTTACCGTCTACATGTTACAGAATTTTTGGTTTGGCATCAAATTTGTAAAAATGATTTTTAATCTTTTTCAGTGGCTCTATTTCACGTGTCTGCATCATTGGGACTTTAATGGAGAGTGTTCCTATTCGGTGTTCCATTGCCGATATCGTTACTTTTTATTTGTCTGGACCCGATCTTAAGTAAATTGGACAGAACTTGCGTGCGAATACAAACTGCACAAACAAAACACATTTGTGACGACCTGGCACTAAGCAGGCTGACCTAGACGTAGTGCACAACGTCCTCACGCAATATGAGGGACGTCGGCAGCCGCAGGCAACACTTGTAAAACTTGTATAAAATCAGATATATTGTCTAAAAGAAGTGAAACTGCTAGAATATTTTGAAGATGGAGACAGTTAAACAATGCACTTACATGCCATAGTCGCTAATTTACTTTTATCTTTTGTCATTTACCATGTAAATAAGTTTTGGTGAAACTATGTCACCATTCTCAAGTACTTATGTATCAACTATTTTTTTTTTTTCAATATAAAATAATGAAATTCTACATGTTCTCAAAAATTATCTTAAATACTGACTCTCTACTGCCAAAAAATTACAAAAAATCCATATTCCATATGCTACGGTTGTTACATCCTTCCTAGACTAAAGAAACAGGTCTGGACTTAACCACTGTTAGCTTTTGTTCACATTGAAGATTTGCTTTGTTCTCTTGATTGGGCATTTGTTTATTCCAATGCCCAGCCAAGAGAACAAACAAATGTGCAATCTGAATGCTTATAGCGCAATATTTTCGCATGGTGACATGAAGTGGAACTAAATTATTTTCATCATACTCCGTAAGTGCACCGATTGCTAAACATACCTACAAAGTTTCAGCGTCCTGCCATGTATACAACCCGCAATGTAGCACCAGGAACACTGTCATTTTAATTATAAACACTTTGAACATACATGGCTATAGTAATTCATCACCAAACACATCAACTACATGCACAGCAACTGCAAAAAGCTACTGTTGTATTTGGCCTGATCCATGGTGCTGGACATCCATATTTGGTGTTGTAACTAAACGTTTCTGGACGAGGCTGTTATACGTCATCACGGAATTCTTCTTCTCGATGTCCAGGAACTTTCAATTATCACTGTTTTGTCTGGCATTGGTACACTGTGCCGAACATCCAAACTGGTTGTTTCAACTATGGAAAACATCGGCCATTATACCTCAACAGAGAAATCCCCCTTCTCAACGTCCATGAACTGCAAATTACTACTGGACTGTCTGGTATGGTCCACTGTGCTGGGCATCCAAACGGGGTCCTCAGTTTTTGAAAGCATCTGTTCCGCATGTCGTAATGTATGACTAAATACGTCATCTCAAAGTCGAGGAACTGCAAATAGCCACCGTGCCAGTTTGCCCAGCCATCTGTGCTGTACATCTTAACTGGGCGTTCAACTGTTGAAAACACATGGTGGCTATAGCGATTCATCCCCAAACACCTTAAAATCCATGCACAGGAACTGGAATAGCCACTGTTGCATTGCTCTGGTCCACTGTCTGGGACCTTAAAACTGGTTGTTTCAGGCATCTGTTCCTGGCTACCTAAATTCATCGTTGAGCACATCAAATCGATATCGAGGAACTGACAGCAGTCACTGCTGCATTTGGCCTGGTCCACAGTGCTGGACATCCGAAATCGGCATTTCACCAATTGAAAGTATCAGTCCCTGGTTATCTCAATTCATTGCTGAGTACGTCATATCGATCTACATTAACTTCAATAACCATTGTTGCTTTTGTCCTGGTCAGCTATGTTGGACATCCAATCTGGGTGCTTCACCTATCTAAACTCATCGTTGACCACGTCTCGACGATCGCCTGGAAATACCAATAGCCACTGTTGCAATTGGGCTGGCCCACTGTGCTGAACATCCACATGGGGTATTCATAGAAGTTTCGGGTATGCAGCCGGTCGTCGTCTAAAACATCACACGATATTTCGGCCAGACACCTGCCAGCCATCCTCAGGTGAGTCGATGAAGACTGAAGAGTGCGTCCAGAGTTCCACTATATATAGAAAACTTGGCGGTTACAGCGCATGGGTCAAAACATAAACAGACAGGCCACACTGCCGGACGGCAGCGCCCTCGCTGGTGGAGCCGCGGAGTTCGGTCAAGGATGACTTATTGTTACGTAAGGTGTCTACAAAGTTCCCTGCCAATGTGGTATGGCTTATATAGGCCAGACTACGCGCGCTGTTGAAGAACGTTGCAGTGAACACAAACGCAACACACGCCTTTTACAGCCAAGCAAGTCTGCTATTGCTGAACATTGCATTTCCACCGGACACTCTATGGAGTATGATAAAACAGTAATTTTGACAACAGCAACATCTTTTTGGGACTCCATTATCAAAGAATCTGTGGAAATACGTGTAGCGGAAAATTTGATGAATCGAGACAGTGGCTACCAACTTGACAAAGCGTGGAATCCCGTCATAACTAAAATTTGCTCAGTTCGAAGACGACAGAGAGCGCCGACGTCGGCTGTGAGCGGCAGTGGCAGTACAGAGGACAGCTGAACTCCGCGGCTCCACCAGCGAGGGCGCTGCCGTCCGGCAGTGTGGCCTGTCTGTTTATGTTTTGACGCATGCGCTGTAACCGCCAAGTTCTATATATATAGTGGAACTCTGGACGCCCTCTTCAGTCTTCATCGACTCACCTGAGGATGGCTGGCAGGTGTCTGGCCGAAATATCGTGTGATGTTTTAGACGACTACCGGCTGGATACCCGAAACTTCTATGCATATTCGATCCGCCGGGAGAATTTTAAAGTTCACATCCACATGGGGTGTTTCACCTATTGAAAGCATCCGTATATATCTAAAATCACTGATGAGCCTTCATGTCGTTATCTAGGAAATGACAACAGCCACTGTTAAATTTCTAATGGTTCCACTGTGCTGGACATACAAACTGGGTGTATCACCTACTGAAGGCATCCGCCGCCACTGGCAATCTAATGTAAACACTGAACTCGTTACTTCGATGTCCAGGAACTACCAATAGCCACTGTGCAAATTGGCCCAGTTCACTATAAGTGTGCTTGGCATCACCACTGTGTGTTCTGGTTATTGAAATCATCTCCCTGTAGCCCCTGTGGGGCTCGATGTCCGACAGACAGCCTATCGCTGACAGGAAGCCGGTGTCCGGCAGCGAGCACGTGTGCTGATGGGTATTCCCCAGCTGAGTGACGGCGGCTACCGTGCGCCGCCTGTAATAGCCACACACACGGCCGGCATTAGCGTCAGTCAGCTCGTGGTCGGTCGCATGCAATGCCCCAGGCTCACAGCCGCGGGCCCTGCGCGTCCCCCAGCTTCGGGACCCGTCCGGCACTGGGCGGGCACGAGTCAGCGACGCCCCTAATCATCCAGTCCAGCGCCGTGTTATTACGCCGATGCCGGGTTTATTCGACGGCCGCGACGTATGTTGTCTCATTTAGGCGGCGTTACTGGGCACCACGTTACGTAGCCATTACAAATACTCCGTTCCCGAACGAATTGTTCCAATGGAACTAAAGGACTGAGGAACTACAGAAGAGGAATTGCACTTCACCAGCCATTTAGATGCTTCTAGTTCGTCCCATTCGATCGTCCCACTCCGGAAGGGTTAGGGCGACTTGTAGTTCCAGCAACTATCGGTTATGGTTCGGAACGCCGGAACTGTCGGACCTGATATGGAACGGTTATGGTGACTTCTAGTTCAGGAACTATCAGTACTGGTCGAGACCACTTGAACGGTTGTGGCGACATCTAGTTCCAGGAACTGACCATTCCAGCCTGGAATGCTGAATGGTTACAGAGGCATCTAGTTTATTCGACGGTCGCTACGTATGTTGTCTCATTTAGGCGGCGTTACTGGGCACTGCATTACGAAGCCATTACAAATACTGCGTTCCCGAACGAATGGTTCCAATGGAAGTAAAGGACTGAGGAACTAACGAAAAGGAATTCACCAGCCATTTAGGTGCTTATAGTTCGTCCCATTCGACGGTCCCAGTCCGGAAGGGTTGAGGCAAATTGTAGTTCCAGGAACTATCAATCATGGTTCGGAACACTGGAACTGTCGGACCCGGTACGGAATGGTTATGGTGACTTCTGGTTCAGGAATTGTCAGTACTGGTCTGGACCACTTGAACAGTTGTGGCGACTTCTAGTTCCAGGAACTGATCATTCCAGCCTGGAATACTGAATGGTTACGGCGACATCTAGTTCCTTAGTTCCACAAACTGTCGGTCCCCGTCCAGAACACCGGAATGGCACTAGTGAGATCTAGTTTCAGGGATTGTCAGTAATCCCGGTTCAGAACGGCAGAATAGTTGCTTCGTCTTTTAGTTCCAGGAACTGTCTGTCCCACTTCAGAACGACGGAATCGTTGGAGCAAAATCTAGTTCCAGGAACTGTCGGTCCCACCTGGAAACAGTAGCAGCGAGTTCTAGTTCCAGGAACTGTCGGTCCTAGTCAACACGCCAGAACGATTATCGATCCCAGTTTGGAACAGTTGCAGCGATTTTTAGTTCCAGGAATGGTCTCGGTCTGGAATGGCACAACGGGTCACCAACATTTACTTCCAGGAAATATCGTCCTCGGTCTATAACATGTGACTTCTAATTTCAACAAGTGTCGGTACCTGTCCAGAACGGCGGAACGTTCACGGCGATTTCTAGTTCCATGAACTGTTGGTCCAACACGGTGTAGTCATAGTGGTGACTTCTACTCCAAGAATTGTCAGTCCCGGTCCAGAACGGTGGAACACTACCAGCGACATCTAGTTCCAGAAACTGTTAGCCCCGGTGTGGAACAGAAAAATGGTATAGGCAGTTTCTACTTTCAGGAACTGTAAGTTATGGTCTAGAACACCTGAATGGTACTGGTGACATGTACTTCCAGGAACTGTCAGTCCCTGTCCAGAATGGCGTATCGGTTCTTACGACTTCTAGTTCCAGGAACTGTAGGTTCCTATTCACAATGGTAGCAGCGACATCCACTTCCAGGAAATGTTTGGTCCCTATTGGGAATGTCGGAATGGTTGAGGTGACTTCCGAGAACTACATTGTGGTCGTCCCAATTGCGGGTCTAGGTAGGACATGCGGCCGTTCCCATTCCGTTCACTCTGTTTCAGTTCCTCAGTTCCAGCTCACTGCTCGGTTTCTAGCTGTCGTCCGTTTATTTCACTGCGCTCGCCCATTTTCATTGTGTTTCAGACTCATTTTTAAACTTTGAACTACTTGTTGTTCGTTTATTCTGTTCAGTGTTCATCGCCTGTTCAAATGTTTGTACACCTACTGGACCAAAGTGACAACCATCCCCTAGACTTACAAACTACTTACAGTAAATTACACTAAGGACAACAGAGACACCTATGCCGGAAGGACTGCTCGAACCTCCATTGGAAACGGCAGCACCGACCCTAACTTGACGCCGTAGACCATGTGGCCATGCCGCACGGTTCATCTCCAGCAATTTACATTTTATAGGTATTTCATAAACTTAACCCGCATAAAATTGCATTATTTGTAATACATATGTTTCAGCCATCATAAAGGCAAATGGGCTTATTTCTTCATAAAGGCCATTCCCTGTCAAGGTTTCGAATCCCCTCTCGGGCATGCATGTTTGTGTCGTCTTTAGTATATGGTAGTTCATAAGTAGTTTGTATGTTTAGAGACTGATGACCCCGCAGTTAAGTCCCTTAAGCATAACAAACATTTGAACATTTTCTTCGTAATTTTAATGACTAGCAAAAGTCACAATTCTCGCGAGTTTTTACAATTTTAGATTTCATGTCCAAATTATAGTATCTCACATAACTTCTAATCATTTCCCTAAAATGTAATGTAAGAGCATTATATAAACAGATTTTTATCGCTTGTCCCTAGCCGCTACATGACACTTTAGGTGGATGCTATTTTTAAGTTACTTTGCTATCAAATTGTTAACTTTTTTCATTAGTAATGAAAGAAAAAAGTTATTCCTGAAACTGGCTGATTAGGAAAAGGTATTTAGATTTCTAAACATGTAGGCTTCAATAATATGATATTTATATTTTCAAA
Organism: Locusta migratoria; assembly: GCA_026315105.1. Classification (NCBI taxonomy): domain Eukaryota; kingdom Metazoa; phylum Arthropoda; class Insecta; order Orthoptera; family Acrididae; genus Locusta; species Locusta migratoria. Next base: position 175,629,071 of record CM048744.1, on the reverse strand, counting down.
AAAGGGTGCAAATGTTTAATCTTATGGGACTTAACTGTAGGGTCATCAATCCCTAAACTTACAAACCACTTACAAACTACCTTATATTAAAGAAAACATAAACATCCATGCCCGATGGAGGATTCGAAGCCCCGACAGGGAAAGGCCTCGTGCATCGGAGCGTAGCGCCTCAATGCGCTGGGCCACTCCGCAGCGGCTATATACATTTTATCTCAGAATTTATTGACCAGCTTTTATCTTTTATTGGATACTAACTGGATAAAAACGAATGGTGAACGAGTAGAAAGGAACTGTTCGCTAATACGAACAGTCGTGAGTACACGAGCTTCCAAAAACGAACTTGTTTACCTAGCTATAGTGACCATCTGATCAAACTGATCAGCCAGAACTTTACGGGGCACATAATTACTATCGACATAAGCCAGCCCAGTCGACAACAGCGTCACCTTACGACGAACGACTGGTAGTTCAAATGTTGAAATGTTTGTAGAGCTTATGGGACTTAACTACGGGGTCATCAGTCCCTAAACTTACAAACTACTTATGGACTACCTATTACTAAGGACGGCACAAACATCCATGCCCGAGAGGGGATTCGAATTCCCGACCGCAGCGGCCGTGCAGACCGTGACTGGCGCGCCGCAGCCGTTCAACCACCGCGGCCGGTCGACTGGTAGTCTCACATACACACGAGGTACAAGTAGTATCATTGAACGTCCTGGTCGTATGCAGGACGAGGAAGGCGCGCGATCTATCCGAGTTTGGCTAAGAGCAGAGTTGTAGAGAATACTCTCCTCTGGAAGTCCGTCTATTCATTTTTTATTCTCAGAAGATGGACGTTTAGTTTTATGTGCAATTCAGCCTGGAATGGCCGCGTGGTCTAAGGCATCATGCTGCGAACTGAGCTGCCGTTCCTGCCGGAAGTACGGGTCCTCCCTCGGCATCGGTGTGTGTTGCAAAAATGTTCAAATGTCCAAATGTTTGTAAATCTATCGGTCCAAACAGCGTGGTCATCAGTCCGTAGCTTACAAACTACGTAAACTAAGGTAAACTAAGCTAAGGACAAACACACACACACAGGCCCACACACACACACACACACACACACACACACACACACACACACACACACATGCCCCAGGGAGGACTCGAACCTCCGACGGTGAGCAACCGCGCGCTCTGCAGCGAGGCGCCTTAGACCGCTCGGCTAATCCACAGCGGCGGTGTGTGTTGCCGTCGGTGTAAGTTAGTTTCTGGTTTGTAAGTCTAGGGACGGATGACCATTGCAGTTTGGTCCCAATATGTTTACAAACATTTGAACATTTTATTTGGAATTAACTTTCGAGCTGTGAAAATACCATTGAATCGGTGCATTTTTAGTGTTACTAACCTAAAGTGGGCAAATAATTACTAGTGTGTGTGTATGTGGATTTGAGGCGTGTTCGATTCGGTAGCGAGCTGAGTGTCAACTCGATTGTGTGCCACGCTGCACGCTTCTGCCGTCCTCTCACGGGACGTGGAGGAGGAAGTGGGATACCACGTTCCACTACCGCGCGAAACGTGGAATGGAGGTTCTGGCATGTTACAATTTTGTTTCGTGGAGTGAAACGTGGCGAATGAGAAGCGACCTGGTTTTCACGTGACAATCAGAAGTTTTGAGCCCCCATATCGCAACGGAACTTCGTGTTTCGTGCTGTCTTTCGTTGTAGCGTACGATGTATGAATATCTTTTTTAAAGCGTCAGAAAATTGAGGAACTTTTGAAAACGTATCATTTTACATATGATTTGTTACAATAAATTACTGGAAACTGTATTTTCATAGCTTTAAAGGTTATCGTATTTAACGCGTGTCCCTGTTATAATCTGTATACCGTGAAATAATATCGTTCCTTTGCTACGGTATAACGCCATTAGCGTACTATACCTTAACACAGGACGAATGGAAGAAATGCAGCGTAGCTGGCTGCCGTGTAGATATCAAAGTTTATATTTTCCCTTTTTGTTTCCTGAATGTTTGTGGTTCTTTCTTGCTAATTTAAGTATAATATCCGATATTCGTTGTTATTTATTTTAAGACGACGTATCTGCGTGGTGACAAGCGTCACAAGCTGTGGAGGAAAACATATGTAAATGGCAAGTTTGCATCCACACTCTCCCAGATAATTTTAACGATTTGGTTTGTGATTTTTATAACTTGTTTGTTAATTTCATACAATTATAGTATGTGGCAATCGACGTTATTCATTAGAAACAAGTACGAACTCTGTCTAGGAGAAAATTTGTTGAGTTTTTCGTGCTAGGACACAGGAACCAATAAATTTCAATACATACACTACGTCACTCGTTTTTTCCCCACGGTGTTGTAATTATGTTGCAGTTCAGTACAGTGTTGAAATAGTTCAGTTTCACAGTACAAAGAGAAAATGCCTAGCGCTTGGTTACGGAAGCAGATTCACTGATGGAAGAACAGTGTTTACGTACAATACTAAAAGCAAAAATTATCACATCGAACATTGTCGAGCTGAGACGCTAACCCGCGTGTATGAACGAGTAAAATGTATCAGGCAGAATGTATTATGTCCGAAGGAATGCTGAAGTAAACATCTGAATATGCAGAAGCTGTACAATGTGGAAAATGCGAATATAAGAGCAAGGGAAGTTGAGTTGGTGCAGATGGCGTATTTCATCATTGATAAATTTTTTATCTTTTTATTTTTATTATTTTGCCAAACGTGATTAGGTCGTATTGTTATCATTCTCAACTGCTTTCAGATAAATGGACCGTGTTTTTGTTTCTTGAAAAAATATAATAATAATAATAATAATACACATTCAGGAAGAGTATTGTATACCACGAAAAGCATAAGAAAGCTACAGTTTACTAGTTTTTTTTTTTTTTTTCCTAGGATCGCAACAGAGATACCGTGTAATTTCACGCACACCCACCTTTGTAAACACATTGATCTACGCGCCAGCTCGAATCTGGTGCTGGAGAGCGCTGCGGTCGCAAATCACGATGAGCAGCATGTTCCGTGGAATATAGCAAGTCGTTTCAGAGGGTGCTGTAGCTAGATAGACAGCACGTCTGGCGTGCGCCACATTGGAACAACGCGTCCCGTATGAGGACGGTACTCAGTGGACTCCGCGTAGGAGATTCGAACCGTGGACCGCAGTCTGGGGAGCTGAGCCGAGCCGAGGTGAGTTAATTGCGGTGGGCGCCGTGCATTAGCGCGCACGCGCGGGCCCATCAGATAGGGCTGCGCTGACGTGGCCTTCCTTGTCAAGGCACGCCTTTAAGATGCGCGCCGCCAGATAACACCACTGCCCCGCCCTGCTCATAGCGCTACCCGAGCACGGCGCTGCCGCTGTGCCGCCTCATACGGGCTGTGTCCAAGACGTTCGGTGACTGGTGTCGTATCTGTACGGCAACTTCGCGCTTGTGTGCGTGCATATGCATGGGTCTTCAGAGAAATGATCAAATGTTTGTATAGCTTATGGGACTTAACTACGGGGTCATCAGTCCCTAAACTTACAAACTACTTATGAACTAGCTAATCCTAAGGACAGCACAAATATCCAAGCCCGAGGGGGGATTCGAACCCCCGACTGTAGTGGCCGTGCAGACAGTGACTGGAGCGCCTCAGTCCCCTCGGCCACCGCGGCCGGCGAAACAACTTAGGATGAGCCACGTTAAGGTCAGCCATCGACATGGACAACCCCAGAAATATTCCAGAAAGTGGGATAAATGCTCATACAGGATCGGCGACGGACTCTCATATTGATGTCCGACTCCATAGCTCAGTGGAAGCGTCTCTCACCGCCGATGCAAGGGAGTACAGGTTCGATTCCCAGCTGGGGACTGGGTGTTTTATGTTGTCTGTGGTGTCGCACAAGTATGAAGTGCCCTCCACGTACTTTCGCCGCGCGCCGCCATGCACGCACGGCGCGGCGTTCTTACGACGTCAGCCACGAGCGCCCTCTGCTGCAACTCCGCTCGTGGCCACCAGTGAACTGCATCGTTCACTTGGGACTGAGATAGGAACCAGTTAGCACTTGGGAATCAGATAGGCACCAGTTAAGACTTGGCTATCGGATAGGCACTAGAAATCATCGGTAGGCAGGCCTCTCTATATAAACTATGTATCAGAATTCTGCAGTCAAGAACTATGTAAAAGTTAAGTATTACCAAGACTCCACGAAATATATATCTTGTTCTAATTTAGCCTAGTTTCTGCTGTCCCACCTGGTCACCTCCGTCCCTGCACAAGCGTGCATCCTTTATTCCTGTGTCGGTCTCTTTCTACTCGGCCACCGACACCTACGACAACCGGCGGACGAGACACAAAAGTGTCGACGTGGATGGGACACAAAATTGTCATCATCATCGGCACGCAGCACGCCCAAACGGCGTCGACGAAAATGACTTGCACTACGGCGGCCGAACAGTCCCGAATGGGATCTCCCGGCCAAGAATACCGTTCGATCATTTCATTTCCTCATATTGATTGCGGAGAAGTTGGGCATTAGCAAGGACACGGCGCTCACCGCCGTCCGTGTTGATTTGGATGAGTGGAAGACCTTCTCCAGTTTGTGCTGCACAAGCTCACTGACGAACATGACGGATGAAAACTTATCGTGATTTCATTCCCATGTGTGACCAGGATCCAGTGCTTCCTACTGCTAGTGCTGCGGTCCAAAATAAAAAGGCAATCCATCCATGTCATGGTATTCACTGTCTTTCTTGCGACATAAGAAATTAAAAAAAAACCGTCTGCAAAAATAAAAGGTGGAAACGCTGTTAATTACTTTCTTCGACAACCACGACATCATCCACAAGAAATTTGATCTTGCATGTAAAACTATTAATGCTGCATTTTACCAGTCCGTTTTGAACCGATTGTTACAGCATGTTGGGGTGCTTTGCTCAGAGTTGCACAGAACTGAAAATGGATTCTGCTCCCTGACAATTCCCCTGCACACTGAGCGATCGAGTGCGTCAGTTTCTGTCTCACAAGGAGACCACATGGGTATCGGATTTTAGAATTTTTTGATAATAATAGCACATGAAGTTCAGAACTTAAATAAGAATCAGCCAAGGCACATCGACGCAACCCTAAAAAAAACTCTCGAGAAAATCCACTTCGAAGGTTTGCAAGTACACATAAGTACCAAAATCCTACATATAACATGATATATATTTATATTACACAAACAGAAACTGAAATAAAATTGTTCAAAAATTAGGTATTTTGCCACATATTTTGAAATCATTCCAATCGTATGAAAGAGATAAAATCAAATCTTCTACCCCATGCCGGCCGCGGTGGCCGAGAGGACTGAGGCGCTCCAGTCACGGTCTGCACGGCCACTACGGTCGGGGGTTCGAATCCCCCCTCGGGCATGGATATTTGTGCCGTCCTTAGTTGTAAGTAGTTCATAAGTAGTTTGTAAGTTTAGGGACTGATGACCCCGTAGTTAAGTCCCATAGACTTTACAAACATTTTTTTCTACCCCATCTTTTGCAAGGTATAGCTACTATTTGACTGGACTATACACGGTGAATTTGAATTCGTGCACTCGGGCTTGGCAGCGCGATTCCTCACATGCTAGCACTAAAAAAAATGTGTCTCACAAAATTTCTTCCTTCGAATATTTCCGGCGGTAAATGGACGTCGAAGGTTGAGATGGGTGTGTGTCCCATACGTCAGTGTGTTTCATAATTACACTACTACACCAACAAACGTTTAGGGGATGGAAGGTGTCTTGAGGAACAAAGTGAGCATAGAAACCCATGCCCCTTCAACGACGACACGGAGAGTCCCAGTCACAGACGCCAGCTCTTGCCGCTAAACATCCCCTCCAGCAACTTCAACGCTCTGTAGCGTCATTGGATTGTGGTGTCGCACAAGTCTAAAGTGCGCGCCACCTACTTTCGCCGCGCGCCGCCATGCACGCACGGCGCGGCGTTCTTACGACGCCAGCCACGAGCGCCCTCTGCTGCAACTCCGCTCGTGGCCACCACTGAACGACATCGTTCACTTGGGACTGAGATAGGAACGAGTTAACACTTCGGAATCAGGTAGGCAAAAGTGAAGACTTGGCTGTCGGACAGGCACTAGGGAGGCCTCTAGCTCAACTATGTATCAGCATTCTGCAGTACTGAGCTATGTAAAAGTTAAGTATTACTAAGTTTCTAAGAAATAGATATCTCGTTCTAATTTACTCTAGTGTTTCTAGTTTCTGCTGTCCCACTGGCTGGTCACCTCCTACGTGCACCAGCGTGCATCCGTTATTCCTGTGTCGGTCTTTCTACTCGGCCACCGACACCTACGACGGAAACGAGAAACAAAAGCGGCGACGAGGCTGGCACACAAAATGGATGACGATTCTGGGCATGGGTTTCTATGCTCACTTTGTTCCTGAAGACACCTCCCACATCCCCTAGAAGTTGGTTAGTGTAGTAGTGTAATTCTGAAACACTTTGACGTATGGGACACACACCCATCTCAATCTTCGACGTCCATTTACTGCCGGAAATTTTGTGAGAGATATTTTTTATTGCTAGTATGTAAGAAATTTCGCTGCCGAGTGCGCAAATTTAGGTTCACCCTGTATAGCCACCCCGTGCTTCCGTTAGCGGCAGCCCGGCTTAAGCGTGCCCGCGCCTCGTGGTGCCGCCGGACCACGGAGCGGCGTGCGCCCAGCACCGCGCGGCTACCGCGCCGCCCGCCCGCCGGCGTCCTATCTGCTCAGCCATCGACACGACCTCGAGCTGCGCCGCCCAGCCTCACTACCGCCGGCACCACTTGTTATTTACCGACCATCTCCGCTAGCGGCGCGCTGCCCTAGAAGTTTATTCTCCTGAAAAGTCCAAAACACGGATCTCGAGGCAAGACTTGTGCAACACAGCTAGATCTTCACTCACACGAAGTGATGAATGTTTTCCTAGATCGATTCGATACTTCCAGAAGGCCTTTGATACAGTTCTTTGGTCATATGTTAAATATACTAGGGGCAAAACACAAACAATACCCTCTCTACGTGATAGTAATGGCGATCCAACTGATGATAGCGCTACTGAAGTAGAGTTACACGATGGTTCCAAGAGCACTGACGGTGTCGGATCTGCCTTCGTCGTCGGGGACAACCGTTTCCAATACAAGCTCCCTGACCGGTGCTCGAATTTCACGGCTGAGCTTTTTGCCCTCCACCAGGCTGTTTTGTATACCTGCCGCCACCGCCAACCTTTCTATGCCAGCTGTTCGGACTCCCTTAGTGCCCTGCAGAGTCTTAAGGACCCTTTCTCGACCCATCCTCTCGTGTATAGTGTCCAACGCTCCCTCCAGTTGCTAGCAGATGACAGCTGTCACGTTACTTTTCTGTGGGTCCCTGGCCACGTGGGTGTGCCCGGGAATGAAAGCGCCGACATAGCAGCGAAGGCAACAGCTCTTTTGCCTAGCATGGCTACCTTTTGCATCCCATCGGACGATGTTCAACGGGCTCTTCGCCGGAGTATCTTGTCGTCCTGGCACAGTGCGTGGTTCTCACTGTGCGACAATAAATTGAGAACTGTAAAACCGATCCCGACCGCTTGGAGGACCTCCTCACGCCCCTCTCGGCGAGAAGAAGTCATCCTGGCCCGGTTGCGGATCGGTCACTGCCGTTTCAGCCACCGTCATTAGCTAACCATCGATCCTGCACCGCTGTGCTCCTGCGGTGAATTGCTGACGGTGCGACATGTTTTACTGTCTTGTGTTAATTTTAATCAGCTCCGTGTAGCCCTTCGCTTTCCGTCTACTCTGGAGGAAATTTTAGCTGATGACACAGGACCAGCTGCTCGAGTTTTGCGTTTTATTAACTTGGCCAATTTATCAAAGGATATTTAACCCTTTTAATTGTTTTTATCTTTCGTTTTTAGCCTTCTCTTGATGTTCTAACTGGCAGTTACCAAATTTTTTGAGATCTAGCGAGTATCAGTTCTTGTCTGGGCGCTAATGACCTTAGCAGTTGTGCGCCCTAAAATCACAAAAAAAAAGTTGAGTTACTAAGCATAGCTTTTAGAAACTCATTTACAAAAAAAGACGAAACCAATATTCCAGATTTCGAATTACAAACAGAGGCCAGAATGAGTAACATACAAGTAGATACCGTCGGAGTAGTGAAGCAACTGAAATAACAATAACAAGTCTACTGGTCCGAACTGTATACCCATTAGATTTCTATCTGATTATGCTGATATACAATCGCTCGCTCAAAGAAGGATCTGTAACAAAAGATTGAAAAGTTGCACAGGTCACACCTATCTTCAAGAAAGGCAGTAAGAGTAACCCAATAAACTACAGGCCTATTTCATTGTCGTCAATTTTCAGCAGGGTTTTGGAACATATCCTGTATTCAAATATTATGAATTATCTCGAACAGAATGATCTATTGGCCCAAGGTCAAAATGGCTTTAGAAAATATCGTTCATGCGAAACACAACTAGCTCTTTATCCACACGAAGTGATGAGTGCTATCGACAAGGGTTCGCAAATCGATCCCGTATATCTTGATTTCCAGAAGTGTTTTGTCACCGCACCTCACAAATGGCTTTTAATCAAATTGCCTAGTTATGGTATATCGCAACAAATTTGCGACGGGATAGGGGATTTCCTCTCAGAGAGGACACAGTTCATAGTAATCGATGGTAAGGCATCGACTAAAACAGAGGGGATATCGGGCGTTCCACAGGGTAGTGTTATTGGCCCTCTGCTGTTCCTTATTTACATAAACGATTTAGGGGAAAATCTAAGTAGCTCTCTTAGGTTGTTTGCAGATGACGCCGTCATTTACCGTCTAGTAAAATCATCTGAAGAACAAACCAATTGCAGAACGATTTGAATAAGATATCAGTATGGTGTAAAAATTGGCAATTGACTCTAAATAATGAGAAGTGTGAAGTCGTCCACATGAGTACGAAAAGAAATCCGTTAAACTTTGTTTACAACATAAATCAATCAAATGTGAAGGCCGTAAACTCCACAAAATACCTAGGAATTACAATTACTTCTGACTTAAATTGGAAAGAACACGTAGATAGTGTCGTGGCAAAGGCGAACCAGAGACTGCGTTTTATTGGCAGAACCCTTAAAAGATGCAACAGAACTCCTAAAGAAACTGCGTACACTAGGGTTGTCCGTCCTTTTATGGAATATTGCTGCCCAGTGTGGGATCTTTATCAGGTGGGTTTCACGGAGGACATCGAAAGAGTCCAAAGAAGGGCTGCTCGTTTCGTATTGTCGCGATACACGGTAGACAGCGTTACGGAAATGATACAGGATCTGGGATGGGAATCATTACAACAACGGCGCTTATCGCTGCGGCGTGGGCTACTTGCGAAACTCCAATCACCAACATTCTCCTCCGAATGCGAAAATATATTGTTGCTCCCCCCTTACATAAGTAGAATAAGAGAAATGAGAGCTAAAACGGAGAGATTCAGGTGTTCTTTCTTCTTCGAGAGTGAAATGGGAGATAAGTAGTATAAAGGTGGTTCGAAGAACCCACTGCCAGTCACTTAAATGTGATTTGCAGAGTATCCCATGTATATGTATATGTATATGTATATGTATATGTATATGTAGATGTAGATGTAGATGGCTTCTATTAAAATTGCCGTCTTATGGAGTATGGCCCCACAGTTGCGCTATTGGATTCGAGATGTCTTGTCAGACTGGAGCGCAGTGCGTCGTAATTAAAGGAAAGGCATCGAGTAAAACAGATGTGTTATTTGGTGTTCCGCAGAGAAATGTAGTAGGGACCCTACTGTTTCTTATCGGTATAAACACTTTAGGAGACAATATGAGCACCTCGATTAAATTGTTCGCGTATGGTTCTGTCTGAGTCTCCCGAAGATAACAAGTAGCTGCAAAATATTTTGGATAACATTTGCATGGTGCTAAAATTGGCAATTGACCATAAATAATGAAACGTGTGTAGTCATCCATATGAGCACTAAAGGAAATTCGTTAATTTTCAGTTGAGATAGATCAGTTAAATCTACAGGACTTAAAGTCAATTAAATACATTAGTGGCCATTAAAATTGCTACACCACAAAGATGACGTGCTACAGACGCGAAATTTACCCGACAGGAAGAAGATGCTGTGATATACAAATGATTAGTATTCTACAGTATACACACAAGGTTGGCGCCGGTGGCGACACGTACAACGTGCTGACATGAGGAAAGTTTCCAACCGATTCCTCATACACAAGCAGCAGTTGACCGATGTTGCATGGTGAAACGTTGTTGTGATGCCTCGTGTAAGGAGGAGAAATGCGTACCATCACGTGTCCGACTTTGATAAAGGTCGGATTGTAGCCAATCGCGATTGCGGTTTATCGTATCGCGACATTGTTGCTTGCGTTGGTCGCGATACAATGACTGTTAGCAGAATATGGAATTGGTGGGTTCGGGAGGGCAATACGGACCGCCGTGCTGGATCCCAACAGCTTCGCATCACTAGCAGTCGAGATGACAGGCATCTTATCCGCAAGGCAGTAACGGATCGTGCAGCCACGTCTCGATCCCTGAGTCAACATACGTTTGTAAGATAACCATCTGCTCGAACAGTTCGACGACGTTTGCAGCAGCATGGAATATCAGCTTGGAGAACATGGCTGCGGTTACCAAATGTTCAAATGTTTGTTAAGCTTATAGGACTTAACTACGGGGTCATCAGTCCCTAAACTTACAAACTACTTATGAACTACTTACGAACTAGGACGGCACAAATATCCATGCCCGAGGGGGGATTCGAACCCCCGACCGTAGTGGCCGTGCTGACCGTGACTGGAGCGCCTCAGTCACCTCGGCCACCGCGGCCGGCTGCGGTTACCCTTGACGCTGCTTTACAGACAGGAGCGCCTGCGGTGGTGTACGCAACGACGAATCTGTGTGCACGAATGGCAAAACATTTTTTTTTTTTTTTCGGGTGAATCAAGGTTCTGTTTACAGCATCATGATGGTCGCATCCGTGTAATGCTTCAGAAGTTATTGAAAGCTTTATGGAGTGCCTCTCTGTTTGTCATCAGTGTTTCGATCCGTATCTTCCTATCTTAATCATATTTTTTGTCAGTTTTCCTGTTTTGGAAAGTACATAGATTCTAAAGTTTAAAAATTAAATGTTTGTAAACCTATGGAACTTAACTGCTTCGGTTAGTTGCCCCTAGGCTTACAAACTACTTAAACTAAGTTTAACTAACCTAAGAAACACACACACACACACACACACACAGATATATATATATATATATATATATATATATATATATATATATATATATATATATATATATTCCCTAGGAAGGATTCGAACGTCCAACGGCGAGCAACCGCGCGCTCCGCAGCGTGGCGTCTTAGACCGATCTCCTATTTCACCGCGGCTACAAGTTTAGTTATTTTGTTTCTATACCAAGGTGGCTCTCGTACTATGCAGTTCTTTGGAATGCAATGTAATATATACAGTGTTAGTGCCATTTGCATTTCTATTAACAGTACACGTTTTTAGAATGTCAAATCACTGCAAACCCTTACCGAAATCACATCCTAGGTACGCCTCTTCTTGGCAAAATGGGAAGCAAAGCAATGTGTGCTGTGAGCACCTATACTAGTCGGAGACACCAGTTATCTCAATTACGTTCCATAGCTTGGCATGGTCTGTAGGACAGTGTGCCTTACGTCAGGAGAGTGTGTGCATCGTATCAGCAGTGAATGTCGATTAAGGATAGTTGAACAGTAACTTCAACACATTTTTTACAGATTGAGATTTATAAATTACTAGCTGGTAACCCGGCGCTGCCAGGATTTTTATTAGTTTATTGCTGCCATTTATCGGGTATACATTCATTTTTATAAGGGCTGTATGTCTGTAAAATATCTTGGGAATACAATTAGTAGTAAAGAAGCAATAGATTAAAACTTGGTGCGTGATGGGAGCGGTTTTCCACGAACGTTACTGTTTATTTGCTCATATCTTATAAACTACATGTCGTACTGTGATACAATTTAGAAGGTATATTCAACTATATGTGTGTATACTGTGTGTAAAATTTCCTGTCGCTACAATTTGTAGTGTTCGAATTATAAATTGTAACGTCATACCGAGAGCCGTAGTTTTACACCATAAACAGTGGAAAAGTAGTAAGCGATAAACGTTTTTCCTTTTATCATTTTAGTATGGTTGCCAGCGAGAAAAAGTTTAATAAAGGTTTGAAATTATGTTCAAAGTTTATTGCAAGTCGCTAAGTTCTGTCATTCTCATACAGTGTATTTCGAAACTCTCGCCGCATTATATGGCATTTTTTGCGATTTCTATTGGTTATGACGTAATATCTTTTGAACCATGTGCCGTATGTGATTCTTAACCATGCAGCAATTGTTATCTCAGGGTAAGGGATATGTGTACCAAATTTGGTTGAAAGCGGTCCAATAGTTTAGGAGAAAATAAGCAGCACTGTCGCAAAATGTAGCAGTTTTTCCCGCATCTCATTGTTTATGACGTCATAGCTGGTGAACTATATATCGTATGTGATTCTTACACTTGCGGCGACCGTCCTCATGGATTGAAGCTTACGTGTACAAAATTTCATAAAGATTGGATCAAAACTGTGGATTTGTATGCAACACGTACAAACATACGGGCACTCTGCTTTATATATTAGAAGAAGATCGCGGACAGTCAAGGGAACTTTGAAGTACTCCTTCAGATGTCTGAATTTTACGGACGGAATATCGAAAAATCGCTTCTTAAATGACGCCTACAGAGTGAGATCAACACCCTCTACTAATTACAAGTTTCTATCTTCAGTGGTTTGGGCTGGGCGATGATGAATCAGTCAGTCAGTCAGTCAGTCAGTCGGGACATTGCCTTTTATATATAGAGACTAGCTTAAATGCCCGTGCTTCGCAACGGTTGTTAAAGAAGGGCCTGTGCGTATCATGGCTTTTTAGGGTTCCGGAACTCACTCGGTTTTAAACTATTCATCCCCTCTTTTACCCCCATGATGTGTGTAATTACAAAAATACCTAAATACTTTCTTTTTCTTTTTCAAATGGCCAACAGGCCAAGTATTAATTTCCCTAGCTCTAGCCTGAAAATCGTACCAATAGTAACGTATTTTCAAAAAGAATTTTTGATCTTCTGTTTGACCCTCTTAGTTGTTGAATTCTTACAAACACTGAAACACGCATTTTTTAAATCCTGACCAAGAGTCAACATCGTAAATTCCAACCAAGTATGCAAATATAATTTTTTGTAAATCTGGGTTCAAAATTGGCTTAGTAGCAACGTATTTTCAAAAAATATTTCATCCCTTATTTCACCCCCTAATTGATTAATTTTCTGAAAATACCTAAACACGTGTCTTTTCAATTCTGACCAACAAAACATATACCAATTTTTGTGGTTGTAACTTCAAAATTGCCTTATTAGCAAAAGATTTTCGAAGAACATCCCCTCTCCAATTTAACCCCCTTGATGGTCGAATTTCCAAAATTATCGAAACACATATTTTTAAAGCATAACGAACAATACAAATAACAATTTTTTGCAGCTATAGCTTCAAAATTGTCTTGACAACAAAGTGTTTTCGAAAAGAATTTTTGATCCCCTCTTTTACCCCCTTAGTTTTTTAATTTCCAAAGATACCGAAACTCGTGTCTTTTTAAACCTGACCAAGATTCCATCCCCGAAATTTCGTAGTTGTAGCTTAAAATTTGAGTTAACAGCAACATATTTTTGAAAATCATTTTTTTGCGTCACCTATTTTACCCTCATATTTGTCGAGTTTCAAAAAATGCCGAAACACGTATTTTTTTTTTATATTCGAACTCTGAATTAAAATCTATAGTTCTAGCTTCAAAATTGCCTCTATAGTTACGTATTTTCAGAAAACGTTTCATCCCCTATTTCACCCCTTACGAACGGAATATCGAAAAATCGCTTCTTAAAATTTCAAGTTTCTATCTTCAATGGTTTGGGCTGGGCGATAATGAGTCAGTCAGTCAGTCAGTCAGTCAGTTAGTCGGGACATTGTCTATTATATACAGAGATTGTTGTTCAAACTTAAGGATGTGTGGTAATTTAACTGTTCATGTGACATTTCTTAAAACATTTAAAGGAATTCTGTAGTTGTTTAGAAACCAAATATGTGTTAGGGGAGAGCTTTAAAACAGGTATGTCACGGAAGAATGCGCCGGCCCTCGGCAGTGGCTGGGACATTCTTGTACTGTATGTACGGCGCTGGCTGTAGGCGCTTGATCCGTGTGGCTGCTATTGCTGCAGCCCTGGCTGTCACTCTGGTGAGGGATGAATGGCGGCCTGGAAATTATAGGTCAGCACACAGGGCCCTTTATGCAGCGCGAGTTTTCGTAATGACGGGCGCGGTCCTCTCGCCCGCGGCCGGCCGGCTCTGAATTGCAATGACGAGTCATGCCTACTGTGCTGCTGCCCAGTCACGGCCACGGAGCTGCGCTGTGAAGCTGTGCCCGTAGCGCAAAGGCTGCATCTGTTTGTCCAGGCATAGGGTGGGCCCAAACGACAGTCACACCTGGTGGCTGCGCACAGTGGTGACCATAATACAACTTTCTGGCTGCTTAAAATTGTGTGCCAGACCGAGATACGAATCCTGGACGTTTGCTTTCCGCGGGAAAGCGCCCTACTGACTGAGCTATGCTGGCACGCTTTACGGCCTGTTCCCGCAGCTTTAGATCCGCCAGTACCTCGCCTCCAACTTTGGAAATTTCCCAGAAGCTATCCTGCGAACCTTTCAGGACTAGTACTCGTAGAAGAAATAATGTGGTGGAGACTGGCTTAAGACAGATTAAGCGCCGGATGGTGAACCCTTGTACACGTACGTGCAATTTTTCCAAAAGATATGAATTTTGTGTACAAAAGACGTGCCCCAGCATAAGGCTTCTCCAACGCCTCGTTTAAATATCGTCTCCCTGAGTGGAGTTCCATTTCTACAGCTGAGCTGTATGCATTATATCAAGCCACCCAATACGTCCGGCGAAACTCGCTCAATAAGACTGTCATTTGCTCGGACACTCAGAGCTCTTTTGAGCCTTCACACGCTACATTCTTTCCATCCCCTGGTAAAGAGCATCCGCAATTGCCTTACCTCTCTTTCAGCGAGCGGAATTACTGTGACGTTTCTGTGGGTCCCTGGCCACGTTGGAGAGCTGGGGAATGAGTCTGCGGATACGGCTGCCAAGGAGGCAATCCTCCTCCCTCGGCTATCTACCTTTTATACAAGCTATGTTGACCTTTGCGCTGGTGTATCCCGGCGAATCATCTCCCGTTGGTTTTTACATTGGTTATCCCTGTCAGGGAACAAATTACGGGCCATTAAACCTGTACCTGATCAACGTCATCTCGACCCTCTCGTCGAGAGGAGATTGTCCTGCTCCGGCTTCGTATTGGCCACTGCCGTTTTAGCCACCAGTATTTACTGCGTGGTGATCCTGCTCCCTTATGTGAGCACTGTGATGAACCTTTTACTGTGGAGCACCTTTTCGTGCAATGTCCGTTTTTCAACCGTCTCTGTCATGATCTATGTTTACCATGTGAAATGTCTGATATTTTAGCTGATGCCGGCCGCGGTGGCCGAGGGGATTGAGGCGCTCCAGTCACGGTCTGCACGGACACTACGGTCGGGGGTTCGTTTCCCCCCTCGGGCTGGGATATTTGTGCGGTCCTTAGGATTAGCTAGTTCATAAGTAGTTTGTAAGTTTAGGGACTGATGACCCCGTAGTTTAGTCTCATAACCTATACAAACATTTGAACATTTTTTTTAGCTGATGATCCGCATTCTGTTAACAGAGTTTTACTTTTTATACATCGTGGAAATATGACGAAAGCCATTTAAGTTCTAACCCCGGTTCGATTTTACTATGGGAAGTGTTGGGCACTAATGACCTCAGCAGTTGTGCGCCCTAAAACATCAATTTAAAAACAAAAGGCTTCTCCAAAGGTTATTACAGATATGAATGATATTAATATTTAGGGTCTATAATAAATTCGGTTTGACAACATTAAATACTGAGGCATTAATTGTAAATTTATATTTAGAGACTAGGCAGTGAGAGAAATTATTTTTTCTTTGAAGTTTCTGCTATACACCATGTTTGCAGCTCCATGAATTCATGTTCCTATGTGGCAGTTACATGGAAATCACAAACCTTTTTCTTCTGACACAAATGAAAAGGATCATAAATGATCATCCTGTGATGGTGCAGCTCCCATGCTTGATGTGGTAGATTTGTGGTTGAATCCGCCTTACGCAAGATACCTTGTTTTGTTTCAGTACCCATAGATGTTTCGGCACATATTGTGCCATCTTCCGTGAGTTTTTACCTTTTAATTTATTATGTAATTCTTAGGATTTGCATCTGCATTAATTGTGGTATGACAAGTGTTGACAGCTTGTCGTATTTGAGCTGTGGTGTTGCTGCTTGCTTGCTTGTTTGTGGCATGTTCTTATGTTTTGTCATCTTTAATGCGATTTTTGTTTTGAACTGGCACTGTTTATACCGCCATTTTTCTGGTTTTGGTGGCTGTAGGTAATCTACGAAAGAAACTACTTCTTTGTGGGAACACTACACCGAAATTGATTGTTGGATCCCTTATGCTGGTTCCAACCATGGAAATTTGCGACTTGTACCAACAAACCCCCAGGGGTCACCGTTTCTTCATGAGTACGTGCTTGGCGAGTACGGAACCCCGAGCTAATGCAGTCTTTCTTCCTTCTTTCCTCCTTGGACTGCATTTTCTTTCCCTTTCCCTCCTTTCCTATCCTCACTCCTTCCCATCTCCGCCGGGGAACTGATGACCTTGGCCGTCTAATCTCCCCGTCCCAAACAACCAACCAACCAACCAACCAACCAACCAACCTGTACCGACAAGTACTGCTCGCAGCATTCTTCTTATCAAGGCCCCAAGTTGTCGCTCCTGAACTGTAGTTGGTTTCGCGTCCCGTCCGCCTCACAGCGCGCATCGGACAGTCCTGTGTGGCCTAAAATCCCAACGAAGTCTATACATCACGTGGAACTGGCGGCATTGAAGCGGAACTAATTTCCCGTTGACGATGAAATTTGGTACCACGTCTTCAAATGTAGCCGAAAAAATCCTCATTTCGGTTACGTAGGCAAATTCTTAAAATTGATGTGATGCCCAAAATATTTGGTCGCGTGCTAGTAAAGGCACGCCTGCCACTGGTTTGCTGTTCGCTGGTTCGCCATTATTGGACTATGGGATGTTTCCAGAATGATAATTTCACTCTGCAGCGGAGTATGCGCTGATATGAAACTTCCTGGCAAATTAAAACTATGCACAGGCCCGGGATTCGAAACTAGGACTTTTGTCTTTCGCGAAAAGCGCTCTATCGACTGAGATCCTACTTTCCAAACTTCACAGAAGTTCTCCTGTGAACCTTTCTTTCCCCAAGAAAGGATATGAATGAGACATGGCATCACTTTGCAGCGGATTGTGAGCTGGCCGGTTAAAACAGCGTGTCGGACCGGGTTCGAAACCAAAACCTCTATCTTTCGCTACCTACGGAGCTATCCCGGCACGCTTTGCTGTCCACCCTCACAGCTTTACTTCCGCCAGTACCACGAACGACTTCATAAGATTTTTCTACGAAGTTCTTATTGTCTAAGCACTCGGTTAGCCAAACGTAAATATGAATCCCAAAATTAAGATCATTTCTCGTTTCAGTGTTTAATGAAGGTGGTCTTGCGCACACCGTTATTGTAATGAGAAAGCCTGGAGGTAAGTTTTATTATAACATCATATTTTAAACTAAATGAATAAGATGATCTATAGAAAACAAAGTTCGCCTATCTCAAAAAAGTAACGTAACTGTTGTGCCGAGATCTCACAGACAATTCCGCACAATGATGAGGAAACTAAAAATGGTAGAAACACAAGCTCTTCAATGCACGACCTCCAAACTTATACCGGAAGGTAGGTACACGGTAGAAATTGTAACTCCATTACCCAGTGGCTCTTTCTCACGATGTGCAAGTTGTGTGTCAACGACATATTACAATCGAATGAAAAATAATATATAATTTTCAAATAATATGTTTTGCTGTCATAATTTGTTATGTTCCATATACTGCAGTCATCCTCCGCGCCGTCCGGTATCGTCTGGCCCGTCTGCTACTGCCAGCTAGCCGCCAAGGTGATGGATCTCCTTCCAACGTCCAGGCAGCTCCACACGCTGCAACTGCGCATGCGCGATGCCAGTCTGTTCCCTCGCCTTCCGCCTGCCAGGGCGTAGATTCGGTTCCCAACGCTTTGCGTTTGATTGATGTTTCCGAGCTGCGCGCGAGTGTCTCACTGCTTATGCTACCAAGTCAGGCTAATAAACATCTAATATGGATAGTAAAAGTATAGTAAGATACTTATTAAACAAAAATTTTTCATCACTTTCTTATTATGAAAAGACAAAAGTGAGTGATAGTGGCCGACCATGTCCAGTTCTCAAGACGTCTACACGTGTGCAAGGTGAGACAGGAGGGTTCTAAAGACCTTTCCGCAATTAACTGTACGATGTGGCGGAGTGGGTTTGTGGGTGTTCTGTGTTGAACAAGTTTTTCTGTTGGACGTGTCTGTTGGTTTCGAACAAAAAAACCAAATAGAATCAAGGATACGAGGAGCTGAACACTACCGTGAAAGAACATAGTGAGTCTGAAATTCATCTTTCTAGTTTGTTGCAATTTAACAAATTTATTTCGTCTCCTACTAGAATTGAAATGTTATTGGATTCTTAATTAGGAGCTGAAATAGTTTACAATGAAAAAATGAGAAAGAACTGGGTGATATTAAAGAGGCTCATTGATGCTGTATACTATTTAGACAAACAAGAGTTGGAATTCCGAAGTTAAAATGAAAATAAATAGTCCTGAAGGTAAAAACTTACAATACAGGAAATTACATTGTAGAGAAAAAAAACTGAGGTGTGAGGTGCATCTCAATCTGTGTAACTGAATACGGCATTGTCTAACAATGAGACCACATGGGTATCGGATTTTAGAATTTCTCTATATTTATGATACGTGAAGTTCAGAACTTAAATAACCAAAAGCAAAAAACCTTACGCAATTTCCGAGAAAATCGACTATGAAGTTTTGCAAAGTACACTTAAATACCAATAATTAAAACAATAGCAGCATCTGTTGGTGTAGCTCAAGTTAAAAAAAAGAAAAAAAGGTGGTAGCCTTCCAATCATGAGATCGGTAGTTCGAATCCTGCCAAGTCTAATTTTTTAATTTTTGTTTTGTTTTGTTAGAATACTTACACAATTTTAATATGTAATAGTAATTTTCACGAAAAGTTTGTTTATTCGCAATTATATTTTATGGAAGGTTGTTAATACTGATGGACAATCATAAAACATAAGTTACATTTTTACAGCATTGGCTTCAGTATTAGTTGACCACGATAGTCTATGATGGTTCAGTTTGTGACGCACTTCTACTAATGCCTTTCCAAGTAGCTAACCTACTCAACGAACGTTATATGTGACAAGGGATTTTTTTTTTCTTTTGTTAAGATTAAGGGACTTAACTACGGGGTCATCAGTCCCTAAACTTACAAACTACTTATGAACTACCTACAACTAAGGACGACACAAATATCCATGCCCGAGGGGGGATTCGAATCCCCGACCGTAGTGGCCGTGCAGACCGTGACTGAAGCGCCTCAGTCCCCTCGGCCACCGCGGCCGGCGACAAGGTTTTCATCTCGTCTACATACACATAAACAAAAAGCGATACAACACGTGGAATTAAGGCTCCCGAAATGTTTTATATAACTGAATGCGAAAACGAAAAATATATGTGACAGTGAGATACGAACATTTGACTCTATGAATGTGAGGCCAGAACACTACCACATGTTCTATGCCGATAGGTACTGTAACTGTTTTCATTATTGGTACTTACGTGTACTTCGTAAAACTTCAAAGTCGATTTTCTCGAGAATTTTTGAGAGTCGCGTCGAATGGCCTTGGCTGATTGTTATTTACGTTCACGAATCATAAATAAGAAGAAATTCTAAAATCCAATACCCATGTGGCCTCCTTCCAAGTAGATCAGTAGGTCATAATGAGTGTGTCGTTTGTTCTGTTGTACATTCATAGAATCTGTGTGAGAAGGTGTTTTTATATGATTATTAAAAACTGAAAAACACTACAAAAATTGTTGTCCGGAACACTTACTTTCAAGCAACCTCGGTCCTCCCCCCTCCCGCAATAAGTAAATGGTGGGGTCCACGAAACCGCCGCATGTCCCTTAAGGGTTAATTTCTCCAGAGTGTTGCATTGTGGGTGGTCAGCAGTGTACTTGCCGACGACGGTACGAGGCAGATGCAACGTATCGGCTGTCACTGCAGGAAGAGTTATTCGAGCCGTGGGGAACAAAGGGACAGCGCGATACGCACGCAGCGCAGCTCAGCTCTAGACGCAGCGGCTGCCCCCAGCGCCTCGCCTATTAAAAAGGAATGCGGTGACGCTTCCCACAGCTCGCGTGATCCCCCGCCGTGGCCCCGCCCCCGCCTCACCCCATTGGCCCGGCACGCCCCCCGCCATTCACTCATTACCAGCCGGGCCCCGCCCACCCAAGGTCACGCACGCTTACTATGTTGCATGGCGACAAACCCGGCGGGGGAGAGACACACGGCGCGTATCAGGCGGAGCGGCCCACGCAGGAGGGCCTCATCGATCACGCAACCAGTCCATTGTGCGCTGGCGCGTGTGAGCTAACTGCCTTCGATCCCGACAAGCGACGCTGATGTCATTCATTAACGGAGCTGCCCGCCGCCATCGATCGGCCTAATTGAAGGGTGTTGTGACAGGGCTGGCGGCTAGTGAATAATGTTGCATTCACTACCGTGAAGCCATCATCTGACAAGCAAACAATATTCTCCTGGCACAGTGGATACTTTCTTCAGTAATGCTTATGTAGATTTATAGGTAGAGCGGTTGCATTTCCCCATTCATCTGCCTCTCTACCGCCAAATATCGCCGGATTGAGATAAAATATTCACTAGATTATATTAGATGTACTTTTCGTTCCAGTTGATCCTGAGGAAATCTTCTTGGACGTAGAACATGTCAGAAAACAAGATAAACAGTAAATACGAGGGGCGTTTAAAACGTTCATGTAAAAATAAAAAACTACTAACGTGTTTGGAGAAAATCATTTTTATTTTCCGGCATAAGCTCTTTTTAGACTTATACACTTCGTCGAACATTGTTCAAATTTGTTGATCCATTACGAATAATAGGAATTGTCCAATGTTGCAAAATAGCTATTAGTTTCTGCAACCACCTCCTCGTTTGAATGAAATCTTTGTCCTGCCAGCCATTTCTTCGAAATGGGGAACAAATAGTAGTCCGAGGAAGCCAAGTTTGGAGAAAAGGGGGGATGTGAAACGAGTTGGAATCATATTTCCAATAATTTTGCGACCACAACTGCCGAGGTGTGTGCTGGTGCATTATCGTGATGGAAAATGACTTTTTTGTTGACCAATCGCCGGCGTATTTTTTTTTTTTTTTTTTTTTTTTTTTTGCAGCTCGGTTTTCAAACGGTCCAATAACGATGAATGATATGCACCTGTAATAGTTTTACCCTGTTCCAGATAGTCTAAGAGGATTATCCGTGGCTAATCTCAAAACAGTGTCATAACATTTCCTGGCGAAGGACCGGTCTTTGCCTTTTTTGGGTGCAGATTCTCCCTTGGTAACCCATTGTTGATTGTTCTTTGGTCTCAGGAGAATAGTAATGTATCCATGTTTCATTCGATGTGACGAAACGACGCTTAAAGCCCTGTGGATTCTCCCTGAACAGATGCAAAACTTCCTTGCAACACTTCACACGATTGCGTTTTTGGTCATGTGTGGGCAATCGCGGCACCCATCTTTCGGATAGCTTTCTCATGTCCAAATGTTTATGCGACATATTATGTACCCGTTCATTCGGGATGCCAACAGCACTAGCAGTCTCAAGCACCTTAGCTCTTCTGTCATCCATCACCATATTATGAATTTTATCAATGATTTCAGGAGTCGAAACCTCCACAGGGCGTTCAGAACGTTCAGCGTTATTTGTGCCCATATGGCCACTTCGAAAATTTTGAAATCAGTTATAAACTATTCTAATCGAAGGTGCAGAGTTACCATAATGTTTATCAAGCTTCTCTTTAGTCTCCTGAGGACTTTTGCCTTTCATAAACTAATGTTTAATCAGCACACGAAATTCTTTTCCGTCCATTCTTTGACAATCACTCGACTTCCTTGATCTACACGAATGCCAACACAAAGAAATAGACAAATATGGCTGAAGCTTGGTGTGCATTCTTTCCAAAGATGCTAATAACTAAACATGACCTAGATACGCGCTGTTGTTGCCATCTCTCAGACTTTTGACGGACTCTTCAAACGTCCCTCGTACTCACAAAATGAGATCAGATGTGTTAATGTAGCTTCCACAGATCGCAAGCGTAATTGCCCTGGTGAATATGGAATCTAACAGAACAAAACAAAATCTTAAGAATATTTAAATTTTGAAGTACATAAAGCTACATTCTAGATATTAATTATACTAGGTGCATATGATAATTCTTAGGCTTTAATTTTTTAGCTTCGAATTGACCAACTAGGACCCTCTTGTTTTGTCGTTTCCTTTCTGCTGTCCATGTTTTTCCTGGTTTTTTTTTTTTTTTTTTTTTTTTTTTCCGACATTGGTAGACTTATAAATTTAGTATTCTATTTTTAAAAGTATCCCCGTCTGCTATTTCTGATTATTTGTTGTTTCTTTCTAGATCATTTCCTACTTCTGTGATCCTGCTATTGTTGATTTCTTTTTCTAGAAATAAAGTAAAATTTGTTTAGTCAGATTGTTCTTGGTCATTCGGAAGAGATACCCAAAGAAAATTGATCTTCGCTTTGCCATTACTTCTAATACATTCTCTGTTTTCATAAATCTTCTTGGTGCTTCTCATTTTCCAGCCATCTGCAGTTTGTATCGTACCCATTATTTTTCGAATAATCCGTCTTTCAAGAACTTATATTCTGTCCAGCTCATAGTAAAACATTCATTTGTATATATACATCCCGGTCTTAGTACAGTGGTACATTGTTTTAGTTTACCTTGATATGCATTTCTTATTGTAGATATTTTTTGTGAAGCCATATGCTCTCTCCATTTTACTGACTCATAAATCTATTGCAGATTTTCCAAGTCCATTTTGTGGTATAACTTAGGATATATTATTATTATTATTATTATTACTATTTTTATTTACATTGGTCTCATCACTGCACAAGATTTGACTGAAGACAGAACGAACACAATATTCACATTCGCGGATATTGTATACAGTAGTATAACTTCGGCTTAGAAATTCATCAGTGGGGGAGAAGGAGAAAACTCCGCCGCGCGGGAGTAGCCGAGCGGTCTGGAGCGCCACGTTACGTATCGCGTTGCCTCCCGTGTCGGAGGTTCGAATCCTCCCTCGGGCATGGATGTGTCTGTTGCCCTTAGGTTAGTTTACTTAAACCAACGTTGTTTGGTCCCGTAGGATTACCAATATTTGAACTTTTTTTCCTTTTTTTCTTTTAACTAAAAACTCCTTTCGATTCTTTTATCACTGAACTTTATTCTGAGTTAAATTTTTTCTAGCAGTTGGCTTGTTATTGAAAATTTGTGTTGTTGAATAGCAGACACCTTTCTGAGCCAAAGTAAGAACTTTGAAAGTTTGAAAGTTTTTGTTTCTCGTATTGATCCTATGAACTGGGCTGTTACTTTGAAAGAAAGATATGTATTTAATGAAATATGTCATTAGAGAATAAATGTACTGGGAAGCAGCCGTTGGCATGTGCAGTTCCTGAAACAACCCTTTGCAGGATGATCTTAAGTGCACACCGCAAACGATTCGCATTCGTTTTTGGCCTCGGAAAACTTTAGCCTTATGACATTATAGAATGAGAGTACGTATAATATGCTGGCTTCTTTTTTTTATACATCCGATGTTTCACAATACTCACGTAGAAAATAGGAACTTTTATAGGCGCTTCAACAGTTCTGTGGTACGCTCCTCCCAGTTAAATTTATTATCAAGCTGTAAACACAATAATTTGACACTGTTAACTTCTCCTACCTCGTAGTGCTCCGCGAACTGTTGGTGAGAAAATATTAATGTAGCTGAGTAAGAGGAACATATTTCTCACACGAGGTCCTATCGATCGCGCAGCTGAAGCGATAGTAAAGAATCAATAACGCTTTATCAAGATATCTATGACCACATCTAACCTCCGCAGACCAGCTCACGGTGTATGGTGAAAGGTACCTTGTGAGCGTTCGACTTGTGTGCTGTTTGCCGGAAAAAAAGACTACAGCTTTGTCTCATTGAGGGCTCTAATCTCTCATTTGATCCTTATGGTCGCGAGACATTCCCAGGAGAAAGCAATATATTTAGCGCTTCGAGAAAAGTACGCTTTTGAAACCCGACTGCAGCCTATGCCGTGACGCAGAACGTCTCTCTTACAACGTCTGTCACTGGAATATACCGAACACTATCGTGCCGCTTCCGCTCTTTGTAAATGACCTGTAATTATGATGAATGCTGCTCTCCGTTGGATCTTCTCTATCCATCTATCAACCCTATCTGCAACGTATCCCATACTGACGAGCAAGATTAACGTATTCATCGAACTAGTGTCTTGTAAGCCCCTTCTTTGTTTGTGGACTACACTTATTAATGATTCTTTTGTTAAGTCTTAGTCTGGCATCCGCGTTTCCCAAGATTAAAACTATGTGTTCATTCGACTTCAAATCGATTCTCATACGTATTCTCATATATTTTATGGACGTTATTGTTTCTGATGATTCTTCCGCATTGTCTAGTCATACATAAACGATATTCCTTTCTGTAAATAGCCACTACGCGAAGTTCATGTGGAATGTCGATTCCCACATTCTACATCAAGCATCTACACAATTTTCAAACGTTACGATTTGTCTGTGTACTATTACATCATGCACGAAAACGCTCATTGAACTTCCGACGTTATGTACTAAGTGATTTATATATATTGTGCAATTTAAAGGGAATATAATGCTCTCTTGGAGCACACCACAAATTTCTTTGACATGGGAAGATTTCTCGTCATTGAGAATGACACGTGTTCTCTTTGTTACAAACTCCAATCACACAGTTGGTCTGCTATTCCGTAGGCTCGTGCTTTGCTGATTACTCGATACTGAGAACAGTTTAGACACACCTCCCGGAAGTCAATAAAAACGGCACCCACCTGGGATCCTTAAACGGCAGCTTTCTGGGTCTCGCGGATGAAAAGGGCGACCTGCGTTTTTCATGACGTTGCTTTACGGATAAAAAAAAAAGTTCGTAAACCTATGGGACCCAACTAGTATGGTCATCGTTCACTAAGCCTTACAAATTACTAAAAATAACCTACCCTAGGACAACACACGAACCCATGACCGAGGGAGGACTCGAATCTCCGGCGGGAACAACCGCGCAGTTCCTGCTTTGATGCCTAGAACCACTCGGCTATTTCCGCCCGGCTTTTTGAACCCGTGTTGATTCCTACAAAGGTGGTTTTCTGTTTCCAAAAATGTCATAATAGTTGATCATAAAACATGTCGCAAAATTTTCCAACGGGTCGACGTCAGCGAAATAGACACTTCTTAAAAACGGCAATGACCAACGTTTTTGTCCAGTTATAAAGAACGTTTCGCACCTCTAGAGACCTACGTTGATCGTTGTTTCTAATATGGCCGTGGATATCGCACTTTAAGTGTGGGCACAGTGAGATCACGAACATACTTAAAATAATACCGTATCTAGCTAAATATGGTTGTGAACTAAAGGTATAACGCCTTATATCCACGGTATGATAATAGTGCTCTAATTTCGCTATTCTTAAAGATTAGCAAGTAAATATGAAAGTATTTTTGAAATGATTGAAATTATGGTAAGAGTTTGTTGGAAAAAGCTATGCATTTTCATTATGAAACAATCCACGTTCGGCAAAAGAGCGTCTTTAATGCATCTCAGGATTTACGACGTCGTTTCTCTTGAATTATTTGCTATTCATAGACATAATTTTACAGATGCACCCACTTTTATATATGGGATCTATACCAGCTATAATTGTAGAAAATGTGTTGGGAATAACATTAGTAATAAATAAGTAATAAACTGAAGTATGACACTTTATGTTCTGCTGTACTGTAAGCTAGTGTAAGCAGCAGCTACTTTTTGACCGGCCTAAGTGTCTATCACGACCTATCTTCAGAACTATATGCCGTACTGTGATATAATTTTTCTGCGATTTCAGTGACGTATTCAGGTACATCGTTGCGAATAGAGTTAGTAGCTAATTCGTAACAAATTAAAGCTTCGCGGCAGATGATGAAGCTTAACAGCATGAATATCAAAAATGCACTCATTGAGAATCGTTTTTCGTTCATCAGCTTGTCAGAGATGTCAGCGAAAAATAGTTTTGTAAAGGTTTGAAACTATAAGTGAAGTATGTTGGAAGTAGCCGAGTGTTATCATTTTCTAATATGGACGAGCAACCCTGGAATATGTTATTAGTGTCAGCTTCAAATACAACACAAAGTGTCTAATTATTTATAATACTTGACGTATCGTGGTGAAACCAGCAGAAGATTTTTACTTCTAAATCAGTAGATTATGAAAACGTTTTTAAGTTCAGTAAAAAATTTTTACGCGAAATGTTAAAAATGAAAGTTTTGTTGACACTCTAAGCCACCAGATATGTATATATGTCTAATAAATACGCTAAAATTCACTTCCTGTAAAATATTGCACTTCTTCTTCTTCGCCGGCCTCGGTGGCCGAGGGGAGTGAGGCGCTCCAGTCACGGTCTGCACGGCCACTACGGTCGGGGGTTTGAATACCCCTCGGGCATGGATATTTGTGCCGTCCTAGTTCGTAAGTAGTTCATAAGTAGTTTGTAAGTTTAGGGACTGATGAACCCGTAGTTGAATCCCATAAACTCTACAACATTTGAACATTTTGAACCCCCGACGGCGGACGGTCGCGCGCACCGCAACACGGCGCTCCGCTACGCGGAGTCTTTTTAGTTGGCTACTCGTGGGCGACATGCCTGCCGATGGTGATGAAATCCTTATGATAACATATAACGTCTTGTCCCCGGCTGGGAATCGAACCCGAGCCCATTACGTGGTAGCCACTGATATTACCGTCTGTGATAAGGATGCGGACGTCAGATTGGATGATTTTCTATAAACAGTTGCTACATACTATGTAAACTCTACTTAGATATATTGTTAATATTATGAAATGGCATATCGGTGTAATAGAAAAATTTGGTATGCGTTATGCTGTCAGGAACTTGGTACGAGAGAGTAAAGTAAAATATTTTATAGAATGTAAGTTTAACTCTTTGGGTGTGTTGTTGCGGTGTAACAGACCATGCTGATTCCACATACTGGCGAAGTTGTATCAAAGGACCAGTATAGCGGAGCCTAAAGGCAATAGATCAATAGTCAAATGCTCAAATGTTTGTAAATCTATCGGACTCAATTGCTAGGTTAGTAGTCCGTAGCTTACGAACTACTTAAACTAAGGTGAACTAACCGAAAGACAACCAAACACCCATGCCAGAGGTGGCACTAGAAGCCCCGACAGCGGACGACGGCGTGCGAACCGCAGCACGGCGTCCCAGTACGCACGGCTCATCCGCCCCAATAGTCTCTCACCACGATTTCTGTAGAGGTGCAAGCAGAATCGACAATCTTCAGCAAAAAAATGTGAGAAACTGTACACACCATGGTGAGATACTGTTGACTGTTGACTTATGTTGGTCCTGTACTCGGTATTAAACTTTGGGGTTGTAACGAATTCGACTCCCGCACACTCATGGTGTGAATTGGTGGAGTCTCCCGTACTTCGACATTTTCGGATTTTTCCAACGGCCCACAACAGGATAATGCACCACCAAACGTGGCACAAAATGTTAGAGTTATTCATGACACACAGGCATTGCTGCCTTGATCTTTGGCCTATGGAAAACGTATTAGCTATAAGTTCGGAACAACTGATCCGCGATGAACCGTCGCCTCTACATCAGATCAACTTTGACACTGTGTAGAATCAGCATGGATTGCTATTACAGTCAGTTAAAGACGACACCCTCCCATACACCACAGCATCATCAGCAAACAGTCGCATTACAACTTACTCTGTCCATCAGATCAGTTACATAGATAGAAAATAATAGCGGTCCTATTCTGGCATCATCGACACCATTGATTCTGCGTACTTATAGTGAGTCCAGCTTACGTCCGTCTGTGGCCAGCAGAGCATGAGCACCGTCTGCGACTGCACAGAACTCCAGTAAATCACGGCAGCGGACGCCGCGAGCAGCTCGGCTCTTCCTTGCGGGCCCACCATCTCGCCGTGGAACCGGTTTCACTTTTCGGCGGGCGCGTCAGCAAACCGGTCCCCCAGAATCAGATCGCTCCGGCCGCGTCCTGCCTCCACGTTCTTCTAAGTACCGCCCTTTATCGAGGAATCATGCTCAAATATCGTAACTCTCCCACAAAATTCTCACGTCACATGCCGTTAAGCACTAATGCACGTCGGAAGTGCAGCGAGTGTCACGATAATTAACAGCTTTAATGAAAAAGATAGCAAAAATATTAATTAATACGTCACGCAATCTGATGAAACTTGCAGTAAAGTGTTCGAAATATTCATGCCATACCTTTGGACGAACGTGTATTTCAAGTCCATGCAAGCGATATAAACATTTTTATGGTGATGGCCAACAGCAAGTGTACCAATTGTGGAACCCTGTTCAGGAAATCAACCAGTCCTTGGGTGTAAGCCAAATTAAATGTGGAAACAACTGTGTCCGTTGAGTATATGGTCTTAATAATGGTAATTACTGCGATGTAATGCATTTATTTACACTGTCTAATCGCGTCAATGTGACCACCCATTGAAGTTGAGCCATCACCTTTTGCAGTGAGGATCGCTGTTAGTCGTGAAGAAAGAGAGTGAATGAGATTCTGCAAGGTCCCAGCAATGGGTCATGTTGACTCCAATGCTATGGCCACCTTCACTGAGTTTCTCAGTTGAGGACCTGTGTTACGAAAAACTGAGGACCTGTGGCATCAACAGTGACCTGTTGTATCAACAGTTGAGGACCTGTGGTATCAACAGTTGGCATGGGCAATCTATGGCATGAACAACTGAGGATCTATGGCATGAACAACTGAAGATCTATGACATGCACAACTGAGGATCTGTACCACGAATAGTAGAAGATGTTTGGCATGAACAACTGAGGATCAACAGCTGGTGATGTGTGGCACAAACAGCTAAGGACCTGTGGGATGAACAGGTGAGGATCTGTGGCACGAACAGTCTGACGAAGGCGGTCCTAAGGATTTTCGAGTGGTTTTAAATCTGAGGATGGGGGAGGGGGACTGGTTGCGGTCAGAGGAGTACGGTAAAGCCATCCTGGTGTTACTCAAACCACGCATCTACACTGCAAGCAGGTGATATATCCTGTTGGTAGATACCGTCTTGCTGCAAATAGCATGCATGTACGATGGAAAGCATTCCCTAGAACCAACCCATTTTGGTCTAAATCTATTGTCTAGTCCAGATTATAACTCTCCCTACTTTGTTCTGGAATCTTTAGACGATTGAAGCAGAATATTTGCTTTCAGACGTTTCACGCCGTTCACTTTAGTGAGCATAAAACGTGATTCATCTGAAAACTTCACCTGTCACTACTCAGTAGGAACCCAGTTGCTGTCTGGCGTGTAATTGCCAAACTTCTTCGCAAGTGAACAGCAGTCAGCCTACCAGGTGCCTCCTGTGGAGATCCGTATGCAGTAACGTTTAGAGAAGGGCCTTTGAGAAGACACTGTTGGTAGCCTCTCGGTTCATCTGGTCGATCAGTTGCTCATCAGTTGCACGTTTGTTCGACTTAAACAGATCTGCAGCCGTCGTTCACCCTTATCATCTATGGCCCGCATGGCGGTTTTAGAAGGCGTGTTTTTGCGGTGCACAGTATACATTCGCGACGGTGGCACGCGATCGGTATAGTAACTTATTGTCCTACCCTTGGCCCGAAAGCCAATGATCATGCTCCTTTTAACTTAAAAAAATCGCCCCGTCTCCGCTTTATGACAATAACTCCACTCTTCTTATCCACCCATCACTTCTCTTCATCTCGTTTTATATACGAATCACTGCTAGTGATACTATGTGCAGTCTGTAAGTACTATAGCACATAGATAATGGCCACATTAAGTTGACAGAATCGTGTACTATGTGTTGTTAATATTCTGAATTTCCAGCCGGTAGGCAAAGTTGAAATAACGGAACATCAGACGAGTATTACACTCATCTTCTGGAAACGATAGGGATGAGTTTTCTTCGTCGTTCATTCTTTAGAATACGTCTCACAACCGAGAGTTGAGCTGGCGGTGGTGCTTGTACAACATGCAACCCTTTAACTAAAAAATGTATACTGTAAAATCGATAAAATAATTTTAACAATATTTAAAACCAAAAATTAAATGTTTTGTAAGGGTATGCCTTCATATAGATTGAAAAAAAATAGTAATACTATCGATTAAGCATTTTCTCTGAACTTAGGTTGGATATGACAAGGGGGAAAATTTGGGAGAGGAGAGGTTGAATGCTCCTACTTGTGTAAGGTGTGATGAAGCAGTGTAGAAGAAGGGCTAATATTTGGGAAAGGGTCAAGTGAGAGGGTGTGGGATAGGCATAACCAGGATAGGTGTAAATAGGAGCCAGGACTGAAGATATTATGGTGTGGAGGAGGTTGGGGGTGTATTAGATCTGGGTAGAAAGGTAAACATCGAGGTGTACTGCAGTGTGCAGGAGAGGGATTGCAGCAGTTGGCACGGAGAGTTTTTAAGGAGTAAAGGATTAAGTTGTTCTTAGAAATTTGTTGCAGAAAAAGGCTGTGGCAGTACATGAAGTTTTCTTTATATTCATTGCCGACGATCACGTTGCTATCACTATCGAGAAGGATCATGCCATCAAATGAGGCAGTTAATGGATGCTTACATACATACTGTTATTATGGGGAAAGTAGAAAAATGTATTATTGCTGGGAATGAACAAGGTGTTGAATTAGATTCCGAGTTTCACCGGGTAGGAAATGTGAAAGTGAATAAGTATCTGGGTTCACTGATGGATAGGATTGGCCACTGCTACATGGACATATCCCACATAAGTGAGTAATGTAATTCGATCATTAAGTACTATGTTTTGGAGTCGCCACTTGTCATGATGAACAAAGGAAGTAGTCCCATGTGCTGTGATTCAAACATTCTGACACATGGCTCAGTGCTGTAAACTGAACGGGAGACAAATCGGGAAAATTGACGTTGTCGAAATGGCCGTGCTCCAATAGAGACGTGGTTTAACTAAAGAATGAATATCTAACAATGGATATGGATTCATGTTCGACTGCTGATATGGTATGGACACAATCTCAGTCGTAGCTAATGCGATGCTAACACTCCAGGAGGCCAGTAGGGAGTACCAGACGATTTGTATTATACAAAATGAGTCATCGCTATTTTTGCGCTGTTACAAATTTCCTAGCCACTAAACGTTGTTGTCAATTTTCTAATACAAATATCAAAAGTCATTAAAGTAATATCCTGCTTCTGTCAATACCAGTCTATAATAACAAAATGTGAATGCAGCTTAATTCATACGGCTTACAATATCTGACTCGTAATCGTATCGTCCAAAAACGTCTTAAGATCAGAAAAAATGCAACCTGAGGTGTTCAACACAAAGGAAACTGATTATGATTATATTCGTGTGGTCGGTGCGTACTATCACGTCAATGAGTTTTACTGTTGCGGTTTTCGGACTGTTTTATAGCTCCTTATAATCACTCTTTTCATTTTGTCCTCGCTTTTGTCCCTTCTGTGTACATATTTTTTTATCTACTTGGCAGGTATCAAATTGAATATCTTCAAGAATGTGACTTACTAGTATTAATAGTTTATACACGGACATTTTATTTATTTGTAGCTACATATTCCCTTTTGAAACTATTGGTAACTACTATAATATTTTTGTGACATTGAAGTACGGTATTAAGGAAGCTCTACTGAAATAGTTGATTAACTGCAATCGAAATCGATCAGAAATTACTTTTATACTGCAGTAATATTATCAAGTACTGGTAAGTATTTACAATTCTCATTAGGAACCGAAGTTTCCAAGGGAATGAATTGTTAAAGGTTTGCTTCCATAGCTAAAAGTGTAACTAACCACCGTGAAATAACACTTGTTATTCGTAAGATTATTATCCTATTTCTCAGCGTCCTTTACAAATGAGAAATTTCAAGATTATATTTTTTATGTTTGCTACAATTTTAGCGGCAAGAATTCTCCTAAATACGATGCAATTTTTAATGTGCTGCTGAACGCAAAACGCAGATTCAATACACAATAGTTTCGTGATATTTTTTTTTACGAGCCAGAAGCTAGGCGGTGCTGAAATTGCGAAAATGCAGAAAATCAGTGGGAGTTCCGCGACTTTTATGTTAGACTCTGGTATGTCCGATGTCAGGAGGAACTGCAGTAGCTACATTCTTTATTCAGCTGTTCTCTAGCAGGGAGAGGAACCGACGTAATCCGAGGGTAACATTCAAAGCCATCGATAGGTGAGGTCTGTGGGAAGGAGATTGGTAGTACGGAAGTTTGTGGAGTTTGAGAACAGGCATCAGCAGGTAAGTGGAAACACGGCGTAAAGTTAGGAACGTAAGCACGTTTAATTCCATACTTGCCAGCAGTCCATCAATCCATCGAAATTTTTTAGGTACACGCAGTAAATATAGGGTGGTGGGAGATTCCCGTTAAAAAGTTCTAGGGTTTGTAGAAGGTAGTGAGTACATAACATTTTGAATAGGAACCCATCTCCAGAAACTCATTGTTTTTGTTCCACGACGGTTTCAATTCAGATGATTATCTCATCCATTCCTACTTGAGGAATGTAGTTAAGCATGACGCAGTGCAATTGTTGAAATCCATTTGAAAAGGACACTGAATCGTTCCGTTATTACTTACGCATTCTCATTACAATTTACACCTATTCGTTTACATTAATCGACAACAACAAGAACCCAGCATCGACGGCACCAGCCGCAACGTTCTGATTTATTACAACAGCGGTCAACATGTGGCGACTACCTACTAAATTTTAGTGTAACAAAACAATGAACCATTGAAATAGGCAACAACCATAGGACCAATTGTAGCTGAATGGGGATTATTTTCTCTGTCCCTAAGCAGAAGTTGATGAGTTACAAATCTGAATTTAAACTGTCGTAGAACGGAAACGATACGTTTCTGGACATGGGTTCCTATTCAAAATGTTATGTACTCACCACTCTCTAGAAGTCCTAGAAGTTTGTATATCAATTCAGGAGTAAATAAAGGTACTATCTAGTGGTGGACTGATTACGAACGTCAAAGTTCACACGATGTCGAAAATTTGAAGGGACGAGGTTTGTGTGATAATCAAAACAACAATAAAATTACAGATAAAGGAGAAGCAATGAATTAAAATTTGTGATGCGGCCGGGAATCGAACCCGGACCTCCATGCTTACTAGGCAGAAGTCTTATTGTTAGACCACCAAACCACTAACGATTAAGGCGCCTCGGAGTAGTCTAAGTACGACTTCCCTCCACGTCACAAACTTTAATTCAGCTTCTTTGTGACGTGGAGGGAAGTCGTACTTAGATTATTCCGAGCCGCCTTAATCGTTAGTGGTGTGGTGGTCTAACAGTGCCGGGCGCCGTGGATCAGCGCGCCCGGTCAGAGGGCTCAACGCCCTCTTTAATAAAAAAGGCTGAGCCAAGAACACAACGAACAAAAACGAACAAACATGATCAGCGTCCGCAATGAACAGAACTACCCATAGAGCAAAAAAAAAAAAAAAAAAAAAAAAAAAAAAAAAAAAAAAAAAAAAAAAAATAGATAAATAAAATAAAATAAATAAAATAAAAATATTTAAATAAATAAATAAAATACAGTAAGACGTCTGCCTAGTAACATGGAGGTCCGGGTACGATTCCCGGCCGCATCACAAATTTTAATTCATTACTTCTCCTTTATCTGTAATGTCTTGGACATATTCGAGACGAAAAACCGTCTCAGGGTTACTGAATTTACATTTAAACAATAAAATAGTTATTAACGTAGGTGTGTGTGATAATAAAAGCAGCAATAAAAGTGTTACTATCGCAGGTGCAAAATTGGAGCAATACAGCTGTCTTGCAGCAGCAGTGCAGACGCAGTGGAGAGCGGTCTTTGTCGGCAGGAAGCACGCGGCACTCACGGCCAGCATCCGGCGAGTGCGCTCCTCCCGTTTCAGCGGGAAGGGTGCGTGGGCGGATCAAAGAGCGCAGACGGCTGGGCCGCTTACCTGCAACAGAATGAAGGACGGCGGCGTCATCAGAGGCCCCCGTAATGCACCCACAGCACAAAACAGGCGGCCCAGGGCGGGCAGTCGCCTCAACCCTGCCCCCTTTCCCAGTATCCCACCAAGCTGCATCCGGTCTCCATTCCAAGGTGCTCTGGCGCCGAGCATTCCGTTCTCCTGTTGCTCTGAGAAGTACCACGAGCGTGAACCGAACTCAGACGTACGTAAAAACTGACGAAAATATTTTACGTAAACCATCATCACGTACTAACCATCTTTGTCTAAAAAGAGTAACAGTTCCGATGTGGCTCGATATATTTTATCTGCAGAGTTATTTCTGGCTTGCAACCATAATGTTCACTTTCGTTAGAGCACGTCAGAACAGAGTTGTATGCAGCTGATGCAGGGTGTTATGAGGTACCGATAACAGGTGGTACAGTAGGTACTATTCTCGTCGGAAAGACCGCCTAAAATGTTAGCACTCTGCTGTGATTGGTCAGTGCATATGGAGGCTAGACACCAAAACTAATTTCCAGTCCTGTCAAAATTACGAGGGATATTCCAAAAATAAGGTCCGGTTAAAACAAAAACATCCAAAATCAAACTCGTTTCCAATGCGATTGTTTTATTGACATCCCTTCCGTATTTTCCATTTTTTTTCTACATAATCTCCATACTTATTTAGACATTTGTCATACTGTTCAACAAGCTTTTAAATGCCTAATTAGTAAAAATCGGACGCCTGCGTAGATAGCCAGTCTTTAACAGCTTCTTTCACTTCATCCTGTGTCGAAACGCTTGCCGCCAAGAGACTCCTTTAAGTAGCGGAAGGTGGCGCAAAGTCCGGACTGTACGGTGGGTGGTCCATCTGTTCCCATCCAAAGATCTTGATTAAAAAAAGTGTTCAAATATTTATTAAACTTATGGGACTTAACTGTGGGGTCATCAGTCCCTAAACTTGCAAACTACTTATGAACTAACTTATACTAAATACAGCACAAACATCCATGCCCGAAGGGGGATTCGAACCCCCATCGCGGGAGGCCGGGCGAACGCGGACGTGGTGCTTCAGACCGCTCTGCTACTCCCGCGCGACTCTTAACTGGAGCTCTCCGGATCTCAACCTCGAGACTTCTTCCTATTCCTTCGATTCAAACTCGGTTTGAAAGGAAAAAGGTTGGACGATATTCCGGACACCCAACGTAACGTGACAAGGCTTTTGAACGCCACCGAAAAGGAAGACTTGCTGCAGAGTTTCCAGGACATGTCACAGACCTCAGCGGAGGTGACTATATCGAAGGACAGTAAGGTAACTGTAGTTCATAGTTAATCTACGTTAATGTTATAGGGCTATTCCCCGAACTTTATTGTGAGAGGGCCGGCCGAGGTGGCCGAGGGGACTGAGGCGCTCCAGTCACGGTCTGCACGGCCACTACGTTCACGGGTTCGAATCCCCCCTCGGGCATGGATATTTGTGCCGTCCTAGTTCGTAAGTAGTTCATAAGTAGTTTGTAAGTTTAGGGACTGATGACCCCGTAGTTAAGCTCCAGAAGCTATACAAACATTTGAACATTTGATTTTTATTGTCAGAGTTTGTATATTAGCTAAAAATTTTCATTTACGTGGCCATGAAGTTTGTAGTTGCTTTACAATTATCAAGGACATTATTTCGTCCGTTTATGCAGCTATAAAAAAAAGGTGCGATCTCTTTCTAGGGCCTGGTAAAGAAAGATGTAGTCACGAGCCCTTGATAGTTGCTGCAAGCGTTGTCGTGCTATTAGTAAACACATTCGACTCGCACATCTGCTTCAGTAGCCCTTTAACACCAAATTTCACTGCATTTTCCTAACGAATACGTTCGTCGTACGTCCCACATTGATTTATGCTGTTATTCACTTTGTGTTGCTACTCTATTAGCGATGACAACTCCACGCAGTTGCATGGTCGGACATTAATTAATATGTAGCCGGTAGTAAGTTGTTCAATACATGCTAATTTCTTGTATAAGGAATCGGGACGAGGGTGGGCTTGTCATTGGTTGTATTCTAATTCGGTTATCTTGTTTCAGACCGGTAGAGCGATGTTACACTTGTACAGAGAACCCCAGGCATGATTTGTGTTCCATTAGATGACTGCCCATCATTCGCCATGAAGCATGTCGTGTCTGCCAGGCAGTCAGGAATCCAGTGGCTGTGCAGGCAGGCTGGTGGTGTTGTACCTTGCCGAGTGCTCACCACCGCAGGCAGCAGGCACGTACCGTGCGGACAACCCAGCCTCGAATACCGGGCGCGCCGTATCGATTTACGGCCATCTGATAGCTGTTGCTGGCGCTGCTGATGTATGGCCCGACACTGACCGGGAACACCAGCATGTGGCGGGCGCTGGTACGGCCGCGGGGAACGCCCCGCTGCCATCTCCACCCCGTTTACATCGGCTCCGAAAATGGGATTTCGTATACCGATTTCCCAAATCTGCTTTCGGTTGGTCATGTAAACACTCCAAAATCGATTCTGGAAATCCACTTCTGTAAAGCGGTTTTCCAGTTCAGCAATCGATTTTCTTGCCCATGTAAACGCAACCGTTTTTGAAGCGATCTTGGCTTGTCATATTGTGTTCTCTTGTCAAGAATTTTCGGCATATGTAGAAAGAATGACATTTTCTACCGTGAAATAAAAGTATAAATATTAGAGTGAGCATGAATTTGTGTATTTAAGTACAGAAAAATAGCGATTGTGCTGACTAAACAACTGAATCAGCGGCTTTCCAGCCGCCATATTAAGTGGGTTAGGAAATCCGATTCAGGCTGTGACATGTAAACAGGTCAGCGAAAAACGGTTTACGAAAATCGGTTTTCGTCTTCCGGATGTAAACGTAGTGATTGCCTCCACAACACCAGGGCAGAGTCCACAGTGGCCTCCTGTTGCCATCACGCTCCCACAAAACGGAAATATTGTCGGCGAGCGCCCGATTGGTTTCCGAATTCTGTAGTCCTCTCTGAGGCATCCAATGCACAACTACATTCGTACAACTGGCATGCAATTTGATTAGAACATTCTTGTGCGGAATCGTACCAACACCTTACTGGAATTATATAAAAATGAAATCAGTTCCACATTCCCTAAGTAAACACTTGTTAGGCAGCTATAGGCCCTGTCACGTGGATGGCGCCCCAGTTTCCCGCCGTTCTGAGCATCTCCCTGTATTGCCGCAATGGCGGCAAATGATATTCATTCTCTAGGCGCCTGACTCGCCGCGACCTATGACAACGTTTCTCCCACAGGCTCCACTGTTGGCGATCGGCCGTAGCTCCTCCCTCCATACTTCCCCTATCGCTCCGCCTCCATGTGCTGAGGCGCCTTCCTACTTGAAGCCGACTATAGTGACCCGCCCTGGCTTTGCACAAGATAAATACTGTAGGCCCCCTAGCGAGGTAATTTCTGGAGGATATTCGAGGAACATCGTGTGCCAAAATTTTAGCCGATGTATGTATAGGTACAGTGCCTTGATATGTTCAAAGGAAGGGCCACTTTTATTGAAGGCAATTATATTTCTTTTCTTAATTCATCTTTAGTCCAGCAGTTAGATAGTGTTTCTTCTTTTTTTATTTCGAATAAAAATATATAATTTTGTGGTGCATCAACTATACATAATATAATACAATATACATAATACACAACTGGCTGTGAATGTTCCAAATTTAAGCCACCAGTAGTACGAATGAAGAAGATTAGATGGGTAGATCACGTAGCTAATGAGGAGATGCTCAACAGAATTGGGGTAAAAGGTGTTTATGGCACATTATGACTAAGAGAAGGGATAGGTTGGTGGTACACATTCTAAGACATCAAGGAATCATCATCTTAACATTAGAAGGAAGTGGTGGGATAAAAATCGTAGAGGAAGACCGAGAGACGAATATAGTAAACATATTCAAAAAGATGTTTGTTGCCGTTCTTATTCTGAGATGAAGAGGATTGCACAGGTCAGGGTAGCATGGAGAGCTGCATCAAACCAGTCTGCTGAATGATGACCACAACAACAACAAAAACACGTGGTGAGGGTGTTTTAGCACTTCACATACCACCATAATCGCTTGGAATTCTCTGAAGGAGAAACTCAATCCAATGTAATAAGTAGAGTTATTTTTGAAGTTGAGGGTTAGAACAAAATTCAAATTACGCTTTCATTCGTGTCCACTTCTTTCCCAGTTCTGATCTTCAAAAACAAATAGACAAAGTGTTCGTATGAATTTTCGATGGTATACTTGATTTTCGTATTTAAATGCGTGCCCATCAAAATATAAGAAACTAAGAAGTTAGTTAAAACGAAAATGAACGTTGTTGGAAGTTATATTGTATGATATTGTCAACCTATTTCACTAGCGTGGTCTTTAGCTGTTATCCTCAAACTTTACAATTCGGAGAATCAGAGGGGCTTTGAGGAACTATTTGGGATGTATTGCAAAGACTGTTCATAAGACGTTGGAGTGTACTGAAATAGCTGCAGAACTCAAGTCTGTGGTTTGGGAGTTCTGAATACGTAATTGTGACTCCCTGCAACGTTAGTGATCGTTATGCAAACAATTACACTAGTATACGAGTGTAGGAGATTTATACGGGTCAGGTAGTAAAAAGTTTCCTTCACCGTCTGTGGCGTAACAGCATCGATAGGGATATCGCGTGCCATGCATGTGGACTGAAACGTGTGGGAAACAATAGCGCTCATGCGACTTGTGATAAAACGCAGGGGAGAAACTCTATTTAAAACTTGCGTGTGTAGTTGTGTCTGTGTGGGTTTCTTCCGGGAAAGAATCTCCTTTTTATGTTTTGCTTAGGCTTTTCTTCGTTGTCAGATCAAAAAAGTGATGGGACACCTGTTTCAAACAAATGTTTGATGAATTCGCCGTCGTATCGTGGTCGCGATTGAAGGTCACCTTACTGTTGTCTGTATCTTAGGTACGATATGTTATTCAGGGGGGAGGGGGAATCGAGATTGTTCTATAAAGTACTCTTATTTATACGAACATGTTTGAATGTTAATGAATGTTTAATTATGTTCTAGTATATTCTCGACATTCAGATAGACACATATCACAATGATCTATTTTCTAGGAAAATGTCTTGGCCAATGAGACATGCAACCTATAGAAAAAATATTGTGCACGTATGGAAAGCAACTACATAAACAGTGAATGGTTGAGTGAGCGGGTAACTGTAGCAACGGAAAAGCCTGAAACTAACAATTCAATGTATACAGAATAACATAGGTAAAGCAGTCAACAATCCGAAGTTGGTTTGATCACCACAGTGCTTTACTGGGCATGGTCCTGTTTGTAGGTGGTATGCCGTTGCCTTCCTCCCACCTTCGAACTGACCCATCTAGTTATAGGGGGACCTACAGTTTAACGTGGGTTCCGAACCACGGTGCTAATCGCTATTTTTCACATGTGAAATACTGCCAGAGGTGAAAGAAGTGGAAAGTGACAGATAAAAATCCTAGGACCTGTCGGGGATCGAACCCGCGAACCCCTATATTGATGAAAGAAGACAAAAGCGAGAACTTCCCAACGAAACTCCTAAATTCGCTCTGAATACCCGTTGTGTCCTCGCAAGAGAGCTGCTAAACAATATCATAAAAGCAAAAATATTACGTGGAAAAGAAGAAACAACCTACTTTCATTCTCCGATATAGCTGGATTTTACCGACTACCGAAATGGGCGGAAAACGGCCGATCGTTTACAATCAGTACTGCACTATGGGCACGGTCACAGTGCAGCCGACCTAATCGCCCGAACGTACAGACCTTCAACGTCAATCGGCAAAATCAAATCAATTTGTGTTGTCCAGTCAAATCGACCAACGTTCTCAGACATCAGATATGGACAGTGAGAAACTGATACGTTTAGTGAAACAAAGAGAGAGTGTAGCACACAGAAGAGCATAACTATCAAAATCTTGATATATTTTGGAATCTACGTTGTGATATTGTAGTTTATTGTAAACCCGAAGATAGTTAAATCCTGTACCAAAAATTCTTGTCGTAAACTATAACCTCAATAAATGTGTTCAATTCGGAAGTGTGGCGTATCTCATTGATATTGTAGTTGCTCTGTGATAGTCGTGTATTAGCTGCCAACAAATTATTCTTACTGTTTCTGGTGTTGTTTTACAAGGTAGTGATTCTATTCTATGAAATGTGGTGTACGTGTGCTTCCGCCTTTCAGTGGTTTTAGTGTTCAAAATTGTTATTCTTAACTTCACGCTTGACTTTCTCAAATACATTGACAGTCATTGAAGATCTATGTAACTTCTTTCGTTTCAGCATAATCGGATTTTCCGGATAGCCTCTACAGGATGTTATTCATTGATTTAAATACTAAAAAACTTTACCCATTATATATTTTGATGTTAGCACAACGCATTTAAAGAATTATCCTCGCTTTTAGTGCATTTGTTTACATAATTACAGCTTGACGTTTTCATGTGTGATTTTATGCAGCTCATATACAGCTGTAGTCTTTTTGAGGTTACTGCAATGAGGTAAATCGTACATAAGAAATCTCGGCATTTTTAACGTAATAAATAGTATTTCTGCACGTACTTGCAAGTATTATGTCTGCTCGATTACACTGGTTATCACAACACACAATCGTCGCTTACGCTGGTTGTTTTTGTATAAAAGGTAGGCCGAAATCATGATCGTCTCTGATATTCTATGTCACAGAGGAGGGTTGGGTTGGGTTGGGTGGGGGTTATTTATTTGGGATAGGGGGACTAAAATACTGATGTTATCAGTGCTCCGGTGGGGAAGGGAAAATAGAGGAAGCACAACACCTGTAAGCAGACGGAAAAAATTATGGTTTACGCACCTCAAAATTTATTCATACGGATTTTCCGAACTTGAGTAACCGAAAAAAGACAACTGCAAGGCAAGAGTAGCAGGAATTCACACATTGAAACGTCGAAAAGTACTTAGGTACAATGACACTAGAAGACGCTAATAAATTCTCGAAACTCGTGGAAAGCAATAAACTTACCTGACCGGTGAAGTTCTTTTATTATTTAAAGCATGAATGTTAACCGGTCTATGTCAGCACAACTTCAAATAAATTCAGCAGATCTGTAATATTAGGCCTACGCCTTCTTATCCATGACACCACAAAATATTACGGGTATGTAGTAGAAATTACTGCTTTTAAAGCTTGTCTGGTAGTAGGAATAACAGAGGACAGTACACATTCTTCATCACTTTCTTCTTTCGAGACAGATGTAGTTCATTCGTATGAATTCGCTGTTTTTATTAGTAGCGAAAGTCGCATTATATCACTCATTTACAAGCATAAAAGTGTCGGTGGAATCCATTGCACCGCAGTAAATTGAACTTTAATATACTCCACGCACAGAATAGATCCTAATTTAACTTAAACTACTCCTTAACCCGATCAAGTGAGCAACTCTATCGAATGAAGTGTGAGTACGCCGTCGGCCAATTTTTCCATTTAAATTCGGGCGACGGCGTCTGACGACGGTTTGTCGGTGCCTCTGTGAACGCAGCACAAGTAGCTGCTAAAGCGAGTCTTCATTCTCAGCAGGCGCATTGCAGGTTGCAGTGCCGAAGGGGCCGTATCGTCCTCTCCTCTCCGGCGCTATAATGCTTTGAACGATTCTCTAATCTTTATCAGACGATTGCTCGTGGCAACTAAGTCTGCTAGAGTGTCCTTGACGATTTACTTCTGAACTGAATTTGGTCTCTTCCAAGCGGTTGTTTTCGCTTACATGTTACCTCCGAAAT
Source organism: Locusta migratoria (assembly GCA_026315105.1). NCBI lineage: Eukaryota > Metazoa > Arthropoda > Insecta > Orthoptera > Acrididae > Locusta > Locusta migratoria. The sequence goes on along the minus strand of CM048744.1, from coordinate 175,586,713 downwards.
AGCAGGTGCTTTCTGATATGTCTGCTGAGCACTTTGGCCTAAGAGTAGTGGCTTTGAAGTTATCAGGACTCAACGTATAAAAATCGAAATATTTTAAGAAATATGTTGGAAGAAACAGTTACAATGATTTCACTAACGAAAAAACAGAAATTATTGACAAAAGTCCCAGAGAACGGAATGAACATGTCTTCAATTCAGCTGTAAACTACTGAATACCCCCATCGATAGGGTATATACATGCAGAGCGGTAAACAATACTTGGAAATCAATAAATAGTTTCTTTTTCCTTTTTTTCTATGGAGAGAAGTATTAGACTTTTACTATCAGTGGCCTTGAACTATGGAAAAACTTGAAAATTTGTTCCGGACCGACATTCGAACATGAGCCTTGCACTCCAACACGTACGCTCTCTACTATTCCATCCGGACATAGTGGTCACAACTGTACGGGCTACCCTTGTAACCCTCCCGTCAGTTGCAAACTCTGAACTTTCCGCACACTGCTGACGTTATGCCACTAGCTACTATCCCAATTAATCACGGCGTTTCACCGATTCCTGTAACAGTTCGAGTCTGGTGTACATTCGCACTGAAGCGATCATCGATGTATCATCACAGTAATTTTATATGCCGTGTGTTATTTCGGAAATACATATCTTTTGTGTGAGAGCACCTCCAGATACCAAGCCTTCGTCCCACCTTTCTAATGTGACCCGTAAACAAAGCATGCAACACACTAAAAATTCAAGATCCACTCGCCATTACACGTTTCATGACTTCGGTGAGAACATGTAAACTTCCCACACTCGCAGACACGCAGTCCAATGTTTCTGCAACTGCGAGTTGTCTAGCGCACTCAAGACATCAGAAATCCACAGTAAATTACACACTGATGTGACGGTCGAACTGGCTGATTCATTCAAGAGTGTGAGATACAAACCAATCACGCATAGCGAGGAGTAGATTTTGATGCGAGAGTCGGTCATGTAAAACTGGCTATGGGAGACAGCCATTCGGTGTTTCATTGGAGCTGTGGTAATAAAAGAAGGCACCACGGCTTTGTGAAAATTTCTGCGCATAATCTTCATTCGTGCATGCTTGCTGTATTCTCCTGCGGTGCTGGCATCCTCTAGCAAAATAAATGCCCGTATCACAACAGCAAACATCAAGCCAGAGGGATTTGAAGATGATGGGTGTAAACTCACGTTAATGTGCCCAGAATGAGACCATGACTCTGCAGCGGAGTGTGCGGTGATATGAAGCTTCCTGGCAGGTTAAGATTTTGCGGCGAAACCGGGACTAGAACCTGGGACCTTTGCCTTTCGCAGGCAAGCACTCTACCACTGAGTTATCCCGATGCGAATCACTGTACGTCCTCACAACTTCAGTTCTGCCAGTACCTCGCCTCCTACTTTCCAAACTTCACAGAAATTCTGCGAATTTTAAGCTGACAGGAAGTTTCATATCAGCGCACACTCCGCTGCAGACTGATAGATTCATTCTGGAAACATCCCTTATCATTTCTTCGAGGAGTTCTAGTCGTCCAGGTTCGCAGGAGAACTGTGAATTTTGGAAAATAGAAGGCAAGGTACTGGCAGAATTAAAGTTGTTAGGACGGATTGTGAGTCGTGTCAGGATTGTTCAGTGGTAGACCGCTTGCCCGGGAAAGGCAAAGGTACCGGTTACGGCACACAATTTTAATCTGTCAGGAATTTTCACGTCAATGTTTTTACCACTCAGTTCACCTGTTGCGAACATAGTGAGAGATATCTGGAACGCTATCTATATCCAGCTCCGCGCTCAGAAACAACCTGTTCCCTCGCTGCGGAAACTGCGAAAGCTGTTCGTAGACATCTGCTTTTATGTGCCCCTGAAACTCAAGTGCACGGTCACTAGTTTGTTGCTACTGAAATATAGATAAATCTGCAATCCGGTGGCCATAATGCTTTAGATCGTCACCTTTTCACTCTTTATCCGTAAATGTACAGCGAGAACCAGATGGAGTTGTAAACCTAATAGCCAGTCAAGCTCCTGGAGTGGAGGTAGTTGGGCATATATATCCAAACACGAATACTTGTAACGCTCTCTACAGTTCTGGTATTTTTCTTATAACCAACGGTAACCTGTCGTAAACTTTCGTGGGAAACGGCGTTGTCGACGGGAGGTGAAACCCTAGTGTTCCTTACTTCCTTATATGAATTCTGGGACAGTAAGGCTCAGATAAACTTTAAAAATCGGGTATTTGTGAATATTGGTTTACATGTAAATAGAAAGAAGTATCGTATCACCACTGTTATTTATAACGGTGATGAAGGAAATAGTCAAATAGACAAAAGAAATCCATAAAGTAAGGAAGATCAAGCTATAGCTAACTTGTCTGTGAAGTGGTGATGTGGAGAACCAGCAATAAGGGTTTTCGACAGCAGACAGCCATTCTAAATAGTAACACTGAAAATTGTGGAATGAAATGCAGTGTTGGGTAGAAAAAGACTATGGTGGAAATCAGTGGTGGCATAGAAGGCAATAAAGATACTTAAGTGAATGAACTGGTTATCGAAATAGTGGACTACTTCAGATATCTGGGAAGTGCTATAAAAGAGGATGTTCGTATGGAGGCATAAATTATTAAAAGAATAAAATGAGGTGTAAGCAAGTGCTATACAAGTCATACTTCACACCCCTGTAAACATGTGCATCAAGGACTTGGACAATGACAAGAAGAGAGGAGAATAGTATCAAAGCCAGTGAAATGAAATTTATACGAATTATGTTAGAAAAAAGTAGGAGAGACACTGTGAGAAAGTGAAATTAAGATGCTCAGAAGTAAACTGGACTACCGAAACCGAATGAAAGAATTGAGAACAGGCTATAATGATTTCGACGTGAAAAGAGAATGGAAGATTAAAGGGTAGCTAAAAGACCAATGAACACTCTAGGTTTGAGGGCAATAGAGAGACCTAGAGCATGATGGATTGTCTCAATGAGGGCCGGCCGCGGTGGCCTAGGGGACTAAGGCGCTTCAGTCACGGTCTGCACGGCTACTACGGTCGGGGGTTCGAATCCCCCCTCGGGCATGGATATTTGTGCCGTCCTAGTTCGTAAGTAGTTCATAAGTAGTTTGTAAGTTTAGGGACTGATAGCCTCGTCGTTGAGTCACATAGGCTTTACAAACATTTGAACATTTTGTCTCAATGAGGACTCTTTCAAGGAAGAAGAAAATTGACTGGAATCAAACACTTCTGGAAGAACAACCGTGGAAATTGGATGGTTCCATAAATTTCCTAATCTGGCTATATGCCGGTATCGGGAGACGAAAATAATGACGATGCTCACAAAGAAATTTCAATGACTTACACGACATGTGCAACGTACCTATGTAGTCGATAGGAGATTTTTCTGTCGATAACGACTGTGGCTCGTGATGGTTGGTACGCCAAAAGCGGAAGTGCTCTGCAACCGAAATTATATAACGCAAGGCACGTGCCACGTTGGTCGGAGAGAGGTGTGGCGAGCGGCCACATCTTGGGGAAATGCAGTCAGGGCTGTTGCACCTGCAACCGCAGACATCGCGCGATCGGTGAGCCACCATGCCAGTGTTCAATTACCTACCGCGCTGCCCCACTTACAACCGGAAGCATCTGCTACGGACTAACCTTTCCAGAATGGCGCGCGCTACGTACGAAAGAGAGGGATGCACCAACTAGCCACAGCCAAGAACATTACGCTATAAGGCTCCGACAGAACTGCTTACCTATGTAAAATAGCCTCAACTGTCACGGAATTCCCCATTTCCAGTAAGGAATGTGACATTTCTTAGAAAAATGTGGGGAGTTGTTATGCGGAAAGGAGGGGATTACTGCCTTTGTCCTACGAAGGTCCTCAGATGTTCGTAATTTACACATACACAAAAAGTTTTCTATTGCCTGTGTATGTCATAAATACCAACCTCCTGGACCTAGGATGAAATTATTCTAAAACCTGATCCTAAGAACTGTCATAAAATGTTGACTCTATACCTATTTGTCGAAAGCCTGCTCGTTTTGTTGATTATAGGTGAGGGTGTAATATTTGTACCATCATTCAATACATGATATTTTTATGCTTGCAATGTTAGACCTCCCTAGAATGTCTACAAAGGTTTTTTACTGTTCCTACACCGTGTATTGAAATTTTATCCTTTCGTTCCATTCCAAGGAATGGAGTGTGCTGTCAGAGATACAGCCCGTAAACTGTCGCAATTCTATTCAGCCAATAACCACATAAGCCGATAGTGGGAAAAGGGGGATCACAATTGGGATTAAGTGTGAGGGACTTACAAGTGGCTGCTTATGCCTTACAAGGAGGGCATCCCGATAACCTTGGTCTGAACTGGGCTATTGAGACCATATTTATTTATTTTTGTGAAGCTGTTCCAACCAAAAAATCAATATTCGGACAGCGTGAATGCAGTCCCAACAACCAAAAATTGTGTGCCTGAGTTACTCTCGTATACTCGCGGAGATCATCTAGACCAAATTACAATGGACAAGCTAGCAGCCAGCCGCGGTGGCCGAGGGGACTGAGGCGCTCCAGTCACGGTCTGCACGGCCACTACGGTCGGGGGTTCGAATAACCTCCTCGGGCATGGATATTTGTGTCGTCGTTAGTATTAGTTCATAAGTAGTTTGTAAGTTTAGGGACTGATGACCCCGTAGTTAAGTCCCATAAGCTTAACAAACATTTGAACTTTTTTTTTTGACAAGCTAGCACCACTAGGCACATAGTGCTAGCTGTGAAGTGCTCGAATAACAAACACAGCAAAATGAACATAACTGAAGCAGAACAGCCGGAAGCCACCAATGGGCACTAGATGTAAAGAAATATCCACGAAATATTGCCACTGATGATGCCTTTCAAATAAAGGCGCAATGTATATGGCAATAAAATATTTTATTAAATCAGTTGCATAGACGGATAACCGGAATACCTACACTATAATAATATAATATAGCAAATTTTTAGGTACCGATTGAATGTCGGTAACATTTTTTCACAGATGTACGGCTTTCAAAGATGTTTACATGTTTACAAGAAAGAGTTCCAATGTATGGAGAGTGTTGCACTTTTATGGCAGTGAATGACATTTCATAAACTATAAAAATCTGATTTTTATATGTAGATGTTCGAAGCTTGAATATTGTCGAGAAAATCAGTAGGGGGGATGCAGGTAGGGAGTTGTTACAGTGTGAAACAGTACTAAAATGGTAACATTGTGTCCGGTGTTAGCGTTTTAGTACTACTTCGGAAGAGGTATTTTGGGCGATGTCGTGGTGTTGGAAAATCCACTCCAGTGGGGCGTTTGTTGTCATAGCCCCTTAACACCACGTTCCAAATCAAAACAAAATAGAATTGCAGAGATTAGCTGCCCGTGAGCATTGAATTATATCAATGAGGAAAGTTGCAAATTACTGCCACTTAGAGATTAGAACCTGTAATTGGAAATGCTGTGTTTCTGACAGTGTCAACAGAAAATCTTATTACTTTTTTTTCTCCATATCTGCATGAATATTAACTAACTTTTTATACAACTGATGCTTCTCTCTTCTACTTCAAGACGAGACGTATCTCATCTTCTAAAATCAACAAATCTGCCTCATCATTCGAGTAAACTGATTGACCATCAACTCTGGTCATGTATAGTACTAGACGACTGGACACTCCCATTATGTTTGTCAAATTTTTATTGAGATGAGGGGTAACAGTTGTAATTAATTTCAAGAAATGCATACTGTCAACCATCAGCTGTTTATTATAGTTATAGCTTAACGGCTTTCGGTTCCAAACCATCTTCAGAAAGGTAAACTAAACATCCTGATTCAGATAAATCATTATCTGCAGCCTTATCCAAGTCAGTCAATAAAAAATTCGTAAAATGTCACTTGACATCAAGTATTGTTATCAACTTAATCGGTCTGTTTAGTTTACTTTTCTGAAGATGGTTTAGAAGCGAAACTTATCAAGTTATAACTATAATAAACAGCTGATGATATACAATATACATTTCTTAAGATTTAGTTGTTTTTTTTTTTTTTCAGGTTGCAACGTTGCATTGTGAGCTACTTGAACAGTATGTGTGTCACTTTGCAAAGTTTTTCTGGGAAACCCTGCGTACCACAAACGCCCAACAAACCTTCGTAAGTCCGGCGAAGGAAAACAAAAGAACTTCAACAATCTTTGACCCATTTACTTTACTCTTGAAAGGGGATCCTTTGTAATCACACCCTGTACAAGGTTAATAGCTACAATTTTCAGAAAAGAGAAGGGTAATAACTGCAAGTTGATTGACAGTGTACAAATCTGGAAGAGCTTCCACGCAATAGACGAGATCGGCCATTTAGTTTATCACACTCAGGTGAATAAAAAAAACGTCCTCTTGTAAATCTGACTCGCTTGGAACTTTCTCCACTCATATCTCATTATCGAAAGAAAATCAGCCACTAATGGCCCGCCGCGAAATCCAATAAAATACATAATTTCTGGAACGTTTTACTGTTACTTTCGTAGATTTCGTCCAGAATATTGCAGTAGTCCTTCAGCAATTAGTTCTTGCTTCAAACAAAAGGCAAGAACAACGGCTTTAAAGAAATGTTATTAGGGTCAAAGTGTTTTAAGTATCTCGCGCAACGTAAGGTAACATCACCACTGTAGTTTCATATGTTGGAAACGAAGATTTCGGTATGTATGCCAAAAATATGTATGACAAAAAAGGATTACATTGCTCTTGCCGAACATAGTGATAGTAGTAATTCGCACATTATTGCGCATTTGTTGAAGAAAACATATACGTAAGTTTAATGAAAGTCCAGCTCCAGTTGCATTTATTGGTGCTTTATTTAAGCCCACACTACCGGTTTCGGCCTCTATGTTAGGCCATTTTCAAGTGTGGCAGACCTGCATATAATGTGTAGCAATAAGTTTACAAAACTTACATGGTACATGATAGAATGTTACATATCTAAAAAGGTACAGTACAGAAGCAGAAGGAAACTTACGTTATGCCGTAGAGAAAGCAACGTCAAGTAATTAAAACAATATAACGCAGAGAATTTAATACTTTTGGCGCCCAATGGCGACATGAGAAAAATGGGCGTGTCATATTTAACATTCCAAAACATTATAATCGGCATGTTCTGATGTGTTCTGATATAAACATTACAGCATTGCAAGCCTAAAATTCTAAGCATTAGTTGGTAAAATGTAAAGGTCAATAGTAAAATATTACAATTGTCAGGATAAATAACGGAACATGTTGCGGCCAATGAGGCTATGTGAAAAGTGGGCGTGTCGTCAATTTAAAATTTTAATACAGGAAGTATAATAATTTAGCTTAAGGCCAATTGCATTCAATTTAGTTTATATTAAAGTTGCATGCATTGTTTAAACAAGGTACAAAGATTCTTAGGATGTAAAATGTAAAATGACTGCAACGTAAGTTGATGTCGTGCTAACAGACTACACACAGAATGGGAAACACACAGAATTTTAGAAACCGGGGGATGTCAGGTGAGTGTTGCATCCCCACGTTTTAGAAACAACCCCTTGTGCAGGAAACGACGTCCCAAAGAATTTCAATCGAGATCTCAATTAACAGATACGGCCAATTAAATGGCCCCGTCCGATAGGCAGTCATAAGGGAAGCTATTTAAGAAAGGGTAAGAGACGGACATGATTATAGAGGGTCGCCCGAACTCCGACTGGGGTGATGGAAAGTACCTGGCGCGCTGCCTGCTCCGTGGGGGAGGAACGATCGGGACTATCAGCGGACGGGGGATGAGGTTGGCTGCTCGCTGCCGACAGGGGTAGGCCGCGGGCACGCGCCAACACCACGCCGCTACACGCATTATGCTGCCCTCACACGGGACGGGCGAGTAAACGCTCACGTGGAGCTGTAAGAGTTCTGCGACGTCACTGCATGCTATTTCACGTAGAGGATGCCTTTCGTCACGCGAAAAACAAAGCAAATGATATAAAACTTATGCTGCGTCTTATAAAGTAGTATCAATAACCAGCAATACTGGTCTCTGCTCCGCGCGGAAATCGCCGCGCTGTCTAAGGCGTTGTCACGCTTCTGCTATGTTGCACACTCCATACAAAAATCAGTTGCCAACATATAAACACGAAATATCTGACACCTAAAAGAAAACTTCACTACCGGACATGTAAAATATCACAATTTCGCCTTCAGTTTGAAATTCTATTAACAATATTAGTAAAACGCTTTTAAGAAATAGTACGTTGATTTAAATATAACTTTGGCTGTCCTTTTACGTAATTTTCAATTTTTAATATTTTCGTAAATAATAGCTGCAAACACTAAAAATGCATTACACTTAGTTTCGGAAATTGCTGAACCTATATAGATACTAATTTGTATAAAAACAATAATACTACATGTTATAACTATTGCACAACATGATTTCATATATACCTTTTGTTTAAATAAATTAGGGCAGACCTTGTTTTATATATCACTGAGTCCTAAATTAAATACTAATAATTTTTCATGCACTAAAATTAATAATCCGTTTGGTACTAAGAAACTATCTTCGAAATTAACAAAACTACGACAACCATATACAAATCCGTATTAATAAAAAATTTGACCGCAAACTGAAATACATTAAAATTCGATGTCACGATAATACTACGCTTACCCAATATTGGCAAAACAAATATGTGTGCACTTCGAAAACACAAATAATGTAAATAATTTGAGCACTGTAAACACTAGTCAAAGGATGACTTTAAATTTGTGTACCACATTAAATACAAATTTCATGAAACATATACATACATTGAGATAAATAGTCAAAGCTTAAATGTAATGTTTAAATTCCTGTATTTTGGCATACTTAATGTAAAAAAAAATATTGTTTAATTGTGAATTTCAAAACTTTGTCATCAATCTTATTACGCGGTTACGTAGAAAGATGTTTGAGAGAAACCAAGTTTAGTTAGTCTTCTACCAGTCACAAACCTGTAAGCAGCTCTGTTGGCTTGCAGCTGCATTTTTTTATTGAGCAACAATGTGATTGATTTAAACTTTATTTAAAATGGAAATAAAATCGTTTCCATATCAACTGACATTGTTTATGATTTACGAAAAGATCCTGTAACGTCTAATCTTTTAGTGAATGCCGAAGACAGCTCACAACGCAATGGACTTCAGCCAGCATATAAGATAAGTTCAACTTCACCTACAGTGGAATGACTTTGTTATAGAGACTGTGAACTAATAAAACTTTCCGTGATTTAGAAAAATATTAGGGCTCAGTTTGAGTCATTCCAAAAAGGGGTGACGGTCGTTAGAGCGTCATGCCATGGATTGCGTGGCCATTCCCGTCGGAGGTGGGTGTTGATCTTAGCATAAGTTACTTTAGGTAGCTTGTCTAGAGACCGTGACCTGAACTGTCTGGTTCCTTATATATACAAACTAGCTGAAAACCCGGCGTTGCCAGGTTATTTATTTATTTATTCCTGTCATTTTCAGGTATATATTCATTTGTATAAGGGTTGTGTGTCTGTAAAATCTCTTGGGAATACAATTAGTAGGAAAGAAGTAATAGCTAAAAATTTGGTGCGTGATGGGGCGGTTTTCCATCAACGTTACTATTTATGAACTACGTGTCGTAGTCTGATACAATTTAGAAGGCACACTCAAGTACATGCGTGTATACTGTCTGTAAAATTTACTGCGGCTACAATTTCTAGTGTAGAAATTATAAATTGTAACGTCATACCGAATGCTGTAGTTTTACTCCATAAACAGCGAAAAAGTAGTAAGCGAGAAACTTTTTTCCTTTCATCATTTTGCTATGGTTGTCAGCGAGAAAAAGTTTAATAAAGGTTTGAAATTATGTTTAAAGTTTGTTGCAAGTCGCTAAGTACTGTCATTCTCATACAGTGTATTTCGAAAGTCTCGCCGCATTATATGACATTTTTTGCGATTCCTTTTGGTTATGACGTAATATATTTTGAACCACGTTCCGTATGTCATTCTTAGACATGCAGTAATTGTTACCTCACGGTAAGGAAAGTGTGTACCAAATTTGGTTGAAATCGGTCCAGTGGTTTAGGAGAAAATAACCAGCATTGTCGCAAAATGCTGCAGTTTTCGCGCATCTAATTGTTTATGACGTCATATTTCGTGAACTATATATCGTATGTGATTCTTACACTTACGGCGACCGTCCTCATGGATTTAAGCGTACGTGCACAAAATTTCATGAAGATTGGAACGAAACTAGATTTTATGCAGCACGTACAAACATACGGACACTCTGCTTTATATATGTTGTTTCTAGCAAATACATCCATGTAGATGTTAACCAGGGTTCCGTAAACTAGACTGTACACATGCGCCCATGCCTGGTGGCCAAATTCGGCACTGAACCTGTCCACGTCGACATTTTTGTCCAATTATCCAAGAAAGAGTCCACTACGCAAAAATACTCAGGAGATACCCCTAAATAAAGGACGAAAAAATATCGATAGACTTCGGAATCAACTTGTATACGAAAAAAAGGAAAACTTATTCAGCATTACAACAAAAAAAAATATTTTAAGTAAGACAGTAAACAAAAAAAAACTTTTCGTCAAATTGTCTATTGAGGCGCGTTTAAGTTAAGATTATTATCAGGTTAACCATTGAAATTAAATGTATGAAAAATAAAAAAAAGTAACTATCGGCCCATTTGGACGTACAGCATGGCTAAAAATAAACAGAAATTAAGAACAAAGTAATTTAGATATTTAGCATTTTTTCCATGCGTAGTACGGTGTATTCCACGGATCTATTCCATTTTTTGTCCTTTGACGGTTGAGACACTTACTGGATATTATCACCACTGATAAGTTGCTGTTTGTGACTTCCTCTCTTGATATATTTTTCCACTGTGTACACTCGACAGAATTACTAACCACACAATCAGTTAACAAAATTAGCCATAAGACACACACAATAACAATAAACTTTCACTCAAAACCATAGAAGAAAAGTTGAAGACGCTTTATCACTTACAGAAGTACAATGACAATGATTTGATGGATGAATTTCAAATGTGTATGCATTACAAAAGCCGCTCGAGGACATAAGCATTGAATCCGTTAATTTTTTCAAAAGGTTCTCTTTTATAATAAATCCATAAATACGTTAAATTGTCAAGTCTCTCTCGTAATTTACAAATGTGGCCATAAAGTGAAAAGAGTCAAACTTTAATGTAACAGTAAACTGAAATTCACTAAATCGATCACGTTTGAGTGTCAACAAACTCTTTAAGGAGTAATACTGAATCAATATCTTTATTCCACGTTATGATTTGTTGTAAAGTGGTGTTAGTTTGAGACATTCTAATGTTAGTTGGTCTTTTCCTTCCCCTGTGCCCATCGCCATCTACCCCATCATCTGTCCATTTGTTTCGTTTTCAAGCAGCTCAAAACTGACGACGCCTTAGCTCCTAAATAATTTGTCGAACATTAATGTGATTTAGCAGGATTATAGAGTGAAATATTACAAAACTGATTGCCAAATTTATTATTTTAAATTCATTTGGAGCCTCAAGTCATTTAGAATTTGTGAAAGATTTGACCGCTACTTGACTGATCTGTCAATCAAACAAATCCTACAACAAAGTGTCTGCAAGAAACATTTTATTTTTTATGTCGTCTTAGATCCTAAACTACGAGTCGTTCTATGATATAATATCGAAGGTACATTTAGTGATGTGTGTGCATACGCTCTGCAAAGTATGTCTCGAATAGAGTTAGTAGCAACGACGTAATAAATCGAAAGTTAATGTGTGATGGAACGGTTTTCCAAGAACCTAATTCTTTATGACCTCATATTTCATGAACGGTGTGTCATACTGTGGTAAGTTATAAATCCGAATCTATATTCAGTGGTATGTGTGTATACAGTCTCTCGAACCTCACAGCTGTAGATTTACTGCATGAACAGCCGAAAGTAGTAAACGATAAACATTTATCCGTTTCATCAGTTTCATCATTCTGTTCGGGTTGTCAGTAACATAATGCTTCGTAAAGGTTCGAAGTTATGTGTAAAGTGTTTTGCTAGCCGCTAAGTGCTCTCCATTCAACTGGTGGATGAATAAAATCGCATTATTCACGCGTTAAACGCTGTAGCAGTTTTTTGTCATCATCATTATGACATCATATCTCGTGTACTACGTTTGCAGGTGGCTTTTACTCCCACAGCGATCGTTTCCAGGTGTTAAAGAGAATTTTTATTATGTTTAGTTGAAATCGGTTCATTACTTTGGGAGATGAGTTTTTTTCCGAATTTCGTTGTTTAAGTCGTCATTTTTCTATAACTTTATCTCATTGGTGTTTCTTATCCACACAGCAGTTGCCTGATATGTGCAGTAATTTTGGTTGAAATCGGTTCGGTAAGTCAGAAGGACATGTGGGAAATACACGCCTACGTATAAACATTTTAGAGTATGTATAGATAGACACTGGACAATATCATAAGCATAACATTTTCTGGAATTCGGATTGTCCCATATGGCGATTTTAAGACCGTAAATAAGCGATTCTGGCTGCTTGCATTTCATTTCCAGCACTTTTTTTCTTTTTTTCAATACCTTCGCGAAACTTTCCTACGTCGTCATACGCTATGTAGATGTACCCTCGTTACAAGAGCATCCGAATAATTCCAAAAGGTAATTCTTCCTGTTCAAAATAATCTTTTTGCCATTCTATCTCAACTGACACATGACAACAGACTATTAACACAAATAAATAAATAAATAAGAGGAAAAAAAAGCCGCGGTGGAGTAGCCGAGCGGTCTAAGGCGCCTCGCTGCGGAGCGCGCGGTTGCTCGCCGTGGAGTTTCGAGTCCTCCCTGGGGCATGGGTGTGTGTGTGTTGTCCTTAGGTTAGTTTATCTAGGTTTAAGTAGTTTGTAAGCTACGGACTGATGACCACGCAGTTTGGTCTGATAGATTTAGAGACATTTGAATATATATATATATTTTTTTCCAGTGCAGTTTACCTAAATACTTGTATCGAGATGCACTAACGTAGGCGTTCGAAAATGATTACGAAGTCCTGAATCACGTGGCAACTAGTATGAAAATAACTCAAAAGGCAGTACTTCATTGTTTAAGTAATTGACGCATCTATAGGCTTTTCAAAATAATCGTTTGTGATGAATTTCCTCAATTTCTCTCTGGTTGATGATGACCGGCGCTTTAGGGCGCTCAACAGCGATGTCATCAGCGCCCGTCTTTCTGGTAACGCTCAACGGATGTCACTGTAGGTGATAATGCCAGCAGTGTTATACCGTTTATCCTACAGAGCTGTTCCTACGGTTTTACGACTTTCCACCCTTTTGCGGTATCACTTCTCAATCATACATCTTCTGCGTTGTAATCACAAGTCTGAGTTCACACCAGTCGTCTCACCAAGGAAGATACCTAGACGGTAGCTGCAATCGAACCCAAGTCCTCATCGTACCAACTATCGACGCTGACTATTCATCCAAAGAGGCTGACATATTTTTCTCTTACTTATTTACTTGTACATAGTAGTGTAAGGCAAATGTTTAGCATTTAGAGGCAAACAAAAGTACTGTTACTTTCATCGTAGAATAATAATAATAATTAAAAAAATACTGAATCTTTCGTCAGCGAGCTGAGAGATTGTCAACTCCTATACTACATATTGGTAACTTTTTTATTCGAAATCATGGTCGATGTCAATGAATTTCTTTTAAATTCTTTGCAGCATTAGTATAATAACTAAATACGTTTCATTCAGCTCTGGCGTTCAGTTTTTCTTCCAAACATTTACACTTGCCGACTCCCCCTCCACTGGCTGTGGACACGATTTGAACAGAACAGATTAGACAGTTACATACTGTACATCAGTTAGATTCCATACGGGACAGGTGTGTTCAGGGACTGTCTTGAGAAAAACTACAGATAATAAATTGTTTGTCATACATCGAAATTTGACCCACTGTGCGGCTAACATCAGTGCGATATAATACAGGTCGAGTCATCATTACCACTTGCACACACCAGTAACCCGTGCCAGACTATCCACGTCAGTAGTTCTGCAACGTTTAACTTAATGTGCCTAGTAGGAGCTATTTGTAGGCAAGTTAAAATGGTGACTTAACTTCCGTCTTTAAGCACTGATGATATCCACACTGTGGTTGAAATGTAAATCTTAGTTAGTCCTAGACAAATTATGAGCGACTGATTTCTGTACTTTATTTCAAGTTCAATAGATGATCTGAACCATTCCTTACCGAAATTGTAGGAAATTCGTCAGTTGCCAGGATGTGTATAGACATTTTGTTTTGATATTAATATAATACTACATTACCTAGGACATGACAGCAGGTGAAAACATCGTGTTAGTCTTACTGTTCGCTTTCGTACAACCAGAGAATTTTTTCCATGCGATGAGTTACCCTAGAATATCTTTATATACAAAAATTCAGCGTGCCTGTTTTCTATGTTTACGAGGCGCGAGAAGTACTTGGCCGATTTCCCCAAAACGTTGTATTTTTCATAATGAAGGTTTTTGGTGCCATCGACTTTGCTGTAATGATAAAAGGGATTTTGGAGGGAGTTGGGATACGGGAGATAAGACGAGTAGCCCATGATCGCTAACACGCAGAACTATTCATACAGTATTTGACTTGAAACAAATTATTCACATAATTACAAATCTTTACAAAAATAATTAAAATAAATAAATAGAAATATAAAAAACCGCATATATAACCCTCCGCTTCACCCGCGGCCTCTTCACAAACAGAGATGAAAGTACAGAAGTTTTATATTTTTCATATTTTCATTCTTCATTAGTAAAAAGTTTTCATTTAGTACTTCGACACAACTCACTGCATTCGCGAACATATTATTTATGGTTTTCAGTTACATCCCAGAATGTGCTATAAAAGTACATAAATGTTTCAGGGGATTTGACATCTAAAACAATGTGATATGTGAAAAACAGCCGCATAAAGTATGATGTTATAGTTTTCCTTCTCTGTTGCTAACTATTCCCAACAAATTTACAGACAGTATCTACCAAGATAACCGAAGAGAGCTACAAAATTGTATCGTCCTTTGACAGTAATTCAACAGATCTGACGCTTGCTTACACAATGAGTTCCGTGAAAAAGTGCCGCATCTATTCGCAACATATTTCCCAGACAAAATACATGTGCTACGTAATGTGCCCGCAATCACTGCATTACATATAGTTTAAGACATATAAAGTCATAAAATATATTGAGCTGCGTGAGAACAAAATTGCAGGATACAATTCACTATATCCACACGGCTGAATACCATAGATATATTTTACACGATTTTTGAAGATGTGTGGTATTACAAGCATATTCAACGTTTCAATGTTTTAAAGTTTCAAATGTGTTGTATCAAAAGTAGCTGACGTAATGCTTTCAGAGACGGTGTAGAAGATAGAGAGATGAGGAAGAGGTTATTGACAAGAAATGGGAGACGAGGAGAACAACAAAGTGGGAGGTGGAGATGGACAGGTGGAGGCGGAAAGAAGATATGTGGTGAAGAGGAAGTGCGTGACAGACTGAAGTGAAGGAGTTTGAAAGACGAGAGGGGATGTTAGTGGTTTGAGAAGGAGGAAGAGGAAGAGGAAGAGGAAGAGAAGGAGGAGGAAGAGGAGGAGGAGGTAGACGTAGTTAGTTGGGGGATGGGGGGATCTACAGTATGTAAGAAACAACTGCTACTCTCATTTTTGTTGTAGACTATTAGACGTCGGAAGCTGCAGAACCGTCTGATCTCTATGTTGATAAAGGAAAAGGACGAAGTAGATGTGTGGTCTGTCCACTGATAATAAATAGCGATTTTCTGTGAAAACTTCTTTCTTTTGGTTTACCTCATCCAACATAGGCACAGCAACGTAATGGATTGATTGTCGTATTTACTCGGTGAATCAGTGTCAGAATTTTTATTTAAATTAACATTCATTTCCAATCAAACTGAGCTACAACGAAGCGTGGTCGATTTTGTGTAATTACCCTATCAGACATTATCGATTATAAATACGTAAAATGTGTCGGATGGTTTATTCATTTAATTCTAAAAGTAGCTGTAATCGAAAAAGATAGTAGCCCACCTTGCTTTTTTCGTTAATATGTAAAACAAAAAATTTGAAGCACTCTGTCGTGTTTACTGACTTTTGTTGGAGTGTTGTTTGTTGTTGTTGTTTGTGAAGCTTATGGGACTTAACTGCTGCGTCATCAGTCCCTAAACTTACAACTACTTATGAAGTCACTCACACTAAAGACAACACAAACGTCCATATCCGAAGAAGCATTCGAACCCTCCACGGGGAGCAGTCGCGCGCACAGGAGCATAGCGCCTCAATGCGCTTGGCCACTTCGCCGCCGCTGTTGTTGAAGTGCTACATCAGTTCCTGGAATGTTTCTTTTCTATATAGCAATAAAGATAGTACTTTTCCGGAATATTAAGGATGAATCCATTTTCAGAGAACGCCTTCAAACTTCTTAGACCTGAGATCATTCAGAAATTTAATTTCCTTGGTAGATATTATAAAATATTTAGTTATACAATTTTTTTTGTTGGTTGTAGATTCTTTACTTCACAGTATACCAGACACGACAACAATATAATTAAAAATGGAAAGCAGAAAACGACATTTTAGCCCGAAACCTAATCCGTATAAAATGAAAAGTGGGAAATGAAGGCAAAAACATGACTTCTTGAGTAAGAATTGCCATTTTCACCTAAAACCCATTTCGTGGTCAATTAAAACGATTTTTTAAATATAATACTCCATCAGCAGCAGTTACTTACCAAATAATCCATCAGGCTACACAGTAATGATAATAATAAGTTGACAGTGTGAAAAAATCAGCAGACAACTTGGAATAACTATCTATATTATAATTCTTGACTATTCATTGACGTTGTTCATACCCGATGAGAGCTTTGCAATCTATAACAGGAACTTTTTTTGGAGCAAATACAAAAGAAAACGATAAACACTTAATATTCGATAGCTAGCAATTAATCCTGTCATCACGCTCCACACTTCATTGGGAATCATGAATAAATGTCGGAGATGCAAAGCCTGTTCATTAAAATGGATCGTGGGTTTGAAATAAAACTAAGAACACGCAGATGACAGATATGTATGAATATTAATTGATAATAATATTGTCTATCATGTCTTAAACATTTGAGGAGTAATACATCTAACAAGGTGTCTGTCATACAGTTATTTGACCAGTTCTGTAAATTGACGATTGCACTGTACTACATGAGCTGCATACGGAAGGAGGTTTCTTCAGTCCAGAGCAGACTGCCACAAGTGCTTCACAGCTGCGCCAGAAACTTGTGACACACACACACACACACGGGTACTGCATCGTGGCGATGACGTCTCGTCTCCCAGATCGCTGCAACCGTGGACACCAGTTCTGAATATTTACAGCTCCCTGCCTGATTCTCGCAGGTGCTGTTACTATGCATGGAAAAATCTCTCACGGAATACCAATTAGTGCGTAATTATTTCTCTGGGAAACAGAGCAGCGCTATAGAGCGATTATTGGGAAACCAATTAAGAAAGCTCTTTTGAGCTCGATGAGATATTTTTTTGTTTTCCTCGTTCCGACGCGGGTAACCTGCCTCGGTGTAATCCTGAGCGGGCTGGGTCGCCCACTGCCGTACAAGAGCCAAGGCGCTTCTCTCCGTCTTATTGTACTCTGTGCGTGCCTCAGTTAATGGGCGCCACTGTTTTGTTAAAAATCTGTGAGCCAGCAGTGGAAAATAGCAAGTGCGAGGTCTTACCGACTGTATAAGAGAGCAGCAGTTCCGCTGTAGTACTTGGTTCTACTAGCCCTCGCATGGTATCATCTCTAGAAAAACGTATTGTATGCCTGGGGTCTTTTTTGACCCCAAAGTGATACAGGCGACTTTATGGAGATAAAATTTGAAATATGTCCATAAAAAGTAAATATAATTTATTGAGAAACATATGCACAACGTTGACAAAAAAAATGTTCAAATGTTTGTTAAGCTTATGGGATGTAACTACGGAGTCATCAGTACCTAAACTTACAAACTACTTATCAACTACCTTATACTAAGGACGGCACAAATATCCATGCCCGAGGAGGGATTCGAACCCCCGACCGTAGTGGCAGTGCAGACCGTGACTGGAGCGCCTCAGTCCCCTCGGCCACCGCGGCCGGCCAACGTTGACACTACAACTTCAAAATTTCTTTATATAATTAAGTTGCATATAAGTTGTAATTACATACTAAATTGGTTTCAAATAGGGAAACATGTTTTGTTTGTTTGGTTACAAAAATTATTTTAACACAAAATATTCATAGCCCACAGACTATGTACTAATACCGTAATTTATTAATATTGTGTGTAATATAATTTACGTGGAATTCCATTAGAAATATACTCCTACTCGCTCTCCGTGTCAACACAGTTCAATCCAGCGTACAAGAGTTTGGTACATAGTTTTACTATCTTTTGCATGATTATTAGTATGCATTGCTATTACACTCTGCACGTGATTGGTGATAAAAAGTCTGAAACAGTCTGTCCTTGTCTGTAATTCTGGTCTAAAGTGACGTGGAATATGCGCAGTTTCACTTAGGCCTATTACATTCCTTGAAACCTGCTTGCGCCCATCAGATGGTACGGTGTTATATGTTATCTGCCCACTTGTAGACACCAAAGAAGATGCACTAATTACCTGAATTCCATTATCTTTTCCACAGTCACACACATCCACTTCACCTCCAATCTGTACATCTTCCTCTATCATATCCCCACCAGAATTACTATCATCCTCGTTTCCAAAAATTGATTCATTATCATTGTCAGTCTTCTGTAAATCTGCAAAGCCTGTTTGAGACTGTAGCCCCTTGCAAAACGTATATCACCAACCATTACGAATAAACTATAACGCCACGTCTTCTTTGCACAATGCTCAATTCCAAAATGTGATTTTGTCGCAACAGTGCACGCAATTGTATTTTCTATTCATTGTTTACAACAATGTGCAAATGAATGACGGTTTATAAGTTGCATTATTGCCAAGATTTATTTTCGTATCAAAACTTATATATGACACTGAAACTCACTTATTGTATACCTGGGGTATTATCTGACCCCACTGCAAAAATTTCAAATTGTAGTACTGCAAAATGAGATATAACCATAAATATTTTACCCAGTTATAATAAAAAGTTCTAGTATAGCATATCTGAAGGATAAGTTGTTACACCCACATTAGAACTGTTTATTTATAGTTAAATGAGCCTTGGGGTCTAAAAAGACCCCAGGCATCATGCGAGGGCTAGAAAGGCGGAATTTAATAGCTTAGATTTAAAGGTGTTTAACAATTGGCAAAGCTATCAGCAGGCGGATAAAATGCTGTTAATGTGTGTACCGTTGCTGCTTGACGTGCAGATGTTGGCAACGGTGCGATGAAGGCAGGTGAAAGCAGTGATATGTAACAGACAAGACCTACAGCAATATTCAAGCACAGTTTACCACTCTATTTTCTGAGCTAAACATACTAAATTGAAACTTATGTTTCCGATACACCAGTGAAAACATAAACAAAAGACCACGAGACATATCTGAGTACACACTGGATTATATAAGTATTATCAGAAATAAATAAACAGTATGAAACAGCCTAACAATTGGTATGAACATAATTTAGTAAATCGTTTGATGTATATACGGAAATATGTAAGAGCGCATGGCTGACGACATAGACGTATTGACTTTCAGCTCAAATACCAATAGAAAGTAATGTAAAGATCATATGTGAGAATGTAAGCTTTTAGTAATAATTCCGACAGAATGAGGTAGTAAGTCATTAATAACAAATCCTCTATATAGATAACCACAGAGTAGGCTAGGCATTATTCTTTCTAAACAGTCAGATTACAGATTTGAAAATAGTCATCAGTCACAGAAAGTAAGTTCCGTTTGGTTATATAAAACAAACGTGTACAGATACAGAAAAAATATTTATTGTATGAAAATCTACAACTGTTAAACTAATTTTCTACATAACTGCCGAAATTTTGTAAGCACTTGTCACAGCGTGGCACAAGTTTCTGTATGCCTTATTCATAGAAGGTTGCCGCCTGTGTATTCAGCCATGTGGTAGCATGTTCTTTCAGCTCGTCATCATCGTTGAAATGTTGAACACCAAGGACAGATTTTTAGGTGTAAGAAGAGGTGAAAATGGCTAGGAGTGAGGCCCGGGCTGTTGAGAGTTGTACATAAAGGCGGCCTTCAGGATGGGAAATTTTTAACCATATTTCGTGGTAATCTCTATGCCCGTCAGCACGTTAACTTTGTGTTTTTGACAGTTATTATTGTACAAATGCTGTCTTGGCAGATTATTTGAAGTGTTGTTTTAAACCACTGATCCAAACTTAATAGTGTTGTTCTGCATAGTTTGAAACCAACAGCGTACACCTTAATCGAGTCCAGTTGCTCGTATTAGACATCATCCAGAGGTTGCTGCGTTATTGCGATTCCAGATGTTGAGTTACCACAAGTTACACCAGACCCAGAGATAAAAAGGTAACGCTTTAAATGCACCATTCAGGACATTTTGGGGACTTTAAAATTTTGTGGCCGAATACAAGTCGAGCGGCTTTATCGCAGTAGGCAATTTGGAGTGGCATTCAGACAGCCAATAAGAATGCGCCTTCACGTTTTATTCTTTTTAAACAAATCGGCATAGTTGACATCAATGTTTCTAAGAGTTACATGATGCAAAATCCTGACACATTTGTAGATAAACCAGTCCTACATATGTGTAACTGTTTATTTTAATTAAGTAGCCTTGACTGAAAAGTCTATTTTAACTGACATCAAATAAAACTCCTCACAAAATAAATGCGCTCAGTTTCCATTACGCAAAACAAATAATGACTGGTTGTCGATGTTGTTTTCCGACTCAAGATCTGGTATCAATTTGTAGTACTAAATAAATTCTGTACATGTACTATTCAGGTGTTAAAGTACCCAGATATTCAGAACTTGAGATTTGTATTTTGTTTAATTAATGGAAATAGTGGAATACATTGACGAATAACATTCACTGGGCGTTTTTTCCGGTGCTTGTTTGTCGTCTTATATACGAGCAGTTAACGTTATATTCACTATCAATTTCAACTGTGGATATGAAAAACAAATCTTATTGGTACCCTGAACAGCGCTCCTGATTGGCTCCCTTCGTCTCCCGACATTCGGCGCACCGTTGATTATATCTTCACGTCAAATGGCAGTACACACAAATTGCATTCCCAGCAGGCTTACCCGAATGAGCGTGGGTCCGTTTTCTGCAATCCTGTAGTTTTGCCATTCATAGATAATATTAAGAAATTGGCCAACTGTGAATTACTGCTAACACCAGCACACGTGTGATTGCATATATCGCCACAGGTTAATTCAATTCAGTCTAGATAATACGTCATAGAGTAAAAACATGTTTTCTCACTTCAAAAGCTACCACAACAGTGAGCAACCATTGATAAGGGTTGAAAGAATCTTGATTTTTACTTTTTAATGAGACTAATGTAGGATGAAATTTATCGTCCTGCATGTAATAACCTATAATGGGAATCATATTGTGGTAAATCCGTAAGTACTGTGAACTATCAAAGAATTAAAGTTATAAACTCTAGTATTTTACTGCATGGTGTGATAACATAGGACCTACTGAAGCTAAACATTTAATTAATGCCAGTGAAGTCAATATTTGAACATTCGTTAATTTCTTTATTGACACAGTACAGTTACCTAGATCGTTAGTCACTTTGTATTTCATCCAAAAGTCATCAACGTACCGTTTGAACTTCAGGTTCATTATTCATTCAGTGTCACCTATTAAGATTGTAGGACCAATAACATGTGATAGGACCAATAACATAAGATAAATTCACATCAAAACTAACTGGATTTATTGTTGTTGTTGTTGTTGTGCGTTTAAAGGGGACTAAACTGCTGAGTTATCAGTCCACTGCTGGATTTATTCAACCATTGGTTCGAAAGAATGAACTATCTGTGCTCTTATGAGTAATCTGGATTCACCGCACGTTTATTGATTCTAACTTTTAAAGCCTTCTTTTTATTCAATAAAATGCACAAATAATCTGTTACATTACTTTTTGTTAGCAAAAAACATCGGTAGTCTTTTTTCTTATCTACTTTGTACATAATTATTCCAAGGCAATCGCATCTACTGCATGTGTATATAATAATTTTTGACAATTTGTGTCCTTGCAAATTTTATGTAGGACGAAAAAAAGGATGTGTGGCGTCTAAGAGGGAAGCGGAAGTTTTCGATGAGAAAGAGCAGCCTTAATATATTTTCAGAACTATTCTTTCTACATCGCCTTAAGGAACTTGAATCCAATGTTAGCTCAATTATGTTATATATAACAACAACAGTCAGCTTTGATTCACGATGTTTTGTAATGTATTAAATACGTAATTATGTTTCCCGATATTAATTGAACGATTATTGGATAAATAAGAAACCGAAATGTTCAGTAATACACCATTTTCCAATAATGTAGATTTAATTCTATTTCAAATGGTTTCTACAGACTCGTTTACATCGTCGGAGAAACCAAGAATTCCTTTCATTTTTCCTTGTCTTTGGAAGGTTATTTTAAAACTATCGGGTAATATTTATGTTGCACTTATTTAAAGAATCTGAACCTAATGAGAACGGAACATTTTGCTTTACATAGCTTAAAGATTTCTCTTTAGCATAAGCCAGATGCGAATTTTTACTAACACCTCACTTTTTGTCACTTTTAGTTCGACCGCATCTGAATTTTGTTGCTACAGAAGAGAATATGAAATCATATGGGTATAACTTAGTACCCTAATAAACATCCTGCTGTTGAAGCTCTTGTGATCCGTGTATGCTTTAAAATAGTTACTTTTTTATTGTAAGGCTCATCCTTGAACAAAACACTGTAATTTTTTCCTTCCAATTAAATACGTTTCGCTGCAGTTGCAGTGTCATCTGTAGGTCTTTCATCCTTGTTTCGCATGTTGTGGTATTTCAGCTTTCTTACGTTTTTTTGTGTATGTCCCCTTCACATTTTGTCATCTGCAAATGTGATGGTATATTTATTGGTGGACAGTGAAGGAAACAGAACTATTACGAAATTGTAAAAGGAGGAATAAAAGGCCTACTGATTACGCTGCAACTGCAGTGAATAATGTTTGGGTAAAAAGAAGAAACAGAGTTTAGTTGAAGACAGACCCTTACAATAATAATAGCGAACTATTATTCCACTCCTGGGGTTTGTAAAAGTTAAGACAAAATTAATTCCGGTGCTGTCAGTTTGTCATCTTCTGCAGAATTTTTAAATTATTTATTTTCGCCCAAAATCTATAGACTGATTTTCCTCTTTTGCGATAGTAATCACTTTGTGTTTTTCTGATTGTAAATGTTTACTCACAGCCTTCATAACGTCATATGTAACAGTAAATGAGATACACCCATCACTACAGACTTTTTATAACCACTATTATGAATTTTAAATTTTCGTCTGGCAATCATTTTTCACGCCATGAGCTCAGATATCATCTCTTTATAAGTTATGTCCTTAAACTTTTTTTTACGCAAGAAACAATGATACTGCCTCTTCATTTCAATGATACTATGTTACTCAAACACGGTGCGAGTGTTCCAACAACCACCGATAAACTGATAGTTGACAGTGACAGAACACAAAATACACTGCGGTTCCACATTGTAGCGTGTTTCATGAATACTAATTGAGCTGCCAGACAAAATACTGAAAATTTCTCAGAAAAAGAATAGAAGCATGGAGCTTTCTTACAATAATATAGTAACACGGAAATAAAATTATTCGAGCACGGTAACATGCAGGACCGGATATTAAAGTCGTTACACGGAAAATTCATCTAAACCCAGACGTTCTGGGCGGCGTCCGGAAATCTGGCAATCCTGATATTACCAACATCAGACGAAACGGTTACACGACGTTGGATACGACGCCATTGTTAGGCCTGCATTGTGTACTGACACTAATATATAATGTGACACATAGTTTGTACATTTTCACATATTTATTTATTAGTAACAGCAATTATGTTAAATTTATGCTACTACGGAAGCAAATAGAAAATTGTCAACATACGCAAAGTTCTTTTCTTAGTTAAGTGCCACAAAGGTTTCATTACAGTAGTCATACAATAAGAACTGCATCATGTGTTGATTTACACCAAGGTGCAATACACTGAAGGCGTAAAACCGCAGGTAAATTTTATGGTCGTTATGTATTTATTGTCAGATGAAGTCGGTTGGAAGAAATTGTGCTGATAGTGTTATATACAATTCCAGTAATGCTCATCTGCAAGTAACATTTACATGTGGCAATTTCTGTATCTTAAAGGTTTCCAAACAACTGTGAATGCTTTACAGAAGTCTCATCAGAATTTTGTACTCTCATAACCGAAATATATAGAACGAGAGTGTGTGATTAATGTGATTTTTTTCCAAAATGTGAACCGAGATAAAAGGAACATGATGCTAGTAATATAAACAGAAAATTTGTGTCACTAAATATAGATCTGTGTGTGATAACGCGCTTATTTTCGACATTTTATAATCGCAGTTTAAATATTTTTGAGACACTTTGACTTTGGATTGCTAAAGTGTCATCGAGTGAACAAAAAAAAAAAAAAAAAAAAAAAAAAAAAAAAAAAAAAAAAATAGAACTGTTGGCTGCGTCCTCTATCCTGTAAATATATATATATGGTGACATTTTACCTGTGAAACCTGTAGCAAAAAGTGTCGTACAATTTCTCTCTCCAACGCTGTAAGCCGAGATATCGTTTACCAAGATTGCATTTATCATGTGAGGCAACAGCCAAGTTCGCTAATTATAATTAATAAGATGGCTAGTTTCGGTATATTGCATTGACTTTTTCGGAACTGTCAATTACATATGCCAAATCACAGAACACACCTAATAAAACTGTACTTGTTCGCCAATATTATTGCTCCAATGTCGCAACACAAAAACAGTCACCCCCCCCCCCCCCCATCCTGCTACAATGTCGACATTTTCGCATATATCCTATAGAATGACTGATTAACAAGGTCAGAACTCTTTTAGTAATCACTTGACGCAAGAAAAGCGAGGAGAGGAAGCAAAACAACGGATTGCTGCAAGCATTACTTCTCTCACCATTGCTATTCTACTTGTATCCATCTGAACGTAATGACAATTCGCCCAGGAGATTTTGCAATGATGACGACCTGGTTGGTTCTAGCTGTATAAAACCAAGAAATGGAGAAACACAAGAGGCCCTAAACAGACAGGACAATTACCTCAAAATGTGGAGACCTCAACCCAACGGGAACAAGATCGAGTTGTCTTGCTTCAACTTAACTCTTTGGCGAACGTGAAATTGAACATAAATTTCTGAGGCAATTTTTTCATCATAACTGGACCTCAAAATATTTTGTTGTCGTATTGCACTGTTCACCATCCTTCGAACACCACATTCTAAACCTGGCACTAAAGGCAACGATTTGAAGAATACCCGTAAATAGATCGGAACTACCTGGGGATCTTCAGCCATAGGTTTGGTATACTCAAATGCTAAATATTGTGCAAATGTTTGGATGAACAGTCATTGTGCAAGAATTATTGGCACCTAACTGAATAAAACAATGCGCATAATATTTGTCGCAATCTAATTCAATGGCTTCCTCTACTTGTTGTTATAAGTCCTCCTGACATATGCAGATCTTACAACACTCGTGAGGGAATTACACTGGCCCTACAGAAACCCTAGCATTCCCGTGCATAGTTACCTGACACTTTAGAATTTTATGCGACTAAAATCGTGCCACCGAACCATGCTTGATAGTGCTGACATGGTACCCGGTATTTTAAACCTCTTGATGAATCGGAATATCGATGGCAAGCAGCAAAATGACCATCCTACGTAACATCTTCACACGTTTAAGACTTCGAAGTGGATCCCACTTATGGAAGACTATGAATGCCCTGATCAGAATCATACCGGGCCATGACCGATGTAGAAATTCTTTCCACAGTCAACGGAGCTCCACAGCAAACTGTTCACCACATTGTCAGTGATTGAAGGATCCGAGCCTACTGCGGTGACGAAGAGGTCTCCCTATGGCATTTCTTGATTCTGTGCGCAGGATTGAAGGATTGGACATCCAGTCGTTTCTCATCTGTAAATATGTATATACATGTCTGTAACCACTGACACGTCTGTAATAGCCATTCGTTAAATAAATAAATTGTCCCAGCATAACATCCTACATACCGAGGAGACAGTGTCAGCAACTGTGGCCCACCGGTCGAATATGTTAGTCGTGACACCGACCAAATTTATCCTAGAAAAAGCGAGCAATCTGCATCGTGCGTTCATTGAGATGTGAAAATTATGTCATTACTTGTAGTGGTCCAAAGTGGAAGTTCCAAGCAAAGGGCATCGCGAGATGAAGAGCGCGGTTCTGCACCGATTGCAGCATCTTCATCTCCGTTTCCGCGGGCGATCCCTAGACAATGGCAACATATTAAAGGACTGAGTGCAACAGTGCCTTGTACAAGTGACTCCCAGTCATGACGGGACCCAGGAATTCGAGTTTAGGATGGGGTGTAGCTTGAATAGGATCTGGCTTTCCTCTATACCACCTGTAGGTGACGTCATCACGATAGTCTGCGGTCAATAATGGCGCCGAGATACCGCGCCCTTGGAGCCAGTGAACAAGGCTGGATATCCTCCACGAATCGCCGAGTAACCAATGAGAACTCTTGATAGCTCTTGATAGCTCAGGCGGTGATGTTATCGACGGCGAGTTATAGTCTTGGCAGAGGAAGGTCGCATTCACTCATGGCCTTTGAAGTGCCGTACCATCGACATGTAATGCCAGTTGCGCTCGTTCGATCGTAGGGGCGTCGACATTGCACAATGAGTATAGAAGCAGCCCGAGAACAAATCCCTGTGGCACCCACGCAAGGAAGCGACGGGCGCCGCATTCTGCTAGCTTCTCATCTACTTTCGATGGCAGGGTGGCAGTGACAACGGTCTAGTGTACAGTTGACTGCCAACTGCACTGATTAACAGAAGATGTAGGTGCGGACGTAGTGCGTCTGTACTGGCAACAAGTGGTACTGACAGGGGAAACTCCCTATCCCATCTTCCTCGGATTTAGATACCCTAAGGGAAAAGGTGAAAAGAGCCACGGTGTGGAGGCTATGTTGTTACGGAGTTGGACTACAAGATATCCGTGATCAAGTCTTCGTGGTGCCCCATTTTTTATTGTTCCGTTTTAATTTTATTTATATATTTATTACAAAATTATGAACTGTCGGTCAGGTAATAGCAGTCTATTGTACTCTGTTTTGTGACTGTGTCTTGGTGGAACGCCTCTTTGCAACAGCAAAGTTTAAGGAACAGAGCGATAATGAAATTCATTCCGCTCAATTACTGTTATCAGTGGAAAGAAAGTCGATTTTTAATGGGAACCGCCAGAGTATGATGACAAGGCGACAAGTCAACCGATTCCTACGCCGGAAAATTTGCCCGGTGGGCCATGCACAACATGGGTGACATTAGGTGTATCATATTGTAGGAAATCTCTTATCAATTAATCTGAGTTTTACACCTGGTGAGTTACTTAGATACGCCTCATTGCCTACTTACTTTTGGTGTTCGCTTGAATATGAACGTGATCACTCTGAAAAATTGATAAGGACTTAGTAGTTTGTAGCATAAGCTGGAACAAACGAAGGAAATATTTTCACAATCACACAGTGTAACTGTACTGCTCAAAATAGTTTTCCACATGTACACTATCAAATCCCACACATATGTCCAAGCAAATAGGAACATGTCCTGAAATTAGGGAGAGGAAAGTTGCGTAAGTGAGAGAGCTTGGGATTTGATAATAGACACGACCAAGTAAACAATAGTGCTGCATGTGTATGGTAAGATATTCTTACCAAGTGACCCATATTCTACGCCCAATCTGTAGTACGACAGTTCAACGAGTATAGAAAGAGAACAGACACGGCAGTGACCAGACAAGAGGATATATATATATATATATATATATATATATATATATATATATATATATATATATATATATAAGATGACTTGGAGATAAGGGGGATTTTGAACAAGGATATTCGTCTTTGCTACCCAACACCTTAAATACATAAACATGACGCTGTGGCTCTTAGAGTTCGCTGAATATTGTACCTCTTTTATCTTAGACCACTCACTGTTTCTCCTTCACTTATATTTCTCAAAGTTACGTACACCTTCATTCTATCTTCATAGTTTGTCTGCTTGATCGGTTATTAACGGGCTATCGAGAGAGCTACGTGGCCACTCAGTGTGAAGGGGACTCCGATGACAAGTTTCCCTTGTAAATGTCATTTATGGTCATCCGACTCTGCTAAATTCACGCAGTACTGCAGCGTATTTCGCCTGAATATGATTGCTTCTACACCGTAATTATGGTAACAGCATACTAATTTTTCCCATCACTAACTTGACGTATTCCCATGTCTTTGTAGTTTTTCCGTAATTTAAGAGGACTAGTGACACTAATTTTCGGAACCCTGTGATAGCTAGAGCGAAGATTACAAAGTAACCAACGCTCTTTTTCACAATTGTTACATAACGTAATAATACGATGTATCGCCGTGCACAGAGTGAAGAAATTCCAAGAAAAACCAACAGCAGTGTACAGCGCGCAGCGTGTCATTACACAGTGAGTGCAATTACGCCGTCGTCTCATCGTATTCTCTGCAACACGGGAGTTCACAGCAAATTACTTGCCATTTCTTAGTGGCGTGGTGGATGTAATCATGCCGCGCGCGACTGTACGCCGTATTAATATGTTTGTAAACGCCGCATGATTCTCCAGGGGCCCACATCTTAGGTGCCATCCATCATAGAGTTGATGGTAATATAATGATACTCGGCTCCGTTGTCTACATAGTTAGAGGTTGAAAAATCCGCGAAGTACGTAAAACATGGATAAATTTTTTGGTGGAAGAAAAAACAGAAATAAAATTTGACAAATTGCAATCACTCTTAAACCTTGATAAACGGAGGATTGAATCAGTTGCACAAATGAGTAATAGAAATAAGATTTCAGATGTAACAATTAATGTTGTGACAACAGGCGGCGCGCCAGTCACGTTCTGCACGCCCACTACGGTCGGGGGTTCGAATCCCCCCTCGGGCATGGATATTTGTGCCGTCCTTAGTATTAGCTAGTTCATAAGTAGTTTGTAAGTTTAGTCCCATAAGCTCTACAGACATTTGTACATTTTTGACAACAGACGCGAGATACCATTATAAAAAGAACCTAGAAGTTACCTCTATTACCTTCTCGGCTTGTAGGTTGTCGGATCTGCTGGAATTTTTAAAATATTGAATTAGGTGTTCAATGGAAACTTCTAACCGCAGGACGAGGTTAGGCCATGTTAAGCTTCATGGAACAATAAAATGATCGTACAAAAAATGATCACACTGCGAAAGGAAACTATTCTGATTATCAGACTTCAGGGAGAAAAAAATAGTTAGTAGCCTGCAGGTGTTCTGTTACCAAAATCATGGTAATAATTGACCGGTAACATTTGGCTTTCTGTATTAATATTCACACGAAGTGCAAAAAGAAACAAGATGGCAAGCAAACCTCATATTATGGCGAAAAGTACGTTACTTAAAACAGCAATTTAACATCTAATGGGATAAAAATGGTGGAATCATCAATACTAAATGGAAAGTCGTAAAATGAGTAACTATGGGGGTATATTTAAAGAACAAAACCTCAAATGAAACTCACACTTATTACATGCTGATGTCGCAAAATCGTGGCATCCAGTTTGAACATAGGATGACAACCGAAGACTGTGAAAAACAACGAAGACTGCTTGGTATTCGCGTTCTCTTTACAAAAAGGCGGTAAAAAATTGAATGTTGAAGACAGAAACGGGTCAAAGGTTTATTTTGAAAAGAGAACGGAATCGATAGCGGTAAGCACAGCATTTATGTTAGAAATACTGTATTTTTCACTACAGTGATGTATAGCCCTTGGCTTAATGATCATTTGTATACAAACTAGAAGAATGGGAATTCTGCAGATACCTTGCTGTACGGCGTCAAAATTTAAATATTGCACACGTTCTGAAGCCTATTCAATTTGAGCATATCGGTTGAGCTTTGAACATTACATCTGGTGTATGGTGCGATTAAAAAAAGCAGCATTTACTTAGAGGCGCTTTCTGAGTAAATCACAATAAACGATGATTTTTGGGTAGCAAAACCACGAATTGTGGGGATGGTTACTTCGATACTCTCTATTCTTTGGAAATCGTCGAAATTTTCACCGTATGTTCTTAAGATGATATTGTCTAAACAGATTTTCAATTTTTTTCGACACCTGTCACCGTTACCGAGATCCAGAGGATTTAACTTCTCAATCCTTTGCGCAAAATCACAGACTCAATTTTAGGCACTTTTGCACCAAGAGTCGCAAGTATATCTAAATAGCTAACAATAGAAAATTGTTCCAATATGTATTATATTGTGCGCCTCGGTTGCACAGTGGTAGAGTGCCAGACTTCAAATCCAATGGTCGCGGGTTCGATCCCACTTCTTTCACCTCTGGCAGTATTGCTCATGTGAAAAATATCGAGTAGCACCGTGGTTCGGAACCCACGTTAAACTGTAGGTCCCCCTATAACTGGCTGGGTAAGTCAGTTAGAAGGTCGGAGGAAGGCAACGGCATACGGCGTTAGCTGCTCTTAAACTTACCATCCGATTAGAAGAAATCAACTTGGTGAAAAAATTTATTTTTTGTTCTACATATTACACATTGTTGTAGATACTATTGCGCTATTGCGCTCTCTCTTTTATTGTGATAGCTTTTTTAAAAAAAATAATGATCAGTATTGCCCAGGCGTGAGCTATAAACTGTATGTTTGGGCAACTAAAGATCAAATAGGCAAATAAACTACTTATTTACACAAATGGTTGATATAATGGTATTCAGCTACTTCATATACAAAGTACTCGTAGTATTTTATTTTAATGGATTTATTTATTTATTAGGTCATTGAAGAATAATTACCTCCAAAATATCTAAATACGTTTATTTTAGTGAATAAAAATACACTTTTATAAATAACTGACTCAGCTAGGAGGAATGAAGGAAGCTTAGGGTTTAAGGTCCAGTCGACAGCTTGGTCATTAGAGACGGAGCTAACGATCGGAGTTTTAGGTAAGGATGGGGAAGGAAAACGGCTGTACCATTTGAAAGGAACCATCCCGGCATTTACCTGGAGTGATTTAGGGAAATCACGGAAAACCTAAATCTGGATGGCCGAGGGTGGATTTGAACCACCGCCCTCCCGAATACGAGTCCAGAGCGTTACCACTGCGCCACCTCGCTCGGTGACTCAGCTCGAAACGACAGTGACTGGCAGAAGGGGATCACGTGGTTCTGCGCGCCCTTGCGCCCTCTCGCTGTTCCCCGTCAGTCTTCGGAAAAGGAGCGAACGAACTAAGAGGCGAGGTATCTGGGAGCTAGTTCGCTTAGTTCGCCTGTGGGAGCGCTCTTCCAAACTAGTTCAAATGTTTGTAAATCTATCGGACGAAACTGCGTGGTCATCAGTCCGTAGCTTACAAACTACTTAAACCTAAGTAAACTAACCTAAGGACAAACACACACACACACACACACACACACACACACACACACACACACACACACCCATGCCCCAGGGAGGACTCAAACCTCCACGGCGAGCAGCCGCGCGCTCCGCAGCGAGACGCTTTAGACCGCTCGGCTACTCCACCGCGGTCCAAACTAGTTCGTTCGCGAACAACACAAGACTAGTACTGTGCTACGCCTCACAATGTCAAGCAGCATACTAGTAAAGTTAAATTTAAACATTACGAGATTGTTTCTCCTGCTCATCTTCATCACCTTACAATCCATATTTAGTTGATTTTGCTGTGGTGGCGCTAAACTTTACAGTTAGCTGATATTTCACTTAAGTCTCTCAGTGGCGGCTCGTACAAAATTTCAAAAAATGTTCAAATGTTTGTATAGCTTATGGGACTTAACTACGGGGTCATCAGTCCCCAAACTTACAAACTACTTATGAACTAACTACTACTAAGGACGGCACAAATATCCATACCCGAGGGGGGGATTCGAACCCCCGACCGTAATGATCGTGCAGAACGTGACTGAAGCGCCTCAGTCCCCTCGGCCACCGCGGCCGGCGTACAAAATTTGACCAGTGTGCTACAGTATTACAAAAATAAACAGGAAACGAAATATACTAAAATAAAAAGTCATACTTTGTATGATTTCCTTTAATTAAATATCAATTAATATCGTATTGACAGTAAGACCTTCAGGGAAATCTATAACAGGGCTGCCAATTGCATGTATTCACTGCAGGTTATAAATATAACGTTTAAAAGTATTAATTTTATTTACAGAAATTAAAAATTTAGACTCGGAGGTATTTGAATACGAGCCTCACACAGGTAGGTTTGAGAGACAACGCGCAAGACGCCTGAGCCAGCGCGCTATTTGACTCTGTTTGCCGCAATATTCGTCATATACTGTTCTTCCGCAGCCGTTACACGCAGCGCGAAGAGAAATATTGATATGGTGTGCTGAGTCCGACTGCAGCACATGAGTCGCCAAGCCTAACGTCACGTCTGCGCATGCGCACTAGCGAACAGACGACTGCGCTGCCTCTCTGCACACATACCAGCGCCGCTGAATCCCACTTCAGCACATGCAGCTGGTTTCTAGCTATCGCAGCGAGAACACTCCAAAAATGCGTTTTCATCCTTATTACTAGCATTCTAATACGCATTGGAAGGGAATTGGCATAATTTTGTGATATCTGGCTCGTATTCCAAGAGAAAGGATGTAATTTTACAGTGATTTCTCGCTTGCATTCGAAGAGAAACGGCATAATCTTAGTAATATATTTACAGTGTGCTGCAGCACATTATCACCAGCCGCCACTGAAGTCTCTGAGGAAAAGCGACTAGTAACTACCGCCACTTCGAAGCATCCCGAAGTCTGAATGCTATTGAAACGGCAGTGCTTCATATTGTTGCTGCAATTCAAACGCTAATTGGGTTCGACGCACGGTTAGTAATCGCGAGCTTCTCTAATAAACCTATCGGCTGCTGACGGCATCGCGAAACCGTGCTCCGGGCACAGCATTCGCGCTCGTGTGTGTGTCGAGTTCGCTGGGACAGTCGGCCCGAAACCCGATATTCGCAGATCGGCCGCTAGCAGGCGGTGCGCGGACCGTACGCCGCCGCGGGCACGCTCTGCGCATGCGCATACGGGCCTATAATTAAACGCTCCGCGCAGCGTACAATGGCGGCGTGCCGTTAATAGCCCGTTACATACGGCCCCATTAGCCGCAGGTGATAATTAACACGTGAATCAATTTGTACGCGCCAGCCTGTAATTTAAATTGGATTACCGAGCTGATTTATTATTGGCGCGCCTGGTGTCCGCGAATGTCCATTGTTTCGCGCGCGTGGCCTGTTCGCGGCGTTATTTTGCGCCCGTCACGTTACGTCGCGCGCCTGTGTGTGTGTACGACGGTGAGCCCAGGTGACTTATTAATCACCCGTGTGTGGACGAATGGTGACACGGACGCGTGATTACCGAAATAATTTACGCGCGCGTTGATTTTGCAGCCCGGAAGCTGCGACAGAGTGAAACGAGAACAATCCGGACTAAACTCGCGTTGCGACCTGGTTACTGTTTCATTACGCCATCCAGCGAAGGCGAACTGGTGTATCGAGGGTGAGGGCGAATGAAAATCACTAGTTGCTGCAGATTCTGAGTGCAGTTGTCTAAATCGCTAATTACAACTCGCTTACTCTCGAAGGGGAGCCGTTAAGGACAGTTGTGTTTAGCAAGAACGACATTAACATGGGTCCACTAATTACTCGTGCTTCTTCCTCTTCCGTTTTACTCTCTTTGGGGTACGTTGAATAAATCATTTCTCTGTGTATTTGTTACTTACTTAGTGGCCAGCATGTCTGCATTTCTTCTGAGTTTCGTTTCCTATCGTTTTCGGAGATAATAGGTTCCGCTGTTAGTGTAGATTTGTCGTGGAAGTTAATATTTTTGTCTTCACTTACTACTTCAGCTGTTCGATCAAGCAGTGATTTTTTTATTTTTATTTATTTATTTATTTATTTTCTAAATTTTAATTCTACTAGACATTTTTCAGTTCCATTTAACAAACTGCGCTTCGTTTTGCGATTACGGATGAAGCCAAAAATGATTTATTTTCTTATTCTGTTGGGGTTTATTCTTACCAGATGATCATAAAAAATTACCTTTCTTCGCATTGTATCTGAAAGCTTTGTCTTGTAAAGAGTTCATTCTTGACTATATAATTTTATTATCCTGATTTTTTTCACATGATCCATCTTAAGATTTTCTTTTGTTTCAGTTCTAGCCACCGAGAATAGTTGCGTGGTCTAAGGCACCTTGCCACGGATTGCGCGGCCGCTCCCCGTCGGAGGTTCAACTCCTCCCTCGAGAATGCGCGCGCCCACGCACGCTTACATTCTCGCGCGCGCGAGTGTGTGTTTTGATCTTAGCATAAGTTACTTTAAATAAATATCACATAATAAATCAATGTCCAGCGACATTTTTGTCTCGATATATGGAATGAAAGAGATGAGCGTAAGCCATAGTTGGCCGGCAGATACCATAGGAGATTGTTCGCAGCCGCAGTGTAAGTCTTTTTAGTAGACGCCGAGTGGGCGACTTGCGTGCCGATAATGATGATGATGATGATGATTAGGACAACACACAACATCCAGTTCCCTGCCGCGAATCGAACCTGGGCTCGTTGCATCGACGGTCAGAGATGCTGCCGCTGAGCTACGGAGGCGAACGTCTCGATATACATCAAATATATTGAAGTGAAGGAGAGGCATTGAATTAAAATTTGGAGAACCTAGACAACGTTGACATGCATTTATATAGGGAAACATAACATGAGGCATAACGGAATTTTGTGCTTTAAGACAGGCCGTGAAATCGCCGTATCCTTTAGGTGAGGGTGGCTTAGTGGGTATTGCACTTTTCTGGAAATCAGAAGGTCTTTGGTTCGAATGACGACACACATTTTAATTCGGTGCCTCTCCTTCAACTAGTTTAAATTGTTGTCAGTTGAGGGACCGATAGCAACACCAGTTTCGTCCCTAAGATGTACAACCATTTGAACTAGTTTTAGCACTAGTTTCCCAACCTGGACTTTGAACTTCTTGTCAAGTGTTTCATTCTGCTTTTAGTGCCTTTGTTATAACCACTGTTATTACTATTTTGGAACCGCATTGTAGGGACTTCCTGTTATATGTATCTTTCGTTAGCTGGGAGGCTAGTTCACTTTTATTTTTCCTGTATACCGTTGTTCTATGTTCTACAGCATTCCATTTAATGCATTCTCTTGAATACTTGAATTCTATTACTGTTTCAATCTTTCTTTCTTGGACGTCGAAGTATTTACCATTGATTTACCCCCTTGATTTTTGATATCGGATAATATTTTTGAGGTTTAGTATATGTTCCGAGTATGACTCGCCCTTGCTAAAACATCCACGGTATTCTCAAATTGTGAGTCTAGTTTTGTATTGCCCTATTTAAAAATAATCCAGAAAATATCTTACATCCAGCAAATATACTCCTCTATTATAGTTTGGGCCTGATTTCAAACATTTCTTGTGAATGGGGTGAATTGTAGCTGTTTCCCACTCTATGGGCATCTCCTCTTCTTTCCAGATTTAATCAAAAATACATTGAACTGGTATAATTGTATTTTTGTTGGCTTTTTTCACAGTTCGTACACTATTCGGTTTCTTCCAATTGCATTGTTGTCTGTTAGTTTCGTAATTATTTAGTTTTCGGTGGTTCTCAATCTGGCTTGTCAATGTTATTTGGCATTTATTCAAATTTTATAAACACTGATTCACATTTCAAGGGTTTCTCAAGGATTTCCAACTTTGTGTTAGATTCTAGGTTAATCCGAATACTTGGGGCTCTTCATCCATATTTTTGTAAGAAGGCTATTAAAAATGAAACATAATAGTGCAGACTAGGGCTGTTGATGTACTCATAAATATCTGGAATCCGATATTTTTATTAAAAATTCATATTCGGCCTTCATTACATCGGAATAAAGTATCGATACATCGATGTATATGAGAAAAAAATCGATATCTCGGCCTATAAAAAATATAGCCCTTATATTGTAAATATAGTGCTGGTTTTAGAGCTTTGTATTTAAGTACTTATTAATTAATAGATATTCCGTTAATACCTAGCTCGCAGTCTTGAATTTTATAATTCGACATATTGCCGGCCAGGAGTACAACTGTCTAGGTTAATTTATTACGAGGCATATACTCAATATCTCATAAGCTCTGTGTTTAATTCATTCACATACGTTTTCTACCACAAAACTAGCTGTGTTTATGGAATATTGGCATAATTTTCTCTTTTATGATACAGAATTAGACGAACTCCACTTCATGCAGAATAAGACTGACCAATCTGGAATCTAAACCAACCTATTGTGTGAAAAACAGTAACTTAGTTCAGCAGCATAGCTGAGCTACGTAAGTTTACAACAGTTTGTTCACATCTAGTTATTTCGCTAAATTTTCATATAAGGGAAGTTAAAGATTAGGTAACTTTAAAAAAAAAAAAAATGAGATTCAATATGGTTTATTTTATAATATTTGTTGAAAACACTTCAAAATAGCTACATAGTACGCCGAAACTGGTCGTGAGTCTAATAAATACAAAAGTTACTGTTGGGTTATGAGCTCATTAATCATATGTCTCTCAAATAGAAAAAACATTTGAGATGAAAATATTTAGTTCCCTCTTTTTAAGGATCTGCCTTGAGCAGATCATTGGTTTGTGTTTTTATATACCCATACATGTTTCGCTACGGTTGAAGGATTTTCAGTGGGTAATTTTTATTGTTTTAAAAGGTAACAAAAGATATATTTTTAGTTTCTACAGATTATTAAAAGTTGCTATTGTTAATCAGAAATGTTGTTGTTGATGTAGTCAACAGTCCGGAGAGTGGTTTGATGCAGCTTTCTACTCTACTCTGTGCTGAGCAAACTTCCTCATCTCCTCATAAGAAGGGAATCCACATCCATTTGAATCTGCTTACTGTATTCGTCTCTTGGTCTCCCTCTGCGATTTTTACCCCACAAACTTCCCTCCAACGCTAAATTTATGATTCCTTGATGTCTAAGAATGTGTCCTACCAAGCGATCCCTTCTTTTAGTCAAGGTAAGGTAAGACAGAAACTCCTCCTCTCCCCAATTCTGTTTTGTACCTCTTCATTAATTATGCGATATACACATCTAATCTTCAGCAATCTTTTTTAGCACCATTGCAAAAGCTCCTATCTTCTTCTTGTCTCAACTACTTATTGTCCAAGTTTGCCTCTCGTACAAGGCAACACTCCCCACAAATGCTTTCAGAAAAGTCTTTTTTACACTTAAATTAATATTCTCTTACCAAAAACGCTTTTCTTCCCAGTGCCATCCTTCATGTTATATCCTCTGTACTACGACCACTATATGTTATTTTACTGCCCAAGTAACAAAACTCATCTACAAACTTTATTGTTTAGTTAGCTACTCTAATTCTTTCACTATCACCTGATTTTGTGAGACGGCATTCCATTGCCCTTGTTTTGCTCTTGCATACGCTCCTTTCAGCACACTTTCCATTGCATTCAGTTGCTGTTCCAGGCCATTCGCTATCTCTGACAGAATTACAGGTCATCAGCAAAAGGCAATGTTTTTAAATATAAAAGTAGTAGATAAATTTCATTATTTGGGTAGCAAGATAACTTCTGATGGCCGAAGTAAAGAAGATATAAAATGCAGAATGGCTTTGGGAAAAAGGCATTTCAAAAGAAGCGAAACTTATTAACATCCAATATTTATTTAAATGTTTGGAAGTCCTTTGTGAAAGCATTGTCTGTAGTGTACCATTGTATGGGAGTGAAATATGGACGATAAGGAGTTCAGATAAAAATATGATAGAAGCTTTCGAAATGTGGTGCTACAGACGAATGATGAGAATTAGATTGGTAGATCACGAAACGAATGTGGAGGTGCTTAACCGAATCGGGGAGAAAAGGAGATTTCGCCATATCCTGACTAACAGAAGGGATTCTGAGACATCAAGGAATTGTCAACTTAGCATTAGAAGGAAGTGTGTGGGGTAAAAATCGTAGAGGGAGACCGAGGCACGAATACAATAAGGAGATTCAAAAGGATGTAGATTGCCGAACATATTGTCAGATGAAGAGACTTGCACAGGACAGGGTAGCGTGGAGAGCTGCATCAAACCAGTCTGCGGACTGAAGACCAACAACAACTAAATAAAACTATGACCATTTACAAGTTGGTATTGTACATAAATTTGTTGTCTCTAACAGAATTATGTCATCAGCAAAACTCAACGGTTTTATTTGTTCACCACTAACTCAAATTTTTTTTACCAAATTTCTCTTTCACAAGAATTTCATATATGTATATAAACCTCGTTTTACAAGTGGGAGCAGTCAACAGCTTTTCTACATCATCTATGTAAGTCTTCGTTGACGGTTTGTGATCTGCAGTCGTACGGCACTTAAGTGCAAAACTGTCTACGTAGAAATATTTGATCTGCTTTTTTATTTTATTTTTATGGTTGGGTCTAGTACTACTTAATTTTACGTGAATGGTGTCTCTGTCTCTCTCTCTCTCTCTCTCTCTCTCTGTGTCTGTGTGTGTGTGTGGGGGGGGGGAGTATTTATTTGTTTGCTAATGAATGATGTTTTAACTTACATTAGTTGGTGTTTTCATTGGCGGAATGGTGAAGCAGAATAGAATTATCTTAGTGTTTACAGTCACTGTTTGAAACTGTGGAAAACAAGACGGCGGGTAAAGCAAACACACATAAAAAATGGGCTTCAACATAAAGATGATAAGATGCAAAAGATCAGCCGCTTCTGGTCGTCACCCAAAAAATAAAAAGAGATAAAATTAATGCGATCTAGACGCACAGGATTTTCATTCTCAATATCATAAATAACACTCCTTACTTTTTATCCATCCCCTGTATACTGTACAAGGTAGCAGATGTGGTGAGGTTGGGGCAAGCGGTGAAATTTCAGCAGTAATGGTAAAAAACGTTAAGCCGTGAGCATCCTGCGGAGACGGGTGAATGGGGAGGATCGAGGTCAGGGCAGCGGCGGCGTGGGTGTCGAGTTGCGCAGAAAGGCGCGCAAAGAGATACTGGTGGGACGCCGGGCGCCCTCGTGTTCCTCGCAGGGGCGTGGCCGCGGCTCCGGTTTCGCGCTGCGTACGGCGCAACTCATTCATGGCTCACCCCATTCATTACTGCGGCGCTGAATGGCGGTTGCGGGGGCAGTTGGGCCGTCTTCCGGGGCGTCGCCGCCTCCCTCGAGCGCGCACTGAGACCGCTGCACGCCAACAGGGCTGATGGTACGGTCTTCCGGCCTGTGGCTAGCGCGACACCGAGGCACGCCACAGAACATCACTGTACTGCCGCGCTGCCTACCATTCGCCGTCTAACATGTATACCGGTTAAACCGGGCACAACCCATTCTTTCCTTCCCGTTGCCATTCTCTATTTACCGGGTGATCAAAAAGTCACTGTATCTACATTATTCCATTATTCCGTGATATTGAGTTTTCAAATTTAGAGAGGTAAAAGTTGACATACATGCTTGGAATGACATGGGGTTTTAGTAGATGCAACAAAAGAAAAATTGATAGACGTGTGAAAGATATCTCGCGCGCGTCGTTTGGTGATGATGGTGTGCTCAGCCGCCTCCCAGGTCGAACTGAGCGAGGTGGCGCAGTGGTAACACACTAGACTCGCATTCGGAAAGATGGTGGTTCATATCCACCTCCAGCTATCCAGATTTAGATTTTCCGTGATTTCCCTAAATCACTCCAGGCAAATGGCGGGTTGGTTCCTTTGAAAGGGCACGGCCGATTTCCTTCCACATCCGTACCCAAATACTCCGAGCGTAAGCTTCGTCTCTAATGACCACGCTGTCGACGGGATATTAAACTCAAAGCTTCCTTCCTTCCTTCCTCCCTCCCTCCCTCCCAGGTCCCCAGACCTCAGCCTGTGCGATTATTGGCTTTGGGGTTACCTGAAGTCGCAAGTGTATCATGGTCGACCGACATCTGTAGGGATGCTGAAAGACAACATCCGACGCCAATGTCTCACCATAACTCCGGACATGCTTTTCAGTGCTGTTCATAACGTTATTCCTCGACTACAGCTGTTGTTGAGGAATGATGGTGAACACATTGAGCATTTCCTGTAAAGAATATCATCTTTGCTTCGTCTTAATTTGTTATGCTAATTATTTCTTTTCTGATCAGATGAAGCGCCATCTGTCGGACATTTCTTCAACGTTGCGTTTATATATATATATATATATAACCCCACGTCATTCCAAGCATGTGTGTCAATTTTTACCTCTCTATCTACATTTTCCGTGATTTATTAAGTTTTCAAATTTGTACTGACTTTTTAATTACCCGGTGTATTACCTGTATTCAGATTGTCGTACGTCCTTTTTACTGCCTAAGTAGCAAAACACATTACCGCCGTTTTTTTACATTTCCTAATGTAATTCCCTCAGAATTGCCTGATTCGACTACATTCCACAACCCTTGGTTTCGGCTTGTTAATGTTAATAATGTTTATAATTAAGAACAGCGACCAAGTATAAAAGTGGTATAAAATATTTATTGAAACCACGCGCCTGTGTGTGTGTGTGTGTGTGTGTGTGTGTGTGTGTTGGTGTGTGTGTTTGTGGTCACGTGTGTGTGGCCCTTAGATTAGTAGGAACTTTGTAAGAATAGGGACTGGTGACCGTGGTAGTTTGGTCCCATAGATTTACAACCATGTGAACATTTTGAACTTATTTTAGTCTTTATTATTACATTTATAAAAGGGTTTTAGAGTTAAAAACACATGACGTGTGGCGAAATCGTCCTGTACTCCACCAACGTATTTTAAACATTTTATGTTTTGGAACGTGCACTGTATCAATGCTGTTAACTTTCCTGATAAGTACTTCACATGACACCATGCTAAAATTCAACTTAATGGAAAGTATAAGCATCCACAAAGCATCATGTTACGGACTGGGCGATCGCTTCCGCCGGAGGTTTGATTTGTCCATTGGGCATTGATGAGTGTCGTCCTTACTGTAAGTTAGTTTAAGTAGTCGTAAGTAGCCTGTAAGTCTACGGTCTGTTGACCAAAGCAGTTCGGTCCAATAGTTTTACAAACATTTTATTTTACAAAACGTGGCCCAGTTTCACATAAGGTACGTAAACGTTGTCAGCGGACATGTTATATTGGAGAAATCTACAACATAACGACTTCACCACTATAACATCTGCCGGCCGCGGTGGCCGAGGGGACTGAGGCGCTCCAGTCACGGTCTGCACGGCCACTACGGTCGGGGGTTCGAATCCCCCCTCGGGCATGGATATTTGTGCCGTCCTTAGGATTAGCTAGTTCATAAGTAGTTTTTAAGTTCAGGGACTGATGACCCCATAGTTAAGTCCCATAAGCTGAAGGAAAAAAAAACTATAACATCTTCGCAAGCACGGATTACGTTTTTTATGTGACGCTAGGCTTACACTTCGAATTACCTTAAATTTTAGCTTGGTGTCATTTGAAGTACTTATCAGCAAAGTGGACAGATTATGTGAACATCTCCATCTATGTTTATGAGGAAAATGACATATCAGATGTCAAAATGTTTCGATCAAAATAACCTGCATCGGCAAGATAAAGATGTAAAAATGTTGTTTGCTCTCGTTAGTTTAAACTACACTGTAACTAAGGGGATGCAATACAAACTTTTGGATTTCTTTGACTCGTCATGTGTATACGCCATAAGCAATTATAGCGTCTAAGGAGGTCAGTACTGGTAAACTGTTAAGTTTATCCGTTTATTTGGAAAGGAGGACAACACTTAAAAAAATATTGTTAGGACGACTAAAAAAACGTGAATCACATCGAGTTTGGTAAAAATTTAACGGACTGAACCTTTTGTATAGTTCGTAAACGTCGATTAATACGTGAGCCTTTTGCAAAATAGTGCTTAAGAAATGTTCAAATGTTTGTAAATCTTATGGGACTTAACTATGGGGTCATCAGTCACTAAACTTACAAACTACTTCTGAACTACTTACGAACTAGGACAGCACAAATATCCATGCCCGAGGGGGGATTCGAACCCCCGACCGTAGTGGCCGTGCAGACCGTGACTGGCGCGCCTCAGTCCCCTCGGCCACCGCGGCCGGCCAGTGCTTAAGCCGCCAATGGAGATGCTCAATCAGTTCGTTGCATGACAATGTTATTCCAACCCAAA
Organism: Locusta migratoria; assembly: GCA_026315105.1. NCBI lineage: Eukaryota > Metazoa > Arthropoda > Insecta > Orthoptera > Acrididae > Locusta > Locusta migratoria. The sequence goes on along the minus strand of CM048744.1, from coordinate 175,544,068 downwards.
TAAGCCTTCAACCATCTAGACTAACACTAAAGCCATAAGTACTAAGGTACAACTGTCGAGTGGCACTACTGACTACCAAGTTTTCCTATCCTTTAAACAACCATGTGTGTTGGTCGTGATTCTGGCTTATGCTGATATAACGTTATATCGTTTATCAGTGACTCCTGCTGCTTTATTGATAACAGCCATTAGGCTACCCCAGCATGGCCGGAATATTCTTTGGTAATCGTAACTATATAGGCGGGAAAATGAAAGAAAATCCAAAAGTATGTGTGTATCAATTTTAAGTTTCTTTCGTGGAGGAGATAACCAGTAAGGATTTCTTTTACTAGAGCATGTGTTGCCGCATAGTGAAAACGAGACACGCAAATTTCATTAAACGCAGTTAAGTTAAAAAATAATTATGAACAATCGCTTCAGAAATTTCCTAACGTCCAACTTCTTCATACAAACTGTATTTCGATTATATCATTAGCGATTAGTTTATGAACGAAAGTAAGTAATTATGAATTCTGTATTCACTATTAAGAAACCTCTAAAGCCAATGACAGTTATTACTTCAATAAATTTCATTGTCTTTATACAGTAACAACTCATTCCAGTGAATTTATATATCTGTTACCGTGTGATGTGTTGATGTCAATCGTTGCACTCTGATGTAGTACAGAGTCACGTCTGTCAGCCACGGTGACTTACCTGAAACAACAGAAAATAAAAATTAAAACCATGTTAGATTTTAAATGATCAATACATCTACAACTTGATTTTTCGCACCGTGTGAAAATTTAGGGATTGATCGATGAAAGTATACGGACTAAAAAAGATCTAATGATCCTTGTTGTTATACAGGGTATTAAAAAAAATGTACGGCCAAACTTTCAGGAAACATTCCTCACACACAAAGAAAGAAAATATGTTATGTGGACATGTGTCCGGAAACGCTTAATTTCCATGTTAGAGCTCATTTTATTACTTCTCTTCAAATCGCATTAATCATGGAATGGAAACACACAGCAACAGAACGTACCAGCGTGACTTCAAACACTTTGTTACAGGAAATGTTGAAAATGTCATCTGTTAGCGACGATACATGCATCCACCTTCCGTCGCATGGAATCCCTGATGTGTTGATGCAACCCTGGAGAATGGCGTATTGTATCACAGCCACCAACAATACGAGCACGAAGAGTCTCTACATTTGGTAGCGGAGTTGCGTAGACAACAGCTTTCAAATGCCCCCATAAATGAAAGTCAAGGGGGTTGAGGTCATGAGAGCGTGGAGATCACGGAATTGGTCCGCCTCTACCAATCCATCGCTCACCGAATCTGTTGTTGAGAAGCGTACGAACACGTCGACTGAAATGTGCAGGAGCTCCATCGTGCATGAACCACATGTTGTGTTGTACTTGTAAGTGCACATGTTCTAGCAGCACAGGTAGAGTATCCCGTATGAAATCATGATAACGTGCTCCAGTGAGCGTAGGTGGAAGAACATGAGGCCCAATCAAGACATCACCAACAATTCCTGACCAAACGTTAACAGAAAATCTGTATTGATGACGTGATTGCACAATTGCGTGCGGATTCTCGTCAGCCCACACATGTTGATTGTGAAAATTTACAATTTGATCACGTTGGAATGAAGCCTCATCCGTGAATACTAAAATGAGCTCTAACATGGAAATTAAGCGTTTCCGGACACGTGTCCACATATTTTCTTTCTTTGTGTGAAAGGAATGTTTCCTGAACGTTTGGCTGTACCTTTTTGTAAAACCCTGTATAGTGGTGATGAGTAATAGGTTTCGTTCCTGTCAGTAATTCAGTTTCAATCAGTGCTCTATAGTATTTCGGAAAATGTTACATTTCCGACAGTATGATTGTTGTTAGTGTATATTTACTAAAATCCAACAAGGAAAGCTGTGTAGCATGATCAAAGTTTGCTAAGCCCTTATCGGTTATTAAAAAAAGCACCTCACTTTCAGGGAAGCATATCAAGAAAACTATTCAGAATAGCAATCTTAAGTAATAAGCTAAATAGTTACAAACACGACATATGAATATCACTTATTATGTAGTATTCTGCCTAGTGGCACGTCCATGTCTTCGTACGGAGAATTTCTGATTCCATTGTTCCCTGTTTTCAGCTTCTTCCTTCAGCCTGTTGCATCTCATTCCATCTTTCATGTCGACCAGATGCTGAATCCCCTTCTTCCTCATCCTGTGTTTCCTCTTATTTTTCCTTCGGTGACATAGCGTAGGAGTCCCTCTTGTCCAATCCAGTTGGCCTTTCTCTATAGAATTGTATGCAGAATACTTCTCTCCTACTCAGTATATCATCATTTCTCATGCGATCTGTCCATTTGATCTTTTCCATTCTCCTCCAGCACCACATTTCCAAACTCTCTACGTATTTTTTCCCCTTCTTTCTCATGGTCCACGTTTCTGCTCCATACAGTGCAATGCTCCAAATGTAGCACTTTACCAGTTTCTTCCTTAATGCCAAGCTCAACTTGCTGGTCAGCAGAGTCCTCTTCTTGTTGAAAGCAGCTTTGGCCATGGCGATGCTTGCTCGGATTTCGTTGGTGCAGTGGGCATCCTTTGTGATAAAACATCCCAGGTATTTGAACTGATTCACATTTTCCAGATCCAGATTGTCAACAATTATCTTCAAGTGTTTCTCACGTTTTGATATTCGCATCACTTTATCACTATAAGATATTATTGCTCTATATTATGATAAAAACGCGCACTGAATCTATACCGAACGCGACCCAACTTCATCTGCAAGTTCACGAAAGCTAGTTTCGGCCAAGGCAAAGATTCGGGTGATTCGCGGCCGAATCCAATATTTTGGCCGAAACCCAGCGAAACCGAAAGCGAATATTCGGTAGGCCCTTAATAATACCGAACCTACATAAACTTCATTTCAGGCAAAAGTATTCATCCTGATGTTGCAATTTTCGTAATGTTAATAATGGTTTTTGGTTACCTCTTACAATAGCAGAAACACACACATTTAACAATACTTATTTCATCGGTTGTGACAGGACCACCTGATTTGCCCCACAGAGAATGGCAAGTGAAATATGTCAAGCGTCAAACACAACAAAGCGTACATCCGTAGGAAGCATCCGCTGTTAAGGGAACAGATTCAGCGCAGCGTTCCGCTCAACGGCTACCCTTCCATTTACGAGGAGCTCCTAAATTCGATTTTAATTGAGGACTCGTCTGGTGGAATCGACCCTGACTGTTTCCGTACTAACGACCGCCGTGCGACAGGCGGATGCACGACAGGAAGGTTTTCCCACACCGTTGCTCCTTTCATGCTACCTTTTCTTAACACTGCCCTTTCTTTATTTTACAATTCTTAGCTATTTATTCTATGTTTCAGAAAGCATCGAGATACAGGTTTATGGGTAACTACATCAAACCTAATAGTGGAAGTTAAATAAGAGTGTACACCTGCTGTTCCTTTTTTGATGTGATTACATCAATCGGTGAAAACGGAACCCTAGACATCATTGTTGAAGTGTTGACCACCAAGGAAAGATTTTTAGGTGTAAGAAGAGCTGAAAGTAACTAGGAACGAGGTCCGGGCAGTATGGAGAATGATAACGTACAGTGAATTTCCCTTAAGAGTTGGTTGGTCACATTCGCCGTGTGAGGTCTGGTATTATGGTGCACAAGAATAACACCTTTTGAGAGTAATCCTGCGTGCTTGTTCTGTATTGCGCTGCGCAATTTCTTAATGGGTCTCTCAGTAACCATGTGCATTAATTGTTTGGCTTCGTGGTAAGAAATCAATCAGTAAAATGCCTTTCTGTCCGAGTGACTTCTCGAGGTGTCAAGATTTGCTTAGGCTTAACCCTCGTTAAGGATAAAGTGTGCCCACAATTCATTGATTGTCGCTTTGTTTCAGGGGTGTCGTTTGATACCCAAGTTTCATCCCCCGCGACTACCCTAGAAACAAAACCATAGCCTTATTCATTGTAGCGTGTCAAAAACTGAAGTGCACTGCCATTCCGTTGCTTTTTGTATTGTTTAGTAAGAATTTTGGATATCCAACATGAGTAAACGTTTTCGGAAATATCAAACCAATGACACTAACAAGGAAACATCCTCAACTCGACCTCATGTTTTCTTGAGAAGAAAATACATGAGCTAGATATCAACCATAGAAATCGAAAATGTTCAAATGTTTGTACAGCTTATGGGACTTAACTACGGGGTCATCAGTCCCTAAACTTACAAACTACTTATTAACTACCTTACACTAAATACGGCACAAATATCCATGCCCGAGGGGGGATTCGAATCCCCGATCGTAGTGGCCGTGCAGACCGTGACTGACGCGCCTCAGTCTCCTCGGCCTCCGCGGCCGGCATAGAAATCGATATCACGTGAAAATGTGGGCCATTATTCAGATACGACGCAGTTACGGCCTCCTCAAAGCACAGCTTTTAAACTTTCGCGCGATCGTGTTGTTCCTCACTCGGCCCGCTTCACTGCGGCCGCTCAATGTCCGAACATCCAGTAGTGTGATCAGAGTTTGGTTAGGGGTTTGTGTTCGCGATGTAAATTAACTCACAGGCTTTCGTGCGACATCTTCAGGAGCGGTATGAAATGTCAAAACTCTTAACAGTCGTCACCGGTAAGCCACAATCATTTGCAGTTATTAGACGTACAATACACGGTAAAAGAAAATACATGCTTTTCCTTATATCTTTCAACTGCGTTGCAGATATCATATACAGTTGCACTGATGAAGACATGCTGGATATACAAGAAAATAGCGGGTTGACGTTCGGTGCAGATTTACAAGAGAATAACGTCGACTATAACGACGCTGCCAATTCACCACCGTCAGATTCGTCGAGCACTTTCATTGCTTCAACGGAGCTTGGGCGTGGAATTGAGGTCTCAGTGCCGGTGAAAGCTTCTTTGATGATTTTAAATCGTCGCATATCACTTTGCCTGTCTCCATAACAGAACGAGCCATTTGCGTTTTATACAGGGCGTCACAACTGCAATGGAAATGAGTGAGACGGTTTTTTCAACAAGTAGTGTAGCGTAATGTAATTTTCAATACCTTTTATGCTCATCATTTTGTTATTTGTATAGCTGAAACTATTAAAGTGGAGTAACTTTAAAGAGTTACAGTACATATGTTTCATTTTGTAATATTACTTCCTCCTCCACGTCTCTAGCTCTTCAAATTTCACAATTCGGGAGACTCGCTGTTGTCCTTTCATTGAACAGCGCTTCGCGTTCGGGCATTAAGCGGACGCAGTGAAGCGGACCGAGTAAAGACTAATCCGAGCGCGCGAATGTTTAAAAGCTGTACTTTGAGGAGGCCGTAACTGCGTAGTATTTGAATAATGGCCCAAATTTTTACGTGATATTTCTGGAGTTGATACCTAGCTCATGTATTTTTTTCTCAAGAAAATATGAGTCGAGTTGATGATGTTCCCTTGTAAGTGCAAACATAGTTTTGCTTAATCTTCACTTCAATTGCGTGAACCGGTTCATCAGTAACCACAGACGGTCGCCCACTTCGTTCTACATCGTGTAGTTAATCACGTCCTTCATTGAACAGCCTTATCCATCTTCTAACCAGTGAATCACTCGTAGCATTTTGTTTGTAAACATATCAGATTTGCGATGAATTCCCTTTGGTTTAACTTTCTTTGCATTTAGAAAACGAATCACAGATATGGTTTCACACGCGGCAGCATTTTCAATTATGGCTAACATTATAAAGAAACACTACAACGCACACGTCGGCAGCAGCGATCTGAAAATGACGTACATGGCTTCTCCTTGAGTGAGAGTGACTGCGGCGCATGCTCGGAACTGAGATCGTAGCGCTGCAGCGGATAGAAATAGTAAAAGGTTTACGTGAAGTTTAAAGTTGAATCTATCGTTTAATCAGACAACAGAAGCAGTTTATTTTAAAGTTACTCATTCAAAACCAGATCTGATATTCGTTGCAGTCCAAATAGTTGTCATATATTGATGTTTAACAGTCAATATCACTAAGTCATCTAATAACTTCATCAAAATTTAACTGAAGACGTACATTGTTCATTAACACAGTAATTTGGTTTAATTATGGCCATGGTATTGATGTATATACTGTTAAATGAGAAACAGTGTATTAAACTGATTATGTGAGCAACGGATTTTTTAACAAAGCAACTGTGACATGTTACCTACAAGAAACACACACTGACTATACTCAAAAAATTTGACTGTGAGAAAGATTTTAAGAAAGTGGTTTGTGTTTTTAATGTTCGACTACGAGAATTTTATGCAGATCAGTACCTGATTATCAAAACTCAGTGTCATACTAAATTAACTGCAGTGTTGCATAGCAATCATTTACTACGTTACCAATAAAGAAATCTGTTCAACAAGATTACCAAAATTAATACTATACTTTAAATCCGCAAATAACCAATTATCAAATACAAGAAGTGGGTTAATCTTCTAACTACGTAAATGAAACAGGAAAGAAAGGTGAACTTTGTTACTTATTATTAATAATTACCATTACATTACCAAAATGATACAACCTTTTCATAATTATATGGAATGCTATTACCTTCATTTCAGAAGTGGTACAACTTTTTTCACAACTATATGAAGTGCAATATATTCCAAATACAATTAAACTAACTTCCTGGCACTGCAGCCTCTGGTCTACATCGGAGCCACATACAGAACACAACTGCTCTCTAAGCGACCTGAACCACAAGTCTGTCTCTCAGCCCGAGATACAGTGCTATGCGATACAGAATCTTTGCCAAAGATGAAATTTCACAACTTCCCAGATTTATGTACAAATACCGATACACACAGTAGATGCAATAATATACATTTTCTTTCAAGCAAGTTACTCGACACAAAACAGAAGGCACAATATTAGTCATTTATTCACAAATTCAGCAATATACAGTTTCTATGGACACGTTTCAATACAAACGGAATGTCGCGTCCAGGCATAGATCCCTGTTATCAATATAGAGTTGATTGGGCCTGCGTAGCGCAATCAGGACGTTAAAGACAGTGGGTGTTTGCGTGTCCCTTAACCAACCTTTATATCGGAGATGAGAGGGAGAAAATCTCATTGGTATGTAAAGGGATGGTGTAGGCTGTGTAAGTACAACTGGTGATGTTTCATATGAGACAGGGGGATAAGAGAGGAGTTGGTAGACTTGAAGTGATTGAATTCAGGTTTGCCCTAAAGTAATTTATTTTACCAATCACATAAAGCATGTGAGGTGTCAGAGACTTCCCCTTATATTAACCACTTATATTCAGAAGACTCAGCCAGTTTCTATGTAACTCACTTTGACTTGCAATCCAGGAACTACAGTCCCATATTTTAGGAGACAAGTACTCCACAGTGACTTGTTCCTACTTAAAAAAAAAGGTAAAGCAGTCAACAATCCGAAGATTGGTTTGAACACCACAGTGCTTTACTAAGCATGGTCCTGTTTGGAGGTGGTATGCCGTTGCCTTCCTCCGACCTTCGAACATGACTTACCCAGCCAGTTAGTTCCCTATTACACTATCAAATTTTTATGATGTACATTTTTGACAAAGAACTATGATAGTGTAATACCGGCCTAAATACTGAAGCGTTGCGTCGTCCATTCGCAAGTAATTGATATAGGATTTCACGTCTTGCACCTGCAGCTCCCGCAATAAATTTTGGATCAACCACAAAATTAGTGGAAATAAATGAAGCAGATTTTTATAAGCTTCCACTCTCACCAATCTAATAATAATCGATGCTGTCCCTGCTCTGTTGTTGACAGGTTCTTGTATGCACTCTTGTCCGGCCACTAAGTAAATCCTTCTCGTATAGCGAACATTTCGTTGCCAACATGAGCACGTTATGCCGTCGTGCCGTCAGTAAAATTTAACGCCAGTAGCAAGAAATTGCTGTGTCACTGTAAACCTGTCTTCTACCGATTTCACGTGTTTATACTGATTTTTAATGTGACTTGCCATTCTACTCCGTAAATAACGGTACGTTGTATCATCCATTGTCCAGTAATTTATATTGCCGCGAGAGACGACGACCACCGACTGCCGGCGTGGCGCAGCGGATAGTGTCACGGACTGCCGTGCAGAAGGTCGCCGGTTCAATCCCGCTCACCGGCAAAAAATTTATTACTTTGTAATTAACAATTCCAGAAGCTTCTCCATCTTTCTTATGTTCACTTGTAAATTCTAGTTGTTTCTTATGTTACCTGTTCTTCTAATTTCTGGTAAATTCTGTCTGTGTATAAATAGCAGAACACTCTGCCTGAGAGGCAGTCAGTGCTGCGTGTATGGTGAGTTCGTAATAAATGTGCTGTGTTTAGTTGCCTTCGAAGTCAAGCCTGTTTCCATTTCAACGCGACAATATTTCACTTTGCGTCCTCAGGTTGCAGCTCCCTCAATACGAAATGATTTCCAGTTTCACCCGAGTAAGTTCCTCTTTTTTCTTCAAAATGCAGTTTTCGTAGTAGCAATGACAGCGCATAACAACATATGTTTACGATCCGCCATCTTGAAATATGATCAAAAATTTGATGATAGTGTAATACCCCTTTTTAGCGAAACGTCAAAGATTTACATAAAATATTACGAACTTTTGATGATATTATTACGTCAAAGATTTGATAGTGTAATACCGGCCTTATTGGGGGACCTACACGGTGCTACTAGTAATGAGAATGTACACAAGTGCTATTTGAGGCAGAGACAGATGTTCTCTGTTCAAGACGATTCCAATGAAAAGTACAATCCGGCCATTAGTAGCGGCTGCTGCCCTCCACCAACTGCAGAGTGCTGAGTGCCTAGTTTGCTGAGGCACCGTTTGACGTCTGCGCCGACTGGTACTGCTCGCTGAGACTGCTATCTGTGACTGCCCACTGATGCTTTAGGACGCCCTTATATACTGCTTTTGAAGATCCACGGGACCTCTGTTCCGGCTTCCCCTGTCCCGTGTCCTTGGTTTCTAGAATATTCCACCGCATTTAACCCTGCAAGTGACTTCTCCCGGTACTGGAACTACAGGTGACATCGTCGTCTTACTGTCCGAGGTCCAGCTAGGTGTCCGCAACCCTGTTTACGTCCTCGCAACTATTCTGGGGCGCAACACGTTCCCTACTATATATACATGTGGCGTCTGTTCCGAAAGAACAGACGTCACTTCTGATCCTGCAGTTGTTATTATTTAATATTCACAGAATATATGACATCAACTGCGATTGGGCAAAGCTGAAAATTTGTACCCAGCCGGGATTCGAACCCGGTAGGATGCTTTCTAGGCAGTTGCGCTGACCCCTACACCACTGGGGACACAGTGATCACCGCACCTGCAAGGACTACCTAAGCACGCCTCCCGTCAGATACAAATTCCCAGCTTCGCCCTGCCCACAGTACTCAAACTCGTAGTTATGACACTAATTCCGCCGGCCGCGGTGGCCGAGGAGACTGAGGCGCTTCAGTCACGGTCTGCACGACCACTTCGGTCGGGGGTTCGAATTCCCCCTCGGGCATGGATATTTGTGCCGTCCTAGTTCGTAAGTAGTTCATAAGTTGTTTGTACGTTTAGGGACTGGTGACCCCGTAGTTAAGTCCCATAGAGTATACAAACATTTCAAAATTTGAAACTAATTCCCGTAATTGCGTCAGCGCAGCTGCCTAGAAGGCAGGTGAGCGGGTTCGAATCCCGGCTGGGTATACATTTTCAGCTTTGCCCAATCGCAGTTGATGTCATATATTCTGTGAATATTAAATAATAACAACTGCAGGATCAGAAGTGACGTCTGTTCTTTCGGAACAGACGCCACATGTATATATATAATATGCCGGTGACGGGCAATGATCCTATCGTTAGTGAGGAGGGGTGGGCAAGTTTGAAGCCCTTACTCTTACGGGAATTAGTTTCATAACTACGAGTTTTGAGTACTGTGGGCAGGGCGAAGCTGGGAATTTGTATCTGACGGGAGGCGTGCTTAGGTAGTCCTTGCAAGGGCGGTGATCACTGTGTCCCCAGTGGTGTAGGGGTCAGCGCAACTGCCTAGAAAGGAGGTAACCGGGTTCGAATCCCGGCTGGGTACACATTTTCAGCTTTGCCCAATCGCAGTTGATGTCATATATTCTGTGAATATTACTTTCCCTTCTGATCGCTGACATTCGTGTGCCGTGAGGCGCTTGCTTCAGAAATTTGTTTCCGTGGTTTTAATTAAAATATTCTGCAGTCTTGACAGGACGGCCCTCATAAATTCCACCCGTGAGAGTGGTGGGCGTGTCGCTAGTGTTTTAGTAAAATTAGTGGGTGTGCCTGGGACCGTTAGAGAGTGATATTGTGAGGTAGTTGGTAAGCCAGCTGCGGGGAGATGGCAGGCTACCGTGTGATGGAGCACGTCAGGGCCGCGCATCGCCATGCGTGCTCAGAGGCCCCATCTGGCGCATACCTATGAGGGCGACTGCGTTGCTCTCCCATGGCCACTGGCCGCGACGCCTGCCGCCGCCCTCATAGGTATGCCGCGGGCCGCCATCTGACAGCCGCAGCGCGCGTGCCAGAGTCCCCACAATGAGGCGTCACTCATCAGCAGCTGCCTTCACACGCACCGGCTGGGAACGGCCTGCCCCAAAACCACTGGCTGTTGTAGCCACCACAGCACCGTGACATTTCTGGAAGCGGTCTCACATTCCCCACTTCCTAACTTGGGAATAGCGTACTCTACTAGGTAAGGGGTGTTGTGTAGGTTAGGGGGAAGGGTCTACAGTGTGCCGGCCGCGGTGGCCGAGGGAACTGAGGCGCGCCGGTCACGGACTGCACGGCAACTACTGTCGGGGGTTCGAATCCACCCTCGGGCATAGATATTTGTTCCGTCATTAATGTTAGCTAGTTCATAAGAAGTTTGTAAGTTTCGGGACTGATGACCTCGTAGTTAAGTCCAATAAGCTCTACAAACATTTGAACATTTTTTTCTCGATTCAAGTTAGACAACCAGAAGTTGTAGGCGGGACTTAAGCAAAGTGCCTCTGTTGTCGTTGTGGTCTTCAGTCCGCAGACTGGTTTGATGAAGCTCTCTACGCTACCCCGTCCTGTTCAAGCCTCTTCATATGAGAATACGTACAGCAACGTACATCCATTTGAATCTGCTTTACTGTATTCGTCCCGCGGTCTACCTGTGCGATTTTTACCCCGCATAGTTCCTTCTGATGCTAAGTTGGCGATTCCTTGATGTCTCAGAATGTGACCCACCAACCTATCTCTTCTCTTACTCATAATATGCCACATACTCCTTTTCTCCCCACCTGCTCATTAGTTACGTGATTTACTCATCTAATCTTCATGATTCGTCTACAACATCACATTTCGGAAGAAAGGAAGGAAGCTTGGAGCTTAACGTCCCGTTGACAGCGTGGTGATTAGAGACGGAGCTTACGTTCGGAGTGTTTGGGTAAGGATGTGGAAGGAAAGCGGGCGCGCCCTTTCAAAGGAACCACCTGGGCATTTGCCTGGAGTGATTTAGGAAAATCACGGAAAACCTAAATCTGGATGGCCAGAGGTGGATTTGAACCACCATCCTTCCAAATGCGAGTCCAATGAGTTACCACTGCGCCACCTCGCTCGGTACATTTCGGGAAGCGGTATCAAATTCCCCACTTCCTAACTTGTGAAAAGTGTACTATGCTAGGTGTGGGGGTGTTGAGTAGGGTAGGGGGGAGGGTGTACAATGTGAAAGTAATCTAAAACTATAGGATGGTTCTCAATTCATGTTAGACTCCACCAGAGGTGGAATCGGTTCGTTAGTATTTGATGTGGTTTACAAAATATATCCAGCGGTAATGTTAGGTGACTCACCCTGTATAAGAACTCTTCTTCCAACGTGACTTCAATTAAAACACACATTTGTTAGTCCACGCAGTAGCCATGTTGCTAAAAGTAAACAATAAACCGAACTGAAGCAGGAAAGGTCGGAACATGACGTAGACAGTGTTCTTGCTTCCTACTGGTCCGACTTAACGTGGCACGTATCCGAAATATCGCAGAACTCATCTTGCGTTTCAAGGGAGAAAATGGCTCCTCAACGTGAAAAAGCAGGATGTTACGTCAGAAATCTCGGAGAGCGGCACGTTAACGTTAGCTATCCCGTTCCGTGTGCCGACGGCATTACCCTAAAATCCGAGCGTGAGCTCAGTCTCTAATGACGACGCTGTCGACGGGACGTTAAATCACAAATGCCCCCTCCCCTCTCCTGTTGCACACGGCAGACTGTGCTGTTACCTGGGATGGAGTGTTGGGGTATCAGAACAGTAAGAAGGGAATTTCCATTTTAATTTCATTTTTTACTATTAAAAAAGAAGAAACAATTAATAATAATAATAATAATAATAATAGACAATAATTAATTAATGTTGTGAAGAAAAAAAATTCATCTGTGGAACTAAAAGAAAGTGGAAGAGCAGTATCTTTGCTTGGTAATTAGCAGTCAGTCTTGTCTTCTCGAGCAGATAGAAGTGATGAGCTGTCTCGTTTTCTTTTTTGTAAACTTCCAGTTGTGATGTAAATGTTTTTAGAAAAATACAGATCTTTCTCAAGAGTGAAAAGTTTCGCCTTAGTTAGTACTTAGGTCTTAAAGTGAACCACATAATGACCCTGAGATGTGATGAAGCAATAAACAATAAGAAGACATTCAGAAAATTTTTTTGTTTTTTGTTTTACATGAGTTTATTCTAAAGTTTCTCTGAAGTTTATTAATATTGACTGCAGTTCTTCTTTGGTAATTTTCATGAACAATTTTGGGTGTTTCAATAAATGTGTTTGCCTCTATAACTTATAAATTAATAGGTGACGGGAAATTTTAATGCGGTAGGTCAACACAATAAATGTTACACTTTCTGCGGAGCTATGAACATAGTTTATTGTAATATTTTCCAAAGAGTTAAAGAACAAAGATATAATTTTTAAATGGAATAATAGTTTTTTCTATCGTGCATTGGATTCGTTGAAACCAGCTGCGTCCAAATCATTTTAAACTACATTCCTATCACTGTCAGTTTGGGCGCTACAATCCTTCAAAGTTTAGGGGGCGGAGGCTACGACAGCATATCTGACTGGCTGGTGGTCATGAGACAGTGGGCCGTGCCCCAGGGGATAGCCACTCGGCCAGTCAGCAACGCTATCGCAGCCTCCGCCCCCGGCACTTTGAAGAGTTGTAGCTCCCAACGTAACAGTTATAGGAACGTAGAAAAAAATTGATTTGGAGGCAGCTGGTTTCAACGAATCCAATGCACGATAGAAAAAAAAACTATTGTTCCATTTAAAAAATTATATCTTTGTGGTTTAACTCTTTGGAAAATACTACAATAAACTATGTTCACAGCTCCGCAGAAAGTGTAACATTTCTTGTGTTGACCTACCGTATTAAAATTTCCTGTCACCTATTATTTTATAAGTTACAGAGGCAAGCACACTTAGTGAAACACTCAATAGTGGAAGGTCGGGTAGTTCCGGACGGCGGGTAACCGCGGACGTTTCAATTTCTAAGAAACCAAGCACGTTGTGCTGGCAAGACTGCTCAAAAATGTTCAAATGTTTGTAGAACTTATGGGACTTAACTACTGGGTCATCAGTCCCTAAGCTTACAAACTACTTATGAACTAGCTAACACTAAGGACGGCACAAATATCCATGCCCGAGGGGGGATTCGAACCGCCGACCGTAGTAGCCGTGCAGACCGTGACTGGAGCGCCTCAGTCCCCTCGGCCACCGCGGCCGGCCGGCAAGACTGCGTTTGAAATGCGCGCCCTGTGGAGTAAAAACACATGCAAGTCAGTTGTGGCATAGACACCGAGCGAGCCACTTGCAACGGTGAATTTTGTTCGCGCAAAAATTTTTCGTCGTTCCTGTTTAACTTCGTTGGCGCTTTTCAACCATAAGAAGAGTTTTTGAAATTAGCATTTGATCTTGCAGAAGCTCTGAAAATCCCTCATAGATTTAATAAGGAGAAGGGTCATCTCCATGTAAAACAAAGTTTAGAAGAAAGACAGAAAAGGAAATGCAATAAAAAGGACAAGCCGAAAAAACAAAAAACGCAAATGCACTAAAGAAACGTTCATGGCAAAGACAAATATTCAGTCTCTCAGAAGAAGGCTGTATTCAGTGCTATAACTGCAAAGGACTGGTACCATGGAAACTGATTTTATGTAGATGCTTGAGATATTTATTACAATTGTATGTTTTCAAGGCCAAGAAACAAGTGGAGTACCACTGAATGCTGTGTCTGAGGCTACCCTCCAAATTGTTTAGTGCCAATATACTGATTCAAACGTTTATTTAAGATAGTTCATAAAAAGTATTATCTATGCTTAGTTCTAAGTGATATGACTAAAGAAGTTACTGGTTTTATTTTACGATGAAAGTTAACACAGAAAAATTGTTTATTGTTAATCAAAATATCCACGGGTGTACTGCCGGTCTGTAGTGTCCAACGGGCACAATATTTCGGCGATCATGCATGTCGCCATCATCAGGTGAACTGACGGACTGAGCTCCTGGAAACGCGCCGGCACGGAGATCCGCACGCTACGGCTGCTCGAAGGGAACTGGTTTCTAGCCCGGTATCGGGCGAATTAAATATCCTCGGCCCGCGGAGCGACCCCTCCGTGGTCCGCGCCCCGCGCCGCGGATCCGATTGTGACGGCGTTTGAGATGACGTCGGTGTGAGGGCTCTGTCCTCCGTGGTCGTCACTTCGTTACGTTTGCTAGATTTACTCTTAATTAACCCAATCGCTGGTTCCCAAGCTTTGCTAAGATTATAGCCACAGTCACGGTTTATGAAGTCGTCACTTGTGCGAATTTCAATGGCCTCTCTAACGACGCAGTCCCAGTATCTCGACGTCTGTACCAGAATCCTAGTGCCATTATAGTCCATGATTCTCCGACAAACAAAGTTCAGCGACCGCCGACTTGCTCGATACATCATTCGTGTGTGTCTCTGGTGTTCAACGCATCGATCCTCGACGGTACGCATCGTCTGTCCAATATATAACTTTCCACCCTGACATCATCTTTGGCGCTCCCCACCAGTGCACGAATTTTATTCGGCGGAAAAAAAACAGTTCCAACTTGGTGTTTTTTCAAAACAATATGTTTATTGTTGTTTTATTAGCAATTCATTTTTTTACAGGATTCCGTGCGAGTGCAGCAAGTCATATATAGGGCAGACGACGCGCACTGTGCAGGACCGCGTCGTGGAACATCAGCGTCATTCTCGGCTACTCCAACCCACCAAATCCGCAATCGCCGAACATTGTATTTCCACAGGTCATTCAATGAAATACAATGAAACTAAAATTGTGGCCCACACATCAAACTTTTGGAGCTCAATTATAAATGAGGCTGTGGAAATAAGATTGTCTGACAGTGAGACTCTTATCAATCGAGACAGCGGTTTCCAAATAAATGCTGCATGGAATCCTGTCATAGAAAAACTTCGTAGTCGGCGTAGTTTTCTGCAACTGAATGACGATAAGAATCAATCTGATATCGAAGCGGCAAGCCTCCACCACGGAGGGCGCTCGGAGCAGCGTACGTAGTTGTAGTGAACGCGCACGCTAGGTACGCGCATGCGCAGTGTCGGCTGAATTGGGCATAAATAGCACAGCTCAGTGCATCTACGCCAGTACTTTAGCGGTACTCACCTGAAGATGGCCAGAAGACTCTGCGCCGAAATATCGTGGCAAGAAGTTACGGACATCCGGCAGTTCGCCCGAGATTTTATAGAAATATCTGTACACCGGGAAAGCTTTAAACGTCATATCATAGCCCTAAATATTAGGATCTACTAGTTTTAATTTTTTTTAATTATTTACAAAAAAACACATTTTTGAACCACTACTACAGGCAGTAGTCGTATCGGTTTTTTTATCCGGTTCTTGGCAATAACTAAAAGAAACCGACTACAACCGACACCAAATAAATACCGAAAAAACAACCGGTTATTCAAAACTAAAATACCGGTATCGGTTTTAACCGGTCGGTTTTTCCTATCCCTACAAGAGACTGCCTTGCAAAATACAGATGTAGACTGCGCCCGCGCTGTGTACACCGAAACACCTGTTACGACCGCGGCGCGTCAGCCCGCCGCCGCTAGTGCAGGCGGTCGGCGGGACAGGCGGTCGTAACTCAGGCGCGGCGCCCTCGCCTGGCGCCGACCCGCGGCCGCCAAAAACGCCTGCCACGCGCGTCTCAATCTTTTGAAATACGACACCCGCCCGTTTCTTATTAGCCGGCGCCGACGGCGGGCTGGCCGCCGGGGGTGGACGGCGGCGTTCGCCAAACAAAACAACCTCGACACCTGCCCCGCGCGCGCGGTTTAGAGCCGAGCGCGTTTCCGGCACAAAGTCCTGCTCGCCGCCCGTACCGCATCCTACCTCCGCCTTTCTCTGCTCTTTTTTTTTTCTACCCGCAAAAGCATTTCGCGCCAGTTTGTTTGAGTCGTAAAATAAAAGTCCGTTTTGGGAAAACTTCTTTTCTCTCTCTCTCTCTCTCACCGCGTCTACCCCTCCGCGAGGGGAAACAGGTTTTTAATTACATATTTCATCAATCACGTTTTTACGGTTGCGCTACGATTCCGTGGGAGCCGCGGCCGCCCTGATTGCAGCCTTTCCCCCCGTGATTTGTTAGGGGATGCGGCTGTCCTTCTCCCCCAGTGCCGACTGCTTGCCGCCTCTCTCGCGTGTCCGCGCGAGCTGTACCCGGCCGCTTGAAGGATGGCCTCTTTCAATTTATATCCCCCCACCTACGGCCGCGTAATCACAGCGTCTGCTTTGTAATAAGAGCGCATCTAATGACGGGGTTGCGAAATGTGGCGGAATTCGTTTGCGATCTGTTTTCCGTGAGAGCTGCGCTTGTAACTGACTGACAGCACACCAAATTTAAAGTGTGTGAGGCGGTATGGTTCCTGCCGACCGCGGGCATCAGAGCTCGGCCCATATTTCTACGTCAGGCGCTATCGGCAGTAAATCACGTGTGTCAATTACCCTTGTTTATAAGTGGTTTGGAGAGGGAATGATACGAATTTCAGGGTAGCATACCGTAAAAGTATGGGGTACTGCAGAGTCTACGAATATTTCATACTACGTCACAGCGGGTGGAGAGATGCAATTCCCAATACGGAGTAACCGTTGGGCCACATAACGTTAGAGACAGCAAGCCGTGGTCGAGTAGCCGAGTGGTTGCTCGCCGTGGAGGTTAGAGTCCTCCCTGGGGCATGGGTGTGTGTGTGTTTGTCCTTAGGTTAGTTTACCTACGTTTAAGTAGTTTGTAAGCTACTGACTGATGACCACGCAGTTTGGTCCGATAGATTTACAAAAAAAAAAAAAAAAAAAAAAAAAAAAAAAATAAAAAAAAAAAAAAAAAAAAAAAAAAAAAATGTTCAAATGTTTGTAATGTCTATGGGACTTAACTACGGGGTCATCAGTCCCTAAACTTACAAACTACTTATGAACTAGCTAATCCTAAGGACGGCACAAATATCCATGCCCGAGGGGGGATTCGAACCCCCGACCGTAGTGGCCGTGCAGACCGTGACTGGAGAGCCTCAGTCTCCTCGGCCACCGCGGCCGGCAGATTTACAAACATTTGAGAGACAGCGAAGCACCTGGAACAACAATTAAATGGAATGGACCGTATCTTGAAAGGAAGACAAAAGATGAACATTAACAAGAATAAAACGAGGGTAAGGGAATGTAGTGTCAGAAAATCAGGCGATGCTGAAGAAATTAGATGATGTAATGAGACGGTAAAAGTAGTTGACGAGCTTTGTTATATGGGTAGCAACATAACTTTTATAGCCAAAGTAAAGAACATATAAAATGCAGAATGTTTATGGGAAGAAAAGATTTTCTGAAGAAGCGAAATTTGTTGAAAGCAGTAGACTACCAGGGCGGGATTAAAATAGGTCAAAACAAAATAAGCAGTCTCGCATATGCGGATGACCTAGTTGTAATGGAAGAATCGATTGAAAGGTTGCAAACTAATATTTCAGAGCTCGATCAGAGATGTAAGGATTATGATGTGAAGATCAGCATCTCCAAAACGAAAAGTAATGTCTGTGGGATAGAGATTTTAAACAGATTGAGTGCCAAATAGGAGGAACAAAGTTAGTATAGGTAGACAGTTTATAGTACCTGGGATGTATTTTCTCGCAGGATGACAACATAGTGAAAGAACTGGAATCTAGATGCAGCAAAGCTAATGGAGTGAGTGATCAGCTATGATCTACTCTCCTCTGCAAGAAGGATGTCAGTACCAAGACTAAGGTAGCAGTGCACCGTTCTATCTTTCGAACAACTTTGTTGTATGGGAGTGAAAGTTGGGTGGGTACGGGTTACTTTATTCATAAGGTAGAGGTTACAGATATGAAAGTAGCAAGAATGATTGCAGGTACTAATAGATGGGAACAATGGCATGAGGGTGTCCATAATGAGGAAATCAAAGAAAAACTTGGAATGAACACCATAGATGAAGCAGTTAGAGCGAACAGACAGAGACGGTGGGGTCATGTTACACGCATGGGGGAAGCAAGGTTACCTAAGAGACTCATGAGCTCGGCAACGGAGGGTAAGAGGAGTCAAGGTAGACCAAGAAGAAAGTACTTAGATTCGGTGCAGAATGATTTTGAAGTAAAAGGCATAACATCAGACGAGGCATCAATGTTAGCATTGAACAGGGGATCATGGAGGAATTAGTGGTACTATGCTCCAGACTGACGCTGAAAGGCATAAAGTCTCCAATATGATGATTATGATGATGATGATGATGATGAGCGAAATTGTTGACATCCAATATTAGTTTAAATGTTAGAAGTCCTTTCTGAAAGTATTTGTCTGGAGTGTATCTTTGTATAGGAGTGAAACGTGACGATAAGGAGTTCAGACAAAAAGATAATAAAAGCTTTCGAAATGTGGTGCTACAGACGAATGAAGAAGATTAGATGGGTAGATCACTTAACTAATGAGGTGCTCAACAGAACTGGCGAGAAGGAAAGAAGCTGTCATATGTTCACTAAGAGAAGGGCTAGGTTGATGGGACACATTTTATAAAGGTATAGTTCAAAAATGTTCAAATGTTTGTTAAGCTTATGGGACTTAACTACGGGGTCATCAGTCCCTAAACTTACAAACTTCTTATGAACTACTTATGAACTACTTACGAACTAGGACGGAACAAATATCCATGCCCGAGGGGGGATTCGAACCCCCGACCGTAGTGGCCGTGCTGACCGTGACTGGAGTGCCTCGGTCTCCTCGGCCACCGGGCCGGCTCAAGGTATAGTCAACTTAGCATTAGACGGAAGGGTGTGGGGTAAAAACTGTACAGGGAAACCGAGGGACGAATACACTAAGCATATTCAAAACAATGTAGGATGCCGTTCGTATCCCCAGATGAAGAGTCTTGCACAAGGCGGGGTAGCGTGGAGAGCTGCATCAAACCACTCTGCGGACTGAAGACCACAACAACAACACAGCGTTAGATAGAACTCATACTGTGGTAGTCGTACTTTTCGTTACCACTCAGCACTTTAGAGCTGAGCCCCAATAACTATATTTGGGGAAGCTGGATAGATGAATTTCACTCATTTTCCTAGGATCGTAGCATTGCAAATATAAGTGCAACACACTCGCCTGTTGTCATTTGGAAAGATAAAACCTGCTGTAACTATTCATAAAAGGCGGATTGTAACATAGTAAAACTGACAGAAATCATCTTTTAGTCCCCAAAACAAAACCTTGAATGCTCCGATCTTCCGCGTAATTCACCTGACTGTTACGAAAAACAATAACGCTCTTTGGCTGTAATATATTTTACATATTAAAAGAATCTACGAAAACTAAAGTGCAGATCAAACTACCCGGCCGATTTCCTTCACTTTTGTTTTAAACAATAGGTATTCATCCACAGATTTTTCATCAAGTATCAGAATGTACATAATAACTCTCGCCTTCCTTTTTCTATATTCAAACGCGATTTCCTACTGTATAATTCTTAAGTCCTTGGTGTAAACTAAAGTTAATCGGTCACGCTGTTCTATCCGACCGATTTCCTTCATTTTTGATTTAAACGAAAAGTATTCATTCACAGTTTTATCATCAAGTATCAGAATTAACTTAAGTCTCTTCCTCCTTTATTTTTATTCAACCACGGTATCTTTCTGTCCTGGCAGTGAAAATTTTAATCGATTTGTTTTACGATATCTTCGGTTCCAATTAAGGTACGCATTTCTTTTTGACCTAACAACACGCAGCGGATCAAGTTCTTTCATTTACGTTTTTAAACACTTGCATTAACTGATTCTGAAGAAACCTACTTTACGTCAATTTTCTCAACTTCTTTGTCATTCCACTAAAGGTGCGAAGTTTTCGCAAGGGTCCTCTAAAAACTTTAATTGATAAAGCACGTCCAGTTTCACGTCTTACAATCATAGGGTCTGACATGTGGGTCACCGATTGCGATCAAATTTTTATGGACGTTCTATACTGAATATTAAGAGACACGTGTTTCGGCTTTTTGCTAGATAGTACTTTTTGAAAAAATCATGGTCAAATTTAATGATAGAATATCGCGTTTCAATGCTATAGATTGAAAGATCATCTAAAGATAAGCATTTTTTTTTTCTTTTTTAACAAATACATTTCTGGTCAAGTCAATGACGTTCGAGTAATTAGAGTTTTTGTGTTTTCATGCTGTAGCTTGGGTATTCGTAAACATGAGGAATTTTTCGAGCGCCGTCGGCAATCGAGCGATGCTGTACTTCAAAATAAGGCAAGAAAGGCTTTAGAAATATGGGAATATTATTAAATGATTAAAAAACAAAAAATCTAACAAAAATTGCCATGACTGACGTTCGAATCTGGATCCACGGTTTGACAGTCCAGGCCCTGCACCGATCGACTGGCGACGGCATTCGGAAAGTCGCTCATATTTACGAGTACGCAAGCTACAGCATGGAAACGCAAAAACGTTAATTACTCCAATGTCATTAACTTTTGACTCCATGTACATGGTATTCCAGTTATCTTGCTCACCCAAAACACCTCTGGAACAACAACAACTATTGTAATCCGACTTTTACCGGTATCAATGTAAAGCAGGGGCTCATGAATGTAAATAGTTTGAATCATTCTAATAAGAAAGCATGTGTGTTTTTTAACACAATCTTATGTGTTTTTAAATTGACACCCTATATTATTGCCTCAGCAATCTATAGCATGACAAATGAAGATTGCAACTAGCGCGTCCCGAGACTTAAGCGAGAATTAAAAAAAAAAAAATAAATAAATAAAATAAAAATATTTGTATAGCTTATGGGACTTAACTACGGGGTCATCAGTCCCTAAACTTACAAACTGCTTATGAGCTAGCTAAGGACGACACAGATATCCATGCCCGAGGGGGTATTCGAACCCCCGACCTTTAGTGGCCGTGCAGACCGTGACTGGAGCGCCTCAGTCCCCTTGGCCACCGTGGCCGGCAAGCGAGAATCACGGCTGAGGCTCAGGACGTGCGCTAGCCGCGCGTTTCGCGTATTTCAAATGTAAACTTCGCTTCGCAATATCTCGGGATGAAATTGGCGTATTTCGATGCAAACAACGCCATTGTTTATGTGATTTGTCATGCTATAGATTGCTGATGCACCTCTAGTCGTACTTCGGACGACACTGGAGGCTCAGCGACGCGTCACATGTATTCTGCATCCACACGTCCTACCAGTGATGGCATAGCACCCTGCGAAAGCGTTCCAACAGTAACTGCGGGACCACACACAGCTCACGTGCCTATGGACTGCCTACAGCATGTTGTTGTCCTCCCATGGCAAGCAGCATTTCCATACTGCTCCAACTTGAGCCCATATGGGATGACATTGGAAGGGGCATCCGTCCCAGTACCAACCAATAGGATCTGGAGGGTCAGCTGCAACAAGATGGGAGAAACTTGTCTCAGGGAAAGTTCCAACGGCTATTTGACACAATTCTGACCACAATTCTGCGGCAGTACGGGGTGCAAGATGTTACTGACCTGGTGCCGAAGTAACACCTGTAACGCTCTTGTTCCTTTCATCCCATATTTTAATCACTTCGATAAATTGATATACTCTTGAATTACGTTTAGTTTCATTCATTTTCAACACTGAATTTAGGTGCAACATATATTTCATCCCATTTTTGTATCACGCAGTGTATGTGGAAACCGTGAGGCGCTGAAGTAGTTTTTAAACAACCACTGTAGTAGTGCTACTTCTGTAGGTATTTATAAAACTATGATCAGAAGCGTGATGACGAAATCCGGATAGAAATCTGCATGGCAATTTTGAAAGTCCACGTAGGTCGAGAAGAGGAGGATAGGTACCTAATTCACCTCCGTCAGTTCCTTGTTTTCTGAACAAATCACCAGGTAAAACGATTGTTCATGACTCTCCATGTGAAATGGAATCTCTCTAAATTTACTTTCATGGTCTTTTCGCGAGACATACGAAGGATGAAGCAATGTATCGGTCTTTTGGGGTCAGGGGAGTAGATTATCTTATACTTCGAAAGAGCTAGACATATTAGGAACAGATATTGTGGATGATAACGATTTGTATGAACTGGAAGACTGAATAATCTACGCCCCTTTTTGAGACCGAACGCTGTCAGAATTTTAACAAAAACCTCACGTGGTAATGCACAACGTTTCTCTTCTAAAGACGGTTTGAACACAAAAACGAATCGAAGGATTTCCTCTTGTATCCATAATCACCAGTTGTTGAGTCTTTCTGGTCTAATTTAGAAAAAGTGTTGCGAGTTCGCTCTCCACCTCCAACACTGTTACATGATATTGGTGTGGCACAAGATTTCTTTGAAAACCATAAAAAATTCGCTCTGAGACGATTCAGTGCTTATCTCATTGCTAATGTAACCTACACCGTAGGGCCCGTTAGACTTTATACTGTTATATTTTGGTGGCTATATACTTTTGTCTACCATCTGTACATTATTCTAACAGAAATTTTAGTGTGTGATGTAAAAATTTATTTTCGTCTTACAACGGCACATGATTCCTTTTAACTTCCATCGACATTCCGTGTGCGAGTATACTTTTTAATTTTTAACAGTAATTTGATTATAATGGTACAGTCGGTTTCAGCTTCATTCTCATATTATTTACAATGTTAATTGCCGCTGACCACAGAAACCCGAGTCAACAGTTTTTATGTCGAGATTATTGTGTACGTTTGCTATATATCAGTACTAGGAAGTCTAGTCTTGCCTTTGAATTTATAATTGATGAATGGCATTTGTTCAGTTTCATATCTGTTTTATTGTCGTACCTAAATAGAACGTGTTGCAATAATTCCGAAGTGTCGCTAGAAGGGAGCAAACCAACTCAGACTTCACGGATCATCGCGGTTTCTTTCCAGTCACCATCTCTGGCCTCTCCTGCGGAGAAAATCGGACAACGCACGATCATCCATGTAAGGTAGAAAAATGCAGGACAGGCTGTAATTTTGTGCCGTCTTGATTGGAAGATTGCTCATTCTTTTTCTCGGTCTTTCCTGCATTTATTGCGAATGCCTTTTATGGTCGCGCCATTACTGAAATCTTAATTTCACTGCCATGTAAGGATCGCAGTTGTGATTGCTTTCACTTCTGCTGCAAAACGAGCCGGAGTTCGCATATTCGCGGGGAAACACACTGTCCCTTTCTCCACTTGCCAGAGCGCAGCTTCTGAACTTAGCCTGAAACTGAGAGTTGAACCATGTCGAGATTACTGCAACTGATCGCTAGTTGAAAGGCCCTTCTTTTAGAAAACCGTCGAAAAACTGGACCTACACGCTAAGGAGTTAATGAAATTAGTTATCAGATGACACTGAACTAAATCAACAGGGAAAGTCGGAAATTTCTGCTAGTGCGGGATTCGACACCGGTTCTCCTGTTGACAAGGCAGTTGCGCTTTCCACTACGCTATTTGGGCGTAGTGATCACGACCAGTGAATGGAATACCCTGTCACACATCCCACCAGACAGAAATTATTCAAATTCGAAATTTTCAAGCATATCGCCCGTTTAAGGGCATTGAAATAAATTCAACGACAAAGTTGAAAATACAATCGTACAATACAATCGTAGCGCATCCCGTATATTAGTTCCTCTTTCTCGCAGTATCTCCTGAATCCCCGGAATGATTCGAGCATAGTTGTGCATCCACACAGAAATAATCAATAGCCTGCTGGGTCATTTACACAATTAATTATATATTTTAATTAGTTATTGAAATGCCTCATTACGTAGTAATATTACATGTTGTCTTTTCCTTCGGACATCTCCGAACAAAAAAAAATAACTGTAAAAAATTTCAGATTATCCACTCACTACCGATATATTGTCCTTTGCCAATTACTCATTACTTGCGTGACATTTTACCGAATTAGAGCAAATCCGCACTAAAGAAGGAGACGTGGATCCATTAGAAAAAATAAATACTGGAAATTCCTCATAAACTCCTTATTTCTTATAAACTACTACACTCCTCATCTGCCTGGCGCAGCAACAGTAATTTTTTTTTGTGATAAATAATAGTCTCTCTTGCAATTTTGCAATACTTATTTAACGCATTTCGTTGCAGCATCAAACAATGTAACAAGAGAAGTAACATAAATCATGTTTTTTTTCATGCCGCGAACCTACCTTTAAAAGCAAATAATATTAATATTTTCACACCAAATTTTGATCAACTTCAAAGTATTCTCAAATGACCACAATGCACTTCTTCAAACGATCCTTCCATTGTTAAAAACAGTTTTTAAATTTACTTATCGTGATGTCCTACAAGCCTACCAGCGATTTTTGTTCTACCTCCTACACAGTGGCAAAATGCTTCCTTTTCCCGTCTTTTTTGAGTCTGGGACATGAATATAAATCACAGTAGGCTAGATCCGGTGAGTAAAAGGGTCGGACAATCAGTATCATACCGTTTACGGCCAAAAACTGCTTTACGGAGAGGGCGGTGTGGGGTGGCATGTTGTCGCCCTGTACGTCCAAGATCTACCAGTTTCTATCGGATCCTTTCCCTCAATCTTTTCAAAACCACCAAGTAGAAGTCCTGATTGACAGTTTGACTCGGGGAATGAATTCTGCGAGCACAACACATCTGCGATCTAAGAATCAAATCATCATTGTCTTCATATTTTGACTTCACTAGGCACGCTTTTTTGAGATTAGGAGCGTCACTTGCCTTCCACTATTTCATTACTGCTTTGTTTCGGGGTCGTAAGCGTAGCACCGCGTTTAATTACCAGCAATCACCTTGGAAATAATTTCAGGGTACTCTTTGAACGAGTTTGAAGCCCAAAATATGCCTGAAGTAGACACTCCCTTTGCTCGTTTATGAGAAGGCGAATGAAATATTTGGCTGATAGCTTTTCATGTGCAAGTCGTCGGAAACAACCCTTTGATTTGAATCCATGATATTACAGATATTTCACAGGGCTGAAGAATCGTTCGGTGATGGACTTCACGAAAGCAGCATTGGTTTTGTCGCAGTTTTCGTCACTTCTTGACTTTGAGAAGTGTCATGAACGTAGATCAAAGGGATACAACCTCTCACTGTGACTCAGGTGGCAGACACATGATAGAACAATATGTTCCCCCAAATTCTCATAACACCGCAGCCCAATTTTCAATTTTCGTTACTTTTGGGTACCCTACCCTTTGTATATGTACACTGGACATAACAGTTAGGGAATCGGTTCAGATACCTACATTAAGAAGTATTGTTGTCGGCAGAATAAACTAAAATGGTTCGACGTCTTTCCGTCTGTTCTACGGAGTGGAGACAACAAAATTACTGCAACCGAGAAAGTGGTAATAAGAGAAAGTTGCTGACTTGTGACTACTCTATCAAACGAATTACACAAGCAGTTGGATGCAGATAGTTACGTTAGAAGGTAGTGCAATGCAGCAACAACGTGACTTGCCCGAAGCTATGGGATGCAGAGCCATAGGAAGGTTGGAAGTGGAACAGAAACGGAGGGAGATGGCTGTGCTATTAGAGTATCCCAGAGTGTAATTTCCAGGACCTGAAAGTGTCGCGACAAAAGATTGAATGCAACAGAGCTGCAACGCACCATCCAGGTAGCAACAGGACGCGCAATATCGACACAAACAGTCCGCGAAATCGCCTTCGGGAATGTGGCTTCTACGCACGGGGGCCTATTGTTCGTGTCCCATTTAAACGACACCGTATAGCCCTCAGAAACTGAGCGGAGGAACATCAGGATTGGAGATGTAACAAATGGCGCCGGGTTCTGTTCACAGATGAGTCGAGATTTTGTGTTCAGCCAGACAATCGTCTTTCCGTCATTTGGAGAGAACGTGGAACTCGGAACAATCTTGCTTATGTGCAGGAAAGATCACCGTATCATGGTAGTGGATGAATAGTGTGAGCAGGAGTCAGAAATAGCTGACTTACAGATATTTCGAAAAAAGAAAATAAAGAACAGGATAATATATGTGACAGTATGATTGTATTACTCAATGATCGTATGACTCAATGATCCTGGCCTAGCGGCAATGGACTTGGGTTCTTGGGCATCAAGTTGCGAATTGCGCGGTGGCTTCCGCTGGAGGTTCAAATCCTCCGTCAGGAATTCGTGTGCGTGCGTGAGTGCGTACGTGTGTGTGTGTGTGTGTGTGTGTGTGTGTGTGTGTGTGTGTGTGTTTCACCGATTTTGCAAGGTGTACGTCCTTGGCAAATTGCACATGCGAAACTGTTTTCAGTTGCTGTTACTGCACGATAAACTGAACAAAACAAGACAGGAAGTATTTGTATCAACTAACTATGAAAACTGTGCATTTTGGAGGGATGGGGTAGGCCAAGAGAGAGAGAGAGAGAGAGAGAGAGAGAGAGAGAGAGAGAGAGAGAGAGAGAAGGTAATACTCACCAGTAGTAAACTTGAATGTGTCGTTTATGGTCAACAATAGTCGTCATAAGAGTGTGTTGCCTTGGACTTACCTGCAAAGAAAGAAACGTTTTATTAATGCAACATAAAAGAAGTAATGAGTTAAAAGGTGTAATGTGTACAAAACTCTGGCACGTATAGGTAGAAGAACGTAAAAGCAGAAGTAGGGAAAAATGTGAATAATGATAATTTAATACTGCTTATAAACTGTGTGCAGTAGCATGATACGTACTCGTGGTATTAGCAAACAGAATGGGGACGTCTCTGCAAACTCTTTGTTGATTATCGGGCCTCGATTAGATGTGCGACTCATGGCTGAAGATAATTATTCTCCAGATTCCTTGCGGAATGTGCCCCGACGACCAGGGAAGGTGTGTCTCCAGATCACCGGGACACTGACGGGCTACCAACCTGCCTGTCGTCTGCCATGCACTGCGACAAGCAGGACCACTGGTCTCGGTGCCGTTTCATTTCGTAACAGGACTCCTTTGCATGTAATCAGCGTCATCCTTACAGCACAGCGGTACGTTGGTGACATTTCATACCCCTCTTCGTTGACGTCTACCTGGCTTACATTTCAGCAAGATAACGCCCGCGCGCACACGGTGAATGTTTAAAATGCTTGTATTTGTGGTTGGCAAACCATGACTTATTCAATATGATCACCTGATGACTCCCCGATTGATGTTCGTAGTATTTTTTTAACAGCGCTCTTCATCTAACTTGTTGATTCCAACGGTCTAATTGGCCATTCGGACAAAAATTGGTACGACACTCCTCAGGCGGACATCCAACAATTATGAAAACGAATGCCAAGCCAAATGAATGGGTGAGTTGAAAAAGGTACACATTCCAAAAACATAAACTTCAGGCAAATCAAGAAAAACTGTTTTGTGAGAAAACTAGTTGCTATACAGAAAAGTTTACTAACGTAAATGTGTACATTTAAGTGTAACAAACACATTGCACATAGTACTTATGTATAAATATTTGTTATATACCATGTAACTGCGCAAATATGTTCAGGAACATGTACCTTTTAAAACTCAAAGTTTTTAAATGCACAAAATTCATCGGAATTTGTGGATTATGCAAAAAGGTTTCAGAAATAAGCAAGTAAACTGAATCAATCTTTGTAAAATGGCAAAAGAATGTGTTTCGAAAGTTTTGGCTACATATTTTTACAAAAAGTAATGTTTTTCGATTAAGCATTTTTCATTGTTGGACTTTTCATACTAGACAGTCGTTAATCTTCTTATTCTAGTGGATCAGCAGCTGAAAAAAAGCCTTGTTTGAAAAACATTATAAAAAAGTTTTTCAATTTTTTATTTTTGCTATAAAGAACGCCTGCTGAAGTTACAAACTCCTCATCACGACGCGTTGCTAAATTTTGTGAAGTCTTTCATTTTTACGTCTTGTTTCACCGCTGTAACTGTCTGTTGCTGACATTGTTACTTGGTTAAAGTAAACCAAAAACTAGTAAACTTGACTAAACTAATTTTGGCACTGATCTTACCACTTTACACTGTAAACATAACTAACATACTCTTAAATAGCTCGCTCATATGCTAAATTACGCTCCAAACACATGACTGAGCAGCGAGTAAGGAATATGTCCCTTCTTCAAGTCACTTGTATCTGCCTATCGTTGGCAAGCGCATTTTAAATAGAGGAAGATGTTATTTCTTATGCTCAATGGATGTAGATACGTCCAAAGAAGAAAATGGCTATCTCAGTTTAATTTATGGAATTAAATTCAAAAACCACTTTGATGAAATGCCAGGGGTGCAGTAACGTGTTATTTACTTCTTGAAACTTCTCCGTTTTCTGTTTGTCTAAGCACATCAAACTAATCATTACCGTCCTCTTCCGACGGTTGGTTTGTTGTGCAACGTTAATTTTTTTCCCTTTCGTTTAAGTTAGACAAGGCTTTGACAAAGTGGAGTAATTCAAATACCTCGGCTCCATCACATGCAGTGGTGCTGAAAATTTCCAGAAATCCGTGCTTGCGTCAACACAGACTGTATGACTTGGTTGGTGCCTGATACCTACATCCTGTATGATCGGTTCATGCCTTTACGCTTTAAGTCAAAGATGTGTAAAACTGTTGTATCTCCGGTCGCACTTTATAGGTCAGAGGTTTGGCCAACGTCAATGAAGTAAGTTCAGGCTCTCCACGTGATGAAAATGCGGATGGTCCGGTTGTCCATTACGCTTAACCGACTTGGCATTACAGCAAACATTCATGTCAGACGGCAAATTGGAGATAAATCCATCTCACACAAACTACACGAAGGCAGGCTGATATGGTACGGACACGTCATGCGCAGGAAACAAAACTACTTAGCAAGACCATCTGTGCACCTGGACATAAATGGCTGACCACAACGTTGCAAACACAAGTCACTATGGACGGAGGTTATCAGGAAGAATTTTGGATCATCAATGCTAGGAAGATGCCCTTGACAAATCTAAATGGCGGTAAACGTGTCAACAAGTGATCCCTGCTAATTAATAATAATATTAACAATAAAAAGACGAGAAAAAAGAAGCAGAAAATGACCCAGGCATCAGCCTTGACCCTCCATCCCATTGCGAGATATGGACAGCACTGAAGCAGGTGATAAACGCGAAGACAACAGATCTGGACACCATTCCAGCAGACTTGCATGCAACAGTGAAATTGATGCACCCGGTGCTGGAGAAAATATCGAAAGAGAAGGAAATACCGACCGACTGGAAGAAGGGGCTGATGGTTATGTTGCCGAAAACGGGAGATACAACAAACTGTATTAACTAGATGGGTACCACCTTTCTCTCCATTACAAGCAAAGCACTGTCGCGAGTCATTCTGAATCGCATAAAGGACACAGCAGAAAGAAGGCTTCGAAAAGAACAGGCGGGATTTCGGTAACATCGTAGTTGTATGGATCTTTACACTCCGAATTATCATAGAGTAGGTGTGGAATGACGGAATACCATCTACGTCGCAATCAAGTAACCATTATTAAAGATAAATCTACGAAAATTTATATTTAGAAGCAGAAACAACCATTGCATACCATCGAGTCTACGCGTGCGAAACAGCGGGAATCAATAAAAACTGATTGTGTACAAAATCTACCAGTACTTTTTTTTTATTGTAAATCAGACATACAGAATTACATAAAAGGAACTGTTATTTGAAATTCAGTATTTTACTCCATTAAATTTCCGATCCTGGAAAATGCTAGCACCTTCCAAAGAGCGTAGTTGGTATATATTGATATGTATTGTAATATCTTTGTCACATTCTCGTCCCAGTTTTGGTTTTGTAGCAGTTGCATGTACGAGTGATGGTGATGCATACTCCGGAAAATAAAAGGAGATATAGCAGGCATATAGTGTCGTTTTACTTATCTGGAACCTCTTTGGAAACTAATGGTCTCTTACACAAGGAATCCTAATGAGAACATTATTTTGCTTCATTATTACTGTCTTCAGTTTTTAATATGGAACACAACAGTGACGACGCTGCAAGACAAGATAGATACTAGTATTTCATGCATTGGTAAAGACTTTCTTAGATCAACAGCAATTAATTAATGACTTTATGCTGATGCCAAGTATCGTGATAGCCTTATCTATATAAGCACTGTAATAAATACCCCCAAACATCGAGAGGATCAGCAAATATCTTATTGAATCAAATTTTACGTAGGCACTCTTGTTCGGAAATGTCATGCAATAATGTCATGAGCACTTATTCAGCTTCTTAGATATTATAATGCAAGCTCTTCGCAGTCCATATTTTGGGAAGATACACTCTGGAAAAAACGAAAAATAATCCAATGAACATGGGCTCTAATATAGATACCTTAAGCGTTATGAGCACTTCGTGGACTTCGATTGCGCGGAATACATTTGTTTTGTTTTGTTTTGGTCCATACAATCGCCCCACAAGAAATAGGTAGCAAAGAGCTTGTAGGAAAAAAAATGTTTCACAGTGTCGAAGTTAAATAGGTTCCCATAGCGTCATTAGATGACATTTCCAAACACCGGTTCCTTCACAAAGCTTGATTTAATAAGTCCCCTGTTATTCCCTGTACGTTTGTCGATTCTGTTAATGTTCACCCTTTACAAAGATGAATGTTCGTTTGTTTGTAATTCAAACAAATCTACAGTTATATTCCAATACAATGAAATTTTAAATATTTGACCTTCAAAACACGATGCACATCACTATCTACATAAAATTTGGTGCGTTTCATGGCGGAGGCTACATTACAGTAGATTTCTACAGCCTTTTACGGGCAACCATTAACGTTGTCACATGTGTGTATGCTATCATTCAGAACATTATAATTTTCCGCAAGCCAACGCCTGACGGTTGGCAGCGGATATGTTATAATAAACGGCGACACCGTCTTACCGATCACCATGCACGTTTGTAGTATCTCGAACTTTTCATACACAGTTGGAGGAGGAGATGGACAGAGAGAGAGAGAGAGAGAGAGAGAGAGTAAAGAGAAGGTAGACAGGCAAAGAAAGAGGAAGGAGAGATGGACTAATTTAAAAGCGGAATAAATAAGTATACGGGTAACGACGGGATTGCAGCTAGTGTAGTATACAAAACCTTTCTATGATCTGATAATGATATGCTAGGCATATCGAAACCGGTAATAGGATAGGAATAATAAAGACATTCTAGATTAAAGGGATTGGTTGTTGTTTATTCAAGATATCTATAAGTGTAATTACTTTTCGATGATTTACAAGACTAGACTGCGTGCCATTAACTACTTGACAGATTGGTTTCTATTTCTAGTGCCCTATCTGCTAAACTTGGTCTGGTGGACGGAAAAACATTTTCTAACTGACAGTCAGAACATATACTCTTGTGTGTTGTCTGACTTCAGAGATTCCCGCACGTGATCTCTATAATAACTCTATTTACTCGGCACAGAACAGGTAACAGAAGCTTGCAGAAACTTTCCACACAGGCCACTAATAGGGTGTGAAATTGCATGTACGTCTGATCGGTGACCTTTGCGTGAAGTACTCGTAACGATCTCTCCGTTCTGCACGCTTAATATTTTAACGTGCTCGATTCAGATTTTCTATTGGGAACTACAACTAACATCGAGAGTAGCTCCATTTTGCTGCATCATGTGAGTGGCGTTGAAATACGAGCGCCTGTTTATTTACAAAGATAGCGACAAAGACGTGTATTCTTGGCATACACGTTAAAATTAATTTCATTTCAAGGGTGATTTTACTTACGTTTATTCGAGCAACTTTCTCCTCATCATTACGTACATATTGATGATACAGAAGATATAAACGGTGATTTTTCCACCATTAAAAACTCTAGAACACTCAGGGGCTCAGCATTAATTTGATGAGTACCAGCTTGGCGAAAGCGTGGTCCAGAGCTGTGGGCTGTGTCGCGCCAATAGTCCGCTATACCGTAAGCTCTGTGCGTGCTTCAATGACCATCGTTCAGAGCAACGGTGGAACGTTGTACGTTTCAGAGCCCGGGGATCTTGGCTTCATCGCCCAGGTCGCGAAGACGGTACAAATCTCTATAAAAAAAACCTCAATCTGAAGGTGCGTTACGTGCAAAAGAGATGCATGGCTATTGAGGTTGAACAGTCGTTAGCGAGCAACCTTTGAGGAACCTGCTGCACCTCAGTTGTATAAGGCTTACCCAGGCAAGCGGGGCTCTGCCTGGATGGACTTTTATTTCCCTAGCTGCCGTGGGATCGCCATGAAAATATCACAGTGTAACGCTGGTGGGCGTTTAACCACCGTCTCAAAGCGTGGAAGAGTTTCATTTAATGCAACGTCATATGACCCCCAATCGTTTCATTCCTTGGCTACGCCATGAGAAGAACATAGGGCTCGTCATCAAGGTAAGGCGTATGCCCGCCGATATCTGGTGTGCAGTCGAACAGATGGCGAATCGTTTATGACAACAAAGCCTCTGTTTTTTGTAGAGAACCTCGAAGACAAGTTTTGGGAGGTAGATGGAATGTCAAAGATGCGATCCGGGTCTATTCTGATAACGACGTCGTCCCCAGCCCAGTCACAGGCATTACCATCTCCCCCCCCCCCCAATAAAAGACTGAACAGGATATTATCTTTCATCGGGATCTCTTACTACAGTCCGATGAAGAACTCAGAAGAACTTAGAGAGGCGAGGAGAGCAGATCATTTGGCGCATATACAGGGGTCAGAAGGAGTACTGGGTCGCCTTCATCTTGGCTTTTGAGTGTGATTCATTGCCCAAGAAAGTCAAGTTGATGATCTACCGGTGTGACGTCAAACCCTACGTTCCTCCCCCTATGCGCTGCTTCAAGTGCTGGAGGTTTGGCCATATGTCATCCTGCTGTGATGCCAACCCCACCTGTCGGGAGTGCGGATTCACGTCTCATCCAGACGTCCCATGTACCCCACCTCCAGTTTGTGTTAACTGCGGCCAGCACCACTCTCCCTGCTCTCCAAACTGCACAATTTTTCAAAAAGAAAGAAAAATAATGGAATACAAGACCCTGGACAGGGAGTCATATTCTGAGGCCAAGAGAAAATATGAAAAGATTCACCCTGTGAACATGAAGTGAACCTATGCTACAGCTACATTACCGTCACCTTCCATGGTAAAATCACCTCCTGTTACATCTACCATCCTGGGACCTCTGTCACAACAGTTACCGCCTGCGCCCTTGATGTCAGGGGCGCCTCTTCTTCTGTTGCCCCCAAAGTCCATACTTTGGGAGCAATAACTCCAAAATCACAGGGGACAACGGTCTCCATCCCTGAGCCAGAGAACCAAGAACCATCTCTGGCTCCTCACGCAAGTAAGGGCTCCCTCGACACCCTTCCTCCTAAGATCTCTTTCACTGGTACAATTGATACCAGTGAGTGGCCGAAAAAGCCACTACCTGCTGGTCGCAGGGCCTCAAGGGCGTCCTCAGTTCCTGAGACTGCGGAAGAAAAACAAAAAGACATAACCCCTGTTGGCTTCCGAGCCACCACGACAAACGTCTGCCTCAGAGGACGAGGAGAAGATTCCTGCGTCCCCTGAGGAATTGGCTATTGCCGAGTCCTCAAAAACGATGGACGTTGAGGCTAGGCCTCCACAGTCAGCGACGGCAAACGATCCTGCGGAACCCATTGCACAATAAAAAGTTAGCATGTCCCAGCGACCAGGAGCCACAATGATCTTGGAGTGGAACTGTGGCGGTTTTTTCTGCCATTTGTCCGAGTTGCACCAATTGTTGTGCCGCTTCCCAGCATTCTGTGTAGCTCTCCAGGAAACTTGGTTTCCTGCACAGAGGACCCAAGACCTTCGTGGATATTGGGGCTATTACAACAATTGTTCTATCTATGACAGATTATCTAGCGGAGTTTGTGTCTACATTCTCGAAACACTTCCCAGTGCTGCTGTGCCCCTCAACACGACCATGGAGGCAGTGGCCGTTCGCATCCAGGCAAGAAAGAAAGGAATTTACCATCTGTTCTCCTTTGCCTTCCCCCGGATGTTGTCTCTCCTGTTGACCTCGCTGCATTTGTCGCCCAATCACCCCAACCGTTTTTCCTCTTGGGTGACTTCAGTGCCCATCATCCCTTGTGGGGTGGAACTGAGATCATGGGACGTAGCAGAGACATTGAGAATCTTTTAACACAGCTTGACTCTTGCTTTCTGAACAGTGGGGCCTCCACGCTCTTTAGCGTGGCACATAGCTCTTTCTCCACCATCGATCTGTAAATTTGCATCCCAAGTCTATTTCCACATTTATCTTGGAGAGTCCACGACGACGTTTGTGGGAGCGACCATTTTTCTATCCTTTTGTCACACACACAATTAACCCCACAGACCGCCTGCCCCGATGGTTCCTCAATAAGGCTGGCAAGGCTACACCTCTACAGCTGTGGCTACTACGCTACCAGGTAACATCGATATGGCGGTTCAACAGGTAAATGAGGACAATGTTTCCGCCGCTTAAGCGAATGTCCCGATTACCACAGGCTCATTTCGGCGAAAGTTGGAGCCTTGGAAGACGCAGGAGAAAGCTGACACTATCCAGGAGCGTCGACGGGTGCTTCAACGCCACCGGCGCCACCACACCACGAAGCATGGGATTGCGTTTATGCGTATCTGGGCCCGAGCCTGGCGACTCATCCAACAGAGTAAGTAGGACTGTTTGGAGCCGTATTTAGCCGTCATAGGTTTACACGCCACCCATTCTCGAGTGTGGTCGCAGGCACGGTGTCTATTCGGATACCATCCACCAGATAGAATCCTGTCACTCCAAATTCAAGGTGCTCTCTGTACTGACTCGACAGTTCTTGCCGAGCACATGGCAGAGCATTTTGCGCGTTGCTCTGCGACCGCAGCCTACAGCGCGGAATTCCGCACCCTCAAAGAGCGGATTGAGCGGAGGCTCTTGTCCTTCCGCACATATCGATGGGAACTATACAACGCCCCATTAAGTGAGTGGGAGTTAAAGACTGCTCTAGCTGCATCCTCCGATACCTCTCCTGGGCCTGTCCGTATTCACAGCCAGTTCATCCGTCACCTCTCAGCGGACTTTCAACGCCAGATATTCGGCCTTTACAATCGATTCTGGACAGAAGGGTTTTCTCGCCACAATTGCGGGGAAGTACTATCATCCCAGTGATGAAACCAGGCGCAGATCCGTTGGACACTGAGAGCTATGGCCCCATCAGCCTCACCAACGCTCTGTGTAAGATCCTTGAACGTGTGGTGAGTCGCCGGCTTATGTGGCTACTGGAGGATTGGGGTCTCCTGGCCCCACAACAGGGAGGCTTCCATGAGGGCCGTTCTACTATCGACAATCTCGTCTTCCTGGAATCAACTATACACACAGTATTTACTCGCCGAGAACATCTTGTCCTAATCTATTTTTAATTTCCGTAAGGCGTATAATATGGCATCATCATATTCTCTCAACACTTTACGAATGGGGCTTACGTGGTCCCCTCCCAAAGTTCATACAGAAATTCGTCTCGCTCCACACTTTTCAGGTACGGGTTGGCACCTCTCTTAGCTGTTGTTGTTGTTGGGTTTTGGAAGCGACTAAACAGCGACGGTTATCAGTTCCCCTCTCTTAGCTCGCCTTGTGTTTTAGAGAACGGCATCCAATAGCGCTCTGTTTAAAGTGTACCGTTATTTTTAATTGCTATTAACGGTCTAGCCACGGCAGTAGGAACGTCTGTCTCTTCGTCCTTGTTTGCTGACGACTTTTGCCTGTACTTCATCTCAGGCAGCATTGTCGTCACTGATTGGCGGCTGTAGGGAGCCATCCGAAAGTAGCAGTCTTGGACCTCTGTGCATGGTTTGCAATTTTTGGCGCAGAAAGACAGTGTAAGGCACTTTTGTCGCCGTCCAGTAGCTCATTCTGACCCTGAGTTTTACCTGAATGACGAACGCCTTCGTGTCGAGGAGACACACCGCTTCCTAGGTATGCTCTTAGACGCCCATCTGGCTTGGGTGCCACATCTGCGCCAACTAAAGCAAAAATGTTGGCGCACTTAAACATCCTCCGCTGCCTTAGCCACACAGGTTGGGAAGCTGCTCGCCCCCACTCCACTGCACCTGTATAAGGTACTTATTCAGTCACGCCTGGATTACGGCAGCCTGGTGTAGGATTCTGCAGCTCCATCTGCACTCTGGGTCTTGGATCCGCTCCATCACAGTGGCATCCGTATAGGAACAGGGACCTTCAATACAAGTCATGTGACAAACCTTCTTGCTGAGGCTGGGATTCCTCCACTGCGATTCAGAAGGCAACAGCTCATCGCTTTGTATTTTGCCCGTATTCATGCCTTACCTCACCATCCGAATTGCAGACACATCGCTGTAGCACTCTCTTCCCCACGACGACGCCCGAGGTCGGATCTCCCGACTGCGGTCGGTGTTTCTTCCCTTCTTTCTTCCCTAGAGTCCTTTCCCATCCCTCTCACCTTTCAGTACCGTTCTCATACTACTATACTCCTATCTGCTCCTTGGATCATTACGCAAAAGTTTGTATAGCTTATGGAACTTAACTACGGGGTCATCAGTCCCTAAACTTAAAACTACTTATGAAATAGCTAATACTAAGGACAGCAAAAATATCCATGCCCGAGGGGTATTCGAACCGCCGAGCGTAGTGGCCGTGCAGACCGTGACTTGCGCACCGCAGTCTCCTCGTCCGCCGCGGCCGGCGATCATTACTTACCTCCAGCTTTGGTTCCACTTGTGCTAAGACTTAAAAGCATCTGCTGCACCAACGACTCTCCATCACTAGCTTCAGGGAATTCTTGATTCGTTCCGTGGGTCTGAATTTGTATACACTGATCATTCCATAGTCGATGGCCGTACTGGGTATGCCTACACCCACGGTCAGCATGTTGAACAACATTCATTGCCCTGTGGGAGTAGCGTGTTTACTGCAGAACTCGTCGCCATTTGGCGGGCCCTTCAGCACATGAGACCCTGTCCTGGGGAGTCTATGGTTATCTGTACTGACTTCCAGAGTGGCTTACAAGCCCTTAACCAGTGCTTTCCGAAACACACTTTGGTACGGTCAATTCAAGGCAAGTCTGGTCGCACTGTGGTCTTCGTTTGGACCCCAGGCCACATTGCCATAAGGAGGAACAAACGTGTCGACCACATTAAAGCAGGCTACTACCTCAACCATCCTAGAAATCAGCCTCCAGGAGAGGGATCTTCGAACGGTGTTCAATCGGAAGGTACTGGGACTTTGGAATGCTGAGTGAGCTAAATCGAATGCACCGAATAAGCTCCATGCAGTTAAGCTCTCTACGGCATTGAGGAAGTCCTCCCTGCGGGCCTCTCGTATGGACTGTGTTGTACACTGCCGACTATGCATTGGTCATACGGCCACCTCTTGCGTCTTGCGACAGTAGTCCACATTCTGTTGGACTGTCCGCTTTTAGCCGCTTTGAGGCAGTCCTTTAATCTACCTGATTCGCCACCTTCAGCCTTAGGTGACAATGCCTCTGTGGCTAATACTGTTTTACATTTTATTCGCGCATCTGGTTTTTACCATTCCATTTAATGGAAGGTGCGTAAGCCTGATTCTTAGGTCCACTTTCTACGGTACTTTGAGGTCGTTGATAGCCTCTTCCTTTTCGATTGAGGTGGTTTTCAGCGAGTACAGCATGGCTGATTCATCCGTTTTTATGCTAGTGATCAGCCAGTCATAGCAGTCTGTTGTAATATTTCAGTCCCATGCAACAGTAATTTTTCCTTTTTCTGTTCACCCTGTGTTTCAGTGAAGTGTCCGTTTTCGTTCTACATCCATCAAGGATTTCCATTCTCCGTAATCTCTTTGTGTTTTCGTTTCATCAATTGTCACATCTTTGCATGGGACAGGGGACTGATGACCATGTATGTTAGTCTCTTATAAATAAAATAACAATAAAACAATGACAAAAACTCTAGGGATTGAGCAAGAACAGGATACGGACATACAGGTCACTCATTACCATCGAATATCGCATGGACATTCAATACCGAGAATTAAGAGGTAACTGTTTCAGCGTTATGCTTGATATTTCCTATTTTTTTGATAAAAGAAAAAGAACAGGTATAAGTGGCTGGCGGGCAATATTATTTTCAGTACTACACATCGAATGCGCCTTTAATAATAATAATAATAATACAACTTACGTGTATTTTTGCTTTATGTGTCACGATGAAAATAGCAGGATATATTTCTACTTAGTCATTAGTCATTTTCCCCATGGTTTACTTCTTAAAAAGGCACAAAGAGGTATTCCAAATATCACAATAATATTACAAAGGCAGAAAAAATTCGACTGAACCAAAGCCATGATGGTTTATTTTTTCTTCTCTTTTTTTACACCTCGGTTGTCGACTACCTTGATTACATTGTTATATTTCTTTGTGTAGAAATGTTCTTCGCGGTCTTGGTACCGTTCTCTTCTGTTCATTGAATTATTGCCACATTTTTTTAATTACAGAAAGCATTAAACCCTCTTATCTAACATAGAAGAAACACGAACAAATGACCGGAAAGATACGATGTACTTGAAGACAAAAATCTATGTCGTTCGTAGAGTTTTTGGCTCAGGTTGTTTTTATGATTTCTTTGTTATAGACAGCGTCGAGCCCTCTAACCAAGCGTGTTGAGTTACCGCGCCTGCTTCCTCAAGCTGCGACAGTGCTCGGTCTGCTAACAGGTATCCAAGTTACGTCACGAACACACAGAAACTTTAGTAACTCAAGATTGCTAACTCTGGAAGCCTTATTAGACCAATAACCACTTTGATTTTAGACGCTATTTCGATGTTTTAGCACTGATTGTCCGTCATCTAAGTTCAACTGGATTTCTTCTCTCTTTTTATTATTATTATTTCAGAGGCTAGGGAGCGTGTAGCTTAAAGGTGAAACAAGTGTATTTTTATTTTGAATATAGAAGATCCCTGCAATATTTAATCAAAATCGGCGAACCACATTTCAGACCGTCTCCTTGTCAGTCACGTCTTTCCTGGTCGATGAAGCGAACGAGTAGGTCCAGTTCCATGGCCTGCGCGTTCATCGGATCTCAACCCGAGCTATTCCTGGTTATTGGGCCATCTCAAAAGTTTCGCGTTTACAGAGCTCATTACAGACATGGAGATAATGACTTGGCGCATTCATGCAGCGTTGTCACCTCTGCGATTTTAGCGCTTGTGTGGCAAAGGCAGCATAAAGGTACGGAATTGAATGTTTACACACTGATATAGCGAAAAAAGCGTGGCAACATAAACGTACGAAATTGAATGTTTACACAATGATGTAGCGACAGAAGTGTATACCTTATACTGCAATATTTTTCACAGTTTTGTAACTAAGCCATTTCTGCATTCCTCTAGAATAAATACAAAATCCACTGATGATGCCGGGATTTCCGCAGAAACAAGTATAGGCGACTAAATAAACAAGTGTTTTGTATCAAAGGGGACCTAGAACCCCACATAAATACGCGTGGCACATGGAGACCATTTTCAACACATAATGTAACTGTGGCGCTGTCTCTGTAAAAAAGTATGATTGAACAAAAGATAACCATTCTTTTCCGAACATATGTTCATCACTTTTTTTGTTCGTTCCTATCCTCTCTTCGATCAATTATTAGAGTTTGTACATACTGGAAAAAATTACACAATATAATGTGGGTTTCATAGGGTTTACAGCGGCCGACATACTCTACACCGCTGAGCATGCAAAATGCAACACCATAAACCGGAGATACCACACACTAGTGTATTTGATAGATAACACGTTATGCAAAGATCACATGATTGAAAACACAGCTCCATGTGAAGCGGGGAATATGATGAACTCATTTTTTTAATTTTGCCAGAATTGTTTGCTATACGCAGTACCCACTGCTACACGCCTCAGCATTATATGAAAGAGGCCCTGGAT
Source organism: Locusta migratoria (assembly GCA_026315105.1). NCBI lineage: Eukaryota > Metazoa > Arthropoda > Insecta > Orthoptera > Acrididae > Locusta > Locusta migratoria. The sequence continues at coordinate 175,503,601 of CM048744.1, read as the reverse complement.
GTGTTGTTGGGATATAACAGACCATGCTGATTCCACGTAGTGCCAAGATTGAACTGGTATAGCAGCGGGTTATGTATCTTGGTCCAATATTGCCACAGTCATCGATCAGATATTTTTGATTGGCGAGAGATCAAGAGAACAGGGAAGCGAAGGCAGCAATACAATCTGATCGGCGAAGAAGAGGCCTTAAACATGACATGTCACGTATGGTCGGGCATTATCCTGTTGCACTATGGCCGTCGGTAAGCTTTGAAGTTATAGGAGGAGAACAAGTTCCAACACTTCAGAGATGTAACGCTGGCATGTTAGACCACCGGTAATGTGCGTAATATAGTCGAGTGCCAGAGTGGAATCCAACATCACCTCACTGGGTGCAGGACCAGTGTGAAGATGCATAAAAAGCAGTTCAGCTGCTTCTCCACACAGTTTATACGATGGACTCGCACTCCGGATTAAGATTTCTCGTGATGTCCCAAAATCACTCCCGGCAAATCCGGGATGGTTCCTTTCAAAGAACACGGTTGATTTTCACCCACATCCTTACCCAAACAATCAGAACTTGAGCATTCTCCCTAATGAGTAGGCTGTCGACGGGACGTTAAACTTTAATCTTCCTTCCTCCTTTTTGGTGCACTTTAAGTTATGGTAGTAACTAAAATTGGGCCTTTGCGATCGCCTTTTGACAGCTCGAAATGTAAAAGAAGAAATGGCTTAACCGCTTACATGGTCAGAAAATTAAATAAACGAATTTGTAGAGTAAAAAATTATCTACAATTTTGCTATTTTATTTCTAAAACTCACACCGTTTCAGATATATTTACATTGTCACTTAATTTTACGTAAACCAACACAAGCAAAGAAAATAATCTTGAGAAAGAGGTCCCCGTCGGGGGTTATAATGACCCATCGGGCATGGATGTTTGTGTCATCTTTAGTATAAGGTAGTTCATAAGTAGTTGGTAAGTTTAGGGACTGATGACCCCGCAGTTAAGTACCATAAGCTTTACAAACGTTTTGAAAAAGAGGAAAAACTACCACGGCAAGACAGGTGATGACTTTTTAACGGAAAAAGTTGATGAGAATGTGGGAGAGATATTAAAATAACATCTGAAAAAGGTAAAAGTTAAAAAAAAAGAGTATGTTTGTCAAAGCTACACTCAAATATCAAAATAATTTTGGCTGTTTGTGGTAATACGGTCAGAGAGAATATTACGTGTTGAGTGCAGATACATTATCACAATAGCAGAGTCGTAATCGTATTGTCCTTAATCTTTTATTATTTACATTTTATTATTTTCTCCGAAATGTTTGCAAAAAAGCATAAAATTACAGGAAAACCTGAAGTGGGCACTAAAACACAACATTTCTTTTTGCTTTTCACCCTGTTCATACAATTCATGGATCATATGTTGAAAACAGTAGACTGGCAGGGCGGGATTAAAGTAGGTGAAAACAAAATAAGCAGTCTCGCATATGCGGATGACTTAGTTGTAATGGCCGATTCCATTGAAAGGTTGCAAACTAATGTTTCAGAGCTCGATGAGAGGTGCAAGGATTATGATATGAAGATCAGCATCCCCAAAACGAAAGTAATGTCTCTGGGAAAGAGATTCAAACAGATTGAGTGCCAAATAGGAGGAACAAAGTTAGAACAGGTAGACAGTTTCAAGTACCTGGGATGTATTTTCTCACAGGATGGCAACATAGCGAAAGAACTGGAATCGAGGTGCAGCAAAGCTAATGCAGTGAGTGCTCAGCTAAGATCTACTCTCTTCTGCAAGAAGGAAGTAAGTACCAAGACTAAGATAGCAGTGCACCGCTCTATCTTTCGACCAACTTTGTTGTATGGAAGTGAAAGTTGCGTGGATACAGGTTACCTTATTCATAAGGTAGAGGTTACAGATATGAAAGTAGCAAGAATGATTGCAGGTGCCAATAGATGGGAACAATGGCAGGAGGTTGTCCATAATGAGGAAATCAAAGAAAAGCTGGGAATGAACACTTTAGATGAAGCAGTTAGAGCGAACAGACTGAGATGGTGGGGTCATGTTACACGCATGGGAGAAACAAGGTTACCTAAGAGACTCATGAGCTCGGCAGCGGAGGGTAAGAGGAGTCGAGGTAGACCAAGAAGAAAGTACTTAGATTCGGCGCAGAATGATTTTGAAGTAATAGGCATAACATCAGACGATGCATCAATTTTAGCATTGAATAGGGGATCATGGAGGTATTTTATTAGAGGTACTATGCTCCATACTGAACGCTGAAAGGCATAATCAGTCTCTAATGATGATGAGGATGATGATGATGTTTCCCTAGACTCTAATCAGACTATCGTGGTCGGGAAGGTAGAATCGAGATTCGTCGTAAAAGCGTAGTCGTTCCAGCCACATTCCCTAACTGATCTGAACGGACGTAGTGCTCAAAGCTCTGAGTTGTGCATCAGAAAGTCTGCAGTCCGCACTTCGGCCAGTAAGCCACAGTCGCCTCACCAGAAGGAGCGCTCCGTCGTGATGGGTCAGGCCAGGCTTTCGCTGAGTGGCGCACGGCTTTAAACGCGAGCATTAACGCGCCTGCCGAGCAGTCATTATCGAAAGTTACAGCGCAGTCGATCGATCGTTGCACACTCGCACGGCACGATTTACCAAGCCCTCTAATCTTGGTCAGGTACGCAGACCTGCTCCCCGGTAAACGACTTTTTTTTTCTTCTTTTATATGAAAATGGTACGGTTTATATAATTGAGACATTAATCCGAATAAGTCCTCAACATTTCTCCTAGTCCAGTGTTTCTCAACCTTTTTCAATGGTCGACCTCCTTCCAGTCAAAAATAATCTGGTAACCACCCCTCCTCTTACCTTCCGCGAACCGTAAAGCAACTACACTCCTGGATATTAAAATTGCCACACCACGAAGATGACGTGCTACAGACGCGAAATTTAACCGACAGGAAGAATGCTGTGATATGCAAATGATTAGCTTTTCAGAGCATTCACACAAGGTTGGCGCCGGTGGCAACACCTATAACGTGCTGACATGAGGAAAGTTTCCAACTGATTTCTCATACACTAACAGCAGTTGACCGGAGTTACCTGGTGAAACGTTGTTGTGATGCCTTGTGTAAGGAGGAAAAATGCGTACCATCAAGTTTTCGACTTTGGTAAAGGTCGCATTGAAGCCTATCGAGAATGTGGTTTATCGTATCGCGACATTGCTGCTCACGTCGGTGACTGTTAGCAGAATATTGAATCGTTGGGTTCAGGAGGGCAATACGGAACGTCGTGCTGGATTCCAGCGGTCTCGTATCACTAGCAGTCGAGATAACAGGTATCTTATCCGCATGGCTGTAACGGATCATGCAGCCATGTCTCGATCCCTGAGTCAGCAGATGGGGACGTTTGCAAGACAGCAACTATCTTCACGTACAGTTCGACGACGTTTGCAGCAGCGTGGACTATCTGCTCGGAGACCCTGTCTGCGGTTACACTTGACGCTGCATCACAGACAGGCGCGCCTGCGATGGTGTACGCAGCGATGAACCTGGGTGCAAGAATGGCAAAACGTCATTTTTTCTGATGAATCCAGGTTCTATTTACAGCATCATGATGGTCGCATCCGTTTTTGGCGACATCGCGGTGAACGGACATTGGAAACGTGTATTCATCATCGCTATACTGGCGTATCACCTGGCGTGTTGGGAAGGGGTGCCATTGGTTACACGTCTCTGTTACCTCCTGTTCGCACCGACGGCACTTTGAACAGTGGCCGTTACATTTCAGATGTGTTACGACCCGTGGCTCTACCCTTCATTCTAACCCCGCGAAACCCTACATTTCAGCAGGATAATGCACGGCCGCATGTTGCAGAACGTGTACGGGTCTTTCTGGATACGGAAAAAGTTGAATGCTGCCCTGACAAGCACATTCTCCAGATCCCAATTGACAACGTCTGATCAATGATGGCCGAGTAACGGGCTCGTTACAATACGCCAATCACTACTGTTGATGAACTGTGGTATCGTGTTGAAGCTGCATGAGCATATGTACCTGTACATTCCATCCAAGATCTGTTTGACTCAATGCGAGGCGTATGAAGCCCGTTATTACTGCCAGAGGTGGTTGTTCTGGATACTGATTTCTCAGCCTCTATGCACCCAAATTGCGTGAAAATGTAATCACATGACAGTTTTAGTATAATATATTTGTCCAATGAATACTCGTTTATCATCTGCATTTCTTCTTACTGTAGTAATTATAATAACCAGTAGTGTATGTGTGCTCTGAGCCGGTAAGAATAGTACAGTATTCAGCTGACGCCGTACTGTGTTATGTGGCAGAGCCGCCCAAAATTCTGGTGTTATGCTATCATTGGCCAGCACGTTAGGAGGTTGCGCGCCAAAATAATTTCTTCTGTAGTCAGACTTAGACACGTTTCTATTAACCTTCATGCACTCATGCGGGTGGTCAATTAGCGACTTCTTACAATTTCTCACTACATTTACTCTACAAAATTAAAATTTAGTGGGACGGCCATATATTTTCTAGTTCATACCACTAGAGAATGTATGGCTGTCCAATCGTCTTCTTACCTTTGTGTAGTTAGAGTAGCAAGAAATTATAAGGAGGCGCTACCTCATCACCTGCGCGAGCGCTTGAAGATTGAGTTTAGTTAAGCTTAAAAGTAGACCACTGTACGCAACAAGAGCCTTTTTTGTCACTAAAATTAGCAAATCAGGTCCGTATGAACTACCGGTTTGTTTCATCAAACTAAAACGTAACAGCCACAAGATGAAGAACCAACGACCAACACGCTGTCTTCTGCGCTGAGGAAACTACTTGACAAGATAACAGGTTTTTGGACAACTTCACTTAAAGACTGTGTGTTTCAGTCAGTCTAATGAAAGCAGCTAAGCACCTCACGAGTTCTTCACTTCCATGAAGATTCTAAATCATAGAACAAAACCAAGTTTAATATAATTCAATAGTGCTAAAACTAATATTGCGTTGACAATAGCGTTACCTTTAACATTGGTGTAGTATCAGTGTATGGTGTTGTGTCTGTAGACGATAATAAATCCAGTAATGAGGAGGTAGTGTACTACTCTGTTCTGTTTTCGGAAAGTACCAGAGCTCCAAGTGCTAATGAAAAGTTCAAAATGTTCAAATGTTTGTTAAGCTTAAGGGACTTAACTGCGGGCTCATCAGTCCCTAAACTTACAAACTACTTATGAACTAGCTCATACTACAGACGGCACAAACATCCATGCCCGAGGGGAGATTCGAACCCCCGACGGGGAACGACTTCGCGCATCTGAGCATAGCGCCTCAATCCGCTTGGCCATTGCGACACTGCCTAATAGAACGTACTGAATCTCGAATCATTATAGGTACCAAAAGCTGGCTAAAGTCGGAGAAACGTTCAGCTGATATTCTAAGGGGCAAATGGTGTTCAGAAAGGACAGATTGAGTAAAACAGGTGTTGGCGTATTTATTGCTCTCACAAGCGGTTTATCTTGTAGCGTATTTGAAGTAGATAGTCCCTGTGAGTTGGTATGGTTAGGGGTTTACCTGACTAAATTAATAATTGGCACTTTGTACCGACCCTTGTCTCAGATGATTCGATTGCAGAAATGTTGAAAGAAAGCATACATTTTATTTGGTGACGACTTTAACTTCCCCTCGGTATGTTAGCAAAAATACATGTTTAAAACCGGAGGCAAGCATAAAACATCGTCCGCAATCGTACTGAACGTATTCTCAGAAAATTATCATGAGCAATTAGTTCATGAAGCCACTAGCATCGCAAATGGTTGTGAAAATATACTTGACTTCTTAGCAACAAATAATCCGGAGCTAATAAAGAGTATCAAAACAGACACGGGGATTAGTGAGTTTTTGTAGCGAAAATGAATATCTGATTTCCCTAATACGCATAATTACAGGCCTATATCATTGACATCGGTTTGCAGCAGGATTTTAGAACATGTACTTTTCCCAAATATTATGAAGTACCTCGAAGAGAACGACCTATTGACCCATAATCAACACGGGTTCAGAAAGTATCATTCTTGTGAAACATAGCTATCTCGTTACTCACATGATGTGATAAGTGCTATAGACAAGGGAGTCAAATAGATTCCGTATTTCTCGATTTCCGGAAGGCTTTCGACACTGTATCCTACAAAAATCTTTTAACTATACTGCGTGATTATGGAATACAATTGTGCGACTTGATTCGTGATTTCCTTTCAGACAGGACACAGGACGCAAGTCAACTAGGAGAACTGAAGTGACATCTGGCGTTATAGGGCCCCTACCGTTCCTTACTTTTATAAACGATGTAGGAGACAATCTGAGTAGCTCTCTTAGGTTGATGCTATCACTTTTCGGTTAGTAAAGTCACCAGAAGATCAAAAGAAACTGCATAAGATATCTGCAGGGTGCAAAAATGGCAATTCACCCTGAATAATGAGAAGTTTCAAGTCATCCATGTGACCACTAAAAGAAGCCCGTTAAACTTCATTTGCCGTACGCACTGAGGCGCCCTGCTACGGTGCGCGCGGCCGTGCCACGTCGGGGTTCGAATCCTCCCTCGGGCTTGGGTGTTTGTGTTGTTCATAGGATAAGGCAATTAAAGTAGTTTGTAAGTTAAGGGGACTGATGACCAATGTAGTTAGGTCCCATAACTTTAGAAATATTTGAACATTTTGAAATCAGTTAAAACTACAGTTACCTGTACACTACAGTTGTTCGTCCTCTTTTGGATAATAACTGTGCAGTGTGGGACCCATAACAGATGGGGTTGATGGAGGATATCGAAACGGTACAAAGAAGGGCAGTTCGTTCGGTATAATCGCGATACAGAGCAGAGAGTGACACTGAAATAATACAGCTGTTGGACTGGTAATCATTACAACAACGGTATTTCCCGTTCCAGGGATATCTACAAAGAAATTTCGATCGCCGTATTTCACACCCAAATACGAAAATATAAAGAGAAACATCAAAGATCGATCGGCGAGATTGAAGTGTTATTTCTTCCGGTGTTATATTTGAGAATGGGTTGGCAGATATGTAGTTCGAAAGTGGTTACATCAACACTCTGCTAGGCACTTAAATGTGGATTGTAGAGTAACTGCGTATATGTAGATGTCATGCTGCACTCAAAATGGGCACAATTACGTTCAATTGGTTTGCAAATACACGGCGTCCTTAGAGTAGGATTGATTCGACCGGTGGATGGCTGCATTGTCAACGGGTTTTCAGTAACGTTGTCCTTTTGCTCGCTGCACCAAAGCCGAATTTCGTTCTTTATTGCGAAATGTGACGGACCCAACGCCACAAGGGAAAGAAGCGGATTCATTGACACCCTTTATGAGACTACCTGAACCGTTTTTGTGTCGTTTGTGAGATTGGTGTGCCTGCAACGATTTTCTGAGTTACTATTTACGAAAATGCGTAGTTTAAACCCCAGATATTACGTAATCTAGGGTTTTAACGGTACTGTCACAATTCTGTCGTCCATCGCAGATGCATCAAAAGCAAGGGCGAAATGTCAGTACGAAGTGTGAGACGACTCAATGTGCGACTGTTGTGCCGAATTTTGGTGCCAGTATGACATCATCAACCCACTTTAACAGCACATCAGGGACTTCGTCACAAGGGGTGGGTAGATGGGAGCGGGTGAAGGCAGCTCCCTCCTCCAGAAATTCAAAGAAATTAACAAACTGTTTGAACAAGTCAAAAACTCCGATGATATTATTTTTTAAGTATCTTTTCTTTTTAATTTTACTAAATTTTAAAACTAATTTCAATTGTTTGTAACTGTTATTACGATTTAACAATATTCCTACTTTAGTCATTATACCATCATTTTGTAATTCCATTTTTCATCTTTAAATCGTTCCCTTTTCGATCTGATTTATTTTATTGGGATGGTCATATCTCCCTATGTAGGTGGATCCTAGCAAAATATTTCACATTCAGAAGTAAATGTCGATGATTGAAATTTCGCAAATAGATCTCGTCGCAACAAATAACGTGGTTCTTTTAATATGTATACCTCAAATCGAGCAACATTTCCGTGACGCTTTTACCCGTGTAACGTGATATAAAAAACGAGCTGCCCTTCTCTGAACCTTATCAATGTCTTCCGTCAGTCCCACCTGGTGAGGGTCCCACACTGGGCAACAGTACTCCAGGAGAGGATGCACTAGTGTGATGTAGGCAGTCTCTTTCGTGGAGCTGTTGCGCCGGCCGCGGTGGCCGAGGGAACTCGCCGGGCGCCTTGGCTCAGCGCGCGCGGTCAGAGGGCTCAACACTCTCTGTAATAAAAAAGCTGAGCCTACAACAGACCGAACAAGAACGTACATAAAACGATCAGCGTCCGCAACGAAGGGAACTACCCATAGAAAAAAAAAAAAAAAAAGAAAAAAAAAAAAGGAGACTAAGGCGCTCCAGTCACGGTCCGCACGGCCACTACGGTCGGGGGTTCGAATCCCCCCTAGGGCATGGATTTTGTGTCGTCCTAGTTCGTAAGTAGTTCATAAGTAGTTTGTAAGTTTAGGGACTGATAGCCCCGTAGTTAAGTCCCATAGACTTTACAAACAACTTTTTTTTTTTTTTTTTTTTTTTTTTTTTTTTTTTGGAGCTGTTGCATCTTCGAAGCATTCTGCCAATGAAACGTAACCTTTGGTTCGCCTACCCCACAATATTTTATATGTGTTCTCTCCAGTCTAAGTTGTTCGTAATTGTAACTTCTAGGTATTTGGTAGAATTTACGACCTTAAGGTTAGTCTGATTTATCGTGTAATTATAATTCGGCGTATTTCTTATAATGGTCATGTGTATTACTTCACACTTTTCATTATTTAGTGTTAATTACCAATTTGCGCACCATGTAAAAATTTTGTCTAAATCACTTTGCAGGTGCTTTTGATCCCCATCCGCGAACATTCTAAGGGAGCTATTCAGATTCTCTCCTAAATTGTTTATAAACACAAGGAAGATTAGGGGACCTACCGGGTGATCAAAAAGTCAGTATAAATTAGAAAACTTAATAAATCACGGAATAATGTAGATAGAGAGGTAAAAACTGACACAAAGCTTGGAATGAAATGTGGTTTTATTAGGGAAAGAAACCATAGTTCAAAAAATGTCCGACGGATGACGCTTCATCTGATCAGAATAGGCAATAATTATCATAACAATTTAAGACAAAGAACAGAAGATGTTCTTTACAGGAAAGCCGCGGTGGAGTAACAGAGTGGTGTAAAGCATCTCGCTGCGGAGCGCGCGGTTGCTTGCCGTGGAGGTTCGAGTCCTCCCTGGGGCATGGGTGTGCGTGTTGTCCTTAGGTTAGTTTACCTAGGTTTAAGTAGTTTGTAAGCTACGGACTGACGACCATGCTGTTTGGTGCGATAGATTTACAAACATTTGAACATTTTTACAGGAAATGCTCAATTATGCTCAGCATCATTCCTCAACAATAGCTGTAGTCGAGGAATAACGTTGTGAACAGCTCTGTAAAGTATGTCGAGAGTTATGGTGAGAAATTGGCGTCGGGTGTTGTCTTTTAGCATCCCTAGAGATGTCGGTCGATCACGATATACTTGCGACTTCAGGTAACCCCAAAGCCAATAATCGCACGGACTGAGGTCTGGGGACCTTGGAGGCCAAGCATGACGAAAGTGGCGGCTGAGCACACGATCATCACGAAACGACGCGCGCAAGAGATCTTTGACGGGTCTAGCAATATGGGGTGGAGCGCCATCATGCATAAATATCGTACGTTCCAGCAGGTGTTTATCAGCCAAGCTGGGGATGATGCGATTCTGTAACACATCGGCGTACCTCTCACCCGTCACGATAGCAGTTACAAAAGCAGAATCACGTAGTTCCTCGAAGAATAAAGACCTGATAACGGTATATGTGGTTCTAATAAAACCCCATGTCATTCCAAGCATGTGTGTCAACTTTATCTCTGTACCTACATTATTCCGTGATTTATTAAGTTTTCAAATTTATACTGACTTTTGATCATTCGGTACTAACCTGAGGACCACATACATGTGCGCGCGAGCGCACACACACACACACACACACACACACACACGCAGACACACTCGCGCGCGCTCGTCCGATGGAGGACTGGAACCTCCGGTGGGAGCATCCTTACTGTCTCTGACGCGGCGCGTAGAACCGTTCGGGAATTCCTGCGAGGCCAAAAAAAACTAAACTTAACGTGAAGTTCAGCAAATAGGAAATAAAATATTGTTTTTGTGTAACTTATGCCTGCAAAATGATAATGGATATAAAACAAGGTTCTAGCTGAAAAGCTTATCAACCATCTCAATATGGATTTGTAAGAAAATCCGAAATTGGTCATGGTCTGAATAAATAAATATATCACTTTTTATGGTTGACCTTTTGATCACCCGGTATAACGCTTTCCTGATGAACGCCAGATATCACTTCTATTTTACTCGATGGCTTACCGTCAATTACTACGCACTGTGTCCTTTCTGATAGGAAATCAGTCGCACAGTTGGGCGATTTGGCATGGGCATGCAATTTCATTAGCAGCCGCTTGTGCAGCAATGGCGTGTAGGAGCTACATCGAGCGGCCGCGGTGGCCGAGGAGACTGAGGCGCTTCAGTCACGGTCTGCACGGCCACTACGGTCGGGGGTTCGAATCCCCCCTCGGGCATGGGTATTTGTGCCGTCCTTAGTTGTAGGTAGTTCATAAGTAGTTTGTAAGTTTAGGGATTGATGACGCCGTAGTTAAGTCCCATAAGATTTACAAACATTTGAACATTTGAGCTACATCGAGTGTGCTTTCCGCTTGCTATTGTTCGTGGCCTATTGTCGCCATCTGCAATGTCGGGTGATACCTTTCTCCACTCGTCATACGAGAAGGCAGATTGACGGACGCCGTACGTAACCCCGAAACAAACCGGGCGAGTGAGCAGCAAGTGTGGCGCCTGGCGGTATTATTAATTAGGAAGAGACGCGGGCTTTACACAATTAATTTAGAGCGGCGGTACCGCGGGTACTGTTGGAGGCGGCTCGCCGCCCCCGGAGGCGCGCGCGCGCGGTCCGCCCCCGGCGGCGGCCACCACCGCCGCCTCCGCCTCCGCCTCCGCCGCCCCCGATGCCCGCCAGATACGCGCGGCGCGGCGCATCGCATCGCCTTATCAGCGCGCCGCCACAAATTTACTGGTCCTAATTATAGGCCTGGCGATATTTAATTACAGGTGCCGGCCGCCCGATCCCGGCCTCGCCTCGCCTCGCTAGCATTGTTCGCTGCCTCTGCCTCTGCTTATTTATTTCTTACTTCTGCTCGCCTGTTTCCTTTTTCCCGGCGAGCCGCGATGCTGATGCTGCTGCCTGCGCGCTGATCGACTGCTCCACAGATTAACTTTGCAGCGCCTCGCCGCTAGTCTTTTATTTTTCTCTCTCCTGCCCACCCGCTATTGCTCACCCACTGCTCTGCCACTACTTTCGTCTGCTCGTTCTTCCTTTTTCTTCCGCATCCAGCTCTACTTCGTCGCTCGTCGCAATTACCAACTCCTCCGGTACTGATCGCGTACAACTGGACTCTCTCTCTCTCTCTCTCTCTCTCTCTCTGCCGCACTTTTCCTTTTTCTACTTTGGCGCAATCTGTTCATTAACCTCCCTCCCCGTCTTTCCCCTTTCCACCCACACAGCTGTAGCGAAAAGCACCCCCCGCCCCTCCTTATCAGATGGGAGGTAAATCTTTACGAGGTGATACACGTTTATTGTACTAAGTTCATTAACTAAAAACAGCAGAAGCGACTCTGCCCCCCTTCGATTAGATGTTTATGACGATAATCATAGCGTGCGATATTACGATCCATTCGAGCCTTGCTGCTAGTTAAGCCGGCGTTATCCCTCGCAGAACGGTGCGTGATATACTTCAGTTATCCGTGCTGCTAGAGAAATACCAACAAGGTCGGGGGGACTTAAAAAGGCCGAACCGATCCCCCATCCAGTGATTTATTCATTATCAGATTCTCGTGCCAGAAAATGAGATCACCGGCACGAGAAGAAAGTGTTCCGGGCTCTAGACAGGAATTTTGATCTTAATCAGCCTACCGCAGAAGGTGTTAGGAATCAAATGGGTGTAATATGTTCGAAACGTTCCTGCCCTACGTTGTAAGAGAATCTCAAAAAAATGCGATGAGCGACGTAGATAGCATGCAAAATATGAGGCATGTAATTAATTAGCAGTGATCCGCCCCCCCTACGTTACCGTATACAGTTGTTGACCCTTCCGTCCATATCTTCATCTCCACCTGCATCTATACACCGCAAGCATGTATAAAATCTGTGCCATTGTCCTTTTCTTCGAGCAGGGTACGGTTCGCGGGTAAAAGACTGTTACGAAGGTAAGACGTGGGCGCTAATCACTCTAATTATTCCCCAAGCTCTTTTAGATGTATACGTAGGCGGATGTAATATACTGGCTGTCTGAACTTTGACGGCGACGTAAACCGTAATGCAGAACGCCTCTGTTGCAAGCATCTGCTACTGGAATTCGCGAGTCATCCCCGTGGCGCTTTAGCACTTCCCAAATGAACCTGTGACGACGTATCCTGATATTTTTGAATCATCTCTACCTCATCTATCAATTCCACCCGTTATGGAAACCCCCGTCAATGACGAACAATGTTCATATATTCTAGTACTAGTGCCTAGTAAGGTGTATGCTTATAATTAATCCAATGAATCTCAATATGACATCTGTCTGACCACGATGAATTTTGTGTGGTCGTTCCATGTGGTCCTATATAGTAACTGATCTCTCTTTCTGCGTACTCGCAATATGTTGCGACCGTTAGGATTTATCCTCAACTGCCGTTTCCTGCAGGAAGCATCACTATACTGTAGATAGTCCTACATTTCGCTATAATTTTGCAGCATTGCGACCATTCTGTGTACTACAAGATCATACGCAAAACGTTCCTGGAATTTTGGACAGTATTTCTTAGGTAATTTATATCTATCTACATAAAAGCGAAAGGACATTCATTCACTCACTGACTAAACACGAAATCTCGAAACCTACTTCACCTATGAAGCTGAACTTCGGCAGGAATATGGTTTGTAGGTAGAAGACGCCAGCTAAGAAAGTATTTTGCGATAGTGACAATAGTTCGGGAGATATGACGTCATAAACAATGAAAACTTCCCCGTCTTGCCGCATGTGATAGTGTGACTTTATCAACCAGCTATTTCAGTAGGAGAGCACTTAGCGACTTACAACAAAATTTAAACATAATTCAAGCCTTTAGGAAACTTTTTCTCGCTGACAACCCCAGCTAAATGATTAAAGGAAAAAAAGTTTGTCGCTTACTACTATTTCAGCGTTCATACAGTAAAATTACGGTATTTGGCATGACGTTACAACTTATTACTCGTACACTATCAATTGTATTCGTGAGAAATGTTACAGACAGGATACATACATACTACAGAACGTATGTTTGAAATATTATCACAGTACGACACACAGTTCACGAGATAAGGCGTCATAAACATTTAGGTTTATGAAAAACCGCCTCATCACGCATGACATTTTGGTTTATTACGTCTTTCCTGGTAACTCGATTCACGACGTATTTTGCAGACTTTTACATTTACACCACTGGATGTACCTTCGAAATAATATCGTGTTACGACACATACTTCAGATGCTATTACGTAAAAGACAATGAAATGCATGAAAATTCGCCCTAATAAGCATGAGGTTGTAATTTACTACGTTTTACTACCAATTCCATTTACAAGACATTTCGCATTTTACGATAGGACAGAATTAAGGAGCATGGCGGAGGATACGTTTCTTACAGACTAACGAAATCTACATTTTCATTCCGATCTTCACGAAATTTCGCACGCTTGACCTTTATAATAAGAGGAAGGTCACCGCCTACCTAAAGTTTCATGTGGTGCATGGAAGATGGTACCTTGCAACATAATAATGGATCCCTAAATACCATAACTCGAGAACGGCTCGACCGATTTCACAGATCGTTTTTGTTGTTTTCGTTATTCTTAGAACAATGGTTGTATGAAATACAACTGGAAAATTGTAGAACACGAAGTGCATTTTTCAGTGTGAACCGGTGTATCTATTGCCTACAAATGAATGGTTTGTTCCGATGCTGATGAAATTTTGCACACTTGACCTTAAAAAACAAGAGGTATGTCACTGTCTGTATAATATTTCGGTCGATGCATGGTGAAGGGTACTTAGATTACGGAATTTGACAAAATGTATAGTTTTGCTACGATATTGATGAATTTTTGCACACATGACCTTTAAATCAAGAGTAAGATCACTGGTTACATAAATGTTTGTATGGTTCATGACAGAGGGTACCTTGCAGAAAACTTTGCCGCCGGCCGCGGTGGCCGAGGGGACTGAGGCGCTCCAGTCACGGTCTGCACGGCCACTACGGTCGGAGGTTCGATTCCCCCCTCGGGCATGGATATTTGTGCCGTCGTTAGGATTAGCTACTTCGTAAGTAGTTTGTAAGTTTAGGGACTGATGACCCCGTAGTTAAGTCCCATAAGCTAAACAAACATTTGAGAACTTTGCCGATAGAGGGATGGGAGCGAAAGGGGTGGATGCAGAGAGGGAGGGAGGGGAGTAGTGGTGGACTGCAAGAGTGTAGAATAAGTTAACACCCGGGCAACACCGGATTTACAGCTAGTATTACAGATTCTTAAGAGCAATGATTGTGTTTCTCATTATGTACGCCAGACGTTACTTCAGAAGTCTCCGTTAAGAAGGACATGTCGCTTTCTGTTTACTAGAAACCCTTCAATCTACTTACACTGTTGTGATCTGATATTGTGTATGCTCGTATTATTCGTATATTCATGCGGTGCAATGCGCAACCGTATCGAACTTCTTTAGAGAGTCAAAGAACACGGCATTTCCCTGGGAGCCTGTAGGTACTGGATCTCTAGGAATGGAAAATATCCTTGATGATCCATTTGTAACTTTTTAAAAGTACTCTTACGCGCAAAATAGCTCAAGCTATTAGAAGCCAGTTTAGCACCCGTTTTAAGAGTAGTACACTAACTGCTCATTACTGGAATTATAATCGTCTGCAGACACGATACCACACACTGATACTATTATCAACGCAAATATTAGTTTTAGCACTATAGAGTTTTATTGAACTTGGTTTTGTTCTACGATTTAGTATCTTCACTAATGTGAAGAATTCGTGGGGAGACAAACAAGCATAGAGTATGCAGTCTCTTTTACTATCTTTGTGGCACCTTCTAGTGTTCTGCCACTAAAACGACACCAGGTTTTACTTTTCTGTACAAGCTGTAACAACTGCAGATCGTTCAGAACCATTTGACGAAGTTTTAAGGTGATCCTAATTTAGAACGGGTGGCCGGCCGCGGTGGCCGAGGGGACTGAGGCGCTCCAGTCACGGTCTGCACGGCCACTACGGTCGGGGGTTCGAATCCCCCCTCGGGCATGGATACTTGTGCCGTCCTAGTTCGTAAGCAGTTCATAAGTAGTTTGTAAGTTTAGGGACTGATGCCCCCGTAGTTAAGTCCCATAAGCTCTACAAACATTTGAACATTTGATTTGAGGAACGGGTGTTCATGGGTTTTCACTCACCCTTCACGCCCTCCTGTTGGGTGATCACAAAAGTGTGTAAGATATCTAGATGCAAGAAAAGCAATAATAAAACGCCAATTGTCTTTCTAAACGCCCCCCACATTTCAGCAACACTTTCGGTGCCTCTCGCGTACATTCGTTGAGCTCTTTACAAACGTAACTGCAAGCGATTTCAACACCAATTCACCTGATGGAGCTTTAAATGTTTAAATGTTTGTATAGCTTTGGGACTTAACTACTGAGTCATCAGTCCCTGAACTTACAAACTACTTACGAACTAGCTAACACTAAGGACGGCACAAATATCCACGCCCGAGGAGGGATTCGAACCCCCGACCGTAGTGGCCGTGCAGACCGTGACTGGAGCACCTCAGTCCCCTCGACCACCGCGGCCGGCTGATGGAGCTCTGCAGCTTCACTTGTACTGAAGAAAACCGCATTGCAGGTCAATGTGGTTGCCTAATTTAAGGCGTTAGACCAGCAGCTGAGCTGTAGGACGTCGAAATCACTTGCATTAAAGTTTGTAAAGAAAACAGCAAAGTTTCACAGGAGGCATCGAATGTGTTGCTGAATTAGTGGTGAGCTGCGTGTAGTTTGAGGAAGTGGAGGCTTAAAGGGATCCTTTGCCGTTTTATTCATGCATATGCTGATTAGCATAACATTGTATTCATCCAAGAGGAGGGCGCGAAACTGAAGGGCTGAAAAACCACAAAAAACCTTTCCTCATTCGGGTGACTCTAAATTTTGTTAGAAGGTTAGAACGGTTTCTAGTAGTCCCGAAATGTATAGCAGAATGAGAATTACAGTCGCATTACACCCGAAAGCCGTGAGATTTAAGTTCAACGTGGTTGCAGGTTCAAGATGCCTTTACAGAAGTGTTGATTCTTACGACAGATGACTACACTGTCAAATACTGTGAAAATCTCCTGTTGCACAGTGCACTGCAAAAGGTCGTTTCCGACCTCGAAATTAGTTGTAACGAACGACACAAGGGAAGGTGTCAACCGTCATGCATTTCCCTGTCGGTCCTGAGCCAACCCAAGGAAAACAAAGGTTTTAATGGCAGTGCAATGTTTCTGACCTCCGTCGGGGCGTCGAAGTAAGAGGTGAAATGTGGGTAAAAAGGGGTTGTCAAGGAGAACCTTACCATCGTGCAACAAACAGACGTTGGCTTTGGTCAGAATTGTGGAGACTTTTGGTGCCAGTGGTGTGACTTCAGAAACACACACTAAGCCTCACAAGAATTTATGAAAACTTTTCTCTTTTTTAAATTTTTTATTTTTATTTTGCAGGCTTCGTCATTTTTGTTTCAAGCCTAGCCGATCCAAAGTCTCATGTCACAAGTGCCCATTTTTGCCTCCTTGTAGAGAGAGTTGTTGGTACCTTAGAGCCAAAACTTAAGAAAAAGCAATCCCTTAATTTTGTTGCGCCGTCCTTGAATGTACCTTGGGGGTATCCACCTTCAAAGCAATGATGTTCAGAATGTCCGCTGGCGATTTTGAGTTGTTGTTTCTGTTACTGTCATGACTTGCCGTTGGCCGCTGATACTGGTCCATTTTTTGGACTTTGACTCCCAAGAAACGAGAACGCTCAGCAGACGTTTCTGTGGTCTGCTTCGCCATCATTTGAGACCTACTCTGTCCTCTCTCTGCGCCTCTCGTCCTCCACATCTCTCAGGCCATCTCTACATGTCCCTTACGTATTTAAAACTACATACAGTTGCTAACATACCCGGTGAACCGGTTTCCAAGTCGATTGCAAGGTACGGTGTGTCATACAGCGTACAGCACTTACGTAGGGTAGAGCGTGTGTAGATTCATGCAGCAAGACATCTTCATTCCCAATTTCAGCCAAATGCTTACACCCATTTAAGGACGAAAGATTAAGAAACAAACACACTCACTTTAGCATTTATACGAGGGTGGAACTAAACTATTCCCAACTATTTATTCACAACCGATACGAAAGCGTTACATGTTTGCACCTGTTACTGTCCTTCAAAGTAGTCACCAGCGTTGTGTAGAACCCATTTCCAGCGAAGTGGAAGGCGTAGTGTACCGTTAGCAGAGCCCATTCTGTTGATGGTGCGAATGGAGCGGTCTACTGCCTGTCG
Source organism: Locusta migratoria (assembly GCA_026315105.1). Taxonomy (NCBI): domain Eukaryota; kingdom Metazoa; phylum Arthropoda; class Insecta; order Orthoptera; family Acrididae; genus Locusta; species Locusta migratoria. Next base: position 175,485,817 of record CM048744.1, on the reverse strand, counting down.
GATCTCTGGAACAGTTCTGAAGTGAATGCCACGAAGTGGTTCTTTTATCTTTTGAATCATATCAAAGTCACAAGTACTTACGTCTAGGGTGTATGGTGGATGGTACAGTACTTCCCAGTCCCGTCGACCGAACAGAGCAGCCACAGCTTGCGCAGTATGCGTCCGCGCAAAATAATGGGTGGATTGCGCAGAAAGTGTTGCCGCTTCTTCCGCAAAGCTAATCGCAGGTGGTGCTGAAAAAAAACTCGAGGACACAGTCGTGCTTTACGACAATTCGGCACATTCAGTACGGATACAACTCTGTTGCTCCTGTTTCGAGGACATATTGACACCGTAACGTTAAACCGCTCGCTCACAAGTGACTTTTTCCCTCGATTGTGCGCACGCCGGTGACGTGGAACGGGAGAGTCCATTTGTTCGGAGGTAAGGTAGGTATGTCAACAACGTGTACTATCAGCGACAATAGTAGATTTTATTGCATAGTGTCTCCACAGCGGTGTTGCCACTATTTAGGTCCCAACCCTCGTAATGTCTACACCGTACTGGGCTACACGCATTTAAATAGTTACTTATAAAAATGTTAATACCATAATCGTTATCCACTCTCAGAAGCCATCACATATTTTTTTTTTTTTTTTTTTTTTTTTTTTTTGAAGTCCAGCAGTATATCGTTGTCAATACTAGTCCTACTTCATTGTCTGCTAGGTCACCTGACCAGAATCCCCTTGATTATTTGCCATGGGATATCTAACGTCACTTGTGAATATGACCCCAGTGGATGTAGAGATGGAATTAGCTGCCACAGTTGTAGCTGTTTGTGATGTGATTCTAAACACTCTAGGATTTTCTCTCAGGGTGCATCAGTATCATCTGATGCTTAAAGCTGATGTCCGTCACTTTCAGCACTGTTTGTAAGATGCAATGCAGTGCATTTTGTCAATGATGGTATTTGCACGTAACTGTAAGTAATGTAAATAAAAAGTACACAGTACTGTGATTGCAATCTTATCATCTCTTTAAGCTGACTTTCCCCACACCAGGTTCCCTACCTCAAAGTGTTCAGTGGAGCATCCTCTCTGGTCTGCTAAAGTTTTGCTCGCTCTTATGTAAACAATGAGCCACAGATAGAAGAACTAGATAACTATGAAATTGGTTCATTATGTTGTAATAATTGTACCGCATATGGTGAGACTGAATGAACGGCCCCAGTGCTAATTTGCGTATGTTTCACCAGGCTTACTGTATTATTACGAAAATAAATGTGAATCACTTCTTTGATCGATAGAAAAACACTTGATTTCAATCTTAGACAATTTCTTATCACTAGGGATAGCTTGGATTCCGAATCCTAATTAATTAGAAATCGGAGGATTCAATGTTCAATATAGTAATTTAATTATAAAAAAGGACGGTGCAAAATTCAGGAATGAATTATGGTACAAAAGTAATGCATATTTAACAAGGATGGCACGACCTCTACCTATTATGAAAACTGGTTGTTACTGAGTACTTGTTAATTGTTTGAGAAGAAATTAAAAATCGCTATCCAGCTCGGTAGAGAATAGAACCAGTAGCTCAAGAACACAGCCAACTAGAAGAAGGTACATTTATCTTTAAGTCCACTATAGCAAATGCAATGTGCCTATATCACCAATTCCCAATACTGCTCTGATGAGACGAACGGCGGGTGGCCACCGTAGATCGGTATGTTCGTCGTGAAGCTGAAGTTGTATGACGATGGCTGCCCAATGAACGAACGACTTCGTTAAAAAGAGAGAAAACAAAAAATCCTCCTAATTATCAAAGTCTGGCCTCACTGGCTAGAAACAGAAGAGAAGCTCGATTGTAAGCTTGTAAATAAGTGCTTCGAAATGCAAATACAATGCACTGAAGTAATAATTTTGTTCCTCTGCTATAACAGAAACAATTATGAATACTTCAATCAATGCTACGTCACTGGACGCTTTGCCAGCAACTGCCCATTTGCATCCTCGCACAACGAGTGCTGATAGCCGAATCTCAGACTTACTTTTCAGCAAACCACAAATCTCTCCAGACCGTTTTCTCAAGAGCCAATCACAGCTATAGCTTCAAATATCCCCCCCCCCCCCGAGCCTTTACTTCCTTCCAAACAACTTACCCCCGAAAAAAAAAGCTTCTAGAGGCTCCTAGAAAGTTCTAGAACGTTTCGACCTTTTGGCGGTTGAAATCAACTCCGAATCGTAGTGTTCATTGCGAGTGTTGGTGCGAAGCGGCATCGACCGGTCAATAAGCTGCGACCTCGTACCACCTGATCTACACGCCGCACACTCAAGGTACCGTTAAGACTCCCCTCGTCACTTGACTGCCTCCCTCACTGACTTTGCTGCGTCCCCCTTTCCTACCGAGAAAAGTACTACATGCAAATATTGTTAATAAAAAATGTTGCAAATGTTGCCTACCAGCATCAACCAGTTTTATCAGTGACCTAGTCAACATTAATATTCCCACTCTTCCTACCTGTTTTTGCTTCCAGATTATCCGGAATCAAACTAATACCAGTAATTACATAATAAATAAAGGAAGTTACTGGGTATGAGGTCCGCCTGATATGCAAAACACTGTTTTTATTTGGCACCCAAACTAGTTTCAGCACTCTGTGCCATCATCAGTGGGCTTTATATTTATTTCATGCTGTGAAAAACAAATTACATTTATTTTTCTATTGTGCTAGTTGTAAATTTAGGCCTAAAAATTCGTCAGTCTTATTTTGGTTTTTTATCTTAATTTACATTTTAAAACCAAAATAAGACTGACGACTTTTTTAGGCCAAAATTTACAACTAGCACAATAGAAAAATAAATGTAATTTGTTTTTCACAGCATGAAATAAATATAAAGCCCACTGATGATGGCACAGAGGTGCTGAAACTAGTTTGGGTGCCAAATAAAAACAGTGTTTTGCATATCAGGCGGACTTCATACCCAATAATTTTTACTGCAAACACGGAAAAATAAGAGCTGCAAATGAAGAAAATGATAAATAAAGGAAGCTTGGAGTTCAACATCCCGTCGACAGTGTGGTCATTAGAGACGGAGCTTACGCTAGGAAGGTTTGAGTAAGGATGTGGAAGGAAATCGGCCGTGCCCTTTCAAAGGAACCATCCCGGCATGCCGGCCGCGGTGGCCAAGGGGACTAAGGCGCTCCAGTCACGGTCTGCACGGCCACTACGGTCGGGGGTTTGAATCCCCCCTCGGGCATGGATATTTGTGCCGTCCTAGTTCGTAAGTAGTTCATAAGTAGTTTGTAAGTTTAGGGACTGATGACCCCGTAGTTAAGTCCCATAGACTATACAAACATACAATACAATACATCCCGGCATTTGCCTGGAGTGATTTAGGGATATCACGGAAAACCTAAATCTGGATGGCCGGAGGTGGATTTGAATCACCATCCTTTCGAATGCGAGTCCAGTGTGTACATAATAAATAAATGAACTTTATTATTAATACGTAAAACATAGCATGTAAGATGGTGAAATTTCCAGGCGCCTTACATTGTACCATACAGCCCAGACTACGGAGTAATGTAGAATTGGCACAGTGCTATCACCTTGCAACGCAGCGACGTTTCGGCCGCTACCGGCCATCATCAGGCTGCCAGTACGCCAGAGACCGTCGCACAGCCCGCGGCCGTCTCGCGCGTGCGCGCTGGCCGTAAGACGCGGGCACTTGGCGCCTGTAATTGGCGCCGCGTTCGCAGCCGCCAGATAAGACGGCTAACGACCGCCCCCGCGACGCCAGGCCGCGGCGCGCCGCTACGGCTCACTCCGCCGTGATTTAGCTGCGCGCGCACCACCACTGGCGGGCCAACCGCTCTGCTCATTGTTTCCCGCTGGCGCTGGCGCTGGCGCCAGTAGCCGACTGGCGCTCCACACTCCTGCTCTCTGCCCGCAGCGGGCGGGTACCACACGTCGTAAACGCCGCAAGTGAGCAGGCACGGAGAACGGGGCACTATCCGTAACACTAAAAGTGAGCCTTTGCGATCGTCTTTTGACAGCTCGAAATTGAAATGAAAATAACGGCTCAACCATTCAGCTGACACGAAAATTGTTCAAATGTTTGTATAGCTTATGGGACTTAACTACGGGGTCATCAGTCCCTAAACTTACAAACTATTTATGAACTAACTAAGACTAAGGACACCACAAATATCCATGCCCGAGGGGGGATTCGAACCCCCGACCATAGTCGCCGTGCAGACCGTGACTGGAGCGCCTCAGTCCCCACAGCCACCGCGGCCGGCACACGAAAATTGAATAACCGAATTTGTAGAGGAGAAAATTCTCTACAACTTTGCTATCTTATATTTATTTTCATATCTCGTAGCGTTTCAAAGATATTTGCAAAAATAACGGCGATTTTGGGATGTATGTATCTGTCTGTCCGTCCGTCTGTCTGTCTGTCCGTAACGTGTTCCCTGTTTTCAAGACGAACCGTTCACCGATCTGCACCAAATTTTACAGACTTTATTGTAGGCCGCCAGAGACCAGAACCTCCCTTTTTCAGATTTTTCGGACAAAAATACGGTAGTAATACAAAAAAAGCCGTTTGTAATATAATTGTAATTGCAAACGAACCGTTCATCTGACATTCCTCGCCCAGAACTCGCTCTGGCATACGCCATCTTGCGTTGCCTATTTGACGATTTACTTTTTTTATCTTACACGTTGTCATTTCAAAGAACTGAAGAATTAACAAAAACACATCGTCCTTCGTACGGTAAAACATAATCTAGTGTCTACAAATGCCATATTAGCATCAGTTAACAACGGCCCTCAGTAGTATGAGATTAAAGAACTCATCTTTTGAGTGATAGCCGTAGCGTAGTGGGCAAGGCGTTGGACTATGATGCTAAAGGTCGGTGGTTCGGAAACCACCACTACCGAAACTTATTATTTTTTTCCTTAAAGGGTTTTATTATCTAGATTATTATTTTGTTCCAAAATGTTTGCAAAATCGTATAAAACTACAAATCTAAAGTGGGCCATAAAACACGTCAGTGCAATTTTTTCTATTTGTATTCGTCTGGGCCCGTTGCGTCATATATGTCATTGTAACAAACTTTGCTGTATCAAATACGCTGCTGTATGAAGAAATTATTTATTAATTAGCACAGGCCTGTTTCAGCACAATTGCCATCTTCAGGTTTATTAATCTTTACTTCCTAGTAACGTCATTGTCTTATTTGCTGTCATGATGATTCGACTATTTTATTGCTGTTCATAGTGAACACATTTGGTATCGTTCTTGTATATCAGTAAAATACCGAATTTAATTTTTTTAAATATTTTTCGAGTTTTGACAGCTATTTTGACTATTTTATCGCTGACTGAGGTGTCAAACTAGCTGACAACACACGAAAATAAATAAATAAATAAATAAATAATCGGAATTTGATTGATACATAAGAACGACATTTAGTATCGTTCTTATATATCAGTGAAATCCCGAATTTAATTTTTTAAATATTTTTAGTGTTTTGAAAAATAATTTGACTATTTTAACGCTGACTAAGCTGTCAAAATAGCTGTCAAAACACGAAAAAATTACAAAAAAATTTAAATTCAGAATTTGATATATAAGAACGATACTAAATCTGTTTAGTATTAACACCAATAAAGTAGTCAAATCATTATGAACAGCAAATATGACAACGACGTTATAAGGATTTAAAGATTAATAAACTTCAAGATGGCAATCGTGCTGAAACAGGCCTATCATAATTAATAAATAATTTCTTCGTATAGCAGCATCTTTGATACAGGAAAGTTTCTTACAATTTCCTCTTTTCTTCTACTGCTTTTTAATGAGGAAGTAAGGGGCAAGAGGAAGGAAGGGAATAACTCTAGGACCAGGAGACCACTTGCAAAAACCAGGACTCTGGGTTCGAGTCCTCGTCCGGCACAAATCTGCAAGTGTCACAGAATCATTAAGATTCTGTCACGGACAGCAAATTACCTGGAAGACCACTTGGAAGGAATGGACTGTGTCTTCAAAGGAGATTGTATGGTGAACATTAATAAGAGCAAAACAAAGGTAATGTAATGCAGTGTAAGAAAATCTGGCGATGCTGCAGGAATTAAGTAACAAGACAATAAAAGTAGAAAAAGGGGGCCGAGGGGACTGAGGCGCTCCAGTCACGGTCTGCACGGTGACTACGGTCGGGGGTTCGAATCTCCCCTCAGGCATCGATATTTGTGCCGACCTTAGGATTAGCTAGTTCATAAGTATGTGACTTCAAAAATTTTCCCGGCGTATTTCTTCTTCCAGTAATTTTCGGGTGTGCAGCCGGATCCCATTGACATTCTGCAACGATATTTCGGCCCAGAGACGTCCGGCCATCTTCAGGTGAGTAGGCAACTACTGAAGAGCGCAGGTACGTTCGCGGTATTTATACCGAGTATTGCGCATGCGAGATACGCTGGAGTCTTACTGCGCAAGTGTTAGATGGTGACATGCGCGGTACGGCCGAGCTGTGTGTGCTGCCCTCGGTGGTGAAAGTGAACACTCATCTAATCATTGAGAATCGAATGATTTCGTCGATTCCGCTGTGCCTTAATAGCTTTAAGAACAGGGTTCCAATTTTTATCCAGCTGAAAGCCGTTGTCACGATTTATTAAATTGTCAGCAAGGCGTATTTCAACCGCTTCTTTGAAGATTGAGTTCCAAAAACCGGAAACTGGAGCTAAAATTGTGGTTTTGTTGTATTCCATGGAGTGTCCCATGGAAATGCAGTGCCCTGCTACAGCTGATTTCGACGGTTGCAGAAGAGGGGTGTGTCTTTCGTGCTCCGTACAGCGCTCTTGAACTGTTCGAGTCGTCTGACCTATGTAAGCAGAACCACACTCGCAGGGAATTTTATAAACGCCCGCTTTTTTCAGTAGCAGATCGTCTTTTACAGATCCGACTAGGGCTATGTATCCTGTACACGTGCTGGACGTGCTGGTACGACGCAAGGATGACGGCTCTTTGGGACACTCTGTGTACAGGAAACCTACGCACACAGATCTATACCTCCAGCCGTCCAGCTGCCATCATCCCGCACAAGCCGCTGGTGTCCTTAGTACGCTAATACATCGAGCACACTTGATATCGGACGAAGAAAATCTTCCTGCAGAACTGGAACACTTGGAGAAAGTGTTCAAAGAGAATGGCTACACACCACGCCAAATAAGGAAGGCCATACGTAATCATAACAACAAGAATCAACGCACAGAGGACAATGAAGAAGATTACAAATCAGTTGCATTCCTTCCTTATGCTGGCAATGTGTCCTCTAAAATAGGCAGATTGCTAAGGAAACATAAAATCCAGGTCATCTTCCGTCCACCAGCTAAGAATATAGCCCTAGTCGGATCTGTAAAAGACGATCTGCTACTGAAAAAAGCGGGCGTTTATAAAATTCCCTGCGAGTGTGGTTCTGCTTACATAGGTCAGACGACTCGAACAGTTCAAGAGCGCTGTACGGAGCACGAAAGACACACCCGTCTTCTGCAACCGTCGAAATCAGCTGTAGCAGGGCACTGCATTTCCATGGGACACTCCATGGAATACAACAAAACCACAATTTTAGCTCCAGTTTCCGGTTTTTGGAACTCAATCTTCAAAGAAGCGGTTGAAATACGCCTTGCTGACAATTTAATAAATCGTGACAACGGCTTTCAGCTGGATAAAAATTGGAACCCTGTTCTTAAAGCTATTGAGGCACAGCGGAATCGACGGAATCATTCGATTCTCAATGATTAGATGAGTGTTCACTTTCACCACCGAGGGCAGCACACACAGCTCGGCCGTACCGCGCATGTCACCATCTAACACATGCGCAGTAAGACTCCAGCGTATCTCGCATGCGCAATACTCGGTATAAATACCGCGAACGTACCTGCGCTCTTCAGTAGTTGCCTACTCACCTGAAGATGGCCGGACGTCTCTGGGCCGAAATATCGTTGCAGAATGTCAATGGGATCCGGCTGCACACCCGAAAATTACTGGAAGTTCATAAGTAGTTTGTAAGTTTAGGGACTGATGACCCCGTAGTTAAGTCCCATAAGCTATACAAACATTTCATTTCTAGAAAATGGGTTTTCTTATTTGGGTAGCAAAATAACTTCTGATGGCCGAAGAAAAGATGGTATAAAGAAAACAAGGCATGGGAAGAAAAGCATTTCTGAAGAAGCGAAATTTGTTGACGTACAAAATTAATTTAAAAGAACATGGTTCCAAATAAAAGATGGATAAAGCGGAAAACCTAATTTTCTGTTGAAATCAGACTGAAAGGTAAAGTATGTTTGAAAACGCCGCGTGCGTACTTGTGGCTTTGGAGGAGTCCGTATCTCGGGTTCTATTAGTCACAGAAATAAGGAGTAAGGTGTTTTGGATAGCCCTTGGCAAATGGTCAAATGGTTGTAAGTCTTATGGGACTTAAGTACGTGGACATCAGTCCCTAAATTTACAAACTACTTATGAACTACTTACGAACTAGAACGGCACAAATATCCATGCCCGAGGGGGGATTCGAACCCCCGACCGTAGTGGCCGTGCAGACCGTGACTGAAGCGCCTCAGTCCCCTCGACCACCGCGGCCGGCTAGCCCTTAGCCTAGAGATCATTTGTATTTATAACAAGAGCGAACATACAAGGTTAATATTGAGACATGACACATTTATTGCAGCCACCCAAGTTGAGTAAATCGATTGTTTTTGTACACTATACATTGACTGTTGTGGGATTTATACTGCCTACATAAGCACCATTTGTTTATGGACAACTGAGAAAACTACGAAAAATCGTGATTTTTGTAGTAAAAACTTGTGGGGGTGGCCAGTTCTACACATTTATCCTTTGACGGTATTCGAATATTTTACCACATCCTCAAACTACGTTTTTAATTTTTTTTCATTATCTTTATGCGTTACCGATATCTAGAGGTTCAAATTTCCCTACTTATGCACAATATAACAGAAAATCTGTTTTCAGCCTTTCTAACACACTGGCTCACAAATATCTAAAACAGTTAACATAGAAAATGGCTAACGTTTTAAAAATGTATTCTCTAGACGGTTGTGTGGAAACGTCGTTTCCCCCCTTCTCGAAACTCCTTATCCCTTATGAAGATACACCCGATAAATCATGATGGCTGTGCACCAAACGAGGCGATTTCGCTACGAAAGAGCTTTACGGCCATTATGCAACTAACAGCTGGTTTTAAAAAATTTACTCATCGAAAAAAAAGTTGACTTTCTCACATCTCACAGTTTGATATTTTCGTCGGAGTATTGTTGAATTTTATTCTCGTGGTCCGTTACAGTTACTGTGAACCATCAAATAATGTGAAGTATTGCAACATTATTTAAAGAGTTTCAAATTCAAATCTTCAAGTGTTCGTAAATATATGGGACTAAACTTCTGTGGTCATCAGTCCGTCGGCTTACAAACTACTTAAACTAACTAAGGACGAAACACACACCCATGCCCGAGGGAGTACTCGAACCTCCGACGGCGAGCTACCGCTCGCTCTGCAGCAAGGCGCCTTAGTGCAATTGCCCACTCCACCGCGGCATTTAAAGTGTTTGCTGAGGTAAAATCTAAAAGCGTAGACTTTACGTAAGGTCGATTTTAGTTGAAATGTTGTAGGTTATAAAATTCAGAGGAGATACCGAAATCTTTTGTGAAATTGAAAGCGATACAATATCTCATTGAATTCTAGAGATATTGGTTTCATAACCGGTGCGCCCATTTCTGTCCAATCGGTCATGGCGGTCGTTAAGAAACGGTTATTACTGCACTTTATTCTGAAAAAAAAATTAAAAATAAATAAATAAATAAATAAAAGAAAAAAAGAAAAAAAATTATTTTATATATTTTTATTTTTATTTTGGATATCGTAATATCTGATATCTTCTCTCGATAAATGACCATTAATTTTTGTTATTCGTCAACATAGTATATGAATGATGTCTTGCAATATATAAAAAAAAAGTGTCGTATTTTAGAGACGTATAGGATTCGTCTTAGATGACTAGCACAGCCTGCTGTGCCAAGAAAAAAAAAGTGGAATAATGTGAAAAATGCTCCTGTTGGAGATAAAAAAAAAGGAAATATGATTCTCCTTAGAAGTCTGAGTCACAATTTCGCCTGCCTCACCACAAATTTTGGTATGCGAATATATTAGCGTTTTTGTGCTTTAAAATAGTACAAATTGACGGTGGTAGATAGTTGAGATACTGCCAGCGGGAAAGTAAGAGAGATGATATAGCTGTGGTGTGACAGCCGGCCGCGGTGGCCGAGGAGACTGAGGCGCTTCAGTCACAGTCTGCACGGGCACTACGGTCCGGGGTTCGAATCCCCCCTCGGGCATGGATATTTGTGCCGTCTGTAGTCTTAGTTAGTTCATAAGTACTTTGTAAGTTTAGGGACTGATGACCCCGTAGTTAAGTCCCATAGACTATACAAACATATGAACATATGTATGTGGTGTGACAGAGAACGTGGCAGTAAAAAAAAAATGGCAGTCGAAGCAAAAGAGAGAGGGAACACTGAGTGCAAACCAATGAGTGGAGACCATGCGTAAGCTTTTGAGGTCGGTATCAACACGACCGGCGAACTTCAACAACATACGTTTTGTCCGCTGAGTCAATGTGCTACACGCAAGGGCTAATGTTCTTCTTTCTAGGATTTGCAAGACTGACCAATCGATCCAGAAGGACAAATACAGAGAGGGGATAATAGTAATTGAAGAGAACGAGAGCCGACTTTGAGACAGAACGATAGTGTTTGTGGGGGTTGCTGAAGAGCAAAGTGTACTAGCGCAGAGTCGACACAAGAGAAGAACTTCTCGCTCGTAATTTACATGCTTGTATTCAACTGAAGGAATGCAGAACTCATCTGCGATCGGCAAAACACCTGTCCACAAGAGCAGCAAAGTGCATTGAAACAGAAGGTGGTCAGTTGGAACATCTCCTGTGAGCCAACAAACACAAATAAACAAGAAATAATATAACAGTGTTTTAATTTACCATCACCTGCACTTTTCCCACTTCTGGTTGTTTTCATTGGTTTACCAGTAGTATGTTTATGTTGTTGTTAAGAATTTTGAAGGGCACTAAACTGGTGGATCATCTGTCTCCTACCGGTAGTATCACACCTCAAAATACTTTCCTTTCCTCATCACTCACGCTGTATGTAGACACTGGCAGTGACAGTGTGAATGAAAACTTCAATATGATAGGCGAATGTGTAAAGGGATTTAGTATGTTATGTGTTAAAAGAGCGCGAGTATGTTCGCAAGCCACAACTTTTGGCGATCAAAATTTCAAATGTTTGTAGAGTCTATGGGACCCAACTACGGGGTCATTAGTCCCTAAACTTACAAACTACTTATGAACTACTTACAACTAAGGACGGCACAAATATCCATGCCCGAGGGGGGGGGGGGTTCGAACCCCCGACCTAGTGGCCGTGCGGATCGTGACTGGAGCGCCTCAATCCCCTCGGCCACCGCGGCCGGCTATTGGCGATCAAGGCGGAATACGGATTTTTATACACGAATATATTTACTTTTTTTTTTCCCTCCAACAAGATCGTTTTTCAACTGGTAAGTAACTACATCTGCTTTTCACCTACAAATTTGTGCCAGTGACCCCACCTCTTGGCCCTCCGCTGGGCAGAAGAAGGTAGAAGAAAAGTTTTGGAAATGGTCGGAGACAAGCAGAGTGAAAGTAGAAAGACAGCGCAGTTGTGCCAAGTCGAGGATTTGTGGTTTGCGTCATCGTCAACATAAATGTTCAAATGTTTGTAAACCTATTGGACCAAACTGCTATGGTCATCAGTCCCTAGAATTACAAACAACTTGAAATAACTTCCTCTAAGGACAACAAAGACACACACTTGGCCGAGGGAGGACTCGAACCTCCGACGGGATGAACCGTGCCCTTCGCAGCTAGGCGCCTCAGGGCACTCTGCCACTACACAGCGGCGCCACCAACATAGCGCACCCGCCTCCTGGTCGCTGCGCTGCCCTGTGAGCCTCTAGTTAGGCCAGCCCCGGCCATAATTTCTGCACATGTGCGGTGCTGCGTGTACATCACAGCCTCCTCCGCTCATGGGCCGTCTGAATAAAACGGTGTATCTACTTTATACTCTGAACTAGCTGAAAATCAGGCGTTGCCCGGGTATTTATTTATTCATTTATTCCTGCCATAAGGACTGTTTGTCTGTAAAATCTCTTGCGAATACAATTAGTAGTAAAGAAGTAATAGAGTAAAACTTTGTGCGTAATGGGGCCGTTTTCCATGAACTTTACTCTTTATGTGATCATATCTAGTGAACTACGTGTCGTATGGTGATACAATTTAGAAGGTACACTAAACTATATGCGTGTATACCGGCTGTAAAAATTGCTGCGGCTAAAACTTGTAGTGAAGAAATTATAAAGTGTATCGTCATACCGAATGCCGTAGTTTTAGTCCATTAACAGCGGAACGTTACTGTTTGTGTTCATATCTCATGAATTACGTGTCGTACTGTGGTACAATTTAGAAGGTTCATTCAACTACATTTGTGTATACTGTCTGTAAAATTTCCTGCGGCTGCAATTTGTAGTGTACAAATTATAATTTTTAACGGCATACCAAATGCCGTAGTTTTACTCCATAAACAGCGGAAAAGTAGTAAGCGAGAAACTTTTTTCCTTTCATCATTTTACTATGGTTGTCAGCGAGAAAAAGTTTAATAAAGGTTTGAAATTATATTTAAAGTTTGTTGCAAGTCACTAAGGCCTGTCATTTTCATACAGTGTATTTATAAAGTCTCGCCGCATTATATGGCATTTTTTGAGATTTCAATTGGTTATGACGTAATATCTTTTGAACCATGTGCCGTATGTGATTCTTAACCATGCAGGAATTGTTACCTCACGGTAAGGAATGTGTGTACCAAATTTGGTTGAAATCGGTCCAATGGTTTAGAAGAAAATGAGCAGCATTGTCGTAAAATGCAGCATTTTTTCGCGCATCTCATTGTTTATGACGTCATATCTCGTGAACTATACAACGTATGTGATTCTTACACTTACGACGACCGTCCTCATGGATTGAAGCTTACGTGTACAAAATTTCATAAAGATTGGAACAAAACTGTAGATTTGTATGCAACACGTACAAACATACGGACACTCTGCTTTATATATTAAGAGATTCCAGAGAACATACTCAGCTTCGCATGAATAAAGGAAATCGGAGAATACTTCAATCGAGTACGTTCTCAGCGTGAGTAACAGTGTGGGAGGAGTTGCTCACAACAGATAACATTCTCTAATTTCATATGAATGAAACTACAGAAGTTTCTCACGGCCGGAGAACATTCTCCGATTTCTGAAGTGAGCCGTCTAGCATACTTCTTGCTGAGTAAATTCTATTAAGGTTACGTTTTACTGTGGTTTATAATAAAAATTAAAACATATTTGTCACTTAGAAGGCACAAAAAGTTTTTTTATACGTAGTCTTTAAGAAATACGAGGGGATCTAAAACGTTAATGCAAATAAAAACATTGTTGACGAGTAGCAAACTTCAGAAAAATCGTATGACACTTCAAGCATTTTATATAGTGACGAGAGTGACAGAGAAATGAAACACAAATGGATTCAGCTGCGTGTTTTACCCATTTACTTGGAGTGTATATTTACAGTTGTAGACAGCTACACAGAAAAATAATATTGTGTTTTTAAATAGTGTCTATTACTAAGGCCTTATGATGATGGCTCCAACTAAAGTGCATCCCAAGACTTCATAGTTTCTATCACAAAACAAATATTGTTGCAATACATGGTAGGCAAATCAAACGTTTGTAGAACTTATGGGACTTAACTACGGGGTCATTAGTCCCTAAGCTTACAAACTACTTATGAACTACTTAATCCTAAGGACGGCACAAATATCCATGCCCGAGGGGGGATTCCAACCCCCGACCGTAGTGGCCATGCAGACCGTGACTGGAGCGCCTCAGTCCCCTCTGCCACCGCGGACGGCACGAGGTAGGCCTACTGAAATATTGTCTCTATCCAAACAGGTTGACCTATTTAAGATGCATCTTCTGACTTCGTAATCGTAACTTCTTTTATGTTAGAAGTACGTAGACACGACAGGAAAATTAATAACTGATTAATTACATACCTACCAGCCTGTTACTGTAACAAAATCGCATGGCCTAACGGTTATGAGCATTCCATTGGCTGTCATATTTAATAAGAAGTAGGCCTCTCTCATGTTAGAAAACTCCGACAGCATTCCACGTTATAACAGATGAATATGTGATGCAATCTTAAAATTTCGTTCGCAAATTGTGATAACGCAACTTCATTTACAAAAAAGTTTCCCGCGTGACGAAAATTTTGTATCGTCAGGGGGATCTTTATAGAAAGTGCACATTTAGTCTTAATAATATGCTCCTTCACAACAAACTAATATCTAAACATAGTACAGTTCTTCCTGAACACGTAGACGCATACTCCATTTTTGTACACTTACTAATTTGGCTGATTTGGCTAGTTTAAAGAAATACATGATTGAACAGCTGTTCTGTGATGGATATGACATGCAGAGAATTTACTCAACAAGAAGGGGAGGTAGCGAGAATTAGCTTCCTGCTCAGAGAATATGCTTCGAAGTTTTTATTCATACGAAATAGAGAACTTACTCAGAGAACGTTATTTTGCTCTGAGAATCTTCTCTGGAGCATCTGCTCTTTTTTATTCATACGCTCCATGTAGTGCGTGGCACGGGCGACAGGGGTAAACGAGTTGTCGCTTATTGCTTCACATGTGCAGCACTTCCACACCGTTGCACAGTGTGCAGCATCTAAGCGCCTCTTGCACAACAGATTTTCATGTTTCACTTGACTACTCGAGACGAGTGTGTCTACTGCATTGCCCTGGCGTATTATTCCTGTACTGAGTCTCTCCTGTATCGAGTGGTCGTTTTTATTTCGATGTCAGCACCAAAGCTGTAGAGCTGTCTGCTGTGTGGTGTCTCGGCTGCATGATGAAGTGAGGTAATGAGGGCACTTTTTACGTGGGAGCAGGAAATGATAATGAGTTTATTGATGATAAAAGGGTAATACGTAACTGATATACTCGTCAGATATCATGTGGTAAATTCTGCACACTATTGAGCACCTAAAAATAGGAAAAGTGTCATCCAAGCATTTCAAAACTTTCACATTTGCTGAAGGAAATTTATACTTACAAGGACATCAAACTATATCGAAAATACAGTAAAAAGTGTCTGTTTTAGTTTTCAAATCCTTGCTGGCGATCAAATTACGTCGAAAATAATTTTATCATCTAATAATACTAAGTCTTTCACTACTGAAATAAATGTAATCAAAACTCAATTCTATATTTACATTAGCATTGGTGTATATTGTAGGCTTTTCCCTTGTAAAACGTAAATATCTTTCGGTTTCCTGATCTTTCTCTCTTGTGGGAGAACACTACTAGGAAAAAAAAAAAAAAAAAAAAAAAAAAAAAAAAAAAAAAAAAAAAAAAAAAAAAAAAAAAAAAGGGCGGCCCTGTTGCAACCTTTTTGGTGTGATGAGAACACAACGCAAACAAAGTTTAAGAAGATGCGAAATAATTTCTGTAAAGTTAATGATCTCGGCCAGAATACGTAAATTTCCAATGTTAGCAGACACCACTTCAGTTCCTTGCTTCTGCGTATGCGCATTTGAAACGAAATTTAGAATTCCACACTCGGCACAATCTATTGACGTCATAGACGCACTCGCGATGGGGTTGGGGACTGATTTACACGCGAGACGCACGCACTTGGAGTAGTCGGTTTTCAGCAGAAAGTTGTTCTTGAAACAGGAACTCAGACGGTGCGGTGGCGGCAGACGCAGCGCTTGGTGCGTCCTCAGCACGACGCGGGGTAAAAATAAAAGCTTGCCGTGTCCGGTAAGGCTCTGGGAACTGGTCGGCGGCGGTGGCGTGGTGTGGGATAATGCGCCCGCCCGGCCAGCCCGTAATGGGCCGCGGTCCGGCCGCCTCTATAAATCCCAAACTACCTGCGCCCGCTGCAAATGGACCGCACCGCGCCACGCCGTACAATAGCTCACCTCTTCTCACGGCCACACTCTCTCTCTCCTCTCCTCTTCTCCCGCTTTTTTCTAGGAAAAAAAAGTGTCCTTATCAAAGCTAATCATCTACATTTTCTCGACCTTTGCCTTTTTTTATGGTTCATTTTTGTCGAAGGCAAGAGGAAAATGGCCTCCGTATTAAATCACCCGAGAAATAAAGCATTCCTTCCGCCGCGGAGTGTCGTGGAGAACTTCCACGTCATTCCCTTTCTCCGGAAGACACTACAGGGTACAAAGATGACACCGGTGGTGTGTTACGTGCTCGGTACGAGAGTCTGATGACGGCCAGTTTGGATTTATGAAACGTAAGTGCAACAGTGGTGTAGTTACGAGGTTTTGCTTGATAATGGATGCTTGACTTACGGAATGTCAATATGCCTGCTTTCACAGGATTTAGACACAAAGAATTTAAGAAGTTAACTGCGAGAGTGCATTCAAATAATTCACTGGTGAGAGTTGAAAATTTACGCCTCACCCGGGATTCGATCCCGCGTGCTGTCTACTAGGGAGACGCGCTGGGCATTATACATGCTCGCCTTCCACCAGACGAAAATTTTTAACTTTTATCTACACACTACTGTCGAGTACTCCTACCAATTATCACTCATACTCGCGGCATGCAAACGATACTCGATTTCCCATTACCAGATATATATATATTACTATGAATCCAACAAAAAAAATGTTCAAATGTTTGTACAGCTTATGGGACTTAACTACGGGGTCATCAGTCTCTAAACTTACAATCTAGTCAGTACTAAGGACGGCACAAATATCCATGCCCGAGGGGGGATTCGAACCGCCGACCGTAGTGGCCGTGCAAACCGTGACTGGAGCGCCTCAGTCCCCTCGGCCACCGCGGCCGGCTA
Source organism: Locusta migratoria (assembly GCA_026315105.1). Taxonomy (NCBI): domain Eukaryota; kingdom Metazoa; phylum Arthropoda; class Insecta; order Orthoptera; family Acrididae; genus Locusta; species Locusta migratoria. The sequence continues at coordinate 175,468,775 of CM048744.1, read as the reverse complement.
TGAATCCAAAGGTCGCTTTCCAGCTCTTTCACCTCTGGCAGTATGGCTCATGTGAAGAATACCGAGTAGCGCCGTGGTTTGGAACCCACGTTAAACTGCAGGTCCCCCTATAGCTAGATGGGTAAGTCAGTTCAAAGGTCGGAGAAAGGCAATGACATAGCACCTCCAAACGGGAACATGCCTAGTAAAGCACTGTGTTGTTCAAACCAATCTTGGAATTGTTGACTGCTTTACCTGGTGTGTGTGTGTGTGTGTGTGTGTGTGTGTGTGTGTGTGTGTCTGTCTGTCTGTCTGTCTACAGGAATTTCCGTATTATGGAAAATTACTGTGTTTCATTGTTGTTCCGCCAAAAATTGAACTCATTTACTATCTCAAACACACTACATCATAACTTGACAATAAGTTTTGTTTACCTATGAACTTACATATTAAAAAATAAATAAATAAAAAATAAAAATAAAAAAAAGAATCTTAACATAAAAATTTACAAAACTTGCTTTCGGAGTTAAATATGAAATAATTTCGTGTGGCTCAGTGGCCTGGTGCAAGTCTTTCAATTGGGCGCCACTTCGGCGACGTGCGTGTCCCTAGCGTCCCCCAGTTATCCAACCAGGGAAAGGGGACCTACAGCTTAACGTGGAATGCGAACCACGCGTCTTTTCTGGTGACTCCTCACCTCGTTGAAGGTGAAGGATAGGATAAAACGCAGACTGAAATAATCAGAGGTCCGACCGGATTTCGAACATGCTACTTTCCGCTTTCCAGTCGAGCGCTTTACCCCGTGACCACCGGGATATATGAAATCGTCTGGAAACACAGAACAGCGTCATTGTTTTCAGAGACGTTAAATGTATTAAGGACATGCTGAAAGTTTCAGCCATGTCTGTTATTTACAAGAATTCTGTTTTAATTCTTGTACAATATCCCAATTTGAATCTCAGAGGCTACTTTCGAATGCGTTCTACAAAATGTGACACAGTGAACAGCAGCTAGACAGTTCCCTTTCTGACACACAAAATAATGTTTTCCTATGAACAGCCAGAAGCTGCACTTAAAGGTGTAAATTTATTGCAACGTTACTCGACAACGATATTGAAAGGACGACATAAACGATCGAAAATGGATCACATACGCGCAAGCGTCCGTAGTGTTACCGTGTTAACAGCCAAAGGGCAGTAATAGTAGTGCCACAACCGAACAATAATGAACTCCTAACTGCGTAATGCACCCGATGGGGCAGCTTACTGCCGAAACGCGTCCTGCTAATTAAAATACTAGTAAAAAGTGACTGCTGAAGTATAAATTATTTAAAAAAAGTTTATAATACAGTCGCAGAACTCGTATCAATCCACATAATATGGATAAATTTATGTTCATACAATATGTTTCTTCTCTAACACCTGAATCGATCTATGGATCGACGTATTGAAATTTTACCGCTTGAGTAGAATCGACAGTTTCGAAATATTCAAATATCTCGACCGTTTCCATCTTAGTATGCTGTAAGTTGGAAATTTGATGTGCACGGAAAGCGTGTCTGGATAGCCTTATTGCCCCGACGCGACCGCTGGCTCTAAACGAGAAATCCGGGTTCGAATCAGAGTCCAGCACAAATTTTCTTTCTCGTCACTGAATTTATTTCAATGCCCTGAAAAGATCAACATGTTTCAATATTTCAAAATCGTGAATTGTGAGAGTTTCTGTTGTACAATAAAATCGTAGACTACGTGCCATTAGCGATTATGTTGACTACTACTGTCCTTTGGCTGTTAACACGGTAATACTTCGGACGCTTGCGCGCATGTGATCCATTTTCGATCGTTTATGTCTTCCTTTCAATATCGTTGTCGGATAATGTTGCAATAAATTTACACCTTTAAGTGCAGCTTCTGGCTGTCCATTGGAAAACATTTTGTGTGTCAGTAAGGGAAATGTCTAGTTGCTGTTCACTATGTCACATTTTGTAGACCGCAATCGAAAGCAGACTTTGAGATTCAAATTGGGATATTGTGTAAAAATAAAAACCGAATTCTTGTAAATAACAGATACGGCTAAAACTTTCATCATGTCCTACAATATATTTAACGTCTCTGAAGAAAATGACGGTGTTCGCGCGCGCGCGAAAGAAAGATTGTGTGCTAAAACCGACTGTAAGTAAATGACAATGTAGACCTACAAACCAAAATTACGGTGTAACACACAGGTAGGTCTAACGTGTTAACTCATCAAAATTAAAACAAAAACTTTTCACATGGAATTTATTTGGCTACAGATGACGAAGCTGCCAACATTGGATGTTGTAAAAATGGTACTACAAGATTTTACAATGTAAAACCAAGGTAATAATCCAAGCTAAGACCTATGATTTTGGGCCTAGTTTTTTCGCATCTAGTTTAGCACAAATATGCTGATTTTCACAGGTCTGATCTAATTAAGATGAAAATCCCCATGTGAGAGAAGGGATCTTTCATGTCTGCAAAGAACCATACGAATATCATTCTTAGGGCTACATAAAATATTAAGGACAGCGTTAAGTCATAATTATGAACTATGTTTGAATCCATAATTGAATTGTTGTGCACAGCGACCGTTGATATAATTACTGGGAATAAAACAGCGTTCGGTCGCAATAAATCTGTTTATTAATCACAAATCGATTTCGGCTAGGTAACTAGTCATCATCAGTGTCATATCCACAAAATAAGAAAACAGGATCATATAATCAATACATGAAATTCATGCTTACAATCGTATGCAAAAATGGATGTGATGTACCTTTATGTTACGTACTGATTATGTGATCCTGTTTTCTTATTTTGTAGATATGACACTGATGGTGGCTAGTTACCTAGCCGAAATCGATCTGTGATTACTAAACAGATCTTTTGCTACCGAATGCTGCGTTATTCCTAGAATTGTAAATTTTATTTGGTGTGGAGAAAGATAACCACGACTGGAAACAAACTAGCTTTCCAGCCGGTCCAAAAGCGGATAAAGCGAGAGTTAATAGTTGGGCTAACCATCCAATATTGTAAACGAAGTGATGGGTTCGTATACACTCACACCCAGTCTCGGATTGGAATGGATCTAACGGAAAACGACAAAAGCTTATTTGACTACGAATAGGTACATGGAACTACAAACACTGTATGCTGCAGAACAGACAATGATACTTGATCAATAACTAACAGGGTACAATATAGATATTACAGACCTGTAGGAGATAAGATGGCCTGGGCAAGGCATGTAAAAGAGAAAAATTACATGATCATATACAGCGGAAACAAGCATGCTCTTAATATTTTTGGGACAGGATTTGCTGTTCATAATAAAATAATGACCAATGTGATGATAATAGAAAATGTCGAAGAATAGCCTATGATACATCGGAAACAAAGGCAAATATAGAAATATTTCATTAATAAGTGTCCATGTTCCAAATGAGGACAAGAAGGAAGACATGAAAGATGAATTCTATGACACCTTAGACCAGATGTACTCCAGATTACCGCAGTATGGCATCAAAATTGTGCTGGTAGACTTAAATGCCAAAATAAGACAAGAAGAGCAATGCAACCATGTATAGGCATGTTCAGCCTTCATACTGAATCAGATGATAATGGTATAAGGCTTATCAACTTCGCCACAGCTGGAACCATGAAAATAGCAAGTATATCATTCCCCCATAATGACACACACAAAACAACATGGACCTCACCGGGTGGATTAAGTAGGAACCAAATAGACCATGTTTTTATAGAGAAAAAAAAACAACATAAAAAGGCAATAAGAGGTGTTAGGTCAATGAGGGTGGCTGAGATAGGATCAGACCACTCATTTGTGCAAATAAAATTGAAACAATCATTACCGAAAGCACCAAGTAAGAGAAACAGTGATAAAATAACCCAAAGAGTTGGCTAAAAGATTAAGATTAAAAATATATTTGCAGAATTAGAGAATGAAAACAATAGAAAAGGTGATCATATCAACACGAAATAGAAGAATATCACAATATTATGAGTGAGACAGCCTATTAACTACTAGAAGAAGAAGAAGATGATAATAATAATAATAATAATAATAATAATAATAAGCGCAAATCATAGTTCAATGAAACATGTAGAAAAGCAGTACAGGACAGGAAGAAAGCCAGACAGGCAATGATGAACAATAACAATAATGAAAACGAAACAACATAAAGGGCACCCATATGAGAAACGAAGAGAATAATAAGGTGAGAAAAAAGATTATTCATATATAAACAGAAAGAGAAGCCTGAGGAAGGCTGTAACCGGAACAATAGTAAACAGTTTTACGGGACAATGAATAGCTATAGAAAAGAGTACAGAGGTAAGCCTGTGATAATGAAGTATGAAAATATAAAAATGATCACAACGAATGAAGAAAATTTAGAGAACTGGAGAAAATACTTCAAAGAACTGGTTAAAATCCCGGTAGATACCTACAGCAACAACGCAGAAAGCAGTCAGAAAGTATAGCCATTCGTCGAAGAGCTGACTGAAGGAGGTGAAGCAGGCAATAGATAGACTAAAAATGGGAAGGTTCTTGGCGTAGACATGGTATCAGTAGAGCGCATCAAATAATGGGGACACATGACACACGAATAGTTAGCCGAACTGATAAACGAGGAATGGAGAAAAGTAATGCTGGAGGAATGGAAAACTGCAGCTGTATGTCCCATATGCAAGAAAGGAGAAAGAATGCTGGCACAGAACTGGAGAGGGATATGTCTCCTATGCACATGATATAAAGTAATATCAAGAATTATACTTAACAGGCTCAACCCATACATTGAAGAAATATTAGACACAGCACAAGCAGAGTTCATAGAAGGTAAATAAACAATCGGCCAATATTCACACGAAGACAGATATTAGATTAGAACAGGGAGCACAAACATGAGGGTAATGCCAGAGTATGGGATACCTGGCAGACTGATAAAGCTAACTAAAATTTGTGTGATGGAATGAAAGTGTAGAGTGAAAGCACAGAGATAAGTCTCAGAAGCATTTGAAGTAAAAACAGGAGTGAGGCAGGGAGATATATCACCAATCCTGTTTAATTTGGCCCTCAGCAACGCAATGAGGAAAGTAACATGTGAAAGTTCCAGAGTCACCACAGGAAAAAAAAATGTTCTGGCTTTTACGGATGATATTGTGGTGATAGGAAAGGAGATGGAAGACCTGGAGAAAATGGGGACTGTGTAATATAAGAAGCTAAGTAAGTATACATGTAAGTAAAACAAAGCTCACGATAGTTGGAAGAAGAGCTCATTTAGGACCAAACCATCTAAAAATCGGAAATCTAACAATCCAGAAGACAGTCACATTGAGATACCTTGGTGTCAACATCAACCAACAATACCTTGTCGAGCAAGAGAGAGTGACAAAAATTCATGCTGGGGGAAGATGTCTAGGAGCTATGCACAACATAAGAAGATCAAAGTTACTATTCAGGTAGGCAAAATGTAATATAGCGTGTTATGCAAGTGAGACATAGTCCCTAACAAAGAATACAGAGAAAAAACTGATGACGTTTGAAAAAAAGTACTGAGATAATATATGGACTAGTGAAAGAAAATTAACAGTAGAGAATAAGGTAAAACAGACATTTATACACACTGTCTGACATGGTAGCAAGTGTGAAAATTAAGGGACTAAGATGGTATGGACAAGACAGGAGGAGAGACGAGAAAACGGTAATAAAGGCTGTAATGGATGGAGAAGTTGGAGGGAAGAGTCCGTCCACTAAGACGACCGAGAATGATATTAAGGATAATACCATGGGAAACATGCATATACTGGGTCTGGCGGATGAAGATGTAAATGACAGGTAAGTGTGGAAGGCTGGAATGAGTGAGCCATGGACCGGTTGCAGTTTGTGTGGCCAGGATAAAAATAAATAAAACGTCAGAAAGATACTTACATTCTATTCTGATATGCTGTAGTGGTATATTTTGTGTATACAAGCGTATATGTATGTGTTTCTATTAATGCTTTGTGCCTGTAAAGTATGTAATTCCTTTTTAATTAAGATTATACGTTCAAGGCATTTCACTGACTAAAGAAAGCATGTTTATACGTAGATCAGCACATTATTTGCCTGCTTGTGCATACAAGTTGTAACACATCAGTTGATTGAAGTCTGTACATGACGATATCACCTTCTAACTAAATCAGGACCGTCCTTTTGTGGAACATTTTATGGTGGGAACAAGGAAAACACGCAATCTTTCACGCTTCTTTCCGCCCACTTTAGTTCCATTTCGGAATCATTTCTCATCGGAGACGACAAGCTTTTTCCTCCTCCCCCGACCCTCCAGACGGCCGCACAAACTTCCACTCCCAGTCTTACCTAAACGGAGCAGAATTAATGAGAGGCGTCAGACAATACCAACACGCTCGTCCCAAACACACCAACTGGCCCCGGGAGCGGGACATTCGTCTCGGCCCCTCTTTTAGACGTGCTGCGGGTGAAACGCGCGCGCCCGGCCCGGACGTGAAATCGAACTGTCAGGGCGCGTTAATCTTCATTTGGACGCGGCGCCGGCATAGGCCGCGGCGTCGGCGACACGGGGGTTCCCCGCCTGGCGGTGGGCGTGACGTGGTGAGCCTTCCGGAGGGCGGCCGCCGTTGCCATGGCGATGCCATAAAAAAGCTCGCAGCTGGCCGCGCCGCGCGCCGCTAATGGCAGAGCTGACGAATCGTCGGCCCGTCCTGTTAGTGCCGCTGCTGCTGGCGCCGATACCGTGCCGTGACGTCACTATTAGGGCTGTAGAAATAACATCGACATATCGATATTTTTCTTGAAAGGTAAGTATATGCATCGGCGATGTTGGTAACGATATATCGATATGTCGATATCAAAATCGAGTGCCGATAATTTTACTTTACATTTTTTTTTTACAATTTCCGATAAATATTTCAAATTTTTATTTTAAAGTCGTAGTAGAACATAGTGTTACTTTCACTGTATCAAAATGTCTTAATACGAGGCGCGTCCAGAAAGTAAGTTCCGTTTGGTAATAAAATGAAATTGTACACAGATACACAAGAAATTTTTATTGCACAAAATTCTAAAACACTTAAACTACTTTTCCACATAACTGCCGAAATTTTGTAGGCACGTGTCATAGCGTGCCACAAGTTTTTGCATGCATCCTTCCCAGAAGGTTGCCCCCTGTGTATTCAATCGTGTGGTAACAGCTCTTTATCATCGTTGAAGTGTCGACCACGAAGGACATATTTTAGGTGAAAGAAGAGATGAAAGTCGCTAGGAGAGAGGTCCGAGCTGTATGGAGGATGATCAAACAGGTCCCATTGAAATTTCCATGAGAATTGTTTGGTCACATTCGATGTGTGAGGTCAGGTATTATCGTGAAAAAAAATCTTTTGACAGTAATCCTCTTCTTACACCTAAAATCTCTTCTTGTGGACAACACTTCCACGATGCTGACGAGCTGAAAGAACATGTTACCACATGGTTGAATACACAGGCGGCAACATTCTATGGAAAAGGCACACAAAACCTTGTGCCATGCTCTGACAATTGCCTACAAAATTTCGGAAGCTATGTAGAAAAGTAGTTTAACAGTTGTAGATTTTTGTACAATCAATATTTTTATGTATCTGTATCCGTTCGTTTTATATAACCAAACGGAACTTACTTTCTGGACGCGCGTCGTATATTCGTAGACCTAATAGCTGCGTATGACACTGTATGGAAGGAAGGGCGTCTACACAACCTGATAAAATTACTCTTTGAAAAAAATAATTCTTATGCCAAGGCTGCAAAATATTTTCATTTGTTATATTCTAGCGGTTTTGACATTTGCTGCCATCAACAAACAATCAACAAGATATTTTACATCAAAGGCAATAAGGTAACATTTTTATTGAGTACAGCAACGTCTAATTTACAATAAAATACTGTGATTTCTTCTAAAAGCCCTTCCATTTTACATCATGTAGTAGGTATCCCATTAATTAATAGTTAACTATCACAAATGAGGAAATTCTTTCCTTACAGATACTAACGAAAGAATTTCCTCATTTGTGATAGTTTAATTTATCTTTAAGGGATACCTACTGCATGATGTAAAATGGAAGGCCTTTTAGAAAGAATCACAATATAACCATAAATTGACAAGCACATGTGAACGTGAGAGTGGGTAGTCAGCGTGATGCCGCCAGTGAGAACGTGTACGGTTGTCACTGTCAACGGTTTTAATGCCGCCGCGACCAGCTTTGATGCTGCCGCTATTGTTGCTGCTATGCTGAAGTTATGTGCCGATTGTTTATATGCGGCGACCCGCTGCTTAGCAGGTCAGCGGCGCCACCGAGCGGAAACTTATTAACAACAATATTGTTATTTTAGTTCAATTTTTACACGTACAGTCTCATGTTAATTAAACTGTATAAAACCTTTCTCTTTGGCTAGTAACATAGAAGCTGCTTAATTATTTTACGAGCTGATTATGTTCACGCCATTTCCTTCACGTTGCTCCTCTTCCAGTTTCAAACTAATGCGAGCCTACTCAGTTTAGTTCTGGTACAATTGTTTTCGTAGTACAATTGGTTAACTTATAAGCAGTATAAAAATAAGTCAAAGATTAATAAATTCATAGGCTTTATTGCCACCCCCATGAACCACAGACATTGCCGAGGTGGGGTGGCTTGCGTGCCTCAACTATGCAGATAGCCGTACCGTAGGTGCTACCACAGCGGAGGGGTATCTGGGAGAGGCCAGACAAACGTGTGGTTCCTGAAGAGGGGCAGCAGCCTTTTCAGTAGTTACAGGGGCAACAGTCTGCATGTTTGACTGAGCTGGCCTTGTAACATCAGCTAATGTGGCTTTGCCACACAGCTACTGCGAACGGCTAAAAGCAAGGGGAAACTACAGCCGTTACTTTTCCCGAGAACATGCAGCTCTACTGTATGAAAATATGATGATAGCATCCTCTCGGGTAAAATATTCCAGAGGTAAAATAGTCCCCCATTCGGATCTCCGGGCGGGGACTACTCAGGAGGATATTGTCATCAGGAAAGACAGTACTGGCATTCTACGGATCGGAGCGTGGAATGTAAGATCCCTTAATCGGGTAGGAAAATTAGAAAATTTAAAAAAGGAAATGGATAGGTTGAAGTTAGATATAGTGGGGATTAGTGAAGTTCGGTGGCAGGATGAACAGGATTTCTGGTCAGGTGAGTACAGGATAATAAGTACAAAATCAGTTGAGGGTATCACAGGAGTAGGACTGATAATGAATAAGAAAATTGGAATGCGGGTAAACTACTATGAGCAGCACAGTGATCGCATTATCATTGTCAAGATAGATACGAAGCCAACACCGACAACACTAGTACAGGTTTATATGCCAACTAGCTCTGCCGATGTATGAAGAGCTAAAGGAGTGAAACATGGACGGTAAGCAGTGCAGACAGGAAGACAATAGAGGCTTTTGAAATGTGGTGCTACAGAAGAATGCTGAAGATTAGGTGGGTAGATCGCGTAACTAATGAAGAGGTACTGAACAATATTGGTGAGAAAAGGAATTTTTGGTATACCCTGACCAAAGGAAGGGATCGCTTGGTAGGAAACATTCTTAACATCAAGTAATCGTAAATTTAGCATTGGAGGGAAGTGTGTGGGGTAAAAGTCGCAGAGAGAGACCAAGAGACGTATGTAGTAAGCAGATTCAAGTGGATGTGGGTTGCCATTCTTATGAGGAGATGAAAAGGCTTGCTCAGGATAGAGTAGGGTGGAGAGCTGCATCAAACCAGTCTCCGGACTGAAAACCATAACAAGAACAGTTTTACTTTCACTGTATCAAAATGTTTTATACTTTCGTAGACCTAACAGCTGCTTATGACACTGTATAGAAGGAAGGATGTCTACACAACCTGATAAAATTAGTCTTTGAAAAAATCATTCTCATGCCAAGGCTGGAAAATATTTTTATTCGTTATATTCTACCGGTTTCGGAAGTTGCTGTCATCAACAGAAAATCATCAAGATATTTTACATCAAAGGAATACGATAACATTTTTACTGGGTACGGCAACGTCTAATTTACAATAAAATATTGTGATTGTTTCTAAAAGGCCTTCCATTTTACATCATGCAGTAGGTATCCCTTTAATTAATATTTAACTATTACAAATGAGGAAATTCTTTCGTTTGTCTGTAACGAGAGACAGGTAGTCGGTTTGGAGCAGGAATTTAAAACATAACTTTATTGACATACAAATCCTTGCAATTTCTAAAGATGTACACAAAATTCGGTGCCTTTCGGAGTAAATTTGATTTCGAATTCAATAAAATCCAGCAGCTGACAGTCGTAAAGCATGAAATAATAGCGTAAAACTGTTTATTGCTGTTCGTTAGTTTCGCTAAAACTCGAGAAAGGCTGAATCGATTTGTCTAATTTTAGTCATGCAATATTCGTGTAAGTCCAGGGAAGGTTTAAACGGTGTTAAAATATGGAAAAGTGATCCGGAAAAGTGGAAAATCGGGAGAAACTGAAACAGGTTTTTCCAGTGTGCTATCAATACCGTTCGTCCAATTTCGATAAAATTTTGTACATTTCATGTTGAAAGCAAGAGGAAGGTTCGCATCAAATAAAAATTTTAAAAATTCTCCCGGATAGTAGGAAAATTTAGGAAAAACCGAGAGCGTTTTTTTTCTATGAATAATAATTAATCGCCACATGGTTGTAAGAGCATCACTTGAGTATGGCTTGACAGGACAAGGTTTGTATGAAATAAATTTTCTGGAAACTTCGTATTACTTCTTAATATAAAACATATTAATTTAAATCATATGTATTTTAGACCCATTAGCTTTATAAAAGCATCGGATAGACTAAGTATCGGCTCGATATTGGGCGGAAAGAGTGGGCAAATCACGCAAACATGTCCAGGATAATATTCATGTCACTTTCGTGGAATTTCATGGAAAGTTTAAACGGTAATAAAATAGAGAAAAATTGCTAGGAAAAATTAGATTTAAAACATGTAAAATAATGACTTGGTTGTTGTGTTGGGTGCGTTCAGAAATATACTTTGAAAGAGTAAAGTTTGCTTTACACGATCTTAACCCGTATATGAACTGTCAAAGATAATAATGAATCTGTGATCAAAATATCCACGGGTGTACTGCCGGTCTATAGTGTCCAACGGACAACGGACACTATAGACCGGTAGTACACCCGTGGATATTTTAATAATGAATCTGTTCGATAGTCTTGCTAAAACTCGAGAACCTGGAAATAATGTTTTTGTAGGATATATAGTTCACGAGGTATGACATAAACAAAGAGATGCGCGAAAACCTGCTGTATTAAGCGTAAATGCTGCTCATTTTTCCTAAACCACTGCACTGATTTCAACCAAATTATGTACACATATTCCTTGCCGTGAGGCAACAATTGCTTTAGGGTAAGAAACACATACGACACATGCTTCAAGATGTATGACGTTATAAACAATAGGAATCGCAAGAAACCGCCATATCGTGTGATGAGACTTTATTCATACACTTAGCGATTTACAACACACATTAAACATAATTTCAAACCTTTATTACACTTTTTATCGCTGAGAACCACAGGAAAACGATGAAAGGAGAAAAGATTCTGGCTTACAACTTTTCCGCAGTTCACGGACTAAATTATGGCATTGGATATGACGTTACAATTCATAATTTCGACAGTATACACACATATAGCTGAATGTGCCTTCGAAATTGGACATGTTATTAAAAAAAATGGATGAACAGAGAGAGAAGGGATAGGAGAAGTACTAACTCAAAGCTTGAATAAATAAATAATTATCCGGGCAACGCCGGGTTTTCAGCTAGTAAAAAATAAATAAATAAATAAATAAATAAATAAATAATATAATAAAAAACTGGTTAGCTTACTTATAACATTCACAGGTATTAGTTTCGTATATTACGAATTATTAAGTGTGTCGTGTACTACTAAACGTATGGGAAGTATAGATATCGAAGAGGAATTTTATTGAAACTGCTTCGCTTAGCTTTAGGCAGCTCGCATTCTGAGGAAGGGGCTGCGGTTGGCTACATATGCGTGACCTCTTGTCCGTACAGTAACGCCGACTGTGCAAAGTGGACTGTGTCACTTGATGAGAGCCCTGTGGCTGGCGCCATCGCCGCCCCTCGTGCAGGTGCTTGCATGATGGAGGCGCGCCTCCGTGGAGTGGCCATGCCTCACCTGCTGACACCTACAGCCGCCAGCGCGTGTCCCGCACGTAGCGGCGGTCTCGAGTACCACTCCACGTGGCCATCACGCATGTTCCGCCCTCTCCTACACATATCACGCCTGCCCTTCTCCGCCTCATGGATACCAGTGTTTCGCCCTCCGACATCCTCAAACACATTGCTCGTCTTTTTTAATCTACGACTCAGAAAATTAATTCTCGCTATCAAACGGTTCTTTTGTCACCACTTGTTATAGCAGCTCCATAACTGTCGTGTAAAACATAAGCTGGAAATGTTCTACTGTATTTCGTAATCTTGTTAACAGGATATCATGTTGTTTTAGTGGTAGCACCTGAGCTGGTGTTGAAGTGAATGAGGGTGAGTCAAATCAGTTGAAACAGCAATGGTACGTGTTTATTTTATTTCACTCACGCGACGCATTTCGCAGACTTAAACCTCCATCAATACAAACAAATTATATATATATTAAAAACCCTGATGTTGGAGATTTAAACTTTCGAAATTCGAAACTCGTCGTTGAAGTATTTTTTTTTTTTTTTCTTTTTTGCAGTTAAACTTGTTGTTTCATTCTATATTGATAATAGTCATGGATAACCTAACTGAAAATTATTTCCTTTTAAAATTCAAATTAAAACTATATATGAAATAAAATTACTTGAATTTGTTCTACCGACCTTGTAGTTGGCAGGAAATATCCCTATATTTCGAAAAAAAATGAGCAGTGTCAGTAAACAAGTGATGAGCCCATTGTCATCTTACACCCAGGGTTGGATTGAGAACGTTCTTTCACACACGTGAGTTATTATTTGACCCCTCCCCCCCCCCCCCACACACACACTTACAAGTACCAACCTCCACACGAGGTGGCGTAGTAGTAGCACACTGCACCCCCATTCGCAACGACGACGGCAGAAACACACCTCCTAGCATCCAGATTTAGGTCTAACGTCATATCCCTAAATTGTTCAAGGCAATTGTCAGCAATTACTATCCCCATCCTAAACCAAAGTCAATTACCAGTGTGCTCTGTCTCTTATGTATAAACATAAACACAAATCTTCCCTTTCTTCCCCCCACCCCTTTTTCCATCATATACTTCCCAAGTTTTCGATACGCTTCTAGATGTGATACACACCATGCTTGCAGTTTGGTACCTATGATGCATCTGTTAACTTGACGTGTCAAGTGGCGGTTTTGGACTTAAAAAGAGTCCTATTTCTGCTTCTTTGGAGTATCAAACTTCATTTTTAAGGAGTAACTGCATCGCAGGATTCAATACTTTCATGTGTCCTTTAAAGAAGTGTTAACCCATCTGTGCAAGATGACCCTCGCTTGAAAATGCGAGAGAGCAAAGCTAAGCAGTGCCGCAATGGAAGACCCTGTATAGGAAAAGAAGCGTAATAGTGCCGCAGTCCCCTCGGCCACCGCGGCCGGCCCTCATCCTAGTTTCGTAGGTTAGAGCATCTATGTACGTAATGTTTCCACGAGATGAAATCTGGAACGATATACTGAGCAAGGAATGGCGGGACTGCTTCAAACCAAAACTAAATAAGTGCGGCACACAACCTTCGGCTTGAAATGTTATATTCATTGTCTATAGGGGAAACTTTGGAGTATTGCATGGAAGGAAGATTGACAAGTGACAGAAATTCACATTCGTATCTGATAGGAAATCACCTACACGTTGCAATCACAAGTAAAGAACGCTCAGTTCTACTCGCAAGTAGAACCATTTCAAAATGACATTATTTGCCGCCGTACTGCAACTTCAAACCCAATATCAATTCAGGATACGACGTATTACGTCGTGGTCAGAAATAATACAGTAGGTTGATATAGAGGTTGCTAAATGTGATTGGAATGTTATATAATCTATCTGTCTCTCTCTTTCCCTCGAAGGTATTACCACTACACTCGCGCCAGTGTCGCAAGATTTAATTACGTAGCACTGCACGTAAGTGCCGTAGAGCTAGGTGCATCGTCAGTGCGTGTGGTTAAAGTTTCTCTTCACTAACCTGGCTTCTTCTTTTCAGTTGTTTGTCCCCACGCATAAGCAGCGCACAGGTCATTGATCTTTATATCTTGGAAGTGAAGGGCTGTGGAACGTTTAAAACTGTGTCTACTTTTCAAACAAGAAGGGATGCCAGTTGTTTCGTAATATTTATTTATATGTCGTGAAACAACAAGCGACATATGTAATACTGTCTATGATCCCAGTACTCTTGAATTCTAATCACAGTAGCTGAAAAATATGAAGTTTGAACTGGCTGACAGACTATTTCAAGAGCGCGAGTGTCGTAGCTGTTCGCGCGAGAGCCGTCTATACTGGACTACCTGCGACTGGGTAGTGCGCCTTCCGCGTAGCATAAATTTTGGCGCGAAGCACATTTTCTAGATCTTCTACATTCAACGGTTTTTGTCACCTAGAGCATAATTATATAAACGAAACTTATCACAATAAAGTCTCGTAACAACACATTAATTACACAAAGCCGCGGCGGAATAGCCGTGCGTAATGTGGCGACGTGTTGCGGTGCGCGCGGCCGTTCGTCGCCGGGGGTTTGAGTCCCACCTCAGGCATGGGTGTTTGTGTTGTTCTTAGGTTAGTTTAACTTAGTTTAAGTATGACATAAAAGTTTTCTGGGTGTTGTACCGCGTTATGATGAAAGAAGGCTATTACTCAAATAACCGACGTTTCGGCCAACGTTACAGTGGCCTTCATCTGGGTATACTGATGTGAGGTGGTTGTTACTATACTTTATATTTAGACATTACGTTATAATTTTTTTTAATCAGCGATGTTATAGGTGGATTTTTGGCGAAAGAATGGAAACTTTATTACGATAGGATGCTGAGGTGGAGGAAGTGGGGGTTAGCCGTTGCCTATTGCTTCTTGGATAGCGAGACATGATTGGTGGTCATCGGTGAATGAGGTGAGGGCTTCCGTTTCTCTCCTGGCCGTGGGCCGCGCGGCGGCAGTTGCTTACTAGTGATGCTCGCGTGTTGTGTTGTCAGTGCGGCCTATTTCGCTGTGATGGCTGGTAGCCAAGAGGGGGCAAGCCTGAGTCCATCTTCTCTGTTCATGTTATTAGGGTGTTTTACAACTTCGATGGCTTCCCTTATCTTGCGTTTAACCACCCCTGTTTGCTTGGCGAGTGTTCTGGCATCGTTAAACTTTATATTTTTGCTGCAGTCTTGCTGGTGTTCGGCTACTGCAGATTTATTGTGTTGGCCTAATCGAATGTAGCGTTCGTGTTCGCGTATGCACGTTGCCACTGCCCTCCCTGTCTCACCTATGTATACTTCCCCACACTCGCATTCCACCTTGTATACTCCTGCTGCGTGTAGTGCCTCTATCTGGTCCTTTGTGGAACCAAGGACATCCTGTGACTACTATAGAAGAAAGGCTGGACACCAATCCGGCGAAGATGTTAAGCAATCCGATCTGTGACGTTTTTTTTTACATACGATAAACGTGCTGCTGGCTGCTTGCCTTTTATTGACTTACTGCCTACTGCTGTTTCTTTTATTTGTGTCCATGGCGGTGTGAATCGCTCTATGATTGTAGCCATTGGTCAGAAATGTTGTTTCTAGTTTGTTGAGCTCAGCTGTTTTGTTGTCTCACTTAGATGCTGCGCGCGAATCGTCAGTGAGAGGACAACAGAGTTGTTCTGTGCTGGGAGGTGGTTTGCTGGGGCGTGCAAATACGTATCGGTATGTGTAGGCTTCCGATATACCCTATGCCCAAGTGTGCCTTGCCTTGTTCAATAAACTTCCACATCCAGGAATGGAATAGCGCCATCCTTCTCGATCTCTCATGTAAATTGGATCTTCCGGTGCAATTTTTTCAGATGATCATGAAACTTGTGTAGCTCCATCTCACCGTGGGGCCATATTGTGAACGTATCGTCCACGTATCTGAACCAGCATCTTGGGCGTAAAGGGGCGGAAAAAGTGCCGTTGCTTCGAAGGCCTCCATGAATATGTCTAATTGAAAGTAAATATAAAGTGTAGCAACAACCAGCTCACATCAATATACCAAGATGAAGGCCACTGTAACGTTGGCCGAAACGTCGGTTATTTAAGTAATAGCCTTCTTACATCGTGACGCGGTACAACACCCAGAAAACTTTTATGTCATCTGACTCTGGCCGCGGAAGCCAACGTAATTATATTAGTTCAAGTAGCTTGTAAGCTAGGGACTAATAAGCAAGCAGTAAAGACCCACAGATTTACAAACATTTGAACATTATTTGAATTACACAAAATCACGTTAATTTCTACACATTAGTCTTTCTAATATTTATAATTAAAAAATCATTACAGAAGTGGGGGCAGCCACTCATAATACGTGTACGCAGTATTGGCGCAATTTTTCACGGAAATGCGATATGTTACACCACATGTCATCTTTTCCCATCCATTCCACCTGTGACATTATCTACTACCTTTGAAATTTCGTTGCAACTTAATACCTATGGCCATGAGCCAGCCATCCTATAGTATGCACGTATCGAGTACTCACCAGCAACATGTAGCCCCAACTGACTTTTTTCAGTTCAGGCGGCCCAGTTAAACTATGGGTGGCAAACATTTCGAAATGGATGATGGGGTAAAAGCTGGCGTGATCTGGTCACTAGGTATCGACGAAATGTCTAACCGTTGGAATGCTAGAGATTGATTGTTTGCGAACAAGCCGTTCCAAAGGAACAGTTCAAACAAATGAACTGAAGGACCGAGGAAGTAGATAAGACGAACGGCAGTTCTTCGTTCACTGAGATACACCTACTCGGTCCTATTCGACAGTCTCGGTCCGGAACGCCCGAACAGTTGCAGAGACTTCTAATTCTAGGAACGGCATCGTGGCCATTCCCGTTCCAGACTGGTCGCGTCACCTATTGCATTCCGACCAGTCTGTTTCAATTCCTCAGTTCCAGCTTACTGATCGGCATCGAACTGTCGTCCGTTTCGTTCACTGCGCTCGCCCATCCTCATTGTGTTTCAGACTCTTTTTGGACTTTGAACTACTGTTTCTTCGCGTATTCTGTTCAACGTCCATCGCCTGTAATGTAAATTTTACAGGTATTTTAAACTTTTGCAACTTAATATAAATAAAAATTGCATTCTGTGTAATACAGGGTGCGGCAGCGTTCATATTAGGATATTAAAAACACCATCAGGCTGTAACTATATTTTATTTATTATCTCTTATGTCAATTAATAGTTAAAAGTATATAATTTACAAATGTGGAAGTCATTGTCCATTGCGTGAATTAGTTTTTGAATATGCATCTTGTCAAATGATGATGCCCCCCTCTGTACAACACATTCATTTATGTGGCGTTGGAAGCTTTCCATAACTCGGCGTAACGTATTCCCTGGGACATCGCCGACGGTCGTTCTGATGCGATCCTGAAACTCAGGATTGGTGGCACAACGTGTTCGGAACACTTCTCGCTTTATCTAGCCCCAAAGGAAAATGTCTGCACATGAAAGTTCAGGTGAGCAAATCGGTCAAGTAATGTCATCAAAACGGGAAATTACTCCACCGGGAAATGTCTGTCGCAAGAAATCAAAGCAAATTATGGCTTTATGCGAGGTCGCTTTTTCTCTTTGAAACCATAATTGTTCCATATTCACATCGACCGTCCCTAATTGGGGAAGAACGAAGTCTTGCAGAATCTGTAGGTAACGTTCACTGGTGACAGTTACAGCCTCTCCACTATCATCCTCAAAGAAGTAATGGCCAATAATCACAAAGGTAGCAACTCCACACCACACTGTGACACGAGAACTGTGCAAGAGCTTGATGTGCAGTTCATGCGGGTTTACATCACTCCAATACTGCATATTATAATTATTCACTGAACCACATAACTCGAAATGAGCTTCATCTGACGTCAGGATGATATGCAATATTTGTGGATTTTGGTGAAGGAGATAACGCATGGTTAAGCAGAATGTTTCGCGTGAAACCCAATCGCGAGGTCTTCTCTACTGAACAATCTGCAGCTTATATGGGTGAAACTGGAGATCTTCCTGCAATATCATCTTGAATGAGTGAACGCACACACGCACAGTATGCGCTTGACGATGCGCAGATCTATTTGGGGTACGCAATACTGCAGCTCCAACATTTTACACGACTTCTGGTGTCCGCACCGTTCTTTCGTTCTTTCCGGTTTGCCACTGCAAACAGAACCTGTTGTTCGAAATGCACGTACCCTCCTCACAATGGTCCGTCCATCTGGAACTATCCAAAGACGTCCCATATTGAAATGTTGCAATTGGTAGCAATAACAGAGTCGTTATTCTTGAAATAACTTTCTACAGCTAAGGCACGATGCTGTGCACGTCACCGCTCCATATCACTGTCACATTCGAAATGGCAGCTCATTAGTATACGAATGTGGCACGAGTTTTAGGACGTCATTGTACTACGTAAGTCAAATTAGGCTATGAACGCTGCCGCACCCTGTACATACATTTTACAAGCATCATCTGGGCTAATCTGCTAATTTCTTCGCTATTTTTATAAATGAGAGAGGACATAGGCCTAATTCTCGGGACCTTTATTATTATTATTATTATTATTATTTTCTTTTTTTAAGATTTTTACATTTCATCTCCTTCACTTAATATTTATTTTCTCATGTAACTTTTAATCATTTTCCTGAAATATAGCTTAAGAGTGTTCAAATACATACACTCCTGGCCATTAAAATCGCTACACCACGAAGATGAAGCGTTACCGCGAAATTTAACCGACAGGAAGAAGATGCTCTGATATGCAAATGATTAACTTTTCAGAGCATTCACACAAGGTTGGCACCGCTGGCGACACCTGCAACGTGCTGACATGAGGAAAGTTTCCAACCGATTTCTCATATACAAACAGCAGCTGACAGGCGTTGCCTGCTGAAACGTTGTTGTGATGCCTCGTGTAAGGGCGAGAAATGCGTACCATCACGTTTCCGACTTTGATAAAGGTCGTATTGTAGCCTATCGCGATTGCGGTTTATCGTACCGCTACATTGCTGCTTTCGTCGGTCCCGATCCAATGACTGTTAGCAGAATATGGAATCGGTGGGTGTAGGAGGGCTATACGGAACGCCGTGCTGGATCCCAATGGCCTCGTATCACTAGCAGCCGAGATGACAGGCATCTTATCCGCATGGCTGTAACGGACCGTGCAGCCACGTCTCGTTCCCCGAGTCAACCTTTGTTTGCAAGTCAACAACCAGCTGCACGAATAGTTCGACGTTTAAAGCTTGAAGACGGTCGCATCCCTGTTGGGGACATCGCGGTGATGCGCATTGGAAGCGTGTATTCGTCATCGCCATATTGGCGTATGACCCGGCTTTATGGTATGAGGTGCCATTGGTTACTCGGTCACGTCTTGTTCGTATCGACGGCACTGTGAACAGTGGCCGTTACATTTCAGATGAATTACCATCCGTGGCTCTATCCTTCATTCAGTCCCTGCGAAACCCTACATTTGCGCAGGTTAATGCACGACCGCATTTTGCGGGTCCTGTACGGGCCTTTCTGGATACGGAAAATATTCGACTGCTGCCCTGGTCAGAACATTCTCCAGGTCTTTCACCAATTGAAAACGTCTGGTCAATGGTGGCCGAGCAAATGACTCTTCACAATACGCCAGTCACTGTTGTTGATGAACTGAGGTATCGTGTTGAAGCTGCAAGGGCCCCTGTACCAGTACACACCATCCAAGCTCCGTTTGACTCAATGCCCAGTCGTATCATGGCCGTTATTACGGCCAGAGGTGGTTCTTCTGGGTACTGATTTCTCAGGATCTATATATCTAAATTGCGTGAAAATATAATCACATGTCAGTTATAGTATAATATATTTGTCAATGAATACCAGTTTATCATCTGCATATCTTCTTGGTGTAGTACTTTCAGTGGCCTGTAGTGTATCTTGTAATGTTTGAACCATAAGAGGAACATCAAATGTGTTTATAAGAAGAAACTCGTAGGAAAATGCTGAGGGAGTTTGATATATCCCACGACCCGACTTATAGCCAATACGATCGATTAAAAAATACCGCCCTTGTACGGTTACATACTGTAAAAGGTAGACATCATTCATACCTTACGGAAGTTTTGAGGTTTCGTAATTCCTGCATAGTTATGAAATAAAAATGTGTACTGCGCCTTTTGACTCACCTTGTGGAGAATTTTTCTTTAATTTTTCACTAGCGTCTCCCATTAAGCACTGCACCTCACATTTAATTATTCCACAAGTATACGAGGTCAATAACTTACGTCAAGTTATTGGAATGCTATGCGTTTGGTAACAAAAAAAAATATTTTTAAAAATCGATACGGTAATATATTCGATAAAATAAATTCGCGCATAGTGAATAACTATTACTGTGCTAGAACTGTGAATAAGTTACCTGGATCGCAATAAAACTAGTCACCCAGTGTCGAACAGGAAAATCCGTAGGTAAGAGTGGTCGGTACGGCAAAGGAATGCAGCGATTGATATTCATGGAGGAATAAATTGAGGCGCGAGATTGAAACGTTTCACGCCTGGTGCGGCCGATTAGCTCTCATTGGGCACGGACCGAGGCATGGCGTGCAGACCGACCTGCTCTGTTCCCTGCCAGAAACGCCGCCCGCTCCCCGCTCGTGGGAGTCTGGCTGCACTCAGCTGTGGGCGGCGCGACCCTCCCCACACAACTGCGTGGCCACACGCCTGTCGCTTCAACAGCGGCCGAACTCGACTTTCTACACTGGTCAAAACAATTGGGAGACCAGTTGAGATATCTATATTCTGAAGTATTCTCATCGGCAGAATAAACTGAAATAAAATCTCGGGTTACAAGCTGCGTTATGTCGTTTACTGCCCACGAGCTCTCGACAGAGAACTCCTCCCCCATTGTCAAGTGGATGACTGTCATTTCGCGGCCGCTATCGTGCTCATACAGCCGCGCCGCCGCCAGTGACGTCACTGGTGCCCAGTTCCTTGACTATATATGGCAATGTTTTGGTCGCGCGTACGCCGCGCCGACTTCAACTCCGCAACTACGGGATCCCAAGTCGTACTGAGCTGCAAACCGCCGTCTTTATTGAGGGTATTTTGATCTCTACTGCCTCGTTCATTACGCTGTCCCAGAAGCTGTTGGTCCGTTTAATAATAGATGTCTCGTCGAAAGCAGTTCGGTGTCTGTTTTCCAAAGCATTTTCCACCGAATTGCTTTCGACGAGACAGCTATTATTAAACGGACCAACAGCTTTTGGGACAGCGTAATAAACGAGGCAGTAGAGATCAAAAATTCAGAAAATACCCTCAATAAAGACAGCGGTTTGCAGCTCAATACGGCTTGGGGCGCGGCGTACGCACGACCAAAACATTGTCTTATATGGTCAAGGAACTGGGCACCAGTGACGTCACTGGCAGCGGCGCGGCTGTATAAGCACGGCAGCGGCCGCGAATTGACAGTCATCCACTTAGCTCGTGGGCAGTAAACCACATGACGCAGCTTCTAACCCGAGAAGATTCATTAATGAATATCGCCGCGAAAACATGCAATCATATATGAACTGAAATGGTTCGACGTCTTTCTGTTCTACGGAGTGGACAAGGCAACATTACGGCAAACGAGATAGTGGTAATAACAGAAAGTTGCTGCAGAGGGAGTTGGTGTTGTGTGTTCAGTGTACCAAACGAATTACAGAATCAGTTGCGTCCAGAGAGTGTAGTGAGCAGGCAGTACAATGCAACAACAACGTGACTCAACCGAAGCCATGGCATGGAGGACCATAAAAAGGTTGGAAGCGGGACAGACACAGAGGGAGGTGGTCGCAGCTATTGCAGTGTCCCAAACTGTAATTCCCATTTCAGACAACAGGAACTGTTAAAAGAGGGCAAGGACAAGGTCGTCCACGCGTAACATCAGCAAGAAATGGCCGTTATCTCCGGTTAACAGCGTATAACCAAGCAATTAAGTCACTTAGATTTGCAAATATTTGAATTTTTGAACCCAAGGGTACGTTTCATTGGCAGAACACTTACAAAAGTGTTTTTCAACGCGACCCCTTTCCAAGTAAAAATATTCTGGCGATCCCCCTCCTCATGAACCGTAACAAAACTATGTCGCCTCAAAGGAAACAAATTTAATCCTGTTTCTTTTGCTACAGCTCTCTTTTAAATTGCTTGAAAAATTTTTGTGTGTGTATATTTTTGCAGTGAAAAACATTGTGCTATTTTTTACACGTTTTTCGTTAGAAAATTATATTTTACTTAACAAATGTTTCGCACATCACGCAAGACTTGAAGGCGAATTATGTTCATTAACAAAGATTCGATTGTATAGAAAATTTGATTAGAAGTAGTTTTTTTTTTTTTTTAGTTTTTTCAGAATTACATATTGTATCATGTTATGTCATTTATCGATAGGTTCCTGAAAACAGTTTTCACGTTATGTGCTTATTCATCATTAACACACAGTATTATAGTCGATTAATGATGAAAATTCTTCTCAGAGATGATAAATATTGTTCAAACGAGGTAGAATGGCTGGCCAGTACTTGCCTTTGTGCTGTACCGCCGATAGTAACACAAATGAAGAAACAGAAAAAAGGGGGGGGGGGGGTCAGAAAAAGGGGGGGGGGACAGAAAAGAGGGGAATTTGTGTCACTATCGGCGGTACAGCTCAAAGGTAAGTACTGGCCAGCCATTCTATCTCGTTTGAACAACACAGTATTATAGAACAATCGATGATGTATTCAATTCATAATTAATGTTTCACAATGAACTCCGTAACTAACATGAAATATATTTCACTTAGGCATTCATGTTTGTATTACTGAACGCCTGGTCATTTTATGGTGGAAGTACTTCCTCCTGTGACGGCGACCCTCATAGCAAGCCTTTGCGGCGACTGATGACCTAGATGTTTAGTCCCCTCAAAACAACAACAACAAAGACTTTGCGACCCCCTGGGGGTTGCGACCCACAGATTGAAAAAACACTGGCTTGAAGATGGAACAGTCTACATTACATTACACTACACTACACTTGTGCGCCTTATTTTGGATTATTGCTGCCCTTGTGGGGTCTTCACCAAGTGATACTGGCGGAGGATATAGAGAAAGTTCAGAGAAGTGCAGCTCTTTTTGTATTATCACGATATATGAAAGAAAGTGTCACAGAAATAATTAAAAAGGTGTTATTCATTAAGCGAGATTTATTTGTGAAATTTGTCACCAACTTTCTCTTCTTAATGTGAACATATTTTGTAAGCACCCACCTACATAGGGAGACATAAAAGAAGAGAAAACAGATCGAAAATGGAAAGATTCAAGTGTTCCTTTTCCCTGCGTGCTGTTAGAAACTGGAGCGGTAGAGAAATAACAGCGGTTCGATGAACGCTCCGCAATGCACTTATCTGATTAGCGGAGTATTTATATAGATGTAGATGTATCGAGGCAGGAGGCTGAAAGCAACTCAGCTGCAACGCATCCTCCAGGCAATAATAGAATGCGCAATGTTAACACAGTCGATCCGAAATCGATTTCGGGAATGTGGCCTCTAAGCACGGAGCCATACGTGTGTGCCCCATTAAAACCACGGCGCCGTTTAGCTCACAGAAACTGGGTGGAGGAGCTTTAGGACTGTAGTCGTAACAAAAAAAAATGTTCAAATGTTTGTAGAGCTTATGGGACTTAACTACGGGGTCATCAGTCCCTAATCTTACAAACTACTTATGAACTACTTACGAACTAGGACGGCACAAATATCCATGCCCGAGCGGAGATTCGAACCCCCGACCGTAGTGGCCGTGCAGACTGTGACTGAAGCGCCTCAGTCCCCTCGGCCACCACGGCCGACTGTAGTCGTAACAAATAGCGCCTGGTAGTGTTTACAGAAGAGTCAGGATTTTGTGTTCAGCTGGACAATCGTCATTCACTCATCTGCAGAGAACGTGGAACACCTAACAATCCTAATTATGTGCAGGAAACTTCACCATATCATTGTGGTGGACGAATGGTGGAGGCAGGATTCAGAATTTGCGGACGTAACGACCTCTATGTCGTGCAAAACGGCGCATTGACTGTTCGGAGGTACAGAGACGAGATCCTTCGATCTTTTGTTGTGCTCTACGCTGTTACAATATGAGTTGGGTTCCTTCTAGTGGTCGATAATGCTCCTTCCCAGAGCTGTACGAATGGACAATATGGTTGAACCTGAAGAAACTGAACGAATGAAATGTCCAGCATGTTGAACAGACTTAAACCCAATTGAGCATGTCTGCGATGCAATTGGTAGACGCATTGCAGTCAAACCAGCACCTCCAACAAGGGTTACAGATTTGGATATTGCACTGATGGAATAATGGGCGCCGGCTGCGGTGGCCGAGAGGATTGAGGCGCTCCAGTCACGATCTGCACGGCCATTACGGTCGGGGGTTCGAATCCCCCCTCGGGCATGGATATTTGTGCCGTCCTAGTTTATAAGTAGTTCATAAGTAGTTTGTAAGTTTAGGGACTGATGACCCCATAGTTAAGTCCCATAAACTATAAAAACATTTTTGAACTGCTGTGGTGTTGCCAACATTTGCAGCGCGTGGGCAACAGACTCTGCAGTTTAGCCGTTTATCACTCTAAATAATGTAGATAGGACTAATATTTGTTTTTAATGTACATATAAATAAAAAAATTACTCACGTTTACTTTATTTATTTTGTACGAACTTACTGGTGAGTGTATGCTGTACATTCTTTCGAGCTGCGTGTTCTAACTGCATCGTTACTACCCACGGCAATTTTCTAAGATACCTGCACTTCCATTAGCACCTACTTTCTTCAGGTATCTGTAATTTCGAATGGAAGTGAGATCGAATCAATACGGCGGGGCGAGACAATGTTAGGTGCAGCAGGTTGGCCAGTGTTTCCGGCAGCTGTCGCCTTTGCTGGATGATAATTGGCTGATCTTATCGGCAGACTCAGAAGCAGATGCTGCGTGACGTAAATCAGTAATTTTTTGCCAATTACTTGGACAACTAGATCTTTCAACGACGTACCGTGAACGTAACACTAAAAATTAACGGAGAAAATTGTCGGTGGATGCAACAGCAGGATCTTGAGAACGACCAATAGCTCGGATACGGAGTGCAGTGTGATAGCGGTCTGTGTTGCATTGTTGAGGCAACTAAAGACCTCGCAGATAGGTATCAGCGAAAATATAAAGAAGGGAATTGCTGTTTTGCCGTAAATCAATCTTAGAGGAAGTCATCGAAAGTAATTTAGGCACATTTAGATAGCACAGAAGTCGTATACTTCGTTCAAGCAATGAAGCGTAATACCAAATAACTGTTCATATAAATATGAAAATATAATGAACCATTAGTTTTGTATGAAACTAAACATTATAATAATTTCTCTTAGCCGCACATTCGCCGGCCGCGGTGGTCGAGCGTTCTGTGGCGCGTCAGTCACAGTCTGCATGGCCACTACGGTCGGGGGATCGAATCCCTCCTCGGGCATGGATATTTGTGCCGTCCTTAGTATTAGCTAGTTCATAAGTAGTTTGTAAGTCTAGAGACTGATGGCCACGTAGTTGGATCCCATAAGCTCTACAAACATTTGAACATTTCTTTAGCCGCACATTCCTCAACATTTGTTTTAAATAAGCTGCTTTTAAAATATATGAAGGTAGTTGTTCCATTTAAAACGAAAAAGACACTACGCTAACAATAGACAGTACTTAGGAGGTGAAGTATTCAAGCATGGATTTGTAGATATTGTGGTAGTAAAGAGATGACAGCCCCACGTTCTTAGTTTTAAAGCCGTTATAATTTCTGGATATCATCAGCCGGAGACTATCGCAAGGGGGTTAGGAATTTGTATGGATATAGAAGAACACTTGTTAATCCAGTTTCAATGGCATATTAAAAATTTATTTTATTTAAATAATTATTTTCTGCTCATGAGTCTTGTACTTGTGCAATTTATCAATTAACTGCAAACAAATTGATGTGATTAGAACAGAAACATGTGGTAAATTCTGGGTTATTTTATTTTCTCTTTACGTGCCTCAGTCAGTATATTGACCCATCTTATATATTTATCGCCGAAAGATTGTGAAGGTAAAAATAAGTGAGGTTAAAATTCACATTGAGGCTTACGTACAATCGTTGTTTTTGCGAACCCTTCTCAAATGCCAAGGATGTCCTCAGTCACAAAACACGCTACAAAGCGAGGTAATATCGCGCAGTCATTCATGTATGGGAAATCTCTGTTGTTTACGGTCACTAGATCATCGGAAGGACGTTCCAAATCAATCGCAATTTCTTTACCGAACAGAAAGACAGAAAAAGCACTTCATGAAAACATGGTAAAATACGTATTAAGAAAAGAATTCGAATGTTTGTAAAGCTAGGAGATCAAACTGCTGAGGTCATCGGTCCCCAAGCTTATAAACTAATAAAACTCACTTACATAAAGGCCAATACTCACACACGTCCGAGGAAGGGCTCGAATCTCCGACGGGGACTGGCCGCGCATTCCGTGGCAATACGCATTAGGCCGCACGAACATTCCATAGTGCACACTATAGTAACGTCATCTACATGTTAAAGACTCCTTCGGTGATGAAGCCAGTAATTCTGTATATAATGATTCTGTGTAAAATACTTGTTTGACTCGGGTTTAGCCGTGTGCAGTGTAATAACTCCAATCGCAAAGCACTAGGATTCGTTTTGGGGGAGTATAAAGTATTTCAATTCAAAATCAGTAGTGATACTTAACTTGGTTATAATGGTAGCTAATATTGTGATCATGTGTCTTAAATTAGTGTCACATTAGCATAAGTTATAAATTTTATGATTGTATCGATATACCATTAGACTTCAACACAATGAAAAGAAACACACTGTACAAAGAAGATAAGCAAAAATTTCTCATTTCAGTAAAGATAACCTTGATGCAGTGAACTTTATACAATGAAACAGATTATCAAGAAACACATTGGTATAAACTGAACGAAATCCGAGTTCAAGGAAACCCCAAAAATAACTTATTGGATGACATATAAAAGCAAATTTACAAATATCAGGCAGCCACAAGAAAACCAAAATGTGGCTTTACGATGCAATTATAACCAGAAATCCCACTGATAATGGAGAAACTTCTCCAATACATGTTTGGTGAACAAAAAGCATAAATAGTATTTTCTCAAGGTATCATTATCATATATTGATATAAAAATTCTCTTTAAATGACACGTAAATTTCTCTTTTAAAATTTATTATTAATTAAAGAAAAGTGACTGAATTACGTTAATTTAACAGCGCAGATTAAAAGTATAACAGTTTAAACGTAAACAATGATTTTGAAGGAAATACGAGATAATTGTCTAATATACTGCAAATTTATTGTTTTTACAAACCGATTTTCAGGTGGTATGTCATAATCAGGTAAACAATATAGAGATATTAATGCAGATTGAAAGTTTAAAATTCAAATATCTTAATTTGCTGCACAGATAGTACATGTACATTAATTTTCAAAGAAGACTACTGTAACAATTACTGAACATTATTGAACATGTCACTTATTTGATAAATGTTCAATAATTGTTAAACTAGTCTTCTTTGAAAATTAATGAACCTTATACTTCTGTACAGTAAATTAAGATCATTGACTCTTAAACTTCAAAACTACATTACTATATTTCTGTAGTCTTTACCTGATGATGGTGAAACAGCCAAACGCCGGTTTATAGAGACAATAAATTTGCAGAATGTTACACAACTATCTCGTGTTTCATTCAAAATGAATGAAATATTCTTTCACGAACCGAAGGAACAGACAGTAAATACAATAAATTACGATTTTTTATATTTACGCCCGTAGGATCACTTCGTAAAAGTAATGTATAAATTCACTCGCAATTTAGTGCTCGAATACGTTAAGAAATGATGAAGCGCGTGTTCAGGATGTGTTGTATAAAGAAGACATTGTGCGCAATTTGAGATAGCATTCTCGAACCACTTGAGTCACTTCCAAGAACGAGAGACGCGAAGTAAAGTACGAGTCGCGTCCAGAAAGTAAGTTCCGTTTCAATTTATCTCCGCTGCAGCGCTGCGATTGCAGTTCCGCGCATGCGCTGTAGACGATGTGTACCAAGGAGAAGAACGTGCGCCATTTGAAGATCGCTGTCAGTTACGTACGCTTTGTTGCGCTTGTTTGAAATGTCGGCGTTGATTGAAAATCACGCCGCCTGTTAAATCACGTCGGTGATCGGTTTCTGAATGCGAGGAAAGTGAAACCAAGTGAAAATTTATCGGCAAAGTTGCGATGTTTACGGACCAAATGCGATGAGTGATTCGATGGTGAGAATATGGGTCCGACAGTTCAATGGCGGGCGTACTGATGTGCACGATGAAGAACGAAGTGGGCGTCCACCTTTGGTTACAGAAGAACTGGTTCACGCGATTGATGACAAGATCCAGGAAAACCGTAGGTTTACAATTAGTGCTCTCGTTATGGATTTCCCCCAAATTTCACTTCACCAATGACTTGTTGAAGACACAGGCGGCAGATTTCTATGAAGAAGGTATACAAAATCTGGTGCCACACTATGACAAATGCCTGCAAAATGTCGGCAGTTTTGTGGAAAAGTAGCTTAAGTGTTGTAGAATTTTGTGCAATAAAAATTTCTTCAGTGCCTGTGTACAATTTCATTTTATTACCAAACGGAACTTACTTTCTGGACGCGCCTCGTATTTCATCGGCTTAGGTGTATCTACATCTACATGGGATACCTTGCAAATCACATTTAAGTGCCTGGCAGAGGGGTCATCGAACCACCATTATACTATTTACCTCCCATTCCACTCTCGAATATCTCGCGGGAAGAAAGAACACCTGAATCTCTCCGTTCGGGCTCTGATTTCTCGTATTTTATTCTGATGATCATTTCTACCTATGTAAGTGGGAGTCAACAATATATTTTCGCATTCGGAGGAGAATGTTGGCGATTATAGTTTCGTAAGCAGCCCACGCCGCAGCGATAAGCGTCGTTGTTGTAATGATTCCCATCCCAGATCCTGTATCATTTCCGTAACGCTGTCTCCCGTGTATCGTGACAATACGAAACGAGCTGCCCTTCTTTGGACTCTTTCGATGTCCTCCGTCAAACCCACCTGATAAGGATCCCACACTGGGCAGCAATATTCCATAAAAGGATGGACAAGCGTAGTGTACGCGGTTTCTTTAGTAGTTCTGTTGCATCTTTTAAGGGTTCTGCCAATAAAACGCAGTCTCTGGTTCGCCTTTCCCACGACACTATCTACGTGTTCTTTCCAATTTAAGTCAGAAGTAATTGTAATTCCTAGGTATTTTGTGGAGTTCACGGACTTCACATTTGATTGATTTATCATGTAAACAATGTTTAACGGATTTATTTTCGTATTCATGTGGGCGACTTCACACTTCTCATTATTTAGAGTCAATTGCCAATTTTTACACCATACTGATGTCTTATTCAGATCGTTCTGCAGTTGGTTTTGATCTTCAGATGATTTTACTAGACGGTAAATGACGGCGTCATCTGAAAAACAACCGAAGAGAGCTACTTAGATTTTCCCCTAAATCGTTTATGTAAATAAGGAACAGCAGAGGACCAATAACACTACCCTGTGGAACACCCGATATCGCCTTTGTTTTAGTCGATGCCTTACCATCGATTACTACGATCTGTGTCCTCTCTGAGAGGAAATCCCCTATCCAGTCGAAAATTTGGGGCGTTATACCCTAACCACGCAATTTGATTAAAAGCCGTTTGTGACGTACCGTGTCAAAAGCCTTCTGGAAATCAATTAAATAATCATAACATAATTAAATAATGTTATTTCACTGTCCCACGACTGTTGTCACCTCAGTGAATTGCAGAGCCTTGCGGAAATAGATGCGACGAGGGAAGAGATGTGGGTCACTCCCCGTTATCGGTATCGCTGCAGCTCGAGATCAGCCATTTGATACGGACAACGGGTTACGCGGTGGAGATATATGGTGTTCAGGGGCAGTCACGGGGGGAGGCAATTCGGCGGGCGTCGCGAGAGGCGCCCCGCGTCACGTGTGACGTAGTGCCATCCGTCTGCAGGGGTGGCGCTGACAGCCACCCCTAGAGCCGCGCCGTGCCTCACCGCCACACCCTGTCAGGGCCACGCGCCCCGCCACCAACCACTTGCAGGGTGCCTTACACCAACCCCTACTGCTACATACTCGACCACTGGTCATCCACCAACATTCAGCCACGTCTCATTTTTTCCACTCTAGTACCTTTTACCTGCGCCTCACCCATGTGCTCGACAGGTCGGCGCTATGCGCGAACGCAGAAATTCGCCTAATCATGCGAACTCCAAGGAGTGGTTGCAACCAGTGGCGTATTTAAAAGGATGGGAGGGCTTCCGGACTTAAGCGCCCCAACCCCCCCCCCCAGCCACCGAAATGTGACGTTATAGAATTGTTTTTCTTACACACCTGCAGACAATATCATAATACGAGGGTCTCTCCAAAAGAAATGCACACAATTTTTTTTTAATACAGTTTTCAATCTGCGTGTTTGAAAGTAGTGTGTAGATACACCCTTCCCGCTTGTTTTCAAACTTAGTTCAATCTGTTCCCGTAAGTGGCGCCGTCACAGCACGTCTTCAAGATTGCTGCTACAGATACCGTTCGTCAAAAGAAACGTGCTGTCATTGAATTCCTGTGCTGTTAAAACGAGACAGCGGGAAACATCCACAAGAGGCAGGGCAAGCCCGAACAAATTCGGCGCTCCAGGCAAATTATTTAAATGGCGCCCCTTTTAATAAAATTACAAAAAAAAACATCAATAAAAAGTGCACATTGCATCTTTTTTATTCAAATAAATAATCACAACATATAAATTACATAAACACATTTCCCATTAAAATGGGGCACAAAAAATGTTCAAGTGTTTGTTAAGCTTAAGGGACTTAACTACGGGGTCATCAGTCCCTAAACTTACAAACTAGTTATGAACTACCTACAACTAAGGACGGCACAAATATCCGTGCCCGAGGGGGGTTCTAACCCCCGACCGTAGTGGCCGTGCAGACCGTGACTGAAGCGCCTCAGTCCCCTCGGCCACCGTGGCCGGCAATGGGGCACATCACACACTTTCATACAATAACGTTACTTGTTATCGTTTTTACATTTTGTCTTTTAAAAAGGTTTTGGTTGATAGTTGACAATAACTGATAGAATTATAAGCTGTATTAAAGAAAGAGTCACACAATTTCATTTTTCTTGCCTTGGCTTCTGTAAAATCTGAGACGATCTCCTTTAAATCAATTGTCTGCTGTTTCTCGTTCAGCTGACAAAGTTGCCAACCCCACAAGTCTATCTTGAGTCATTGTGGATAGAAAATATGTTTTTATAGTTTTAATTTCGAGAAGCTGCGCTCACCATTGGCTACAGATACGGGAAGAGTATCCATTTTTACAAATATAACTCAGAATTTCCTGTGGGCATGATTAATTGGGTAATTTGCTAGCAATGGCTTGTAATTCATAGCATAGATCAGTAGCATCAATCTCTTTAGAGTCCCTGTGAGTCAGGGACTCTCCCAAATTAACACATACTTCAAGCACAGCTTTGGGAGTTTTATTTTGTACATCATGTACACGCTTTACGTTCTTAATCTGACGAAATATCTCGTCAATTGAATTTCTTGCAGTAGCGCCAGCTTCGATCATGGGATGGTTCGTGCTAACTGCTACTCGTCTATTCATTAAATGCTTACTTAGCCAAATTCTGAAGAGTCAGAGAGAATGCATGTAACGTTAACACGCGTCTTGTCTCTTGCTGGTTGCTCTGTCTATATGCGGTAACCGGGGGTTCGTCGCTCCTGGAACCGCAGCGTAACAGCAAAGTAAACCGCACCGCGAGCATGCGAAGGTTCGACGCGCACAACTAATTTGCCGCCCAATCCTCCCCTCCCCCCTAAATTCCAGCGCCCTAGGCAATTGTCTAGTTTGCCTATATGGACGGGCCGGCCCTGACAAGAGGTTGAAAAGGGTGTATGGAGACGCTGCTGCCGATCGCAGTACAGTTAGTCGTTGGGCTAGCAGGTTACGTGGTGAAATCGGGGACGGCAATATTGAGGATTGTCCTCGCAGAGGCGTATACAGGCAGTGGTTCCAAGATGGCGTAAGACAGTTGAGAGGGATGGGGATTTTGTGGAGAGATGAAAATATTGTTCTTAGAGGATGTATCTACACACTGTAAAATTTCCAAACATGTAGATTGTATGCTACTATTATACGCCAATTACAGACTGTTTCCGAACGAATCTCAGCACAATAGAGACTCGCCGATAACTAGCGTGGTTCTACGTTGTAATTGGTATATGTACTGAGGCTATGTAGACTTTACCGGCGTATTTACTGACCAAATTCTTCTCGGGTTTCCAGCCGGATCATACTGACATCTGTACAGAATATTTTAGGGGTCCTCTTTGGCCACCATCATCAGGTGGGGAAGCTATGCCGCTCTCGCCGTGACTGAGTGGAACTGTTGAACGGCTGGCTCTATATACGCAACGAAAGTACGAAGGCGCATGCGTTAAGTACAGAGTGTGCGCGTTTACTCGTAGCTGTTGACCCCTGGCGTAAGAGAAGTTGCAGCGTCTCCAGTAGTGGGTAATTTCAAAAACGAGAGATCTCTAAGGATTGTCATTCTTTGCCTTTTCATGCAGATGCCGATATTTCTTCAGGTCTGACAACATACTGTTACAGTTAATTGTGTTATCTGTTATTCGGATATCAATGGATTCTTTCAAAACACAATCCCAGTAACGTGACGTATTTGAAACAACTTGTGTCTCGTCGTATAACATTCCGTTCCCTTCTAAGACACAGTGTTCAGCCACCGCGGATTTTTCAGATTGCACCAATATGGCGGTGATGTTCAACACATCAGTCACTGACGGTGCGAATAGTCTGGCCAAGGAGAGCAAGATGCCATTTTTGGATGTTCTGGTCTATAAAAAATATGACGGAACTCGTGGGCATAAGAGTTTACAGGAAACCAACGTATACTGATAGGTATTTACATGCGACTAGCTGCCACCCTTCCTTTCCAACGTGCAGAAATCCTGTGGACTTTCGTAAAAAAAGCATATGCCATCTCGGATGCTGAAAATTTACTTAAAGAGCTGCAACATGTCAAGAATGTGTTCAACCAAAATGGCTATACGGACAGGCAGATTCGACGGGTTATTGAGTTCGGTCCAACAACTGAAGACACTTTCAGTTCTGTTGCTTTTCTTTCTTATGCTGGTAAGGTGTCTGCCAAGATAGGAAGAATTTTATAGAAACATCAAATCAGGTGTATTTTTCGTCCGTCGGCTAAGACTAGAGCACTTCTTGGTTCTGTTAAAGATGATTTAGGCCTAAGGAAGCCTGCCTTTTATAAAATACCATGTGAGTTCTGCAAAGATACATTGGCCAGACTATTCGTACCGTCAGTGACAGATGTGTTGAACATCACCGCCATACGCGATTGATGCAGCCTGAAAAATCAGCGGTGGCTGAACATTGTCTTTCAGAGGGACACAGGATGCTATACGACGAGACAAAAGTTGTTGCAAATACCTCACGTTACTGGGATTGTGTTTTAAAGAATCCATTGAAATCAGAATAACAGATACAATTAAAGGTGGCAGTGGTTATTTGCTGAGTAAATCGTGGAATTCTGTGTTGTCAGACCTGAAGAAACATCGGCATCTGAATTAGATGGCAAAGAATGACAATCCTTAGCAATCTATGGTTTTTGACATTACCCATCACTGGAGGCGCTACAACTTCTCTCGCGCCAGGGGTCAGCAGCTAAGAGTAAAGGCACGCCCTCTGTACTTAGCGCATGCGCCTTCGTACTTTCGTTGCGTATATAGAGCCAGCCGTTCCACAGTTTCACTCAGTCACGGTTAGAGCGGCTTAGCTTCCTCACCTGATGATGACGGCCAGGTGGACCGCAGAAATATTGTGTACAGATATCAGTATGATACGGTTGGAAACCCGTAAACAATTTGATGGTATCTGTACTCATTGTTTCATGCTCCCTTTGACACAAGCTTTTTAGTTCGATTTGGAGGAAAAACAATGAAGCAACTAGATTACTCAGCAGAAATTTTCACAGACAAGCTCCTTATTTCTTTATTAATTATTTTTTGCAGCACAAGGAAAAGCCATCATCAAGGAAGGTTTCGTTGTCCTGTTATACTCTCTGAACTGTTTGCGCTGGGTGAGTCCATCTGTCATGAACTTCAGTACCAAGATGTAGATTTTATAGAGTTAATCAACATTGCCGAGGATCTCAAAAGGAAACCGCTGGCAAATAGAGAGAGAGAGAGAGAGAGCATGTTGATGATGCTTTCAGCCGGATTTTCTTACAAGCCAATGAATTAGCTTGGGCCAGTGTAACTGAAATCAAGTAATCACGCATTTCGACGAAGCAAGGACATAGTGCCAATCAGGGTACGTGTGACGATGTTGAGGGTCACAATAAAGTGTCTGTGTTCATACCTGTTCTTGATTCAATCACTAGTTCACTGTAGGATCGGTTTTTGAACATTGTGAACTCTTTTAACAGCTTTAATTGTCCTCTACTACGATAAACTGAAGACATTGATGGAGTTACAAAACATAATTCATTTTATGTTTCAGACCCAATAGTCGGAAATTTTACAACAACGGCTGAGTTGAGACTTTCATCAACGTCCGAGCCTTCTAGAGCAGTTTCCTCAAAACGCAGTTGCTCCACCGTGACGAGAATTATATCTAAGGAATGCAACTAGCGAGACACGTCTGAATGGGCTCGGCATGATAATTCATCGAGAAGAAGAGATTGATGTTTAAACTACGATGGCTAAACAAAGAGACCGCCGCCTCCTTCTGCAATTTACATTTTTAGTAAGGAACTACTCTAAAATTTTGTCTCGTAGGGCATTTCTGTATGTGACAACTACAAATTTTATGCGCTGTTGCGAAAACTACATCATTTTTTTCTCTCGATTACCTTGTCACTAGTCCTCTAATGAAATAAATGTAAAACAGTGATAGAAGTCCGGGCATTAAATTAGTATGGATCAATAACTTTAACTTTCAATTCGAGATATTGAAAAATGAAAGTCATAGATCCCTCCCCCTCCGAAAAAAAGAAATATTATAAATACGCCACTGGTTTCAACAATTTAAGAACCTGATGGTTAAACTGACGGTGTTCCGAATGTGACACTGCGGGTTGTATACATTGCAGGACGCTGAAACTTCGTGGGTCTGTTCAGTAATCGGTGCGTTCGCGGAGTATGATGAAAGAATTATAGCTCCACTTTCTGCCACGAGGCGAAAATATGAGAAATGTTTCCTGGTTTGATCTCAGAATGCAGCTGACTGTTTGGCGATACTTTTTGATGTCGTTTGCGATGTGACTATTGGTGTAAAGAGTTACGAAGTTTGAAGTTTTCCGTACATTACGAACTGCAATGGGTACCGGAAAGAAAGACTGTCCACTGCTGGTGAAGTTGTTTTATCAGAACGACAGCAACAGCGGTACCTTGCGGAATATCGCCTACATAAACAACTACGAAGAGACTATATGTCAATAAATGAGCTAAAAGACATGACAAAGAAATTTGAAGAACGAGGTGAATTATGTGGTCCATCATGGAGAGTGAGGTGTCCCATTCTCGTGGAGGTTGTTGTTGTTGCAGTATCTGTAGCTGAGCGTGCAGTACATGAGTCAAATTCCACAGCCAATGCAGGGGCAGTGGCACGGCAATTGCCTCTCCCGTGGTCAACAGTTCAAAAGATGTTGCGGTGCATTTTGAACTGGTATTCCTCCACGATTCATAATGTACACCAAATGCAGCCCAGGATAGGCTTCAACGTCGTGACTTTTCCCTTTGTTTTTTCTTTTGGCACGTAAGGGAATGGATGACACGTGGAAAGGGAATATTCTTTAGACGGACGAGGCGCAATTTACTCTGCACTGTGCCTTAAATGCATGGAACTGTCAAGTGTGTGGTCTACTCCCCCCACACGTTGTGCAGGAACCACATTATAGTCTTATGTGACTGTGTAGTGTGGCTTCACAAGCTCTTTCATTCTTGCTGTTTTTCTTCGAGGAGATCACACCTTGTGGGCCTGTTAGGTGTACAGTAACAGCACGTTATAATGAAACACGTGATTCCGACTGTATATGATCAGAACTGTGTCCACAGCACTATTTTCATCGAAGGAGCGACATCACACGAGGCTCACTATGTGAAAAATGTACTTCTAGAAACCTTCGGCGACGTTCCCTCATCTCTAGATGTGTGGTCTTCCAGGAAACCCAACCTAAATTCATGTGACTAATGGTTGGGGGATATTTGAAGGATCGTGTCTATTAGGGATATATCCGGATCTGAAAGTTAGCATACGACGATATATGGCCCACATTACACTGGATAGGTTGCCGGCAACTTTTGACCATGGCATCTTACGGATGCAGCTTGTTTCTGAGTCGGGAGACTGTATTGGACACAAGTTGAAACTTGAAACCACATTTAAGTAAATGTGCAAGAAGCGCCGTTATCTTGTGTTTGATAGTTTCTCCCCTATTCCTGCACCCACAACACATTCTGACTGCTTACAGCGCCATATTTTTGCCTGGTGGCAGAAAGTGGAACTGTAATGCTTTTCGTCATAGTCCGAGAGCGCAGCGATTACTGAACATACGAAGTTTCAGCGTCCTGCAAGCACCTGGTACACCGTCAGTTTAATAATAAGCACGCTGTATTGTCCCCCATCTGCAAGCACCATTGGCCATAAATTAGAGTTCATATGTGGTTATTTGGGAGAAGAACCAGCAACGCGATTGCGAGTCCATACACAATAATGATCGTCGGAGGGTGAGTTACACAATGCATTTTTGGCTGCTTATTGGTCAGTCGCAACCCAGGATGGAATGAAAAATAGCATAATGACAAGGAAGAGTATTGAGCAGTCAGACTTCTCTAGTCCCGTCTAATACTTCAAATACATAGCACAAAAGAACAGACTTTTTGAAAATACCGCCCAGTCCACCGGCATTAATCAAGTTATGTTTAATCAAATCGACGACTCGTTTGCGTCGTATTTTTCTAGCAGGGCGTTGTGAAGTCGACACTGAAGCGTTCCAGACGCAAGATTTAGAAGTTGACAGCGAAGAATTTCATTTAGCTAAATACAAAGATTGGTACAAACAGTGGCACCAAGAAAGAACAGAAATAGATACCTGAAGTTCAAAATAAGGAGCTGTTTTTTCAAACTAGAGAGCTATCAAGTATAGGGTCCCACAGGGCTTGATATTCTGTCCTTTGCTGTTTTTTGTCTGTATTAACGACTTGCCATTCTGAAATCATGAAGATGGAAACCTAGTGCTTTTTGCTGACGATGCAAGTATTGTAATCACACCAGACAAACAGAAATTAACAGATGAAAGTGTTAATAGCAGATCAATAAAATAAGCCAACTAGTTGTACGAATTGTGGTTGTAATAAATAAGCCTTACCCTGGTTTCAACGGATTTAAACCCTAATTCTTGAGAATTATATGTGACTAAAAATTCACATGAAACTAGACATCACCATAATTACGGTAATGTGAAAATGATTAAAGCAATCAGTAATACTGCGTGCACGAACAGAGCCGGTCGCGGTGGCCGAGGGGACTGAGGCGCTTCAGTCACGGTCTGCACGGCCACTATGGTCGGGGGTTTGAATCCCCACCCGGGCATGGATATTTGTGACGTCCTTAGTTGTAGCTAGTTCATAAGTAGTTTGTAAGTTTAGGGACTGATGACCCCGTAGTTAAGTCCCATAAGCTTTACAAACATTTGAACATTTTTGAGCACGAACAGATCATATCAAGAGATTCATCGAGTCGGCGTAAATCTCTTGAAATGGGCTGTCGGTATATACAGTTCTGTACAGTAAATGACGCGATTCATTAATGTACATAGACTTTGAACTGAAGTCTGTATCTAAGGTGGAATATTCTAAATTGTTACGTGTGTGCATTGTTGGTGGATTTAATTTGGAAGAAGCATAATCCTGATCTGCTGAAACGTTGGAGTTCAGCTGCTTAAGCTATTAGGATTATTGCAAATTTTTCTGATAAATATTTCTGTATATTAGTTTACTATGCCTACTTGCAGTCACTTCTTTGATATGGCATCATATTTTTGGGTAGTTCATCAATGAGTATACACATATTCATCGCAAAAAAGAGTGCAATCAGAATAATTTCTGTAGCCCACTCAAGATCATTCTGCAGATATTTAAGTATCTAGGGATTTTAACAGTAGCTTCACTTGTAATAATCAGTTATTAATAGTCTAACCCAATTCAGAAGTAATAGGAGCGTGCATAACTACAACACTAGGAGAAAGGGTGTTCTGACTTTGACACAGAAAAGAGTGAATTATGCTGCTACAAAAGTGTTTGTTCACTTTCCATGCAGCATCAAAAGTCTAACAGATAGCGAAATAACTTTTAAACAGAAATTAAAAGAACTTTTATTGACAACTCCTTCTACCAAGTAGATGAATTTTTGGATATGAATTAGTCATTTTACGAAAAAATGAGAGAGAGAAGAAGAAAGAAAATTAAAACGATACTTTTATTAAACTGACGTTCCACATCATAACGAAATGTCGAATTCATGATATGTGTAAGAAGTTTTCATCTAATATAATCGTAGTCACTGTACTGGAAATGGTGTACACCAGCCTGTGGGTTTCCCCCGATAACCATTCTGAACTGTTTGTGGTCTGACGCTACACAGCCTGATTAAATGTGTGTGTGATTCCCACAAAGGTCGGCATTTACTGATGCTGATGCAATGTGAACATCAAAACTACACGATCATAATTCCAGGTCTTGCACTTCTTCCGTCAACACATCCATCACTATATTGAACATGTATGGACTTAGTGCTGACCCTCAATGTAGTTCAACCATGATAGGCAACTTGTCAATCATTCCGACAATAGATCTTACTTTAGTGCAGGCAGCATCATATATTTCTTTGATACCTTTCTGGCACGCCCCTCGCTCTCAGCCTTATCCACAGTACATGTATCGGTACTGTATCATACGTCTTCTGCAGGTTTATAAAAACTAGGCGTAGGTCTCTTTGTCGCTCGCCATACTTTTCGATCAGTTGTCTCA
The DNA here is from genome assembly GCA_026315105.1 of Locusta migratoria. Taxonomy (NCBI): domain Eukaryota; kingdom Metazoa; phylum Arthropoda; class Insecta; order Orthoptera; family Acrididae; genus Locusta; species Locusta migratoria. The sequence goes on along the minus strand of CM048744.1, from coordinate 175,429,254 downwards.
GGATGAAGGATACATCCATCGTTCCCTGCGTGGCATGGACCCGAACTGCTTATCCTAGATTTCTGTTTCTTCCCGGTTCCTTTTATCCATAATTTTCTCCCAATCTTTATCGTATGTGACGTTAGCTTAATTCCCCTGTAGTTCTTGCACTCTTGAATATCTCAGTTTCCTCCATATCACTGGTACTTTTTCCTCTTCATGTATCTTCTTCATCAGGCCCCATAACACGTCTACTCCAGCCTCTCCCAGTGCCTTTCAAGCCTCTACAACAGTGCTTTCCAAACTTTCCCTCATGGCGACACCCTTTTATAGCTTACAGTTTTGCGCGCACCCATTCACTAATAAAAATACATATGGTAGAATTTAGATGGTTCTAGCGGGGGGGGGGGGGGGAGGCGGAAATAAAGTATCGCTTAAATGTAGTTTGTAAACGAAACTGAAATCCTCGTCATAGTTTCTTCGGGTTTGCTGCCGGATTTTGAAGTCGAACTGACCCAATATTTCGGCGGAACACCTGTCCGCCATCCTCAGGGGAACTGCTGCTGCTGGACTCGGCGAGTCAAAAGTACTCATTGGCATATTTCATTTTGATCCTCACTGCAGCAATTACCTACACTCATCGCAACGAAAGGAAACATTAGGAACCACGGAGATTTGCAAACAGAGTACCACCGCAGTCAACAATGCCTAACTCACACAATAATACTTGCTTCTTCTACATGCGATCCAACTTCCGAAACAAGAAAACCGAATTAAGGAAACCGTTTTTCGCTGTGGTGTGTACATGTTAGGGCCAGATGCGGTTTTGCTGGATCGATTCAAAACAGACAGCATTGTGGCTGTTCCCTTTCAATTCAATATTATCACATTATTTTCAGAAATAAAGAGGATGTAATTTTGACAAGTGATGAATTATTATTTAAGTTCTATTGTTAGGTTCTTGCTTCACCGTGACCTCGGAAGTCCCGATATATTCGGAAAAGATTGATAAATATTTGTGAAAAGTCAGAATATGAATGTAATTTCTGGTCCCAGAATCTGTTACATACGGGAAACTGAGAGAAAAAAATATTAACGCATACCAGGGTTCGAACCAACGATCACTGCATTTAAAATACCACTCGGCTATACTCCATACTAAACATAGCTACTGAATAGCTTTAGTCTGTGGACAATTGTGACTGCTTTTACAACCTGTGACAGCTTTTACAGCCACTGTGTCATTGATTGATAGTTAATTGTAAGAAACGCTACCGAGGCTGACGTGGGTTTGATAAATCCGTTAAAAAACGATCAGGTGCGACTTTCTTAGAGGAAAAGCAGACTACAGCGAAGGTTCCTTCAAGCAGCTGCCAGTTCCAGCAAACTGCGCATGGGAAGAGCTGTTATCGAGTATCAGCAGCAGCTCTGCGCATGTGCAGTTTGCTGGAATCTGGCAACTGGCAGCTGTTTGAACGAACTCTGTCTACTGCTGCTAAAGCAGAGCTGCCGCCTAACGGCTGAGCACACAATTAATGTGCACCGTTAATTCCTTTAATACGTGATCTGTGGTGCACTGAATGAAGACCAGGATGATTAGCCGCAGGCGAATCTTTAGGGTAGTATGAAAAGAAGGATATTTGTCCTAAAATAACAAATCAAAATATCCACGGGTGTACTGCCGGTCTATAGCGTCCAAGGGGCACAATACTTCGGCGATCATACATGTCGCCATCATCAAGTAAACTGACGGCCTGAGCTCCTGGAAACGCGTCGTCACGGAGATCCGCACGCTACGGCGGCTCGAAGAGAACTGGGTTCTAGCTCGGTGGCGGGTTATTTAAGTACTCTCGAGCCGCGGAGCGACCCTTCCGTGATCCGCGCCCCGCGCCGCGGTCGCGCAGTGGAACCGATTGCGACCGGCAGTACACCCGTGGATATTTTGATTATCAAATACGCCGGGAGAAACTTAATCACATTTTATGACACGTTTGTTTCTTTGTTTAGAGTATAAATTTGTTAGTCTCGCGACACCCTTGATACTACAACGCGATATCCCAGGGCGTCGCGAGACCCAGTTTGGAAAGCTCTGCTCTACAGGTACGTTTTCTGGTCCTACCGCCTTTCCATTTTTCATTCTCCCTAATGCTTCAGACACTTCATTTCTAGTGATATCTGGCGTGAGAGTATATGCATGAAGCATTAGGGAGAATGAAAAATGGAACAATAAAAAAGTAATAAAATTAAAAAAATGAAACTTCCTGGCAGATTAAAATTGTGTGCCGGAACCGGGACTCGAACCTGAGACCTTTGCCATTCGCGGACAAGCGCTCTACTGACTGATCTATCCCGACACGCCTCACGATGCCGCCTCACAACTTAACTTCCGCCAGTACCTCGCCTCCTACTTTCCAAACTTCACAGAAGCTCTCCTGCGAAACATGCAAGACTAGCACTCCTGGAAGAAAGGATATCGTGGAGAGTAGCATAGCCACAGCCTAAGGGATGTTTCCAGAATGAAATTTTCACTCTGCAGCGGAGTGTGCGCTATATGAAACTTCCTGGCAGATTAAAATTGTGGGCCGGAACCGGGACTCGAACCTGGGACTTTTGCCTTTCGCGGACAAGCGCTCTACTGACTGAACTATCCCGACACGACTCACGATGCCGCCCCACAACTTAACTTCCGCCAGTACCTCGCCTCCTACTTTCCAAACTTCACAGAAGCTCTCCTGCGAAACAGCAAGACTAGCACTCCTGGAGGAAAGGATATGGTGGAGACTGGCTTAACCACAGCCCAAGGTATGGTTCCAGAATGAAATTTTCACTCTGCAGCTGAATGCGCTGTGATATGAAACTTCCTGGCAGATTAAAATTGTGTGCCGGAACCGGGACTCGAACCTGGGACCTTTGCCTTCGCGGGCACCGACTGAACTATCCCGACACGACTCACGATGCCGCCCCACAACTTTACATCCGCCAGTACCTCGCCTCCTACTTTCCAAACTTCACCGAAGCTCTCCTGCGAAACATGCAAGACTAGCACTCCTGGAGGAAACGATATGGTGGAGACTGGCTTAACCACAGCCTAAGGGATATTTCCAGAATGAAATTTTCACTCTGCAGCGGAGTGTGCACTGATATGAAACTTCCTGACATTAAAATTGTGTGCCGAAACCGGGACTCGAACCTAGGACCTTTGCATTTCGCGGACAAGCGCTCTACTGACTGAACTATCCCGACACGACTCACGATGCCGCCCCACAACTTTACTTCCGCCAGTACCTCGCCTCCTACTTTCCAAACTTCACCGAAGCTCTCCTGCGAAACATGCAAGACTAGCACTCCTGGAAGAAAGGATATGTTGGAGACATTGCCTGCGAAAGGCTAAGGACCCAGGTTCGAGTCCCGTTTCCGGCACACAATTTTAATCTGCCAGGAAGTTTCATATCAGCGCACACTCCGCTCCAGAGTGAAAATTTCATTCTGGAAATTAAAAAATGTTTGAGTGGTGCTGGGGGGGGGGGGGCTTTAAATCCATTAGCCCCTCCCCCTTAGCTGAGCCACTAACGTGTACTGTTTTAAATCTCTGTTACCGACTTGTTCCAGTGAGCTCAAACACATATCCTGGGAGACGCCGGTTCGCAGATCTGAAGCGTTCCGGCTGATTTAAGCCCTGTAGTAGTATAATGTAATGGAAACGTACGAGTGTGCTATAAGGCTGACGCGAGCATCATAGACGGTTTTCGCTTTCGAGTTAACAAGCGTGTCGGCGTCAAGGAAATTCCTTATATCCGGAGTTCCTCCCGTGCCGACACAGGGGGTGGCAGCCCATCGCTCAAGCCGGTGGCGACAGCTACAGCCGAAGGTGTCGGCAGAAACGTTTGCAGCGAGCGACTTCCGCGAAGAATCGCCGAGCGCGGCGACAAAAAGCTGCGGTATCGGTCGCGCGTCTTTATCCCGTGGACAAACGAGCGATGGGATGGATGGGCCCGGCGCGTCACGCGGCCGAAGATGATGGAGTGCCAGCCAGCTGCAGCGCGTCCTTAAACAAATTTGTTATGGCGGCGCCGGCGGCGCGATCCATCAGCGGCTAACAATGTGGTGACAATGGCAAGCGGGGTCGCAACCCCTTCCGCAGGGCCGCCTGGCCCGTATTGATCGCTCGGCGCACGCCGCTCCGCTACCGCGCAAGAGGCTGCAACGTTCTTGGCGAGCGTTCCAGCGTCCACCGGCACCCCGAAGCTAACCAGAAATTTTTCTGCCCCAATGACTCCGAAGTCGGGCACGTTCAAAGGCCGTAGCCGCCCCTGTTCCGCAGAACGGCATTTCGTGACACCCGAAAAGCATTTTGAACTGGATTTCTTGACACCCAAAAATAGTTTTTTTTACTCACAAGATTAGGTCGCGTGAAGGATCTCGCCGATTTACTTCGAACTGTGTGAGTGGAAGCACGAACAAAAATTTAAATTTATGATTTTATATGTATGTTTGGCATCAGTCATTTAAAATTTTTTATAGGAGTTCACCGCCATTTGACTCAAATAATTGTTTATTTCCATTATAACTTGTTAATTCACTGACATTTTACAGTAATTCATAAACTGTTGTTGTAATGTGCTAAAATAGTTTTGTAAATATTATGTTGGTTCCACCATAATGTGAACATGAGTCTCATACCCCTTGCCACGGTGGAGTAGCCGAGCGGTCTAAGACGCCTCACTGCGGAGCGTGCGGTTGCTCGCCGTCGGGGGTTCGAGTCCTCCCTAGGGCATGGGTGTGTGTGTGTTTGTCCTTAGGTTAGTTTACCGCAGTTTAAGTAGTTTGGAAGCTACGGACTGATAGCCACGCGTTTTGGTCCAATAGATTCACAAACATCTGAACATTTGATCTCACACCCCATAAACCACTACCTTTTTGCCGCCCTCCCCCCTCTTCCCACACAAACATCCGAACCAATTGCATTTGCTGTGCATACCCCTCCCCCCTCCCTCGTTTTCCTGCTCATGTGATTGGTCCTGTTTACAAAATTTGGACAGTGATGATGTGATTGTAGCGATGTAGTGTGATGTTTTTGTATTATCTAAAAATGTTCAAATGTTTGTGTAGCTTATGGGACTCGACTACGGGGCCATTAGTCCCTAAACTTACAAACTACCTATGAACTACTTAATACTAAGGACGTCACAAATATCCATGCCCGAGGGGGGATTCGAACCCCCGACCGTAGTGGCCGTGGAGACCGTGACTGGAGCGCCTCAGTCTCCTCGGTCACCGCGGCCGGCTTGTATTATCTAGACAATGTTTTAGCTTTTGGAGTGATAAAAGCCTCACAAAGTATATATATATATATATATATATATATATTCCACATTTGTGCGATTGTAGTCTGATAACATGACTTATAACTGTTTAAAAATGATTTTGCAGCCAAGATCGCATTTTTCATTTATTATGTTACCGGCGTGCTCGACGCCATCTTAAGATCAATTATACAAAGTTTAACAAGTAATCTGAATAGACGATTACCAAGACACTACCTATGTACAATTACATGGTTACATACCTGTCGTATTTTACATAACTTCACAACATTTTTTACATACTAAAAGAGTACATCCAGGTTGAGGCGTCACCAAGCATAAAATTTCTAGTCACAAATAAAATATATATACATCCATCTTCTAATGGTTATGGAGCGAGTTACTTCAAAGTCTTAAGTTCTATATTGATTGAAGTTCAGTATAACACTGTTAGGCGGGAAAACTATATACAAAGATGCTACATGCACATTTATACAGTGGTCTCTGCCCTTTATGGTCGTCTTTATATATAATGCGATCTCGTCGGCAAAATCATTATTAAACAATTATAGATCGCCCCATCGAACAATGAGTTCCTTATATAACTTATAAATGTGTAGTCCGCAGGTAACCTAAGTATAATAATCCAACTGAATAAAGTAATTAATAACACCGTAACCATCCCTCAAAGATAATCCATCACTTTCCTGCCAGACATAGCACTCCAAACAGGAATATGGGGAGATATCTTTGTAATTATGTTTGTAATAATCTTTGGCATACCTTCTCCATACATCAACCAGTTGCTTTTGTAACGTTATAACTAACACACATCTGTATAATTATTATAAACCAACGTGAAGTTAAAAATGTGGTAACTATTTTATTTTAATGGCATGGACTTATCAACTTTTCCTAACAATTATATTGCCATGACAGTGACTTAGATAAACCTATCTGAAGAGTTTTATGTAAGTAACCACCAACTCATGCTACTTGCAATGTACCTTACATCTGTAATTTATACTGCTTTTCAATAATTTTAATAATACTTTTAATGTTATGCACAGCACTTGGTAATGGCCTAAGGCCGAAACCAGGTTGTGGAAATAAACAATTATTCCCATATAAAAAATTCAAATGGTTGTAACTCTATGGCCGGCCGCGGTGGCCGAGGAGACTAAGGCGCTCCAGTCTCGGTCTGCACGGCCACTACGGTCTAGGGTTCGAATCTCCCCTCGGGCATGGATGTTTCTGCCGTCCTAGTTCGTAAGTAGTTCATAAGTAGTTTGTAAGTTTATGCGCAGATGACCCCGTAGTTAAGTCCCATAGACTATTTGAACATTTGAAACATTTGTAACTCTATAGGCTGAACTACTGTGGTTATCAGTCGTACTGAAGGATCAGATGGAAAGATTTTACAGAAACATTATATCAGACCGATCTGTAAAGAACAAACGCTGTGCTCCTTTCCCTCTGAAAAAGATACCGTAATCACAGGAATTCATGAAGGGTGAGTACAGTGGAAGTTCCAGAATGTCCCATAGCCAGCGGCGAAAGAGTTCCTGGACAGCAGAAGCGGTATGGGATAGTGCTCTATCATGCACAGTGATTGTGTGCTGTTCCATGAAATGTCCAGCCTTCTCACCCGACATGGGTGCCTGTGATTGTAAGATCTCTTTATCAAAGTTAATGAGCCACTGCGATGGATCCCGTACAACACCAGAGATGAAACTGTTCTTGCCATAGGGCGGTCATAAATGAAGGGTACGATTATACTGAATGTTTGTAGCAGTGAATACGTCTGGACGCGCGAGAGTAGCCGAATGGTCAGCACTGCCACATTGCGCATCGAAGGTTCGAATTCTCTCTCGGGCATGAATGTTTGTGTCGTCTTTAGTATAAGTTAGTTCATAAGTAGTTTGTAAATTTAGGGTCTGATGAACCCGCAGTTAAGTCCCATAAGCTTTAGAAACGTGTGAACAATTTTGAACAAACGCCTTCCTCTAACATTAACTGGGGTGTACAAAATTCCGTGTTGTTGTGGAAAAGTGTATATTGGTACTACAAAAAGAAGTGTGAATACCAAACTGAAAGAACGCAAAAAGTCTTTGCCGGCGAGGTTAAACTGAGAAATCAGCTGTAGCTGAACACGTTTTTTTAATCAGAAGCCGTGAAGTTTTCTGAAACGGGAAGTTTATCTACAACGACGAACTATTATTCACGGTTGTAGGGGATGGTCGGGTAGCACTGGACGGCGGGCAACCGCAGACGTTTCAATTTCTAAGAAACCAAGCACGTTGCGTTGGTAAGACTGCCGTTGAAATCCGCGGCCTTTGGAGTAAAAACATATTAAAGTCAGTTGCCGAGCGACCTACTCGCAACTGTGAATTTTGTTCGCGCAAAAATTTTTCATCGCTTCTGTTAAAATTCGTTGGCAGTTTTCACCCGTAAGAAGAGTTTTTGAAATTAGCATTTGATCCTGCATAAGCTCTCAAAATCCCTCATAGATTTAATAACGAGTGGGGTCATGTCCATATAAAAAAGATGTGGAAGGGAGACAGAGAAGTAAATGCAATCCGCCGCAGAGTGGCTAAGCGCATTGATGCGCTATGTTTCGATGGGCGAGTCCGTTCCCAGTAGGGGGTTCGAATCCCCCCTCGGGTATGGATTTTTTTTCTTAATATAAGGTAGTTTATAAGTATTTTGTAAGTTTAGGGACTGATGACCCCGCAGTTAAGTCCCATCAGCTTAACAAACATTTGAACATTTTAGTAAACGCAATAAAAAGGACGAGCCGAAAAAACGCAAAAAGGTAAAGGGACTAAAGAAACATTCAAGACAAAGACAAACATTCATAGTCCGTCAGAAGGTCAGGGAAAAGAGACGAAATGCTTCACATATGGAGAAACCTTCCAAGAAGGCTGTATTGATCGCTATGACTGCAAGGACTGGATCCATGAAAAATGTCTTTATATAGATCCTTCCGATATTTATTACTACTGTGATGTTTACAAGGCCAAGAAACAACTGGAGTACCACTGCATTTTGTGTCCGGGTCTACCCTCCAAATTTTGTAGTGCCTACAAACTAAATCAAAAGGGTTTTTAAGATAGTTAATATAAAAAAAATCTTTATGTATACTTAGTTCTAAGTGATATGACTAAATAAGTTACTATTTCACTTTACGGTGAAAATAAATGCAGAAAAATTGCTTATTGTTGTTTTATTAGCAATTTATTTGTGTGTCCGTGGCTACCCGACCTTCGCCTACAGACAAGAAATCGAAATATACAAACGTGGGAATAATTTTAATAGAGGGAAAGAAGTTACGAAACATAGTGACATATGGACAGTGGCTCTTCAGAGTAGGTAGTTACGCTTTTATCCTTGACCATCAACTATCAATAGCTATGGTTTTATATCTTTTGAAAAGTTTAGGTCTTCTTCGCACGTGGACACTTGACCACTTGAGCACGCCCCTTTTAAACCATTTATACCGCTCTCCGACACCCGACTCGTCAATCGGCAGGGCTCACCGATACCAAAACAACGTCTGAAGATCTTCAGCGCAGCTCTGGACAAAACGCCAGAAACAGAAATCTTTCTTCGTTCACGACCATACAACCCGGAAGATTCAACAGCAACTATATCAGTCCTAGGCTTACAAACTACCTAAACTAAAGAAAAACTCACAACCATGTCGGAGGGAGGTCTGGAACGGAGAGCAACCGCGTGCATCGCAGCAAGGCGCCTTAGGGCGCTCAGCCATTCCACCGTTACGGAGCAGGTACAGACATCTATTTAAAAAAATGCAGTTGATATCTGTTTGACTTATGCAGCGCTATCTAGTGGGCCAACCATAGCGCCATCTGTTTTCCCCCTTCAAGCTAGCAAAAAGTTTTGTTCTTTGTAGCCTTTCGTTTCATGTTTATTTCGTGAAATATATGGCCCAGTCACCATCAATGGACCACCCTATATACAGGGTGTTACAAAAAGGTACGGCCAAAATTTCAGGAAACATTGTCACAGACAAAGAAAGAAAATATGTTATGTGGATATGTGTCCGGAAACGCTTAATTTCCACGTTAGAGCTCATTTTAGTATTTCTCTTTAAATGTAAATTGAAATAATTCGTGCAGACAATTGTCAAAATACCCAATTGTTTCGTTAGTATGTACTGTACTTCCTCGATTCACCGCCAGTTAGCCCAATTGAAGGAAGATAATGTTGATAATTGTTGGTGATGTCGTGATTGGGTCTTATGTTCTTCCACCTATGCTCACTGGAGCACGTTATCATGGTTTCATATGGGATACTCTACCCATGCTGCTAGAACATTTGCCTTTACAAGTACGACACAACATGTGGTTCATGCACGATGGAGCTCTTGCACATTTCAGACGACGTGTTCGTACGCTTCTCAACAACAGATTCGGTGACCGATGGATTGGTAGAGGCGGACCATTTCCATGGCCTCCACGCTCTCCTGACCTCAACCCTCTTGACTTTTGTTTATGGGGGCATTTGAAAGCTCTTATCTACGCAATCCCGGTACCAAATGTAGAGACTCTGCGAACACGTATTGTGGACGGCTGTGCTACAATATGCCATTCTCCAGGGCTGCATCAGCGCATCTGGGATTCCCCGCGACGGAGGGTGGATGCATGTGTCCTCGCTAACGGAGGAACTTTTGAACATTTCCTGTAACAAAGTGTTTGAAGTCACGCTGGTACGTTCTGTTGCTGTGTGTTTCCATTCCATGATTAATGTGATTTGAAGAGAAGTAATAAAATGAGCTCTAACATGGAAATTAAGCGTTTTCCGGACACATGTCCACATAACATATTTTCTTTCTTTGTGTGAGGAATGTTTCCTGAAAGTTTGGCCGTACATTTTTGTAACGCCCTATATATAATAGCGCGACCACACTGACAGCACGGTCACTGAGACTACACGCACCATGCGTGTGTATGACCAACATTCACTCCTAGCCAAGTGACGCCACAATCGCCTGGAATGGCTTATATCGATAGTAGGTAGGTGCTCACACTGTTTCAGCTGTTCCATGTACTTTAGGTATATCACATAGCTCTTTGTATACTAGTTAGTGATTTATACAAGCGGTGACATAACTACAATGGAGTCCAAACACAACTTTCGCCCACATTCTTCTGGCTTCCCCAGGCATCACTCGGTGACTCATTTCGTTCCGCGCTGCTGGAGATGTGTTTATTCAGCAGAGTTGGTATATACACACCCCGAAGCATCGTCATCAGTGACGCTGGTGGTCGTCGACATCCCGCCCCTTTTCTATTATCTCCGGTTTTACACATCACCCTACCGCTGACGCTGCTTCCACGGGCGTTTTATCCCGAATCTGAAATGGGCGTGCAGTCCGTTGTATTCGCTCGATTTCCTGACCGTGTGCGTAACACGGAATAAACTGCAATCCATTGGAGTGCGGTCGAGCGGAAAGCTGTTTGCTGACGTAACCGTCAAACGGGCGGAGATCTCCGTTAAACATTTCCGTTACAAGTAAACTTGCGTCGGCTTTTCAACGATCACACAGAGAGTGGCGTCGATGGTAGCGACAAGAATCTGAGTAAATTCACTGATTCTGCACCATTTAGATAGATTCCGTGATTTAGATGATCCAACAAACAACTTTCCTAAACGCGACGTTTATTAACATAGATATTCTTCAAGCCGTGGTGGAGTGGCAGAGCGTTATAAGGCGCCTTGTGGCGGAACGCGAGGTTGTTTGCGGTCGGAGATTCGAGTCCTCCCTCGGATATGAGTGTTTGTGTTGCCCTTAGCACAAGTTACTTTAAGTTAGTTGAAGATTATTGTAAGCCTAGGACATGATGACCAATGTAGTTAAGTCCCTTAGATTTACAAAATTTGATATTCTTCAAAACAGTCGCTTAAAGAAATAAGTAAAATAAAATAAAATAAGAATAATTGTTCTAATAAAGATGTAATCTCCGTCGTTTACTGAACAGACTGATTTAGAACAGTTATTGTACTGACCTTAGGAGCACACTAATCAGTTCCTACTGTTTTTTAAAATGTACAAAAAAGTCCTCGTCAATGAGCCACAGTATCTCGCGTACTGCAAATAATACTTTTTACAATAGGGAGCGTAAATAGTCTCTTAAAAATCAACAGCAACTAAAACATAAGAACTACATTTCTTTCTTCGGTTTCCTGTGGAATTTAGAAGGTAATTAACAATACATTTCCGGACAGTTTTTTTTTTATTTTTATTTTTCTTTTTTTATTGAGTTTACATTTTCCTTCAAAAACAAAAGATCAGACCCGACCTTATGCAGAAAGATGTCATAAAAACGTAGTGCTTACATTATTAACGTAACAAATAGTACACCGTACTTGTGGACGAAGGAAAAATCACGCAGAATGGTAGATCAGTTTCTCAACCCAGAAGTAACTGATTACGGTAATGTTCCTATATCAGAGCCACACTCTTGCAAATCTACGAGTACAGATCGAACAAGCGTGGAATAATGTGCCCCAAGACAGCATTTCTGAACGTCTGCTCATCTCCCTTCACTCTGTTCACCTTCTCCTACCCCATCTATCTGCCTATCTCCACTTTATCCATTCTCTTGCTGTAACCTCCTCGCTTTCCTGCTGAACACCTCCTCCACCTCCTCAGCTCATTATCTCCTCCATCTGTGAAAATTATAAAACTCTGGTAACTTGAGCGTCATTGAAGTGGTGTCTGAGTTTATTGCAACATACTCTCCGTCATGCACAGTATGAAATTTTAGGTAAACAGTGGTATTTATCTTGTTTTGAAGGTTAAGTGTGCAAAATTTCATCGAGATCGGAATAAAACCGTAGATTTTGTCGAAGTTCGTACGTGAAGTGTCCTCTCCCATGCACCATACAAAATTTTACGTTTACAGTGGCTTTCCTCTTGTTTTGAAGATCAAGTGTGCAAAGTTTCATCGTAATAAGATCAACGGTGCGGTAGCACGTAAAAAAAGAACAATCAAACTTTTATATATATAATAGCTTTTACCAGCAGCTACACTCGCGTTGATATTCTTGCATACGTGTCAAAGACCATACAAACTACAACTTTGTTCTTAAGTTATGACCAGTATCATCAGGATAAAAGAAAAGTTTCCAATCCTTTTAGGTTTGAATTTAAACTGTGCGTAGAATGACGGTAAATAATGTCCTTCTTTATCGAGACGAAAATTAAGGTATTATTAAATACGAAAAGGAACTATATCACGTCGCGACTAAATGTTTTTATGAATCATCAGTTCTCCAGATGACGTTCCTGTTGTAAACAGAAATAAGGCTGACGACAGTATAAAGATAATTGCTTGTTCTGCCACAGCTAATGCATATCTTAGGAATATGAGATGGGTTGTCAAAACTGACATGTTATGATCTTTCTACGCAACTGATATAAAAGCAAAAAGTTCCTGGCTACGATTGTTATGAAACTTTGTAGATGTATCTGTTGTCAATTCATTTATTTTGTACACATTGTGCAACACAGATAAAAGTAAAGAATTTAGAAGTAATGTTGTAATTGGTTTACTAGGTACTAGAAATATGACAGGTTTACCAGATCCATCATGTAGTACGCCAGCCCGTAAGAGATTCAAACCACAGGTGCCCATCGAGAAGAGAATGTTTAAGCAAAACACATGCCGCAGCATCGCCCTCCAAATTTTGAGTACTGTAATACGAAAAAGACCCCTCATACGTCCAGATGGCGGTGTACAACATGTGGTTTAGGCTTATGTTTGTCATCTGACAGGAACTGTTTCATTATTTTCTATAATTAGTTATTTTGAGGATATTCATGGTATGTAGTGTGTTTTGATATGTATTGTGAGCATTGCCATTATTTGCCACAGTGGCTTCAATTGTAGTCACCCCTTAATTTGAAAGAAAATGTACAAAAAAATTAATAAATTGTTATTTTCATTTCCTTATAGTGTATTTGAACTACTTCAATCAGTTTCCAAATGTAATTAAGTGGTTTTATATTCTGTGCCTCAAAGGGTTAAGGGACCACACCGTGGTTCCCGACGAAAAAAATCAATTTTCGATTTCATCAAATTTTGATAGTTTAAGATTTTATTTAAGTACGCTGAAAAGGATTTTGCTGAAAAAAGTTTTGTCGAGCATTTAAAGAGCATTTTCCTACCACGTGCATGTTTATGTGCCACGCCCACTTTTCCGTCACCCACTTTTCTACATATATTTTAGATCTATGTATCCCCTACATTGCACATTAGGGACCTTTTTTTCACTCCTGAGTGTGTTGGCTATCCTTGGAATGCAACGGTCGGTATTCTTTTGTTTCTGCTGTTTGTAAACAACACGTTTTCAAACACTCGGTTAATTTTTTTAAAGAGTGATTGCAAATAGTTGCTATACTTACGTCTGCAGTGCTTGTTTGCGTGTATACTATGGGCAGGCAATTAGGGGAAATGAAGAAAATCTGGATACAATGAAGAGAGATGTTTGGGCCATATTCTACCATAAGTTCTCTACTGATGATAATCCGTATCATGCATTGTGTCCATTAGGAGAAAATTTGTGGTCCAAATAAAAAATAGGGCTCAGGCAACTGCAGACTCTTATTCTCACCAGCATTCTCTACCTGCTGCTGTTATTACAGCAATTAAACCTATTTTCAGAGACTTGGCTCATCCTCAAATGTTCAAATGTTTGTATAGTCTATGGGACTTAACTACGGGGTCATCAGTCCCTAAACTTACAAACTACTTATGAACTACTTACGAACTAGGACGGCACAAATATCCATGCCCGAAGGGGGATTCGAACCCCCGACCGTAGTGGCCGTGCAGACCGTGACTGGAGCGCCTTAGTCCCCTCGGCCACCGCGGCCGGCTGGCTCATCCTGATCTAATGAAATGGCTGCATGGGCAGACACAGAACCCAAATGAATGTTTCAACAGCATCATTTGGAACCGCCTTCCTAAAACTGTATTTGTAGGCATGCTTACAATGAAACTAGAAATTGATGATGCTGTTATTACATTCATTTGTGGTAATATTGCAAAGTATTGGATATTGAGAAATCTGGGAATTAATCCTGGTGAAAATATGATCACTGGGCAGCAACATTGCGACAAAATGAGGATATTCGATGCAGACAGGTATGCAGCTAATCCGGCCAAAAAAGCAAGAAAAACATCCAGAAAGGTGAAAAAGAAGCTGGAAGACCTCATAGATACGAAAGGAATGGCCATCATATGCAGCAGGACATTTTTAATTAACTGTAAGCAACAAATTTTAAAAGTTTTCTCTTTTTTGTCAATTTACGGCAAACTATAAATTTCAGTAAAAATGCCCCATTACATAAGAAACTATATATTATAAGAAATCAATTAAACTTTGTTTACAATATAAATAAATCAAAAGGAAAGGCCATAGACTCCAGAAAATACCTTGGAATTACAATTACTTCAGACTTAAACTGAAAAGAACACGTAGATAATGTCACGGGAAAGGCGAACCAGAGACTGTGTTTTATTGGCAGAACCCTTATAAGATGCAACAGAACAAGTAAAGAGACTGCATGCACAACGCTTGTCCGTCTATTTTTGGAGCATTGCTGCCCAGTGTGGGATCCTTATCAGGTGGGTTTGACGGAGGACATCGAAAGAGTCCAAAGTTCGTATTGTCACTATACAGAGGAGTCAGCTTTACGGAAATGATTCCCATCCCAGATCCTGTATCATTACAACAACGGCGCTTATCGTTGCGGCGTGGGCTACTTACGAAAGTCCAATCGCCAACATTCTCCTCCGAATGCGGAAATATATTGATGACTCCCACTTACATAGGTAGAAATGATCATCAGAATAAAATACGAGAAATCATAGCTCGAACGGAGAGATTCAGGTGTTCTTTATTCCCGCGCGCTACTCGAGAATAGAATGGGAGATAAATAGTATAACGGTGGTTCGATGAACCCTCTGCCAGGCACTTAAATGTGATTTGCAGAGTATCAGATGTAGATGGAGATAAATGAATGAAATTTTCAGACTCTCTGCATTAAAAGCCACCTCTGGTACTACAGTCATTAATATTCCCCCATTAGGACTTTCACAAAAAATATTTTCTGCAGAAAAAAACTTAATATTATTTCTTAATAAATTTAAAAATTTATTTCATGAAAAGAATAAAATGGATAGAGTAGATTATAGTGCAGTTGACTCTATTAGCATCTTCTAACTTAGGGTCTTGCATCAAATAGTATTTTTTTTTTTTCTTCAGGAATGGATCAGAAACTTGCCTAAATTAACATGGGTTACATAGGCAGGCTGTGGCGCTCCGTTAGCCGTGTGTTACAACGCACCGCTTTCCGAGACAGGGAGGCGTACCGGCCGTGGTTCGAAATCGCCCGGCGGATTAACGAAAGGGGTGGGAGTGCCGGCTAGCCTGGATGTGGTTTTTAGGCGGTTTTCTATGTCCCCCAAGGTAAATACCGGGCTGGTCCCCAAGTCCCGCCTCAGTTACACGATTCGCAAACATTTCGTAACAATTTACACTTTCACACATTTATGACAAATGTTCAAATGTTTGTAAATTTATCGGACCATACTGCGTGATAATCAGTCCGTAGCTTACAAACTACTTAAACCTAGGTAAACTAACCTAAGGACAACACACACACCCATGCCCCAGGGAGGACTCGAACCTCCATGGCGAGCAACCGCGTGCTCCGCAGCGAGACGCTTTAGACCGCTCGGCTACTCCACCGCGGCATTTATGACACTATACGCAGACATTTGGGATACGCATTTCCTCCTGGGGGACATGTGGTGGTGGCAGGGAGGGCATCCAGGGCCACCCTGTAAATATTAACACATGCCAGATCCGCGTTTAACACAGTGCCGACCCTGTATGTGCGGGAAAAGGGCCAAAGAGACAGACAGACAGACATAGGCAGGGTGTGGCTCCCTTAAATGGCTGTGTGGGATTTGCATATACTCATGGTGACCGTGTGGAACAGCACTCTCTGCCGAATGGCTGCAGTGTTTACACCGCAGAGCTGGTGGCCATTCACAGAGCTCTCGTGCATATCCGGTCCTGCTCAGGTGAATCTTTTCTAATTTGCAGCGACTCCCTGAGCAGCCTTAGAGCTCTGGATCAGTTTTACCCGCGGACTCCTCTGGTGTTGGCCATACAGGAGACGCTTTGTGCCATTGAACAGTCCGGGCGATCAGTGGTGTTCATCTGGTCTCCGGGTCATGTGGGCATCCCGGCAATGAACGTGTTGACAGACTTGCCAGGCAGGCAGTCAGTGCGTGCATTTTGGACGTCGGCCTCCTGGCGTCTGTTCTCCGTCCATTGTTGCGCCACCGCGTACATCAGCACTGGGATGCCGAGTGGCATAGCCTGAGCACACCCAACAAGCTTCGGGTAGTCAAGGAGACCACGACCGCATGGCGTTCGTCCATGCTGGCCTCTCGCCGGGACTCCGTGGTGCTGTGTAGACTCCGTATTGGGCATACGTGGCTCACCCACGGATATCTCCTTCGTGGTGAGGCCCCGCCCCAGTGTCAGTGTGGCTCCCACTTGACAACAGTCCACATCCTAGTGGACTGCCCTCTTTTAGCTACTTTGCGGCGTCGTTTTAACATCCCTGGCGTTTTATCAGATGTTTTACGTAACGATGCTTCAGCAGCAAATTCAGTTTTAAGTTTTATTCGAGCAGGGGTTTTTTATCAGTGTATCTGACTGGACTTTCCCTTGTGCTGCCGTGTGGTTGACTTTTCCTTTTTTTATTCCTATGGTCGGCCAACCACTGCCACCGGCCTCTTTGTTGTAAGGTGTCTTTGTGTGATCATATCTTTTCGTTTAGTTTCTTGTCCATTTTGTTGTTTTATTGACCCAGTAGTATTCCCCTCCCACTTTGCAAACTTAATCTCTGAGCGCATTTATTTGACGCCCACACTTTTATTTTTGACACTTCGTGATGGAATGGGGGACTGATGACCATTGTAGTTTTGTCCCCCTTAAACATCCAAATAACAACGACAACAACAACAACAACAGCTCCGTTAAGGTGATAGTAGTGTAATTCACACTCGTGTGAAGCACAGTGTAAAAGCCTACTAAAATTTCGGGGTCGATTTGACACCGCTTGTCGACAGCACTCATCACTTGCTGCGAGTAAAGAGCACGTAACCCGACGCCGAGTGGAACACCGCGACTGTCGGCGCGGGACGCGAGGTTAATATTCATTTAGGCTGTGAGCGAGCGCAAGCCGAGACGGCCGCCTCTCACCTGGGTTACCACCTCGGCGACGTGAATCACCGAGAGACACGAGCCGTAATGAATTACCGCCGGCCAGCGCGCGCTGAGTGATGGGCGGCGGGTTGGGCCGCGGCTCCCTCCCCTCCCCCCTCTATCGCCTCCCCCCCCTGCCGTGCATAAATAGCGAGTGGCATCGTCCCGAGTTAATAACAGAGCGCGGCCGGCGCCGGACAGTGATGGATCGCCGGCTCCTCTTGATACGGCCGCGGCGGTTACCTCGCGGCGCTGCGGCTAGGCGGCGTGCGGCCCACCGGGCACTCAGCCGAGCTGAGCCCACGCACCTGTGATCGCGAGCAGGCACCAAGGTGCGAATGTGGGTGCCTGGCGAGTGTTATGATACTGCTAGCCCTCTCATCTTAATGTTATCGTACGATACCGTCTGCGTCGGATCCGGAATGAGCTGAGCCCACGCACCTGTGATCGCGAGCGGGCACCCAGGTGCGAATGTGGGTGTCTGGCGAGTGTGCGAGGCATGGCGGAAAGTGACGCTATCGACACTTCAGACAAGGAAATATTGTGCCTATCTGGATGGAGATGAGAGTAAGGGCAACAACGCACTGGGCCGCTCCCCACCGCGGTGCGTTGTCGCCGCCGCTGCTTACAACGTACTGGCCCGCTAACCGCCTCGAAGGCAAAATGTACTCTAGCAAGTACCAGGAGAGCTTGTGGCAAAAATTGGGGCCTGAGCCCCAAGGGCATGCACTGGATATACACCACAGTGATTAGAACCAGAATCACCTATGGGGCGGTCGTGTGGTGGAAGAAGATAGAACAGCAGGTTGCTGCTAAGGAGCTTGGTAAGGTGCAGAGATTAGCTTGCTTAGCCATAACAGGCGTAATTAGCAGCACACCAACTGCTGGGATGGAAACCATGCTGGATATGCTCCCATTACACCTTTGGGTCAAGATGGAGGCAGCGGCTGGTGCATACGGACTCAAAACTGGCAAAAACTGGAACTCTTTGGGATATCCAGAATCACACACAAAAATTGTGACTGAGGTAAATATAGGAAAGGTTGGGGAAATGCCAGCAGACTTATATTATAACCCCACAATGCTTAAACAAGCCCTTCGCCGGCCGCGGTGGCCGAGGTGACTGAGGCGCTCCAGTCACGGTCAGCACGGCCACTACGGTCGGGGGTTCGAATCCCCCCTCGGGCATGGATATTTGTGCCGTCCTAGTTCGTAAGTAGTTCATAAGTAGTTTGTAAGTTTAGGGACTGATGACCCCGTAGTTAAGTCCCATAAGCTTAACAAACATTTGAACATTTTTGAAACAAGCCCTTCAGTACAACAATTGTAAGTAGGGAGCAGTGGGAGAAAATAGTTCGACATCGTACGGGGGATATTGTCTGGTTCACTGACGGGTCAAAATCAGGCCTAGGCGTTGGGAATGGGGTATACGGGGTGCAGCCAAGACTGCAGGGCGTCATCTCTCTAGGGAAACTGGCCTCAGTATTCCAGGCCGAAATCACTGCCATCAGGGTGTGTGTGGAGGAGAATTTGCGTAGGTGCTACAAAGATCGTAGCATCTATATCTATTCAGACAGCCAGGCAGCCCTGAGATCACTGGCAGCTCCTGCAACAAGGTCTAAAATTGTTGCAGAATGTCACAGGGTACTGGGGGAGCTACGGGAAATCAAAGCAATAGAGTAAACCTATTGTGGGTCCCTGGCCACTCGGGGATCAGTGGCAACGAACATGCCGACAGATTAGCCAGGATGGGGGCAGAGACTCCATTTATTGGACCGGAACCTGGACCGACAATCATCAAGGCAATAATCAGATTGGAGCTATTTAACTGGCTCAGAAGACAGTACGTAGAATATTGGACCAAAGTCTACCAACAAAAACATGACAAGGTAATGATGCCAAAGCCATGTTTTAAAAGAAGCTCTGCAATCCTGGGCCTGAACAGGCCATGGGAATTTCAAAAAACACCTACATACAATGGGAGTAACAGAAGAGGACCCTAAATGTAGGATCTGTGATGACGGTGATGAAACTGAATCACATCTAATCTTCGAAGGAGAGTAAAAGGCACAGAACATTTGGGACAACCAGGCTCGAAGAAATTGTGTCTAATAAAGAACTGGTAAAGGGACTCCTTGCACTGTTCAAGGGCATTGGTTGGCTTTACTAGATATACAGGGAGCGATACCGCACAATAAACTTAGTTGTGGTGCGGGCAGTGGCGGGTTGGACCAAGACTGATTTGATTTGATTTTCTCAGGGAAACCAAAACAATCATGACAGAAAGTGACGCTATCAACGCGTCAGACAAGTAAATATTGGATGGAGAAGATAGTAAAGGCAACAACGCACTGGCCCGCTAACCGCCTCGAGATGCGGCGCACGGTTCTGCGATTTCCGCGGCCTTCACCGCAGTAGCCCGCCCAAAGCCGTGGTGTGCGGACTCCTTCTGTCACCTGTTCTGCGGCTCCCGTTTCACTACTTGTTCTCTCATGCTTTCTATAGCTATTTTAATTTTGTTATTAGTGTTGTGAAAATTAAAAATAAATGAAATTGAAACTTCCTGGCAGATTAAAATTGTGTGCCGGAACCGGGACTCGAACCTGGGACCTTTGCCTTGCCCGCGAAAGGCAAAGGTCCCAGGTTCGAGTCCCGGTTCCGGCACACAATTTTAATCTGCCAGGAAGTTTCATATCAGCGCACACTCCGCTGCAGAGTGAAGTTTCATTCTGATAAATGAAATTGTCTGTGGAGGGTGCTGTGGCCATTTGAGTATCTGTACGGCGTTGGAGAAACGAAAGACGTCGCTAAAGCAGAAAATATACGTACTGATTGCATACTTTCCCACAAGAAAAAGTCCCTTTTTACAGGAAGTTAAGAAACTATGATAATACATTTTTAACTTCAGCAGGATGTTAACGTTTTCCTTCGACGAACTATTTTCCTAAATCAGGCGAATAATAACTGGAAATACGACAAATTTGCTGCCATTTACAGACCCTGATGAAAATATGATGCCGCGGTGGACTAGCCGAGCGGTCTAAAGCGTCTCGCTGCGGAGCGCGCGGTTGCTCGCCGTGGAGGTTCGAGTCCTCCCTGGGGCATAGGTGTGTGTGTGTGTTTAAGTAGTTTGTAAGCTACGGACTGATGACAACGCATTTTGGTCCGATAGATTTACAAACATTTGAACATTTGAAAATATGATGCTAACAATTAGGTGAGAATGTTATTATTCTATTTAAATATTTTAATACCAGACGGTTTCACAGGATGAAATACACACCAGAACATATAAAAAACTTTGTAACTTGATATTAATTGTTGACTATATTATGCATGTAATTATAGTCACTTGTTTAAGAATGATACTATATATGACATCAACTTCCTGCAGATTTTATGTCAGCGACATTCATAAATATATCAGTGCCATCCATGGTTACTTTCACGACATTAATTTTCGTTATTACCTTGAAATGTTCAGGTACTCTTTTAAAATAATTCAACAATGACAACACAAAGTGACGCTCGGGATCTTCGTCTTTCCTTGCCAGATTTTGTTTCAGTACGCCAAGAAGCTCTACAGCTTTGTCAGTTACTGTGTCATTACCCATATCTTTTTCACTCTTGATGGTCATTCTTCAGTAAGCTCAACTTCTGTATCTCACTAGATTACTTCACTTGAACTCAAATTATCATCCGCAATAAATCTTGCAATAACATCTGCAAGAAACATTAGCTTGTTGGAGTAGACTTACGTGGATTTTCGTATAGCTCTTGATCCGCAGTTGATTGTACGATATTCTTTCAAAAGAGAGAGATTTTTCTTTTCCTCTTACGACAATTTGTTTACTACATACAGGATGTTTCACTAAATGTGTTTGCCTCTGTAACTTACAAAATAATAGGTGACGGGAAATTTTAATGCGGTAGGTCAACACAAGAAATGTCACCCTTTCTGCGGAGCTATGAACATAGTTTATTGTATCACTTTCCAAAGAGTTACAGCACAAAGATATAATTTTTTAATGGAACAATAGTTTTTTCTATCGTGTATTGGATTCGTTGAAACCAGCTGTGTCCAAATCAATTTAAACTACATTCCTATCACTGTTAGTTTGGGAGCTACAACCCTTAGAAGTTTAGGGGGCGGAGGCTACGACAGCGCTGTTGACTCGCTGGTGGTCATGGCAGACAGTGGGCCGTGGCCCAGGGGCTAGCCACTCGGCCAGTCAGCTACGCTATCGCAGCCTCTGCCCCCGGAACTTTGAAGGGTTGTATCTCCCAAACTAACAGTGATAGGAATGTAGTTTAAATTGATTTGGACGCAGCTGGTTTAAACGAATCCAATACACGATAGAAAAAACTATTGTTCCATTTAAAAAAATTATATATTTGTGGTGTAACTCTTTGGCATTAAAATTTCCCGTCACCTAATATTTTATAAGTTACAGAGGCAAACACACTTAGTGAAACACCCTGTATGTTGCGTGTGAAGTTAGTTACAAACGAAATAGCCAGCCTAGGATCAGTGTAGGACAATGTCTCGATGATACTGTGATTAATTAACAGGCGAAAGATTTCATTAATTAAGAGATTCGTTTAGGTACTTTCCAGACAGTTCTATAAACAATAATTTTGTCATTGTAAATTATTTCAAGAACTAGACAAAAAAGATGTGAAAATCCAAAAGACGTGAAAACAATTGGCATTGTATATACGTTAGGCTCAAACAAGTTGTGTTGACCAGCTAATTGTGTTAATTAATGTAATAGTCGATATTTGAATATTGTAATTCTTTGTATATATCGACTGACGTGAGGTTTTGAGTAAATTTTGGGAATGGCTAAGATATTTGATAGTTCATTATATGTTAGAAACATGTCTGATGTACTCATTAACTAATTAATTGACATTTAACATTGCTGTTTGGTGTTAAACAGAAAGATCGGAGATTTCGACTTAAAAAGATATGTGCCATCTAAAATATTGTATGTATAGTTTTCATTTTGTATTGCGATTATTTTTGTGTACATGAAATGTTTTACTGTTGTGCTCGTTAATTGTAAAGTAGTATATTTAATTGTTATGAACAATGCATAATGCAATGTCATTATTGTCGATGTTATATATTTGCCTCGCCGCCTTGCGTGGGGGAGTTCGAGTCTTAGTCGTTTGTCAAGTGCTCTGGAAGCTATGTCAGTCTGTTGTTTTAAAATGGAAGTACTATCAGCTAAGTTCTGTTGCATTGTTTACGTTATGATTTTATAACATTGCAATGTTTTGGTGGAGAAGCAGTTTGATTGGAAATTAAAGAAGAAGTGAAAAATTGTACCTACGAGTATTTATTTCTACCACGACGCCCCAGGAGAATAGTTTTGCAGCGAGCAGAACCCCCGTACATCGTAATGTTGAAAAGATGATTATCGGTTGGAAGTGGTAGAATGACTTAATATGCAAGTAAACATTATAGTGTGCAAGGCATGGCGGAAAGTGACGCTATCGACACGCCAGACAAGTAAATATTGCACCTGTCTGGATGGAGAAGAGAGTAAGGCCGTCCGCACACGGTCGTTTCGCACTCGTCGCGGCTCCGACTCGTCCTCAACTCGATCCCGTCCCCACGCGACCGCCCACGTAAGTAAGTGGGAGGCCGCCAACGGGTCGATTTGCACGCGCCTCGTAATCGTCTCGAAGTCATTGCGAGAGTCGGTCGTCTCTTGCAACCTGCAGTGCCCGGGAAAGTTCGAGCGTAACGAGTGGATCTTACGTCAGGAAGATAATTTACCATTTCCATAAAATCTCGGGCGAACTGCCGGATGTCCGTAACTTCTTGCCACGATATTTCGGCGCACAGTCTTCTGGCCATCTTCAGGTGAGTACCGCCGAAGTACTTCGGCGGTACTCACCTGAAGATGGCCAGAAGACTCTGCGCCGAAATATCGTGGCAAGAAGTTACGGACATCCGGCAGTTCGCCCGAGATTTTATGGAAATATCTGTTCGCCGGGAAAGCTTTGAACATCAGAATTTACCATTGATTATAAGAGGTAATCCGTCTTATCCTGACTGCAATAAAGAGATTTATTTTCATCAGACGCGTTTCGCCTTTTATTTTATAAGCATCTTCTGTGGTCTGTAAATGATACAAAATGTTTGTACAGTTTGTTTTCGATACATAGATTAAGAACAGTTATTAAAAAACTTTGTGCACGTTAGGCCTGTATGTTTTAACTTGATATTTCGTCTACTCAGGGTGTTGTGGTCTTCTTTACATCTCACTGCTGTTTCTCCGTCTTGTTGGCTGGGGTTGGTTTGTTTATGACTTGTGCTTTTCGGCTGAGTACAGCACTTTTCGTCTGTTTTGTGACGTTTCTTCCGTTTCATCACAGCAAAAATGTTTGTTTGTATAGTTTATGGGACTTAACTACGGGGTCATCAGTCCCTAAACTTACAAACAACTTACGAACTAGGACGTCACAAATATCCATGCCCGAGGGGGGATTCGAACCCCCGACTGTAGTGGCCGTGTAGACCGTGACTGAAGCGCCTGTCCCCTCGGCCACCGCGGCCGGCTCATCACAGCACATCACATACTTCAATTCACTTATTTCGACTGCAAAAAAATTGTATGTCACTTTGTTTTAAATAGAATGTTATTCGATTCGTTTATACTTCACTACAGTGTGGCTATGTTGTTTTTGTGTGCTCATTTGTTTTTCGTGTGGTCTGTGAGTGTTGCCAACATTATATATTTGTATTTATATACATAAATACAATTTAATTGCCAGCCGCGGTGGCTGAGGGGACTGAGGCGCTTCAGTCACGGTCTGCACGGCCACTACGGTCGGGGGTTCGAATCCCCCCTCGGGCATGGATATTTGTGCCGTCCTTAGTGTTAGCTAGTTCGTAAGTAGTTTGTAAGTTTAGGGACTGATGACCCCGTAGTTAAGTCCCATAAACTATACAAACATTTGATTTACAATTTAATTCCACGCGCGTGTGTTTGTGTTTGTGTTTGTGTGTGTGTGTGTGTGTGTGTGTGTGTGTGTGTGTGTATCTGTCAGAGAGAGAGATGTGAAGAAGAGAACAACACCGTGAGTAGACCAGATATCAAGTTAAAAACATATACGCCTAACATGCATAAAGTTTTTTAATAACTGTTTTTAATCTATGTATCGAAAACAAACTGTACAAACATTTTGTATCATTTATAGTGTACAGAACATGCTTTTAAAATAAAAAGCGAAAAACGCGTCTGGTGTAAAATAAATCTCTTTATTGCAGTCAGCATAAGGCGGATTAATTCTTATAATCAATTTTAACAGCTGCTGCGGAAGATGGCCACACAACCAATCATAGTAATTTACCATGTTTTTTTTTCTTTTCTTTTTTCTATTTCAAGTGCATAAAACACTTTACAGCCCTTGAAATCTACATGCAATCTCTGTAATGAACTTATAATACAAAAATAAGTATGTAATATATAAATATGTTTAGTATGGAGTGTCTTGCAGCTCGCAAACATTCAACGTAAGTTCTTTTTTTATATCTCAAAGAGAGATACTGATCCAGAATGGAACTTTCACTCTGCAGCGGAGTGTGCGCTGATATGAAACTTCCTAGCAGATTAAAATTATGTGCCGGAACCGGGACTCGAACCTGGGACCTTTGCCTTTCACGGGCAAGCGCACTACCGACTGTGCTATCCCGACACGACTCACGATGCCGCCTCACAACTTTACTTCCGCCAGTACCTCGCCTCCTTCTTTCCAAACTTCACAGAAGCTCTCCTGCAAACACGCAAGACTAGCACTCCTGGAAGAAAGGATATGGTGGAGACAACATGGCTTAGCCACAGCCTAAGGGATGTTTGCAGAATGAAACTTTCACTCTGCAGCGTGAGTCGTGTCGGGATAGCTCAGTCGATGAAGCGCTTGCCCGCGAATGGCAATGGTCCCAGGTTCGAGTGTTACTGTTCGTTTTTGGAGATCATCTGCGACCAGCTTTGGGAAGGAAGCAGCAGCACTGCATTTTTATTTTTCCATTGTCGTTCAAAGATATAAACAAATAATAACTTACTATTTCCCTTATTATTATTATTATTCGACTGAAAGTCTTGGTAGAGGTATGCAACCTTTATGATAATTTTTTTAATGATACTAAAATTGCTTAGAGATTTAAATCAAATGTTCAAATGTTTGTATAGCTAATGGGACTTAACTACGGGGTCATCAGTCCCTAAACTTACAAACTACTTATGAACTAGCTAATCCTAAGGACGGCACAAATATCCATGCCCAAGGGGGGATTCGAACCCCCGACCGTAGTGGCCGTGCAGACCGTGACTGGAGCGCCTCAGTCCCCTCGGCCACCGCGACCGGCAAATAATCGTTCCTAGATGTTGTTAGTAGATTATTTATTGTCAAAACACAACATGTTTCGTGCTTAGCCCATCATCTGTTGACCGATATAATATATATTTACCTCTGATGCATTCAAATTTTTCATTTAAAATACTGTTTATATGTATTGCCAAAAAAAGAATCTTAATCACAAATGATGTTTATTCTTGTTCGACAGTACATAACAACAGTATTTTAAATGACAAATTTGAATGCATCAAAGCTAAATATATATCGGTCACCAGACGATGCGCTGTTTTGACAATAAATAATCTACTAACAACATCTAGAAGTGATTATTCAAGCATCTCTAAACAATTTTAGAATAATAAAAAAACTTATTATTTATATTCTTCACTTTTTCGGCTTCTTTTGAGATATAAATTAATTTCCTGACTGAGTTTGTTAATTTTCCAGTGTGTCATACTCATTCCAGCCTGAATTTCGGAAATGTTAGTGGTTTTCGCAACTACAGTTCCAATGTTTAACAGTAATATATGAGACCTATCAATAACAATTACTTTTTAAATACCGGTGACACCTTCACTTTTAAAAATTAAATCTTCTCACAAATTGTTTAACAAAAAATAAGTAGGCAATTCTATTTTGTACTGTGGACGAATTTGCACCCACGTACTCGTTAAAATCTCCCCTTTCCTTCAGTCGTACTGGATTCACATTTTGTTGGAAACGTCTGAATTTCTGTATTCAGGCATGATATTCCGTTAGATTGTCACGGTGGCGCCTTGCCACCATTGTCTTTCGACGGCCATCATGCACAGAAAATTCTGACCACGTGCTTCCAGAACACGTTGCTTCTCTGCTCAGGTGTGTCTCGTGCCACCCTGTCTGATCGCATCGTAACCCTCAAAGAGAGCCGCTATCCAGCGGTTCGGCTTTGCATTAGGACTCTGCACTTGACGGCCTTATTGCTAATACGCGGGTCATCCATAAAGTAGATCACGTTTTGGAATTAAAAATAAACGAAGTATAGGCAGAAAATTATTATATACAGTTGAAAGCCACACTTAAATATTCCTTTTCGACTTGTCGCCATTCAAATTTAGGCACATGTCATAGCAACGAACCATTTTGGCAATTCCTCTCTCATAAAATTTGGCTACTTGGCGTCTTCAAATTTAATACAACATAGATTATCAGCAATAATTTATGCACCAAAAAAAAAAAAAAAAAAAAAAAAAAAAAAAAAGAAAAGAATCCCTCAATTTGCAGTTAACCAACCGAGAGTTCCGTTATTATGAATCTTCCGGTATCTCAGACTTTTGCATCGAGTTTTTCAACAAGTTCAGCAATTACTACGCTGGGTCTTACACTTCACTCTTCATCGTGAATATATTTTGTTCGATCATTTATAAATCGAATGCACAATTGATTCACTCCACCGTCAGTAACAATGTTATCCCCAAACACTTAACAAAGCTGCCAATAGATTTCTGTCGGTTTATTGTTTATTTGCAGACAAAAATTTTACAACTGAGCCGCGGTGGCCGAGGAGACTGAGGCGCTTCAGTCACGGTCTGCACGGCCACTGTGGTCGGGGGTTCGAATCCCCCCTCGGGCATGGATATTTGTGCCGTCCTTAGTCTTAGTTAGTTCATAAGTAGTTTGTAAGTTTAGGGACTGATGACCCCGTAGTTAAGTCCCATAGACTATACAAACATTTGAACATTTTTACAACTGAACGCGCTTCACATTTCGCGAGATGTTCAATTAAGGCAGGTATTTCAAACTCAACGGGAACCTCTCACTAGCTCGGCTAGATGCCGATGCCCGACGTGTCGCCCAGACATCAAGAGGGTCGTGCTAGTCCCGTTCCCTATGAGTAGAAGCGAAATCGTAATCTAATTTCTGGAGAACCCTTGTAGCAAATTATACCAGCCCAGCGTTTTCTTTCAACTCACTTTATTGCGGCAATGCTTGTCTCTTCAGTTTGCAATAAATAAAAATAAAAAAGTACAAATGTTTGTAGAGCTTATGGGAGTTAACTACGGGGTCATCATATCCTAAAGTTACAAACTACTTATGTACTTGCTTATACTTAAGACGGCACAAACATTCATGCTCGAGGGAGGATTCGAACCTCCGACCGCAGTGGCCGTGCAGACCGTTATTGGCACGCCGCAGACCGCTCGGCCACGGCGGCCGGCTCTTAAAATTTCGAGGAGTCTATATGGCGCTGTAGACCTATCGTCTCAACATAAACGTCTCTATGATCTGTTTTTTCTGGTCGTTGTTTATGATTTGTGTTATTTATACTAGACATGCTGATCGCTTCGCATCCGTAGATTACCAGTATTGACCAAGGAAACACTGCACGCTACTCCTCTTGCGACGCCTGTAGACACTCTTTCACCATTTCTCGCCTCCACCAGTGCAAAACTATCTATCTTCCGTAGTAGTACAAACAGAAAAAAACTTAATTGACTATAGTACAGCTTCTTACATGAAAATATTTCGAAGTGTGCTGGTCAGGTAATTTGAACTATTTACAGTCCTTTACGGGATTAATATTTATAACAAAGATCACTACCTATATTTACAAGAGAAAGAGTAGGCAAGAAGGGAGCCATGAGGATAAAAACTTCCTATAGAAGAAAGTTTCCAGAAAAAAAGGCAGCTGGTGGTCCTTGCTAAGATACAAGTAAAGATTTTGCTACGATACCTGAAACAAAGAAACATTAAGGTGCATATTTTCCTAAACAGGAATCATAAAATTAATGCACTTCGTTCAGCTAAGTTTACTTACGAACGATAGTAGACAGTAACTATAAATAGTCCTCTGTTCAGGTTTCTGGAAATCTGTTTGTCGCGTCATTAAGCTTGAAGGAGCATGGCGACATGATGATATATATATAGCTATCAAGTGCACATTTGAAACGCCCAACTGCAGTTTGTGTCGAAAATACTACTCTTTGAATATAAGATTCAATCCTTTATTTGGCACCCACAGAAATCACGCGAAGGAAAAGTATTAATTTACTTATACAGATATATAGGACCATGTGAACAATTTTAGATGAATCTATAGTATCTTACCTGTAAATAACACTGTCGGAAATGCTCAGTGCCGGCCGCGGTGGCCGTGGAGACTGAGGCGCTTCAGTCACGGTCTGCACGGCCACTGCGGTCGGGGGATCGAATCCCCCTTCGAGCATGGATATTTGTGCCGTCCGTAGTTGTAGTTAGTTCATAAGTAGTTTGTATGTTTTTTAAATGCTCAGTGACGCTACAATGTAAATACTAAAGTGTTGTTCCTATGGCTGCATAGTTTATTGTATTTTGGACTATTCAATGTGAAATGTATGAAAATTAGACATTTTATACAAAGACCAGAACAAACTCAGAATTTCCACGATTGACACTCAAAAATCCGTGAAGAAAAAAACGTATATTTTCCTTTTGGCCGATAATCAGACAAGTGACCAAAACTGCGTATCGCATAACATTCACTGATACAAGATATGCTGTAACATAGGGTTACAGAATCTGCGAAATTTATCGCAAATTATAACGAAACATCGCTGTGTTCGAGATCTGAAAATTTGTTTTCCCATCCAAGGATGCAACTTGATCAAACCTCCGACGACGAGCAACTGCATGCTCTGCAGCAAGGCGCCTTAGAACACTCGGCCACTCCCTCGCGGCCAAAGATTTAACGCAGGAGGAAATCAGTACTGTTAGATTAGAGACTTCTCCAGATGCCTAGAATGACTTACTGCGTACGGCTACGAGACTAAAAATAGCTCGTATCATCTCCCTAAGCACTATGGAGTGCTCCATGCTTTGCTAGCTCTTCCCAGCACAAAGACGGAGACTTCTAAGGTATTCGGTATGCAACAGATACCATGTCGTTGATGATTTACGATTGCATTTCTTCTGCTGCCTTTTCTTCAGGAATGTAATTTTCAGCTAAATAGTTTTCCACCGCTTCCTTTCCGTATGCGTTCCATGCCAGAGAATGTTGGTAATATTAGAATAACACTGTTGGAAAAATAGTTATTCACGTCAAGTTACCTGTGAATATTGCATCTGGTGCTGATGTACCTATTACCAACCGCATCGCATCGCTGAATGCTGTCATCTGCCTGCGTTGTTAACAAAGGTCGACTTACCTAGAACAGAAAAAGCAAATGAGATTGTGTAAGTTTCGTGTAAAGTAAAAAAAGCAAAAAAGTAGAAAATGACAACCGTTATCACATTAATAACATGTTCACTCATCAGTATCGAATATAGCATATAATTGATGTATTATTCGGAGTGGGGGAGGGCAACATCAATCTAAAGATAAGTAATTTGAAGTTGTATGTTTTTATGCTCATATTCAGAGGATATTTGGCACTGAAGTCCCTTTTACTTGACCGATAACAAGCTGTTTTTATTGTCGACATTTAATCATACTAAAACTATAGCAATACTTAAAAACACTGGGGCGAACTTGACACCTCTAACAGCCCACTCCTCTCGCCATTACAGGGAAGTATTAGTGTCTTCCAAGGCGACGCCTTCACACATCATTCATTAAAACAGCTCAAATACCGTAACAATTTTTTTGTTTATATTTATGATTTCGGAGACGGGAAGGGCAGACTCCCTGCCCCCCCCTCCCCCCCATTATATACGCCCCTGACTCATGCCCTCGTAATAAAAGAATCGAAGACAACGATTACGAAGATTGAGAACATTTCCTTATATTGAATACAGAGATGTATTTACTGTATTTCTTTACAATGATCGGACAATGTGTGCTTGTATATTATATCTATTTTAATACAATTTTCACGATGGCGTCGTAGCTAGCGTGCGCACATGTTGACATGTATTTACCACAACTACATAAAGTTTATACAACTGCAACAATCGCCAATGCCTATTCCAATGGCTTTGACCGTCTCGTCTAACAAACTATGTTACAAACTCCCGCCGCATTCCCCGACTTTTTATCTTAGCTGTGCATGCCACAGAAACTGGAACTGTTGGTGGCAGCGATATCATATTTACTTAAAAAAGACTTTCTACATCGATATGGAAGGGTGGTTTGCTGCGAGCGTCACCCCGTTTACATGGATTCCCAAAGCCGGAGTTCGTAATCCGATTTCCCAAATCCGCTTTTGGTTGGTCATGTAAACACTCCAAAATCGATTCTGGAAATCCACTTCTGTAAAGCGGTTTTCCACTTCCACAATCGATTTTCGTGCCTATGTAAACGCAACAGTTTTTGAAACGTTCTTGGCTTCTTATTAAGAGGGGACGTACACGAAAATGAACAAAATTGTGAAAAAAGATTAATGGTTCTTCATTTACTAAATTGTACTGAAATTTAAATTAGCAAATATTACATTCCACATCCGCTTGTAAATTCGAAAAAAATAATAAATTGTAATGGTTTGCATTGGGCCACGCTTTCTTCCTTGTTCTTAATCCTCTCTTATTATCGGTTTACGTGGCGTTTAATTTTTAATGTTGTGCAGTTAGAATGAAGGAAATGTTGGTATAATATATCAAGAAGGCTGTGGAATAACATCTCTCTCAAGAAATATGTTAATGGCAAAACGCAGAATTCTAATTATTCTCTGAAGTCCTTCATCTGAAGACGTTACCCCAAAACTACATTATGCTCATCCATGGCATTTAATATTGCAGTTTATGATGCAGTTACTGTCTTTAATGGTGACAGATCAGAGAGGATAAGAGTCATGTAGAGAAATGGGATTCAAGCCCGGAGTTGTCATTCGCGACATCTCGATGGGGATTGACATTCAACGTATACCTGGAGCTATTACATTCATTGAATATCTTGTAGAGTAAACAAAACAGAAAAGAAGAAGCCGACAGAGACGTCTTGAAGGAAATGAGGATATTCATTACAGATCTGGAGGCTTTTGAAGGTAGGAATGGCAACGAAAAAGCTTGTGTAACTTTAAAATGCATTTTCTCAGAACTACCCTTTTCATTACTCAGGTATACTGCAAAAAATACAAGTCAATTTCGTAAAAACGTTTTTGGTAAATGGTACCTTTGTGAATCATGATTTCATAAACTTAAAAACTTAAAGAAATATATAAATTTCCATTAAAATTATAAAACGATATCCGTAGGTGCTTCGATCTACCATGAATCATTGTACTTAATTTCATTTATGTAACTCGAAAATCGTGGCTTTTGTGAAAGCTTATATTTGTACTTGTTTTTCGTGTATGTTCCCCCTTAAGAATATTCGTCCGATGTGGACAAAGTGCCATTTTCTGCAGTGAAAGAGAAGTACAAACATAAGAGTGAAAAATGAATCTGCGTATTTAAGTAAAGAAAAATAGCGATTGTGCTGACTTAATCAAGAACTGAATCAACTGTTTTTCAGCCATAATATTGAGTGAACTAGGAAATCCACTTCAGACTACAGCATGTAAACACACGACAGCGAAAAACGAGTTTACAAGATTCGGTTTTCGTCTTAGGGAAGATGTGTTGCATGTAAACGTAGTGAATACCCTGATAAACCGGCCTTCTCCGGCCTTCTCCACAGCTGAGCCGGCAGTTTGTCGACTCGCGGTGAATCGCTGGGCCACGCCTCCGCCCGTGGCACAAAGGCCGCCTGGCCCCGGTTCACTTCGATCTCTCGCTACTGACCTCTGTCACTACTGTCGCGCTTAGGGCTTTAGGGCATTATGGCGTTCCTCTTTAGACAGGGGCAAACTATTTCGCTGATTTAATACAAATAAACAATCCCTGAGACGGCTTTTCGTCTCGAATATGTCAAAGAGCATTCAGTTCAAATTGGTGATGCGGCCGGGAATCGAACCCGGACCTCCGTGCTTACTAGGTATGTCTTTGACATATTCGAGACGAAAATCCGCCTCAGGGATTGTTTATTTGTATTAAATTGATATTTATATCACCTTAACACGATTGTTCCAATAGGTCCATTGCCGAGGTGCTATTCCGCTGCATGGAGAGCCTTGGCAGTAGTGGCAATTATCTTTGGAACACAGAAGCTGAATTAAAGTTTGTCACATGTAGGGAAATCGTACTATTCCAAGGCGCCTTAATCGTTAGTGGTGTGTTGGTCTAAAAAAAAAACGGTGAGACGTCTACCTAGTTAGTATGGAGGTCTGGGTTCGATTCCCCTCCGCATCAAAAATTTTAATTCAATGCTTCAGATTAATCAGTATTTCGTTGATGATGGTGCCTTTTTAGAAACCGCAACTTTCCACTAGTTCACCGTACCTTTCCAATAACATATGAAAATAATTAGCAACTGAGTAGCCGATTTATAAAAGCTAAACACTAATTTCTTGTAAGAAAAACAAAAAAAAAAAAAAAAAAAAAAAAAAAAAAAAAAAAATACGATATTATTGGAGTCAAAATCTTTCGACATTGAAATTCCTTTTCTTGCTCAGCAGAAGACACGCGAAATAGTGTATATACATATACAAATATATTTCCAATTTTACACAGAACAGTAACAAACACAAAGAGCAAAGAAACTTAAAAGCTGTAGTGAACTAAGTGTCTCGTTTTGGCTAAGAACGAATGGAAAAATCTGTTTATTTGTAAACTCTTACACAATATTTTACGGAAGTGATTAAAACTTATGTGAAAAACTAAACTCTTAAATAAATTAGATGAAAAGTAAATGTTGTTGTTGTTGTTGTTGTTGTGGTATTCAGTCCGGAGGCTGGTTTGATGCAGCGATCCACCCTACTCTATCCTTTGGCAACCTACATCCCTTTGAATTTGCTTACTATATTCATCTCTTGGTCCCCCTCTGTTATTTTTACCGCACAAACTTCCCTCCAACGCTAAATTCACAATTCCTTGATGTCTAAGAATATGTAATACCAATCGATCCCTTGTTTTAGTCAAGGTATGCCAAAAATTCCTTTTCTCCCCTATTCTGTTTAGTACCTCCTCATTAGTAACGCGATCCACCCACCTAATCTTCAGCATTCTTTCACAACACCACATTTGAAAAGCCTCTATCCTCTTCTTGTCCGCACTGTTTATTATCCATGTTTCCATGTTTCACTCCCACACAAATGCCTTTAGAAGGGGCTCTCTTACACTTATATTAATATTCGAAGTTAACAAATTTGATTTTTTCAAAAACGCTTTTCTTCCCATTGCCAATCTGCATTTATATCCTCTGTACTACAACCGTCGTATGTTATTTTACTACCCAAGAAACAAAACTCATTTACCACCATTATTGATTCGTCACCTAATTTAATTCCCTCAGCATCGCCTGATTTTCTAAGACTGCATTCCATTACCCTTGTTTCGTTCTTGTTAATGTTCATCTTATATGCTCCTTTCAACACACTGTCCAATCCGTTCAATTGTTCCTCCAGGTCCTTTGCCGTCTCTGACAGAATTACAATGTCATCAGCAAAACGCAAGGTCTTTATTTCTTCATCCTGAACCTTAATTCCTTCTCCAAATTTCTCCTTGCTTTCCTTTATAGCTTGCTCAATGTAAAAATTGAATAACATTGGAGAAAGGCTACAACCCTGTCTTACACCCTTCCCAACCTCTGCATTCCTTCATGCCCTTCAACTATGATAACTGCTGTCTGGTTTTCATACAAGTTGTAAAAAACCTTCCGTTCCCTATATTTTACTCCTGCTGATTTCAGAATTTGAAAGAGTGTATTCCAATCAATATTGTCGAAAGCTTCTCCGAATTTACAATAGCTAATATTTAGGTTTGCCTTTCCTTAATCTATCTTCTAGGCTAAGTCGTAAAGCGAGGATTGTCTCGTGTGTTCATACATTTCTCCTGAATCCAAACTGGACTTCCCCAACGTCGGCTTGAAACGGTTGCAGCATCTGTCGGTTTAGATCAGGATGTAGCAAACTGGTGTCATAATCATAGAGAATCCCATGGGATATTTTTTTTTTTTTTTTTTTTTTTTTTGTGTGTACCCATTCAGTTACATAAAACATTTTTGGATCTCTAATTCCACTAGTTGTGCAAGTTTTGTTTGTGTTTATAAAGACGAGTTGAAATCCTTGTCACGTGAAACGATGGTTGAGTAGGGTAGCTTCTTCGAAAGCCATTAGTAGCTAGGGAGATGACTTTCCAAATACAGTGCAGTTACTCTTAACAACTGAACAATCAAAGACTATTGTCGTCAACTAATAGTGAAGCCAATACTGCAAAAAATGTAACTTACGTTTTTTGATTGACTATCATTATTAAGAACCTTCCATAAAATATAGAAAATCACGAATAAACAAAAACACGTGCACTTTTCGTAAAAATTACCATTTGATATTAAAATTGTGTAAGTGCTCGAACACACCGGATAAAAATAAAAACAATCTGCCATTACATGATTCGAACCACCGACACAGGGTTAGAAGGCCAGAACGCTACCACCTGAGCTACACAAACAGATGCGGTTACTTATTTAAGCCATACGTGTACTTCGCGATACCTTAGAGTCGATTATCTCTAAAATTTTTGAGAGTTGCGCCGAATGGCTTTGGCTGGCTGTTATTTAAGTTCTGAAATACACGTACCATAAATAGAGAGAAATTGTAAAAATTCGATACTCATGTGGTCTTTTGAGAACAGAAGAGAAACGAGTGCTCTGGCCGGAGCTGGTAAGGGTTAATTACGCCTATCCTTTGATATCAAGTGTATTAAGCTCTGCATACTCAATTAGCATACCCCTTTCTCTCTCATCCCTCCCACACTGCCTTCCTTTTTCACACCACATAATACAGCATAATAACCCGTGGTTCCTTTGACTCCGATATAGACATAATTTTCTAAATCTGAGACGTAGTGCAGTGGCCAGTCATGTCACAATTGGTATACACTTGAGTAACACTGTAGCAGTAGAAGAATGTTAACAAAGCGTGAAATGCACTCCTCAGACGATTCGTACTTTAAATAGTATCGAATATTATGCAGTATACTTCAATGAAATTTATAGAAAACTCTATGAGTCTATCAAAAACTTGAATATAAGGAGAAGAAATATTTGCATTTGAGGAGCCGTGAACCCACGTTAGAGCAGACTTTCCCTTCCATACTTCACTAGTTTGCTGCCTACGCTACAGCTACTAACTTATCTACGTTTCATCTGGTATTAGACGTGTTGTACACACTGTTGGTAACTATGTCAGATGCTGACATGTAAATACAATAAATGATGTAAAGAACAATTCGTGTTGATAGATCTTCAGTCCTCCTTGCCTTGAAACGGAGATTACTGTAATACGGAAATTTTACACCATATATAATAAGTTTCCAGTCACTTATTCTGAGAACTCTATTAACTGGTTTTCGTGAGATTCTCAATTTACTCAGTTACTTTTACTTGCTTTTAAATGGCATACATTCGTAAGAAGTAAGTTATGTACATGAGACCAATGAAATACGACGCCCAGTATGGCGTCCTCATATCTCTACCGAAAAGAGATGCCCCCTTTCACGAACAGCCACGTGTCGTGACGTCGGTGGCGTTCTCCCACCTCAATGGTGATCGTTCAGACGCAAGTCGAGAATATCAGCCATGCCTGATACTGCCCAACACGTTGGGAAAGGCTCGGCAGAAAATCAAATGTTCAAATGTTTGTAAATCTATCAAAAATGTTCAAATGTTAGTTAAGCTTAAGAGCCTTAACTACGGGGTCATCAGTCCCTAAACTTACAAACTACTTATGAACTACCTACAACTAAGGACGGCCCAAATATCCATGCCCGAGGGGGGATTTGAACCCCCGACCGTAGTGGCCGTGCAGACCGTCACTGAAGCGCCTCAGTCCCCTCGGCCTCCGCGGCCGGCTGTAAATCTATCGGACCAAACTGCGTGGTCATCAGTCCGTAGCTTACAAACTACTTAAACCTAGGTAAACATAACTAAGGACAAACACACACACCCATGCCCTAGGGAGGACTCGAACCTGCCGCGATGGAGTAGCTGAGCGGTCTAAAGCGTCTCGCTGCGGAGCGCGCGGTTGCTCGCCGTGGAGGTTCGAGTCCTCCCTGGGGCATGGGTGTGTGTGTTGTCCTTAGGTTAGTTTACCTAGGTTTAAGTAGTTTGTAAGATACGGACTGATGACCACGCAGTTTGGTCCGATAGATTTACAAACATTTGATCATTTGACTCTAACCTCCACGGCTAGCAACCGCGCGCTCCGCATCGAGACTCTTTAGACCGCTTGGCTACTCCACCGCGGCTCCTCGCCATCGTGTGGTTCGCACGTTGTGACGCCAGAAACTTGCCACGTTGGCCACACTCGTTCGGATACACGCCCCGTGTGCCGTCGGCTTAAAGCCGGTCCCGGTCGCGACAGCAGAGCCTCTGGTGCAGTGAGGAGGGCAGTACCGCATAGCGGTAGCGACCAGCTCAGCCGGGCACGGGCGATTTTAATCTGCCAGTCGGGCGCCCGCTCGCCAGAAATCACAGCCGGCGCGCTCGCCTTCGTTTTTTCGGCCGTCCTCATTGATTGCCGCTTAATGTCGCCGCTTTCGTAATCAGATGGACGGAGGAGAGGCTGCGTGGCCGGGCGGGCCGCGGGCAGTGCGCCAGCCAGCCCGTTTATCAGCTCGTTGCTCGGAAATGCCTCGTCGTAAAGATTCGTCAGGCCGGGGACCACACAAACACGGGGGCGGTCCCAATTACGTCAGCGGCGGCGGTTCCGGCCTGATGGGAACCCGTCAGCGTGCTGATCCGTCTCTCAGCGGCACGGAAAGGCGCAGCGGCGAGACAGGCACTGTGCACTGGGCCTCCTGTTACTGACTGTTGAATGGCAAGATCAGGTGGCGTTGTCTAGAACACGACCACTCTTCAAACCTTTACTCCATTGGAAGTCATAAAATTTAACAGACGATAACAGATGCGACTTAAATATGAGGCAAATTATGGAAAAGGAATGACCAAAAGCCACTGCTTTCGTCTGGACGCCAGGCCACATAGGTATACCAGGCAATGAATGCGTCGATCAGTTCTCCAAGCAGGCCACCCATTCACGGTCTCTGGATATTGGTTTCCCAGAAACAGACCTCAAATCCCAGTTAAACCGCAGGGTCCTTAGGGTTAGGAGTTCTGAGTGGGCAAGCTTGACCGAACCGAACAAGTTCCGTGTTGTCGAGCCCACTACCGTTGCATGGAAGACTTCACTGAGGGCTTCTACCAGGGGGTCGATTGTCCTTTACCGGCTCCGTATTGGTCATACCTGGCTGACGCACGGCCACCTTCTCTGTCGCTGTGGTGCACATCTCACAGTTGCCCACATTTATTAGATTGTCCCGATTTAGCTACACAGCGACGGAATTTTAATATCCCTGACGCCTTGAACGTTCTTTTAGCGTACAATACCTCCATGGTAGAGACTGCTTTAAATTTTAACCGTGAGTGTGGATTATACCATTCCATTTAAAGTTTCTTGAATGTCTCTTATCTCTCTGGTCTCCACTTGCCTAACACTTTTAGGTAGGTGGTTTTAATGTGTAGCAGAGTGGCTGTGTGTCCTACTTTTAATTTTGTGTTGATCTAGCCTCAACACTCTGGTATTGTGTACAATCCCTTCTAATCCTTTCTTCCTTTTTATTTGATGCTTTTAAATTTTTGAGGTGTTAACGCCTATACTTCAGGAAATCTATCACATTATTTTACCTCTACGAATGGAACAAGGGACTCATAACCGTTGCAGTTTAGTCACATCCAAAATCCAACAACAACTACTACTACTACACGCGAGGAACGACAATACGCCGTTCACTTAGGTGCTCCTAGTCCGTCCCATTCGACGGTCCAGGTGCGGATCGCCGGAACGGTTGCGGTAATTTCTAGTTACAGGAACTGTCGGACCCGGTCCGGAACACCGGGACGGTTACGGCGACTTTCAGTTCCAGGAACTATCTATCCCGCTCCGAAACGGTTGCGGAGACTTTCAGTTCTAGGACCTGCGACTTGATTGTTCCCTTTCCAGTTCCTGGCAGGACGCGCGACCGGTCCCGTTCCGGCCACTCAGTTTCAGTTTCTCAGTTCCAGCTCACTGATCGGTATCTACGCTGGCCCATCATCCGTTCAA
The DNA here is from genome assembly GCA_026315105.1 of Locusta migratoria. Classification (NCBI taxonomy): domain Eukaryota; kingdom Metazoa; phylum Arthropoda; class Insecta; order Orthoptera; family Acrididae; genus Locusta; species Locusta migratoria. The sequence goes on along the minus strand of CM048744.1, from coordinate 175,390,187 downwards.
AGTATGATTAAGGCAAACAGCTTATTTCTTCGCAGTTTTTATCAACGGCGGAAGAAATAATTCTCGAGAGGTTTTTGATCCACATTATGTTACGGTGGTAACACTGAAAGTGGGCCTTTGCGATCGCCTTTTGAGAGAGAAAAATTCAAATAAAAATAACGGCTTAGCCGTTCATGTTACACTAAGATTGAATAAGCGAATTTGTAGAAGAGAAAATTCTCTACAACTTTACTGTGTTATTATTATTATTTTTTTCATATCTCGCATCTTTTCAGAGATATTTGCAAAATATCGATATTTTGACGATGTCTATCTGTCCTTAACGTGTTCCCACTTTTCAGGTCGAACCGTTCAACCGATCGCCACCAAATTTTTCAGACATAATAGTCGAACGCTAGCGACCAGAACATCCCTTTTTCAAATATTTCGGACAAAATATAGTTTAGTAACACTAAAGAAGGCCGCTTGTGGTGGCGTTATGACAGCACGAAGTTTAATTACAAAGAAACCGTTCATCTAACACGAAAATTGAGTAAACTAATTTGTAGAAAAAAGTTTCTCTACAACTTTGCTCCCTTTTTTTTTTTTTTTCTCCATAACTCGCACCTTACAGAAATATTTGCAAAAATAACGGCGATATGACACCGTCCCTTGATTTTACGTAAAGCAGACGTCTGGAAATGTCACGTGACATTCGTCGCCCAGAACTCTAAAAGCCCGAAATACGAAAACAAAAATGGTGTGCATGTTAGTGTTGTAAACCTGGTAAGAGCAGAGAAGCCTGTAACTTCGTGAAGAATGAAAGACGTGGCGAGACTGCAGCATCTGTCCACACCAGTCCTCGACAAAAAGAGAGAGAGAGCTTTGCAAATAATACTATATTTATGATTACAGGTTCTAATTCCATATTAAATTCAGAGTAAGCTGAATGCAAACTCAGACTGATTCAGTAATAATCCTTCAATCTCCACGGCACCATTAACAGTATTAAATTAAGTTCCCAGATTCACAGACACTATCAATATATTGTCTACATAGAGGAGCATCGGTTGGAGGAGACAAGATAAGTTTTGCTTTCCCCATTTAATTAACATCAAAGACGCCCAAGATGGCGGAATCTAGTTCTGTTTTCTGGCTGTTATTTCAAACCGACGAGTTGTCCCCTTTCTGGAAATTCGCGGCATTTCAGGACGGCCAACCTAAATGTCGCTGCCGAGCGGCAAGAAACAATTATGCCGGTTATTCTTCCTCTCTCTGTTACATTGGCTATAGGCTCCTTTCGCATACTGCGGAAGTGCACAGGAATCCGTTGGCAGTATCTTTTGAGTAACCTGGTGACGGGTACTCCAGCCCCATTCCGTCGCAGTTTCTAGGAATATCAACATCGTCAGTACGGCTTGCTTCAGTTTTCGTCATTGCGTAGCACTTGCTGCCGATAACTTTGGGAGGAGCGTGTCTTAGCCAGCCGCGACCGACCCATGATGTATGAGGCATCGGCGTACTTAGCTATTGCGACGGCTGCGATCGTGCCACCGTTGCGTTTACACCGCCAGATTCGGGTGCTGCAAAATTGTATGTAGCATGATAGTTTGGTCCGACCCCTGTTTCAGTGATCGTTCGAGTAATCCATGGCTAATTCTGTTTCATCTTTGAGCTCTCTCTGAGAGTTGAATGTTATTCTCTTAATGTCTACATCATTGTATTACCGAGATGTCCTACAGCAAGTCAATTTATCGCCCAAGATCTATATTTAGTAAACAATTGTACACGGAAACTTGTAAAAGGGCTATATTCAGTCAACAATTGTACATGGAAATTTGTGACAGGGCTACCTCTATGCTTCATTATGAATATATTTTTCCAACCGACTATCCCCACTTACATTGTCTGTGGCTACCCTTCCTGCCCCTTTCATAGGCAATGATACACCTTCTGAAGAAACAGTCTAATCACCTGATACAGAAGATCTGCATGTGAGTGACCTGTTAGGGAACAATTTAATTCGGTGATAGAGTGAAGGCTTTCACGACCGGTTGACATTGTAGGTATTATATTTTCTGGGTAGTAAGGTCGTGTTCTTGGAATCTTGCTGCTTCCTAACGTTTCGTCTGATGCTGCGTCGGATTTCTACGGAGGTTGTCCGTCTGTTGAGTCTTGCCGACTGACGGGTCGGGGATCTGAGAGCTTCTTAAATACTGTAAGAGTACACATGTCGCTGTATCTTAGTTTGATTTAACGTGATGTATATATTGTCTTAAATTTGTTTATTTCATGTATTTTTCATTTCATGTATGCTAGATATATTTCTTATGTAACGTCATTTTCTATATTGGATCATTTAGTGTAAACATGTACTGTATGTGTAAACCCGCATGAATGCACGGACATTCTTATGCTGTAAGTTAGCAATGCGCCAGAGAAGATGTTGAACCTGTTGTAAAGACTGTCTTTGGTACAGAAGTAGTAGCTGTGAGTGTCGCGCTGCTGAAGCAGTCGCGGTGCGGACTCGCCAAAGTAAAGACATAAATGTAGTCGCGAAGCGGACTCGCTATAGTAAACACATAAATGTTTTGTTGATGGTGCAGAGGCAGGGTAGGCGCAGTGTGGCGCGAGTTTTATGCAATTGCATAAAGAATTCCGACGCAGCATGGCATTGGTTAAAAAAGAATTTCTGAAGAACAGAAATTTCTTGACATCTTATATTAATTTTAATGATAAGAAATGCTTTCTGGAAGCAGTGGAAGGAGTGTGTTGCATTCTACGGGAGTGAACAGGAAGTGAAGACAAAAAGAATTAGAAGCTTTAGAAATGTAGCGCTAAAGATGAATACTGAAGACTAGTTGGGTAGATAGCGTAAATAATGAGGAGGTGCTGAAGAAATTTTGGGAGAAAGGACGTTTCTCGCGTATCTTGACCTAAAGAGGGAATATATTGATATGACACATTCTGAGACATCACAGGATCGGAAAATTTAGTACTAGAGGACAGTGTCAGCGGGCAAAAATCGCAGAGGGAGATTACAGGACGAGAACAGTAAGCAGGTTCACATTAATGTGGGTTGTTATTCGGAGATGATAAGACTTGCATCGGACAGAGAAGTGCGGGCCGTGTTAACGTCCCACCTAAAGGCTTACTATTATTTTAATTAGACACGCCATTGGAATGGCAATCTGCTGGTTTTTTGCACAAAGATATATCTTTACCTGAAACAAGAAGATGGGTGTTAAAATTCCACGAATCAGTAATGCTGTATGTATTTATCTTACGTAGAAAACTAATGGTAATGAATGTAATTATTATTATTCTAGATTTGTTCTTGGAGTGATATGGCCATTTTTGAAAAAGAACGATCTATATAATCGATGGATGAAACGTTACGGTATTAATGAAGAGTAGCAGAGATCTGAATCCTGTGTAAAAGTGTAAAGATATTGCTAACTGGTCAAAATAGTACATTTAAACTGTAGTGCCTTTTATTACGTATTTAGACTCATCACCTATCTGAGTATTTTTCAGAATATGTCTCAGCCAACAATAAAAGAACAATCGATGTGGATGGTGAGACGCCATTAAGTGCACACGCGGCAAATTTAAAAAGGACCGTATTCTAAAAAGCTATCTTGAGTAATATAACAATATTTCAAATGCAGTAATTTATTTTATTTCTGGGCACTTATAAATAATAATATTTAACGGACTCAATGAGTACGTACTGACTGGAGACTGTGAAGTACGTGTGCAGATCATTACGTGTGTTATAAGAATAATGATATTAGTGCGGGCCGTGGTGGAATAAGACATGTGATGAAGCAATAGAGAATAGACTAACAGCCTGGAAAAAATGGAACGCTTGCAAAAAGGAAAGCGATTGGAACACATTCACTGAGATCAGAAAACAAACATCAAAAATTATTCGAGCAGAGAAAGAAATTATGACAAAAAACGATTAGAGGACATAGATAAAAATTTCAGACAGAACAATACTAGGGATTTCTACAAAGTTTTTAAAGAAGAAATAACAGGGTACAAACCGATGAGCCTCCACTTCAGAGACTGGACAGGCAAACTGATCATCAACAATAAAGACAACTGTGAGTTACTTGCTGCATACTTCAAGAACCTTCTAAACTGCGATGAACCAACACAACGACTAACTTTCTGTAAACCTCAAAAAGAATATCCTCCTTCAGAACCACCGTCACTGCATCAAATTGAGAAATACATTAGCCAGTTGAAGAACAAAAGAGCACCAGGTGAAGACGGGATAGTAGCCGAGATGTGGAAACTGGGAGGGAAGCGGGCTGCTGAAACCATTTATGACGTTATTAAAGATAGCTGGGAAAAAGAAAGAATACCGGATGATTGGAAACAAGACATAATTCACCCATTACACAAGAAGGGAGACAGGACAGATACGAACAACTACAGAGGCATATCTCTACTTCCAGTCACATATAAAATTATATCCAAAGCTCTGCTGAATAACATAGAAGCACAAGCAGAACACACAATTGGTGAGTACCAAGCAGGTTTCAGAAAAAGTAGATCGTGCCCAGAGCAAATATTTAACTTGAAAACAATTCTCAGGATCAGAACAATGCGGAACATTAACACAGTCATTACATTCGTTGATTTAAAAAAAAGCCTATGATTCCGTAGACAGACAAACAGTATTCCTAACATTGCAAGAAGCAGGCATCGATAGAACCACCAGAAAGTTAGTTGAATAGACTCTCACAGACACAACTTCTAAAGTTAAATTTCTTGGAGAAGTTTCTCAACCCTTCAGAATTAACACAGGAGTTCGCCAGGGCGATGGACTCTCACCAATTCTCTTCAATCTGATCTTAGACAAAGTAGAGAGAGAACGGGAAAAAGAACTAAAAGGGAAAAACATTGAAGGAATTTATCTAGGGAAAGGGAGAGGAAGATTCGAAGTGAAATGTCTCGCTTTTGCTGACGATATTGCAATTATTTCTAAAGACAAAACAGATGCAAAAATAATGATAGAAACACTTCACAGAACTGCAGCCAAAACCGGTTTACAAATATCATATGAGAAAACGGAATACATTGAACATAAACACAACAGAGAGAAATATCTACAAACACAACAAGGGAAAATTAAAAGAGTTGAGAAGTTTAAGTATTTGGGAGAATGGATACAATCAAATGGATTGGATAACACCACAAGTAAAGAAAGGTCAAGGAAAATGGAATTAGCATACAAACTCACCCAAAACCTATATAACAAAAGATCGGTATCGTTTAAGGTAAAAATTAAACACTACGCAACAGTAATTAATCCGGAAGCACTATATGGATCTGAATGCCGCCGGCCGCGGTGGCCGAGGGGACTGGGGCGCTTCAGTCACGGTCTGCAAGGCCACTGCGGTCGGGGATTCGAGTCCCCCCTCGGGCATGGATATTTGTGCCGTCCTAGTTCGTAAGTAGTTCATAAGTAGTTTGTAAGTTTGGGGACTGATGACCCCGTAGTTGAGTCCCATAGGCCTTACAAACATTTGAACATTTGAACATCTGAATGCCTAACTCTGAATAAAAAAGGGGAACAAGACGAACTAGAAAAGAAAGAAAGGAAAATACTCAGAAAAATTTTAGGACCACAAAAAAACGAGGATAACAATTGGACGAAGAGAACAAATGAAGATTTATACAGAAACATAGAAACCATCACAGACTCAATAAGGAAGAGGAGATTAAAGTTGTATGGACACATTTACAGAATGAAAGACAGTAGGCTGCCAAAGAAAATTTTTAATTTCATTTCCAAATTAAAGAACTCTACAGGATGGCTGGAAGAGACAAAAAGGGATTTGAGAAAACTTAACATCACAGAAGACTTAATACAAGACAGGGGTAATTTCAGGCTACAGATCGATTCTGCAAAATTTCCCATCCAACAACAAAAACAACAACCTAGGAGGGTGATGTCCATTGAACAGAGGCAGGCCATCAGCCAATGCATGAAGAAGTTCTGGGAAGATAAGAAGAAAAATATTGTACCATAGTCTTAAGTTCTAAGCGGTCTATAATTGGCCAAATTCTGTAATAAAAAAAAGTATAATACGAATCTTTTGGGGCAACATTTGTGATGTTTTCTGACTGGAGTGTGAAACATATTTGTGTATAAGAAAGAGTTTCATGTACTTAAAAGGAGAGCTGTACATTTTCGATAAGAATGATATAGATCACTGAATATTATGTTTTATGTTGTTTTCAATTCAAGACAAAATTCAAATGTTTGTAGAACTTATGGGACTTAACTACGGGGTCATCAGTTCCTAAGCTTACAAACTACTTATGAACTAGCTAAGACTAAGGACGGCACAAATATCCATGCCCGAGGGGGGATTCGAAACCCCGACCGTAGTGGCCGTGCAGACCGTGACTGGAGCGCCTCAGTCCCCTCGGCCACCGCGGCTGGCCAATTCAAGATATCTTAACTTTACTAGTAGTAGGGATAGGTTGGTGGGACACATTGTGAGACATCAAGGAATCGTTATCTTAGCATTAGAAGGAAATCTGTGGGGGTAAAAATCGTAGAGGAAGACCGAGGGACGAAAATAGGAAGCAGATTCAAAAGTATGTAGGTTGCCGAACGTATTCTCAGATGAAGAAACTTGGACAGGACAGGTTAGCGTGGAGCGCTGCATCAAACCAGTCTGCGGACTGAAGACCGCAACAACAGCTGGCAACAGCGGCGGTATCGCGAGGCACTTTTCGAAAAGATAGGATTGTTTGCTTGTACGCAAATCTAAACCAGTGTGCAAAACTTAATCACGAAAGTAACAACCACATGGATTGTCGCTCCGAAAACGAAGCTCGATGATAGTTAGACCGTACATAAAAGTAGTGTTGCGGTCTTCAACCCAAAGACTGGTTTGGGGCAGGTCGGCTTCCGTAGCTCAGACGACAAGGTCGCTGTCTACCAAGCAGGGAGCCCGGGTTCGATTCCCGGAAGGAGACTGGAAAAAGTCCTACTCAGTCGGCGAGCATGAGACTGTTCTTCTCGTGGCATGGGTTAGAGCCCTACGTTGGGCGTCAGTGTGATGTATATTGACCTGGCGTGCATTGTTGCAACTGTGTGTATGTATGTTACTGTATATGCGTATGCAATGGTTCATATTCAAGTCAAAAAACCCTGTAATTCTGTTTAGCATTGGGTAGTGATTATTGTCTGTGACAGCAAGTGGCGTATTTAAAGTGTGACACTTGTTACACTTTTGCTGCTCAAGATATCATAGAGTAACTCTAAGTCGGTCAGAATTAACATATTTAATTATAATTTCTGATCCACTATGAGCTGTCCTTTCACTATTGTAGTCATTTGATCTCATTATCGCCACGTTTCACTCCCATACAATGCTACACTCCAGATAAATGCTTTCAAAAAGGACTTCCTAACATTTAAACTAAAATTGGATTTCAACAAGTTTCGCTTCTTCAGAAACGCTTTTCTTCCCATAGTCATTCTGCGTTTTCTATCTTCTTTACTTCAGCCATCAGAAGTTATCTTACTACCCAAGTAACAAAACCCATCTACTATTTTATTGCCTCATTATCTAATTTAATTCCTTCAGCATCGCCTGATTTTCTGACGCTACATTCCATTATCCTTGTTTTACTCTTGTTGATGTTCATCTTATACCCCCTTTTCAAGACATTGTCCATTCCATTCAATTGCTCTTCCAGATCCTTTTCGGTCTCTGAAAGGATTAGTATGCCATCGGCAAACCGCAGAGTTTTTATTTCTTCTCCCTGAACTATATTTCCCTCTCCAAACTTCTCCTTGCAATCCTTCACTGCTTGCTCAATGTACAGATTGAACAACAATGGGGAAAGGCTACAACCCTGTCTTACTCCCTTCGCAACCTCTGCGTCCCTTTCATGCCCTTCGACTCTAATAACCGCTGTTTGGTTTTTGTATAAGTTGAATATAACTGATCGCTCCCTATATTTTACCCCTGCTACCTTCAGAATTTGAAAGAGTGTATTGCAGTCGACATTGTCAAAAACTTTCTCCAAATCTACAAATGCTAAAAACGTAGGTTTACGTTTTCTAAGATAAGTCATAATATGAGTATTGCCTCTCGTTTTCCAACATTTCTCCTAAATCCAAACTGATCTTCCCCAAGGTCTGATTCCATCAGTTTTTTGATTCGTCTGATTATTCGTGTCAGTATTTTACAATCATGAGTTATTAAATTGATAGTTCTGTAATTTACACATTTGTCTGCACTTGCTTTCTTTGGAATTGGAATTACTATATTCTTCTTGAAGTCGGAAGGTATTTCCCCAACAACTACTTTTATGTACGGTCTAACCTTAGTTTTCGGAGCGACAATCCACGTGGTAGTTACTTTCGTGCCGGCCGCGGTGTCCGAGGGGACTGCTGCGTGTCAGTCACGGTCTGCACGGCCACTACGGTCGGGGGTTCGAATCCCCCCTCGGGCATGGATATTTGTCCCGTCCTTAGTATTAGCTAGTTCATAAGTAGTTTGTAAGTTTAGGGACTGATGACCCCGTAGTTAAGTCAAAATGTTCAAATGTTTGCATAGTCTAGGGGACTTAACTAGGGGGTCATCAGTCCCTAAACGTACAAACTACTTATGAACTAACTAATACTAAGGACGGCACAAATATCCATGCCCGAGGGGGGATTCGAAGCCCCGACCGTAGTGGCCGTGCAGACCGTGACTGGAGCGCCTCACTCCCCTCGGCCACCGCGGCCGGCGTATTTAAGTCCCATAAGCTATACAAACATTCGAATAGTTACTTTCGTGATTTTGCGTACAAGTAAACAACCCTATCTTTCGGAAAACTCCTCGCGATACCGCCGTGGTCACCAGCTATGACGTGTATATCCCTGTGGAGAGGCGGACTTGGAACGCACCTCGGCGTGGCGGTGTGTCGTACCGACGCGTGGGAGTGCAGTAACAAGTGTAGCAGGCGGGCCTGGCTGCATTCCTGCGGTGCGTAAGCGGCGTCCGCGCCGCGAGGCAGATGGTATCTGCGGGCCGCGGCCGCGGCGGGCGCGATGCCATCTCTCGCTCGCAGGGCCCTCCGGTATCTGGCGCTGCCATCTGCCGCGGTGCGCCCCTGCACCGCCGATCACCTGCTGATGGCCCGCCGCCAATGCTAAGCAGGCCGGCTGCGGACGCGACCACAGACCAACTTACAGGGTGGCGGTTACTGAACTACACACGTCCAAAAATTGTCGCGTCAGCACGAGTCTCGGAATTCATGACCCTTATTGTGAAATGGAATAGAGATGTAAGGAAAGGTCGAGTAGCCACGGACACACAAATGAATTGCTAATAAAACATCAATAAACAAATTTTCTGTCTTTATTTTCACCGCAAAATGAAATCAGTATTTTCTTTAGTCATATCACTTATAACTAAAGGTATTAAACATAAAGAGAGACATTGAATTAAAATTCATGCTGTGACCGGGATGCGTACCCGGGACCTCCTACTCACCAGTTTTTATTCCCTCCACTGGCTGTCTTAAATCACGTCTTCCTCCACACCACATACTTTAAATCTGCCTCAATGTTCCCTGTGAAATGCGTATCAAAGTGCCAGGGATCTCCTATGTTGGAATAGCACCCCAGCAAAGAACGCGAATGGGAACAATCCCTCCTTGTTCCTCAGGTCGAGGTGATATAAATATCAACAATAATACATTTACTTGAGACAATATTGTCTCTTTATACCAAAGATATTAAACATAAGTAGGGCACTGAATTACAATTTATATCACCTCGGCCTGAGGAACAAGGCGGGATTGTTCCCATTCGCGTTCTTTGCTGGGGTGCTATTCCAATGTACGAGAGCCCTGGCACTTTGATTCACATTTCAGAGGGAAAATGAGGCAGAATTAAAGTATATGGTGTGGAGGGAGACGTGCTAAAAGACAGTCCGTGGGCCGGCCGCGGTGGCCGAGGAGACTGAGGCGCTTCAGTCACGGTCTGCACGGCCACTACGGTCGGGGGTTCGAATCCCCCATCGGGCATGGATATTTGTGCCGTCCTAGTTCGTAAGTAGTTCATAAGTAGTTTGTAAGTTTAGAGCCTGATGACCCCGTAGTTATGTCCCATAAGCCTTACAAACATTTGAACATTTTTTGAACAGTCCGTGTAGTCGCTTTGGGTGCAATGCTGTGTTAGCTGAGTGGTCTAAAGCGCCTACCTCGTCAGTAGTAGGTCCTAGATTCGAATCCCGGCCACAGCACAAATTTTAATTCAATGCCATTCCTTATGTTTAATACCTTTGGTATAAAGAGACAATATTGTATCAAGGAAATGTATTATTGTTGATACTTATAACTAAGTATACATAATAATTTTATGAACTACCTTAAAAACACATTTGAATTATGTGATGTTTAAGCTTTCCCGGCGTATAGATATATCCATAAAATCTCGGGCGAACTGCCGGATGTCAGTAACTTCCTGCCACGATATTTCGGCGCAGAGTCTTCTGGCCATCTTCAGGTGAGTACCGCCGAAGTACTGGCGAAGACGCACTGAGCTGTGCTATTTATGCCCAATTCAGCCGACATTGCGCATGCGCGTACCTAGCGTGCGCGTTCACTACAGCTACGTACGCTGCTCCGAGCGCCCTCAGTGCCGCTTCGATATCAGATCGATTCTCATCGTCATTCAGTTGCAGGAAACTACGCCGACTACGAAGTTTTTCAATGACAGGATTCCATGCAGCATTTATTTGGAAACCGCTGTCTCGATTGATAAGAGTCTCACTGTCAGATAATCTTATTTCCACAGCTTCATTAATAATTGAGCTCCAAAAGTTTGATGTATGGGCCACAATTTTCGTTTCATTGTATTTCATTGAATGACCTGTGGAAATACAATGTTCGGCGATTGCGGATTTGGTGGGTTGGAGTAGCCGAGTATGACGCTGATGTTCCACGATGCGGTCCTGCACAGTGCGCGTCGTCTGCCCTATATATGACTTGCTGCACTCGCACGGAATCCTGTAAACACCTGCTTTACGCAGCTCCAGATCGTCTTTGACAGAACGCAACAGCGATGAAATTTTAGGAGGAGGGCGAAAGATGACTCTTACTTTATGCTTTTTAGTATTCTGCCTATCTGTGATGAAATGTTCCCAATATATGGGAGATAAGCAGTCGATTTGAAAGCCTCTTCTTCTTCTTCCTTGTTCTGTCGTTTGGAGGCGTGCATCGCTCGATTTACTTGCTTCCTTGTATATCCATTCTTTAGGAATACTGTCTGCAAGTGTTCCAGTTCCCTGTGAAGGCTATCGGCATCAGAGATGGTATGGGCTCGATGGATTAGAGTCTTGAGGACGCCCATTGTTTGTGCTGGATGGTGGCAACTAGTAGCTTGTAAGTACAAATCTGTATGAGTGGGCTTCCTGTATACCGAATGACCAAGTGAGCCATCACTTCTGCGCCGCACGAAAACATCTAAAAATGGCAAACAACCATTTTTCTCGATCTCCATAGTAAACTTTATGTTTTCATGTATGGAGTTCATATGATTAAAAAAGTCTTGGAGACGTTCCACGCCATGAGGCCACACTATAAAAGTGTCGTCGACGTATCGCCAAAACACTGTTGGTTTAAAAATAGCTGACTCAAGTGCTCTCTCCTCCACCACGGAGGGCGCTCGGAGCAGCGTACGTAGCTGTAGTGAACGCGCACGCTAGGTACGCGCATGCGCAATGTCGGCTGAATTGGGCATAAATAGCACAGCTCAGTGCGTCTTCGCCAGTACTTCGGCGGTACTCACCTGAAGATGGCCAGAAGACTCTGCGCCGAAATATCGTGGCAGGAAGTTACTGACATCCGGCAGTTCGCCCGAGATTTTATGGATACATTTGAATTAGTTTGTTGGCACTACAAAATTCGGACTGTAGCCCCGGACACAGCATTCAGTGGTACTCCAGTTGTTTCTTCGCCTTGCTAACATCACAGTAGTAATAACTATCAGAATAATCTAAATAAACAATTTTCATGGGGCCAGTCATTGCAGTCCTAGCACTGAATCTAGTCTTCTTCGAAGGTTGCTCCACATATGATACATTCCGTCTCTTTTGCTTGATCCTCTTCGGAGGGACTGTGAGTATTTGTCTTAAACGTGTTTCTTTAGTGTCTTTACCTTTTTGTTTCTTCGGCTTGTCCTTTTTATTGCATTTACTTTTACTGTCTCTCTTCTACACCTTTTTTGTATGGAGATGACCCTTCTCTTTATTAAATCTATGAGGGATTTTGTGAGCTTCTGCAAGATCAAATGCTTATTTCAAAAACTCATTTCTAATCTATGGCATCAGACGGTGGTGCAGTTCCGTAACATGCTCATAAAGTGGTTTAGAAAAGTTCCCTGAAAACGTGAATACAAATCGTCCTAACTTCAGCTGGAATTCAGTCTCTCTGCCACTTTTCAAACATTTTAGAATTCGTGAAGTGAGCTTATTGGTACATCATACGAGTCTGCCGCTTGTATTACTGATAAATTTTCTTCCACCACACATTTAACTGCTTCTTTCTTTTTATTTTCGTCCCATTTTCCTCTATTAGTAATTCTTCCCTTAAATTTCGGTATATTTCAAGTCTTCTTGCAACAATAGAAACCATACTGTAAATTACTTTGCACAAATAATCGAAATTGAAAACATTAAACAATGTCTGGAAGCACCGGATATTATTGTGTCCGGAGCTACCCAATTGTTGTCCTGCAGTACTTTTAGACACAGCTCTTAAATTGTACGAGAAATGTTACAAATAAAATTACAGGCTTTGAATATATCAAATTTCCTACAGCTTGAAATTTTAAACAAGTACGGAAACTAACTTCTTATGGGTGAAACCCGCCAAAGACGTTTAACAGGAGCGACGAAAAATTTTTGCCGCGAACAAAATTCACAACTACGAGTAGGTCGCTCGGCGCCTATTCCGCAACTGACCTGCATATGTTTCTACTTCAAATGCAGTGTTACCAACCGGAAAGTGCTTGGTTTCTTAGAAATTGAAATGTGCACGGTTATCCGCCGTCCGGGGCTACCCGACCTTCCCCTACAAAACAACATTTCATTTGTCTACCTTCCCCTACAAAAATAACATTTCATTTGTCTTCCTCGGCCATCAAAATAGAAACTGGTATGTTGTACGACAGTGAAGTCGTGTGTTCAAGACAACAGCATACACCAGTACCAAAAATGTTTGTAAAGGTATGGGACCAAACTGCAGTAGTCATCAGTCCCTAAACGTACAAACTATTTAAACTAACATCAAATAATAAATCAAATTCCAGAGACGTATTTTGTCTCAATGTACGTCAGACATATTGAACTGAATGAGACACATTGAATTAAAATTGGCGCCGCGGCCGAGATTCGTACCACGAACATCTCCACGACAAACCAGTGCCCCTCATACCAGGTAACACGTCATGTTGCACTGATAAATTCCGGTATTTCTCGTGGAATACTGTCCACCAGATCATCAAGCGACTATGGTCCAGATTATCCCACTCCTCAACGGCGTTACGTTATAGATCTCTCAGATTGGTGAGTCGACTCGCCCGAAAACAGTCCTTTTCAATGTATCTCAGGCACGTTCGATAGGGTTATCAAAACGGAACTCATTCACGAGATGTGCATTATAAACGCGAGAATTGAGGGGTATGGCGCAAGAAGAACGCAGCTCCACTTTTTGGCTCTGTTGAGTTGAACATTCTATCACACACAAAAAACAGAAGCCCCTTCATTTGGTGCAAGAAAGAGGCAGCTCTACCCACTTGTTTCAGAGAAATCCAACAGATAGTTCTTATATTCCCAGAAACGGGCCTCAGATTTATGCCATGCGACCGAGCGTTCGGTAATATAGAAAAGTGTTTGAGGAAGATCGAAAGAATTTTCCTTAGAGTGGACTATGCTCGCATTATCAGAAGAACCACTCCAAAATTTCATGTCATTGAAGTGGACCAGAAATTTATTTTCAACTATGTTGACACGCTGAATAATTTTTTTGTAAAGAACCCTTGCGTATCATTATCTAATAAAAATAAAGAGGAAAATATTTAATCACTAAGTACAAAATATTCCTCTGTGAACAGCCATACATCGGTAAAGGGATTATTCAATGCAGTGCGACTGTAGCGATGATTGTCTTCGATAATGCACAAATTTTCAAACAAGAACCTGCGATTCTCATAACAGTGTGAAAATGCTTATGATTGTCTCCTCCCGCTTAAAGGACAAATCTTTAAAGATGTCAAAGAGTTGGCCAGAAAGTATGTTGTACAAAACGAAATCTAGTTTTACGACCAGCCGATGTCAGATCTTCAAACGATCCTGAGGAGACTGAATGGGAGCTAGAAGACTGAATAAGAACTCTAGAATTAATGTACTGTGCCAATAATGTTCTAATTCCTTTATTAATTAATTTTTTAACTGAAATACGGTTAATTATGAAGTAAATGGTCCTACAAACAGTTTTTCATCCACTCTGGAGCAAAACGGAGGCAGCTCCAAAATTCAAAACTCTATTGCACGTATCTGAGTGTATGCATTTGTGTGTATTCTCGTCAGTAGTATTACGTACCCTACAGCCTAAAACAAGGCTGACATTTTATCGTTTTGGTGAAATTGAATTTTTAAAACTTTTTGTCAATTTGCCGCAAACTGGCACATTGCGACAAATGCCTCACCGAAATGCTGCCGATATGGTTGCACTATCCGTAAGAGGATGTCATCCCTGCTTTCTACGATCATAATGGCCTATATAATGGCGACCCAAAATATCAACAAACCACCATCTTTATGCACTTGACAGACATTGCGTCTTAGACATTCAGACTGATCGCGGCGCCTTCAAAAACTTCTCCGACGACTGTCTGATTGAAGACAGATGCAAGTTTCGTCTGTGAATAGCACTTGATGCCAATTCTGATGAGTCCATTCAACAATGTGATGAGCTAATGTGTAACGTGCTGCATTGTGCCTAGGTGTCAAAGATGGACCTCGCAATCGAAGCCGGGAATTAAGTTGCAAATCATGCAGCCTGTTACGTACAATTTGAGTCCAACCACGACGTTCTGTGGCCGTACCAAAATCATTATTCAACATGGTCTCGTTTCTCTCAGGGTTCCTCCGGGCTCAAATGGTAAGTAGTGGTCATCAGCAGCTGTGGTGGCCTTTAGGCGGCCAGAGTGTGGCGAGTTATCGACAGTTCCTCTATCTCTGTACCTCACCCACCTTCGAACAACATCGCTTTGCTTCACTCCGATAAGTATTGATGAGTGCCCTCCTGACACGAAGGTATAATGCGAATACCATCAGACTTAGGAATTGACCGTCTGGACATGGCATTGTACTTCCTTCCTTTTGTTATGACTGGAACTGTTCGTCAGTCTTACCAACCCTGTCGCGCTGATACTGCTTATTCGGCACCGTTCGCATTCTTTTACGGGTTGGGTAACATCTATGGATAATATAACGAACTGCGTTCTTTATACAATGAACACTACTGGGCAAAAGTTATTCGAAAAAAAAAATTTTTTTTTTCATTTTTCGTCACAATTGCGCTATTTAGAAGTTAGTAAATATTTTCGGACTTGTTCGTCCATTTTCAAACCATAGGCCTTATTCCAACCGTAACAATACACTGCATGAAGCAAATGACTGATAAAATCTGTACTAGGTGGACAACGTACTGTGACGAAAAAAGAAAAAGTAAATGGCTTTTATTACATATCCAGTTGCTGATCGTGCCCCATCTTCACGATGAATTTTCGAAAGTTTTTCGATCACCTACGCACAAAAGTAGATGAATGTTCAAATGTTTGTAAATCTATCGGACTCAACTACGTTGTTATCAATCCGTAGCTTACAAACTACTTAATCTAAGGTAAACTAACCTAAGGACAACACAAACACCCATTCCCGAGGGGCGACTCGATCCTCCGACGACGAACGGCCGCGCGCACCGCAGCACGGCGCTCCAGTACGCACGGTTAATCCACCGCGGCACAAAACTATATACTCTGTTTCAATGCACAAAGACATCATAAAAACTAAATAGACCAACAAAAAATATATTTTCATTCTCTATCATTTAGTACAACACAATATGGTTTATATTTTAGCCTCGTCGAGGTATCCTCCGTTTGCCGTCCGAAAAGATGCACAAACTCTTGGCATTCTGGAAATAAGATTTTGCAGTGTTTTTGCAGATATTGCAGTACAACAGCTCTGTAAATTATTCCATAGCTCTTCAACATTAGTCGACGTCAGTTTTCGGACCTCTCTGTATAGTTCATCACATAACAGTTTAATGACATTTAAGTCTGGTGAGTGAGTTGGTCAAATCAAATTTTACAGTTCTCCACATCCTTCTTTTCTATTGACATATCCTCTAAACAATTTAGAAGAATGTTTGGGGTCATTGTTCTACAGCAGAAAAAACCGACAACCGATATGCCTCTTGCCAGATGGAACTGTATTGTTGATCAGTATCCTGTGATATTCTTCCTTCTTTAATGTTCCATTAATTCGCACGAGATCACCAACTTTATCGTCCGCAAAACATCTCCATATCATAACCGACCCTCCACCATGCTTCACCTTACGTGTCACACACTGAGTCTTCATACGTTCTCCACGAAGTCGACGAACAATCATTCTACGCTGGCTCCCAAATACTTCAAACTTGGTTTCATCCGTGAATAACACTTTGGACCATTGCTGCATGCTCCAGTTTTCATGTTGCTGTGCCCATAGAATCCTTTTCACCTTATTTTGTCTTATTTTGTGTCCGTAATAAAGGTTTTTTGGCCGCTATGCACCCCTTTAAACCTCGTTCACGAAGACGACATTGCACTGTTGAGACAGAGATTGGAGCAGATCGCATATTATTGACTTCCTCGCGAATTTTGGGTGCCGTAAGAGTCCTCTGACGTTTGCTCTGTACACATATGAACTGACCTTCCCTGTATGATGTTACACGGAGCCTTCCAGATCGAGAAACACTTGCATTGGCATTGGTTTGCTTGAACCGTTGCAATGTATACACCACTGTAGGTTGGGCTACGCACACTTTTGTTGCTATTGTCTTACTAGAATAGCCTTCGTGATGCAGAGCCACAATTACAGCAAGTTTAGTTTTTCAATTCAAATATCCTGCTTCCATCCCATTTGGACGTAATATAGTATGCACCTGATCATACACACAAACGCACTGCTAGCTGCACGCAGTACACTGAAAACTAATGTGAACTGCTTGCTACACAAACAGCTGAAGAAATGAGGCCTACTCGAGTGTACATGTCTTGGGTATAGACACGTCAGTGTTGTTGTGGTTACTCGTCAGCGCCCCACCATTCGGAGAATCGGTCAAATACACAACAGATGAAAGTTACTAATAAAATGAATATTATTTATATTTATTTGGATGCTACAAATGACAAAAGTCAAGACTTGAACTAAAAAAAATGTTGTTGAGGAATACAATTATACCACTTGGTAACAGATTATTTTGCAGTGCACACTAATGTTATCCGTTGAACACCTACAATTGCTCAGATGTGGTTTGACTTTAAAATTTGTGTTGGCTTGAGTTAACCATATTAAAATGAAAGATCTTATATTTATTTATTTATTAGGGCCGTGAATAACTAAATCAGTTTCAATTCATTTATATTTTGGGAATGGGAGGTTTTACTCACACACTTATTCTGCAGCACTATTTTCAAACAGTCAGTTCACATTGTTTCTCAGTAGGAAATTAAATTTCATACAAGGCTAAATGTGACTAAGGATAATCTTTTCGATTTTTTTGGGTGAACATAATACCATTAAAATATTACATAATTATTTACCGATCATGGATTGTTATCGTACCAGTCTACATGCTGTTGTCAGCCTACATACTGTTGTCTTCTCGAGGTAAGTGTTTGTAATTTCTTTCACAATCTATTCACTGTGTTTAGTGTTGAGTTAGTGTTTTTTTTTCTTAGTGTGCATTTTTACTCGTCATTTCGTATTAATAATCAGTGACAGTCTTACAGCAATCAATCTGTTCCAGATAAATTCAAATACACAGCAATTCAGTTTCAACTCATTACACACACACACACGCACACACACACACACACACATAATAAACAAAGAAATATAAATAAAATTTATTTTACTAGTAACTTCCACAGAGACGTTCCGTCTTTACATGTCAGAACAGGGCTGTGACAGATTATTTAAAACTACATGTCTGTTTCAACCACATATACATAGTTGTGACAGGTAATCGAAAAATTTTGACCGGTAGTGTGCACATTCAACGACCTTGTTCAGAAGACCCTGCTTTTTTAATATATGTAATATAGTATTTAGTTTTTTTATTTATTTCTCATTTATAATCCTGCTACCTTTTAATATAAAGCTGGACGTACATTTGTAGTTTTACATGTTATACTTTAGTTAATTGATGTTACATAATTTAAGTATATGAGATAGAGATAAGAAGAAAAATAAAAGCAAAAAGAAAATACATATATACAAATGCTTACAGTTGTTGCTACAATTATAACAAATTACAATTGGTGCATTTTACAATAAATTAAATGTAGTGGAGAACATAAAAACGTGATTGATTACATGGTTGTTATACACATGTTGAAATTCAATGTATTCTGAAATTTGTTAACTGTAATTATGAGCTCAACAATGTAATAGGAAAGAAATAAACTATATCTAAAATTAAGGGAGTTTTCTGTCCTCCTGGTTAGCTGCATTGTACTATGCTGGGCATTGAGTACCTTGGAAAGTTTCCTTCAAGCCACCGATCACCCAGCACAGTTTCCATGGTTTTGGTGATATTAGTCTCTTTTCTTTATATTGTTTTTTTCTTTCTTTCTTGTGTCTCAGGTGTTACTATCCACATTAATTTAAAGAAGGTCTGGTTTGGGTTGATGACAGTGGGTGATTGCTCCCCTGTCAATGTTGAGTCTCATCGGTGTCACTTTCTTCATTTGTGAAAGTTTCATATCCTTCTTCCTCGTCTGTTTGTTCCCAAAGATACCTGTACATTCTGCGGGGCATACGGGTACGCCTTCTGTCGGGCCTTGTCCTTTTTTATTTTTCATAGGTCGCATTGGATATTTTGTCTGCTAGTGTGTTGTGTCCATTTTTGTTCGTCTCTTATTACGTCATACGAGGTATGTCCACAAAGTAAGTTCCGTTTGGTTATATAAAACAAACGTGTACAAACACAGAAAAAATATTTATTTTACAAAAATATGTAACTATTAAACTACTTTTCTACATAGCTTCCGAAATTTTGTAGGCATTTGTCATAGCGTAGCAGAAGTCTTTGTATGCCTTCTTCGTAGAACGTTGCCGCTTGTGTATTCAACCATGTGGTAACATGTTCTTTCAGCTCGTCATCATCGCTAAAGGGTTGACCACCATGGAAAGTTTTTAAGTGTAAGAAGAAAGCCGCTAGGAGCGAGACTGTACGGAGGATGATCAAACACGTCCCAGTGAAATTCCCATAAGAGTTGTTTGGTCATATTCTCCTTGTGAGGTCGGGCGGCAACGTGAAGGGAAGAAGAAGAAGAAGACTCCTTTCATCTCTTCTAACACCTAAAATCTGTCCTTGGTGGTCAACTCTTCAACGATGATGAGCTGAAAGAAGATGTTTGCCACATGGTTGAATACACAGGCGGCAACCTTCTATGAAGAAGGCACACAAAAACTTGTCCCACGCTATGACAAGTGCCTACAAAAATTTCGGAAGTTATGTAGAGAAGTATTTGAACAGTTGCAGATTTTTATACAATAAATCTATTTTCACGTTTGGTTTATATAACCAAACGGAACTTACTTTGTGGACATACCTCGTCTATCGTATCGTCTGTTGTAAAGTGAAGCTGCTGTGTGTCTCTGACATGTGTGTATCGTCCGCAGAGTAACACGGTATGTTCAGGGGAGCCTTCGGTGTTTCCGCTGGTGCAAGTGTTGGTGTCACCCAGTCCCATTCGGAACAGGCGAGTGGTGGCTAGCGGGCCGCAGTGTAGAGTCGGCTTGTGTGCCTCTCGGTGTCAGTGGACAGCGGGCAGGCGCCATCAGATAGGTTGGGTGGGGCAGGTGGCGGCGGCAGATGCGGCGATTACATTCGCACCTCGTTGCCGCGCGGCCACGGATCAGGCCGCCTCATCGCATGCCTAATAGGCGGGCGGCTGTGGTGGGAACCGTTATACACGGCAGCAGGCAGCAGGCAGCGGGCACGCCTCCGCGTTCATCAGCCGCCGCGCCGGGCCCACAGGAATCCACCGGACGGGGCGGTGGCTAGCCCAGCTCGATCTCGATGGTAACGTCCCGCTCCGCTGTGCGCCGTCCGGGCTGTATCGGTGCAGGCTTCACAAACTTAAGAGAGACTGTATAGGGAGACAGTGACTAAACGGATGGTGGCCGCCATGTTTTTACCAGACCGCGCGCGGGACGTGCACTTGGGAGAGTCTATTTGCAGCCGAACCAGCTAAGGAAGTGACGTTAAAATGACGTAGTTCGCCGCTCCCGATGAAGAGGTACCAAAAAATGTCGTTCATTGTACGAGTAATTGTAAATTATAGTCAAGAATGGCACAGTAGCAGGTAGCCCTTGACAGTGGATACATGTGGCATATTGAAGACCTGATGAGTGTGGCAGCCGAGGGGACTGAGGCGCTCCAGTTACGGTCTGCACGGCCACTACGGTCGGGGGTTCGAATCCCCCCTCGGGCATTGATATTTGTGCCGTCCTTAGAATTAGTTTGTTAGTTTAGGGACTGATGACCCCATAGTTAAGCTTCACAAACATTTGAACATTTGATTTGAGTGTGGCCAATGGTTAGATTTCCAGTTCCGGCATTTTTTTACCTTGACTCTTGAAAGTTTTCTCTTACACTGTTATTAATCAAAAGGAATTTATATTTTTCGTTTCTCTTTAGTGAAAATACCGTGAAATATAGACCCTAGAATTGTAAACATTGTCTCTAGAATTTACGTACTGCGATATTTTGACAAATTCATAACTACATCCGTTTTTTTTTTTTTTTTTTTTTTTTTTTTTTTTTTTTTTTTTTTTTTTTTTTTTTTTTTTCCAATGTGCGCTTGCCGTGAAATATAGACCAACGAATTGTAAACATTGTCTCTTCAACCACCTGTACATAAACTGCGGACACATTGTTACAGTGAATGTTTCAAATGACATGCTGTTACAAATAGTTTCATATATTGACTACAATATTAGCACAATTATCTTATAAACAGGGCTTATCGGACGCAACAACTTTCCGCTTTAATTGTAAGGTGTTTTGATAGGTCGGCCGCAGTGGCCGAGGGGACTGAGGCGCTCCAGTCACGGTCTGCACGGCCACTACGGTCAGGAGTTCGAATTCCCCAATGACCAAGCTGTCGACGGGACGTTAAACCCAAATCTTCCTTCCTTCCTTCGAATCCCCATTCGGGCATGGATATTTGTGCCGTCCTTAGTATTAGCTAGTTCATAAGTAGTTTGTAAGCTTAAGTCACATAAGCTATACAAACATTTGAATTGTTTTGACAGCTACTGAGTCGTCTGGTCGTTCGCTTTGTGTATAGTCACGTGACTGGAAAATCTAGGCCGTTATGCAGTGAATGGCGAACGGCGTGGGAAGCCCTGTTTGGCCTTGGAGAAATATGCCATAAACCACTTAAAAATTAATAACTATTGATCCATATATTATGTAAAGGAGTGCCTATGCTCATTTTAAAGAAAAAGACCACACGGATTCGATGATATAAATTCGCCTCCTGTTACTTTAATACGTTTTGAGTTACAGTAAATCCAAAATCATTATAAAATAACAATTTCGTGAACGATATATCTTGGAAATGGTTTAACCAAATATTACGTACAACATGTCAAATGATAGGTCTAAGTGAGTACTTTTAAGATGTATATTTAGTTTTTTGCGCAAATTCAGTAAATTTGAATTAGAGACCAGTAACATGGTTTCCAGGTATAAAAGCTGGATTTTTAATAATTTTCTGTTTCAGCGAAAAATTTCCGTTAAATACTATTATTACATGTATTTATTTCATTTGTTTTTTTATGTAAAAGACATAATTTTGTTAAAATAAGATATTGTTTTCACTTCGGAGTAAGCCAGCGAGGGTACTTAAGGTGGCCATTTTGGCATGTTAAGTCTGTTCATGTTGTCGGTTTGACTGTTATGCTGGGAGACTGTGGAGTCGCTTGAGAACTTATGAAATTTAAGCGAAGTGTTCTACAATGGAACTTTGAATTATTTGCTCTGTGATGCTTCGAGAAGTTTGATTTTATTCTGCGTTTGTGGGACTTCGAAAAAGTCTTCAGTGGCGCTTCGTAGACTCTTACTATATTCTGTGACAGAGGTACTTAGTTTCTCAGGATTGTTGGTAGACATTATTTTTTTTTTTTTTTTTTTTAGCGACTGTGCGACTCTGAAACTATTCAGTCAATTTTAAGTGGCAGCCTTAAGGAACTCTGCGTTGCTCTGAAGTCAGGTGTAACAAATATTCAATAACCGATATTAGATGGATTAAACATCTGTTTAGTTAAGAGTGAATGTGTATAGTTGTGCATTTTTTATTTTCTTTTTACTTTTTTATTTATTTATTTTTGTTCCTGCCTGCATTTATTTAAAACAAACGTTTTGGGTACATTGCAGCAGGTATGGCTGGCCCCTAGACACGACGCAGCCAGTTTGTATAATAAAAGAAGGCCGCGGTGAAGTAGCCGAGCGGTCTAAAGCGCCTCGCTGTGGAGCGCGCGGTTGCTCGCCGTGGAGGTTCGAGTCCTCCCTGGGGCATAGATGTGTTGGTTGTCCTTAGGTTAGCTTATCTAGGTTTAAGTAGTTTGGAAGCTACGGACTGATGACCACACAGTTTGGTCCGATAGATTTGAAAAAAATATAATAAACTAAAAAATAATAATAATAAAAAAAGTCTACATACGCACTTCACGGAGCCCTAAGCAAACAATCTGTGAATGGGTGATTTGTGTTATTTTATTTATTTATTTATTTTTGTTCGTGCTGTATCACTGGGGGCCCGAGCCAACTGAAGGAAACAACTGATAAAAATGTGTCAACCTGCTCAGAATAGTGTGTTTTTTCCTAGTTTGTGTTTCGAAATCCTTGTGTAAGCTCGCAATATCCATCGCTGAATTTAGTACGTTATTATCGCTTTCCGCTCCTGTCGATCTTATAACATTTCTTACTCTAGGAAATAAGAAAATCGTCATTCTGTACATACTTTTAGGAACACAGTATGACAGAAAATCGAAAAAATACCGATATTATCTCTACTGAAACAGCAGAAACAGACTCAAAATAGGTAACTGAATATCTTCAACGAATCAATAGTCCCGCCTCCACCCCCTCTCTTTTTCATGATACATCTCGTAACCAATTATAGGACTGTGAATAGCCAATAATATACGGAGAAGGGGGTAATGCCGTAGCCACGTTGGAACATACCTTGCAACCCGACATGTCAGAAATCGAAACTATCAACTAACAAAAAGCTAGAAAATACTGTTTCATAATAAATTACCGCTTACCGGATTCGAACTCGCGACCTTCGCAGTACGAATTCAGTACGTAACCACTACACCAGGCAAGAATTGGGCAGGCAGTATTCTATTATTGATTTTCATGAATTTTTTACATGCATTGGGGGGGGGGAGGAGGAGGAGTAGGAGGAAGCAGAAAATATTTACTTCATAGAGACAGGACTAAATAGTTGGTTTCAATAAGTCGCCTTCACGGTTCCCTCTTTCTCTGTTAACTTTCACCGCCCACTATTTCCTTTTTTCCTCAGTGCTTCCGAACACAAGCATCAGATAACAATCTTCACTTCGGTTTTTAAGGGGCAACAGAGGAACAACGAGGCATTTCTCTTGAGTTTCCTGAATGATTATGTAATACACATTGTTAATTACACTCAGTAAATCACTACAAAACAACATTTAATCTTACAATTTTCCGCTAAGTTCTTAAGTTATCGTCGACCGAAAACGACACGTCAATTTAAGTAAATAGAACCGACAGAAGTCGTGCAAAAGTTGAGCATTGCCTTACCGTAATGCAACCTTCATGTAACCGTACCGTGAAATCACTGTCAGAAGCTATTAAACCCTCCACAGTAGGGATGGCAAAAACCGATCGGTTAAAACCGATACCGGTATTTCAGTTTTGAATATCCGGTTTTTTTGGTATTTATTTGGTGTCGGTTGTAACCGTTTTCACACCCATTTGAACATTCTTTGATCATGTGGTACAGAGCTTTGATAGTTCAATTTGCGTAAATTTACACTGACAACATTCATACTGTTAATCGGAACTGTGATTTTATTTTTCGAAATACTTCTGAAGCATTGATTGAAGTTTATTTACTGACTGTAACTTATATATATTGTGTATATAACGAGATATTCGTATTCTCTGGCTCATAAGTCCAACTTACGGAGTGGTTGGCTCAATATTCGCAACTGCCGGATGGAGATACTAGGCCAGTAAATCTGTATGCTTCGTGTATCGTCTTCTACGGACTGCTGGCTAGGCTTACACACACTCAAGAAGGCGTAGTATTGAGAGGGGATCTAGCAGGATATGGAAAGACTAGTGATTTGTCGTATAACGTAAATTTACCTAAATTTCGTAAGTTTCGAACATAACGGTTCTGTTTCGGCCGCAAAATATGTTTCGGTCCAACTCTACTGGAAATAATAGCAATAAAAAAACGAAAACCGATTATTTAAAAAACCGGTTATCTTGAGCAATTTTTACGGTGCGCTTAAACTGGAGATGAAAAGAACCGGTATAACCGAAAACCGCTTGTTTGAGCGATAACCGCCATCCCTACTCCACAGTACAGAAACGCACACAGTAGCTATTCACACATATACAAAGCCCGCCAAAACTGGTAGAAACATGGCGTCCTGGGCTGTTAGCAAATCATGTGCAGTATCACGCATGGCCACTCTCCCGCTATATAGGATCTTTACACAAACTAGGCGGGTATCTATCGGCGTTGCAGATGATATCGCGACACATTAGAAAAACAGGTAGTGGCATAGCAGTCAGTAACTGCATGTCGCTGTGGGGAAGCTCATGAGCTACTGACCTAAAGATCTACAGGCAGTGCGTTCCTGTCACCACAGCCAGTAAGGTAGATCGGAGTTTCATGACGCATGGGTGCCATGGAGAAGAGTTACCCGGTTTCCTGTAATATAGAGTACTGCAATGGACAGACTAATAAACTGTTATAGGCATGTGTATGCAAATATAAAGATAATAAACACTCAGAAGGCGGCGATTCGGTCGGCCTACATAAGACCAAATAGCTCATAAAGATAAACAAAAATTTTAATTAAAAAAAACCTAAAAGCAACACCGATATTGGACTGTTGATCACTGAAAACATACTGTCTGGTCTGACAAGTATTCTTCCAATTTTATCGAGCGAATGGAAGTGTACTGGTATGAGGACATAATCATGAACCTATGGAACCTGGATGTCAGCAGTGGACGCGCGGAATGGTTTGCGTGGTCTAAGGCGCCATGCTACAGACTGGGTGCCCTTTTCCGCCGGAGGTTTGAGTCCTCCCTTGGGCATGAGTGTGTGGTTGCGGTCCTTAGTGTAAGTTAATTCAAGTAGTTTGAAAGGCTAGGGACTGATGAATACAGCAGTTTAGTCCAATAGGCTTACAAACATTCGACCTTTTTCATTTTCACTTAAAATTTCCGGGCGGGTAGGACGTGGTCGATAGGTAAAACTTTCCCCTAACTTTTCGTCTTCGGCTGCGGAAGACATCATCGGAGGTAAAGTGACAACTGCAATGAGGGCTCGAGGTGTAGGGGGCGCCACAGTTCCCCACGCGACGTCGTCTGAGAAACTATCTCTGTTAATGCCAACCTTATGATAAAAGATAATCGATTGTCAAAGTGCTGGTGCAACGTTCTTAAGGTTGGCATTACCAGATATAGTTCCTCAGCCATAGTCACGTGATGAACTGTGGCGCCCCCAACACCGTCGATACATGCGGCGCTCCTTCGAACCCTCATTGCATTTGCCACTTTGCCTCGTATGATACCATCTGCAGCCGGAAACAAAACGTTAGGGGAAGTTTCACCTATATATCACGACCTATCATGCCGAAAATTTTAAGTGAAATTAACGCCGGCCGTGAAAGTCTACATCGAATGATTTTTATTATTATTTTGTCTGCACTGGACTGTTTAAGCAGGTGCATGATCTGTAGTGATGTGGGGCGTATTCAGTTAGTGATATGGGACCCCATAATACGTATAGATACAACTCTGACAGGGGACTCGTACATACGCTTTCTGGCAGATAGCCTGCATCCATTCATGTCCACTGGGCATTGCGACTGATTTGGGAAATTCCAGCAGGGCAATGCGATATTCCACACGTTCAGAACTGCTACAGAGTTTCTCCACTCTTCTGAGTTTATACACCTCCGCTGGGCACCAAACTTCCCAGACATGATCACTATTGGGCATACATACACTCCTAACCATTAAAATTGCTACACTACGAAGATGACATGCTACAGACGCGAAATATAACAGACAGGGAGAAGATGCTATGATATGCATAAGATTAGATTTTATGAGCATTCACACACGGTTGGCGCCGGTGGCGACACCTACAATGTGCTGACATGAGGAAAGTTTCCAACCGATTTCGCATTCACAAACAGCAGTTGACCGGCGTTGTCTGGTGAAACGTTGATGTGATGCATCGTGTAAGGAGGAGAAATGCGTACCATCACATTTCCGGCTTTGATAAAGTGGATTGTAGCCTATCCCGATTGCAGTTCATCGTATAGTGGCATTGCTGCTCGCGTTGGTCGCGATCCAATGACGGTAAGCAGAATATGGAATCGGTGGGTTCAGAAGGGCAATACAGAACGCCGTGCTGGATCCCAACGGCCTCTCATCACTAGCAGTCTAGATGACAGGCGTCTTATCCGCATGGCTGTAACGGATCGTGCAGCCACCTCTCGATCCCAGAGTCAACAGGTAGGGACGTTTTCAAAACAACAACCGTCTGCACGAACAGTTCGACGACGTTTGCGGCAGCATGGACTATCAGCTCAGAGACAATGGCAGCGTTTACCCTTGAAGCTGCATCACAGACAGGAGCGCTGCGATGGTGTACGCAACGACGAACCTGGGTGAACGAATGGAACAACGTCATTTTTTCGGATGAATGCAGTTTCTGTTTACAGCATCATGATGGTCGCATCCGTGTTTGGCGACATCGCGGCGAGCGCACATTGGAAGCGTGTATTCGTCATCACCATACTGGCGTATCTCCTAGCGTGATGGTATGGGGTGCTATTGGTTACAAGTCTCGGTCACCTCTAGTTCGCATCGACAGCACTTTGAACAGTGCCCATTACATTCCAGATGTTTCGACCTGTGGCTATACCCTTCATTCGATCCCTATAAAAACTCTACATTTCAGCAGGATAATGCACGACCGTATGTTGCAGGTCCTGTATTGGCCTTTCTGGACACAGAAAATGTTAGAGTGCTGCCCTGGCCAGCACGTCCTCCAGATCTCTCACCAACTGAAAACGTATAGCTAATTGTGGCCGAGCAACTGGCTTGTCGCAATACGCCAGTCACTAGTCTTGATGAACTGTGGTATCGTGTTGAAGCTGCATGGGCATCTGTACGTGTACAAGCTATCCAAGTTCTGTTTGACTCAATGCCCAGGCGTATAAAGGCCGTTATTAGGGCCAGAGGTTGTTGTTCTGGGTACTGATTTCTCAGGATCTATGTACCAAAATTGCGTGTAAATGTCATCACATGTCAGCTCTGGTATATTTGTCCAATGAATACCCATTTATCATCTGCATTTCTTCTTGGTGTAGCAATTTTCATGTACGAAGCCTTGGAACGTGCTGTTTTATTGAAAGTAGCCTATTATTAAATTTAGCAAGATCTCAGGCATATGATATCTACAAATGTAAGTTAAAATGCTCACTGCTGCTCTAAATTACTTTGAGTGGCCACAGTACATGCACAATGGAAATTTTCCTCACTCCAGAAGCAAGCCAACGTTTTAAGGAACACAAAATCAAGGTTAAGAAACAAATGAATAGATAATTAAAAATGGGACAGGAGCCTGAAATCATAAAGTAGAGGTTTGATACTTCAAATCATAATCTATCCAGTAAAACAACAAGCTAGTAAATGTGGGGAGACCAAATTAAGCATACACCTTGTACTAATGTGAATTAAATCATAAAATTACTGCCCGTAATGAAATTGTTTCTACCCTTTTTTTGTATTTGGAGTTAATATGGGAGGAAATTTGCAAATACACAATGAGTAGCTGAAAGCCCATTCATTCATTCACAGACATGCGCAAATGCTAGCAGTACATTACTCTGTGGGAACACTCAATAACAGTGGCGAAACGAAGTGTCGGCGGCATCTTGATGTGATGGCAAGTATCTTGATCACAATTTTTTTTAAATATACTGTGCGCTAAACGAACATATGTGTGGGGAGGCAGGGGCTTACTATTCTTAAGTAGCATGTGGTGTGCAACCACACCGAATTTCAGAACATTTACAAACAGAAATTAATCTTGAATAAGTGGGTAAAGCAAGCATGAGAATTTGTATAGAAGAAAGCTAGTATTAATAAAACCATGGCTGAAGGCCAAATTAATGACTGTTATGAAAGCACATGGTGCAATTGGTCATGCAAGTCAGGAAAGATGGAATCAAATCAGAAAATCTGAGAAATATTTGGCATACTTACATATACAGAAACGACATGAAAACATTAGTTAACAACACAAAGGAAATTCAAACATACTAGGTTTACACAAAGGCTGAAGACCACACTCGTGTATACTAACTTGAGCGAAACCAGACACACAATCATCACTGGAACGAAAAACCAAATAATAAATTTACATTGAATTTACTCGAGTTCTGTAAATTAAGAAACACTTCGACTTGCATAGCAAAAGAACTACTCAAGAGAACTATCACTGAAAAACTAAGACTGCCTGATCACAAAGAAAGCAAAATCCTAACAGCATGCCTTCCCCTCAGCATGATTCGCCAGAGTACTTACTTCCACAGTCATCGGAGCCAGAATGAAGAGCGAAGACTGAAGCTCTAAGGCCGCGGAAAAACCTCCCCCCTGCCACACACCGGATGTGTGTGCCCAGAGAGGTCTCCTGTCACCTGTTTCGTCCAAGATTAGGTTGGTACGACACTAAGAAAACGACCACCTCACCACCTTGCCAAGTAAGCTTGTGTCTGGCCAGCCAGCAGACGTCAGCGAAGACGGCAAACGAAGCCATGCATTATTAACTACAGCAAAACAAGGCCTAAAGTGGGAGGCAGCGATTGTAAGCCATTGCGCGGCAGTCAGTCAATATTAAAAGCAAACTTTCACATTCACGTGAACAAAATGTTCAAATGTTTGTTAAGCTTATGGGACTTAACTACGGGGTTATCAGTCCCTAAACTTACAAACTACTTATGAACTAACTAATACTAAGAACGCACTTGATGAAACAGTGATAGACAGAGCAAATACAAAGAGTAGACTGGCAAATGTTGGACGTAGTAGAGAAAGTAGTATTAGAACTGAAAAAGGTAATTGTCGTAGTTTGAATGAATTTGTATCTCCCTAGAGTTGACTGTTAATATTTTATAATTAATTTTTTTTTCATAACAAACTCTTAGAAAAGAATTCCATTCAGATAAACACAGGCCATAATGAGTAGTTCAAATGTTTGTTAAGCTTATGGGACTTAACTACGGGGTCATCAGTCCGTAAACTTACAAATTACTTACGAACTACTTTATACTAAGGACGGCACAAATATCCGTGCCCAAGGGTGGATTCAAACCCCCGACAGTAGTGGCCGTGCAGACCGTGACTGGAGCGCCTCTGTCCCCTCGGCCACCGCGGCCGGCTTCAAGTGAACATTCAAGTTCAATCACATGGGTGGAAACATATATAAATATGGGGGAAACATACATAAACATGAGGCATTGATCATTGATAAAAATAATAATATAACTAACACACAGATAGATAACATTAATGGTGCAGAAACACTTTAGGTTAAAGAATAAATCAAAATAGAACACGACCACACATTCAGTGGACGTGTTTCAATACCACAAGCCCCGGTGCACAAGTTTATTTGGCTCTTCAGTGTATAATGTGCGTTACTGCCAATCATGGGATCAATGCCCGCAAGCCTTTCACGAATGTACCTTGCAACTACTCTAATATTTTCTTTAAAATGTTCAAATGTTTGTATAGTGTATGGGACTTAACTACGAAGTCATCAGTCCCTAAACTTACAAACTACTTATGAACTACTTACGAACTAGGACGGCACAAATAACCATGCCCGAGGGGGGATTCGAGCCCCAGACCGTAGTGGCCGTGCAGACCGTGACTGGAGCGCCTTATTCCCCTCGGCCACCGCGGCCGGCTATTTTCTTTACATTGAGACGTGAATAAGTACGTGAGCATGATCCACTGAAGTTATTGTACATAAATATATTCAAAATACGGATGTGGCATTTTCGTGACCCTATAACGGCAATTCAGTACGTGGAAATGTTGCATATTTTTGTGTCCCAGCCTCGTCGCCACTTTTGTGTCCCAGCCTCGTCGCCGCTTTTGTGTCTCGTTTCCGTCGTAGGTGTCGGTGGCCGAGTAGGAAAGTACCGACATAGGAATAGAGGAAGCACGCTTGTGCAGGTAGGAGGTGAGCAGCCAGTGGGACAGCAGAAACTAGAAACACTAGAGTAAATTAGAACGATATATATATTGCAAAGAATTTATACAATACTTAACTTTTACATAGATCAGTACTGCAGACTGCTGATACATAGTTGAGCTAAAGGCCTGCCTAGTGCCTATCCGATAGCCAAGTCTTCACTGGTGTCTATATGATTCTAAGGTGTTAACTGTTTCCTATCTCAGTCCCAAGTGAACGATGTCGTTCAGTGGTGGCCACGAGCGGAGTTGTAACAGACGGCACTCGTGGATGACGTCGTAAGAACGCCGCGCCGTGCGTGCATGGCGGCGCGCGGCGAAATTAGGTGGCGCGCACTTTGTACTTGTGCGACACCACACATATTTTTACAGCTGTAGAAATTATGAATCTTTTAAGAGAATTTGCCACTTCTTTGGTCTGTCTCACGTTAATGTGAGGATTCCGATTATCAACAGAAGGCAAAAATTTATTCTGCGCGGACGAGAATGACGAGCGCGCCAATTCTTACGCGCGGAACACGTCCATTGTATTAAGGCGCTGATTTTGAAATACAACGCGCTCTATTCATTAACCCTCCGTCGGGCGCAGTCGGCCTCACAGGCCAGCAAAACACTTTTTTGATTCCCGTGCTTAACAGTGGTGGCCCAGCGGCCCGCCTCTCCGTTTACTCGCGTAACTTTAATTTACCCTCGATATGTTGGCATAATTACGTATTCAAAACCGGGGGCAAATATAAAACATCGTCCGAACTAGTTCTGAATGCTTCTTCAGAGAACTACTTCGAACAGTTAGTTCATGAACCCACTAGAATAGTACGTGGTTGCGAAAATACTCTTGATCTCCTAGCAACAAATAATCCCGAGATAGTAAAGAGCATCAAAACAGATACAGGGATTAGCGAACATCGAGTTGTAGTAGCGAGACTGAATATCGAAATTCCCAAATGCACCAAAAATAAACGAAAAATATATCTATTCAATAAAGCAGATAAAAATTCGCTTAGTCCTTCAAAACTAAAAATGCGAGTGTAGATCAGTTGTGGCTTACTTTCAAACACATAATATCAGTAGCAATCGAGAGATTTATACCAAATAAATTAATAAAAGATGGGGCTGACCCCTCGTGGTACACAAAACGGGTCAGATCACTGTTGCAGAAACAAAGAAGAACGCATGCAAAATTTAAAAAGACACAGAATCCGCAAGACTGGCAATCTTTTACTGAAACTCGCAACCTAGCGCGGACTTCAATGCGAGAATCTTATAGTTGTTTCCACAACGAAATCCTGTCTCGTAATCTTGCAGAAAATCCAAAGAAATTCTGGTCATATGTGAAGTACACTAGCGGCAAAACACAAGCAATACCTTCACTACGCGATAGTAATGGTAATACTACCGACGACAGTACTGCTAAGACAGAATTACTAAACACAGCTTTCCGAAATTCTTTCACCAAAGAAGACGAAGTGAACACTCCAGTATTCAATCCAAGAACAGCTGCCAGCATGCGAAACTTAGAAGTAGATGTTCCTGGAGTAGTAAAACAACTTAAGTCACTAAACAAAAATAAATCTTCCGGGCCAGATTGTATACCAACTAGATTCCTCTCAGAGTATGCTGATGCAATAGCTCCGTACTTAGCTATAATTTACAACCGATCACTCAGCGAAAGATCCGTACCAAAAGACTGGAAAGTTGCCCAAATTACTCCAATACTCAAGAAAGGCAATAGGAGTGATCCCCAAAATTACAGGCCTATCTCATTGACGTCGATTTGCAGTAGGATTTTGGAACATATACTTTTTTCGAATATTATGTACTACCTCGAAGAGAACGACCTATTAACCAATAGTCAGCACGGATTCAGAAAATATCGCTCTTGCGAAACACAGCTTGCCCTTTATTAACATGAAGTGTTAAGTGCCATCGACAAGGGATCTCAAATCGATTCCATATTTCTGGATTTCCGGAAGGCTTTTGATACTGTACCCCACAAGTGGCTTCTAATCAAATTGCGTGCTTATGGAATATCTCCCCAATTGTGCGATTGGATTCACGATTTCCTATCAGAAAGGACACAGTTCATTGTAATTGACGGTAAGTCATCGAGTAAAACAGAAGTGATATCTGGCGTTCCACAGGGAAGCGTTATTGGTCCCCTACTCTTCCTCGTGTTTATAAACGATTTAGGAGACAATCTGAATAGCTCCCTGAGACTGTTCGCGGATGATGCTGTCGTTTATCGGTTAGTGAAGTCAACAGAGGATCAAAAGCAACTGCAAAGCGATTTAGACAAAATTTCTGCTTGGTGCGAAAATTGGCAATTGTCACTAAATAAAGAAAAGTGTGAAGTAATACACATGACCACTAAAAGAAATCCGCTGAACTTCAATTACGCGATAAATCAGTCAAACCTTAAGGTCGTAAATTCTACCAAATACCTAGGAGTTACAATTATGAACAACTTTGACTGGAGAGAACACATAGAAAATATTGTGGGGAAGGCGAACCAAAGGTTACGTTTCATCGGCAGAACGCTTAGACGATGCACCAGCTCCACCAAAGAGACTGCCTACATCACACTTGTGCGTCCTCTCTTGGAGTACTGTTGCTCCTTGTGGGACCCTCACCAGGTGGGACTGACGGAAGATATTGAGAAGGTTCAGAGAAGGGCAGCTCGTTTTGTTTTATCACGTTACGGGGGGGAAAGCGTCACGGAAATGTTGCACGAATTGGGGTGGAAATCATTAAAAGAAAGACGTTATTCATTGCGGCGTGATCTGTTTGCGAAGTTTCAATCACCGACTTTTTGTTCTGAATGTGAAAATACTTTGCTAGCACCCTCCTACTTAGGGAGACATGACCATTCCAATAAAATAAGAGAAATCAGATCGAAAACGGAACGATTTAGGTGTTCTTTCTTCCCGCGCGCTATTAGAGAATGGAACGGTAGAGAAAAGTTATGAAGGTGGTTAATGAACCCTCTGCCAGGCACTTAAATGTGATTTGTAGAGTATCTATGTAGATGTAGATGTAGAACTTTGGGAACCTCACACAGTGCCGATATGCAGGCTGCCATCAATTTCCACGCGGATCACGGGGAACTCCTTGGGCCTCATAGGCCGTCTGCGCCCGATTACGTTATAGTTCTTAAGGTGAGATTTTTCAAGATATTTTTATTTTATTACTTCGTTTCAATCAAAATAAGTCTGTCCTCTGTGATTTTCACCGTTACCTTCGGAAAAAAAAGAAGACTTTGACGACCCTGGCCCTTCAGACTGAGTGCGCCTGATCAAGTTCTAATTTCAGTTTTCCTTTTTTTTCCTACGTTATCCATATTTTCTGCTGAAATGTCCAGAAAAGTATATTATGCCTCTAAGCCAATGATCTTGTGGAAATAATGCGCCTCCTCGAGTACGAAAGTGCTGAAGATCCAGCCGCGCTCAAAGATTTAGCCGATGAGAGAGACACCCACTCTCAGGATGAGGTAGGAGAAGGCAAGGAGGACTCAGCAGCTGAACAGGAAGTTTAGGGAACAGCTCGGGAATATGAAGAAGAGAAGAAAATATGTGAGGAGTTTTTATTTTGGAAACGATAAGATGATGAAGTAGTCTAAGTAGATACCTTCTACTATTCATAGTGTGAAGAGTCACATCATTATTACACAACATCCAGTGTAAAAGATATTGCTACAAATGACGCCACCAATTGCAAAACCTTGTGTCATCAACTTCTAACTGGACAATTTAGCCTGTGTATGCTATGAATATATGTGGAATGTCGATTCGGCTGCAAACTCGACTGAAAAAATTTTTACCCCACAAGGAACGGGAAAGTTCTCCCACATTACCTCCCAAATTGCTAAAACGTCAACCATGCGTGGCTGAAACAAGAGTTAGGGGGATGAAGAATCACGAATGTTCAGCTTGTCATCAACCAATCTGCTTGAGCGACGTATACGTTCTGTGCCATACCTGTGTTTCAGCTGTTGATTTGGGAGCTATAGCATCGGTTTTTGGCTGCAAATGTGGCGAGAAAAGATTATTCCATGTCAGAATAGACTGCCTAATGTCATTTAAAAATAACTTCATTACTTTTATGGATGTCTGTTCGACCAATTTTTAATGCTCTTTGTGAGAAATTGGTAATTTTGGTCACTTTAGTTTAAGGTGTATTGTGTTCAATAAATCCATTATTATGCTTTAAGTTTGCTTTAATTCCTTCCTTTAGATCCTCTTCAAGACTAGCCAACACGCATTTTGAATTTGATTTAACATGGCGGAGCTAGTCCACAAAATATGTGGGTGGCCTCTCAGGCCGGGTGCGCCTGATTTTGTTTCATCTGGAGGTGCGCCCGACGGAGGGTTAACACGTAGCTATAATTCTCGTTGAGGGGTATATTTCCAGTCCATTTTGACTGCAGGCTCTTGAAATTCTATCCATTTATAGAGCTTGAATAACGTCAGCAAACACAGTAGTATCAGAACAGCCGAGTACTTTTTTGCAGGCGGTCGGCTCGGTTTTTCGCTGGCCGTTAATTTGTAACGTAGAGTTCGGCCCGCTGGCGCGGTGTCGCGACACACGGGGTAGGCGGCACCGAAGTCCCAGCCACCGGCGTCTGCCGCCGTGTGACGTGGCGTCCTGCACCATGAATAATTCACTAGCGCCGCGCGGGTAATTGAACAGACCGGCGGCAGAGGCAGACGCAGAGGGCCCATTCACTCGGAATGACGCGATCCGATTTGAATGGAGCGCCGGCCTGCGCGGTCGCAAGCCGCACGGGCGGACGTGCGCGGGACAAACTGCGGTGACGGCCAAACACCGCGCAAACGCTGCGCGCCGAGGCTACGTCCGGATTCGCGGTGTTCCGGCTGCACCAAAAACACGCCTCACTCCCTGTCACATTCACATGCAGTTTGAGTTTTCTTCTTTTTATTCTTTCTTTTCGGCCGTTGTGGATGCGTGAGCTGTTCGCGAGGCCGCCCGCGGGCACTTTTGTCGCCGTGCGGGCACCATGTGAAGTGCAAATCCAAATGTTTGTGAATCTAAGGGACTTAAGGGGATACAGAATCGGATTTTGGGTTAAAAAATCTATTTTAGTTTTTGGTGGAGTTGTATTACCCTCTTTAGCAACTAAATGAAAGGCGTTTTTTTGTGTGCCATACGCGTTTCGCTTCTTTATTTATGAAGCATCATCAGTGGCCTGTAATACATGTTATTTTTGTACAATATTGTAGTATGGCACACAAAAACACGCCTTTCATTTAGTTGCTAAAGACGGTAATACACCTCCATCAATTTCATGTGCAACGACGGAAATCGAAAAAATTATGATTTTCGTTTTATTGGCTCATTGTACTCCGGCGAGTTTCCTCTTTAAAATCACGTATCACACATAGCTGTACTAGAGTTATAACTACACTCCTGACCATTAAAATTGCTACACCACGAAAATGACGTACTACAGACGCGAATATTTAACCGGCAGGATGAATATGCTGTGATATGCAAATGATTAGCTGTCCAAAGAATTCACACAAGGTTGGCGCCGGTGGCGACACCTACAACGTGCTGACATGACAAAAGTTTCCAGGCGATTTCTCCTACACGAACAGCAGTTGACCGGCGTTGCCTGGTAAAACGTTGTTGTGATGCCTCGAGTAAGGAGGAGAAATGCGTACCATCACGTTTCCGACTTTGATAAACGTCGAATTGTAGCCTATCGCGATTGCGGTCTACCATATCGCGACATTGCTGCTCGCGTTGGTCGTCATCCAGTGACTCTTAGCAGAATATGGAATCGGTGTGTTTAAACATTACATACGTCATTTCACACCTGTCGACAGTCTTGGTAGATACCCCGCCTGCTCGTTCGTTTTGAAATTCTCCCAGTTTCATGCTTTGGCCGGCGCTCTGTTGTCATCCGTACGTGCCGCCGGTAATATCTCTGACCATGCTTGCAGCCTCGGCTCTGTTTGCTAACAGCTGCTGATGAAACGCACTGGTCGTAATGTTTACGGTCTTTCTTATTACCCCGCGCTTTTCCCCTTCCCTGTCTCCCAACAGTGACAACGCTGCATGTATACGCCGCTACAGTGTCTCCATATCTAGAAAGGAGGCTCTGCATACATGATACTTTTGAGGTGCTGCTGTAAGGCGGCAGGAAATGTCACCACCTTATATGCTGTGTTTACGGATCAATAATAGATAACATGCATTTATTTATAATGTAATTAACGGTATCAGCTTGATTGCGGATAATGTTAAATAAAAAATAGGTAGGAATAGTTGACTAGGACACTGAGAAAAGTGGTTGCTGCTGGTAGGCACATTTAATATTAACAATATTTGCATATACTATTTTTCTTGGCTGGAAACGGGAACACACCCAAGTCAGTGAGGGAAGCTGGCAAGCGGCTAGGGGAGTCATAATGATTCCTCGAGGGTGCTGCGAGTTGACCACGCAGTACGAGGTCACATGTTACTGACCAGCCGATGCCGCTTCGCGCTAAAACTCGAGGGCAACGCTACGATTGCGAGTTGATTTCAAATGCCAAACGATCGAAATATTCTAGAACTTTCTAGAAACCTCTAGAAACTTCTTTTCGCGGGAAGGATGTTTGGAAGGAAGTAAAGATGGGGGAGAGAAATTTGAAGCTATGGCTGTGATTGGCTCTTGAGAAAACGGTCTGAAACGGTCTGGAGAGACTTGTGGATTGCTGAAAAGTAAGTCATAGATTTAGATAGCTGCGCTCGTGGTGCGAGGACGCAGGTGAGCAGTAGCTATCAAAGCGTTCAGTGACTTAGCTAACAACTAGTTGCAAGTGCAAATAGCATTGCTTGAAGTATTCATAATTGTTTCTCTGTGAGCAGACGAATAAAATTATTACTTTAGTGAATTGTATTTGCATTTAGAAGCACTCATTTACAAGCTCACAATTGATCTTCTCTTCTGTTTCTGGCCATTGAGGCAAGCAGTTAGCGCGAACCTCTTGTTCGACACTTGAGTGACTTAAACTTAGGAGATCTTTCTTTGAACGAAGTAGTTCGTTCATTGTGTAGCCATCGTCATACATCTTCAGTTCCACGTCGAACCGACCCATTCATGGTGGCCAGCCGCCGTTCGTATTATCATTGCAGTATTGGGAATTGGTGATATACGCACATTGCAATTGCTATAGTGCAGTTAAATGTACCTTCCACTAGTTGGCCGTCTTCTTTAGCTTCTGGTTGTATTCTCTACCGAGTTCGATAGCGATTTTTAATTTCTTTTAAAACAAGTAATACGTACTCAGTAGCAACCATTTTTCATAATAGGTAGAGGTTGTGCCATCCTTGTTACAGATTCATTACTTTTGTATCATAATTCATACCTGAATTTGTGCACCGTTCTTTTTATAATAATTACTGCATTGAACATTGAATCCTCCCATTTCTTATTTATTAGCATTAGGAATCCCAGCTATTCCTAGTGATAAGAAATTGTCTAAGATTGAAACCAAGTGTTTTTGAATTGATAATTGCCTAATTGAGAGAAGTGATTCACATTTATTCTTGTAATTATACCGTAAGCCTGTTTAAATACACGCAAATTAGCGATAGGGTTGTACATTCAGTCTCATCAGCTGCGGTACATAACATTACAGTGCATAACCAGAAATCTCACTGGTGAGATCCAGTGACCGAGCAGACCATATGATTGAACCATCACGTCCTCTCCATCGACCTGGAAAGAGAAGAGTAAAATGCGTCCGTTCGTTACCAGCAAGTGGGCTGGGTCGCAACTATGTAGCAGCCATATAACCCTCCCAATCATCACCTATACACTACGAAGAACAGTACCTTCCTCAAGGAGGAAACCATGCCTACTTTTACTGTGGCTACATGGTACAGCGCGTATTGGACGGCAGTCTCTGTTACAGAGTATAATTAAATTGTCTCCAGCGTGGAAACAATGTAATTCCGGACATAGGTTCATTAGGCCTGTTTTGTTCCGTGTCCTCTCCTTAATCAGTCCCCAGAGTTTGAGTGGAGAAAAATCACCCTGATACCATTCCATTTCAAATCGAATGGCACAGAAATCTTGTAAATTTTGTGAAGGTACATTTCTGTGTCATATAATGTAGCTGGGAAGTTTATAACTTTGAACAAACTAGCATGTTAAAAAAAAAGTACTTACGTTTTTTTTAATGGTCAAAGTTACTGCATTCCCTATAGAGCTATACAGGGTGAATCACCTAACATTTGTACCGCAAATATTGCGGAAACGGAAAGTGCGATTGATGTGCGGTTTTCACAGAATGATTTGGTAGTCAAGGACTCGTATTGTAAGCCAATAAACTAATTGTAAAAATACCTATAAAGTATATTTTTATGGAAACATACAATTTTTCTAACGGAACAATGGTTGTTTCTATCATGCACTGGAATTTTTGACACCAGCTGTGTACAAAGAATTTTGAATGACATTTTTGTCACGTTTAGTTTGGCAGCTACAACCTTTCAAAGTGTTAGGGGTGGAGGCTACGACAGCGTAGCTAACTGGCTGGTGGCCATGAGACAGTGGGCCATGCCCCGGGGGCTAGTCACTCGGCCAGTCAACTACGCTATCGCAGCCTCCGCCTCCGAAACTTTCAACGCTCGCAGCTACCAAACTAAACGTGATAAAAAAATCATTCAAACTTCTTTGTACACAGCTGGTGTCAACAATTCCAGTGCATGATAAAACAACCATTGTTCCATTTAAAAAACTGTGTGTTTGTATAAAAATACACTTTCTAAGTAATATTGCAATCGGTTTGTTGGCTAAAAGTACGAGCCCCTGTCTACCAATCCATTCTGTGAAAACCGCACATCAATCGCACGTTCCGTTTCCGCAATATTTGCGGTGCGAATGTTAGGTGATTCACCTGTATAATATGTTCTTGAGGCCGGCCGCGGTGGCCGAGGTGACTGAGGCGCTCCAGTCACGGTCAGCACGGCCACTACGGTCGGGGGTTCGAATCCCCCCTCGGGCATGGATATTTGTGGCGTCCTAGTTCGTAAGTAGTTCATAAGTAGTTTGTAAGTTTAGGGACTGATGACCCCGTAGTTAAGTCCCATAAGCTTTACAAACATTTGAACATTTTTTGTTCTTGAGGCAGGACTGAACCGCGTGTCAGCCACGTGACAGCCCATACGCTATTGTCTGTGCCAACCCACCTGGCCTACCGAGCGAGGTGGCGCAGTGGTAACACACTAGACTCGCATTCGGAACGATGGTGGTTCAAATCCACCTCCGGCCATCCAGATTTAGGTTTCCCGGGATTTCCCTAAATCACTCCAGGCAAATGCTGGGATGGTTCCTTTAAAAGGGCACGGCCAATTTCCTTCCACATCCTTACCCACACACTCCGAGCGTAAGCTCCGTCTCTAATGTCCATGCTGTCGACGGGACGTTTAACGCCAAGCTTCCTTCCTTCCTTTCACCTGGCCTAATTTGGATCCCCCCTTGTCCCACTATCAGCTTGTCTGATAATTGGCTAAATACAACCGCGACTCTTTACGGACCGAATCTCATGAAAAGTATATTGTATTTCATCACGACGCAGAGAATACCTGCGGTTCCACTAGGGAGACCCTTCTCTATTGTTATTTGGTCGAGCTGATCCCTGCTAGTTTACGAGAGTAGCTCGGGGGTACAATGTTTGGTTGTCGGGAGTGCACCCGTGCTCGCCTGACTTTTAGTCTTGGACAATGTCCAGGAAAAAAAAAAAAAAATAGTTCCAATCCCCCGGTTCCGACCAGGATTTTCGGGGGGGGGGGGGGGGGGTTCCATGGTTGTAAGGCGTATGCCGTAACTGGTAAGCCCTTTCCACTTATTCCCAATTGGGCTCCACCTTTGCCCCACTGTCAGCATGTATGATATTGGCTGAATAGAAGCGCAACTCTTTATGGGCCGGTTCTCAAACATCCCGCTCCATTCCTCGGAGTGCAAAATGAAGAGGACAGGTTTGTGTATTTTTTGTATTTCAATATTCGATAATATCACGCGAATCTGAGATTCGTAACTCAAAAACTCAAAACCTATCCAAAGTGCAATGTATATAAATACTCGAGTGTCCAAAACTTAAAGCAAGATGCGGAAATTTACATCTCTGTGGGCGCTTCCTCCTAATATTAAGAGCCACAAAATACGTTAACCACTTAAATGTTCAAAGGAAGCTACGCTTATCGTCAAAGGAAAAATGCAACTCTTTACCACATATTTTATTTAAAGATAAAACTCGACTGATTTATATGCACAGTGGCGAAGTCATAATACTTTTTTCAATGGACTATAACAAAACATGTAGGTACTTAAATAAACTGGCGTTGGTTCTCCTATGCCTGATGCTGCCCAGTGGTGTATAGCACGTCTAACAGCCTCTATCTGGATTGACTGACCTCGTCCCGTACCGTAAGCGATTGTAATCGATTGTTATGACCGCTCAGTGGTGGAACCTTTCCAACTAATCCCAACAATTAACTCTACCTTCTTGAAACGCCGGAACTAATCGTGGTATCACCATCTCAACAGCGTTTTATGGTAATTAATTTACTGATCGCAGAAGGGCACATAGAAAAACCTGTCAAATATAGAGCAGGAAAGGCATAAAATTATTATTCCCATTATTTTATTTCTTTAAGTATCCGAAAAGCATTCGTTGCCAACATTAGCACACCACGCCTCCACTGACGTGAGTAAAATTTTACCTGCCTAAGCAGCGTATAACAAGGGGAGAAGGCATGATGAGTGCCATCGATTTGACTGGTTCAGTTTTACTTACGACATTGGAGGAGTAATGTTTTAATGTTGACAACATAATGTTCGGTTTACGAGGACAATTACTTTACCGACCAGAGAAAGGTAGATACAAGAACCTGCAAACCATAGAGCAAGAACAGCAAGATTATTCGCCTTATTCTATTTGTACGAATATCCGAAGAGCATTCAACGGTCGTCGTTGACAACGTTAGCACACTACGTCTCCGCTGCCGTAAGTAAACTTTTACCGTTCACATCAAATTATGTGAAGGTGAGCAGATAAGACGAGCCTTCAAAATTCCTGAAATATCTTGAATGTGTGGACAATAGGAAAAGGGAACATACGCACGAAAAACCTTCATTTTACATTATTCCCTGTAATGTTAATCTCTTGTTTGTTGCTGTTATGGTCTTCAGTCCGCAGACTGGATTGATGCAGCTGTCCACGCTATCCTGTACTGTGCAAGTCTCGTCATCTGAGAATACGAACGCCAATCTACATCCTTCTGAATCTGCTTACTATATTCGTCTCTCGGTCTCCCTCCACAATTTTCACCCCACACACTTCCTTCTAATGCTTAGTTGAAGATTCCTTGATGTCTCAGAATGTGTCCCACCAATCTATCGCTTCTCTTAGTCTGGATATGCCAGAAACTTCTTTTCTCCCCAATTCTGTTGAACACCTCGTCATTAGTTACGTGATCTACCCATCTAATCTTCATCATTCGTATAATTATAAAATATAAAAGCACTTCAAAATTTCTATGCTGCTGAATTGCTACAGCTAGAGTTATCGTCAAGAGAAGAAGCAAGGCTACTTTTAATGATTATGAGACATTGCTCTTCTAATCAAATTGCGTGCTTATGGAATATCTCCCCAATTGTGCGATTGGATTCACGATTTCCTATCAGAAAGGACACAGTTCATTGTAATTGACGGTAAGTCATCGAGTAAAACAGAAGTGATATCTGGCGTTCCACAGGGAAGCGTTATTGGTCCCCTACTCTTCCACGTGTTTATAAACGATTTAGGAGACAATCTGAATAGCTCCCTGAGACTGTTCGCGGATGATGCTGTCGTTTATCGGTTAGTGAAGTCAACAGAGGATCAAAAGCAACTGCAAAGCGATTTAGACAAAATTTCTGCTTGGTGCGAAAATTGGCAATTGTCACTAAATAAAGAAAAGTGTGAAGTAATACACATGACCACTAAAA
Source organism: Locusta migratoria (assembly GCA_026315105.1). NCBI lineage: Eukaryota > Metazoa > Arthropoda > Insecta > Orthoptera > Acrididae > Locusta > Locusta migratoria. The sequence continues at coordinate 175,347,313 of CM048744.1, read as the reverse complement.
GAAATCCGCTGAACTTCAATTACGCGATAAATCAGTCAAACCTTAAGGTCGTAAATTCTACCAAATACCTAGGAGTTACAATTATGAACAACTTTGACTGGAGAGAACACATAGAAAATATTGTGGGGAAGGCGAACCAAAGGTTACGTTTCATCGGCAGAACGCTTAGACGATGCACCAGCTCCACCAAAGAGACTGCCTACATCACACTTGTGCGTCCTCTCTTGGAGTACTGTTGCTCCTTGTGGGACCCTCACCAGGTGGGACTGACGGAAGATATTGAGAAGGTTCAGAGAAGGGCAGCTCGTTTTGTTTTATCACGTTACGGGGGGGAAAGCGTCACGGAAATGTTGCACGAATTGGGGTGGAAATCATTAAAAGAAAGACGTTATTCATTGCGGCGTGATCTGTTTGCGAAGTTTCAATCACCGACTTTTTGTTCTGAATGTGAAAATACTTTGCTAGCACCCTCCTACTTAGGGAGACATGACCATTCCAATAAAATAAGAGAAATCAGATCGAAAACGGAACGATTTAGGTGTTCTTTCTTCCCGCGCGCTATTAGAGAATGGAACGGTAGAGAAAAGTTATGAAGGTGGTTAATGAACCCTCTGCCAGGCACTTAAATGTGATTTGTAGAGTATCTATGTAGATGTAGATGTAGAACTTTGGGAACCTCACACAGTGCCGATATGCAGGCTGCCATCAATTTCCACGCGGATCACGGGGAACTCCTTGGGCCTCATAGGCCGTCTGCGCCCGATTACGTTATAGTTCTTAAGGTGAGATTTTTCAAGATATTTTTATTTTATTACTTCGTTTCAATCAAAATAAGTCTGTCCTCTGTGATTTTCACCGTTACCTTCGGAAAAAAAAGAAGACTTTGACGACCCTGGCCCTTCAGACTGAGTGCGCCTGATCAAGTTCTAATTTCAGTTTTCCTTTTTTTTCCTACGTTATCCATATTTTCTGCTGAAATGTCCAGAAAAGTATATTATGCCTCTAAGCCAATGATCTTGTGGAAATAATGCGCCTCCTCGAGTACGAAAGTGCTGAAGATCCAGCCGCGCTCAAAGATTTAGCCGATGAGAGAGACACCCACTCTCAGGATGAGGTAGGAGAAGGCAAGGAGGACTCAGCAGCTGAACAGGAAGTTTAGGGAACAGCTCGGGAATATGAAGAAGAGAAGAAAATATGTGAGGAGTTTTTATTTTGGAAACGATAAGATGATGAAGTAGTCTAAGTAGATACCTTCTACTATTCATAGTGTGAAGAGTCACATCATTATTACACAACATCCAGTGTAAAAGATATTGCTACAAATGACGCCACCAATTGCAAAACCTTGTGTCATCAACTTCTAACTGGACAATTTAGCCTGTGTATGCTATGAATATATGTGGAATGTCGATTCGGCTGCAAACTCGACTGAAAAAATTTTTACCCCACAAGGAACGGGAAAGTTCTCCCACATTACCTCCCAAATTGCTAAAACGTCAACCATGCGTGGCTGAAACAAGAGTTAGGGGGATGAAGAATCACGAATGTTCAGCTTGTCATCAACCAATCTGCTTGAGCGACGTATACGTTCTGTGCCATACCTGTGTTTCAGCTGTTGATTTGGGAGCTATAGCATCGGTTTTTGGCTGCAAATGTGGCGAGAAAAGATTATTCCATGTCAGAATAGACTGCCTAATGTCATTTAAAAATAACTTCATTACTTTTATGGATGTCTGTTCGACCAATTTTTAATGCTCTTTGTGAGAAATTGGTAATTTTGGTCACTTTAGTTTAAGGTGTATTGTGTTCAATAAATCCATTATTATGCTTTAAGTTTGCTTTAATTCCTTCCTTTAGATCCTCTTCAAGACTAGCCAACACGCATTTTGAATTTGATTTAACATGGCGGAGCTAGTCCACAAAATATGTGGGTGGCCTCTCAGGCCGGGTGCGCCTGATTTTGTTTCATCTGGAGGTGCGCCCGACGGAGGGTTAACACGTAGCTATAATTCTCGTTGAGGGGTATATTTCCAGTCCATTTTGACTGCAGGCTCTTGAAATTCTATCCATTTATAGAGCTTGAATAACGTCAGCAAACACAGTAGTATCAGAACAGCCGAGTACTTTTTTGCAGGCGGTCGGCTCGGTTTTTCGCTGGCCGTTAATTTGTAACGTAGAGTTCGGCCCGCTGGCGCGGTGTCGCGACACACGGGGTAGGCGGCACCGAAGTCCCAGCCACCGGCGTCTGCCGCCGTGTGACGTGGCGTCCTGCACCATGAATAATTCACTAGCGCCGCGCGGGTAATTGAACAGACCGGCGGCAGAGGCAGACGCAGAGGGCCCATTCACTCGGAATGACGCGATCCGATTTGAATGGAGCGCCGGCCTGCGCGGTCGCAAGCCGCACGGGCGGACGTGCGCGGGACAAACTGCGGTGACGGCCAAACACCGCGCAAACGCTGCGCGCCGAGGCTACGTCCGGATTCGCGGTGTTCCGGCTGCACCAAAAACACGCCTCACTCCCTGTCACATTCACATGCAGTTTGAGTTTTCTTCTTTTTATTCTTTCTTTTCGGCCGTTGTGGACGCGTGAGCTGTTCGCGAGGCCGCCCGCGGGCACTTTTGTCGCCGTGCGGGCACCATGTGAAGTGCAAATCCAAATGTTTGTGAATCTAAGGGACTTAAGGGGATACAGAATCGGATTTTGGGTTAAAAAATCTATTTTAGTTTTTGGTGGAGTTGTATTACCCTCTTTAGCAACTAAATGAAAGGCGTTTTTTTGTGTGCCATACGCGTTTCGCTTCTTTATTTATGAAGCATCATCAGTGGCCTGTAATACATGTTATTTTTGTACAATATTGTAGTATGGCACACAAAAACACGCCTTTCATTTAGTTGCTAAAGACGGTAATACACCTCCATCAATTTCATGTGCAACGACGGAAATCGAAAAAATTATGATTTTCGTTTTATTGGCTCATTGTACTCCGGCGAGTTTCCTCTTTAAAATCACGTATCACACATAGCTGTACTAGAGTTATAACTACACTCCTGACCATTAAAATTGCTACACCACGAAAATGACGTACTACAGACGCGAATATTTAACCGGCAGGATGAATATGCTGTGATATGCAAATGATTAGCTGTCCAAAGAATTCACACAAGGTTGGCGCCGGTGGCGACACCTACAACGTGCTGACATGACAAAAGTTTCCAGGCGATTTCTCCTACACGAACAGCAGTTGACCGGCGTTGCCTGGTAAAACGTTGTTGTGATGCCTCGAGTAAGGAGGAGAAATGCGTACCATCACGTTTCCGACTTTGATAAACGTCGAATTGTAGCCTATCGCGATTGCGGTCTACCATATCGCGACATTGCTGCTCGCGTTGGTCGTCATCCAGTGACTCTTAGCAGAATATGGAATCGGTGTGTTTAAACATTACATACGTCATTTCACACCTGTCGACAGTCTTGGTAGATACCCCGCCTGCTCGTTCGTTTTGAAATTCTCCCAGTTTCATGCTTTGGCCGGCGCTCTGTTGTCATCCGTACGTGCCGCCGGTAATATCTCTGACCATGCTTGCAGCCTCGGCTCTGTTTGCTAACAGCTGCTGATGAAACGCACTGGTCGTAATGTTTACGGTCTTTCTTATTACCCCGCGCTTTTCCCCTTCCCTGTCTCCCAACAGTGACAACGCTGCATGTATACGCCGCTACAGTGTCTCCATATCTAGAAAGGAGGCTCTGCATACATGATACTTTTGAGGTGCTGCTGTAAGGCGGCAGGAAATGTCACCACCTTATATGCTGTGTTTACGGATCAATAATAGATAACATGCATTTATTTATAATGTAATTAACGGTATCAGCTTGATTGCGGATAATGTTAAATAAAAAATAGGTAGGAATAGTTGACTAGGACACTGAGAAAAGTGGTTGCTGCTGGTAGGCACATTTAATATTAACAATATTTGCATATACTATTTTTCTTGGCTGGAAACGGGAACACACCCAAGTCAGTGAGGGAAGCTGGCAAGCGGCTAGGGGAGTCATAATGATTCCTCGAGGGTGCTGCGAGTTGACCACGCAGTACGAGGTCACATGTTACTGACCAGCCGATGCCGCTTCGCGCTAAAACTCGAGGGCAACGCTACGATTGCGAGTTGATTTCAAATGCCAAACGATCGAAATATTCTAGAACTTTCTAGAAACCTCTAGAAACTTCTTTTCGCGGGAAGGATGTTTGGAAGGAAGTAAAGATGGGGGAGAGAAATTTGAAGCTATGGCTGTGATTGGCTCTTGAGAAAACGGTCTGAAACGGTCTGGAGAGACTTGTGGATTGCTGAAAAGTAAGTCATAGATTTAGATAGCTGCGCTCGTGGTGCGAGGACGCAGGTGAGCAGTAGCTATCAAAGCGTTCAGTGACTTAGCTAACAACTAGTTGCAAGTGCAAATAGCATTGCTTGAAGTATTCATAATTGTTTCTCTGTGAGCAGACGAATAAAATTATTACTTTAGTGAATTGTATTTGCATTTAGAAGCACTCATTTACAAGCTCACAATTGATCTTCTCTTCTGTTTCTGGCCATTGAGGCAAGCAGTTAGCGCGAACCTCTTTTTCGACTTTGATACTTGAGTGACTTAAACTTAGGAGATCTTTTTTTTGAACGAAGTAGTTCGTTCATTGTGTAGCCATCGTCATACATCTTCAGTTCCACGTCGAACCGACCCATTCATGGTGGCCAGCCGCCGTTCGTATTATCATTGCAGTATTGGGAATTGGTGATATACGCACATTGCAATTGCTATAGTGCAGTTAAATGTACCTTCCACTAGTTGGCCGTCTTCTTTAGCTTCTGGTTGTATTCTCTACCGAGTTCGATAGCGATTTTTAATTTCTTTTAAAACAAGTAATACGTACTCAGTAGCAACCATTTTTCATAATAGGTAGAGGTTGTGCCATCCTTGTTACAGATTCATTACTTTTGTATCATAATTCATACCTGAATTTGTGCACCGTTCTTTTTATAATAATTACTGCATTGAACATTGAATCCTCCCATTTCTTATTTATTAGCATTAGGAATCCCAGCTATTCCTAGTGATAAGAAATTGTCTAAGATTGAAACCAAGTGTTTTTGAATTGATAATTGCCTAATTGAGAGAAGTGATTCACATTTATTCTTGTAATTATACCGTAAGCCTGTTTAAATACACGCAAATTAGCGATAGGGTTGTACATTCAGTCTCATCAGCTGCGGTACATAACATTACAGTGCATAACCAGAAATCTCACTGGTGAGATCCAGTGACCGAGCAGACCATATGATTGAACCATCACGTCCTCTCCATCGACCTGGAAAGAGAAGAGTAAAATGCGTCCGTTCGTTACCAGCAAGTGGGCTGGGTCGCAACTATGTAGCAGCCATATAACCCTCCCAATCATCACCTATACACTACGAAGAACAGTACCTTCCTCAAGGAGGAAACCATGCCTACTTTTACTGTGGCTACATGGTACAGCGCGTATTGGACGGCAGTCTCTGTTACAGAGTATAATTAAATTGTCTCCAGCGTGGAAACAATGTAATTCCGGACATAGGTTCATTAGGCCTGTTTTGTTCCGTGTCCTCTCCTTAATCAGTCCCCAGAGTTTGAGTGGAGAAAAATCACCCTGATACCATTCCATTTCAAATCGAATGGCACAGAAATCTTGTAAATTTTGTGAAGGTACATTTCTGTGTCATATAATGTAGCTGGGAAGTTTATAACTTTGAACAAACTAGCATGTTAAAAAAAAAGTACTTACGTTTTTTTTAATGGTCAAAGTTACTGCATTCCCTATAGAGCTATACAGGGTGAATCACCTAACATTTGTACCGCAAATATTGCGGAAACGGAAAGTGCGATTGATGTGCGGTTTTCACAGAATGATTTGGTAGTCAAGGACTCGTATTGTAAGCCAATAAACTAATTGTAAAAATACCTATAAAGTATATTTTTATGGAAACATACAATTTTTCTAACGGAACAATGGTTGTTTCTATCATGCACTGGAATTTTTGACACCAGCTGTGTACAAAGAATTTTGAATGACATTTTTGTCACGTTTAGTTTGGCAGCTACAACCTTTCAAAGTGTTAGGGGTGGAGGCTACGACAGCGTAGCTAACTGGCTGGTGGCCATGAGACAGTGGGCCATGCCCCGGGGGCTAGTCACTCGGCCAGTCAACTACGCTATCGCAGCCTCCGCCTCCGAAACTTTCAACGCTCGCAGCTACCAAACTAAACGTGATAAAAAAATCATTCAAACTTCTTTGTACACAGCTGGTGTCAACAATTCCAGTGCATGATAAAACAACCATTGTTCCATTTAAAAAACTGTGTGTTTGTATAAAAATACACTTTCTAAGTAATATTGCAATCGGTTTGTTGGCTAAAAGTACGAGCCCCTGTCTACCAATCCATTCTGTGAAAACCGCACATCAATCGCACGTTCCGTTTCCGCAATATTTGCGGTGCGAATGTTAGGTGATTCACCTGTATAATATGTTCTTGAGGCCGGCCGCGGTGGCCGAGGTGACTGAGGCGCTCCAGTCACGGTCAGCACGGCCACTACGGTCGGGGGTTCGAATCCCCCCTCGGGCATGGATATTTGTGGCGTCCTAGTTCGTAAGTAGTTCATAAGTAGTTTGTAAGTTTAGGGACTGATGACCCCGTAGTTAAGTCCCATAAGCTTTACAAACATTTGAACATTTTTTGTTCTTGAGGCAGGACTGAACCGCGTGTCAGCCACGTGACAGCCCATACGCTATTGTCTGTGCCAACCCACCTGGCCTACCGAGCGAGGTGGCGCAGTGGTAACACACTAGACTCGCATTCGGAACGATGGTGGTTCAAATCCACCTCCGGCCATCCAGATTTAGGTTTCCCGGGATTTCCCTAAATCACTCCAGGCAAATGCTGGGATGGTTCCTTTAAAAGGGCACGGCCAATTTCCTTCCACATCCTTACCCACACACTCCGAGCGTAAGCTCCGTCTCTAATGTCCATGCTGTCGACGGGACGTTTAACGCCAAGCTTCCTTCCTTCCTTTCACCTGGCCTAATTTGGATCCCCCCTTGTCCCACTATCAGCTTGTCTGATAATTGGCTAAATACAACCGCGACTCTTTACGGACCGAATCTCATGAAAAGTATATTGTATTTCATCACGACGCAGAGAATACCTGCGGTTCCACTAGGGAGACCCTTCTCTATTGTTATTTGGTCGAGCTGATCCCTGCTAGTTTACGAGAGTAGCTCGGGGGTACAATGTTTGGTTGTCGGGAGTGCACCCGTGCTCGCCTGACTTTTAGTCTTGGACAATGTCCAGGAAAAAAAAAAAAAAATAGTTCCAATCCCCCGGTTCCGACCAGGATTTTCGGGGGGGGGGGGGGGGGGGTTCCATGGTTGTAAGGCGTATGCCGTAACTGGTAAGCCCTTTCCACTTATTCCCAATTGGGCTCCACCTTTGCCCCACTGTCAGCATGTATGATATTGGCTGAATAGAAGCGCAACTCTTTATGGGCCGGTTCTCAAACATCCCGCTCCATTCCTCGGAGTGCAAAATGAAGAGGACAGGTTTGTGTATTTTTTGTATTTCAATATTCGATAATATCACGCGAATCTGAGATTCGTAACTCAAAAACTCAAAACCTATCCAAAGTGCAATGTATATAAATACTCGAGTGTCCAAAACTTAAAGCAAGATGCGGAAATTTACATCTCTGTGGGCGCTTCCTCCTAATATTAAGAGCCACAAAATACGTTAACCACTTAAATGTTCAAAGGAAGCTACGCTTATCGTCAAAGGAAAAATGCAACTCTTTACCACATATTTTATTTAAAGATAAAACTCGACTGATTTATATGCACAGTGGCGAAGTCATAATACTTTTTTCAATGGACTATAACAAAACATGTAGGTACTTAAATAAACTGGCGTTGGTTCTCCTATGCCTGATGCTGCCCAGTGGTGTATAGCACGTCTAACAGCCTCTATCTGGATTGACTGACCTCGTCCCGTACCGTAAGCGATTGTAATCGATTGTTATGACCGCTCAGTGGTGGAACCTTTCCAACTAATCCCAACAATTAACTCTACCTTCTTGAAACGCCGGAACTAATCGTGGTATCACCATCTCAACAGCGTTTTATGGTAATTAATTTACTGATCGCAGAAGGGCACATAGAAAAACCTGTCAAATATAGAGCAGGAAAGGCATAAAATTATTATTCCCATTATTTTATTTCTTTAAGTATCCGAAAAGCATTCGTTGCCAACATTAGCACACCACGCCTCCACTGACGTGAGTAAAATTTTACCTGCCTAAGCAGCGTATAACAAGGGGAGAAGGCATGATGAGTGCCATCGATTTGACTGGTTCAGTTTTACTTACGACATTGGAGGAGTAATGTTTTAATGTTGACAACATAATGTTCGGTTTACGAGGACAATTACTTTACCGACCAGAGAAAGGTAGATACAAGAACCTGCAAACCATAGAGCAAGAACAGCAAGATTATTCGCCTTATTCTATTTGTACGAATATCCGAAGAGCATTCAACGGTCGTCGTTGACAACGTTAGCACACTACGTCTCCGCTGCCGTAAGTAAACTTTTACCGTTCACATCAAATTATGTGAAGGTGAGCAGATAAGACGAGCCTTCAAAATTCCTGAAATATCTTGAATGTGTGGACAATAGGAAAAGGGAACATACGCACGAAAAACCTTCATTTTACATTATTCCCTGTAATGTTAATCTCTTGTTTGTTGCTGTTATGGTCTTCAGTCCGCAGACTGGATTGATGCAGCTGTCCACGCTATCCTGTACTGTGCAAGTCTCGTCATCTGAGAATACGAACGCCAATCTACATCCTTCTGAATCTGCTTACTATATTCGTCTCTCGGTCTCCCTCCACAATTTTCACCCCACACACTTCCTTCTAATGCTTAGTTGAAGATTCCTTGATGTCTCAGAATGTGTCCCACCAATCTATCGCTTCTCTTAGTCTGGATATGCCAGAAACTTCTTTTCTCCCCAATTCTGTTGAACACCTCGTCATTAGTTACGTGATCTACCCATCTAATCTTCATCATTCGTATAATTATAAAATATAAAAGCACTTCAAAATTTCTATGCTGCTGAATTGCTACAGCTAGAGTTATCGTCAAGAGAAGAAGCAAGGCTACTTTTAATGATTATGAGACATTGCTCTGATTCGAAACTGACAACATTTAACTTTTACTAAATATATAGCGACGTTCACTTACCGTTCAACATCTTATGGGAAGATGATGAAGCTTATATCCTTTCTTGTGTTATAATTATTGCGGCAATTATGTGCTGTACACCATCGGTCGCCTTTTCTTTTATTGCTGCTTATAATGAAAATGGGACAGCTCTTTCTATTGACACATATTTCTATCTTTTCTCTGCCCTGCACTGCAACAAATACTTGTTTACTTTTACGCGATTCAAGCAGTTAAAGTACACCATTAACAAAACAAAGGAAACATCTAGTCCCGTCTCGCTTCAGAGACGGCGCATTATCACGCCTCAGAGTAGGGAGCGATCATGCTTTTACTATCTGTAAAGATGGCCGACTCCGCGCATGCGCACTACATTTTGGACGACAGACTGCAGGGGAGTTTCCTTTCTGTATAATCCATATTCTGTGACCGAAGTTTACGTAAACCACTCTTCAGTGACCCGCTCTTCTTACAAATAACGCGCCTACACCCATTATATTCCGGCCACTGTACATAATTTGGGTAATCGCTGGTTGATTAGCTTAGGTGAGTGGCCGGTACGAAAGTGAGACAAGTTCAACCGTTTCCCGATCCTCGAGCGCTCCATCGAACCCCGAGCGCCAGCCAATTAAGTACCCCGTCGCTTGTTACGAGTATAAGGCCCATCTGGATACGGGTTATGACGCAGGGATCCCGCAGTTTGATACCATTCTTGTTTACCCATGTGGACTCTACAGTAGTAGCTGCCCCAGGCTATGCAGGTAAACCGGGCGAGATAGCAAGCATCCTGTTAACGACAGCACGAGGAAGCTGCAACAGGATCGCTAATTTGCTGGAGATCTCGAGATACTAGTCGAACGCTGTTGTTAGGGATTACTGATTGCTTAGCCTCTGCGCCTGCTGACAATATGTGCTTACAGCCGGAGGAGGTTCCACTGTAATTACACACTTGCCTGTACTACTCACATGAGGGTTAATGGCGAATCATTACATGTGCCCCATTTGACGGAAACTGCTTCTTCGGATTCTGTGTAATGAACAAAATCGCCCAACATCCAAGACGGGCCGAGCGGCATGCGGAAAGCGACCTGTGTAAATAAAACATTTTTTTTTTTTTTAACGGTGCGGCAGTAATGTGATAATTATGGACGCACCAGTTGTTCAGATGAGACGGGTATAGGGGATTTTAATCGGCAGTGACCAAGGATAATCGTTTAGAAGAGAATAAAGGAGTCATACCATAGATGGCGAAGGCCGGTAAATTTGCAGGAAATATTTGGCTTTCCACCGAGAGGCAGAGCCTTAGAAATGAAGCATGTAATTAACATTATCGACCAGTTAACAAAAAGTCCCTTGGATACCGTAGGTATTTACAAATATGAAAGCGGACAATGGGCTACGACTATGAGTAACAATTTATGCTTCAGCACAGTTTTCTCATCACGGGACATCCACAACTATGGTTCCTCATAACGAATAATAGACTACGTTATAGTCGTAAAAATTCCACAACCGTGTTTCTTAAAACGTATTCCTACCCTTTAAGAAATAAAGTTTTGGATTTTTTACTACTATAGCGAATTGTATTATCCATTTTAACTTAAGATTCGCCTAAACCCTCAAGAAAAAAAAAAAAAAAAAAAAAATACGAGACCAAATACTCCACACAACTCACTAATTTCTGTGGTCTAAACCGAGCGAGGTGGCACAGTGGTAACACACTGAAGTCGCATTCGGTAGGACGGCGGTTCAAATCCACCTCCGGCTATCCAGATTTAGGTTTTTCCTTGATTTCCATAAATCACTCTACGCAAATGCCGGGATGGTTAATTTCAAAGGGCATGGCCGATTTTCTTCCTCATTGTTACCCGAAACTCAAGAGTTTAAAGTCCGTATCTAATGACCACGCTGTCGACGGGACGTTAAGCCTAATCTTCCTTCTTTCTGTTGTCTAAATAATGATGTTAATATCATGATTTCCCCTTCTAGCCCGGTCCACCATTGTAAATGGAAGGCATTTACGGACAGTTGGTACAGTATTATACCATTTGGAAGGACTAAAGACCCCGAAAGCGAGAGAGTGTTCAACAGTAATATTCACGCTCAAGATGTGGTGTCGCACAAGTATAAAGTGCGCGCCACATACTTGCGCCGCGCGCCGCCTTGCACGCACGGCGCGGCGTTCTTACGACGTCAGCCACGAGCGCCCTCTGCTACAACTCCGCTCGTGGCCACCACTGGATTGCATCGTCCACTTGGGACTGAGATAGGAACCAGTTAACACTTAGGTATCAGATAGGCACCAGTTAAGACTTCGCTATCGGATAAGCACTAGAAATCGTCAGTAGTCAGGCCTCTATCTAATCTATGTATCAGCATTCTGCAGTCAAGAACTATGTAAAAGTTAAGTATTACTAAGTTTCTATGAAATATCTCTCGTTCTAATTTACTCTAGTGTTTCTAGTTTCTGCTGTCCCACTGGCTGCTCACCTTCGTACCTGCACAAGCGTGCATCCTTTATTCCTGTGTCGGTCTCTTTCTACTCGGCCACCGACACCTACGACGGAAACGAGACACAAAAGTGACGACGAGGCTGGGACACAAAACAAGATGCCATACATTTACGTGACTTGTGATTCTATCCTTAGAATGTATAAAAAGAAATAGATTTTAATGCTCCTAGTGTGTATTTTTCAGCATAGGAAATTTCTGGTAGAAATATATAAGGTTTTGGTACAGTTTTGTAACTCTTTCGTCGCGTCATTTTACGTATTTATCTAAGAAGAAAGGAAGATTATAATTTAACGTCCTGTCGACAAAGTGGTCATTAGGGGCGGAACACAAGCACCAATTGTTTTGTTAAAAATGGGAAATGAAATCGGCATTTCGCGCGATTTATTTAGGGACATCACGGAAAATCCTATTCTGCGGTAAAAAATCATGTTATAAGTCGAATCTAGCGACAGAAATTGTCACATTAGATTTAGATAAAAACTCTGATGACTGAATTTTAATTGGCCGTAGGCTTAAGGAATATAACTAATATGGCGTACTTTAGTATTAAGCATAAATCAAGACAATTCCAATTTATTTTATTGTATTGTATTGGGTTATTATATTTTTAAAATGGGTTTTAAATTGTAGTGGACATGCCTCCGTGTTAGTACTTTTTCCGTTTCGTGTGTAACGATACTACGCAAGTCTCCTGACGTCATGTGGACTACTTTGCGTACAACTGTCATTCCCTTTTTTCTTTTGTCCCAATCACGTATTGTTTGCGCGAAGGAGGATTGTTCAAAAGGCTTGGTGGTCTCGAATGTCTATATCTTCAAGGCCTTTTTGCACGATATATGTAGGTGGAAGAAATTTAATTGTTGATTCTCCTATAAACTTACGCTGTTGGAAGACAGACTGCAGCTTATAATGTGGTTTTCGACGCGTCTCTTGCATCTTCTACCACTGGAGTTGACTGATCGTCTACGTGACTGTTTCGCGTTTACCTAAATTAACCTGTAACTAAGAGTGCTGCTCTCCTTTGGAACTTCTTTCTGTTTCTTCTCTCATCCTTTGTATTCAAGTATTGGACGAGCGAGTGTTCCGTAAGCATTTTCCTTTGTTGGCGGACTACACTTCCTTACGATTGTTTCACTGTATCTCAGACTGGCATCTGCCATACCCATAACTTGTTTGGTTGGTCGGTAGACTTCAAATCACGATTTGTGTCTACTCCCTGATACTTTCATGGAACAAATTGTTTCTATTAATTACTCTTCAGTTACGTAATTATATAATAAAGGATCCTTCTTTCTTTCTGTGTGTTGACAACATGATATTACATTTGTATATGTTGCCACTGATTTCACTAAATGTCGATCCACTGCAGAGCCTCCTGCATTTCGCTACAATTTTCTAGCGTTCCGAATTTTCTGAACATTACGTCATCATTTGCTAAAAGCCTCAATAAACTTATATACTAGGTCTTCCCCATGAACCACAGACATTGCCGAGGTGGGGTGGCTTGCGTGCTTCGACGATACAGATAGCCGTACCGTAGGTGCAACCACAGCGGAGGGGTATCTGTGGAGAGGCCAGACAAACGTGTGGTTCCTGAAGAGGGGCAGCAGCCTTTTCAGTAGTTACAGGGGCAACAGTCTGGATGATTGACTGAGCTGGCCTTGTAACATCAGCTAATGTGGCTTTGCCACACAGCTACTGCGAATGGCTGAAAGCAAGGGGAAACTACAGCCGTTACTTACCCCGAGGACATGCAGCTCTGCTGTATGGAAATATGATGATGGCATCCTCTCGGGTAAAATATTCCGGCGGTAAAATAGTCCCCCATTCGGATCTCCGGGCGGGGACTACTCAGGAGGATGTTGTCATCAGGAAAGACAATACTGGCATTCTACGGATCGGAGCGTGGAATGTTAGATCCCTTAATCGGGTAGGAAAATTAGAAAATTTAAAAAGGGAAATGGATAGGTTGAAGTTAGATATAGTGGGGATTAGTGAAGTTCGGTGGCAGGATGAACAGGATTTCTGGTCAGGTGAGTACAGGGTTATAAATACAAAATCAGTTGGGGGTATCACAGGAGTATGACTGATAATGAATAAGAAAATAGGAATGCGGGTAAACTACTATGAGCAGTACAGTGATCGCATTATCATTGTCAAGATAGATACGAAGCCAACACCGACAACAGTAGTACAGGTTTATATGCCAACTAGCTCTGCCGATGATGAGGAGATCGAAGAAATATATGAGGAACTAAAGGAAATTATTCAGACAGTTAAGGGAGAGGAAAACTTAATTGTGATGGGAGACTGGAATTCGGTAGTAGGAAAAGGAAGAGAAGGAAAAATAATAGGTGAATATGGACTGGGCAGGAGGAATGAAAGAGGAAGTCGCCTGGTAGAATTTTGCACGGAACATGATTTAATCATAACAAACACGTGGTTTAAGAATCACAAAAGAAGGCTGTATACATGGAAGAGACCAGGAGACACCGGAAGGTATCAGATAGATTTTATAATGGTAAGACATAGGTACCGGAACCAGGTTATAAACTGCAGAACATACCCAGGGGCAGATATAGACTCTGACCATAACTTGTTAGTCATGAACTGAGGGCTGAAGCTGAAAAAACTGCAGAAAGGTAGGAAAATAAGGAGGTGGGACTTAGATAAATTTAAGGAAAGTGAAGTTCTGGAGAATTTCAGAGGTGGATTTAGGCAACAATTGACAGAAACAGGGGGAAATAAAACAGTAGAAGAGGAATGGTTAGCATTGAGAGATGAAATAGTGAAGGCAGCGGAGGACAAAATAGGTAGAAAGGCAAGACCTACAAAAAATCCATGGATATCACAGGAAATACTACAGTTAATTGATGAAAGAAGAAAATATAAAAATGCAGTAAATGAAACAGGCAAAATGGAGTACAGACGACTAAAAAATGAGATTGACAGGATGTGCAAAATGGCTAAGCAGGAGTGGCTAGAAGCCAAATGCAAATCTGTAGAAGAATGTATAGCAAGGGGAAAAGTAGATACCGCCTACAGGAAAATAAAAGAGACATTTGGGGACAAGAAAAGCAACTCTACGAATATCAAGAACTCAGAAGGGAAACCAGTTCTCAGCAAAGAAGGGAAAGCTGAAAGGTGGAAAGAGTACATAGAGCAGCTCTACAAAGGAAACGAACTTAGAGACGATGTTGTAGGAAAGGAAGAGGAAGTAGATCAAGATGAAATAGGAGATACTATACTGAGAGATGAATTTGACAGAGCCTTGAAAGACCTAGGTCGGAACAAGGCCCCAGGAGTAGATGACATACCCTCAGAGCTACTAAAGTCTCTGGGAGAGCCAGCTGTGACAAGACTAAAAAAAAATGTTCAAATGTTTGTAAAGCTTATGGGACTTAACTACGGGGTCATCAGTCCCTAAACTTACAAACTACTTATGAACTACTTACGAACTAGGACGGCACAAATATCCATGCCCGAGGGGGGATTCGAACCCCCGACTGTAGTGACCGTGCAGACCGTGACTGAAGCGCCTCAGTCTCCTCGGCCACCGCGGCCGGCTGACAAGACTATTTGAACTGGTGTGTAGGATGTATGAGACAGGCGAAATACCTTCAGACTTTAAGAAAAATGTAATAATCCCCATTCCAAAGAAATCAGGAGCAGACAGGTGTGAAAATTACAGAACCATCAGTTTGATAAGTCATGGTTGCAAAATTTTAACACGAATTATCTACAGGAGAATGGAAAAGCTGGTAGAAGCTGATCTCGGAGAAGATGAGTTTGGATTCAGGAGGAACATAGGAACCCGGGAGGCAATACTCACTTTACGTCTTATCTTAGAAGATAGATTAAGGAAAGGCAAACCTACATTTTTAGCTTTTTTAGATTTGGAGAAAGCTTTTGACAATGTTGACTGGAATACACTCTTTCAAATTCTGCAGTCAGCAGGGGTAAAATACAGGGAAAGGAGAGTTATTTGCAACTTGTACAAAAGCCAGACCGCAGTTATTAGACTCGAAGGGCATGAAAGGGAAGCATCAGTTGGGAAGGGTGTAAGACAGGGTTCTAGCCTTTCTCCGATGTTATTCAATTTGTACATCGAGCAGGCGGTGATGGAAAGCAAGGAAAAATTTGGAATAGGGATTAGAGTTCAGGGGGAAGAAATAAAAACATTGCGTTTTGCTGATGACATTGTAATTCTGTCAGAGACAGCAAAGGACCTGGAAGAGCAGTTGAATGGAATGGACAGCGTGTTGAAGAGAGCATATAAAATGAACATTAACAAGAGCAAAACAAAAATAATGGAATGCGGTCTTAGAAAATCAGGCGATGCTGAAGGAATTAGATTAGGTAACGAAACAATGAAGGTGGTAGATGAGTTTTGTTACTTGGGTAGTAAAATAACATGCGATGGTCGCAGTACAGAGGATATAAAATGCAGAATGGCAATGGGAATAAAAGCATTTTTGAAAAAGAGAAATTTGCTAACATCGAATATTAATTTAAGGGCAAGGAAGTCTTTTCTGAAGGCATTTGTGTGGTGTGTTGCCTTGTACGGGAGTGAAACATGGACGATAAGCAGTGCGGACAGGAAGAGAATAGAGGCTTTTGAAATGTGGTGCTACAGAAGAATGCTGAAGATTAGGTGGGTAGATCGCATAACTAATGAAGAGGTACTGAACAGAATTGGTGAGAAAAGAAATTTTTGGCATACCCTGACTAAAAGAAGGGATCGCTTGGTAGGACACATTCTTAGACATCGGGGAATCGTAAATTTAGCATTGGAGGGAAGTGTGTGGGGTAAAAATCGCAGAGGGAGACCAAGAGATGCGTATAGTAAGCAGATTCAAGTGGATGTGGGTTGCCGTTCTTATGAGGGGATGAAAAGGCTTGCTCAGGATAGAGTAGGGTGGAGAGCTGCATCAAACCAGTCTCCGGACTGAAGACCATAACAACAACAACTAGGTCTTTTATTTATGTTGTGAAAAGTAACTATGGCACTCCGTTGAGGAATTACTTTCACTTCGGAATACTTCAAATGTTTGTAAATCTGTGGGTCATAACTAGTGTCCTTATCAGTCCCTAGGTTTGAAAACTACTTAAATTGAACTAACCTAAGCACAACACACACAGCCATACCAGAAAAAGGACTCGAACCTCTGATGGAGAGCATTCGCGCCCTCCGCAGCAAGCCAAATTAAAGCGCTCGGCCATTCCACCGCGGCTCGGAAGACTTCTGTCGTATGGGTACCTCATCTGTTCGCTAGAAATTCTTCAACCTAGTCATACAGTTGATTCGATAGTACGTACACTAGTATTATGTTCATGAGACGAAATGGCGGTATTTTATCGTACGCCTCTCTTGTCACGGTATACGGCATCAATCCGGAAGTCCAAATCTGTTGAGATTTTCGGTCTCCGGAAATCTCTAAACATGCGAGTAACGATCGTGTTCGAAAATCCTGCAACAGACCGACGTCATAGACATTTGACAACCATTCATGAAAACTGGAATGACTTGTGTGTTTTCAATCATTAGGATGACTTTGCTCCTCTAGAGTCTTACAGTACGGTATACGAGAAGCAGGTCAAGTTCTTTCCCATAATCTGCGTAAAGGCGAATTGGTATCCCATCAAGTCCCGCGACCTTTCATGAGTTCAGCGATATTAGTTGCAATTCTCCTTTCATGGCATTGTCTATTAAATCAAGAAGAATACAGTGTCATTGACAAACCCTAAGTTTTTATTTCTTGTCCCTGCACTTAAATTACGTTTCCAAATTTCTTCTTGAGTCCTTCAGAAGTTGCTCAAAGTACACACTTAATAACATTGAGGGCAATTAAATACCTGTCTTACCTACATCGCAACCATTGCGTCCCTTTCTTGCGCGTCGACTCTTATAAGTATTGTATGATTCCTGTACAACTCGTATAGAAAGTTTCGATTTCTATATTTTCCCCTGCTTCCTTCAGAATTTGAAAGTTTATTCCAGCCGACATAATGAAAATCTTTTCCGAAATCTACAAAAGTTATACACGTGATTTACTTTTCTTTAACCTATCTTCAAAGATAACTCATCATATCAGTATTTCCTCACGTGTTCCTACCTTTCTCTTGAATCCAAGCTGACCTTCCTCTAGGCTGACAACTTTCAGTTCTTCCATTCTTCTGTTAAAGAAAAAAACTTACTATTTTAGAACCATGGCTTTAAATGGATATTTCAGTCATATTAATTAGAAGTATTAAATTCTACTTGAAGTCAGACAATATTAAGCTTGTCTCATGCATAGTGCACCCAGGTGGAATATTTTCGCCATGCCTGATTTTCCCAGAGACATTAGAAGCTCTGAGGAAACTTTAATTCAGGAAGCTTGTTCGACCCAGATCTTTCAGTGCTCTGTCAAATTCTTCTCGCAGTATCGTATGTACAACCTCATCTTCATCTTCTCGTAATTCTTCATCTCATTTATCTCATTTTTATAATACTGCCACTAAGTTAATTTCCCTCGTATATCTTCACTATAATATCCCGTCCACTTCTCAGCTCACTCTTCTTTCTTTAGTATTTACTTTCCATCTGAGCTGTTGACATTCTTGCAGCTGCTTTCCTTTTCGCCAAACATCTCTTTCATTTTGCTGTTGGTGGTATCTATGTTTCTCCTAGTTAGACTTTTATTTGTCCTCTAACTGCTTAGCCTTCTTGCGCTTCCTGTGAACCCCATTGTCTAGCCGCCTGCATTTACGTTTGCCTACATTATCTTGAAGGCCACCTCCGAAGGTATGGAAGTACAACAGGCTTCAACATTTCAGAGATATAGAGCTGGTTGGTTAGTGCAGCGGCAACCGGGACTACGAGGACATGGGATTGGAATCCTGTAACAACCCAAACAATAATACTGCGAGCAGGTCCAGTATGGTGCTGCATAAGATAACAATTCAACAGTCTCTTACCATACTGTCTTCGATTTGTAATGCGGATGTCATGGTGCTCGCAGGACTATTCCGGATTCTTCTGTAAAATTAATGTCGTTCTGTACCCCTCTGGTTGTCTGGTGGGAATGTTTGATTCTATGGAAGTGGCTGCTTGCTACTTGCTCCCCCTGGAGAAGTGACGATCACCACGTCACCTGAACTTCTGCTGCTGCCTGACCGTGGCGGGCATCGAACTTCGTCTCTTCTAGCAGGGTTTCAGTGCTATTCATATTAGTAACAGGACAGCAGTGGAGGAGATACAGACCGAGTAAGCAAACAGGTTTACCTGGTATAATTGTCTGTATTATCCTTTAAGCAAGAGCACTGTGAGGTAGCCTGTTACACATTAAAAACGGTTACTGCTGTTATCATATATAGAAATAATAACTAGTGTCACTGCAGGACCAAGACACTATGGTAGTCAATTCAATAAAACCATTCAAACTGAAATAGCCCAACCCCTAGCAGAGAGAGAGTGCACTGCGAAACATTACGTATATTTGAGAGTTAACGGAACAGCCCAGGCAGGGGCAACGTCTCCAGTCCTTTTGGTAACATTCCGAACATTCCGTAAACTTTCGCCCGTTGATTGGCGAACGCGTTTACTCGTCCCGGCGGAAACATAACCGATAAATAGCAGACGACTGCTGGATCAACTAGCACTGGCGTAGAACTGCACACGACTGGGGGGTCGAGAGCGTCTCCCGTCATTTTTATGTCCATCCCTCCAGGACACTGTATCGCTCCGCAGTAGGGCTCCGCAGCCAACCTGACAACGCGCCTTCTGCGCCCTTCCCCCCGGCTCGTGCGGGTAGGGTCTTCGCCCTGGGCGGTTGGGACACCTGCACTAGCGGTCCTTCCGCCAAACGGCGCGAAGACGTGTGTTCCTCCGCCGTTGGTGAGGAAGAAGCGAATTTAAAGTAACGGGCAAACAGGCCTTTCAAGAGTACGCCATATTGCTTCATTTCCGTATTAAATGGGACTTGATAAAATTATAAGTCCTCCTCCAGTAGGGACTCAAGGTGTCAGCCAAGCCTATGGAGGTTCTTACTTCTCGGGGAAACTTCACTTTATGCGATTAAATTGGCAATTAATTTATACTGCTAGTAAAGTACTGGGCCGATCAGCCAGCGATTGATATAATTCTATTCGTAATTTCCCCTAAGGGCCGAATCTGATGTCAAAATCACGGGATTTCTTTGATTACGGCACTCTCCCTTTGTCACAGGGCTGGACTATGTCATTTGCATCTGCCTTCAAAAATTCAAATGTTTGTATAGTTTATGGAACTTAACTACGGGGTCATCAGTCCCTGAATTTACATACTACTTATGAAATAACTAATACTAAGGACGGCACAAATATCCATGCCCGAGGGAAGATTATAACTCCCGACCGTAGTGGCCGTGCAGACCGTGACTGACGCGCCTCAGTTCCCTCGGCCACGGCGGTCGCATCTGCCTTCCTTCCGCAATTTGGTAGCCCAAGATATTTCGTGCTACAGTTCCATTCGGTTATCCATCTCCGTCATTCATCTCACCATAGCTGGAGCAAACGTCTGTTGCACTGACTCAGTGAAAAAAGCAGGGTAGTTTTGTGAGTCGTGTGTACTGGAGCGCCGTGCTGCGGTGCGCGCGGCCGTTCGCCGTCGGGGATTCGAGTCCCCCCTCGGGCATGGGTGTTTGTGGTTTCCTTTGCTGAGTTTACCTTAGTTTAAGTAGTTTGTAAGCTACGGACTAATGACCAAGCAGTTGAGTCCGATAGATTTACAAACATTTGAAATTTGTTGACGTTTTGTGGGCAGAATAGCCGTGCGCACTAACGCGCCTTGCTACGGTGTGCGCACTGGTGTATGTGTTGTCCTTAGCATGAGTTACTTTAAGTTAGTTTAAATAGTTTGTAAGCCTAGGGACTAATATCCGACGTATTTAAGTCCCTTGGATTTAAAAACATTTAAATCTCTTTTTCCTTTGTGAATAGTCAATTCTGCTGCAAATGACATCGAATGAAACGGACACTTCTTATCGCGCAAAAGGCCAAATTTGTTTGAACAGTTAGCAGTGTCAAGTACTTAGGACGTATTTTCTCACAGAACGGAAAAAATAGTGTGTAGCACCGGAATAGCCGAGTGTTCCTAGTCGCCTTCTTAGGGACTGCGAGGCTGCTCCCGGTGGAGGTTCGAGTCCTTTCCTCGAGCATGGGTGCGCGCGCGCGCATTTGTGCGTGTGTGTGTGTGTGTGTGTGTGTGTGTGTGTGTGTGTGTGTGTGTGTGTGTGTGTGTGTGTGTGTTGTCGCCTCATTTTGTTAGTTTAAGTAGTTTTTAAGCCTAGGGACTGATGACCACAGTAGTTTGGTCCCTAGATTTACAATAATTTGAACATTTTTTGGCTACATAGTGAAAGAATTGGAATCAAGGTGTAGCAAAACTGCCGCGCCGGAGCGGCCGAACGCATTGAGGCGCTATGGTCCGATGCGCGAGGCCTTTCCCCGTCGGGGGTTCAAATCCTCCCTCGGGCATGGATGTTTGTGTGTCTTTATATAAGTTAGTTTATACGTAGTTTGTAAGTACCGATGACCCCGCAGTTAAGTCCCGTAAGCTTAACAAACATTTGATCATTTTGTAGCAAAACTAAAGCAGTGAGCTCTCGACTACGATCGACTCTCTCATGCGAGAAGAAAGCCAGTTCCAAGACTGAGTTAGAATTGCATCGTACAATATTTCGACCAACTTTGTTGTATGGGATCGAAAGCTTTTTGGATACAGGTTACCTTATTATTGCGGTTAAAGTTACAGATATGAAGGTAGCTAGGATGTTCATAGTTTTCGATACGAAGCTCATATGATATCTGTGTATTCAGTCAAAAATTCTGGGTATGAAGTCAGCCTGACGTGCAAAATTTTGTGTCCCGACTTCGTCGCCGCTTTTGTGTCCCAGCCTCGTCGTAGGTGTCGGTGGAGGGGAGCAG
This sequence comes from Locusta migratoria, assembly GCA_026315105.1. Classification (NCBI taxonomy): domain Eukaryota; kingdom Metazoa; phylum Arthropoda; class Insecta; order Orthoptera; family Acrididae; genus Locusta; species Locusta migratoria. Next base: position 175,325,552 of record CM048744.1, on the reverse strand, counting down.
CCAGAAACTATAAACACTCGAGTAAATTAGAAAGATATATATATTGCACAGAATGTAACAATACTTAACTTTTACAGAGTACGGCAGAATGTGGATACATAGTTGTTAGAGGCCTGCCTAGTGCCTGTACAATAGCAAAGTCTTCACTCGTGCCTATCGGATTACGAAGGTCCTAACTCGTTGCTATCTCAGTCCGAAGTGCCCGATGTTCTTCAGTGGTGGCCACGAGCGGCGTTCCAGCAGAGGGCGCTCGTGGCTGTCGTCGGAAGAACGCCGCGCCGTGCATGCATGGCGGCGCGCGGCGAAAGTAGGTGGCGCGCACTTTGTACTTGTGCGACACCACACCCCTCCCCCCCAAACCGCCGCGCCGTCGTGGCGTAGGGCTGAGGGCCACGGCGACGGCACTGGGAGGAGGGCCTGAGCGGGGGCGTTACTGGTGGGACGGGCGTCGTAGCTGAGGCCGGGATCGAGACGCCGTCCGCGCCCCGGCATCCGCCTTGCGATCCTCCAGGGAACCCGCCGAAACCTGGGGAAGGGCGCCCGCCCCCGCCCAGAGGGAGCAGGTCATCTTCTGAGGTGCGTGGCCCAAGCTGGGGGGGCCCGCACGGTCCCGGAGTCCCTCTCGGTGACGCTGTCATCTGCGGCGGCGACAGCGGCGGCGACGACTGCATCGGAGGTGCGTCGACCTCCATGGGGACGATCTCGTAGTCCGGGGACGAACGATGTGGCTGTGCTCCCTGGCGGTGAACTGGGTCTGGAATCAAGAAACCGGAGACAGGATCGCGCGGTCTGTGCAGGCGCAATTGGTTTGCGTGGCGCCGCAGCTCCGACCCTGTGGAAGAACGTACAACATACATATGGCGCCCAAGCACGCGTTGAATGGTGCCCGGCAACCATGTCTTCTTGTTTCCAGCAAACACTCTGTACAGCACCGGCGTAGAAACCTGAAAACGCGTAGCGCCATACGAACCGACTCGGTGCGTGGGAGGCTGCAGCAGGTGAAGGAGAGTGCGGTGACGGCGGCCGTGTAGCAGCTCGGCAGGAGACGGGCCGTCACGTGGCATGCACCGATACGTAGACAGGAAAATTTGAAGAGCTTGCTGCCTGGAGTGCTGACCTTTCATCTTTTCCATGTGTGACTTGAATGTTCGAACGAAACGTTCTGCTTCACCATTAGACTGAGGGTGAAAAGGCGCGGTGGTGATATGCTGAATGCCATTCACACGACAAAACTGTTGAAATTCCGCACTAACAAACTGAGGCCCATTGTCACTGACGATAGTTTCAGGCAAGCCTTCGATGCAAAACACTGATGTTAAGGCACTGATTGTACTAGACGCCGTCGTTGAGTTCATGGCAATCACAAAAGGAAACTTGCTGAAAGCGTCTACAACAATTAACCAGCGCGTATTCCAGAAAGGTCCAGCAAAGTCAATGTGTAAACGTTGCCATGGTCCCTTGGGGCGTGGCCAGTCTGAGAAACGCTGTGGAGGAGCCGCCTGATGCTCCGCACAAACAGTACACTGTGACGTCATGTTCTCTATCTGAGCGTCCATACCAACCCAGGTACAATGACGTCTGGCCAGTTGCTTTGTCCTAACAATGCCCCAATGTCCTTGATGCAGGAGGCGTAACACTTCACGTTGCAGGGAACGAGGAACAATCACTCTTGTTTGGTCGTTGTCGGTATGCAACAACAGTACACCCTGACTTAAAGATAATGCATGACGTTGTGCAAAATAACGTCGAACCAGAGGCCGATCAATGTCTTTGGCTCTGGCAGGCCACCCTGAGCGAACAAAACGTGCTACCACACTTAGGTCTGCATCCGCAGCTGTTTCCTGTGCAACCCGACGAGAGTTCAAAGGGAAATCTGCGACAGCGGTAGCATCTCTGGAGTCTATCTGACAACATGCCATTTCTGAAGAATCAAACGAAACATCCTGGCCAACCGGAAGTCGGGAAAGTGTGTCCGCGTTGGCGTGTTTAGTGGTAGGTCGGTACAAAATCTCATACTGATAATTAGACAATATCAAGGACCATCTCTGAAGCTTTTGTGCCGTTCGTGGCGGAATTGGCTTTGTGGGTGAGAACAACGACGTGAGAGGCTTGTGGTCTGTCAACAAATGGAATTTTCTGCCATAGAGATAATGATGAAACTTTGTGACGCCGTAAATTATTGCTAAGGCCTCCTTTTCTATCTGACTGTAATTCTGTTGCGTTGGCGTCAGTAGCTTGGATGCAAAGGCAATAGGACGATCGTGACATCCAATACGATGTGAGATTACAGCGCCTAGGCCGTACGATGAGGCGTCAACTGCTAACACTACAGGCTTCTGGGGGTCAAAGGGAATCAAACATGCATCACTGAGTAGTGCAGACTTTAGTTTGTCAAAGGCAACCTGACAATCTTTGGACCATACAAAAGGAACATTCTTCCTACGTAAGTGATGCAGTGGAGCTGCAATCTGAGAGGCATTGGGAATAAACCTGAAATAGTAGTTAAGCTTTCCCATTACTGCTTGCAATTCGTGCACATTCTTAGGAGGAGGCAAGTCTTTGATTGCTCTAAGATGTGACTGTAAGGGATGAATTCCTTGGGCGTTAATCACATGGCCTAGGTACTCTATTTCAGTTTGAAAAAACGAACACTTTGCTTTATTGCAACGTAGACCTGCTGCAGTCAAAACTTTGAAAAGGCACTCCAGGTTTGCTAAATGTTCTTCAACTGTACGTCCGGATACCACAATGTCATCTAAATAGTTCGAGCAACACGGTACAGAAACTGTCAGCTGTTCCAAAAAGCGCTGAAAAATAGCGGGAGCGGAAGAACTGCCAAAAGGTAGGCGTTGAAATTGAAAAAGGCCCATGTGAGTATTAATGACGAAAAACTTTTTTGACTCGTCATCAAGCGGAATTTGCAAGTATGCCTCTGCTAAATCAATCTTAGAAAAGTAGCGAGACTGTCCTAATTTGTCCATTAGTTCGTCAGGTCTGGGCAGGGGATAAGTGTCTACAATTGTTTGACTGTTCACTGTTGATTTGAAGTCCGCACAGAGACGAAGTTTTCCTGACGGCTTGGGTATAATTACTATAGGCGAGGCCCACTGACTCGCAGAAACAGGAGAAATCACCCCACTATCTTGCCAACGTTTAAGTTCTTCGGCAACTGTATCACGCAATGCGATAGGCACTGGTCTAGCTTTACGAAATTTTGGAACTGCAGATTCTTTTAAAGTCACATGTGCCACGAAGTCTTTTGCACAACCTAGTTCCGGCGAAAACAAGTCACTGTATTTGTCACACAATGCATTGATTTTATCCTGAGGCACTATTGACGAAATTTGAAGCACATCTCTTTGAATTGATAAACCAAACAAGTCAAAAGCATCTAGTCCAAAAATGTTCTGTGTCGATTTGGCCTGAAGAACTACAAAAGCAACTGTTTTTGTTACACCTTGAAAAGAGGCGGGCAGGCTACACGTTCCTAGCACGGGAATATTTTCACCTGTATAAGCTGTTAACACTTGCTGTGACGGCGACAATTTTGGCGAACCCAGAAGTCCATAAGTATCTTTATTGATTAATGTAACAGCGGAACCAGTATCAAGCTGAAATTGCACAGTCTTATTTTCTATGGAGAGATTCACAAACAGTTTTTGCTTGCGGCGCTCGACAGGCGCGCGAATGTGGGCAACGTCTGCTACGGTTTGTTTGCTGCACTTGCGCGGGCCGCGTAGTGAAGGAAGCGGCTCAGACTCGGCACGCAGGGGATTAACAACACTGTCACTAGATGACACTACCGCCGGATCGGCGTCCGCGCAATGCGAGGCTACTGCACTAAAATTACTTTCAGTATCTACAACAAGTCTACTGGCACTATCTACACAGTACTGGGCACTTTTACAATAAGAAGTTGCAGAAGGCACTAGGTTCACTACAGGAATGCACTGTTCATAGTCATTTTGCGTGTCCCGAACCCGTTTCCGTTGCACTGTTTTACGCGCTCGTCGGCGCTTGCTACGTGGCGCACTATATAGTTTTGCCATAGGCGCAGAACTACTTTCTTGCAATGGAGAACCAACTAAAGCACTGTTAAACTCCACAGCGTCTATGACATTGACTGTATGCACTGCTCTCGCACTATGCGAAGCACTGTTTCTAACGTTACTGTTCTTTGAGTTTTTAATTTGCATACACACAGACTGCACATGCCCCGATTTGCCACATTGATAACAGGTTGCGTTGCGACTAGGGCAATGAGCACGCTTGTGGCGAGACACACACTGGGGGCAAGATTTACGTACATTTTTCTGAAATGAGCGTTGGCGCCCGTTATGCAAATTACTGTGTCTAACACTACGGGGCGACCTTTGCGTCGCACTTTTACTCTGGCTACTGTTCACTGTCTGTTCAGCACGGCCTGTACTATTGTAAGAATCACTAGTGCTACACTGAGAACTACGGCTAGGAAAGCGTCCGTTACGGCGCACTGAGTTTACACTGTGGCTTTGCATTTCTACATCTGCTAAGTCAAAAGTATCATGCGCTTCTATAAGCTGCAGTACACTGTCTAATGAGGGGTCAGACTGTTTCAGAATTGCTGCTCTAATTCTGGGGTCCTGAATATTCTGCGTAATCGCATCCCTCAACATCACGTCACTATACGAAAGTCCACAAGAGCAAGTAAATTTACATTGGCGGGTTAAGCCCTTCAATTCCGTAATCCACTCTTGGTGTGACTGCTGCGGTAACTTTTTAAGTCTGAAAAATCGGTATCGTGCAGCGGCTACAAGAACTTTTCTCTCATAATGAGCATTCAGTGCATCTACAATTTGTTCAAAGTCTACATCACGAGGAGATGCGTGCGGGAATAGTTTTTGCAGTAACACGAAAGTTTTGGGGCCCACCACAGACAATAAAAGATGCTTAACAGTCTGACCTGTAAGTTGATGAGCCGCTACGAGTTCTTGAAACTGCGCCAGATAATCACTCCATTCTTCCTCACGTTCGTTGTATTGGCGAAACGTAGGAAGTGTTGCGGCGGCAGGTGTGGGCTGCTGATGCGACGGCTGTTGTTGAGTCGTCGTCAACTGCGCCACTGCGTTGAGAAGTTGTGAGATTTGCGCCGTCTGTAACTGAATAATTTCCATTAAGTTTGGGTTCGGGGTAGTGGCCATGCTGACCGATTAGGCGCCGCGCATACAAGTAACTTATAACAAAACACAAATGCAATATGAAAGAGGACGCTCTGCAACAAAAAAGTCCACAAAATACGTAACAGAATATGTTCCCCCAAAAATCTTATAATAAGGGTGGGTGGGCGGGAGCAATTTTTGCGTGCTCCGACTGCTGCTGTCTGGCTGCTGTAAGCGGGCTGGTCCAAGGTTCGTCTATCACTCCTCGTCGCCACTTTTGTGTCCCAACTTCGTCGCCGCTTTTGTGTCCCAGCCTCGTCGTAGGTGTCGGTGGCCGAGTGGAACGAGACCGACACGCTGGTGCAGGTACGGAGGGGAGCAGCCAGAAACTATAAACACTCGAGTAAATTAGAAAGAGATATATTGCACAGAATGTAACAATACTTAACTTTTACATAGCACTGCAGAATGTTGATACATAGTTGTTAGAGGCCTGCCTAGTGCCTGTACAATAGCAAAGTCTTCACTGGTGCCTATCTGCTTACGAAGGTCCTAACTCGTTGCTATCTCAGTCCGAAGTACGAAGTGCGAAGTGGCCGATGTCCTTCTGTGGTGGCCACGAGCGGCGTTCCAGCAGAGGGCGCTCGTGGCTGTCGTCGGAAGAACGCCGCGCCGTGCATGCATGGCGGCGCGCGGCGAAAGTAGGTGGCGCGCACTTTGTACTTGTGCGACACCACACAAAACATTGCGTTTTTGCTTTTCACCCAAACATCTGTGAAACAATCAGTGGGTTTTCTCTATTTATTTAAGGCTATGAAATAAAAAAATAAAAAAAAAATAAAAACTTTGTTTTGGTATATTAGGCCTAAAAGTTTTATTCCTTATTTGTGGTTATTAACTTAGTTTTACATTTCGTGGCCATGTAGGACCTTTCTACATAATTAAACAATGGAAATGTTTTCATCTGCAACCAAATATATGCTATTTCTAGTGTTAAGCATAAATTTAGTAACTAGGGATATTTCCATCATCAGCCTGTATTGACTATTACTTACAGTTTATTTTGGAGCAGCCTTTCTCTTCCGCGTTTTTGTGAAAGACACACAAACAGTACACATATTTTACAAAAATGTTTCTTCATTATCACTTCACACTTGGGCATACTGAATGCCGACTACTAAGAGCGCGTAATAACATGTATACACTGTCGAATTTGCAAAAGTGTGAAGTGATGGTGAAGGAATCAAGTCCGGAAAACATGTATACTGCTTGTGTGTTGTCCACAGAAATGCGGAAGAGAAAGTGTGCGCCAAAACAAACTAAGTAATAGACAATCCAGCTTGATGATCGAAACTGTCTGCTTACCAAATTTACGGTTCACATTAGACCTAGCGTTTTAATTCGTCAGTGTTGGTACAGATTATTTCCTTGAAGATGACAACGCCACCATTGTTTAATTATGTAGAAAAGGTCCTCCATGACCACGAAATGTAAAACCTAGGTAATAGCCAAAAATAAAACATACTACTTTTAGGCCTAATATTCACACATAAGATAGTACTAAAACAATGTATTTTAGTTTTCGCAGCCATAAATAAATAGAAAAAAAAACACTTATTATGGCACAGAGGTGTAGAAACATGTCTAAGTGGAAAGTAAAAAGAAGGGGGGAAAACGATGTTTTCCATAACAGACGGACCTCATACACAGTAGCTATGAGGATTTCAAGTACTGTCAGATGGGAACATTGGCAGAAAGCCGTCCATAGTGAGGAAATTGAAGAAAAACTGGGAATGAACACCAGCAGTAACAGGCTCAGATGGTGGGGTCATGTTACACGCGTGTGGTAAGGAAGGTTACCTAAGAGACTCGTCGGTTCGCCTATAGACGGTAGCAGGAGTCGAGGTAGACCAAACAGAAAGTACCTGGACTCGGTAAAGAATGATTTTGAAATAACCTGCTTAACATCAGACGAGGCATCACGTTTAGCATTGAAAAGGGGATCATGGAAGAATTTGAAAAGGGGTACTATGCTACAGACCGAACTCTGAAAGACTAATCATTTTCAAACCATGATAGAATTTTCTTTCTTCGGGACGTCCACAACAGTCAATCTACATCTTAAATAATGGAATATGCAACAGTTGCAAATTTTAAACTTTTTATTTTATGCACTTACCGAATTTCGAGACCTATATCTCATCAACAGGTGCATCTGCAAATTACAGTCAAATAAGATAGTGACGTCTGTAATATAATAAAATGGCTACCCTACATATCTACTAAAATTATTCAGTACAATGGGAGTATACGAACTTAGCGAATCCGTAAAACTGTTACAAGTAGGAACAGATTAAAATAGTGAGTCTCTGCTATATGCAACAAGCCGTGGGCACTGTAGGCAACTTGGACGCGACATAGCCACACACAAGGCAACGTCTGCATGTAAAACAATAAGTCCCATAATTAAGAAGCGGAACATCGAAAAGATGCAGACTCTGCCCTGTGTGTGGCTATCTCACGCCCAAGTTGCCTACAGTGCCGCCCGGCTTGTTACATGAAGCAGGGACACACTATTTTAATCTAGTGATGGGACAACCGACTGTTTTTAACAACCGATTTGGTCAATCGGTTGTTTTTTCGTTCAGTCGGTTTTTTCAGTCGAATGAAACAACCGAATGAAAATAGTCTCTGTGGCCGTACGAATATTTTCACTCACTGGCGGGGTTTGAGTGGTTTCAGTCGATGCAAAACAATCGAATGAAACCAGTCTCTGTCGGTTGCAGCCGCTATATGAATGTTTTCACTCATTCAGTGGGTTTGACTGGTTTCAGTCGATGCGCGAGCACCGAATGAAACAAGTCTCTGTCCTTTGTATGAATGTTCTCGGCATTGAGTGGTTTCACTTGATGCGATACAACCGACTGGAGAAGTCTTTGTCGGTTTCTGCAGTTATATGGATATTTTTATTAATTCATCGACTTTGTGTGACTTTATTTGCATACTCCTTCAGCCTTTTCGGGTATAAATGAACCGTGATTAAGCATGAAACATTCTTAGAGACAAATCTTAAAAAAATATAGCAGTCTGTCCGTGTGTTTCTATTGCATGCAAATCTGCAGTTTTGTTCCAATCTTGATGAAATTTTGCACACTTGACCTTCATAGCAAGAGGAACGTCACTGTCTACATCAAATTTCATTCGGTGCATGGCCGATGTTACTTTACATACTAACTTTGACAAAAAACACATTTTGGCTGCGATCTTGATGAAATTTTGCACACTTGACCTTTACAACAAGGCGAAGGTAACTGTGTACAATAAATTTCGTAGGTGCATGGCGGAGAGTATTTTACCTACTAACTTCGACAAATTCCGTTTGTATTTAATGATATATTTCACTCTTCACCTTCAAAGAAAGAGAATGGTCACCGTCTACATCTACTTTAGTTTGATGCATGAGAAAAGGTATTCCAGACATCGACGCCAATATAGAGTTTTATTCCGATCTTGATGAAATTTTGCACACTTGACTTTCAAAACAAGTGGCAGTTCACTGTTCATCTAAGATTTTGTATATTACATGTCGGAGGGATGGAATAAACCTCCACACCGTTTCACCGATAACCACAGAAATATCTGTGACAAGGGTGAATAATTATAAAACTTGAGATGAATGTTTTCATACAGTGTTGACGAATAAAGACGCGCTGAAGAAAATTTACGGCACTGATAAATGTTGTATGTCTTCTCGTACTCCTTCAAATTAGATGGAATTAACAAAAATATATTTATAAGAAACATTTTTATACAAAATACTTTAATAAACTTTTTTATTTATTTATTATTTTTACAATATCTAATGTTTTAGTGATCTTCGAATTTGGATCTAGCAAATATGCACAAAGTTAAAATACGTAACTCTGTCCTGCTAGTACCTTAGGTATGTATGAACAATAAGCGGCAAACCGCACGTTTCTACCCGTTCCGACTTCGGAGATACAGTATGCGGGATTAAACTTGTAGCGATCATTTTGGAACACCCTGTAGTTCCACGCTTCTTTATTGAGACAGTAAGAAACCGACAACAATCGGCGATGGCACGCACCGCCCCGCCCGCCAGACACTATTGTGTGGAGTTTGGCGCGCGCCTGCTGGCGCTGTCAGCAGTGAAAACGCAAGCGAGGCAGCACCCTCTCTCGTGTCCTCGCTCTCCGCAGTACTTCGTGGTCATTGGCCATTTATGTTCTGCAGATTATGCGTGTCTGCGAAAGTAATCTGATCGGGCCCAGATGATCGGCGTTTTTGAGGTTTGTGGTGGGCAATGAAAGTGATCGCAGGCCTGCTCCAGCGATATGACATCTAATTAGTTACTCGTTGAAGGCACCTCGAACAATTTAATCTACAACAAAATATGAATCACTGTTACTGTGTATTATAAAACGAAAAGTTATTTCATTCAGTACGTAATTAAATGAACATTGTAATACGCATTTTAACTTTGGCATACCCCTTTTACATGGCGGTATAATGTAAGCACTGCTGTAGTTATTTGATGTGCATGGCAGTTTCATTCATAGAAATGTAAGCTAAAACACTAATGAGTCGTTTCAGTTGGGATAATGATTACATGGTTCAACCGACAGAAAAACTCACTGCCTCTTTTCACTTGAAAAGAAAGAATGAGTGATTCGATCAATGTACAAAACTTCAAAAGTGTCGCATGTTTTCATTCTGTTGTTCCCACACACTACTTTCATTCGAAAAAAATAAACGAATATTAATCCAACATAGTAAAACTACGACCGACTGACTCTTTTATTCGGTTGCTCCCACGGACTGGATTCACTCAAAAGAACTAATGAAGAGGCCAACGTACTGTGTCAATTTTTTCATTCGGTTGGTCCCATCGACTGATTTAACTCAAAAGAAAAGGAATGAGTGGTCCAACCGACTGTGTCAATTTTTTTTATTTGGTTGCTCCCACCGACTGATTTCACTCAAAAGAAGGAATGAGTAGTCCAACCGACTGTGTCGATGTTTTTATTCGGTTGACCCCACCGACCGGTTTCACTCAAAAGAACGAATGAATAGTCCAACCGACTGAATCGGTTGTTTCATTCGGTTGGTCCCACCGACTGGTTTCACTCAAAAGAATGAATGAATAATTCAACCGATACGAGAAACTACAACCGAATGATCGATTTTTTTCCAACAACCGAATGAATCGATTGTTTTCATTCGATTGTTCCCATCACTATTTTAATCTGTTCTTACATGTAACAGTTTTACGGACTCAATAAGTACGTATACTCCCTTTGTACTGCATAATTTTAGTAGAGATGTGGGGTGGCGTTTTATTACATTACAGACTTCACTGATTTATTTGATTGTAGTTTGCAGATGCACATGATGAGATGTAGGTCTCGAAACTGGGGTAATGGATAAAATAAAACAGTTTAAAATTAACAAATGTTGCGGATCCCATTATTTAAGATCAAGCGATGATGTTGATGGATCATAATGTAGCAAAGAGACCCACCACTGCTATGCGGAGAATACTCATCACGTGTAGCGGTGCAATGAGACGGACGCATTCGGTCCCCTAGGTCCGTCGTTCCCTCCTACATCCAGGTGATTACAGGTGCACATTATACTTGAGTTGATTACATCCAATACAAATACAGTAGAACCCCTCTAATCCGACCTTGGACTGTTAGTCTCTCCGGTAGGTCCGACCATGGTCAAGCTCGCGAGTCTGTGCCGACTGAACACCTGTTGGGCCATTGTTGCGGTGTCTGTCGCTGTGTATATTGTTATGCTGTACGTTGTTGCGCAGTTTTATCCTTTGTTGATATTAAAAAATCGTTGTTGTTTGTTTTATTCCGTGTTCTCCACAGCACTTACATTCATTATGTGTATAGTTGTCTGTTTTTCAACATATCTTGATTCAAACGTAAACACGTATCAATTTCACTGAATGAAAAATTAACAGTGCTACAAAGACTGGACAAAGGAGAATCGCTCCGCAAAAAACTGCAAAGGAACTGAATGACTTAAGGACTAGAGGAAAAATCGGAAAGACATTGAATCCTATACGGTTACGATTGATGGTGAAAACACTCTAAAGAATAGAAAAATATTAAAAAAGCCTAAAATTGAACTGCTTGATAATGCACTATGGATATGGTATTGTCATGAAAGAAGGAAAGTAACTCCAATATCCGGGCCAATTCTTAAAGTAAAAGTGATAGTTTTGTACAAAAAACTGGAATCCGAAAGTAAATTTCCTGCCAGTTGGAAAACTCGTCATGGTGTGCAGTTTGTTTCTACAGTAAGTACAGTACAGTACTGTTATTTTTTTTTTCTTTTTTCTTTTTTTTCCCCTTTTTAAAACCAATACATATTATAGTGTGTGTAGACTATTTTTAGTAAATGTATTGTTTGACACTGTGTAGAAAAATCTTTTTATATTACTGTAGACGTCTTTTAGTTCTTAAATCGTTTAATTTTCGGTACTAAAGGTCTTTTTATATTTTTTGCGATAAGTATTAATTTTTCGGATAATCCAACCTTTTTTTCGTTCCGACCATGGTCTCGGTCCCGAAGGTGACGGTTTAGAGGGTTTCTACTGTAACCAATTCCAATAGGTGTACATGGACGTCTGTTGGCGCTTGCAGATGGAGCTATAGCCGCTTATAATGTGTGCCTGAGCTCAAATGCCAGTCTTGAGCATCTGTCGTAGCAGCAAAATCATGCTGCAAATTTCACCCGGTTTGGATGCTCTCTTCAGGATTTTGAATTTTTGTTGGCCAGCAGTGTATTACTGGGCGATCAAAAAGTCAGTATAAATTTGAAAACTTAATAAATTACGGAATAATGTAGAGAGAGAGAGGTAAAAATTGACACACATGCTTGGAAAATTCATCGTGAAGATGGGGCAGGATCAGCAACTGGACATGTAATGAAAATCATTTATTTTTCTTTTTTGCCATGTTGCACTATTTAGAAGTTGGTAACTAGTTTCGGACTTGTTCGTCCATTTTCAAACCATATGCCTTATTTCAACCATGACAATACACTGCATGAAGCAAATGACTGGTAAAATCTGTACATTTCCACTGTTAAAACATGATTACACTGAAATTTAAAGTAGCTTAAAATAGATGTCACGTCACGTTAACCTACTTTCAATTTCAATGTAATCATGTTTTAACAGTGGATATGTACAGATTTTATCAGTCATTTGCTTCATGCAGTGTATAGTCATGGTTGAAATAAGGCATATGGTTTGAAAATGGACGAACAAATCCGAAACTAGTAACCAACTTCTAAATAGTGCAACTGTGACGAAAAAAGAAAAGTAAATGGTTTTCGCACATGCTTGGAATGACATGGGGTTTTATTAGAACAAAAAAACAACGAAAGTTCAGAAAATGACCGACAGATGGCGCTTTATCTGATCAGAAAAGCAATAATTAGCATAACAAATTAAGACACTGCAAAGATGATGTTCTTTACAGGAAATGCTCAATACGTTCACCTTCATTCCTCAACAATAACTGTAGTCGAGGAATAATGTTATGAACAGCACTGTAAAGCATGTCCGGAGTTATGGTGAGGCACTATCAGTTCCGATCGGAAGTTTCACTTGAATGCCAGTCTTGTTTGAACAACTGTATTACGGCACCGGTGCATACACTGTTACCGAAACATTCAACACCAGATTAATCGAGGGTAAAACCTATGACCCAGAAGGATTTTAGTAGTGAGAGCTTGTCATCTGCTGCGACTCTCATTAATGGTCTTACTCAGTCATTTTTTTTTCCACCTTTCCAACCATGTGTGTCAATTTTTACCTTTCTATCTACATTATTCCGTGATTTATTAAGTTTTCAAATTTATACTGACTTTTTGATCACCCGGTATAATGAGATGGAGACGTTTGCACATAGAGTTACCAGACGTCCTCTTTAACCCGGACATGTTCTCCTTTTTGGACCCTAAAAATAGTCCGGCCGGGTTTCTAACAAAATGGGGAAAAGTCCTCTTTTTTGCGTTTCAACTTGAAAGTGCGTAAATATAATCCTCTGAACTGTCACAATCACTAACTATAGAGAATTTAACCTTCCTTACCAATGCAATATTTGAATTTTCTCGTTTCTGTGCCGCCGCTGCTCTGAGGTCAAGCTACTTCGGAACATCTTAAATAATTGGCGTGGCAATTGTCGCGGAATACGAGCTTCGAGGCGGCCAATTAAAAACATACTCCCGCAACAATGCAATACACATAGTATACCATGAAATTCTTTCCCCCTTTCTTTGGGCGGAGTGTTGTGTGACACCCAAAAATAAGACGTTCAGTCTTCGTGCTGGGACTCAGAAGTTCTGTGTGTTTTCTGTCAACCACACTTACGACTTTAAAATAAAAAACTAGTGCAATGTTCGTTATACATAAGTTACATCCTTGTTCAGAACTATATACAAATAAGGTCAGGTGCCACAGTCACCATTGCCGTTTCACCATTCGCCTGTTTAGGACCAAAGAGACGTGACTGCATAAACAGTGTTTTGAAAACATCGATTTAAAGCTTTTGTCCTAAAAACTTAGTAGTTTTTTAATAATTAAATGGGAGCCTTTGTACGGTAAATAAAAAGTTTATTTTATTCATTGCTTCTTTCACCTGGGCCTTACATATTCCATTCACTTACTAGAATCTAGATGCTAATCATGTATATAGTCACGTCGGTCTGATGTGAAATGGGAGCACAGCTATATCAAGGTACGCTTAGATAATTTTTACATTTCATTCCTGACGATTTTACAGTCAACAGTTCTGTGGTTTCCGTAAATGATACATCGTAAAAAATTTCAGGTGAAAACAGGAGTGATCGTCAAGGTATCTTATAAGTATGGAAAAAATGTTAAGCACTTAAGACGATGATTACAAGTGGTGAAGTGATGAAATATTACGGCTTCACTGCTATGTAGTCATGTAATTTTTTCTATGGGTCTCAACATTTCATGCTTCTTAATTTCTAAGAAAATGAACAAATTTCGTAAGATGCCTACAATGACTCTGATAATACAGTAGAGGCATCACTAGTACTTGAGCTGTCGAGAGAGAGAGAGAGAGAGACAGAGAGAGAGAGAGAGAAATAAGGTTTTTTTATTAATCTAGAAATGTCCTCTTTTCTGAAGACGGACATATGGTAATCCTATTTGCACAGAATAGGCAAGACAGAGAGCAGTAGAGAAATAGTTAAAAGCAGTCCTCTATCAAAAGACCACGCCACCAACAACACCGACGTTAGCAAAAGATTGCTTAGCCTTGCATTGCCCAGAAGGAGCAAATGTAGAGGCCAACAGCACAATGGCGAACGCACACCTCCGCCAGGTATGGGTCGAAGAGCGAGGAGCCTGCAACACTGCGAGCCGGCGAGGAGCTCCCTCCCCCTCCCCCTCCCTCTTCCCTCCCCTCCTACTCCCGCCCCCACCCCTTTCCCTCTCCCGTGGCCGGGGGCGCCGGGTAATAGATTTATAGGGCGGGTGCCATGACGACAGAGCGGCCATTACGGTGACGTCACCTGTGATTAGCGCGTGATAAATCCCCGGCACAGCGCGTAAATCCGGACCCGCGAAAAACGGGGCTCTAGTGCGCATGCGCGTACGCTGTTAACCGACTCCGGGCGCGCGCGCGTTTATTTTTACATTTGCATGAATAAAACGGCGCCTCCCTCGTAAAACAGACCGGTAATCTCAAGTATCCGACTAAACACATTCATTACCGCCTCGGGAACGGGCCATGATCTACACGAGACTTGACGGATTTAACGAGCCTTTAATGTTTATGAGGTCAGTTCTCAACTAAAGCGGCGGTGTTTGCTTACTGCGCAATTATTCATCCGGCGCGTAAAAAAGGCCCCGACTTACCGGTGGGCAAGTTTTCTTCTTCTCCTCCCCGACGTATAAATTGTGAGTCGACGTTTCTGTCTGGCGTGCCCGTAGCGACTTGTTGGCGCCTTCATTACTGCAGTCTCGCCAGCCGTGACGTGAGTTACGCCTCTTTTCCACCCAACAGCCGCCGAGAGCGTCAATAGCAGACAGGAAATACCTTGCAATCTTGCCAATAATGTAACAAAATACACCCCGCACAGAATATTTCTCTCGAGAAAGTGACGCCCCTGCTATCCAAAATTTATTTTTAACATGCGAGGTCTGTTCAAATAACATCCAGAACATTCGTTATTTTGCATCAGTGGAGTATTGGGCCGAATACGGTTGGCATGCCTGCACAACCCTGTGTTGAAAGTGTAACTGCCGGAAGTTTTATTATTGTATATCTGTTAGTTCTACAATCTCACGGTCGGGGGTTCGAATCCCCCCTCTGGCATGGATATTTGTGCCGTCCTTAGTATAAGGTAGTTGATAAGTAGTTTGTAAGTTTAGGGACTGATGACCCCGTAGTTAAGTCCCATAAGCTTAACAAACATTTGAACATTTTTTTTTTTTTTTTTTTTTTTTTTTTTTTTGTACAATCTCAGACAAAGTTCGCTGTATAGTCCTGTAACATCAACGTAGATAAAATGTTAACTACAGCTACCTTCGTGTCCTTTGAAATAGTCACCTCCCACAACTATGCATCGCTGAGATTTGCGATACAAGTCCTGGAAACTTTGCACGAAGTCTTATCATGTTTCGTTGAATGTGAGAAATATCGTAAAATTTCTTTCCTTCCAAGGCGACTTTGAGTCGATAGAATAGAAAGAAGTCTGGAGGATTGAAATCATTCGCGTATGGTGGATAATCAAGTTGCACAGCCCCTTTTCTGCCAGGAACTGTTTGATAAAATTGGTTGTGTGTAGGAGAGGGTTGTCGTGAAACTTGATCATCCACTATTCTCGCAGAATCTCTGTCCTTCAGACTTCTTCCCATTACCTCGACTCAAACTCGCTCTGAAAGGAAAGATATTTGACGATATTCCTGACTCCCATGAAATGTAACGAGGTTTTTAAACACATCCCAAAAGAAGGCTTCATGCAAAGTTTGCAGGACATGTACCGCAGAACGTAGCAGTTCATAGTTATGGAAGGTGACTATATCGAAGGACAGTAAGGTAGTTCATACTTTATCTACGTTAATGTTACATAACTATTCACCGAACTTTATTATCAGTCACAATGGGGCACAGTTAAATGTGGTGTGCCCCAGGGGTCTGTTTTGGGACCACTGCTGTTTCTTATTTCTATAAATGATATGCCTACGGGTATATCAGGTGATTGTAAAATATTTTTGTTTTGCTGATGATACCAGTTTGGTAGTGAAGGATATTGTTTGTAATATCGACACAGTATCAAATAATGCAGTTCAAGAGATAATTTCATGGCTTGTAGAAAATTAATTGTTGTTCAATCACAGTAAAACACAGTTTTTACAATATTTCACACATAATTTAAGAAAAGCTGACATTCTTATTACACGTAATAGGCGTATGATAAGTGATACTGAACAGTTCAAATTGTAGATGTTGCGATAGATCGTAAGCTGTCGTGAAATGCCTATGTTCTTCATCTCATTGAACAACTAAATTCTGCTTCCCTTTACCATTAAAACAGTATCTGAAATGAAAATTTTCAACACGAAAAATAGTCTACTGTGCTTACCTTCATTCACTTATAACGTATGGCGTTAATTTTTAAGGTAACTCGAATGATACAAACGGGATATTTTTGTATCAGAAACGGGCGGTTCGAGCAATATGTGGTGTAAGTTCACGAACATCGTGTCCACCTATTCTCAAGAGTCAGGGAATTGTGACAATGGCGTCACGATACATATTTTCTTTAATGTCGTTTGTTGTTAACAATATCACCTTATTCCCAAGAGTTAGCAACTTTTACTCGGTGAATACTAGACAGAAATCGAATCTACATTTGGATCACACTCCTTGACTCTTGTGCAGAAAGACGTGCGCTATTCTGCAGAATCCATTTTCAATAAGCTGAAAAAATAACTCAAGAATATTATTACTAACCCACGCGCTTCCAAATCTAAATTGAAGAGATCCTCATGGCTCACTCATTTTATTTTGTTGAGGATCTCCTAGAAAAATTAAAAAAGTAATCTATTTCCTTTCATTCGTTATAGATTTCTTTTTATTAAGCCTTAAGATTGTCATGTGCACAGGACTACTTTAAGTTTTTCTATTACCATTCTTTTACTAAACTTCATTACTGAATTGTTCCATGACCATAGAGTATTGCTTCTCAGTTAGGTCCTACGGAACAGCACACCGTATTATTATTATTATTATTATTAGAGGCTGTAGTAAAGAACACGTAGATAATGACGCAGGAAAGGCGAGCCAGAGATTGCGTTTTATTAGCAGAACACTTAAAAGATGCAACAGAATTACTAAAGAGACTGCATACACCACGCTTGTCCGTCCTTTTTTGGAGTATTGCTGCCCAGTGTGGGATCCTTATCAGGTGGGTTTGACGCAAGCCATCGAAAGAGTCCAGAAAGGGCAGCTCGTTTCGTATTGTCATGATACAGGGGGGACAGCGTTACGGAAATGATACAGGATCTGGGATGGGCGTTTATCGCTGCGGCGCAGTCTACTTACAAAACTCTAGTCGCCAACATTCTCCTCCGAATGCGAGAATATATTGTTGACTGCCATCTACATAGGTAGAAATGATCATCAGAATAAAACATCAGAAATCGGAGTTCGAACGGACAGATTCACGTGTTCTTTCTTCCCGCGCGCTATTCGAGAATGGAATGGTAGATGAATAGTATAAAGGTGCTTCGATGAACCCCCCTTTCAGTACTGTATTGAGTATTTCGAGATGGCAGAGGAGCAAAGCTGTGTATTACATTTTGCATGAAACTCAATAAAACCTTTACAGAGACTCACGGAATGATGCAGAAACGCTACGGTGATGAGTGCTAAAACCGTACTTGCTTTTAAGAATGACTCACGTGGTTTAAAGTTGTCATTCACCAGTTAAATTTCACTTTTGTTCGCGAAGGTGTTCGACAATTACCGACAATGCTCATGTCAGAAACGAAAACGAAATTGTGCGAAACGAAGGCTGCCTTTCCAAGATAATGCTGGGGAATCAGCATTGCGGAGAGGGAGATGGGAAAAATGTGAGAAGGAAACAGCCTACAATGTAGTGAAAGGTTTCGGCCCTTTGCAACACCATAGCGCATCCGCAGATTCATCCCTGTTGTTGAGTGAGTATTGCACAAAAACCGAAATCACTGTGGTGCCTCAGCCTCCGTATTCTCCAGACCTGCGCACAGTTGAAATCTCCGTATAAATGACGAAGATTTGTAACGACAGATGAGATAAAAGAAACATCGCTCACAGTGCTTCGTACGATCCAAAACTGCTCCAAAAAGTGTAAACAGCTTGGGAGCGATGTACCAATCATGGAGGTGACTGTTTCGAAGAAAACTGTAGCGTAGGGCATACTGGGTGAAGCTGTAGCTGTGGCTGAATAAAGGAAAGATGGGAAAATTACACTTCATAGAGTCTCCGACTGTCATTGTTCCCTGACAGGCAACTCACCTGCAGATCTTCTGTCTGTCCAAGGCGGTCGACTTCGTGTCTTACAGCAGGGGTTTCAGTGCCTGGTAAAATGTTTACAGAAAGGGACCGTAAGAGAAGCTACAGAAAAATGAAAGTTGGGATAGCCAGTCGAAACGTATATTAGAATCAAAGAACATAGAGGCGAGGTAGCCCTGTCACAAAGTTCCATAAGCCCTCTCACACTGAATACAGCCACTGAGCGTGGAATACACTTGCTGTAGGCCAAGTCGCAAAATATATACAAGAGTAAGATCATAAATAAGAACCACTCCTCAGAGAGAGTTTAAGACACAAGGAAGGAAACTAGCCATGAGTTCGCGCACGATCACAAGAACAGGAGTCGGACCTGGCACCGAACATGCTACACACCAGTGTAACATCTTCCGAATAGATGGCTCAAATGCAAAAGTAAGGCGTTCGTGACCACGGGGGATGCGAAGTATGTCGTGTTGGTGGCCTATCGAGTCCGGCGCGGAAGTCTATGAGAGGCTGCTTGCTCCCAAGGTATTGGGAAGCACGTGTCACTAAACGACGGTAACTGCCGCAAGCTGATCTTCCGATATCGATACCTTCATGAACTGCAACGGAATGGGCTCGGGAGCAGCTCTCCAGGCTATTTAAAGAAGTGACCAAGGCATACATGTGCACCTCCGTGGTTGGTGAAAAGGTCCCTGTAGCCAACCTAACTGAAGAGGGAGGACTAACCGTTATCTATATTGTCACCGCCGGCAGTGGCGGATTTCCAACCGTCATGTTGGTTGGCCTGAACTGGCGTGTATTGAAAACTCGTCTCCCTCCGCCACCACGTGCTACAGCGCCGGTTTGAAATAACGGCCGAAGGGAAACTAGACAAGATTTCGACATCTTGGCCATTTCTCTGTAATAATTAAATTTGCAATGCTAAAATTATGCTGCTCCCTCCTGCCGATGCTACTCTATACAGACAGTGCATGAGCAGTGTAAGTGGGCCATGGAAAATTAGTTTTACGCCTAGAATTGTGCGATTAAATTTTTATGATTATTGATAACTAATTAACTGTTCTGAATGTGTAATCAATAGGCTTGGGATTTCATCTGGAGTCAGAATTTTTAATTAAATTTGACGTATTATTTTTTTAAATGCCTCTTCCTTTGTCTGAGGACTGGCCTGACAGATTCTGTCGTTTTGCGCGTGTCTTTTTATCGTTACCAGAATTCAGTGCATTACAAAACCATGCACAATAAGTAATAGGTAAGCGTAGAAAATATTTTTTGACAATGTTTCGGAATTTTTTTAACATACCCCGTAGTTTATTGCCAGCAACAGTTACATAAAACTTGAAATGTGAATTACCAGTATGGGCTGCCATTGTCTGTCTTCAGATTTATGTGCTAGTGTGGCAGCTACACTTGCTGCATTAACAAAGTTTTACGAGAAAATGTTTTAAATAAAGACAAATAAAGCAATAGCACCCGGTTGCAAAATTAATAGTTGATTACATACTCAAAATGAGCTCTGTCTTTCTCAAAGACCACCAGAAATAGCTGTACATACATATCAGCACAGGAACCTTCCTTCCTAGAAGATAATAGACAGGGCATCGATCTTGCAGAGACACATGCATAAAACATCATCATCGAGGAGACAAAATAAACAACGCCAGGGGGAGACCAAACAAAACTGAGTAAACAGAAGCGATTAAAACAGATATTTCGAAACGTCCGAATTCCCAACTGCGGCACCTGTGCACGCGATTTGTAGTCCATTGTTTCCACATGATATATATATCAAAACGGTTTACACAATTACCCCGACTGTATCTGTAAACTGTGCAACAACCTAGGACCCAGATATCATTTAGTGAAGTGTAAAACTTGTACCTCCGTTACAAGCACATTTAGTAAGCGCGAAAACGCCAGAGAGATTATTAGGAAACTCCAGAGGCAAACGGTGCACGAGAGAATTCTGTACTGCGCTATGGACTTCTAAGTTCCGAGAGGATACGTTTCTGGGAAAGTGAACCAATACATTTCTTCCTCCTATGTACGTCTCACTAAACGAGCAGAAAGTTAGAATTAGAGATATTGAGGCCTACACGGAAACTTATCGGCAATCGTTTTCCCGCAAACCATATGACTGGAATATGAGGAGAAAGTGACAACGGTACATGAAGTACCCTCCGCCACACACCCGGTGCCTTGCTCTTAATGAATGTTATTGTAGATGTATTTCTAATTTTATCATGTAACAATGCAAGAAGAAGTTGCTGTTATCACCGCAGGACACCAAAGTTTTGGGCTATTCTCAACAACAGCACACAAATTTGGGTCAGTTAAGTAAATCTGTTTTGATCATGATTAAACTTGGTGAGAAGGTAAGGAAACTCTACTCCGTTCACCGAAACGAGACACGGACTGTAAACACACGGAGGCGCGTGATCAGGGGTGTAAGGCCGCTGTGTGTGGTTTTTTTTACATAGCGGTGATATTAGAAACCGAGCATATTTAAAATATATTTTTTGAATAATCTATAAAATGTGGTCTTCTGCAAAATTGCCCAAATTTCCATATTTGTTTACGAGAACAAGCACTTCGTCAGTTGTTGGCCATACATTAGGAAATAAACATTCATGTACATTTTTCTCACATCACATTTCCTCCAAAGTCATCATCATTTTCTAGAAACTTCTCTCGTGATTATTTACTTATTTATTGACAGAATTGAATCAGAGTGTGGCTTTGTACTGCTGATTTGCCACTCGATACACAGAGGAACAATTAATACCGGTAGATGAAGCTGTTTTTCACAACAGTATAATTAGGTCATTATGTTTTACACTCGTCTCGCACTGGTTTCGTCCGGGCGGTAAAGACCTCGAAGACGCGCGCCCTTATAGAATACACACCATTATAAGTCACTGTGTGTTCGAGACACCGTAGCTCCGTTGTATACACACTAAAAACTACAGTTTTTTTTTCCGAAAACGTAATGATTTCTTCTATGACCGCTTCTTAGGTGGCCTCAAAATGTTGGAGCCGGCCGCGGTGGCCGAGGGGACTGCGGCGCGTCAGTCACGGTCTGCACGGCCACTACGGTGGTGTCCGGACACTTGCCACGCCGGACACTTGCCACGCCGGACTTTTGCCACACTTTTACCTGCTCCGAAGGGTTTCCTCCTCCTCCTCCTCCGCCCCTAACATCCGGCTCAGGAATTTCCGTGCACGGTGTCCAGGCCTGCACACTGGTCATACTGCACACTGGTCACTAGTACACACATTACATTACGAGTTTCGTGAGTTGTGCTTCTTCTTTCTGTTCTATTGCACATCATAGCAATTATAGCCTTTCCCTTCCAAAACTAGGTTGCTTGCTCTGCGACACTGTGGATAGCAAACCTAAACAATCTAGAACAGTGTACGTTACAAACATTGCACTCTATATTACTTCAGTTTCTCATATCAAACATTTTGAAATTGTATGTCGACTTTAAGTGACCTGTAAAAGACAGATGCTCTTACCTTGTTTAGTCAACGTATTTGCGGTCACTGATTTGAACATTGTCCCACTACACTTTTTTAACAAACTAGCTGAAAACCCAGCGTTGCGCAGATATTTATTTATTTATTTATTTATTCCTGCCTTGAGTTATTACTTCTCCTATCCTCTCTCTGTCCATCTCCCTTTTTCTAAAATATTATATTTTTTTTATGGTTCCGGACCTAGGTCAGCAAAAACAGAATCCTTGTTGGATCCCTCTGTCAATTACTCAATTCTCATAGCCAAGATGTCAAATTTAAGTAGAAGCCATTGTCTTAAACGATGAATGTTCATAAAGTGAAATTAATTTAAGTCCGTACTCCAGAACGATGTAAATTCAATGTTAGATTGTGTTTGGCGTAAACTTCTGGAAACACTTCTATCGTTGAGATGAGAAATGGTAATAACACCGCCATGTATTGGTTCCATGATGTAGTACTAAACTGTTTCTCTCTCACAGTTAGTGTATGCTGAAGTATGTTAGTGTGTAGCACTGGGGACAATGTAGTTATTCTGTATGCAGTGCTCTCTATTATCGAAAACTCGACGAATGCTGAAAGCCTGGTAATTCAGTCAACAGAGCGGTTCATGTCTGTTTAAATAAGACGTCATGGTGGTATTAATGTACGATAAAGTAAGTCTGAGTAATCGTTGAAGGAATGGCGTCAGGTGATCGTCTCTTCCATTAAATATAGTATTTCCAGTGAATTGTCTTGACTGTGTTAGCAGCATCGGCCACTGTTTCAGCTAATAAATTTCCCCACGTCCTTCAGTGATTATTTCGTAAAGCACGAAGTTGAAATCTACCTTGGGTAGTAGATCTATATATCAGAAGTCGGATTATAACTAGATGCCATTGTATCTGCAAAAGAAGACGTCCTTCTCTATCTTAATGTAATCCGCACCAAAAGTAAGTCATTTCACATTTTAATCACAATATTGTACCGAACAATTATGAAAGCAGAGGCGTTTCTGATGAGTTTGTCGCTCGCGTGTGTATAATATCTCTAGTGGCAGGCAGAGAGCAGAAATATCTCTGGAGTGAGCTTCCAGATGCGCAGAACAGATTTTGTATTCTCAACATTAAGGTGCAAATGTCACATGGTGTTGGGAAAAGACTACTAATCGCTGACTTTATCTTGGTCCCTTTTTGTTCGATTAATGGACCTTTTAGCGACGCTTCCTCAACTTTGTTGTTGCTTCTATGACACATATATTTACATATTATTTCATGTTATGTGGTTGCTCTGCAAAAAGGAGGTGGGTCTTCTTCGCAAACAATGCGGTACAAACTAGTCGTAATAACAAATAAATGTGTGGGAAGAGTGGATTTCTCTCAATATCACGTGGTAATTCCAGCTTAATGTTGAGAACATGCACAGAATTCAATGCTCACTCCATAGATATTTCTACTATATATACAATTTAGTTTTTATACCCATCAAAAGATGCACTTTTATTTCCATGACATTACACAACATATGGGACACAGCTAGGAAGAACAAAATTTTTGTGGTTCTACCTGGAATAAATTTTACTTGGAGAGGCAGCGGTTTATTATGTTAACGTTGGCAACGAAATATTCGCTTTAGGGGGATCATTAATTTACTGATTGGAATAAAATTATTTATTTCATTAGCTACACAAAGAATTATTCGCCTCATTGTACGTGACTGATTTTTCAAAAAGGATTCAACATCAATACACTACACCGCTGCCGTAAGGAAAATCGTAGCCCTTGTTTCAGTGTATTACACCTTAGTTATGCGCATATAAAACGTAGCATCGCCAGTTATTAGTTATTTGGTGTACTATGTAACAGCGCCGCTATCGGATGTTTGCTACACTACCAGCAATTCAAGCGTAACATACACCAGAAACTACAAATTACATCTTTCCTTCCCCAGATCCGATTTTGATGAAATGAAGCTTATATGTTGCCCCAAGGTACTCTCAGTTGACCTACGAAACCCCATGAAGGTTTGTATAGTACTCTTGGAGATTTGCTGTATTACACCATACTTACAAGCATAATATACATAAAAACTTCAAATTACGATTTCCTTCCCCATCCTTACCCAAACAATCTGAGCGTAAGCTCCGCCTCTAATGACCATATTGTCGACGGGCCGTTAAACGCTAATATTCCTTCCTTCTTTCCTGACTAAAATCAATATTTCTTGTGACTTGTCCAGGATATGATATGAATATTTTTTGTGGAGAGCCCATGCCTTAGCAAGCGATAGAAATCTGTCCGTGTGAGAAACTTAGAAATTTCAAATACACTCCACAGTATTGAGTAGATTGCCCTGTAATATATCAATCATTATAGAAAATGCAAGTCCCACTGCAAACTGCAGGCTCTTAGTTAAAAAGCCAGATCTGTCGGAAATAAGGGGTATTCGTCGGATGTACTGTTTCATTCTCTTCCTTTCCTTGTAGCTCTATAGATGTCTATTGCTTCTTCCTACAGCGCTTTGCGCTTCACAATTAAAAGTTGCTTCAAAGTTTTCAACAGCACTCTCAGCTTTCAGGAATTTCCTTAGGCTCACTGGAATACAGAAGTTTCTTGGCAGTAAATAAGAAATGTAATAAAACGTAATGCCTGATGTGAAAAGTTTTGATCCATCGCAGTATATATTGACGATGCCTGTGTAGAGACAGGAATTAGTGATCATGATATCGTCATAGTGTCGATGGTGACCAAAGTTCATAAACCAATCAAGACGGTTCAAATGTTCAAATGTTTGTTAAGCTTATGGGACTTAACTACGGGGTCATCAGTCCCTAAACTTACAAACTACTTATGAACTACTTACGAACTAGGACGGCACAAATATCCATGCCCGAGGGGGGATTCGAACCCCCGACCGTAGTGGCCGTGCTGACCGTGACTGGAGCGCCTCAGTCACCTCGGCCACCACGGCCGGCCCAATCAAGACGGCTAGGAGCGTGTTTTTGTTGGGAAGAGCCGATAAGCAATTGTTAGGATCGCAGTTAGAAAATGAATGGGCATCGTTTAGTTCCGGTATTACGGATGTTGAGGAATTGTGGACTAAATTTAAGTGCATTGTACATAAAGGGTTAGAGAAATATGTACCTGTAAAGTCGATTAAGGACGGAAAAGATCCACCTTGATATAATAATAATGTGAGAAAGCTACTGAGAAAGCAAAGTCTTGCAGTCTCGGTTCAGAAACGAACACGCAAATGATGACAGGCAAAAGTTAGTACAGATTCGTGCGTCTATAAAAAAGATCGATGCGCGAAGCATGCAATAATTACCACACCCATACCTTAGCAAAAGATCTTTCCGAGAACCCGAAAAAATTCTGGTCCTATGTGAAATCGATAAGCGGGTCAAAGCCCACTATCCAGTCACTCGATCATTCCGGGGCAGTAATAGAAGAAAGCAAACGGAAAGCTGGAGTTCTAAATTTAACCTTTAAGAAATCTTTCACGCAAGAGGACCGCACAAATGTACCATCATTTGATCAACGTACTAATTCTGAAATGGAGGACATAGTAATAGGTATTTCCGGTGTAGGGAAGCAGCTGAGAGAGCTAAATACGAAAAAGTCTGCTGGTCAGGATGGAATACCAGTTCGGTTTTACAAAGACTATTCTGCGGCATTGGCCCCTTACTTAGCTTGCATTTATCGCGAATATTTAATTCAGCGCAAAGTTCCAAGTGACTGGAAAAAAGCTCAGGTGACTCCCGTTTATAAGAAAGGAAATAGAACTGACCCCGAAAATTAATGGCCAATATCGTTAACATCAGTTTCCTGTAGAATTTTGTAGCGTATTCTCAGTGCGAATATAGTAAATTTCCTTGAAACGGAAAAGCTTCTTTCCGTGAATCAGCAAGGGTTTAGGAAACATCGTTCATGTTAAACTCAGCTTGTCCTTTTCTCACATGACATCTTGCGAGGTATGGATGAAGGGCAACCGGCGGATTGTGTTTTTCTCGACTTCAAAAAGTCGTTTGACCCGGTGCCACTCTGCAGACTGCTAACGAAGATACGAGCTTATGGAATAGGTTCACAGATTTGTGACTGGCTCGAAGAGTTCCTAAGTAATAGAACTCAGTACGTTGTTATCGACGGCGCGTGTTCATTAGAGATGAGTGTATCGTCAGGCGCGTCCTAGGGGAGTGTGATAGGACCGCTATTATTTTCTATCTATATAAATGTTTTGATGAACAGAGTAACTTGTAATTTGCGGCTGTTTGCTGATGATGCTGTGGTGTATGGGAGAGTGTCATCTTTAACTGACTGTAATAGCATACAGAATGACTTAGACAAAATTTCTAGTTGGTGCAAAGAATGGCAGCTAGCTCTCAAAGTAAAATAAATAAATAAATAAAAATAAAATAAGATAAAAAAATAAATAAAATGTAAGGTGATGCCCATGAGTAGGAAAAACAAACCCATAATGTTCGAATACAGCATTAGTAGTGAGCTTCTTGATGGAGTCGCGTCGTTCAAATATCTAGGCGTAACATTTCAGAGCGATTTGAAATGGAACGAACATTTAAGGGCAGTTGTGAGTAAGGCGGACAGCCGACTTCGGTTTATTGGGAGCACTTTGGGACGATGTACTTCATCTGTAAAGGAACTGCGTATAAAACGCTTGTACGATCACGTCTTGAGTACTGATCAAGTGTTTAGGACCCGCAGCAGATCAGTTTAAAGGAAGACATAGAAACAGTTCAGAGGTGAGCAGCTAGGTCTGTTACTGGTAGGTTCGACCAATGCGCGAGTGCCACAGAAATGCTCTGGGAACTCAGTTGGGGATCGCTGGAGGAAAGACGACGTTATTTTCGTGAATTTCTGTTGACGAAATTTAGAGGGCCGGAATTAGAAGCTGAGTGTAGTACGATCTTGCTGCCACCTACTTACATTTCACGTAGTGATCACAAAGACAAGATAAATTAGGGCTCGTACGGAGGCATATCGGCATTCTTTTTTTCCTTGTTCTATTTGGGAGTAGAATAGGAAAAGAAATGCCTAATAGTGGTACAGTGCACCCTTCGCCACGCACCTTACAATGGATTGCGGAGAATTTATGTAGATGTAGATCTCACATTTACTGATTTATATTTTGTACAATTGTATAATTTTTCAGGTATATATTCATTTGTATAAGTGCTGTATGTCTGAAAAAATCTGTTGCGAATGTAAATAATAGTAAAGAAGTAATAGATTGCGTGCGTGATGGGGTGATTTGCCATGAACGTTACTGTTTATGTGCTCATATATCATGAACTACGTGTCGTACTGTGAAAAATTTAGAAGCTTCATTAAACTATACGCGTGTATATTGTCTTCAAAATTTCCAGCGGCTACAATTTTTAGTGTAGAAATTATAAATTGTGACGTCATACCGAATGCCGTAATTTTAGTCCACGAACAGTGGAAAAGTAGTAAGTGAGAAACTTTTTTCCTTTCATTATTTTGCTATGGTTGTCAGCGAGAATAAGCCCAATAAAGGTTTGAAATTATGTTTAAATTTGGCCTCAAGTTGCTAAGTACTGTCATTCTCATACAGTGTGTGAATAAAGTCTCGTCGCATTATGTGGCAGTTTCTTGCAACTATATTGTTTATGACGTATCTCCTGAACCATGTGCCGTATGTTGTTCTTACCCAGGCAGCATTGTTACCTCATGGTAAGGAATATGTGCACCAAATTTGGTTGATATCGGCCCAGTGCTTTAGAAGATGTGCAACACTGTCGTTTGATGCAGCAGTTTTTCGCGCATCTCATTGTTTATGAAGTCATATCTCGTGAACTATGTGTTGAAACATGATCCTAACTGTGGTGTCGCACAAGTACAAAGTGCGCGCCACTTACTTTCGCCGCGCGCCGCCATGCACGCACGGCGCGGCGTTCTCACGACGACAGCCACGAGCGCCCTCTGCGGCAACCCCGCTCGTGGCCACCACGGAAAGACACCGGGCACTTCGGACTGAGATAGCAACGAGTTAGGACCTTCGTCATCAGATAGGCACCAGTGAAGACTTTGCTATTGTACAGGCACTAGGCAGGCCTCTAACAACTATGTATCAACATTCTGCAGTACTATGTAAAAGTTAAGTATTGTTACATTCTGTGCAATATATATCTTTCTAATTTACTCTAGTGTTTATAGTTTCTGGCTGCTCCCCTCCGTACCTGCACCAGCGTGTCGGTCTCATTCCACTCGGCCACCGACACCTACGACGAGGCTGGGACACAAAAGCGGCGACGAAGTTGGGACGCAAAACTAACACTTAGGCGCGGCGACCGTCCTCATGGATCGAAGCTTACGTGTACAAAATTTCATAATCATTGAAAGAAAACTGTAGAATTGTATACAATACGTACACATAAACAAATATACGGAGTCTCTGCTTTAAATATAAAGAGATATCGGATTTTAGAGAGTAAATTAATGTAGACTGTGACGTTAGTTATAACAATATTATTTCGCAATAGCGAATTTTTCTTAGCGTCACTGTATGAGGTAGGCTGTTATACCAAATTGTAACTTATGAAAGTTTGTGGTGGGCCGGGACTCGAACCCGGGTTTCGCGCTTTTCGCAAGCGGTCGTCTTAACCACTAGGCTACCCGAACACGACTCCAGGACTGTCCCAAACTTCCATATGCCTCACTGACTGCACTTATGAGTCAACTACGTTCATCCCTTAGCACTCGCAACTTAATCTGTATTCCCGCACCAGGGATAATGAAAACAACGAGGCATTAACCTACGCTGTTACCGTCATTGCCTTGCTTAGGCATCTGTTAAATAACTGTATGGTGTCGAATTGCAGTGTTGATATTTTTATCAATATTATTTCGCAACAGCGAAGTTTTCTTAGCGTCACTGTATAAGTTATGGATGTTATACCAAATTGTGACATATGTCTGAGGGACGGCTAATCCAGCTACCTGTCGAAGGGTCAGGTGTGGCAAAAGTCCGGCGTGGCAAAAGTCCGGCGTGGCAAGTGTCCGGGATCCACTACGGTCGGGAGTTCGAATCCCCCCTCGTGCATGCATATTTGTGCCGTCCTTAGTATTAGCTAGTTTGTAAGTTTAGGGACTGATGACCCCGTAGTTAAGTTTATTCAAATGTTTGTATAGATTATGGGACTTAACTACAGAGTCATCAGTCCCTAAACTTACAAACTACTTATGAACTAACTAATCCTAAGGACGGCACAAATATCCATGCCCGAGGAGGGATTCGAACCTCCGACCGTAGTGGCCGTGCAGACCTTGACTGGAGCGCCTCAGTCCCCTCGGCCACCGCGGCCGGCCCGTAGTTAAGTCCCATAAGCTCTACAAATATTTGAACATTTGAAAATGTTGGATGACATAATGAATTTACTGTTAAATTATACTAATAAGAGAAAAAAATAAGAGATACGGAGACTATGAATACAGAATGTGATTACAAACACTAAAACTTGTGCCACTTTTTCCGCAACTGGTCCTTCGTAATGAAGTTTACAGTCAGCTTCAGATATCACCGCCGTGTAACAACAAACTACGGCTTTACAACTGAAGCGGATGCGGCGACACTGTGCGAGCGCCCCCGTTTTGTCCACCCCTGGTCAGGCGCCTCGGTGTGTTTACAATCTGTCTCTCGTTTCGGTGAACGGAGTATAGTCAGAAAAATTTCTTGACCGATGTACTTCGTCATATTTGCTGGCTTGTAGTTAATCGACACACAACAAGCAACGTTTGCGGTAAATTTTCTTGACGCAGAAACTGTTCGTAAGTGACAGGGCTCAGTGCGACCTTGTAGACGGATTTTGAATGTAAGCATTTTACAATATGTTCTGAGAGATCAGTCTACACCTACACACATTCTCTTGTATTTACTGATGTTCCATGAAGATAGAACACCTCATGATATAATACTTATTCTACACTCGAACTTTTTAAAATCAATTGCTTTATTTTAGATTTACTGTTTAGATTAGATTTCATTATTCATCTTATGTAATGAAAGATAGATAAATAGGTAACGAGTAACGTAGGTTCAACTTCTTTCTTGTGTGAGCTTTTGAAAGCCAATACTTTCGACAAAATTCATGTTTTACTTAACTGTCACTGCCTCACACAAATTAGTGATACGTCATATACAGTACATACGCGGGATGATAGTTTTGAAGGTGTCCTAACGATATATATCGAAGTGGTTCATATCAAAACGATAGGTTAGAACGAGCGAATGTCAAGATTTTTACGAATATGTCATGATTTTAAATAACGTGGTGAGGCAGGAACCTAGGAGTAGAGCATAAATTGTTTCGAGTGAATGTAATAATCACCGTGCCATCGGTGCTTAGGTTCCTGCATAACCACATCCTTTAAAATCATGATATATTTGTAAAAATCGTAACATTTCTTTGTTTGATACCTTATCGTTTTGATATGAATCGCTTCGATATATATCGTTTGGACGCCGCCGCCATCGTGCTATGAAACACAGCTTCAAAATTACCAACGTAAGTAAAGCTGTTAGTGTAATAACGTTAACAGGCTACAAACATACCCTCTTCAGTGTACTACATTCTGTACATTTTTTAAAAATAAATATAATAATTATTCTACAAGAAGTAAACTTCCATTGGTGGAGTGAAAAATGACATGTTCCATGTTTGAAATATAAATTCATAATGCATAGAAACTTTGGTAACTAACTTATGATTTGAGTGTATTTGGCTCCACATACAACACTTGAAATTGTTAAATTTTACATACGGTACCGGTGATGTAGTGTACTGACGTTGGTAACAAAATGTGCGCTTTACAAGGATAATTAATTTACTAATCGGATAAGGATACATAACCTGTCAATCATGCAGAAGGAACAGCGTTAATTATTTATTTCAAGGTTGAAGCATAACAATGTTTCATATTTTAGGCACTCGTCTCTACAGATATCTATAACGACAAGCTAAATTCATAAATTCTGTATTACATAACAGAAATGTTTCCAAATTTCTTGGTGTAATTATGCAAAATTTTCGTACATTAACCAAGAAAAAGGCGAAACTAGGCCATTTCTGAGCCCACTACTCACTTACCTTGAGCCGATAGGAGCAGTCCCAGTCCCAATCTCTTCGGTTTCTTCTGACAGTGTCTCTTAATTCTGCAGCTACAGTCGAACCCATTTCTGGAATAATCACTTCACACACGCTATTTGTGGCTTCTGTATGAACCCGTTGCGAATAAACTGGACTTCGGCATATGTGAAACTGTAAACTACGTGCCTTCCTTGCAGAACTAATAACACGAGGCACCATTTCCTTTCCAGTACTGTTGCTTAGCAACGTAGCTATCACACGACGGTAATTGCTTTCAGTTGTCTCCTTGTTGTACATTGACCCAAATAAGCTGTAGATGCTTTAAAGGAAAAAAGTCTGATACAGTTTTCTACGTAAATATAACCATGGATACTGAAAATAGCGCACCCAGAGTGAAGAAAGATACAAACGCGAAGGCATGCTATTACAGGGAGTGGAGAAAATAATATGCAGTATAGTGCATCGTGTTGCAAGTTGATATTAGTGCATACGAGTCAACACACAGACGGGACCGCAGTGTATAAGTGTCGTACGATGTTTTGGACGAACTTTGCCTAATATTTATATGTTCTGTTCTACGACTTTCAACAAAAATTATTCGTGCAATACGAGGTATGACCACAAAGTAAGTTCCGGTTGGTTCTATAAAACAAACGTAGACAGATACAGAAAAAAATATTTATTGTACAGAAATCTACAACTGTTAAACTACTTTTCTACATACCTTCCGAAATTTTGTAGGCACTTCCAAGATTGTGGCATAAGTTTTTATATACCTTCTTCAGAGAAGGTTGCCGCCTGTGTTTTCAACAAAGTGATAACATGTTCTTTCAACTCATCATCGTTGAAGTGTTGACCACCAAGAATAGGTTTTACGTAAGAGTTGTTTGGTTACATTCGGCGTGTGAGGTCGGACATTATAATGGAAAACAAAAAACACCTTTTGATAGTAATCCTCGGCGGTTGTTCTGTATTGCGCAACGCAATTTTTAATGGTCTCGCAGTAACCATGTGCATTGATTGTTTGTCCTCGTAGTAAGGAATCAATCAGCAAAATGCCTTTTCTGCCTCAAAAAGCGATGCACATAACTTTTTGAGATGTCAAGATTTGCTTAGACGTTACCTTCGTTGGGGATGAAGTGTGCCCCCATTCCATTGATTGCCGTTTTGTTTCAGGGGTGTCGTACGATACCCAACTTTCATCCCCCGTGACTATCAGAGAAAGGAAACCATCGTCTTCTTCACTGTAGCTTGTCAAGAACTGAAGTTCAGTGTCCATCTGTTGTTTTTTGTGTTGTTCAGTCAGAATTTTTGGTACCCAAATAGCAAAGGTTTTCAGTAACAATTTCATGAATTAGTGATCCTGAGATTTGCGGAACTTCCATAGCAAAGGCACTAAGTGTAACCTTACGGTTTGCACAATCTTTACTTCAATTGTGTATCAGTGCATCAGTGCACCAGTAACCACAGACGGACGTCCACTTCGTTCTTCGTCGTGCACTTGATCAGGACCTTCAGTGAACAGTCTAACTCATCTTCTAACCATTGAATCACCCATAGTATTCTGTCCGTAAACCTCGTAGATTGCTGATGAATCTCCTTTGGATTAACTTTCTTTGTATTTAGAAAACCAATCAGAGATATGATATCACAAGCGGAGGCATTTTCAATTATGGCTGACATTATGAAGTAGCACTAAAACGCACACGTCGGCAGCTGCGATCTGAAAATGGCGTACATGTCTTCTCCTTGAATTTGAGAAACTGCGGCGCATGCTGGGAACTGTGACCGTAGCGCTGGCGCGTATAGAAATAGAAACGAAACTTACTTTGTGGACGACCCTCGGATACGATCTCGCCGACTTCCGAAGAAGTCAACTCAATGATGGAAGCATCTATGACGAATACGGCGCCTGTGTTTAACGTTTCACTGGCGAAAATACCGGGTGTTCAAAAAGTCAGTATAAATTCGAAAACTTAATCACGGAATAATGTAGATAGAGAGGTAAAAATTGACACACATGCTTGGAATGACATGGGGTTTATTAGGGCCAAAAATGTTCAAAAATGTCCGACATATGGCGCTTCATCTGATCACAAAAGCAATAATTAGCATAACAAATTAAGACAAAGCAAAGATGATGTTCTTTCTTTACAGGAAACGCTCACCATCATTCCTCAACAGTTGCTGTAGTCAAGGTTTAATGTTGTGAAAAGCACTGTAAAGCATGTCGGGAGTTAAGGTGAGGCATTGGCGTCGGATGTTGTCTCTCAGCATCCCTAGAGATGTCGGTCGATCACGATACACTTGCGACTTCAGGTAACCCTAAAGCCAATAATCGCACGGACTGACGTCTGGGGACCTGGGAGGCCAAGCATGACGAAACTGGCGGCTGAGCACACGATTATCACCAAACGACGCGCGCAAGAGATCTTTCACGCGTGTAGCAATACTTTTTATTTATTTATTTATTTCATTTTGTTCCAATAAAACCCCTTGTTATTCCAAGCATGTGTGTCAATTTTTACCCCTCTATCTACATTATTCCGTGATTTATTAACTTTTCAAATTTATACTGACTTTTTGATCACCCGGTATATTGATTGCATTCATGGAAGAAGGTTAAACATTATTGGCTAAGAGGAATAGTGGGCGAAACCTGACGTCAACTGATAACGGCAGGCGAGCATTAAAAACAATTGTTGCCAGACAACATAAACACACCAATGCAAAAGTGACTGCAAAACTCGACACTCAGTTGACTAATCCTGTCTCGGTAACAACAGTACGGTTGCAACTTAACATTCATGAAACGGGTGAAGTTGCTAAACCCTTAATAACGGAAGTCAATGCAAAGCTCCATAGGAAGTGGTGCCACAATTATAATACTGGACACCTGATGTCTGCAAGTATGTGATGTGGTCCAATGAGTCATCGTTTACATTTCTTCCTACAAACCCTCGGGTTAATATGTACTAAAACACTATAAGAATGTTACGTTATTTTAAATGTGTTTATTTCCGTCAACAGTTGCTATAAAATTGTTTCATAACATGTTTCGATCACTTGGATCATCTTCAGATCCTATAGTTGCGTCCGCAACTCGTATGGCTGAGTACCAATTAGTACTCAGCCATACGAGTTGCGGACGCAACTATAAGATCTGAAGATGATCCAAGTGATCGAAACATGTCATGAAACAATTTTATAGCAACTGTTGACGGAAATAAACACATTTAAAATAACGTAGTGCAGTTGCGGACTCTCTATAATCGACCATGTCGACTATAATGAAAATGTTACGTTACATGGAGACTGCTTCCTGCGTTCATGCACGGTGCAGGTTTCGTTATCGCGTTGTTCGACTGTTTCTACCATTACTCTAACTAGTCGGATAACTGTGAATGAATATCTCACTATCCTCGACAACAAAATGTGACTAACATATCTCTAGCAAACAATACCATATTCCAAATGACAATGCGCTCTCACTCACGACGATATACAAGGTGCGTTTTTTTAAGTGAGTTCCGTTTAGGACTGATAACCTAGCTGTTTAGTCGCCTTAAAACAACAAACAAACAAGTTCCGTTTAAACAGACGTACACAACGAAGGGTTATTTCAAAAAAGTAAATTTATTTTCAGAAAGCACATACTTCACTCTATTTTTCGACATAGTTGCCAAGTTTGTTCAACCACTTATGTCTCTCAACCAATTTTAAAATACCCTCTTCACACAATGTTGCCGCCTGTTCCGATAGCTAGAGTTCACTGCCGTTTTGTAAATCACTGACCTCGACACGTCTTGAAATTCGTTTGAGAGAACTATTATCGTGAAGCTGCTGTTCTCCCGAATCTTCGCTTCAGCTGAAACCACCAAATCGTCTGTAATCGAAGATGGGCGATTTGAGCGGTCCTCATCATGTACGTTGTCACGGTCATCTTTGAATTGTCGTACCCACTTACGAACTTTGCCTTTTCTCATAACAGTATCACCGTACACTTCGCAAATTTGTCGATGAATTTCTGCAGCAGACAGGATCCTTTGTGACAAAAACCATATCACTGAGCGAACCTCAGGCGTGGCGGGCGAGTTGATAGTCTTAAACATTTTGAAAGCACAGAACAGAACCGTACAGGTAAGCTACAGAGCTGAAACTGAGCACAGTTGTTCCCGAGGCATGTCGGTATACGACGCACGCGCTCGTTGCGGTATGTGAGCGAAATATTAGTGTCTACAACAAAACGGAACTTACTTAAAAATACGAGTCTCGTAAGATCAAGCCTGCAGTAAAATCTCCACTTCTAACTAAAGAGTTGCAGCTGTTCTCCAAAACAAGAGTGGGCCAACCATTCACAAAAAAATTGTATCCATGTAATGTGTTTATACTATATTCTCGACCGCTTGTACGTAGAGAGATCCGGTAAGCACAGTATGATAGTTTGCTGCCAAGGTGCAGACGTTTCACTTGCTTTACAATCGGAGGGGGGGGGGATTCCAATTTAAAGGACTCAAAGTGAACTAGTTATATCTCGGCTCGTGAAGGACGTTAATAATCACAGAATATCAAGCAGACGTTGTAGTGCCCCCGCTAAGTGAAGCACACAGCAGCAGCATTCTTTTTTCAAAGCCATTCACGGCACGTTCGACTCCTCCCCTCCCCTGCCCCCGGCGTCTTCGTTGGCGATAAAGCAAGAAGACTGAATTTTTTGTGACAAGGATGACCTACTACAACTAGCTATATTTTCAATTTATACATACATAAAAAGTATCGCATCACCTTGTTTAAAACGTCTTGGGAACGATGACTTTGAATAATGTATTGAATTCGTATAGTTTCTTAGATCATCCATAGATCTCATCCAACCCGCACAACGATGTACGAAAGCACGTGTGAACAGTGCCATACGTTTGAATCGCCGTCCTCCCAAGTACGAGTCGTGTGTGCTAATCTTGCTCCATCTTGCACGGTTTTGTTGTTAGTACTGTGTCAGTACTTTGTGACAACTTTTCAAAACCAGGCGGTTTGTATGTTTCTCCTTTAAATAGCTGCACAATTGGCCTCACGAAATGAGTGAATTACTTTTCAGTTCTCCCGTCATGTAGGTAATTCAGGCAAGCTCACCTTTTGCCTGAGATCATCCCATATGTTTAGTATTTAAGACATTAAATGTTTTTGAAAAACATATTCTTTTGTAGTCATAGCTAATATGTTTACCTGTGACAGAAGACATTCACCCAACACCACCCTACACCGGAGAAGACTGCTTACCGGCTGAAACACAAAAAGAAAAATGTTTTGAATTACCTCCAAATAATGTAACGGATTACTGATACTATCAACATTAATTCGATTTTTACATTAGCATAGTGACTTAACTATTGAATAATTTATTTTAAAAGTATTGATTATTTCTAATGCACTATGTGGTACACTAATACGCAAAAAACAGGCTCTTTCAGTCAAATAAAGCTATAATTCTGCTGTTGTCATGCTGACAACATATGACATTCGGGTCTCAGTGACGTTTTCACCTGTCATCCCCTTATTTTTCGACAGATTCCTCTTCAGTTACCATACTTTATGATCACTCAACACACTTCTTGTCCTCATTATGACTTAGCTGATGGTGTTATTCCGAATCCTCTGCAAGCGGTATAAATCTTTGATGTAGCGCCTATTGAACAACAGACACTTAGGCAGGTTTGCTTACAGAAACGCCTACCACATGAGCAACAAATTCATCTTGAAATCACTTAGCTTCGACATAAAGGTCTCACAGCCACACTGAACACTGTTCCGACCACAACTGACATTTGCAACGTATTGAGTACTTTTCAGACGTATCTACCGTGGACAATACAGCAGCAGCAACTACAGCACCACATGTAGACCCGACTATCGTTTGTGTCTACGTGGGCGTGATACCTATTAATTGTTTGTTCCAACAAGTCTTTTCTAGTAACACGAACTTTATTGACGTTCTACATCTTTATTCTATATGAATTCATGTTTATTTCACAGTACCCCTAGCAAAAACCTGTTTCTGGCAATTAGAGACAAGTTTGTTGATCCACAAAACATTGCCCTGTTCACGACGCATCATTACTATCACAGTCAAGTCTTCGAAGGTGTTTTTTTAATGTTGGAAATAGATGAAAATCTCATGACTCAAGGGAATAAAATATGGAGGATGATTTATGCCAGTGAAGGAAAGCCGACGGATTGCTACACATACTCCTACGTAGACAGGCATTGCCAGGTTGGAGGAGATAGTGCTCCATGTAGATTAGATTATATTTTCTGTTCGTTCCGTAGATTCATATTGAGGAGAACCTCGTGAATTTGGAACATGTCAATATATATTATAAGCTGAAATAATAATACTAATAGTATGAAAACATAAATCATTTGGTTCTATTCAAAAATTCATCAATGTTGTAGGAAGAGTTAGCCACTAGTAAGTGTATCAGGCTCCTCTTAAACTTATTTTTATTTATAGGTGAATTTTTATGGTTGTTGAAAAATTATTGACAATGTTTGTTTCTGAGTAGTGAACCCCTCTTTGAACTGAAGTAAGTGCGTTTAAGCCCTTGTGTAGGTCATTCTTGTTCCTAGAATTGTATTTAAGAACTGAGCTTTTTGTTGGAGAAAGGGATGTATTATTTACGAAAAATTTCATTAAGGAATAAGTATATTGGAGGCAGTAGTTAGTGTACCTAGTTCTTTCAAAAGACTTCTACAGGATGTTCGTGAATTTACTCCATAAATAATAGGTATTACACGCTTTTGGAATCTGAAAAATTTTGCTTGACTTCAAGAGTTACCCGAAAATATTATACGATATGACATTATAGAATGAAAGTAAGCCAGATCTGCAAGCTTTTCATTTTCATGTCCCCTTCGTCTGATAATACTCGAATTGCAAATATAGATTTGTTAAGCTCTTTCAGCAGTTCCGTCGTCTACTCCTCCCAACTGATTTTACTATCAAGCTGTAATCCCAGGAATTTAATACTGGCCACCCATTTCTATCTGCTCATCTTCATATTTTATGAATATGTTAGATGGAAACCTCTTACATATTCTGAATTGGATGTAGTGATTCTTTCCAAATTTTAATATCAGGTAGTTGCCTTTAAACCGTTTATTATTATCCGTGAAAATATCATTAGCAGTCCTTTTTGGAAATATGCACGACATGCTATATATTGGAATACTTGTATAATCTGCAAAGAAAGCGAATTCTCATTGTAGAAGTATAACCGATGAGGGGTCATTAATGTACACAAAATCGAGCGAGGTGGCACAGTGGTAACACAATGGACCCGCATTCGGGAGGATGGTGATTCAAATCCACTTCCGGCCATCCAGATTTAGGTTTTCCGTGATTTTCCTAAATCACTCCAGACAAATGCCGGGATGGTTCCTTTCAAAGGGCACTGCCGAATTCCTTCCCCATCCTTAGGCGAAAACTCCGAGCGTTAGCTCCATCTCTAATGACCAAGTTGCCGACGGGACGTTAAACCCTAAGCTTCCTTCCAATGTACATAAAAAAGCAAAGACCCTAACATGGATCATTGTAAGACACCACACGTAATTTCTTCATGATCTGATGATAACTGATGGCTTAATTCAGTAACCGCCCCCCTGACTCAATTTGTTTCCTGTTAGCGAGGTATGACTTGAATCATTTTTCAGCATTATCCGTGACACCATAAAATTCTAATTTACTTAAAAGGGTATTGTGGTTCACACAATCGAATACCTCTGACAAATCACAGTTTGGGCGAACATTTCGAATTCCTGATGTCAGGTTTACGAGTGTCTCCCAGTACCTAGCAGGGGTTATGTTGTTACCTTTAGAAATGTTCAAATGTTTGTTAAGCTTAAGGGACTTAACCGCGGGGTCATCATTCCCCAAACTTACAAACTACTTATCAACTAGCTTATACTAAAGACAGCACAAACTTCCATGCCCGAGAGGGGTTACGAACCTCAAATGGGGAACGGACTCGTGCTTCGTAAAATAGCGCCTCAATGCGCTCGGCCGCTCCGCCGCGGCCTACTGTCGTCGCATTCGGGACTACGGCGGCTAAAATCCGTCTCCGGTCATCCAAAGTTAGATTTTCCATGGTTTCCCTAAATCACTCCAGGCGAATGACGAGATGGTTCCTTTCAAAGACCATGGACGAGTTCCTTCCCCATCCTTACCCAAAAATCCAAGTGTCAGAGCCGTGACTAAATGTCATGCTGTCGACGGGATGTTAAAACCTCATCTTCCTTCCTTTTTGACTTTGTGTGATGATGGTATGCTCTTGTACTTTTTCGGCGTCGGTGATTCTCTATGACAGAATCCCATAATGGTCTTTTATTTTCAGGATAAAAATGGTGGACCTTGCTTCAATCACGTGCCCTTCAGGCTCACGAACAGTGTACATGGCTTTCATTCTTCGATGAATTTCAGTTGGAGGCATGTTTTCTACGCTTATAAACTGGATTACATCACGCACTGACTTAGTTACATTATATATATTAGTGTGTTCTATCGTCTTTCGGACATGTCAGAAGTAGGAGACATCATACGAAATTTTGCAGCGTGAAGTGTATACGGAAGAATGGAAAGGGTTATCTCTGAGTGTATTTGAGAATTGAAATAATTCGAAACTGGGATTTCTGTCTTTGTGAAGTGGTCATCTTAAGCGCTAAGCTATTCGGCCTCGTCTCCCGTCCACCGCAGATTTCCACAAGTGGCATACCGCAGAAGTAGTGCCCATGTCGTTTGTAGTCTTCATATGCTCACCATAACGGATTCCTACACGAGGTCGAATGATGTAACAGCATTTGGAGTGAAGGGATGAACCCAGCGATGATTAAGGCAATCGTTGGCTATTTCTCATCACAATTGTGCACAAAATTTTACTTTCAGTATTTCAGTGCCCTAATGCAGCCAAAGATAATTCTTTCCAGCGGTGGTGGCGGGTCCCCCCCCCCCCCCCCCCCCCTCCAGGCGCGTGGCGCCAAAGAGACAATTTGGCGGAACATGTATGCACAAAGTCGGGACACATTCGCAAAAGACGTTCAAAGATATTGGTTGTAGTCAGGCTCGAACCCACTACATCTGACACTTTATTATTATTGATAATGTGATGTTCTGAAGGCTTTTACGTTTCATACGTTTCTAATTTATAGCTATAAGGTGTTCTACCAAATAAGACGTTTTAGAGATAAAGCTCCAATGTGCCAAAAACAAATATGATGCTGCTTTGATTTAGGATTTTCCTATGTGCAAGACGAGGTGTACAGTATCTCCATTGTCTTGCTTCGAGATCATTCGTGCCTAACCGCCGAGTTCGAGTAGCCAGTAGCTGATGTGTCTACCAGCTCCAACGCCAACGTTAAAGGCGTCGTTTCCCCTCGTTCGTCCCTGCTGCGGGAGCGTCCACATGCCGTCTCTAGGGGCGGTCAGAAGAGAATTTGAACCTCAGCCGCGCATGCGCATTGTAGCGCTGCGGCCGCTGCCGCCTATATTAGGCGTCCACGCTACTACTCGTTTCAATTGCTGTCTCCGCGACGAAAAACGTTTCTTTTGTGACAAAAATAGTTTGAATGTGCATACAAAACAATCTGATGGTAAAAACGAAACGAGGAATGACAGTTCAAAAATATTTTTATTTTATTTATTAATTTGCCCTTTTTCAAAACGAGCCTTTTTCCGGTATTCACTGGCCAGTGAACACACAGGACGCATCGTAACTGATTCTTTCCATCCTTCTCTTATCCTCTTCTCCCCTCCCCCGACAGAAGGAGCAGTTATATTAGACACTGCCATGTCACACATTACAATTCGGAGCACCATAGCGCAAGAAAAGTTAAGCGGAAAAGTCGATCGAGTTATACGGATGACAGGCAATACCTCAACCGATGTTGAGGATTTAAAGCCATTACTTTTCAGCACGTTCTCGCGTGTTGAAGAAAGCATGTTTTTTTTATTGTTAGCATATTTTTGTCCAACCACTGTGCTACCTGCTGTTGCAGAGATTTGATTCGCAGCAGAACACTTGCAGTTAAGTTCCCTGTTTATTTGCATCTGTACAGCGGCGGAAGCTATTCATCGGCTCTTCGTCCAGGTAAA
Source organism: Locusta migratoria (assembly GCA_026315105.1). NCBI lineage: Eukaryota > Metazoa > Arthropoda > Insecta > Orthoptera > Acrididae > Locusta > Locusta migratoria. Next base: position 175,284,077 of record CM048744.1, on the reverse strand, counting down.
AGCTAACTCGAACAGTACACGAAGGGCGGGCGGCGCGTTTTGCCCTCTCGTGCTGCCATCTATCGCGGCGAGTGGCGACTATTCCGGGCTCATAGCCGGCCGCTGCGCGCTTCATGCATATTCACGAGATCCTTGTCTGCCGGGGGTTTGTTACTCCGCGCCGCACACAACACGGCGGGCTGCAGCTACCTGCCGACGTTCAATGCGACGCCGCGCCGTCCCACAACACACCGCTGCATTCAGCGCCGTCAGCTCTGGTTCATTGAAACACCGCAGAAAAGATGGTCGTGCAAAAATAAGAGGATTGTGCATTTTAACAGTAAGTCTTCGTTTCATTACGTGTCACATTTTATCTGCGTTTTCAAAGAACACTGGAGTCTCGATTGTTCGAGGTGAACGGAACCGGAAACACACATCGATCTAAATAATAATAATAATAATAATAATAATCGTACTATAGAAATTTAAATGGGAAAATGAAATATTGCGATATTGTAAGTAATAGAGGTCGAAATGTGGATTTTATTGAAAGTAAAGTACACTACTAGCCGTCCAAATTGCTACACCAAGAAGAAATGCAGCTGATAAACGGATATTCATTGGACGAATAAACTGAAATGTGATTACATTTTCACGCAATTTGAGTGCATAGATCCAGAGAAATCAGTAACCACCTCTGGCCGCAATAACGGCCTTGATACGCCTGGGCATTGAGTCAAACAGATCTTGGATGGCGTGTACAGGTACAGATGCCCATGCAGCTTCAACAAGATACCACAGTTCATCAAGAGTAGTGACTGGCGTACCATTGACCAGACGTTTTCAATTGGCGAGAGATATGGAGAATGCGCTGGCCAGGGCAGCAGTAGAACATTTTCCGTATCCAGGAAGACCCGTACAGGACCTGCAACAAGCGGTCGTGCATTATCCTGCTGAAATGTAGGGTTTCGCAGGAATCGAATGAAGGGTAGAGCCATGGGTCGTAGCACATCTGAAATGTAATGCCCACTGTTCATAGTATCGTAGATGCGAACAAGAGGTGACCGAGACGTGTAACCAATTACACCCCATACCGTCACACAGGGTGATACGCCAGTATGGCGATACACGCTTCCAATGTACATTCACCACGATGTCGCCAAACAAGGATGCGACCATCTTGATGCTGTAAACGGAACCTATATTCATCCGAAAACATGACGTTTTGCCATTCGTGCACCCAGGTTAGTTGTTGCATACACCATCGCAGGCGCTCCTGTCTGTGAGGCAGCGTCAAGGGTAACCGCAGCCATGGTCTCCGAGCTAATAGTCCGTGATGCTACAAACATCGTCGAACTGTTCCTGCATACGGTTGTCGTCTTGCAAACGTCCCCATCTGTTGACTCAGGGATCGAGACGTGGCTGCACGATCCGTTACAGCCATATGGATAAGATGCCTGTCACCTCGACCGCTACTGATACGAGGCCGTTGGGATCCAGCACGGCGTTCCATATTGCCCCCCTGAACCCGCCGATTCCATATTCTGCTAACAGTCATTGGATCGCGACCAAAGCGAGCAGCACTGTCGCTTTCGCGATAGGCTACAATCCGACCTTTATCAAAGTCGGAAACGTGATGGTACGCATTGCTCCTCATTACACGAGGCATCACAACAACGTTTCACCAGGCAACGCCGGTCAACTGCTGTTTGAGTATGAGAATTTTTTTTAAACCTTACCCCATGTCAGCACGTTGTAGGTGTCGCCACCGGCGCCAACCTTCTATGAATGCTCTAATCATTTGCATATCGCAGCATCTTCCTCGTGTCTGTAGCACGTTATCTTCGTGGTTTTGCAATTTTAGTGGCCATTTATATATGAAATAAATATTACATCTTACTGAAATACGAAAACGGAAATATCCAATGAAATAACCGTTCTCGCCGTTTGGGGACTGATGACCGCGTAGTTAAGTCCCATAAGCTATACAAACACTTGAACATTTTTAACCGTTCTCGTAACAAACATATGCTATATGAAATATCTATCTGCATGATGTAAGTATTGTTGCCTCAAACACATCCATTTCAAACTCATAAAACATGTGTAGATAATAACTAACATAGATTCTTTGCAGGCATCACTTGACAATGACATAAGCCGAAACGGCAGTTATGAAACAATACAAATAATTGCAGCAAATTGGTTAATTATTATTAATTAAAAAGTGAACAATTTGCTGATATTACGAAGGAAGGAAGGAATCTTAGGGTTTAACGTTCCGTCGACAGCGTGGTCATTAGAGACGGAGCTTACGCTCGGATTTTTGGGTGAGGATTGGGGAGGAAATCGGCCGTGCCCTTTGAAAGGAACCATCCCAGCATTTGCCTGGAGTGATTTAGGGAAATCACGGAAAACCTAAATCTGGATAGCCGGAGGTGGATTTGAACCACCACCCTTCCGAATACGAATCCAGTGTTGATATTACGGTTTGATAAACATGATATAACTAATATGTATTGTACTTGAGTAGTTGAATACAATAAGTGATGTATGAAGATAAATGTTGTAAAAACACAGTATATGCCCACACAAGCTTGAGGGTGTGATTTAAGAAAAGAACAGGAAGTAGTAAAAAGTTATCATGCAAGTCCTTTAGAGCCACTGTCATTGTATTGAAGGGACGTGCAAAACGTAAAGAATTAAATAAGGAAAGCAGTGAACGTAACTAAACAGCTACTTATAAGATCATGGAGTGATAACATCTCCAAAGTTAGAAAGAAGGGGTCGTAAAAACGTTTTATGAGAATCGCCGTCCCATGCGGCAGAAGTTCCAACTCTGGCAGAGTAAACGAAAACCGAGCTCCAAGCATAGAAATATTGTATTGGAGAACGTGGTCTAACACCATAATAATTGACATACTACAGAAAAAAGACATCAAATAAATGGTGCAAATAGTGTCAAAGGTAATATAGTTCTTAGAAGGGAAAAAACTAGACTTGGTCAAGGATTGGGTTTCGTTAGGCGCTCAGTGAAGCTCTATAACAGATCTTGAAGTGTGCATTACTAGCTGGATTGCTGTCAGAACTCTGGAACTCACTAGTGATTTCTGTCACTTACTTCCCCAAAACACACACACGCAGACATACACACACACACACACACACACACACACACACACATATATATATATATATATATATATATATATATATATATATATATATATATATATAATTATTAAGGAATTACAGCTCGACCTTCCACAAGAGCCGGAATCAGAGAATTTAGTGATGAACGCTCCTATATGGAGCGATGTTGACTGATCGCAAAGGTGTTCCAGTTGGGTTAGGTCGGAACTTTGGACGGTTCAGTCCCTTTCGGAAATGTTATCGTCCGTAAATCATGGCCTCGCTGCTTAATGAGAGACTACATTGTCTAGCCGATGGAATCGTCGTCCGGCCGGCCGCGGTGGCCGAGGGGACTGAGGCGCGCCAGTCACGGTCTGCATGGCCACTACGATCGGGGGTTCGAATCCCCCCTCGGGCATGGATATTTGTGCCGTCTTTAGTGTTCGCTATTTTATAAATAGTTTGTAAGTTTAGGGACTGATGACCGCGTAGTTAAGTTCCATAACCTCTACAAACATTTAAACACGTTTTGAATCGTCGTCCGCAAAACGTTCCTCTACTGCAGGCAGTAAAAAAATGCACCAAATCCACAGTTTTGGAGAGATGACAACGAAATTTTGTACCACACTCCACACGAAAGTATCACATTTACATAAAAAATCCTTTTATTATATATATATTCAACTTTTTAAAATGAAATTTGAAGTTTTATTTTCCAAAAATAATGTTTGTTCCTTTGTCTCAGAATGTATTCAAAAGATTTCTACAAAAGGTTCTCTGTTTCATCTCTTTATATGTTGTAAGCTTCTCTCCTGGAGATTTTGGAATAGGTAAAATAAAAGAATTTTCATAACTTTTTAATTATAATTCCACAAGTACAATTTTAAATTAATCCAAAATTCCAAACACTTTTCTCCATGTCTCACCTTGCAATCAGAATTTCAAAATTTTGCTCTTGAGACAACGTTTATTAGGTTTAGAGAAATGTGTGTACAAAATTTCATAACTCTAGCATTCATGGAATCTGAGGAAAAGATACATAAACTTTAAAAACAAATTTTCAAGAAACGCAGTTTAAAGTTCAACCTAAATATTTTGCTTATGTCACTTCTTCAGAAGGCACCACATTTATTCTCTGAGTCGTCTTTACCTTCAAGGCTTCTCCTCTGGTTTCTTGTTGTCTTCTTTACTTTACCAGGTCTTCAACTGACTTTTCAGCTGCAGAGACGCGCTGTAAATCTATTTTTCTTTTTTTTTCAGGATGTCTTGATTAAAATTCCTGTCTTGAAGCCCATTCTTTCTAATGCCACGTGCCCATCATTAAATAAAAGAACTGCATCCTAAGTTGCAATTCTGACAACTGTAGCAGATGCAAATGTGATTATAGGGCATCGTTCCCATATGAATGAACTTAGAGACTCATTTCGATTCTGAGTTTTGCCATGAACACACTTTTTGAGAAGTAAAAGATCGGCCAGAATCCGAGATTCTTCAATGTAGTATGCTCCATATACCTCACTAATTTTTTGCTTGGAGCAACTAGGAGACGAGTTCACATTTTCAGCAGATGTTCTTACTTCGGACGTAGCCTCATTGCTGTTTCGTCATTTCTCACGTCTTCTATTCTCTAACTTATTCAAACGCAGTTTATCCAGTTTATTATACACTCTTTGTGATCGTGGCATATCTGAATGAAGAAAGAATCGAACACTTGCATATATCTCCGTCAGTATCAGAAGGTAAAAAGGAATTGCTTTATCATAAACTATGCAGCTAGTTTGTTATTGTTTATAAGATGTGGAACAGAGTCAAAGAAGATCTGTAAAACCAAAGACGATGTATCACGGCCTGATTTATGTATACCGCACTTGTTTGGTTGAAAGTAATATATAGAATCGTTGTTCACTGAGCTGGTATTGAAGTGCTACTTCAAAACGTGGGCGTGGAAGGGAGGCCGCGTCACACATTAATTAATTTCCAGGCACTTCGGATGCGATTTCAAACATTGAAACTTCGGTAAATTATTGTCCATGAGTTGTACTAAAAAATAAAAATAAATCGAAAATTGACATTTTTGGTCAATTTTATAAATGTCCCCCCCTTAAACACAACAGTGGGACCACAACATAACCACACAAAAAATACCCAATGTGAAAAGCCTCTTCCTCTGTACTTCATTTTTGGCGTACCACTGCGCGTAGGTAACGAAACTGATGGTTGATTTTTATTATTTTTTTTTATTGGTTTTTTTCTTTTCCATAGGACCCAATTGAGGAGTGAGACTTCATGGTCATGGAACAAGTCAATACATTAGTTGTTACACAAGAATGGTAATAGAAAATTTTCAAGTAATCCTTTGCAAACGACAATCTTAAGACAAAGTGAAAAGAATCAATAAAGAAAAAATTAATTAGCTAAATTGTTTAAATTTTCTAGGCGTTCCTCGACAGAATAAAAGGAGTGAGCCATAAGGTAACGCTTCGATTTAGATTTGAAAGCGTGTGGATTAGTGCTAAGATTCTTTAGTTCTTGAGGTAGCTTATTGAATATGGATGCCGCAGAAAACTGTACACCTTTCTGCACAAGTGTTAAGGTGGTGTGATGCAAATGTAGATTCGACTTCTGTCTAGTATTCACCTAGTGAAAGCTACTGACTCGTGGGAATAAGCTGTTACTATTAACAAAAAACGACATTAAAGAAAAAACGTATTGTGACGCCAGTGTCAAAATTCCCAGACTACTGAAAAGGGGTCGACATGACGTTCGCGATCTTACACCAGATATTGCTCGAACAGCACGTTTGTGAGCCAGAAATATCCTTTTTGCATCAGGCAAAACAATGCCGTACGTCATAAGAGAGTGAAAGTAAGCGTAATAGATTACTTTTCGCGTTTAAAAATCACTTATTTCAGATATTGTTCTAATGGTAAATATAGCAGAATTTAGTTCTGGAATAAGATCCTAAACATGGGCTTTCCATGACAGCTTACTGTCTATATGAACACTTAGAAATTTGAACTGTTCAGTCTCACTTATCATATGCCCATTATGTGTAATCAGAATGTCAGCTTTCGTCAAATTATGGGTTAGAATTTGTAAAAACTGAGTTTTACTGGTTTGTGTCCCAACCTCGTCGCCACTTTTGTGTTTCGTTTTCGCCGGTTGTCTTAGGTGTCGGTAGCCGAGTAGAAAGAGACCGACACAGGAATAAAGGATGCACGCGTGTGCAGGTACGTAGGTGACCAGCCAGTGGGACAGCATAAACTGGAAACACTAGAGTAAATTAGAACGAGATATATATTTCATGGAGTCTTTGTAATACTTAACTTTTACATACTTCTTGACTGCAGAATGCTGATACATAGTTTAGATAGAGGCCTGCCTACTGATGATTCCTAGTGCCTATCTGATAGCCAAGTCTTAACCGGTGCCTATCTGATTCCGAAGTGTTAACTGGTTCCTATCTCAGTCCCAAGTGACAGATGCAGCAGTCGTGGCCACGAGCGGAGTTGCAGCAGAGGGCGCTCGTGGCTGCCGTCGTAATACGCCGCGTCGTGCGTGCATGGCGACGCGCGGCGAAAGTAGGTGGCGCACACTTCATAATTGTGCGACACCACAACTATAATTTAACATCAACCAGTTTTCTGCAAGCCATTAACTTATCTCTTGAACTGCATTATTTGATACTGTGTAAATATTACGAACAACATCCTTCACTACCAATCTGGTATCATGAGCAAACAAAAATATTTTACAGTCACCTGTTATACACGAAGGCATATCATTTCGGTGTCGGATCTGCCTTCGTCGTCGGAGACAACCGTTTCCAATACAAGCTCCCTGATCGGTGCTCGAATTTCACGGCTTTGCCCTCCACCAGGCTGTTTTGTATACCTGCCGCCACCGCCAACCTTTCTATGCCATCTGTACAGACTCCCTTAGTGCCCTGCAGAGTATTAAGGATCCTTTCTCGACCCATCCTCTCGTGTATCGCTCCCTCCAGTTGCTAGCAGATGACAGCTGTCACGTTTCTTTTCTGTGGGTTCCTGGCCACGTGGGTGTGCCCGGGAATGAGACTGCCGACATAGCAGCCAAGGCAGCAGCTCTTTTGCCCCTCATGGCTACCTTTTGCGTCCCTTTGGACGATGTTCAACGGGCTCTTCGCCGGAGTATCGTGTCGTCCTGGCACAGTGCGTGGTTTTCACTGTAGGACAATAAATTGAGAACTGTAAAATAGACCCCGACCGCTTGGAAGAGCTCCTCTCGCCGAGAGGGGCGTGAGGTCATCCTGGCCCGGTTGCGGATCGGTCACTGCCGTTTCAGCCACCGTCATTTGCTAACCGCTGACCCTGCACCGCTGTGCTCCTGCGGTGAACTGCTGACGGTGCGACATGTTTTACTGTCTTGCGTTAATTTTAATCATCTCCGTGTAGCCCTTCACTTTCCGTCTACTCTGGAGGAAATTTTAGCTGATGACACACAAGCAGCTGTTTGAGTTTTGCGTTTTATCAACTTGGCCAATTTATCAAAGGATATTTAACCCTTTTGATTGTTTTTTATCTTTCGTTTTCAGCCTTCTCTTGATATTATAACTGGCAGTTACCAATTTTTTTGAGCTCTAGCGAATCTCTGTTCTTGTCTGGGCGCTAATGACCTTAGCAGTTGTGCGCCTTAAAACCACAAAATAAAACCCTGTACGGAAGTGAATAGTGGATAATAAACAATTCAGACAAAAAGGGAATAGACGCGTTAGGAACTTGGTATTACAGCAGAATTTTGAATATTGTCTCGTGACAATTGTACCCAGTGACATTTGAACCTATTGTCATTGTACCCAGAAAAGATTGATGGAAAGTCCGATATTCTCCTCGTACGATCTCTGCCTGGCAGGTAGAACAGTCAAGCGCTGTTAGGTCCCATTAACACAGACTGTACTTCGCGGCACTGTGGGGCCGGTATAGTGTTGCTGAATACTCGGGCGATATGCTACTCGTCTGTGGGTTCTCTGTCTGTTATGAAAAGGCAGCACGGCGACGCCATGTTCAGCTTTTCCCTGTATATGACAGTGAGTTTTACTGTAATTTAACATCAACTTGTTTTGAAAATGTTCAAATGTTTGTTAAGCTTATGGGACTTAACTACGGAGTCATCAGTCCCTAAACTTACAAACTGCTTACGGACTACATCAGACTAAGGACGTAGTGGCCGTGCAGACCGTGACTGGAACGCCGGCTCAACTTGTTTTCTACAAGCCATTAACTTATCTCTTGAACTGCGTTATTTGATACTGTGTCAATATTACGAGCAACATCCTTCACAACCAAGCTTTTATCATCCGCAAACAAAAATATTTTACAATCACCTATTATACTCGAAGGCATATCATTTATATAAATAAGAAACAGCAATGGTCCCAAAACAGACCCGTGGGGCACCGCACACTTAATTGTGCCCCATTGGGATTGTACGTTATAGCCATTTTCTACAATGCGGAGAATTACCTTCTATTGTCTATTATTAAAGTAAGAGGTTTACCCAGCGTATTCGGCCACCACCTCGCTTTTGGGCGAAAGGCTGTTTCAGTGTGGTCCCGAGTCTAGAGAGAGAGGCGTCGGGTGGAACTGTATGAGAGAGTCAGCTGCCTGCAGGCGGGCAGCGCGCCCGACCACGACTGGGTGGGCGTCGCGGGGGCGGCGGCGCTGTGACAGCCGGCGACGGCGGGGGCGGGCCAGGGGGCGGTGGGGGCGGCGGGGGCGGCGGAGGCGGCCACGACACGGCCGGCCAGGCCTCATTACCAGCCACGCCACGCTGGCGCTACGAGCCTCTCTCTCTCTCTCTCTCTCTCTCTCTCTCTCTCTCTCTATACTCATAATGTCGGCTCATTTTTCAGGACAGCTGTGGAGTCGGTAAACACCTATCGAGGTATTTCACTCCAAAGATAGGACGGTTCTTATACACTGAGCCGATAAAGGCATTGGATAGCGATGTGTACAGGTATAGTTAGCGCCAGTATCGCGTACACGAGGTATAAAAGGGCGGTGCTATGTCAGAGCTGCCATTGGTACATCGGTGATTCATGAGAAAAGGTGTCCGACGTGGTTGTGGCCGCAGGGGAATTAACAGACTTTGAATGTGGAAAAGTAGCAGGACGCACGGGACGTTCCATTTCGGAAATCATTCGGGAATTCAATATGTCTATTGGCACAGCGTCAGGAGTGTCCAGACGATATAAAATTGTGGGCGATTCTGGACACTTCAGCGAATTATTAGTCCGACATAAATCTCATCAAATATTTTCGGGCCATAATCAAGAGGGTAGTTCGTTTACTAAACTCTGCTTCGACAAGGCTTTCACAAGTATGACCGGCTATAGAGCCACCATATCTTCATACTGCTGTAGAATACGCGCAACGACTTGTTGAGTCCGTGCCACGTCGAGCTGCTGAACTTCGTTAGGAAAAAAGGAGGTCCGAAGGAATCTTAGGGATTAACGTCCCGTCTACAGCATGGTCGTTAGAAACGGAGCTCATCTCGGATGCTTCGGTATGGGGAAGGAAATCGGCCGTACCTTTTCAAAGAAATCATCCTGGCAGTTTACTGGAGTGATTTAGGAAAATAACAACCTGAATCAATATGACCGGAGGTGGATTTGAACTACCGACCCCCCGAATGCGAGTCCACTTTGTTGCCAATGTGCCACTTTGCTCTAAAGGAGCCAATTTCATTGACGACAATTTACAGCAGGGTTTTGAAACATATCCTGTATTCAAATATTATGAATTATCTCGAACAGAACGATCTTTTGACCCAAGGTCAACGCGGATTTAGAAAATATCGTTCATGCGAAACACAACTAGCTCTTTATTCACACGAAGTGATGGGTGCTATAGACAAGGGTTCGCAAATCGATTCCGTATTTCCAGAAGGATTTTGACACCGTACCTAAGAAACGGCTTTTAATCAAATTGCGTGGTTATGGTATACCGCCCCAAATTTGCGATTGGATAGGGGATTTCCTGTCAGAGAGGACACAGTACGTAGTAATCGATGGTGAGGCATCGACTAAAACAGAGGTGATATCGGGCGTTCCACAGGGTAGTGTTATTGTTCCTCTGCTGTTCCTTATTTACATAAAAAATTTAGGGGAAAATATCAGTAGCTCTCTTAGGTTGTTTGCAGATGACACCGTCATTTACCGTCTAGAAAAATCATCTGAAGATCAAAACCAACTGCAGAACGATCTAAATAAAATACCACTAAGGTGTAAAAATTGGTAACTGACTCTAAATAATCAAAAGTGTGAATTCGTCCACATGAGTACGAAAAGAAATCCGTTAAACTTTGTTTACAGGATAAATCAGTCAAAAGTGAAGGCCGTAAACTCCACAAAATACCTGGGAATTACTATTACTTAGACTTAAACTGGAAAGACTACATAGATAAAATGTCGTGGGAAAGGCGAATAAGAGACTGCGTTTTATTGGCAGAACCCTTAAAACATGCAACAGAACTACAAAAGAAATAGCATATACTACGCTTGTCCGTCCATTTTTGGAGTATTGCTGCCCAGTGTGGGATCCTTATTAGGTGGGTTTGACGAAGGACATCGAAAGAGTCCAAAGAAGGGCAGCTCGTTTCGTACTGTCACGATACAGGGGAGACGGCGTTATTGAAATGACACAGGATCTGGGATGGGAATCATTACAACAATGGTGCTTATCGCTGCGGCGTGGGCTACTTACGAAACTCCTATCACCAACATTCTCCTCCGAATGCGAAAATATATTGTTGACTCCCACTTACATAGGTAGAAATGATCATCAGAATAAAATACGAGAAATCAGAGCTCTAAAGGAGATATTCAGGTGTTCTTCGTTCCCGCGCGCTTTTCGAGAATGTAATGGGAGACAAATAGAATAATGGTGGTTCGATGAACTCTCTGCCAGGCACTTAAATGTGCTTTGCAGAGTATCCCATGTATATGTGTAGAGGTAGATGTAGAATGTGGAAACGTAGCGGGACGCACGGGACATTTCATTTCGGAAATCATTCGGGAATTCAATATGTCTAATGGCACAATGTCAGGAGTTTCCCGACGATATAAAATTTTCGGCGATTCTGCACACATCAGAGAATGATTAATCCACAGACATCGTCCGACATAAAGCTTATCAAATATATTCGGGCCATAATCAAGAGGTCAGTTTGTTTACAAAACCCTGCTTCGACAAGGCTTTCACAAGTATGACCGGCTATAGAGCTACCATATCTCAATACAGCTGTAGGAAAGGTCCAACGACTTGTAAGAGTCCCTGCCACGTCGAGCTGCTGAACTTCGTTAGGAAAAAAGGAGGTCTGAAGGAATCTTAGGGATTAACGACCCGTCTACAGCATGGTCGTTAGAATCGGAGCTCATCTCAGATGTTTCGCTAAGGATGGGGAAGGGAATCGGACGTACTTTTTCAGAGAAATCATCCTGGCAGTTTACTGGAATGATTTAGGAAAATCACAGAAAACCTGAATCTGGGTGACCGGACGTGGATTTGAACTACCGACCCCCCGAATACGAGTCCAGTTCGTTGCCACTGCGCTACTTCGCTCGAAATGGGATATGATCTCTAAGAAGATATTAGTAACTATCCTATGACTGTAAAGCAGTGTTTTTCAATCTTTTGGTCCCGACCCCCAGGAAGATCGCAAAGTCTTGTTCGGGATGTCGCCGTCGCAGGAGGAAGTTGTTGCACCATAAAATAACAAGGCAGGAGCATTCCGGAACAGTATGGGTTCCGTAAGGCAAAAACATTTGTCTGAGAAAAGTGAAATTTATTTTATACTAGTTGGTACTCGGCACGTTGCTGCCGCAGAAGAAATAATTGAGCAAATACGTTTGTAATTTGAAAATGTTAGCTTGTTTAATTACCAATGATATACTCTCTCTTCACCTCCTACCCTCGTCTCCTCCAGTCCCTTTCTCTTTCCAGTTTCTCCGTCTCTCCCTGTGTTCATCTCCTTTCACTTATCTGCCACTATCTTCCCTCTCTCATTCTCCTCCACTCCCCTCTTTCTCCTCCTTCCCCTTTGTGTCCGTCTCCTCCTCCACCTACTAATCTCCCTCCAATATATATGAAAACATACATAGGCGCCAAGTTTCATTGTGATAGGTCAAGTGGTGTCAAAGTCGCAAGGTACCCTCCGCCATTCACTGTCCTGAAAATTATAAAAAATCTCCTTCATGAAAACAGAGATTTATGTGCTGACTTTCATGACCAATCAAACAATTTGGATGTTTGTTGTAACGTAGCCTCCGCCATGCACCTGCTTAGGCTTACAAAAGGTAGCGCATGTATTAATTCGGGGTATAATCTATCAACATTCCACATTTCATTCAATTCTGTGCAGCCGTTTAAGCGTGAAGAGAAACAAATATATTAACGCATTGTAATGTAACCTCCACCATGCACCATACGGTGGCTTACGAAAATCAGCCCATGTATTAATCAGGGAATAAGCTATCTGTTCGAAATTTAATTCATATCCGTCAAGCCATTTCAGCGTGAAGGCATAAGAAATGAATTAGCTACCTGTAAAGCACCGTCCTCCATGCATGATACGAATTCTACGAATTTAATTTTAGTATGCGTATAACTTTCGTGCGAGTGCAAGCAATGGGTTAACAAAGTTTCATCGCAATCGGATGTACATCATGGCCGTGCATAAAAAACGAACAAAAAAAATTATGTATTAGATATGTCCTGAAGTATATGTCTTACAGCGACATAAATTTAATGGCACATTTAGTGATACATATCGATACTATATGCGAAATATGTTGCGAAGACAGACAGCAGTAATCAAATAAAACATCACAAGGCCAGCCTGACGCGACAGTTTTACGACGTCTACTGTTGTGAGCGGGACACTTCTTTTCGTTTCATCATTACGTGGGGGGGGGGGGGGGGGGGATATATCAGTTACAAAACGATTCATAAACGTCCGAATATACATACAAACTTTGTTGCAGGTCCCTAACTGCCTAACTGCTCCATTCTCCAATAACTGACGCATAAATCTGGATATCCTCTCATTATTTATGACGTCATATCTCCTGAGTTATGAGTCTTGCTCTTTTGTTTTTGGGTCAGAAACCTTCGTGGGCGTTAGGTGAACAGTTCACCAAAGTTTCATTGCAATCTAATAAATAATTTATGAATATGTAGAGGACAGACAGACAAACATATATATATATATATATCGATTCCTTGTGGATCAGCAATTCTCAGTTGAATAGAACAAAATATTGTTTTATAATGAAAGCAAGGGGAATCTACAGCCGTTACTTTTTCCAAAGGACATGCAGCTTTACTGTATGAATATATGAGGTTGGCGTCTTCTTGGGTAAAATATTTCGGAGGTAAAATAGTCCCCCATTCGGATCTCCGGGCGGGTACTAGTCAGGAGGATGTCGTCATCAGAAAAGATAACACTGGCATTCTACGGATCTGAGCGTGGAATGTTAGATCCCTTAATCTAGCGAGTCTAGAAAATTTAAAAAGGGAAATGGATAGGTTGAAGTTAGATATAGTAGGGATTAATGAAGTTCGATGCGAAGAGGAACAGTTTTTCTGGTCAGGTGAATACAGGATTATAAATACAAAATCAGTTGGGTGTATTACAGTAGTAGTACTTATAATAAATAAGAATAATATGCGGGTAAACTGCTATGAGCAGCGCAGTGATTGCATTATCGTTGTCAAGATATATAAGAAGCCAACACTGACCACAATAGCACAGGTTTGTATGCCAACTAGCTCTACAGATGATGACGAGATCGAAGAAATGTATGAAGAAGTAAATTAAACTATTCAGACAATTAATGCAGAGGAAATCTTAATTGTTATGGAAGACTGGAGTTCGATAGTAGGAAAAGAAATGGAAGGAAAGATGGTAGGTGAATATGGACTGAGCAAAAGAAATGAAGGAGGAAGCCGCCTGGTAGACTTTTGCACGGAACATAATTTAGTTATAACAAACACCTGGTTTAAGAATCACGAAAAATGGTTGTATGCATGTAAGAGACCAGGAGACAGCGGGAGGCACCACATAGATTTTATCATGGTAAGACATAGATTTCGGAACCAGGTTTTAAACTGTAAGGCATACCCAGGGGCAGATATACACTCTGTCTATATCGTATTGGTCATGAATTGTAGGCTGAAACTGAAAAAAATGCAGAAAGGCAGAAAAATAAGGAGATGGGACCTGGATAAATTGAAGAAACCTGAAGTTTAAAGAATTTTAGAGGGTACTTTAGGCAACAATTGACGGAAAATAAAATGGTAGAAGAGGAATGGGTAACAATGAGAGATGAAACAGTGAAGGTAGCAGAGGATAAAATTGGTAGGAAGAAAATACCGACAAAAAATCCTTGGATATCACAGAAATACTAAACTTAATCGATGAAAGGAGAAAATATAAAAATGCAGTGAATGAAACAGGCAAAATGCAGTACAGACGACTAAGAAGGAGCTTAACAGGAAGTGCAAAATGGCTACGCAGGAGAGGGTAGAAGACAAATGCAAGTCTGTAGCAGAATGTATAAAATAGGGGGAAAATAGATACCGCTTATAGGAAAATGAAAGAGACATTTGGAGACAAGAATATGAATATCAAGAAGTAAGATGGAAAACCAGTTCCCAGCAAAGAAGAAAAAACTGGAAGGGGAAAAATATAGAGAAGGGCTCTATAAAGGAATTGAACTTAGAGACAATATTGTAGGAAGGATAGAAGAAGTAGATGAATATGAAATAGGAGATACCATAATGAGAAATGAATTTGAATGAGCTCTGGAAGACAAGTCGAAACCAGGCCCTTGGAGTAGATTACATTCCCTCAAAGCTACTGAAGTCTCTGGAAGAACCAGCCATGACAAAACTATTTCACCTGGTGTATAAGTTGTATGAGACTAAGAAAAGTGTAATAATCCGCAATTCAAAGAAAGCAGGCGCAGATAGGTATGAAAATTACAGAACCATCACTTTGATAAGTCATGGTTGCAAAACTTTAATACGAAATATTTACAGAAGGATGGAAAAGCTGGTAGAAGCTGACCTCAGGGAAGATCAGTTTGGATTTAGGAGAAATGTAGAAACACGGGAGGTAATACTCATTTTGCGGCTTATCCTAGAAGACAGTTTAAGGAAAGGCATACCTACATTTCTAACTTTTGTAGATTTGGAGAGAGCTCTTGACAATGTTCATTGGAATACATTCTTTCAAATTCTGAAGCAAGCAGGAGTTAAATATAGGGAACGGAAGGTTATTTACAACTTATACTAAAATCAGGCAGCAGTTCTCAGAGTTGAAAGGCATTAAAGGGATGCAGTGGTTGCGAGAGGAGTAAGACAGGGTTGTAGCCTATCTGTACAATGAGAAAGCTATAAAGAAAAGCAAGGATAAATTTGGAGAAGGAATTAAAGTTCATGGTGAAGTAGTAAAAACATAGCGTTTCGCCGATGAGATTGTAATTCTGTCAGAGAAAGCAAAGGACCTGGGGGCGCAGTTGAACAGAATAGGTAGTGTGTTGAAAGGTGCGTATAAGATGAACATTAAGAAGAGCAAATTAAGAATAATGGCGGCCAATCTAAGAAACTCAGGCGATGCTGAAGGAATTAGATTAGGTAACGAAACAATAAAGGAGGTTTGTTACTTGGGCAGTAAAATAACATATTATGGTCGCAGTAAAGAGGAAATAAAATGCAGAATGGCTCTTTTTGAAAAAGAGAATTTTTTTAACATGTAATATTAATTTACGCGCAAGGAAGTCCTTTCAGAAAAAGGTTTAAATGTTTGTAAATCTATCGGACCAAACTTCGTGGTCATCAGTTCGTAGCTTACAAAGTACTTAAACTAAGGTAAACTAACTTAAGGACGACACACACACACACACACACACACACACACACACACCCATGCCCCAGGGAGGACTCGAACCTCCGACGGCGAGTAACCGCGCGCTCCGTAGTGAGGCACCTTAGACCGCTCGGCTACTCCACCGCGGCAAGAAAGACCTTTCTGAAGGCGTATGTGTGGAGTGTTGCCTTGTGTGGCAGTGAAACGTGGACAATAAGGAGTTCAGACAAAAAAGATGATAGAAGCTTTCGAAATGTGGTGTTATAGACGAATGATATAGAATAGATGGGTAGATCACGTAACTAATGGGTAGTTGCTCGACAGAATTGGGGTGAAAATGAGTTTCTGGCTTATCCCAACTAAGAGAAGGGATAGGTTGGTGGGACACATTCTGAGAGATGAAGGAATCATCAACTTAGCATTAGGAGAAAGTGTGTGGGGTAAAAATCATAGAGGGAGACCGAGGGACGAATACAGTAAGCAGATTCAAAAGGATGTAGGTTGCCGTACGTATTCTCAGATGAAGAGGCTTGCACAGGACAGGGTAGCCTGGAGAGCTGCATCAAACCAGTCTGCTGATGACTGAAGTCGGCCGCGGTGGCCGGGGGGACTGAGGCGCTACAGTCACGGTCTGCACGGCCACTAAGGTCTGGGGTTCGAATCCCCCCTCGGGCATGGATATTTGTGCCGTCCTTAGTATTAGTTCATAAGTAGTTTGTAAGTTTAGGGACTGATGACCCCGTAGTTGGGACCCATAAGCTATACAAACATTTGAACATTTTGATGACTGAAGATCACAACAACAACAACAACAACAGAATGAATGTCATTAGAACTCTTTCATGAACACAAGGCAAATAGGTAGGTCAGAAAAGAAGAGGAAGTAGCAAAGAGACGTCCTGTCGCACCGTCTCCACTATCAAAGGGGTCGTACTCTGCGTCACCAGCTGAGAACAAGGTCACTGTCCGCCGGGAGTGCGTCGTGTAACATTACGAACTAATGACCGAGCAAGTGAGGGGACTCTCGCTGCAGATATAAATGGAGCCAGCGGCGTCGGACGGAGAGAGAGAGAGAGAGAGAGAGAGGTAGAGAGAGAGAGAGATAACGACGACGACACGGCGTCGCGTAATTTTAGCGTCGCGCGCTGCGTCGGCGGCGGCGGCGGCGGCGTCGCGTTCAGCCGAGCGCCGCCGCGGCAGTGAAGGGGAGGGGAGGGGAGGGGGGTGGGTGTATTTATACGCGGGCAGGTGTCTCCATGGCAACGCGCGCCCGGTGGGCGTGGCGGGCACGCCCCCATTCCTGGCCGTGGGCGCGTTTTATTAATCACCGCTCGCGTCGCCCCATTACTCAGGCGCGAGCCGCACGTGCCGGCTGGCCGACGAGCCCGACGAGCCCGTCGAGCAGGCTCACCGACGACGACGACGACGACGGTGACGGTGACGGCGCAAGCGAGTCTTCCCAGTTTTGGTCCACTTTAGGATACGGTACTAACAGTAAAAGTGGGCCTTTGCGATCGTCTTTTGACATCTCGAAATTTAAATGACAATAAAGGCTTAATCATACATCTGACACGAAAATTGAATCAACCGAATTCTCTACAACTTTTCCCTCTTATGTTTTTTTCATATCGCGTATCGTTTCAGAGATATTTGCAAGAGGGAGACCAAGAGACGCGTATAGTAAGCAGATTCAAGTGAATGTGGGTTGCCGTTCTTATGAGGAGATGAAAAGGCTTGCTCAGGATAGAGTAGGGTGGAGACCTGCATCAAACCAGTCTCCGGACTGAAGACCATAACGACAAAAGCGGAGATTTTGGGATGTCTGTCTGTCTGTTTGTCTGTCCGTAACGTGTTCCCTGTTTTTAAGACGAACCGTTCAACCGATCAGCACCAAATTTTATGGACATAATTGTAGGCCGCCAGAGACCAGAACCTCCCTTTTTCAAATTTTCGGACAAAAGATACGGTAGTAATACGAAAAAAGGCGTTTGTAATGTAATTGCAAACGAACTGTTCATGTGATACGAAAATTGAATAACCTAATTTTTCATATCTTGCATCGTTGCAGAGATATTTGCAAAAATAACGGCGATTTGACGATGTCTGTTTGGCTGTAACGTGTTCCCACTTTTTAGGCCGAACCGTTCAACCGATCGGCACCAAATTTTACAGACATAATTGTTGGCTACCAGAGACCAGAACCTCGCTTTCTGAAATATTTCTGACAAGAAATACGTTAGTAATACCAAAAAAGTCGTTTCTAATGTAATTTTAATTGCAAATAAACCGTTCATCTGACGCGAAAATTGAATAACCGAATTTGTAGAGGAGAAAATTCTCTACAATTTTGTTCCCTTATGTTTTCTTCATATCTCGTATAGTTTCTGAGATATTTGCAAAAAATAAAAAAAAATAAAATAAACGGAGTTTTGACACCCTCCATTGAATTAACGAAAACCAGCCGTTGGCAGATGTCACTTGACATTCCTCGCCGAAAACTCTGTGGCATACGCCACTTTGCGTTGCGTATTGGATGATTTTCTTATTGTAACTTACACGTTGTCATTTTAGAGCAATGGCGCACTGAAGAATTAACAAAAACTCGTCGCTCTTCGTACTATAAAGATAATCTAGTGTCTACAAATGCCATATTAGCATCAGCTAACAACGGCCATCAATAGTATGAGATTAAAGAACATAACTCTTGACTGTTAGCTGTGGCGTAGTGGGCAATGCTTATGACTGGAACGCTGAAGGTTAGTGGTTCGGAACCTACCAATACCTACTTTTTTTTTTTTTTTTTTTTTTTCATGAAAGGGTTTCAGACACTCTCATTAATTAATGTGTTATTATGTAGATTATTATTTTGGTCCAAAATGTTTGCAAAAACTTATAAAACTACAAATCTAAAGTGGACCGCAAAACACGTCATTGTGATGTTTTTATTGCCGTCTATCTATTGCGCGCGGTTCTGCTACAACTGTCGTGCTACTTTAGGTCAGGAACCCCAGAAGGATCCGCGAAACGAATTTTATGCCGAAAGATATTTCTATCGCGCAACGTGTACTAATATCACTAGAATAAGTCGAATTCAAAATATTGAACATTTCGTCCAGTTTCGGGTGTTGAAATAAATTCTACAGTGAAGTTGAAAATTTGTGCTGAACCGGGGTTCGAACCCGGATTTCCAGCTTCGGGCCAGCGATCGCATTAACCAATTAGTCTACCACCCATTGATTCCTCTTACTTGAAGCCTTCCGAGGAGCGTTTGTGAAGTCCGTGCAAAACTAAACACTACTAACGTGCTTGGGGAAAACCATTTTTATTTTTCTACATACACTTGTACACTTTGTCCAATGCCGTTCTAATTTGTTACTCTCTTCCTAATAACAGGAATTGTCCAAGTCTGTAAAATAAGTTTGTGCAATCACATCTCCGTTTGAATAAATTTTCGCCCTGCCAGCCATTTCTTCAAACTGGGGAACAAACAGTAAACTGAGGGAGCCAATTCTGGAGAGTAGGGGGGGGGGGGGTGAAACGAGTTTCAATCCTATTTCCAATAATTTTGCGACGACAACTGCTGAGGTGTGTGCTGGTGCATTGTCGTAATGGAAAAGAACTTTTTTCTTTGCAGCACAGTATTCAAACGCGTTCAGTAACTATGAATAATATGCACCTGTAATAGTTTTACCTGTTCCAGATAGTCGATGAAGATTATCACTTGCTAATCCTAAAAAGACGGCCGCCATACCCTTTCCGGCCGAAGGACCGGTCTTCGCCTTTTTTGTTGTACATCTCCCTTGGTAACCCATTGTTTAGATTGTTCTTTGTCTCAGTATATATAGTAATGTATCCATGTTTCATCCACAGTGACGAAGCGATGCTTAAAGACCTGCGGATTATTCGTGAACAGCTGCAAACTTTCCTTCCAATACTCACACGATTCCGTTTTTGGTCAAGCGTAAACAATCGCGGCATCTATCTTGCGGATAGCTTTCTCATGTCCAAATGTTTATGAAAAATATTGTGTACCCGTTCATTCGAAATGCTCATAGCACTAGCAATTTCACGCACTTTAACTATTCTGTCATCCACAGCCATATCATGGATTTTACCAATTATTTTTGGAGTTGTAACCTCCACAGGTCGTCCAGAACGTACAGTCACTTGTGCCCATATAGCCACCCCGAAAATTTTGAAACTACTTACAAGCTGTTCTAATCGAAGGTGCAGAGTCACCATAATGTTTATCAAGCTTCTCTTTAGTCTTCTCAGGCGTTTTGCCTTTCATAAAGTGATGTTTAATCAACAACCGAAATTCTTTTTTGTCTATTCTTTGACAATCACTGGACTTCCTTGATTCACACGAATGCCAAATACAAATAAATAGACTAATATGGCTGAAACTTGGCGTGCGTTCTTTCCAAAGATGATAATCACTAAACATGACCTTGATAAGCGATGGTGATGCCATCTCTGACTTCGCACGGATTTTTTAAACGATTCTCACATACTGGATTCCAGCAAGGGAGCGAGCGATTGGTAAAGGCGACCGCTGGCCCGAAGCGGGAAATACCAGTTCGAATCCCGATGCAGCACAAATTTTCTACTCACTGTTAAATTTACCTCAACGCTCCGAAACGGTGGACAAGTTTCAATATTTAGAATTCATAAAATTACGGCCGTTGATGTCAGTAAAGTTGTCTTTTATTTTGGACATATTCAAAAGAACAGATACCGTATCAATAATTGTAACTAGAATAAGTGACGTAAACTAGAAACTTGGAAGGTAGGAGGTGAGATACTGGCGGAAGTAAAGCTGTGAGGACACACCGTCAGGCGTGCTAGGGTAGCTCAGGCGGTAGAGCACTTGCTGGCGAAGGGCAAAGGTTCCGGAGGTCCCGAGTTCGAATCCCGATCTGCCGCACTGTTTTAATCTGCCAGGAAGCTTCATATAAGCTCACACTCCGTCACAGAGTGAAAATATGACTCTGGAAACTATGGCTAAGCCGTGTCTCTACCATACCATTTCTTCCAGGAGCGCTGGTCTTGCAAGGCTCGCAGGAGAGCTATCTGATCTGAATGACACTGCTGCCTACGAAGAAGTAGGTTACTAGAAGTGCCAAATTTTTTATTTATTTATTTCTCATTTATAATCCTGCTACCTTTTAATATAAAGGAGGACGTACATTTGTAGTTTTATATGTTATACATTACTTCGTTAAAGTTACATAATTTGAGTATGTGTGCGCCTCGGTTGCACAGTGGTAGAGTGCCAGACTACAAATCCAAAGGTCGCGGGTTCGATCCCCGCCAGGTCTTAGGATTTTTATCTGTCACTTTCCACTTCTTTCCCCTCTGGCACTATTGCTCATGTGAAAAATACCGAGTAGCACCGTGGTTCGGAACCCACGTTAAACTGTAGGTCCCCCTATAACTGGCTGGGTAAGTCAGTTCGAAGGTCGGAGGAAGGCAACGGCATACCACCTCCAAACAGGACCATGCCTAGTAAAGCACTGTGGTGTTCAAACCAATCTTCGGATTGTTGACTGCTTTACCTTTTAATTTGAGTATTTAAGATAATTAGAAATAAGAAGGAAAAATTAAAATAAAAGCAAAGAGAAAATACATATATACAAGTGCTTACAGTTGTTGCTACAATTATAACAAATTACAATTCGTGCATTTTACAATATTAGATATATTGGAGAACATAAAAACTTGATTTGTTACGTGGTTGTTATACATATGTCGAAATTCAATGTATTCTGAAATTTGTTAATTTTAATTGCTCTTAACAATGTAATAGGAAAGAAAGAAATAATGTCTAAAATATAGGGGATTTTCTGTCCTTATGGTTAGTTGCATTGTACCATGCTGGGCGTTGAGTACCTTGGAATGTTTCTTAAAGCCACTGATCACCCAGCCCAGTTTCCATTGTTTTGGTGATATTAGTCTCTTTTCTTTATATTGTTTTTTTCTATCTTATGTCTCAGGTATTAGTATCCATATTGATGTAAAGAAGGTCTGGTTTGGGTTGATGACAGTGGGAGATTGCTCCCCTGTCAATCTTGAGTCTCATCGGTATCACTTCCTTCATTTATGAAAGTTCCATCGCCTTCTTCCTCGTCTGTTTGTTCCCAACTATACCTGTCCACTCTGTGGGGCACATGGGCACGCCCCCTGTAGGGCCTTGTCATTTCGTATTCTTCGTAGGTTGCTTTGGATATCTTGTCTGTTAGTGTGTTGAGTTGTGTCCATTTTTGTTCGTCTCTTATGCCATATATCGTATCGTCTGTTGTAAAGTCAAGCTGCTAGAAGTACCAAAGCGAAATATATTTGGATTATAAAGCGTTGTACAAAGATCACATAATAGCCCCGTATGATGTGAGGCAGCTGATGGAACCAATGTTGCCGTTTGGTGGCTGTAACCGGTCTTATACGCCTCGGCATTCAATCATAGAGGTACTGGAAATGTTTCTGGGTATAGCAGTCCACACTATCCGCACTAATTTTACGTATTGCACAGTTGATCTGGTGTTGTAGCGGATGTTGTATCCCTGTCCAGTCATTCCACAGCTATGAACCTAACGTTTTCGATAGGCGAGACATCGCGAGAACGTTCGGAGGACGGTGGGCATGCATGAAAGTTAGAATGATTGGTCTGCCTGACGACATTTGAAGTTGCATATGATGCTTTTGATGCTCCTGATAGTGTTATTTGGAATACGGAAGATTCACGTGGCTCAACACCCAACTTCAGAACTGCGCATTTTGTCAGTTGCATTTGTCTTTAAGAGATTTCTATACAAATACGGACAAACATATTTCATAATAAGTACATTCATGTAAATGAATTTAGCATGTAAATACTAATAATCATTATGTTACACTGTCCTATTCATTATTATGCCACTATTCTTAAGGCTGACCGACAGGTATAATAATCGCTATGGACAGTTAAAATCCTAATAGTAATTACTACTTAAACCTGAAGTTTCCATTGTAATGGATATTATTTTAATATTCGCGGGATACTTTGCGAATGTACCTTGTCAGTCAGACGCAAATCTTGCGTAAAGATGGAATAAAATATAATAAACAGGGAAAAAATAATTAGCATAACATATATATTACTACAGCAAATTATGAAAACTTGATACTAATTATGAAATGAAACAAGGGCATTGTACATAACAGCACATGAAAGTAACGTCGAAATGACAACGTTACTTTGGAGTTGTAAGTACTAATTGTATTGTTGCTGTCGCAGAATAGCCGTTCGCCGTTGGCGATTTTTGTCCCCCTCGGCCATGGGTGTTAGTGTTGTCCTTAGCATTAGTTATTTTAAGTTAGTTTAAAGTAGTTCGTAAGCCTAGGGACTAATGACCAACGTAGTTAAGTCCCTTAGATTTACAAACATTTAATTTTACTGTTGCAAATAACAATAATGCTTGTGTGTTCATAATTTGTGCACGTAAAAGCAGTTTCTAGGAAGTCTTTTAATTTTTTCCAGTACAACTGTAACTAATCTTTCCTATTCCTTGCGTAAAATCCTGTTAGACAAAAATAAATATTCTGAAAGCTCTAGACTGGACTCTGTTCTATCAACATAATTTTGTGATTATCTGCCTATGTATTCAGTTGAGCATGTTTCAGGGTTTGTGAGTAGACAGTTCTATACTTCACTTCCGTCCTCAGTACTATAAATAAACTTACTGAAATACCCAAATAATCCAAAACCATCCGACGACCTTCACCACATTTATTACCGGTCGCTATTCAAAGGTTCTGGGGAGTACACTAGTGAACATCACCGATTGATAATGAAAGAAATATCAATTGGTGCTTATAAGCGGCAAATATATCGACAGGAGGAAGAGGTGATTTATCTCGTACTCCCTACTTCATCTTACCATTTTTTTTATGCTTATTCAGAGAGTACGTCAATGATCGGTTATCTTGCTTATTTTTGTAAATGTGAATAACGGCTAAAGGTACGCTGTGTGGATAGTAGCCCGCAGATGCTATTGAAATCGCCGGAAGAATTTGCAGCAACTATGGATACAGACATTAGGGTTGTAATTTTTTTTTTTTTTTTTTTTTTTTTTTTTTGCCTACAAAATAACTCTCTGGAAGTAAAAAAAAATTCTCTTTATATCCAATGTCTTAAAATAATATCTGTCACCGCAAATGTGTACATAACTATTCACGAAATAAGGGGCACCTATTTCTGGAAAATGTTTAGATGCTCCAACATCTGTCAGCAATTTGTTATGACAGAAAACACTGCAACATCATTCACCAGTGAGTTAAAGAAAGGTAGTAAATAAGTTTTGATATGTGTTCATAAAGTGAAGTGAAGGAAACTGATTGACACATTCAACACTGCTGCCTCTTCTCTTTGACTTCGTAGGAAGAATTGGGGATTTTTTTAGTAAATTTAAAAAAATAGTCATGCACCTTTGAGGCATACATCCACCACATTATGAAATCCCACTAAGTGATACATTATTAAACTGCGCTGGCTAAAATAATCGTTCGCAGTAGTAGTGGTGTAGTAGCACTGCTAAAAATATAAAGGAAGTATCACATATTTTTAAACTTTTTTTTTTTTTTTTTTTTTTTTTTTTTTTACATTTTCCCGCAAAGATTCCAGACGGAATCACGGAATCAAAAACAAGAAACAACGTCATAATTATAAATTTATTTCATATTATATAATAAGTAATAACAGATTTCAACCAATCTTGGTACGCATGCTCCTTACTATCAGGCAACAATCGCTGTCGGGTTAAGAATCACCTATGACATATACGTAAGGAGAAGGACGCCATAAACAACGACACTCGTGAAAAACGGCCGCATCATGCGATAATATTCTACATCTGCTCCTAAACTGATGGACCGATTTCAACCAAATTTGGTACAAATATTCTTTAAGGCCGGGGATCATTTGCTGTGGTTGCAAAAGCCACATACGATACATAGTTCATACATCACGGCATAAACAATGATATCTGTCCCATCTTGCGGCATGTGATAGCGTGATTTTATTCAACTATTTGAGAATGAGAGCACTTGGTGGCTTGCAATAAATTGTAAACATAATTTCAAATCTTTACGAAACTTTTTCTCGATGACAACCCCAACAAAATGATGAAAGGAAAAAAGTTTATCACTTACTACTTTTCCGATGTTCATGATTTATATTTACGGAATTTGGCATGACGTTACAAGTTATTACTTCTACACTGAAAATTTGATTCGCCAAACAATTCACAGACAGTACACATACATACCACTGAATGTTTTTTCGATATTATATCACAGTTCGACATATAGTTCATGAGATATGAAGTCATAAACAATGTGGTTCATGAAAAACCGCATCATCATGCACGAGGTTTTAATTTATTACGTCTTCACTGCTAACACCATTCATGATACATTTTGCAGACATTAGACACATATACCACTGAATGTACCTTCGAATTTACATCATAATACGACACATATTTCAGGAGATACGACGTCATAAACAATGAAACTTCCAAATAACTGCTACATCATGCGCTCTTTTTCCACATCTCCTCCTAAAATTATGGACCGATTTCACTTAAACTTGGTACACGTATTGCTTACTATCAGACAACAATCGCTGTTGGGTTAAAAACTACCTACGACAACACAGTTCAGGACATATGATGTCGTAAACAATAAATTTTCCCATCACGCGACGCTTGATTTACGAAACTTCGTTCATTCACTATTTATTCGTCGCAGACAGTTTGCTAATATTACTCTCTACAAATGATCTGAATGGAAACGAAACTTAAATGGACAGATAGTGAGGTAGAAGTCGATGGACAGAAAGGAAAGAACGATATGCCCTAAGGTATTGAAAGAATAAATATAACAGATTTCATAGAGGAACCTACATAAAGCATTTACAACAATGAATATATACCTGCAAAATTATATAATTGTGCAACACAAAAATCAATAGACCTGACATAGTAAATTAACACTGCGATAGGTAAAAACATGTTACATCATGCACCACGTTTTAATACATTTCTTATTTACTACTAATTAGGCTCTACTGCATACCAGTCAGCTTGAGGATATTCCTGAAAGCTGACTGTGCTGTTGACAACTTTGAACTATAAAGCGCAAACAGCTGACTGAGGTCTGGAACCCTAAAAAGCCATGATAGGCACGTGCCCTTCTTTAACAACCGTTGAAAAGCACGGGCATATAAGCTAGTATACAATAAAAAGACTGTATCTACGTCTGCAAAGATCAGACATTACAAGGCAACAGTAAGGCATGCAGTGTTATATATTGGTAAGACGATAACAATCGGAAGAAATAGTGGAGTACAACTAGAGAAAGTAGAGGGAAAATCACAGAGCAAAATTATAAGTCCCAAAAGAACTGACGAGAGATTGACTTGAAGACCTAGGGAAGAACTATACCTAAGTATGAGAACAAAATAAGGAGAAATCAGACTCATAATAGCAAGATTTTCTGGACTTTTAATAAGAATTAGCATGAATAGAATGACAGAAAGAGGAAGGGAAACATGGGAAACTACAAAAAAAAGACAGGAACCAAGTGGATTGTTGAACTCCGAAGGACTGGTTGCAATTGAGGAGGAAGGGGGAAGGAAAAGAGAACTGGAGAAGCAGAAAGGGACAGAAAATCGGCAGTAGATCACAGAAGAAGATTTTGAATATCTCTGAATATGTACGGGACAGAAGAGAAAGGACGAAGAAATTTTGGGAGAAAAGGGAATTAAAATCCAAGAATGCGCTACGCGTGGTCCTACAGAAGCCGTAATGCAAGAAGATGACGAACATCATATATTTGCGGACATAATTGCTGCTGCGAAATTTCTTGAGCGTTAAAGCTCTCAGTGCAACATAACTTATACGTTTTGTTGGGTTGATCAGGTGCAACTTATATGGATTGCCAAGACCGCCTTTGTTGAAACCAGCTCATTTCATGACCAGTTTTAGCAGAACTAGCTGCCATTCTCAGATGCTCTCATTTCATAAAACTAGGCGATATCGCTGTCGTTGGAAAGGGAACTTTCTCAAGTTATACAATGTATTACAGTATATTACTGAGTCGTCACAGTAATAAAATAAATCAAATAAAATATCTGAATACATCAATATTAAAACCACAAGCACAAATGGTCCGATTCTAGTACAAATACTCTCAACGACAACTGGAGAAATCTTTCCGTGCTCACGTATTTATGGAGGGAAGTATGACCAGCGATCACTACGTGCGTTACAATAGGACAGTTCTCGCCCGAAAACTGTGCATGAAACTCAATATGCTCTGCAAGATGTGCAGCAACGTCTCTCGCTACCACGATCTCCGAACTTGTCTCCAAAGCAAGAATGTTCAAATGTTTGTAATCCTAAGAGACGAAACCGTTGAGGTCGTCGGTCCCTAGACTTACAAACTGTTGGTGTTGTGGTCTTCAGTCCACAGACTGGTTTAATGCAGCTCTTCACGTTACCCTGTCCTGTGCAAATTTCTTCATTTGAGAATAAATTCGGCAACCTATATCCTTTTGAATCTGCTCACTGTACTCTTCCCTCGGTCTTCCTCTACGATTTTTACCCCACACACTTCCTTCTAATGCTAAGTTGGCGATTCCTTGATGTCTCAGAATGTGTGCCACCAGCCTATCCCTTCTCTTAGTCAAGATATGGCACCAACTCCTTTTCTCCCCAGTTCTGTTGAGCACCTCCTCATTAGTTACGTGATCTACCCATCTAATCTTCATCATTCGTCTGTAGTACGACACTTCAAATGCTTCTATCATCTTTTTGTCTCATCCACCTTTCACTCACATACATGCTCGACTCGTCAATCAATTCTGGCAGAACTACGAGAACAGAACTAGCATGCGTGAAATCACGTATCCCGACTCAGTATTCGCGAACTGTGTGATAGAATGCGTGCCAGAATCAGCACCTCCACAGCTACCCGTGGAGGCTACAGCACGTAGGCGCTTACCACTTGTTTCCTCAGTACCGCTTGAGCTGTTGCTCTAAATGTAATCTTCATGTAATCCATATGCACTGTGCCAACAATAAAACGTGAGATAATTGAGAAACTCTTAGAGGATGTATTAACGTCTTGTTTCCGCAGAGTGCGTCATACGGTAACAATTATCACTGCAGCAAGTGTGGCGACTTTATGTGCAAGGCAAGTGGTTTACAACTTTTTTGTACTGGGGCCTACAATATCTGTGAAAAATTTTCACGACCCATATATATATATATATATATATATATATATATATATATATATATATATATATATATGTGTGTGTGTGTGTGTGTGTGTGTGTGTGTGTGTCAAAGAGAATGGCGCAAACTTATATGGTTGAAAGTACACGAAATAGAAGCAAAAATGTCCCAGTAAACACGGGTCCGCAAATAAGCCGTTTGCGAGATAATTACGAATGTATGGGTCCAAGCCATCTCTGACGTCATTGTAAACATCGTCCTAGTTACTACACAATAATTTGAAATTTATACTTTACTATTAAGATTTACGTCGCATTTAATTAACAATTCACGTATGGGTTACCTTTTAAAGGACGTGTTAAAAGTGTCTTCCTTGCATCCGTATGCAATACTGCGCTCGTCTCTGCAACGAATTTTGAATTCTTTCGAAAACTCCTGGATCATATCGGACTCTTCGACAAGTGTTTACAACTCTCTGCACGAGTTCTTCAACCGTGTTAACGGGTGTGCTAAACGCTTCGCTTTTCAGGTGACCCCAGACACAAAAATCCAAAGGATTTACATCGGATGGCTGGCCGCGTTGGCCGAGGGGACTGTGTCACAAGTGTAAGGGGATACTGCATCGCCGTGCCTCAATAACTTACCAATCCTACGTCTGTGCTGACTTCATATCACCGAACGAGGTGGCGCAGTGGTAACCGACTGGACTCGCATTTCGGTGGTATCCAGATTTCCCTAAATAACTACAGGCAAATGCTGGGATGGTCCCTTTGAAAGAGCACGGCCGATTTCCTTCGCCACGCTTATTCAAACATCCGAGTGTGAGATCCGTCTCTAATGACCTTAATACCGAAGGTTCCTTCCTTCCTTTTGCCTCATATCGACCTCAATACGTTATTATCCACATAGGTTTCTTATTTAGAACGCTTTCTGTACATGTTTCTTTGGATTATAAAACCTTCTACTGCAATACTCTCACATACCGGGTGATCAAAAAGTCAGTATAAATTTGTAAACTTAATAAATTACGCACTAATGTAATAACAAAAAAATTCTAGACGCGTGAAAGATCTATTGCGCGCGTCGTTTGAAGATGATCGTGTGCTCAGCCGCCACTTTCGTCATGCTTGCCCTCCCAGGTCCCCAGACCTCACTCCTTGCGATTATTGGCTTTGGGGTTACCTGAAGTCACAAGTGTATCGTGATCGACCGACATATCTAGGGATGCTGAAAGACAACATATGAGGCCAATGCCTCACCAGAACTCCGGACATCCTTTACAGTGCTGTTCACAACATTATTACACGACTACAGCTATTGCTGAGGAATGATGGTGAACATATTGAGCATTTCCTGTAAAGAACATCATCTTTGCTTTGTCTTGATTTGTTATGCTAATTAGTGCTTTTCTGATCAGATAAAGCGCCATCTGTCGGACATTTTTTTGTTCTAATAAAACCCCATGTCCTACCAAGCATGTGTGTCAATTTTTACCTCTTTACCTACATTATTCCGTGATTTATTAAGTTTTCAAATTTATACTAACTTTCTGATCTCCCCGTATTTCAGCCGGTAATGTATTTTAGTGGGATATTTTTAAAAGTCTTCTGATGACCGACCTGAACAGATCCCTCGCCTCTCAGGTGGGTCGCGGCCTATAGTTTGAGAACCACTGTGTTAGGCTATGTTAATACAGGTCGACCGCTGATATTGGCTAACGGACATTAGGTGCCAAATGGAGAAGTCAGGACTTTAAGGAGGGTAACGCTTCTAAGCGATCGTTAAATTCTGATAGGGGTTCAGCTGTATAATTAGACGGAAAAGCAATTTCGGTTGTCAAATAGTTGCCTGCCGATACGAAGACGAGCAGCGTGTAATCCATTATTTACTTCAAATTCCCCCTGACACGAAAATAAAATTCCTCTCACAGGGAACTACACGGAACTCGCAGCCCCGCTGTCTTCGAGATAAAGAGAAATTGCTCGGAGCAGAGAGTGTTCGCCCGTCCGCGGCACGGACGAGTTCGTTCCACTCGAGAGCTGCCAGTAATAGCCAGGACGAACGAATTCAAATAAATCTCGATTACAGCTTACCGACTCTGGCAGCACATCGGAGGGGTGGAAGAATTCCGGGGTCGCCAACTGCAGCAGCAGCAGCGAACGGGACTAAAAAAATAAAAGAGGGCAGTAAACAGCGCCTCCATGACTATTCATGACGAGAATTCCTCCGGTCGAGCGCGGTGATGAATTGCTGGCAGGGTCGACCGCTAAGAGGTCGTGGCAGGGCTGCCGAAATGTGCGGATGAAGACGTAGCGATTGTTATAAGAGCGGCGAGATCTCGGCCGGGTATCGCCCTGTAATCGGCCGGCAGCGAGCCTAAGTGGAGGCCGGCGGTCACGCTTTGGAGGGCGTTAGACCTGGCCGGCTACCACTGTGCGATCCAGAGCTGCCGAAGCCGCCTCCAGCTCTCGCCGTGAACTTCCGGAACGGAGCAGAAAGGTCAGAGTTTAACGCCCCGTCCACCGCGCGGTCGAAGACGGGTGAAGCACTGAACTGTGTGACCAAACGTCACCACACACCAACTCGTAAATCCCAAAAAAACTACAAGGAAAATAGCCGATATGGCGTAAGAACTGCGAGAAGAGTCTGTACTATCTCCCATCATTCAAGTTAGGTTCCTACCTGTTCCAGATTCATATGCCGTCTATGCAGTCTAACATACACAGATGTGACACTAATATGCGTCAAACTTGTTCTACATCTACACCTACATCTACATGGGATACTCTGAAAATCAAATTTAAGCGCCTGGCAGAGGGTTCATCGAACCACCGTTATACTATTTTATCTCCCATTCCACTCTCTAATAGCGCGCGGGAAGAATGAACACCTGAATCTCTCCGTTAGGGCTCTGATTTGACGTATTTTATTATATGTAAGTGAGAGTCAACAATATATTTTCGCATTCGGAGGAGAATGTTGGTGATTGTAGTTTCGTAAGTAGCCCACGCCACAGCGATTAGCGCCGTTGTTGTAATGATTCCCATCCAAGATCCTGTATCATTTCAGTAACGCTGTCTCCCCTGTATCATGACTCTTTCGATGTCCTCCGTCCAACGCACCTAATAAGGATCCCACACTGGGCAGCAATACTCTAAAAATGGACGGACAAGCGTAGTGCATGCAGTTTCTTTTGTAGTTCTGTTGAATCTTTTAAGGATTCTGCCAATAAAACGCAGTCTCTCGTTCGCCTTTCCCACGACATTATCTACGTGTTGTTTCCAATTTAAATTAGAAGTAATTGTAATTCCTAGGTATTTTGTGGAGTTTACGGCCTTCACATTTGATTGATTTATCATGTAAACAAATTTTAACGGATTTCTTTTCGTACCCATGTGGACGACTTCACACTTCACATTATACAGAGTGAGCTGCTAATTTTTACACCACACTGATATCAAATCGTTCTGCAGTTTGTTTTGATCTTCAGATGATTTTACTAGACAGTAAATGTTACAAACTTACATTTGCTCATTGGTGGGAAAGGCGTCGTAAGGGTAATGTATGTACCCGGATCCCGCTCCATCTACTGCCGAGTCTGGGTGCTAACGAGTCCTCTTCATTTTGCTCGGTCCTCCCACCACTTCTCAGATGTTCAAATGTTTGTAAATCTATCGGACCAAACTGTGTGGTCATCAGTCCGTAGCTTACAAACTACTTAAACCTAGGTAAACTAACCTAATGGCAACATACACACCCATGCCCCAGAGAGGACTCGAACCTCCGACGCCGAGCAACCACGCGCTCCGCAGCGAGGCGCCTTAGACCGCTCGGCTACTCCACCGCGGCCCATCACTTTTCTTCCTCCACTTGCTGCCAGGTTGCACCTCTTCTCTCTATAGTTGTCCTCACTCCAATTTTCCACCGTGTGCGTGGGCGCCCTCTAGGTCTTTTTCCATCCAGCTTTAGTTCTCCCATACTTTTGGGAATTCTCTGCCCACATATCCTCTTAACATGCCCGTACCATCATAATCTCTTCTTTTCGATTTCTTCTCTCATATTTACTTGTTTGAGGTCCTTTCTAATATCTACATTCCTTACTCCGTCCATTCTTGGTTTTCCCTTACCTGCTCTGAAAAACTTCGTTTCTCCTCCTTGCTGTCTGCTTCAGTCTCTTTCTGTCATTGCCCATATTTCTCCTCCATAGCTGACAAAAGGGAAGTAGTAACTCTTATACACTAAGAGTTTTGATTTTCCTCGAACTTCCTTAATCCAAATATGGTGTTTTATTGTTTGATAGAAATTACTTCCTTCTGTAACCTCCCGTTAATTTCGTTGGTTATTCTTCCGTCACTAGATATTTCACTCCCTAAATAAGTGAAACTATCTACCGCTTTGATGGTTTCTCCATCCAAAGTGATATTCCTATTGATCCCTTTGTCTCTTCCAAATACCATTACTTCACTCTTGTCTTTGTTTATTTTTAATCCATACCTTTCCATTATTTCCTTTCACGCATCAAGTTGTAACTGTGCATCTATCTCTCTATCGGCCGATATTAACATATCCGCAAAAATAATCTTCTTGTCTCTTTCTTTTATTATATCTTTAACTGTCCTATTCCAACCACCCCCCCCCCCCATCACAAAATTAAAATGTGCAGGAGATAAAAGTAATAGTGATATTGGTTTATAATTAGGCCTACTTTTCCGCGTAATTGTTCAAATAGCTTATATAATTTTTGAGTTCCGAGCATTCGTAAATCATCGAAACACTGAAATAAATGTGAAATAAATATGAAAACTGCCGAATTTTACAGTTCCAGTAATATAAACAACAAATTATTCATGAGACAACATTTGCGAATATGTACACACCTGCAGCATATTCCGATGAAAGTAACAGAATAAAAACGTATGAGATACTTTTTTTTTTCTTTTTTTGCTTCCGTCGGTTCTTGGTGGACATCAACATACTGAATTAAAAATCACAATTTTGAGTATGTTCCACAATGTTAAAATAAATATGTGAAACATACTGAAAATTTCTTTTAATTCAGAAACATAAATTGCTACTACGGTCTATTTTTACATGACAGGCACTTTTTTTGACGTGTAGCAATGTTGTATTCCAACATTTCTAGGCTTCACTCGTCTTTCGTTTAAATGCATATACTTCTGAGTGTCATTACTTTTGCTTACAAAACGAATGTCTTGAAGATTCTTGCCGTTTCTGGTTCAGATGTAACAACTGTAGACTGGTTTCTGCTTTATTGGGAAAATCTTTTTTTCCGATGTTTGTCACATTTGTGAGGATTTTCCTTCAGTTACAGCTGTTGAGGCTAATGTGTTACATTAAATAATACATTCGATTTACTGATTTCAGCGGAATTGTAGTGAATAAATGTTGACGTTTCTGAGTAGAAAACCGACTTTTTTTTCTTTTTTTGCAAAAGGACTGGTCTTCTGTTGTTTATAGGCCAGTTTTTGTTCGTATTAGGAAATAAAATTGTTCATTAAAAAGTCGTCCTGCAATTCATCCAATGGAAACCTAATAAAGAGTTATTTTGTAGTTATTACCGATTTATATGGCGCTACATACCTTACCTGTTGTAAAAAGTATGTTAAAATCCATTTAAACGACACTATATTCACACTCATCCCATATCGTATTCAGAAATTCACCTTTCCAGCCGCTTGGAGCGCTGATGTCGTGAAGCAAGGCTGAAGCAGCGTTTACATCACTGATATACGCAGCGTGCACAAAATATGAACCACTAACATTGACACACTGTATTTACTTATTATCGAGCGTTTCAATACCCGTATTAGAATGTAACATTACGTCAAAATTTCTAATTTTTAAACGACAACAATTTTCCGAGTTTTTCTATTCAAAACAAACTAACAGAAAATGAAAATGTTCCAAATCGTGTAAACTTCTTGAGTAATTACTCATTGGTGTCGTTGTATCTCTAATTCGTTTGCGAATAGCTTCGGTAATGGAGAAGTAGTAAAAGGAAACGAAATGCCTGAACGGCAGTTTTCACTTCATAAATGTTTGTTACATCATAATTTCTGATCTATGTGTCGCATTGTGATATAAATTTGCTGGTACATTTAATAATATATGTCGATACTATACACTAATTGTGTTGTGAGTACAGTTAGTAGTAACGAAGAAATACACTCATAAATATGTTGCATCACCATGGTTCATGACCCTTTAGACAACAATTGGACAAAGGTAAACAGAAACAACATTTAAATCTTCGCTATTGCTCATGTAAACAGAAATTGACAAATTGTGAGACACTAAGCTAGGCATTCTGAATTTCTGTTCCACATTGCAGCATACACCAGTAACCGTAACATCCAGTAATACGCCATCTTGTTCTGATGCCTGCCTGTATTCGACTAGATCATAGATCATTCTGATGTATTCCAAGCATTTTCGATAGGGTTCATGTCTAGAGAACATGCTGGACATTCTAATATTACGATGTCTTTAACAGGAAGAAACGCATTCATAAGATGTCCACTTTGTTTACAAGATAAATCAATCAAATGTGAAGGCTGTAAACTCCACTAAATAGCTAGGAATTACTATTATATCAGATTTAAACTGGAAAGAATACGTAGATAATGTCTTAGGAAAGGCGAACCATAGTTTGCGATTTTTTAGGAGAACACTTAAAAGATGCAACACAACTACTAAAGAGACAGCATACACTACGCTTGTCCGTCGTTATTTCGAGTATTGCTGTCCAGTATGGGATCCTTATCATGTGGGTTTGAAGGAAGACATGGAAAGAGTCCAAAGAAGGGCAGCTCGTTTTGTATTGTCACGATACAGGGGAGACAACGTCACGCAATTGATACAGTACCTGGGATGTGATTTATTATAACAACGGCGCTTATCGCTGCGGCACGGTCTACTTACGAAACTCCAATCGCCAACATTCTCCTCCGAATGGGGTAATATATTGTTGACTGCCACCTACATAGGTAGCAATGATCATCAGAATAAAATACGAGATATCAGAGCTCGAACGGAGAGATTAAGATGTTCTTTCTTCGAGCGCGCTATTCGGGAATGGAATGGTCGATGAATAATATAAAGGTGGTTCGGTAAACACTCTGCCAGGTATTTAAATGTGATTTTCAGAGTATACCATGTAGATGTAGATGAGTGCGAGAAATGTCATCCAGAAAGACGAATCCCTTACTGAAATGCTACCCATATTTTTAAATATAAATTCAGATAACCTGAGACGGCTTTTCGTCTCAAACATGTCCAAGACATTAACGATAAATAAGTAGCAATGAACTAAAATTTGTGATACGGTCGGCAATCGAACTCGGACCTTCATGCTTACCAGGCAGACGTCTTACCGTTAAACCACCGCACCACTAACGATTAAGACGCCTTGGAATAGTGTAAGTACGAATTCCCTCGACGTCACAAACTTTAATTCAGCTTCTGTGTTTCATAGATAATTACCACTTGCTGCCAAGGCTCTCCATGCAGCGGAATAGGACCTCGGCAATGGACATATTATAACATTCCTGTTAAGGAAAATAGTCGAAAAACCGTCTCTGGCTATCTGAATTATTATTTAAATTGATATTTATATCATCTTAACAGGAATGTTCCAATATGTCCATTGCCGAGGTGCTATTTCGCTGCATGGAGAGCCTTGGCAGTAGTGCCAATTATCTATGGAACACAGAAGCTGAATTAAGGTTCTTGACGTGGAGGGAATTCGTACTTAGACTATACCAAGGCAGCTTTATCGTTAGTGGTTCGGTGGTCTAACGGTTAAGATACCACTTTCATTTACATATATGGCGTAAATAGATAAGGGAAAACAATTTGTTTTAAACGGCATTGAAGCCGACGCCGCAGAAGGCGATATTGGCGAGCGACAGGATGGGCTGTAAGGGGAGAAGGGAGGCCCACTAAGGGAGGAAAAAAAAACGGTAAGTCGTCTGCCTGGTAAGCATGGAGGTTCGATTCCCGGTCGCATCTCAAATTTTAATTCATTTCTTATTATTTATCGTTAATGCTACAGATATGTTTGCACTATACGTTGCAGGATGACAGCCTTGTACAATATAGTTCTTTTATTGCCTTCTAGCGCCAAAAGTAGCGTACGGTGGCCCCCCATAACACCACATCAGGGAACCACGACCTTGCTGCACTCGCTCGACGGTGTGACTAAGTCAAGACGTTCAGGCTAACCGGCTACCTCCAGAAACGTCTATAACAATTATGTGGTTAAAGGCAAATACGAGTATCTTCTGTGAACAGCACTTGAAGCAAATTCTGGCGAGTCCTCTGAGCGTGCTGTTGGGCCATCTGTACTAGGTGTCGAAGCTGGACCTCGCCGTCGAAGTCGACAGTGAAAGTGCGTGTCATGCAGCCTCTTACGTACAGTTTGAGTCGAAACGTGATGCCCTATGGCAGCACGAAAATCATTAATCAGCATGATAGCGTTCCTCTCGGTGTTACTCCGAGCTGAAATCCCTAAATGGCGGACATCAGCTGCTGTGGTAGCCTTTGGGCGGTCAGAGCGAGACAAGTCGTCGACAGTTCCTGTGACTTTGTACTTCCTCCACGTTGGAAAACATCGCTTCGCTTCAGTCCGAGACGTCTGGAAGTTTCGCTTGATGAAGAGTCCCTCTTGGCACAAAGTAACAGTGCGGATGCGATCAAACTTCGGATTTCACTTTCTAGGCATGGCGGAACTACAGTCAACACAAACACTGTACTTCAAAAATGTTCAAATGTTTGTAAATCTATCGGACCAAACTGCGTGGTCATCAGTTCGTAGCTTACAAACTATTTAAACCTAGGTAAACTGAGGACAAACACACGCACCCATACCCCGTGACTCGAACCTCCACGGCGAGCAACCGCGCGCTCCGCAGCGAGACGCTTTAGACCGCTCGGCTACTCCACCGCGGCCACTTTACTTCCTTGCTGGTGTTGTGACTGGAACTGATCGGTCGTTCTAGTGACATCTCTGGACAAAGGGACTGAGGCGCTCCAGTCACGGTCTGCACGGCCACTACGGTCGGAGGTTCGAATCCTCCCTCGGGCATGGATATTTGTGCCGTCCTTAGTGTTAGCTAGTTCACAAGTAGTTTGTAAGTTTAGGGACTGATCACCCCGTAGTTAAGTCCCATAAGCCATACAAACATTTGAACAATATACATATTAAACGTCAGTGTTCAGGAGACATTAGAACCAATATTATGGAACACGTTTTTGGTGTGATTATATTGAGACATCATGTATGATGGGTTATGAACAGTGAAAATGTAGCAAGTGATAAATAGTTTTCCTGTTATCATTTTGTGGAAGAAATTTTTTCGTAAGGTTTAAATTATAGTGGAAAGTTTGTCTCAGGTCAATAGTTGCCTTCAACCTCAAATAGTGGATGAGTAAAAGGTTGATATTTCAGCGCGAAGGCATTTCACTGTTTATGGTCTCATTTCTCCTGATCGTCGAACTGGAAGCTAAACCGGTGTATCGAGAACAACTAATAAATGTTTCATTGCAGCAATGACTTAGGAACGCGTAGAGGAAAAACATACGTTTATTTTACCATTTTACATATAAAGACAAGTAGTTCGCCAAATTTTTGCTTTCAGAACAGTTCAGATTCGTAAATTGGCTTTGTAGTTTCCAACAGAATAGTATCCATTTTTGTAGCAAAACATCCGTCAATCACTTCAACGATATTCGATCAATAAATTTGATCTTCTCTCTATGCTCTAAAACTCCCGAAAACGGTTCATTTACGTTTGAGACTTGATCATTTTTATATTAATATGAAAGTATTTACTAATAAAAATCGTCTATGCAACAGAAATAAGGCAAGCTAATTTGCCATAAGCGTTTCACCTTTATTTGCAAGGCATCTTCAGTGGCAATTTTCGTAGATGCCCCTTACGTGTGCTGTCAAGATGGTATCTGCCTAGTGCTGAAGTGCAGAAATGAAATAAAACAGCCGCGCGGGAGTTGCTGAGCGGTCTGGAGCGCCACGTTGTGGATCGCGCTGTCTCCCGCGTCGGAAGTTCGGATTTTCCCTTGGGCACGTATATTTGTGCTGTCTTTAAAATAAGTTAGTTCATAAGTAGTTTCTAAGTTTAGGGACTGATAACCCCGCAGTTAAGTCCCATAAGCTTAAAAAATATTTGATTTTCTGAAAGAAAACACGAACTAAACATAACAACGTGATTCAACAAACAGCACATGTAACCAACATCTACGAAAATTGCCTCTGAAGATGCCTTGCAAATAACGGTGAACCCCGTATCACAAAATAACTTTTCATATTTCAGTTGTATAGACATTTTTTTATTAGTAAATAACTTCATAGTAATATAAAAAGTAACTGTGGGGAAAAGGACAGAAAAGATCTAACAACGGCCATTTTTATGTCCGGCGGATATTTTTTATAATTTTCTCATTCTGCGAAAAGCACGTTTCAACCTATTTGACTGTATGTGTGGCCGCAGTATTATTTTGGAATATGGCAGCTATAATGAGCAGTTTGTTGTTGCGGATGATGAGATACTCACTCACAATTATCTGATCAGTGAGCGTACTGATTGAAATATATCAATACCATACCACGATATAGATGCCCAAATCATGTCTCATCCTGCTTTACCGAGGAAAATATGCATGCCGTACAGTAAGCTTATTTCGTGATTTTCGATACATAAACACGTGTTTTTCGTAGTACGTTGTATAGACATCGGAGCTGGAGGACCGCAAACAGCAACCACCGAGACTCACTGGAATCGGTTAACTGAAGTGGTAGCATCAAATCGGCGGATAGCCGAGATACAGCTCTCAGGTAAGTGTGGCATATCACGAGATCGTGTATAGGCCGTCATCGCAGAACTGCGGTACATAAAACTGAGAATAGTGATTTCCTTGACTGTTCAATCCTGACATTAACGCACAGGAACTTAGTCGTCAGCCAAAGTGTGTTTTGTATCTATCCACTCACAGACGTTACTGTCACCAGCATCCTTTCATTCAATACTCATATAAACACTTTGAAAGACGACAGTCTGTCGTCTTCCATATATTTTTGTATATTTCTGTAAAGTTATAATTTATTTAATGTCGTTAGATTATCATTTTGTTGAAACTTGAACCCCACTCTTGTCAAGGCTTGAGGAATAGCATTTTTATTTCATGTGTTAAAATATTAGTTAATATTGCTAGGTTTTTCTTATTTTGTTATATTAATGATTTATTATTATATTAATTAATATGGCATAAATGTGGCTTCTCCGCTATGCCATTGTCCCTGTGACAATGTGCAGTTGTTTTACTTTGAAGGGGGTACGAGAATCTATGGCTGTCTGAAAGTGGGTAGGGGTAGCCCGCTTTGCATCGTTCTGTCTGGCTCAGAGTCGATAGCTGCTCATGCTACCACAGAGGTTTCCACGCCCTTTGGTTGCAAGCTGGTCGGCGAGCCTTCCCTCGCGTGAGTCTACTCTCTCTTCGTCCCCACCACTGCTGTTTCTTGGGCTTTCCAGCTTCCGGTAGCTATTCGGGCCCCCATGGCCGCTCAGCTGTCCATTCTGTGCTGGTCTTCTGGTGAGGTAAGGTTGGTTCTACTCTTGTGTTTGGAGATGGTAGCGTTTCATTGTCTATCATGTTTAACTTAGACTCTTGAACTTGGAATCATTTCTCGGAATATTTTCTCCGATAGTGCACGGAAATGTGTTCTAGTTTTTCAATTCAGTGATTTCCAATAGATAAATGCGGTGTGTGTGATTCTAGTTGCAGCTTGATAACGGCCTGGTATGTTAAAACCTTTCGTGATCATGTGGCGGTGTATGAACTCTGTATAAATAGTTTCTAGCTTTGTGGGGCCAGATTTCTAATAGGTGATATGTTCATTTTTGTACAGTGCATGTAAAAAATCTTCTCATCCTTTCCTTCCGTGGGTGATATGTGTTCCATGTGGTTGGTTCATAGAACAAAGCCTTCAGCTTCCACTCTTGTCTGATCCATGCCCATCAGGCAAGTAACAATGCGGGTATCCTTCTGATATCCACTAACATTTCGCCATCTTCTCTCCCCGCCTATTTTAATTTCGCTGTTTCTATTTCGACTTGTAGTAAGCACTCTGTCTTTGTCAGTAATTCTCTCTGAGCCTTCTACAACCTCCTTCAATAGCTTCCTGATGTAATTCTAAACATTCCTATGGGTTGCATGCTGTAATTCTTATTTTTATTTTTCCGACTTTGAAATTATTTAATTTTTGTGGTTTTTCTGAGACAGGACCTCATCCGTCTCTGTAATCACCCCCTATCGCGTGTAGCTATATTTCATTCGCTTCCTTATATAATTCTAAGCATTTCTATGGGTTGCATGCTGTAGTTAATTTTCTTTATTTTTCGGTTTTTCGGAA
Organism: Locusta migratoria; assembly: GCA_026315105.1. NCBI lineage: Eukaryota > Metazoa > Arthropoda > Insecta > Orthoptera > Acrididae > Locusta > Locusta migratoria. The sequence goes on along the minus strand of CM048744.1, from coordinate 175,243,331 downwards.
CCACGTGGGTCTGAGTTCCGACTTCCCGGGTTTTCAGCTAGTCGACTGAATTCACGCCACTTCTCGTATAAAAGCAGTAGCTAGATCGATTTCTAACAGACTGCAATTTAAGAATCTATCGTGATTTTGTATAATGAATCCGATTTTCAACCACTTCATCTTCAGTGGAGTGCGTTCATGTAACGCCTGCTTCCGCCTCGTCTCAGCACGCTGATTTTGGCGAGTTTCGCTGTTCGCAGTAGCGTTAAATCATGTATAATTTAGACTGGGCACCGTCCGCATTAATCCATGTAAGAGATGCATTTTTATTGTATGAACAAAATTGGTTCCCCATTTTGCTTGTTTTCTAACTGAATAAACAAGTTTAAGTTCAGCATAATCCGTACGTTGCCTATAAATTGTAGTTTTAGTGCACCTTCTCTCTTTTATTTAATATAGTTCTTCTCAATAGCTTAGAACAAGCTCAGATGCAATTTTTTTTTTCTTATATCTAAATTCCGTTGCGCCATAAATGTTTTCTTAGCCACCTTTCTAAGATAACTTCAATTGTGGTGGCTTGCTTATTAATGTCTGTGTGTAATAACGTGTGAGTTGCTATGTATATTGACCACTGTAGTATGAACTTCCTGTTATTGAAGTAATTTGAAACGAGTCAGTTCTCAGTCTGGACCAGGGAACAAGGCTTTGTAGCAGGGAGTAACCAGTAGTTCACACGGACCTCATTTGTTAATTTTAGTGACATAACGAGGCTCTTGTTGCGGACAGTGGTCGACTTTTAACTTTCAGTACCATCAGTACCATCGTTCTACTATGCACTTTACTCGGATGAACGTTTTCTGCGGTTTTCTGTACAGTACGCCCAGCCGTTCTGAATGCGAATCCACACACGTAACTGATGTTTCGTCCCTCTGGTAATGGGCGACGTGTTAGGAACGCCCCAGACTACTACAACTGTTCATTAGGAGACAGCTATCCATTGTTCTATCCGCGGTGAATATGGTCATCTATCACGGAACATACGAAGTAATGGCGCGACATGGACAGAGAGGCAACAAGAGTTAACGTTATAGCTGGGCGTGGTCCAGCAGCGCAGACATAGTGCGGTACCTCTACGACAGACGAGTAGTGACAATTGGCGGTAAGAGGTGGGAAGAGTGGGGGACTAGGTGGGGCCAGGGGTCACGCGTCTCCTCGATAGCCGGTCCGATACCGTCTGGAGTGGAAGGCGCCCCGATCTACGGCGACCACGCCCTGTCGGCACCGAGCCGTTACCGGGAACCCATCTGTGAACGCCCATCGTCTTACCGAGTCCAGTCGCGTCAAAGAGATAATCTAACTTTCATTCAGGACTGGGAAGCGAGACGAAAAAAAGAACAAAAATAGTTTACTGCGTCCATTGATAGCACCGTAGCACGGTACCTGACCCGCGACACGATCAGAATTGCTGATAACACAGCGGGACCTTTGTTCAAAAGATGCCGTGAGAAACGGTGTAGGAAGACCTCTACCTGTACAAGGTGTGCCATTTTTCCTGGCCACCCGAAAAATTATTTTTCCTGAAGCAAAATTATAATGTTAATTTGTCGAAGATTGTCACAGATTTGTGACTGCCTGGAAGACTTCTTAAGTAATAAAAATCTTGGCGGCGAGTGTTCATCAGAGACGAGTGTATCGTGTGTGATAGGACCGCAACTATTTTTTTCTATATAAATGATCTGATGGACAGATTAACTTGTAATTTGCGGCTTTTTGTTGATGATGCGGAGGTGTATAGGAGGATGTCATCATTAATTGATTGTAATATCATACAGGATGACTTAGACAATATATACTAGATGACCCGGTGAACTTCGTATCACTTACCTCTTAATATAAATCATATGTATTTCACACCCAGTAGCTTTATAAAGGTATCATCTAAGTTTCGTCTCGATAGTGGGCGCAAAGAGTGGACAAATCACGCACACATGTCCAGGATAATGTTCATGTAACATTCGTGGAAGTTCAGGGAAGGTTTAAAAGGTGATAAAATATGGAAAAATTGCGAGGAAAATTTAGATCGCAATCGTACGAGTGACATTGATATCCCAAAGGAAAGAGCTTTTTAATTTTCCCCAAATTTTCCTATTTTCTGGCCAACTATTCCAAATATTCCAAACTATTTCTGGCAAACTATTCAAACCTTGAATGAAACTTCCACTCTGCAACGGAGTGTGCGCTGATATGAAACTTCCTGGCAGATTAAAATTGTGTGCCGGAACCGGGACTCGAACCTGGGACCTTTGCCTTTGGCGGGCAAGCGCTCTACCGACTGTGCTATCCCGACACGACTCACGATGCCGCTTCACAACCTTACTCCCGCCAGTACCTCGCCTCCTACTTTCCAAACCTTCCTCTCGCTTTGAACGTCGAATGTGCAAAATTTTATCGCAATCGGATGAATGGTATTGATATTTCATAGAGAAATATCAACTTTTTCTGAATTTACCAAATTTCCGGGAAACATTTCCAAATTTTTGTTTCATAAGAACGTTACTCTTACTTTTAACGTCAAATATGCAAAATTTTATCGCAATCAGACGAATGATATTGATATTCCATTGAGAAAGGTTTTTTCAGTTTCTTGGGAATTTTCAAAATTTCCGGGTATATTTCCAAACTTTTTAGTTCATGACAACATTCATCTTTATTTGAACCTCAAATGATCAGAATTATATCGCAATCGAATGAACGGTTCTCAACATATAGCGTTGAGTACATTTAGAAATACATTGAAAAAGTAACTTTAATCGAATTTTGTGACTTTCCTGTTTAACTGTCCCAATTTTTTTTACTGAAAACTTTTCCAAGAACATAGAATTAGCCAAAATGTTCAAATGTTTGTGTATCTTAAGGGACTTAACTACGGGGTCATCAGTTCCTAAACTTACAAACTACTTATGAACTAGCTACTACAAGGGACGGCACAAATATCCATGCCCGAGGGGAGATTCGAACCCCCCGACCGTAGTGGCCGTGCAGACCGTGACTGGAGCGCCTCAGTTCTCTCGGCCACCGTGGCCGGCATAGAATTAGCCCTCTCCGCCGTGCGAATAGTCAGTTATAGCGCTGAATTCAATCAAAAACACATTGAAAAACGCACTTTTTCTGTTTTTCTCAAATTTTCAAATTTTCCGATACATTTTCCATAAAATTAGTTTCATACAAACATTGTCCTGTCAAGCCGTACTCAAGTGATGCTCTTACAACCATGTGGCCATTGATTTTTATTCATAGGAAAAAAATCGCTTACGGTTTTCCCTGAATTTTCCTACTCTCCGGGCGACTTTTCCAAAATTTTATTTGATGCGAACTTTCCTCTTGTTTTCAACATTAAATTTACAAAATTTTGTCACAATTGGACGAACGGTATTGATAGCTCACTGGAAAAAGCTGCTTCAGTTTTTCCCGATTTTCCTCTTTTTCGGACAACTTTTCCATATTTTATCACCGCTTAAACCTTCCCTTAACTTACACGAGTATTTCAAGACTAAAATTAGTCAAATCGGTTCAGCCGTTCTCGAGTTTTACCGAGACTAACGAACAGCAATATATATATATATCCTGATATTGTCTCATTCATAAGATACTGGTGTCGTGGGAAAGTTACAATGAAGTGACATTTGGCGACAAACGATGTGTGTGTGTGTGTGTGTGTGTGTGTGTGTGTAGTGTTTTATTTATTTATTTATTATTATTATTTTTTTTTCTTTTTTCCTAAGAGCTGATGGCCATTTGACTGAAAGTTTTGTTTATTGTCACTACCTGGTTTCAGCCTTAGGCCATTTTCAAGTGCTTTGCTATATTGCTTTTTTAGCTGCTTTTGTGTTAGATTTTGACTTTATTCTGATGTAATTGGGGTGCACTTTCTTCTGTCTGCATTTTATGTTGTCTTGGTTAATTTAATCTTCAGTCGTTGGTAGTGGAGCACTTCTTCATATGCCTGGCTAGGCAAACAACTTATGATTTTGTAAGCGTCAGGGACCTCAATCATATAAAATAAACAAAACTTTCAGTCAAATGGCGATCAGCTCTTTTAAAAAAATGTCATATGACTGAGGCTCTTTCAACAGGAGTGGTGGACTGGCATATTGTAACGAGCCAGTTGATCGGCCACCATTGACCAGACGTTTTCAGTTGGTGAGAGATCTGGAGAATGTGCTGGCCAGAGCAGCAGTCGAATATTTTCCGCATCCAGAAAGGCCCGTACAGGACCTGCAACATGCGTAGGGTTTCGCAGAGATCGAATGAAGGGTGGAGCCACGGGTCGTAACACATCTGAAATGTTACGACCACTGTTCAAAGTGCCGTTGATGCGAACAAGTGGTGACCGAGACGTGGAACCAATGGTACCCCATACCATCACGCCGGGTGATACGCCAGTATGGCGTACACGCTCCTAATGTGCGTTCACTGCGATGTCGACAGACACGGATGCGACCATCGTGGTGCTGTAAACAGAACCTTGATTCAACAGAAAAAATAACGTTTTGCAATTCGTGCACCCATGTTCGTCGTTGCGTACACCTGTGATGCAGCATTAAGGGTGACCGCAGCCATGGTCTCCGAAGTGATAGTCCATTCTGCTGCAAACGTCGTCGAACTGTTCGTGCAGATGGTTGTTCTCTTGCAAACGTCCCCATCTGTTGACTCAGGGATCGAAACGTGGCTGCACGATTCGTTACAATGCGGATAAGATGTCTGCCATCTCGACTGCTAGTGATACGAGGCCGTTGGGATCCAGCACGGAGTTGCGGATTGCCCTCCTCAAACCACTGATTCCGTATCGCAATGTAGCGATACTATAAACCGCAATCGCGATAGGCTACAATCCGACCTTTATCAAAGTCGGAAACGTGATGGTACGCATTTCTCCTCCTTACACGAGGTATCACAACAACGTTTCACCAGGCAACGCCGGTCAACTGCTGTTTGTGTATGAGAAATCGTTTGGAAACTTTCCTCATGTCAGCACGTTGTAAGTGTCGCCACCGGCGCCAACCTTGTGTGAATGCTCTGAAAAGCTAATCATTTGCATATCACAGCATCTTCTTTCTGTCGGTTAAATTTCGGGTCTGTAGCACGTCATCTTCGTGATGTAGCAATTTTATTGGCCAGGAGTGTACGTTCATCACATGTTCAACGAAATCGAAATGCTATATTTTTAAATACATACTTGTATCCATCAAACTGATAAGTCTATTATTATTACATTTGCTATTGTTTACTTTTGGATTCTGTTCTTGCGGCGGGGATGGTGGTGCCCTAAGAATACAAAAGGTGACTGAAACGAGTTATTTGAAAGTAACTAGCACTAATAACGATGTTAAAAATAGTTCAAATCTTTGTAATCCTAAGGTACGAACTCCTAGGGTTATCAGTCCCTAGACTTTAAAACTACTTAAAATAACTTAGGCTAAGACCAATGAACACACCAAAGCCCGAAGGAGGAGAACTCGAATCTCCTGCGTCCGTGACATGACGCTCAAACCTTACGGTCATTCCCGCCCGGCAATAACGATATGAAACACAGTAAACCAATATTTGCAACTGAGTGGTTGTTGTTGATATTTTTTACTGTACCAGTTTCTGTGGTGTGGTTTGCTTCTGTTAAAAAATAATGTGTATTCTATGTAGCAATTATTTCACTTACATATAGCGTCTAGCACCACACACAAACCAAAACGTTTTTCCCACATGGGAACATTTCTAAACAAAGATGTGCGATATTACCAGTGCAACAGTGCCAAAGATGTTCTCTTTCAGAAATCAGAAATTGATTTGACAATGAGTATTTTTACGAAAATTAAACAATGTACATATTCATTACAGATTCAATATGTATTAATTACAAAGTAAGCAAGCTACTCTACAAACAGTTCGTTAGAAAATGTTACTTTTGTGAGCAGAGCAAGCGACACCGCAAAGGAAAAAATGACGCTTGATCTTTGATGTAAGTAAAAAAATTAACGGCAACTCAATGTGAATCTTTGTTACCAGATTGTTACACGGTTATTAGTACTAGTTACTTTCAATTAGATGATTTCAATCACGTTTTCTATACTGCAGGGCACGACATTCCAACAATATTTCGCCACAACAGACTGTTAAGAACAGAGTCCAAATGTATTTGGACGTGAATAGTCATCTCATGATGAATCCGTAGATTCGAAATCGGTAACGGCGCTATTTTTAGAATAGACAGCATTATTGATAGTGGATGGTTGCTGTTTCCTCATTGTAAGAATTAGCCAGTATAATAAAAATAGGTATGGAGCAAAATATTGGAGACCACGGGGACATAAGCCAGCATGAGTGTCTGTCTTGTACCCTTGTTCGACTTATGACACCCAAGTCTCTATTAAAGGGCGCCCTATTCTTATTCGGTAATCCACTTCTTTTCTATTGAGATGTTCAGACATGTTTAACAGTGCTCCAACCACGTGAAATTGATTTCATAAAAAAAAAGTAACCAAAACCTTAATTTCTTTTTCTTTTTTACTGGCGAACGTATTATGTACCCCTTGTATGTATTGTTACAATGCACGTTGAACTAAATGAAGAGAATACGCGCAAACATATTTACAGATATAAGAGCACCAACTATCGTGATTTTGTCCTCCGCAAATGCTCAGTTGTTACATCTGTTGATTATAAATAAGCTTGGGGGACCCCACTGTGATGGGCCACGGGAGGCACGACAAGAAAATTATTATTCCTGTGTCCTGGCTTCGTTTACAGGAGGTGTATTCCTTATAAAAAAAAATGAGCTTATTGAACGTGGCAGATAGTCAACAGCTTCTTGCTCGAAAAATTGAGATGCATAAAGAAAAAGAGAGGGAAAAAAACACGTAACTCTTAAATGTGACGGGAAGATATTGAAATTTAAACAGAAATGCAGGCGGAACTTACTCATTAATTAAACAAAAGTGCTACATTACACAAAATGGGTACAAAAATATTGTTGGTTTCCTATGATTCTACATGCTGTCAGACCAGCATTTAGCCTAGGGATAATAAATTAAAACGGAAAGCGTATGCTGACAACAAACAAAAATAATGAACACTACTGGCTATGCAGTTGGCAAAGCTTCTGCAATGATAGGGTACGTAATGAATACTGTCACTCTGAACTATAGGGCGTATAAAATCGGGGAGTGATAAACACTGCTGGACGATAAATGGTTATGTTAAATCGGCCTATATCGGGAGAAAGAGGAAACAGCCAATAAAATTGTTAACTCGTACAATGCCGATGCGCAAGTGTACAGCCGGCCGCGGTGGCCGAGGAGACTGAGGCGCTCCAGTCACGGTCTGCACGGCCACTACGGTCGGGGGTTCGAATCCCCCCCTCGGGCATGGATATTTGTGCCGTCTTTAGTATAAGGTAGTTGATAAGTAGTTTGTAAGTTTAGGGACTGATGACCCCGTAGTTAAGTCCCATAAGCTTAACAAACATTTGAACATTTCGCAAGTGTACATTACCACACTCCGTGCCGAATGCTGTGCGCGGCCGTTGCTGTGGGCTGCCGTTGGTTGCTAAAGAAGACGCGCAATAAATTGTGGAGTCTCGTGCACACCGCTATCGGTGTTTATCTAACTCCTGTGAATTCCGGCTGTCACTTGCCAAGACATCAGCCTGTGTTTTTGCTCTTCTAGAGGCACTGACATACAGGTTATTGAATAGGCGGTTTATCAACAAGGAAGCTTCGCACCGCTTGTTCACTGCGATTGTGAACTAGTGAACAAGGGTCTCGAATGTCATTAGGGACTATTCTTCAATTATCGCTCCACATAATGAACAAGTACGCGAGATCGGAATTAACTTGCCGTTCAAGTGAACAATGGTGTGGCAGGTATCACGCATGGATTATTAAATTTAAATGCACTGTTACTTGCGACAGTTACGTATCGGACTACTGAAGATTCTGCTACTGAAGCATCGATCGCCGTCCGCGGTGGCCGAGGTGACTGAGGCGCTCCAGTCACGGTCAGCACGGCCACTACGGTCGGGGGTTCGAATCCCCCCTCGGGCATGGATATTTGTGCCGTCCTAGTTCGTAAGTAGTTCATAAGTAGTTTGTAAGTTTAGGGACTGATGACCCCGTAGTTAAGTCCCATATGCTTAACAAACATTTGAACATTTTTGAAGCATCGATCCGGACGCTTTATTAATTAAATTTTTTTTTAAAAACAACTGCTGGTATTTTATTCGATCTAACATGCTGTTCAGTGGTGAAAGTAGGAAGACATATGGAAGTTTGGATCGGGCGGGTTACTTGCTTAGGTACCTCGCAGGTTGCTTCAGACCATTTCTCTGCGGTGGCGGAGAAGCTTACCACAACTGCCTCGTAAGCAGGAGGTCCTGGGTTCGAATCCGTGGCGAGCATGTTCATATTGTATGCTTTCAACACCTACTAGCAGACGAGACTGCATAAAAAATTAAAAATTTATGTTTTCCGTTTGGAGTACAAAGTCTAATGGGGATTTACAATATTATCTTGTATACCAGAACCTGATGACAAACCTACACAACTTTGAAATCGATTTGTGTCTATGATTTTTTTCTCATCGTTCTGCATACCATATTGTTTCCGAACCCTGTGAGTGCATTCCACATGTATTTTTAATTGATGTCGCTTCTAAGCCTTACTCATTACTGCTCCACGGATTTATTTTCACCAACTGAAGATGATCATGACAGATCATGCTGATAATGCAGATGATAAATATAATGCTTTTCTGAACACATTTATTATGCTGTTTGAAAGTTGCTTTCCGCTAGAACGCTCAAAACAGGGTACTTTCAGTAAAAGACAGCCAGGGTGGATGACAAAGGGGATAAGAGTATCATGTATAACTAAGCGGGAGTTGTATCAAAATGTTAGAAGCAGTCAGAATGAAGATGCAGTAGCTCATTACAAACAGTACTGTAAGGTTCTGAAAAATGTCATTAAGAATGCAAAAAGTATGTGGTACGCAAAAAGAATAGCAAACTCTCGGGATAAAATTAAAACTATCTGGTCAGTCGTGAAGGAAGTGTCTGGTCAGGAGCAGCAGGTAGAAGATATAACGTCAGTGCGTAGTAGGAATGTTTCTGTTACTGACAAGTTAGATATATGTGCAATATTCAATAATCACTTTCTGAATATAGTAGAGGAACTAAACAAAACTCTAGTTTCTACAGGTAATCATATAACGTTTTTAGAAAATGCGTTTCCGAGGCTGTTGCCTGAAATGATCCTTCATGATACTTCCATAGGTGAGATTGAGTCAATAATTAAATCACTAAAGACTAAGGACTCTTGTGGATATGATGGGGTATCTAGCAGAATTCTAAAGTACTGTTCTCCATATGTTAGCCCAGTACTAAGCCATATTTGTAATTTTTCCTTTCAGAATGGTCAGTTTCCTAACAGATTAAAGTACTCAGTAGTGAAACCGCTTTATAAAAAAGGAGAAAGGGATAATGTAGACAACTATAGACCTATTTCTATGCCATCGGTTTTTCCAAAGTTATTGAAAAGGCTGTATATTCAAGATTAATTGATCATTTCAGTTCACATAATTTCCTGTCAAACGTACAGTTTGGTTTTAGAAGTGGTTTAACGACCGAAAACGCTATATTTTCGTTTCTCTGTGAGGCACTCGATGGGTTAAATAAGAGGCTACGGACATTAGGCGTCTTCTTTGATTTAACAAAAGCGTTTGATTGTGTTGATCACAAAATATTGTTGCAGAAGTTGGAACATTATGGAATACGGGGAGTAGCCCACAACTGGTTCACCTCTTACTTTAATAATAGACAACAGAAGGTAATTCTCCGTAGTGTAGAAAATGGCTATGACGTGCAATCCCAATGGGGCACAATTAAGTATGGGGTGCCCCAGGGGTCTGTTTTGGGACCATTGCTGTTTCTTATTTATATAAATGATATGCCTTCGAGTATAACAGGTGATTGTAAAATATTTTTGTTTGCTGATGATACCAGCTTGGTAGTGAAGGATGTTGCTCGTAATATTGACACAGTATCAAATAATGCAGTTCAAGAGATAAGTTCGTGGCTAATAGAAAACAAGTTGATGTTAAATCACAGTAAAACTCAGTTTTTACAATTTCTAACACATAATTTGACGAAATCTGACATTATGATTACACATAATGGGCATGTGATAAGTGAGACTGAACAGTTCAAATTTCTAGGTGTTCATATAGACAGTAAGCTGTCATGGAAAGCCCATGTTCAGGATCTTGTTCCAAAACTAAATTCTGCTATATTTACCATTAGAACAATATCTGAGATAAGTGATTTTTCAACACGAAAAGTAGTCTATTTCGCTTACTTTCACTCACTTATGACGTACGGCATTGTTTTTTGGGGTAACTCGCCTGATGCAAAAAGGATATTTCTGGCTCAAAAACGGGCGGTTCGAGCAATATCTGGTGTAATTTCGCGAACGTCATGTCGACCCCTTTTCAGTAGTCTGGGAATTTTGACTCTGGCGTCACAATACGTTTTTTCTTTAATGTCGTTTGTTGTTAATAATATCAGCTTATTCCCACGAGTTAGTAGCTTTCACTCGGTGAATACTAGACAGATGTCTAATCTACATTTGCACCACACCACCTTAACACTTGTGCAGAAAGGGGTGCAGTATTCTGCGGCATCCATTTTCAATAAGCTGCCACAAGAACTTAAGAATCTTAGCACTAATCCACATGCTTTCAAAACTAAATTGAAGAGTTACCTCGTGGCTCACTCCTTTTATTCTGTCGAGGAACTCCTAGAAAAGTTAAACAATTAAGCTAATTTATTTTTTCTTTATTGATTCTTTTCACTTGTCTTAAGATTGTCGTGTGCAAAGGACTACTTAAAAATTTTCTATTACCATTATTGTGTAACAATTAATGTATTGACTTGTTCCATGACCATGGAGTCTTACTCCTGAAGTGGGTCCTATGGAACAGAAAAAAACAAATAAATAAATCGAAACCGATAGTAACCTGATGTTTGTGGTCAACAACTTTAAGATAAATACAATCTTTTTTCTTTAATTGCAAACAAGTACAGATTCCCTAACTCGCTTCTTTCGGCAGATCTAACATGTTAACATGTCATCATCAGGTCATGCATATTGTCATCACTTCCTGACAAACATGTCAACCATTGTTCTTGTAACATAATAGCAGGATGCTGGAAATGTCACGGTGTCAAAAGTAAAACAAATCACCAAAATAAAATATAAAAAATGTTGACTGATCAATATAACTAGCCGGCCGCGGTGGCCGAGCGGTCCGCGGCGCGCCAGTCACGTTCTGCACGGCCACTACGGTCGGTGGTTCGAATCCCCCCTCGGTCATGGATACTTGTGCCGTCCTTAGTATTAGCTAGTTCATAAGTAGTTTGTAAGTTTAGGGACTGATGACCCCGTAGTTAAATCCCATAAGCTCTACAAATATTTGAACATTTTTGAACAATATTACTAAAATTTTCCGGGCTATTATGCCGTGGTCTTACGGATTTATTACTCAAACCCAAAATTTTGTCCCCATCTGAGGACACTTTCAAGGGGGATCGTGGCACTTTTGTATGTCCGATGCACACCCTGACTCGTAACTGCATCGGACATACAAACTGCCACGATCCCTCTTGAAAATATCCTCCGTAGTTGTAGACGAAACATTGGGTTTGAGTAATAAGTCCGTAATACCACAGCATAATAGCCCGGAAAATTTTAGTAATATTGGCCTATCCGGACGTGAAAGCTTACATTTTACAATTTTTACTGATGTCCCATTTCACTTAAGAACAAAGTGGGGACTGTTAAGTGAAATAGTACGTATTGTTATCAACAAATACGTTTTACTTTTTATTTTGTTGTTTTTACTTTTAGCACGCTGATGTTCCCATCATCCTGCTATTATGGTGAAAAACGAATGTTTGACACGTGTGTCATGAACTTTGACAATAGGAAAGATGAAAGTTCCTGGCAGGTTAAAATTGTATAACGGAACCGAGACTCGAACCCGGGACCTTTGCCTTTCGCGGGCAAGCGCTCTACCACTAAGCTATCCGACACGACTCACTGTACCGTCTCACAACTTCAATTCTGCCAGGACCTCCCCTCTTACATTCCAAACTTCACAGAAGTTCTCCTGCGAAACTTGCAAGACTAGCACTCGAGTAAAAAAAAGGATATAGTGGAGACAGCACAAGGGATGTTTCCAGAATGAAACTTTCACTCTGCAGCGGAGTGTGCGCTGATATGAAACTTCCTAGCAGATTAAAATTGTGTGCCGGAACTGGGACTCGATCCCGGGTCTTTTGCGAAGTTTGGAAAGGAGGAGGCGAGGTACTGGCAGAAATGAAGTTGTGTGGCGGCACCGCGAGTCGTATCGGGATAGCTAAGTGGTAGCGCGCTTGCCCGCGAAAGGCAAAAGTCCCTGGTTCGAGTCCCACTTCCGGCATACAATTTTAACCTGCCAGGAGGTTTCATATCAGCGCACACTCCGCTGCAGAGTGAAAGTTTCATTCTGGAATAGGAAAGATCTTGTGATGGCAGTCGAAAACAGGTTATAAAAATATTTTGTAGGAATATTAGGCAACCTATGATTCTTTAAATTTTCAAAAAAACAATATAGATCGCCCAAAAATATGAAACATAATTAATATTTCGATCGCTACTCGTGGTATCGACTGAAGAAATTGGTTATTTTTATGTGAATAAAGCAGAACGCCACTTTCAAGTTTTGTATGAACTGCTGAGCTGAGGAGTTTCCTTTTATCTCAATTGTCTGCCAAAATTAGCGGTTTATGTAACAGGAAATCGCTTTCTTAGACATTTCATCATTTAAAAAGAAACAGAGTAAGAGAGAGATAGAGGGAGATAAGAGGAGAGGGAGACAGAGCGATGGTGGCAATGAGTATTCATGCGCGACGTTTGCCTTTGATGTCAGCTCACCAAAATTGTTGATGCCGTGCTTTCTGTAATGCAATAACGGCCCTCGGCAGTAGCTATTGTGGTCGGGACGCAGTGAAAAACAAAAATGAAGACATCAGACGTGGAGTGGCTTAAAATAATCAGGCGACAACGCATGGCCCCTTGTCTCTGTGCGCGCTGGCCTGACAAGCGGTCACGCCCACTTACCATCAATCAGCACGGCGACCCTGCCGAGCACAACCGGGCCCTGTCCGACCGCGCGACAAAGTCCTCCGACAGGAAATGCTCCTCCGAATGCCTCCGAGGTCGAAGACCACCCGGATGGTCGTATCCAAAGGACACCAAAAATAAACTTAGCAACGGCGTCCTGCCATGCAATTATTCAATCGTTGTCATCTACATGTACAAGCTTACGGGTATTTTGTGTTCTTCCTTTTTGTTGTTGTTGTTGTTGTTGTTGTTGTTGTTGTGGTCTTCATTCCGCAGACTGGTTTGATGCAGCTCTCCACGCTAACCTGTCCTGTGCAAGTCTCTTCATCTGAGAATGCTTTCGGCAACCTACATCCCTTTGAATCTGCTTAATGTATTCGTCCCTCGCTCTCCCTCTACGATTGTTACCCCACACACTTCCTTCTATGCCGCGGTGGAGTAGCCGAGCGGTCTAAAGCGCCTCGCTGCGGAGCGCGCGGTTGCTCGCCGTTGAGGTTCGATTCCTCCCTGGGGCATGGGTGTGTGTGTTGTCCTTAGATTAGTTTACGTAGGTTTAAGTAGTTTGTAAGCTACTGATGACCACGCAGCTCGGTCCGATAGATTTACAGACATTTGAACATTTGAACTTCCTTCTAATGCCAAGTTGACGATTCTTCGATGTCTCAGGATGAGTCCCACCAACCTATCCCTTCTCATAGTCAGAATACGCCAGAAATTCATTTTCTCCTCAATTCTGTTGAGCACCTCCTCATTTAGTTACGTGAACTACCCATCTAATTTTCATCATTCGTCTGTAGCACGACATATCAAAAGCTTCTCTCATTTTATGTCTGAACTCCTTATTGTCCACGTTTCACTCACATACAATGCTATCCTCCAGATAGGACTTCCTAACATTTAAACTAATATTGGATGTCAACAAGTTTCGCTTCTTCGGAAACGCTTTTCTTCCCATAGCCATTCTGCATTTTACATCTTCTTTACTTCGGCCATCACTAGTTATCTTGCTACCGAAGTAACAAAACTCGTCAACTACTTTTATTGCCTCATTACCTAATTTAATTCCTTCCGCATCGCCTAATTTTCTGACGCTACATTCCATTATCATTGTTTTACTCTTGTTGATGTTCATCTTGTAACCACTTTTCAAGACATTGTCGATTCCATTCAATTGCTCTTCCAGATCCTTTGAGGTCTCTGACAGGATTACTATGTCATCGGCAAACCGCAAAAGTTTTTATTTCTTCTCCCTGAACTTTAATTCCCTCTCCAAATTTCTCCTTGAATTCCTTCACTGCTTGCTCAATGTACAGATTGAACAACAATGGCGAAAGGCTACAACCCTGTCTTACTCCCTTTCCAACCTCTGCGTCCCTTTCATGCCCTTAGACTCTAATAACTATACTATCTACACTTTTATTGCAGGGTGGGCACAAAGTGCAAGAACTGGAATCACGGAGTAGCAAACCTAATGCAGTGCGTGCTCAGGTATGATCTACCCTCTTCTGCAAGAAGGAAGTGACTAACAAGACTATGCGGTGTGCCGTTCAATCCTTCGACCAATTATGTTGTATGGGAGTGAAAGGGGTACCACATTAATAAGGTTGTGGTTACAGATATGAAATCAGCAAGGATGATTGAAGATAATAATGGACGGTAACAATGGCAAAAGGGTGTCAATAATGAGGAAATCAAAGAAAAACTTGGAATGAACACCATAGATGAAGCAGTTACAGCGTACGGGCTTAGATTGTGGGGTCATGTTGCAAGCATGAGAGAAAGAAGGTTGCCTAAGAGAGTCACGGGTTCGTGATAGGAGGAGCCGTGGTAGAGCAAGGAGAAAGTGCTTGTATTCGGTCAGGAATGATTTTGAAGTAAAAGACTTAATACCAGACGAGACATTAATGTTATCATTGAATAAGGGATGGTGGAGTTATGTAACGGGGACTATACTCCATACTGAAAGCACGGGAGACGTGCAGGGAAGAGTCCTCTGCAGTCGGGCTGGTCACTGTGTCCTTGGTTGCGGAGTGGTCAGCGCGTCTGCCTAGTAAGCATGAGATCACGGGTTAGAATCCCGGCCGGGCAAAAATTTTCATTCGCCTCACTTTGGTATTCCATCTAAACCTAGAACAGTGAAACCATAACTGATCCCAAATTGCGATTTATTTAATAAATTATTAAATGTTGGCAGTGATCCACAGAAGTGATAATTATATCAATGTATATACTTCGCAAGTCGCGAAATTTTTCGACGTCTGCTGCTCCTCTAAAGATGGACAAACGATTCTGCAACACATGAACACAGGAGCAGCAGACGTCGGAAAATTTTGCGATTGCGAAGTATATTCATGGATATAATTGTCACTGTTGCGGATAACTGCCAAAGTCTGTTCCTTTGGAACAGACATTTAATAATGAACATCAATGCCATGACAATTGTCTCTCAATCTTGCGGGACTCACACTTAAGACGTGTGCTAGCATGTCGGGATAGAAACAAGAGCAACACATGGAAGTTTGGGGTTGGCCAGGGAGCGTGCACGGATGGCCGAGTGATTAAGGCGATCGCTCGCGAAAAGCGGGGAAACCCGGCCCGGCACAAATTTTCATGTGTTGCAGATCTTTTGCCCATCTTTATAGTAGCAGCAGACGCCGGAAAACTTCGCGATTTCCGAAGTGTATACATGGATATAGTCAACAATAAATATTGAATTATTCCTAAAATCCTATGGGGATGTACAAATTTTTATTTCGGACGCAGTATTATCGGTATCACAGAAGCGAATCCAGGATCTTTGTCTAGGGGAGGTGGAAGGGGGCTGAGTTTATAGAAATTTTGTACCTCAAAGTGATGTCAAAAAGGCTCTTGGATGTTCTGATTCATATTTGGTTATGCCATTTTCAGAAAAGGCGTAAAATCATTGATGTGATTTCTTAAAGAGCTTGTATTAGGTTTTCCTCATACCTGAATGGCTGGCCGCTAGGGCCTACTGATAGCGACCTGCTCTGGGTGACGTGGCAGGAGCGCGCCGCGGTCTTCTCTTTCGGTGGTGTTGCGACAACCCCATAGCCCCTCCACCCCCTGTCAATTCGCCACTACAGTATCATCTCCTTTGCAGATCGAGATACACAGCACGTTACTAAACTGTACCGACAAATCTAACTTTATAAGCTTTAGTTACATTACACGTGCGGCTTTATAAAACGTATCCTTTCAGGCAAAAGTATTGTCGTTTCGTGACTCGGGGTGCGGAAGCACTTTTCTCATAAGTATAGTGTCTCCAAATATCTCTAGCAAATTTGTTGCTTCGTTTCGCAAACAGAAACTTTACAGACACAGAGCTAGTTTCTACACTGTAATGTTGAAGGTCTGAAAGGGCGATAGACCAGCTCAGCAGCACGTTGAAGTGAAGGCAGAGTCTAACATAAAGAGTCACGAAACTCACGGTAGTTTTCTGCAACCTGGCGACTGCAGCGCTGCCAAGCGACCGGATCGTAAGAACATACCGAGAGGCGAGAAACAATTGTGGTTTAAATGTGGAGTTGAACGAGACGTTTAAGATGCGACTGCATTTCGGAGCTTATTGCGGCGCGATGAATTGTAGTTAGAGGAAAACTAAGAAAAGGTACATTTTCTCTAATATGAAAAGCTCTTACAATGTAGGATAAAATAAAGTTTGTTAAATTTTAAGGTTGTATGGAATCTGTAACAGAAAGAGGTAACTAACTCAGTATTTTTCTTCAAAGTTATTTTTGATAGTCTACTGATAGGTTTGTGGAAGTCAAAACAATTTTTTGCACATTAGTCTACTATTGGTGATGCAGCAATGATAGTCGAAAGTTAACAGGGATTTGTTTGTACAAAATGTAAAATAAAACGTAACTAACCGTAGTTTAACGTGTACAAACAAACTGCAGGAAAAGATTCTTAAAGATTTACAGTAACTTTACATTCCTGGGGAGTACGTAAGATGAAAACATGACAGGAACGGCACATGCAACCCATCTGAGCAAGAATAAACCGAAAAGGACTTTTATAAGACGTAACACTTAGTCTCTAAGAATGTAAAAATCGTGTCTAGTACCAGTATAAAATGTATTAAGATGTTCAAAATCTGCAGAAAAAATACACGTGGAATGTGTAACTACGTGCCAGTACATTATATAATTATAAATCAGTTGCTTTTGAACTCAAAAACACCAGGTTACAATTCGCTTCTTGTCTTAAACCGTTTTCGGATGTTATGATTACGACCGTGCTAGTGTGAGCCGTATTTATTACAATACACTGGCATGTTGGTATTACAAACTGACATCAACAGGAAACAGGATTTTTGTTTAATAAAGTTTTCGTATTTGTGTCACGAAATACAGCACCATGTTTAATGCCTAGGAAATATATAAACAACAGCAATAATAAACAATAAATTCTTCCTTTCGGTAGTGCCATTTTCTGCTACAGATCTTGCTACCCAGCCGCTTGGAGCGCTAGTATCGCTTCAGCTGTCAAATGGTTGCCCCTACTGAGTTTCGCGGCTGTCTGTTTTAGACTGTCTGTGAGGGTCAAGAACGCCATAGGAAGGCGCGCTGCCTTGGCAGCCGGCACTGCAGCAGGATCTCTGCCAGATGAGATTCTATTCTCAGCCCCTACCGTAGATCCTTGCGCAGGTTCACTGAACTCTAACGCAGTATTCAGCATGTTCTTCAGCGGAGTTGGTTTGCGTAAAAGTTATTCAAAAAGAGCCTTTTAAAACGCTTGTTACTTCTATCTCATTGTTAAACTAGCTGGAAACCCTGCGTCGTTTGGGTACTTATTCATTCCAGTTTTAAGTTAGTCCATCTGTCTTCTCCTTTTCTCTCTCTGTCCATCTTATCTTTGTATCCAGCTTCTCCTCACCCCTCCCCCTCTCTGTCTCGCTCTCTGTTCATCTCCCCTCTCTCTGCTCTTTGTTCTCCTTCTCCTACTTCTCTCTCTCCCGATGTCCACCCTCCCCTTTATCTGCCAATCACCACCTCGTCTCTCTGTTGAACTCCTCCACCTCCTCATTCCGTAGCCTCCTCATCTGCGAAAAATTGTATAACTCTGTTCACATTGATGGTGGTCAGTCTAGTGCCGTCTAAGGTTATTGCACGACATCCTCCGTCCTGCACCGTTGGAAATATTAGACGATGATACTCCTGTTGGCTTAAATCGTATTGAATCCATCATTACTGGTGAACCTGACCTGCAGTTGGACGAGAGAGCGTAGGAAGTAGGATACCAACAGCCGTAAGTTTAAGAGAAACATTTATTCTTTCACTACCAGTTTTGGCATTCCATTATGCCATCTGCAGTTCCCTATATAGGAGTATTATATCCATTAAATAGGGATAGACACTGATTGGGTGGATTTCTAGCTCTCAGTAAGAGCTAGAAATCCACGCAACCAGGTTCAATCCCTATTTAATGGATGTAATACTCCTTTATAGGAATCTGAAGATGGCATAATGGAATGCCGAAACTGGTAGTGAAGGTATAAATGTTTCTGTTAACCATACGATTGTTGGTATCCTACTTCCTATATACTGTTTGTTTGAAGTTTATCTGGGAAGTATTACATTAAATTTTATTATATCTTGGGCCGACAGTGTTAGAAATGTCATATATTGACATTATTGTGAAAGGATAGTCCAAAACAGTGTAATATATTATTTATTTATCACGCTATATCTTTCGGCTTATTGCCGTCGTCAGATGACTGTCTGCAAAAATATATAATTTTATCAGTATGTATCCAAGTACTATATAAATAAATTTACATGAATAAAATTTAGAAATTTCAATTGCAAAGTGCAATGCATACGGTATTTAGAGGCCTTCACTGCCTCAACTGATTATTTATGAGGTGTTTTATATTTCTTCACGAATTTAGCCAGTTATCATATTTGTCTTTTACTATACTCGCTACATAATAACATGAACAGAAATAATAAATAAAATTATCTCATGTCTGTTAATTTCTATATTTTCTCTTTGAAAGAAAAATTTGTAAACTATAGTATTCTGAGATATTGACAGATACGATTACTGGCTAAATTCGTGAGGAAATATAAAACACCTCATAAAGAGTCATTTGAAGCAGTTAAAGCTTCTAAATTCCGTACGTACTGCACTTTATAATTGAAATTTGTAAATATTTTTATGTTAATTTATTTATATAGTACTTGGATACTTACTGCATTCTGCTATCTAGGAACTCCTCAATCCAATCAATTGTCTGATAGACAATATGCTCTTACCTTGTTCATTAAACGTCTGTGGGGAACTGCATCAAACGCCTTGCGGAAGTCAAGAAACACAGCATTTACCTGAGAACCCGTGTCCATGGCCCTCTGAGTCTGGACAAATAGCGCGAGCTGGGTTTCACACGAACGCATTTTTCGAAACACATGCTGATTCCTACAGAGCAGATTTCTAGTCTCCATAAATGACAATTATACTCGAACACAATACATGTCCCAAACTTCTACAACTGACCGACGTTATAGATATAAGACTATAGTTCTGCCCATCTGTTCGACGTCCCTTCTTGAAAACGGTGATGACCTGCGCCATTTTCTATTCTTGAAGGAAAGCAAAGAAAAATTTGAAGAACCAATTAGAGTTCAGATTGAAAGTGCATGCTGATGACATTGCAATTCTGCCAAAGACAGAATAGGACCTGGAAGAGCAGTTGAACGGAATCGACAGTGTGTTGAAAGGGGCGTATAAGATGAACATTAACGAAAGGAAAGCATGTGTAATAGAATGCAGTCTTCGAAAATCAGGCGATTCTGAATTAATTAGAATAGGTAACGAAACAGTGAAAGTGGTAGATGAGTTTTGTTACTTGGGTAGTAAAATAACCTATGATAGTCGCAATACAGAGGATATAAAGCCGGCCGCGGTGGCCGAGGGGACTGAGGCGCTTCAGTCACGGTCCGCACGGCCACTACGGTCGGGGGTTCGAATCCCCCCTCGGGCATGGATATTTGTGACGTCCTTAGTTGTAGCTAGTTCATAAGTAGTTTGTAAGTTTAGGGACTGATGACCCCGTAGTTAAGTCCCATAAGCTCTACAAACATTTGAACATTTGAGGATATGAAATGCAGAATGACAATGGGAAAAAAGAGAAATTTGCTAACATCGAATATTAATTTAAGTGTAAGAAAGTCTTTTCTGAAGCCATTTGTGTACGAGAGTGAAACCTGGACGATGAATAGTTTAGACCGGAAGAGGGTAGAGGCTTTTGAAATGTGGTGTTACAGAAGAATGCCGAAGATTAGGTGAGTAGATTGCGTGACTAATGAAGAGGTATTGAACAAAATGGGGGTGAAAGGAATTTTTGCATAGCTTTACTAAAAGACTGGATCTATTAGTAGGACACATCCTTAGACATGAAGGAATCGTAAATTTAGCATTGGAGGGAAGTGTGTGGGGGCAAAATTGCAGAGGGAGACCAAGAGGTAAATGTAGTATGCAGATTCAGATGGATGTGGATTGCCGTACTTATGAAGAGATGAAGAGGCTTGCTCAGGATAGAGTAGGGTGGAGAGCTGGATCAAATCAGTCTCCGGACTGAAGACCACAATAAAAAGTGTATTTAAATACCTTGTAAGCACGTTACCTGAATACTTGAAATGCCACCAGGTGGTAAACACTCGAATTGCAATAGCGAAGGCGGCATTCAACAGAAAGAGGAGACAGTTATGTGGCAAATTAGATAAAGGTCTATGAAAAAGGCTAGGCAATTGCTTTGCCTGGAGTGTGGCAGAAACACGAACGCTAAGACGAGAGGATGAAAAAAGGTTAGAAGCATTTGAGAAGTGGAGGAGAATGGAGAGGATAAAATGGACTGAAGGGTGAGTAATGAGTGTTGGAAATGGTTGGGGAGAGAAGATGTCTGCTGAAGTTTATAAGAGAAAGAAAAAACGAACTGGTTGGGACATTCGTTGAGAAGGAAGTGTATGCTATCAGAAGTATTGGAAGGACTAGTTCGTGGGAGAAGACAGAGGAAGAAGAAGAAACAAGGTGATAGATGACATAAAGGGAAGATGAAATTATGCGGACCTAGAGAGAACGGCAGAAGACCGGTCAGTCTGGAGAACTACCATGTGAAAACCTGCCTTTTGGTAGAACACTAATGATGATAATGATGTTGCACATTTGACTAGTGTCACAATTCTCCGATAGGATATCGCCCCTCGGAAAGCCACAATTTGACCCCACATAAAATCGCTCATTTTGACTATAGTATGGAACAGTGTGTCTCCGTGGCATGGCACCTGTTCATTTCACACGCAGGTAGCACAATGAGCCTATAACTGTAACCACTGCCTGTTGAAGGGTACACTCAGATGGTGGTCTGTCAGCTACTTGACTGCGCTGTCTGATGGCGGACGACGTTGAAAACATTTACAATACACCTACTATCACCCAGGAAGCATCTCACGTAATCGGATCATTATCGACATTTCTTGTCCAGGTGTGCTAATTATTCCGATAGCGAATTCTATTTCGTTTGGTTTCTTACAATTTTATCTGTGTTGAAAATGAAACACTGTACTATAGTGCAAATGTCAAGGGCTACGCCAGGTGTCCTGTTCCCATTTGCTGCGCTATGTAATGCTGGCATCAGTAATGACCTCATCGTTTATTGCACTACTCCGTGGTTTGCGCTGTTAGTTTTGATGATTACATATTGCGGGCTCTCACTGCTGTGAATGTGGTAACAATAGAGTTGGGGAAATAAAATGAATAGACCTTAATTGCATTATTGCTATGTAATGAGCCGCTGGAGTCCTTAACTACTCAAGTAGTCAGAAAGTATCTCTGAAAAACCTCGTAAAGCTGGTAGATAGTGTTCACGCAATGTCAGTAAGAAAGAAGTAATTACGGAATGAAGAAATAAAGTTGCAGCACCTCTAATAGACTGAGCTCAATAAACAGTATTTCACACAGGTCGGTTTAAACGTACACATAGAAACTATTCAGAGACGTGCAGCTACATCTCGTACTGGTAGGTTCGATGAACACGCGATGTAATAGAAGTGCTCCGAGACGTTATTTCCGAGGATAATGATTGATGAAATTAATGGGCGGGCAGAACGATATAATTGTCGCCAAATTATATTTTGCGTAGCGAACATAATTGTAAGCGGAATAAGGATTCGAAACTGTGGCATGTAAGGAGTGTTTTTTCTTTCTTTCGATTTTTTTTTTTTTTTTTTTTTCAAAAAATGTTTGTAAACTTATTGGACCAAACTGCTATGTTCATCAGTCCCTATACTTACAAACTACTTATAGTAACTGACGTTAAGGATAACACACACACCCATGCTCGAATGAGGACTCAAGCCGCGATGGAGTAGCCGAGCGGTCTAAGGCGCCTGGCTGCGAAGCGCGCGGTTGCTCACTGTCGGAGGTTCGAGTCCACTCTGGGGCATTGGGGTGTCTGTTGTCCTTAGGTTAGTTTATCTTAGTTTAAGTAGTTTCTAAGCTACGGACTGATGACTACGCAGTTTGGTCCGAAATATTTACAAACATTTGAGCATTTTGAGGACTCAAACCGCCAGCGGGAACGTCAGCCCAGTACGTAGCATGACGCCATAGATCACGCGGCGCATCGTTTCTCCTTCGTCCTGTTTGTGAGTGGAAAAGGACAGTCGAACTGGAGATCAAATTCCAAATCCATGCATCCCAAAGTAGTCGTGAGAAGTAATCCAAATGAACGCAACATATCCACTACAACTAAAATTTTCCAGTATAGTGTGTGGCGATATTGTTTCCACGTCTTTGAAATTTGGTATGTTAACCGATCAGAAAAGAGACAATAGCTTCACTTAAATCGTAAGAAGCTTCCAAACTATCCATGGAATATTAAGAATAGCCGGCCGCAGTGGCCGAGGGGACTGAGGCGCTTCAGTCACGGTCTGCACGGCCACTACGGTCGGGGATTCGAATCCCCCCTCGGGCATGGATATTTGTGCCGTCCTAGTTCGTAAGTAGTTCATAAGTAGTTTGTAAGTTTAGGGACTGATGACCCCATAGTTAAGTCCCATAAGCTTCACAAACATTTCAACATTTATTAAGAATAAAAATTAAATTGGCCAATGTGGATATTCTCGAAAAATGTAGCCCCTTAGATCACATCGATCAAACCGAAATAGCAGAAGTTAATGAAAACTTTTAAAAGACATAAATTCCGTTTTTTATAAACATCTTGAAACCTTTGTTCTCGTTGAATACATGCTGTGACACGTTTCAACTAGTTTCCGAATGTGCGCCCAAATTACCGATATTCCTTGTGAATTTTCTGGGTTGTATGGCCGTGGCTTATGAGACACTTCTCCTCATGATGTTTCGTTAAGATCTGGGCTGGACATCATCAGAGGTGCTCCTAGCGGTGCTGACTCTTTCAAACTGACGAGTGCGACCTCGGAGAGCGGCATAAACACTGTCTAAAATGGCCGTGATCAGATTTACAGGTGTTTAGCAGAGATATTTTTTATTAAAGATAGCCGGCCGCGGTGGCCGAGCGTTATGCGGCGCGTCAGTCACAGTCTGCACGGCCACTATGGACGGGGGTTCGAATCCCCCCTCGGGCATGGATATTTGTGCCGTCCTTAGTAGTAGCTAGTTCATAAGTAATTTTTAAGTTTAGGGACTGATGACCCCATAGTTAAGTTCCGTAAGTTGTACTAACATTTGAACATTTTATTAAAGATAAAACTCAGCCATGAATAGTCACTAGCCGAGGATAATAACATATATATCTATTATGAATAGTCAAAACTCATATATCACCAAGTTTCGTGACTTTTTCCTTCTGTTAAAATTATCCCCATGCTTATACATTTCAATTGCTTCTCTATACAGCTGTGGATACTAGGTCGTCGTCGTAGATAAAAACTGTAATATCAGAATACTTCATGATTTCCTGACTGAAATGCATGATCATTCACAGCTGAAGTACCAGTTTTTCTAGTTCTTTCCCCAAGCACATGGAATCTTATACACCTGTGGCCCTTCAGAATACGTAGATATATTTTTATCCTTGACTAGCAGAAATCGATAGTTACGTTTTATCTTCGACAAATATTGTTCTCATAATAACTTGAAAACTTGAGAAAGGCCAGTTTAGACAATATTTATGCCGACCCGTCAGTCGGCAAGACTCAGCGTCGCAAGAAGCACATGTGAAGATGTCTTGCGCAGCTGTGGATGAAACACTAGGTGCAGAAATGTTTCATAAATCTCTGCCATTCAACGGGGAAGATTCATCAGCAATTTTGACGTCCAGTCTTCATTGTATGACTTGTCACTGAGTTTCGAGCTGCATTTCAAAAGTGAAATGTTGGTAAAGCTTTGGGGGCTAAAGACAGTGGTCATCAGCTCCTAGAGGTACAAACTACTTAATCTAATTTATGATCAGGACAATACACATAGCCATGCCCGAGGGAGCACTCGAACCTCCGACGGGAAGCAGCCACGCACTTCGCACAAGGCGCCTTGGAGCGCACGGCCATGCCAACGTGGCGTTCTCTATTTCTGTCAACGTAGATTGCGCTTGTTACAGAGTAACGATAGCAATCTGTTCATAATTTCTGAATAAGTTCCGCTGACGCGAATGAAGCATCATAGTTACGCGTTTCCCTTGCCACGGTACCGGATGAGCCGTGGAAATAGCCGTGGCGCTGACACGCGATCCAGCAACGCTTATTAAGATGCATCGCACTCCGAGCGGGGACAACTCTTATCGCGTCGCAGCTATCGACGATACGTTGTAAATTACTGCCCGAAATACCTGAGTTTATATTCAATATTCTAATGCGTCATGCTCAGAAAGCAAGATATTTATGAGTGCGATCAGCTACCCGCGATAAACATCATCTGTCCGGAAACCATCGGGACTGCCTTGTCCGGTTGGATGCTAAGTACTGCGATCGCAGTGCCGAGATTTAGAAGAGCACTATTGAGCGATCGAGGGGCGGGGGTAAGGAAGAGCTGGTCAAGATAGAGACACTATCCCCCCTCCCCCAAACACATTCACAATATCAAGAGTGAGGTCGAAGTTATTTGCTGTTAGATCAGTGAATTACAAATCGAATGGTTTCCTTCTTTAGACTCATAGAAACTGTTTTGACGGGACTGGAATCATCCAGTAACACAAAGGGCTCAAAAAGACATTTATATATTGCTCTAAAAGTATATGGAAATTTATTCAAATAACTTGCAGCGCATGCAGTGTTGTATCCTGAGAGAAATAAGCACCTTTTTTTTCCCTCGAAAGAGTCACTTCGGATCGTCGTGACCAGCATTTCTGATGCGCTATACCTGGTGCCTCAAGTAAATCCAGTTCTCTTTAAAACTCCACCCAGCACACGGAAACCAGTTTAGTTGCAGAGCCATTAACGCAATTTCCATAAAAATTGAACAATAACGTGGTACATGGACACGCAATTCGCTTTCTACATCTGTATTTACGTCTATGCTCAGCAAGCCACTTCCGAAAGAACAGACACCATATATACATCCCGTGTCACGATGTTTGTCCAAGATGAACTCCGAAACTACTCAATGGATCTTATTGAAATTTGCACACTATGTGTTATTTGGTTCAACTTAAAAGGTAGGTAACTTTTTATCTTTTGCAATACGTCGCGTCTCAGCGTCTTAATCTATCCTTCAGTTCAGAAGGACGTGAGGGGTTCTCTGAAATGACACATTGTACGAATTCCACGTCAAAATGTGTGTACCCCCTTTTCCCGGTTGGATAAGTGGGGTACGTACCGATACGCAAGTCGCCGAAGTGGCGTACAATTAAAAGACTTGCACCAGGCCACTTAGCCACTCGAAACAATTATTACAGTAGATTTCAAACACTTCCTTGATCCTGAAATTTGTCATTACATGTGTTTTTCAAATTTACTGTGACGTTTTAAGTTTTTCAAATGTTCGAATGTTTGTATAGCTTATGGGACTTAACTACGGGTCATCAGTCCCTAAACTTACAAACTACTTACGAACTAGCTAACACTAAGGACGGCACAAATATCCATGCCCAAGGGGGATTCGAACCCCCGACCGTAGTGGCTGTGCAGACCGTGACTGGAGCGCCTCAGTCCCCTCGGCCACCGCGGCCGGCTTAAGTTTTTCGTGTACTTCATTTTACTCCAATTGTGCTGTACTTTATTTTCAATAAAATTCCACGAAGAAAAGTAAGAATGTCCGTTCGTTTCTTTACAATTCAAACAAATCTACAGTTTTATTCTGAGTTTGAAGAAATGTTCACGTTTGATGAAAAGATTCAAATGTTTGTAAATCTAAGGGACTTAACTACTTTGATCATCAATCCCTAGGCTTGCAAACTACTTAAACTAACTTAAAGCAACTTATGCTAAGGACAACACAAACACCCATACCCGAGGGAGGAGTCGAACCTACGGTGGGAACGGTTGCCTAGTCCGTAGCATGACGACTTGGACCACGTGGCCATTCTGGATGGCGAGATGAATTTTGTGTCCCAGCCTCGTCGCCGCTTTTGTGTCTCGTTTCGGTCGTAGGTGTCGTTGGCCGAGTAGAAAAGTATCGACACAGGAATAGAGGAAGCACGCTTGTGCAGGTAGGAGGTGAGCAGCCAGTGGGACAGCAGAAACTAGAAACACTAGAGTAAATGAGAACGATATATATATTGCACAGAATTTATACAATACTTAACTTTTACGTAGCTCAGTAATGCAGAATGCTGCTACATAGTTGAGCTAGAGGCCTGTCTAGTGCCTATCCGATAGCCAAGTCTTCACTGGTGCCTATCTCTATTCCGAAGTGTTAACTGGTTCCTATCTCAGTCCCAAGTGAACGATGTCGTTCAGAGGTGGCCACGAGCGGGATCGCAGCAGAGGGCGCTCGTGGCTGACGTCGTAAGAACGCCGCGCCGTGCGTGCATGGCGGCGCGCGGCGAAAGTAGGTGGCGCGCACTTTGGACTTGTGCGACACCACAATGAACACCGCTGTGTGCGTAGTATTTCATATGGTGCATGGTGAAGGTTAACTTACGACAACCAGGAGAACCATTTGATTTATCTCACTATAAAAATTATCATATACATGTACAGACTGATATCGCTGGAGAAGTTTTTTATATTCCGAAAGACACCGAACAGAGTGTACCTTGCAATCAATTTCGACACTGTTCACCCGTCGCCATGAATGTTGTAAGACACATGTAATTCTTCATCAACATAGGAAGAGGTATCATGGACTGACAGAGGCTTAGGAGGACATGGTCACAGAGGAGGTGAATGTCAGCTGAAGAATGGGAGGATACTAGCCGAGAGGTGGGAGTGGAATGTACTGACAGGAAGCGGGGAAAGGAACTGATGGACAGGTGACAGGAGCAGGTGCACAGAGATATGGTGGAGCAACGAGAGACTGGGGACGAAGAGAAGAACGAAAGAAAAATTTTAATATTTACGTTGGAAATGTTATTGTGAGTTGCATGTACTACTACTTCTGACGGAAGAAGGACAGGGGGAGGAAGATGCCCAGAGCAGAGAAGTGTGTAGACTGGTAGCAGAAGGTGATGATGGTGGAGAACGAGCAGAATGAGGTGAAGGTAGATAGAGGGGGGAAGGAGGACGTGAAGAAAAGGAGAGGGTAAAGGAGGATATGGACTGATAAAGAATGAAATGTAGAAGAAGAGGGCGAGAGAGAAGAGGTGGCGATGAACTCACAGAAGACAGATATCTACTGTACAGTATGGCAGGGCATTATTGCCAAGGTCTTCCACTGCGACATTTCATCGCATTTCTCCCTCGGAGAACGACTATTTGCATGAAAACGTGCTGCACAACATGGGTAACTTCCATCTCGCACAACACTGACCAAATGACTGATTTCAGAGTTTTCGCTGCCCTACTACCAGATATCACAGATCCATCAGTTGTTCTGCATACACAATATACCTGAAGAATTTCCACACGACACATGTTCGTTTGCGATCCGTTCACATATCTACGAGAAGGAAAACAGTTGCCATCACTTTTGCCCCGGCCCGTCGTATATATATATATATATATATATATATATATATATATATATATATATCCAAAGGTCCCGGGTTCGATCCCCGCCAGGTCCTAGGATTTTTATCTGTCACTTTCCACTTCTTTCACCTCTGGCAGTACTGCTCATGTGAAAAATACCGAATAGCACCGTGGTTCGGAACCCACGTTAAACTGTAGGTCTCCCTATAACTGGCTGGGTAAGTCAGTTCGAAGGTCGGAGGAAGGCAACTGCATACCACCTCCAAACAGGGCCATGTCTAGTAAAGCACTGTGGTGTTCAAACCAATCTTCGGATTGTTGACTGCACTGGGTGATTTCGGACACCGGGATGATTTCGGGTAGCGTTACCAAATGTTCATAATCAAAAAAGAGGACAGTTTATATAAAAAAGAGGACACTTTATTGTTAACATAATGTAATTTACGACTATATTAATGAACTACGTGAAACTACTACAAACTAAAACATTAACCTTGTGTGGTTATTGTAAAACAAAATGTAATGAACCTTGACAGTTTATTCATCATCACTACACTCAAATTTCTTATTCTCGTCTTTTTCAATTTTGAACCAACTATCTTTGAAGCATTACAAAATCTCCCATGAGCCTTAGGTTTTTCAAGTTCTGATAAAAGCTCAGGCATTTTAAATGTCTGAAATACTGTAGTCTATACATGCAATAGCTTTTATATTTTCTATTTTAAATCTATTCCTGTCTTTCGTCTACTGTGTCTTCACGAGAGGTTGTTGGCATTATGACTAGAGATATAGGAAAAAAATTTTACACTTTCAGCAGTTCAGAATAGCTAACACTAGATGATTCTTAATAATATGCGAAATATGGTTTTCACAAGCCTGATGAGAACTTTAGTTGATATAACGTAATTCCCCGCATTCAATGGTCATTTACATTAATACGATCCAATATTAACCCTTACGATACTTATACGACTCTTTTTTGTTATTATCATTATTTAGTAATGGATATGTACGTTCCAGCAGGGCAAATCAAACATTCTGCTTCATGTTCGTTTCTTCCTCTCGAGTGATTTGTATTTCTCCAAGAACACATCATTTAACACTGAGTTTCTTTTCGCCATTTTGTATTTGTATTTAAGTTCATAATTTATTTTGAAACAAAAGGCTACCTACAATCTCGAACACACAATCCAGCTTTAACCTAAACCACAAAGTATATCAAAAGCAACACCAAAGAATATAATGCAGAAGACAGAATACACCGGTTGAATACAGAATGGACAACCGGGTTCCTATGCAGAGACGTTCAGAATCATTTGCAACTGTCAGACCCCTTGCGCAGAGCGAAATTATGAACGAACGGCAATTTCTCTCTGCATTTGCGCGTGATAGTTACGAACAGTTTCCAATTGCAGTACGAATGAACCCGTTGTCTCCATTGACAAAAATAAATTTTCTTTCTCGGAAACCGAAAACGAGGACTTTTGAAGAATTTTATAAATTCCGGCCGGACACATTTTCTTGCCTCAAAAAGAGAACGTGTCCGGGAAAAGAGGACGTATGGTAACCCTAATTACGGGCGAGATGGTTTATTTTCTTTTTCCCGCCATTTAGCAACGAATTAGCGCTAATTTCCACCTCCGCGAGCTCCTTATTTTATGCACGAGACTGTAATTCCCGCATCCTGCACTCCCGCGATTGGATCGATTGTTTACTGACGCAGTAATCAGTCGGACAGTTTCATTGTCAAATTTTATCGCTGTGTTATGAAGCGGAAACTTTGTTGTTGCGTCTAGCGGAAAAGTATTGCAGCGTCAGTTGCCAGCGAGATCAGTAGGCTGCGGCACTGTGAATAGTTTTGTACCGGTTTGTCACGAGTTTTTGTCTAAAGTTTCAAAGTAACGAAGGTTTTTACGAAACTGTGTACTTTGTGGGGCGATTTCGGACAATGTCGAGAACGTATAAAAATAATGTTCAAATGTTCAAATATTTGTATAGTCTACGGGACTTAACTACTCCGGCCGCGGTGGCCGAGGAGACTGAGGAGCTCCAGTCACGGTCTGCGCGGCCGCTACGGTCGGGGGTTCGAATCCCCCCTCGGGCATGGATATTTGTGCCGTCCTTAGTTGTAAGTAGTTCATAAGTAGTTTGTAAGTTTAGGGACTGATGACCCCGTAGTTAAGTCCCATAGACTCTACAAACGTTTGAACATTTGAACTTAACTACGGGGTCATCAGTCCCTAAACTTACAAACTATTTATCAACTAGGTAATACTAAGGACGGCACAAATATCCATGCCCGAGGGGGGATTCGAACCCCCGACCGTAGTGGCCGTGCAGACCGTGACTGGAGCGCCTTAGTCCCTCGGCCACCGCGACCGGCTATAAAAATAAGAAAGGTGTTCAAGACCGGTCTAACTATGAGCCGGAAATTTTAAGGAAAACATTTTCAATTCAAATGTTCAAATGTTTGTATAGTCTATGGGACTTAACTACGGGGTCATCAGTCCCTAAACTGACAAACTACTTATGAACTACTTACAAACTAGGACGGCACAAATATCCATGCCCGAGGGGGGATTCGAACCTCCGACCGTAGTGGCCGTGCTGACCGTGACTGGAGCGCCTCAGTCACCTCGGCCACCGCGGCCGGCAAAACATTTTCAATGTGGTAAATTAACGAATATAAAAGCCTTTAATAAACGAATTTACTAATCTCAGTCCATATCTTTTATTTTAATGATGGACGTCCTGAAAATATGTTAAAAGTGACTAGAATCAAACAGAAATAAACTAGAATTAAAAAAAAAGTCTGTTTATGTCGAAATCACCCCATACACTTCGAAACACCGGATAGAGATTGAAAATACACACGTGTCCGAAATCACCCCACTCCATTGGGTGATTTCGGACACTTTATTTGTCTACCTCAGGCAAAAGTAGATGCACATGGATGTTCTGTTTCTAGGATTTTTTATTGATTATACATATACCCTACCCATTCCGTAAAAATCAAGGAATCTGACAAAACCTACGAAAGTTGTTATGGTCTTCAGTCTGGAGACTGGTTTGATGCAGCTCTCCACCCTACTCTATCCTGACCAAGCCTTTTCATCTTCTCATAATAACGGCACCCCACATCCACTTGAATCTGCTTACTATACGCGTCTCTTGGTCTCCCTCTGCGATTTTTACCCCACACACTTCCCTCCAATGCTAAATTTACGATTCCTCGATGTCTAAGAATGTGTCCTACCAAGCGATCCCTTGTTTTAGTCAGGGTATGCCAAAAACTCCTTTTCTCGTCAATTCTGTCCAGTACCTGTTCATTAGTTATGCGATCTATCCACCTAATCTTCAGCATTCTTCTGTAGCACCACATTTCAAAAGCCTCTATTCTCTTCCTGTCCGCACTGCTTATCGTCCATGTTTCACTCCCGTACAAGGCAAGACTCCACACAAATGCCTTCAGAAAAGACTTTCTTACCCTTAAATTAATATTCGATGTTAGCAGATTTCTCTTTTTCAAAAGTGCTTTTCTTCCCATTGCCATTCTGCATTTTATATCCTCTGTACTGCGACCATCGCATGTTATTTTACTACCCAAGTAACAAAACTTATCTACCATCTTCATTGTTTCGTTACCTAATCCAATTCCTTCAGCATCGCCTGATTTTCTAAGACCGCATTCCATTATTTTTGTTTTGCTCTTGTTAATGTTCAGTCCATTCCACTCATCTGCTCTTCCAGATCGTTCGCTGTCTCTGACAGAATTACAATGTCATCAGCAAAACGCAATGTTTTTATTTCTTCCCCCTGAACTTTAATCCCTATTCCAAAATGTTCCTTGCTTTCCTTCACCGCCTGCTCGATGTACAAATTGAATAACATCGGAGAAAGGCTACAACCCTGTCTTACTCCCTTCCCAACAGATGCTTCCCTTTCATGCCCTTCGAGTCTAATAACTGCGGTCTGGCTTTTGTACAAGTTGAAAATAACGCTCCTTTCCCTTTATTTTACACCTGCTGACTTCAGAATTTGAAAGAGTGTATTCCAGTTAACATTGTCAAAAGCTTTCTCCAAATCTACAAAAGCTAAAAATGTAGGTTTGCCTTTCCTTAATCTATCTTCTAAGATAAGACGTAAAGTGAGTATTGCCTCCCGGGTTCCTACGTTCCTTATGAATCCAAACTGATCTTCCCCGAGGTCAGCTTCTATTAGCTTTTCCATTCTCCTGTAGATAATTCGTGTCAAAATTTTGCAACCATGACTTATTAAACTGATGGTTCTGTAATTTTCACACCTGTCTGCACCTCATTTCTTTGGAATGGGGATTATTACATTTTTCTTAAAGTCTGAGGGTATTTCGCCTGTCTCATACATCCTACACACCAGTTCAAATAGTTTTGTCATGGCTGGCTCTCCCAGAGACTATAGTAGCTCTGAGGGTATGTCATCTACTCCTGGGACCTTGTTCCGACCTCTGTCTTTCAGGGCTCTGACAAATTCATCTCTCAGTATAGTATCTCCTATTTCATCTTGATCTACTTCCTCTTCCCTTCCTACAACATCGTCTCCGAGTTCATTTCCTTTGTAGAGCTGCTCTATGTACTCTTTCCACCTTTCAGCTTTCAAAGTTATAATGAAAATAATCTCGAAACTGTCCTAAATCACCCTGTTTGACGATATATATATATATATATATATATATATATATATATATATATATATATATATATATATATCCGCTCTTTCATAAGTGAACGGTGTTTCAGCGTCACGAGTTTTGAAACATTTTTCGTATAACTTCAGCAAAAGTCTAACACATATCATCTGCGATTTCGCCACTCGCGCCCGCGGGTGGTCAGAACAAACACAGACGGCGTGCGGCGTGTCGGCGCTTTTGTTGGTACAGCGATCCGCCAGGGGGCGTCGGCGAGCTTTGACAGCGCGGGCAGGAAAGAGAGCCGCCAATTGAGGGAAGTGGCTTCTTGGAAAGCCGCGGCGGCAATTACACGCGTCCTCGCCGAGACTCCCGCGCTCTTCCCAGGAGGCGCTTCCGGTCTGCCAGTCGTCACGTCAGCGCCCTCACCAACTACTGGAGACCCCGCAGTCACCACACGCCGCTCACTGCTTCGCTCTTCAGTCTGACAACCAGAGAAGCCAACTTAGCCATTTTATGGCTAGATCTGGCCATTTTGAAGTGGCGTCTAGCCACTGTTTTTTAAAAAAGCTACTGCTGGCATTCCTAGCCATTTTGGTGATATTATATAGCCATTTTTATTATTCGATAATTTTCACAACAAAAATGCAAAACACTGAAGTTTTTATTATGAATAGAAATGTATTTATTGACTTATTATTTTTAACGTTCCTCCAAAATATGACAAATGAAACACCACTGTATCGAAACAGTGATACCTGGAAGTTTCGAGACAATGAAACAGTTCCGCATATCGATTCATTGTTTTGAAACATACAAACAATGGCCAACACTACGTAGTTGCACTTGCTTGGAAACGCTGTGCAATAGTGTGGTGTGAAGTCTCTTTTTTTACGTGTGTTAACATTGAGTGTTGGACGAATACCTTGTGCTGTACCAATGTTTTGTGAGCCATGCCGAAACCGCAATATACAGAAACTTACAGGAAGGAATGGGAAAATATGTCTGACTTCAAGGAGTGGGTACAGCCAGTTTCAACAGACAAGTCGAGAGAATTTTTAGCCAAGTGAACTTGGTGAAAAACAAACTCAGAAACAGACTCAAAACTTATACACTCTCTGCTGTTCTGAGTGTAAGGTATGAATTGAGACGCGAACATAAGTGTTGTTTTTCATATGAAATCCCAGAAGAAATACTGAAACTTGTTGGTACAAATGCTACATACACGAGGGAGGCCAGTGAAATCTGCAGCAGCAGTAGCAAAGAAAATGAGGATGAAAACGATGATATTTATCTTTGCTAGGTGAGTGTTTTTCACATTTTAATTTTTATGCATAAAACATAAAAATTATAATTTAGCCATTTCTGGCCATTTTTGTTGGACTGTTTTGCCATTTTCTCTGACTGATAGTTGGTAACACTGCTGACAACCCCTTAACGCCCTGAGGGTTCCACCTTAGAGTAGACAGGACTCGGAAACATTTTACGGGAGTGGAAAGGCGGGCCTCAAGGTTGACGAGGGCACATCACTCAAGCAAGATAATTCAGAGCCGGGCACCAATATTATTATCCTTAAACTTTCACGTTACTTACCAGTAACTTCGGTGACCAATTTCACTAGACATCACTTTTGGCAATTATCTCGATCACTGAGTGAAGATCTCTCGGGCGTGCAGCTGACTGAGCGGGAGTAACCTGATGATGATGGAACGTTAAGCTGTCGAAAATTCGTTCCACAACGATCAATCCATGCGGCTGCACGCCCGAGAGATCTTCACTCGGCATATTCGCCGGTAAAATCTACGAACACACATCTCTGTCACTGTTTTCTCATCGAAACAGGGATTAATCAGAGTAATAGTAACAAGACTACAACTGGTCATAAGAATTTGCAACTGTTTGCGATATGAGGAGCAACTAATCAAAACGTATATCATCCACTTCCGGACAAAATTTAGTTTGATATAGTTTTCGGAGGTATTTTATGCGATCTACACGCTGCTGCATTCAGATTGTATATTTTAACACTGAAATAGTATGTTGAAAATGAATGGTTAAAACCAATCATATATTGTCCACATCACTGAATGCAGTGGCGTAACTAGGACTTGGCTTTGGAGGGGGGGGGGGGGATAGATCTGCTTGACGAGCAAAATTTTAGTCAGTTGACAGACTACTATCTACCACTTCCGTTCAAGAAACTAATTCACTCCCATCCAATGAAAGCTTACGGTAAAACACCCCAAGTTTCTAATCTTTACCTTTACCAGATTGCATATATATGATTTTTGGTGTTCTGGGGGAGGTCTATCCCCCTCATGCCTCCCCCCCCCCCATAGTTACGTCACTGACTGAATCAATCAGAACGTATAATGTCCACCATTAGGTTTCATTTTGCTTCCCTTTCGTCTAATTTGGCAATTCTACCGAGTTTAACACGTGTCAGGGCTTACAATGCTTCAAAGCATTATACAGCATTGTCGCATTCTGGCACTGTTTGACACTACTTGGGTCAAATCATTGTTAGCAGTGTATAGTGGCAGTATAGTGTTGTGGTTTGTGTGTATTGATCCCAATGGATTTAGAAAAAGAATGTCTGGTTGTTGGGAAAGATGGTATAGATCGTGGGACAAGAAAAAGAATGAAGGACAAATCAAAATGAGAAATGGAACCTGGCACACATTGGAAAGAAGAAAAACAACTTAATTTTTTCGTGTCTGCTTTAGACGTTCTTTGCAGCAGTTTCACTCCTGAACATGTTGATTGTGATTGCTTACATGAAGAACCTGAAATGGACACAATGCAGTAAATTTACCGTGTCCTATAATATTCTGTCTGTAACAGATTCTTGTGTTCATCCAGTTTTTAACAGTAATGTAAAGATTTGTAGCATTCCTTGAAGTAAACATTGATGATACAACTCACGTGAAGTGCGAATGTCTAATATGACATTTTCAAATATAAAAGTTAATGTCAAGTAATGAACGTATTTCCCTAAAAACGCATCAAAACGTGTAATGTCCTATTTGACGGATCGAAACGTATATTGTGCAGAATATAAATGGATTTTCTAACCTAACTAAAAAAAATGATTTCTTGCAAGTTATATTCTAGTTCAGTAGCTCAAAACGGATCTAACTGTGAAAACAGCTTAAAATTTTATTGAGTAGTTTAGCAGAAATCAATTTTTTGCTTCTTCTGAAAATTTTGAATCAACGGAAATTATACGTTTTGATTAGTTGCTCCTCATATAGCACCAATCAGCCAAATACGTCTTAAATTTTATAATTCACTTAACAGTGAATGATCTGATAACTGTAACCACTTAATAATTTACAGACTTCTTTTTTTATTATTCAGTCCAGAGCTTTTCTGTCTAATAACCGGGCATAATGAGACAAACAGTAACCGGATTGCAGCAGCTCACTTAATGTACCAGCGGCATCTTCATCATAGCAGACACACGCGCCGTTCCTCGCGCCGTGCACTCGACCCACCCTCCAAGCTCCAACCGTTCTCAGCGTCGCTGCTCTTCGAGGTTCCTTCACTTTCCCGTGCTTCACCAGAGACTCCATTTCCCTCTTTCTGCGCCTCTCTGGATGTTAGATATATATTCATTACATCGCAATTTGCGATAATTTCTGACTTTAGCTGCTTCTCGTCAGTTGGTCTATCATTTTGTAACATAAGAAAATTTTTGCTGTCTACAAATGCTGTGGAACGATTGGTCAATATCACAATCGTTGTCATCGCTGGATACAGACGGGAAACGCTCACATGGGGTTTCTACCAATATCTCAAGAATGCAGATTATGCAAGGGGGCTATGGTGGACGGGGCAGGAGGGAAATCCAGTCAAAATATTTATTTACGTGTAAGTCCTATATCGTTGGGAGCACCAGTCATGAGATACTATTCCACCTTACGTAGATGTATGAGACGAGGGAAATACCGTCACACTTCAAGAAGAATATAATAATTTCAATTCGAAAGAAAGCAAATACAGACGAGTGTGAAAATTACTGAACTATCAGTTTAATAACTCATTGTTGCAAAATACAAACGCTAATTACTTACAGATGAATGGTAAAACTGGTAAAATCTGACCTTTAGTAATATCGGTATGAACTTAGGAAAAATGGAGGAACAGGTGAGGTAACAGATTACGATTGATTTTAGAAGATAGGTGAAGGCAAGCCTGCGTTTTTGACTTTTGTAGATTTGCAGAAAGCTATCGACAGTGTTGCCAACGGCCGTGCCGCGGTGCATACATAGATTCTCGTTAGATCACCGCAGTTAAGCACTATCGGTTATCACTTGGATGCGTAACCCTCCGGATCTACCGAGCGCTGATAACGTGCATTGAAATTATTATTTTCTTCTTGAAGTGTGAGAAGCTACTTGATTGAGAAGTAGCTTGCATTTATCGCGAATCTTTAATTCAGCGCAAAGTTCCTAGTGAATGGAAAAAAAGCGCAGGTGACTCCCAATTTATAAAAAATAATCATACAAAAAATAAAAAATTTCTGAGACATTTTTCCAGACCCTCCAGTTCGGTTTAAAGGAAGATGTAGAAGCAATTCAGATGCGACAGTTAGGTTTGTAACTGATACGTTCCATCAATGCTCGACTGTTAATGAGATGCTTCGGGATCTGGAATGGGAGTCACTGCAGATAAAGCAATGTTCTTTTCAACAAAACACTGCTGAAGAAATTTAGAGCGCCAGAATTTGAAGCGGACTGCAGAATGATTCTACTATCGCCAATTTCACATAAATACCACAAAGATAAGATCAGACAGATTATGGCGCGTACAGATCCATACAAGCATTCGTTTTCCTTCGCTCTATAGGGGATGGAACAGGGAATCAATCAACTAGTAGTGCTACTGTGTACCTTCCATCACGCACCTTTGGGTGGATTGCGGAGTGTGTGTGCCCACTACTGGCCATTAAAATGGCTAAACCAAGAAGAAATGCAGATGATAAACGGGTATTCATCGGACAAATATATTATACTGTGGATGACATGTGATTAAATTTTCACGCAATTTGGATGCATAGATCCTGAGAAATCGGTACCCAGAACAACCACCTCTGGCCGTAATAATGGCCTTGATACGCCTGGGCATTGAGTCAAACAGAGCTTGGATGGCGTGTGGACGCGACATAGTGGTCATGGGCACTGAGGCGCTATACTACAATACGTGAGGCCGTTCCCTGTCGGGGGTTCGAATCCCCACTCGGGCATAGGTGTTTGTGCCGTCTTTAGTATAAGCTAGTTCATAAGTGATTTGTATGTTTAAGGACTGATGACCCCGCAGTCCCATATTATTTACAAACATTTTAATGGCGTGTACAGATACAGATGTCCATGCAGTTTCAACACGATACCACGGTACATCAAGAGTAGTGACTGGCGTATTGTGACGTGCCCGTTGCTCGGCCACTTTGATCAGACCTTTTCAATTGGTGAGAGATATGGAGAATGAGCTGGCCAGGACAGCAGTCGAACATTAGCTTATACTAAAGACGGCACAGACATCCATGCCCGAAGGGGGATTCGAAACCCCGACGGGGAACAGCCTCGCGCATCGTAGCATAGCGCCTCATTGCGCTCGGTTGTTCTGCCGCGACCAGGAGCATTAAGGTCGTTATTACGGCCAGAGCTGGTTGTCCTGGGTACTGATTTCTCAGGATCTATGCACCCAAATTGCGTGAAAATGTAGTCACATGTCATCCACAGTATAATATATTTGTCCAATAAATATCCGTTTATCATCTGCATTTCTTCATGGTGTAGCAATTTTAATGGCCAGTAGTGTAGCAATGAAGGTAATGTAGGATACAAACTGCAGGCAGAGTGACAGAATTAATTACATTAGTACAGTGGCAGCTCTTTTTAGGGAGAGTCGTTGCCGGCAGAGCAGTTTTGAGGCCACTTAAACACGCGTAGCTAGACTGGCATGAGGCGCGTGCAGCCAGTGAGGCGGGCAGCCAGTCTGCCGGGAGAGGGACGGCGTCACGGGCAGCGGCACCAGGGCAGCCACCTGCTGTCATGTCGCCACGCCCCCCGCGCTGTCGCTGTCATACCGGCCCTCCGTCTCCCCCTCCCACTACTCTTCATTGCCGCTCGCCTTTCGTGTGGCGTACCCAATAGCCGCACCGTCTCTTCACAACACTCCTGCCGCTATCATAACTATACTTGCATTAACCAACTACAAACAATTCCGTATCTTCTCCCGCGGAACTGTTTTCAGCCGGCCACACATGTAACAACATACGAGAGGCGTTTCTAAAAAGTCCGTGCAAAGTCCGAGAGATGGAACCACCGGAGGGTATCGAGGTCATGTTAGTAGCATCTTTGGAAAGAACGCACAAGAATTTTCAACCATATTGGTCTATTTCTTTGAGTTTGGCATTCGTATGAATCAAGGAAATCGAATGAATAAAAAGTTCTCGGGTTTCCGTCCGCATCATGTGGTTAAAACTCCACGACCTTTCGGCCAAGCACTCCTTGGCCATTGTCAAGTGATATTGACTTCCTAGTGGCTGCAAGTACGGGCTTATATACACTAGCTGCCGGCTGTGACGTCACAGGTGCTCCGCGACATCGCCACATATGGGCATGCTTTGAGTCGGTGTTCGATGCGCCCGTCTTAACTGCGCGATCGCTGGATCCCACGCCGCGCTGAGCTGCAGGCCCCGTTCCTGTTAAGGTTGTTATCAGATGTTTTAATTTCGATGGCTTCTTTAATAGAGCTCTGCATTTCGATGAAAACAACCACTCGAGCGTTTCCCGTTTGGTGCCGCTGCTCGACAGCTGGGGTAGGCGCACGCTGCGACACGGCTGCGGCCGTCTAATGCCCCATGTGACCGGCCGGTCGCCCTCCGCCTCTCGGTTACCGGCGCAACCGTCGAGCACTGGGGCGCTCGAGCGCTCGAGCGCTCTCGCAGTCTCGGCCGGTGACAGTGCGACCGCCGCGCGCTCATCACTGCGGAATCACATTAGAAACCTACCTGGCTTTGAGCAACGCAGTCAATATCAGTACAATGTGTACGTGGCCGAGTTTGGAGATACTCTGCACATAATGCACGATTAGACTACTCTATTACCGTTTGTCTACCGAACGGAACAAAATACTATATACGGAAATTACAGTTTTTAACGTTGCAGTTACTGAAAGACATGATCACCTCAATAGTCGATACTCCAGTAGTTTGCAAAATAGTTAAAAATGTTTAAATGTTTGTAAAGCTCATGGGACTTAACTTGCGAGGTCATGATTCCCTAAACTTATAACATCAAACATCAAATGTAACATATACAATTGTAGTATATGGGTTATAGAACTCATAGTAAACAACGAAAGATATTTGTAAAAGAAATAAGTTGTTAATATGAAGCGGTGGTCTCTCATCTCTGGTATACATTAATGACTTGCCAGTCTAAGTTGATGAAGGTTAGTTTTTTTTGCTGATGATACAAGTATACTAATCACTTCCAAAAATCGAGAACTAACTGATGTAATCGTAAATAACGCCTTCCACAAAATTATTAAGTTGTTCTAACCAAACGGACTCTCATTATTTTTTGATAAAACACAACATATACCGTTCTGGAAACAATTTAAACTAACCTAAGGACAACACAGACACCCATGCCTGAGAGGGGACCCGAACCCCATATGGCCAACGGCCGTGCTCATAGCGCATGGCTAATCCGCCGCGGCAAACCCAGTTCAAAAGTAATAGCAGTGTGCATAGGTATAACAACAGGAGAAACGACGATATTACTACGCAGGGTTAAATCTCACTTTGGCACGTAAAGGGATGAATTATGCTGCCACAAAAGTCTTCGGTCACCTATCAAACATCACCAAAACCTGACAGATAGCTAACTAGCATTTACAAATTAAAAGAATCCTGAATGACAACTCCTACTCAACGCATGAATTTTTAGATATGAATTAGTAAAACTAAAAACAAAAAAATACAAAATTAAAAATAATCATAGAAAGAAAAAGAAAAAAATAATACAAAATTTATTTGTGTCGTATAAGATTTTGTGTAATGTAATATCTTGTACAGACACCTTTTATTGCCCTGGCACGTTCCACATCTTTACGAAGTGTCGTATTCATGATCTACGGAACAAGTATTAATGTAAGCAGTATTAATGTGTAAGTATTAATGTAAGCAGTGTGACGTGGTGCAGTCCCCGTCGCTGAGTGCGCCGGTTACTGGCGACCGGCCGAGCGTTCGGCGCGCTCGGCCGAGCGCTGGCGATCGGTTGCCCGCGACCGGTAGAAGAGGACGCTCGGCCGCACACTCCCGAGAGCCAGAGGGGCGAGCGGGACTCGCCGGTAAAAATCGGACATAATGCAGACCTCTATTCTTTAATAATACTGTCCAAGAAGCCGTTCGTGCTAGCCACGACGGCAGTTTCATCAAATTTGTTCCGATGACCGTTTACTAAAGCATGTTCCTTCCTTCGTTGTTCAACAGTTCGTACTGTTTGTCCGACATAAGACTGGCCACACTCGCAAGGCATCTTGTAGACCCCAGGTGTTATGAGACCTACTGCGTCTTTAACTGGTCTCAGTAATTGCCGGATTTTCGTCGGGGGCCTGAAAACTGATTTGATCTTGTGTCTCTTCAATAGGCGGCTTACTTTGCCCGACACAGAACCACAGAACGGCAAAAAGCAAGTTTCTTTCCTTCTTCCTCGTCAGTGGTCTGATTGAGGAAGGGCGTTAAGCGTCGTTTCGTCACAGCGGATGAAACATGGATACATTAGTATACTCCTGAGAGCAAAGAACAATCTAAACAATGGGCTACCAAGGAAGAATCTGCACCAAAAATAGCGAAGACTGGTCCTTCGGCCGGAAAGGTTACGGCGACGGTCGTTTTGGATTCGCAAGGTGT
Organism: Locusta migratoria; assembly: GCA_026315105.1. NCBI lineage: Eukaryota > Metazoa > Arthropoda > Insecta > Orthoptera > Acrididae > Locusta > Locusta migratoria. The sequence continues at coordinate 175,201,484 of CM048744.1, read as the reverse complement.
AAGAGTACACCTGTTGGTGTATCTTACAGTTTGATTTAAAGTAATGTATATATTGTCTTAAATTTGTTTAGTTCGTGTATTTTTCATTTCTTGTATGCTAGAGATATTTCTTATGTAACGTCACTTTCAATATTGAATCATTTAGTGTAAACATGTACTGTATGTGTAAACCCGCATGAATGCACGGACATTCTTTGTAAGTTAGCAATGCGCCAGAGACAATGTTGAACCTGTTAAAAAAGACTGTCTTTGGCACAGAAGTAGTAGCTGTGAGTGTCGCGCTGCTGAAGCAGTCGCGGTGCGGACTCGCCAAAGTAAAGACATAAATGCAGTCGCGGAGCGGACTCGCTATAGTAAACACATAAATGTTTTGTTGATAGTGCAGAGGCACGGTAGGCGCAGTGTGGCGCGAGTTTAATTCAATTGCAATAATCCTGAGAGGCGTACTGTTTAATGTATTGAAGAAAGTGCGAAATAAGTTTATTTATACTCGATCAGTGTAATCTTTTTTCATGTGTGCAAGAAAAGTAATTGTTTGGTATCAAGTCTATTGTCACCGAGTGTGATCGTTGTTGTAGTAAGAGTACCTATTGTAATCATATCTGTCTTGTATGGACTTCACGACGAAGACGACGAAAGCAGATGAGTACTTTTGTAACATTTTATTTGGTATGCATGTAAATGTAGTGTCAACCCAATCAGAACTTTGGTTCAATTATACATGACTTATTTTGAAACCAGTCTTAATTTTGTAAGTAGTTGTAGTCACCCCATTATCACCATTATTAGATTATGTTGATTATGCAAGCCTGTACATTGATCAACAAGAACAATCATTTTTCAAAGTAATTACGATCAGTTTTAAAGAAATTGCTAGATGAGTTACAGAATTGCTAAACGTGTTACAACCACAGAGTCTAGTAATTAAAGTGCGAGAGAGTTTGCAAGTAAAGTAAAGTTGATTTCATTTATGTAGAAAGTAACCAGACTTGACTGAAGTAATTTTTTTATGAAATACGTTAAATGCCAAACTTTGCTCAGCTAGTTACACGCGTACGCTACCCAGGCCCTGGAACCAATTACAAAAAAAAATAGTTCACGTAAAGTTTTATAAGAAACTTGAATGCTTTAAAGAATATTATCAAAATTATTGAGAAGTTTAACTGTAGTATTTGTGAAGCTCATTGCACCACGGAGTTTCACTGTACTGAGCTATTATCATTGTAATTAGAGTCTATCTGCTATTACAATTTTGATTATAACACGAACATGCCATCACCACTACATGAATTCTGACACATTTGTTAGTGAAGTTGTGTTGTTCGTGAATCGTAAGAGGTGCTAGCTGGAGGCTGTAGTCAATGCTAAGTCAGATAGGGCCAAGCTTAATTAATTACTACAGTGACTGTTTTAAGTTAATTAATATCAATTTTTTTTATTTATTCAAAATTCTAACTTACAATACGAAAGTGTTGTTGCGACCCATTAGTTGTGATTTGCTACAACATTCAATAACAAAATTATTATTACTAGAGCATATCATTACGCATTCTGAATTTTGAGATTTTTTGACGACCTCCAACAGGCAATTTTCTTACAATTGGCGACACTACTGCCAGGATAGTTTGGGCGCCTATGTTTGTAACTGGTTTGGCAAGACATTTGATAATTAAGTAATAGTAATTAAGTTATCATTAAATTTTGATTTATTATTTTTTTATGTATATTGATTGACTGTTTGTTGGATTTGAAACTTGTATATCGTTTGTTGATTTTGAAACATTGTTGAAAAGTTCAAACATGGCACCACTAGGGCAGCGTCGTCGTGACGCAACAATAGAGAAAAGTAGGGTCCTTACTAGGAACGCGATAATGCGCAGAAGCCAAGCATCAACAATGGATTCAAGATTAGATAAGGTAACCGAAATTGAAAACGTACCGGAAATGGAAAATGCAAATTTGAACGTAGATCGACAAGAAATTACGCGTGATCAAAATGAGGTTCGAAGAAGTAGTACAGATTTGAGACACTCAAACGATTGCAGGTTAGCGATAATCGTGGGTCACGTAATTAATGGAGAGAAAACTAACCTGGATGAGATCGCGGACAATGTTAGTGATCAGCAAAAGGTAATTGACGAACATCAGAACGAATCGGAGGATAAATGTTCATCAGATGATCTGTCATCAAGTAGTGAGGAGGAACGGAAAATCGACAGAAATAAAAAGGATAGGCGAAGGACAAAAATGAGGGATGCTGTGCCTCAAGGAAATGCAGACATAAGTGCGTTAATGCAATTCATGCAAAATATGAGCCAGAATCTTGAAAAGTCACAGTTAGAAATGAGCAGGAATCTTGGTCAAAAAATTGAAAAATCACAGTTAGAAATAAAGAAAATAGTTAAAAAAATCGAAAAATCACAGTTAGAACTAAGACGGGAACTTGGACAGGACATAAAGAAAATAGATAAAAAAATCGAAGAAATAAAAAAGGAAAATGAACACGTTAGGAAGCAAATAAGTAAACAGGAAAAAAGGATAGATGATTTAGCCACGCAAACGGAACAACAGATTACGCAGGCGCAAAAAATTTGTGAGGAGCGTCACACCGAGTGCAGTAACGAAGTCACTTTGGTTAAAAAACAACATTTTTGCTACAACATTCAATAACAAAATTATTATTACTAGAGTATATCATTACGCATTCTGAATTTTGAGATTTTTTGACGACCTCCAACAGGCAATTTTCTTACAAAGGGATATTCCTCATCGAATATCTGGAACACGGCAAAACTATTACAGGTGCATATTATTCATCGTTATTGGACCGTTTGAAAACCGAGTTGCAAGAAAAACGCCGGCGATTAGCCCACAAAAAAAAGTCTTTTTCCATCATGACAATGAACCAGGACACACCTTAGTAGTTGCTGTCGGAAAATCATTAGAAATAGGATTCCAACTCGTTACACATCCCCCCTATTCTCCAGACTTGGCTCCCTTGGACTATTGTTTGTTCCCCAATTTGAAGAAATAGCTGACGGGACGAAGATTTCATTCAAAAGAGGAGGTAATTACAGAAACTAATAGCTATTTTGCAGGATTGGACAATTCCTATTATCCGGAAGAGATCAACTAATTAGAACAACGTTGAAAGGAGACAATATCGAAAAATAAAACTACTTTTCCCTAAACACGTTAATAGTTTTTACTTTGCACGGACGTTTCAAACGCCCCTCGTACACGAATCAAACGCCCTTCGTACACTTTTCAAATGCCCCTCGTACACGTTTCAAATGCCCCTCGTACACGTAGCCGGGATATGTTTTACGGAAGTGTTTTCAATGACTCGACATTAGTGAAACGTATACTCCTAATATAATTTTAAATGGTACCAATACTGTATACATTGTATTTCATTCCAAAAAACTGTATGCTACAGTGTCACCAGGTTATGACACAAAATTAGTAAACTTATTAATTATCTACATATTCCCCATAATAGGACAAAGGCAAATCGTATCATACAGTTAGACAAATGCGTATCGAAGCATGGAAGGCAGTTCGTGAACCTTTCAATAACTTCTTAAGCACTGTCTGTGAAGCACTCATCATCATCATTAAAAACTGATTATGCCTTTCAGCGAATGTAATAGCAGACGAGCTGCATTCTTCGCACCGCCAACAGCAAAAATGTTCAAATTTTTGCATATCTATGGAACTTAACTACTTTGGTGATCAGTTCCTATACTTACAAACTACTGAAATGAACTTAAACTGACCTAAGTACAACACTCTCACCCATGCCGGAGGGAGACTCGAACTTCCGACGGCGTGCAACTATGCGCTCTGCAGCAAGGTGCTCAATGTTCAATTGTTTGTAGAGTCTATGGGACTTAACTACGGGGTCATCAGTCCCTAAACTTACAAACTACTTATGAACTAGCGTAAACTAAGGACGGCACAAATATCCATGCCCCAGGGGGGATTCGAACCCCCGACCACAGTGCAGCAAGGTGACTTAGTACGCTCGGCCAATCCACCCTGGCCAGCCAACAGAGACGTAATATTACGGGAATGGCACTATAAGTATTAATAAGCAAACGCAGCAGTTATCATTGTTTACAGACAAGTCTTTCAAATCAATACTCTGTGTAGAAAGTAAAACTGGAAAGTGGGAGGAATATACAGAAGGGTTATAAAAAGAAAATAAATATGAAGGCTATACTATAGAAACGAAACAGGTGGTGAATTAAATGCTGAGGTTCTCGTGACCATCTTTTGTGCAAAACATATGCGACACAAGAAATATTATCATAATAGAAGATAAATGTAATAATTCTAATTCAAAAGAAATCAGGTGCTAACAGGTGTCAATATTCCCAAACTATCTTTGTTACAAGTAATGATTGCTAAATAATGACACGAAATATTTTGAGAAGAAGGAAAAATCTGGTAAAAAGCCAACGTTAGGGAAGGTCTGTTTGTATTTCGGAGAAAGGCTGGTACGTTCGAGACAATAATGAATCAATAGCTTGCTGGAAAAGAAAGCTACAGAAAGGTAGCCGGCCGCGGTGGCCGAGGGAACTGAGGCGCTCCAGTCACGGTCTGTACGGCCACTGCGGTCGGGGGTTCGAATCCCCCCTCGGGCATGGATATTTGTGCTGTCGTTAGTATAAGGTAGTAGATAAATAGTTTGTAAGTTTAGGGACTGATGACCCCGTAGTTAAGTCCCATAAGCTTAACAAACATTTGAACATTTTACAGAAAGGCGAGGCCTGCGTTTACAGTTTTTCAGACGTAGATAAGACTTTTAAAAATGTTGACTGGATTACATTCTTTGAAATTCTGAATGTATCAAAGTAGAATACACAGACAGAAAGCTGTACAGAACTTGTGAAGAACCAGGCAGCAATCACAACGTCCATGGGAATGATAGAGAAGTAGTAGATGAGAAGAGAGCACGACACAGTTGTAGCCTAACCCCGATGTTATTAAATAGTAAAGGTAGCCAAGAAGGTTTTGGAGAAGGAATTAAAGATGTCCGATGCCGAAATTTTTGTCCCTTTCAGCTAGTAACGGCTTACTGTAAACTGATAGTGTAGAACTCACAGTACTTCGGCATCGCAGGGACCCACGTTGATCACTCGTGAAGACTTACCTGAAACAAACGGAAATAAAAATTACATACTGTTTAAGTAGTGAAGAATCAGAACATTTTTATATCATTTACAATAATGTGATGCTTCGTTACAGTAACTAAGCTAAGCTTCATAATGAAGGTGGATTATTCATTAAACGAGTTCTGGATGGTTCTTACTACCGATGCTAACTAAGAGATAATTGAATGCGTACAGAGAATCATTCGTACTAAGAGAGACATTCTAAGTTCCTGGAGATAACGTGGATTAAACACAGGGAGGGACAAATTCTAAACTTATACGAGTCGGAGGGCATGCGGGAGAAGTAGTAGTTGAGAATAGAGTAATACATTGAACAAATAAAAATAGAGTTGTAGTTAGTGAAGAACGAATATAAACTTTGCGTCTTTCCAATGTCATCGTAATATTGTCAGTATCAAAGGACTTGCTTTTGCAGTTGAATGGAGCTAACAGTGTATTTAAAGGAGCGTATCAGACGAATATAAATACAAATCAGGGGTAGTGGAATGTAGTGGATTTACATCGGGCGACAGAAAGTGAAGTACATTAGGAAATGAGGCACTAAAACTATTATTATGATAGCCAAAGTAGAGCGTATATAAAACGTAGAACGGCACTAACAAGAAAGTCATTTCTGAATAAGACACGTGCCGCGGTGGAGTAGCCGAGCGGTCTAAAGCGTCTCGCTGCGGAGCGCGCGGTTGCTCGCCGTGGAGGATCGAGTCCTCCCTGGGGCATGGGTGTGTGTGTTGTCCTTAGGTTAGTTTACCTAGGTTTAAGTAGTTTGTAAGCTACGGACTGATGACCACGCAGTTTGGTCCGGTGGCCGAGCGGTCTGCGGCGCGCCAGTCACGGTCTGCACGGCCACTACGGTCGGGGGTTCGAATCCCCCCTCGGGCATGGATATTTGTGCCATCCTTAGTAGTAGCTAATTCATAAGTAGTTTTTAAGTTTTGGGACCGATGACCCCGAAGTTAAGTCCCATAAGCTATACAAACATTTGAATTTCTGAATAACGCAAATATTTTAGCGTCGAAAATAAAATTTAGCTTTAGGAAATAGTTTTGGAAGGCACTTAACTGCAGTGTAGCCCTATACGAAAGTAAAACATGTACCTAAGCAGTTTAGACAAAAAGATAATAGTAGCTTTTGAAATGTTGCACAACAGAAAAATGCCAAAGCTTAGATAGAATGGGTAAGAAATGAGGATGCTGAATAGAAGAGGGGAGAAAGAAACTTGTGATTACCTTGACTAACGGAAAGCTTTGTTTACTAGGACCCACTTTGAGACATCATTGTCAGTATACTGCGGGAAGGAAGTGTGTTTTGGTCGGGGGGAGGGGGAGGGAATTTGAAACGGACACCAAGAAATGAGCACAGTAAGCAGGTTCGAGTTGATGTAGGTTTGCTGTGGTTATTAAAGATGGCGATGTGAGTGGCGCAGAGAGCTGCATAATACTAGCCTTTGTACTAAAACCAACAAACTAAAGGCAACAACAACAATAGCATGGAGCTCTCATTCACGCTGTTAACTATGTTAGTAATGTATGAGTAAGCTGAAAATTTGAGTCTGGTCGGATGCGTGCTAGATCAGCCCGTGAAGTGGTGGTGATAGCTGTGTCCGAGTAGCGTAGTGATCAAAGCAAACTGCCTAGTAAGTAGGATAGCCCGGGTTCGAATCCCAGCTGGCACAAATTTTCAACATTCCCCATTGCGTTAACACAATGACATTGTGTCGATGTTAGATGTATTCCCCAGAAGTGGAAAGCAAGGAGGACACATTAGAATCGCGCAATATTCATAACCGGGACGCGTCAATTAGCCGCAGTGGAACGGCCGAACGCTCTAAGGCGCCTTGCTGCGGAGAGCGTGGTTGCTCTCCATCTCCCCGTCAGAGATTCGAGTCCTCCGTTGGCCATGGCTGTGTGTATGTGTTGTCCTTAGATTAGTTTAAGTAGTATGTAAGCCTAGGGACTTATAATATCAGCAGTTAAGTCCCCTACATTTACAAACATTTGAACATTTTTAACGCGTCAGTTAGAGCTTCACTTTCGCAGCGAATATGCCGCACTCGATATAAAATCTGCACGTATGGCGAATACATTGCTTGCACTGCAAAACATGAACAGAGATTATGGGGAACAGGTAACAGAAGTCTTAATAGCTTCCAGTGAACATTTCATTGTGTCAGTAGTATTCACGCCAAAAAACATTCTCAAAGAACAGCAACATCTAAAAACAAATTAAAGAAGTGAACTCTATTCTTTCGTGCGAACCTGATACTTTTAATATGTTTATCTTCTATAGCAGCTCTTGCAAAATAAATTAATTCTGTTGTGATTGCTGACTGAAAGCGTAAATTACATTACATCTGTGGTTATGAAAATTGTTGGTTGAAAAATAAATATGTACGTTCACTGATCTTTGTCCTGATCGTATCCGTCTATTCTTAAATCTGCAAAAACTAAAATAAACATTTCTGATTATCATCATGACAACTTAATCTTCAGTTTCTATACATGGTGTCCCACTTAACACTTTTCGCCCCAAACATCTCTGGAACAAGACTAGATATTGAAAAACTACTTTCATGGGCATGAATATACGGCAGGGGCTTATGAAAGTAAGTAGTATGAGACAGTCTAAAATTTAAACAAATAATTATTTTCAATGCAAATGATTTTTAAATGGATACCCCTTATTTCTTACGTAATAAATAGTATGGAAAATGTAAAAAGGATGGCACTATGGCACTGGCTGCATCACAATACGTCAAGTATATACGGAGAAAATGCGAAGCGAATTTGTTTGAAATAAGTGAAGCACGTAGCTAACGTGCCCGAGACTCAAGCGAGACTCACCGTGGTTTTTCGGGACGCGCTAGCGGCACGTTTCATGTATTTTCAAACGTCAACTTTGCTTCAAAATTTCTCTGGATATAACTGACGAATTCGGATGCAGCCGACGTCATCTTTCTTTGCATTTTCCATACTGTTGATTGCATAATAAATAATAAGGAATATCCATTTATAAAAATATGAGTTTATGTTGAAAATAATACTTGTTGACGTTTTAGACTATCTCTTAGTATTTACCTGCCATATTTTCATGTCTGTGAAAATCGGTTTTTAATATCTGTGATTGTTTCAGATATATTTCGGGTGAAAAATTTAAATCTGACATCTTGCATAATTATGTGCCGTCTGTTCCGTCGAACATGTCCAAAAGAAGAGACGCCACTATTGACTCTGTACCCATTATGAACCACTACGCAAAGGATAAGAGTGGAGTCCCGGTATTTTGTGAGACAGGTGGGAGGGTTAGCGGTTCGTTCTTAGTTCAAAAACTAGCTGGCTAGGATTGTCATAAATCATAAGGTAGAAGTACGGGGGTGGATTGTTCGGTTTGCCTGGGTTTGGAAGCGTTGTTCTTGACTAGCCACTGGTTATACCCTGAGGTAAACAGATTAAGGTGGAGTTGGAGGAACCGTTAGGATTTCTGAAGTGTGGGATAGATAGCAAGAAAGCGCTATAGTCAGCATACTGACGGAGTTAGACTGGTGGTGGCGTTCTGGGAATATAGGCGATGTGGAGGAGGTAAAGGCGTAGAGAGAGGACGGATTCTATGGCCACTCCTACAGAAGGACACGAGGTACAAGAGTTACTGTTGTTAACTGTGACAAATAGGACTGGTGTTTAAGTGGAATACCGAAATGCCATTCACGGCTATAGGCTTTGTCTAGTTCTAAGGACACTAAAAAAGCGGGGCACCAAATGAGTGAGATGTTGGGGGGGGGGGGGGGGGGGGGTCATGGGCCATTGTTCAGTCGAAGCTGGACTACGGAAGCTTTGTATACTCTTCTGCACAGCCGTCCCTTCTGCGCCGTCTCAACTCAATTCACCATTAGGGATTACGTCTGGCGACCGGTGCATTTTATACCAGCCCTGTTGAAAGTCTTTATGCCGAAGCTGCTGTATTACCCTTGACCTCTCGGCGTGACATACTCTTGTGTTGGTACGCATGCCTACTGCTGTCGATGCCCAACTATCCATCTTACCCAGTATACTTTGATGACTCGCTCGATCGCCAATATCGGTTGTCTGCGATAGCCTTGCTTCCACCTGGAGTTCAGTTTCGCCGCCTGCTCTATTTCACCCTTCCTTCCACCTTTCGGTTGCGCGAGAGCTCATTTCCACCGTGGCGTCAGCCCCAGGTTCATACCCTTTAACTTAGTTCGCTCCCCAAGGAGAGCACTCCGGATTTGGTATATCGCTCGAGGCTTGTCGAACTCCGTTAGCGGTTCGATAATGCCATTTTTATCTACACTGATGGCTCCAAGAGCACCGACGGTGTCGGATCTGCCTTCGTCGTCGGGGACGACCTGTTCCAATACAAGCTCCCTGACCGGTGCTCGAATTTCACGGCTGAGCTTTTTGCCCTCCACCAGTCTATCTCGTACATCCCCCGTCGCCGCCATCCCTTTTATGCCATCTGCTCTGACTCCCTTAGTGCCCTGCAGAGTCTTAGGGACCCTTTCTTGACCCATCCTGTCGTGTATCGAATCCAACGCTCCCTTCAGTTATTAGCAGATAACAGCTGTCATGTTTGTTTTCTGTGGGTCCCTGACCACATGGGTGTGCCCTGGAATGAGACTGCCGACATTGCGGGCAAGGTAGCAGCTCTTTTGCCTCGCATGGCTACCTTCTGCGTCCCATCAGACAATATTCAACGGGCTATTCGCCGGTGTATTGTGTAGTCCTGGCACAGTTCGTACTTCTCAGTACACGACAATAAACTGAGAACCGTAAAACAGATCCCGACGGCTTGGAGGACCCCCTCACGACCCTCACAGCTGGTTTCAACGAATCCAATGCACGATAGAAAAAAAAAACTATTGTTCCATTTAAAAAATTATATCTTTCTGCTGTGCTTTGGAAAATGATACGCCGGCCGCGGTGGCCGAAGGGACTGAGGCGCTCCAGTCACGGTCTGCACGGCCACTACGGTCGGGGGTTCGAATACCCCCTCGGGCATGGATATTTGTGCCGTCCTTAGTCTTAGTTAGTTCATAAGTAGTTTGTAAGCTTAGAGACTGATGACCCCTTAGTTAAGTCCCATAAGTTCTACAAACATTTGAACATTTGAAAATAATACAATAAACTATATTCATAGCACCGCAGAAAGTGTAACATTTCTTGTGTTGACCTACAGCATTAAAATTTCCCGTCACCTATTATAAGTTATACGGGCAAACACACATAGTGAAAAAAAATGTCCAAACGTTTGTAAAGCTTATGGGACTTAACTACGGGGTCATCAGTCCCTAAAGTTACAAACTACTTATGAACTACTTACGAAATAGGACGGCACAAATATCCATGCCCGAGGGGGGATTCGAACCCTCGACCGTAGTGGCCGGCCGGCCGCGGTGGCCGAGGGGACTAAGGCGCTTCTGTCACGGTCTGCACGGCTACTACGGTCGGGGGTTCGAATCCCTCCTCGGGCATGGATATTTGTGCCGTCCTAGTTCATAAGTAGTTCATAAGTAGTTTGTAAGCTTAGGGACTGATGACCCCGTAGTTGAGTCCCCTAGACTGTACAAAAATTTGAACTTTTGAATCGTAGTGGCCGTGCAGGCCGCGACTGAAGCGGCTCAGTCCCCTCGGCCACCGCGGCCGGCACACATAGTGAAACACCCTGTATATAGATAAATAGCTATCCGATCGTCGTAAAACCGTGCCTAGTAACTATACAAATTTTTAGCTTTTTATGTCTTGTGGTTCAGACGTGATAAACGTACACCGAACAGACATTCACATTCATAGATATAGATAATAATTGCAGAGGATGGTGTTTAATAGCCGAAATGAGCTTATTGTGCCGATAACAATGCGCCAATAAAAGCAACCAATATTTAATAGCAGTGTCTTGGTTTAAGACTTAAGATCTCATAGTTGTTTTGACCAGTGCACATCCGCACACGTGGACGGCAGCAGTAGCTTGTTGGTACGCCCAGCTCCACAGCAGTGGGTCCCTTCCTGGTTGGTCTCGGCCGCGGGTGACGGATGGGTGTCCGGCGTCGGCGCCACGCCCCCGGAGCCCCGCTGCCAGGAATAGCGCCCCCCCCCCCTCCGCCCCCGTCCCTCTCTCGTTAGGCAGACTAATGGTGGCCGGACACCGCAGACGCGCCCGCCTTTGATCCGGAGAAATGGCCGGCGCTGCTCCCAGATTACGGCGGCGGGCTCTGGCGAAACCTCACAGCCTCCTTAATTTGTTGCCCGCTGCGGTGTCGCGGCGTGAAAAAGTGCTCTCCTCACCTACACGCGTTCTGTCCTCGTTCTAACCACACTTTGAATTTATTTCAACAAGGCTCGTGTGTGCCACACTCTGACGTCTTCCACTTTTCTCGGAACGAATAAATAAAGGTCCTATAAGTTATCCACAGAACCTTACTTCCTTCTTTTGTGGCAAGTTCACATAACGCGAGTACATACAAAGAAAGACCGTTTACTGTATGATAACAGGACTACAAGACAACGGTTGCAAAGCAGTTGCTTTCTTAAGAAAGAATCCCATATGGTGATGCAGAACGCGTTAAAGAAAAATGTTTGTTAAGCTTATGGGACTTAACTACGGGGTCATCAGTCCCTAAACTTACAAACTACTTATGAACTACTTACGAACTAGGACGGCACAAATATCCATGCCCGAGGGGGATTCGAACCCCCGATCGTAGTGGCCGTGCAGACCGTGACTGGAGCGCCTCAGTCTCCTCGGCCACCGCGGCCGGCGCAGAACGGGTCTCTTGCAGCGACTACCGCTGAAATTGACCGATGATCTAGGTGACACTTTCGCACATAAATCAAATTTAATAATAGTGCAATATATAGTATTATTACCTTCGTAAAATATGTTAATATAATTGCAGAAAACCTGAGGATGGTGTTTAATAGCCGAAATAAGCTTAATTCTATTTCATTCTGCTGATGACAATACTTCAGAACCTAGATATCTCTAGTGATCTCATAATTTGATTTGTGTGGGGCCGCAGTGTTAAAAATGCATTTTAATGACATATTAATGTTTTAAGCGAAGACACTGCTATTAAATATTGATAGCTTTTATTGGCGCATTGGTATCGGCACAATAAGCTTATTTCGGCTATAAAATGCCATCCTCAAGTTTTCTGCAATTATGTTAACGTATTTTACGAAGGTAATAATGCTATACATTGCGCTATTTTTAAATTTGATTTAAGTGCGGAAGTGTCACCTAGATGATCGGCCAATTCCAGCGGTAGTCGTTGCAAGAGACGCGTTCTGCATCATCATATCGTATTCTTTCTTAAGAAAGCAACTGCTTTGCAACCGTTGTCTTGTACTCGTACTAAATCTGAAAAGAACCGTGGTGCTATCCTTTGCAGTCGCTATCTCTTTGGCCCTTTCCCGTACATGCAGGGTAGGCATTGAGTGAAACGCGCAGTTGGCATGTATTAATATTGACGAGGTGGCCGGATGCCCTTCCTGCCGCCACCCCATGCCCCCCAGGAGGAAATGTGTACCCCAAATGTCTGCATATAGTGTGATATGTGTGTGTGAAAGTGTAAAGTGTTACGAAATGTTTGCGAATCGTGTAACTAAGGCGGGACTTCAGGATCAGCCCAGTATTCATCTAGGAGGACGTGGAAAACCACCTAAAAACCACACCCAGGTGGCCTCACTCCAACCCCTTTCGTTAATCCGCCGGGTGGATTCGAACCGGGGCCGGTACCCCTCCCCGTCTCAGAAGGCGTTGCGTTAGACCACACGGCTATCCGAGAGGATACTTTGAATCTTCTGCACCTACTTCATCAATCCTATCCGTTCCCACACTGAGTATCAATATTTAAGTATTGGGTTAAGCTACTTCCTGTGTTGATGGTCTAAATTTCCAAGAATTCTTCCAATAAATCTCCGTTTCACACAATTAACTCCATGTGGTACTACCATTTCAAATCGCTGATTATGTCTACTCTCAGACATTTTATGGTAGTTATTGCTTTCAGTGATTGTTCCGCAATTACGTAATCCTCTCTTATGTGATCAAAAGTATCCGGAAACCCAGCTGAAAACGACTTACTAGTTCGTGGCGTCCTCCATCGGTAATGCAGGAATTCAATATGGTGTTGGCCTGCCCTTAGCCTTTATGACAACTTCCACTCCCGCAGGCATACATTCATTCACGTGCGGGAAGGTTTCTTGGGAAATGGTAGCCCATTTTTCACGGAGTGCTGCACTAAAGAAAAAGGTATCAATATAGGTTGGTGAGGCCCGCCACTAAGTCAGTGTCCGAAAACATGGCAAAGGTGTTCTATAGGAGTCACGTCAGGACTCTGTGGAGGCCAGTCGTGCAAATGCTCTACCACAGGCCGTGCATTATAGACAGGTGCTCGATCGATCTGAAAGATGCAATCGCCACCCCCGAATTGCTCTTCTGCAATGGGTAGCAAGAAGGTGCTTAAAACATCAGTTTAGGCCTGGTCTGTGATAGTGCCACGCAAAACAACAAGGGGTGCAAGCCCCCTGCATAAAAAACACGACCGCACCATAGCATTATCGCCACCGAATTTTACTGCTGACACTACACACGCTTGCTGATGACGTTTACCGGACATTCGCCATACCCACTTCGTGCCATCGGATCGCCACATTGTGTACCGTGATCCGTCATTCCATACAACGTTTCTCCATAGTTCAATCGTCCATTGTTTATTCTCCTTACACCAAGCGAGGCGTTGTTTGGCATTTACCTACGTAATGTGTGGCTTATAGGCATCCGTTCGAACATGAAATCAACGTTTTGTCACCTCCCGCCTACCTGTCATAGTATTTGTAATGGATCGTGATGCAGTTTGGAATTTCTGTGTGAAGGTCTGGATATATGCCTGCCTATTACACTGTACGATCCTCTTCAACTGTCGAAGGTCTCAGTCAGTCAACAAACGACTTCGGCCTGTACGCTTTCGTCCTGTATGTGTGCCTTCACGTTGCGGCTTCACTATCACATCAGAAACATTGGTCCTATAGATGTTTAGGGGAGTGGAAATCCCACGTACAGACTTCTTATACAAGCGACACCTAATCACCTGACCACGTTCGAAGTCCGTTGAGTTCCGCGGAGAGCTCCATTCTGCTCTCTCACGATGTCTAATGAGTACTGAGGTCGTTGATATGAAGTACCTGACAATAGGTGGCAGCATAATGCACCTAATATGAAAATCGTATGTTTTTTGGGGTGTCCGGATACTTTGGACCACATGGTGTATATTAAACGATACGTCTTACTACGTATCAACTGACAGTTAATTTTTTTAATTATTATTATTTTAAGTGTCAGTTGCTGCTCCTTGTACCGGGTGTCGATGAATTCCAGAGACCTGGAATTTCGCTACAACTGTTTAGCGATGTTACTTTTTGTACAGTATATTATACACAAAAACGTCGTTGAACTTTCGAAAGCCGCGCGGGAGTAGCCAAGCGGTCTGGAGCGCCACGTTACGGATCGCGCGGCCTCCCTCGTCGGAGGCTCCAATCATCCTTCGGGCATGGATGTATGTGTTATCCTTAGGTTAGTTTAACTTAGTTTAAGTAGTTTGTAAGACTAGGGACTGATGACCAACATAGTTTGGTCTCATAGGATTACAAACATTTGAACATTTTTTGAACTTTCGAAGTTGTCGTCTATGTCATTCACACATCATCTGAAAATTAATCGTCTCATAGCACTTCTTTGAGGTATACCAAATTACTTTCACGTCGCAACACGTTTTTCCTATGAGAATGGCATGATGTGTTCTCTTTGCTAGAAACTCTTCAGTCTAATCACACAGCTGATCTAATACCATGTAAGTTCGTTTAATGTTCACATGGTGACGGTATGGAATGGGATGGACGTTATCAGCCAAAATGATGATATAATCCTTGGCTGGTATCGAAATTGTTGTATTACCATGGGAGCCATCGAATACTAGGATATGGCTTTAAAATCATTACCGAATCCCCAACATGTTTCACTGTTGGCAGTAAGCAGTCTTCAGAATGAACTTGGGTCGACCTACGCCATTCGTAACATTTGCCGTAAGCAGGAAACAGAGTGAAAAAAAAAAAAAAAAAAAAAAAAAAAAAAAAAAAAAAAAAAAAAAAAAAAAGGTAAAATGTTTGTTAAGCTTATGGGACTTAACTACGGGGTCATCAGTCCCTAAACTTACAAACTACTTATGAACTACTTACGAACTAGGACGGCACAAATATCCATGCCCGAGGGGGGATTCGAACCCCCGACCGTAGTGGCCGTGCAGACCGTGACTGAAGCGCCTCAGCCTCCTCGGCCACCGCGGCCGGCAAACAGAGAGCACCAAGACTCACGTGACAAAATTAATTTCTTCTATACTTCCACAGTCCAACTTCGGTGTCTGAAATGGTTAGCTTTAGAAGTATGATTACAAATATGTAGACTGACAAGGAAGAAATGCGGAGGTCTCGAATACAATCGGCGAGCATAGAAGCATTTGGAATACTCTTGTGCTGTGTTTCAAATCTTGTGCGTAATAATGGCAGTTGGCTACTTGACAAAGAACCTAATTTTATGAACACACTATCCCCCTCACGAAGAAAAGAAAGGAGAGTATTAGTAATTATATCGAGAGTACCTTTACTGGCCATGTATGACTGCTATCTTGCCTCAGTCATGAAACCACATAGAACGATTGACTTCTGAGATGATCACATGCATGAATGTTTAGTTTCATTAGATACTTCCAGAAGTAACCCCTGGGATCTTCATCTATTAAATGAGGCTCCAATTTTATTGGAACTTGGTACAGGTTAAATATTTCAACCCACAAAGGAATTTATGTTGTCAACTACCAGTGGGCACTGATCTAAGTCAATGGGGAAAGTCCAAAATTGGTGTCTAGCCGGAATAATGGATAATAGCTGCAGCATCAAAAATGGTGACTGTTATTTCTGAAATGATATAAAGAAAAAATAACACACACAAATGTAGTGTGTAACATTAGTGCAAATATTTTTGGAGGTGACCCAGGACAGTGTTCCGAAAACCACAAAATAATGTTGTTTTGTCATTTGGAGACTTTTAAATACAGCTATTAAAAGTAGTATGTTTTCAGGTTGGTAGTACATCCACGTATACAGCCGTTCGGTTAGCCGTGTGGTCTAACGCTTTGCTTTCCGAAACAAGGAGGCGTACCAGTTCGAATCCGCCCGGCGGATTAACGAAAGGGGTTGGAGTGCCGGCCAGCCTGGATGTGGATTTAGACGGTTTGCCACATCCCCCTAGGTGAATATCGGGCTGGTCCCCAAGTCCCGCCTCAGTAACACAATTCGCAAACATTTCGCAACACTTTACACTTTCACACACTTATAACGCTATACGCAGACATTTGGGGAACACATTTCTTCCTGAGGGGGCATGGGGCGACGACAGGAAGGGCATCCGGCCACCATGTAAATACTAACATGTGCGAAATCCACGTCTAACACAATGCCGACCCTGAAGGTGCGGGAAAAGGTCCATGAGTCAGACAGACATTACCTCCACGTATACGTATCGCCAGGAAGCCTATATTCCCAAAGATCAGGGGTGTTAGGGTACGGTACGTCTCACGAGAATGGAGGTCACTATCCAACAATTAAAGTCGTCAACTTGCGGCCCGTACAACAGAAAACATGAGGCTACAACGTTTCTGTTTGTTCTGTGGAACAACTGTTCGACGCAGAGTAAAACTAAAACTAACACATTAGTTTCTGAACATTTTATTTTATTTTATTTTTTGATCGTATGGCATACATCGCTATCTTTACACACTGTATACATTGTTTAATTACAAATTTACATCTAAACATTTAATATAATTAATTGCTGCCTCTGTTGCAGGGAGGAAATCGTTGAAGGCATTCTTCCACTATGTGCCGGACTGTTTGTTTTTCAGCGCCGCAGGCGCAATTTGGTAATGGTATCTTTTCCCATTTGTAGAAAGCATCAGCACTTCTCCCGTGGCCAGTACGTATGGGGTTTAGAGTTGTCCACACTATGCGTGGCTGATTGAAACCAGGTGGTTTCTTACCTGTCATGAAACTTTGGCATTTTGGTGGTCAGTGTTCTTGCCAGTGTTGCTTCCCCAGATCTTAGACTTCAAAATCGGTATTCATCATCTCTTTAGCTGTGAGCAGTGCTGGTCTTCTCGATTTAAGTCTTCTGCGCTCTAGGTCAGCTATGTCACTGTATATGGGCAGCTGAGGGTTATTAGGAATCTTGTTGTAATCTATGAGAAGAGCATTTTTCGCCGCATTTCTGGATGTGGTATATGGCTCAGGTTTGGCAGCCATACAGTGGGCGTAGATTTTATCGTGCCGCTGATAGTGCGCATGATGCCCTTTAGCACCACATCGATCCTGTTTGCATGCAGGCTGTTAATCCATACGGGAGCGCAGTATTCTGCCACCGAGTAGACGAGTCCAACTGCTGCTAATGTGCGGAGTGTGTTTGCTGTGGAGCTCCAGGCAGCGCCGCACGGTTTCTGTTAGATCTCTGTCGACGGTTGACGCTCACTAAACTTTGGTTTTAAGAATGTGAAATCCACATGTTAACGTTGAACGTCTTTCTGTTCGCGAGTCATCTTTAATTGAAAGATGATCCCTTTGCATCGGAAGAAAATTTCGAACGACATTATAATCCCTGTCAGCTTTCTTTAAAAGTTCAAACATGTCAGTGTAACACACTGGACTAACAATTGGGAGGACGGTGGTTCAAATCAACCCCCGACCATCCAGATCTACGTTTCTCGTGGTTTCCCTAATCTCTTCAGACAAATGCCTGGATGGTTCCTTTGAAAGGGCAGACCGATTTTTCCCCATCCTTACCCAAAAATTCGAATGTGAGCTACGTCTCTAATGACCACGCTGTCGACGGGACGTTAAACTTACTTCCTTCAAAATATCAGTAAATATTTTAACCACTCTTACAAACATTTATGTTACAGGTTTTTCCGCAAACCAGACAGCGGAAAATGCACCAAGGACATTTTACTGGCTATCGTTCAAGTATTATCAGCTTGTAGACTAAATCTCATATCAAGAACATAAGCAATGTGATTGCTCGGTAGATGGTGTCACTGATGCCAGCAGATTGTCAATGCGGTTCTTCCTTGTCGTATACTTATATAGGATTCCCAAGTACGACTATTTCTGTGACCCGCATTACGCGGAACCAATACTGCGGAGGCATCATGCTACGGACTGGGCGGCAGCTCCCGCCGGAGGTTCAAGTCCTCCCTCGGGCGCATGAATATATCTGTGTATGTATGTGTGTGTGGTGATCTTAGTGTAAGTTACTTTAAGTAATTTGTGTCTATGGACTGATGACGCCGGCCGCGGTGGCCGAGGGGACTGAGGCGCTCCAGTCACGGTCTGCACGGCCACTACAGTCGGGGGTTCGAATCCCCCCTCGGGCATGGATATTTGTGCCGTCCTTAGGATAAGCTGGTTGATAAGTAGTTTGTAAGTTTAGGGACTGATGACCCCATAGTTAAGTCCCATAAGCTATACAAACATTTGAATTGGACTGATGACCGTGGCAGTTTGGGCCAAAATGTATCCAAATATTTGAACATGCACCCATGCGCTCCAACTGGTTCTTGGGATTTTAGCACGTGGCATATCGGTTTCAGCCGGAATTGATCAGTAAAGAGTGGCACTGGAAAACATATCGAAAAAATCGTTGCACTATTTTGCACTTTAGCAACAGCATGTGCAGTTACGTCATCGACGTCGCGAAACAGTATCTGATTTGGCCAGTCTACGCAGTTTCCTCCCTCTGTAAGATTTCAATTTCTCTCAATGAAGAGATGCTTTTGAAGTGATAAACGGTACAACAGTTTTATCTGTCTTCTATCTAAGACGTCGTCTAAATCCGTCCCCTACTCCCTGTTAAAAAAAATCTTAACCGCGTAGGAACTCTACAAACAGTGCAATAAGTGAAAAAAGAAGTTAGTGAAAAATTCATAGGAGTAACTAGGAATCGTATCTAAGATTGTGGTGTAATGCGGCTAAAATCGTTACATAACGTTTCTCTTAAAGTGATAACACGTTTTGAACATTTGCGTGCACATCCAGTCCTTTTCATGTCTCCAGTGTTCGATTCTGCACGTAAAAATAGTGTACAAATAGTTAAACAGTGTGCAACGGTTTATCAGAATGTTCAAACGTTTGTAAACCTATTGGAACAAACTGCTATACTCATCAGTCCATAGACTTCCAAACTACTTAAACTAACTTACACTCAGGATAACACACACACACACACACACACACACACACACACACACAAAACACACACACACACACACATGTCCGAGGGAAGATTAGATCCTCCGGCGGGAGCGGCCTTAGACCAAATGTTTTATCTTACTTTAATGTTCTTTTGTCACAAATCACGAAACATCTAATATATTGACTCAGACTTTCTATGAAACCAGGTAATTTACCTTGTGTTGTGGGAGTTAAAACCTATTTTATTATATCCAAGGCCACGATCGCTTGCATAGGAATTATTTATTTGAATGACTATTTTTGACATCACAAAATTTTCATGAAACCATTTAAAAAATCTCTACCTTGTCATCATATTGAGAACAGGCACAAAATCTATGTTAAATAGTTGCAGCTAATGTAATATTATTACAACTCTGTTATTATTCTAGAAAGTCCTTCCAGATTTCTGCATGTCTGCTGGAACTGGTTTTGTGCCCTCAATCGCCGTCTTAAAGCTGACAGGCTGCTTCAGACTCTTGCTGGCAGAGTTCCACGGCGATTCTTGGCATGCGCAAGTCGCAAGTGCGTAGGTTGCCCAGGAAAAGTTACCAGAACTAGTGCATTCGAATACATGGTACATCAGCCGAAAGTAATCAGGATGTTTAAAAACATGGTTGTCGGGCTATAAAAGGAACTATCTTATCATACAGCGTAATTGATTTAGGAAAAGGAAAAATTCTAATATGTAAGGTTTCACGGGGTTTCAACTCCGTACATATTTCGTAGATGTGAAACCACTATTACAACTATTAAGTCTACTCGCTTGGTAATACAATGGAAATGGCAGAAAGGGTTGTCACTCGTTTGAGGAAAATGTAAGTATGGTACACTTTGAAATTTTTCTACGTTGCCTTTCTGAAACAATTGATTTGTGTATCGAATGCTTTCCTAGCCTCTCCAAATCAAATGTTTGAAATTCTCTGGGACCAAACTGCTGTGGTCGTAGGTCCCTAGGCTTACAAAGTGCTTAAGCTAACTTAAAATGAGACCAACACACACACACACACACACACACACACACACACACACACACCGATGCCCCAGGTAGGACTCGAATCTCCGACGCGAGTGGCCGTGCGATCTGTAACATGACGCTGCAGATCACACGGCCGTTCCCGCGAGCTCTAGTTTCTGCCGCTATATGGCGTATAACATGGTAGGCAACGTAACTACGTGAGAAACGGTGAGCCCTTATCTCCAGAAAACGTGTCTGCAACGGAAATCCTCATGATAATTAAATCTCCGTGTGTGGTCATGATTCTGTTGACTTTGCTGGACAGGGGAGAGGGAAAAGGATGCAAAGGATTGTTTATCTGTGGCTACGTCAGAATGTCAAAATAACAGCGAAAAGTGAAAATTTGTGTCGGGCCGTGATTACAACGCGGCTATTACCGCTTAGGGCCAGAGGTCACCTTATCTACTCTGACACCCGGGTACGCATCTCCTCCGCCATAAATTCCGATTCTCTAACGTCCTTGCCGGCGGCGGTGGCCGAGGGGACTGAGGCGCTAGAGTTTTGTTTGTTTTGTATAGTCTATGGGACTTAACTACGGGGTCATCAGTCCCTAAACTTAAAAACTACTTATGAACTAACTAAGACTAAGGACGGCACAAATATCCATGCCCAAGGGGGGATTCGAACCCCCCGACCGCAGTGGCCGGACAGACCGTGACTGAAGCGCCTCAGTCCCCGCGGCCACCGCAGCCGGCGCGCTTCAGTCACGGTCTGCACGGCCACTACGGTCGGGGGTTCGAATCCCCCCTCGGGCATGGATATTTGTGCCGTCCTTAGTCTTAGTTAGTTCATAAGTAGTTTGTAAGTTTAGGGACTGATGACCCCGTAGTTAAGTTCCATAGACTATAAAAACATTTGAACAAACATTTTCTAACGTCCTTCGTCCTGTTACCCTCGCCAGGTCAAATCATGTTACCGCATCTGTGAAGAAGAAACGAACCACCCAAGTCACCATCGCTTAAATTTTCACCGTATGCATACACTATTAACGTATCGCCTCTGGAGTTTTACACTCCTTACCCATTTACATACTGTAGATACGTAAATATATATAATTCTCATGGGGATTTCTGACGCAATAAAGACGGCGCTAGTGCAGCCTATCACCGAGGCCAGCTGCAAAGCATTTCTCCGATGTTATTCAATTTGCAAAAAATGTTCAAATGCTTGTTAAACTTAAGGGACTTAACTACGGGGTCATCAGTCCCTAAACTTACAAACTACTTATGAACTACCTACAACTAAGGACGGCACAAATATCCATGTCCGAGGGGGGATTCGAACCCCCGACCGTAGTGGCCGTGCAGACCGTGACTGAAGCGCCTCAGTCCCCTCGGCCACCTCGGTCGGCTATTCAATTTGCACATCGAGCAGGCGGTGAAGAAAAGCAAGGAAAAATTTGGAATAGGGATTAAAGTTCAGGGTGAAGAAATAAAAACACTGCGTTTTGCTGATGACATTGTAATTCTGTCAGAGACAACAAAGGACTGGAAGAGCAGCGGAATGGAATGGACAGTGTGTTAAAGAGCATTAACAAGCGCAAAACAAAGATAATTGATTGAAGTCTTAGAAAATCAGGCGATGCTGAAGGAATTAGATTAGCTGCCGAAACAATGAAGGTGGTAGATGAGGGCCGGCCGCGGTGACCGATCGGACTGAGGCGCTCCAGTCACGGTCTGCACGGCCACTACGGTCGGGGATTCGAATCCCCCCTCAGGCATGGATATTTGTGCCGTCCTTAGTCTTAGCTAATTCATAAGTAGTTTGTAAGTTTAGGGACTGATGACCCCGTAGTTAAGTCCCATAAGCTCTACAAACATTTGAACATTTAATTTGGTAGATGAGTTTTGTTACTTGGGTAGTAAAATAACATATGACGGTCGCAGTACAGAGGATGTAAAATGCAGAATTACAATGGGAAGAAAAGCATTTTTGAAACAGAGAAATTTTCTAACATCGAATATTAATTTAAGTGTAAGGAAGTCTTTTCTGAAGGCATTTGTGTGGAGTGTTGCCTTGTACGGGTATGAAACATGAACGATAAATAGTGCGGACAGGAAGAGAATAGAGGCTTTTGAAATGTGGTGTTACAGAAGAATGCTGAAGATTACGTGGGTGGATCGCGTAACTAATGAAGAGGTACTGAACAGAATTGGCGAGAAAAGGAATTTTTGGCATAACTTTACTAAAGACTGGATCTATTGGTACGACATCCTTAGACACGAAGGAATCGTAAATTTAGCATTGTAGGGAGGTGTGTGGGGTTAAAATCGCAGAGGGATACCAAGAGATGCATATAGTAAGCAGATTCAAGTGGATGTGGGTTGCCGTTCTTATGAGGAGATGAAACGGCTTGCTGAGGATAGAGTAGGGTGGATGAGGAGACTGAGGCGCTCCAGTCACGGTCTGCACGGCCACTACGGTCGGGGGTTCGAATCCCCCCTCGGGCATGGATATTTGTGCCGTCTTTAGTATAAGGTAGTTGATAAGTAGTTTGTAAGTTTAGGGACTGATGACCCCGTAGTTAAGTCTCATACGCTTAACAAACATTTGAACATTTTTTGATAGAGTAGGGTGGAGAGCTGTATCAAACCAGTCTCCGGACTGAAGACCATAACAACAACAACAACTGGGCAGTACTTGCACATTTCCGAAAAATCGACAAAATATTAGCTATCTATGCGAGAAAGTAATAATAGACCGTATTAACATTATGTACCTATCTATGTAGCGTGAAAACAATGCACATCTCTTCATAATCAACAAATCCGTTGCCCCGTAGACAGTCAATACAAGCAGTGTACTTCCTTCCTGTTGTTATGTTCGGGCGTCCTACCGACTCTGTAGCGATGGCACTGTCCATGCGTGGCTGTTTACATCCTTGTGCGGGTTGAGTGATGCCTACGGAAAACTTTAGCAACTGTGTTCATAATCTAATATATACATTCATTGTTCAATAGACCTTCGAACCAAAATTATGCAAATTTTTTATGTGTTTATATTAATATGGCGTGCATACAGACCGGATGTAAGAAGAAGGAAATTAATGCTTAAGACTAGATGACACGGAAGTAAATAATGTATTAAACACAGAAGTTAAGCAGCATGCTTCTCTGCTTTATTTGCAATAGAAGTAAAAGGTAAGAAGGAAATCTCAGGGTGCAACGTGCCGTCAACTCGTGGTCATTGGAGGCGGAGCTCACACTCGGATTTTTGGGTAATAATGGGAAAGGAAATCGGCCATGCCCTTTCAAAGGAAGCATCCCGACATTCGCCAGGAGTGATTTCGAGAAAACACGGAAAACCTGAATCTGGATGACCGTAGATGGATTTAAACCACCGTCCACACTTAGGAGAGGCCACTGTATGACCACTGCGCAACTCGCTTCTTCGTAACAGGTATTGCGTGGTGCATAGCTTGGCTGCATTCAGTGATAGAGATTTGGCTAACAGTCACCTTGTATGATTCACGATTTTGTGATAAAGCCATACTAACACTGTAAACGCGAAATAAGGTCTGTCTTTTACGCTTTCACTACTAAACCGCTTCACGATTTCGATGAAATTGGATATGGAGATAGCTTGAAAGCTGAAGAAGAACATAGACTCCTCTAGAAAGTGTGTAACTCAATGCCTACGTATGCTATGGACTACACACGCACATACATGCCCGAGCGAGGACTTGAACCTACGACGGGGACCAGCTACTCACTCCGCAGCAAGGCGCCTTAAAAGGCACGACTACTCCCGCGCGGCGGGAAATTAGAAACTTTTCCTTTATCGTTATGATACCGGTCATAATTTAAGAACAAAGTTACAATTATTGTACTTTCGATAAGAGGTAGTATTCCATCCAAAGAGATGAAGATACACTAGTTTCAGCAAATGATGTTAATTTTTACTCAATAACAAGCAAATTAACATATTTACCGAAAACCGCGTGTCTTCATCTGTTATTGGGACGGAAAGCTACCTCTTATCATTACTTACAGCATCAATTACACATTGAAGTCCAGAAGATCCTTTCCATATAGACTTAATACAGTAAAACCTCGATATATCGAATCTCAAAACAAAAATAAATAAAAAAATAAAATAAAATAAATTAATTCGATATATCGAGGGTTTTATATAACAAGTTGTACCAGAAATACGTCACGATTTTTGATAATGTACTTAATGTGAAGGATCCTCTGCAGTTTTAACTTCCACTGCTCACAAATGTTGTTCATTTACACTGACACTTTGCCCACTCATTTTTTCTGAAAATAATGCACTATATTTTTCTAAACTTTTTAAGGCAGCCATTACTCCCAAGAAACGTACAGTGCCTCAACGCTACTGCAAAATAATCTGCCTTTCGTTTCAAAGTAAGTTCACCAGTGTTCTCATTATTACTCCTCTTTTGCCGGAAGCACTGCACTAATCACTCTGCTAAGTTTGGAAACTCTGCCTTTCTTTGACGTTTCCAATCTGTCCCTTCATCTGCGGATATCACGTGATCTCCATACTTCATTGTTGTTGACAGTGTGCTTGTCGGCATCCCAAACTCAACTCCTGTTTCTTCCTTTTCCTTTACTCCTGCTCTCACTTCGCCAGTTAGCACATGGTTGAATACACAGGCGGCATCCTTCTGTGAAGGATGCATTCAAAAACGTGTGGCACGCTATGACAAGTGCCTTCAAAATTTCGGCAGTTATGTGGAAAAGTAGTTTAAGAGTTGTAAAATTTCGTACAATAAAAATTTCTTCTGTATCTGTGTACAATTTCATTTTATTACCAAACTGAACTTACTTTCTGGACGCGCATCGTATTTATATTGATTACAAATTCTGTGTGTGTGTGGGGGGGGGGGACACTTGCCTTTATTTACGTCCACTTCCTCGCAGGTTATGTTTATTTATGGCTACGTCACGGAACAGTGGTCCTCAGTTTGTAAACAGGGACATGAGGGCATCACGGGCAGGCAGAAGCCGCTATATTATTCATTCTTTGAGCGCGACGCTTTCCGCGCCCGGGGAGCCGTGTGTGCAGCGATGATACACGGCCGCCCCACGCTGTCGTGACTCCCGCTAACACACGCGAACCCCGACGGACACAAAACCGCAATATTAACACTGTTCGACGCGACGGCCGAGTCTCCTCGGAATTTATTTCCGCCTCGCGCGGGAGTCCATAAATCGCGGGGTATCGCGGGAGAATCCTCCTTATCGGAGGGCGAGTGGGCCACATGCGAGCGACTCCACGTGGCCGTATGAATACGTGGTGGCCGTACATCACGCAGAGTAGGTGTCGCGGCCCGGCGTCGGCAAGCCGCGGTGTCTGCTGGGGAGAGGGGGGGAGGCGCCGGCGGTATCGAGCGGCGCCGGCGTCGGCGTCGGCCAGAGGGGAGGAGGGGGGGAGGGGCGAAGTGGGGGAGGGGCGCCTCGAGGGGGCGTGGCCGGCGAATAAATCAGCGACCGCGCTCTCCAGCCTCCCTCGGAATGAATAAAAATAGCCGGCCGCGGCGACCGCGCGCGGCCAGCGGGCGCGAGCGACCGCGACAGGCGCCGGCGGCTGCGGCACTGTTCGCGTCCGGCGGTCATCGGTGAAGACTCCAGAGGCAGGAATTCTAAAAGGGTCGGTAATATCGCCCCTGCTGTTCAACCTGTACATAAATGATCTACCGACGATCCCATTGGTTACCTGCAGCCTGTATGAGGACGACACTGCTTTTATTACATCCTGCCGCAACACTTTTGTGTCCCATCCTCGTCGCCACTTTTGTGTCCCAGCCTCGTCGCCGCTTTTGTGTCTCGATCCGTCGTAAGTGTCGGTGGCCGAGTGGAAAGAGACCGACACAGGAATAAAGGTAGCACGCTGGTGCAGGTACGGAGGGGAGCAGCCAGAAACTAGAAACACTAGAGTAAATTAGAACGAGATATATATTGCACAGAATTTATACAATACTTAACTTTTACATAGTTCAGTACTGCAGAATGCTGATACATAGATGAGCTAGAGGCCTGCCTAGTGCCTGTACAATAGCCAAGTCTTTACTGGTGCCTATCTGATTCCGAAGTGTTCGCTGGTTCCTATCTCAGTCACAAGTGAACGATGTCGTTCAGTGGTGGCCACGAGCGGAGTTGTAGCAGAGGGCGCTCGTGGCTGACGTCTTAAGAACGCCGCGCCGTGCGTGCATGGCGGAGCGCGGCGAAAGTAGGTGGCGCGCACTTTGGACTTGTGCGACACCACAAACACTGATCAGGCACTCGCCAGGGCACAACAGCAGATAGATGCCATGGAAGGATGGGCACTATTTAACAAGATCTCCATCAAGCCAACGAAGACTGCAGCCGTGTTCTTCACCAAACAGAGACTGCCGATTCTCCGCTTCCCATTGAGGGTCATGGGGCAGCCGATCACGTGGTCGACATCTACAAAATATTTGGGAATAACGTTAGACAAGTCCTTGACCTTCACCTTGCACGCCCAACAACGCAAAAAGGACACGCTGACGATGGTAAAAACCTCAACGCGAAGACGAAATACCAGCTTTATCGGTCGACGGTACAACCAAAGCTCCTCTACGGCTGTGCAGCATGGGGTGTCACTTGCGATACAAATATCAGATTAATGCTACTCTACAAGAGCACTATCTGAAGGATAAGATTGAAGACTATGCCACAAACTATTCGCTAAGGTCGACTTACTTCGGGATGAATTACAGCAACTCCGCCTGGTGGGGACAATACGCTCGCAACGTTGGCATAAATATAAGTTACCCCGCTCACTAGAACGCTGGTACCCACCTTGAAAATACACGCTTTAAACAACACACCATCGGTCTCCGAAACACAATGAACGAACAATATGTCACATAAAGCCTACAAGCCACCACCTGAGAAATGCAATAAATAATCTCCATTGAGGAGCTAAGGACCCAAAGTGCGCCCCAGTTTCCTCTCAAAGTGCAAATAAGTAATAAATAAAGCGGCATTCCTATGCTTACCTTTCACACAGCAAGAAAAACTCCCAAATGGAGCAAGTATTGCGGCACCACGTGACACTAAAAAAAAAAAAAAAAAAAAAAAAAAAAAATGTTTTCGTCAGGTCAGTGCGGCCTACGGCACCGCAGGGCAGCGTCACTACCTTCCATATCCGGCGCTCGACGTACACGGCTACCATGCAAAACGCAACACCGAGCAGGACTGCACATACCACAACTAAATTGATTTGCTAGACTAGCTAACCCGACAGTACTGCCAGATTGCTGAATATACGAGGCGCGTCCAGAAAGTAAGTTCCGTTTGATAATAAAATGAACTTGTACACAGATACAGAAGAAATTTTTATGGCACAAAATTCTACAACTCTTAAACTACTTTTCCACATAATTGCCGAAATTTTGCAGGCATTTGTCATAGCGTGGCACCATGTTTTGTATACCTTCTTCATAGAAATCTGCCGCCTGCGTCTTCAACCAGTTGGAAACAGTGAAATTTGGAGGAAGTCCATAGCGAGAGTACTGATTGTAAACCTACGGTTTTCCTGCATCTTGTCATTAATCGCGTGAACCAGTTCTTCTGTAACCAAAGGTGGACGCCCACTTCGTTCTTCATCGTGCACATCACTACTCCCGCCATTGAACTGTCGGACCCATCTTCTCACCATCGAATCACTCATCGCATTTGGTCCGTAAACATCGAAAATATGCCGATAAATTTCACTTGGTTTCTCTTTCCTCGCATTCAAAAACCGAATCGCCGACCTGATTTCAATCAAAGCTAACATTTCAAAGAAGCACAACAAAGCGTACGTAACTGACAGCGATCTCCAAATGGCGCACGTTCTTCTCCTTGATACACATCGTCTACAGTGCATGTGCGGAACTGCAATCGCAGCGCTGCAGCGGAGATAAATTGAAACGGAAATTACTATTTGGACGCGCCTCGTATTTGCTAGACTAGCTAACCAGACAGTACTTCCCGATTGCTGAATATACATGGAAATTGGATATACATCCTACACTCCTTCACTTAATCTCTCTTCCCATCACTTCACCCATCTCTGTCTATTTCTTAATTTCCTCTGCCCCCTCCTTATTTTTCTCTCTATATTTTTCTTACTTTACGTTTATGTCTCTTGAGGCTTGACAGTCACGATCTGCATGGCCGCTGCGGTCGGGTGTTCGAGTGCCCCCTCGGGCATGGATGTTTGTCCCGTCTTTGGTGTAAGCTAGTTCATAAGTAGTTTGTAAATTTAGGTACTGATGACCCCGTAGTTAAGTTCCATAAGCTCTACACACATTTAAACATTTTGGTCACTTTCAACACCTGTTACTGTCATGTGGCTCGGTAGCACAGTAGTAGAGTGTCAGATTATACATACAAAGGTCGTGCGTTTCATATCCGCCAGGAGGTAGGATTTTTATTTGACACAGTCCACTTCTTTCTCCCCTGACAATGTTGCTGATGTGAGAAATGTCTTGTAGCACCGTGGTTCGGAACCCCCGTTAAACTGTAGGTCCCCCTATAGCTGGCTGTGTAAGTCAGGTCGAAGGTTGGAGGTAGGCAACGGCGTACCACCTCCAAACAGGACCTTGTCTACTAAAGCACTGTAGTGTTCAAACCAGTCTTTGGATTGTTGATTGCTTTACCTTTTTTAGTGTCATTTCGGTATTCCATTTTCTTCCCTCTGCCGTGTTTCTTTGTACCCTGCAACTCCTTCGTCCGGGACACTTTTATTTGTCCCATCCTGTAATTTAATGACGAGAGTACGTCAATAATAATCATGTCATCTGATAATAGCAGAAAAAGAAAAACTACGGATTTTGAAGCAAAAAATTTCATTAATCCACATAATCTCTTATTTCACAAATAGGCATGACAAAAATGCATTTAACGAACGTATATTTTTCTTAGCGTGGTGTAATTGACGTTACACGTGGCATTCAGGTCGATAGGCAAATAGACAGAGACCGAAAGTTTAGTATTCGTTTGACTTAATTCGTCAGACTTAAAACGTTACTAAACATTTGACAGTGTTACTTCAGTGGACAGAGCTAAGAAAGATTTCATCAGTAGTTTGAGAATTTGAATTCAGGAAAAGTGTTTGCTGCTTTCGTGCATTCATTTTAGTTTAAGTATATAATAGAACACTTTTTGGTTACAAATAAGTAGAAGGTTAAGAAAAAGCAGTTTTCGAGACGCTGTCCAGTTTATTTTGCCAGAAAAATTTCATTTTTAGATATGGATGATCTACAAAACGTAAGTTAATGTTGCTCCATTCGGTTCAACAGGTACACTGTTCACCAAGCCATCATGACCACGTATATAATATTTAACTTACTCATCATAAGGAGCGATCTTATTGTATTGATATAAAGTGAAATGTCAAGATAGCAATTTTTATCTTTTACCTTTTATTTTTTACCACCATAGCGCACATGTCTGGCTAAGCATCTCTATAGAACACAAAAGCAGTTCTGTTCAGTCCCTCCTCATTAGCTACATAATCTACTCGTCTAATATTCAGTATTCGTCTGTCCAGAACAACCTAAAAAATCTCCAGTAAACGTGTACCCTAAAATCCATACGTTAAGAGCTATGCTCATTTGACGGGTAGAAGAGATGCATCCTACAGTACGATATACACAGAACAGCTCCTAGCTCTTAAAGTACGAATTCTAGAGCCCACGTTCCCGGGTATTTTTTCTGTTATTGGTCAATAGTACCACGTCACAAAATATAAAAAGTAAAGAGACTGCAGTAAAATATGTGTTTGATACAGTTGATGGTAAGTGCCTCGCGGAATGGATCCGTGGTCTAAGGCATTATGCTACGGACAGGGCGTCCGCTCTAATCGGAGGTTTCAGTCGTCACTCGAGCATGGATGTGTGTGTGTGTGTGTGTGTGTGTGTGTGTGTGTGTATGTGTGTGTGTGGTCCTTAGAGTAAGTTAATTTAAGTAGTTTGTAAGTCTAGGGACTGATGTACATAGCAGTTTGATCCAATATGTTCACAAAGATTTGAATTTGATTTTGTTGGTAAGTAAGTGCTCAAACCGTCGATGGATGACATCTGCGCAACCATAAAACCTGATCTACTTAGATCCCTCTACAGTTTCTAGTAGAATGTAACATGAATTGGGAAATAAAAAGATGGTATGGCATTATTTGCCGAATGACTTCATCGGGGTTGTTTGATTGCCTAGTGGTAGTCATTTTATTCGGCACAACGTGAGTAACTTACGTGCCCTTAATGATGAAATTTATGATGACGACATAAACACTGAGTTCCCTACCGGTAATCGAACCTGGGCCTCCCCAACGGTAGTCACTGAAACACCCTGATTAAAGTCTACACACCTGTGTGACTGGTTAGTTGCGTACATTTTATGTTCGAATTTTATGGCATTTCTAGACACCCGTGTCTCGGGTAGATGCCGTGTTTGTTCACTTTTACAAGATTTTCCATACCGTTCCGCTCCGTCAACTGACGAACAAGGTACGAGCATATTGTGTGACTGGATTGAAAAGTTTCTAGCTACCAGAAAGCAGCATGTCATTCTCGACGGAGAGAAATCTTCAGAGATTAAAGTGATCTCGTACGTGCCCCAGGGGATTGTTATAGGACCGTTGCTTTCCACAGTATTTATAAACGATCTCGTAGATAACATCGGGGCCGCGGCAGAATGGCCAAGAGCATTGAAGTGCTATGCTCCTAAGCGCGAGGCCGCTCCCCGTCGGGGTTTCGAATCCTCCCTCGGGCATGGATGTTTGTGTCGTCTTTAGTCTAACGTAGTTATTAAGTAGTGTGTAAGTTTAGGGACTGATGATCCCGCAGTTAATTCCTTTAAGCTTAACAAACATTTGAACATATCATCGGAAGTTGAATGATGCTTTCGGGGAAGATGCTGCAGTGTATCGAGAAGTCGCGACACTGGGAAAAGGTAGGGAAAAGCAGAATTATATGCAGCGTTTTGACGCTTGGTGTATGGAATGGCAATTTAACTTCAACAGAAACAAGTGTAAAGGAGGATCCTTCATTATATAAAGTAAGCAATAGCTGGACAAACAATGGAAGCAATTACTTCCATAAAATATCTGAGCGATCTGAAACGGAACGACCATACAAAATCAGTCGTGGGAAAGGCAGATGCCATACTGAGATTTATTGGATGGATGGATGTTTGTAAATCTATCGGACCAAACTGCGTGGTCATCAGTCCATAGCTTACTAACTACTTAAACCTAGGTAAACTAACCTAAGGACAAACACAGACACCCATGCCCCAAGGAGGACTCGAACCTCCAGAGCGAGCAACCGCGCGCTCCTCAGCGAGACGGTTTAGACCGCTCGGCTACTCAATCGCGGCTGAGATTTATTGGATGAATCCTCAGAAAGTTTAGTCCAAAACAAAGAAAATGTTTAAATGTTTGTAAATCTAAGGTACTTAACCACTGCGGTTATCAGCCCCTAGGCTTACAAACTAGTTAAACGAACTTGGACTAACTCATGCTAAGGACAACACACACTCACACACACACACACACAAACACACACACATCCCCAAGGGAGGTCTCGAACGTCCGCAGCAAAGCGCTTTAGAACGCTCGGCCACTCCACCAGTGGCGGCGCTAGACGAAAACTGGGCGTCGGCGAACTCGTCTTTGCGAGGCCCCTTTTATTTTTTCATTATTGAAGAAACTGTTAAATGAGCTGAATTATACATCAATAATCATTATACTAAAATTCTATTAGTATAATATACGAGTATTATTGCAATGACAAAAATTACAATAAACAAACACTTATTAGAGGAACTTTTCACCTGTTCGTCTCACTGAATTTTTTAAGATCACATCTTAATACTAGCCGCTATTTCGGCTTTATATGATAATACTGACAATGCAGATAGTCTTTCTTGGATCATTGTGCTTTTCACGTTAGTCTTAATCAATTTTAACTTTGTGCAGCTTCTCTTGGCCGAAGCTGTACTGACTGAAACTGAGCATGATTCTGATTGTTATATAAACATTTGGACATACTTCTTCCAAATAGTTTTCTAAAATGTACTGAAGAAATTGTTTTGTAAGTATTTAACTAGAAATTGCATCACTGCTGCGCTGATAAGGAAATAAATACGGACAACTAAATAGCTGCCGGCCGGGAATAGCTGAGCGCACTTAGGCATCATACCATGGTGAGCGAGATCGTTCTTGCAGGGGGTCGAATCCCACCCTTGGGTAGGAATGTTGTGGTCGACCATTGGTTAAGCTAGTGTAAATTAGATGAAGGTCGTCGCTGCATAACCTAGCAGTTGGAAAGCGCCATTAAACATCAAATATGAAAAAAAAAATAAAATAAAAATTTTAACAACGTTTTGCGAAGCCCCCACAGGCGCGAGGCCGTCGGCGGTCGCCGACATCGCCGACGCCTAGCGCAGCCACTGCTGACTCCACCGCCGTCCGAAACCGAGGAAGTAGATTACAAACCTCTCGTTCGGTCATCGCTTGAGTATTGCTCATCAGTGTGAGATCCTTAACAGATAGAGTTAATAGAAGAAATGGAGGAAATCAGATGCAGAGCAGCACGCTTCGTCACGGGCTTATTTAGCAAGCGCGAAAGCGTCACAGAAATGATCAGGGAACTGTTGTTGTTGTGGTCTTCAGTCCGGAGACTGGTTTGATGCAGCTCTCCACAATACCCTATCCTGAGCAAGCCTCTTCATCTCCACATAAGAACGGCAAACTACATTTGCCTGGATCTGCTTACTGTATCCATCTCTTGGTCTTCCTCTGCGATTTTTACACAACACACTTCCTTCTAATGCTAAATTCACAATTCCTTGATGTCTAAGTATGTGTCCTACCAATCTATCCCTTCTTTTAGTCAAGGTATGCCAGAAATTTCTTTTCTCCCCAATTCTGTTCAGTACCTCCTCATTAGTTACGCGATCCACCCATCTAATCTTCAGCATTATTCTGTAGCACCATATTTCAAAAGCCTCAATCCTCTTCCTGTCCGCACTGTTTATCGTCCATGTCTCACTCCCATACAAGGCAACACTCCATACAAATGCCTTCAGAAAGGACTTCCTTAGGCTTAAATCAATATTCGATGTTAACAAATTCCTCTTTTTCAAAAACGCTTTTCTACCCATTGCCATTCTGCATTTTATATCCTCTGCACTGCGGCCATCATTTGTTATTTTACTGCCCAAGTAACAAAACTCATCTACCTCGTTTATTGCTTCGTTTCCCAATCTAATTCCTTCAGCATCACCTGAGTTTCTTAGACTGCACTCCATTACCCTAGTTTTGCTCTTCTTAATGTTCATCTTATATGCCCCTTTCAGGGAACTATCGCTGCAAAAGTGTTCTGTATCGCGGTACGCGCGTCTGTTACAGTTCGAATACCAAACGTTTCATTAAGAGTCAACTAATGGATTGCTTCTTCCGTCTTGCAAGTCTCCCTTAATTATCTTGCATCCAAAATTAAGCAATCTTTTTCTTCATCTCTATCTATATAAAATCGAAAGGACAATCACTAATACACTAAGCACGAAATCTCGAAAACTACTTAACCGATGAAGCTGAAATTTGGCAGGAATATAGATTATAGGTAGAAAACGTCAGCTAAGACATTATTTTGTGATAGGTGCATGGCGGAGCATACTTCCCCTACAGACTCACTAAATCTACTGATTCATTCCGATTTTCACGAAATTTCGCACGCTTGACCTTCAGAACAAGAGTAAGGTCACTGTCTACCTCACGTTTCATATGGTGCAAGGGGAAGGGTAGTTTTCAACATAAAAATTGATCCCTAAATACTCTGGTCGCGTCATAAATTGATAAAGGCTCGACCGATTTCACAGATCTTTTTTGAATCTCAGAACAAGGGTTGTATGAAAAAAAACTGGAATATTTGAGAACAACGAGGTGCGTTTTTCAATGGGACCCTGCGTTTCTATTGCGTATAAATCTATAGTTTTGTTCCGATATTGATGAAATTTTGCACACTCTATCTTAAAAACAAGAGAAAGTCACAGTTTGTACAAAATTTCGTTCGGTGCGTGGCGGAGGGTACATAACTTACGCAATTGTACTAAATGCATAGGTTTGCTCCAATCTTTATGAATTTTGTGCACCCATGACCTTTGAACCAAGAGGAAGATCACTGGTTACATAAATGTTTGTATGGTACATGACAGAGGGTACCTTGTAGAAAACTTTGCCGAGAGAGGGAAAGCTGGAAACGAACAGAGAGATGGGAGAGAAAGAGGTGGATGCAGAGAGAGGAGGGAAGGGAGTATTGACTACGAGAGTGTTGGGTAAATAAACAGCCGGGCAACGCTGGGTTTACAACTAGTTATGCAATAAAAGTATAGTTACTGCTTTAAATACAGGTATATTCATTACTATAGGACGTATTTCGGCTTTAGCGCCATCTTAAGGTAATCTGTGAAAATGCAAATTATCAAAATACATCGAATTTTATGATTACCGTAACTGTAACTTCTATTACTATATTTACGACAAATGGTCAGATGGTCATGACGTCCACATACATCATTTGTTTTCGTGCTGTCAATTTATTCATTGCTTCGTAAATTTAATAAAGTACTGTTTGTGCTGAAAATGTTTTACTATTTTACTACTGATGTTTGACATGCTTGACAGATAACCAGCGATGTAATGTTATTGACACATGTCAATAATGATTCGGCGCACTAAGATCACTAAATCTTCCGGCATATACAAAGATCATGCATTCAACCAGCTGCTGAAATAGCAAAGATTATCTTAATAATAAACAAACAGCATCTAACCAGATTACATCGCTGGTTATCTGTCAAGAAACTGTCAAACATCAATAATAAAATCATAAAACATTTTCAGAACAAATATTGCTTTATTTGATTTACGAAGCGAGAAATAAATTGGCAGTACGAATACCAATGATTTATGTGGACGTCACGACCATCTGTAGTATGTATATTTTGTAACAGAAGTTACAATTACGGTAATCGTAAAATTAGATGTATTTTTATAATGTCACATTTTCATAGATTACCTGATGATGGCGCTAAAGCCGAAATAGGTCTTCTAGTAATAAATATACTTTTATTTAAAGTAGTAATTGGAATTGTATTGCACATTCCTTTTTAGTTGATTGTTTTATGCTTGTATATATGGTGAATGTTGATAGTGTATTCTGACTCCATTCCTCTAGCATTGAAATGTTATGTACACTCCTGTTACTGCGAATTAATTACCACACGTTGCTGCATCCATCGTCAATACACGTCAGTCCAGGATTAAATACGTTTAAAACAAAGATATTTTCAAACTTGTACAGCTATCGCATTTGAGCATCTTGCGAGTTCATGATGTAACAGAGCGTCAGATGTACGAGATAATTTATTTTTCATTACCCTTATTTTAAGCAATAAGTAGTTGCATTAAGATAGACATAGCCACCTAAAAACTTGTCAGAGGTCAGTAGATGGCATAATAAGTGGTCGTTTACAGTTCGTAGATGTCCCAAAAACCACATTTTTTTCTTGAATAAATACACGAGATCCGACATCAACAGCATTCCTCTGACTTAATTCCTTCTTACCACGTAGAAACCTTGCTAGCTAACTTCGAACAACATTAATGAAAAATTCCCCGTATAATCAAAATCCGGGCTATTCTGGAGCACTTCGAAGCAGTTCTCACACAAAAACATGACCTTTACATGATCGCAAGCCAAGTCTCCGTAGCTTCAGAAACGCCGCCGGGTGCAGCACGCAAACTCACGCAATTATTACTATACAAAACAAAACAAAAAAATTCTTGTATATATGCCGCGGTCGAATCAATTAACCCGAGCATTATTGGAAGTTAATAACCGCTATTAAGGGCACGGCAAGCGTTAATCGATCTCGAGACCGGAGCTAGATATCGATAATCGCTCTTCGGCTCTCCGCCAGTCGCGCGCACACTTCGAGATAACGGGGCGAGCTCGTGCGGAATTTATAATTCACTGGCGGGTACTTTCCAGAATGGATCTTCATGGCTTTATCGGGGGCCAGCGATAAAAAAAAAAAAAAAAAAAAAAAAAAAAAAAAAAAAAAAGTACACAAAAGGCAATAGGAATACTTTCGCATAGGCTTCCACCTTTAACCACGGCGAAATTGGCTCGTAAATACTACTGTCGCCCGGAAACTAATTAATAACCGACCGAAGATACGATCCGCTGCCATTCCGAGGAACGCTGCTGCGACGAGAGTCAACACAATTACCGACGGCGGGTCCAGTTCGTCAGGTCTCCAATGAGGGAACAAGCATTACTGGCAATCGCCGGGGGAGTGCCTACTGGCCCAAAAACTCACAAACAATTTCTCCCGAATTATTCCCAGCGCAGATAGCATCGGGGACAGGTGCGCGCCCTAAACCACTCCCGCGGGAATTAGTTACAGTTCAAATTACAATCGGAGGTGCCGTAAGCCGGCAGTGCATTGTAATTACTCTGTATCTCAATCTGCTAATACCGAAGCCCGTATCGAGTTGACGGAGGACCGATCTTATCTTCCGGCGATTGGAGGCAAAAGGGACTTTCATACTACAGTGGACTGAGCCGAGGATATTTATGAGACTGGGTCGCAGAGGGAATGTGTCACGTCTTGTAGATCACTTGTCTCCTCCTAATTCGAGGCGACATAATGGCTGTGGCGCAGGTCCTTCCGTGATAGGGAGCTACGTGGGACAGAACCTGAAGTGAGACCACACTGCGTCCGTAAGCGACACGTGGGCGGTACAGTGGCCTGGTTGACGCCCCTTCCGGATCTGATATGACGGGCGTAAACGCGATAGCGTCGCTGAAGGCGTTTGCCTGAAATATGAGGTGCGAGCCTGACGTACTTCCGCTTGACAAACGACTTACGTGCTCCCTGCTGTCAACGCGTATATTTTTCACCATTATGAATAAGCACTGGTTCTTTTTATTTATTTTTTTAATTATTTTTTTCCCATTTTAGTTAATTATTTGCTTTTTTTCCAACCATACAGACCAGTTTTTCCTTAGCACTCTGCTACCTTGTAAACATTCCGTTTACATGGTTCCTCTTTCAATCATTGTTTCTTATTTTGAATGTTACATTTTTTTAACCGCCTTCAAAAACGTTTGTATCTCATAACCTTCGAACCGATTTTGATGATTCTTTCATTATTTGAAAGTTGGTACTTCCCGCGTGGTTCCAGTTTAATTTGGTTCAGTTCTGACAATGGCATCCATAAGAAAACCATAAGTTGCATTAAGTATGGGCGCGAAAAATGGACGAATAACTCAGTATCAAGCCAACCGATATCGATTGATTATTTTTTTTATTTTTTATTATTTATATTTTTATTGTAAAGGATATACTTCAAGGGTATTTGCTGAGAGTTTGGTTAGGTTCTGATTATGGGATCCATGACAAAGTAACGGACCTCCTCAGTTCTTAGGAGCAAATTAATGATACTCGGCCGAATCTTTTATAGGCTATCCGGATATTTGAATCACATACCGTAACGTGGCTATGATCACGTAATTCCCTTTTCAAAACTTTTTTTTACACAAAGTCGCATTTTTGAAAGTCTATTTTTGCGCCCTTCGCAAGTCTCTTTTGAAATTGTCCTCGAGGTAGATTTCTTCTGTCGAGATAGGCGTTTCCCGCTGACTTCGTTTGTTTCATTTAAAAGGCGCTGTATCATATGAGCAGCACGTTTAGTAGGTCTACCAAGATTCAGAAAATATAGTTAGTGTACTTCAGATTCACTAAAAATCAAAAAATAAACAAATTTTAACAAAAAGAACTTAAAAATCTATTCCGAAACAAATTAATATTCACTAAAAAGTTAAAACAATTTGCTTCTACGATTTAATAATCAACTTACTTTTTCTATTCATCAATATGTTGGTACTACCTATGTGTTTACCATGCAAGGAGATAGGTAGGTACCTATCCACTTTAAATCTAACTCCACATACCTATTGCGAGGGTCCGAATGTAATAGTAATTTTAATGATTACTCTCCAAATCAAAATGACTTCTTACTGCACCACGCCCTGTGCTCTCGTACGGACACTCACTTTTCTTTATAAATAAATGTTTTTCTTTTACTGAGCTATTAAATAATACTCAGTAACACATTTAATCTTCATTCATTTAACATATTTATTATAATGCTTAAAACAATAGTTACACCTCTGTCTTATAGCAAGACCATCTCAAGACTAATTAATCGCCGCTATTAACAAATTTTCTCTATATTCATAAATATTCTCTTCTTTTTTCTCGATACTACTCGGAACCCAGTGCGACAAAATCTCTTTGATGCACCTGTAACAATGTTAGGCCACCCCAAAATCGTTCCGCCGCACAGAGCCCAGAACCATGTTTTTAACCGATACATTTGATAGTTTATTACTTGATTGTTATTTCATGAGTTTTAATAATCCGTTCCCTTACACCATGAATAACAAACAATAATTAAAATATTTTTAGAGTTCTCCTAAGTAAAATTAAATGGAAAAATATTAAACTACTTAAAAAACCAATCAAATTATAATGTAGTTACAATTATTGTTATTTTCGGAGTTGGTGTCAGTCAAAGAAACACTACAATACAGCTAGCAAAATTAATACCAGAATATTGAGCACGAAGTCGCATCGGATGCTTCCTTGGCTGACACCGACTCCAAAAATAACAATAATTGTAACTACATTATGTTATCGTAATAACTTGATTGACATTTAAGTAGTCTAATATTTCTCGTTTCATTATACTTATGATAACTGTAAAAATATTTTGATCACTGTTTGTAACACATAGATATGTGTTGAGTTACATTTTATGTGGCTAGGTACCTACCTATCTTCTTGCGTGGTAAACACATAGATCGTACTTACATATTGATGAATAAAAAGAAATTGATCATTAAGTTGTAGAAGCATAGGAAATTACTTTTTTTACTTTTTAGTGTATATTAATTTGTTTCGGAATAGTTTTTTAAGTGTGTTTTTGTTAAATTTTTAATATTTTCATAATCAGAATGTTCACACACTTGTAAACCTATTGGACTAAACTGCTGTGCTCAATAGTCTCTAGACTTACAAACTACTTAAGCTAACTTACTCCAAGGACAACACACGTACCCATACCCGAGGGAGGACTCGAACCTTTAAATTTTGTGTACTTTTTTTGTACGTTATCGCAAATAATTTTCATTGTACATAATATTATGTTATCCTTTTTGTTCAGTAGACTCAGGATATTTATGTTATTACTCCTTAAAAATTTTAATGCTCTACTCGAAATGGTGTCTGAGATTTAGGGAAAATGAAACAGGAAATGTAAATTTTCAGGAACCGCTTCTAAAGTTTTAAACTCAATATAATCTTAATTTAGTTTTTTATTTTTAGTCACCCACAAGCACCCTCTTCCATACTGTATATCATCCTCTTGACCTTTTTCAAAGTTTTATCTTCTTTTCTTCTTCCTGGACTTCTTAGTGGTCAATCGCGCTGCATACTCTGTTTTATCAAAGTGAACCTTGTCCATCCATTCAAAGTTCTCTGATGCAGTTTGCACCAAGATTAACTCCCATATGCTGAAGCACTTTCACCCTACCAATGTTGCCATCATTAAAAGCAACAACAGCATCACTGACCCCCCACTTTAGTGTCTTCATTCCAACAAAAACATTATTTGGTAAGCGAGTCCATATAAGATTACTGAACGACACTTTGGGATTTCGAGTCTGACCATGCAGAGTTTGCAAACAGACACTTCTTCCGTAATTCAGGATTTTCAAACTCTCTGTAAACAGGTTTTATGACATCTATTACTGCTAATGGGATGGAATGTTTATGGCTGTATGAACTGTTTCAGGACTGGGCGTTGTGGTAATCGCATCATCAATTAGGTTCAGGAGAGCAAAGTTTGTATACTGGATTCCCTTTATTCGAAAATCTATTATCATTAAACCTACGTTTCTTAACAACACTTCGTTTTGGCGTCATTCTTTACTTTTTGAGAGATTTACCGATTTATTCGTTACCATCCTTCGGAAAAATGTTAGCACTTCGACATACAACTCGTGTTTATACTATGAAACGATACGATATTGTTTTGCCTGTACTACCAATAAAAATACGTAATGTAACCATTACAACTCAGCAATCCACAGCCTTCTGTATAAAAATTACTGACTTTATTAGATCTTGAAGTAATGCAAACAGAAAGTTTAACATTTTCAACAGGTGTAGATGATGTTTAAATAAATAGAATAAAATACTTCCCATGTGAGTTTATTAGTCATGTATAAATCATTTTATTCGGTAAATTGCAAATTCTATAATGAGATAAAAATCCGAAATGTGGAAAGAAAATTCTGTTCTCTCCTTAAATGAAAATAATGTTTGGGGGAAAGAAATAAAAACGTAGCGGTTTGCCCATGTCGTATTTCCTGCCACAGAAGCAGAATACTTGGAAGAGGAATTGACTAGAATGGACTGTGTCTTGAAGGAAGCTTATACGTTGAACATTTACAAGAGCAAAACAAGAGTAATTGAGTATAGTCGAAGAAAATCAGGCGATGCTGAAGGATTTAGATTAAGCAATCAGACAGGGAGTAGTAGAAACGTTTTGTTATTTTGGTAGCAAAATAACTTGTGATGGCCGAAATAAGGAAAATATAAAATGCCAAATGACTGTGGTGAGAAAAGCATTTCTGAAAAACCGATTCTTTTGACATCGAATTAATTATATAAAATGAACCACACTTATTGCCTTGTTTCAGAAAACTTTATTTTATTCTGCCCGACCTAGGTTTCAGGTTAGGAGCCCATTTTATAGTATCTCACTAATTCCAAAATACGCAAGTAAAGGCAAAACATTATGTTACTACACTTCTCTGTTTTTCGACTTCGACACTGGATGGTATTAATGTTTAATAATTAATTTAGAAACAACTAAATTTTCGTTTTTCATTCATTGGAATACCCTTTATAGATACTGATGTTAGTAACTAAATTATTGTAATACCCATATCATATATTTGTAGTGTTGATGACTGATTGAAATTATCTACTGACAGCTAAGTAATTATTGTACCTCGAGCGTTTATGTCATCGTTTCTTTGCCGATGATAGACTCACGTATCAAATACTGTGATTATCTTCTATGTAGATGTTACTAGTTATCTAAAAGAGGGAAAAACTGGATTCTGTTCGCTCGTTGAGTTGCAAATTAGGGTATATTCTCTTACGTTTTCTTTAGCCTTCTACATGCAGTACAAACGTACCCTATTAGAAATATTGGAAATTAAGAAGTACATGCGAACAGCCCCATATCTGCTACTGAATGAGTAGACAGAATGCCGTTAATCCCCTCTTTTAGATTACTCTATAGAAAATAATAAAAGTACTTCGAACAAGAGGCTATTATTAATATAGTAGCGACGACATGAATTCTCGAGGTACAATAATTAGTTAGCTGTCATTAGACTATTTCAGCAAGTCACCAGCACTAAAAGAAAAATATACATCAAGGAGATTGCAGTAAGGTAGATACTAACATAAATATTTATAAAGGGTGTTCCAATGAATATACAACGCGGTGGTAATTGTATCTAAATTAGTGATCAAACAGTAATATCTTCTGGTGTTGAAGTCATAAAAACAGCGAAATGTAGTAATGTAATGGTTTGTCTTTACTTGCATACTTTGGATTCAGTAAGGTCTAGAAAATGGGATCATTACCTGAAATCTAGGTCGAGCAAACTAAAGTTTTGTTATACAAGGAAATAAGTGTGGTTCAGTTTATTTAATTGAAAATATTTCTCTAAGAATCGACAGTGGAATCAGTCACTATGATCCAAAATTAATTTAAATGTCAGGGAGTCCTTTCTGATAATATTTGTTTGGAGTGCAGGATTGTACGGGACTCAAACGTGGAAGATAAAAACTTCAGACAGACAGATGATAGCTTTTGAAATGTGGTGCAACAGACGAATTCTGAAAATGAGATTGGTAGATCGTGTAAATAATGAGGCGCTGAACAGAAATGGGGAGAAAAAATTTATGGCATATCTTTAGTAAGAGAAGGGATAGATTGGTGGAACACATTCTGAGACAACATGGAATCGTCAATTTATCATTGCAGGGAACTGTATTGGAGTAATAATTGCAGAGGAGATCGAGAGACAAATACAGTAAGCAGTAAGCAGTTTTAAGAGGATTTAGGTTGCCTTTCGTATTCAGAGATAAAGACGCTTGCACAGAACAGGGTAGCGTGGAGAGCTGCATCAAACCAGTGTTTGGCCCGAAGACCACAACAACAACAACAACAGCTGAAAACATGATGTTACCCACATATTTAAACACATAAAAAAGAAAGAAAAGAAAAGAAAAAATTATGCATAGCCTATTTTTCCCCTAAAACACAATCTTTCTGGACCAACGTTGTAATGATTCAAAAAATTAGTATTTTAACCGTCATTAAATGTAAACAAACAAGCCCATATCCCCATCTATCGAAAGCCCACCCATTTCGTTCAGTGCAGGTGAGGCAGTAACAGCTATACGTATATTGCATACACAGTGTTGAGTCTTTGTAAACACTATACGGTCTTTATATGATGACAAGAAGAAGAATATCAACGTTTGATAGCACAAACATTGCTCTTTATGTTAATAGGTACTTACAGACTGGCCCAAGTAGCACCTGATGAAGATTATACGTTATAGAAATATCATCGGATAGTGGGGAAAGATGGATGAAAAACATAGAAATACTATAACGGTGATTAATTTGGGTAATATTAAATAACAAACTAGCGAAAATTAGAATTTATGATGTGAATTTTAGCGAAACATAGAAAACCTAGGAGAAGTGATGAGAAAAGAACATATCTCGAACTAAAGACAGCAGATAATTCTAAAAAAATCTTCAAATGCCATATGTCACACGCATCAGTCCTCTGTTGACGTTAGTTAATCCCTGATGCCACAAATCCTGAAAGGTTTGCCTAAGGACAACAGTAAAGTGGATTTCACAACCAACAGAGAGACCTTGTTAAAAGTAAGCTCGGCGCTTGAAAACAAACAATTATCAGCTATAACTGGTTCCATAGCTCGTCGCTAGAAAATATTTTTGCTGTAGGAGGGTGGCGGATTCGATTCCTGGACTCTATAAAGGTTTCTGTACAGAGGAATGATTGTCCCTGACTAAAACAATACGCATAAGAGCCAAAGGACATTACTGTTTGTTTCAAGGCATCCGAACATATGACAGCTAATTGATAAACAACGTACAAAGCAACAATTCGTGATGAACAATTGGCAATATTAAATAAATGCTGTTATATAATACGTGAGGTTGCAGACTGGCAACTCTTTATTATTGCATTAT
The DNA here is from genome assembly GCA_026315105.1 of Locusta migratoria. Taxonomy (NCBI): domain Eukaryota; kingdom Metazoa; phylum Arthropoda; class Insecta; order Orthoptera; family Acrididae; genus Locusta; species Locusta migratoria. The sequence goes on along the minus strand of CM048744.1, from coordinate 175,157,511 downwards.
TCATAGAGCATTGTAAAAGTGCATGTCCGCATTGTTGGATGCGTTGATGTAAGCGCCGCTGGGTATTAGCACGGACACCTCTTAACATTTCCGCAAATACTGAAGCACAAGTTGGACGTATTCGTTCTTTTAACACATCTGGATTCTCCGGTTCCGTTACGTAAAGCCTTGCTTCGATATATCCACATAAGCGGAAATCCAAGGCCGTTAAAGTGGGCGATATCGCTGATCGTCGAATGAAACCACCACGACCTATTCTCTAACCCCTCTATAACAATGGACTTGGGCACCATCGTGCGGAAACCAGAGCCTCACAGCTAACTGGTATATCTTCTGGGAGATGCCCAAGATTCGGTTACTTCCGTGCGAATTGCAAATATAGCCAACCGATTAGTCTGGTAGCTAAATAAGCTGGTACAGAAATGTGGTCTCCTAGAATGCCGTACCATACATTAACAGCCAGTGAGCTTGACAGAAGTGGCAGCACATGAGTAACTCCTGTTCCGCTCCACACTATCTCGGAGCAATATCCTGAAGATAACCTAACATTGGATCGAAACTAGTCGATAATAAAAAGTCAGTTTGTGCTATAAACTGTTTATATAAAAAATATTTTAAGGGCGTTGTTCTCACAAAGGAAACAAAAATGTTTGTAGAGGTATTGGTGCTACTTAAAGGGATGCAATTTTCGTTCCTCTAGAATACTATGTACCGAAGTCCTCGATACCCCCAGTTATACTCCAGCTTTTCTTTGTCATAATTACGATGAGAGACAACAGGTATTAATGTGTGAGCTCTAATGACATTCACAGTTCGTACCGTTAGTGGAATGACAAAAACTTTGGAAAAAATGAAAAAACCATCAGTGTAGTTGTTTGGAAGCGCAAATGAAAAAGCTTGATCCGCTGAGTGTTGTTACGTCAAAAAGAACTGCGTACCTGAGTTACAAACGAAGATATCGTAAAACTAACTGATTAAAATATTCAATGCAAGGATAGAAGGATACCGCGTTTGAATAAAAATAAAGGATGGAGAGACTTAAGTTAATTCTGATACTTTTGACAAATCTGCGAATGAATAAATTTCTTTTAAAGCAAAAATGAAGGAAATCGGTCGGATAGAACGACCCGACCGGCTGACTTTAGTTTACAAGTGCATACCCATAAGACATATAAAGAAGGAAATCGCGTTTGAGTATAGAAAAAGGAAGGCGAGGGTTAGGTAAATTCTGATACTTGATGACACATCTGTGGATAAATACTTTTGGTTTAAAACCGAAATGAAGGAAATCGGCCAGGTACTTTGGTCTGGCCGACTGACTTTAGTTTTCGTGGATTCTTTTAATATATAAGATGATATGATCATGTTATTATAAGTACAAATAATACTGCAACAAAATGTAAGTAGTACGATACATTGTATGTAGGCATTACTTTCATTTAAGAAGAGAACAGAATTTTCTTTCCACATTTCGAATTTTTATCTCGTTATAGAATTTGCAATTTTCCGAATAAAATGATTTATACATCACTTATAAACTCTCATGGGAAGTATTTTATGCTATTTATTTAAATATCATATACATCTGTTGAAAATGTTAAACTTTCTGTTTGGATTATTTCAAGATCTAATAAAGTCAGTAATTTTTATACAGAAGGCTGCGGATTGCTGAATTGTAAAGGGTAAATTACGTATTTGTATTGGCAGCACTGGCAAAACAATATCGTATCGTTTCATAGTATAAACACGCGTTGTATGTCGAAGTACTAACATTTTTCCGAAGGATGGTGATTGGTAAATCTCTCAAAAAGTAAAGAATGACGCCAAAAAGAAGTGTTGTTAAGAAACGTAGATTTCATGATAATAGATTTTCGAATAAAGGAAATCCAGTACACAAACTTCGCTCTCCTGGACCGATTTGTATTGGTAGCACTGGCATCGACTAAAACAGAGGTGATATCGGCCGTTCCACAGGGTAGTGTTATTGGTCCTCTGCTTCTGCTTCTCCTTATCTACATAAACGATTGGGGAGAAAATCTGAGTAGCTCTCTTAGGTTGTTTGCAGATGAAGCCGTCATTTATCGCCTAGTGAAGTCATTTGAAGATTAAAACCAACTGGCAGAACGATCTAAAAAAGATATCACAATGGTGTTTAAATTGGCGATTGACTCTAAATATTGAGAAGAATGAAGTCGTCTACATGAGTACGAAAAGAAATCCGTTAAAGTTCGTTTACAAGATAAATCAATCAAAGGGAAGGCCGTCAAGTTCACAAAATACCTAGGAATTACTATTACTTCAGACTTAAACTGGAAAGAACACGTAGATAATGTCGTACGAAAGACGAACCAGAGACTGCGTTTTATCGGCAAAACACGTCTTTAAAGATGCAACAGAACTACTGAAGAATACGCTTATCCGTCCTTATTTGAAGTACTGCTGCCCAGTGTGGGATCCTTATCAGGTGGGTTTGACGGAGGACATCGAAAGAGTCCAAAGAAGGGCACCTCGTTTATATTGCCACCATACAGGGGACACAGCGTTACGGAAATGATACAGGAAGTGAGATGGGAATCATTACAACAACAGCGCTTATCGCTGCGGCGTCGTCTACTTACGAAACTCCAATCGCCAACATTCTCCTCCGAATGCGAGAATATATTGTTGACTGCCACCTACATAGGTAGAAATGATCTTCAGAATAAAATACGAGAAATTAAAGCTCGAACGAAGAGATTCAGTCGTTCTTTCTTCCCGCGCACTATTCGAGAATGGAATGGGAGGTAAATAGTATACAGGTGGTTCGATTAACCCTCCGACAGGCACTTAAACGTAATTTGCAGAGTAGGACATGTACGAGGGTCACTCTAAAAGAAACGCCCAAGATTTTTTTAAATACAGTTTTTATTCTACATTTTTGAAAGTTTTGCAGTGTGTAGATGTATCCTTTAGGAACAATATTTTCATTTCTCCACATAATCACCATCCCTCTCTACTGCCTTATGCCATCTTGGAACCAGTGCATGAATACACCCACGGTAAAATTCTGGACCAACACGTTGGAGCCACTGTTTTGCAGCGTGCACAAGGAAGTCATCATCTTCAAATTTTCTTCCACGAAGAGTGTCTTTTAGTTTCCCAAAGAGATGATAGTCACATGGAGTCAGGTCCGCACTCTAAGCCGGGTGTTTCATTGTTGTACATCCGAGTTTTGTGATCGCTTCCATAGTTTTTTTGACTGACATGTGCCCGTGCATTGTCGCGCAAAAACATGCTGCTTTTGCCGATGTGGTGGAACACGACTCAGCCGAGCTTAATGTTTCTTCAGTAACGTCACATATGCATCAGAATTTATGGTGATTCCACGTGGCATGATGTCCACAAGCACGAGTCCTTCGTAATCGAAAAACACCGTAGGAGGTGTGGTTTTTTTATTTTTTATTTTTTTATTTTTTATTTTTTTTTTTTTTATTTTTATGTATTTATTTTTTTATTTATTTTTTCTGTCTTGGGTGAATTAGCGTGATTCCACTCCATTGATTGCCTATTCGTCTCTGGTGAAAAATAATGGAGCCATGTTTCATCACCTATCACAGTTCTTCCAAGATATTCATCTCTACCATTGCCGTACTGTTCCAAAAGTTCTCTTGATATCGTTTTTCATGTTTCTTTGTGTGCCACTGTCAACATCCTGGGAACCCACCTGGCACAAACAAACCTTTTTTAACGCCAACGCTTTCAGTATTCTGCAAACAGTTCTTTCCCCTATCCCAACGTAGCGTGACAATTCGTTCACTGCGATGCGTTTGTCAGCAGTCACCATTTCGTTAACTCTGTGCACATTGTCTGGAGTGTGTGCAGTACGAGGCCTGGCGCTGCGAGGACAATCCTCATTATTGCTGTGCCCGCTTTCATCACGTAAAATGCTTGCCCATTGACTGACTGTACTGCGATCGACAGCAGCGTCTCCATAAACCTTTTTCAACCTGTTGTGGATGTTTCCCACTGTCTCGTTTTCACAGCACAGGAATTACAACGCGTTGCTTTTGACAAACGTAAAGTGTAGCAGTCATCTTGAAGACATGCTGTGACGGCGCCACTCACGGGAACAGGTTGAACTAAGTTTGAAAACAAGCGGAAAGAATGTATCTACACACTGTAAGACTTTTAAAAATGCAGAGTACCCGGGCGGTCTAATGCGCCACGCTGCAGAGCGCGCGGTTGCTCGCCGTCGGAGGTTCGAGTCCTCCCTGGGGCATGGTTGTGTGTGTGTTGTCCTTAGGTTAGTTTACCTAGGTATAAGTAGTTTGTAAGCCACGGACTGATGACCACGCAGTTTGGTCCCATAGATTTACAAACATTTGAACATTTTTTGCAGAATGAAAACTGTATTTAAAAAAAAAGTGTGCCTTTCGTGTGCCTCGTAATGAGGGTGTAGATGTAATTGAAAGTATGACTGAATTAATTTTCTCTAGCACGGAAAGCATGAATTCCTAGACATCAGTCCATTACACCATTTTTGTTCCGCACTCTCTTGTCGATCAATTCCTGGAGTTTCTTCACGATACACTATATACTGGACGTGGTCGTTTAGCTACTAGCTAGCCGGCCGCAGTGGCCGAGCGGTCTGCGGCGCGCCAGTAAGAGTCTGCACGACCGGTACGGTCGCGGGTTCGAATCCCCCCTCGGGCATGGGTGTTTGTGATGTCATTAGTATAAGGTAGTTTATATAAGTAGTTTGTAAGTTTAGGGACTGATAACGCCGCAGTTAAGCCCCCTTAAGATTAACAAACATTTGAAAATATTCGAGTTACTATCTGGAAGTGTACAACGCGTGGTATCTCGTTTAATCTGGTTATGGTGTTGCACTGTTGACTGGTCGTTGCTTTAGGAAACGAACACAGAGACAGCGGGAAAACGGTATAGCACCGAGTACGACAGCCGTGCGGTACTCGACACACGGAATGCGGTCTATGAAGAACGGTGTGCGTGAGCGGCCACGAAAGCAGGAGGTGGTTACTGGGCGACTGACGAGGACACGGCGGCGCTCTCACGACACAATCGGCCGATAACTCTCCCGGCGCCAGGCCGCACGAGCGGCGCACTCTATCAAGCGGGCTTTAATTACCTAGAGCGCGCGCGTGTGTGCGCCTAGGCCGGGGCGGTGCGTATACGCCGGAGGTGGGGTCGTGTTTACGGCGAGCGCGCCGCCGCGTTAAAAGCGACGGCCGAATCAATTGCCGTTATAGATCGGGCGAAACCGAGCCGGCCGCAGGGGCGGTCGCGGTCGCGGTCGTGGTCGAGGTCGGGCAGGGTCGGGCAGGGTCGGGTAGCCCGCGGGCCGCCTGAGAGCCGGCGCGGCGGCTCACCTCTGACCCGGGCTTAATTAGAAAAGGCGGGTAATTAGAACGTCACATTTAAATAAACCGCGACGGCGCATCCGGCGCTAACCTGTCATTATCGGCGCCGCCACTTTGCCGGCGGAAAAATAGGCCGCCGGCCGGGGCGCGGCTGGGCCCGGCGCTCACCCCAGACCATTTGTCTCGCCGCGAACGAGCGCACTGGAGGTCCGAAATGGCGGCGGAATGGCGGCGGTGGCTATCCAGAACTTTATTCACCACTGCTCGATCTCATATGTTGTCCCAGATGGAGTACTAGAATTTTTTTTCTCTGAGTATTTATCTACTAGATGAAAACTCACCCCCATGAACCACAGACTTTGCAGAGATAGAGTGGCTTGCGTTCCTCGACGATAAAGATAATAGTATCGTAGGTGCAACCACAGTTGGGGGTATCAAAGTTTTAAAATTTTTCTATACCTTTGGGATCAAACTGTTATCGTATCAGGCCGCAGACTTAAAAAAATCTGGCGACCCGCCCCCCCCCTCCCCACGACCAGTAACAAACCTATATCTCAAAGGAAACAAATGTAACCTTGCTTAACCTTTCTTTTAAATTGATCCAATTCTTCACGGGTTCCAGCCAGATCATTCTGACATATGTACACAATATTTCTGTGGTCCAACTGGCCGCCATGATGAGATGAGGAAGCTAAGCCGCTCTCGCCGTGAGTGACAAACTGTGGAACGGCTGGCTCTATATATACAACGAAAGTACGAAGGCGTATGCGTTAAGTACAGAGGGTATGCGTTTACTCGTAGCTGCTGACCCCTGGCGCGAGAGAAGTTGTAGCGCCACCAGCGGTGGCTAATGTCAAAGACGATATTTTTCACATCACCAACATTGCTATTGGTGAAAGAAGTCGAAAGTGACAAATAAAAATCCTAGGCCCTTGCGGGGATCGAACCAGCGAGCTTTGGAGAATTTTTCAGTGGCTGCATGAACTCGGACAGAACATAGGCTGGTACATCCATAAACAATTAATATTAGTTTGTCACGTAATAGGTTGAAAGCGGTAGTTCATGATACCTTGTATCGAAAAGAACACAATATCTGGTACCAAACAGTGTTGCTTAAAAAAAAAAAATCGAAATATGGCCTCAGCCGCAGACTACGTATTTTGTAGCTCACTGAACTTCTACCCGTGAGATGTAAATTAAATGGCCACTCATAACGCTTACTTCTACCATAAGATTCTACCCAGCACTTGTATGCTACAGTAAATTAATGCGACTAACACTATTTCCACATTAAGGTTTTTTCTTATACATGAACAGATAGTCCAGCTTATTACAATCGACGAAAGCACGCATCAATGAACATAGTTCCTTAGCAACAGCATCGTAAACATCTCACATCTCCTGTCTACAGAAAGATTCATTGACAGAAAAACAAATTTTTTTAACGGGTCCTTGTCACCAAAGGCAAATCGAAGGAACACCATATATCGTGTTGCCATTTCAGTCAGATAGGCAATACCACTTAAACCACTTATTGTTCAGTACACAAACTACGATCAACAGTGGCAGCAAATCGTCTACATAACTGACAATTCAGATTTAATTTTCAGCGCAACTCAAAGGTTTTACGTAACATCACTTACGTTTACACGGCATCAAACACTTTAATACAGGTTTCCTTTTTAAAGCACGTGTTTCAACGTACCGTACAACTTACAGCATCCACCTGTTTCAGCGTATAATATCATTCAACTTAAACAATTGCTTAGATCGCAGTTGTCGAACGACCTCCATCCAGAACATTGGCTGTTAATTTCTCATACTTTCCATACGTAGATGTATCCCACCGTGCCCTATAATCCGACTAGACATCACAACGGAATGACAGCTCATCAAGATACACACACACGTCATTCCGCATACGTCCGACACCGACTGCTCACCAGTCGTCATCCAAAATCCTCTCTCCGTAAGATGGCGCCACAACCGCGCAAGGCAAAAGTCGCTGTCCTTAGGTTAGATTAAGTAGTTACGTTTTGTTAAGTTTAAGTAGTTTGTAAGCCTGGGGAGTCAAAGCCGCAGTACTTAAGTCCCGTAGATTTACAAATTGGGCTTAAAATTTATCCTTGTGACAACACAACAACAACAAATCCAGGTTTTTTTACGGTCCCACAGACAAAATTTTATTGTTATATAAACAGAATATATGACATCAACGGCGCATGGGGAAAGCTGAAAATGTGTACCCAGAGCCGGCCGCGGTGGCCGAGGGGACTGCGGCGCGCCAGTCAGGGTCTGCACGGTCACTACGGTCGGGGGTTCGAATCTCCCTCGGGCATGGATATTTGTGCCGTCCTAGTTCGTAAGTAGTTCATAAGTAGTTTGTAAGTTTAGGGACTGATGACCCTGTAGTTAAGTCCCATAAGCTAAACAAACATTTGAATTTTGAACAGCCAGCTGCAGTCCCGATTCCATTACAACATAGAGCTATATCGACACCACTGTCATATTTCCACTTCCGCATAAAAGCAATCTGCACGAAGAGAAAAATAAATAATTAAAAAAAAGGGGGGCGGGAACTAGTATGATACACTGTATGAAAATATATTCCTTGATCATGGATCAATTTAGCGCATCAATATGTTCTGATAATCTTGCTTCCCCTCCCCTCCTCCCCCCCTCCCCACCCCCCGTCCAACCCGCTGTTAGCCGTTCTCACTTTCCGGGACTGGAAAGTATGCTAGCCCCGTTTCGAATCCTCCCCGATCTTTCCACTTTATAGCACTTCGATATTGTTCTCGAGTTGCTGAATAAGGTATTTGAAGTACAGTCGAAGCGTAGTTATTAAAGTTGGAACACAAACGCGGGTTGTTTTCGTTAAAGATAAGGACGAAAGTCGGCCTTGCCCTTTTAAAACAGACCATCTGTGCATTTGCCTGGAATAATTTAGAGGAGAAGAAAGGGAAGAAGGAAAAGGAAAAAAGTAAAAGAAGGGAAAAGAAAACAGAAAACTTAAATCTCAATGGTCAGAGGTGTTATTCCAAATGCCAGTCCATTTCTCTCGGTAGGTATTTCAGGTGGATGATTGAGAGATTTTGATCATGCTAAATTTGAAGATCATATACATCTGCATTGTCATCCGTGTTTCACTGGCACATGCAAATCGAACAAGTCAGTTTCACGCACTGAATTTTCATAGAATAGGTTTATAGTTTTTGCTGACTCGACAAACTTGTGTAAATTTTGTGGTGCAAATGTCTTGATCACCTTATGTCATTTCTCTAAAACTGCAAAATCTCTTTCGCAGTTCCAAATCTTGTCCGAACTTACGAAAAACGTGGGTGTTATTCTTCCAGCTATCTGAAGTTAAACAAAAGAAGCCTTAACGCTTTGAGTCACACAAATACTTTTGCATATGATAAGCGTTGAAACTTTGGTTTTATTCTTCTTTATTGTTTTACTCATTATAATACTTTTTAAATAATCAATTTTTATGACATACAGAGGTGGTTTCACTGTGAAACCATCATGACACAAGGGATTGTTCAATGTCTTTGAAAGAGTCCGCAAATTTTCAATTTTTTAACGTTTATTATTACACAAATATTACATTTTCTTTCATATTTATTGTTTTTAACTAATGCGATTTTTTCGTTTTATGCAAAATTTCTAATTACATTACAGCACTTCTTTCTGTGTCTCATTACTTATTCCAAAGATCTGTTTTTGCATGAGTTAGGCACCAACCGACATCAAACACTTTGCATGACCATCTCGTCCTTTGTGGGTTCTTTTTCGAACTATAATTTACATTTCATTTCGGTATCAACAGCAAAATGCGGTTTACTGGATTATCTTTGGTCCACAGACACGTTCATTCTAAGTGTTTTTAGGGTGAGACGGTGATTTCACAATGAGTCACCTATGCCACAAGGGGATACGTCACATCAAGAAGTCGTTTCGCAGTGTAACCACTGTGACTCAAAGAGTTAAAAAAGTCACTTACAACTCGATATGAGAACATGGCTAGGGACAAAAACGAGGACTTAATTTTGACCGGAACACGCCGGAATAGCGTTCCAACACCTTCTATAAACTTTTTTTGAACATATCGCAACGTGTCAGCTCCGGAGATTTGAAACGGTACGCGGGTATTAATTTTATTTTATTTTATTGTTATTTTATTTTTTAATTTTCTTTTGTGGGACTTAACTACGTGGTCATCAGTCCCTAAACTTACAAACTACTTATGAACTAACTAAGGACGGCACAAATATCCATGCCCGAGGGGGGGATTCGAACCCCCGACCGTAGTGGCCGTGCAGACCGTGACTGGAGCGCCTAAATCCCCTCGGCCACCGCGGCCGGCGGGGTATTAAATCGATACGTAACTTTAATCTGCCACTGCGCCAATACCAGCAGTATGCACCGTAGCCATTGTGTCTTTATTGTTGATTCGTGAATGATTGTTAGTCATTATGTTCTTATAAGAATTAGCGATTAATCTGTCGCTTGGCGCCTTAAACCATGCAAGTAAGTGTCCTCTTCCGATTACTCTAACAGAAGTAGAGCCACAGCACTGACAGCCGCGGACGATAAGACTGAGCTCGTAATTTCGGTAAGTTTTTCCTGCAGTGTTCATAATTAGTAGCATAAGTTTGTTTTTGATCAGTCGTACATCAAAGTGATGCTTAATTTCGTGTCCCTTCTGCGACACATTAAGCGATTACACTTCCATCATTTACAAGCTGTAAGGTATACGGCATGAGCTGGCTGTACTGGGAGGAGGCGGGGCCTAACCTAACAGCCAATGCGCTCCCAGCAGTCTCCGCTCAGGGCTCAGGTAAAAGTGCGAGGATAATATATATACGCGTAATCTGTGTAGCAGACAGCCACGGTAACAGTAACTCGTCCTCTACAGAGAAAAACTAAATAACAAACTGGAAAGTAGCTAACATCCTTCCACTGAGCAGCTCAAGACGGCGGCAGGTACCAAAAATTGACAGTGTCGTACACAACTTTTATTATCCGTGATTTGAGACGACAGGAAAAAGCTAAATAAGCAGTAGTAAATAGGAAGGACGAGACATTGCAGAGCATTTTATAAGCGAATGTAGCGACTTTCTTTGGGGCGTCGCAACGGAACGGGAAAATAGCAGCTGGTGCTACGTCAGTGGAGCGTTGCTCTAACGACCACCTGCCACTCGCTAAATGACTGTTGTCGTGTAATAGATGTAAACGTAAATGCGCCATTCGGTGGTTCTGTTGTTCTTGGGACGGCCCCACAACCTATGCGGAGCGGCAGTATGCGACGTGAGGCAACTTGTGCGGAAGATACGGCGATCTGTCGGGAGACCAGCTCCGCCAGGGGCCACGGGGCGTTTGAAGCACCGACGCGCCGAACCTCAGCTCTGAGCATCCGGTGTACGTCTGTCCCTAGCTGACTGTGACACTCCCACTTGCCGTATGCCGCACCTCAACGATTTTACTGGCACTAGAAAATGCAAGACACATATATGGTGAAGAGAGGGGCGATAAGAAGGTGGACAAACAAGAGGAGGAGGAGGAGGAGGTGGAATGAAATAAATTCTACGAATAGATGGATACAAAGAGATGATGTACAGACATAAATTTGGATGCATTAGATGGGAATAATAGAGGAGGATGAAGAAATAGAAACAAAGGAGTTGGATCATGATTGAATGTGCCTGGGCATGCGAAAAATTGCATCACGATGGCTAAGTATCCATCCTTTGTTTCTGTTTCGAAAACAGTAGCACCGTTACTTTAGATCGCTCGCTCACAAGTGACTGTGTTTCCCTCGATTGTGACGTGGGACGGGGGAGTCCATTTGCTCGGAGGTAAGGTAGGTATGTCAACAACGTCAGCGACAATAGTAGATTCCACAGAAGCGTTGCCACTATTTAACCCTTTCGGATCTTCTGGCTACAAATGTGTACATAACCTCTACGGTGTCCAAGATGGTTCAGAAGCATTTTTTCTCAATGGAAAGAACATGTATACGACACCTGAGTGCTCAATCATTTCATCATGCACAATTACTGCCACCTGCGGAAGATCACTATCAAAATATTAGGAAGCGATTGTCGTACTGCGCAGCAGTTTACGAACTTCAAAGAACACGGAAATTGTGGGTTACTTGTATTCTACTGTATAACTGAAAGTATAAGTTGTTATTTTGCGATGTAGTTATTGAACGATCAGTTTATTTAGTACAACAGTTGGTACTACAAAATTAATTTATTTATTCCGTAAAAACCCTTCTTTTTCATTATACTCAGTGTTGTAGTATGAAAATGAGTGCATATAATTGCATAAATCTTGCTTCTAAAATAATTGAAAAGTGTATTATAGCATTAAAATTAATTTCCTTGATAGAGAAGAAAAATCAGATCTGAAAGGATTAAGTTCCAACCGTCGTGTAAGGGCAGCTTTGACGGGTCGTACGTCAATCGCGGCATAGATAAGATGGTTGGCGAGCCCAGAAGCGTCTCCACAAACGACAGCGATCCGGTTGCTAGCAGTGGCACTACAGACACACACACCTGTAACTCGTCTTCCACTTAATGCCACAGACTCGACGTGCACGGCTCGACTGGTGCCCTAAGAGCATGACTTGGAACATGAAATGGAAGGCCGCGGTCTTCAGCAATGGAAGCAGATCATGCCTGGATGGAAGTGACGGTCATTTACTCGTACGACGTTGACTGGCGAGCTCTGTCTCGTAGAGTACATTAGTTCAGCACTCACTGGCTCCACTCCAAGCGTTATGGCCTGGGGTGAGGTAACTTACACCTGTCATTCAACTTTGATGTTTCTGGAGATAACGCTTATCAGCGCTCGGGATGTGCAATGTGAAATGCTTAATTCTATTCACTTTTTTACACATTTCCTGTTAGCCACCTCTCATCCATCTCTTCCTCTCTTAATTTATGAACGTCTCACCCTCACCCCTTTTGTCCACCTCCCATGTCTCTCTCCCCAAACCTCCCTTGCCCCCTCCCTACACTCTTCCATCTTCTCCTTCCCACTCTACCTTTCAGTCTTCTCCTCCCCAAAGTCTCATGCCAACACCCCCTCCTCTTTGTGTCTCTACTTCACATGCCTCTTACTATCCTCTCTGTGTTTGCCCATCTCCTCCTCCTCCCTATCTCTCCGTTCTATCTCATCGCCTCATATACATCTCTCTTTTCCTTTCCACTCTCTAAATTTCTTCATCCTCCTCTATTATGCCCATCTACTGCACCCAAATTTATGACTGTACATAATCTCTTTGTATCCATATATTCGTAGAATTTATTTCATTCCACCTCCTCCTCCTCCTCATCCTCCTCTTGTTTGTCCACCTTATCGTCCCTCTCTTCACCATATATGTGTCTTGCAAATGCTAGTGCCAGTAAAATCGTTGAGGTGGGGCATACGGCAAGTGGAGTGTCACAGAGTCAGCTAGGAACAGACGCACACCGGATGCTCGGAGCTGAGGTTCGGCGCGTCGGTGCTTCAAACGCCCCGTGGCCCCTGGCGGAGCTGGTCTCCCGACAGACCGTCTCGGTCTTTAGAATGGCGGTTGTCCAAGAAGGATACCCACTGGTGAGCATCACCTCGCAGCAGAAGCAGCTCGTGCAGATGGCCCTCTTTGAAGATATTGGGGGAGACGCTGGTCCAGGACCCCAAATTCAGGAGGGTCTATCTAGATCGCGGTGCCCTGCGAAGGGAGCACTCAGCAGAATGGCTTAACGAAAAGGTGCCCATGATATCCCCGTGGGAGGACGCGAAGCTGCTGGTCAAGACAGCAACCTAACTCCTGAAGACCGCAAATGTATCAATATGGGTACCAAAGATCCTTAAGGATGTCCCTCCAAAGACTCTGTTCGAGAAAATAAGGGTCCAGAACCCAAAATTCTCGACAGAGGATTGGAGGGTAATTAACCAAAAGGTCGTTCCAGAAGGACGAACCCTGGTGGTGGAGGTCGGAGAGAAGTCCCTGAAGGCAATGCGAGAGCAAGGCCTGAAACTGTTTTTAGGGTTCTCGCAGGTCGCCGTCAGGGTAATCAAAGACCTTAAAGGCAATAATGGCAGCAAGATGGGGACTGGAAGTGCTGCAGATAAACCTGCAGCACAGTAAAGGGGCCACTGCTGCCCTGAGCCGTCGCCTGGGGAGACAGGATACAAGAACCCTATTTATACAAAGGGGGTGTATCGGGCCTCGGTGGTACTGGAGGTAAGCTGATTTATGCTAGAAATCTAAAGAACTCCAGAACATGCATTTATGTTAGAAATGGAATACCTTTCATACCAATGATGGATTTTTGTTCCAGGGACTTGGTGACCATCAGGATGCAGAAACGTGAGGAAGGCATCAAGAAGGAAATTGTTTTGGCCTCGGCATACCTTCCTTATGAAGACAGCTCTCCTCCTCCTTTGGAAGTGAGGAGACTGACGGAAGCCTGCCACCGGCGAGGTGACGAACTGTTGGTGGGATGTGATGCCAATGCCCACAATCTATCGTGGGGCAGCAAGGACACCAACGGTAGAGGTGATCACCTTCTTGAATTTCTCCTATCTAACAACTTGGAGATCCTGAATAGGGGTGATGAACCTACATTCAGGAATAGTAGAAGGGAAGAAGTAATTGACATAACTTTTGGTTCCATGATGATGGGAAGTTACGTCAAACAGTGGCATGTGGTCCTGGAGCCATCCTCATCAGATCACATGTATTTTAAATTCAAGGTTGAAATGGAAACCAGACAGACCATGGCCTATAGGAATCCCAGGAAAAGGACTGGGAGACATATAGGAGAGACCTCGACTTCAACCTATCGGAAATTAAAACTTCGATAAGGAATCCAGCAGAGTTTGAGGAAGTAGCAGAGGCCGTAAGCTCTGCTATAGTGACCTCATACCAGGACAACTGCTCAATCACTAGGAGTGTGCCTTGGTGGAATAATAACCCGGAAATGCAAAGGAAACAGGTACGAAGACTGTTTAACCTTGCGAGGCGCAAAGGACAATGGGCAAAGTATCGTGAGGCCCTTGTCAATTACAACCTTGCCATCAGACGGGCAAAGGAGGCATCCTGGAAGATATTCTATGAGGAAGTGGAGGGCACGGCTGCTCAAGCGAGACTTCATAAAATCCTCACTAGAGTACCAACTAATCCAGGAGGAACATTGAGGAAGGAGGATGAGGAGTATACAAAGACAGCACATGAAACGCTGGAACTGCTCCTCAAGACTCACTTTCCTCAATATACTCTGGGGGATAACTCAGACCGGAATGTAATTCCTGAGAGACAACAGTTCTCAGGTATTCGCAAAGAGGACTGGGATCTGGCCAAGGAGTGTGTCGATTTCAGTAAGGTCCGATGGGCGGTGGGAACATTTCAACCGTTCAAGTCACCTGACCCCGATGGAATCTATCCAGCTCTCCTGCAACAAGCGGGAGAAAATCTTATTAGATTCCTATGCAGGTTATTCAGAGTTAGCCTAGCAGCAGGAATCATTCCCAATGCCTGGAGGGCAGTGAAGGTTGTCTTCATTCCAAAGCCAGGGAGAATTGATCATACCAAGGCCAAGGATATGAGACCAATCAGCCTGTCCTCCTTCATTCTTAAGACATTGGAAAAGCTGCTTAATGTGCATGTTGGAGAAAGGAGGTTAAGTAGGGTTCCTCTACATTCAAACCAACATGCATATCAACCAGGTAAATCATGTGAGACAGCTCTCCACCAACTTGTTGGGAAGGTGGAGAAAGCACTACACTTTCAAGAAATAGCCCTCTGTATCTTCCTGGACATTGAGGGGGCTTTTAGCAACACGACCTTCGATTCCATGGTTAGGGCAGCAGAGGTGCATGACCTAGGGACCACTATATGTAGGTGGACTAGGACCATGCTCAGTGGAAGAAAGGTAGAGGCTTCCATGATGTATGAAAAAATGGTAATCAACACCACTAGGGGTTGCCCACAACGAGGAGTTCTTTCCCCTTTATTGTGGAATCTAGTGGTGAATGATCTCATTGGAGAATTAAACACTAGGCAGTACTTTTGCCAAGGATATGCAGATGATCTTGTCATAGTAATACTTGGCAAATTTGCTGACACAGTGAAGAATATGGCACAAGGTGCCTTGGACATTGCGCAAGACTGGTGCAGAAAACAGGATCTGGGGGTTAGTCCTAAGAAGACTGTTGTTGTACCATTCACAAGGAAACATATCCAACACTCAAGTTGGAATCTAAAGCTTTTCAATGAAACGCTACCTGTGAAGGGGACAGTGAAATATCTAGGGGTTACCTTAGATGAGAAACTGACATGGACCCCTCACATTAGGAATATTTGCTCCAAGGCAAAACTTACTCTGGTAAGTACCAGGAGAGCTTGTGGCAAAAATTGGGGCCTGAGCCCCAAGGGTATGCACTGGATATACACCACAGTGATTAGACCCAGGATCACCTATGGGGCGGTCGTGTGGTGGAAGAAGGTAGAAGAGCAGGTTGCTGCTAAGGAGCTTGGTAAGGTGCAGAGACTAGCCTGCTTAGCCATAACAGGCGGTATTAGCAGCACACCAACTGCTGGGATGGAAACCATGCTGGATATGCCCCCATTACACCTTTGGGTCAAGATGGAGGCGGCAGCTGGTGCCTACAGACTCAAATCTGTCAACAACTGGAACTCTTTGGGATATCCAGAATCACACACCAAAATAGTGAGTTAAATATAGGAATGGTTGGGGAAATGCCAACCGACTATATTATAACCCCATACTGCTTCAACGAGCCTTTCAGTATAACAACTGGAAGTAGGGAGCAGTGGGAGAAAATAGTTCGACACCGTATGGGGGATATTGTCTGGTTCACTGACGGGTCGAAATCAGACCAAGGCGTTGGGGCCAGGGTATACGGGGTGCAGCCAAGACTGGAGGGCGTCATCTCTGTAGGGAAACTGGCCTCAGTATTCCAGGCCGAAATCACTGCCATCAGGGCATATATGGAGGAGAATTTGCGTAGGTGCTACAAAGATCGTAGCATCTATATCCATTCAGACAGCCAGGCAGCCCTGAGATCACTGGCAGCTCCTACAACAAGGTCTAAAATTGTTGCAGAATGTCACAGGGTTCTGGTGGAGCTAGGGGAAAGCAATAGAGTAAACCTATTGTGGGTCCCTGGCCACTCGGGGATCAGTGGCAACGAACATGCCGACAGATTAGCCAGGAAGGGGGCAGAGGCTCCATTTATTGGACCGGAACCTGTCCTGACAATCACCAAGGCAATGATTAAATTGGAGCTACGTAACTGGCTCTGAAGACAGCACGTAGAATATTGGACCAAAGTCCATCAACAAAAACATGGCAAGGTAATGATGCCAAAGCCTTGTTTTAAAAGAAGCTCTGCAATCCTGGGTCTGAACAGGAGAGAGATTAGACTCATGGTTGGATTGCTGACAGGCCATGGGAATATCAAAAAACACCTACATACAATGGGAATAACAGAAGAGGACCCTAAATGTAGGATCTGTGATGACGGTGATGAAACTGCATAACATCTGATCTTCGAATGCATTGCACTGGAGAGTAAAAGGCACAGAACATTTGGGACAACCAGACCCGAAGAAATTGTGTCTAATAAAGAACTGGTAAAGGGACTCCTTGCACTGTTCAAGGGCATTGGTTGGCTTTACTAGACATACAGGGAGCGATACCGCACAATAAATTTAGTTTCGGTGCGGGCAGTGGCGGGTTAGATCAAGACTGTTTTGGCTTTCCTGAAAGAATCAAATCAAATCAAATCAGACGCACACCGGATGCTCAAATATCTCAGCTGATCCCTTGATTTTAGAAAGCATGATGGAGAAACAGCGATCTTAAAACAATAGTTAAAATTACAACAATCCAAATGGCAGATTATATATATATGCACTTCCACCACCTGCCTACATGGCGCTAATCATCTGATGATGGCATACGCTTGACTTAAACTGGTCTTGAAATAATAAAAATTAACAATTCTGCTATTTGGGCTGTTTTAATTTGAATGATCCCGCACTTGTTTTGACCAGGATAAAATCACACCTCGTGTGTCCGTGGCTATGCCGTCGCAGTACGCCACCGGCGGCTCGGCACTCGGCAGGGACAGCTCGGCTGGTGGGAGGGCGGTCTGCCGGGAGGGCTGGTTTGCGCAAGCGCGGCCCTGCCTGGCTGCGCCTGGGCGTGCTGCCCTCGCCTCTGCCTCTGCATTGTATGCTAATGGCGGCCGCTTCTCGGAACCAGCGCGGGGTAGGGCGACATTGCGCCCGCCGCTCACCCTGCAGCAGACAGACCCGCCTCGCCTCGCTCGCTTGTTTGGCTACAGCGAGGCCCTCGCCTCCCAAGGCGCTCTCATTCAACAACAAACTCATCCGTCATTTACTCCATCTTACCGTCCTACTCATCCTCCTCCACCTCCTCCTCCCTCATGCACTTTTCCCATTTATACCCCGCATCAGCTCACATTTTATTACACAAAAAAGGAACTTGTATGACGAATCCGTAATGAGTTCCCAGAATGAAACTATCAGTCTGTCCCGTCACGACACCCGCTCCGTCCTCACAACATCAGTTCTGCCAGTATCTTGCCTCCTACTTTGCACACTTCACAGAAGTTCTCCTGCGAAATTACGCCGTATCGACTTTGCTCGCAACAGGGGACTGATGACCACGCAGTCTAGTCCTCTCTAAACAACAACAACAACAATCTCCTGCGAAAATTGCAAGACTAGCACTCCTGGAAGAAAGGATATGGTGAAGACATGGTGTAGCCACAGCCTAAGGGATGTTTCCAGAATGAGAGTATCACTGTGTAGCGGAGTGTATGCTGATATGAAACTTCCTGGCAGATTAAAATTGTGTGGTAGAGAGTTTCCCCGCGTTAAGCAAAGGTCCCAGGTCCGAGTCCCGGTTCCCGCAAACAATTTTAATCTGCCACAAAGTTTCATATCAGCGCACACTCCGATGCACAGTGATACTTTCATTCTGGAAGTATCCTTTAGGATGTGGCTACGCCATGTCTCCACCATAACCTTTCTGCCAGTCTTGCAAGTTTCGCAGAGGAACTTCTGTGAAGTTTGGAAAGTAGAAGGCGAGGTACTGGCAGATTTGATGTTGTGAAGACGGACTGTGTGTCGTGTCGGGATATCTCAGTGCTAGAGTGCTTGCCCGCGAAAGGCAAAAGTCCGACGTCGAGTCCCGGTTGTAACACACAATTTTAATGTACCAGGAAGTTTCATATCAGCACACATTCCGCTGCAGAGTGAAATTTTCACTCTGGAAACATCCCTTAGACCCGCGGCGGAGCGGCCGAGCGCATTGAGGCGCTATGCTACGATGTGTGAGGTCGGCAGTTCTAATCCCCCCTCGGACGTGGATGTTTGTGCTGTCTTTAGTATTAAGCTAGTTCACAAGTAGTTTGTAAGTTTAGGGACTGATGACCCAGCAGATAAGTCCCATGAGCTTCATAAACATTTGAACATTTTTGAACATCCCTTAGATTGTCTCCACCATATCCTTTCTTCCAGTGCTAGCCTTACAAGTTTTGCAAGAGAACGTCTGTGAAGTTTGGAAAGTAGGAGGCGAGGTACTGGCAGATTTGATGTTGTGAAGACGGACCGTGTGTCGTGTCGGGATATCTCAGTGGTAGAGTGCTTGCCCGCGAAAGTCAAAGGTCCCAGGTTCGAGTGGTAGAGTGCTTGCCCGCGAAAGTCAAAGGTCCCAGGTTCGAGTGGCACACAATTTTAAACTGCCAGGTCGTTCCATTAGAGTTATGTCCCCAACCACCAAATCCACGCTAATTTCATTATGCGTAAGAAGCTCTGTCTATTACGCTTTCACGACTAAACCGCTAAACCGATTTTGATGAAACTCAGTATGGAGATAGCCTGAACGCTAAAGATGAACATAGCCTCATACTTTCGAAAATGTGTGATTCAAGAGTGTTGTTCATCTTAAGTATATAACTCGAAATATGGAGCAGCTGAGTCTCATCGTTTCCCTTATAGCTTCTGAGAAGCTTCAAGACACCCTCGAAAAGCTATTTATTCTTTGACTTGTGAAATCTTCATCTACATCAGTGTCGGCGCGTCCTGTGTGTTCACTGGTTCAGTGAACCCCCAGAAAAAAAGCTCGTCGTTAAAAGTAAACAAAATAAAAAGTGTTTTTATACTATCGTTCTTCGTTTCTTTCTTCTGTTATCATTTTATATGAATATTAAAAGCATTTTTATCGCATGAGGAACGATTTACGTTGTGGAGACGCACATATAGGCCTACGAGTCGTAGCGCGGCCACCTAGTTTAGATGGGAGTAACCGCATGCGCGGCTGAGGTTCAAATTCTCTTCTGAACCCCCCTGGAGGCAGCATATGGGCGCTCCCGCGGCAGGAAAGAGCGAGAGGAAACGGCGCTTATAACATTGGCTTTGGAGCTGGCAGGGACACCAGCTCCTGGCTACCCGAGCTCTGGCGGTTACGCACGAATGGTCCCGAAGCAAAGGCAATGGAGCTATCACTCACGCCTTGCGCATGCGCAAATCCTCCATGAAGGTAACATATGAACTTCATCTATTTCTAATTTTGGCGCTTAGAAGCCACAGCTTGCGATGTATGCTCCCGCGCATTGGTGTGCAAAATGATGTGTGGGTTTCGGATAAAGTGTTACCGCATCTTTCGCAAAGTTGATGATGCTCCAAAATCGAACAGTGACATTGTGCATTGATGGTCTCCGTTGTTCCCGTTTCGAAAACATATTGACACCGTTACGTTAGACCGCTCGCTCACAAGTGACTGTGTTTCCCTCGATTGTGCGCACACCAGTGACGAGGGAGTCCATTTGTTCGGAGATAAGGTAGGTATGTCAACGTATGTTATCAACGGCATAGTATATTCCATTGCAGCGTGTCTCCACAGTAGTGTTGACATTATCTAAGTTCAAATATGCTCAAATGTTTGTAGAGCTTATGGGACTTAACTACGGGGTCATCAGTCCCTAAATTTACAAACTACCTTTGAACTAACTTATACTAATGAAATAAATCGCAATTTGCGATCAGTCATGCCTTCAGTATACTACTTTTAGATGGAATACCGAAGTGCGGCGAATGAAAATTTATGCCCGGCCGGGATTCGAACACGGGCACTCCTGCTTACTAGGCAGACGCGTTGTCCACTCCGCCACCGAGGACACACTGACCAGCCCGACTGCAGAGGACTCTTTCCTGCACTTCTCCCGCCACACCCAAATATCCATTCGCCACGCTGTCTCTTTCCTATTACCACAGCCTATTTGTTCTGTAATGCTCGCCGCCACAATACTGTATTCCCGCATCAGGGAGAACAGACCATGAGGTATCGAGACACCATTAATTGTCGTCAGGAGCCGAACCACGACTAGTACACAATTACATATAATATATATATGACGTTACAGCGTTCAGTGAATGAAATAAATCGCAATTTGCGATCAGTCATGGGTTCACTGTACTAGGGTTACATGAAATACTAAAGTGCAGTGAATGAAAGTTTGTGCCCGGCCGGGATTCGAACCCGGGATCTCCTGCCATTCCATAGAGTGTGGTAATAGGTAAGAGACAGCGCGGCGAATGGAGATTTGGGTGTGGCGGGAGACGTGCAGGGAACAGTCCTCTGCAGTCGGGCTGGTCACTGTGTCCTCGGTGGCGGAGTGGTCAACGCGTCTGCCTAGTAAGCAGGAGATCCCGGGTTCTAATCACAGCCGGGCACAAATTTTCATTCGTCGCACTTTGGAATTCCATCTAAACCTAGTACAGTGAAGCCATAACTGATCGCAAATTGCGATTTATCTCATTCATTGAACGCTGTAACGTCTTTAAAATATATACTAAAGACGGCACAAACATCCATGCCCGATGGGGGGATTCGAACCTCCGACGGGAATGGCCGCGCGCATCGTAGTAGAGCGCTTCAATGCGCTCGGCCGCTCCGCCGCGGCTAAGTTCCAACCCTCATATATATATAATATATATATATATATATATATATATACACGTCGTGCCAAGTATTGTACCTCTCAATAGAATCACAAATCTCTGCATAATAAAAGTAACATCATATGAAATAAGTAACTGACAAGAATTATTAATTTAGTCACAGAATTTATCAAAATGTCAGTGAAGTGAGCACCAACCCACGTTGCACCGCGTGATTACACATCACTGCAAACAAAGGAAAACCAACAAAATATTAACAAATCGGACGACCAATTATACACTGATAAGAACTCCTTGACAGAACATACGCAAAGAAATGATCCAATTACATCGGAAATCATGAAATAAAGTATTGACACACCGGACCGAAATATAACTATGACTTACTGGAGATAATTACTCAACAACATATGACTTAATGGTGGATAGAAAACGAAGACTCCAAATGTTGCAAACCCATAACCAACACCCAAGTTATAAAAGAAAATTCCAAGCTATCGTGGACATCACTCATTATCTTACATCGAAAGCACACGCATTTGATTCTGGCGTTCAGCTATCTCTACCAATAACAGCCGCGCTCGCTCTCCAATTGTTTCCCCGTTCAACTTCCTAAGCGGAACTCTACAATTGGCTGAGGTTGTAACGGCACCCTCGCCAACCTGCCCCCACCTACAAAATAATACACGCGGCTAACACTCTCTGCCTCTACAGGAAACCTCTTTGCTTCAAATTCAAATGTTTGTAGAGCTTATGGGACTTAACTACGGGGTCATCAGTCCCTAAACTTACTAACTACTTATGAACTAGCTAATACTAAGGACGCCACAAATATCCATGCCCAAGGGGGGATTCGAACCCCCGTCGCAGTGGCGCGCAGAACGTGACTGGCGTGCCGCAGACCGCTCGGCCACCGCGGCCGGCACCTCTTTGCCAATCCTCCAGGACGCAAAGGTTGAACAACGTACTCAGAATAGCTATCTCTGTTGTATCGCCATCATCCCCGTATTCACAGACCTACAAACACACTCATGCATTCACACAAAGAAGGAGAAGTGAGAGATGTGGAACACGGCTCCATGAGTTTTGAAAGTAAAACACTTTATTAGTCATATTTCCTTGTCCACTGGCCTCTATCCCTATCCTGATAAACAACATAATATGAAGCAAACCGGTGTGCACAGCGGATTCAAAAGAAATTTAAAAGCAACCAAAGTGTTACCAGTAGTGCAATGAATAAATAATGAAAAACAAAGGAAGCGAACTAACACACCGCTTCATAGTTTTGAAGTGTTGGACATTTTGCTTCATGTATGTACAAATTAAATAATTTAAAATTTTTCGTGAGTGTTGCTCATGTTTACTATTCTGGAAGCATCCCTTTCGATGTGGCTGAGCCATATCGACACAGTATTCATTAACCAGGAGTGTTAGTTCTGAAAGGCTCCCTGGAAACCTTCCATGAAATTCGGAAGGCGGGAGACGAGTTATGCATGTGGAGAACGATCTAAATATCTATAAACATACACCTTCTTTGAGGTTATTGAGCCAAGACGCAAATATCATATTATTTATTTGTCATGACCGGTTTCGATGATATATATCATGGATCTGGAATAATACAGCAAAGAAATGTTTATCTGCTGTCATTCGGCCTTATGTGACAAACTATATCTTTTAATCAGTTATGACGATACATCCTGGTGAGGTGTACTTTAATAATTAGATAATGTACTTATATTCATATTATATTTTAACGAGAAACTCTTTATTTTACTAGGTCTCCAAAGTGAATATGTTGTAAAGCCATCTAACCGTGTTATATATTGTTGTTGTTGTCTTCAGTCCGGTGACTGGTTTGATGCAGCTCTCCACCCTATTCTATCCTGAGCAAGTCTCTTCATCTCCTCATAAGAACGGCAACCTACATCCATCTGAATTTGCTTGCTATATTCATACTTACCTATACTATATTCTTACTTACCTTGATGTCTAAGAATGTGACCTACCAATCGATCCCTTCTTTTAGTCCAGGTATGCCAGAAATTCTTTTTCTCCCCAATTCTGTTCAGTACCTCCTGATTAGTTACGCGATACACTCACCTAATCTTCATATTTCACTCCCAAACAAGGCAACACGTCACACAAATACCTTCAGAAAGGACTTCCTAATGCTTAAATTAATATTGGATGTTATCAAATTTCTCTTTTTCAAAAACAATTTTTTCCCATTGTCATTCTTCCTTTTATATCCTCTGTACTGCGACCATCAATGTTATTTTACTGTCCAAGTAATAAAACTCATTTGCCACCTTTATTGATTCGTTAACTAATTCCTTCAGCATCGTCTGATTTTCTAAGACTGCATTCAGTTACCCTTGTTTTGGTCTTGTTAACGTTCATCTTATATGCTCCTTTCAACACACTGTCCATTCGGTTCAATTGCTCATCCAGGTCCTTTGCTGTCTCTTGACAGAATTACAATGTCATCAGCAAAACGCAAGCTTTTATTTCTTCATCCCGAACTTATATATATATAATCGAAACCGGCCATGACAAATAAATAATATATTTGCGATCTTGGCTCAAAATCCCGAAAGAAGGACTCTTCTGTACAAATTATTTTGCTCGTTAACAGTGAGTCTCTTACCAAGCCTCAAGGCAGTACTAAAGCTGCTGGATGCTTTAAAGGTAGATCAGGAAAAAATGTTACCAACTGAAAAAGAGAAATACGAAAATTTCCGGTTTCATCCCCATACCAAACTGTACCCCAATTTTCGTGATCACGTAAAGGATTCCTGCCCATCATCTGCAAAACTAGTGAGATGGCAAGTAAAGAAAATATTCATCGATAAGCTGGGTGCTACTTTTATTCCTTTTAATTGTGTTTGCCTATTTCTACCAAAACACAATAGTTACAATAGAAAGTGAAATTACAGAAACGAAAGTTGCGATACATGTAAAAATTTGTACACCTATGTCACGAACTATGTTTAAACACTGTAGCTAGAACTATAATGAACTCACTTTTCACTTTAATTGATCGTTTAGTGTCAGCTTTCAGATGTTATCCACGTTATTTCGTAAACTGAATGTGAAGTTTATTTCGATGGAGCCGCACGTAACTATACGTTTAGCTGTGGAATACTCAATATCAAGGAAGACAGAGTACTGCCTCACGAAAAAACTAACAGACGACAGTTACTGTTATCTTAATGAGTCCGGTATAGAGCTTTTAGGTGAGCTACTGCAGGGGCATTGACGTTTTGCGGTGCTTTCAGACAGACCGCGATAACCCTCCTGTTTGTTGACTCAGGCGCTTTGTCGACGGATATCGACGGAATGATTACGCCCCGTGGTCAATACAGTTCGCGCCCAGCGCCAAACAACGCAACGGGACAGCACTCCACAACCCTAGTTACCTTTCGTTGGCTTCGGTCCGTAGGCTTTAAGTACGTACAGTATTTCTTGACGGCACGCTCAACTTGCCAGTAACAAATAGTGTTTGTTCGGCAGAAATAAACACTGTGCGGTGATGTTCCTCTCTTGTGCTTTCAAACGGAAGTAAACACGGATTCAGAAAGTATCGCTCTTGCGAAACGCAGTTTGCTCTTTATTCACATGAGGTGATAAGTGCCATCGACAAGGGATCACAAATCGATTCCATATTTTTGGATTTCCGGGAGGCTTTTGACACTGTACCCCACAAGCGGCTTCTAATGATATTGCGTGCTTACGGAATATCTCCCCAATTGTGCGATTGGATTCAAGATTTCCTATCAGAAAGGACACAGTTCGTTGTAATTGACGGTAAGTCGTCGAGTAAAACAGAAGTGATATCTGGCGTTCCCCAGGAAAGTGTTATAGTTCCCCTACTCTTCCTAGTGTTCATAAACGATTTAGGAGACAATCTGAATAGCTCCCTGAGACTGTTCGCGGATGATGCTGTCGTTTATCGGTTAGTGAAGTCAACAGAGGATCAAAAGCAACTGCAAAGCTATTCAGACGAAATTTCTACATGGTGCGAAAAATTGGCAATTGACACTAAATAAAGAAAAGCGTGAAGTAATACACATGACCACTAAAAGAAATCCACTGAACTTCAATTACGCGATAAATCAGTCAAACCTTAAGGTCGTAGATTCTACCAAATACCTAGGAGTTACAATTACGAACAACTTAGACTGGAGAGAACACACAGAAAATATTGTGGGGAAAGCGAACCAAAGATTATGTTTCATTGGCAGAACGCTTTGAAAATGCACCAGCTCCACCAAAGAGACTGCCTACATTACACTTGTGCGTCCTCTCCCGGAGTACTGTTGCCCATTGTGGGACCCTCACTAGGTGGGACTGACGGAAGATATTGAGAAGGTTCAGAAAAGGGCAGCTCGTTTTGTTTTATCATGTTACCGGGGAGGGGGGGAAGTCACGGAAATGTTGCAGGAATTGGGGTGGAAATCATTAAAAGAAAGACGTTAATCATTGCGGCGTGATCTGTTTGCGAAGTTTCAATCATCGACATTTACTTCTGAATGTGAAAATATTTTGGTAGCACCCACCTACTTAGGGAGACATGACCATCCCAATAAAATAAGAGAAATGAGATCGAAAACGGAACAATTTAGGTGTTCTTTCTTCCCGCGCGCTATTAGAGAATGGAACGGTAAAGACAATGTATCAAAGTGGTTAATGAACCTTCTGCCAGGCACTTAAATGTGATTTGCGGAGTATCTATTGTAGATGTTGATGAACAAAACGCGTAGAGACCAACGAATTCTGGAGACGTAGAAACCAACACTAGGGGAAGAAATGTACTGGAGATGGGTTGTTCGGGAACGAACGGTTCCAAAGGAACTGTTCCCAACAAAAGTGAACTGAAGGATTGAGGAAATACATATGAGCCATATCAGTTCGCCGTTCGCTTAGGTGCACCTTGTCGGTCCCGGTCCAGAACGACGGAGCGGTTGCTGCGAATTTCAGTTCCAGTAACTGTCGATCCCGGTCCGGAACGGTGTCTTCCAGGAACTGTTGGCCTCAGTCCAGAACGGCTGTGGCGAGTAATAGTTCCATACTTCCAAAACCTGTTGCGTGATCATTCCCGTTACAGTTCGAGGCAGGCCCCGGTCCCGTTCCGGTCACACTTTCAGTTCCTTGGTTCCAGCTCACTGCTCGGTTTTGTTCACTGCCCTCATCTGTTGTCATTGTGTTTCGGACTCTGTTAGAACTTTCAACTACTCGTTCTTAGCGTATTCTATTCAGCGTCCATCACCAATAATTTATATATTACAGGATATTTATAATTTTGTAACCTAACGCGCTTACAAATTACATTATGTGTAAAACATATGTTTTAAAGCAATCATAAAGACAAATCTGCTTATTTCTTCGTAATTTTTATCAACGGCAGAAGACATTATCGCATGGTTACTTTACTCGCATTCGCACATTTTTAAACTTCATTTGCTTCATTTAATATTTAATTACTAATGTTAAATTATTTTTCAAAAGAGATATATTGGCTGGCCAGTACTTACCTTTGCGCTGTATCGCCGATAGTCACACAAAGAAAGTAAGAAGAAAAATAGGACTAGCTATCGGAACAGGGTTCCTTCATCAAATAGGAGAGAAGGGAAGAAAATGGATTTCTGAAACATCACCCATTATCACCTCATGACCTAGGTCGCATATAACCTTCCCCTTCTGTTCCCCGTTCCTTTTTTCCGCCCGTCTCTCCTACCGGATGAAGGAACCCTGTTCCGAAAGCTTGTAGTATTTTTTCGTCCTGTTTCTTTCTTCGTGTGACTCTCGGCGGTACAGCACAAAGCTAAGTATTGGCCAGCCAGTCTATCTCTTTTGCATTATAATTTATCACTTAATATTAAGTTTTTCACGTAACTTCCAATCATTTCCCTAAAATATAGTCTGAGATTATTCGATTAAATAGATTTTTCCTTTCTTTCCTAGCTGATACGTGAAACTTACATGGCTTCTATTTTTAACTTTCTTTCTGCTACATTCTTGTTAGGATTTTTGCGTGTTATCGATTGAGTAGGAAAAAAGATTTATATTTCGAAATATGTAGACTCCAATAATATCGAATTTACTTTTATCTCAGAAATTATTGTCCACGTTTCATGAATAAAAGACTCAGTTTCAACTAATTTGATTAGCTGTAGTTGGATAAAAAATGAAGGAATCAAAGAAACGGTTCACAAAATGGAGCGTTTATCATTGAACTACCGGTAGTTCCCAAAAATGAACTAGTTTTCCCATCTTTAGAATGTACCAAACACGGTCAAAATGGAGCCAAGTTAAAAGTAAACCTTGTTTAAAATGTCTCTATGACATGCCAACGTTAATCGCCGGTTGGGTAACAGCGGTTAACCTTGAAAGTTGCACTGGAAGGCACTGTGGAGATGCAAAGATGTTATTAGATATGTGCATTAACATACGGTCGTCAATAATATATGTTTCCAATAAAGTAATAAGTGATTATGGAAATATCTGCAGACACGTGGTGAGACGCTGTTCACTACTGCTGAGACCGATACCATATGCTGGTAAACGGGTATATATGCGCCCACCGTACTGGATTTGAAACAGCTGCCAAAGCTATGTGCTCTGAATGCGATACAGAAGACAAAAGGATATGAAGACAACAGACAGTTACTATTAAAGTCATTTCAATCACAGCCGTCAAAATTTATCATTAAAATTTACATTTAAATGTATTAAACAAGTTACAAAAATTATAATTAATGATTCAACATTAATTAGAATAAAATTTTAATAAAATGTCGAGCCATCGTGAATATCAAACCAGGACCACAAACAGCCAGTAAACACGCTGGACCCGTATGCCTTGCCACTAAAACATCATTCGTGTCTCGAAAGTCTTTTATACTCTACTAGATTTGAAGAGACCGAGAAAAGCCTATTCTTCGGGAAAAAGTTATGTCACATATCTAGACAATTCATTAAATTAGTTTAATAACAATCGCACTGTTTCTTTCTACAGACGAAATTTCTATTCCTACTTCTTGCCACCATAATCTTCGAAAGTGTTTCCCATTTCCAAAATTGTTCTATTACGTTTTACGTAAAGATTTAACAAGATTTAAACGATCATTATACGAGAATTATTTCTCAGTAACACCCATGACATCGGAACATGCCGCTGTCTTCATACCGTACGCTTATAAAGCCCTGTCAGCTCAAGAAAAACGTGGTGAGCCACGGTCAAATGTGATCTCGATCAATTATTTATATGGTGTGTGTTCTTTTCGGACTCATACGAATATTTCAAGAATAAAATTAGACAAATCGGTTCAGCCTTTCTCGACATTCATCGAACAGCAATAATATAAAAGGAAGTGTCCGGATTGACTGACTGACTGACTGACTCATCATCGCCCAGCCCAAACCACTGAAGATGGAAACTTGAAATTTGTGGAGGGTATTGATCTTACTCTGTAGGCGTCATTTAAGAAGCGATTGTTCGATATTCCGTCCGTAAGGGGGTGAAATAGGGGATGAAATGTTTTTTTTTTTTTTTTTTTTTTTTTTAAATGCGTGGCTATTTAGTCAATTTTGAAGCTAGAACTACAAACTTTCGGATTTTAGTTTAGGGTTAGAATTTAAAAGACACGTTTCGGCATTTTTTGAAATTCGACTTATAAGGGGGTAAAATAGGTGACGCAAAAAACTGATTTTCAAAAATATGTTGCTGTTAACTCAAATTTTAAGCTACAACTACGAAACTTCGGATATGAAATCTTGTTCAGGATTAAAAATCCATGACTTTTAGTATTTTTGGAAATTCAACAAGTAAGAGGGTTACATAGAGGATCAAAAATTCTTTTTGAAAACCGGTTGCTATTAATACAATTTTGAAGCTAGAGCTGCAAAAATTGATATTTGTATTGCTGGTTGGACGTTAAAAAATACGTGTTTCGGTATTTTTCGAGATTCAATCATCAACGGGGTTAAATTGGAGAGGGGGTGTTTTTCGAATATATGTTGCTATTTAGGCAATTTTGAAGTTAGAACCACGAATTTTCGGATTAGGATTCGAGGTTCGAATTTTGAAGACACGTGCTTTGGTATTTTTGAAATTCGAACGATAATAGGGTGAAATACGGGATGCAAAAATTGATTTTCAAAAATATGGTGCTGTTAACATCAAATTTCAAGCTATAACTACGATAAAGATATGGATTCTTCATCAGGATTAAAAAGAAACAACTGGTGCAGACCAACCAGCCTATGCATGCGAAGCAGCGGGGTTTCAGCTAATTTATATATATATACGCGAAGACGGCGTTAGCATCACTTACTTCACCACAGATGCGCTCATACGTTCGACCACGCACGGGAATCTGTAACTGCGAGTGTAAGAGGGCATGGACGATAGGGGCGCTACAACCATAGCGTGTGACTTCTGGAGGCTTGAGACGGACAGGGGGCGAGCACAGGTAGCGAAGTGGTTGGCGGGCGCCGTGGATCAGCGCGCTCGGTCAGAGGGGGGGGGGGGGTAAACACCACCCTCTGTAATAAAAAAGATGAGCCAAATACTCAACGAACAACCAAGAACGAACTGAAACAACGACCGCAAAGCATAGATCTGTCTGGAAGAAAAGTGGTTAAGACGACAGCTGGCCCGAAGCGGGATACCCAAGTTCGATTTCCGGCCCAGCTCAAATTTTCACTTGTCGCCATTGATTAATTTCAGTGCCCAATCCTTTCCTTTCTAATCCTTCTTCCTTCCTAATCCTTCTTCCTTCCCCTCCTTCATCAATAATTTCTGTTATATGTTGTTCTTTTTATGATGAAGGCCATAGCCGGAAATTCAAATTGTGAGATGATGATTGACTGTTTTACGTGCCTGTCTGCGGCTCAGCGATCATCTTTATGGTGAGGTGTTATCTATTCCCTACAATGTTCATATTGAGGATTGTTGCAAATGTAAGGTACAAATGCATTCATGGTTAACTCTAGCCGTCTTGTGGTTTTGCTACTTGTTCCGCAGTGAACCATATTACAATAGAACAAGTGCTCACACCAGACTGTATTTTGCGAAACTTTTTGAGGGCACAGAGGCTAGCCGAGGTCTTCCCGCACTCGAAGACGGTATTATCTGCCCAATTTTTGTCGATAATTACACCCAAATTCTTAATTGCCATCTTCTTTGGTACTGGGATACTGTAAAATTGAAAACGATTTAACTGGTCAAGTAATGCTGAAGTTATTAATTTCTGAAAGGCAACTAAAATTGCTTGCGAATTTTTCGCACTTAATTTCACTCCTAGGCTTTTTGTTCATGTTACCACTGAAGGCAGATCATCATTCATCTGGAAAATTGCGGTATTTATATCTTCAAGTCTGGTAGTTCAGTAAAGCTGTAAGTGACGTTTACAGAAAGTCAAAACCGATGAAATATCACTGACAACAAGGAGAAAAAATGAGGGCTTAAAATTGATCCTTGTGACAACACAACAACAAAATCCAGGTTTTTTTTACGGTCCCACAGACAACACTTTACTTTTATGTTCACAGTATATATGACATCAACGGCGAATGGGCAAAGGTGAAAATGTGTACCCAGCCGGGATTCGAACCCGGGTCTCCCGCGCTTTCTAGGCAGTTGCGCTGACCACTACACCGTGCAGGTGCGGTGGTAACTGTGTCCCCAGAGATGTAGTGGTCAACGCAACTGCCTAGAAACTGGGAGACCCGGGTTCGAATCCCGGATGGGTACACATTTTTAGCTTTGCCTATTCGCAGTTGATGTCATATATTCTTTGAATTTGAAATAATAACAACTGGAGGATCAGAAGTGACGTCTGTTCTTTCGGAACAGTTTCCACATGTATATAAACTTTTCTGTGATTTTTTAAGTAGCTTTCAAATTCAGCAGTATGTTATAACTGATGGTGACGTGTCTTGCGACAGGCAGGGAAAATTCGCAGGTTAGTTCTAATCACGAAACGGGACGTGGAAGCAGCACTTACTCACGATAGAAGAAAGTAAAAAATCAGTGTTTGTCGTCGGTCGGAGAAGGCTATGGGTGAGAAGTAAGATTGTCGTATAAAAAATACCCTTCGTGTCCACCTAAAATAACGCAAACAACTGCATTTACATACTTTCTCAAAGGGGAACACCAAGTATGGTACCAACGGATTTTGAAGGGCCTTGATTTCTAAGGAAATCGAAATCTAATTCGCAGCAAATTACAACGCGTAACGTGTCTAGTTACACATGGCAGTTACCCCTCAGCGAGAAAGCGTGGTGTAATCACCAAGGTGCTAAGCTCTCGTGCAGGAGACCCGGGTTAGATACCTAGAGCAGAACAATTTTTAAAAATTGTTTTTGCTACTTTTTATATTTAAAAAATAAAAAATAATTAAGCAAAGAAGAAGATATAAAGAAAGAAAACAAAAATAATGAAAAGTCAAACAATTAAATAAATAACCAAGAAAATGAAAAAAAAATTTTAAAATCTTCCCCTTCGGGTCATTTATTTTTCACTTTTCTTCATTTCTCTTCTTTTATTGTGCATAATTATATGCCTTTATACACACTCCTATGTTCAAGCTTGCGTAAACAGTCGGGATAATAGCAAATAATACAGTACCAATCCACTGGGACGCGTCACGTGGGTACACACGTCATAGGAGTAGATAAAAACAGCACAGTCAGGAACTGTAAACATAGGTATTAAATGTTGCCCAAATATTATAGGTATTAACAAAAGAATGTTTACTGATTTCGAAATATGCTTCGATCGCCTTAAAAGTGTGCTTCGAAAAATCAAAATGAATAAAATAAGCGTCGCGCAATAGATTATATATTGAGCGAATGTTGCATGTTTTTATCCTGACCATTTACTGCAAACGTTTATATAAGAAATATTATAAACGTACATAATTATGCACAATCATCGGACATGTGTGAAAAGTATTTGATTCATGTCAGACTTGAACCCAGGTCGCCTGCATGGCAGCCTCGCATCTTGCCGATTACACCACGCTGTCTCGCTAAGCGGTAACCGCCATGTATAAGTAGACACGTTTGACTTGATTTGATTTTTTCAGGGAAGCCAAAACAGCCTTGGTCTAACCCGCCACTTCCCGCACCTAAACTAAGTTTGTTGTGCGGTGTCGCTCCCTGTATGTCCAGTAAAGCCAACCAATGCCCTTGAATAGTGCAAGGAGTCCCTTTACCAGTTCTTTACTAACACAATTTCTTCGGGTCTGGTTGTCCCAAATGTTCTGTGCCTTTTACTCTCCAATGCAATGCATTCTAAGATCAGATGTGATGCAATTTCATCACCGTCATCACAGAGCCTACATTTAGGGTCCTCTTCTGTTATTCCCACTGTATTTAGGTGTTTTTTGAAATTCCCATGGCCTGTCAGCAATCCAACCATGAGTATAATCTCTCTCCTGTTCAGAGTCAGGATTGCAGAGCTTCTTTTAAAACAAGGCTTTGGCATCATTACCTTGCCATGTTTTTGTTGATGGACTTTGGTCCAATATTGTACGTGCTGTCTTCTGAGCCAGTTACGTAGCTCCAATTTGAACATTGCCTTGGTGATTGTCAGGACAGGTTCCGGTCCAATAAATGGAGTCTCTGTCCCCAACCTGGCTAATCTATCGGCATGTTCGTTGCCAATGATCCCCGAGTGGCCAGGGACCCACAATAGGTTTACTCTATTGCTTTCCCCTAGCTCCACCAGAACCCTGTGACATTCTGCAACAATTTTAGACCTTGTTGCTGGAGCTGCCAGTGATCTCAGGGCTGCCTGGCTGTCTGAATAGATATAGATGCTACAATCTTTGTAGCACCTATGCAAATTCTCCTCCACACACGCTCTGATGGCAGTGATTTCCGCCTGGAATACTGAGGCCAGTTTCCCTAGACAGATGACGCCCTCCAGTCTTGGCTGCACCCCATATACCCCGGCCCCAACACCTTGGTCTGATTTTGACCCGTCAGTGAACCAGACAATATCCCCCGTACAGTGTCAAACTATTTTCTCCCACTGCTCCCTGCTTCCAATTGTTATATTGAAAGGCTTGTTGAGGCAGTAGGGGTTATAATATAGTTGTCTGGCATTTCCCCAACCTTTCCTATATTTACCTCACTGACTATTTTAGTGTGTGATTCTGGATATCCCGAAGAGTTCCAGTTGTTGCCAGATTTGAGTCTGTATCCACCAGCCGCTGCCTCCATCTTGACCCAAAGGTGTAATGGGGGCATATCCAGCATGGTCTCCATCCCAGCAGTTGGTGTGCTGCTAATTCCGCCTGTTATGGCTAGGCAGGCTAATCTCTGCACCATTAGGCACGTTACGCGTGGTTATTTGCTGCGAATTTGATTTCGATTTTCTTAGAAATTAAGGCATTGGAACAAATCCTTTCAGCTTGGTCTGGAGGAATTCCCTCACAACATACCTATGACCCATCAAATTCCGTTGCTACCAACCTTGGTGTTCCCCTTGTCAGTGAAAGGTATTGCGGTGTAGCTTCTCCCCCGGAGCAGAGGTGTAATTGGAGCTACCCCGTCCTCTCATGTCGACATAGCGCTTGACACTGGCGTCGCCTGTGCTCTTTATACGGGACCGCCCAGCGAGCACATAATTCATGTGCTGCCGTTTAGGCGGGCACGGGACCGGCTGTCGCAGCCTGATTTGAATGTGACCGGCGCGAGTAAAACACGCCCACGAGGCACGTAGCGCTGATCGCTTTACGACACACTTAGGCGCTTAATTGTAATGGATTATGCGCCGTAATGAATTAAATAAATATCGGCGTGGCTCTCGCCGGAGACGGTTTTTAGGGTGTGACGGACGGCGGAATCCCGCCCCAAAATGGCAAATGCCATTCACGGTAAGAGCCGCATAACATGCTGATTCCATCGCTTTAGCAGTTCCAGGAATAGTTGCAGATCATCCATCTTAGTTACAGAGGAATTATTTAGCGTCTAATGATATTAACTCGAACTTGGTGCCAGACGCGGTGGCCGAGGGGACTGAGGCGCTCCAGTCACGGTCTGCACGGCCACTACGGTCGGGGGTTCGAATCCCACCTCGGGCATGGATATTTGTGCCGTCCTTAGGATAAGCTAGTTGATAAGTTTAGGGACTGATGACCCCGTAGTTAAGTCCCATAAACTGTATAAACATTTGAAACATTTCGAACTTGGCCAGCGAGATACGCACTGAAGAGATAAAGTAGAAATTATCCAGAACCTTTGAAATATTAGGTAATCCATGTCTATAAATGTGAAAGTCAGTTCGGTGTACGTTTATCACGTATGAACCACAAGACATAATAAGCTAAAAATTTGTACAGTTACTAATGTCTACTCGGGGAACGCTTTAGGCATGGTTTTATGCCGATCGGATAGCTATTTATATATTAATCTGAATGTCTGTTCGATGTACGCTTATCACGTCCGAACGACAAGACGAAGAGACCTAAATATTTCTACAGTTACTAATTTATACCTGAGGAAGGAAATGAAATGTTTGTAGAGTCTATGGGACTTAACTACGGGGTCATCAGTCCCTAAACTTACAAACTACTTATGAACTAGCTAATCCTAAGGACGGCACAAATATCCATGCCCTAGGGGGGATTCGAACCCCCGACCGTAGTGGCCGTGCAGACCGTGACTGGAGCGCCTCAGTGTCCTCGGCCACCGCGGCCGGCCCTGAGGAAGGTTTTAGGCACGGTTTTATAGTGATCTGATAGATATTTAGTAATATGAAGAATATAACGCGAAAAGCGGAACAATAATAATTCTTTGAAAATTATATTTACTCTTTGAAAATGGTTTTATTGGTTGCATTGTTGCTTGAGGGTTGATAATGATAAACGGGTGGAGTATATTGGGATGGAAAGTTATCGGTGTGTGTGTGTGTGTGTGTGTGTGTGTGTGTGTGTGTGTGTGTGTTAATATTTCGCTCTGCAGCGAAAACTACAGAACGCAAACGAATGGTCTGTGTGTAATTGTCCGACGTCTCCCGTTGTACACCATAGCAGTTCCATGCCGATAGCTATAAGGGGGCGGAAGATATGGTGGTGGAAAGTCATCAAATTATTAAAAAAATTCGGTCTGAAGGCCAGTGATGACGTTTGAGACTCTATAGGAAGAAGGTTACATGCAGCGAAACATCCCACAGGCCACATCTTTTGTCTATGCGTGCTACAATGTCTTCAGCTCTTTCTCTGTAAGGAAAAGCATACGAATAAGGAAATATATGAATAAATAAATAAAGCAGTAAAAAAGAAAATTCTTTTAATACATCGGTTTAAAAAATAGATTTGACGTTTCGTGCATTACATCAAGTGATCGATCTGTGATATTATTACAACCATTATTGTTGAATTTCGTGATTGGATTCTTCGAAACGAGTGTATTTTTACGTGTGATTTGATCTACACTACTTACTTTCCTGATAAACGGTAAGTACATAGGCTTCTACAATCTGATAGGAATATTTTTCAGTTCCGCTTTATCAGCGACATTTCCTCAAAAATGAGTGAAATTATTTACATTAATTTAATTGTTATTTAAACTTCATAGATAAATGTGCATTGCGTTACTTTACACATATTACAACAGTAACAGTCACATAGGACACTACTGAAATATAGCTTATCTATCATAATCAACCAACACGCGAGCGGAGCCACGGGTTAAGCTAATGTAAAATATAGGAGAAGTAAGGTTATTTACAACTTGTACATTAACCAAACAGTTGTTGTAAGAGTTTAAGGGTATGAAAGGGTTGCAGTGGTTGGAGTTGTAAGACAGGGTTGTAGCCTTTCTCATATTTTATTCAGTTTGTACACTGAGTAAGCTTTGAAGAAAAGCAAAGAAAAATTTGGAGAAGGAATTACAGAGTTCAGAGTGAAGAAACAAAACCATTGCGTCTTGCTGGTGACATTGCTCGTAATTCTGTCAGAAACAGCAAGAGCATTTGAACGGAATGGACAGAGCGTTGAAAGGAGCGTATAAGATAAACATTAACAAGAGCAAAATAATTGTAATGGAAACCAGTATTAGAAAATCAGGCGATACTGAAGGAATTATATTAGGTAATGAATCAGTAAAGGTGGTAGATGTGTTTTGTACTCGGGTAGTAAAATATCAAATGACGGTAGCAGTACAGTGGATATAAAATTCAGAATGGCAATGAGAAGAAAAGCGTTTTTGAAAAAGAAAAATTTGGTAACATTGAATTTAAGTGTACGGAAGTCCTTTCTGAAGGCATTTGTCTGGCTTGTTGCCTTGCACGTGAGTGAAACGTGGACGATAAATAGTTTAGACACGAAGAGGATAGAGGCTTTTGAAATGTGCTGCTACAGAACAATGCTGATGATTAGGTGGGTAGATCGCGTAATTAATGAAAAGGTATTGAACAGAATTAGGGAGAAAAGGAATTTTTGCCATACCTTGACTAAACGAAGGGATCTATTGGTAGGACACATCAAGGAATCGTAAATTTAACATTGGAGGGAAGCGTGTGGGGAAAAATCGCAGAGGGAGACCTAGAGATGAATATAGTAAGCACATTCAGATGGATGTGGGTTTCCGTTCTTATGAGAAGATGAAGAGGCTTGCTCAGGATAGAGTAGGGTGGAGAGCTGCATCAGACCAGTCTCTGGACGAAGACCACAACAACAACAACCACAACTAGTAACAAAATCACCTGATTTCAATGTGACTGGTTGATCGCTTTACGGCTCACTTAGGCGGTCAATTGTAATGGATTATGCACTATGATGAATTAAATAAGTATCGGGATAAAGCTCGCCGGAGACAGTTTTTATGGTGTGTCTGACGGTGGAATCCCGCCCCTTAATGGCAAATTGCCATTCACGCTAAGAGCCGCATTACGAGTTCCAGGAATACCTGCAGATCATCCACGTTAGTTGCAAAGGAGATTATTTAGCGTCGTTTGGTACTTACTCTGACGTGACCAGCGAGAGCCAAAGAAACAACTACACCTTCCTAGCATCGTACAGTACCCCGCTAACAAGCAGAAGTGCTGCAACACGATGCGCCATGAACGCGACTAACATCTGAAGTGGTACTCGAGGAAATTGACGGGCCAGAACAAGCCGGATTTAGACCAGGACGTTCATGTACTGAGCAAATCATGAATCTGACGCAGCACATCGAGGATGGATATGAAAGGTAGGTAACTGTTGTGGCTTTCATTTATCTCAGTGCAGTCTGTGACACTAACAATCAAAGTAGACTGGTTTATAAGGTTTACCAGGTGACTAAGGATTTTGTGTTTCACAATATGTACAATGCATGCTTCAGAATAGGAGCTTACTTGTGACCATGCAAGGAAAAAAATAGTAGGTCGAGAAACAGAAGAAAATTGTCTCGCTCAGGGTAGTGTATTAGCTCCGCTGGCTGTTCAACATATACAGAAACGATCAGCCAACGCAACCCGCTGTGAGACAGTTCATATATGCTTATGACTAGACCGCGGATTCTTAGTCTAAAACCTATTATTTACCCGAGTTCCTAGTTGCAAATAAACTTGAACTTAAGCGTTTCATGACTAATTAAAACCGAAACAACTAATTTTATAGCACCTACAACAACCTATTTCGACGTTAACGCCTATTTTTGCCTATTTCAGTTTTAAAATCTTGTAAGGGATTATTTCTTCCCATTTAAAAACATTTGCTTCGAAAAAACAACTGAAAAAACACACTGAAGTCGATATCTGGAAAGAAAGTAAGTGCTACTATTGGTCTGTGCCCTCAAACTTAATGTTGTGTAAAAATTATTGTTGACTCAACTTACACGGACCGACTGCAAAGAAACCGATACGGTACTTCGGAGTCTTGCATATGAATTTCTGTTGATGAAACTATTACATTCAAAAGCTGATTGTTCATAGAATACACCTAACTACGCCACCCAGAGATTATTTGAATTGTTCAAAGCAAAGGCCAAAAACTGAAGAACAAATAGCCGCACACTTTGTCAACACTGCGTAGAAGGTATCATATCCAAAGGGTGCAGATGAAAATGGTTTTGAAAGATGCAACACAAAACGAAGATCTCTCAGTTCAGCGGATCGTGGCTTACAGTAGAGCCAATTGCACAATTATGGCGACAGTTAGTTGCGAATTATAAGGCTCAGGAGGACTGTCTACGAGAATATTGCTTTTCTCGAGGAAGTGGAAAAGAAATATATGAAGTGCAGGTGGAAAAATTCAACAGGTTTTCCAGAAAAAAAAAACACCAGCCTGAAAGGTCTTTGCAAAGAAAAAAAATCCAGTTCCACTAAATGCTTCATTCCTGTCCAAATTGTACAGAAAATTCCCCCCGTCAAATCCGTTGATGTAGAACGTCTATTCTCGGTTATCGTGTCTTTTCTCAGGAAAATCTACAAAAGTCATTTACTGTAAAGCCGTCTGAGTGTTTGAAGCCACTGGTTTATTCAGAATTTATTAAATTGTGTTCAAATGTTTGTAGTTCTATCGGACCAAACTGCGTGGTCATCAGTCCGTAGCTTACAAACTACTTGAACCTAGGTAAACTAACCTAAGGACAAACACACACACCCATGCCGCAGGGAGGACTCGAACCTCCACGGCGATTAAATTGTGTAGGTCTATTGCATGTATTTCAACGTATGCATCTGAACTGCATTGTATTTTTATCTTCGAAATCACTAATGATGTCTGATGTTTTTCTTATTGAAAACGATTGAAAATTGGCTCATCAGTCAACACTGCGTATTTTACTTTATGTTTATTTCATCTGATTAATTATTTTAAGGCCCTATTTTAGATTTATTTAGTCTAAATGAGCTAATGAAAGGCCCTATTTTAGGCGGAAAAATACTCTTTTTATGACCTAAAAATCCGGGGCCTAACTATGACACGGTTGTGGCCGTCCAAGGTCGCATCATCGAAGCAGAAGTTAATCAGAACCCTCGAAGTATTAGGTAATTACTACCAACAAATTCACCTGAAACCAAATCTGCTAAGACGCAAGTCTGCAATTTCCATCTGAGGAACAAAGAAGACAAAAGAGAACAGCATGTGAGCTGGAAACGGCAAGAGAATACTACCTACGCTTCCAAATACTTAGGGGTGAAGCTAGGTAGAGCTCTGTTTGGACACTAAGAAAAAGGTCAGTGCTTCGAATAACATCATTCGTAAACTGACAAACACAAATTGGCGTATTTAGAACAACTGCTATTGCACTGAGTCTGTCGGCAGCTGAATATGCCGCGCCTGTTTGGAAAAATTTAGCCAATGGTAAACATATTGATGCAGTTGTAAATGATGTACACGGAATGTATGACAACTGCGAATGAGCAAATTTGAAAATGTATATCCAGCCGGGATTCGATCCCAGGTCTCCTGCTTTCTAGGCAGTTGCGCTGACCCCTACACGACTGGGGACACAGCGATCAACATACCTGCACGGAATTACTCAAATACGCCTCCCGTCAGATACAAATTCTCAGCATTACTCTGCCCACTAGAACTCAAACTCGTAGTTGTTGCAACTGATTTCCGTAAGAGTTGGTACCTAGGGGTGCCTCTGCCCTGAAGAAAGGATCATTCCTCGTCATCGGTATATTGTATAAGTTATATATAAACAGTGTCGTTTCGGATCCCTGAGGCCATGCCAACAGGCAAAACTCTACCCTCCCCCTCCCCCCCCTAGCAAACGGCAGCAAGTAAGTGGAAAAGAAGAAACAAATGACAGATAATCGCCACCCTGTACACGGTCACCAACAGCAGCCTAGGCAGCTTTACCCAGCCGGCCGCGCTGGCCGAGGGGACTGAGGCGCTCCAGTCACGGTCTGAACGACCACTACGGTCGGGGGTTCGAATCCCTCCTCGGGCGTGGATATTTGTGCCGTCCTTAGTGTTAGCTAGTTCATACGTAGTCGTAAGTTTAGGGACTGATAACCCCGTAGTTAAGTCCCATAGACTCTACAAACATTTGAACATTTCAAAATCTTGAAAGCTCTCAACCGGTTGAGAAATGTTGCCTCAAATTGCAAGTATATCCTTGCCCGATGGGGCTATCTCGATAAGGAACCTCTGTGTGACTGTGGGGGGTATTCAAACGAATGACCGTCTATTGACGTATCCAAACCTCGGCACAAGCTGTACCTTCTTGGATTTACAGTTAGCCAATAATAAGGCCATCAGTGTAGCTGATTATAGGGAAAGAAATATCTGACTCTCAATACATTTTAATGGTCGGTGTTCTGGACACGGGAAATTAGCACCTCCAGCAGTATCTGCGTTATCTAATAGAAAATTCAATTTTGAAATCCCCGAACAATGGACCAGATATAGCACCTCGAGTTCAAACCTTCGTAATCCGTTATATTATCTTGCTCTGCCCCGCAAACCATTGGTCGCGAAGACGGCTGCATAAATCTACATCTACATACACACTCCGCAATCTACTGTAAGGTGTGTGGTGGAAGGTACACTGTACCACTACTAGGCATTTCCTTTCCTATTCCCTCGCAAACAGGACGACGAAAAAAAGAATGCCTATATGCGAGCCCTAATTTCTCTTGTCTTTGTGATCATTACGCGAAATGTAGGTAGGCGGCAAGAATATCGCTCTACACTCAGCTTCAAATTCCGGCCCTCCAAATTTCCTCGAGAGAATCTCAAATCAAATGTTCAAATGTTTGTTAAGCTTATGGGACTTAACTACGGCGTCATCAGTCCCTAAACTTACAAACTACTTATGAACTACCTTACACTAAGGACGGCACAAATATCCATGCCCGAGGGGGGATTCGAACCCCCGACCGTAGTGGCTGTGCACACCGTGACTGTAGCTCCTCAGTCCCCGCGGCCGGCCGAGAGAATTTCTCGAACAGAACGTCCTCTTTACTCCAGCGATCCCGGAGCATTTCCGCAACATTCGCGCATCAATCGAACCTCCCAATAACGAACCTAGCTGCTCAACTCTGAACTGCTTCTATGTCTTCCTTTAAACTGATCTGATGCGGGATCCAAACACTTGAGCAATACTCAAGACGTGGTCGTACAAGCGTTTTATACGCGGTCTCCTTTACAGATGAAGTACACTTTTCCAAAATTCTCCCAATAAACCGAAGCCAGCCGCCTTACTCACAACTGTCCTTACATGTTCATTCCATTTCATATCCCTCTGCAATGTTACACTTAGATATTTGAACGCCGCGACTGCATCAAGAAGCTCACTATTAATGCTGTATTGGAAAATTATGACATTGTTTTTCCTACTCATGCGTATCACCTTACATTTTTCTACGTTTAGAGCTAGCTGCCATTCTTCAAACCAATTAGAAATTTTGTCTAAGTCATCCTGTATGCTATTACAGTCAATTAAAGACAACCACCTCCCATACACCACAGCATCATCAGCAAAGAACCGCAAATTACAAGTTACTCTGTCCATCAGGTCATTTATATAGATAGTAAATAATAGCGGTCCTATCACAGTCCCCTGGGGCACGCCTGACGATACAATCGTCTCTGATGAAATTGACAAAGCTGTCGTACAGTAGATTTGGGAACATCGGAATCTCGGAGGTGTGTGAATGTCGCAGGCCAATTAAACCAATCAGCCTGTCTACTTCATTAGTGGAGCTGCTTCTTAATTTCATTTCAAATAATCTTAGGAAGATACCGGGTCTGGCGCAAGTAATACCCCGCCGCATTATGCATCTCCGCACATCACATGTCTCTGACCCTTCGGTGATGCAGTGTTGCCGGCTCGTTTCCAACCATGTCCAAATCCCCACTTGCACCACGAAAGTCCCGACGGACCAAACTGATATATACCGGGTTATAAAAAAAGTCAGTTTATATTTGAAAACTTAATAACTCACGGAATAATGTAGACAGCGAGGTAAAAATAGACACACGTGCTTGGAATGACATGGGGTTTTATTAGAACAAAAAAGTTCAAAAACGTCCGACAGATGGCGGTTCATCTGATTAGAAAAGTAATAATTAGCATAACACATTGCGCCAGACCTGGTATCTTCCTAAGGTTATATGAAATGAAATTAAGAAGCAGCTCCACTAATGAAGTAGACAGGCTGACGTTCTTTACAGGAAATGCTCAATATGTTAACCATCATTTCTCAACAATAGCTGCAGTCGAGGAATAATGTTGTGAACAGCACTGTAAAGCATGTCCGGAGTTATGGTGAGGCATTGGCGTCGGATTTTGTCTTTGAGCATCCGTTGAGATGATCACGATACACTTGCGACTTCAGGTAACCCCAAAGCCAATAATCGCTCGGACTGAGGTCTCGGGACCTGGGAGGCCACGCATGACGAAATTGGCGGCTGAGCACACGATCACCACCAAACGACGCGCGCAAGAGATCTTTCACGCGTCTGGCAATATGGGATGGAGCGCCATCCTGCATAAAAATCGAACGTTCCAGCAGGTATTTATCAGCCAGTTTGGGGATGATACGATTTTGTAACATATTGGCGTACCTCTCACCCGTCACGGTAACAGTTACAAAACCAGAATCACGCAGTTCCTCGAATAAAAGAGGCCCGATAACGGTAGGTGTGGAAACTCCAACTCATACCGTGACTTTCTCGTCGTGAAATGGAGTTTCCACGAAAGTTCTAAGATTTTCGGTAGCCATAATTCTACAGTTAAGGGCATTTACAGACCACCAGAGCTTGAAATGACCTTCGTCGGTCCACAACACGTTATTCAACCAATCGTCATCTGCCAACCATCTTTTGAAACACCCACACCGCAAATGCCCTCCGCTTCACAAAACCAGCATCACGTGTCATCTGTCGGACATTTTTTGAACCCCCTCCCCCACCTTAATAAAACCCCATGCCATTCCAAGCATATGTGTCAATTTTTACCTCTCTATCTACATTATTCCGTGATTTATTAAGTTTTCAAATTTATACTGACTTGTTGATCAACCGGTATATAAAAGGAAATCGAAGGAGAGAAGCTACTTACATATTGGGTAGTAATATTTACGCTCTATTGACACTGTAGTACAATGAATTGTTACTGTTTTAATTCTGCATCGGCCCTGAGAAAAGTCTTGCAAGGAAATCGGAAATTCGTCCCCACAATTTAGGAAAAAGAGTCAAAAGTCCCTACGTGTAGGGACATGTCAATACGGTTGGCAACACTGCGGCGGTGTGAAGGGTCGGGAAGAGGGCAGCGACAGTTGGCGCTCGAGGCCCAATTTGTTCCCGTGATGCAGCGCGCTGTTTATGCAAAGTGCGCCCTAATGGGGAAACGATACCAGCCGGCCGCGGGAATTACAGAGCCGACAACCCGAAAAACTGTTTGGTAATGCACCAATTTCCATGTTTGTACAGCGGGCGCCGTTTACATTTTAATACACGCGCCGAATGTGTCGGTCCGCCGATTTACGATCGGCGCGCGTAATCGGAAAACAGGCGCCAGGTGTGAAGGCGTCCCGAACCGCTACGCCACCGCCCGATGCCTCGCCGCGATACGCTGCAGCCGCGGGAAATCATTATTTTATCGCCCCTAATCGGCCGGAAAGCCGCGGCCACGCCTTCCCCGTAACGGAATTGGCGGTGCACTTCCGGCTGGGGCCTAATTATGTGGCCGTATCTGGACTTTCCTCGGTCAGAATTCCCCGATACCAGGAGGAAAAAAAAAGGTCCAGCTGCTCTGGATGGATCAAGAATTTCCAGCTCTCTGCTCATCCGTTGTTTTCCTCTCGTATCGAATCATTGACAAGATACGATTGTTTCATGATTCATGAGACTACTTTCCGATGCGGAAATCGTCTATATTTGTATTCCGCAAGCAGTGGAACGACGCGTAATAGAAGGCCGAAGATACCAGTAACGTGATTCCCTGTCCCATTCGCGCTCTACATGTTTCCCTTTCCTTAATGGATACACCACAGAAGTGAACGGAAGAA
The DNA here is from genome assembly GCA_026315105.1 of Locusta migratoria. Lineage (NCBI taxonomy): Eukaryota > Metazoa > Arthropoda > Insecta > Orthoptera > Acrididae > Locusta > Locusta migratoria. Next base: position 175,113,164 of record CM048744.1, on the reverse strand, counting down.
ATCGCAATTTGCGACCAGTTATGGCTTCACTGTACTAGTTTTAGATGGAATACCAAAGTGCGACGAATAAAAACTTGTGTCCGACCGGGATTCGAACCCGGGATCTCCTGCAGACCCGTTGCCCACTCCGCCACCGAGGACACAGTGACCAGCCCGACTGCAGAGGACTCATCCCTGCACGTTTCCCGCCACATCCAAATCTCCATTAACCACGCTGTCCCTTTCTTATTATCACAGCCTATTTGAATCGTAATGCTCGCAGCCACAATTCTGTCTTCTCGCATCAGGGAGACCAGGAGGTATAGAGACACAATTAATTGTCGACAGTAGCTCACCCTGGGCTTGTATACAATTATATATATTTATGTACTGATGCGGACTGTGGACAGCGGCTGGCCAAGATATCGTAACCCTTTTTTTTTTTTATGGGACTTAACTACGGGGTCATCAGTCCCTAAACTTACAAACTACTTATGAACTACTTACGAACTAGGACGGTACAAATATCCATGCCCGAGGGGGGATTCGAACCCCCGACCGTAGTGGCCGTGCTGACCGTGACTGAAGCGCCTCAGTCACCTCGGCCACCGCGGCCGGCGTAACCCTTTAATGCATAGCGTAGCTTATCTGCTACATACGTTATTTATCCAATTATCTCTCAAACTGATCAACATTTTACCACAAATTCGTTTGTAGCTGCTTCTATATATAGTGTTACACATGCAAGCAGCTCGTCCTAGAAATTATAAATTGCTGTGTGCTAATGAATTAGACAGTTAGTTGGATTGAATTACTACTAACATGTCTTTTTGTATACTTAAGTATTGTTCCTTTGCCATGTAAAAGTTGTCAGTCACATACTAATGCTGATTATGAGTTACTTTCTGGAACGATTAGTGACATTTACTGCATCGGGTACATCATGGAAGCACTATACAGAGTGTTACAAAAAGGTACGGCCAAACATTCAGAAAACATTCCTTACACACAAAGAATTAAAATATATTATATGGACATGTGTCCGGAAACGCTTAATTTCCATGTTAGAGCTCATTTTATTATTTCTCTTGAAATGTAAATTGAAATAATTCGTGCAGACAATTGTCAAAATACCCAATTATTTCGTTAGTATGTAGTGTACTTCCTCGATTCACCGCATTTGTAAACATTGCACTGTCTGCAAAACCACGTTTGTGATGAACACTAACCAGTTGATGCTACGTACCGACGTGCTTGATGCTAGTACTGTAGAGCAATGAGTCGCATGTCAACACAAGCACTGAAGTCAACATTACCTTCCTTCAATTGGGCCAACTGGGGGTGAATCGAGCAAGGCAGTACATACTAACGAAACAATTGGGTATTTTGACAATTGTCTGCACGAATTATTTCAATTTACATTTAAAGAGAAATACTCTAATGAGCTCTAACATGGAAATTAAGCGTTTCCGGACACATGTCCACATAACATATCTTCTACCTTTATGTGTGAGGAATGTTTGGCCGTACCTTTTTGTAACACCCTGTATAGCTGAGCAGCCACAAACCTTTTGTTGCCGGTAGTGCATAATAATTTTAAGGATTTTTTTTTCAATGTTTTTCTCAGTATATACGCACTATACAGTAATAGTGGTAGTTTTTATAGTTTCAAAAAAAAAGTCATCCATTAAAGAGTTAAATTGAATTGTACCAACATCCGTAAGTTTTTACAAAGAATTGGTTCGCTACCCGTTTCGGCTTCACACTAAAGCTATCTTCAGGACCTTAAAAAACAGAGATTTTCTTGTCTTTCTACAGAACTATCAGCCGACGGTTGTTGCCGTGGATTAACCAAGGAGGTTAAAGTAAAGGGAGATGACGTGATCTATGGCGAGCACATACAGCGGTTGAAGCCAGTCTGCCATTTTGGTAAGTTTTGGAATGCTATTTCTTCGTTAAAACTACGTGCTAAAATGACTCACTGTTAATGCATTGAATTTATAGTCAGTACAAAATATGTACTCTCGAACAATATATTTTCTTGAATAAATACTAATAAAGTCTCATCGTAAGATATTCGAAAAATGAATTTTAACGCTAGTTTTCAGTCTTTTAACATGTTGTACACCACGACAAAATCGCCGGACGTTTCATTCCTGTTTTAAGTGACATAAAACATCAACTCTCCAATACGAACACTTCTCCAGGACTTAGCAGTATGGCGAAAACAGGCTTCATATTTTCAGCGTAAGGGCGTCTCCCTGACAGTTTTTTTATCTAGCACTAAAAACTGCGGGGCCACATTTCTGAGTATTCAGGTGTGCGGATAAATGCGTTAACACCTTACAGATATTGAACTGAAGAAGAGGCATTGAATTAAAATTTGTACCGCGGCCGGGATTTGAACCAGGGACCTCCTGTTTGCTATGCTAGAACGTTAACCACAAAGCTACAGCGTCTTTATGGATACTGCGATTGCTCGGACTGTCTTAAAGCAAATCTCGCTCCACAACACAAATTTAAATTCTGCGTCATGTTCCTCTATATAATAGGTATCAATGGCTTAATCATTGAAGCGTTTGTCTAGGTCCAGGGTTCGAATCCCGGCTGCGGCACACTTTTCAATCAATGCCTCTCCTTCAATTCAATATCTTTGATATATCGAGACAAAATATGTCTCTGAACATTGACTTATTATTTGACATTCCCACTTCATTTATTGATTGACAGATTCAGCGTCAACTGCCGGGACGTAATGCGTCCGTCCTCACGAATGACAACATCAGGTGTGTAACAAGTCAGGTGTGACAGACAACCGAGGATGATCTGTAAACCTTGGAGCTCCGCCGAACCTCATTCTGATGACGTCACTCTCTGTTTCGAGTGACGAACTATACTGCTGTCAGCAGCAGATGCTCCATCAACTTTGCCCGAACGTTTGTGAATATTCCCCACAGTTTCATTCTCTGCAGTGACAAATTCGACGACGACAAGTTGGTAGTAACGTACATTATTTGAAAAACCCATCTTGAAATGGTGCTACAAATACCCTTCTTATCGGAGGGCCATAAATTTTGTGTGCACATTCATATAACTTCATACGTAACGTTTTGCAATCACAACATTGATTTCGGCTGAGTAAAAAATTATGAGTTGTAGGTCTGTTACTTTCTGGGCAACTCTTATACTAGTGGAAGGAATTGAGAAGATGTACCCCGAGCAAGGGTTGCCAAGCTGTAAGTGATCCACCAGAAACTGTTAAAAAAAACCTGATGTTTTTCCATATTTTATGGATAACAATTTTACTAACGTGATAATTTATGTGTAATTAATTATGCTTTAAAACTGAAGTATTTATTTTTTTTCTTATTTTATAAATTTTTATTAACCTTCAAAATAAACAAGGTGTTTAAATGCTACACAAAGATTCTCAAAGTGTTACTTCTTGTTTAAAGTTTCGGAACCCTTGTGCGAGGTGATAATGTACCTACAAACATACGAAGTTTCTGACTGGGAATTTTAGTCTAGTGGCTGATTTTAGAATCATATGAAGGAATGTGCACTAGAAAGCGCCAGAAACATTACCCGCCACTTTCTGCATTTTTAGATAATTCGAGTTCTACAGATTAGAAGTTGACTTCATAAGTCTTGCAAAAGATTTCACGATCGTCTTATGGCACTTTATTTTGCAAATTTAATACATACTTGACCGCGCGGGAATGGCCGCATGGTCTAAGGCATCATGCTACAGACAAAGAGTTCGCTTCCGCCGGAGGTTCGAGTCCACCATTGGGAATGGGTGAGTATCTCGTCCTTAGTGTAAGTTAGTTTAAATATTTTGTAACTGTAGGGACTGATGATCATAGCTGTTTGGTCCAACAGGTTTACAAACGTTTGAACATTTTGAAGTACACAATTAACCGCCGTACATCTGTTTGGAATATACTGTTACTTTTTTTAAAACGGTTCAAATGTTTGTAAGGCTTAAGGGACTTAACTGCGGAGTCGTCAGTCCCTACACTTACACACTACTTAGGAACTACCTTATACTAAAGACGACACAAACATCCATGCTCGAAGGGGGATTCGAACCCCCGACGGCGGACGGCCGCGCGCACCGCAACACGGCGCTCCAGCACACGCGGCTAATCCGCCGCGGCTTACTTTTTCATTTATCACTTTTGTGGCAAGTGAAATTCATACATAGTACCAAAATCTTAATATGTCTGTATGCATGTAAGGTAAGCGTACCAGTTTTCGGCATCTTAATGGGATTTACATTAAATACCATGTGTAAATCCTATTTAATACTACAATTTTGGCTGTAACTTAAGGTGACATGTCTCACAAATCCATCTTGTTTGGTATGAAAATGGGCAAGTCCTTGTAATAACAATCAGTTCAATTTAAAATAATTACATTTTTAAGATTCACCTTCCCTACAAGTGATCGGCAATGCAAAATGCGCCGAAACCTTGAGGACCGTTTTACGGAAACTGAACAAATGCCTTTTTTTCCCCCAATATGAATGTTTAACGGATTCTGGTACTTTTATATGAGCTCCACCCAACGGAAATCCGAAAATATAGTAAAAGTTAATATTTTCCATGTAAAAGAACCCTGAAATAGCGAATTTTTACAAAACTCAACATTTCCATTTATCAAGTTTTCACAAAACTGAACGAATCCATCTTTTACACAGCGTGGTTAAAAATTCAAACATTATAGCCTTTGTACTTGCGCTTGTCTGTTGGTTTACAAGATAAACGAAGTTACTGCCTAGCGATTGTTGTACAACACTGAGTATTTTCCTTCATATTCTCTTTCATATTCAGTCATTGTTACACTAACAGGTTAATAACTGTAATAGAACGATCTCACTGGAACAGCATTATTAAGACGTTCGAAGATTCAGAATATACTGAAACAGCACTTCAGGAGCTCAAACAAGGAAGACAAAGCAGGAGGCGTTAACGACAAAAGAGTAAGAAGTGCATAACTGCACCCTCAGATAATATACGACTGTTGACTGTAACCATATTGAGACGACAAAGCAGTTTGTTTATGTTTGAATGATGTTATTCATTTTCGAGAGTAAGACAGAGGTGCTGAAACCTGGTAAGAGAAATGCATCAATAATGTTTGAAGCACCTCGAATTCGATCAGTGAATCATGTAAGCAAAAGTAAAGCTAATGACCTGAAGAAATTGATGTCTTATTTTGAAAATGTTTCTGTGGAAAATAATGAGTTCTATTCAAAAGTTCTACAAGGGAATGTTAATGATATTGCGGATAAAATTCAGCGTTACGAAGAGCCTTTACATTAAAGATGACAGTGATGCAGAATGTCTTTCGATTTCACTCAGTTTTGCATCTAATCATTGTATTAAAATATGGACTATGGCTTTATCATTTAGACATAAGACTATGTGGTTTATAACAGATTTAAGGTATCAAAAACAGATTTTGTAACTGTGGAAACTTTTCTCGTGTCTTAACTTAAAACGAAAATATAAATTTACTAACACATGGTCAACTTTTTATCCTGATATTATCTGTAAAATGTAACATACATAAGTGCCTTTTGAATTTAAATTTACAGAACTTATATTTATAACACCAAGTTAATTTAATAAGGCAAAAACAAGCAGAAAAAGTGGATATGTTGATTTTTGTTAAAATTTGCAATTTACAATCGTATTTTTCTCAAAAAGAACTTTAGTGATGAACTTATACTTTTCCTAAATCCATCCCTGCCTAAATGGTCGATCAATACGAATTTTTTGAAGTGTCGACATTGAGTGTAATTAAAAGATTGCTCTACTGTAAAATTTGAAAAATTGCGTGTGTTGATTTTTGTTAAAACGGCCCTCACTATGTATGTATGTATGTATGTATGTATACAGGGTAAGTGTACCAGTTATCGGCGTTTTAATTGGATTCACATTATATATTATGTGCATTTCATTCCATTCCATGATGATGGTAGTGGTGGCGGCTGGTTCAGCAACAGTGTTGAATAATTAAAAAATGTTCAGTCTGTGTTGCAATATTTTATTATCCAATAACACGTTTCGCGCTGTTAGCTCATCGTCAGATTGGGCGGAGATGGAGCCACAGAGCTATCTACAGCTGTGTAGGAGGAATCTTAACAGTTGTTGTCATTGGGCGCCATAGCAGCAGAGGAGTCGCTGTCGCGGCAGGTCCACGTTTACAACAATAATCTGACGATGCGCTAACAGCGCGAAACTCGTTATTGGATAATAAAATATTGCAACAGAGACTGAACATTTTTTAAGTATTATGTGTGTGTCCGTGCGTGAGCGTGTGTTCCCATCTCCTAAACTATTGACTGATTTCAACCATATCTGGTACACATATATTTCACTATCAGACAACAATAGATGTGGTGGTAAGAACCACCTACCATTTAAAATTTGGAGTGTAGGGGTGGAAACAGGATAGCCCGCGACGCCTGGATAAACAAACTTCATTCATCCACTATTTGAGAACCACCATTATGCACAATTTCAAGCGACTCTTCTCTGTGATAAACCCTAAAAAATGATTAAAGGAAAAAAATTTCAACGCTTACTACCGTTCCGCTCTTAATGTTGAAAAATTTCGGCTTTCGGCATGACTTTACAGTCCATTACTTCTACACTAGTAACAGTATTCGTGCAACATTTTACATGCAGTATTCACATGTCTTAATGAAATTTTCTCCGAAATTATATCATAGTACGAAAATGTTTGTAAATCTATGGGTCTTAATTGTCCGGGTTATCAGTTCGTAGATTTACAAATTACTTAAACGAACCTAAGGAGAAACACACACACACACACACACACACACACACACCCATGCCCAAGGGAGGACTGAGCAAACGCGCGCTCCGCAGCAAGGTGACTTAGACCGCACGGCCACTCCAACGCGGCTCATAGTACAGGTAGCTGAGAAGATAACAGGTCATAAAAAATAAATCTCGTGCAAAACCATCCACTCTCGCATTAGACTGTAATTTATTAGGTCATAAGTACCAACTCTGTTCTCAACAGATCTCGCAGACGAGTTCTGAATATTCCACTAATGATATTATTGTAGGAGACGTTGTTCAGGAGATATGACGTCATAAATATTGAGTTGAGTGACAACGAAACTACAGTCAAAAGTTCCACTACGATGTTGGATGTTCCACTGCTGCCAACATCATCAACCTATCACTAGGAAACGCGGCAAGAAAGGCATTACAGGAGTTGTGTTATCTGGCCAGTAAAATGACTTCTGATGGTAGGATTAGAGAAGATGAAAAATGCAAAATGCCAATGGGAAGAAAAGCATTTCTAAAGAAACAAAAATTTGTTAATATTAATTTGAGTGTTATTAAGTTTTTTCTGGAGTGTAGCGTTGTACGGGAGGGAAATGGACACGATAAGCAGTTCATACAAGAAGAGGATAGAATTTTATGAAATTTTGTGTTACGTAACCATCTAAAAATTAGGGTGGTAGATCAAGTAACTGATGCGGAGGTACTGAGCGGAATGAGCAGAAAAGTAGTAACTGGCACATCTTTACTAGAAAAACGTTAGATCGGTAGGGCAATTTCTGAGACATGAGGGAATCGTCAGTTTAACGTTGGTGGGAAATGTTCCGTAGGGGGAGGGGGAGCGATGGAGTAGAAATCACAGAGAGAGAGAGAGAGAGAGAGAGAGCAATTTCTGAGACATGAGGGAATCGTCAGTTTAACGTTGGTGGGAAATGTTCCGTAGGGGGAGGGGGAGCGATGGAGTAGAAATCACAGAGAGAGAGAGAGAGAGAGAGAGAGAGAGACCAAGTCGTCAGCGGATCATCTAGTAACGTCAAGACACACTGTCGATTACAGTGTAGATATTTATGTAATCCGTCTATGCAACTGAATAATAAAAGTTTTATATTGCCATATGCATTTCACCTTTATTTTGAAGGCATCATCAGTGCAAATGTTTGTAAAGCTTATGGGACTCAATTAGGGGTCATCAGTCCCCAAAACTACAAACTAATTATGAACTAGCTAATACTAAGTACGGCACAAATATCCATGACCGAGGAGGGATTCGAACCCCCGACCGTAGTGGCCGTGCAGAACATGAGCATCATCAGTGGCCTGTAATATATACATGCATATAATGTATATACAAGCAAAGATAGGACAAACACACATTCAACAGTTGACAACACCGCCCGGAAGGAAAACATAACACAAATAAAATAGCATGTGCCTAGTGGTGCAAGTGCCGAAATGCTAAAAACAAAAACGCCAAGGGAATGTAATTGGAAACAAAAGAACCTAAAGTCACCAATCAGCATCCACCAAATATTGTAAGTAATAACACCCAAATATCATTAACGGTACTTGGATAACCAGAACTGTTTATAACCTAAAATACTAAAAACGTAAGAAACAAAACATTGAAAAACATAATCGTGTATATATTACAGGCCACTGATGATGCCTTCCAAAAGGCGAAATGCATATGGCAACATAAAAATTTTATTATTCAGTTGTATAGAGGGATTACATAAATATCTACATTAAAATATAAAAAAGCATCTGTGGAAAGACAGGACAAAAAATGAACTAAGAATATTGAGAGTCACTGGTTCCCCAGCTACGATACACTACCACTGCAATCGCCGTTCACTTGCTCCTAGGTATGTAGTTTCCTCCCAGAGATTAGGTTTCAAATGACAATTTTGCAAGCGCCAAGAAAATCAGGCATCAAAATACGAGTGTAAAAAATTATCCTAACAGAACCCACCCCGAACTCATGGGTGAGAGCCAACATTCGTGTGTATTGAATTAACGAAACATTCATTTTCTATTAGAATATATAATGCACTTAATATTTTTGTACCATTTCTCCCTAATCACTGACAAATTATTCTAACATACAGAGAGGAAGAGTGGCGGGATTCTTAATTATTGGCGCAGTTAGAAGTACAAAACGCAATACCTGTCAGACACCAGTCACTTCTCAAATACCGCAAAATATCTCTGCTACTTTCAATTCAGCCAACACACCTAATGTTTGGAAAGAGATCCACTGTTTCTAACAGATGATATTGGCATCGATCACACATGACGCCCATCTGTGGAAGAATTTAAACGAGTAAATTCCTATTCCTTAACTTTTCTACTTATGACATATTATGGACATATTAGGCTGAGTCAGTAAATAAGTCGCAAACTGAGGTAGACTCGCCGGTACTGTGCACTGTGTAGGGGTATTTCTCTACCACTGCGACACATCCGTCTTGTGGGCTGCATCAGTCTAAGGAAGCTAATAAAGTTATTGATCAAGAGCGTCAATAATTATAGGATGCAAACGCTTCCACAAAAATGCCAAGCTCCAGACTTTTTAAGTCTTCTAGAACTGTAGAACGAGTATTCAAATTTACAGGTGGAGTCAGCTGAAAAGTAAAGCAATTTTCAGGCTTGTAAACGCAGTACTGGTGAGTTTACATCAGTTTGCGACTTATTTATTGACTTACCCTACTACATTCATGCATGAGGAGAAAATATCTGCACATACTGAATTAAAATATGCACATACGTTAATTTTTTTTTTTTTTTTAATTCAAATGTTTGTAATTCTACTCTGGTTATCGGTGCCTAGAATTACAAAGCACTTAAACTAACTTATACTAAAGACAACCCAGATACCCATGTACGACGGAGCACTCGAAGGTCCGTAACGTGTCGCTCCAGATCGCACGGCCATTCCCACGCGGCACTTTAATCGCACATTCAAAATGCCAGACGAAAATAAATAAAAGCACTACCTTAAGTGTCTCCTGTTTCATCGGAATCTGACAACTCAAATAATACTGACGTCATGTTTGTTCGTCTTGCGCACTCGGAGGTGTGGATTCGAGCTGTCTCTCGAAGCATCTGACTGAATAAACTGTGGTCCGTGTCTCAGCAACGGACTGCGGCGATCGACAATGGAGCCGCAGTTACCAGCAGTGTGGACTCTCATGGAAGTGGCTGGCGTAAAAGAAAAATATGATTTTGTGACTGGGCCAAACACTCATTTGTCGTTTTCACAGCCGACGAGAAAGTGCGAAAAGATTTCATTCTGGCAACATTCAGCTGCAGAAATGTACGCCCATCTTATGAAATGCGTGTCATCAGGTATGGTTTCTTTAATTTATTCCGACAGATTTCAATTTTAGAAGCACAGGGTCTGCAATGTGGTTCACAGATTTCAGTCAAATTTGCCTGGACCTTCTATATTGAATACTAACTGCAAGTACCCGGCTTTGCCAGGTTTAAAATAAGGTTTTCTGTAGAAACGTACAAAACCGTTTATTTGCATGTAATAACCAACCACCGTCTCCCCCGCCCCTGTCCCACCCTACACATGTATGACCATCATTTTTACTTACATACTCATCTTCTCATCATCACCACAAAAACATTGAAAATCACTCTCAATAACCAACTTACATGATTTCCTAGTTTTCTGGGGGAGGTGGGGGGGTGTCATTATCAAACAGCTTAGAAGAGGCACATGGACAGAGTGAGATTGGGATGGAACGAAACCTATTTAAGGACCTTCCCCGTGTAATTTTGTGTACGTGTACTAAATTTCACGTTATTTGGTTGTGATTGCAATCGAAGTCTGTAAGTAAAGTACTCTCCCGCATGCACCGAACGAAATTTTATGTAGACAGTAACCTTCATCTTCTTTTCAAGGTCAAGTGTACAAAATTTCATCAAGATCGGAGCAAAACTGTGGATTTTGGCGAAATCCATAAGTACCCTCCACCATGCCCGGAACGTAATTTTGTGTATACAGTGTCCTTCCTCTTGCTTTGAAGGTCAATTGTGCAAAATTTCATCAAGATCAGAACGAAGATATAGCTTTACACGGACATATTAAAAACTCACTTTCACTTTTTCTCAAATTTTCCGGTTGGTTTTCCGAAAAAATTAACGAAACCTATTTAAGCACCTTCCCCATGTAATTTTGGGTACGTGTACCAAATTTCAAGTTATTTGGTTGTCTGGCTCTTAAGTTATAAGAGAACAGACAGACAGATAACAAATGCGTCTTACAAGTATAAATACACAAGTGTTTCGGCATTTTGCTACATAGTAATTTTTGAAAAACCAAGGTCGATGGTAAATCGCATTTTCAGTGCTATACATTGAAAGATCCCCTGAAGATGAACATTTCTTAGATCTAGACTGTCTTGTTACATGAATTAATGGCAATTTTTGTTAGTTTTTTTATATGCATTTGATAATATTCTCATACTTTAATACGTTTTCTTGCCTTATTTTCAAGTAGAGCATCTGCCAGTGTTATTACTATTTAAATAAGTGAATTGTCGTTTACAGCTGTTTTATTTGTGGTAAATACAGTAATATAACTTCTAAAGTGTATTCTCGTGAAATTCCAATTACTGGCCTTCTATTGTGAGCGTTCTCACAGCTACAAGACTTTTGTCGTTGATGATGCTTAACCGACCTGCGCTGTTAAAGTGATACCACCGAAATGCACCTTTCTTTGTACTTCTAAATTTGTTTGGACAGGTCAATAATTTTATCGAAAGCCTTCAGAATTATTCCACATTCCACGAGAGAGCACAGAAATTCATGAATAAGCAGATGCTATTAAAATTCATACTTTGGTTCACAATCGGTTGTCCGCGGCGGTTTCTCAAGATATGCTTTTACACCATTTGTACGCATCGAAATTAATATCTGATAGACCTTTCTTCTTCAATATAAATCAGTTATATTTTCCACGAACGATATCTCGGACGACATATGAATGTGACATTATGTCGTTCGTGTGATGTGCATGGCGTGAGAAATATTTGTGTTCTGATTGTTTTTATGATAAGTTTCACGCTACTGGCGACGGCGCTCGGAAGTCGCTTTCGTTTACGAGTATCCAAGCTACGGCATGGAAACATAAAATGCTATTACTCGAACGTCATTAACTTCTGAACCCATACATATATGTGTAGAAAATGCTCATCTTCAGACGATATTTCGATGTTCAGCTTTGGAAACGCGATTTCCAACAACTTCGACCTTGATTTTTTTCAAAAACTGCTGTCTAGTAAAAAGCCAAACTCTCGCGTGTCATACATACTGCAAGGCCGGCCGTGGTGGCCGAGGGGACTGCGGCGCGTCAGTCACCGTCTGCACGGCCACTACGGTCGGGGGTTAGAATCCCTCCCTCGGGCATGGATATTTGTGCCGTCCTTAGTGTTAGTTAGTTCATAAGTAGTTTGTAAGTTTAGGGGCTGATGACCTTTAGTTAAGTCCCATAAGCTGAAACTCCCTGGCAGATTAAAATTGTGTGCCGGAACCGGGACTGGAACCTGGGACCTTTGCCTTTCGCGGGCAAGCGCTCTACCACTGAGCTACCCCGACACGACTCACGATGCCGCCTCACAACTTTACTTCCGCCAGGACCTCGCCTCCTACTTTCCAAACTTCACAGAAGTTCTCCTGCGAAACTTGCAAGACTAGCACTCCTGGAAGAAAGGATATGGTGGAGACATGGATTAGCCACAGCCTAGGGGATGTTTCCAGAATGAAACTTTCACTCTGCAGCGGAGTGTGCGCTGATATGAAACTTCCTGGCAGATTAAAATTGTGTGCCGGAACCGGGACTCGAACCTGGGACCTTTGCCTTGGTGTGGTAGAGCGCTTGCCCGCGAAAGGCAAAGGTCCCAGGTTCGAGTCCCGGTTCCGGCACACAATTTTAATCTGCCAGGAAGTTTCATATCAGCGCACACTCCGCTGCAGAGTGAAAGTTTCATTCTGGAAACATCCCATAAGCTATACAAACATTTGAACATACTGCAAGATAAACGTCCTCACTGACAGTACACAAATAGTACGTATATTACCCGCACTCTTTATCATAGCAGCCAGCAGCGATCGTAAACAAATGACAAAACAAACAAACTGACACTCTTCATTTGATTTAAGAAGACAAATTATTTCATAGAATGAAGGACCTTTTTTTTTCAAAGCAAACGACTCTTGCGGAGGTAGTTCCACTGCGTTTGAAGTGGTTCGTGAATACTCATTTGTTTACGCCTGCAGTCGACTGCTATGATATAGTGACCGAGTTAAAGTGTTTGAAAAGTTATGGGAACTAACTGTAACTACTTAAACTAACTTATCCTAATAACACACAGACACCCATGCCCGAGGGAGGACTCGAATCTCCGACGGCGCCTCAGCGCGCACTGCTATTCTTTCGCGACCCGTGTCCGAGTAATTGTAATCTATTTACTATCTTTATATAGTAGGGTAATCGTGTGTTTTCTGTATTCGGACAGTTTCATTTGATATAATCTATGTCACAGAACTGCAAGTAATCTTTTAACTTTCTTACAGCAATTTTACAGGAATGTGTTAGGGCTACATGAAGTCAACATGGACCTAACATTTTTCTATCGTTGGGCCTGAAAAGGGGTTATGCCGGACATTGGTTTGCTTCCTTCTTGGGTTAGTATGTGGCGTTTATGTGTGCCTTTCTGTGCTAGTCTACAACTGGGGAAGCGTCGCAGACTCTACATCGCTGGATATCATGTTCGACCCTCAACATGGTCGGCTTCGATTTTCGCTTGACTGAGTTCGTTAACCAAGTAATCTCATATTTCATTTCATTTTAATCACTGGCCCGTTTATTGCTTGAATATAAATTCGAAAACATAGTATAATCTGTATGCGTGTGTCAGCAATAACATCCTTCGCATCATGTCAGAGATATATACACTCTCCACGGCTGCGACTTAATAGACTGTGCATTAGCTCATCTCTCACTTGTTCAACAACCATCACTGCAGGATGGCCATCCAAGGATAAGTGCTGTCAGTCGTGTAGCACGTGGATGCTATGAGCATTTGCCGAAGATATGACTTTGAGCGGCTTTGAACGACCTATTGACGCATAGTCAACACGGCTTCGATTGCCAGTTTTACAAAACAGGAGTGCAAGTACTTCCAAGTCATTTTTAGACACCTGATATTAACAAAATCTAAGAAGTTAATTTAATAACATGAATGTACAGCTGTTTACGAAAAAATTAGACTAAAATCGTTACTGTGTGTAGATTCCCTGAGAAGGTCTAGCCAAATTCCGAAAAGCCCTTTTTTATCATAAAGACTCAATATATCTAGTAAAAATTATATATATATATATATATATATATATATATATATATATATATATATATATATATATATATATATATATATATATGAGCGGATAGGAAATCTAATTTTAGACAGTGTTTCTCTTTCGTGAAACACGGTCGAAGATGGCGAACATGCCGAAAAAAAGTTTCAAAATTTCGATATAACGATTTTTCTTAATTAAGTAAAAATCTATAGCCGAGGGCTGAAAGTGTTAAATTAGAACGTTGTTGGGCTTATAACGCTCTATCGATTGATGTTTAATTAGGATCAATAACTTTGTTATGTTTCGAGTTATATAACAAAGTTATTGATCCTAATTAAACATCAATCGATAGTGTTATAAGCCCAACAACGTTCTAATTTAACACTTTCAGTCCTGGGCTATTGATTTTTACTTAATTAAGAAAAATCGTTTTATTGAAATTTAGAAACCCTTTTTGGGCATGTTCGCCATCTTTGACCGTATTTTATGAAAGAGAAACACTGTCTAAAATTTGATTTTCTATCCGCTCATTTTCTTTTCTTTTTTTTTTTCAGGTAATATTTTTTGAAAATTGACATAAGGTCGTCATAGAATGCTTGGACTATACGTAGCCTTCCGACTGTCACCGTCAGACGTGTGCAATATTAACACACTGGACTCGCATTCAGGAGGCCGGCGGTTCAAATCCGCAACCGGCCATCTTGGTTTAGGTTTTCCCTGATATCTGTAAATCACTCCAGGCAAATTCGGGGGGTAGGTCGTTTCGAAGGGCACGGTCGATTTACTTCCCCCTACCCGATAAAAACTATTCAAGCTTTTGCTGTTCTTTCTCTATTGACGATGACGTCGACAGGACGTTAAACCCAAAGCTTTCCTCGATCCTTTCTTTCCGACTGTAGTGATGTTGACTGTGGTGACAGGCCAGTGAAAGCCTCCGCTCCACAACCCCACGAAATGTGTCACCAACTCGCTTCAGCTAACTCGAAAACCTTTACCTACGTCACTGCCTTCGCTAATTGCTGTATACCGGGCGAGCGGTAACCACTACCTGCAACGCCCGACTACTCGGCAATTACCAAACAACGGCGCAGGTGAAAGTCGACGCCCGCTTAGGTAAAAGTGAGCGTTACTCAGCAGAAACAAGGCAGCCCGACTAAAAGGCAGGGGGAGGAAGAGGGGAGCTGGGGGAGAGAGGGGGGAGGGGGTTGCGCCAATTTGCCGCCTTATCTCGCGCCGCAATTAGCGTAATTTATCGAAGTAATTGACAGCGAATCAAACGACATCGCACAAAAGCAAACGGGGTACCGAAAAGGGCACGGCCGTTGTGTGTGGGAGTGTTATCGGGGGGTTGGAGGGAAGGACGGCCGCCACCCCGAGACTACGTGTGATGAAATTATAGGGGCAGCGGCCGACCCCGGCCGGCGGAGGGTTGTAATTACAAGTCTGCCGGCGCCAGGCCACGAAAATTGCTCGAAAAATATGTCGGCCGTCTTCTCCCACCCCCTCCACACTCCCCCTAGCGGCGGCAGACGGCGCCGTGTCCTTTCCCTTCCCATCCCGGCCTCCCCCTCCCTTTTTTTTTAGATGGAGAGAAGAAGACGAAGAAGAGCAGCAGCAGCGTCGGAGTGGTGGAGAAATAAAAAATATATACACACGGATGCGGAGTCGCCGTAACGCGGTTTCTGAGGCGGTGCGGCGGCGGCGGCCGGATGGTTTTTTTGATGGCGCCGCAGCCAGCCAGCTCTATTTACAGACTTGCGTTTATGTTTTCTCCGCGGCCGGCTGGGTGGGTGGCAGGGGGTGGGAGGGAGCGGCCCAGATAATTACTAGCGCCGGGATCCGCGACTACCGCTAGGCCCCGCCGTTCCCACATTCATTACGGAGGAGTCGCTTGCCGCTGATTGCGAACTGGCGCCAACGCCGGCAGAAGAGGCGTCGGCCCGACAGACCCACAGTGGCGCCAGTGGAGAAAGGCGCCTGCGATACGTGCTCCGCGGTGTTCGCTTTACGATCTCTTCCAGTACTCGGCGTCCTGTGTATGACTGGAGCATAATTAATATTTACTACATGTACAGTGAGGGGCAAGTAGATTACCAGGCACGGTAACATATCCGCCGGCCGCGGTGGCCGAGGGGACTGAGACGCTTCAGTCACGGTCTGCACGGCCATTACGGTCGGGGGTTCGAATCCCCCCTCGGGCATGGATATTTGTGCCGTCCTTAGTATTAGCTAGTTCATAAGTAGTTTGTAAGTTTAGGGACTGATGACCCCGTAGTTAAGTCCAGTGGCGACGCTAGACGAAAACTGGGCGTCGGCGAACACGTCTTTGCGAGGCCCCTTTCATTTTTTTCAGTAAGGAAGAAAATGTTAAATAAAATGCGCTTAATTATAAATCAATAATCATTATACTAAACTTTTATTAGTATAATATACAAGTGTTATTGCATTGACAAAAATTACAATAAACAAACACAAATTAACATAGAGAAACTTTTAGGCTTTTCGCTTCACTGATTTTTTAACAATCATAGCATAATTAATACTAGCCGCTGTTTCGGCTTTAATTAATAGTACTGACGACGCAGATAGTTTTTTTTTTTTTTTTTTTTTTTTTTGCGGTTGGTGGGGGTGTCATTGTGATTTTCAAGTATTTCTTAATCAATTTTAACTTCAAGAAACTTTTTTCGGCCGAAGCTGTACTAACTGTGAGACTGATTCTGATTGTTATATAAGCATTTGGATATACTGTACTACTTACAAACTACTTATAAACTAACTAAGACTAAGGACGGCACAAATATCCATGCCCGAGGGGGGATTCGAACCCCCGACCGTAGTGGCCGTGCAGAACGTGACTGCAGTGCCGCAGTCCCCGCGGCCACCGCGGCCGGCGAAAATTGTTTCTAAAATGTACTAAAGAAGTTGTTTTTTCAAGTATTTAACTAAAATTTTCATCATCGCTGCACTCATTCGGAAATAAATAGGGAAACTAAATAGCTGCCGGCGGGGAATAGGCCGAGCGCACTAAGGCGTCATACCATGGTGAGCGAGGTCGCTCTTGTTGAGGGCATGGCTGTTGTGTTTGTACTTTGGTTAAGCTAGTGTACGTCAGATGTAGGTCGTCGCTACATAACCAAGCAGTTGAAAAGCGGCGTTAAACTTCAAATATAAAAAAAAAAAAAAAAAAAAAAAAAAAAAAAAAAAAAAAAAAATTTAACAATGTTTTGCGAGGCCCCTGCAGGTGCGAGGCCGTCGACGGTTGCCGACGTCGCCGACGCCTAGCGCCGCCACTGGTTAAGTCCCATATACTCTACGAACATTTTTTGATAACATCTCCCACTGCGTGGAACGGGCTATGTTCATGTATATAGATTAACTAGCTTAAACCCGCGGCTCCGCTCGTGTGCTGGTTGATTATGATAGACTAGCTGAACCCCTGCTGCTTCGCATGCGTAGGCTGGTTGGTCTGTTTTCTGTCTCGTTTCCGCCCGGTGGTCCTGGTGTCGGTGGCCGAGTAGAAAGAGACCGACACAGGAATAAAGGATGCACGCTTGTGCAGGTACGGAGGTGACCAGCCAGTGGGACAGCAGAAACTAGAAACACTAGAGTAAATTAGAACGAGATATATGTTTCGTGGAGTCTTGGTAATACTTAACGTTTACATAGTTCTTGACTGCAGAATGCTGATACATAGTTTATATAGAGAGAGGCCTGCGTACTGACGATTCCTAGTGCCTATCCGATAGCCAAGTCTAAACTGGTGCATATCTGATTCCCATGTGTTAACTGGTTCCTATCTCAGTTCCAAGTGAACGACGCAGTCCAGTGGTGGCCACGAGCGGAGTTGCAGCAGAGGGCGCTCGTGGCTGACGTCGTAAGAACGCCGCGCCGTGCGTGCATGACGGCTCGCGGCGAAAGTACGTGGCGCGCACTTCACACTTGTGCGACACCACAGTCTGCACAAGTTGTTTCTTTTTAATTCTGATGAAGAATCCATACCTTAAGTTTCGTAGTTATAGCTTGCAATTTGAGTTAACAGCACCATATTTTTGAAAATCAATTTTTGAATCTCGTATTTCACCCCCTCATTCGTCGATTTTCCAAAAATAACGAAACACGTTTCTTTTAAATTTGAACCCCGAATTCAAATCCGAAAATTTGTAGTTCTAGCTTCAAAATTACCTAAATAGCAACAGATTTTCGAAAGACACCCCCTCTCTGATTTAACCACCTGGATGGTTGAATTTCCAAAAATACTGAAACACGTATTTTTAAATCATAACGAACAATACAAATACCAATTTTTGCAGCTTTAGCTTCAAAATTGTCTTGACAACAAAGTGTTTTCGAAAAGAATTATTGATCCCCTCTTTTACCCCCTTCGTTGTTGAATTTCCAAAAATACCGAAAAACATGTCTTTTTAATCACGATCAAGAGTCTATATCCTAAGTTTCGTAGTTATAGCTTGAAATTTGAGTTAACAGCAACATATTTTTGAAAATAAATTTTTGCGTCAACTAATTTCAAAAAATGCCGAAACACGTGTCTTTTAAATTCGAACCCTGAATTAAAATCCGAAATTTTGTAGTTCTAGCTTCAAAATTGCCTAAATAGCTACGTATTTTCAAAAAAACGTTTCACCCCCTTTTTCACCCCCTTACGGACGGAATATCGAAAAATCGCTTCTTAAATGACGCCTACAGAGTAAGATCAACACCGTCCACAAATTTCAAGTTTCTATCTTCAGTGGTTTGGGCTGGGCGATGATGAGTCAGTCAGTCAATCAGTCAATCGGGACACTTCCTTTTATATGTAGAGACTAGCTGAACCCCCGCTGCTTCGCATGCGTAGGCTGGTTGGTCTGCACCAGTTGTTTCTTTTTAATCCTGATGAAGAATCCATAACTTAAGTTTCGTAGTTATAGCTTGTAATTTGAGTTATCAGCACCATATTTTTGAAAATTAATTTTTGAATCTCGTATTTCACCCCTTTATTGGTCGAATTTCCAAAAATACCGAAACACGTGTCTTTTATATTTGAACCCCGAATCCAAATCCGAAAACTTGTAGTTCTAACTTCAAAATTGCCTAAATAGCAACAGATTTTCGATAAACCCCCTCTCTCTCATTTAACCACCTTGATAGTTGAACTTCCAAAAATACCGAAACACGTATTTTTTAACGTCTAACCAACTATACAAATATCAATTTTTGCAGCTCTAGCTTCAAAATTGTTTCAATAGCAACATGTTTTCAAAAAGAATTTTTGATCCTCTATTTAACCCTCTTACTTGTTGAATTTCCAAAAATACTAAAAATCATGATTTTTAATCCTGACCAAGATTCCATATCCGACGTTTCGTAGTTGTAGCTTAAAATTTGAGTTAACAGCAACATATTATTGAAAATCAATTTTTTGCGCCAACTATTTTACCCCCCTTATTTGTCGAATTTCAGAAAATGCCGAAACACGTGCCTTTTAAATTCGAACCCTGAATTAAAATCTGAAATTTTGTAGTTCTAGCTTCAAAATTGCATAAATAGCTACGTATTTTCAAAAAATGTTTCATCCTCTTTTAACCCCCTTACGGA
Source organism: Locusta migratoria (assembly GCA_026315105.1). Taxonomy (NCBI): domain Eukaryota; kingdom Metazoa; phylum Arthropoda; class Insecta; order Orthoptera; family Acrididae; genus Locusta; species Locusta migratoria. The sequence goes on along the minus strand of CM048744.1, from coordinate 175,093,395 downwards.
CGGAATATCGAGAAATCGCTTCTTAAATAACGCCTACAGTGTAAGATCAACATCCTCCACAAATTTCAAGTTTCTATCTTCAGTGGTTTGGGCTGGGCGATGATGCGTCAGTCAGTCAGTCAGTCAGTCAATCGGGACACTTCCTTTTATATATAGAGATAACCTGTCTTTCACTAGTATCCTATGAGACTGGTTTTGATGGATGAAATGAAATACAATACCTTGTTTAGAACAAACATTTTTAATCAACATTCAAATAAAAAAATTATGTGAAGTGCTTAATGATTTACAATAAATAATACTACATTATTTCTTATAGACTGTGTTACAATGTCTCAACAAGTATTGTGAGAGTAATGTCCAAATTCATTTTCAAAAATGTTCAAATGTTTGTAAATCTATCGGACCAAACTGTGTGGTCATCAGTCCGTAGCTTACAAACCACTTAAACCTAGGTAAACTAACCTACGGACAAACACACACACACCCATGCCCCAGGGAAGACTCGAACCTCCACAGCGAGCAACCGCGCGCTCCGAAATTCATTTTAATTTCATTTTAGGGCATTCTGGTAAACTACGTTATTTGTAGTATTGCACTTGATGTAATGCGCGAAACGTCAAATCGATTATTTTAAAGAGAAATATTAAAAGAAATTTATTTTTACTGCTTTCTTTATTTATTCTTATATTTCCTTATTCGTATGCTTATCCTTACAGAGAAAGAGCTGAAGACATTGTAGCACGCATAGACCGACGATATGGTTTGTGGCATCACGTTTCTCAATATGTAACCCCCTTGCTGTAGAGTCTCAAACGTCATCGCTGGCCTTCAGTACATTTTTTTTTAAATATAATTTGACGACTTTCAACCACCATATCTTCCTCCCCCTTATAGCTATCGGCATGGAACTGCTATGGTGTACAACGGGAGACTTCTGACAACAATTACACACAGACCAATCGTTTGCGTTCTGTAGTTTTCGCTGTAGAGCGAAATATTAACACACACACAGAAACTTAGAATTTTATATACACCGATAACTTTCCATCCCAATCATTATCGACCCTCAAGCAACAATGCAACCAATAATACCTTTTTCAAAGAGTAAATATAACTTTCAAAGAGTAATTATTTTTCCACATTTCGCGTTATATTCTTTAAATTACGAAATATCTATCAGATCGCTTTAAAACCGTGCCTAAAACCTTCCTCAGGTATGAATTAGTAACAGTACAAATATTAAGTCTCTGCGTCTTGTTGTTCGGACGTGATAAGCGTACACCGAACAGACATTCACATTAATCATTAATATATATATATATATATATATATATATATATATATATATATATATATATATATATATAGATAAAGGCATGAACTAAAGATAATGGTTATCTGTGGTATTCAATAATCACAAATTGCACCAGAAAAATCGCATTTATTGTAAAAACTTTGTCGATCTACCGGTGTAGAGTCAAGGAAGAGAACACAGCGCATCAGTTAAATGATCCAGATAAGATATCTGCAAGGTGGAAAAATAGGAATTTGACCCTAAATAATAATAAGTGTGAAGTCATCCATACGTGCACTAAAATAAATCCGATAAACTTCATTAGACGACAAACCAGTCAAATCTGTAGGCAGTGCCGTTTTCTCAGGGTGTGCAAGTTGTGTGTCAACGCCCAGTTGAAATCGAATGAAAAATAGATTATTTTCGTATGTTTAAACATAATGTTCATTACTGTGTGTTTTTCTTTCATTATAATTTCATTCTTCTATAGCAGCGGTCGGCAACTGGCGGACCGCGGTCCAGGTCCGGATCGCTGGAAGTCAAAAACTGAACAGCGAAAAATATTTTGAAAGTATAACTTACGTACTCAGAATATTAAAAAAAACTTTTTTTTCTGTGGATAACAATTCGTGTGAGAGCCACACTTAAAATTTTTCTGGAATTCTACTGTTATCTGCTGAATAATTAGAAACCTTAATGATAATTGTAGGTAGATTAAATAAATGGTCGCCATAACGTGCGACGCTGGAGAGTACGCTGAGAAGTGGCGGCAAAACTGAGCAAGCTGGCCGGTGATCCGTATAAAAGCCCTGTACAAGCGAATGCAATATAAGAACTTTATCTAGCGAACAAGGAAACTCCATAAATAGACTTCATACTCTGATATCTCTATTTAAGCGGTCAGGGCATATCCATTTAAACACCATTTTTGTGCTCTTAAAAATCACCTTTTGAGGTTTCTCCAGCAGCAGTTGTTCCACCTTTCAAAGCCTTTACTCCAAATGGAGATAACAGACTGGCAGGACGACATTTCCTTGCAAACATATAAAAATGAATCCACTGACGAATTGTGGAGTGAACATGTCCCAGAAAAATTTGAAAATTGCAAAACATTAGGCATCTACCTGACTACTATGTTTGGCTCCACATATATTTCTCAAATCTCATTAAAAAAGTAATTTATTGAAGAATAAATATCGCTCAAGATTAACGGAAGCCCACTTTGGAGACACTATTCCCATAAGCTGCTCCGCTTGTCAACCTAACCTTAAGAAAGCGGCTGAAGACCACAAATGTAATTCCTTGCATTGATTTTTTTTAACACAGATACCTACCGCTCATTGTATTTCTTAACTTTTAGTGAAAAATATGCAAAAAATAGTATGCTTAGTGTATGATCTGTTACTAAGTTTTTCAGTAGAAGTTTGACTATACATTTTGTTCAATACGTTTTGTGATTGAATCATCATCATCATCATATATAGAGACTGATTATGCCTTTCAGCTTTCAGTCTGGAGCATAGTACCTCTAATAAAATTCCTCCATGATTCCCTATTCAATGCTAACTTTGATGCCTAGTCTGATTTTATGCCTTTTACTTCAAAATCATTCCGCACCGAATCTAAGTACTTTCTTCTTGGTCTACCTCGACTCCTCTTACCCTCCGCTGTCGAGCTCATGAGTCTCTTAGGTAACGTTGCTTCTCCCATGCGTGTAACATGACCCCACCATCTCAGTCTGTTCACTCTAACTGTTTCATCTATGGTGTTCATTCCCAGTTTTGCCTTGATTTCCTCATTATGGACACCCTCCTGCCATTGTTCCCATCTATTAGTGCCTGCAATCATTCTTGCTACTTTCATATCTGTAACCTCTACCTTATGAATAAGTTAACCTGTATCCACCCAACTTTCACTCCCATACAACAAAGTTGGTCTAAAGATAGAGCGGTGTACCACTAACTTAGTCTTGGTTCTTATTTGCGTCTTGCAGAAGAGAGTAGATCTTAGCTGACGACTCACTGCATTAGCTCTGCTGCATCTCGATTCCAGTTCTTTCACTATGTTGCCATCCTGTGAGAAAATACATCCCAGGTACTTGAAACTGTCTACCTGTTCTAACTTTGTTCCTCCTATTTGGCACTTAATCTGTTCAAATCTCTTTCCCACTGACATTACTTTCGTTTTGGAGATGCTGATCTTCATATCCTTGCACATCTGATCGAGCTCTGAAATATTAGTTTGCAGCCTTTCAATTGAATCGGCCATTACAACTAAGTCTTCCGCATACGCGAGACTCTTATTTTGTTTTCACCTATTTTAATCTCGCCCGGCCAGTCTCCTGTTTTCAACATATGATCCATGAATAGTATGAACAACAGTGGTGACAGGTTACAACCTTGTCTTAGCCCTGAAACTACCCTGAACCATGAGCTTAATTTACCATCTACTCTAACTGCTGCCTGACAGTCTACGTAAAGCCCTTTGATTGCCTGCAGAAGTTTGCCTCCTATACCATAATCTTGTAGAACTGACAGTAGCTTCCTCCTAGGGACACGGTCATAAGCCATTTCTAGATCTATGAAACATAGATACAATTCCCTCTTCCACTCATAGCACTTTTCCTTTACCTGCCGTAAGCTAAAGATCTGGTCCTGATAGCCTCTAAGTGGCCTAAACCCACACTGATTTTCATCTAACTTGTCCTCAATTAATACTCGCACTCTCCTTTCAACAATACCTGAGAATATTTTGCCTACAACGCTAATTAGAGAGATACCTCGATAGTTGTTACAATCTTTTCTGTTTCCATGTTTGAAAATTGGCGTGATTACCGATTTCGTCCAGTCAGACGGAACCTGTCCCGATTCTCACGCATTCTCAATTATCCTATGTAACCATTTGAGTCCTAATATTCCACTGTATTTGATGAGTTCCGGCTTAATTTCATCCACCCCAGCCGCTTTATTGCACTGTAATCTACTGACCATTTTCTCCACTTCCTCAAATGAGATCCTATTTCCATCGTCGTTCCTATCCCAGTCTACCTGAAAATCTGACACATCATTGAAAGTTTCACCTACATTGAGTAATTCTTCAAAATATTCCCTCCATCTGCTCAAGGCATACACAGGATTGACTGGCAGCTTTCCTGACCTGTCCAAAACACTTGTTAATTCCTTCTTCCCTCCCTTTCGAAGATTGCTAATTACGCTCCAAAATGGGTTTCCCTGGGCTTGACCCAGTGTTTCTGGCTTATTTCCAAAGTCTTCCCATGATTTCTGCTTGGATTCTGCAATTATCCGTTTGGCTTTGTTTCTTTCTTTAACATAACTTTCTCTGTCTGCCTGATTTCTAATATGGAGCCATTTTTGAAATGCCTTGTGATTGAAAATAAAAATAAATAAATAGCAAAATAATATAAGTTCACTGGATTATTATTCATTTTTATTTCATATTAGTTTGAGACTGAAAATTAAAATAAAAAATTGATAAAGAATATGTAGTTTTACTTCTGGGCCTCGATAAAAATTTTCAAAAGTATCCGGACCCCGTCCAAGACTACTTGCCGACCTCTGTTCTATAGTATATGCGATCCTCCGCGCTGTCCGGTATCGTCCGTCCCGTCTGCTACTGCCAGACAGCCGCCAAAGCGTTGCCTCTGCTGCCAATGTCCCGGCAGCTCCACACGCCGCCAGTGCGCATGCGCGTTGCCAGTTTGTCCCCTCGCCTTTCGCCTGCCAAGGCTTTGATCCGGTTTCCAACGCTTTGCTTTTGATTGTTGTTCCCGAGTTGTGTGCGAGTGTATTAATTGCTTATGCGAGCAAGTCATGCGCTTAAACATTTAATATGGACAGTGAACGTTTAGTAAGAAACATGTTAAACACCTCTTTGTCATCACTTTCTTATAGTGAAAAGAAAAAAGTGATTGATAGTGGCCGACCATGTCCTTTTCTCAAGACGTCTACACGTGTGCAAGGTGCGAGATGAGGGTTGTAAAGACATTTTCGCAATGAACCGTACGATGGAGCGGAGTGCCTTTGCGGGTGTGATGTGGTGAACAAATTTTACTGTTGGATGTGCTTGCTGTTATCAAACAAAAAAACTATATGGAATCATCAAGGATACGAGGATCTGAACACTGCTGTGAAAATGAGCCTGAAATTCATCTTTATAGTTTGTTCAAATTTAACAAATTTATTTCGTCTCCTACTAGAATTGATATCTTATTGGATTTTCAACAAAGATCTGCAATACAGCTTCACAGTGAAAAAGTGAGAAAGAACAGAAAGGTATTAAAGAGGCTCATTAATACTGCAGGTATTTAGGGAAACAAGAGCTGGCATTCAGAGGTCAAAATGAAAATGAAGAGTCCTCCAATTGAGTAAATTACATTGAATATATTACTGCAAGTGCTGAATTCGATTTTGCCCTAAAAGAACATTTAGCAACTTATACGGTCTTACGCATTAAGAATAATACAATAACATCAGTTGCTCATGTATTGAGAGATGAGATTTACTATGAAATTCAGAAAACAGATTTTGTAGTGAAAACAATTGAGGTGCGAGGTTCGTCTCAACTGGTTCAGCTGAATACGGCATTGTGTGAGTAGAGCTTTCACTTAGAGAGCAGTAGGGTACAGTGAGTGTGTCATTCGTTGTACATTCATAGAAGCCACAGAGGCCGATCCGTGTGAGCAGGTGATCTTGAAATTTTTATAAAAATCTGAAAAACTACAAAAATATCGTTGTCCGGAACACTTACCGTTAAGCGACATTCCTTCCCCCTGCTCTCCGCTAATCGAAAGCCACACGCCCAACACCCAACAGATTTGTTCATGAGACGTCTCTGTCTACAGGCAGTAAATTCAACCAAATACCTCGGAAATACAATTACGATCAATTTAAATTTGAAGCGACACATAGAAAATATCGTAGGGAAGGCGAAGCAAAGACTGCGATGCATTGGCAGAACAATTACAAGATGCAACAGTGTTACTAAAGAAACTACCTACACTACACTTGTGCGTCCAATTTTGGAGTAATGCTGCGCATTGTGGAATCCCCACCAACTGGGAGTGACGGATGATTTAGAGGAAGTTCAGAGAAGGACAGCTTGTTTTGTATTGTCGCTATATAGGGGAGAGAGTGTCACAGAAATTATGTTAGAGTTGGGGCGGAAATCATTAAAAGAAAGGCGTTGATTGTTTCTGAGGTAGATTTGTGAAATTTCTGTAACCTCTTACGAATGCGAACATATTTTCTTAACACCCACCTACACGATCATCGTAATAAAACAAATCTGATCGAAATTGATAAGATTTAATACGTTGCTTGTAGTGGCTATTTTAGAAGCAGCTGAATATTATTTATTTCACTGTAATGTTTTTAAAGAAAACGCCTTTTGCTACTGCAAATGAAGGGTATTATTTTTATAATTCACCCATATGCGTTTCGCCTTTGTCACAACGCATCATCAGTGTGTGTCAGCACTTGCTACTCCATATTAGTCTCTGTCCGGCAACCAGGTCAAAAGGTTCCACTGTTTTCTGAAAAACTCCGCATTTTGCACAAAACAGTGGAATCTTTCATAAACCTAATTGTTTATGACTCCATATCTCAAGAACTGTGTGTTGTATTGTGACAAAATTTCGAACGTACGTTCAGTGATATGTATGTATACTGTCTGCAACATTACTCGTGAATACAATTAATAGTGTACAAGTAATAAATTATAACGTCATGCTAAATGCCGTAATTTTACTGCATGAACGCCGAAAAAGTAGTAAGCGACAAACTTTTTTCCTTTCGTCATTTTGTTGGGATTGTCACCGAGAAAAAGTTTCCTAAAGGTTTGAAATTATGTTTAAATTTTGTTGTAAGTCGCTAAGTGATCTCCTTCTCAAATAGTGGACTGATGAAGTCACATTATCACGTGCCGCAATACGGGGAAGTTTTCATTGCTTCTGACGCCATATCTCCTGAACTATCGGCTCTATGGGAAAATCCTTTCTTAGCTGACGTCTTCTACCTATGAACTACATTCCTGCAAAATTTCAACTCCATAAGTGAAGTAGTTTTCGAGATTTCGTGTTTAGTCAGTGAGTGTGTGAATGAGTGTCGTTCCGTTTTATATACATAGAGATTACGAAAATTCGATAGCCATGCGGTCTCCTTGTAAGAGCCTTACCTGGTGGCGGCTCTCTAGCGAAAGTGCATTGTGGAGAGGGGAGCGTCATCTTCCCACGAGAGGAAACGCCCTGGTTTCTGACACACTTCGTGCTTTGACTCACTGCACTTAGGGTGCAATGAGGCGAGACACCGAGTCCCCGTCTCGTCAGATCCAACAGTCTTAACAGTGTGCAGATACAGGGAAATAAGTATTTATATTCGACATAATCTACTATAGCTACTGTCAATTATGATACCAACGATTAAGCGAATTAAAAATATCTCAGGAAGCGAGAAAAAAAGGGCCGGTACTATGCACAGTATATGTACATTGCAGATGTTGTTTGTCTACCTATTTCGCCTTTACACAACAAATGGAGGCATACTCTGCAACAAATCTACACCATGTAAATGACTGAGCGAGAGTAATACATTACGTGAAGGAGTCAGTTATATACAGTTTTAAACTTGAAATTACTAGAAATCAATGTAAGAGTATTCTGGCCGTAGCAAATGGAAATATTCAGTCCCTTCTATCGCTATCACAATTCATTACATTGCACTTCCATTTTCAAGCAGAACAGTGCAGCAGTCTGACACGAGGACGCGTCGCGCACTGCTACCGCCTCTCGATAGCGACGTCACACGGAAGCGCCCGGTCGCTGCCGAACACATTGGCTCGACATTCCATGTAACAACGTCGGGTCATGTTCATCTTGACTGCAGGATGTCATATAACAGTGCTGTCTATATCAATGTGTTCAGCAACAGATATCTCCAGTTTTCTTTGGGAGTCAACATCATTTCGTAAATCAGACCGTAGTGTTTCTTTACCTTAGATAATATTCGGTACCAGTAAGACCCTGAATTATATGAATAATTTGTATTTACAGCTTATCCTCACAAGTTCAAATGTCTGTAAATCTATCGGACCAAACTGCGTGGTCATCAGTCCGTAGCTTACAAACTACTTAAATCTAGGTAAACTAACCTACACACAAACACACACACCCATGCCCCAGGGAGGACTCGAACCTCCACGGCGAGCAACCGCGCTTTCTGCAGCGAGGTGTTTTAGACCGCTCGGTCCTCACAAGTCTTCGCTTATGAAAGATACTTCCACTTTGCATGGTCTTGTTTACTTTCACCTTTTGGAACTACATAAAAATTTTAAGAACTGTGTTGCACCCAACAATACGTCGCTCTGGGTGATAGCACGGTTATCCCTCCCCCATAGAGCCGACCCTGATCTGAAGGAAAGAACCGAGTTCAGTCAAAAGTGGTGGCCACACAAAAAGTTTCCGCTCAGTCATAGAGAAACTGAGCAAAAAATCATCACTCGAGTTTCTTCGTGCTGTGTTCTTTTAGGAAATGCCTCGTGACCGCGTATCTGATATTGTTTTTAGGTTCATTAACGATTGATGCCATTTCATCCATTGTGAAGGATTGCCATCATCCAATATTCTAAGAACAACTTACTGTGAACTGATAGCGTAGAGATATACTCTGGTTTGTTGATGAATTCAGTCACAGAACATTGGTGTAGTGAGCATCCACGGCGTTCATCTATGTGGACTTACCTGTAACAGAAGGAAACAATAATTAGGTTCAAGACAAGTGTTTAAGAATCAACTCCGCTTCCTATTTCTCTCTCTCTCTCTCTCTCTCTCTCTCTCTCTCTCTCTCTCTCTCTCTCTCTCTCTTTCCTAGCGTTTACAAAAATTAATCAACGTCTTACTTTCAGATCCATATTTCCAATTTAGAAGCAGCATCTTGTGAGTCTTCAATTCTGAATGTCTACAGTTAGTCTTAGAGTTTCAGATAACCTAAAAAAAAACGTAAATTATAAATAACAAACAATAAATCAGTGTCCAGTGACATATTTTTCTCGACATATATGGAAGACATAAATCTGTAGCAGAGGAATTGAATTAAATTTTGTGACACGGCTAGGATTCGAACCAGGGATATTCTGCTTACGAGGCAGTGACTTAATGGATACAGCGTCTGCACGTCTCCCTACATAACACAAACTTAAATTCTGCCTCATGCTTCCCTATATAAATACGTATCAATGCTTCCAGGCAGTCTCCTATGGCGGAACAGCACCCCAGCAAAGATCTACTATGGTAAATTGTTATAGTTCTTACCGTTATTTCTAACGGTAAGAATAGGTTGCACGTACAGATTCATATATAATACCAGAGAATTATCAGTTTAAAGAAAATTTTCTGTAGAATAGATGGGATTGGTGGAGGACATAAAAAAGTTGAAAAAAAAAAAAGGTTCGTAATATACCGGGTGACCAAAAGCTCAGTATAAATTTGAAAACTTAATAAATCACGGAATAATGTAGATATAACGATAAAAATTAACACATATGCTTGGAATGACATGGGGTTTCATTAGAACCAAAAAAAAGTTCACCTGCTGGAACGTACGATTTATATGCAGGATGGCGCTCTACCCCATATTGCTAGACGTGTGAAAGATCTCTTGCGCGCGTCGTTTGGTGATGATCGTGTGCTCAGCCGCCACTTTTGTCATGTTTTGGCCTCCCAGGTCCCCAGACCTCAGTCCGTGCGATTATTGGCTTTGCGGTTACCTGATGTCGCAAGTGTATCGTGATCGACCGACGTCTCTAGGGATGCTGAAAGACAACATCCGACGCCAAGGCCTCACCATAACCCCGGACATGCTTTACAGTGCTGTTCACAGCCTTATTCCTCGACTACAGCTATTGTTGAGGAATGATGGTGAACATGTTGAGCATTTCCTGTAAAGAGCAACATCTTTGCTTTGTTTTAATTTGTTATGCCAACTATTGCTTTTCTGATCAGATGAAGGGCTATCTGTCGGACAATTTTGAACCCTCTTTTTTTCTCTCTCTCTTAACAAAAGCTGATGTCTTTCCAAGCATGTGTGTAAATTTTTACCTCTCTATCTACATTATTCCGTGATTTATTAAGTTTTCAAATTCATACTGACTTTTTTGATTAGCCGGTATTATCGCGAAGTAGAAGATATTGTGTCATGAATAAGATAATCGAGTTGGAATGGCACGCACTAAAACGATGAGTTTTACCCTTTAATGAGATCTTTTCACGAAATTAGAATCACAAATTTTCTCCTCCGAGTGCCACAATATTTTGTCAATTTTTGTCTACTTAGGGTGAAATGACTATCGTGGTGATAGTGACTTAAAGTCGTGCATGAGGTATCCGACAATTCTGGTTAGCACAGTATAAGAAAGCAATGCTGATTAGTCGCTGTGTTTTTAATTAATAGAACATCTTTATTTCTACTTTCGGGCGTGGCCCGCCATCAGGTATCCACTGACCATTGTTTACAACATAAAAAGCACTGGCGCATGGCTATCAAAAGCACTGATGTGTCAGCCATTCGTCAGTGCTTTTTATATTCGCACAATTTTCCTCGGCTCCTGCTCCGCTTCGGCGTTCAGACTATGCATACATAATGTAATATAGTTGAAGTAAGAGATGTTCTGACGGCCATAGGAATGGGCTGGTCTCAAGACAAAAGTTATTACCCCATGATCCTAGCTGAAATACGAACCATCCAAACGAGTCACCCACATGCATTTTATACAACAAGTGTTGCCATTTTATACATTACTTAATATTATGAAGAATCTGAGAATAACATACAAAATGTATTATTCGATAACCTAAAAATAAGGCATAGGCGTAGAATGTTACTAAAAACTTCATTAAGCCTCTCATTTTAAAGAACAGCATGTAACATCCTTAACACATACGTCACATATCAAATGTTCAAATGTTTGTTAAGCTTAAAGAAACTTAAGTGTGAGGTCATCATTCCCTAAACTTACAAACTACTTATTAACTACGATAGGAATGACTTATCACCGTGATATTTGACAATAACAATATATATAAAATATTCCTATCGTCTGAAGTGCATTAAAACATGATTTTGCATTTTTCAGATGAACCAATTTTTTGTGCAAACTTTCTCAGGAGAATAATAAACAAACCAAAAAATTAATTGTGCATGTTAATCGTGAATTTAAAAAAAAAAAAAAAAGAAAAGAAAAAAAAAAATGTTTGTAAATCTATCGAACTTAACTGTTAGTCATCAGTCCGTAGCTTACAAACTACTTAAACTAAGGTAAACTAACCTAATGACAACACAAACATCCATGCCCGAGGGGGGAGTCGAACCCCCGACGGCGGATGGCCTTTCTACATCTACATCAACATAGATACTCTGCAAATCAGATTTAAGTGTCTGTCAGAGGGTTCATTAACCTCTTTCAGAACTTTTCTCTACCGTTCCATTCTCTAATAGCGCCTGGGGAGAAAGAACACCTAAATCGTTCCGTTTTCGATCTGATTTCTCTTATTTTATTGGGATGATCATGTCTCCCTAAGTAGGTGGGTGCTAGCAAAATATTTTCATATTCAGAAGTAAAGGTCGGTGATTGAGTCTTCGCAAACAGATCACGCCGCAATGAATACCGTCTTTCTTTTTAACGATTTCCACCCCAATTCGTGCAACATTTCCGTATATATAATATATAAACAGAGTGTGGAGTGGGGTAGTAAGAGGCCAGAGAGGGATTGACAGAGGGAGAGAGAGGGGACGTGGTAAAGGTCAGGTGAGAGGTGTAAAGAGAGGGTAGAAGAAGTAGATGGACGAGAGGTTCAAGAGGAAGAAAACAGAAAGGAGATTTTATTTTGGAGGGGCGGGGGGTGGAGTACTGAAAAGATAGAGGGGGAAGGAGTAGACGGATTAATGGAAGTTTGGAATACATAATGAAAGGAATGTTACTGCGAATTACGTGTACCATCTCACGAGAAGGGAAGAACCAAATTGGCCCAGAGATGATGGAGGAGGAGACTGAGTAACAGAAGAATGAATTCAATAAATACCAGAACTGAAAGACAAAAATATTTTTCATCGCCAAGCGTTAGGACGAACGTATAAAAATACCAACAAATGACAGTCAAAATAATGAATTCCGAATTATTTCATTTCAATAACTTCGTGAACGTACTGCAGTTGTCGCAACTCATAAAAATTCTAGTAAACAGTCTTTTGAATAAGCCTCTTATCGATTGACTAATAATGACTAAAAGACGCACAGGTTATATCATAGAAGATATAGACATTTTAAAATATAATTACGTTTCAAACATTTCTAGGCGCGCTTTTCATTTTTCATTAGTAAATTTCATTATTGCGAAGCCGGATAGGTTCGCACCGAGGCAATGAAAATATGGACAGGAGAATAAGTGGAAGTCTGCATTAAATCGAATATTCTATTTCTTTTCAGTTATCTGATGTTTCATATTGTGGAGCTCATTACTTTTCCGTTCAGTAAATAACATAGCGTGTGTTAACGCTAATATAAGGTCAGTTTATGTTATATATTGTGTAGGTAAAGACGCATGTTTCATTTAAATGGATCTGTATGTGTATTCCATTGTCGAGCATATATCGTACGAAGTATGAATATAACCTGGAATTCTTACGTGATTATTTTCATTTTATTTTGTTCGATTTCAAGCTAACTGTATACTTGTTCAGTACGTTGAAATGTTTACAGTTACAAATTACATCTTCATATCTAATACAGAGTATATTAGCTTTATCTCTGTTCATAGCCGAGAGGTAAAAACGTGCCACAAAAGTGATGAAAATTTTTATTTCATACAGTTTTAGCTGTACAGGTAAATTCGTGATGCGGTTCAACTTCGATACACGAGCCATTGTAAGTCGGAGACATCGGGAAGCTTGCTGGAGTAGATGTTTTCAAATTATTAGGTGTTGTAGGAAACAAAGAACAAAGACGTTCGCTTCGCACAAAGTGCATCTGTAAGATGAAAACCATACAGATGTATAGTGAGTGCTTACATAAGGTCTGATGTATTGCAGATCCGGCCTTGTGGTGGTTAACTCTTGTTGAAAACGTCTTTTGGTTGTAAAGATGCCTTTCGGGAGAATTTTTGCGACTAGGAAAATTGCACCAAAACTTAGTCATATTGCGTTTTTCACATATATATCATATTTCATATAGAGGTGAATGTTTTAACACTTACAGGACGGGGCGCGCTCGACCGGGTGTTGCCGACGGCACCCGTATGGCGTACGGGCGAGATCATTCTTTCCAACTTACGCGCGTTAAGCGTGTCTTTCACGTAATGTGGAGGCAGTTCATTGTTCTTTCACTAGACGGCAGTGCTTTTTGGCTATATCGACCTAAAGACGATATATTGCTCGTTCACCAGATGGCAAACAGTGGTGCAGACAATCAGTCACAACCTGTGGTGTTTGGCCATGGGCGTGATTCATAGGAAAGGGAGCAGGACTGGTCAGAACTAGACGATAATCCATAGCTGCCTGGGTTCCAAGAGGTGGTCGGTGTTGCCTCGCATTTTTCAGACGTCCCTGACGAGTTTGAATATTTTAGTTACTTCTTTGATGACTGCATAATTGACCAGATCACAAGAGTGAATCAAATCGGTACGCTGGCAGTACTATAGCAGCAATGAAACGTAAAGGCAGTCTAAAAATAGGCTCTATGTGGCACAAACGATCTGTGGTAAAGTTAAACGAAATAGACTGATTTGGGATTTGCGTCCCTACGTGCTTCCAGAATTATCGCACAAAAAATAATTACATTTTAGCTCCACAAAAACTTTTGTTGGATGTATTTGCTTCTCTACTTCCCTGTACAATTTTCGTGACAGTAGATTCAGAGCCGGCCGCGGTGGCCGTGGGGAATGAGGCGCTTCAGTCACGGTCTTCACGGCCACTACGGTCGGGGGCATGGATATGCCCTCGGGCATGGATATTTGTGCCGTCCTAGTACGTAAGTAGTTCATAAGTAGTTTGTAAGTTTAGGGACTGATGACCCCGTAGTTAAGTCCCATAAGCTTAACAAACATTTGAACATGTTAAACATTTGACAACAGCAAACGCGAACGGCGAATGTTCAAAACATGTGACGTCAAGCCGCAGTGCGGGAGCAAGAGAAGACGAAATTTGTCTGCAGTCAGTAGGTAGCTAGCGTGTGATCCGGACACTCAAAGAAGCCACGATTCCCGCTGAAAACGTCCTCCGCAGATGAAGACGAAACTTGGATTTCAATAATAAATCTATCCGTCCCCGGCATAAAAGTCCGGAAAAATTTGTATTGCCATCATTAACTGCAAATGTATGCGACGTGAGCACAAATTGGGGATGCTACGATGCTCTGAGTATCATTACCGAGTTAAGGAGGACGGAAAGCGTAAAGAACGTCTACATTTTCCAAAAAAAAAAAAAAAAAAAAAAATATTTTTCTGACGTAGCAATTTGTTGCAAAGTCAATTAAGAACATAAAGTCTTCTCCAAATTTGAAGGGGTAAAATACAAATTGATTACTGCAGAGAGGAAAACAGCAAACAGTCACGAATAATATTGCTATTTATTTAAAAACGAAAAATTGCGACGTTACCAGTTTGGGACTTAAAGGTTCATCATCAGACGATTGTTCACGCCAAATACATTTTTGTTATAGTTTACTTCTGGTTTCTGTTCTTTACAGCCCATTGTGGCGAAATATTATTGGGATTATGGTGACCTCCAGTAAAAAATGTTCAAATGTTTGTTAAGCTTCTGGGACTTAACTACGGGGTCATCAGTCCCTAACCTTACAAACTACTTATGAACTACTTACGAACTAGGACGGCACAAATATCCATGCCCGAGGGGGGATTCGAACCCCCGACTGTAGAGGCCGTGCAGACCGTGACTGGAGTGCCTCAGTCACCTCGGCCACCGCGGCCGGCGACCTCCAGTACACAATATATGATTAAAACAATCTATTTTATCGTAACTAGCGCTAATAATGATGTATCGCACTGTTAATAAACAATGACAGTTGAATTCTTGTTGTTATTTTTTCCTGAAATCAAGAATTGTGCTCCATTTTTGTAGTGTCCTTTGCTCCTGCTCACAAAATAATGTGCACCCTGTAAAGCAATTATTTCACTTATAAATAACAACATAGTGTGAAGCACTACATATAATCCAGAAACTTTTTCCCTCGT
This sequence comes from Locusta migratoria, assembly GCA_026315105.1. Taxonomy (NCBI): domain Eukaryota; kingdom Metazoa; phylum Arthropoda; class Insecta; order Orthoptera; family Acrididae; genus Locusta; species Locusta migratoria. Next base: position 175,077,844 of record CM048744.1, on the reverse strand, counting down.
GGCGACATTGTATACGAAGAAGACTATCAACAGTACAACAACGTCAAAGATGTTCTTTTTCAGAATAAACATATTGATTTGATAGTGAATATTTTTAGAAAGAGAAAACGTTACACATCTTCATTTTCCATTTAATGAACATTAAATTTAAATGAAGTAAATGGGACGTCAACATCATAATAATATTATGCCATGATTTGCTGTTAATAAAAGAATTCAGAACTAAAATAAATGTTCAAATGTTTGTAAATATGTGGGACTTAACTACTTTGCTTATCAGTCCAGAGGCTTACAAACTACTTAAACTAAGTTCTACATGTACATATATGACGAAGGGTACAAAAAACCACGACTAGGCATTTCCTATCCTATTATACATACACACCCATACCAAAGGAAGGACTCGAACCTCTCATGGCTGTAACCACGCGCTCTGCAGCAAGTCGCTAAAAACGCTCGGCCACTTTAGCGTGCCAATTCAAAAGTAAATTATTACGAATGTATTTTGATGTGAACAGCCGTCTGCTCGCGAACCCGTAGCTTCGTAACCAGTAACGGCGTTATTTTCATAAACGAAGTAGCAGTTTCCTTCTTTGCAAGAAGTATCCATTATTTTGTACACAGCCACGGTCCCAAAATGTCAGTTTCAAATGTTCAAATGTCTGTAAATCTATCTGACCAAACTGCGTAGTCATCAGTCCGTAGCTTACAAACTACTTAAACCTAGGTAAACTAACCTACGGACAAACACACACCCATGCCCCAGGGAGGACTCGAACCTCCACGGCGAGCAACCGCGTGCTCCGCAGCGAGGTGCTTTAGACCGCTCGGCTACTCCACCGCGGCAATGTCAGTTTAAAGTATAGGGTGAGAATTATTGAATTATATGAAATGAAATCGTCATAACTTCTGAACGGTTTGCGTTGGGGAGTTAAAACTGGACATGGTGGGAATTTATATGCGCATGTGCTCACGCCTTGTTGTTCTCCACCATTTCCGCGTGAAATGTCACGGTTCAACGTGCCGAGGGCATAGCGCTTGTGAAGGCCTACTACGTGAGCAATAACAGCTCAGCAGCGGCTCGAAGGAAAGCTACGACCGAGTTTCAGTTGAAGAGAACTTTTTCCAAGAGTGCTAACAATCAAAAATTTGATTAGCAAGTTTAGGAGAATGGGTGGTGTTAGTAATGGCAGGGATAGTAATGTCGGTCAACGAAAGAGAGTAAAATCGCTTGAAACCACGAGAAGACACACGCTGTGTTTCAACCCAGCCCCAGGAAATCTATCAGGCGAGCTTACACAACAACAGGGAATCAATCTAAAGATACTGCGACAAATTTTTGTTGAGGACCCGCATGTCTTCCCATACAAAATTCCAGCTCAACAACCATTAAGCCCCAGGACCATGGAACAGCGGTTTCGCCAACATTAATGTATGTGGTTTGGTTTAGTGATGAAGTCAACTTTCATTTAGAAGGGTTTCGTCAACAAGCAAAATCATTAAATTGGGGTACAGAGAACTCACATTTAGCGATCGTGAGTTCTTTTCACCTCGAACAGGGAGGGTGCGGTGTGCTATGCCCAGTCACGGAATAATCGATGCAATATCGTTTGATGGCACGGTTACTATAGTACCTAAAGGTGTTGCGAGATGATTTCATCTCCATAATCTAAAGTCACCCTGGTTTCGACACGATGTGGTTGATGCAAATCGGAGCTCGACCCCATCGAAGCAATTGAGTGTTTGATGTTGTAGAGGAGCATTTGGGGACAGCATTTTTGCTCTGTAGTGCTCACAGAGATTACTGGAATTAGCCTTTATTGGCTGAAATATTCTCCGGTCTAAAAACATACGTCTTCGTTTTGTTCAAATGTTAAAATGGTTGTAAAGCTTAAGGGATTTAACCTCCGTTTTGTGCGACTATCTTTGGTATAAGTTAGTTCATAAGTAGTTTGTAAGTTTAGGAACTGATGACCGCGCAGTTAAGTCCCTTAAGCTTAACAAACATTTGAATTTAGTTCCTGTCACAATCCTCATCGCATCATTTAGATGGATATCTGTTTTGTTAAAATGGCTACTCCCATTCCAAATGTTCGAATGTTTGTAATGCTATGGGACCAAACTAGGTTGGTCATTAGTCCCTAGTCTTACAAACTACTTAAACTAAGTTAAACTAATCTAAGGACAACACACACATCCATGCCCGAGGGAGGATTCGAACCTTCGACTGGCCGAGGGGACTGAGGCGCTTCAGACACGGTCTGCACGGCCACTACGGTCGGGGGTTCTAATCCCCCTCGGGCATTGATATTTGTGCCGTCTTTAGTATAAGGTAGTTGATAAGTAGTTTGTAAGTTTAGGGACTGATGACCCCGTAGTTAAGTCCCATAAGCTTTACAAACATTTGAACATTTTTTGAACCTTCGACGCGGGAGGCCGCGCGATCCGTAACGTGGCGCTCCAGACCACTCGGCTAATCCCGCTCGGCACTCCTATTCCAAACAGGAGAACAGTATTTGGCGACAGGATACGTAAGTGCTTGTGACTGTTTCTTAAGGAGTTTTCATTAGATCCCTAGCTAGCACCAGCGAGCTGCCTTAGTACAGTATTTAGCTCTTGAACACATCATCGCCACGGAAGGGAGGCATGTCGAACATTTGAGGACCTAAATCCGAATGCCCAAGCTCAACTTGGTGGTCCGCAGAGTCCTCTTCTTGTTGAAAGCAGCTTTGGCCGTGGCGATTCTTGCTCGGATTTCGTTGGTGCAGTGGGCATCCTTTGTGATAAAACATTCCAGGTACTTCAACTAATTCACATTTTCCAGTTCCCGATTGTCAACAATTATCTGCAAGTGTTTCTCACGTTTTGATATTTGCATCACTTTGGCATTAACGAAGAAACTGGTAAAGCGCCACATTTGGAGCAATGCACTGTATGGACCAGAAATGTGGACCATGAGAAAGAAGGAGAAAAAAAACTTAGAGAGCTTTTGAAATGTGGTGCTGGAGGAGACTGGAAAAGATCAAATGGACAGATCGTATGAAAAATGATGATGTACTGAGAAGAGTAGGAGAGAAGAGAAGTATTCTGCATACAAATCTACAGAGGAAAGCCAAATGGATTGGACACGTACTTAGACACGAGGGACTCCTACGCGATGTCATCGAAGGGAAAATAAAAAGACACAAAGGAGGAGGATTCAGCATCTGGACGACATGAGAGATGGAAGGAGATACAACAGACTGAAGGAAGAAGCTGAAGTCAGGGAACAATGGAATCAGAAGTTCTCCGTACGAAGATATGGACCTGCCACTAGGCAGAATACTACATAATAATAATAAATCCGAATATCTCCAGTCACGTTTACATGTTGAACAAAGTGTGTGTACCACATAGGAAGTAACTAATTTACATTATGTTTCTTACAGTTCAATAATTCTCACTCTGCCTAAAGAATGTGTTGCTGTGTCGCTGTTCGCCACAATGCCAGCGGTCTGCATTACTCGCCGCGTCACTTCAGAAAGACGCGATAAGTCGAGGGCGCCCGCAGTCTTGTTACCTCTTTGACTGCTTCGCGCACCGACCAATTAGCAGAAGGGGGCTCGGCTAGACATTCCGGCGTACCACAGCTATGACGGAGGGACTACGAAAGTTCGAGTCAGTACGAGGCAGCCCCAGGAATACTACAGTTCCAGAAGCTCAACAGAGGAGAGCCAGCAGTTACTTAGGATACAGCCGGAACAATGATACTACGGGATACCTTGCAGTATTGATTCCTTCTGTCAAAAAATCCTTTGAGAATTAACCATTTCTTTTACTTGCGGAGCTAGACCATATGTACATCTACATGGGATACTCTGCAAATCACATTTAAGTGCCTGGAAGAGGATTCATCTAACCACCTTTATACACTCCTGGCCATTAAAATTGCTACATCACGAAGATGACGTGCTTCAAACGCGAAATTTAACCTATAGGAAGAAGATGCTGAAATATGCAAATTATTAGCTTCTCAGAGCATTCACACAAGGTTGGCTCCGGTAGCGACACCTACAACTTTCTGACATGACGAAAGTTTCCAACCGATTTCTCATACACAAACAGCAGTTGGCCGGCGTTGCCTGCTGAAGCGTTTTTGTGATGCCTCGTGTAAGTAGGAAGTATGCGTACCATCACGATTCCGACTTTGATAAAGTCGGTTTGTAGCCTTCGCATTTGCGCTTTAGCGTATCGCGACATTGTTGCTCTCGTTGGTCACGATCCAATGCCCGTTGGCAGAATGTGGAATCTTTGGGTTCAGTGGGGCAATACGGAACGCCATGCTGGATCCCAATGGCCTCGTATCACTAGGCATCTTATCCGCATGGCTGTAACGGATCGTGCAGCCACGTCTCGATCCCTGAGTGGACAGATGGGGACGTTTGCAAAACAACCACCTTCTGCACGAACAGTTTGTAGACGTTTGCAGCAGCATGGAGTATCAACTCGGAGACCATGGCTGCGGTTACCCTTGATGCAGCATCACAGACAGGAGCGCCTGAAATGGTGTACGCTACGACAAACCTGGATGCAGGAATGGCAAAACGTCATTTTTTCGGATGAATCCAGGTTCTGTTCGAAACATCATGATAGTCGCATCCGTTTGACGACATTGCGGTGATCGCTCATTGGAAGCGTGTATTCGTCATCGCCATACTGGCGTATCACCCGGCGTGATGGTATGAGGTGCCATTGGTTACACGTCTCGGTAACCTCTTGTTCGCATCGACAGCACTTTGAACAGTGGCCGTTACATTTCAGATGGGTTACGACCGTGGCTCTACCCTTCATTCGTTCCCTGCGAAACCCTACACTTCATCACGATAATGTACGACCGCATGTTGTTGTACGGGCCTTTCAGTATAGGGAAAATGTTCGACTGCTGCCCTGGCCAACACATTCTCCAGACCTCTCACCAATTGAAAGCGTCTGGTCAATGGTGGCCGAGCAACTGGCTCGTCATAATACGCTAGTCACTACTCTTTATGAACTGTGGTATCATGTTGAAGCTTCATGGGCATCTGTACCAGTACACGCCATCCAAGCTCTGTTTGACTCAATGCCCGGACGTATCAAGGCCGTTATTACGGCCAGAGGTGTTTGTTCTGGGTACTGATTTCTCAGGATCGATGCACCCAAATTGCCTGAAAATGTAGTCACATATCAATTGTAGTATAATATATTTGTCCAATGAATACACGTTTATGATCTGCATTTCTTCTTGGTGTAGCAGTTTTTATGGCCAGTTGTGAACTATTTATCCTTGCTAGCTGCGATCCGCCTCCTACTTCACCAACCAGGGAGACGCAACAGTACGCAGCTACATTACTCGAACAATAATAAGAAAGGTGGATGTAAAGTACCGTCATGTTAGTATTTCTGGGGTTAATGGGCTGGCAACTTCCTTTTCAGTGTACAGGAAGTAATTGAGCTGGATGAGAATAACGGAAGGAGCTCGACTCGATTAGACTATCACCACATCTGCAGGATGAGATACAGAGGAAAATTTTGTGGAGAAGATAACCCAACGCAGCAATGCTGTCGGCGGGCGTTATGTAGGTATTAGCCGCACAGTCAGTTTAGCGCGGGAGAGACGGTAATGAGAGGCAACAGCACGGCGGTGTGTCATAATGGCCGCCGTAATGGGAAACTTCCCGTGCGGAAGGCGCCGCAAACCTCGGCCGGCGCCTCCGCGGCTGTAATAAGAAAAACGCGACCGGCAGTACAAACAGAATTTAAATTTCCGATGGCGAGCGCGGCGCGTAAAGAGCCCCCACTGGCGCTGTGGGCCCAGCGACCGCCAAAGTGGACGCCGCCCAGCCATCAGCCGGCCGGGCCGGGCCGCTCTGTTTACGTGCGCGCCGCCAGTGTATACACGCTTCATAGGTTGGCAACGCACTAATTTTCGCGAAGCCAGTGGCGTGGCACTTTGATGTAACCAAACACTACGTTTATATGCAACACTTCTTCCGGAAGACGAAACCCGAATTTCGGCTCCCCTGTAGACGGGGATACCACCCGTCAGCTTTGACCCGTGGCGTCATCGCAGTGCGGTAGTTTTGAGGTGCGTGCGTGTTTGTAGAACGCGTGAGTGACTATGTGGTGGTTGAGTTAAAGACGATAGTTTGTTTACAAGCAAAATATTAATATTTTGTGTTCAAAAAGTGATCTGCAGCTTCTCTCTGATGGTTTAGGCGTAGGTCAACACAGAGATTTTTTTCTTTCGTATGTGAGCGCCGAAGACCCGAATTTTTAGGCTAAGACTTATGATCGATGGTACATTCTGTTATCTGTAATAACTTCAGATTATTTGTATCTGCAATACAAAAGTATTAAGATATCCCACATACTGTTTTTCCGACACGTTGATGACGTCATGGGTCAAAGCAGACGGGTGGTATCCCAGTCTACAGTTAAGTCCGAATTTATGTCGTGTTTACATGGTATTGCCTGAATCGGATTTCCTAGCCCATTTAATATGTGTTGTCCTTAGGTTAGTTTAACATAGTTTAAGTAATTTGCAAGTCTAGGGACTTAACGATCAAAATAGATTGGTCCCATTAAAAGGTGGTGGTCATTCTCGTCTTTCAATTTTCATATTTCTCGCTTCATGTGTCTCTTTATTATTTCAATTGCTTACTTTTGATTTTCGTTGCATGAAATTAGCTTATTATTACATGTTTCCTGACTTCTATATTCTGCTATGGGTTGGGTGAATTGCATTAGGATTCAGGTGTATTGGTTTATTTAGTTATTCTTTTTGATGTATTACTTCTGATTTCAAATTCTTTGCCGCGGTGGAGTAGCCGAGCGGTTTAAAGCACCTCGTTGTGGAGCGCGCGGTTGCTCGCCGTGGAGGTTCGAGTCCTCCCAGGGGCATGGGTGTGTGCGTTTGTCCTTAGGTTAGTTTACCTAGGTTTAAGTATTTTGTAAGCTACGGACTGATGACCACGCAGTTTGGTCCGATAGATTTACAGACATTTGAACATTTGATTTTTTCTTAATTGTTACACACTCGCATAGCCTATTTGCTAGTTTCTCTTAAAACGACCGACATTATTTGTGGCGTAAATAGGACCTTTAGGACCAGGTTAATCCCGAATTAAATGTTCACCTGGAGGTTTACACCTAAGTGGAGGCTCTTTGTAGCAAGTCATTCAATTTTTTCCACTGCAGTATCATCCACACTGCTGTCATTATTAACTATATATCACAATCACTGAAAAAATCTTCATTATCTTCCTCTTACTCTTCTATTACATCACTGCCTTACCAACATTCACTAACTGAGGGCAGGTGTTAATCGTCGTCATTATCATCATCATCATCATCAACAACAACTTCATCTGAGTCAGAAATAGTTTCATTATCGAAATTAGTAACACCGCACACCTGAAGAAGAATCTTATCGGATTATTCTACCTGAACAAGTTTTACATAAACTCCAAACAAAAAATTAATCCTATATTTAATTTCTAAACTAAGTTTATCATTCAATTGTTTTTTTTTTTCTATTATTCCAAAAAATTTCGTGATTTTAGTTACTTACGTATATGATTAATATCATATATTTATAATAAACACCGAGCTTATCGAGTAAAGCCAGTCATCGTATGCTTCAATGACAACGACACTGTCCTCATAAGCTCAACGAGCGAGTAGTCATTATTATAAACTTCTGCCATCTTCTGTGATTTTTTCGCAACACTATCAGTTAAAGTAGGCGGGGTGTTGGAAGACCCTAAGTGCGCTCTATCGTTGATTATAAAATTAAGTCGTCATAAATTAAACAAACTGTAGATTATTGGTACTTTGGCATGTGAAAGGGAACATGAGCATTACAAGACAAATAGTTTATCATCTGCAGAAAGTATAACTGCTATGGGGTATCAAAACATCCCAAGTGTCCACTAGAGCGTTAATAAATTGAAATGCAGACTACTCGTAAATTTTAATATGAGTTAATAGCAGCTTTACAAATGATCAACTTTCCCACAAGACATAAACAAGCCTGCAGCCTTGAATGTATATGTCTGTCGCGCTGGTGAAGAATTGTACACGTTAGATGTATCGTGTGTTAAGCCGTCAGCACACGGAGCGTTTGTCTGAACGTGTGTGGTCAACGTGCCGAGTCCACCGTGCGGCTGAACGCTCGGAAACGCCGCAACTAGAGCATACGAGACGAGTGCCTCATCGAGCTACACGCGACCACAGCGTGCTCGACGGTATCAGTTGCTGGAATCACACTGTTTACCAAATCAAAAGAGTGGAATTCCTGCTTGAATCGCTTACTTCCGCGCTTGTGCTTATGTTCGTTATGTTGTGTGATAGGACTAAATACGTAACAACAAAATACCTATGAACATAAAACTCATAAAAGTTACATTTTATGTCAATAAGTGCATCAAATATTGTTGTTGTTGTGGTCTTCAGTCCAGAGACTGGTTTGATGCAGCTCTCCACCCTACTCTATCCTGAGCAAGCCTTTTCATCTCCTCATAAGAACGACAACCCACATCCACTTGAATCTGCTTACTATACGCGTCTCTTGGCCTCCCTCTGCGGTTTTTACCCCACACACTTCCCTCCAACGCTAAATTCACAATTCCTTGATGTCTAAGAATGTGTCCTACCAATCTATCCCTTCTTTTAGTCAAGGTATGCCAGAAATTTCTTCTCTCCCCAATTCGGTTCAGTACCTCCTCATTAGTTACGCGATCCACCCACCTAATCTTCAGCATTCTTCTGTAGCACCACATTTCAAAAGCCTCTATCCTCTTCCTGTCCGCACTGCTTATTGTCCATGTTTCACTCCCATACAAGGCAACACTCCATACAAATGCCTTCAGAAAGGACTTCCTTAGGCTTAAATCAATATTCGATGTTAACAAATTTCTCTTTTTCAAAAACGCCTTTCTACCCATTGCCATTCTGCATTTTATATCATCTGTACTGCGACCATCATTTGTTATTTTACTGCCCAAGTAACAAAACTCATCTACCTCCTTTATTGTTTCGTTACCTAATCTAATTCCTTCAGCATCACCTGATTTTCTTACACTGCACTCCATTACCCTAGTTTTACTCTTGTTAATGTTCATCTTATATGCACCTTTCAGCACCCTGTCCATTCCGTTCAATTGCTCTTCCAGGTCCCCTGCTGTATCTGACAGAATTACTATGTCGTCGGCAAAACGCAATGTTTTTAATTCTTCACCCTGAACTTTAATTCCTTCTCCAAATTTCTCCTTGGTTTCCTTTATAGCTTGCTCAATGTACAAATTGAACAACATTGGGGAAAGGCTACAACCCTGTCTTACTCCCTTTCCAACCATTGCATCCCTTTCATGCCCTTGAACTCTGACGACCGCTGTCTGGTTGTTGTACAAGTTGTAAATAACCTTACGTTCCCTATATTTTACTCCTGCTTGCTTCAGAACTTGAAAGAGTTTATTCCAATCAACATTGTCAAAAGCCTTCTCCAAATCTACAAACGCTAGAAATGTTGGTTTGCCTTTTCTTAATCTATCTTCTAGGATAAGCCGTAAAGTGAGTATTGCCTCCCGTGTTCCTACATTTCTCCTGAACCCAAACTGATCTTCCCCGAGGTCGGCTTCTACCAGCTTGTCAATCCTTCTGTATATAATTCGTGTTTATATTTTGCAACCATGACTTATTAAACTGATGGTTCTGTAGTTTTCACACCTGTCTGCACCCGCTTTCTTTGGAATGGGGATTATAACATTTTTCTTAAAGTCTGAGGGTACTTCACCTGTCTCATACATCTTACACACAATGTGAAACAATTTTGTCATGGCTGGTTCTCCCAGAGACTTCAGTAGCTCTGACGGGATATCATCTACTCCAGGGGACTTGTTTCGACTTAGATCTTTCAGTGCTCTGTCAAATTCATCTCTCAGTATAGTATCTCCTATTTCATCATCATCTACATCCTCTTCCCTTCCTACAATAGTGCCTCGAAGTTCATTTCCTTTGTAGAGCCCCTCTATATACTCTTTCCACCTTTCAGCTTTCCCTTCTTTGTGTGAGAACTGGTTTTCCATCAGTGTCCTTGATATTCATACAGCTGTTTTTCTTATCGCCAAATGTTTCTTTTATTTTCCGGTAGGCTGTATCTATTTTTCCCCTATTTATATATTCTTCTACATCTTTGCATTTGCCTTCTAGCCATTCCTGCTTAGCCATTTTGCACTTCCTGTCAATCTCATTTCTTAGTCGTCTGTACTCCATTTTGCCTGTTTCATTTACTGCATTTTTATACTTTCTCCTTTCATCGATTAAATTTAGTATCTCCTGGGATATCCAAGGATTTTTTGCAGGTCTTGCCTTCCTACCTATTTTGTCCTCTGCTGCCTTCAGTATTTCTTCTCTCAATTTTACCCATTCCTCCTCTACTGTTTTATTTTCCCCTGTTTCTGTCAATTGTTGCCTAAAGCTCCCTCTGAAATTCTTAAGAACTTCAGGTTCCTTCAATTTATCTAGGTCCCATCTCCGTATTTTCCTACCTTTCTGTAGTTTCTTCAGTTTCAGCCTACAGTTCATAACCAACAAGTTATGGTCAGAGTCTATGTCTGCCCCTGGGTATGTCCTACACTTCAAAACCTGGTTCCGAAATCTATGTCTTACCATTATAAAATCTATCTGGTATCTCCCGGTGTCTCCTGGTCTCTTCCACGTATACAACCTTCTTTTGTGATTCTTAAACCAGGTGTTTGTTATAACTAAATTATGTTCCGTGCAAAATTCTACCAGGCGGCTTCCTCTTTCATTCCTTTTGCCCAGACCATATTCACCCACTATCTTCCCTTCCCTTCCTTGTCCTACTACCGAATTCCAGTCTCCCATAACAATTAAGTTTTCCTCTCCCTTAACTGTCTGAATAATTTCCTTTAGCTCCTCATATATTTCTTCGATCTCCTCATCATCGGCAGAGCTAGTTGGCATATAAACCTGTACTACTGTTGTCGGTGTTGGCTTCGTATCTATCTTGACAATGATAATGCGATCGCTGTGCTGGTCATAGTAGTTTACCCGCATTCCTATTTTCTTATTCATTATCAATCCTACTCCTGTGATACCCCCAACTGATTTTGTATTTATAATCCTGTACTCACCTGACCAGAAATCCTGTTCATCCTGCCACCGAACTTCACTAATCCCCACTATATCTAACTTCAACCTATCCATTTCCCTTTTTAAATTTTCTAATTTTCCTACTCGATTAAGGGATCTAACATTCCACGCTCCGACCCGTAGAATGCCAGTATTGTCTCTCCTGATGATCACATCCTCCTGAGTAGTCCCCGCCCGGAGATCCGAATGGGGGACTATTTTACCTCCGGAATATTTTACCCGAGAGGATGCCATCATCATATGTTCATACAGTAGAGCTGCATGTCCTCGGGAAAAATAACGGCTGTAGTTTCCCCTTGCTTTCAGCCGTTCGCAGTAGCTGTGTGGCAAAGCCACATTAGCTGATGTTACAAGGCCAGCTCAGTCAATCATCCAGACTGTTGCCCCTGTAACTACTGAAAAGGCTGCTGCCCCTCTTCAGGAACCACACGTTTGTCTGGCCTCTCCACAGATACCCCTCCGCTGTGGTTGCACCTACGGTACGGCTATCTGTATCGTTGAGGCACGCAAGCCACCCCACCTCGGCAATGTCTGTGGTTCATGGGAGTGGAACACAAGATATACTGAGCTTAATTGATGAGAGGAGAAAATATAAAAATGCAGCAAGTGAAGCAGGCAAAAGGGAGTACAGACGTCTGAAAAATAAGGTTGACAGGAAGTGCAGACTGGCTAAGCAGGAGTGGCTTGAGGAGAAATGCAAGACGGTAGAAGAATGTATAACTAGGGGAAAGATAGATACTGCCTACAGTAAAGTAAAAGAGATATTTGGAGACAAGAAAAGCAGCTGTATGAATAGCAAGAACTCATACAGGAAAGCAGTACTAAGCAAAGAAGGAAAAACTGAAATGTGGAAGGAATATATAGAGGGCCTATACGAAGGAAATAAACTTCAAGGCAGTATTCTAGAAATGGAAGACATTGTTCATGTGAAATCATGTGTAAAATCTGTTGGAACTCGTAATGTGCTCTCATTTTCAAATAGTAGATGAATTATTTCGCGCTAATCACGCGCGGTATGAACCAATAGTTCGACGCCAATTTCACTGTTTATAACTTCATATTTCCTTAAATATGTTTCATAGGTTGTTCTCACCTGACAGCAATTCTTGTTTTCACAGTCTTTGAATCGTTTCCCCAACCAATTTTCTATGTGTTCCGTCCAATTATTGTACGTCGTAATAGTAACTCCTATGTATGTAGTTGACGTTTGGTTTAAATCAGTTCAGAGATTCAGGAGGAGATGTGACACCCCCCCCCCCACACACACACACATGCGCGTGTACATCTGTTTTTAAACCCTAAATAATCTGCTTAGCCCTATTAGATTGTCTGCAGGTAATGCTATTATTCACCGCCTCAAGAGGAAAAAAAAAAAAAAAAAAAAAAAAAAAAAAAAAAAAAAAAAAAAAAACCATGCAAAATTATTTAGACAATATTTCAGTACGATGAGAAAAGTAGCAAATGACTCTAAATGATGCGATATTATGCACGACTTGGGGCTGCAATCATTCAACAATGGCATTTTTCGTGGCGGTGTCATATATTCACGAAATGTCATTCACCAATTTTATCCTCGGAATGCGAAAATTAGCGGTCAATTACACTCGGGTAAAAAATCATGGCAATGAAATAAGGCTAATAAGAGCTCACACGTAATGATCTAATTGTTCATTTTCCTCTTGAGTACTTCGGGTTGGCGTAGTAGCGAAACAGGTTGAAGGTGGTTCGATGAACCCACTACACTTTATTGTCAGTTGCAAAGTGGTCTTGTAGCTAGAGATGGTCATAATCGTTTTAGCTCATCAGCGTGGGATTACTTCCGAAAAGCGTTACTGCTGCAGCAGCATTAGAACTATTGTGATATTTGATTCGGTGCCCGCCCCCTCCCCGGATAGCCACGTGGTGTGACGTCGGTGGCGTTCTTATTGGTGATCGTTCAGATGCTCGTTGACAATATCTGGCATGCTTGATACTGCCCCACACGTTGGGAAAGCCTCGCCAACAAGCGTTCAGATTAGGGGTGGGAAAAACCGACCGGTTAAAACCGATACCGGTATTTTAGTTTTGAATAACCGGTTTTTTCGGTATTTATTTGGTGTCGGTTGTAACCGTTTTTCTAGTTATTGCCAAGAACCGGGTATAAAAACCGTTACGATTGCTTCCGGTAGTAGTGGTTCAAAATGTGTTTTTGTAAATAATTTAAAAAAAATTGAAACTAGCAGATCCTAATATTTAAAGCTATTCCAAAAATTTTCCCTGCTGTGAAATATTAGGTCATTGCAGAAACTACGAAAAGCGATCAGTGATAATTTAAGAACAATCCCGGCAGTCAGAAACGCGCAACAAACGCGTGGCATAAGAACTTAAGAACTGGTGCAGCTATTGAGGCATTGATGCACCTGTTGCCGTGTGGCGTGGCCTATTAGACGATGCGCGTGCACCTGCAGTATACAAGACTTGCCTCCATCTGGTCATGCGGCAATTCCTTGCTGTCGTCGCCAGACATCGGTTGTGTCTTAAATCGCACCATCCCGAGTGTGGAAGTACTTCACGAAGTACGGTAGCAGTGAGGTACAATGCTCCATTTGCTTTAAAAAGCTGAAAACGGGCGGAGGTACTACAAAGATGCTGTCATTTAAGGAGATAGCATCCGAAATGTTTCTTGGAAGAGAAGGTAAATTCGATTCATATACCTATTCTGTAAGTGATGTACTACAAGCTTGGAATAATTACATTTAATGTATTATCATATTGTTATGCTAGCAAGTTTTATTAATGTGATTCCTTGAAATTGAAAGCGAGGGGTTTTTTTTTTTTTTTTTTTTTTTTTTTTTTTTTTTTTTTTTTTTTTTTTTTTTTTTTAATAACCAATATGGGTTTAGGTAACATTGATCATGTGGTGCCTCGTGAGGTAGCCATGCGGTCTGAGGCTCCATGTTACGGACTGCGCGGCTGCTCCAGTCGGAGGTTCGAGTCCTCCCTCCTCCCTCGGTCATGGGTGTGTATGTTGTCCTTAGCGTAAGGTAGTTTATAAATGTTCAAATGTTTGTATAGCTTAAGGGACTTAACTACGGGGTCATCAGTCCCTAAACTTACAAACTACTTATGAACTATGTAATACTAAGGGCGGCACAAATTTCCATGCCCCAGTCCGTAGCGACCGTGCAGACCGTGACTGGCGCGCCGCAGTCCCCTCGGCCACCGCGGCCGACAAGTTAGTTTATAGATTAAGTACTTTTTTTTAAGTCTAGGGACCGATGAGCTAAGCAGTTTGGTCACATAAAAACTCACACCCATTTGAACATTCTTCGATCATGTGATACACAGCTTTCCTAGTTCAATTCGCGTAAATTTACACTGACATTAATCATACTGTTAGTCGGAACTCTGACTTTATTTTTTGAAATACTTCTGCAGCACTGATTGAAGTTCATTTACTGACTGTGACTGATATATAAATTGTGTATATAACGAGATATTCGTATGTGCTGGCTCACAAGTCCAACTTACGGAGTGGTTGGCTCAATATTCGCAACTGCCGGATGGAAATACTAGGCCAGTAAATCTGTATGCTTCGTATATCGTCTTCTACAGACTCCTGCCTTGGCTTACACACACTCAAGAAGGCGTAGTATTGGGAGGGCATCTTGCAAAATATGGAAAGACTAGTGATTTGTCAAAAAACGTAAATTTACCCAAAGTTTAACTAAATTTCGGAAGTTTCGGTTTCGGCCTCAAATAGAAGAACCGAAAATTCGATTACGGTTTCTGTTTCGGCCGCAAAATATGTTTCGGTCGAACTCTACTGGAAATAATAGCAATAAAAAACCGAAAACCGGTTATTTAAAATACCGGTTATCTTGAGCAATTTTTACAGTGCGGTTAAACTGGAGATGAAAAGAAACGGTATAACCGAAAACCGGTTGTTTGAGCAATAACCGCCAGCCCTAGTTCAGATACACGCTCCGTGTGCCGACGGCTTTAGGTAGAACGAGAAAGGCGGCAGTTCCAGACTTGTACGCTCGGGGCGCTGGTGGAGACTTCTATTGGATAGCTGTGCCGTGTAATACGGGGTTTATAAACCTGGCAGTGTCACCTGGCCTGGCCTTGGAAGAGCGATGTTAGCAGGTGTGTGGTGAGCAGCAGTGGAGAGGCTTCGGTAGCGGCCATAACGGCGCCATCACTCAGCCGGCCACATTGTTCAGCAAGAGGCGCCCGCGGCTGAGCGGGCTCATTTAAAGCTGATAACTCAATACCGACACCTCGCCACAGACGCTATTGTTCCGCCGTGCCGCGGCCACAGATAGTAGCCGCGCATCTCCTGCTCAGTAGTAACTCTGACCGCCGGTAGCTGGTAACAGCAGCAGTGCGCGCACCTTCGTCTCTCAATAAATGATGACTCTGGACCAAAGAGGTTACAACAAAGGGAGATGGCGTTACCTATGGTGAGAACGGACATTGGTTGAAGCAAGGAGTTTAAAATAAGGGGAGATGGCGCTACTATAAAAAGATTATCTGTCGATTTAAGTCAGGCCGCCATCTTGTGGAGTCAACGAAATATGATATTCTAACCTCCTTGTATGATTCAGATTAAAGTACTGTGTGGTTCTTGCCCTATTAACTTTCATACATTTAAATAACTGTCATTTCTGGTACATGTGTGATATAGTATAGACCTTCCAAATAGGCGAACTGTGATTTAATAACACAGAATTATTGGCTCCACACTATGGCGACAATGGCTTCACTTGTGTAGCGTTAAGGGCATCTCCCCCTATTCTAACCTCCTTGGGTTGAAGCCAGAGGGCCATGCTTTTGAGTCCAAAACAAAGATTTTCCTCTTTTGATACCGTACGTCACAAACGGCTTTTAATCAAATTGCGTGGTTATGGTATATCGCCCCAAATTTGCGACTGGATAGCGGATTTGCTGTCAGAGAGGACACAGTTTGTACTAATCGATGGTAAGGCATCGACTAAAACAGAGGTAATATTGGTCGTTCCACAGGGTGTTATCATTGGTCCTCTGCTGTTCCTTATTTACATTAACGATTTGGGAGAAAATCTAAGTAGCTCTCTTAGATTGTTTGCAGATGACGCCTCCATTTACCGTCTAGTAAAATCATCTGAAGATCAAAACCAACTGCAGAACGATCTAAATAAGATATCACTATGGTGTAAATATTGGCAATTGGCTCTAATGTTCTTTCTTTCCCCGCGCTACTCGAGAGTGGAATGGGAGATGTATAGTATAAAGGTGGTTCGATGAACACTCTGCAAGGAATTAAATGTGATTTGCAGAGTATGCCATGTAGATGTAGAAAACCCAGTGTTCATATAGCCCTCTCTACGTATAGCCTCCAAGTTCAGTCACATAGGAGTATTCACTTAGATATGACGTAAATTTCAACTACTAGAACCATTAACACACACACACACACACACACACACACACATACGCACACACACTACAACCAATGTTTTGGACACAAACAAATTTCGGGTTGCGCAGTTTGCTAGTTCAAAGTTTTCAGTGTTAGGGCATCTCCAGATTTTCTATACCACCTTGCTCTAGATCGGAATCGGCATATCAACTAGCAGAGATATCTTGATCTTTTCAGTCGTCGCAAATGGGAGTGCGTCTTAAATATGTCGTTACTGCCTATATAAACGACGCTACCGGTAAACGCTCATAAAGCAGTTTGCTGCGTTATCATTTGCCAATATCCGAGGTCCCTCCATTAATAAAATAAATAAATAAATAAATAAAAGAATTTAAAAAATGTAAGACATAGTGGCGAACCCAGGATTTTGGTCTCCGGGGAGATTTTTGGGGGGGGGGGGGGGAGGTGTATAGAGTTGCTCGTCCGTTTGTGGTTGGGTATTGGTTTATGTGATTAAACCATAAGAAACGTAAAGGAATTTTTATAAAGATATAAATTTTTAATTTGAAATCTAAAACGAAGCGCCGATATTGCTTGAAAAATAATTTCTGTGAGTGTAGAATTGGAATAAAATTCGGTAAGCAACCTGTCATGATTTCGAATAAAGGTGAGCTGGTGGAAATTGGTGAAACAATTCCTATTTATTTCCTTAATCCATATTAATCAAACTGGAAAATAAAGGAGAGGTAAATTCCCCCTACAGTAATAAATTTTGAACTGATCTTTCGAGGTGGTATATTACCGGAACGGAAATTTCACCAAATGTAGTTACGGAAACAAATTTCGATATTAATTCCAAGCATAGAGTAAATTATTATTTTATAATATATATTAACTAGAAAAGTTATTAAATGTAATTACTTGTGCGGAAAAACGTTTTTCTCATCAAGTTAATATTCACTACAAAAGCTAATGGCGTTCAAATCCCTAATTGCGTTTCTTATCACTGAAAAGAAGTTTCTTATCACTAAAAAGAAGTTTCTTACCACTGAAAAGAAGTGTTCGTAATCAATTATCACTTTAAATAACAACAAAAGTTAAGTCCTTTCGACTTATACTGAATGTAATAAGAAAGGGTTTTGTTAACCGACACTTCAATAAAAGCCGACTACCGTCTCCACCGCAGGTCTTTCCATAATAAAAACCAAAGAAAAAGAACAAGCAAGCCGCCGAGCTTTCCTCCTTCCTTAGAAAGAAAGAAAAATGAAGGTGGTGGCGAAAGGAAAAGATAAGAAAGGAGAACGCTGGCGCAAGTTGTCACATTCTGTGACTTATTGGAAACGATGACGATGTAATACTTCAGGGGGAACTCATATAAATGTTTTGTTACCGTGCTGTCAGGAAAAATAAAAAAAAGGGAAATAAACCGCACATAGTTTTGTATATTTCTAATATGTTTGCAGAATCCGTTGCAGGTAGCTTTATAACAAAATCGTACAGTTTTTCACGCATCTCAGGTTTACTACGTCATACCTCATTATCTATATGTCGTATAGTGGTATACACTTGCACGATACGTTAGTGACGTATTATTCAGATACTATATGTAAAATATGTTGGGAACAGATTAAGAAGTAACAAAGAAGTACATTACGACGTCATACCCGATGCGGCAGTTTTGCGGCGTGTACAGTGTGCATGTTGTAAGTGATAAACTTTTCTTTTTTATTTTGTGTGTATGGGGGAGTGGGATTTGACGCAAAGATTTGAAATGACATGTAAAATTTGTTACTAGTCACTAAAGTGCTCTTATTCTCAAATACAGTATAAATGTGGGCCGCGGTGAAGTGGCCAAGCGCATCGAGGTGCTATGCTCCGATGTACGAGGCGATTCCCCGTCGGGCGTTCCAATCCTCCCTCGGGTATGGATGTTTGTGGTGTCTTTAGTATAAGGTGTTGATAAGTAGTTTCTAAGTTTAGGGAGTGCCGACCCTGAAATATCCTCAACAGAATTTCTCGAAAAGAAGGTCGTGTTTCCTCCAGCGATCCCCATTTGGTCGGACCTAAAAGTAAGGAACCTAGCTGCTTGCCACTGAACTTTGTGCTATGGCATCCTTTAAACTGATCTCCTGCGGGTCCCAAATACTTGAGGAATACGCAAGAAGTGGTCATAGAAGCGTTTGATACGCGGTCTCCTTTACAGAAGAAGTACATCTTCACAAAATTCTCCCAATAAACCAAAGTCGGCTGTCCATCTTACAACTGTCCTTACATGTTCATTCCATTTCGTTCTGCAATGTTACGCCCAGATATTTGAACGACGCGACTGCATCAAGAAGCTCACTACTAATGCTGTATTCGCACATTATGGGATTGTTTTTCCTACTCATGTGCATCACCTTACATTGTTCTACATTTAGAGAGAGCCGACATTTTTCACACCAACCAGAAATTTTGTCTAAGTCATCCCGTATGCTATTACAATCGACTAAAGACGACACCCTACCGTACCCCACAGTATCATCAGCAAACAGCCGCAAATTACAACTCACTCTGTCCATCAGATCATTTATATAGATAGAAAATATTAGCGTTCCTATAACAATGCCCTGGGACACGCCTGACGATACACTCGTCTCTGATGAACACTCACAGACGAGTACAACGTATTGCGTTCTTCCAGCCAGTCACAAATCTGTAAACCTATTCCATATGCTCGTATCTTAGTTAGCAATATGCAGTGTAGCACCGCGTCAAAAGCCTTTTTGAAATCGAGAAAAACACAATCTGCCTGCCTTCATCATGTCATGTGAGATAAGGGCAAGCTGAGTTTCACATGAACGATGTTACCTAAACCCGTGCTGAGTCATAGAAAGAAGCTTTTCTGTCTCGAGGAAATTTACTATATTCGAACTGAGAATATGCTCCAAAATTCTACAGGAAACATGTCAACGATATTGGCCTGAAATTATGTGGGTCAGTTCTTTTGCTATGAACGAGAGTCATCTGCGCTTTTTTCCAGTCACTAAGAACTTTGCGCA
The DNA here is from genome assembly GCA_026315105.1 of Locusta migratoria. Lineage (NCBI taxonomy): Eukaryota > Metazoa > Arthropoda > Insecta > Orthoptera > Acrididae > Locusta > Locusta migratoria. The sequence continues at coordinate 175,058,227 of CM048744.1, read as the reverse complement.
GAATTAAAGATTCTCCGGCCGCGGTGGCCGAGGAGACTAAGGCGCTCCAGTCACGGTCTGCACGGCCACTACGGTCGGGGGTTCGAATCCCCCCTCGGGCATGGATATTTGTGCCGTCCTAGTTCGTAAGTAGTTCATAAGTAGTTTGTAATCTTAGGGACTGATGACCCCGTAGTTAAGTCTCATAGACTATACAAACATTTGAACATTTGAAATTAAAGATTCACGATAAATGCAAGCCAAGTAGGGGGCCAACGGCGCAGAATATTCTTTATAAAACCGAACTGGTATTATATTCGGACCAGGAGACTTTTTTGTATATAGCTCTCTCAGCTGCTTCACTACACCGGAAATAATTATTACTATGTCTTCCATTTGGGACTTAGCGCGTTGATCAAATGATGGTACATTTGTTCGGTCTTCCTGCGTAAAGATTTCTTATAGGTTAAATTTAGAACTTCAGCTTTCCGTTTACTTTCTACTGTTACTGCCCCTGAATGATCAAAAGTGACTAAGATAGTGGGCGTCAACAGTATTACTCGAGATAAGATTCCATTCTTGTAACCTTGATTACAACTGTAGTTACATATTTTTCCGTCGATCATTCGGAACAATTGTAATTTCGAAAGGAATATTTGTGTAACATCCTGGGAATAAGTACTACTGCAATTTGATCTCGCCTGTGGTTTCGGAAGTGCTGCAGTTTAGTTAGATACAAGCTAATCCAAAGTGTAGGAAAAGACAATCATTTGTCTAAAAAAACTGAAAAAGTTAGTTTTTCAGCTTCTCTGTGGTACACTAGTACAGTAACATTGTAGCTGGTGAAAGTGTAAGCTGTATTCAGAATTTATACTACGTCTGGCTGCAGGAGTGAAAGCAAAGCTTTTACCCCAGCCTTGACGTGAGATGGATTCTGATCTACAATCAAGATTTATGTTTAACGTCAGAAAACTAGTCGTGACTGCCTATCTGGGGATTCATCACGGATATTTTGAAAGCAAAAGCTTTACTTGTGCAGTGATTAATACTTGATTTAATAAATTCATTTCCCTATTAAGAAATGCTGTTTTTCAGGACTTCACTTTTCTAGTGAGAGTGACATTAGTAGGATATCATTACACTTCTACGTGGCATTCTAATGAAGAGGACGTTGTTACTACATTTTAAATAAATCACAAAAATTTCAAAATGGGTTTTCTCAGGTTTCAGCGAGGAAGCAATCTACAATCTATTGTCTGCATTGTTTATTAATTGAGCATAAACGGTTGCAGGATCTCTTTTTTCACAAATGCACCAAATGTTTTAAAGTACTTATTATCTATGAGGGCATCTGCCAAAATACTCAGATAATTTCGCAAAATTGTTCACTTAATATCAAGGAATCCGTTTTGTTTGATCTCTTCATTGAAGCACACTACCGAAAGAACAACGACTGTATAAATCTGCCTGTAAACGTTTTTTCCTAAAGAAAAATTAGTATTAACTGTATTAAACGTTGGAGAGCATTTTCAGCTATTTTAAGTAATATGAACATTTACATTTACATGAAGTTACAGATTTTTTTTTCCTTGGAAGCAAAAATAACCTCTAAACTTGTAGCATCCCAATGCTAAACGAAATGTCACATTGTACCGAGTAATTTTGACACAGGTCGAGCCGCGGCCTGCATGCTTGCAGCGTTTAGAGATCGTGTACAGTCTTGGTTTCCGTAAGCAACCCTGGTATACTTCAAAACCTACTGTTGAGTCCAAATAGTACAACACTGAATTATGGATATGTTTCAGCACGTTGTTGTTCATAGAAGGAACTAGACAATTTTGAAGAGAAGGCAGGTCTTAGATGCCAGTTAAAAATGAATGGTACATTCAGTAAATATCTGCCACATTCAATAAATATCTGCCACTATTTCTTTACATCTTAATAGAGTGCATGTGATTACAACCGTTGTCACTCTAACATTTTCTATGCACTATTGGCTTGCAGCATACTTTTACAAAACGAGATACTGCCTGATAACAGTGACACTAGATTACAACACACACGAACGTTCACACAGAAGCTGGTTTTGTGCTGGCTGCTGAACATATGACATGTTGTTTACATCTGCTGATACAGTTACGCAGATCTGAAGCAGACTGACGTTATGCTGGGACTACATGCTTCTGCATAGAGTGAGTGGGCATTCGTTATCAGTAAAATAGTCCTTCCCTTAATAACATCAAAGTAATATACTCTATTCAAATAAAGTGACAGATCCTGAAATCCCAGTAGACCATTCCCACACCAGCCCAACATAGCTCAGATATACCAGAAAAGCATTTGGTGAAGAACTAATACAGCAAGTCACTACCTAATATCGGAAAATACTACCCAGCAAAAGAGACATGTTAAGGGGACTTCTATTACTACACCAATGAACTGCCGTCGTTGGAAATAACAGCAATACAAGAAAGTTGTAAAACATAAGGGATGTAGAAATACGATTGGTCCAGAAAATATATCATGCAACTTGAGGTAAGTCAGCTAACTTCAGGTGAGGACGACAGAAACTTAACACGCAAGGAAGATGAGGGTTTAACGTCTCGTCGACATCAAGAACATTAGAAACAAGCTCTCAGTGTTTCAAGAATTGGGAAAGAAATTGGATGTGCCTTTTCAAGGGAACCATCCTGGCATTTACCTAGATAATTTGAATAAAATCGAAGAAAACCGAAGTTTGGGTGGCCAAAAACGGATATACGATGTTCGATGGAAGAGGATACGGAACAAAGCAGGACTACAGAACGTATTTACATCTACATGGCTATTCTGCGAGTCAAAAAATGTTCAAATGTTTGTATAGCTTATGGGACTTAACTACGGGGTCATAAGTCTCTAAACTTACAAACTACTTATCAACTACCTAATACTAAGGACAGCACAAATATCCATGCCCGAGGGGGGATTCGAACCTCCGACCGTAGTGGCCGTGCAGACACTGACTGGCGCACCGCAGTCCCCTCGGCCACCGCGGCCGGCTCTGCGAGTCACACTGAAATGCATGGCAGAGGGTTTGTCGAACCATTTTCATGATATTTCTCTGTAGTTCCATTCTCTAATAGCTCGCGGGTAAAAGGAACAACTAAATATTCCTGTTTTCGATCTGATTTGTCTTATTTTATTATGATGAAAATGTCTCCCTATGTATGTGGGTGGTAACAAAATATGTTCGCATTTGGAAGAGAAAGTTGGCAATAGAAATTACGCATATAGATCTCGTCGGACGTATAATGCCTTTCTTTTAATTATTTCCAACGCAACTCGTGCATCATTTCCGTGACATTCTCTCCCCTATATCGCGATAATCTAAAACGAGCTGCCCTTCTCTGGATCTTCTCTGAATCGCCCGTCAGCCCCACATGATGTAGATCCCACAATGGGCAGCAAATGTTCAAATGTTTGTAAATCTATCGGACCAAACTGCGTGGTCATCAGTCCGTAGCTTACAAACTACTTAAACTTAGGTAAACTAACCTAAGGACAAACGTACACACCCATGCCTCAGGGAAGACTCGAACCTCCACGGCGAGCAACCGCGCGCTCCGCGGCAATGAGCAGCAATATTTCAAAATAGGACGCAAAAGTGTAGTAGAACTATTGAATCTTCTAAGTTTTCTGCCAATGAAACGTAGTATTTGGTTCGTCTGCACCTTCCCTACAAGATTTTCTGTGTGTTATTTCAAATGTTCAAATGTTTGTAAATCTATCGGACCAAACTGCGTGGTCATCAGTCCGTAGCTTACAAACTACTTAAACCTAGGTAAACTAACCTAAGGACAACACACACACCCATGCCCCAGGGAGGACTCGAACCTCCACGGCGAGCAACCGCGCGCTCCGCAGCGAGACGCTTTAGACCGCTCGGCTACTCCACCGCGGCTGTGTGTTATTTCCAATTTAAGTTGTTCCTAATTGTTACTCATAGGTATGTAGTAGAATTAACTGCCTTTAGGTTCCACTGAGTTATTGTGTAACTGAAATTTATCGAATTTGTTTTACTGGTCATTTGGATAACCTTACATTTATCATTATTAAGAGTCAATTGCCAGTTTTTGCACCATGTCCATAAATGCACGGTTTCCACGCTAGCATAATTTATTCAAACCGTATTGCAGAGAATGCAGCCACAGTTACAGTATGTGCTTGAAAAGGTTTCCGTGCTCGTACATGCCATAGCATGTTCTGTGTAAACGGGCCACAACGGCCAGGTAGCATCCGAAGAGTGTCAAAAGGCAGCATGAATCTCTGCTCCAGTGACTCCACATCTGGAGTTGGCTCTGGATACAGACACTTTTGAGATGGCTCCATAACCAGAAATGGTGCAGGATGAGATTCTGTGAACGAGTAAATCATGCAACTGGACCGCCTCGTCCGATCAAAGGTGCAAATATTTGTAAATGTAAGGGATTTAAGTGCTAGACTTACGAACTATTTAAACTAACTTATAGTAAGAACAACACACACACACACACATATATATATATATATATATATATATATATATGCCTGAGGGAGGACTCGAACCTCCGATGGCGAGCAACTGCGCGCTCCGCAGCAAGGTGCCTTAGGCTGTGTTTATAGCCGCGGTTCCTCTGCAGCGGAGGAATCACGGCAGTTTTGCAGTGCGCTGTTTCTCATAAGGCAGCGTGGGACCTGTTCACAGGTGCGTCTGCGGCAGCGGCCCCTCAGTTCTTCTGCTGCGGCATCAAAATACCTGCGGCTACGCTTCCAAAACGCCTCAGTTGTGTAGTGCCGCAGTAATGTATGCTTACATGGTGGCTAATGAGGCCATCCGAAGTGGTGTCTAATTGAAAGACTTGAACAAGTCACTGAGCCACACGAAATTATTATTATTATCGATGGAGGTTCCTCTAGCAAGTGTGTAAAAGACGTCAGAAAGGTACGCCGTTAGTTCTGGCCTGTTAGGTGACGTGGGAGAAAGACTGGTCCGAAAATACGGTCTACAATTATCTCGGCTCAGACATTCTGGCTGCATCAATACTGATGATTCACTGTCACTGTACCATGGGGCTTCTACAAACTATTCAAAGATGACTGTTACGAAAGTTGAAGATATCACTCGACAAATAGGTGGCCTCATCTGAGAATAGGACGTATGACACACATCCCAGATTCGCCATTGCCTGGTGAATTGAGCAGTGAGAAGACATTTCCTGACGTGAAATGTATCTCCAGTAAACCCTAAATGATAAGGGTAGTAACAGTTGTCATAGAGTATGTAGGACACGGTGGTCTGGCTTAACGTATACTGGCGGACCAAGTTCCTGGTACTGACACAGCGGTCGCCTTCCACAGTGTTGATCCATGTCCGGTGTCTGAACAATTGGGGGAAATTCTTCATTATTTGCTACTTCCATTTCGGTGCAAATGGTTTCGCTCATACTTGACATCGCGTCTTCATTATTTCATGTCCGGCACCACAAAGTCACAATGGAGAAAGGTACTATCAGGCGTACCACAGGGCTCGGTATTAGGTCCATTAATCTTTCCATTGTACGGGAATGGCATGTCATATGTTTTGTCCTTTGTCCTTTGTACCACATGTATGCCGATGATCTTTAGCTGTATCTAAGTGCAAAACCAAGAAACCTGAAACAGCCATCGAGAACAGCAATACTGACCTATGTGTATTGTCAAAATGGGCACAGAATATAAGATTAAAGCTCAATCCAAGAAAAACACAAGCGATTCTGGTAGGTCATCTAGGCTTATTAGTCTGAAATATCGCGAATGTCTACCATCGTTAATATCAAATGGCTCAAATGTTTATTTTTCGCCCTCGGTTAAAAGTGATAATAGATGAGAAACTAAATTCGACTGAGCATATAGCCGCAGTGTGTAAGAAGACATCAGCATCTCTTCATGCTTTACAGAAATATAAGATGTTCTTTTCTCTCGACGTCAAAAAGAAACTTCTACAAACACTAGTAATCCCAGTTATTGATTAGTGATGCTGTCTTGCAAGGTCTTTCTTGGGAAAACTCATGACGACTGGAACTACTAATAAACGCCTGCCTTTAATATATATGTAACATCCGTCTCTTCGATCATCTTTCACCATCTTATAAGCAGCTATCCTGGCTTCGTGCTGACAAGCGGAGAGATTTTCATACACTCTGTTTCCTCTACTCTCTTATCGACGTACACCGTCCCTGATATCTTTACTCGACCTTAACACATAACGGCAATGTCATTATAATTATAACCTTCCTATCAGAGTAAAAACCTTTCTGTCCCTATCCATCACTCAGCCACTTTCTCAGAGTCCTTTTCAGTATCAGGAACAAGACTGTGGAACAATCTCCCTCACTATATCTGGAAACTGAACAACATTGCTTGTTTCAGACGACAGTTAATGCATTACCTACTAAAGCAGTAATTACGTCGTCTCTGTTCCCCTAAGCTTCCTATTACATTCTCCGATTAGTATTACTCTCGCCAGGAACAGCTTTCGTAACTTTCTTCTATCAGAATTCGCCAAGCCTTAATCAGTTTCTGCATATTCAAATGTACATTTTGTATCTGCTAATATCATAGTTGTTATTCCTATTATTACAACAGCAGCAGAAGCTTTTTCAGTAGTACTACTAGTATTAATCTTATTAGATTTAAGTCAGTAGTATTTATTTACATGTTTTGTTACATGTATTCAGTCTATGTAAATTATTTTATTAATATCTTATTAATCGTTTATCTATTAAAATCATTCTTATTTTATAAGTAACTCAGATGTAAAAAGTATTGTATGTTAAAACCGTTGTCCGATGTAAGAGAGGACCTGATGACCCTAAACTGATCAGGCTAAATAAGTAAACTAATCTGTCTCAGACAGACGACGAAGATACTGTTGGAAGCATTGAATGTTGTGGTTGTTGGCGGAGACGATACCTCTCCCGATACAACCTTGTAGCACGTCGCCCTTTGCTATTTGCCTTTTCGAAAGCAAACTCCTTGTCGACAAGCTCTAGATTCGAATACTGAACCATTGTATACAATGCTGTATCACATCCGCTACAATTTGAGTCAGCAAGAGAAGTGAATCGGTCACAACATTAACAGTTACTACCGCAGGAAAGGGAGCTAGGGAATGACACTTGAGGAGCAGTACCACATCCAGGCGAAAGCGATGCGTATTGTAACTGTAACTGCGATTATTGGACTGCAGTCCCTGTAACAACGTATGAGTGATTAAATGGTTTCTATCATGAAAAGCATGCATTTCCGGAAGTAAGTTCTTAGACGTTTTTGTTTTGTATTCTGTCAATACCTGTAGTTTGTACACACTGAGGAAAACACTCTGTGTAGTGCTAGTAGGTGGCGCTTCTGCCGCCGGTGATGTGACACTCCAATGAAATGCTAAATCAGGAGCATGCCCCTGTCAGCCCAAATTCACGCTATTTTAGCGTGATTAGGATGCTTTCTTGAGTGTCTTGCATTTTACGTGACCACCGCTGTAGTCTACATCAACAATATACTCTGAAAATGACATTTAAGTGACTAAAAGAAGGTTCATCGAACCACTTTCATAATATTTTTCTACCGTTCCATTATCTAATATCGCGGGGAAAAAGGATCAACTAAATCTTACCGTTTTAGATTGTTATTATAATTTCTCCCTATGTAGGTGGGTGCTAATAAAATTTGTTCGCATTCGGAGGAGAAAGTTGTTGAGAGAAATTTCGCAAATAGATGTCTCCATGACGAATAATGCCTTTCTCTTACAGATGTGCACCCCAAATCGTGCATCAATTCTGTCACACTCTCTCCCTCATATCGCGATAATACGAAACGAGCTGCCCTTCTACGTCATCCGTCATTCCCACTTGGTGAGGGGTCACATAAGTAGCAATACTCAAAGATAGGATGGACGAGTGTACTGTGGGCAGTTTGTTCAGTAGAACTATTGAGTCTTCTACATGTTCTGCCAATCAATTAACGCAGTCTTTGCTTCTCCTTCCTCATTATATTTCCTATTTTCCTCCAATTAACGTTGTTCGTAATTGAAATTCTTAACTATTTATTTGCATTTACGGCCTCTATATTTGACTGGTTTATCGTGTAAATGGTGTGTTAATGGACGGATGACTACATATTTTTCATTATTTAGGGTCAACTGTATACTTTTGCACCGTTCAGATTTCTTATCCAAATCGTTTTGCAGCTGCTTTTGTTCTTCAGGTGTTTTTATTAACCGATAAACGACATTATCATCCACGAACAGTATAAAAGAGCATCTCAGATTGCCTCCTAAATCGTTTATAAAGATAAGGAACAGGGTGGGCACTATAACACTTCCCTGGGGAATGCCAGATATCACTTTCGTTTCACTCGATGACTTTCGGTCAATTACTGTGTACTGTGACCTTTCCGACAGGAAATCACCAATCCATTCGCACAACTGGAACTATATTTCATAAGCACGTAATTTGATTAGAAACCGTTAAGCACAGTGTTAAAAGTCTTCCCGAAATATAGAAATATGGACTCGATTTGAGATCCCTTGTTGACAGGACTCATCACTTCATTTGAATAAAGGGCAAGCTGTGTTCCGCAAGAGCGATACTTTCTGAATCCGTGTTGACCGTGGGTCAATTAGGCGTTTTCTTTGAGGTAGTTCATAATGTTCGAAAAAAGTATATGTTTCAAAATTATGCTGCAAACCGAAGACACTAATAGAAGCCCTTAATTTTATGGATCACTCCTATTGCCTTTCTTGAATATTGGAGTGTCTTGTTGAACTTTCTAATCTTTGACTACTGATCTTTCGTTGTGGGAGCGATTTTATATGATAACTAGGAACGGGGCAATTGCATCAGTATACTCTTATAAGAAACTAATTAGTATACTCTTAGGATCGGAGCAGTTGCTTTTGTTAAGTGATCTGAGTCGCCTTACTACTCGAGGGATATCTGCTTCTAAATTGCGCATTCTGAAAGCTGTTTCCGAGGCGGAGTGGCCGAGCACATTGAGGTGCTATGATCCGATGCGCGAGGCCGCTCTGCGTCGGGGGTTCGAATCCTTCCTCGGGCATGGACGTTTGTGTTCTCTTTAGTAAAAGTTAGTTCTACATCTACATACAAACTCCGAAATCCACCGTAAGGTGCGTGGCGGAGGGTATACTATACCACTACTACGCATTTCCTTTCCTGTTCCATTCGCAAATAGAACGAGGAAAAAAAGAATGCCTATATGCCTCCGTACGAGTCCTAATTTCTCTTGTCTTTGTGATAACTACGTGAAATGTAAGTAGGTGGCAGCAAGATCGTACTAACTCCACTTCAAATTCCGGCCTTCTAAATCTCCTCAACAGAAATTCACGAAAAGAACGTTGTCTTTCCTCCAGCAATCCCCAATTGAGTTGCCGGAGCATTTCCGTGACACTCTCGCATTGGTCGAACCTACTAGTAGCATAGCTAGCTGCTCGCCTCTGAACTGCTTTTATGTCTTGTTTTAAACTGATCTGCTGCGGGTTCCAAATAATTGAGCAATTCTCAAGACGTGGTCGAACAAGAGTTTTATATGCTGTCTCTTTTACATATGAAGTACATCTTCCCGAAATTCTTCTAATAAACCGAATTTGGCTGTCCGCTTTACAACTGTCCTTATATGTTCGTTCCATTTCATATCGCTCTGCAATGTTACGCCTAGATATTTGAACAAGGCGACTGCATCAAGAAGCTCACTACTGATGCTGTATTCGCATATTATGGGATTGATTTTCCTACTCATGCGCATCACCTTACATTTTTCTACATTGAGGGATATCTGACTTCCTTCGCACGAACTATAAATTCTGTCTAAGTCATATTGTATGCTATTACAGTCAGTTAAAGACGACACCCTCCCATACACCACAGTATCATCAGCAAACAGCTGGAAATTACAAGTTAGTCTGTCCATCAGATCATTTATACAGATAGAAAATAATAGCGGTCCTATCACACTCTCCTGGGGCACGCCTTACTAAACACTCGTCTCTGATGAACACTCGCCGTCGAGAACAACGTACTTCGTTCTAATACTTAGGAAGTCTTCCACCCAGTCACAAATCTGTGAACCTATTCCATAAGCTTCATTAGCAGTCTGCAGTGTGGCACCGCGTCAAACGCCTTTTTGAAGTCGAGAAAAACACAATCCGCCTGTTGCCCTTTATCCATTGCTCGCAAGAAGTCATGTGAGCAAGCTGAGTTTCACATGAACAATGTTTCCTGGCCCGTGCTGGCTTGTAGAAAGAAGCTTTTCCGTCTCAAGGATATTTACTATATTCGAACTGAGAATATGCTCCAAAATTCTACAAGAAACTGATGTCAACGATATTGGCTTGTAATTATGTGGGTCAGTTTTCTTTCCTTTCTTATAAGTAGTTCTAAGTAGCTTTTAAGTTTAGGGACTGATGACCCTGCAATTAACAAACATTTGAACATCTGACAACTGTACTTAATTCGATTTCTGGGGTATTTGCTTCTTCTTCTTTGCTGAAGGAATTTCGAAAAACTGTGTTTAAGAATTCTGTTTTAGTAACAGTCATCAGTTGCAGCAGCAATTGCTATCGCATAGTGAAGGTATTGATTGTGTTTTACCTCTAACATATGATCAGAATTACTGTGGTATTTCTACTAAATTACAAGGCAGTAGTACTAGTGTGGTAATGTGTAGCTGCTCTCATAACTACAATTAGAGACGGAAATGAACAACCGAGGGAAGATATAAGCAAGTAGCAACAATTCCAATACATGTCGGTGACGATGACATTCAGAAACAACAAACGCGACGAGAAGCTAGCATGAAACAACGGGGCGTGGCCTGGACTGTCTACCGGACAATAATGCCAACAACAATCGAACTGTTGTAGGGTAGCAGCAGCTGGAGTGTGAACCGGCGGAAGGATGTGTGAGCGTTCATCCACCCAGTTAGTTCCGTCACCTGGGTGTGTGGCGGAGGGACACGGCTTGTTGGCGACGAGGTCGCTGGGCAGGGGACAGGCCACGCCGGTAGTCCGTGACGGGACAGATGTGATGGCCGCGCCTTGAACCAGCGGTCGGAGCGTGAGTCCAGCAGCAGGCGTCGAATCTGATCAACACGCTGACAACTTCACGGTCAACACATACTGCAAATGCCAGACTTCTGCGCTTCTACTTCGTGGCCGGCCGCGGTGGCCGAGGGGACTGAGGCGCTCCAGTCACGGTCTGCACGGCCACTACGGTCGGGGGTTCGAATCCCCCCTCGGGTATGGATATTTGTGTCGTCCTTAGTATTAGCTAGTTCATAAGTAGTTTGTAAGTTTACGGACTGATGACCCCGTAGTTAAGTCCCATAAGCTATACAAACATTTGAACATTTGATTTGACCCTGTGCAGTGACCGAGCGCTCGAAGGCGCCTTGTTGCGGAGCCCACGGTTGCTCGCCGTTCCTCGGGCATGGGTGTGTGAGTGTATTGACCTTAGTTTAAGTTACTTTCAGTATATTTGTAAGCCCGGGGGCTAATAATCACAGAAGTCTCATAGCTGTATAAATGTTCAAATGTCTGTAATTCTTATGGGACCAAACTACTTTGGTCGTAAGTCCCCAGACTTACAAACTAAGTTAAAATAACCTAAGGACAACACACTCATCCACGCCCGAGACGGGATACGAATCCCCGACAGCCGGCCGCAGTGGCCGGGGAATTTCCCTTTTATCAGTGGCGTACAAGATATTGTCCAAGGCTTATTTAAAAAAAAAAAAAAAAAAAAAAAAAAAAAAAAAAAAAAAAAAAAAAAAAAAAAAAAGCAGAAAAATGACAGAGAATTAGGCGAGTATTACGCAGGATTTAGAAAGGGAATGTTTTGAGCAGAACAAATATTAAATCTAAAGAACATAATAGAAATGAGAAAAATCAAGAACCTGAAATACGCAATTTGTGAATTTCAAGAAAATCGTATGATTCGATTGACGGGGAATTTAGGGGGGAATTCTGAGATCCGTTTTAAATAAAGTCAGGTGTACAACATGGAGATTGTTTGTCATCTCTGCTTTTCAATTCTGCATTAGTTCCAGGATGGAGGAAGGCCATCAACACTAAAGGGATTCAGCTAGGAGGGAATATAAACAAGATCATTATTAACTATTTAACCTTTGTAGATGCTATGGTATTACTTACAGATTCACTAGAAAATGCACAAGAAGAAATCAGAGAATCAATTGAAAAAAAAACAAAGTTGATCATAAACGTCCGTGATGTTCCTCAAAATATCGCCCTCCGCAGCGCTGAAATGCGCATGCGCGGCTCGGGTTCAAATTCTCTTCCGATCCACGTGGAGGCAGCATGTCGGCGCTCCCGCGGCAGGGATGGGCGAGGGGAAACGCCGCTTTTAACATTGGCGTTGGAGCTGGTAGAGACGCCAGCTCCTGGCTACTCGAGCTCTGGCGGTTACACATGAATGGTCCCGAAGCAAGACAATGGAGATACTGCGCACCTCGTCTTGCGCATAATCAAATCCTCCATGAGGCGAAACCAGCCCTTCATATTTGTTTTTGGCGCATAGAAGATTAATCAAAAACACGTCATATTTGGTTAAATATCTTATGACTATCAATTAAAGACGCATCAGCTGTAAAAGCTTTCAGAAGATCCGAATACGAATAATAATGAGGTCACTGCTCTTTACCTAGTAGCTAGATCAGCCGTGTGGTCGAAGGTAGTGGGTTTGCGACCGATTCGTTTTGTTACAGTCCCTTAACAGTGTATCTGTTTTTTACTGTGTTTTAGTTTTCATGTGCATATTCATATGTTCTTGATGTTTATTATCAAAGAAAAATGAACAACGTTCAGTATCTTTTAGAAACAAATTACTCAGCTTTAACCTTGAAAAAAAAAGTATGAAATAAAGAAGTTGGCCGACGCCCCAGCTCGAGTTGAAGCAAGTGGAAACAAGCCGAGGTAAGACATTCTGCAGATCTTTTAACGAAAATCTACCGGGGCGCTGCAGCAGCCGCCACTGATACTGATTTTGTAAGAAATGTGCGACCATTTGTCAGACTAACATCCAACTATATCGAATGGGAAATGAATAAAATATCACATCGCCTGCATCATAGTGATGAATCTCTGTCCAAAGCCAGTCCTTGCGTCGACGCACCACAAGACAGTGATGACTAATTCTGTCGAATGCGTTGGCAAAGTCTATGTACAGGATCAGAGGTGACGATGTCGTTTAATAGCCGAAATAAGGTTATTTTTCCGTTAACAATGCGCCAATAAAAACTGTCATCAGTATTTAATAGCAGTGTCGTCGTTTAAATATTTTAATTGTTAGCAACTCCCCTTGCAACTCCTTGCCAGAATGTCTTATGAAAAATACAATCAAACGTTTTTGTTAAGGCGAAGAATAAACCAAGCGTACGCAGTTTTTATATGCTTTCAGGATGCTTAAGAGATCTAAATTAGAAACAGTGATACTTCGTTGAGAGTAGTTGCAGTCTTGTAATGGGTAAAGACACCGATTCTACAGAATAGAAAGTATACAGAAAGGGAACTCCCGCTACAATCTGTCGTCCAAAATGTAGTGCGCATGCGCGGAATCGACTATCATGAAAGATAGTAGCCGCGTGGTCACTTCCTATTTTGTGGTGCGGTAATGCGCCGTCTTTGAAGCGATAGGTTTTCCTTTGTTTTTTTAATAGTGTAATTTAACTGCTTAAATCGCGTAAAAGTACAGATATATTTGGTGCAGTGAAAAGATAGAAATAGGTGTCAATAATTGGAGCTGTTCCATTGTTATTATGAGCAGCAATAAAAGAAAAGGCGGCTGATGGTAATCAGCACCTAATTGCCGCACTAATTCTAATGCAAATAAGAATATAAGCTTTGCCAAAAGATGATGAACGGAAAGTGAACGTAGCTATATATTTAGTAAAAGCTAAATATTATCCATTTTGAATCAGAGCAATATCTGTATAATCATTGAAAGTAGTCTTGTTTCTTCTCTTGAGGATAACTCTCGCTTTTGCTGTAGCAATTCAACAGCATCGAAATGTTGAAGTACATTTACATTTTATAAGTTTAACATTGCAGGAAATAGTATAAAATGAAAGTCAAAGAATAGTTCGTAAGTAGCGGGACTTCAATGTTTTGCGCATGCGTTCCCTTTTCCTATCGCTCACTTAGGTCTTAAAAATTCCTGAAATATCTCGCCTATCTGTCTGCTGACCTTCACATAATTTTATGCAAACGGTAAAATTTCACTTACGGCATCGGAGATGTAGTGTGGTAATGTTATCAACGACCGTTGAATGCTCTTTGGATATTCAAACAAATAGAATAAGGGGATTAATCTTGTTGTTCTTGCTCTATGGTTGGCAGGTTTTTGTTTCTATCTTTCTCTGGTCGGTAAAGTAATTGTCCTCGTAAAACGAACAATATATTGCCAACATTAAAACATTACTCCACCACCGACGTAAATAAAACTGAACCAGTCAGATCGATGACACTCAACCTGCCTCCTCTCCTTGTTGTACGCTGCTTAGGCAGGTAAAATTTTACTTACGGCAGTGGAGGCGTACTTTTTTTAAGTTGGATTACAATTAGGTGGAAGAACAGGGCGGAAAATAGAAGAGAGTATGATGAAAAGCCGTTTTCTTTCGTAAAAGTCGGTGAAATTAGCTGCAGTTTGTAGAAAGTCCATTTCCAGCCATCTACATAGGATACTCTGCAAATCACAATTAAGTGCCTGGCAGAGGGTTCATCGAACCACCGTTATACTATTTATCTCCCATTTCATTCTCGAATAGCGCGCGGGAAGAAAGAACACCTGAATCTCTCCGTTCGAGCTCTGATTTCTCGGATTTTATTCTGATGATCATATCTACCTATGTAAGTGGGAGTCAACAATATATTTCTGCATTCGGAGGAGAATGTTGATGATTGTAGTTTCGTAAGTAGCCCACGCCGCAGCGATAAGCGCCGTTGTTGTAGTGATTCCCATCCTAGATCCTGTATCATTTCCGAAACGCTGTCTCCCCTGTATCGTGACAATACGAAACGAGCTGCCCTACTTTGGACTCTTTCGATGTCCTCCGTCAAACCCACCTGATAATGATTCCACACTGGGCAGCAATACTCCAAAAAAGGACGGACAAGCGTAGTGTATGCAGTTTCTTTAGTAGTTATGTTGCATCTTTTAAGGGTTCTGTCAATAAAACGCAGTTCCTGGTTCGCCTTTCCCACGACATTATCTACGTGTTCTTTCCAATTTAAGTCTGAAGTAATAGTAATTACTAGGTATTTTGTGGAGTTTACGGCCTTCACATTTGATTCATTTATCATGTAAACAAAGTTTAACGGATTTCTTTTCGTACTCATGTGGACGATTTACACTTCTCATTATTTAGAGTCAAATGCCAATATTTACACCGTACTGATATCCTATTCAGATCATTCTGCAGTTGGTTTTGATGTTCAGATGATTTTACTAGACGGTAAGTGACGGCGTCATCTGCAAACAACCTAAGAGAGCTACTTAGACTTTCCCGTAAATCGTTAATGTAAATAAGGAACAGCAGAAGACGAATAACACTACCCTGTGGAACGCCCGAAATCACCTCTGTTTTAGTCGATGTCTTACCATCGATTACTACGAACTGTGTCCTCTCTGAGAGGAAATCCCCTATCCAGTCGCAAATTTGGGGCGATATACCATAACCACGCAATTTGATTAAAAGCCGTTTGTGAGGTACGGTGTCAAAAGCCTTCTGGAAATCAAGGAATACGGAATCAATTTGCGAACCCTTGTCGATAGCACACATCACTTTGTGTTTCGCATGAACGATATTTTCTAAATCCATGTTGACCTTGGGTCAGTAGATCATTCTGTTCGAGATAATTCATAATATTTGAATACAGGAATGTTCCAAAACCCTTCTGTAAATTGAAGTCAATGAAATAGGCCTGTAGTTTAATGGGTTACTCCTACTGCCTTTCTTGGATATCAGTGTGACCTGTGCAACTTTCCAATCTTTTGGTACAGATCCTTCTTCGAGAGAGCGGTTGTACATGGCTGTTAAGTAAGGAGCTATCTCTTCAGCATAATCAGATAGAAATCTAATGGGTATACAATCCGGGCCAGAGGACTTGTTCTTGTTAAGTGATTTTAGTTGCTTCACTAAAAATCAAATGTTTGTAAAGTCTATGGGACTTAACTACGGGGCTATCAGTCCCTAAACTTACAAACTACTTATGAACTACTTACGAACTAGGACGGCACAAATATCCATGCCCGAGGGGGAATTCGAACCCCCGACCGTAGTGGCCGTGCGGACCGTGACTGGAGCGCCTTAGTCCCCTCGGCCACCGCGGCCGGCAGTTGCTTCACTACTCCGATGATATCTACTTCTACGTTACTCATTACGGCCTCCGTTTGTAATTTGAAATCTGGGATATTGATTTCGTCTTCTTTGGTGAATGAGTTTCTAAAAGCTATGTTTAGTAACTCTGCTTTAGTAGCGCTGTCATCTGCAGCACCGCCATTACTATCACGCCATAGTATTAAGTGGTTATAGTTACGCATTTACCATCTTCCAATTGGCGTTGAGCGCAACGCTTGGCCACATACAGATCAGACGCGGCGCCCCCAGCTTTCCCTTCTGTATACTCCCTATTCTGTACCGATACACCGAGAGCTCAGTTTGTACAAATTTTCGAGTAGTAATCGGGGCGGTAAATACTGGCAGCTACGGGGAATTAAATTCGGGTGGAGAAAATTGATCAGAACGCGCTGCGCCGAAACCTGTGGGTTTATCAGCGCGGCAGTAAATCACTGTGCGAAAGCGTTCACGCCGAGCCGTACCGGCGCATTAGAATGCGGGAAAGCCGATCGGCCGGCCTTTACAGCATCAGATAGGGCCGGCGCTAAACTCTCCACAGCACAGCTGAGCACGCGCCGATCTGATGTACAGCGGTCGCCGTCTGCGGCTGGCCACGCGCGACTATCGACTATCGCTCACTCGCGACAGCAGAGGCCTGTCTGCTGTGAGGAAAGCGCGACCGACCGTGGCGGGGAAAGCCTCAGAGAACACACGCGCTCGTGGTGCGTGCGGGGCTGCCACAAAGTGGCCAGTTGGACGAATATGTGGAATTTTGTAAATAATGAAATGCAAAGATCGCGGTATTTCGTCTTTATTTACGAGATACGACAGGTTTCGATGTGCATAGACATCATCTATAAAAAGGGGAAAAATAGATACAGCCTACAGGAAAATAAAAGAAACATTTGGAGATAAGAAAAACAGCTCTATGAATATCAAGGACACTGATGGAAAACCAGTTCTCAGCAAAGAAGGGAAAGCTGAAAGGTGGAAAGAGTATATACAGTGGCTCTACAAAGGAAATGAACTTCGAGACAATATTGTAGGAAGGGAAGAGGATGTAGATGAAGATGAAATAGGAGATACTGTACTGAAGAAGAATTTGACAGAGCCCTGAAAGACCTAAGTCGAAACAAGGCCCCTGGTTAAAAAAAAAAATGTTCAAATATTTGTTAAGCATATGGGACTTAACTACGGGGTCATCAATCTCTAAACTTACAAACTACTTATGAACTACTTACGAACTAGGACGACACAGATATCCATGCCCGAGGGGGGATTCGAACCACCGACCGTAGTGGCCGTGCTGACCGTGACTGGAGCGCCTCAGTCCCCTCGGCCACCGCGGCCGGCAAAGGCCCCTGGAGTAGATGATATTCCCTCAGAGCTACTGACGTCTCTGGGAGAACCAGCCATGACAAACCTGCCTCACCTGGTGTGTAAGATGTATGAGATAGGCGAAGTACCCTCAAACTTTAAGAAAAATGTTATAATCCCGATTCCAAAGAAAGCAGGTGCAGACAGGTGTGAAAACTACAGAACCATCAGTTTGATAAGTCATGGTTGCAAAATATTAACACGAATTATATACAGAAGGATGGAAAAACTGGTAGAAGCCGACCTCGGGGAAGATCAGTTTGGGTTCAGGAGAAATGTAGGAACTCGGGAGGCAATACTCACTTTATGGCTTATCCTAGAAGATAGATTAAGAAAAGGCAAACCTACATTTCTAGCTTTTGTAGATTTGGAGAAGGCTTTTGACAATGTTGATTGGAATAAACTCTTTCAAGTTCTGAAGCAAGCAGGAGTAAAATATAGGGAGAGTAAGGTTATTTACAACTTGTACAAAAACCAGACAGCGGTTGTCAGAGTTGAAGGGCATGAAAGGGATGCAGTGGTTGGGAAGGGAGTAAGACAGGGTTGTAGTCTTTCTCCATTGTTATTCATTTTGTACATTGAGCAAGCTATAAAGGAAAGCAAGGAGAATTTTGGAGAAGGAATTAAAGTTCAAGGCGAAGAATTAAAAACATTGCGTTTTGCCGACGACATAGTAATTATGTCAGATACAGCAAAGGACCTGGATGAGCAATTGAACGGAATGGACAGTGTGATGAAAGGAGCATATAAGATGAACATTAACAAGAGCAAAACTAGGGTAATGGAGTGCAGTGTAAGAAAATCAAGTGATGCTGAAGGAATTAGATTGGAAACGAAGCAGTAAAGGAGGTAGATGAGTTTTGTTACTTGGGCAGTAAAATAACAAATGATGGTCGCAGTACAGAGGATATAAAATGCAGAATGGCAATGGGTAGAAAAGCGTTTTTGAAAAAGAGAAATTTGTTAACATCGAATATTGATTTAAGCCTAAGGAAGTCCTTTCTGAAGGCATTTGTATGGAGTGTTGCCTTGTATGGGAGTGAGACATGGACGATAAATAGTGCGGACAGGAAGAGGATAGAGACTTTTGAAATATGGTGCTTCAGAAGAATGCTGAAGATTAGGTGGGTGGATCGCGTAACTAATGAGGAGATACTGAACAGAATTGGGGAGAAAAGAAATTTCTGGCATACCTTGACTAGAAGAAGGGATAGATTGGTAGGACACATTCTCAGACATCAAGGAATTGTGAATTTAGCTTTGGAGGGAAGTGTGTGGGGTAAAAACCGCAGAGGAAGACCAAGATATGGATACAGTAAGCAGATTCAGACAGATGTAGGTTGCCGTTCTTATGTGGAAATGAAGAGGCTTGCTCAGGATAGGGTATTGTGGAGAGCTGCATCAAACCAGTCTCCGGACTGAAGACCACAACAACAACAACCACAACCACCCTCCGCTTCCTACCAGTTGCCGCTTTGCTCAGTGATTATTTACGGTGTTAAATGCAAATGTTATTGCCCTGATAAAATTGTATTGCAACGGATAACGACTTTTTTACACACAAAAGACTGCAGCAACTGATAGCATACCGGTGGCAGTTCCCTTACTAGATGAAATTCTCCCATTTACATTCTCGCAATTTCCCATTAAATATTCTCACTCTCTTTTTAATCATTAATTAAGCATAAATGGGACTCAGAATTTCACAAAAACAACTGGAGACGAAATGTTTAACTATTTACACAAGTTTAATAAATTCACTGTACATCTCCCTATCATCATTTTAAAGCCAAAAATACAAAATATTCATTCACTAAATGTATCACCAATGGATTGAGACAAGGATCGTAACCTTACATTCATACCGTACATTCTTTACTCTCTCATACTGCACCCACGTGGCTATGCACAACATTTCCATTATACAAAATCATTTTCCCGCTGAAAATAAAAACAGAATTAACACAACCATCACAGTTCCTGATACTTTACCACGGAGGCCACCATACTCACATCCTTCCTCTTCGACAGCCGGAAACGTTCTCCCTCTCGTGGCCGCTCCCCGTCCTAACCGATCCTCCCGTTCCAGTTCGCGAGTAGCCGCGCCCTAATTGGCTTGTGATCTAACCGGACCTTCTGCCAACCTCCGAGTTCTGAAGGAACTCGCAAGTCGCAGCCACTTGACTATTTTATCCCCAAGGAAACCTCTCTGCCACACCCCAAAACTAAAGTTGGAAAACCTATCGAGTGTTCTGCATCTCTGCCTTACCAGCCGCGGCTTCATGCACACTTACAAACCCTCACAGACACAATCACATAGGGTATAAGAGGAGTTGGGTACTGTGGAGCAAGGCTCCTTAAGTGAGCGGCGCTCACTTATTTGTCCTGCAATAACAATTTTAATAAATAATAAAGCATTCTTGTCTCCATCTAGTACATCCCCCCATCCCCCATTGCAGTGGCACCAAAGGCCAAGCACACTCTTACGAAATGATAATCAGATGAAAGTAACGTACACTGTAGTATACAAAGATTTAATGGAATGATATTACAGTGTCGTTTCAATAGTAACAATATTATATAAATACATATTGTAGCCAGTTGGATTGTGCTGGTGGACTGTCACACTTTAAAATTAACCGTTTGGTTGTCACATAGAAAACTCTTATAGTCATATTTAAATCAAGAGCCACCATATTGTACAGTTGTGATCACTATAATGTTACCTTAACATGCCGCTAGAGTGCGCTATTGAATGTGAAGTCCTACAATAGCGCACTCTAGCGGCATGTTAAGGTAACAATATAGTGATTACAACGCCGCCTGTTAAGACTAGTCTATACGACGACACTAGGTTGCGACCCTCTTTGCATGAAATGAATTTGGCGCAGCTGGTTTCGTGTATGTCTGTAGACAAGGCGCCAATACTATACACTTCAGTTTCGTTGTTTTGCGAGTGCTGTAGTCAACGTAGGATGAATGTTTTGGTAGCTTTAAGAGTTCTGGCGGAGCTATTGCTTCTCTGTGTGAAGTCGCTGCATAAGACTAAACATAAAAAGAATAAGGAACGTGTTTGGGTTTGTGACTGGATTAAAAAATACCTCACGTCTGTTGCTTAGCGACCTTGTTGAAAGAAGTTGTGATCGAAGACCCTATAAGTTACTTTAATGAACTCAGAATGTCACCAGAGCAGTTTACGTTCCTTTTAAACAGAGTTACTAATCCAATAACCAAACAAGATACTGTTATGCGTGAAACATTGTTACCTGAACTGAAATTAAAAATTGCATAACTTTTCTTGTCAAATAGATATTCGTCTCTACATTATCTGTACCGTGTTACCAAATCCACATGTGCCAAAGTTCGTTTGTATAGGTATTTGGAATTGAATGTACTTTAGTCTGCAATTCACTAATCGTCAACCCATCAATATTTAATTCACGAATAATTGCCTCAAGAGCAATAACACGCCGCTGCTTATTCCTGAGATTTTTATCGTTAAAATGGCACAAACACCTATGCATCGTATATCTGTTCAAAAACCTAATTATTTCTTCCTTTCCCCCCTTTATGTTGTGTTTTCTTCTGTATTAGTTATCACCTAACCTAAAATCACGCGCAATCAGTTTCGCCAAAGTTAGAAGGTGCCGAAACTGCTTAGTTTCGCCAACGAGTTGCGCGAACGCCTGCCGCGCATGCGCACTGGTCAGTAGTGCAGTGTCTTGAAACGTAGTGTCGTCGTGTAAACTAGGCTTTAGTAGCTTGTTATCACTCACAATATGGAGGCTCTTTATTTAAAGATGACTATACGAGTTTTATATGTGACAACCAGTGGCGTAGCTATCATAGGGCTAGGCGGGGAAGTGTCCCGGTGCCCCCGAGATCAAGGGGCCCCTCGGCCTCCATGAGCAAAGTTCGGAAAAAAGTTACAGTAGAGCGTCGTTTTTTTACCTTTCCAGCCTACCGTCCATCAATTGTTTGTTTGTAAATCTATCGGACCAAACTGCGTGGTCATCAGTCCGTCCATCAATTCCCCCTCCCATCAAACTAAGCTTTCCACAGTGTGACAGAACATTGCTTCTGGTGGGGCCTGCTGACAGGCCAAGCCGACAGTCGCTGAGTACAACAATCGGCACACTCCAGTCGGCAGAAGTAGCGGCAGCATCAAAGCTGTTCACAGCAACAGCTGCGCCTTCCAAGTGTTGCGGCGTGCCGCTAGGCGCAGTGTGAAGGATCGCGCGACTCCAAATATTGTATAAAAACATTTACTGTACAATGCTTCTTATTGGCCAGTAGAAGTGTACAGTTCGATTATACGAATAATCGATTTTCCATGTCCCCCAATTACACTTCGGATAATCGACGTTCTACTGTATATAATATTTCAGCTGAATCATGTATTTTCGACTTTTAACTTTTTGAATACTGCCAACAAACTTCAAACGCACGAAGTGAAATTCAAAAGTTATTCCCATCTCAGAATATAAAAAGGTATTGCTTGTTCGCTAAGACGTGCACCCTGCCACCTGCTGAATTACTAGCAGTGTGTGACAATACTGTTCATGGTTTGATTCACGGCAGGGGGCCTCATTTTCGTGGTTGAGTAAAACTTCATTGTTCCTTTTTACTAGCTTCTGCCTGCGACTTCATTCACCTAGTATGGAGCAACTTAGAAAACTATTCTGTGGTAGTTTTATCTGTATATCCTACCCAGGTCCAATTCTATCCCTCTCCAAATTTCATCCAAATCCACCCAGTAGTTTCTGCTTGAAAGCATAATTAACTTTCACAGTTATAATTATATTAGAGAGTACGATTAAATATTATCTGTTACGCGACACACAGTAATTTACTTAAGACTATTTAGATTTGCCTTATTATGTCTTCCTGTAAGCGGTAAGGACCTGATGAAGTAGTATTGCATCTGTATAGTTCATAGGCGCCGATTACGGGTATGCTCGGTCGCTCAAGCATACCCCAAAATTTGAGTGGGTATGCTTGGCATACCCCACTGTAAATTTTGGTAATTTTTTGTTTCTTTACGTTATATTTCTTGATTGTAATTCGACTCTCTCATTCCAATGATGGGCGGCTGCCTTTTGTAATACACCGCTGTAAAAGGATTATCTAAAACAAACAGGCAATTCAATTCGTAGGCATTAAAATTCATGTTGACATGTGAGTGAAGTGATCATTTTCTAAATAGTCCGAATGTTAATGGAATGCTGTTTGTAAGTTCAATAGCCGGCCGCGGTGGCCGAGGGGACTGAGGCGCTTCAGTCACGGTCTGCACGGCCACTACGGTCGGGGGTTCGAATCCCCCCTCGGGCATAGATATTTGTGCCGTCCTAGTCCGTAAGTAGTTCATAAGTAGTTTGTAAGTTTAGGGACTGATGACCCCGTCGTTAAGTCCCATAGACTATACGAACATTTGAACATCTGTAAGATCGCTCCCTGCCATGAGAAAATTGTAGAATATGTGGAACACGACGAGAAATGCGTCCTTTACAATGAGGTGACATAACTCATTGAAGACGTCCCAGTAAGGTGTCGGACCTCCAGGAACTATACTGAAGAACCAAGAAACTGGTACTCCTGTCTAATATCGTGTACCGCAACACGACGTGGCGTGGACTCGACTAAAGTCTCAAGTAGTGCTGAAGGGAACTGACAACATTCCGACACTTAACTTCACGCGGGATGTGATGCGTTAAATAAATTCTGAGTATCACGATTTGACCTGTTAACTATAAATATCAGTTCGTTATGGGATGCCACCTATACTTGCAGTGTATAGTAACTAAATACTCGCCGAAATTAGTTGCATTGCGGACACACACACACACACACACACAGACATACACACACACACACACACACACACACACACACACACACAAACACACACACTAAACTCCGACTTCGTACAGTAGTACTGCCAACCTCTCAGTGTCGTATGCCCATTTCCACTCATTCTCTCAATAAACAGTTCAATGTTGTTTACCTCAGATTTACATGTCCCATTGGATAATCTTCTCCTCTTGTCGTGGACTCTAACGATGTGCATGTCACAATATTGGTTGCAAAACTGTAAGTTAATGAAGGCATGGTTCTGTCTACTCTGAAAAGATGGCTATTTTAAAACACTTTTGGGTTTATTTTTCTCAACAGATTATTAGTGTGAAGCCAGATTTACATTTGACTTACGAAATACGTGGTAATGAATTATTAGCTTTGCTGAGCACTTCACTGAATTTTGCAATCAAGTTATTGTCTTATGATTTACACTCAAATATTGCAGTCGCTATCTCGTAAGTATTAACCTACCTTAACTCGAACAGTTCCCAAAACTTCGTAAATATAGGTATTACACTTTGACAGACCGTTATTGGCTCAATATTATCGCCACGATACTATTCATTCACTGCACATAAGCCGGCCGCGGTGGTCGAGCTGACGGCGGCGCTCCAGTCACGGTCTGCACGGCCACTACGGTCGGGGGTTCGAATCCCCCCCCCCCCTCGGTCATGGATATTTGTGCCGTCCTTAGTAAAGCTAATTCATAAGTAGTTTGCAAGTTTAGGGACTGATAACCCCGTAGTTACGTCCCATAAGCTTTTTACAAACATTTGAAACTGCACGTAAATTCCCATTTATAGTAGCGACCGACGACACAGTACTACGTCATGCCTGCACTATGGCCCGCTAGTAACTGGTACTTTCCACCTCCTCGCGCCTTGGCACTTGACCTCAACAAACTAGCTCGCTATTGGCTGAATACCAGCGTCCAACGAAAATCACTTTTGCAAACACAACCTAATTATTATTAACCTAGCCTGTTCAATAATGATATTATTAATTATGACTACTGCCAACATGAATGTAATCACTGGTAATGTTGACGTTATTGTCCAACCTTTTTAAACGATAAAATGTTAACACAAAAGAGTGACAGTTCCCGCCATAGAAAACATGGTGGAGTCCCGCGCTACTTGCAATGCTGCTAGCCGCTGGCTTCCCACGTTTCGGATGACCATCTACATCTACATAGATACTCTGCAAATCACATTCAAGCGCCTGGCAGAGGGTTCATTAACCACTTTCATAACTTTTCTCTCCCGTTCCATTCTCTAATAGCGCACGGGAAGAAAGAACACCTAAATAGTTCCGTTTTCGATCTGATTTCTCTTGTTTTATTGGGATGGTCATGTCTCCCTAAGTAGGTGGGTGCTAGCAAAATATTTTCACATTCAGAACTAAAAGTCGGTGATTGAAACTTCGCAAACAGATCACGCCGCAATGAATAACGTCTTTCTTTTAATGATTTCCACCCCAATTCGTGCAACATTTACGTGACGCTTTCCCCCCCGTAACGTGATAAAACCAAACGAGCCTCCCTTCTCTGAACCTTCTCAATGTCTTCAGTCAGTCCCACCTGTTGAGGGTCCCACAAGGGGCAACAGTACTCCAGGAGAGGACGCACAAGTGTGATGTAGGCAGTCTCTTTGGTGGAGCTGGTGCATCTTCGAAGCGTTCTGCCAATGAAACGTAACCTTGGGTTCGCCTTCCCCACAATATTTTCTGTGTGTTCTCTCCAGTCAAAGTTGTTCGTAATTGTAACTCCTAGGTGTTTGGTAGAATCTACGACCTTAAGGTTTGACTGATTTATCGCGTAATTAAAGTTCAGCGGATTTCTTTTAGTGGTCATGTGTATTACTTCACACTTTTCTTTATTTAGTGTCAATTGCCAATTTTCGCACCATGCAGAAATTGTGTCTAAATCGCTTTGCAGTTGCTTTTGATCCTCTGTTGACTGCACTAACCGATAAACGACAGCATCATCCGCGATCAGTCTAAGGGAGCTATTCAGTTTGTCGCTGTCTCAACGATTCAGGCACAACTTGCAACCGCTGCCTAGCGTATCTTAACTTGGGCGGCCAAAATCTGCCCATACAGCAATAAAATAAAATTAAAAATAAATTTAAATAAAGCATAGCAGAATAACGCCACGAACTGACACCATGTATCTTGCACGGCTGTTTATAAATCCTTAAGAGTACGAGGGACTGGAGATCGTATCCCACATTTGCTCCACAACGTTCATCACTAGAGAGTATGATTGTTGTGGCATCGCTATTCGCCATAACGTAGGCGGTCTACACAAGTCGCCGCGCAACTTGAAGAAGATTCGATAAGTCGCTCCACTGTATTTCGGCCGCCGGTGGCGCCCGCAGTCTCGTTACCTCTCTTGTCTGCTTCGCTCGCCAGCCAATAGCGAAGGGGGGCTTGGCTAGACAGGCCCGCGCTCCACAGTCGCGACAGTCAGTACGGAGGAGTACGGCAGTTCCAGTCAGTACCATGACGTTCAACGAGTTCAAATGATTGTAAATCTATCGGACCAAATTGCGTGGTCATCAGTCCGTAACTTACAAACTACTTAAACGAATGTAAACTAACCCAAGGACAACACACACACACACACACACACACACACACACACACACACACACACACACATGCCCCAGGGAGGACTCGAAACTCCGACGGCGAGCAACCACGCGCTCCGCAGCGAGGCGCCTTAGACCGCACTGCTGTTCAACGAGTCAACAGAAGAGTCCCATCTATGCGAGCCAGCGGTCTTAAAACAAACGGCAACATTTGCTACTGAAACGACTCTAAGAGAGGCATAGCAGAACTGCCTATTAGGTAGGACTTTGCACCATCATAAGCACATCCAAGTTAAGTATTACTTTCATGTTTAATAAAAGTATATGTGGACTAATCAGTTCTTTAAGTTGCAGACTTTATCCACATTCCTTGCTAGCCATGGCCCACCTTTCGAACCTACAGCATCCTGAGGTCACAACAATGATGGCAAGCGGAGATGTTCCTGGAGTCACTCGATACATCCAATACCTCCGTACACGACTCATCACTGGACGCCGAGGACGATGCCTCCATTTCCGCCTTAAAACTTTTACAATGAACAATACGACAACCTGCATTAACAATATCTAATGGCGAAAGTAAAGCCTCATCACCAATCGCCATTTCGATCGATAGGAAATCCACGATGGCAAATAGTTAATCCTGGTCTGTTCTTAACATTGACTGTTACAGGACGGCCTTCAACTATACGCTTCAGTATAGAAGTATATGGGCGCCAACGACTCCATTCGAATTCTTCACACGAAATAACCTTATGAACATTGCCATTATATCCACCAATTCCGACGACTGAACAATATGGCATAAACACTTACTGCTTCCGTGACAAAACTTTTTCAATTAACGAAGTGTCACCAAATAAATAAAGTTGTGGTTTACGCACCTTATTGGACCGCAAGGACGCAACGAGACCGGCCCAACCAGAAAATTGGAAATCACAAAACGTTAGATCATTTACGACGACGCGATTATTCTGGAAAGATTCAAAATACTTCTCAATAAATTTAACCTTACTCCAATTATTTACAAGAAAAATATCCGTGTAATCTAAACTAACAGTAAGCTCAGCCCATCTACGTAACCTAACATTAAAGGACGTAGAGGACTCATTACAATTATTCAATGGAACAACTTCAATTTCGAGCACTTCTGTAACGGCATAAATGCTCTAAGATACCAGACCAGAACATGGTACCTCAGCGTACCGAAACAGGTTGTCAAAACAAATAAATATTATTATTTTGCCACGTTGGAGTAGCCGAGCGGTCTAAGGCGCCTCGCTGCGGAGCGCGCGGTTGCTCGCCGTCGGAGGGTCGAGTCCTCCCTGGGGCATGGGTGTGTGTGTGTGTGTTGTCCTTAGGTTGGCTGACCCTTGTTTAAGTAGTTTGTAAGCTACGGACCACGCAGTTTGGTCCGATAGATTTACAAACATTTCAATATAATTATTATTTTTGTGCGGTCTTTAAAAAATGTTCAAATGTTTGTTAATCTTGTGGGACTTAACTGTGGGGGTCATCAGTCCCTAACCTTACAAACTACTTATAAACTATCTTATACTAAATACAACACGAAGACACATGCCCGAGGGAGGATTCAAACCTCCGACGGGGAACGGCCTCGAGCAGCGGAGCATAGCGCCCCAATGCGCTCCGCCACTCCGACATGGCTTCCCGATCTTGGTAAAATATTAATTTCAATTTAAAAGAAGATCGGCTATCCCAAACATTAGAAAATTAAGGTAAATAAAAATAAATAAATACGAAACGTCAACAGTTTTAAAGCGATTAGTTGGAAGATTTTGTGTCCACTCGGTATTGTGCAGCTAGGAACAAATTGAAAGGTGAAAATTTACGTAAGAAACAAATAAATAATTACACCTCGGCTGTATTATTTTCCACTATTAAGGGTTCGTTAAAAGTGTAAAGTACATTTCCCGGTAGAGTCGGAGGTGCTGTAGTGTCGCTATAAACAAGAGGTTTCGTATCTCTTTGCTAGGATGCGCATACATTGGTATGCAGGAAGTAATCACAGACACCATTTTTCCGCTAAGTCTTGTCGACAAATGACGGATAACAACGCTCATTACCTTCCATCACCTGCTGATTGCTGATGACCCCTCCCTCTCTTTCTCTCTCTCTCTCTCTCTCTCTCTCTCTCTCTCTCTCTCTCTCTCTCTCTCTACCAATGTCTCATTGCTGTTCCCTCGCGTACCCCCACTCTATTTGTCCTCTTCGTATTTGAGTACGTTCGAGTCTGTGTGTGTGTGTGTGTGTGTGTGTGTGTGTGTGTTTTTATGGGATAGAAAGAAAAAGAAAGACGGAGACAGAGAATGTGTGCGTGTCGTGCGGATTACCGTTACGGGAGGCAACACGTGTCAAACACAACGCTCTCGCTTCTTTTGCAACCATTAATCCCGGAAATCTCTCCTCGTTTTCAAATGACTGATTAAAAGTAAGTTATTACGAAAACGGGCCCCGATTACAGGCACCGTAAAACCGTGGAAACCCCCTGGGTCCATATTTTACATAAATGCAAATACGCGAGCCGATGTCGCCTTTTTTGCCTCCGGCCGAACGGCGCATACATTACCATAGTCTTTAGTTCCGCGTATTATGGCTGAATAATTCATTTAAATCACGTTTTTCTCGCCTTGCCACGATTTATTAAATACATCTGCGGGCGGGCCGCGCGATACTGCACGCTTGGTTTCAGCGCGGCAGATGCAATAAATATTCAGCCCGCGAGCGAGATCGGCGTTTCGCGATAAAGCCGTTACATCATGTGCGCCTGGCACTCGGCGGGATCCGAAACACGTGGACCGCCGACTGCAAGTACGGGCAGCCTTTGAGGGACGCCGCCAACTTTGGTATTTCTCCAAGTGGAGGATACAGGAAGGTCAGCCGTGGTCCCAACTGAGAATCTAACCAGCCCCTCTAATGATGTCACTTTCACGGTCTATCCGTCGTCTTCGATAGGCGGCCTGTCATCCTGTTTATACGAGGCGCGTCCAGAAAGTACAGAGGTGTGAAAATTATTAGACTCAAAACGAAAATATTGATATTTCCTAGTTTCTCGCACTCTGAAAGTATTCAGACATGTGATATTGGCATTTTCACTCACTTACATCCATATGCCAACATTTAGCTTTGCTATTGGCAGTCTGGGAGTGCTGACAACATTGTTAATAGCTCAAAGTAGTCAACTGTTATTTTTGAGGCAAAGATTGCATGGTTGCAGCTGTTTTGGAGACAGTTTAATTCAGTTGGGATGTTCTTAAGGGTGGTTTTTTGTTTAATGTATCGTGAAACAATAATTACTGAGTATTTCTACTTACACTTTTAGCCTTAAAATATAAATATATTTTTTATTATGGATAATTCTTTTCTTTGTCAGATATTTGTTGGTTATGGGTCGGAAAAATGAGTTTTCACTAAGAAAAGTTGCGACTATACAACTGTCACTCGAAGAAAAATGGTATTCACTGCGAGAAATAGCAAACAGGTTACAGATTTCACAAACATCGTTAAGTCGTATTTGCCAGGCAGATGATTTCAGACGTGCACGTCGAGGAAAGTATGGACGCAAGAGCAAACTCTCCCCCTAGAACTGAATGGAAACTTGTCCAAATGGCGAAAGATAACAGAAGAGCTACTAGTAACGATTTGAAGAAGGCTCTGGAGAACTATGGAGTCGATGTTTGTACTTTCGCAGTCCTCAGAAAGCTTATCAGTGCAGGGCTTCCAGCTCGTCGTCCACACAATGAAGCAAAACCTACCCCTGCAATGAGTGCAAAGAGGCTGAAATGAGCTCATGAAGTTAGAAACAAGATTATGGAGAACTGTAGCAAGGTAAATAAACTTTATTTAAAGCAGTGAAAAAACTGTATGTGAAAATTTCTTTTGAAGGAACACATTTGTTTTCAAGAAAATATTCCACGAAGACATGGAGAAATTTCCTTTATTACAGTACAGTTCATATGAGTAAATAACATCTGAAATCGTCGGTTTCTTATGAGTAAAATGTTTTATTCCTTTCATGTCTGCTTTTATGATGAGTCAGTATTCTCCATATGTGAAGAAAGTAGCCGGTATGTGCGAAGAATGGTTGAGGAAGAGTTTTCTGAGCTTTGTGCAGGGCAAACTGTAAAACATCATATGGTGTGGCGTGTCATGTCAGCAAAGGGTACTGGCCGACTTTACATTTTGGATGGCACTATAAATCCGAATCAGTATAGGAAAGTTTTGGAAAAGAGGCTTTTACCAAAAGTTAAGGAATGGTTTCCTGACGGTGACTGTGTTCATGCACGATGGTGTACCGTGTCATAAAGCTAAATCAGTTTCGCAGTTCTTAGCTGAAAGTGAAGTAGAAATGTTGCCATGGTCCAGACATGAACCCTATAGAGGATCTGTGGGCATTTGTTAAGCAAAGGTTACGAAAGATCAACATTACAACAATGTTGCAACTCATAGAATAACTCATACAAATATGGCACCATGATGATGTCAAAAATTCATCCTCCAGACTCGTAGAAACAATGCCAACACGTGTTGAACTGCTCTTTAAGAACAAAGGCATGCACACAAAGTACTAATGTATTCAAATTTGGTGAATAAATGCTTCAAAACTGTAAAGTGTTTCAATTTTAAGAAGAAACAGCCTTGAGTCTATTAATTTTCACACCTCTGTACGTTCCGTTTGGTAATAAAATGAAATTGTACACAGACACAGAAGAAATTTTTATTGCACAAAATTCTACAACTCTTAAACTACTTTTCCACATAACTGCCGAAATTTTGCAGGCATTTGTCATAGCGTGGCACCAGGTTTTGTATACCTCGTTCATAGAAATCTGCCGCCTGTGTCTTCAACCAGTTGCAAACATCAGTGATCGTGAAATTTGGGGGTAGTCCATAGCGAGAGCAATAATTGTAAACCTACGGTTCTCCTGGATCTTGTCATCAATCGCGTGATCCAGTTCTTCTGTAACCAACGGTGGACGCCCACTTCGTTCTTCATCGTGCACATCACTACGCCCGCCATTGAACTGTCGGACCCATCTTCCCACCATCGAATCACTCATCGCATTTGGTCCGTAAACATTGCAAATTTTGCCGATAAATTTCACTTGGTTTCACTTTCCTCGCATTCAGAAACCGAATCACCGACCTGATTTCACAGGCGGCGGGATTTTCAATCAACGCCGACATTTCAAAGAAGCACAACAAAGCGTACGTAACTGGCAGCGATCTCCAAATGGCGCACATTCTTCTCCTTGATACACATCGTCTACAGCGCATGTGCGAAACTGCGATCGCAGCGCTGCAGCGGAGATAAATTGAAACGGAACTTACTTTCTGGACGCGCCTCGTATCTCTGTGGACGATTTCAATTTACGTAAATAATTTTGACAACTTTTAATGTTTGAATATAATCTCGTCGCTCGAACTAAGTTGTGTGACAAAGTAACCTCAAGTATGAACTTCGAGGCTAATAATATGTGAACAACAAACAAATATTCGTATTCCTGCTACCTGTTACTTAATTTGTTGGTGTTTAAACTAACATATCACAATGCGTTTCAAGCATGTTTTGCCCATTATCAGGTGATTTTTATACATACAGAAGTGTTTTATTACTTGTTGTTGTTGTGGTCTTCAGTCCGCAGAATGGTTTGGTGCAGCTTTCCACTCTGCCCTGTCGTGGGCAAGTCTCTTCATCTGAGAATACGTTCGGCAACCTTTTTTTTTGGATCTGCTTACTGTATTCGTCTCTCGGTCTGCCTCTACGAGTTTTACCCCACACATGACCTTCTAAGATGACGATTCCTTGATGTCTCAGAATGTGTCCCACCAATCTATCCCTTCTCTTAGTCAGGATATGCCAGAAACTTCTTTTCTCCCCAATTCGGTTAAGCACCTCCTCATTTGTTACGTGATCTACCCATCTAATTTTCATCATTCGTCTATAGCAACACATTTCGAAAGCTTCTATCACTTTTTTCTGAACTCCTTATCGTCCACATTTCATTCCCGTACATTGCTAAACTCCAGACAAATGTTTTCAGAAAGGACTTCCTAATATTTAAATTAATATTGGATGTTAACAAGGTTCGCTTCTTTAAAAACGCTTTTCTTCCCATTCTGCATTTTATATCTCCTTTACTTCGCCCATCAGAAGTTATCTTGGTACCCAAATAACAAAACTCATCTACTACTTTTATTGTCTCATTATCTAATCTAATTCCTTCAGCATCACCTGATTTTCTGACATTACATTCCATTACCCTCGTTTTACTCTTGTTAATGTTCATCTTATAGCTTCCTTTCAAGACACTGTCTATTTCATTCAATTGCTCTTCCAGATTCTTTGCAGTCTCTGAAAAAATTACTATGTCATCGGCAAACCACAAACTTTTTATTTCTTCTCCCTGAACTTTAATTCCCTCTCTGTATTTCTCCTTCCATTTCTTCACGGCTTGCTCAATGTACAGATTGAACAACATTGGGGAAAGGCTACAACCCTATCTTATTGCGTATATTTTACCTATTTAAAGTCTATTTATTCTTGCGTGTGCTTAAATCGGCCTTATGCAAGACACCTCGTTTTGTTTTGACACCCAAACATGTTTCGGCACTTATTGTGCCAGCTTACGTGGGGTTTCTGCTTTTATTTTCTAGAATAACATATTACAGATTTTTGGTTATGCAGTTATTTAGACGAGTTGTTTGATTTGACAAATTTGTTTGATAATAAATAAATTAGGCCTAATATCAGACGAAATTGTCAAATAAAACAACTCGTCTAAATGACTGCATAAACAAAAAATCTGTAACATGTTATTCTAGAAAATAAGAGCAAAAAACCCACGGAAGATGGTATAATAAGTGACGACATATGTTTAGGTGTTAAAACAAAGCCGGCCGCGGTGGCCGAGGTGACTGAGGCGCTCCAGTCACGGTCAGCACGGCCACTACGGTCGGCGGTTCGAATCCCCCCTCGGGAATGGATATTTGTGCCGTCCTAGTTCGTAAGTAGTTGATAAGTAGTTTGTAAGTTTAGGGACTGATGACCCCGTAGTTAAGTCCCATAAGCTTAACAAACATTTGAACATTTGTTAAAACAAAACAAGGTGTCTTGCATAAGGTGGATTTCACCACACATCTAATACAGCACGCACGGACGATACAGGGGCTGCACCACCACAAGATGATCATCTATTTATTCCTATTGGTGGTTGGGGGTAGTTGGGGATTGGTAGCCCAGTGGATGGCTATGAACTAAGATGTAGTGCCGCGGCGGAGCGGCCGAGAGCATTGAGGCGCTATGCTACGATGCGCGAGGCAGTTCGCCGTCGGGGGTTCGAATCCCCCCTCGGGCATGGATGTTTGTGTCGTCTTTAATATAAGGTAGTTCATAAGTAGTTAATATGTTTAGGGACTGATGCTCCCGCAGTTAAGTCCCTTAAGCTTAACAAACATTTGAACATTTTAAGATGTAGTGCTGTCTTCTGATGGTCGTTCTGTATGGTGTGATTTGTTTCACCAACTGTGTGTGGCGAAGATAGGAATGCATCAGGTGTTGTGATGGTATAGTCGTGTGATTCACGTAAGTTGATAGTTGCACACTTCCGATTTTCGTGTTGCACCATTTCTTCTGCATCTTTGGTGCATTGGTGGAACTGCTGCATGTGAAGCACTTGTAGATTGCTTCTTATGCAGTAATGGTTTTTATGACACACGCGCACTTCCAGAGTGTTTACAAGCATGTAAATATAGTATTTACAAAATAAGTTGGCGGACTGTTATCGTTGTTGATTGATTGGTGTATTTTCTTTGGCACTTGAAATTTTTTTTTTTTTAAACTATTGCATTATTACTACGATAAGATTACTGAAAAGTTTTGAGTCATTACGCATTTGTAGAGATACTTGAATGTTGGCGCTCTGGTAGTTTTTAATTAGGTACTGACACATCTTAAAAGTATAATAATTTCGTGTGGCTCATTGACCTGGTGCAAGTCTTTCAATTGGAAGCAACTTCGGCGACTTGCGTGTCCCTAACCTGTCCCAGTTATGCAACCGGGGAAAGGGAACCTACAGCTTAACGTGGCATCCGAACTATTACATTAGAGTTGCCTTAAGGCTATAGAAGTGAAGACTGCTAAGTTTTTGAATTTTGTTATTTCATTAAGGATACTGTCACCAGATTTTGTTTTTTTTGGATGAAGATTATCATTTGTTCCATGATATCCATTCTTTTATTTTATTGATTTTGTGTAAAATTTTAAGGTTTTCTTCTATTTTTACAGGATGTCCTGTTTCTTTGATGTGTGTTGTAATTGCTGATTTGTCATATTTATTAAGTCTGTAGCTGTACAGAGGCTCTTTGAACCTCGTTTTGAAATTTCTGCCCGTTCGGCCTATGAAATATTTGTCGCATTGACTGCAGATGATTTTGTAAATTCCAGATGCATCAAATTTTGTATCAGGGAGTTTTGTATTGTGAATAAGCTTTCTGCTGTTGTTAGTGCTGAAACAGATTTTTGCTACTGTATTTCTTAATAACGTAGCTAGTTTGCCAGACATTACTCCAAGATATGGACTTTTTACGTATTTGACTGATGGGTAGAGTCTGTTGTGTTATCTTATGTTATTTGTTCAGTTTCTTTTTAATCTGTTGTGAGATAGTGTTAATGAGTGATGGATCAAAGCGCCTGATGATGGGCAAAACATGCTCGAAACGCGTTATGCTGTCTTACTTTAAACACTAACAATTCATGTGCTCAGCTCCCAGCCCTATTGCAAATCGTTCCCTCACGCGTATTTTAAAGACCGCAAGTTTAAAGGCTTTCGCTGGCTATCGCTGGTGAGCACATCTGCTAGCCTGTAGACTGTTTGCTTAGGCACGCGGCACTGGTCGCGCGGTCTGAGGCGCAATGTAACACATTCCGTGGCCGCTCCCGCCTGAAGTTCGAATTCTCCCTTGGGCATGTGTGTGTGTGTGTGTGTGTGTGTTTGCGATTTGTCCTTAGCATATGTTAGTTTAAGTAGTGTGTAAGTCTAGGCCTTAGTTACATGTACTTTGAACTGTTTTATATATAAAAACCTCCAACGATGATATCACAGCCAAGATCGCAATTTATTTAAAACTTATTGATTTAACTGACTACCGATTTCAATGACCAAGTCAACGTCTTCAGATCAGAGTACAAAAGTTTCATAGGAGCTACCTTTGTAGTTCAACCACTTCTACATCACTGTAAAATACATATATTAAAAAAATGTTTGCGTGCAAACAATGCACGATGTCCCTAAAAAACTTAATTGCTTCATATACGGCTCTCGTGCTTACTGCATAACATTTATTTATTTATTCGCTGTCATTTACGACGACCTGCCATCTGGATGCTAAAACAGGTCGTATTTTCCATTGTTAACTTTTTTATACGCACGATAATGTCTTCTTATACCTTACTGAGTTGAACAATATACAGTTCAACCAATAGAATAAAACTATAAACAACAATTACAAAAAATTTCATTAAAAAATTTATATGGAATATAGAAACAAGAAAGAGAAGATAGATACTATGAGATGTGGCAAATATCTTTATGACATTTATTACTTCGGGGTATATATATCAGGAATCTTACATTTAAGAAGAAGAATTATAGAATGGAGACAAGCACAATGATTTATGTTAAAGATCCCACCATCTAGATTTTTTCGCTTACTACCCAGATTATGACGTCCCCCCCCCCCCCTGACCTAATAGTTAAGTGTGGGTTGGAAAGTAAAATTATGATACATTTTTGTGTTCATTACGAGAAAGGTGATAATAAAGAGAAATTAGTAGATGGATTTCAACTCCTTGTGATCGTTGAGGATCGAGGACTTGGCATGCTCATCGTCAAACCTCACCATCTTTGGTATCATCTATATCTTATACTTAGCGCTAATTCAGATTATGACTAAGGAAGCATAATGGTACTTCTGCTATGTTGTCTTATATATTAAAGGAAACTACCCGTCCGATTTCCTTCATTTTTGTTTTAAGCGAAATGTATGCATCCACAGATTTGTCATCAAGTATCAGAATACACATACCTCTCGCATTCATTTTTCTATTCTCAAATGCTGTTTCCTTCTGTTTATTTCTTTGGGGATGTCCTTGCTGTAAACCAAAATCAGCCGGTTAGGCCGTTCCATCAGAGCGGTTTCCATCATTTTTGCTTTAAACGAAAGGTATTCATTCGCAGATTTGTCATCAAGTACCAGAATTTACGTAAGTCTCTCCATCCTTTATTTTTCCTCAAACGCGGTATCCTGTCCCTGCACTGAATATTTTAATCGGTTTGTTTTACGATATCTTCCTGAACATTCAACTTTACTTCCATTTTTCCCAACTTTTTTTTTTCATTCCACCATCGGTGCGAAGTATTCGCACGGGTCCTTAAGTTATCTATTAACACATTTATCGTGCCGTTTTGCCGGCGATGAAAAACTGCAATTCTAGGACACTTTCATACTTACTACTATGTTCACACTGATTATCGTCTGCCGGCCGCTGTGGCCGAGGTGACTGAGGCGCTCCAGTCACGGTCAGCACGGCCACTACGGTCGGGGGTTCGAATCCCCCCTCGGGCATGGATATTTGTGCCGTCCTAGTTCGTAAGTAGTTCATAAGTAGTTAGTAAATTTAGGGACTCATGACCCCGTAGTTAAGTCCCATAAGCTTAACAAACATTTGAACATTTGATTATCGTCTATTAAATGATGATCACTGTCCGTGACGGTGTTGGTATCTGTGTTTGGATTCGCGTTGTTGTTATCCTCCCTTTCATGTTCCCAATATGGATTCTTTTGCTGGTACGTTCCATGCACTACGTTTGCGTGCTACGTACGCTGTTGCTTCTTTCGTATTCCTCAAATGTCGTTATCGAGATTTTATCTATTAGTGAATTGATTGAGTAGTGTTTTAAATGTTCAAATATTTGTAAAGCTATGGTCGCGAGGGAGTAGCCGAGCGGTATGGAGCGCCACGTTTCGGGTCACGCGGGCCCCCGCGTCGGGGATTCAATGTTCAAATGATTGTTAAGCTTAAGGGATTTAACTGCGGGGTCATCAGTCCCTAAACTGACAAACTACCTATGAACTACCTTACACTAAAGACGACACAAACATCCATGCCCGAGGGGGAATTCTAACCCCCGATCGTAGCGGCCGTGCAGCCTGTGACTGGCGCGCCGCACACCGCTCGGCCACTGCGGCCGGTTGTCGGGGATTCGTATCCCGTCTCAGGCATGGATGAGTGTGTTGTCCTTAGGTTAGTTTAACTTAGTTTGTAAGTCTGGGGACTTATGACCGAAGTAGTTTGGTCCCATAAGAATTACAAAGATTTGAACATTTGTACAGCTACGAGACTTATTATTAGCCCCCGGGCTTACAAAAATACTGAAAGTAACTTAAGCTAAGGTCAATACACCCACACACCCATGCCCGAGGAAGGATTCGAACCTCAGACGGCGAGAAACCGTGGGCCCCGCAACAAGGCGCCTTAGAGCGCTCGGTCACTCCACAGGGTCAAATCAAATTTCAAATGTTTTTATTGTTTGTATGACTTATGGGACTTAACTACGGGGACATCAGTCCCTAAACTTACAAACTACTTATGGACTAGCTAATCCTAAGGACGGCACAAATATCCATGGCCGAGG
The DNA here is from genome assembly GCA_026315105.1 of Locusta migratoria. NCBI lineage: Eukaryota > Metazoa > Arthropoda > Insecta > Orthoptera > Acrididae > Locusta > Locusta migratoria. The sequence continues at coordinate 175,020,285 of CM048744.1, read as the reverse complement.
GGGGATTCGAATCCCCGACAGTAGTGGCCGTGCCGACCGTGACTGGAGCGCCTCAGTCTCCTAGACCACCGCGGCCGGTCTCCACAGGGTCGAGTGCTCGTGGCCTTGCATATTTGTTATTCTGTGTAATAGCGTAGTGCTGTAAGGTGTGTGAAGTGATTGTAGGTCTGGACGAATAGGACCATGTGGTGAGTGAGTGTTTGGTTAGGCCCGTCTGGTGTTCTCAAGGACTTTGCAGGCGGATAGTGGGTCTTAGTGGCTGGGCCAGGGTGGGACGGTTGACGCAGGTCGCCGGCCGGCGCTGATTGCCACGAAATCGTCTGCTGGTTAATCACCTGGCAGGGGGCAGACCAGGGGGACCAGAGGAACCTGTTCCTGGCGGTCTCTCGCGTGTCCCGCCAACAGCGCCCGCGGGCTCACGACGTGCACCGACAGAGCCACACGAAAGAGAATCCCTCAGCCACGGCCACTTCATCTTCTTCTATCAACAGACACCGAGTGACGCTGCAAGAATACAACTGCGGATTTTGACGCTTGATACTGATAGTAAGTGTCAATAAACGCCTCAATTTGTGAAAATATTTAGTCTGTCGTGCACATTTCGGCCGAGTGAAAATATTATAATCACTGTAGAAAAGACATTTTTATATATCCACCAAAGCTGCTTTTTTTTAAAAAAACAATACTGACTAGTTTCGGGCTTTGCCCATTTTCTTAAGCCACATTCATGTATAATTATATTTGGATACTGCTTATGTCACGCTGTTTGTTGTGATTACTTTGGTGCCGGCCGCGGTGGCCGAGGGGACTAAGGCGCTTCAGTCACGGTCTGCACGGCCACTACGGTCGGGGGTTCGAATCCCCCCTCGGGCATGGATATTTGTGCCGTCCTAGTTCGTAAGTAGTTCATAAGTAGTTTGTAAGTTTAGGGACTGATGACCTCGTAGTTAAGTCCCATAGACTATACAAACATTTGAACATTTTTGATTACTTTGGTGTAATTTACTGAGCTATCGAGTCTCAGTAAATTACACCAAAGTAATTACAACAAACAGCGTGAACTAAGCAGTATCCAAATATAAAAATATATATGAATGTGGCTTAAGAAAATGGGCAAAGCTTGAAACTATCAGCATTTCAAATAAAAGCAGCTTTGGTGCTTATATAAAAATGTCTTTTCTACAATATTTAAGAGCTGAAAACGCTACATATCAAAAACATTTGAATATAATCACTGCTTACCACGACAGGCAGAAAGTTTATCTATATACGGGGTGATCAAAAAGTCAGTATAAATTTGAAAACTTAACAAATCACGGAATAATGTAAATAGAGAGGTAAAAATTGACACACATGCTTGGAAAGACATGGGGTTTATTAGAAAAAAAAGTTCTAAAAATGTCCGACAGATGGCACGTGATTCTGGTTTTGTAACTACTACCGTGACGGGTGAGAGATACGCCGATATGTTACAGAATCGCATCATCCCCAGCCTGGCTGATAAACACCTGCTGGAACGTACAATTTTTATGCAGGATGGCGCTCCACACTACATTCATAGACGGGTGAATGATCTCTTGCTCGCGTCGTTTAGAGATGATCGTGTGCTCAGCCGCCACTTTCCTCATGCTTGGCCTACCAGGGCCCCAGACCTCAGACCGTGCGATTATTGGCTCTGGGGTTACCTGAAGTCAAAAGTGTATCGTGATCGACCGACAAGTCTAGGGGTGCTGAAAGACAACATCCGACGCCAATGCCTCAGCATAACTCCGGACATGCTTTACAATGCTGTTCACAACATTATTCCACGACTACAGCTATTGTTCATGAATGATGGTTAACATATTGAGCATTTCAAATTCAAATACAAATTCATATGTTTGTAGAACTTATGGGACTTAACTACGGGGTCATCAGTCCCTAAGCTTACAAACTACTTATGAAGTAGCTAAGACTAAGGACGGCACAAATATCCATGCCCGACGGGGGATTCGAACCCCCGACCGCAGTTGTTGAGCATTTCCTGTAAAGAATTTTTTTTCCTTACGAAACCCCATGTCATACCAAGCATGTGTGTCAATTTTTACCTCTCTATCTACATTATTACGCGATTTATAAAGTTTACAAATTTATACTGACTTTTTCATCACCTTGTATTTACACTATATGATCGAAAGTATCATGACACCCCAAAAACAGAATGTTTTTCGTATTAGGTGCATTGCCCTTCCACCTACTGCCCGTTACTCCATATCAGTGACCTCAGTAGTCTTGAACATCGTGAGAGAGCAGAATGGGGCGCTCCGCGAACTCACACCCTTCCAATGTGATCAGGTGATTGGGTGTCACTTGTGTCCAGAGATCTGTACGCGAGATTTCCACAATACTAAACATCCGTAGGTGTACCGTTCCTGATATACTGAAGTGGAAACGTGAAGGGACACGTACAACACGAAAGCGTACAGGCCAACTTCGCCTGTTGACAGAGACCGCCGACAGTTGAAGAGAGTCGAACAATGTAACAGGTAGGTATCTATGCAGACGATCAACACGAATTCCAAACTGCATCGGGATCCACTCCAAGCACTGCGACAGTTAGGAGGGAGGTGAGAAAACTTCGATTTCATGGTCGACCGGCTACCTATAACCCTCACATCACCAGGTCAATGCCAAACGACGCCTCTCATGGTGTAAGCAACGTAAAAACTGGTCGTTTGAACAGCGGAAAAACGTTCTGTGGAGTAACGAATCAATGTGCACAATGTTGCGATCCGATTGCAGGGTGTGGGTATGCCGCGGTGGGGCGGCCGAGCGCATTGAGGCGCTATGTTCCGATGCGAGAGGCTGTTCTCCGTCGGGGGTTCGAATCCCCCCTCGAGCATGAATGTTTATGCTGTCTTTAGTATAAGTTATTTCATAAATAGTTTGTAAGTTTAGGGACTGATGATCCCGCAGTTAAGTCGCATAAGTTTTACAAACATTTGAACATTTTTGGTGTGGATATGGCGAATGCCAGCGTCTGTGGTGCCAACAGTGAAATTCCGAAGCGATGGTGTTACGGTGTGGTCGTGTTTTTCATGGAGGGGGGTTTCACCCTTTGTTATGTGGCGTAGCACTGTCACAGCTTAGGCCTACATTCATACTTAAAGCATCTTCTTGCTTCCCACTGTTGAAGAGTAATTCGGGGATGGTGATTGCATCTTTCAACACGCTCGAGCACCTTTGTGGATGATCGTCATCTTGCCAATTTAACTTATTAATTAATACAGGACACGGAAAATTATTTTGCCCCCACGAGACGATCGTCCTCTGGTAAGGCAAGCAAACGGTAATTTTAGATTGTCTGGGAAAAATAGTTTTATATGATTCTATTGATGATTAATTTTACCAACTTCTTGAAAATTAATCGAACCTAACTTTGTAATACTTCAATCGTCATTTTTCATTAGATTGGAATCCGTCGTCAGAAATATAAGAATTATTTTATTTATGTCCACTCTCTTTGTCCTAAAGGCTGGCCATGTGGTTCATGACACCTTTGTGCTGGTCTGTGAAAAGTCTTAGCTCTGGAAGTGTCCAGTATCTATCTGTTCTCCCTTGCCTAACACTTTTATATAGGAGGTTGTAACGCGTAACTGAGTGGCAGGATGTTCTACTTTTATTTCTGTGGTCACCCGGCCAAGACACTCTGGTATCCTCTTTACAACTTTCTCTTCTTTTACCCGTTTTTTTCTTTCCTTCTTTTATTTCTTGACGTGTAATCTTTTGTTTGGGGAAGTTTAACGCACTCTTTTTTACAACATTTTAGCCATCTTTACCGTACTCTCTAAGTTTGGAACGAGGTCTAACGCGAAAACTGATTTTTATTGTGCACTAGCTACCTAACAGTGTACCCGTCGCTCCTGCGTGGAAGAACCTAACATCAAGTCGCATAGAAGTCAGCAAGATGCTCATTGTTGAATTAAGATATGTTAAACAAACTCAGATTACATCTCCTGTAAGAAAACGTATCTCTCTATATTACTAGTAAGGACAAACTGGGTACAAATTTGGCGCCACTAGCTACTGAAAGTAAACACGATTCTAGTGTATTTAATTTATTTAAACAAAGAATACGTACTAACTGAACTAAAATTTCACAAGAATTCAGGTTTTTTAGGATAGAAACTGTTAACCGGAGGAACAGAAATTACAATGAAAAATCATAGAAAGCATGCGCACTGCACACAGTACCGAACCAAAAATATTCTCTAAGTGTATAGGTCTGAACTGTTCCTTGCTTCAGCCTCGTAAAAAACTAATTATCGCACTCGCGATCTAACGCCGTATATCGAATAATAACTTCTTTAAAAGTAATAAATAAATTAATTAACCCGTCAGATGATACTTGTAAGGTCCGAATAAGTAGGAAAATATGTCTGAGTGACTTGACTCCTTACAAAGGGACTGATAACATTTGTCGTTTAGTCTCTACTAGAAGCAGAGTTCGTTTTGTTTGCAAATGATACAATAAAAAGTACGTCAAGCATGCATAGTTATAGAAAGGTCTGCTAATGATATTTTCATGAACATTGATAAATGGTTTAAAGCCAACTGATTGTGATTAAACTTTGAGAAGACTCACTACATGCAGTTCAGAACATGTAAGAGATTTCCCGCCAGCATATGCATTAAGAATGAAGAAGAGCAGATAGAAGAGGTTGACAGTATTAAATTCCTGGGATTACAGCTTGATAATAAATTTAGTTGGGAGGAGCACACCACAGAACTGCAGAAACGACTCAACAAATCTGTATTTTTAATACGAGTGTTATGACATAGGAGACATAAAAATAACAAAGCTTGCATACTTTGCTTACTTTCATTCCATAATGTCATATGGTATAATATTTTGGGGTAACTATTCGAGTCAGTCAAAAGTCCTCAGAGGCCAAAAGCGTGTAATACGTATTATTTGTGGAGAAAATTCACGGACGTCCTGTAGAAGCCTCTTCAAAGAACTGGGTATATTAACTACTGCCCCTCAGTATATTTATTCCTTAATGAAATGTGTCATAAATAATATACCCCTCTTCCCAACAAACAGCTCAGTTCAATACAATACTAGGAGTAAAAATGATCTACACAAGTACTTAAAAGCACTTACTTTAGTTCAAAAAGGGGTCCACTACTCAGGAACACACATTTTCAATAATTTACCATCAAGTATAAAAAAATTAGCTACAAATACAGATCACTTTGAGAGGAACCTAAAAGACTTTCTAGTGGCCAACTCCTTCTACTCCATTAGTGACTTTCTAAATTGTACCAAATGATGCATGTATCGGTGCTCTTAATATATTAGTATTATTATATTATCGAGTAAAAAAACTTAGAAATGTATGTATCTGTATTTATATTATTAGTATTATCTATTATTAAGCTTGTAAGTTTTGTTTATTGACATGTTCCACATCCACGAGGATCTCCTCAACATGGATCTACGGAACGAAAAACTAGTCTATTCTAATCTAATCTCTTTCAAAATCAATGCATCCATCCATCCAACAGATCTCGACCTAAATTGTTGGTATTTAAAGTTTGCGACATTGTCATTAGCACCGCTTGCTCCACGAATGCAACTGACTTTACAGTCAGAGCGTCGCATTCAGGAGCACCTTGACTCTTGGAGTGGAGAAGTGGTGCTCGCTCTGCGTTGCTGGGGAGACCTCACTGCCGGAGTGCCCAGACAGGAGAGCGGAATGGGGGGGGAGGGGGAGCAGGTAGGCCGTGATTAGCCAATTAGGCCGCGCCACGCCGCCTGGCGCCTACCTGTCACCGTGACGATGCTCGGTCTGCCCCTCACCCTACTCTGCCCTCACAAGAGGTTACGCCGCTCCTGAGGAGAATCAAAAGCACTTCTCCGCCAGTAGCTACTCACGGCGTCTGCCTCTCATTGAGAGATTTATACCCATTCAATTAACAAAAGAGCCGGCTGTCCTTCTATGAAGCACAAAACAAGTCACAACACTGTTGCAGAAACAACGAAAGAAAGCATACCGAATCGAAACAATCACGAAATCTCCCAGATTGGCGATCTCCCAGATAGTGTAGACTTATAATATACTCCTGGCCATCACAATTGCTACATCTCGTAGAGGACGTGCTACAGACGCGAAAGTTAACCGACAGGAAGAAGATGCTGTGATATGCAAATGATTAGCTTTTCAAAGCATTCAGATCAGATGTTTGTAAATCTATCGGTCTCAACTACATGGTCATCTGTTCGTAGCTTACAAACTACTTAAACTAAGGTAAACTAAACTAAGGAGAACACAAAAACCCATTCCCGATGGGGGACTCGAACCCCCGACGGAAATCGGCCGCGCGCACCGCAGCACGGCGCCCAAGTATGCACGGCTAATCCGCCGCGGCTTCAATACATTCATACAAGGTTGGCGCCGGTGGCGATACCTACAACGTGCTGACATGAAGAAACTGATTTCTCATACACAAACAGTAGTTGACCGGCGTTGCCCGGTGAAACGTTGTCGTGTAAGGAGGATTGCCATATATTTCCTGATAACAAACTGTCGACGAAGACTTACACAGATCTGTAGGTAAACTGTAACCACTTCAACGTGTCAAACGAGGTATATACACATATATCATTATGTGTAAATTTATTTAACATATGAACTTATAATAACTTGTACTTTTTTATGTTTTCAAGGTGAAATGATTGTTCAAAAAAATTTCGGACCTGCAGCCGCATAAAATTGTCTTATTCTAATATTTCGGCTGAGTACCGTCCAGCCATCTACAGAGAAAGTCGAAGACTGACGCTCCAGCACGCGCTTCGTGCTTATAAACGCGCGGACCGAGCTACTGCGCATGCGGCCACAGATACAACAAGGCGCCAAAGACGTTACTCGGCGGTAAGGAAGTACACGTGTGTGTTAATTATGTCTGTGCTGTGACGGCGTCTTCGTAAATTTATTAAAGAAAGTGCCGTATTCCAAGTTTTATCTAAGCCGAAGCCGCTGTCTCTGTTAATTAGTCCCTAGGCGAATTTCCAATACTTATTTCACCACTGAGTCCCAGAAAGATGAAGTGGAGGCTAAGATTTTGACGTGTTCGTACATCATGGAGTGTCCAGTATCAATACAGTGCTCTGCCACTGCCGATTTATTAGGTTGTAACACACTGGTATACCTTTGGTGTTCCATGCATCTTTCCTGGACTGTACGTGTCGTCTGTCCTATGTACGAAAAGCCACATTCACAGGGGATTTTGTACACCCCGGCCATCCGGAGCTCAAATCATCTTTGATAGAACCCAGAAGTGCCGAAAAATTACCTAAACTTTGTGTTTCTTCAGAATTCGTCCGATTTTCGACGACAGGCTCCCAACATATGGCAGAAAAGCCATGGATTTAAAACTTTCTGCATCATCTTCTGTGCTCTTTAGATGTACCGTTGACTTCATACGTAGTGCCTTATGCATCTGCTGTAGAGAGTACCCGTTTGCTTCAAAAACTCTCTTCAGCTGTAGAAGCTCGTTCTGCAGACTGCTCTCATCAGCAATGACGTGTGCTCTATGGACCAGTGTTCTGAGAACACTCATCGTCTGGGATGGATGATGGCAGCTATTTGCATGTAAGTTTAAATCAGTATGCGTCGGTTTCCTATATACTGAATGTCCTAAGGTGCCATCGTCTTTGAGTCATACCATTACATCCAGAAATGGATGGCGTCCCTCTTTTTCAACTTCCATTGTAAACTGGATTTGCTTATGGATGGAATTCAGGTGGTTTTAAAAAAATTATAACAACTTGGAAAAACTAAAATATCAGAACTATTTTAAGTTTACGTCCTTGACCTATGGCTAGGCAGTGGGGTGTACCATTGCTGGTACATTAGCAGATATCTTTCTGAACAAATTAAAAGTTACATTCTTTCAGACGACAAATACTCAAAATAATAAAATATACTGTCATCGATATGTTGCTGACACGATAATGGTTATAAATAGAAACAATAAAGACATTGAATATACACACAGCACACTAAACATTCTCCGTACAAAAATGAAATTTACAGTATAACTAGAATCAAACAAATGCATAAAATTCCTCTGCTTGACTATCTAATACCCAAAAAGGAATGTTTGTTTCTTCTATTTTACGTGCTGCCGTATCGTTGATCCGATTACTTTGAAACTTTGTCAACATATTGCTTGCACTTTCTCGAAGTTTATAGGCATAATTATATCACTACACGACACAAAATTCAGGAAATATGACGTCATAAACAATGAAATGTATGAAAAACTACTGCATCATGCGACAATGTTCACATCCCCTGCTCAACTTCTGGAGCAGTTTTCAACCAAATTTGCTGTATTCATTCCTTACCGTGCGATAAGAATTGCTGTGGGAGGTTTAGGATATTTGACAACATAAACGGTGAGATGCGCGATGAAATGGGTACTAAATAAATACAATTCATTGTTTAAAGCTTTTGCCAAGAATCTCGGAAAGTTCTTCACCGATTTACACCAGAATTTTGCATTATGCTGTAGTAAACATTCGGACGTACACAGGCTATATTTTTTCCAAACAAATTTATAGTGCCCGTGTGTATGTTTGTGTGTTTATCCATACAAATCTGCTGTATTGTTCCAGTCTTGATGAAATTTTGCGCATCAGACCTTCAAAACAACAGGAAGGACAATGACTAGATAAGGAACAGAAAAAGAGAACTGGGAGGGAAAAGTTATACTAACTAGAGTATGGAGTAAATAAAAACCCGAGCAACGCTTGGTCTTTAACTAGTAAGGAATATTAACACCACACACGAAACATACTGGTAACCAACTACATCAGACAACATTATCAACGCTAATTCATTGCACCCGATGTCTCACAAATAGTCGTCTGTTCCTGCACACGACTGTGGTTGATATGACCGTGATGTATTTGTTGATCAGCTGATAACCAATGAGTAATACGAGTTTAAAGTCAATAAGCTCTCCTAGCCGAGTAATATTGCCGATAGTGCTTCTCTAATGCCATCATAATACTCTCCACCTCCATTTATGGATTTGCTTCAGGTGACTTCCAGTGGTTTGTTTCGCAAAGCAAATGTTTGCCTGGAAACTTCTAATCAGGTAGTGTTCCATTTGTTTTGTAACTCAAAATATTCAAATGTTTGAATACCTGTTGGACCAAACTACTGTGATAATCGGTCCCTAGACTTAAAAACTACTTAAACCTAAGGATAACATAAACACAACTATGCCCGACGGAGGATTCGAATCTCCGGTGGAAGCGGCCGCGCGGTATCTGACATCAAGTTGACATTGCACCTAGAAACTGACTGACTTCCCCGAGCGTCTGTTTTTTAACTAATGATTTTCGTTCCAGAAATATTAAACGTCTAATTTTGTCCTCCGAGTGGTCTTTACGAGCAGACAATAATCTTCTAGTTATTCCTGATTCTTTTTCATATCATTCGCTCTCTACAGAGGCTCTTTAATGATATATATGAAACCGGCTACAGTCGTTAATCAGATCTCACTACCGTTTCAGAGCTGTTGGAGCGGTTAGAGTACTACCTTAAGACAAAATTATTAACGCAGTGTATGTTTCATCAAAAGTAATTTGTCTCACTGTAGAGGAAAATATAATTGGTAACTTATCCTGTCAGCAGATAAACGATTAAGAAAACCTGCATTAAAAATAATGAACCTAGTCTCCTCAATTAATGAAACCACAGTTTACTTTGGAAACGCTGTAAGAAACTTTCGCTTGGTAGTATTAAACGACAGCAATTAAAAGGTGCACAGCGTCGGATTGCAAGATTGCCATAGGTAATGACCAGCTGGATAGAGAGAACAAATCGCTGACAGGTTAATTTAAGCTACTGCTAGTTCTTTCTCATATGCAAACCAGCACCAGTTCATACATGTTTAGAGATGCAGTGTAAATTTCGGTATGTGTTCACTGCAGTTTGTCATTCATAATCATCTTAGAAATTAAACTCTCGGGATAAAATTAAAACAATCTGGTCAGTCGTGAAGGAAGTGTCTGGTCAGCAGCAGCAGGTAGAGGATATAATGTCAGTGCGTAGTAGAAATGTTTCTGTTACTGACAAGTTAGATATATCTGCAGTGTTCAATAATCACTTTCTGAATATAGCAGGTGAACTAAACAGAACACTAGTTTCTACAGGTAGTCATATGACATTTTTAGAAAATGGCTTTCCGAGGCTGTTACCTGAAATGGTCCTCCATGATACTTCCAAACGGGAGATTGAGTCAATAACAAAATCATTAAAGACTAAGGACCCTTGTGGATGTGATGGGGTATCTATCAGAATTCTACTGTTCTCTATATGTTAGCCCAGTACTAAGCCATATTTGTAATTTTCCCTTTCAGAATGGTCAGTTTCTTGACAGATTGAAGTACTCCGTAGTGAAACCACTTCATAAAAAAGGAGAAAGGGATAATGTAGACAACTATAGACCTATTTTTATGCCATCGGTTTTTTTCTAAAGTTATTGAAAATGTTGTATATTCAAGATTAGTTGATCATTTCAGTTCATTTAATTTGTTGTCAAACGTACAGTTTGGTTTTAGAAGTGGTTTAACGACTGAAGATGTTATATTTCATTTCGCTGTGAGCCACTTGATGGGTTAAATAAAAGGCTATGGACATTAGGTGTATTCTTTGATTTAACAAAGGAGTTTGATTGTGTTGATCACAAAATATTGTTGTTGAAGTTGAAACATTATGGAATACGAGGAGTAGCTCACAACTGGTTCACATATTATTTTAATAATAGACAACAGAAGGTAATTCTCCGCAGTGTTGAAATTGGCTATGTCGTACAATCGCAAAGGGGCACAGTTAAGTGTGGGGTACCCCAGGGATCTGTTTTGGGACCATTGCTGTGTCTTATTTATATAAATGATATGCCTTCGAGTATAACAGGTGACTGTACAATATTTTTGTTTGCTGATAATACCAGCATGGTAGTGAAGGATGTTGTACGTAACATTGACACAGTATCAAATAATACAGTTCACGAGATAAGTTCATGACCTGTAGAAAACAAATTTATGTTAAATCACAGTAAAACTCAGTTTTTACAATTTCTAACACATAATTTGACTAAATCTGACATTTTGATTACACATAATGGGCATATGATAAGTGAAACTGGATAGTTCCAATTTCGAGGTGTTCAGACAGAAAATAAGCTGCCGTGGAAAGCCCATGTTCAGGATCTTCTTCCAAAACTAAATTCTGTATTATTTACCATCAGAACAATATCTGAAATAAGTGATTTTTCAACACGAAAAGTAGTCTACTAGGCGTACTTTCACTCACTTATGACGTACGGGGTTATTTTTTGGGGTAACTCAACTGAAACAAAAACGATATTTTTGGCTCAGAAACGAGCGGTTCGAGCAATATTTGGTGTAAGTTCACGAACGTCATGTCGACCCCTTTTCAGTAGTCTGAGAATTCTGACACTGTCGTCACAATACGTTTTTTTTTTCTTTAATGTCATTTGTTGTTAATAATATCAGTTCTTTCAATTTATCCAGGTACCATCTCCTTATTTTCCTACCTTTCTGCAGAGTTTTTAGTTTCAACCTACAGTTCAGTTATGGTTAGAGCCTATATCTTTTTTCATTGCATTGAATCAAGTTAATGTTTGTAAATATATTGCACCAAAGTGCTATGGGCATCAGTCCCTACACTTAAACTAACTTACACTAAGGTCAACACACACACCCATGCTTCAGAGAACGGCCAACCAGTCAGTAGCATAATGTCTTAGACCATGCGACCATTCCGCGCGGCTATTTCGTTGAACACGTCTCCCTGAGAAGATTGGTAGCAAAATAAATAAATAAAAACAATAAAAAATAAAAAAGTTCACATTTGGAGGAGAACGCTGACGACAGCAATTTCGTAAATAATGCCTTTCTTTCAGAGATTTATAATCCAAATCGTACATCATTTCTCTATCCCCTGTATCAGGATAATACAAAACGAGCTTCTCTTCTGTGATCGATTTCTATATCCTTCGTCAGTACCACCCGGTAAGGAGCCCACAATACTATATAAGATGACCGAAAAGTGAAACGTAGGCAGTCTTTTTAGTACAGCCGTTGTGTCATCTAATTGTTCTGCCAATGAAACACAGCATAATATTGTTCATAATTGTAATTCCAAGGTATTTACTGTCGAGCTTGGTGGTCTTGGGTTAAAGTGGTCGCCTGGAAACCGAAGGGTCGCGGGTTCAAAACCCGATCGGGCCTCGGATTTTTTCAGTCTGCACTTTAACCCATCCTTCACCTCTCAACGAAGTGAGGAGTCGCCAGAAACGACACGTGGTTCGGATTCCACGTTAAGCTGTAGGTCCCCTTTCCCCGGTTGGGTAACTGGGGTAGGCTATGGACACGCAAGTCGCCGAAGTGACGTCCAATTGAAAGACTTGCACCAGGCCAATGAGCCACACGAAATTATTAAGGTATTTACTTGATTTTACGCCCTTCAGACTCGACACATTTATCGTGCAAATGAAGTAAAATGAATTTCTTTCGGTTCTCAGAAGGATTACCGCACACTTTTCATTCTTAAAGATCAATTGCCAATTTTTTATCATACAGATTTGTCGCGTGGGAATTGCCGAGCAGTTCCAGGCTCCATGTCAGGGACTGCTTGGTTGCACCCGCCGGAGATTCGAGTCCTCCATCGAGAATGGGTGTGTGTATTGTCCTTGATGTAAGTTAGTTAAAGTAGTTTGTAAGCCTAGGGACTGATGTCTACAGTAGTTTGGCCCCATAAATTTACAAACACTTGAACATTTGTTCATACAGATTTATCTACATAGTGTATCAGTTGCCTTTGATACTCTGGTACCTTTGCCAGTATCATCCGCAAACTACGACTAGTGTACGATATTCGAAATAAGGGTAGTCCGTTCTTTACCTTGCTTATAGTTATGCAGAAGTCAGTAGCGTATTGACAGTCAGGAGCCTTGCGGCGTTGTTAAAATGTTTTGTTTTCCACCCAGTGCGTTCGATAGTTAGATATATGATAGCTATACATTTATTGCTGTACTACAGTCACTTTTGTTTGGGTTTCCAACCTCTGAAAATGGAAATGTAATTTTGTAGATTTGCGTTAGAGAAACTAAATAAGGTATCATCTGTTAGATCTGTCCATGAAAAGATGAACAGTATGGAAAACAAAGTTGCTGAGAGAGGTTCTCTACATTGTTGGATCTCATATTTCACTTATGAATCGAAGAAACATTCAGTTTAACTAAGTATGAAGAGAAGAGATATAGTTCCACGGATTACTTTTAAAAATCTACAATCGTTTACGTAACGAGGTATTTGGTTATCTTAAGAGAAACATTCCTGTGATCAAATCTCAACCAAATTCTTTACAGCAAATGATGGGTATCTGAAGTGTCGAAGTCGCAATTATCGAGCAAAATAATTGAAATTGTGTAAAGTAACGTGGTGCGAACTGAAAGACAGAAAGACAAACTAAAAATACATGGCGAGTCATCCCAGGCGCCTCTCTAAAGTTGGCAGTGATGTAGTTTATGGGTATTTCCACTTACAATTAATTTAAAATTGAAGGACTATCAAACTAACTATGTCCAGGATTTCGGTACAAATACTCCACTGTGCAGTGGTTTGCTGTCGCGGTGGCGCGCCCCGCTTGCGGAAAGAGTGTTTAAATGCTATAAACCAAATGGAGCGAAGTGCTACGATCATCAGTCCCTATAAAATATTTAAACTGACTTACATTAAAGACAACATACACACATACACACACACACATACACACCCATGCCCGAGGGAGGACTCGAACCTCCGGCGGGAGTAACCGCCCAGTCGGTAGCATGATGCCTTAGACCTCGCGGCCACTCTCGTGCTGCCTGCTTGCAGAACCTCACAAACTTGACGCTAATAATGGTAGTGTACGAACCACTTGTCGATTCTGGCGACTCCTCGTATCGTTGAAAGATAAAGCCTAGTATGAAAAAATCCATGACCTTTCGCTTTGCAGCAAAGTACTTTACCGAAACACCAGGCGTGCACTCGAAACACAGTCCTCTTAATTAAATACTTACCTAATTTAGATACCATTTCATTTGGAATAAAACATATTGAGGTCATTAATCGAGATAAAAAGTATCCTATCTTTTAAGTTGCACCAGATCACACAGAGTGTCCAAAATTTCGTTAAGCTGAGTTTAATAGTTTCGGAATTCATCGCAGACAAACATGACATTGGATTTTTATAGATATAAAGTCTAGTGGTGCGCCTCGGTTGCACAGTGGTAGAGTGCCAGACTAGGAATCCGAAGGTTGTTGGTTTGATCCCCGCCAGGTCCTAGGATTTTTAGCTGTCACTTTCCATTTGTTTCTTTTTTTTTTTTCAGTATTGCTCATGTGAAAAATATCGAGTAGCACCGTGGTTTGGAACCCACGTTAAACTGTAGGTCCACCTATAACTGACTGGGTAAGTCAGTTCGAAGGTCGGAGGATGCCAACGGCATACCATCTCCAAACAGGACCATGCCTAGTAAGGCACTGTGGTGTTCAAACCAAACTTCAGATTGTTGACTGCTTTACCTTCAAAGACTAGTGAAACCGGCAGTGCTTTGTAACTGATAATACGTATGGAAACTGGATGTACACCATAATCTCCTACCCAATCTATTGATCCGCTTCCTCCTCTCTCTGATGTTATTTATTGCTGTTGCAATAGGAACTTTGATTGGGTAAAATGATTGAAATCGTCATTACACGAGGTATTAGAAAGACCTTTCAAGCTTGTTTCTGTACGTCTCCTTCTGCCCTCCTCCAAATATAGACAGTGAGACATGTAATTTATAGTAACATTGCCTACAATATGTATTTATTCGAATCTTCTATTAGTCCATCTCCTCCACCCTCGCCCATCTTCACCTGCTGCTACCCCTTTCTCTGCCCTGGTTCTCCTACTCCTGTCTCTGCCCATGCCCTCCTCCCTCTCTATGAAAACATTACATATATATATCCTTTCATCGTGAATAGGTAAAGCATTGCAAGTACCCTCGACCAAGCACCATACAACGGTTTCCAGAGAGTAAAAAACTTCTCCATGACGTCTGACAATACTGACTCCTGCCCACACCATTCGTCCACCACTATGATATATTCATATTTCCTCACATAAGCAGGATTTTTCTGAGTTCCACGTTCTCACCACGATAGTCTGGCTGAACACGAAGTCTTGACTCATCTGTGAACAGTACCCGCGTCGAACGGGAGTTCTTAACAGAGGCGCAGCACTTGGCGACAACAGACTTCTCTGGCGCCTGAGGTGAGTCGCTAGAGACTTGCAGCACGCTAGTGGGAAATTGCTGCCCGGACCGGCGGCGTCCACTCGTGGTGGGAGCTGTGGCTGTGGGCTCGTGACTGGAGAATTCGGCACGGCGGTCGTGTCGGCTAGAGCTGGCCAGACAGGCCGCGTGGGAACGGCCGCGTGAGCTACGGCCGCCAGCCGCGCATTAGGCGCCGTGAATTAAGACACCCCGCGAGACCGCGTCGTGAGCCCGCTGAAGGCGGGCAGCCGTCTCTACATCACTGTTCTGGGCGCACTGTGCCCAGTGACCGCTCGTTTCCACAGCAACCTTCCACGATCGAAGCAGGCCAACGATAGCACTGCATACGGCACACATTTCAGTGTCGGCATCGGATCCATATTTACATCCCTATCTCCGTCTACATCTGTATTCCTCCACATTGCGGGATGTACAAAATTTCTCAATTTTCCAGCCGGAACACAAACGATAGTGCTCCTCACTCCCACCGTCCTGCTCGGCGTCTGACAACCGGCTTCGTTCACGCTGCAGAGGCACGCTCACCTAGTCCCACAGATCATTTTGGGGTCCAAATGTTCGAATGTTTGTTAACTTAACTTACAAACTACTTATGAACTAGAGACTAAAGACACAAACATCCATGGCCGAGGGGGGATTCGAACCGCTGATCGTAGCGGCCGTGAAGACTGTGCCTGGCGCGCCGCAGACCGCTCGGCCACTGCGGCCGGCATTTTGGGGTCCCTCTGTGAGTGTGACCAGCTGTCACTTCCCAGTCGCGGAAGGAACAGCTTTTCTTTCCCGTCCGTGTGAAGTGGCTGCTGCTATGTAAGAGCACAAGAACACGTGGACACACTCATTCCTGACACCTTGTGCAGTTATTTATTACGAGCGAACCCGACAATTCTTCGCAATTGCTGATAAGTTTAGAAACTGGATGTACACCATAATCCCCCCTCCTTCCCCTTCTAATATCAACATCTCCTATTCCCCCTTTTTCTGATCTTATTTATTGCTGTTGCAATCGGAACCTTGATTGGGTAAAATGGTTGGAATCGTTAGTACACGAAGTTTTAGAGAGACTTTGCAAGCTTCTTTATGTACATCTCCTTCTCCCCTCCTCCAGACATAGTGTCACATATAATTTATAGCAACATTGCCTACATTATATATTTATTTGAATCTTCTATTATGGTTGGGAAGAGAGTAAAACGGGGTTGTAGCCTCTCCCCAATGTTGTTCAATCTGTACATTGACCAAACTGTGAAGGAACAGGGCGATTAAATTCCAGAAAGAGGAAATAAAAACCTTGCGGTTTGCAGATGATACAGTGATTATGTCAGAGACGGCAAAGGAGCTGGAAGAGCAATTAAACGGAATGGATAATGTCTTGAAAGCAAGATATAAGATGAACATTAACAAGAGTAAAACGAGGGTAATGGAATGTAGAGTCAATCAGGCTATGCTGAAGGAATTAGGTTGGGTAAGAATACGATAAAAGCAGGAGATAATTTTTTTTATTTGGGTAGAAAAATAACTTTTGATGGCCGAAATAAAGAAGATATAAAGACCAGAATGGCTATGGGAAGAAAAGAGTTACTGAAGAAGCAAACATTGTTGACATCCAATATTAATTTTAATGTTAGGAAATCCTTTCTGGAAGCATTTGTCTGGAGTGAAACGTAGGTGATAAGGAATTCAGACAAAAAGATGATAGAAGCTTTTGAAATGTGCTGATACAGATAAATGATTGAAAATTAGATGGATAGATCACGTAACTAACGAGGAGGTGTTCAACAGTACTGGGGAGAAAAGACGTTTCTGACCTACCCAAGTGTCACCCTCCGATTTTTATGAAATTTGGATATGTTATAATACATAAAAATTTAATAAATCACAGAATAATGTAGATAGAGAGGTAAAAATTGACACACATGTTTGGAATGACATGGGGTTTTATCATCATCATCATAAACTAAAGGCTATGCCTTGTCGATTTAGCCACGTCTCCCTCACCATTGTCATCCTCTTCAATTCTTCATACGATTTTATCCTCATATCTTCTTTGATGTTTTAAAATACGTTGCTCTTGGCCTGCCTCTTGGTTTTTTTCCCTAAAACTTTTCCTTCAAACACTTTCTTTAGGAACTGGTTGTGTCTCATTATGCGCCCTATCATTTTTGATTTTCTTCTTCCTATATAATTTAGCAGAGTTCTGTTCTCATTCTCTTCTCTTAAGACCAGTTCATTACTTTTCCTATCTACCCAGCTTGTTTTCGTCATTCTTCTCCATATCCACATTTCCATGGCTTCCAGTCTTTTTTTCTCTGCCTTTCCCAGAGTCCGCGCTTCACATCCGTATGTTAAGACACTACAAACAAAAGTTTTATACCAAAAAAAATGTCCGACAGATGGCGCTTCATCTGATCAGAAAAGCAATAATTAACATAACAAATTGAGACAAAGCAAAGATGATGATCTTTACAGGAAATGCTCAATATGCTCACCATCATTTCTCAACAATAGCTGCAGTCGAGGAATAATGTTGTGAACAGCACTGTAAAGCACGTCCGGAGTTATGGTGAGGCATTGGCGTCGGGTGTTGTCTTTCAGCATCCCTAGAGATATCGGTCGATCACAATACACTTGTGACTTCAGGTAACTCCAAAGCCAATAATCGCACGGACTGAGGTCTGGGGACCTGGGAGGCCAAGTATGACGAAAGTGGTGGCTGAGCACACGATAATCACCAAACGACGCGCGCAAGAGATCTTTCACGCATCTAGCTTTTGTGTCTCGTTGCCACCGGTTGTCCTAGCTGTTGGTGGCCGAGTAGACAGACCGACACATGGAAATAGGATGCACGCGTGTGCGGGTACAGAGTCTGAGGTGACCAGCCAGTGGCACAGCAGAAACTAGAAACACTAAGCTAGATTAGATCAAGATATATATTTCGTAGAGATAGTACAATACTTAACTTTCTTAACTGAAGACTAGTGGAATGCTGAGACAGGTTAACTAGGTAAAGGCCTGTCTACTGATGACAGTCTGTTCTAGTGCCTGTCCTATTGTCAAGTGACCGATCCAGTTCAGTTGTGGCCACGAGCGGGGTTGCAGCAGAGGGCGCTCGTGGCTGACGTCGTAGAACGCCGCGCCATGCTTGCAAGGCGGCGCGTGGCGAAAGTACGTGGCGCGCACTTCAGACTTCTGCGACACTACACTAGCCATCCTGCATAAAACTCCATGTCATGCCAAGCATGTCAATTTTTACCTCTCTATCTACATTATTCCCTGATTTATTAAGTTTTCAAATTTATACTGACTAGATATCTCAAGTGATCCCCTATTCTCTTATTATCCTATTTGGCGTGTTGTTAAACGTGTCATCGATGCGATAATCTTACATGTACGGCACTTAAATCTACCTGGAGTAATGCGGGCAGGGGCGCTAAGTCAGTAGTGTTTGAATAAGTTGAGAATTTGCGTTTGACGGGAGGCGAGCTAGGGTAATCAGAGCGGCCTTGCGTCCCATTGGTGCAGTGATCATCGCGATTTGTCAGTGATCAGGATGGTCCGGTTTCGAATCTCGGCTGGGCCCAAATTTTCATCTTTCCCCATTGATTTACCACAATGCCCACTGGCGGCTAACGTAAATTTCTTTGAATCTCTAAATAAGCAAACTGTCGCTCTTGTGCCAACAGCGCTGACCTGTCGCTGACCCCACGTGTCGCGCCCACGTGTCAGACGGCGAGGCGTTCAGTGCTCCTTGGGGCAGGGCCCCATTATTCTGGGTGCTTCCTGGCTCCGCGGCCAACATTGTTCCGCGCATAATGGGAGCGTTATGGGAGTGGCGGGCGCCCTAATGTATGCTTACGGCCGCATTAGCTGCCGGCATGTCTTCATCCTGGTGTTTAATGCGCGCCGCCACACACGCAGCCCTCGCGAAGAGCTCGCCAAGAATTCCGCGCGTGTCCCAGGTATCTGCGAGAAATCTGAGTGGCTTACATCGCCTTCTCCTCTGGACAATTTCTGACCTATCGTGTGTAAGACAACTGGTTGATCTTGAAACAACCCACTTATAATTAAATGCCCACAAACCTTTCAATAGGTTTTAATGTTAATGAATGAATGCATAGTTTCGCGGCGAGGTTTACTTGTTCAGTTCTCTCCGTGTTTCAGACGCGTCGAGTGGTTTGAAACCCACGAGCTTTTGGTTGAGGTCTCCTCGGCCGGCCGGTCGCGGTGGCCGAGCCGTCTGCGGCGCGCCAGTCACAATCTGCACGGTCGCTGCGGTCGGTGGTTCGAATCCCCCCTCGCGCATGGATATTTGTGCCGTCCTTAGTATAAGGTAGTTCATACGTCGTTTGTAAGTTTAGGGACTGATGACCCGGCAGTTAAGTCCCATAAGCTTAGCAAACATTTGAACATTTTTCTCCTCGGCCGTTGTCAGGTGGCGACGCCGAATCATTGCTGCCGCCGTCCTTATAGAGCTGCGCGGCTTCCTGTGACGTCACTGGTGCTCGCGGCCTTGTCATATGCAAGTTGGGTCTCAAGTGCCCGCGCATACACATTGCGGGACATATCAACAGGACTCCCATATTGTTGAAAGCACTGCACTGAACTGGTGCGACTCAGCCTACAAGGCCAAAAATGTTCAACTGTTTGTTAAGCTTAAGGGACTTAACTGTCGGGTCATCAGTGCCTAAACTTACAAACTACTTATGAACTAACTTATACTAAAGACAACACAAACACCCATGCTCGAGGGAGGATTCGAACCTCCGACGCGGGAGGCCGCGTGATCCGTAACGTGGTGCAACAGATCTCTCGCCTACTCCGGCGTGGCTAAGAAGGCCAGAGTGACAACTAGTGTCAATGTAACATGAAGTGCCAAATGGAGCTTTAACGTCACGTTTTGTTTCAAATTATGCAAAATGGTAACTGAGATCCATGGGATGTTAGGGCAAGTGTATGGTGTCGAAACAATGAGTAAAAAATGTTCAGTACACGCCCAGCCGCTGCAATAGCTGTGATCCTGCAGTCAATGATACATATTGATGATAATATTAATTATACATAAAATACACATAATGAATTATTAATAAAAGAGGTTTTATTCCAACTTTTGAAAATGATGTAGGCAACGTCAGAGAACTCAGTTGAATAATGTTTATTCAAGACCAGAAGTGGTCACCCTAAATAAAAGTAATAAATTACAAATCAACTTGTAACTATGGTCGATATAAACGATTTGCGAGAGTCAGCAACTGTACAAATATTATAAAGAATTTATAGTCAACAGTTGCGACGTTTTTTATTATTATTATTATTCAAATGTTCAAATGTTTGTAGAGCTTATGGGACTTAACTGCGTGATCATCAGTCCCTAAACGTACAAACTACTTATGGACTAGCTTCTATTAAGGACGGCACAAATATCCATGCCCGATGGGGGATTCGAACCCCCGACCGTAGTGGCCGTGCAGACCATGACTGGCGCGCCGCAGTCCCCTCGGCCACCGCGGCCGGCTTATTATTATTTTATTAGTTTCAATCCTTCTCGATCACTTTCAGAATCTAAAACTTGATTTAAAAAAGTCACATATGTAGTAACTAACATGAGTACAATAATTTCACTGTAAAATAAATAAATTTACGTTTAACCGAGCTGTATACAACGAAAAAGGTTTGCCTTGTAATTGCGTCTGCAACCCTTATGGTCTGTGACCTTTGCTAGGTGGACCTACTTGTACCATAGAACACGTCGAAACCTCAGTCACCCGGCATGACTTGACACAGATGCTGGTGAAATAGTATTATGACACAGACCAAAGTCTCAGCATCGTTGAATGTGCCACAAAGTGTTATTTCCGGGCTTTAGAGACGATTCCGGGACACAGGCGATGTTCGTCGTAGGCCAGTAGCAAGTCGACCAAGAGTAACCACCCCACAGCAGGATCGATATCTGGCCTTAACTGCCCGACGAAACCGAAATGCACCTGCACGAGAATTGTTTGCAGATGTTACTGCTGCCTCAGGGGCTGCAGTTTCCCGCCAAACTGTATACCGGACCCCCAGAATGGCAGGTCTGTTTCCCAGACGACCAGCGGTATACGTGCCGCTCACTCCAGCAGTGTTCAAATCAAATGTTTGTAGAGCTTATGGTACTTAACTGCGGGGTCATCAGTCCCTAAACTTACAAACTACTTATGAACTACCTTATACTAAAGACGACACAAACATCCATGCCCGAGGGAGGATTCGAACACCAGACCGTAGCGGCCGTGCAAACTGTGACTGCTCGGCTCGGCCACTGCGGCCGACCAGCAGAGTGGGATCCGCAACATCGAAATTGGACCATGAATGAATGTGCTCGTCATAGGTGAATCCCAGCTGCAGTTTACAGAATGATTCCCGCCGCACATTCATCTAGAAAGAAACTGGTAGCCAATACGACCACAGGAACATCGTGGAATAGGACAAGTTCGGAGGTGGTGGTATCATGGTGTGGGGACGCATCACGTGAAATGGCCGCACGGACCTGCACATCTTCCTTGGTGGTCCGAGGAAGAATGTTACCACTCAGAGATACAGAGATGAGGTACTGCGACCACATGTTCGACTCTTCAGAGGTGTGGTTGGCCAAGACTTCCTCTTTATGGACTATTAGCTTAAACTCGCGGCTCCGCTCGCGTGTTGGTTGATTATGATAGATTAGCTATCTTTCAGTAGTGTGCTATAAGATCAAATCACACGTAAAAATGCACTCGTTTCGAAGAATCCAATCACGAAATTCAACAATAATGACTGCAATAATATCACAGGTCGATTACTTGATGTAATGCGCGAAACGTCAAATCGATTTTTTAAAGAAATGTATTAAAAGATATTTCTTTTTTTACGGCTTTATTTATTTATTCTTATATTTCGTTATTCGTATGCTTATCCTTACAGACAAAGAGCTGAAGACATTGTAGCACGCATAGACCAAAGATATGGTTGTGGCATCACGTTTGGCTGTATGTAACCTCCTTGTTATAGAGTCGCAAACTGCATCGCTGGCCTTCAGTCCGATTTTTTTTTTATAATTTGACGACTTTCAACCACCATATCTTCCACCCCTTTATAGCTATCGGCATGGAACTGCTATGGCGTACAACGGGAGACTTCGGACAACAATTACACACAGACCATTCGTTTGCGCTCTGTAGTTTTCGCTGCAGAGTGAAATATTAACACACACACACACAAACACACGTAGAATTTTATATGCACCGATAACTTTCCATCCTAATATACTCCGAACCTTTTATCATTATCAACCCTCAAGCAACAATGCAACCAATAAAACCATTTTCAAAGAGTAAATGTAGTTTTCAAAGAGTAATTATTGTTCCGCATTTCGCGTTATATGCTTCAAATTACTAAATATCTATCAGATCGCTATAAAACCTTCCTCAGGTATAAATTAGTAACTGTACAAATATTTAAGTCTCTGCGTCTTGTCGTTCGGATGTGATAAGCGTACACCGAACAGACATTCACATTAATATATATATATATATATATATATATATATATATATATATATATATATATATATATATATATATATATAGATAAAAAGCTATCCGATCGCCACAAAACCGTGCCTAAATCCTTCACCGCGTAGACATTAGTAAGTGTTCAAATTTTGTAGCTCTTTACCTCTTGTGGTTCAGACGTGATAAACGTATACCGAACAGACATTCACATTTATAGATAACGTCCGTTCGCAACGCGTTGCTCTCGTAGATCAATTTCTTGATGAGGAAGAGATTCATCTCATTGGCTGGCCAGAGAGTTCTGCGCTTATGAATTCTATAGTACATGCTTGAGATGCATTAGGGAGGCGAATTGCATCACGTCAGACTCCACCAAGAACCCTCCAAGATTTCCGCATTGCTCTTTCGGAGGAACGAGGTCTGTTGCCATGAGAGTTCTTAGACCATATAGCAAAGAGCAAGCCACGTCGCTGCGAAGCATGTATGGCCGTTAGGAGTCACCATACAGCTTACTAACAGCTTATGTTGTGGATCACATTTACAAGTTTTGTTTGTGTTCGTTTGGGGTGTACCATAACTAGCAAAACCTTTCTAATAATGTTTCTTACAGTTGCATAACGGTGTGTGATCAAGCTTCAGTTTGTTTCGTAATCCTTTTGACATTCTGATAAGGAGGTATGTCCTTGTTAAGTGATTGTATTTAACTTTTGGACACTAGTGTACTTACTTTCATAAGTCCCAGCTATTTTTCAGTAACTATTTTTGTTCCAGAGATATTTGGGGTGAAAAGTTTAAGTGGGACACTCTATAATTGAAATAGTTTTCAAAAGTAATCACCAGAGGTCTCAGCACAAACATCGCTATGACAAAAAAGCAATTCTCCACTGCCCCCTTCAATTCCTTATCCTAGTTGAAGAACTCCCCTTTGAGATGCTTATTTAGCAGACCCAACACATGGAAATCCCCGAGTGATACGTGTTATCTTAGAAAAGAATTACTTCCTACGTGAGAAGCTGAGACTTTTGGCTTTTGATGGACTTGAGTACTCTACAGAGTGTCTCAAATACACGTCATTGTTAATGGATTTTCTGTGATTCGGGAAATAGACGAGTATCGAACCAATGGCGCCGATAAATTGGGTGAGCATCACCTTGCTTGCTGAGAGCAGAGCTTTGAATTATTTAGGTGAAAGTAACGACACTTGCTTCCATGTCAATATGTGTCCCACTACGTTTCCCATACCAGTATATGACAATTTCAGCCGGTATGGAGACCGCCGTTTCATTTCAGCACTCCTTATAATATTGATTCCATGAGCTGAGCTGTAGATTGTTAATGATGAATTACATTAAGAAACAAATATATTTGCAAACTGTAATTAGTATTCCTTCTTTCTTAAACAGGCCCCTTCAGGATGTTTGTGACTTCTCATCACAAATAAGTGGGATTTATCTTTGTTCACGTCCTTTGAGAGAACAAGGAAAGCTAGTAACGTGATCCATGGGGATCTGGTTATCGAATGTTTGACGGACGGCCATCAACATTTGTTAAATAATATTTTAATTAATATGTCTTTTAGATATTAGAACGACTATTCCTTGAGACAAGACAGTCTTCTCTTCGAGGACGGGCATACTCTCGGTAGACGTTTTGGAGCATACACTAGTACAAGTTTACACAACAGAAAGCTTGCTACTCTTGTAGTAGTAGGAGACACTTCATTTAACAAACGTCTGTGTTGCAAATATAGTTTAATAAAAAGTCATTACTGCAGGTGAGACACACAATACCAGCAAGTGGGAAAATCTATTGTGTGTTCTCACCACATATGTGTTTATACAGTCTGTAATAGCTTCACGCCCAGAGAAAGTTCAGAGTTAATTGTGACCGCAAGGTATTCCTCTCACAGATGAAAGAATACTGATGAAGGAATGATTATTGCTTCTTCTTGTTCGTACTGTTAAAATGCGTCCAAGTTGTAAAAGCAAATAGTAAAGGCAAAGAAGTTCGCATTCCTACACAGCAATCACGAGCAGTTACCTTCTCTTCCACCTGCCTCCATCTCGTTCCATGTGAAACTCAATTACAATAATTGCTCAGTCCTGGCTTCCTTAATTAAAAAAGTATGTAATTGCTAAGAAAGACAGTGGGTGAACGCAAATTCCCAGAACAGGAAGTAATTGGTTCTCCCCCAACATTTCGACATTTCATCCACCGCTGTCCTTATTTCACGCGAATAATTTTACACTAATAGGACCAAGCAAGAGCAAAAACTCTGAAATATCGTCTACCTCAAGTTTCTCAACTTACGATAGCAAACTAATTTACTACTCCATTTTAGTTGTTTTTTTAAGGCACGGCTCAGTAACCCCGTTTGTTCCATCGAAGTAAAACCGACCTGACGTAAATCATCAACTGGACGGAACAGCACAGTGATGGTGGATCCGCAGATAACGAAAATTGAAAATAAATAATAGGTGCAGATGGTGGGCAAAAATAAATAACCATTTGTGTTGTTATCAGTTGAAGACAGTTATGAACCTTTTTACTGCATATTACCTTTCCTGCGCGGATATAGCAGCGCGATATGAGGTGCCGTTACCACCGTCCCTCGGACAAGCGTGTGTGTCTTGTGCTTTGCGTAACTTAGTTTAGGTAGTGTGTAACTTTAGGGCCTATGACCTTAGCAGTTCGGTCCTTTAGTTACACGAACTTTCAACTTCCTTCGTCTCCAATTCACTTCCCTCCCAATTCCTCACATACACACACACATATTCTTCCATATTTGTACCCAAAACCAGATCATCCATTCTTGTTGCCTCTATTCCTGAGGATGTGTCGTGTCCCCCTATCCATTATTTTAGTTAAGGTATAAGACAGAGTTCTTTTTATCCTATTTTTACATGCGCGCTAGTTTGGTCATAGGCAACTACTTGGAATAGGGTATTTTCCTGTTGTAAATTATGGTTCGAATTGTTGTTGTTCTGAATGATTATAGCATAGAAATAGTATTTTCGGTAATTATTCTTACAAAAATCAATCATGTAATTAAAGTTTAAAGAGCATTAAATTTCCGGATTAGATCACGTGATCGAAAATGCTATGCTGTTGGCTGAAGCTCTTGTGACGTAGCTATACATGTATTGTAGGATATTAGCGAATGTTACCAGATTTTCCCTTACTTTCTCTGTACCGTTTATCTTTTTGTGATGTAAAACGCATTTACAGTTTATGCATAAGAATGTAAAAGAATTTTGTGAAGGCAGATAAATAGTGGAAACCTTCTAAACGTTTATGGTGTCTGATCTTTTTTTTTTTTTTTTTTTTTTTTTTTTTTTTTTTTTTTTTTTTTTTTTTTTTTTCTAAAATAATACAGACTTTAACGTGTCCGAAATAAAATAAATTGCACTATAAGTAAAATACACCTACGTTTTAAAGCTAATTATTGCTTAAGATGTTTTTATGCTATTTGAAAATAAGTACTTATTTGTGTCAACGGATTGACCATCAAGTCTTCAAATCATGCAATAAAACATGTATTTAAGAGGTTAATTTCATTTTTACGTGCTCTGATATTGGTAGTAAGTTGTAACTTCAAAAAGTGTGAAATATAGAGAAATACCTTACGTATAGTTACACAATATAGATTAAAGTGTAGAATATGTCGAGGGTACTATCGACGGCGATTACGTAACGGTCATAGCTTGACAACGCACATTTCGCGTAGCCCAAGCATGTAATTTTAGGTAAAAATTTAGTTTCCGCCCCCGCGCGCGATTATGTTGACAGCATCAATGACACGGTTGAAGATCTTTGCGTAGATGTTAACATCACAAATCCGAACCACATACTTGATTAATGTTTCGTACAACCATGGAGTAAACAGATAATGCTCCTGCTCTACGGTTAATACTTTCTTGTATGAACCTTTACCCGCTTAGTGGAAGTATTCGCATTTGCAAATCGAAGATTACATGACAAAACATTTAGTTGTCACGCGATTGACTAATGCGGCGTCATGTGATTGTCGGTATTTAGCATCCTTTGCCAAGATTATCACTCGAAGTCTCTGGGAGGGGAAATAAATTTAGCCTCAATTTCACGTAATTAATGAGAGGCGAGAAAAGATGGAATGCATTTATAGCTTCGAAATTAAGAGGATTGACTAGTTTCGTAATTCTGAGAGTTGAAGTTTCTGATTGTTTGTCATACTTCTTCCCAGATA
Organism: Locusta migratoria; assembly: GCA_026315105.1. NCBI lineage: Eukaryota > Metazoa > Arthropoda > Insecta > Orthoptera > Acrididae > Locusta > Locusta migratoria. The sequence continues at coordinate 174,993,132 of CM048744.1, read as the reverse complement.
TATCACTATTTTCCTTAAATATTCTGTATTTGTTTTGTTACGAATGTGTCATTAGATTTTACAATACACGCTAATCCATTTTTGTTGACTCGTCCACCTATAGTTGCAGAGCATGTACTTAATAGTGAACTAATGAAATAATAATTATCATGAGCGTGTTTACTTATATCAAAATCACCCCCTCGGAAATCTCATCTGCATCTCTACGAGCGAGTTTCAACCACATTGTTTGGAACACGCAAAAACAATTTTTCCGGCGTCTTTATAGTTGTATTTGTACAGTGCGATACTATTCAACATTTGTGGATCCTTTTTTAGAAACGTGGGTGCCCAAACAACGTATCAGTGTTAGTGAACTTTACGGCAGCTGTCACAGCATGTCAGCTAGTGTCACGGGCATACGATATATTAAAAAAACAAAAGATAGCAAAGTTGTAGAGAATTTTCTCCTCTACAAATTCGGTTATTCAGTTTTCCTGTCAGCTGAATGGTTAAGCCGTTACTTCCATTTAAATTTCGAGCTGTCAAAAGACGATCGCAAAGGCCCACTTTTAATGTTACTACCGTAACCTAAAGTGGGCCAAAAACTTTGGGAACCACTGCTGTAGGGTAAAGAGATTCGTACCATTCGTACCATCCGATCAGCCGATACACAACAAGTGAATGCTCGAGTCAAGCCCTCAGTGGGTTTTCTAGAGTAGGCAGTGGAAATACCGCCGATGTGAGAGCCGAAATGTTAGACCACACGGAGGCGGCGGACGTATGTAGGACTCAGTTGCTCGAGAACCCCACCATAAACGCGGACTCCGGTTGCGAGGCGCGCCCCATCGCTCAGTATGCGTACCTGTGTAACGACCCGCTCCCAACACGGGGCAATCTCGCCTCTAATTAGAGCGCTGAAACGGCGCGGCGGGCGACACGGACCCATTGTAAGCGGGCGTCGAACTGCGGCCCACACAGCGAGACAATGCGCGGGGCAGGAATGCGATTCCGCTAATGCCATTCGCATTGCTTAACATAGAATTAGCGACGGCGAGAAAGCGGAGCGGCGCCTCGCCATGGCCGTATCGAGCGAGCGTCTGCGACATTCGGTACGTCCGGTACTCCTCCAGCGAGCTACGTCACGACAAGTGTCTCAGGTCTTAAGCTCTTTCTACACGAGAACTGAGAGCTTAAGAGATTATCCATGACGCACCGGTTACGCCGGCCGTGTACCGCGTAGACGCGTCCACTTGCACAAGATGCACGCATACGATCGCTTGTAGATTGTCACGCGTATGGAAGTGCTTCGCGCATGCGCAGACGACCAAGTGGGGAATCCAGCTGACGATCGGGGCCAATTCGCGAATTTGTTTGAGAAATGTGTACTTGTCTCCGACTCAGGGGAACGTAGTTGTTAGACTCTATATACGAGGCGCGTCCAGAAAGTAAGTTCCGTTTCAATTTATCTCTACATCTACATCTACATCTACATGGGATACTCTGCAAATCACATTTAAGTGCCAGGCAGAGGGTTCATCGAACCGCAATTATACAATTTATCTCCCATTCCATTCTCGAATAGAGCGCGGGAAGGAAGAACACCTGAATCTCTCCGTTCGAGCTCAGATTTCTCTTATTTTATTATGATGATCATTTCTACCTATGTAAGTGGGAGTCAACAATATATTTTCGCATTCGGAGGAGAATGTAGGCGATTGGAGTTTCGCAAGTAGCCCACGCTGCAGCGATAAGGGCCGTTGTTGTAATGATTCCCATCCCAGATCCTGTATCATTTCCGTAACGCTGTCTCCCCTGTATCGTGATAATACGAAACGAGCTGCCCTTCTTTGGACTCTTTCGATGTCCTCCGTCAAACCCACCTGATAAGGATCCCACACTGGGCTGCAATACTAAAAAAATGGACGGACAAGCGCAGTGTATGCAGTTTCTTTAGTAGTTCTGTTGCATCTTTTAAGGGTTCTGCCAATAAAACGCTGTCTCTGGTTCGACTTTCCCACGATATTATCTACGTGTTCTTTCCAGTTTAGGTCTGAAGTAATAGTAATTCCTAGGTATTTTGTGGAATTTACGGCCTTCACATTTGATTGATTTAAGTTGTAAACAAAGTTTAACGGATTTCTTTTCGTACTCATGTGGACGACTTCACACTTCTCATTACTTAGAGTCAATTGCCAATTTTTGCACCATACTGATATCTTATTCAGATCGTTCTACAGTTGGTTTTGATCTTCAGATGATTTTACTAGACGGTAAATGACGGAGTCATCTGCAAACAACCTAAGAGAGCTACTTAGATTTTCCACTATATCGTTTATGTAAATAAGGAATAGCAAAGGACCAATAACACTACCCTGTGGAACGCCCAATATCACCTCTGTTTTAGTCGATGCCTTACCATTGATCTCCGCTGTAGCGCTGCGATTGCAATTCCGCACATGCGCTGTGAACGATGTGTATCAAGGAGAACAACTGGCGCCATTAGGAGATCGCTGATAGTTACGTACGCTTTGTTGTGCTTGTTTGAAATGTCGGCGTTGATTGAAAATCCCGCCGCCTGTGAAATCAGGTCGGTGATTCGGTTTCTGACAGCGAGGCAAGTGAAACCTAGTGAAATTTATAGGCAAATTCGCGATGTTTACGGATCAGATGCGATGGATGATTCGATGGTGAGAAGATGGGTCCGACAGTTAAATGGCGGGCGTAGTGATGTGCACGATGAAGAACGAAGTGGGCATCCTCCGTACAGCTCTAACCTCGCTCCTAGCTACTTTCATCTGTTCTTACATCTCAAGTCTTTCCTTGGCGGTCATCTCTTCACCAATGAAGACGAACTGAAAGAAACTGTTTCCAACTGGTTGAAGACACAGGCGGCAGATTTCTATGAAGAAGGTACACAAAACCTGATGCCACGCTATGACAAATGCCTGCAAAATTTCGGCAGTTATGTGGAAAAGTAGTTTAAGAGTTGTAGAATTTTGTGCAATAAAAATTTCTTCTGTATCTGTGTACAATTTCATTTTATTACCCAACGGATCTTACTTTCTAGACGCGCCTCGTATATGCTTTCCCAAGAGTAGTCGTAAATACTGGGTGATCAAAAAGTCAGTATAAATTTGAAAACTTAATAAATAACGGAATAATGTAGATAGAGAGGTAAAAATTGGCACACCTGCTTGGAATGACATGGGGTTTTATTAGAAAAAATGTTCAAAAAATGTCCGATAGATGGCGCTGTACAGCGAAACGTCAGTGACTGCGCATGAAAATCGTGTATAAAAGGAGCTGCAATGAGAGAGAGAGAATCAGATGCCCCAGCAGTCGCAGCATGTTGACGTTACCCGAAAAGGGGCTTTTAGTGAAGCAGTATTATCAGACAGAGGAATGTGCTAGTTCAGCGTTACGATCCTATCGCCATAGGAAGGGGATTCGAATGGGTGAAAGTCCGTTGACAAATGCAGCTGTGGCGAGAATGATTTCGATGTTCGAAGCCAGGGGTTGTTTAAACAACGACCGAACACAAGGCGTAATGCTGCTGAGACAGTTCAGGAAGAAATGGAGACTGTAGCGGGTTCGTCTATGCACGGGGAAGTCAGCGCTCGAGCAGTCGCATGGCGCACCGGTATTCCATACACTACTGTTTGGTTGGCACTTCGGCGTACCCTCCGATGCTATCCTTACAAAATCCACCGGCATCATGAACTGTTACCTGGCGATTTAGTGAGGCGGAGGTCATTTGCGGTGTGGGCGTTTCAAAAGATGGCGGAAGATGACGTTTGGTTGAGTAATGTGTTGTGAACCGACGAAGTTCATTTCACGCTCCGAGGGTCTGTCAACGCCCACAACTGCAGAATTTGGGCTACCGAAAATTCTAGAACTGTCGTGGAAACTCCATTGAACGACGAGAAAGTCACGGTATTAGTTGGATTTACCACATCTACTGTTATCGGGCCTTTTTTCTTCGAGGAACTGCGTGATTCTGGTTTTGTAACTGTTACCGTGACAGGTGAGACGTACGCCGATATGTCACAGAATCGCATCATCTCCAGCCTGGCTGATAAACACCTGCTAGAACGTACATCTTTTATGCAGGATGGTGCTCCACCCCATATTGCTAGACGTGTGGAAGATCTTTTGCGCGCGTCGTTTGGTGCTCAGCCGCCACTTTCGTCATGCTTGGCCTCCCAGGTCCCCAGACCTCATTCCGTGCGATTATTGGCTTTGGGGATACCTGAAGTCGCAAGTGCATCGTGATCGACCGACATCTCTAAGAATGCTGAAAGACAACATCCGACGCCAATGCCTCACCATAACTCCGGACATGCTTTACAGTGCTGTTCACAACATTATTCCTGGACTAAAGCTATTGTTGAGGAATTATGGTGAACATATTGAGCATTGCCTGTAAAGAACATCATCTTTGCTCTGTCTTAGTCATGCTAATTATTGCTTTTCTGATCAGATGAAGCGCCCTCTGTCAGGCATATTTTGAACTTTTGTTTTTTGTTGGTTCTAAACAACACCCCGCATTATTTCAAGCATGTGTATCAATTTTTACCTCTCTATCTACGTTACCCGGTATTTTAGAAGATGATACTAATCGAAGTATTACAATAAAAATTCCATACAACTTGTGTACAATTTTTATTGAGTACAGAGATATAGCTGTTAATACGAAAACCAAACAAACTTAGAGCAAATGTAAAGGAAGACATCCCCACTAGTTTTTCCGTCCGTTCTGGTTAGAACACTATAATACTGACTTCAAAGAATAATTTTGTGTATGTTACATAAGTGCATTTCCACTTTAGTTAACCGGTTTTCATCTTACAAGTTCATCTTCAGACTTTAAAGTAAGTCGAAAACAGGTTTTTATTTATTTATTACATAAAAGTCAATATGATGATGTACCAAGAACCGACGAAATAATCAATCGAAATATCCAAATTTACAAATGCTTCAAGTTTGTTTGGATTACATACTAAGAGCTCTATCTATGTACCCAATGACAGTTGGACACACATTATATGTCACTTATATTGCAATTCGTCTTTATTACCTACTTCTTCCTCTTTGGCCATGTTCCCGCACATGCAAGGTCGGCTTTCATTATGTCGGATTTGGAGTGTGTTACTAGTTACGGGGTAGCCGGATACCCTTCTTGTCGCCACCCTATGCCCCCCCCCCCCCCCCCCGGGAGGAAATGTGTGCCCCAAATGTCTTACATGTGTGAAAGTGTTACGAAATGTTTGCGAATCGTGTGACTGAGGCAGGACTTGGGGACCAGCCCGGTATTCACCTAGGGGGATGTGGAAAACCGCCTAAAAATCACATCCAGGCTGGCTGGCACTCCGACCCCATTCGTTAATCCGCCGGGCGGATTCGAACCGGGGTCGGTACGCCTCCCCGTCTCGGAAATCGATGTGTTAGACCGCACGGTTAACCGAGGGGGTAATTCATCTTTATTACCATCTCTTAAAATATTTGCTATTTGTCCCGAAACACGCTGTAGTTAACAGGTGAAATATTTGTTTTCGTTGAGCATTATTTGAAGGTTTATCTCAGTGAAAGGTACATATGTAGAAAGAGTTTCAATGTTTCATAGACACCTGAGCTTGTTCATTATATACGTAGGCGCCTCAAACCAAACAGCTTGGAAGTACTTAAGCGCCTTCTATAAAAGTGGATGTATACACAAGTGAGGGTCGTAGTTTCGCATAAGCTGCACGAAAACAAATACAATTTCACAGTGACGGTCTAAAACACAATTTTTTTAATCATTGTAGTAATCACAATATATCTGACATTCACTTGCTTTGACAACAAATGAAGTAGACACGCGTACCGTGTAAACGCTTCATTGTAGTTCGATAGTCTATCGCAAGGAGCTCTGTAGCTGACAACGGCCTTCTTGTACGTGTCGCACGTCTCGTATAGAAAGGGCTTAACTGTGATTCTTCAACACAAGCGGGCTAACACGGAATACCACCTAATATCCTGACGGACCTCCATGTCCCGTGAACTCCATAAGTAGTTGGAAGTTCAAAGCAGAAATATTGAGCCATGCTGCGTGTCTAGCTGCCCATAAACGCCAAGTTGTCGGTGCACGATTTTTCTCTCGACTGAGCCCCTGAAATGTTCTTTTGTATTCCTTTCAGGCGAACGAGGCGACCAAACAGGCTTTAAAAAAGTCATTCAGCCGCCGTGTAGTGACTAAGCGCGGTTGCTTCCTAGTCGAGGTTCGAGTCCTCCCTAGGGCATGGGTGTTTGTGTTGTCCTTAGGTTAGTTTAAGTTACTTTAAGTGATATGTGATGGACTTTTTCAAGTGACGGGGTCATATAAATTATTCGTTTAGTATATATGTGGCAAGATCGCTTACACTTTATTTATTTATTTGACAAAGTAGCAACTCATATTGCTTTGATGTCTAAGTTATAAAAATCATACATACATATTTTTAAATGTACTGTGTCAAGTGCAGATTAACTGTTGTTCTCTTCAGTCCGGATAATAGTTTACTGCAGCTCTCCACTCTACCTGGGCAAGCCTTTTCATCTCCTCGTAAGAACGGCAACCTACATCCATTTGAATTTGCTAACTATATTCATCTCTTGGTCTCCCTCTGCGGTTTTTACCCCACACATTTCCCTCCAACGCTAAATTCACAATTCCTTGAAGTCCAAGAAAGTGTCCTACCCATCGATCCCTTCTTTTGGTCAAAGTATGCCATAAATTCCTTTTCTCCCCAATTCTGTTCAGTACCTCGTCACTAGTTACGCGATCCACCCAACTAATCATCAGCATTCTTCTGTAGCTCCACGTTTCAAAGGGCTCTGTACTCTTCCTGTACGCACTGTTTATCGTCCATGTTTCACTCCCATACAAGGCAACACTCCACACAAAATGCCTTCAGAAAGGACTTTCTTTTGCTTAAAAAACTAGAAGTGTTAAATTGAAAACAGGGAAGAAATGTCTGTTTCTTTTCTTTATTTTTTTTCTTCAAATTAAATATGTAAGTGACTTTTGTAACTTAGACATCAAGCACTATTTCACATGAGGTGCTATATTGTAAAAAAAATTAGAGTTGCAGATCTGAAGATGACAACTAAGATTGTTGGAAAAAGTCATCTAAAATAAAATATTCAACAAGGGATCTTGGCACTTATATTCTTAACAAATTACTCGTAGTTTAAGTAGTTTGTAGGTCTAGAGACGGATAACCGCATTAGTTAAGTCCCACAGACTTATAAACACTTGAACATTTTAAAAAGTCATAGAAAATTGACAGGTTCTAATTAATTGGCAAAGAATACAAATGTTAAAGTATTCCGATGATACTGCAGTACCGCCGCGCGGAATGTTCGCGTGGTCTAAGGCGTCATGCTACGCACGTGTGTGTGTGTGAGTGTGTGTGTGTGTGTGTGTGTGTGTTGACCTTGGTGCAAGTTACTTTGTTTATAAGTCTGGGGACTGATGACCATAGCCTTTTGGTCCACTAGGTTTATAAACATCTGAACATATGAACTTCCAAATTACATCTGACTACGTTGCTTGCAGTGGCCATTTTGAGCAGCAGCTGAATTGTATTTCACTGTAAGGTTTTAAAAGTAAACGCCTTTTGCTACTGCGAATGAAGGGTTTTATTTTTATATTTTTAAATCACCCATACTCGTTTCGCCTTACTCTCAAGGCATCATCAGTGGGTGTCCTGAAATATTTACATCTTTTTGTTTACACATATAGGTTAGGTCTCTTACATATCTACAAAACATTTCATTTCTGATTTAATACAGTTCGTTTTTTGGTATAAAATGGTGTACTTACAGCACTTGCTACTCCACTTCAGTCTTATTCTGGCAACCAGGTCGAAATGTTATACTGTTTCTCGAAACACATTGCAGTTCTCTGGTTCCGCTGTCACCTGCTGCCATACTGTGTCTACTGCTGTTTCTTTTGTAGTGTTGCCAACCTCAGCTTATTTGAAATTCAACTGTTTCATTGAAAATGTGTTGAAGGTATCTTTGTATGTGTGTGTGCGCATGAGTGTGTGTGGGTGTGTGTGTGTATGTGGGTGGGTTGTTTTTTTCTCTCTGTTTGAGTATGTGTGTGTGTGTGTGTGTGTGTGTGTGTGTGTGGTGGGGGGGGTTGTGATTATGTGTTGGGATTTGTGTCTATCATATGGTCAATCAGTGAGAACAATGATTGATTGGTCAGGTTTATTTGGTCATTTAGTAGCATCTTTTTCTCAGCTTTTGTTTTATAATTATCACATATATAAAACAAAAGCTGAGAAAAAGATGCTACTAAATGACCAAATAAACCTGACCAATCAATCATTGTTCTCACTGATTGACCAAATGATAGACACAAATCCCAACACATAATCACAACCCCCCCCCCCACCACACACACACACACACACACACACACACACACACACACACACATACTCAAACAGAGAAAAAAAAAGAACCCACCCGCATACACACACACACACACACACACACACTCATGCGCACACACACATACAAAGATAACTTCAACACATTTTCAATGAAACAGTTGAATTTCAAACAAGCTAAGGTTGGCAACACTACAAAACAAACAGCAGTAGACACAGTATGGCAGCAGGTGACAGCAGAACCAGAGAACTGCAATGTGTTTCGAGAAACAGTATAACATTTCGACCTGGTTGCCAGAATAAGACTGAAGTGGAGTAGCAAGTGCTGTAAGTACACCATTTTATACCAAAAAACGAACTGTTTTAAATCAGAAATGAAATGTTTTGTAGATATGTAAGAGACCTAACCTATATGTGTAAACAAAAAGATGTAAATATTTCAGGACACCCACTGATGATGCCTTGAGAGTAAGGCGAAACGAGTATGGGTGATTTAAAAATATAAAAATAAAACCCTTCATTCGCAGTAGCAAAAGGCGTTTACTTTTAAAACCTTACAGTGAAATACATCTGACTACTTCGACTTCCATATGTAACTTCAAATATAGAATTGAATTGGTTGTTAAATATTACTTTAGATTCCTTACCCATGTTTACCTTTTCAAAACTTGTCAGCTGAGGCGGGGATTTAGAAATATATCAAAATGTTTAGAGATGTGACTGTACAGTTGTCACGTACAGTAGCAATAATGAAAATTATGTTTCAACATTTTTGTCATATCTCCTACTGTCCTATATTTGTTCAGAAAGATAACAACCGCGTTTTCTTCGGTAGGATTTTCACCACTTCAACGGCCGTATGAACATGAGTAATATTTTGACTTAGATTACAACATATTCGAAGTGCACTTGAATCGGTGACTGGTACTTGGGCAGTTACTTGTCAGAAATATTGCCGACTGTCTCACGAGAACTTTCAAGTATCACTCAGTGTCTGGAACTTAAACTTCATTAGGTTGGAATACCGTATTTTCACTAACGCCTAAAGATGAGTGTCCGTTTGTTTCACATTCATAGTGAGGCATTTAAGATTTCTCTCTGGATATGTGGAAAAATACAAATCTGTTTAATAAATGTTGTAGGCCTCAGAGAGGGTAATACATTAACATAATGCTCGACCCTCCTCCTCCACCTGCACCAGTCCCGGAGGCGGGAGGGGGAGTGACTTTGAAATGTTAAATATAAACCTTTATTTTTTATTGCATATTTCGATTCTCCTTAAAAGAAATGTAATTTTCATATGAAACATTTTCTTTTGTTTCATTACAGATGGCCCTGTAATCGGCAAAATAAAAATGAGTTGAAAACCGTAGTAAAAGAGTAATATCTCGAACAAATACAGCCGGCCGCGGTGGCCGAGGGAACTAAGGCGCTCCAGTCACGGTCTGCACGGCCACTACGGTCGGGGGTTCGAATCCCCCCTCGGGCATGGATATTTGTGCCGTCCTAGTTCGTAAGTAGTTCATAAGTAGTTTGTAAGTTTAGGGACTGATGACCCTGTAGTTAAGTCCCATAGACTATACAAACATTTGAACATTTTGAACAAATATACATCGGACTCTTGCTTTAGGTTTAATACTTCTAGGTTAAGTAAACACTTGGAGAATACCGCGAAAAGTCGTTGCCGAAGGTATATTCTTATCACGTTATAGATTAGTATACCTTTGACGACATTTCTATGAGCATCAGAGTACGAGGAAATGATATGTACTCTCTCTGCAGCCGTTTACAAAGGAGAACTTAGAGATCAGTACATTCAGAATGACTGAATTACAATTAACATTCTACTTTAGACTGAGACCATGATCACAGTTTGTGCTTCATTCGATTGTGAAAGGTATCGTATGATAGTATTCTCGAAAATATCAAACACTGTACTTCGATTTTCCTAGTGTGATGTGTATGTTATTCAGATATAACCGTTTTTCAACCGTATTCAACTTCTTTTTTACTTTTTCCAATTACAGCGCCATCTATCACGAAAAAAAAGGTTTCGTAGAAAAGTTTCATATTTTTTCCGGGAGATCGTAATCTGCAATAAAACGTTGGGGATTCTATTTAACATTTGAAAATCAAACCCCTCCCGCGCCTGGTGCTGATTCTAAGGGAGGGGGGAGGGTCGAGCGGTACTCTTGGATGTGAACAACGCTCACTGAACCTGTTTTCAATCCGATTTGTGTATTTTTTCCAAAAAATTCCGAAAAACAAATTGAAGTGCCTCGCCCTGTATATCACTTGAGATCGTTTCTGTTAAAAGTGTTCCTAGGCTGCCTTACCAACAGCTCCCAATACTCTTCATGGTCTGCAGAAAAATATGATCGTTCGTTCGCAGAATGAGGTTGCCGTTAACTATCGATACAGTTGTAGCAGAGGGGAGGGGCGGCCGACAGCTTCCCACTGCGGATTCCCGATAATGCCGAACACGGCATGAATAAACATAGCACGGTACGGCGCCGCATCTCGATCGGGGCACTTTTAGAGCAATAGTTAATATTCATCGGCGTGTTTGTCTTGTTTCCCTCCGCTGTAGGAGCGAGCGATAAGCTGGCACCGAGGCGCGTGTTTCCTTCCGTCTGCACCGATACCGACGAGCAGGAGAACCCCAGAACCCGGAACTCAACTACACGGCCGAAGCCGGGGGCCGCGGAGCGCACTACGTACCCCATCAAACCGCGAATCACTCCAGCGTGGATTTTGCAAGCCGTAGATTCTTCTCAGATACCCAACGGCAATTCTATACTCGCTGCATGTGCGAAACCTGCTGGCAGTTGACACCTGTTCTACATAGAATTGTACTCCGTCCACCGTTTTATCCCTGTGCGCCACGAGAACCAACAATCACTGTCTACAACTCCGACTCCCGCTTGATCTACACTTCCACCCGAGTTGCCCCAAGGCTCCGTCCTGTCCCCTCTCTTCCACCTTCTGTATTAGTGATGGGCAGTTCGGATCATTTCACTGTTTCGAAACATATGGATCATCTGAGTCTACTGAGTCGACTCACTGTTTCGGCACACGAAACTTCTGGCATGCCGCAGAGTCGTGCGCCGCGCTAACCTCCCTGATTTACGTGAACTGCGACAGCTGCAGGGCGCCGCAGTGAGTCGACTCGCAGCTTTGGCACTGCATAAACATTTGATGTCGCGCAGCCCTGCGTTCTTCTATCTCCGCTGATGCGCGTAGCCGAGAAAGCTGCAGTAGGGCGATACAGCAAATATGAAACATCTATGGAATATCAACATGATTTCAATACGTTATTCACTAGACATAATTGAACGGCACAGGATTTTACAATAGTGTTGAACCGTAAACGTTTCCTAAGTTACTCGTATTTTCATACAAACAAATATTGTAACAAAGGGAGCACAAAATAGTAATCTTCAAATTCCAAAGTTATGAAACTTTTTTCAACCTTCAAAATTCCATAATTAAGTTTAAATAAAACAAGAAAGATCATGGTTCAAATGTCTATGTGCATCCAGAAATGAATAACTTTTCTAACCAATCAATATAAACAAAATATTTAAGATTTTTTCCTAAGACATATTTAATGTAATCAACAGATATTACAACAAGTATTAACACAAGGAAACATTTGTCAATTTACGTGACGAAACCAAAAACTGATCTAAAATTTTTCAATGTCCAGTAGTTATTCTAATAATCAGTTTCATCTTCAGTCAGTCAAATAAAAGAGAATCAGTTACAGTTTCTTTAAATTCAAATTAATTAAACGTTATTTTTGACATCTTACTGAGAATGCGTTTCGTCTCCTTGAAGTTATTTGCCCTAGCTTCGAAAACACCTGGCACAGATGTAGCAACAATGTATAACAACGCTTAGTTAACGCGAAACTACCTCAAAACACCGAAGGACTTCATAACTTTTGTCGGTGGTATCCCAGTTTTCAAACCTCAGTTGAAGGGTACCGGTAGCATAATTCAAAATCTCGCGTGGCGCGTTAGGGGAACAACTTCTAACCCGTTGCACGTCTGGGCGCTGTGTCGATCTCACCCAGGCAGACGGACAGCAAAACGCATGTTAACAGTATCTAGCGTCCGATAAATGAATCACAAGATTCGTTGTTTCGAAACAGTGCCAATTCAAGTTTCGACTCACTCAAACAGTTCGCTGACTCGAGTCACTGAGTCGAAACATCAACTAAGTAGCCAACTCTATTCTGTATACTGCAGACATGCCACAACCCGCGCCTCCCGTACCACATTCAGTATGCTGATGACACCGCCTTCCTAACCCTCGCCCCTTCCTCCAACGCTCACAACACCTCCTTCAACAGTACCTCGCCCAAATTTCCTCCTGGTATAAGAAGTAGCTTCTTAGCATCAATCCCGACAAATCCCAGGCAACCATCATAAGGCACTCCAATCCTTGCTTCCATGACTTTCATCCCACCCTATTCGATCGTCCCATCCACCTCACACCCACCCTTAAATACCTTAGTCTTAGCCTGGATCGATCCCTCTCCTTGACACCCCACCTCAAGACTATCCAGCAAAAGGACCAAAACCGTCTTCCCAGACTCCTTTCCGACCTTACATGGTGCCTTCAACCATCAACATCCTGTACAGCTATCGCTCTCTCACACGTCCCAACCTCTACACCTTCAACCCATCTTGAAACTCCGCTCCTCTCATTTTACAAAGTCCTTCAGGACCTCGACCGCCTTGCACTCCGCCTCGCATACCATTTCCGTCTCCCGTCCCCCACACGCCTCACAAATGACTTCACACTGTTTCCTCGCCTTGAACACATCTCCATCCGATACATCAACCGTAAACTGGACTCCCACAACCCCTTGGTATACCCACTCCTAACGAATCCTGGGCCTCTGCCGCGTCCCCACCACTGTATTACTAGTGCTCTGCACCTTCACACCCTCCATATCCAGTCCCGAGGCAACTTCCGACACCTTCACCTATCGGATGATGCACTCCGTCCTGAAATCTGTTCTTTCTATCAACTCTGATCCATAGATCGGCTCCGTCTTCCCGTTCACCATCTCTAATGACCACGTTGTCGACGGGACGTTAAACTCCATACTTCCTTCCTTCCCTTCTTCTTCCCGTTCACTCGCCCTTCCCCATCCTCCCCCCACCCCTAGAATCCTTGTGCCACCCCTTCCGACCCTACCACCTCTCCCTACACCCTCCCATCCCCTCCCCCCTCCCCTCTACTCATAGCAGGCCCGTGTCGCGACAGTGGTTACTGTATTTTAACATCGTGGTGTTCCTGCGATACAGTGCTTCGTCAGTGATTTTTCATGTGCGTTTAACTTACTGAGCCCGCCGAACATGGTAAAATAATCGAGGCAACAATGTCGTTCCCGTGTTTTCTCCAATGTGTCTTCATCTTTTCTACTCGTCCGTCCATGTATCTGTACAATTTTATATCGTGGCTTCACCTCAACTTCTGTGTATTTCAACTTTCATCCATGAAAACCTCTTTTCATTGGCCCCTTATTTATTTTGCAATTCTTTATTACCAACTGTTGCGTGCACTCGGCTGAATAGCAGCATATACGCTGCTGCCAGCCGCCTGCTGTGGGCAAAGCACACCTTTTTTTGTGTCCCAGCCTCGTCACCACTTTTGTGTCTCGTTTCCGCCGGTTGTAGGTGTCGGTGGCCGAGTAGAAGGAGACCGACACAGGAATAAAGGATGCACGCTTGTGCAGGTACGGAGGTGACCCCAGTGGGACAGCCGAAACTAGAAACACTAGAGTAAATTAGATCGAGATATATATTTCATAGACACTTAGTAATACTTAACTTTTACATAGTTCTTGACTGCAGAATGCTGATACATAGATTAGATAGAGACCTGCCTACTGATGATTCCTAGTGCCTATCCGATAGCCAATTCTTAACTGGTGCCTATCTGATTCCGAAGTGTTAACTGGTTCCTATCTCAGTCCCAAGTGGCCAATGCAGCAGTCGTGGCCACGAGCGGAGTTGCAGCAGAGGGCGCTCGTGGCTGACGTCGTAAGAACGCAGCGCAGTGCGTGCATGGCGGCGCGCGGCGTAAAGTACGTGGCGCGCACTTCATACTTGTGCGACACCACAACTTTCAACTCTCCTATGCATCCCTCCAGCACCACCTGTATACCCTGATCGAATGGTGTAACACGTGGCAACTCCAAATAAATAAAGAAAATAAAAGATGCCCAACAATCCACTGAGGGGGTATGGCATTCTGGACTCCTCTTAGTTATAAACCTTTACACTTCCAGTCAACTATGTCCGCCTCATAGTGTTCTTACTAAAAGTACGTCACTATCTACCATTCCTGCTCTGCATATTTCACCCCACTGCTGGTGGGTTCGCACTCCTCCTATTTATGCTGAATAGCGCAGACATTCCCAAACCACTACCTACAACCTGCCTCCTGCAACATGCTGACGAAACCGCCTTCCTAGACACTCATCACATCCTTCAACTCTCCCATACATCCCTCCAGCGCCACATGAATCTTCTGTTCGAATTGTGTAACACAGGAAAATCAAGCCATTATCTTTAGGTGCAGCACTCGACGTTGGATTTCCATCTACAACCAACCTCAACCCTCAAACAGTGAAATATTTAAGACTCTTCCCTACAGAAACGTAACATGGCATGCAAACCTTCTTACCGTCCAACTCAAAACACGAAACCGACTCAAACTAATGGGGCTGAACATCCCTCCACCATTACCCCTCTATGCCAAAGTTACCTGGAAATATTAATGCACTTCGCCTGGGCTCCCGCGTTTTCCAACATTCTTCAACTCGCATCCTGTACCAACTTTTCCATATCTTCTTCTCTTTCTATAACTCCTTAGAATACATAAATCGCAAAACCTTGTACCATCACCCAGTTTCCCACACACCAATCACCAATCGACGTACTACATACATATTCCACCTTCCATAGACCAAAATGTTCAAATGTTTGTAGAGCTTATGGGACTTAACTCCGGGTTCATCAGTCTCTAAACTTACAAACTACTTATGTACTAATACTAAGGATGGCACAAATATCCATGCCCGAGGGGGGATTCTAACCCCCGACCGTAGTGGCCGTACAGACTGTGACTGACGCGCCGCAGAACCCTCGGCCACCGCGGCCGGCTTCCATAGACCCTCATGCTCTATCTATCTTTGGAATTTCAACTACTTCCAACTCCCCAACAACGAAATACGTTTAAAAAGAGAAATGGATCGGTTGAAGTTAGACATAGTCGGGATTAGTGAAGTTCGGTGGAAAAAGGAACAGGATTTCTGGCCAGGTGAGTACAGGATTATAAATACAGGAACAGGTCTGAATAATGAATAAGAAAATAGGAATGCGGGTAATCTACTATGGCCACCGCAGTGATCGCATTATCGTAGTCAAGACAGATATGAAGCCAACACCGACCACAGTAGTACAGTTTTATATGCCAACTACCTCTGCCTATGATGCGAAGATCTAAGAAATGTATGAGGTAAAGGAAATTATTCAGAAAATTAAGGAGAGGAAAACTTAATTTTGATGGGAGACTGGAATTCGGTAGTAGGAAAAGGAAGGGAAGGAAAGATAGTAGGTGAATATGGAATGGGGAAAAGGAATGAAAGAGGAAGCCGCCTGATAGAATTTTGAACGGAACATAATTTAATCATAACAAACACCTGGTTTAAGAATCACGAAAGAAGATTGTATATTTGGGAGATTCCAGGAAACACAGGAAGGTATCGGATAGATTTTATAATGGTAAGGCATCGGTTTCGGAACCAGGTTTTAAACTGTAAGACATATCCAGGGTCAGATATAGACTCATTTTACTCTTAGAAGATAGATTAAAGAAAGGCAAATCTACATTTATAGCTTTTATGTTGTTGTTGTTGTGGTCTTCAGTCCGGAGACTGGTTTGATGCAGCTCTCCACAATATCCTATCCTGAGCAAGCCTCTTCATCTCCACATAAGAACGGCAACCTACATCTGTCTGAATCTGCTTACTGTATCCATCTCTTGGTCTTCCTCTGCGGTTTTTACCCCACACACTTCCCTCCAATGCTAAATTCACAATTCCTTGATGTCTAAGAATGTGTCCTACCAATCTATCCCTTCTTTTATTCAAGGTATGCCAGAAATTTCTTTTCTCCCCAATTCTGTTCAATACCTCCTCATTAGTTACGCGATCCACCCACCTAATCTTCAGCATTCTTCTGTAGCACCATATTTCAAAAGCCTCAATCCTCTTCCTGTCCGCACTGTTTATCGTCCATGTCTCACTCCCATACAAGCAACACTCCATACAAATGCCTCCAGAAAAGACTTCCTTAGGCTTAAATCAATATTCGATGTTAACAAATTTCTCTTTTTCAAGAACGCTTTTCTACCCATTGCCATTCTGCATTTTATATCCTCTGTACTGCGACAATCATTTGTTATTTTACTGCCCAAATAACAAAACTCATCTACCTCCTTTATTGCTTCGTTTCCCAATCTAATTCCTTCAGCATCACCTGATTTCCTTACACTGCACTCCATTACCCTAGTTTTGCTCTTGTTAATGTTCATCTTATATGCACCTTTCAGCACACTGTCCATTCCCTTCAACTGCTCTTCCAGGTCTTTTGCTGTCTCTGACAGAATTACAATGTCGTCGGCAAAGCGCAATGTTTTTAATTCTTCACCCTGAACTTTAATTCCTTCTCCAAATTTCTCCTTGCTTTCCTTTATAGCTTGCTCAATGTACAGATTGAATAACAATGGAGAAGCTTTTATAAGTTTGAAGAAAGTATTTGGCAATGTTGACTGGAATACATTATTTCAAATTCTGAAGCAGGCAGGAGTAAAATATAGAGAATGGAAGGTTATTTACAACTTGTACAAAAACCAGACGGCGGTTATCAGATTTGAGGTTTATGAAAGGGATGCAGTGGTTGGGAAGTGAGTATGACAGGGCTGTAGTCTTTCTCCAACGTTATTCAATTTGTAAATCGAGTAAGCTATAAAGGTAAGCAAGGACAAATTTGGAGAAGGAATTAAAGTTGAGGCTGAAGATATTGAAACATTGCGTTCTGCCGATAACATTGTAATTGTCAGTGATAACAAAGGAACTGGAAGAGCAGTTGAACGGAATGGATTATGTGTTGAAAGGTGCGTATAACAGTGAACATTAACAAGAGCAAAACCAGAGTAATGGAGTGCAGTCTAAGAAAATTAGGCGGTTCTGGAGAAATTAGATTAGGTAACGAAACAATAAAGGTCGTAGATGGGCAGTATAATAACAAGTAATGGTCGTAGGACAAAGGACATAAAATGCAGAAGGCAATGGGAAGAAAAGCGTTTTTGAAAAAGAGAAATTTGTTAACTTCGAATATTAATTTAAGTGTAAGGAAGTCCTTTCTGATGGCATTTGTACGGAGTGTTGCCTTGTACGCGAGTGAAACGTGGACGATAAATAGTTTAGACAGGAAGAGGATAGAAGCTTTTGAAATGTGGTGTTACAGAAGAATGCTGAAGATGTGGTGTATATATCGCGTAACTAATGAAGAGGTACTAAACAGAATTGGGGCGAAAAGGATTTTCTGTTTCATCTTGAATAAAAGAAGGGATTGATTGGTAGGACACATTCTTAGACATCGAAGAATCGTAAATCTACTATTGGAGGGAAGTGTGTGGGGGTAAAAATCACAGAGGGAGATCAGGAGATGAATACAGTAAGCACATTCAAATTGATGGAGGATGCCGTTCTTATGAGGAGATGAAAAGGCTTGCTCAGTATAGAGAAGGTTGGAGAGCTGCATCAAACCAGTCTTCGGACTGAAGACCACAACAACATATTACCGTCCTTATTTATCTTCTTCGCACTTCCTTCAACTTGATGACTGTAATTGCCTTTCTGTTTGCTGACATGATTGTCGGCAAGGAGTGCGACTGGAAATTATGTAGAAAGACAAAAAAGTCACCCTGAGGTAACATCCGCAGTCGCTATGAGGACTTTTTATTTTCTCCCACATGACATATTCAGATGTAATATCACATTATTTTCAAATGTGAGTAATGAATACCTAATAGATCATTATTGTGGTTGAGGATCAATTAAAAGTATTTAACAAGATAATTCTTAACAGCTCAAAAATTATCTTCCCTTAAGCTACTCGTGGCGGGATGCAAAAAATAAATAAATAAATAAATAAAAAATAATTTCAGATCCTGCTATGTCGAAGCAGCAACGATTTCTTAACCTCCTGTTGTTTGCTTGTCCACACAGAAAAGCAAATCAAATGTTCAAATGTTTGTAAACCTTTCGGACAAAACTGCTATGGTCATCAGTCCCTTGACTTACAAACTTCTTATACTATCCTAAGGACAACACACACACCCATGCCTCAGGGAGGACTCGAACCTCCCATGGCAAGCGCTCGGCCACTCCACCGAGGCAGAGCCGAAAGCCCCTCATATAAAATAGAAAACTCAAAGAAATGTTATCTTGAAGTCGAAGTTCTTAAATAATTCACAAGCAATATTTAACGGCCTTGGGATACCACAGGAAGAAACGGACGCGAAGGAAAACGACTCAACAAATAATACAATTCCTTGAGACGACATTGTCTCGTTATACCAAAGGTATTAAACATAAGGAGAGGATTGAATTATCCTTATGTTGAAAACGACTTAGTTCGCGTTCATAAACGACTCCTGAAGACGATTCCAGTAGAGGGGCTGAAACGTGAATTTTTAAAGGAATAGAAAAACGGACTGTAAATAACTTATAACTCAGCAGATTTTAGTTTCATTAAACGCGTCCACGCCACGCGGCAATGGCAGCGTAGTCTGAGGCGTCATGTCTCGAATTGTGCGGCCGTTCTCGTTGAAGGTTCGAGTCCTTCCTCGGCAATGTGTGTGTGTGTGTGTGTGTGTGTGTGTGTGTGTGTGTGTGTGAGTGTGTGTATTTGTTGTCCTTAGTTTGTAAGTCTAGGGACCGATGACCTTGAATGACGACCGTCTGCCGTCTTCCATATATTTTTGTATAGTTTCTGTAAAGTTATAATTTATTTAATGTCGCTAGATTATCATTTTGTTAAAACTTGAACCCCACTTTTTTCAAGGCTTGAGGAATAGTATTTTTATTTCATGTGTTAAAAATTAGTTAATATTGCTAGGTTTTTCTTGTTTTTATTATGTTAATAATTTATTATTATATTAATTAATGTGACATAAGTACGGCTTCTCCGCTACGGCGACTGATGACCCCGTAGTTAAGTCCCATAAGCTTAACAAACATTCCGCTACGGCATTGCCTCTATGAGAATCTGCAGTTGTTGTACTTTTACGTGTGTGCGAGAATATATGGCTGTTTGAATGTGGGGAGTGATAGCTCGCTTTGCATCGTTCTTTCTGGCTGAGGCGTCGATAGCTGCTGAGGTAAGCGCTCCATATCAGGTGTAGCTGCATTTCTTTCGCTTCCTTATATAATTCTAATAATTTCTATGGGTTGCATGCGGTAGTTAATTTTCTTTATTTTTCGGAAACTGAATGTATTCAATTTTATCGGTTTTCGGAACCATGTGGGTCCGAGTTCCGACTTCCGGCGTTTGCAACTAGTCGCCTGAGTTCACGCCACTTCTCATATAAAACCAGTACCTAGCTCGATTGCAACTTAAGAATCCACCGTGATTTTGTATAATGAATCCGACTTTCAACGACTTCACCTTCAGTGGCGTGCGTTCATGTAACGTAGCTGTGTGTTGCCGTTAGCGTGTTTGCTTGCGTTTTCTGTTCAGATGTAATTTAACTTTCCATACACACGCACCATCTGAAAACAGGCACGACAGACCAGAGCCAGCTTCAAAGTGTTTGTATATTGTGTTTTGTGCTACCTCCGACTTGCTGTATTTCGCCTACGATAGCGGCGCCTGCTTCCGCCTCGTCTCAGCACGCTGATTTTGGTGAGTTTCGCTGTAGAATAGCGTGTGTGTTTGTGAATGAGTGTTGTTTGTGAATCCTTCCCCCCAGTAGCGTTAAATCATGTATAATTTAGGCTGGGCACCGTCCGTATTAATACATGTAAGAGATGCATTTCTATTGTATTAACGTAATTGGTTCCCCATTTTGTTTGTTTTCTATCTGAATAAACAAGTTTAAGTTCAGCATAATCCATAAGTTGCCTATAAATTGTAGTTTTAGGACACCTTCCCTCTTTTAATTAATATTGTTATTCACAAGTGCTGAGAACAAACTCTGATGCAATTTTTCTTAGGTCTAAATTCCGTTGCGCCATAAATGTTTTCTTAGCCACCTTTCTAAGATAACCGCAGTTGTGGTGGCTTGCTTATTAATGTCTGTGTG
Organism: Locusta migratoria; assembly: GCA_026315105.1. NCBI lineage: Eukaryota > Metazoa > Arthropoda > Insecta > Orthoptera > Acrididae > Locusta > Locusta migratoria. Next base: position 174,972,337 of record CM048744.1, on the reverse strand, counting down.
TAATAACACGTGAGCTGCTATGTATATTGACCACTGTAATATTAACTTCCTGTAATTTGAAACGAGTCAGTTCTCGGTTTGGGCCAGGGAACAAGGCTTTATAGCAGGGAGTAACCAGTAGTTCACATGGAACTTATTTACCAATTTTAATGATAAAGCAAGGCTCTTGTTTCGTACAGTGATCGACTTTTATCCTCTGCAGTTTGGTCCCTTAGGTTTACAAACATTTGAACATTTTAACCACGCCCACACTAACCTACGTAAGCATGCAACATGACTCATTCAGTTTCATAAATTGCGAGGAAACTAGTATTGTGGGAACTATAGAGTAACTACGACGTGGAAATTGGTGGATGTGTTTGGTGTACTGTAACATCACCCTCAGCTCTCTTTGGATTGATGAACGCAATCACAATTCCGGCAGCGACCTTTACATGTACTCCACCCAGTTTTTATTCGCAGTTTTTTGTAGTTTGAGAGTAATTTTTTGCTGTCAGTTTTTGCATTTGATTGCACTGCATAAATCACCGCTGCACCCCTGGTACCGCGTGTCTAACGCAGATCGCTCCCTGCTCCCCTGTCTGCTTCCCCCACACAGTAATCATTACAGCCACACGCAGTTTACTGCTGCTGCGCGGCTTGTATTTTCCGGTCCGATTCATGAGGTGTTTTATGCACTGCAGGAAGCAGTGATTCGTATTCCTGCAGATTTAAAATCGTACAGGGGGCATGGCAACTGAATTACCTGTGTCGGATGTTTCTCTACGAAACTGAGACATTTATTGGACACTCAGGTCAGAAGAATATGAGTGGAGGAGTGTGTAATTGAATGAATTCTCTAAGTATCTAACATGGTGAATAATTCATGTCACACTTACTTCTAATTATAATTTCCTCTTCAAATGTTCAAATGTTTGTAAATCTAAGGGACTTAACTACGTTGGTCATCAGTTCCTAGCCTTACATCAACTTAAAGTAATTTAAGCTAAGGACAACAAAAACACCCTTGCCCGAGAGAGGAATCGAACAGTCGACGGCGAACGGCGGCGCTCACCGCAGCAGGGCGCCTTAGTGCGCACGGCTATTCTGCCATGGCATAATTTCCCCTTGCGGTGGCATTTTGGATAATTGTTGTTATCTAATACAATCAAAACACTCCTTTTGTTCAGCAAATATTTGATATCGGTCAAACGATCTATTAACCTTGGGTGTAATTGAAGCTTCTTGACACATCCGCCATAATAAAGACGTTACAACAGTTCAAATAAACTCACCGACTGCTGTTTTTTATCCACTGTTAGCGATTCGGAATCGAGGTGGAAATAGTTTATCACATAGGTTAATGTAGCAGATAAAGAACTCAATTCATTTTTCTTTTAAAATAATTACTTACTTCGGTATCTTTTGCGCTAGTTAACTTAGTATTAAATTGAAGCTTAGCATGTCATACATGATATTTTATATGGGAAATTGTTTCACAATTACTGATAAAATTCGAAGCATTATAAAGTATTTCAATGTTAAAGGCACCACTTCTCCACCCATATTAGCTGACAAAGATAATACACGAAAAATCTAAACACATATGGCCATCTGAAATCCGATACTCTCACATGCATGATTACTGTAGCACGTTAAAGGGTGAAACTCACCTGAAAGTACCATATGAGTAACTGGTATACTTGATTAAAACACATACAGATGATCGATCTGCATGGATCCGCGGTCTTACTTGACTACCTCTTAATTATTGCTTAAAGCAAAAAATTTCGGGATGTAGAAGACAAGTCTGGGGCAGCCCAAGAAACCCACCTGTATGAAAGATACCAGCTGAAACAACATTCGTATGTTCCACTTGTAAAGAAGGGAGACAAAGTGAAACTTAACCCTATGCCCAATGACATTGAAATTTTACCTAAATCCAAAATAACAAGGTCTGCGTCAGACAGCAATATATCTTCTTAGCACCACTGTCTGAATTTCACACTAAAAGCGACTGATAAAATATTCTGCACAAAGTGATTTGAGGCGACATGGGGATCAGAGTAGGGTATTCTACTGATTTCTGGAAGTCGTCTTTTTTCTCCTCTTGATCTCAGTATTTTGTAAAAAAAAAAAAAAAAAAAAAAAAAAAAAAAAAAAAAAAAAAAAAAAAAAAAAAAAAAAAAAATGTAAACGAAATTCAGATAATTTGAAAGCCCACTAAAACGCTTTACTTGAGTCGTGTGATGCCTGTGACGTCAGATGAGATGATGATTCTACACGAGCTGCCATAAAATTCAGTAGCAGTGATATATTGTTTGAACGCTCACGTTTCTGAAAACTGTGGACAAATATTGTTCAGCACCGCAATGTACAAATACACCTTAAAAACTCCAGAAAATTTGTTTTTGGGTGTTTCAAGCAATGAAAAATGTGAAAAATGTAGTTGAAACTCGCTGCAAGAACCCGAAATTAGATAGCGGTCACTCCGTTCAGTTTTGTGACGTTTATTCTGATATAAGCAAACACTCGGTACGATAATTATTACTCTGTGCGTTCACTATTAAGTGTCACGTTCTGCAACTACAAAGGTGTGAAGTATTATCATGTACAGATTAGTGAGCTGATGTCTACATTTTTACAGTCGTTTTCTAAAGTAAATGGTTAACGTACAAATTTCATGTTGGTTGTCAGTTTTAATATCTGGTGGTGCAGAATTTCAATATATGATGAATAAATCAAGGATTTGTGTTTCCAAAACATCTTTTGAACGCATCTGGTAAATGCAAATAATTTCTACTATGTGGATTGATTCCTAATTCCGTCAATTATTCGATTCTATTTAACATTATCGCATTCTTCCGCGATAACTGAAAGGAAGAAGAAAAAGGAGTAGTTGGATTTGAACACAGAACGCAATATTTGTAACTCAAAACGCTAACTATTACGCTACCAAACAGTTGTTGTAGCTGCTGCCCAAGCACATAATCTGACTTCACAGATCTAGACAACGCAAAACTTCGATCGTTATTTTTCATCGAAAATATTTCATGTTCTCATCTACGACAGAATATTTGTCCTCTTATCTTCACTCTTTTTCAGCATCCCAAGTTTCTATTTAATCTATCAAGTTTCTTTGCAACCAATCAGCGCGAGAAAATGTGTGCTGATATGAGAAAAATGAACAGTGCACACGATTAATTTACGCATACGTAAGAATTAATCTGAATCCAAACTAGAGCGTTGCGCACTTACCATGTAATTTTTACACTGGTCAGTAATAGCAGTGTTAAATTAAATGTGAAAAGTATTTAGTAGAAAAACGAAGACTAATTCCAGGATGTAATGCTTACTTACACACGTTTTTCGTGTCTAATAGTTCGTATCTTTATACTACAGGTAATCTGTTAACACAAACAAGCAACAGTTTGGTTTCAATGTAGCTATATTTTTTTAAACTATTTTCAAAAGATTTTCACTATGAGGCTTTACAAAATTCTTTTTCGGTATAGATGCGTTTTTCATCACAAAAAATTAAACGCAGGAAAAGTGAGGAAAAATCTAGAAACTTTGGCTAACACATAAATATAGATTCGTTTCGTTCGTGCCATGCTAAGTCATCAGAGCTTAGCCAATGAAAGAGCGTTTCCGATCACGTCACATAATCTTCAATTTTAATGATTTTAAAATTTTATTTCAGAAAGTAACGGATGTTTCGTAAGAATAATTATCGAAAGTGTTATTAAATGTGATATTAATTCAGAAAAACATTTCGGACCGTATTCTTGACATAGGAAAGTAGCGTATTAAACCGCGTAACAACTTTTCTGTTTGCTCTTTGTTGCAGCACATTTAAGTATGCATGTCATTTTTAACACAGATTCCACCATACCAAAACAGTGAATGTAGCAATCAATGATGGATCATTAATGAATTTGCCATAGTGGACCTCTCTGGAAGGAAAAAAAAAACAGTAGCCGTGATAGAATATTTCCTTGATGATATCGGGCGTGAATTTGCAGCGCTGTTTGAAGTGTGCTCTCAATGAAAACATAAACCCGATAGTGTGATGTCCGTTCTGTCGCACACTGTTCATTACGTCATTTCTGGTTGTCGTTCATTACGTCACTACAGATGCCTTGCGGATTCCCGCAAAATATCTGACGACATTTAGGGAGGCTACTTCCGTAAGGTGCGACTTGCGCGAATTTAGAAAGGACGGGATGCGAGCCTGGGTAGCGGAGTGGTTAAGACGACCCCTCACCAAAAGCGTGGAAACCCGGATTCTAATCTCACTTATCCCCCGTGAAACATTGCCCTAGTGCAGCTAGCGTCATTCTTTTCCTTCCCCTACTTAAAAATGCAATTGTGTCATATGCTAAACAGGTGTGTGTCTGCTTTTCGCACATCTCCGTAAGAGAAGACACCACAGCATCTTATGTACTTGTATACGGCGTTAGCGTATGATTCATTATTTTACAGAATATCACCATTTCAGCACACTTCAATAACGTCTCTCTTAACATTTTCAACGCCTATATAAACTTTCTACACTTACATATACAGGGTGAGTCACCTAACATTACCGCTGGATATAGTTCGTAAACCACATCAAATACTGACTAACCGATTCCACAGACCGAACGTGAGGAGAGGGGCTAGTGTAATTGGTTAATACAAACCATAAAAAAAATTCACGTAGATATTGTAACCTAAAGTTGACGCTTGAGTACCACTCCTCCGCTGTTTGATCGTCTGTTTCGGAGAGAACCGAATTAAGTAGGGATCCAAAGGGAAAGGTGATGTACCTTACAATTAAATGTCCCACTGGAAACGCGTCGACGTATGTGGTATCAGCATGATGGTGCACCTGCACATTCTGCAATTAACACTAGGCTGACCCTTGACAGGATGTTCGACGGGCGTTTCATAGGACGTGGAGGACGCATAAATTGGCCAGCCCGTTCTCCTGATCTTACACCAGTGGACTTCTTTCTGTGTGGTACGTTAAAGGAGAATGTGTACCGTGCTGTGCCTACAGCCCCAGAGGATATAAAACACTATTCCAGTATAGAGTATGTTCCGAGTTGTCAGGCCAATAGATTTTCAAAGTGGTGGCCATCATTTGCTGCACACAATTGCAATCTATGTCGTAATGAATGACGTACACGCCGCAGTACATCTGGTGTAATGTCGCCGCAGGCTGCCACAATACGGTGCTTCATATAAAAAAAAAATGTTCAAATGTGTGTATAGCTTATGGGACTTAACTACGGGGTCATGAGTTGTTAAACTTACAAAGTACTTATGAACTAGCTAATCCTAAGGACGGCACAAATATCCATGCCCGAGGGGGGATTCGAACCCCCGACCGTAGTGGCCGTGCAGACTGTGAATGGAGCGCCTCAGTCCCCTCGGCCACCGCGGCCGGCTGTTTCATATCCTCTGGGGCTGTAGGCACATCACGGTACACATTCTCCTTTAACGTACCACACAGAAAGAAGTCCACTGGTGTAAGATCAGGAGAACGGGCTGGCCAATTTATGCGTCCTCCACGTCCTATGAAACGCCTGTCGAACATCCTGTCAAGGGTCAGCCTAGTGTTAATTGCAGAATGTGCAGGTGCACCATCATGCTGATACCACATACGTCGACGCGTTTCCAGTGGGGCATTTAATTGTAAGGTACATTACCGTTCCCTTTGGATCCCTACTTAATCTGGTGCTCTCCGATACACACGATCGAACAGCGGAGGAGTGGTACTCAAGCGTCAACTTTAGGTTACAATATCTCCGGATGTAATTAACATTTTACAATGAAACAAACGGCACTGATTACGTATTTGTTTATATGTTCAGATGTACTAACAAAACTAACGGGGTTCGATGTAAAAAAAACGTAGATTTGTGATAAAAAACATACCTCCGTGCATTTTTTATGGTTTGTATTAACCAATTACACTAGCCCCTCTCCTCACGTTTGGTCTGTGGAATCGGTTCGTCAGTATTTGATGTGGTTTACGAAATATACCCAGCGGTAATGTTAGGTGACACCCTGTATACTCCGCAATCCACCCAAAGATGTGTGGTGGAGGATAGTACTACTCCTAGTGACCTGCTTTCCTTTTCCACTCCCATATAGAACGAGGGAAAACGAATACTAGTATGCATCCGTAAGAGTCCTAATTTCTCTGATCTCATCCTTGTGACCTTTACGAGAAATATGGGTTGGGGGCAGTAAAATCGTTCTGCAGTCTGTCGCAAATTCTGGCTCTCTGAATTTCTTCAACAGTGCTTCTCGAAAACAACGTCACCTCCCCTCCAGCGACTCTCATTTGAGTTCCCGAAGCATTTCAGTAACTCTCGCACATTGATCGAGTCTACAGTACAAGTCCGATAGTCCGGCATCCAATTGTCTGGCTACAGGATCCAAGGGGACTTGTTTCTCCTTCTGTGCAGCCGCTATTGCTGCAGTTACGCTGACGTCACCGACCGACCATTCACATGAAGCGAAACCCTACTTGGCTGGTCACAACAATGTTCCGCCAGCGGTCATCAATGACGCTGATGCCATTGTTGGAAGGAAGGATGGAAGCTTGGAGTTTAACGTTCCATCGACAGCTTGGACATTAGAGACGGAGCCAATGCTCGGAGTTTTGGGTTCCTTTGAAAGGAACCATCCCGGCATTTGCCTGGAATGATTTAGGGAAATCACGGAAAATCTAAATCTGGATGACCAGAGATGGATTCGAGTCCAGTGCGTTGCCACTCCGTCACATCGATCGGTGCCATTGTTGGGATCGGAAGCATTTAGACCTTACTCAGCAGATCTCGGCTGTTACTGTTCTGTACAGAGGTTCCTTTCATTGTTTGGATAGCCAGCAGTTTTCGCGATTCAACTATGATGAATGTCATATCATAGTGATCTGTGGAAGTTTTATTAACATTAAGCCGTGAGAATATTCTCGAAACCCAAACCTTCTTCAAGCTCTAAATCAGAAGTGAAGAGTAAGCACACACTCTGACCATCAACCAGAAACTGAATATCCTCAAACGAAAGGAGAAAGATGAGAATATAAATATTTTAATTTAATTTAATTAATTTAATATTGGTTCGTCAACCAAGTATGAACTAATGAAATGTGCTTCTCAATCGGTAACAACTGAAATATTGGATTCCAGATAAAACTAAGAAAGAAAACTTAACTGGAACAATTAGATAGATTATTGTACAGATGGTTCAGTACTCTGTGTCACAGCAGTTTTCGATGTATTGGCTTAGCCTACGCCAGCAGTAACAGGTACCGTCCTATAGTCCCGCATATTCGGTAATCCGGCACCGGGTCTGTCCCGAACGTGCCGGATTATCGGACTTTTACAGTCCCAGTTACAAACCTAGCCGCCCGCCTCTGAAATTCCTCTGCCTTCCTTTAAACCGATCTGGTGGGATCCCAAATACTTGAGCAGTATTCAAGACGGGATCATATAAGCGTTTTATATGCGGTCTCCTTTACCGATGAATCACACCTTCCCAAGATTCTTCCAATAAACCGAAGTCGACCACACGCCTTGTCTACGACTGTCCTTATATGCTCGTTCCATTTTATATCGCTGTGCAGCGTTACGCCTAGATATTTAAATGACGCTACTCTGTCAAGCAGCACATTACTAATGTTGTATTCGAATATTACGGGATTGATTTTCCTACTCATCTGCACCACCTTACATTTTTCTACATTTAGCGCTATTTGGCATTCATCAGACCACTTAAAAATTTGGCCCAAGTCATCCTGCATCATATTCTAGTCATTCAATGACAACACTCTGTTGTACACGACAGAATCATCAATAAACAGCCGCAGATTGCAATTCACTTTGTCAGATCATTTATATAGATATAGCATAATAACAGTCCTATCAAAGTTCCCTGGAGCACTTCTGATGATAACACACGCCATCGAGGACAACTTACTGGGTTCTGATACTGAAGTCTGAAGCCTTCGAGCCACTCAGATATTTGGGTACCTATTCCATAAGCTCGTACCTTCGTACGATAGTGCGGTACCGTGTCAAACATCTTTCGACAATTGAGAAATATGCAGTCTGCCTGTTGCCCTTCATCCGTAGTATGCAAGGTTGTGATGTTGATATCGTGTGGCTCATTGGTCTGGTGCAAGTCTTACAATTGGACGTCACTTCGGCGACTTGCGACCCCAGTTATCCAATTGGGGAAAGGGGACCTACAGCTTAACGTGGACTCCGCACCACATGTCGTTTCTGGCGACTCTTCACATCGTTGAGAGGTGAAGGATGGGTTAAAACGCAGGCTGAAAAATTCGAGGTCCGCCCGGGTTTCGAACCCGCGAACCTTCGGTTCCCAATCCAGCCTTTAGCCCAAGGGCCCGACTAGTATGCAAGGTGTCATGAGAGAAAAGGGCAATGTGAGTTTTGCTGAAGCATGGACAGAAGCATTTCCATCTCAAGGAAATTTCGTATATTACAACTGAGAATATGTTTAAAAAATTCTACAGTGAACTGATGTTAATGACGTAAGGTCTGTAATTTCCTGGGTCCGTTCTTTGCCGCGGTGGAGTAGCCGAGCGGTCTAAAGCGTCTCGCTGCGGAGCGCGCGGTTGCTCCCCGTGGAGGTTCCTCCCTGGGGCATGGGTGTGTGTGTTGTGTAGTTGCAGGAAGTAATCAGTAGTTCACGCGAATACTTAAGCTGGTCTTACGGCCACAGTTATATATTTAAAGTAAGCTTTTAATTGGCTCCCTTCAGCTAAAGTTATAATTTTACAATTACCGGTGGTCTTTCAAGCTAAGGAGCACTTACGATGGGACGTTGATGAAATTGACAAAAAATGACAACTTTCGATTTATTTTTTATTTGTTAGTGCAACTCATGGACAATAAGTCCCAAAAGTTTCAATTTTGAAGTCGCATTCGAAGTGCCTGAAAATTAAGTAAAAGTGTGTCGCGGCCTCCCTGCCATGCCCACGTACTGAAGTAGCACTTCGCCGCCGTGGAGTAGCCGAGCGGTCTAAAGCGTCTCGCTGCGGAGCGCGCGGTTGCTCGCCGTGGAGGTTCGAGTCCTCCCTGCGGCATGGGTGTGTGTGTTTGTCCTTAGGTTAGTTTACCTAGGTTTAAGTAGTTTGTAAGCTACGGACTGATGACCACGCAGTTTGGTCCGATAGAATTACAAACATTTGAACATTTGGTCCGTTCTTTTATCTTTTTTATACACGGGAGTTACCTGTGTCTTTTTTCAGTCTCTCGGTACTTTGCGCTGTATCAAAGATTCGTGATAAATGTAAGCTAAGTAAGGGGATCAACGCCGCCGAGTACTTTTTGTAAAACCGGATTTGTACCCCTATCTGGAACGTGATGAGTTGTTTGTTTTCAACTCTCTCAGCTGCTTCTTTACACCAGCTATGGCTATGTCCTCCATTTGTAAGTTAGTGCGACAATCAAATGAAGGTATTTTTACAGGGTCCTCCTGCCTGAATGATTTATTAAATGTTAAATTTAAAACTTCGACCTCCATTTTGCTGTCTTCTATCACCACCCAGAATGATCAACGAGGGAATGGATACTGAATAGAGACTTTTGACATACTTACCGATTTACCGAAAGTGATCGAGAAGGATTGAAACTAATAAAATAATAATAAGCCGGCCGCGGTGGCCGAGGGAACTGCGGAGCGCTAGTCACGGTCTGAACGGCCACTACGGTCGGGGGAACGAATCCCCCCCTCGGGCATGGATATTTGTGCCGTCCTTAGTATTAGATAGTTCATAAGTAGTTTGTAAGTTTAGGGACTGATGCCGCGGTGGAGTAGCCGAGCGGTTTAAGGCGTCTCGCTGCGGAACGCGTGGTTGCTCGCCGTCGGAGGTTCGAGTCCTCCCTGGGGCATGGATGTGTGTTTGTGTGTGTGTGTCTGTGTGTGTTGTCCTTAGGTTAGTTTACCTTAGTTTAAGTAGTTTGTAAGCTACGGACTCATGACCACGCAGTTTGGTCCGATAGATTTACAAACATTTGAACATTTTTTTGACTGATGACCCCGTAGTTAAGTCCCATAAGCTGTACAAACATTTGAACATTTGCTAAGTCGTGGTTCAATTACATTACTAAGAGAATGCAGAGCCTTTACACAATGATAATGAAGGTCGTTTGTTTTTTTTCTACCAGTTGAACAAGTTCGCAGAACGGTGTGTGTCATCTGTAATTGATTACACTCACCCATTTGTTGTGAAGCATTGTTGCAAGTTAAAGTTGTTAGAGCGATTTGTACATTCGTGCAAGTTAAACAAGGAGACTGTGCCTATGTCACACCGTTTACCAAAAGACTTCAAACTCCGTTTACAAAAGATACAACGTTCCGTCAAAGACTTGCTTATTTCATCGGGTCTGGTGGTTTCGGTTGTAGAGCCGGACTTAAAATCGAAGGGTCGCAGGTTCGAAACCTGGTTGGATCTCAGAAGTCTGCTTTTTAACCCAGCCTTCATCTCTCAACGATACGTGTATTCGCCAGAAACAACACGTGGTTCGGATTCCACATTAAGCTGTAGGTCCCCTTTCCCCGGTTGCATAACTGGGGTAGGCTAGGGAGACGCAAGTCGCCGAAATGGAATCCAGTTGAAAGACTTGCACCATACCGCTGCCTCCGTACGAAATTATTGATACGAGTATATATGCAGTCGAAATTAGACCATTTGTATTTAAAGGTATCTAAACTAATTTTTTAAATGTAATTGGAATTTATTGCTAAGCAGAGTCTTAGTTCCTATCGGGACACTGCAAATTTATAGGTTTTGTCTGAAGGTTATGACAAAAGGAGTGTGAAAGAGCGAAGAGGAGACATAAGAGGACGAGGAAGTTCAAATATTCGTAAATCTGTTGGAGCAAACTGCAATGGTCATCAGTCCCTACACTCACAAACTGCTTAAACTAACGTACACTAACAACACACAAATACATGCCCAAGGGAGCACTCGAACCCTCTGAGGGAACAGCCACGCAGTCCGTAGCATAACGCCTTAGACAACGGAGCTGTACCGCGCGTCGAATGAGGAAGTCCTAGCCGTTATAAGTAATTAGATATTACGAACTTACTTGGATTCTCTGGTAACAGCAGTAAATGACCACAAAATTACTCTTTCAGGATAATGGGCGAAATATCAACGCAGAAAAATAAAGTAAAACCTTTAGCGCGAAATTTTTATTTCTATTGCAGGCAACAAGGCCGAACTCGTAGATCAACCCATTCTTCCGCTAGATTGCTCTGGCGCTAGATCTGTATATCTCGCGTCGGATCGTTGTTTTAATAGCTCCTTTTGCTCATGAAAGCTTCTACTTCATTTAACCACTCTTAACGGCTGCGTATACATATTATTTATGTTTTGTGAAGATCTATGATAAATCCCCTTTTGAACTGTATACTTTCATTTGCCTCTTTGTAAAATTAATACGAAGGTCGGAATTTAAATGGTGGCATCTATGTATTCACTACCGATACAAAAGCGTTACATGTTTGCACCTGTTACTGTCCTTCAAAGTAGTCTCCAGCGTTGTGTAGAACAAGTTGCCAGCGATGTGGAAGGCGTAGTGTACCGTTAGCAGAGCCTGTACTATTGATGGTGCGAATGGAGCGGTATAATGCCTGTCGAATCTCTGAAACAGTTCTGAAGCGAATGCCACGAAGTGTTTCCTTCATCTTCGGAATCAAATCAAAGTTACAAGGGCTAAAGTCCGTGGAGTATGATGGATGGTACAGTACTTTCCAGTTCCATCGTCCGAACAGAGCTGCCACATGTTGCGCTGTTTACGCCCGCGCTTTGTTGTGCAAAATGATTGGTGGGTTGCGCAGAAATTTCAAATGTTTGTAAATCTATGGGACTTAACTGCTGGGTCATCAGTCCCTAGGCTTACAATCTACTTAAACTAACTTATGCTAAGGACAACAAACACACCCAGGCCTGAGGAGAGAACCTCCGACGGCGATCAAATGCGCGCTCCGCAACAAGGTGCCTTAGAACGCTCGGCCACTCCACCGCGGCCAAGGATTTAACACAGGAGGGAATCAGTCAGTGCTGTTAGAGTAGACTTCTCCAGATGCCTAGAATGACGTACTACGAACGACTACGAGACTTTAAAAGTAGCTCACAATTTCTCCATAAGCTCTATGAGGGAGTGCTTCATGCTTAGCTGGTTCTTCCCAGTACAAGGGCGGAGACCTCTGTTGAAACAAGGGGTTCGATTCACAACAGATTCCATGTCGTTGATCGTTTTAGATTGCTTTTTTCCTGCTGCCTATTCTTCATAGAACAATGTTATTTTCTACAATATAGTTTTCCACCAGTTCCTTTCAGTATGCGTAACATACCAGGAGAATGTTGGTAATTCCAGAATAACACTGCTTGGAAAAATAGAGCCATTCACGTCATGTTTCCTGTGAATATTGCATCTCGAGCATATTTACCTGGTATCAACAGTACTTCATCGCTGAATGGTTTCATCTGCCAATGTTGTTAGTAAAGGTCGACTTACCTATAACAGAAAAAACAAACAATTTCGTGTAAGTTTCGTGTAAAGTAAAAGATCAGACAAGTAGAAAAGATTTATGACATTAATAACACGTTCACTCATCAGTAGCGAACATAGCATATATATTTTAGATGTTGGAAACAAGATTAATATAAAGATAAGTAATTTTGTGTAAACACGCAATATTTGACACTTGCAAGGAAAGGAAGTTTACAAGGAAAAGCTTTGCACAGAATTATGGTCATATCTGAGTAAACGGAAAAGTTATTTCAGCAGAAGTCCATATGTTAAAGTGCGTTCCTTTTCCTGAAATATCACTTCCGTAAAGTAATCCCAGAGGTGATGAAATTAGATCGCTTAAACTGTACCAATTTCCACGTGTACTGCAGAGTGCCATTACTCCGCTCCAAGAAGATTAAAAATTTACCTGTTCAACACAACTACGTAAGAGAAATCAAACTAACCGAAAACCTGAAAAGGTACACTTTGACACTGAGGGGAACATTTTCATCCAACGATCCAAGGTTCGTAGCAAAACATTCTCTGTGACTTGACCGAAAGAACAGACGCATTTCTCAGCGATGGCGACGTATGGCTCATTGCCACATATGCGGTAATATCGTTCGATCTCGTACGAGAAACCGTGTGCGACAATAAGAACGCTACGTCCGTGCTGTGCGACTTGCGAGAATTTGGGAAGTCCGAAGGCGTTATTCAGATAGACAGGCCATAAAAAGAAAAGAAAAAGTGGTTAAGGCGTCTGTTCTTTCGGAAAGCTGGTCGCAGGTGATGCTCCAAAAACGAACAGTAATACTGTGCATTGACGGTCTCCCGTGGAAGAATGTAATGCCTTAGGGTAACACCATCACAGTCGTACACGACACTTGCGGCGAAGCGGCTGAGCGCATTGAGGCGCTATGCTGCAATGCGCGAGGCCGTTCCCCGTCGGGGGTTCGAATCCCCCCTCGGACATAGATGCTTGTGTTGTCTTTTGTATAAGGTATTTCATAAGTTGTCTGTAAGTTTAGGGACTGATGACCCCGCAGTTTAGCCCCATAAACTTTACAAACATTTGAACATTTCGTACACGAGAATCACCATAACTCTCACCATACTGGGGATCTGACGCACTTTCGACTTTCGCGGCGACCAATAATAACGCCATTCGTTGAATTGACCTTGCAGTTTCGGCTCGTACGATGTGGTCCATGCCTCATCCAGTGTTACGATACGCCATAAGAAAGCCTCTCCTCCGCGCTCTTAGCTCACCAAGTGCCTTTGAGCAGCGTCGTAAAGCATCCATTTCTGCATTTCCGCACTTCATCCGGAACCCATCGTGATGCAATTTATCGCATGCCCAGGCGTTCCTTCACGATGCGAAGCACAGTCGTATGCGCTGATCCGGTTGCGATAGCGAGTTCACGCATCGTCTGGCGTCGATCACTGTCCACTTACGCGGCAACACCATGTTCTTCTTCTTCAGAGACGCTGGGATGACTTGCCAGATGCATGTCTGCCACAGTTTGCCGATCTTCGATGATGGCTTTTACCCAACGTGCCACTGTTCTGTACGGCAATGCTGATTCCCCGCACGCCTCTTGAAGACCTTGACGACACCGTCGTGCTGTACGGTCTGTGGCACATTCTATCTTGATCCACTTTTCACTTGTCATTTGCCCATTATGTATAATCCAAATGACAGCTTTTGTTAAATTATGTGTATGCAACAAAAATATTTTACAATCGTCTCTTATACTCGATGGTATATCTTAATCTTATTTTAATATCTATAAAAATTGAGGTATTTGAGCATATATTTCCCTCTATAGCCAAAAGTACAGGCTGCAAACGAATAGTGTTTGTGTGTGGTAGTAGGTATCAGTCTCGCATTGTGCACTATAGTGATAGAGGGTTGATAACGATAAGGGGGTGGAAGATATAGGAGTGGAAAATTACCGACTTATGTATATAAAATTCTATTTATGGGTGTCAATATTTTGCTCTTCAGCAAAAACTACACAATGCAGACGAACGATCTCTCAGTGTTGTTTGTATTACAAAGTCTCCCGTTGTACACCATAGCAGTTCCGTGTCGATAGCTATAAAAGGATGGAAGATATAGTGGTTGAAAGTCGTCAGCTTATAGAAAATTAGGACTGAAGACCAGTGATGACACTATAATAGCAAAGAGGTTATATACAGCGAAACATGATGAACATTTTTCAGTTGTTTTTCTGCAAAAAGTGTACGGATAAAGAAAAATAAGTGCAAATTGCAGTGTGAAAAGTAAAACTACCAAGAAATATCCCAAAGCGTAAGAAAAAATTTTCGCGTTCTCGATCCGATTCTAAGACAGAAAACGGCACTAAAAAGTGAATCTACAGACGAAAGAAACTTGAAATTTGTAGATATTGTTTATCTTACACTGTAGGCATCAGCAATTTTTCGATATTCCCAAACCCTAGGGGGGTGAAATGGGGGTTGAACGGTTTTTTTTGAAAATGCGTTGCTATTCAGGCAATTCTGAAGCAAGAAATACAAAACTTGAGATTTAGATTTTTGGTTGAAATTTTAAAAACACCTGTTTCGATATTTTTGGAAATTCAATCATCAAGCGGGTGAAATAAGGGAAAATGTTTTAAGGGCACTACTAGACTATTTTGATGCTAGAAATACGAAAATTTGGATTTGGTACCATGGTTAGAATTTAAAAAAATGTGTTTCTGGATGTTTTGAATTCTGCCATTTATGGTGCAATACGGGGAGGCAAGTTATATCAAAATACTCTACCGACTGAGCTGTCCCGACACGACTCACGGTGCCGCCCCACATCTTCACTTCCGCCAGTACCTCGCCTCCTACTTTCCAAACTTCACAGAAGCTGCCCTGCGAACCTTACAAGACTAGCACTCCTGGAAGAAAGGATACGGTGGAGACATGGCTTAACCACAGCCTAAGGGATGTTTCCAGAATGAAACATTCACTCTGCAGCGGAGTATGCGCTGATATGAAACTTCCTGGCACATTAAAATTGTGTGCCGGAACCGGGACTCGAACCTGGGGCCTTTGCCTTTCTTTCAGGAGTACTAGTCTTGCAAGGTTCGCAGGAGAGCTTTTGTGATGTTTGGAATGTGGGAGTCGAGGTACAGGCATAAGTAAAGTTGTGAGGCGGCATCGTGAGTCGTGTCGGGATAGCAAAGTCGGTAGAGCGCTTGCCCGCAAAAGGCAAAGGTCCCAGGTTCGAGCCCCGGTTTCGACACACAATTTTAATCTGCCAGGAAGTTTCATATCAGCGCACACTCCGCTGCAGAGTGAAAATTTCATTCTATATCAAAATACTTTATTAGGAAAGCATTTTTAAACATAAATATATGAAAATTTATGTTTAGAAGTAGAAATAACCAATGGGACCATTCAATCTACGCGTGCGAAGCAGCGGGAATTAATCTTGTCATTTATATAGATAAAAAACAGCTGCGGTCCCAAAACTGACCCCTGGGGCACCCCACGCTTAACTGTGCCCCATTGTGACTGTACGCCACAGCCCATTTTCAACATTGCGGAGAACTATCTTCTGCTGTCTGTTATTAAAGTGAGAGGTGAACCGTCAACCAGTTGTGTCCTCAGACCGAAAGTAAATGCCATCCGGCTGTAGGATACCACACAGCCCACCGTCGCGGAATCGACGACAGGTCGGAGCATCTAACGAGTGTTGCACCTGCGCTTCCTCAGAGTCGGCAGTCACGAGAGGCGCAAAAGAGACGTAGGGCGATACCCATCGCGGACAGTAATGTGGTGGCTGCAGTTGCAGGCAGGAGAGCTGTGTGTGTGCCCAGCAATTAGCGGAGGCTCTGGCGGTGGGAGCGCGGTCGCGTGCGGCCAGATGGCATCTGCCTGAGGCACGACACCGCCAGCGCGCGGTACTCACTCCTCCGACCGTCACCAGCTGGAGGGGCCAGCGGATATTGCGGTTTCACTCACCCAGCCAAGCCAAGCCTCTGCTAGCTTCGCGACGGCTTCCATCGTAAAATGACATGTGTCGCATCTTATTATCGTTATTATTCTGGTTTTTACATTGTGAATACCTTTTCCTAGCACCTATATTAAATTACAGAAAATTAACACCAGCAGTACCACGTGGGTCACTTCTGACCCATATGGGTGGTTTCTAGAGTCCTGCCCGCGACCATATTCTTCGAAGCACTAAACGCTCTCGTGACTTTTAATCAATTGTAGAGTAGTATAACTCACCAAACTTTTATCCCTCTAGGCCACCAACAAGTATGAACAATTTATCTGTTATACCAGTAATACCGTATGGGTCATTTTTTACCCATAAACTGCTGAACACAATCCCCAATCAGGAACACTAGTTTTTACATCTACATCCATACCCCGCAAGGCACCCGACGGTGTGTGGCGCAGGGTACTTAGAGTACCACTATCGGTTCTACCTCCTGTTCCAGTCACGTATTTTTCGCGGAAAGAAAGATTGTCGGTATACCTCTGTGTGGGCTCTAATCTCTCTGATTTTATCTTCATGATCTCTTCGCGAGATATACGTAGGAGGGAGCAATATACTGCTAGACTCCTCGGTAAAGGTATGTTCTCGAAACTTCGACAAAATCCCGTACGAACGACAGAGCATCTCTCCTGCAATGTCTTCCACTGAAGTTTATCGATCATCTCCGTAATCCTTTCACGATTACCAAATGATCCTGTAACGAAGCGCGCTGCTCTCCGTTGGATCTTCTCTACTTCCTCTATCAACCCCACCTAGTACGGATCCCACACCGGTGATCAGTATTCAAGCGGTGGGCGAACAAGTGTACTGTTACCTACTTTCTTTGTTTTCGGACTCCATTTCCTTAGGATTCTTCCAATAAATCTAAGTCTGGCATCTGCTTTACCGACGATTGATTTTATATGGTCGTTCCATTTTAAATCAATCCTAATGCCCACTCCCAGATAATTTATGGAATTAACTGCTTCCATTTGCTGACCAGCTATAGTGTAGCTAAATGATAAAGGATCTTTCTTTCTATGTATTCGCAGCACATTACACTTGTCTACATTGAGATTCAATTGCCATTCCCTGCCGCATGCGTCAATTCGATACAGATCCTCCTGCATTTCAAAATAATTTTCCATTGTTACAACCTCTCTATATACTACAGCATCATTCGCGGAAAGCCTCAGTGAAGTATTAAAACAGTAGCACAAACGAATACGCGAGAATAAACCTCTTAAAACAGAAGTACTAACGAAAATGAAGAACTTGATTGACAAATTAAATTTGACACAAATTATGATAGCGCTGTTTATGATGTGATACTGGCAATACCTGGAACTGGACGATAAATTATTTCTGGGCGTGTCTCGACGATATTCGCAAGGTGTTGGAGTATGTTATGACACTTTAGGCCAAAAATAAAGAGAAATACGAAAAATTGGGAGGTCGGGTGAAACCTTATATCACTGCGGCTTTCTGGTTTCTGTGTACTGGCGCCATGCAGACTTTCGAAGTGGTAGTGAGAAGTCACAGAATAACCACACGATTGTCTGAGGGACTGCTAATAGTTCTATGAGTAGCAGATGTCAGGGGCGTCGTCCTTGTCTGTGTATCTTTGGTCAAAACGAGTGGGCTGAGTCATTCGGGTGGCAACGACTTGAGCTTGTGGTTTACTGTGGCGAGTTTTTGTTCAAAAAAAAAGTTTAAATGTCTGTAAATCTATCGGACCAAACTGCGTGGTCATCAGTCCGTAGCTTACAAACTACTTAAACCTAGGAAAACTAACGTAAGGACAAACACACACACACCCATGCCCCAGGGCGGACTCGAACCTCCACGGCGAGCAACTGCGCGCTCCGCAGCGAGTCCCTTTGAACCGCTCGGCTACTCCACCGCGGCCGAGTTTTTGTCATTGAAGCTACGATCGCAGGGCGATGCAGTCTCACGAATGCCGATATTCTCTACCATCGACGTTTCACCGACGAAATAAAGTGACAAATCCGGTAGTGAGACAATTGGAGAGGACGACGACGATTTTATTACAGTGGGAACTGCTGACGCAAGTGATTCAGATATAGCAAATGATCGGAAAACAGAATCTCGAACATCTGACAGTGATTTACCTCTTGCACAACGTAAACATGGTCCATTCTACCCAAGTTTTTAAACTAGGAAGCATTCAGTCCACTGTACGTCTTTCTTTGTTCTATTCTTCAGGTGCCGGATTTATGGGTATCCTTATTCTGAATAACATGTTTGCTGGATGGCAGATCAATGAGAATACTGAGAAGAAACTTCCCGAAACTGTGAAGTTTTGTAACCAGGCAATGGTATAGTTGACCAACTGGCAAGACATTACAGTGTAGAAGCTGACACCCACCGATGGCTTGGGAATATCTTTTTCAACATTCTTCACCATGTAATGATCAAAGCTCACAAAATTTTTCTTATGACATATTTTAGTTATTTGTGTTCGATGAAATCAATAACCGAGTTTCTACATTTCATTTTCACTGATTACTTCATTTTTTTCCCTTGATATTCTTGCTGAACTTCTACAGACATTCATTCCCGTTGCTAATAATTTCTATTTCAGTTACCATTTTGTTGTCCATACATCAGTATCCTAACTTATAATACTCATAGCTATTGTTTTAAATGTCATTATGCACGAGGGAGAGTTGGAAAATAAGTTTCCCCTGTCGACTGTGGTCAGTTGTGCGTACAAAAGGGAAAAAATTCTATGAGACATTAAAGACAAGGCATATCTTTACTTTTCTACATAATTTCCAAGTTCATTAAGACATTTGTCATGCCGCTTTATAAGCTTCAAAAAGCCATCGAGAAGAAAATCAGGCCGTTGCATACGGAAGAACCGTTGAACGCCTTGTTTGACGTCATCATTGCTTCCAAAGCGCCTTCCGCCAAGTCTTCTGCAAAGCTGAAAACAAATGGAAGTCACTTCGTGCGAGATCAGGACTTTATGGCGGATGGTGTAGGCGCTCCCAACCAAGAGTTGTAATATGGTTTTGCGTTGCCGTCACCGAGTGTGGTCTCCCATTTTCATAAAACAGCAGAACGCCTGATCTGAGAAGGCCATGCCGCTTTTTTCGTATCGCCTCTTTGAATTTCAACTGTGTGGCACAGTACCGCGCAGCATTGATGGTTGCATCCAAAAAGTCCAGCAACAAAACTCTTTGGCAGGCCCAGAAAACGGCTTCACTTTACCTACAGACAGAGTGCTTGTTATTGCTTTTGAATTGTGTCTGATTGTTAATGACAAATTTCATAACTGAATGCATATATTGTGAAGCTACAGTGAAGATCCCTAGATCGTTAATAAATATCTGCAGGGTGATCTTGGGTAGACTCCAGCAATTATTCTGATCACACGGCTTTTGTGCTTTTGTGCAATGAATACGTTTTTACTCAAAGTTGAATTTCCCCATAATATGATCCCATACGGAAGAAGTAAACGAAATGCGTTTCTTCCAGTTCAATCCCTCGTCAATGCAAACATATATACATATAATTCTACCCTCACTACAGATTTCTGTTCAAGGTCTGTATTTATTAATGGTGTCATGACGTTTTCTGTATGAAACTGTATACAGGGTGTGCTATTTATCTTGACCACCCAAAATATCTCAGGAACAAAAGCAGCTGTGGTAAAACGACTTTCACCGCTATCAATGCAAGGCGGGGGCTCATTACTGTAAATATTTTGCAACATTCAAAAACGAAATCATAAGTATTTTTAACAGAAACTTATGCGTTTTTAAATGGACAGCCAATACTATTTCGTCAGCAATCTATTCTATAGATCGCTGACATGATATAGAGTGTCCATATAAAAACGCACAAGTTTCTGTTAAAAATGCATATGCTTTCATTTTTGAATGTTTCAAAATATTTACATTCATGAGTCCCTGCCTTGCATTGATACCAGTGAAAGTCGTTTTACCACAGCTGTTTTTGTTGCAGTAATATTTTGGGTGGTCAAGATAAATACGACACCCTGTATACTTGGTTTTATCAAATTTTAATAAGAGTCCATTTGTAGAGGACCGCTTAATAATTTTCGGAAAGACATCCATTTACAATTTCATCAGTTTATTTCTGTTTCTCGAACCATATCTGGACGAGGGATAGTTTTTAATCGATGAAAAAAGTCCTTTATACTTTATGATCTACTATTATGCACAGTTTGAACCGATTCGTACAACTTTAAAAGGTATAACTGGCGCGCTTTAAAAACTTCCAATGTAAACAATATTTTTTTCCCGAAAATCCTAAGTATTCACATTAAAATGGCGGCATTAGCTGAGCATTAATTCGAACCCAACTGACAACTTTTGCAAAAGTAATTAATCGATTCCCATAATTTTTAGGCGTGGTCAAAGTCTCTTGATTACACTTCAGT
Organism: Locusta migratoria; assembly: GCA_026315105.1. Lineage (NCBI taxonomy): Eukaryota > Metazoa > Arthropoda > Insecta > Orthoptera > Acrididae > Locusta > Locusta migratoria. Next base: position 174,951,378 of record CM048744.1, on the reverse strand, counting down.
CGTGGGATCATAGTCACCAAGTGCAACACTTGTCTCGGTTGAGGACCTGCGTTTTATTCCTGTGGGAAAGCACCGAAAGTGAAGAAAAGTTTTTATGTGTTGGCCATAGAACTAAATCTTTTCCTGGTGGAAGGCTGACACTGTTTCTCAATACTGTAAATCTGGTACGTTGTGGATTTTCATCGATTAATAGCAAAGAATGTCAGATTTTCAGATGTCACATTTGTAACGTTAAATCAGGACCATAGCGCGAAAAAGACGAAAAGCACTTTGTCACCATAAAACAGAGGCTTCCTGAACGGGCTGTCGTGACTTATTTACGTCGCAGCCGGCGTAAATCAAGATAAGTCTACCTGCCGACTGGCGGCCCTTATCTTCCCCGTACGTGGCTTCCGCCTGTTACCGAGCCACCGCATCCGCCCACGCTATTTACGAGGCTCCAGTTATTTCGAACGGAGGACGTTCGTAGTGTTCACCCAATCGAGGGAGGTACGTGTTGTAGAAATGGCTATCAAAAGGTGCTTCTTAATTAGTAACCGTGTGCAAATATTTGTTAGCATTTTTCGTCTTGAAGACGCGACTCGCGACTGGAAAGGCGTCAGTCTAGAAACCTTATACAACCATCTGAAATTTATAAATGTTCAAATGTTTGTAGAGCTTATGGGACTTAACTACGGCGTCATTAGTCCCTAAACTTACAAACTACTTATGAACTAGCTAATACTGAGGACGGCACAAATATCCATGCCCGAGGGAGGATTCGAACCCCCGACCGTAGTGGCCGTGCTGACTGTGACTTGCGCGCCGCAGACGGCTCGGCCACCGCGGCCGGCTGAAATTTATAGTCCAACATAATGGCTCTGTTTTCTAAGCAGTGAACTGCTGGAATGAGTAGACGAAAACAAGAAATCCATCTGTAATGACGGTTCATTTGTGTCCATTTTTAAATGAGTTATAATATTTTCTGGCTTCCTAAGCCATCGTAAAAATTTTAAACAACGTTGTTTCACAGTTGTAAATGAAAATGGCAGCTTTCACTCTAAAACTTTCAAAAGTATGGGGCTCTTCCACACTTCGGAGCACTTGTTGGTCAGTGGTTAGATGGCAAATTTCAGTCGCAGAAAATAGCCGTGCGCACTGAGGCGGACTGCCACGGTGACGGCGGCCGTTCGCCGTCGTGGGTTCCAGTCCTTCCTCGGGCATGGGTGTTTGTGTTGTACATAGTATAAGTTACTTTAAGTTAGAATAAGCAGTTTGTAATCCTAGGGACTAATGCCCAACGTAGTTAAATCCCTGAGAGTTACAAACATTTGAACATTTTGTGGCCAATTGTTAAGCTTAAGGGACTTAACTGCGGGGTCATCAATCCCTAAACTTACAAACTACTTATGAACTACCTTATACTAAAGACGACACAAACATCCATACCCGAGGGGGGATTCGAAATTCAAATGTTCAATTGTTTGTAAGTCTATCGGACCAAACTGCGTAGTCATCAGTCCGTAGCTTACAAACTACTTAAACCTAGGTAAACTAACCTACGGACAAACACACACACCCATGCCCCAGGGAGGACTCGAATCTCCACGGCGAGCAACCACGTGCTCCGCAGGGAGGTGCTTTAGACCGCTCGGCTACTCCACCACGGCGTGGGGGCGTGGGGGGGGGGGGGATTCGAACCCCCGGCCGTAGTGGCCGTGCAGACTGTGACTGGCGCGCCGCAGACCACTCGGCCATTGCGGCCGGTCAATTTAGAGGAATGTCAATCCTCTAACACCATCTTCTTGACCTAGGTCGTGGATTACCTTTCCCTTTCTTTCCCATTACTTTTTGATTCTTTTTCTCCCTCCTCTCCACCTGAAGAAGGAAAACAGTTCCGAAAGCTTGTTTAATTTCGTCCTTTTTTCTATGTGTAACTATCGGCGGTACAGCAAAAAGGTAAGTACTGGCTAGCCAATCTATCTCTTTTGAAGAAGATTCATTAGATTCATTAATTGAAAAAGGGACAGTAGGAAAGTTACAGATCAAATAGGCAGAAGTACAGTAAAATCTATAAACAGAAAGATATGAAGAATGTGAGGTAGCTGTTGCGTGTTTAATATTATTTCTCACGCATGATTATTTTGGCACGAAACCACCTTGCTGTAGGATAAGGAAATATTAACAATGGTTAATAAATGGATATTTTTAAACAAATTTGCAGTCCCTAGAGAGAGCGGCGAGTTGTGAACCAGAGAATGTTGCTAGCCACGAAATTCTTAATACTATAACGAGAGCAGGGGCCAAGCTTGGAAAGTGTAGCGGATGTACATCATAAAATTGCTCGTTATCAATTTGCTTCCACACGCCAATCATTTTAACCGACGCGGACGGTCCTTCTACACACTTTACTAATACGGCGACAACTTCCGCCCTAGACTGTGAATCCTTCCAAGCTCTGCAACCGAATAGCGGTGCATGGCTGTCCACCGGACACGGCACAGCAGTGTGCTTCCGCTGTTCAAAAGTAGTCCCTGAAGCCGACCTTACAGGTAGTGGAGAGGAACCGTTGGGGAAGCTTCACCCCTGTCGGGGCGAGAGGGGGGGGGGGGGCACAGTGTCTCGGACACTCAAATTGGGACACCTGTTTGGACGCGGGACAAAGCTGGTACGCCTCCGCCACGGCGTGGCTTCCGCTTGCTTTTAAATTTAACAGCTACGACCAGCTAGAGGAAATTCTCCATTTTGAGCAATTTATACATTAACCAAACGGGTAATGTAGAAATTATTACTTAAAGCTTCCGGGATGAGATGCCGTGGTCCATACATAAAACTTTCCCTTGACGTTTCGCCCTCGTCTGCGGAAGGCATCCTCGGAGGTAAAGCGGTGCACAGGGAAGAGAACGATACGCCGCTTTACCTCCGATGATGCCTTCCGCAGACGAGGGCGAAACGTCAAGGGAAAGTTTTATGTATGGACCACGGCATCTCAGCCCGGAAGCTTTAAGTAATGACGACACCTGCCGTGAAAGCCTCCATTCTATGATCAATGTAGAAATTACTTTGTCCCCTCCATTTGATTGTCCTCTATGTAAGCAATCTTTCAGTGATGCGCATTGGTTGTTAAAAATCAATATAACGGCCTTAAATAAATTGATTTAATTTGCCAAATTTTTCATTAAGGATCCCTTCGGTCGGAATAAAATAATTAATTTTACTTTGCACTCTTTCTTTGTTGTGGCACAGACCTTGCGGCCGAGCATACTGTGCCCTCAAAAAGCCTGTGCGTAACAAACAAGTAATAGCACTGTGAATTAAAAGATCAGACACAGGAACAAAGAAGGAAACAAACAAAAAATAGATTTTACGAAATATAATATAAATTATTAAAACTAAACTGTGTTTATTTGTACTAAAGGAAAAACTTGACGGAAATTCATGCTCTGGTACAGGGAGAGAAGGGATATTCTGCAAAATTTGTTGGGAAAAATAAAGAAATGGAGTGCAAACACTGCACACGACTTCCTTTCCATTAGATTCAAGATGGCCGATTTCAAGATGGTGCCCTTGTTCGCTACATACGGGAAAAGATAGACGACCTCACTCGTACCTTACTGGAATATGAAGATTTCCCATTTCCTACACAGTTTTTAAAAGTGTGACTGTTGAGTCACACTGTAGAAAGTACCCAGTGCTAGTCCCCACACAGTGGACAAGGCGACAGTGTTCCTCGCAAGTTGAGCCCCTGTCCACCGGCCCGGCGCTGCACATGCGAGTTGCAGATTAGGTCGGTCGCGTGTCGGCGCCAGAGCTCCGATATCGGCTACACTTCCACGGCGCTCGCCGAGGCCGTATTTTGCCCCCGATTAGCGTGCATATCTTCCGCAAAATGTAAACCACAATTTGCTGTCGGTAATCGCCACGAAGGTCGCCTGATTTATGCTCGAAGCGTGTCGGCGTTTTAATTCGATTCGCAGAATTAAAATTATATTATCTCCTCGCGCGGCTCCGACACGATCCGCTCGCGCTGGCGGTCGTAGTTGAGTGGCGCCAGATCAGACGCTCCCAGCTGACCGGAGGAAAGAGATTTCGTGCTGCGCGGCGAAGTAAAAGTCACTGCACCAGTTTATCCTCTTGCTTTTACTTGCGTGCGGGACTTTCCTTCAAGGATACCGCTAGGGTATGCGTACCCGTTAAACACCTGGAAACTCCATTTAAAAATTATCGTTAAATTTCAATCCAGTCCGGCAAATATTACTTTCAAATTGAATGTTTATCTATCACCTAGTGTTCGCAACAGTAATCTTTTATTTAAATGTACGAGGTGCGTCCAGAAAGTAAGTTCCGTTTCAATTTATCTCCGCTGCAGCGCTGCGATTGCAGTTCCTCACATGCGCTGTAGACGATGTGTATCAAGGAGAAGAACGTGCGCCATTTGGAGATCGCTGTCAGTTACGCACGCTTTGTTGTGCTCGTTTGAAATGTCGGTGTTGATTGAAAATCCCGCCGCCTGTGAAATCAGGTCGGTGATTAGGTTTCTGAATGCCAGGTAAGTGAAACCAAGTGAAATTTGTCGGTAAATTTGCGATGTTTCCGGACCAAATGCGATGAGTGATTCGATGGTGAGAAGACGGGTCCGATAGTTCAATGGCGAGCGTAGTGATCTACACGATAACGAACGAAGTGAGCGTCCACCTTTGGTTACAGAAGAACTGGTTCGCGTGATTGATGACAAGATCCAGGAAAACCGTAGGTTTACAATTAGTGCTCTCGCTATGGACTTCCCCCAAATTTCGCTGTTTCCAACTGGTTGAAGACACAGGCGGTAGATTTCTATGAAGAAGGTATACAATACCTGGTGCTACGCTATGACAAATGCCTGAAAAATTTCGCTTATTACGTGGAATTTTGTGCAATAAAAATTTCTTCTGTATCTGTGTACAGTTTCATTTTATTACCAAACGGAACTTACTTTCTGGACGCGCCTCGTATCTACCAAATGAAATCACTTTCTCCAGGTCCGCATCTCAGCATTAAGCAGCAACATTAGGCCATTATCTTATCATACGAAGTTTTGTAATTGCTGCGTCGTTTGAAAAAAAAAAAAAAAAAAAAAAAAAAAAAAAAAAAAAAAAAAAAAAAAAAAAACCTATTTTAGTGCCGTATCTTGCCTCTGTAATTAATGTAGTTACATACAACCGCATATTTTTATCTTATGTGATACGACTGCTTTTCTTCCTTCTCGAATCTGTTATTTAGTAATCGCGCAAATTAAATTGACACTCGGCGTGTTGGCTTCTGGGACGACCATAGATGGAATCACCTTTACGGTCGCATCCACCAGACACTACAGTAGCTTTCAACTTAATTTGCACTAATAGTGTGTGTGTGTGTGTGTGTGTGTGTGTGTGTGTGTGTGTGTCATTTGTCATTAGATTTCGAATTTCTTAACAGCGCGAGTAGGTTTAAAGAATGCCAAGAGTGTCTTTGACACTATTGCTAATCTGGACATATGAACAGAAACTACTTGACTGTAAATTCTCGAACAATACTAAAAATAATAATAATAATCTTCGTTCTTTTAAGCACGTACGCCATTTTTTGGTAGGGAATTACGTTGTTATTAATTGCGTGCTGTTAGTTTTGAAGAATAGAAGAAAAAAATATTTTACAACTACCCAGGAAGGAAGTTTGGAGCTTAACGTCCCGTCGACAGCGTGGTCATTAGAGACGGAGCTTACACTCGGAATGTTTAGCTAAGGATATTGAAGGAATGCGGCCGTGCCCTTTGAAAGGAACCATCCTGGCATTTGCCTGGAGTGATTTAGGGAAATCACGGAAAACGTAAATCAGGATGGCCGGAGGTGGATTTGAACCACCATCCTTCCGAATGCGAGTCCAGTGTGCTACCACTGCGTCACCTCGCTCGGTCAACTACCCAGGCACCGAAAAGCTGAAACTTAATGATTCGAACGTAAACAATGTCGGGGATACTCCATTGGTTGTGGTTGTTCAACAAAGAGCTTTCTGCCGCGCATAACAGACGACGGGAGAGATTCCCGAATGTTTGGATCTGGAGAAAAAGCTGAAATTTCGCAGTAAGCTCAAATGGTTGGTGGTTAAAAATGAAAACTTGACTGGATTTTTTTTTATTTAACTGAATTTCAGAAATGAAAAATAAAAGAGAATTAAATGCGCCAAGATCGGACGAAGCCGCGGTGGATTGGCCGACTGTTCCAAAGCGCCTAGGTGCGGTCGCGCCGCTGCTCGCCGTCTGAGGTTCGAGTCCTCCCTCGGGAATGGGTGTATTTGTTGTCCTTAGCATAAGTTAGTTTAATAGTTTGTAATCCTAGGGACTGATAACCAGAGTAGTTAAGTCCCAAAGATTTATAAACATTTGAACATTTGAATTTGATCTGACGATTTTTCTTTTCTTCCTTATGGCCGGTTTCCAAATTTTTTAATTGCCATGAGCACACCGTAAATGTATTTACACAAACTCGAAAGATGTACTAAGAAATGTCGAGATCAGCTATGAAATAAAATTAGGCGTAGCTGTTTTTGCAGTAAGCAATAATATATTTTAGATCGACCCTTTGGCTCATATTTCAATGTCAAACATTGAAACTGAACTGAATTTGGAGTAATTTACTGCAAGACATGCACTGCAAAACGAAAGAGAGCTGCCAACAACATAGTGGTCTACCACCTTTTCCCTAAGAAGTCGACATGGAATGGCGGAAAGTTGGTACTTCGACGACAGCAAGGCTCTACCACTCATGAAATTGCCTTCTTTTTCTCTTTTGTCATCTCATCCAAATTATTAATCATCAGAATAAGCCTTGTCACATCGGAATACGAATATGAAATGAAAGGAAGGCATAAAACTGAATACTCAGCAACTTGCTTCCAATGGTGGATTTAGGGGGAGGGCACGTGACTCCTCCACCCCACCCCCACCCTACTGAGACAGCCTGTCCAAATAATAATAATAATAATAATAATAATAATAATAATAATAATAATAATAAAATAAATAAATAAATAAATGAGAAAGAGAGAGAGGGAGAGAGAGGGGGAGGGAGAGAATCTCAGGATAAGAATAACTAAGTTTTACTCACAGACAGCATACAACTGTGATTTTAAAAAGGCAAAATCCCTGTAATTAGAATAACTTCTTTTTAATTGCTACTTGTTCCTTTTTTGTCAGTAATTTACGATAAAACTACATAAAAGTCGTTTATTGTTTTGTAATTGCTTGGGAGATAAATGAGATATTGTGTATGATTTATTCATACATAAATAGATTTAACTACGTGAAAAAATCGTGAATTTCTAAGGCTGCTTTCAGACTGGCTCATTCAGATGTTTTCGGTAATCAGTTTATCACTCTGGATTCTTTGCCTAGATACTAAGTAATAGTACTGCCAGGCATTACAAACAGTTTTATTTGAAGCTGTCCATTTCGATTTTCTATTTATTAGAGCAAATTAAAATTCAAAGGCATTTTTTCCGCATATCAGATAAAAAGGATTTTCATACTACTAGAAATTCGTCTAGAAACACAAAGTGTAATTTTGTTGATCGGGAAAGCTTTCTTGAAAACTCAACATGTTTTGTGCAGTAACTTTACAAAGCACGAAGAAGAAATTGATTCAGCTCAACGCGACCCAGGAAATCTGATTTTATGTTTTGAGGGAATATCAAACTTAGCGGACATGTTCACTGGCTGTTTGAGTGTTGTTCAGTGCACTGTTTTATAACTAAACAGTATTATTTGTTGACGGTTCGTGCGCTGGCTGTTGGCAGCGGCAGGAGGCGCATACCATGGCTGCCGGGATGTGAGGAGCAGTAGGCGGAAGGCAGCGTCGTAGTGTTGGAAACGTTACCCGTAACGATCTGTGCAGTAATATTTCGTGTCTAGGGGCAGCGTAACGTTGACAGCACTCCAAAGTAAATGAATGTCCTGCAACTAGTGCAGGTGCTTTCTGCTCCTGGCATCACCAGGTAAAATCGTCTTCATGTCTTCCATCTAACTACCAATGCACTATCGTACTAGTTTCGGCCCACTATGGCGTTATTCTCATGATTACAAAAAAAAAAAAAAAAAAAAAAAAAAAAAAAAAAAAAAAAAAAATTACAAATATTCAACCACATTCAACAGTGAAAAGTTTAAAAATCTACCACAAAATAAAAAAGTATAGGGAGTATTGAACTCTACATTTATCAAAATGACCATCAAACCACGTGGGCCGCGCGGGATTGGCAGTGTAATCTGAGGCGCAACGTCGTGGACTACGCTGCCGCTCCCGCCAGGGGTTCGAGTCCTCCCTCAGGAATGGTGTGCGTGTTGTCCTAAGAATGAGTTAAAGTGGTTTGTAAGACTATGCATCGAGACCTTAGCAGTTTTGTTCCATAGCATTAGGAACATTTGAACCTTTTTTCTTTTTTACTGTACCATATTGCCAGGTTTTTGTAGTCACCATTAATTCATTTGGAACATTTAATATCAGAATCCTGTGGTGATCATAGTACAAAACTTATTTTTCGACCGTATTATGCAATTTTTTGAGTTTTCAAGTGGTCAGTCTTATTTTATAGTCCTACTAGCTTAAACCCGCGGCTCCGTTCGCGAATTTGTTGATTATGATACATAGGCTATCTTTCAGTAGTGTGCTATTTATTTATTCTTATATTTCCTTATTCGTATCCTTATCCTTACAGAGAAACAGCTAAAGACATTGTAGCAGGCATAGCAGGCATAGACATGGTCTGGCATGGTCTGTGGCATCACGTTTCGCTGTATGTAACCTCCTTGCTATAGAGTCCAACAAGCTCGTTGATAGAATCCCAAACGTCATCGCTGTCGTCAGTTCGATTTTTTTTTTAATTTGACGACTTTCTACCACCATATCTTCCACCCCCTTATAGCTATCGGCATGGAACTGCTTTGGTGTACAACGGGAGACTTCTGATAACAATTACATACAGACCATTCGTTTGCGTTCTGCAGTTTTCGCTGCAGAGCGAAATATTATACCCACACGTAGAATTTTATATACACCGATAATTTTCCATCCCAATATACTCCACCCTTTTATCATTATCAGCACTCAAGCAACAATGCAACCAATGAAACCATTTTCAAAGGGTAAATATAATTTTCAAAGAGTAATTATTGTTCCGCATTTCGCGTTATATTCTTCAAATTACTAAATATCTATCAGATCGCTATAAAACCTTGCCTAAAACCTTCCTCAGGTTTAAATTAGTAACTGTACAAATATTTAAGTCCCTGCGTCTTGTCGTTCGGACGTGATTAGTGTACACCGAACAGACATTCACATTTATAGACATAGAGTATTCGAAAGTTGTAAATATCTGGAGTAACAAATCTCAATTTCCCATGGCTAACTCTGCATAGGGATTCGCATATACCGTACCTATCTGGCCAAGCTGAGTTACAGAAACAGTTACAAATCGAATTAAATTCAGGGTCTGAATGACCTGTGTTCAGTTGTGTGCAAGTGTTTCATCCTTTATGATGATAAAGGATGAAACAAATGTGCCCACAACGGAACACACAGCATTCAGATTCTAATTTCTCTGTTCTTTTCATTTTGTGGTAAATTTTGAAACTTCAGTATTTAATGTGGTTTAATGATTGGATTTTTTTTTTTTTTTTTTTTTTTTTTTTTTTTTGTAATTATAGGCACTTGAAAACGACGCCATACATGACAGAAACTAATAGATGGAAGTAAATAAAAAGTTTTTTCTAAGAAGCAAATGTGGCTTTGGAGTATATTTTGGGCGCTTCCTATATCAGTTATATGTGATAATGACTGTAATAAAATTTATTTCCAATGTGTGTGTGTGTGTGTGTGTGTGTGTGTGTGTGTGTGTGTGTGTGTTTTAAAATTAGTCTCACGACGCCTTTAAGGACATGTTCACCCTCCTCAGCCTTGTACCCCTCCCCCCCCCCCCCTTTCACACGCGCAGAAAAAATTCTGCATCCGCCAATGAGTTGCTCCTAACGTCAACGCCCATTCAGACGTCTTGTATTACCGTATAGAACAATGATCTACATATCCCAGATAATTAAAAATTATCTACATGATGCAAATTAATGCCTATTTCATAAGTCAGTCAATGGACAGAAAATAGAAACATTGCAACAGAGCAATTTAGTAAAACTGGTCACGAAGAAACACTCTCCTACACAGATATCTCACTTCATTCTTTTTTATTTTTTTAGAAGAATGAGGCAGAGAGAGGAGCAAGACAAATTGCAAGGGAAAAAAAGGAACGAGGGTCGAAAAGCAGGGGAAGTACTCACACAGAAAGAGATAGGAGTTGCTACAGAAGTGGTACGGTCGGCGAGGAAAGCTCATTCCCCGGTGGAGCATTTCTCGTAATTAACCGGCAGCTGCTGCCGCCATTACGAAACAGTTCTCGTACGCCTTCCGCGCTTCATTTCGAGAGCACGAGCAAAGCTGCATAATGAAGGCGCCGGGCCGCAGGCACGCCACAACGAGCCAAGCGAAACCACCGCACACACACACACACACACACACACACACACACACAGCAAGTTCAACTCGCATGAAGCAACTAGAACAACGTATGTATGTGGTGTTTAGTAAAATATTATCTTCTAGCCCTTGTCTTTGCGCACATGAGCAAACGTAACATATACACTGAGGAACCAAAGAAACTGGTATACCTGCCTGATATCCTGTACAGACCCCGCGAGCACGCAGAAGTGACGCAACACGACGTGGAATGGTCTCAACAATCTTGAGCAGTATCGGATGGAATGTACACCATGAATCCTGTAGGGTTGTCCGTAATAGTACGAGGTGCATTCAAGTTCTAAGGCCTCCGATTTTTTTTCTCCGGACTGGAAAGGGATAGAAACATGCGCATTGTTTTAAAATGAGGCCGCGTTCATTGTCAATACGTCCCAGAGATGGCAGCAACGTACGGCAGATGGAATTTTACCGCCAGCGGCGAGAATGAGAACTGTTTTAGATACTTAAAATGGCGATGTTTTCCTTACTTGAACAGCGTGCAATCATTCGTTTCCTGAATTTGCGTGGTGTGACACCAATTGAAATTCATCGACAGTTGAAGGAGATATCTGGTGATGGAGTTATGGATGTGTCGAAAGTGCGTTCGTGGGTGCGACAGTTTAATGAAGGCAGAACATCGTGTGACAACAAACCGAAACAACCTCGGGCTCGCACAAGCCGGTCTGACGACATGATCGAGAAAGTGGAGAGAATTGTTTTGGGAGATCGCCGAATGACTATTGCGCAGATCGCCTCCAGAGTTGGCATTTCGGTGGGTTCTGTGCGCACAATCCTGCATGACGACCTGAAAATGCGAAAAGTGTCATCTAGGTGCGTGCCACGAATGCTGACAGACGACCACAAGGCTGCCCGTGTGGCATGTTGCCAAGCAATGTTGACGCGTAACGACAGCATGAATGGGACTTTCTTTTCGTCGGTTGTGACAATGGATGAGACGTGGATGCCATTTTTCAATCCAGATACAAAGCGCCAGTCAGCACAATGGAAGCACACATATTCACCGCCATCAAAAAGATTTCGGGTAACCGCCAGTGCTGAAAAAATGATGGTTCCATGTTCTGGGACAACGAGGGTGTAATCCTTACCCATTGCGTTCCAAAGGGCACTACAGTAACAGTTGCATCCTTAAGATCCTTAAAATGGCGACGTTTTCCTTACTTGAACAGCGTGCAATCATTCGTTTTCTGAATTTGCGTGGTGTGACACCAATTGAAATTCATCGACAGTTGAAGGAGACATGTGGTGATGGAGTTATGGATGTGTCCAAAGTGCGTTCGTGGGTGCAGTTTAATGAATGCAGAACATCGTGTGACAACAAACCGAAACAACCTCGGGCTCGCACAAGCCTGTCTGATGACATGATCGAGAAAGTTGAGAGAATTGTTTTGGGAGATCGCCGAATGACTATTGCGCAGATCGCCTCCAGAGTTGGCATTTCGGTGGTTTCTGTGCGCACAATCCTGCATGACGACCTGAAAATGCGAAAAGTGTCATCCAGGTGCGTGCCACGAATGCTGACGGACGACCACATGGCTGCCCGTGTGGCATGTTGCCAAGCAATGTTGACGCGCAACGACAGCATGAATGGGACTTTCTTTTCGTTAGTCGTGACAATGGATGGGACGTGGACGCCATTTTTCAATCCAGAAACAAAGCGCCAGTCAGCACAATGGAAGCACACAGATTCACCGCCATCAAAAAAATTTCGGGTAACCTCCAGTGCAGAAAAAATGATGGTGTCCATGTTCTGGGACAACGAGGGTGTAATCCTTACCCATTGCGTTCCAAAGAAACGAAAGACATTCTCCGTGGCCGCAGCACCAACTGTGCTGCTATAGCCTCAGCGATTTTCCAGTGGTCAAAACAGACTCCTAAAGAAGCCTTCGCCGCTGCCTTCAGCGTTGTGAAAAATGTGTACGTCTGCAGGGCGATTACGTCGAGAAGTAACGCCAGTTTCATCGATTTTTGGTGATTAGAAAAAAAAAAAAATCGGACGCCTTAGAACTTGAATGCACGTCGTACAAGCGAGTGGAGATCTTCTGAACAGCTCGTTGCAAGGCATCCCAGATGTGCTCAATAATGTTAATGTCTGTGGAGTTTGGTGGCAAGTGGTGGTGTTTAAACTCAGAAGACTAACCCTGCAGCAACTCTGTAGCAGTTGTTGACGTGTGGGGTGTCTCATTGCCAGTGGTGGCCGGTGCTTCACATGAGTGGCGGTTCACTTCTTTGGGTGCCGAATCTTGATAGTGGCACCGACTGCCCCACCCCCGCTCGGCGCCCGAAGAGACAACAGCTCATACTTGTTATAACTTGTTGTTCAATACTTGTTATTTACACTCAGAATCGTGACACATTTGCTAAAACGTGCAAAGATATGTGGCAAGTAACAATAAAAAGCCATTGTTGTTCCCGTATCTGTTAAAAAGAATAATGGGTTTTAAAAATGCCTGTTTATTCATTTCCCATTCCATATCGTTGGATATTAACCTGGAAAATGGTTGCACATTTTTTACGAAATCAGTATCAGTGGCGCCTGGTGATCCGATGACTGGCGGTTCACTTCTTTGAGTGCTGTATCTTGATAGTGGGGTCTCCCATCCCCCCCCCCCCCCCCCCCCCCGCAAATCGGCGCCCAAGGAAACCTCTCCAAGTGGCTCTGGGAGAAAGTGCCCTGGTTTGTCCCCCCCCCCCCCCCACACACACACGCGCACACTTTTCGATATATTTTCGTTAACAGATCTGCAAACTGTCTCACCTCGGCTTGTTGGCTTGTTTGCGCTTGCTTCAACTCGAGCTGAGGCATCGGCCTACCAAGCTTCTTTATTTCACACCTTTCTTCCATGCATAAAGCTGAGTAATTTGTTTACTTTTCTTTGATAATGAACGTCAAGGACATATACATATGCTCATGAACACTAAAACACAGTAAGTAACAGGTTACAATGTTAAGTGACTGTAACAAAATTAATCTGTTACGATGAAGATAGAAGCTACATTCGAGTCTTGTGACACTGTAAGCAGCACCCCTCTAACGTTACACATGTGCAAACTTTCAAACAGTTAAATATTTGTTACAACGAAGAGTATAAATGTCATTTAGCCTCATAATCGCGATACATTTGCTAAAACGTGTACAGATATGTGGCAAGTAACAATACAAAAGTCATTGTCGTTCCCGTATCTGTTAAAAAGAAGATTGGGTTAAAAGAACTGCCTGCAGTCGGTCTCGAACCGACGAACTTTGACAGCGCCGAAGTGCGATGCCGCTAACCATACAGCTAATCCTACTAGGTGGAGAGTAGTGACTTCATTAGCATTCATGGTGGGATCTTGGGAAGGCTTTTACAGTTGGTCCGTCTTTAATTTATAGTTATAAGATATTTTACCAAATTTGACGTGTTTTTTATGAATGTTCAATGCGCCAAAAACAAATATCTAGGGCCGATATTGCCTTCATGGATGATTTGAGCATGCGCAAAGCGAGGTGCGCAGTAGCTTCATTGTTTTGCTTCGTGACCATTCGTGCCTAACCGTCAGAGATCGAGTAGCCAGGAGCTGACGTCTCTACCAGCTCCAACGCCAGTGTTTCTGGCCGCTTGGCGCGCTGCTATCGCGGTGGATAACAATAATTCGATATATTTGTCGTGACTGTATGTTAGACTGTTTTTTTACGTATACGTTAATAAATCTCTTTATTTAATCACTGCCAAACTTCAGGACTAATATGAAGGATTTCTGAAGATTACGTCAAAATTGCTCAACGGTTTGGAGTCCATAGGAAACATACTTACATACAACCTTTTTTATATGTATAGAAGATTTCTGGAACCGATCAGAATCTGAAACAGCGGTCATTTACACGTTGTAAGGGGACTACTGAATGGAAATATCGTATCTTAAGTTTATGCTGCGTATGTTGGCAACAACATTTACAGTCATCTTTGTTCCGGTTGAGTATGATTATCTTTGGCAGCCAGTAGGCAGAGGGTTTGCCTCTCGGTAGAGAGTCGGGAGTGTGAGTCAGTCGGAGAGAGTTGCGCCTGGTAGCTGAGACGAGAGAGTCGGGTTGGAGACGGACAGATTGCAGTTGGCGACTGATGAGGTTCGGGGTGGCCTATCAGTGTAAGATAAGTTTTTGGTTTATTAATAGATACTTTGCGAATTCGTTTATTTCTATTTTAAATTTTCCATTCAGTTAGTTCCAACTCGTTTGATTTGTTAAAAATACTATTACATTTTGTTGGTTTGAGAAAGTTCTGCTTAATTATGAAGTAATAAAATAGTTATTCAATATATTAATGTTGTTAGGTCTGACACCTTTCCTGTGGATAGGTTTACTTCCCCAATTTAGGAACTGCCTCATTGCACGCTTCGCAATAATACGGACATTCTTCGTTTCTGTGGTTTATGTTAACTGTGGTGAATTTATTAACTATTATTCTTAATATTTTCTGTAAAGTGGATTTAATTAGTTTCATTGATTATTTTTAATTTAAAAAAGAAAAGGGAGATCAGATTTAGTATTGTATGTATTTGTAGTCTGGCGGTAGTTGAGTTCATTGTAGAAATTCGGTTTCATGAACTATTTGAGGTGAAGAATGTGAAGTGCTGCGAAGCGAGGTGTCATTCTCCCTTGATTCAATATTCGCTTTATTTGCTTATTGTCATATGACAACAGGGCCAACACTGTCAAGTACAGAACATTTTAGTATTTCTTTATTGTGACTTGAGAACAGGGCCAACATTGTCAGGTACAGAACATCATTCACAAATAATTTGGCTTTATTTATTTTTCTTTATATTTGAAGTCAGATTGCGATAGATCGCTGTTCTTGCTGTCAGTGGCGGCTGGTGATAATGTGCTAATGTGCTGCAGCACACCGTAAATATACTACTAAAATTATGCCATTTCTCTTCGAATGCAAGCAAGAAATCGCTATAAAATTACATCCTTTCTCTTGGAATACCAGCCAGAAATCACAATAAAATTATGCCAATTCCTTTCCAATGCGTATTAGAATGATAGTAATAAGGATGAAAACGCATTTTGGAGCGCTCTCGCCGCGATAGCTGGCAACCAACTCCGTGTGCTGAAATGGGATTCAGCCGCGCGGGTACATGCGCAGAGAGGCGGCGCAGTCGTCTGTTCGCTAGTGCGCATGCGCAGACGTGACGTCAGGCCTGGCGACTCATGTGTGCTGAGACCGACTGCAGCACCACATCAATATTTCTCTTTGCACTGCGTGTAACGGCTGCGGAAGAATAGTATATGACGAATATTGCGGCATACAGAGTCAAATAGCGCGCTGGCTCAGCCGTCTTGTGCGTTGTCTCTCAAACCTACTTCTGTGAGGCTCGTATTCAAATACCTCTGAGTCTAAATTTTTAATTTCTGTAAATGAAATTAATATTTTTTAAACGTTATATCTACTACCTACAGTGAATACATGCAGTTGGTAGCGCTGTTATAGTTTCCCCTGAAGGTCTTACTGTCAGTACAATATTAATTGATATTTAATTAAAGGCAATCATACAAAGGTTGACTTTTTATTTTAGTCACTACAGTCGGGGGTTCGAATCCCCCCTTGGGCATGGATATTCGTGCAGTCCTTAGGATAAGCTAGTTGATAAGTAGTTTGTAAGTTTAGGGACTGATGACCCCATAGTTAAGTCCCATAAGCTGTACAAGCATTTGAACATTTTATTTTAGTATATTTTGTTTCCTGTTTGCCGGCCGCCGTGGCCGAGGGGACTGAGGCGCTTCAGTCACGGTCTGCACGGCCACTACGGTCGGGGGTTCGAATCCCCCCTCGGGCATGGATATTTGTGCCGTCCTTAGTTGTAGGTAGTTGATAAGTAGTTTGTAAGTTTAGGGACTGATGACCCCGTAGTTAAGTCCCTTAAGCTTAACAAACATTTGACCTTTGAACATTTTTGTTTCCTGTTTATTTTTGTAATATTGTTGCACACTAGTCAAATTTTGTACGAGCCGCCACTGCTTGCTGTACGCTAGACAACTCTCCATTGCGCAATAATTGTTCCTTTCAGATGTGCACTAATCATATCCTAGTTATTGCAAGTTTTTGTAAACTCACATTAAGAACCAGCCACCCGGTTGCAACGTGCGATGCGCCTTTTACGAAGTCGCTCACGAAGTCAACGTCCGCGAGATGGAAACGAATTTCGCACGCGGCGGCCATATTGGGGAATACGGTTGCATCCACAACCGGCCGTAAATTTCCTACTGCAGATACAGAGGGCGGGAAGCGGGCGTTGCTAATTGCTCGCGGGCTGCGAACAGATAAAAGAAAAGCGGTGTGCGGCGTAATTGCGGCAGGGCTGTCGTGTGGCGTGCAGGCGGCACGTACGCACGCGCTGTGGGAAACCGACAGCGACCAGTCACTGACCGCCACAAATGGTTTCTCGGAATGGCATCGCGTGGCGCTGTCGTCGCCCTGGCGACCGCGATGGCGGCTCCCTCTGCCCCTTCCTGCACACGTTTCAGCAAGCCAAACACGAAGCAGAGGACAGGTTTTCATTTCTTTTTAACATAGCTAATATTGCTTCTGGTCCAAATTCGACCACTGACATAATAATATTCCAACTCTATCTTGAATAATACGTGAATTTCACACTCACTACGTTTACATGCAACACATCTTCCGGAAGACGAAAACCGATTTTCGTAAACCGTTTTTCGCCGTCGTGTTTACATGGCATAGCCTGAATCGGAATTTCCTAATCCATGTAACATGGCGGCTGAAAAACAGCTGATTCAGTTTCTGATTTAGTCAGCACAATCGCTATTTTTCTTTATTTAAATACACAGATTTATGTTATACCTTTATTTCGCATTAGAAAATATCACTCTTAAGGTGACACTTTCAGATTTCAGAAATTGTTGTAAAGTGGTGTAGCGCGATGGACGTGCAACATTAAGGGTTGCAAAAGTTTTACTAAATCAATTTCTGTTGAGGAGCTGGATGTTGTGGACATTCATGAAGACCACAACCACGCAGAAGTGCAAGAAATTTAATAAATGAAATCAAGCTTCTAGTGGGAATCGAACCGAGTCGCAAAAATAGCAGTCTGATCGCTTACCTACAATGCCCCAGCACCTCATTTAAGAGTATTGCTCATAATACATACAATATCCGTGAAAGTCTTTAAGGAGTATTTCCTATTTTCCGATTTCATATTAAGGCAAGTTTTATTAGAAACTACAGATGTTCATAACTTTTTTCTATTCACGTTAAGTCAAGCCAGTTCAATGAGACTCATGTCCCGCTCTCCCGTTGAAAGCAGAATTTCTTCTTCCTTAGGAAAAAAATTAGCCTGCCTTGTCCTCTGGTTACAAATTCAACGCTGTATCAAATAAACGTGTATACCAACTGCTGAAAATACTGCACAGATTTATCAATTGCGAGTAAAACGTAATCTTTAGATTGTAAGAATCAAAGTGATATTACTGTACGTTTACTCTGACTCTAAAGTTAACTGGGGCTTAATTCTCACTCTTACTTTACTGTACAATGTAGGAACACACACTGGAACAAATGCTAGATAGCTTTGCTTGCCTGGAATATTCGTAAAAGTCTGGCCACACACTCTGGTCTCGGGCCGCCACCAACTACCTGCTTAAACAGGTTATGGGAGGATTCAGTCCCGTCCTTTTCCACGCCCTTGCAGGCTCGGGAGGATTCAGTCCTATTTTTCTGACCGCGGGAGGAATGGATCCTGCGCCCGACAAGCCAAGAACGCTTCAAAACCGGTTGCGTTTACATGGGTACGAAAATCGATTGTGAAACTAGAAAACCGCTTTTGGGAAGCGGATTTCCAGAATCGGTTTAGGAGTGTTTACATGACCATCCAAAAACGGAATTGGGAAATCGGTTTACGAAATCCGGTTTTGGGAGCCCTTGTAAACGGGGTGACTATGTGCTGTTCATTTCGGGAGCCATCTTCCAGAATCTGGAAGTCGCGGCAACCGTTCAGTGGTTCCGGACCGAGATCGTCTAGGAGCACCTAAGTGTACAGCGAACGGCCGTTCCTCTAATGTAGTTCCTCATTCCTTCAATACAGGCTTTGTAGACCGTTCCTTTGGAACCATCCGTTCACGAACGACCCATCTCTAATTGGAACTCCGTTGAGAAGATTGGGAGACAACTATTCCCGGAAATCGTACCGAATTAACCCTTTCAGATCCTCTGGCTACAATTGTGCACAGAAATTTTAAGGAGTCTAAGATGGATCAGGAACAATTTTTGTCAATGGAAAGAACATGTATATGAATGTGAGTGTTCAGTTTTTTTCTCATGCACAATTACTGCCACCTACGAAAGATCACTATAAAAATATTAACAACTGAGGGTCGCACTGCGCAGTAGTTTGTGAACTTCAAAGAACACGGAAATTATGGGTTACTTGTATTCCATTGTTATTTTGCGAGGTAGTTATTGTTCAAATGTTTGTGCCGCGGCGAAGCGGCCGAGCGCATTGAGGCGCTATGCTACGATGCGTGACGCCGTTCCCCGTCGGGGTTCAAATGCCCCTCGCCCATGGCTGTTTGTGCCGTCTTTAAGGTAGTTCATAAGTACATTTCATTCCATTCCATGATGGTGGTGGCGGCGGCTGGTGCAACAACAGTGTTGAATAATTAAAAAATTCTGAGTCTCTGTTGCAATATTTTTATTACTCCAATTACGCGTTTCGCACTGTTAGCGCATCATCAGATTGGGCGGAGATGGAGCCACAGAATTATCTAAAGCTGTGGTGGAGCTACGCATAATTGGAGTAATAAAAAAGTTGCAACAGAGAATGAGAATTATTTAATAGTTCATAAGTAGTTTGTAAGTTTATGGACTGATGACCACAAGTCCCTTAAGCTCTACAAACAGTTGAATAGTAAAATGATTGTTAAGTTTAATGGACTTAACTGCGGGTTCATCAGTCCTTAATCTTACAAACTACTTATAAACTACCTTATATTAAAGACGGCACAAACATTCATGCCCGAAGTGGGTTTCGAACCCCCGACGGGAACCGGCCTCACGCATAGCAGCATAGCGCCTCAATGCGCTCGAACACTCCGCCGCGGCGGTAGTTATTGAGCGATCAGTTTATTTAGTACAACAGTTGGTACTATAAAATTAATTATTTTAGTCCATAAAAAGAAGGCTTGTTTTCCAGTGTACACAATTTCGTAGTATGAAAATAGATGCCAAAATTAGATAAATCTTGCTTCTAAAATCATTATAAAATGTATCTCAAGAGGACTGCAGCATAAAAATAATTTCCTTCCTCCAGAAAAAAGAATCAGGTCTGAAATTGTTAATTTCTGAATGTAGGCCCTATACCAAAATTAATTGGAACTTTTTCACAGTTTGAGTTTCAGGTTTTGCACCGGTATACCATAAAACACACATCATCAGTTAACTGGGGGACGGGTTTACGCAATTGCGACTGGATAGGGGATTTCCTCTCAGAGAGGACACAGTTCGTATCAGTCGATGGTAAGGTATCGAATAAAACAGAGGTGATACCGGGCGTTCCACAGTGTAGTGTTGTTGGTCCTGTGCTGTTCCGTATGTAAATAAGATTTAGGGGAAAATCTAAGTAGCTCTCTTAGGTTGTTTGCAGATGACGCAGTCATTTACCGTCTAGTAAAATCATCTGAAGATCAAAACCAACTGCAGAACGATTTGAATAAGATATCTGTAAGGTGTAAAAATTGGTAGTTGACTCTAAATAATGAGAAGTGTGAAGTCGTCCACATGAGTACGAAAAGAAATCCGTTAAACTTTGTTTACATGGTAAATCAATCAAATGTGAAGGCCGTAAAATCCACAAAATACTTAGGAATTACAATTACTTCTGACTTAAATTGGGAAGAACACGTAGATAATGTCGTGGGACAGGCGAACCAGAGACTGCGTTTTATTGGCAGAACGCTTAAAAGATGCAACAGAACTACTAAAGAAACTGCATACACTACGCATGTCCGTCCTTTTATGGAGTATTGCTGCCCAGTGTGGGATCCTTATCAGGTGGTTTTGACGGAGGACATAGAAAGAGTCCACAGATGGGGAGCTTGTTTCGTATTGTCACGATACAGGGGAGACAGCGTTACAGAAATGATACAGGATCTGGGATGGGAATAATTGCAACAACGGCGCATATCGCTGCGGCGTGGGGTATTTACGGAACTACAATCGCCAACATTCTCCTCCGAATGCGAAAATATATTGTTGACTCCCACTTACATAGGTAAAAATGATCGTTTTTGTTGTTATGGTCTTCAGTCCGGAGACTGGTTTGATGCAGCTCTCCAACCTACTCTATCCTGAGCAAGTCCTTTCATCTCCTCATAAGAACGGCAACCCACATCCACTTGAATCTTCTTACTATACGCGTCTCTTGGTCTCCCTCTGCGATTTTTACCCCACACACTTCCCTCCACTGCTAAATTTACGATTCCCCGATGTCTAAGAATGTGTCCTACCAAGCGATCCCTCTTTTAGTCAGGGTATGCCAAAAATTCCTTTTCTCACCCATTCTGTTCAGTATCTCTTCATTAGTTATGCGATCTACCCACCTAATCTTCAGCATTCTTCTGTAGCACCACATATCAAAAGCCTCTATTCTCTTCCTGTCCGCACTGCTTATCGTCCATGTTTCACTTCCGTACAAGGCAACACTCCACACAAATGCCTTCAGAAAAGACTTCCTTACCCTTAAATTAATATTCGGTGTTAGCAAATTTCTCTTTTTCAAAAATGCTTTTCTTCCCATTGCCATTCTGTATTTTATATCCTCTGTACTGCGACCATCGCATGTTATTTTACTACCCAAGTAACAAAAATCATCTACCACCTTCATTGTTTCGTTACCTATTCTAATTCCTTCAGCATCGCCTGATTTTCTAATACCGCATTCCATTATTTTTGTTTTGCTCTTGTTAATGTTCATTTTATACGCTCTCTTCAACACACTGTCCATTCCATTCAACTGCTCTTCCAGGTCCTTTGCTGTCTCTGACAGAATTACAATGTCATCTGCAAAACGCAATGTTTTTATTTCTTCACTTTTCTGAACTTTAATGCCTATTACAAATTTTTCCTTGCTTTCCTTCACCGCTTGCTCGATGTACAAATTGAATAACATCGGAGAAAGGCTACAACCCTGTCTTACTCCCTTCCCAACCACTGCATCCCTTTCATGCCCTTCAACTCTGACATCCGCTGTCTGGTTTTTGTACAAGATGTAAACAACCTTACGCTCCCTATATTTTACTCTTGCTTCTTTCAGAACTTGAAAGAGTTTATTCCAATCAGCATTGTCAAAAGCCTTCTCCAAATCTACGAAAGCTAAAAATGTAGGTTTGCCTTTCCTTAATCTATCTTCTAAGATAAGACGTAAAGTGAGTATTGCCTCCCGGGTTCCTATGATCCTCCTGAATCCAATCTGATCTTCCCCGAGGTCAGCTTCTACCAGATTTTCCATTCTCCTGTAGATAATTCGTGTTAATATTTTGCAACCATGACTTATCAAACTGATGGTTCTGTAATTTTCACACCTGTCTGCGCCTGATTTCTTTGGGGTGGGGATTATTACATTTTCTTAAAATCTGAGGGCATTTCGCCTGTCTCATACATCCTACACACCAGTTCAAATAGTCTTGTCATGGCTGGCTCTCCCAGAGACTTTAGTAGCTCTGAGGGTATGTCATCTACTCCTGGGGCCTTGTTCCCACCTAGGTCTTTCAAGGCTCTGTCAAATTCATCTCTCAGTATAGTATCTCATATTTCATCTTGATCTACTTCCTCTTCCCTTCCTACAATATCGTCTCTAAGTTTATTTCCTTTGTAGAGCTGCTCTATGTACTGTTTCCACCATTCAGCTTTCCCTTCTTTGCTGAGAACTGGTTTCCCACCTAAGTTCTTGATATTCGTAGAGTTGCTTTTCTTGTCCCCAAATGTCTCTTTTATTTTCCTGTAGGCGGTATCTACTTTTCCCCTTGTTATACATTCTTCTACAGATTTGAATTTGGCTTCTAGTCACTCCTGCTTAGCCATTTTGCACTTCCTGTCAATCTCATTTTTTAGTCGTCTGTACTCCACTTTGCCTGTTTCATTTACTGCATTTTTATATTTTCTCCTTTCATCAATTAAATTTAGTATTTCCTGTGATATGCAAGGATTTTTTGTAGGTCTTGCCTTTCTACCTATTTTGTCCTCTGCTGCCTTCACTATTTCATCTCTCAATGCTACCCATTCCTCTTCTACTGTTTTATTTCCCCCCGTTTCTGTTTGACAGAAAAATGATCATCAGAATAAAATACGAGAAGTCAAAGCCCGAACAGAGAGATTCAGGTGTTCATTCTTCCGTGCGCTATTCGAGAATGGAATGGGAGATGAAATTGTATAACGGTGGTTCGATGAATCCTCTGCCAGGCACTTAAATATGATTTGCAGAGTATCCCGTGTAGATGTATATGAATCGGCTGATATTCCCGCTGTTACGAAATTTCTAAAAGCGTAGAATACAGAAGTGTAGGAGAGAGCAGAGTGGCCGCGCACAGTGTCAGCGGTGGCGCAGTGTTGCCAACGTGAGAGGGCGCAATCTGTGCCGCGGCCGGCAGCTCCCCCAGCGGCAATCAGCGGCGGATGACCCCTGATTGCTGCCGCCCTCCGCTTCTCCCTCCCTCTGCGAGGGCGCAAACCGCCCCGAGGACGCCTTTATACGGGACTCTCGCGACTCACTCCGGATGAACTCCCTCTCCACCCCGACAGCGTCGCACGTCGATACACCGCCTTAGCCAGCGCCGGTTCCAGAATAGAAAAAGTAAACCACAGTGGTTAGCCCTCCGTCAGGCGCAGTCGGCCTCACAGGCCAGCAAAACACTTTTTTGATTCCCGTGCTTAACAGTGGTGGCCCAGCGGCCCGCCTCTCCGTTTACTCGCGTAACTTTTGGAACCTCACACAGTGCCGATCCGCAGGCTGCCATCGATTTCCACGCGGATCACTGGGAACTCCTTGGGCCTCACAGGCCGTCTGCACCCGATTACGTTATAGTTTTGAAGGTGAGATTTTTCAGGATATTTTAAAAAAATGTTCAGATGTTTGTAGAGTCTATGGGACTTGACTACGGGGTCATCAGTCACTAAACTTACAAACTACTTATGAACTACTTACAACTAAGGACGGCACAAATATCCATGCCCGAGGGGGATTCGAACCCCCGACCGTACTGGCCGTGCAGACCGTGACTGGAGCGCCTCAATCCCCTCGGCCACCGCGGCCGGCGGATATTTTTATATTATTACTTAGTTTCATTCAAAATAAGTCTGTCCTCTGTGATTCTCGCCGTTACCTTCGGAAAAAAAAAGACTCTGACGACCCTGGCCCTTCAGACTGAGTTCTAATTTCAGTTTTCCTACCTTTCCCTACGTTATCACATCCATATTTTCTGCTGAAATGTCCAGAGAATTATATTATGCCTCCAAGCCAATGATCTTGTGGAAATAATGCGCCTCCTCGAGGACGAAACTGCTGAAGATCGAGCCTCGCTCGAAGATTTAGTCGATGAGAGAGACACCCACTCTTAGGATGAGGTAGGAGAAGGCAAGGAGGACTCAGCAACTGAACAGGAAATTTAGGGAACAGTTCGGGAATATGAAGAAGAGAAGAAAATATGTGAGAAGTTTTTATTTTGGAAACGATAAGACGACGAAGTAGTCTAAGTAGATACCTTCTACTATTCATAGTGTGAAGAGTCACATCATTATTACACAACATCCAGTGTAAAAGATATTGCTACAAATGACGCCACCAATTGCAAAACCTTGTGTCATCAACTTCTAACTGGACAATTTAGCCTGTGTATCCTATGAATATATGTGGAATGTCGATTCGGCTGCAAACTCGACCGAAAACATTTTTACCCCACAAGGAACGGGAAAGTTCTCCCACATTACCTCCCAAATGGCTAAAACGTCGACCATGCGTGGCTGAAAAAAGAGTTAGGAGGATGAAGAATCACGAATGTTCAGCTTGTCATCAACAAATCTGCTTGAGCGACGTATACCTGTGTTTCAGCTGTTGATTTGGGAGCTATAGTATAGGTTTTTGGCTGCAGATGTGGCGAGAAAAGATGATTCCATGTCAGAATAGACTGTCTAATGTCCTTTAAAAAATAACTTTATTACTTTTATGGATATCTGTTCGACCAATTTTTAATGCTCTTTGTGGGAAATTGGTAATTTTGGTCACTTTAGTTTAAGGTGTATTGTGTTCAATAAATCCATTATTATGCTTTAAGTTTGCTGTAATTCCTTCCTTTAGATCCTCTTCAAGACTAGCCAACACGCATTTTGAATTTGATTTAACATGGCGGAGCTAGTCCACAAAATACGTGGGTGGCCTCTCAGGCCGGGTGCGCCTGATTTTGTTTCATCTGGAGGTGCGCCCGACGGAGGGTTAATCACAATGAAGAAAGCCGTCACCTCCTTTGTGACACGCAGAATCAGTGGTTGGATGTGGCGGACAATAAACTGCGCGCGGTGAAATCCTCAGTCCGCCCATGGCGTACGTCCTTCCGCCCTAGACGAGCTGATGAAGTCGCCCTCACTCGTCTCCGAATAGGACATTGCCCACTGACACACGGTTTCCTTTTACGCAGTGAAGAACCGCCAGAGTGTGACCGATGTGGGACACAATTGTCAATACGACATATTTTAACAGAATGCGTTCTATTTGCTGCTACCAGGGCAAATTTGGGTCTCTCACAGGACCTGCACTCTATTTTAGCTGACGATGAGGCGTCTGTGGATCGTGTCCTACGTTTTTGTACAATATCTGGACTACTTCCCAAAATACTGGGTGTGCGATTTTAATGTGTGTTAGAGTGGCTCGGCCACCCTTTATTTTTAAGTAGTCGCCGGGCCGTATAAATGTCACTGTTTTATCCTTCGTTTTAGTCCTTTTAAGAGTTGTTTTAAGCTATCCCTACAGCTGTAGGTGTGCTTTTCAGTTTCGCAAGTCCATCCGACGTGCGTCATTTTTCTTCCATCCGTTCATGTTTGAGCACGGGCGCTGATGACCTCGATGTTGAGCGCCCTATATCACTAATCATCATCATCATCATCACAACGAAGACATACAGAAATAATGGCTGTGGAAATGCTCAACTCCGAAATAAAATCTCTATATTTACACTTGGAAAACATGAGACCATTAGGAATCAAATTTTTGTGTAATATAGAAGTAGCTACAAATGAATTTGTGGTAAAAATGTTGATCAGTTTGAGAGATAATCGAAAAAATAAGATATGTAAACTACTTTATGCTAAGAACAATACACACACACACAAACACACACACACACACACACACACACACACACACACATGCCCGAGGAAGGACTCTAACCTCCGACGGGGAACAGCCTCGCACGTCGTAGCAAGGCGCCTTAGACCGCACGGCTATTCCGCCGCGGCAGTCCAATTTTTCATTTTCGTTTCGTGTGTTGGTACACCGAAAGTTACGGGTATGCTACATCTAAATCTACATAAATACTCTGCAAATCATATTTAAGTGCATGGCAGAGTGTTCATCGAACCGCTGTTATGATATTTTTCATCCGCGTTTCCCAATCTAACCGGAGTCACTTGTTTTTAATATTGACACCTGTATATGTAATATATCATACTTTCATTCACTACCAAATGTGCAGTTCTAGGCGTTTCTGCCGCGGTGGAGTAGCCGAGCGGTGTAAAGCGTCTCGCTGCGGAGCGCACGGTTGCTCGCCGTGGAGGTTCGAGTCCTCCCTGGGGCATGGGTGTGTGTGTTGTCCTTAGGTTAGTTTACCTACGTTTAAGTAGTTTGTAAGCTACGGACTGATGACCACGCAGTTTGGTCCAATAGATTTACAAACATTTGAACATTTTTTAGGCTTTTATATGTTACACAACTCAAAAGATTCCATTGTATAATAGTCTAAACCAGAGCAAAAATATTGAAAATTGATGTATTTATTTATAATTACTTCGATCTCCAACTAGTGTGTGTAATATTTTCAGGTGATGGCACATTTTTCTAAGACGTTACACGCGATTTACCCGAGCTATCATCAGGATCTAAGAAAAACTACAATAGTAATCCGATTCATATGTGAGTTCAGTATACTTCACCAGTGTATATGGGCCTATTTTGTTTAATATTATTTTGCATTCTCCTTATTTGTCAGTAAGGTATTTTAACAGAAGTTGGCGGACTTAAATGTATTGTTCTAGCAATATTTTCCCCCTCTAAGTGATTATTAAAGGAACAAACTATCCCAGTGTGTAATTTTGTTATTCTGCATCTTATGTGAAAGAGAACCGACTAAAGTAATTAATTATTTTTAAGTCACCAATGGAGCTTAGCATTGTGTTATTTTGTGGAAGTACCGTCGATAATCAAAGATGATAGCACGTTAGTCATGTTCCGATGGACATTACATAACAGCGGCTTTTAGTTTTAAAAAATTATTCCTGATGCTCTATTTTTTTATGTAGATGTGGAGATGTTGTTTTATGATTGGTTATATCATTAGTTGTATTATCTCACAATAAATAACAATCAATGTAATCCGAGGAAAGAATAAAAACGAGATGCGTAAAGTCAAACTTAGAATAGTCTGTAATTATTGTCCGAATTGAAGAATCATATTTGCAGCATAGCACGTAGCATAGCAGTTAAAATTCTCTGACTCAATTTTCTCCTAAATAGAAGCACTAATATTGTCATTATTATATTTCATTCTGCCCTGCATGAGACGTGGGGAGGCTGTTTACAGTTATGTGCCAATTGCGTGCCTCGTAGCACTGAAGACGATTTGGTAGAAGTATTCGTTTAGCTTCATATCACTAAACCACATAAAACAGTTTAAACGGCTGATTGCTTTAAAAATCAGCTACTTTCTTAAATGTCTGATGTAAGGGTGTAAACAATGAATCCTTTTGAAAATGTTTTTAATTATTCTCAAAGTTAGTTGGATGTCGGTAAGTGCAGTCATTATGAAAAGCTGGTGTATATTTTCTACGTCATTTATGCTACTTTCCAAGCCAAAACAAGTTCATGACGCATTCCAAAGTTTATGGCGTCATTTCTCCTGAACTATGTATTGTAAAATGATAAAATTTTGCAGTTACATTGAGTGGTATATGTTAAGGGTGTCTGCAGTGTTGTGAATAGAGTATGTAGCAAAGAAGAAATAAATTAAAGCATCATGTCTGATGCTAAAGGTTTTCTGCAACAACAGTGAACATTTTATAAGCCCTTTTTTTCCTTACATTGTTTGTTGGGTTTGCTAGCGATGAAAAGTTTTATAAAGGTAGCATTGAGAGATCATACAGTAAAGGTACAAGAAACCTAGGTAAAAGGCAGGTAAAAATACAAAGTCTGTGTGAAATCCTTAGAAATCACTGGAGATACTTAATTTAGTTGATGAAAAGAGAAAATAAAAACACGCAGCAAATGAAACTGGTGGAAGGGAATGTCGACGTTTGAAATGAGACCCTGACAGGAAGTGCAAAATGGCTAAGTAGAAGTAGCTAGCCGCGGTGGAGTAGCCGAACGGTCTAAAGCGTCTCGCTGCGGAGCGCGCGGTTGCTCGCCATGGAGGTTCGAGTCCTCCCTGGGGCATGGGTTTGTGTTTGTCCTTAGGATAGTTTACCTTAGTTTAATTAGTTTGTAAGCTACGGACTGATGACCACGCAGTGTGGTCCGATAGAACTACAAACATTTGAACATTTTTTGAGAAGTAGCTACAGGGCAATTATAAGTCTTAGAAGCATGAATAACTAGGGGGAAATAGATACCGAATAGACGAACATTCAATAGAAAAGATAGGCAGATATACGATTGAAGATCTCAGATGTAAAATCCATTCCTAAATAAAGACGGCAAAGCTGAAAGATGGAACGAATATAAAGGGGCTACAGAAGAGAAATTAAATTGAGGGAAATTGAAGGCGATAGCATAGAAAAGGAAGAAAGGAATGTGAGATAGGAAATAAGATACTGCGAGAAGAATTTGACAGAGCAGAGAAAAACCTGAGTCTAAAAAGTCCTCTAGAGTAAATAATTTTTGTCAGAGCTACTGATGCCCATGGGAAAGCCAGACGTAACGAAATAATTCCAACTGGTATGCAAGATGTACGAGGCGGTAGAAATACCCCAGTTTCCAAGAAGCATGTCACAGTCCCAACTCCAAAGAAAGTAGTTACAGATGATTGTGAATATTACAGGACAATCATTTTGCGATCTATTGATACACATTATTTGAAAAAATTGAAATTCTGAAGGTAGCGAGAGTAAAATACCGGGAGCGCAAAATATAAAGGTTATTTGAAACTTAGAAACTGGACGGCAGTCATAAGAGTGGAAGGGCATGAAAGGAATACAGTGATTAGGAAGGGAGTAAGGACTGTAGATTATCAGCAGGATGTTACTCAGTCTGTACATAAGGGAACGTTTGAAAGAAATTATACAGAAATTTGGTAAAAGTATCAGACCTTCAGAGAAAGAAATTAAAACATTGCTGTTTACTGATGTCTTTGTAGTTCTGTCAGAGACTACAAAGACTTATAAGTGCAGTTGATCGGAATAGTCGGTGTCTGAAAGGAGGGTGTAAATTGAACATTAGTAAAAGTAAAACCAGGGTAAAGGAATCAGGTGACGTTGGGTAAATTATATTAGAAAATGAGGCACTAAAAGTACTCAATGAATTTTGTTATTTTGGCAGTAAAAATAACTGCTGATGGCCGAAGTAGAGTGGACACAAAATACAAAATGTTAATGCAAGCAAATCGTTACTGAAGAACTGAAGTTTGTTAACATAGAATATAAATTTAAATACATTAGGAACTCTTTTCGGAAGTCATATGTCCGCAGTACAACCTTGTATGAGATTGAAATGAAGATAAGCAGTTCAGACGAGAAGAGAATGGAAGCCTTTTAAACGACGAGGGGGGGAAACGTCTGTGACTGAAGAAGGGACAGATTGTAGTGCACATCAAGGAAGACTCAATTTGTTATTGGAAGTAAGTGTTGGTTGTAAAAGTTGTAGAGGGAGTCCAAGAAACGAGTCCAAAAAGCAGATGAAAACATATGTTCAGTAGTTATTCGGAGATGAAGAGATTTGCATAGGATAGTGTGGAGAGCTGCAGCAAACCAGTCTTCGGACTGAAGACCACAACAACAACGAAAACAACAACAATGGCACTTGCATCTACTCAGTCTGTAACTCGACTTAATTTTAACATCCTCCTATAAGATCTTATATCACAGTAGCAAGATTCTTCTTCTCTAGCATTCCCACAGACCATTTACATATATTGCTCTACACCAAAAGTACTGTACACTTTCAATAACTTTTTACTACTTCCCATCTTAACAAACAGCTTTAGAGCTGTCTTCCTTAAGAAATCATTCTTCTCTTTCGATAATATGTTTCCATTCCTCCCTTTTCTTTGCTAGGATGCAAATTTATATTGATAAAGGAATTCATTGATTGCTTGTACTAGTGGCTTGTGCAAAAACTGCGCTACACTCCAAGGAGAATCACTTGACTCAACAAGATTCACATACTGTCTTCTACTGACAAATGAAACCTCACCGTGCCATACCGGAAGCCACATGCACCGTTAAAGTGGGAAAAGTTTCCTTTTTATATACATATTTCTAGTGCCAACAAAATGGTAGCTCAAAACTGAATTGATATCACCACAAGCTCACTTTCACCGTAACAGTCTTCATCAGTAGTGACAGAACTACTGATTGTAGCCTTCAGCGTAATACAAAGGAAACGTAGATCACAACTTAATAATTTTTTTTCAGTTGGTACTGGGGTGTTCTTGAAAGGAGTAATAGTTTCAGTGTAACACAGTGTGATACATATTTTTATTTGTCACGACTGGTTAATTGAATCAAAATTGTTGTGTATTGAAGATTCAACGTTGCATTTTGTACTGTGACAAGGTTTTAACTCGAAACATCACTTCCTTCCACCGTCACAGACACACAGTAATACTTCCTTTGTCATGCTGTTGTATTTCGAGATGTAGGTTAAATGCGGATGCTGTCACAAGTTGCGTCTTTTGAAGATGTCGCTAGAGTTTCTCTATTCTTCGAAAGAACATCAGATCTCTACTGATTATGTTGACTGGTGCCAGTAAGTGCCGATACTGAATATTGTAGCTTGCTACAAACATATAAGGCCCTCCTGTAGTGTTACAACAGAAAAAAAGTCAAGTAAAGACGACAAGGAAATTCTCTGGTGAACAATTTCAAATCTTTAATGCCTTCATTCTGTAAGATTCTCAGCAATATTATACTAGTATTTTCGACGATAAAAGATTTAGATAGCGCCAAATAAAAATAGAATATTTGAGAGAGAATATTTAAGGAGAGAAGGAGTCAGTAATGAAAATACGAAACATTCATTAGTAAATGATTTGCTTAAATGATTTATGCTGAGACGAAACGTGAGACAGTACTTAGTGCAAGAGAGTTTGTAATTTGTTCATGAGGTACAGCTACGTTGTGTAGTTGTGATTTAGAAGGACAGCGTGTGATTAACTGCTAAATCGACATTATTCAGCAATGTGGCAGAACGTCAACACCAGAGTGAACATTACTCAATCCAAAGTGCTCACGGCTTACCTTTAACGACAGGTGTGTGGCTACCTTAGCGTAATTGCCTCAATTACATTAATGGTAGGATACAATGATAGCTAGCAGTTTTCTTTGTTATTGGTATTTATAGCGCTGTCAGTGTATAAAGTGGCCTGGAAGTTACATTTCCAGTCCAGTAATTATAACTGTAAATGTCAAACTAGAACTGAGTGGTGCGTGTTCAGTTTGATGTTGCGGCTTGTCGTTAACGCAAGACACAGGTCGACTCTTTTATATGGAGTTGGAGAAGTTTCCACCTAAGTCTAAACACAGTTTAAAAGACAAAAACTGAGCGAGATGGGCATTGATTAGAAAACTGGTCTCGCATTCGGGAGGACGACGGTTCACATCCGTGTGCAGCCACCCAGATAAAGGATTTTCGTCATTTCTCAAAACAGGCTACATTCAGATCCATTATAGCCGCGGTGGAATAGGCGAGCGTTCTAAGGCGGAGCGCGCA
Source organism: Locusta migratoria (assembly GCA_026315105.1). Classification (NCBI taxonomy): domain Eukaryota; kingdom Metazoa; phylum Arthropoda; class Insecta; order Orthoptera; family Acrididae; genus Locusta; species Locusta migratoria. The sequence continues at coordinate 174,919,630 of CM048744.1, read as the reverse complement.
GTTGCTCGTCGTCGGAAGTTCGAGTCCTCCTACATGGGATACTCTGCAAATCACATTTAAGTGCCTAGCAGAGGGTTCATCGAACCACCGTTATACTATTTTATCTCCCATTCCATTCTCGAATAGCGAGCGGGAAGAAAGAACACCTATATCTCTCCGTTCGAGCTCTGATTTCTCGTATTTTATTCTGATGATCATTTCGACCTATGTAAGTGGGAGTCAACAATATATTTTCGCATTCGGAGGAGAATGTTGGCGATTGTAGTTTCGTAAGCAGCCCACTCCACAGCGATAAGCGTCGTTGTTGTAATGATTCCCATCCCCGATCCTTTATCATTTCCGTAACGCTGTCTCCCGTGTAGCGCGATAATACGAAACGAGCTGCCGTTCTCTGGACTCTTTCGATGTCCTCCGTCAAACCCACCTGATAAGGATCCCACACTGGCCAGCAATATTCCATAAAAGGACGGACAAGCGTAGTGTACGCAGTTTCTTTAGTAGTTCTGTTGCATCTTTTAAGGGTTCTGCCAATAAAACGCAGTTTCTGGTTCGCCTTTCCCACGACACTATCTACGTGTTCTTTCCAATTTAAGTCAGAAGTAATTGTAATTCCTACGTATTTTGTGGAGTTTACGGCCTTTACATTTGATTGATTTATCATGTAAACAAAGTTTAACGGATTTCTTTTCGTACTCAAGTCGACGACTTCACACTTCTCATTATTTAGAATCAATTACAAATTTTTTACACCATAGTGATATCTTATTCAAATCGTTCTGCAGTTGGTTTTGATCTTCAGATGATTTTACTAGACGGTAAATGACGGCGTCATCTGCAATCAACCTAAGAGAGCTACTTAGATTTTTCCCCTAAATCGTTTATGTAAATAAGGAATAACAGAGGACCAATAACACTACCTTGTGGAGTGCCCGACATCACCTCTGCTTTAGTCGATGCCATACCATCGATTACTACAAACTGTGTCCTCTCTGAGAGGAAGTAGTTTAAGTAGTTTGTAAGCTACGGACTGATGACCACGCAGTTTGGTCCGATAGAGTAACAAACATTTGAACATCAGATTGATTATAGAATGAGAGATGGATCCCGTGGCTACTTTGTCGTGATTGTACTCATAAAGTATGTTCTGTTCATAATAACGTTGCTTTCTCTGTTTGTTAGGACCAATTATTCAGAAATTAGGCTGTATTAGTGAAATATTTTGAAAATGTGAATTTCTTTGTAAAAACCAGTTCTGTTTCTTAAAACAAAACTGTATACACCTTGGTAATACTGTTTTCTGATGAATGAAACAGTTTTCGTGGCTTTGTTTTCTTTTCCCTCTAGAATAAAAGGGTAATTAAATGGGTGCTCGAATCACTGACTTTTTATTACTTCTAACTACTGAGATGGTTTATTTCAAGCTTTTGAGACTGTACCTACAATTGTCAAAATTGAGTGCTAATGAAATATCCTCATAGTTGTGCGATTGGATTCGTGATTTCCTGTCAGAAAGGACACCGTACGTTGCAATTGACGGCAAATCATCGACTAGAACAGAAGTGAATCTGGCGTTCCCCAGGGAATTGTTATAGGACCTATACTGTTCCTTATTTTTATAAACGATTTAGGAGACACTCTGATTAGCTCTCTTAGGCTGTTCGCGATGATGCTGTCATTTATCAGTTAGTGAATTCTCCAGAAGATCAAAAGCAACTGCAAAACGATTATGATATCTGCCTGGTGCAAAAATTTCCAAATGACTCTTAATAATGATAAATGTGAGGCCATCCATATAACCGGATGCTGACAATGGAAGAGAGCTAATGAAGCCGGCCGCGGTGGCCGAGGAGACTGAGGCGCTCCAGTCACGGTCTGCACGGTCACTACGGTCGGGGGTTCGAATCCCCCCTCGGGCATGGATATTTGTGCCGTCCTAGTTCGTAAGTAGTTCATAAGTAGTTTGTAAGTTTAGGGACTGATGACCCCGTAGTTGAGTCCCATAGACTATACAAACATTTGAACATTTTTTAGAGCTAATGAAAATAATGGTGTCACAAGTGTAATATCGGGGACAGATATCGCGATGGCCACCGGAGTATCTTAGCATCAAGCAGACAGCGCGTAAAGATATGGGCCAAGTTTGAACAAGGACTTACCTGATGAAAATTGGAACCATAGTATCGTGACATCGGAGATAACAGATGAGGACGCAGTATTTCTGTGAGGTACCGCTCTGCTGCAACTGTCTTCAATTACTGTCAGCCGTGAGCTGACAAAAGGGGGTGCCCCATGACATTTTGTGCTTGGATTCGGCTGCTAGCAAGTGGATAGTTAGTATTAGCTGTTCGTTCCATAGATCCGTATTGAGAAGATCCTCGTGGATGTGGAACATGTCAATATATAGTGATTTTCCCCTTACAAACTGAATTATAATCCTAATAGTATGAATATACAAAATACATCATTAGGATTTGTTCAAAATATAGTCAGTGGAGTAGGAGTTGGTCAGTAGTAAGTCTTTCAGCCTCCTTATAAACTGATACTTAATTGTACCTAAGTTCTATATAGTTGCTGGAATATTATTAAAAATTGTGTTCCTGAGTAGAGAACCCCGTTTTGAACTAAAGTAAGTGCTTCTACGTCGTTCTGTAAATCGTTTTTGTTCCTAGTGTTGTATGTATGAACTGAGCTACTTGTATGTATGAACTGAGCTACTTGTTGGAAAAAGGATATAACCCTTACGACAAATTTCATTAAGGAATAAACATAGTGTGTGGCAGTAGTTAGTATACCCAGTTCTTTCAAGAGGCTTCTAATGGTGTCCGTAAATTTACTCCACAAACAACACATATTACATTCTTTTGGATTCTGAAAAGATTTGTTTGACTTGAAGAGCTACCCCAAAATACACTGGTCAAAACGATTAGGGGATCAGTGAAGTTATCAATATTCTGAAGTACTGTCATCGGCAGAATGAACTAAAATGGTTCGACGTCTTTCTGTCGGTTCTACGGAGTGGAAACAACAACATTGCGTCAACCAAGAAAATGGTAATAACAGAAAGTTGCTGCAGAAAAGGTTGGTGTTGACTTGTGTTCAGTCTACCAAACGTAATACAGAAGCAGTTAGGTTCAGATATTGTAGTGAGCAGGTAGTGAAAAGCAACAACAACGTGACTCACCCGAAACTATGGCATGGAGGTCCATAGGAAGGTTGGAAGAGCTGATCGATAAGCTACTGAGTATGCCCCTCAGGTGTGCAACTGTACTGGCCATCGAAGGTTATCACACACCATATAGGGGCAACTAGAATGACTTTTTCGCTATTATGGTAGCCACATGGTGCCTCGCCCTAAGTAAACGTCATTTAAACCTCAAATAAAGAGATGAGAAAGTTAAATATCGTATAGTATCACATTGAAATTACTATTGTAATGAATATCTGAAAAAGAACTTTACCATAATTGTGTATGATATCTCAGCTGATACCCTAATTGTTTAGAGCAATGTATTAAGCAGTTTGAAAAGAGGTGGCGGAGAGAAGCCTTTGCCAACGCCAAATTCCTGCATGCTAATCCTTGAACAGACGTGCCTCAACATTGCTTGTCAACATGCCACGCGCGCATGCTTGTGGTCATCAGTCAGCATTCGCAGCACCCACGTGAGGACATTTTCGAATTTTCCGGTCCTCGTGCAGCATTGTGTGCACGGATCCCACGCGAATGCCATCAGAGGCGCTGTGTTCCGTAGTCCTCCAAAATAAATGTCTCCAGTCGCTCGATCATGCCTTCATACAGGTTGCAGAAAGGCTGAGATTGTCTTGATGTGTTGTCACACGACATTCTATCTCGGCCCCAGACAGTCACACCGCCGCAGCGTAGTGGACGAGCGTATTGAGACGCTATGCTACGATGGGTGAGGCCATTCCCCGTCAGGGGTTCGAATCTTCCTTCGGCATGGATGTTTGTGTTCTCTTCAGTGTAAGGTAGTTTATAAGTAGTTTGTAAGTTTAGGGACTGATGATCCAGCAGTTAAGTCCCATGAGCTTAACAAACATTCTAACAACTGTCACACCCACAAAGGCACATTGGATACATCCGTGACACTATCAGCACATGTCTCATTCAAATGGTGATGTATTTTAATCGTAGCACACGACGCAAATGGAGAAAAGGAATGGTTACACGATGTCCTTGTACTGAGAACATTTTAAGTATCACCGACAGTCAGCTTTCTTAATATGTTATTCTGATTTTTTAATTTTTAGCTTGTTATTTCTAGGTGGGTTATATAGGTTAGTGAACGGCTGAGTGATTCTTAGATATTTTGCACGGCTGCTGCGCGTCAGTCGCTCACTCTCGCCTTGCTTCTTGTTTGTGCTTAAGTTCTGTGTGTTACGGCCGCAGTGGCCAAGCGGTCTGCGGCGCACCAGTCACAGTCTGCACGGCCGCTACGGTCGGAGGTTCGAAACCCCTATCTCGCATGGATGTTTGTGTGTCTTTAGTATAAGCTAGTTCATAAGTAGTTTGTAAGTTTAGGGACTGATGACCACTTAGTTAAGTTCCGTAAGCTCTACAAACATTTGAACATTTTTGATGTTCTGTGTTCCGTTCCCTACTGTCATCTCTGTCACCCATTTACAATGAGTGCACTCGTATTTTAAAACAAATCACGTGTTTCTATTGGTTTCCAGTCCTGAGGAAAAAAATGGGAGGTGTTATAACTTTACTGTATCAAGCAGAAATCAGACTTTCCCCACCATTCATTCTCAGAAAGCACAGAAATAAGAAGAGAAACGACCTCCATAAAAGAGGAAAACTAGAACAGCATAATAATAAAAACCATTTTGTAAGGTATTCATTCTAGTGGCACAATTTCAGTGAGGAAAAGTGTACCTTCATAACGGACCTAAGCGGGACACTTCGACGCCGCTGTAACTAGTAGTTAATATGGATAATGTTTACTTTCGTACCTTTTGAACATCACTCAGCGGCGAATTATGAATAACGCAGGTGATCAATGCCAGTCCGGAGGTGTTTCAAAAGCGAGCTGCTCGGGGGCCTTCACCTCGCGTCTCGCACCGTCACGCCATATTTGAGCCGTCGATAGGCGGAAGTAAGACATTTTTAACATTCTGAGAAAATTAAGATCAAAGTATAGAGGTTATAATTAAATCTACATAAATATTCCAGAAGGCATCTTATTCTTGATCAGAATCAGCAAAGTATATTTCATCTCGTTCCTCACGTTCCAACTTTTTCCCTTATTACAGTTCCCTTTGTCATGCTTTTGTTTGTCTTTTGTATCTTTCTTTCCTGGCTTTGCATCGTATTTGAGCTCTTTGTAGAATTTGTTTTGAATGAGGGGAGGTGGACGATGGAGTTGAAATCGAGAAGCCTTAAAAGAGCATTGTATTTTGCTAATTTCATGGCATTTGTTGTGCTAGTCCTGCAAGTTTCGCAGGAGAACTTCTGTGAAGTTTGGAAAGTAGGAGACGAGGTAATGGCAGAAGTAAACTTGTGAGGAGGGATCGTGAGTCGTGTTGGGATAGCTCAGTGGTAGAGCGCTTGCCCGCGAAATGCAAAGGTCCCAGGTTCGAGTCCCGGTTCCCGCACACGCTTTTAATCTGCCAAGAAGTTTCATATCAGCGCACACTCCGCTGCAGAGTGAAAGTTTCATTCTGGATTTGTTGTAGTTCGTGCAAGCTCTAAATATCTTTGAAGCTCTCTGCCTATTGTTGTCATTTTTGGCAAAAAACATGGAAGCACCGACATTGTATTTAAAAAGTAAAGTAAAAGAATCTTTATTTTTCAGTCAAAAACATGCCATATTTTGAACTTGTGCTACCTTTGTCACAAGCTATTTGTCTAAAGCGCCTTCCCACTTAAGGAAGGAAATCAGCATATCAACTACATTAAATATCCGGCTTTTTACTTGTTTCATCTATCTGTAATGGTTTCCAAAGAAATTTCAGAGAAAATAAGCAAAATTAGATGAAAACATGGAAGTATGAACACGCTTTTTACAACACCAACAACATATAAAAATATTTATTCAGCAGTAAAGATTAACTGCAACCCTTGTCTCAAAATGGGGTGTACAGAATCAATCGCAAAAAAAAAAAAAAAAAAAAAAAAAAAAAAAAAAAAAAAAAAAAAACGAGGGGGGGGGGGGGGGGGGGGGGCAAGAGTGAGTCAGGCAGAGTTGTTGCAGTTATGTTATGAGAACGTGAGAGAAACTGAGGGTTAAACTACACAGACTCAACTTTTGCCAGCCGTCTCATATCATAAAACCACTCCTATTATACAGATTGCCAAATATTACATTGTAGAAGGATGTTCGAATGTTTGTGAATCTATCGGACCAAACTGCGTGGTCATCAGTCCGTAGCTTACAGACTACTTAAACTAAGGTAAACTAACCTAAGGACAACACACACACATACACATACGCGCCCCAGGGAGGACTCGAACGTCCGACGGCGAGCAACCGCGCGCTCCGCAGCGAGGCGCCTTAGACAGATCGGCTATTGTATAAGAAAAAGTAGTAATATTATCCTGCTGGAAATACTAAAAATTAACATATGAAACAGGATTAGTACTAAATGATCAGACCCAATTTCCATTTCCCCCTGTTAAATAAAGTTTTTCAAAATAATAAATTAAAATATTTTATCAATTTTTAAATGTACATCGAAATAAATAACATTGTTTCCATTTTAGTAAATAAAATTATTTCTGCAAACACTTTGAATAAAATACACGAGGTAATCGTGAACCGTTTCTACAAACCGGTTTTCGGCTGTTACGCCACCTCATGTAAATACTACAGATATGTAGCAATACAGCTTAGAAGTTTATGATTCAAAGATCTTAAGTTGCTATATATAGACAGCGCATCTTCGTTAATATTAAAGAAGACTAGTGTTTCAGTTTTAAAAAAACAACCTGAGGCAAATTACTCCATTGAAATTGTTGTTTAAAAATTATGAAAATTGCTAAAATGTGTGACACAAAAAGTGAAATTACTATTGTTTTCATTTATTTTCTTAGAACAAATGTTGTAATTTATATTTTTAATTTTCAATAATTGTTACCAAACAGTTTCGATACAGCAATTTCCCTCAGGGTAGTTTTAAAACTGAAACACTAGTCTTCTTTGAATATTAGCGAACTTATACTATCTGTACAGCAAAATAAGATCTTTGAACCTCACACGTCCGAGCTGCATTGCTACATCTCTATAGTATTTAGCTGATAATGTAGTAACAGCTGAAAACCGGTTTGTAAAGACAATTAATCTGAATAATATCACAAAATGAGTTCGTGTGATTCATTACAATGAATAAAGTTATCTATGAAGTACCGAAGAAACAGTCAGTGAATACAATTTCTGTATGATCTTTTGGAAACATTTTTGTTTCCTTTGGGAAAACAATGCACTTATACATTTTTTTATAACAACAGTCTAGAGAGCAAATTTGTTGTTTTATTGTTGACTAGTTTAGACGCAATGTTGAGCCATCTTCAGGATATTGTTCTGAGATAGTGTAGAGGCGGAGCAGTTGGTTCTCAGAATTTATATCTTTTGTCTCAGTATTCTTTGCAAGATTCAAATTAAACACTACAGAGATGTAACAATGCAGCTTGAAACTTTAAGGTTCAAAGATATTAAGTTGATGTATATGTAGTATACATTCGTTACTATTCAAAGACAACAACTGTTTTAATTTTAAAACTAAGATGAGAGAATTTATTTCATTGAAATTGTTGTGTAACAAATTTTTGAAAATTAATAAAATATGTGACACAAAATACAAACTTATAACATTTTTCCTAAGAAAATAAATTGTTCAGCGAATTTCTATCTTTTTTTTAACCAAAGTTGTGACTTATATTTTGTGCTACATATTTTATCATTTTTCAATAATTGTTACACAACAGTTTCAATGGAGTAATTTCCCTCGGGGAAGTTTTAAAACTAAAACAGTAGTCTTCTTTGAAAATTAACCAACATCTACTATCTACACACCAACGTAAAATCCTTGAAAATTCGCAATTTGCATTGCAATATCTCTGTAGTGTTTACCTGATAATGGTGTACCAGCCGAAAACCCGTTTGTGAAAATAATAAATTTACACACTAATCTAGAGTGTTTCATTCAAAGCGAATAACGTAATCTATTAAACACCAACAGAACAGTTAGTGATTGCAATTTCTATAAGCATTTAATTGTAATACGTTCCGTTGTCAAAATTTGTATCTTCTATCGTAATATATTCGTACGTCGCATATTTTATCTGTGTCAGCCATGAAGCAGATGGTCTCAGAAGCCGATATCCGATTGTGACCGGGTAAATCATTATGTAAATACGCTAATCCGAAACTGAGGGTAGAGATTTTTAATATTCGTCATACAAGAAGGCCAATGAAACGAACATAATTCGATAGGTGGTTTGTCATAGACGTTGAGAATATAAAAATTACGTGTGTATGTAGCCGTTAAGAGTGGTAAAAAGAAAAAGAAATTTTAGAATGACACTCCAAATTCTTCATAAGTTTTGCCACTGTATTATAACCTGTTGTTGGTGGCAGATTGGTACAGGTAAAATTAGCTCAGTCAGTTAGGGCTTGGAGTTCCAATCTTAAGGTCCCTTGTTTGATTCCCACTGCCCCCAATTAGTTCTTAATTCTTTCGTAATGTACAATTCTTAACTTTTAAATCTAATTAAATAATTCAGTTTATGAACGCAGTATTAATATATTCAGATTCATGATAATAGGTTTTGAATTCCCTGCCTGTAAGTGGTTTCCCACCACACAAGTTATATTTAAAAGTGAATTGTGTTATTATTATTATCAGAAATTTGAATACAAAGGAAGGATTAATTAATGGAATCAGAATGTGTATCAAATCAGGTCGGTGATTCGGTTTCTGAATGCGAGGAAAGTGAAACCAAGTGAAATTTATCGGCAAATTTGCGATGTTTACGGACCAAATGCGATGAGTGATTCGATGGTGAGAAGATGGGTCCCACAGTTCAGTGGCGGGCGTAGTGATGTGCACGATGAAGAACGAAGTGGGCGTCCACCTTTGGTTACAGAAGAACTGGTTCACGCGATTGATGACAAGATCCAGGAAAACCGTAGGTTTACAATTAGTGCTCTCACTATGGACTTCCCCCAAATTTCACGATCACTAATGTTTGCAACTGGTTGCATGAAATTGATGCATGAAATTGCATGATGCATGAAATTGTTACCAAACAACTGAAATTCTGTAAACCTTGCTCACGTTGGGTACCAAAGATTCTCACTGAGCAACATAAAACACAACGGATGGTAGTGCACTTGAGTTTTTTTGACCCGTTATTCTGAAAGCGGCGAAGAATTTTTGAGACGGATAGTCACAGGAGATTAAACGTGGATTTCTTACGACACCCCTGAGAGTAAGCGTCAATCAGTGGAATGGAGACACACTTCATCCCCACCAAAGGTAAAGCCGAAGCAAATAATGACACCTCGGAAAATGATGTGCACATTGTTCTGGGACTGGAAAGGAATCCTACACATTGACTTCTTACCGCGTGGTCAAACAATCAGAGCAGATGCTTATTGCGAGACACTTCGGAAATTGCGCCGTGCAATTCAGAATAAGCGCCGGGTACTGCTGTCAAAAGGTGTTGTTTTGTTTCACGACAACGCACGACCACACACTGCAAATGTGACGAAAAACCTCCTACAGGGATTTGGATGGGACGTGTTTGACCATCCTCCATACAGCCCTGACCTCGCTCCTAGCAACTTTCATCTGTTCTTACATCTCAAGTGTTTCCTTGACGGTCATCACTTGACCAATGACGACGAGCTGAAACAAACTGTTTCCAACTAGTTGAAGACACAGGCGGCAGATTTCTATGAAGAAGGGTATACAAAACCTGGTGTCACGCTATGACAAATGCCTGCAAAATTTCGGCAGTTATGTGGAAAAGTAGTTTAAGAGTTGTAGAATTTTGTGCAATAAAAATTTCTTCTGTTTCTGTGTATAATTTCATTTTATTACTAGACGAACTTACTTTCTGGACGCGCCTCGTATATATATTCCATACTCCAACTTTCTGCCACTAGATACCAGAACCTGATGAATTCTAACACCTACCCTTTGGTGACAACAAGTGTACGTTCACTGTACGTTTCTGCCCTCGACTCACACCTTTGAAAACGTCCAGCTACCCCGATCAGTCGTTCAATGCCTCATTCCTTGGCACAGCGCGCGCAACACACAGCGCTGCCACGCCTGCCAACGCAGGGGCGGACGACAATTAGAAGTGGGATTAATTTATGCTCATTAGAATTGCCCCGGCAGCGGGCGGGACAGGTTATTCGGGTCGGTTCGGAAATAATTAAGCTCAATAATCGCGGCGGCAATTTGAGTTAGTAATGGAGCCTGGGGCCGCTCGCTCCGTCTGAGGACACATTCCTGGCAGTGGCGTGAGCGCGAGCGAGAGGATACGTAATTATTGCGGGCGTTCCCTCAGCAGCTGCGACCAGTGGCGGCGGAAAGTGCGACAGTTACACTCTGCCTCAGCAGTGCTGGCTGGCTGCTTGCCATCGCGTTCTACACTGAAGAGCTAAAGAAACTGTAGAGACACGCGTATGTAAACACTCAGAGGACGGCGATGTGGTCTGCAACACTTACATAAGACAACATGCGTGACTGCAGCAACAACTGGACGCTTGGTTCGCCTTAATGCAGCTACCGACACCTACGGCTTAACGGACAGGACCTACCATCGACTGCAACGGTGACATACCTAGGGGTCTCCTTAGATCGACATTCCTCCATCGACACGTTGAGTCTCTCCGCAATAAGGCATATGGCATGCCAAAACAATTATTCCCTTTTTTCACTGCACTGACCCAATACCGTCTGAAGAGAAGGCCTGCGCGCTGCCGTGCCACGTCACGCAGAGTAGGTCACGATCGCGAAGCTCACTGGATGGCGAATGGGGCATAGCGACCTACTCTGCATGACGTGGCACACCAGCGAGCAGACCTTCTCTTCTGACGGTGTTGACTGACCTAAACACAGCTACTAAACTCACTCTACAAGGCGACGGTGCTCTCCTAGATGTACGGCAGTTCGGCCTGGGAGCTCGCCAGTACCACTCAACTCGAACGTCTGCAAGTAGTCCAGAACATGGTCCTGCGATGGATCTTGGGTGCCAGTAGATCCGTTCCATGAGTTGCTACAAATGGACATGCTGATAGACACAATTTAGAAGCGCTCAACTAAATTGGACCAAGAGATCGAAACCTTACGCCATACAGTCTATCACTTCCAAACTCTTGGCACAACAGTCCCGTTGGCACCGCTTTAAGGTGCCTCGATCGTTAGTTACGTGACTCCCTTCACTAAATACATCAACAGTAGTATGTTACGGCCCACATACTGGCCCTTAGAAGTTAACCACCAACGTGTAATAAATAAAGTGACCTCAAGCCTCACCTACTCCCTTTCCACCTTGAAGTATGGATCTCGGTTACTGTCGCTACTACAGCACGTTCTCACGATTTAAGATAGTTTGAACGTCTAATTACAGTGGTGTACGAGAGATGGGACACAGTATTTCCAAGGTAGCGAACATCGGAAATCAGGTAAAACATCACATCTCCGACATCAAAAAAGATCCTGCGAGAAAGGGGCCAAAGACGACTGCAGACAACCATTCAACGTGACAGAAGTGTGGCCATTCCCCAAAATTGATGCGGATTTCAATGCTAGTATCGTCGTGCGAACCATTCAACGAAAAATGATCGATACGGGCCTTCGGAACCAAACTCGTGTACCCTTGCTGAATGCACGTCACAAAACCTTACATTTCGCCTGGGCCCGTCAACACCGACATTGGACTGTGGATAACTGGAAACATGTTGCCCAGTCTGCAGAGTCTCGCTTCCTTTTTGTATCCAGCGGATTGACGTGTAGGTGTATGGAGACAACCTCAGAATCCATGGACCCTCCATGTCAGCAGTGGACTGTTCAAGCTAGTGAACGCTCTCTAATGGTGTGGGCGTGTGCTGTTAGTGTGACACCTCTGACGTAAGTACGCATTCGGACTCAGCACCTGCATCCATTCATGTCAGTTGTGCAGACTTGGACAATTCCAGCACGACAATGTGACATCCCACACGCCCTGAATTGCTACATAGGAGAACACTCTCCCGAGTTTAAGAACCTCCGCTGGATACCCAACTTTATTATTGAGCACTTTTAAGAGCCCTTGCTACGTGCTGTTCAGAAGAGATCTCCACCCCCCCCCCTTCAGTTCCCACCAGCACTACTTCAGACATTCAAATGTTTGTAAACCTATTAGACCAAACTGCTATGGCTATTAGTCCATACACTTTCAAACTACACTACTGGCCATTAAAACTGCTACACCAAGAAGAAATGCAGATGATAAACAGGTATTCATTGGACGAATATCTTATACTAGGATTGAAATGTGATTACATTTTCATGCAATTTCGGTGCATAGATCCTGAGAAATCAGTACCCAGAACAACCACCTCTGGTCGTAATAACGGCCTTGATACGCCTGGGCATTGAGTCAAACAGAGCTTGGATAGCGTGTACGGGTACAGATGGCCATGCAGCTTCAACACTATACCACAGTTCATCAAGAGTAGTGACTGGCGTATTGTGACGAGCCAGTTGTTTGGGCACCATTGACCAGACGTTTTCAATTGGTGAGAGATCTGGAGAATGTGCTGTCTAGGGTAGCAGTCGAACATTTTCCGTATCCAGATAGGCCCCAGGATTTCGCAGAGATCGAATGAAGGGTAGAGCCACGGGTCGTAACACATCTGAAATGTAACGGCCACTGTCCAAAGTGCCGTCGACGCAAACAAGTGGTGACCGAGACGTGTAACCAATGGCACCTCATACCATCACGCCGGGTGATACGCCAGAATGGCGATGACGAATACACACGTCCAATGTGCGTTCATTGCGATGTCGCCAAACACGAATGAGATCATCATAATGCTGTAAACACAACCTGGATTCATCCGAAAAAATGACGTTTTGCCATTCGTGCACCCAGGTTTGTCTTTGCGTACATCATTGCAGGTGCTCCTGTCTGTGATGCAGCGTCAAGGGTAACCGCAGGCATGGTCTCCGACCTGATAGTCCATGCTGCTGCAAACGTCGTCGAATTGTTCGTGCAGATGGTTGTTGTTTTGCTAACCTGTTGACTCAGGGATCGAGACATGGCTGCACGATCCGTTAAGGCATGCGGGTAAGCTGCCTGTCATCTCGACTGCTATTGATACGTGGCCTTGGGATTCAGCACGGCGTTCCGTATTGCCCTCCTGAACCCACCGATTCCATATTCTGCTGACAGTCATTGGATCGCGACCAACGTGAGCAGCAATGTCGCGATACGATAAACCGCAATCGCGATAGGCTACAATCCGATCTTTATCAAAGTCGAAAACGTGATGGTATGCATATCTCCTCCTTGCACGAGGCATCATAACAACGTTTCGCCAGGCAACGCCGGTCAACTACTGCTGCTTTTTATGTATGAGAAATCGGTTGGAAACTATCCTCATGTCAGCATGTTCTAGGTGTCGCCACCGGCGCCAACCTTGTGTGAATGCTCTGAAAAGCTTAACATTTGCATATCACAGCATCTTCTTCCTGTTGGTTAAATTTTGCGTCTGTAGCACGTCATCTTCGTAGTGTAGCAATTATAATGGCCTGGAGTGCAGTTAAACACACACATGCCCCAGGGAGGACTCGAAACTCCGACGGTGAGCAACCGCGTGCTCCGCAGCAAGGCGCCTTGGAGCGCTCGTCCACTCCACCGCGGCAGTTCAGATATTAGTCAAGTTCAAACCACGTCGTGTTGAGGTACTTCTGCGTGCTCGCGCAGGCGCTGCACGATATTAGACTGGTTTACCAATTCCTTTGCCTCTTCAGTGTAACTACTCTCTTACAGTTCACTACCGCTGCCAATATTACGACTACGTCGCGTGCTTCCAGTAAGCGATCGGTAGCGTAGCGACGTAGTTTGGTACCTGATACACCCATTAATTTTTCACCCCCCCCCCCCCCCCCGCAGTAACATCCACTACTGCAAAATCTAGAAAAACATCAAAATATTTTATGGGGAAGTATTTCCCCAGTGATTGATTCAGCAAGCAAAGTGTAATGTTAACTCATGTGTAAACAGTTTCACAGAGGAAGACTGCACTATAGTTCCTCCTCTAAACCATCGCACGAACGACAAATTGGCAGATGTTACATAAGAGTCAGAGGAAAAGAAAAGCAACTGGAATCGCTCAACAGAGTAAAAACCGCTGAACGTGATAGGACACTAATTCGATTTTAAACTGATTATGTAAAGCAAGGCCTCGTCTAGGAATGAAAGCTATATGACTTTATTCAGAAGCTGAGTTTCTAGGCCTATCACTTCCGAAGATTTTTCTGTCGGGGTTGTCTCCGTTAGCCTTCGATACTCCCCTATCAACCAGCAAGGCAGAAGGCCCTGAGTCATTTCTCGGGGGTCAGATGATGCCTCCTCCGCCAGACCTGTCCGTACCAGTGATTTTCACCTCCGCCTTCACTGCCGTTGAGGTCTTTACCCGTATATGTGTGGGTAAGGATGGGGAAGGAAATCAATCGTGCCATTTCAAGGGAACCATCCCAGCATTTGCCTGGAGTAATTTAGGGAAAACAGGTAAAACTTAAATCTGGATGGCCGGAGGTGGATTTGAACCACCGTCCTCCCGAATGTGAGTCCGGTGTGTTACCAATGCGCCACTTCCCCCGGTTTCGTGTTGTACCCCACGGAACTGGGTCCACGTCTGAACTTATCCATCCTACATTCCGGCCTGTTGAAGTGTAGGGTGCCCACCCCCGCGACGCAGACGCGCCAGACGAGAATTACTCACGTGGAGGGACAGTGCAGGTGGTCCTATCTCCCTTGAACCGGGCTAGTGGTTGCCTAAAGACAAAAGACCCAGAGGACGGCCACGGCTGAGGTACAAAGACATGCTGAGGTCGGATGTAGAACGGAGGGGATACACTCTGGCGTATATCAAAGACGAGGAGAAACTGAAGGGTTTGGTGCAAGAAGGAGGCAGCTCCACTTTTGCCAGTTTGTGGCAAATTGGAAAAAAAAAGTTTTAGAAATTCAGTTTCCACCAAAACGAAAAAATTGTCAGCTTTGTTTTAGGCTATGGGGTATCTAATACCACTGACGAAAATACACGCAATGCATGCACACAGGTGAGTGCAATATAGTTTTGAATTTTGGAGCTGTCTCCGTTTTGCTCCAAAGTGAATGAAAAACTGTTTTTAGGACCATTTTCTTCCTAATTAACCATTTTTCAGTTTGAAAAAACATTTATTAATAAAGAAAGTACAACATTATTGGCATAATGCATTAACTCTACAGTTCTTCAGTCTTCTAGCTCTCTTCAGTCTCCTCAGAATCTTTTGAAGCATCTGAAGTTGACTGGTCGTAAAACCAAATTCCGTTTTGCCCAACATACTTTCTGGCCAGCTGTTTGACATCTTTAAACTTTTGGTCTTTAAGTTTGATGAAAGTGGTTCACTGTTATGAGACTCGCAGGTCCTTGGTTGCATAGTTGCGCATTATCGAAAACAGTCTTCCCTACGGTCGCACTGCATTGAATAATCCTGTAACCGATAAATGGCTGTTCATAGAGGAATATTTTGTACTTATTGATTAAATATTTTCCTCTTTTCTTGCTTGATAATGATACGTAAGGGTTCTTTACAAAAAATTTCTACAACGTGTCAACAAAGTTGAAAATAAATTTCGGGTCCACTTCAGTGACACGAAATTTGGGGCTGGTTCTTCTGATAATGCGAGCATAGTCCACTGGAAGAAAAACTCTTTCCATCTTCCTCAAACACGTTTATATATTACAGAACGCTCTGTCGCATGGCATAAAGCTGTGGCCCGGTTCTGGAAATCGATGAACGATCTCTTGGATTTCTCTGAAACTAGTGGGTTTACACCGAACGAAGGGGCTGTATTTTTTTTTTCTTTTTTTGTAGATGATAGAATGTTCAACTCAATAGAGCCAAAAGGGGAGCTGCCTCCTTCTCGCGCCAAACCCCTCAATTCAAGGAGCGAGACTACTGGGAAGCTTCATTCACCGACCCATCGAACGACGATGGAACGACGTGGGATATGATGATGATATGTAAAGCAACGTGCCCCCCTTCTAGTAGCGGTGTACCGTACGTCCCCAAATGAGCGAACTGCTCCTAAGAAGTAAAAAAAAAAAAAAAAAAAAAAAAAAAAAAAAAAAAAAGCGCCGATCATTCCCGTTTCCGAAAATGGTCGTCAATCAGATACGCAAACTATAGGCCCGTCTCTGACGTTGGTCACTTGCAGAATGTTGGAACAGGTATTACGATCGAATTTTATGTCGTTTCTGGAGACATAAAATCTCCTTTGTAAGAATTAACATTGTTTCCGAAAGCAACGATCACATGAAACAAAGCTCGCGCTTTCATCCACGAGACCTCGATGAAAATAGATACAGGCTCCCAAGAAAAAGGCATGTTTCTTTACTTCCACAAGACGTTCGAAATGGTCCCGCATCTTTGATTGATAGATAAAGTGCGGAATTATACAGTATCAGACTAATTGCGTACTGAATCAGGCGTTTCTAGCTAACAGAACATAGCATGTCATTCTCAACGGAGAGAAGTATTCAGACGTTAAAGTAATCTCCAGCATGCCGCAGAGGAGTATTATAGAACCGTTGCTTTTCACAATGGGTCGTATGAATAAAACAGAGTATTATTCTCTGGATTCCAGAGAACTTGCTCAGATTCGCATGAAAAAAGCGAGTCAGAGAATATACTTCAACCGAATTTGTTCTCAGCGTGAGTAAAAGGGTGGGGGAAGTTGCGCACAACGGAGAACATTCTTCGATTTCGTATGTTTTGTGTCCCAGCCTCGTCGCCGCTTTTGTGTCTCGTTCCGTCGTAGGTGTCGGTGGCCGAGTGGAATGAGACCGACACAGGAATAAAGGTAGCACGCTGGTGCAGGTACGGAGGGGAGCAGCCAGAAACTAGAAACACTAGAGTAAATTAGAACGAGATATATATTGCACAGAATTTATACAATACTTAACTTTTACATAGATCAGTACTGCAGGAGGCTGATACATAGCTGAGTTAGAGGTCTGCCTAGTGCCTATCCGATAGCTAAGCCTTCACTGGTGCCTATCTGATTCCGAGGTGCTATCTTGTTCCGATTTCAGTCCCAAGTGAACAATGTCTTTCAGTGGTGGCCACGAGCGGAGTTGTAGCAGAGGGCGCTCGTGGCTGACGTTGTACGAACGCCGCGCCGTGCGTGCATGGCGGCGCGCGGCGAAAGTAGGTGGCGCGCACTTTGGACTTGTGCGACACCACAGTATGAATAAAACTAGAGAAGTAACTCACGACCGGAGAACATTCTCCGTTTTCTGAAGTGCTGAGTAACTTCTATAAAGTTAACGTTTTACTATGTTTACAATAAAAAAATGTGTTGCTTAGACGGCAATAAAAGTTCCTTTATACGTAGGCTAGTCTGAAGAAATACGAGAGGAACTAAAAAGTTTATGCAAATAAAAAAAAATTTCTGTCGAGTCGCTTCTTTCACAAAGACATAAATGTGACACTTCAAGCATTTTATATAGTGACGAAAGTGATGTCAGAGGAGTTTTTTCATTACCCATATAGAAATGAAACACAAGTGGATTCAGCTGTGTGTTTTACTCGTTTGTTTGGAGTGCAAAAAAAATGTTCAAATGTTTGTAAATCTATCGGACCAAACTGCGTGGTCATCAGTCCATAGCTTACAAAATATTTAAACTAAAGTAAACTAACCTAAGGATAACACAGACACCCATGGCCCAGGGAGGTTTGGAGAGCACATTTTCAGTTGTAAACAGCTACGTAGCAAAATAATATTGTATGTTTTAAATAGAGTGTTTATGTAGTGGAGGGAGGAAGGAAGCTTAGGGTTTAACGTCCAGTCGACAGCATGGCCATTAGAGACGCAGCTTACTTAAGCTTGCATTTTTGGAGAAGAATGGGGGGATGGGGGGGGGGGAGGAAATCAGCCGTGCCCTTTGAAAGGGCAAATGCCTGAATGGATTTAGAGAAATCACGGAAAACCTAAATCAGGATGGCTGGAGGTGGATTTAACTACCGCTCTCCTGAGTACGAGTCCAGTGTGTTCCCTCTGCTCTACCGCGCTCGGTAAATATAGTGTATTAATAAGTCCAAATAAAGTGCATCCCAGGACTTCACAATCTGTATCAGAAAATAAATATTGCTGCAATACCAGGTACTGAAGTTTTGTTTTTTTGTTCTGCTCTCCTTTCTTCTACCCAAACCGGTTGCCCTATTTAATATGCGTTTTCTGACATCGTAATCGTAACTTCTATGTCAGATGTAAGTAGACATGACAGGAAAATTAACATCTGATTAATTACGTAATTACCAGGTTGTTTCTTGTAACAAAATCGCATGCCCTATCGCGGGTTCGATCCCCGCCAGATCCTACGATTTTTATCTGGCACTTTCCATTTCTTTCACCTCTGGCAGTTATCTCAATGTAGAATAATTTTACTATCGTATGAGGCAAGCAACCAAGTTCAAATCAGATGCTAGTATTACAGAAAAACTTGGTAGGTCGCAGTAATTGGTCGCAACTCAAGCACACCGTGCCTTTATTACTACACGTTTCGGAAACATTTCAGTCATCATATATTGATATGTCTCTAGAGTCAACGCCTTTTTGAACACCTACGTACCTACATCTTTGTACGTATAGCTGTCGCCGACAGTACAGAGTGATGATAAAAATGTTTCCAAACCGCGTCATACCGTGCCTGAAGTGTGACCTTCAATTACTGTGACCTATCCAGCTTCTCCGAAATACTACCAATTAAATTTAATTTCCCAAGTATTGAATATCTGCTCTGAAGGAGTCAACGTCAGTTTCGAAAGCCACACACATTGATCTACTCGTCTACGAGGCCATGGAAGCAGTAAATAAGGTCCCCAGATAGCTACCGAGTTTCTTGACTTCCGGAAGGCGTTCGATAGTGTTCCGCTCTACCGCCTAACGGACGTGTGCGGAATATCAAACCAATTATGTGACTAGAGTTTGTGAAGAGTTTCTTGCAAACAGAAGATAACGTGTCATTATGAAGAGAAGTCTTGAGACGTGACGTGTCCCAAGGGAATATTCTAGGACCTTCAGGCAAAAGTTGGTAGAGATTCATGTGTCAATAAAAAGATCGATGCACGAAGCGCATACTTTAGCAAGCGATCTTTCCGAGAACCCAAAAAAATACTGGTCCTATGTAAAATCGATAAGCGGACCATCCAGTCACTCGTTGATCATTCTGGGGCAGTAATAGAACAAAGCAAACGGAAAGCTGAAGTTCTATATTTAACCTTTAAGAAGTCTTTCAAGCAGTAGGACCGCACAAATGTACCATCATTTGATCAACGTACTAATTCCGAAATGGAGTACACAGTAATACGTATTTCCGGTGTAGAGAAGCAGCTGAGAGAGCTAAATACGAAAACGTCTGCTGGTCCGGATGGAATACCAGTTCGGTTTTACAAAGAGTATTCTGCGGCATTGGCCCCTTACTTTGCTTCCATTTATCGCGAATCTTTAATTCAGCCCGAAAGTTCCTAGTGATTAGAAAAAAGGGCAGGTGACTCCCGTTTATAAGAAAGGAAAGAGAACTGACCCACACAATTACAGGCCAATATCGTTGACATCAGTTTCCTGTAGAATTTTGGAGCATATTCTCAGCTCGAATATAGTAAATTTCCTAGAGACGGAAAAGCTTCTTTCTATGAATCAACACTGGTTTAGGAAACATCGTTCATGTGAAAGCTTGCCCTTTTCTCACAGGACATCTTGCGAACCGTGGATGAAGGGCAGCAGGCGGATTGTGTTTTTCTCGACTTCAAAAAGACGTTTGACGCGGTGCCACATTGCAGACTGCTAACGAAGATACGTGCTTATAGAATAGGTTCACAGTTTTTAAGACTTCCTAAGTAATAGAACGCAGTACGTTCTTGACGCCGAGTGTTCATCAGAGACGAGTGCATCGTCAGGCGTACTTCTGGGAAGTGTGATAGGACCGCTATTATTTTCTATCTATATAAATGATCTGATGGCCAGAGCAACTTGTAATTTGCGGCTGTTTGCTGATGATGCTGTGGTGTATGGGAGGGTGTCGTCTTTAACTGACTGTAATAGCATACAGGATGACTTCGACAAAATTTTTGGTATTTAGTATTGCTAGCTCTAAATACAGAAAAATGTAAGGTGATGCACATGAGTAAGAAAAGCAATCAAATAGTGTTCGAATAATACATTAGTCGTCTAATTCTTGATGCAGTCGCGTCGTTCAAATATCTAGGCTTAATATTGCAGAGTGATAGGAAATGGAACGAACATGTGAGGACAGTTGTAAGGCGGACAGCTGACTTCGGAGCTGACTTCGGTTTATTGGTAAAATTTGAAGATGTAGTTCATCCGTAAAGGAGACTGCGTATACAACGCTTGTACGACCACGTCTTGAGTATTGCTCAAGTGTATGAGACCAGTAGCATATCAGTTTAAAGGGAGCCATGGAAGTAGTTGAGAGGCGAGCAACTAGGTTCGTTACTGGTAGGTTCGACCAATGCGTGAGTGTCACGGAAATGCCCCTGGAACTAAAATGGAAATCGCTGGAGGAAAGACGAGGTTCTTTTCTAGAAATTCTGTTGAGGAAATTTAGAGGTCCGGAATTTGAAGCTGACTGTAGATTGATCTTGCTACCGCCTACTTATATTTTGCGTAAAGATCACGAAGACAAGATAAGTGAAATTAGGTCTCGTACAGAGGCGTATAAACATTCTTTTTTTCCTCTTTCTATTTGGGAATGCAGTAGGAAAGGAAATGTCTACTAGTGGTACAGTGTACCCTCCGCCATGCACTTACGGTATTTTTTTTTTCTTTTTTTTTTTTTACAACTTATGGGACTTAACTACGGGGTCATCAGTCCCTAAGCTTACAAACTACTTATGAACTAGCTAAGACTAAAGACGGCACAAATATCCATGCCCGAGGGGGGATTCGAACCCCCGACCGTAGTGGCCGTGCTGACCGTGACTGGAGCGCCTCAGTCACCTCGGCCACCGCGGCCGGCTACGGTGGGTTGCGGAGTACATATGTAGATGTATATGTACAACGAAATTGTTCGTGAAAATCAAAGACGGACTGTCCGAGAGTTGGATCGTGTCATGAAACCTGACACTGCATCTTGGGATGCGTAGTGTTGCCGCCAAGTTATTTCCACGGCTCATGAGTCAGGACCCGATAGACCTTCGCCTATTGAAAAGAAACGGAATTACTGACCAGTCTTATCATCCCCACTTCCAGATCTATGGCCCTATGGACTTTTCTTTTTATTTCCGAAGTTGGGAACTCCGTTGAAGGGAGGAAAATTCATAACGATAGACGGGATAACAGAAAATTCGCTGACGGTACTTAGCGCGATTCAGTAAGAGGCGTACCAAGACTGTTTCCGGGAGTTGAAATAGAGTTGGGAGCGCTATATCAATTGTGGATGAGACTATTTCGATGGACTCCATACATTATAAGTAAAACGTAAGTGCAGAAGAATTTTGTGAACAAAGTTCCGTAATTTTTAATAGACAGGCCGGAGTACTAACCTTGATAGGAGCAAGGAAGTATTTTCATTTTTTGTGGCACCAATGGAGAACTTTTCAAGAGACCGTGCAGAAACTTTTTCGTAACTGCTGAAAACCAGTTCGAGAAATTCCATATTATTTCGGAATTCTGAAGTAACGTACCCTTTAATGCACTTTGCTACGTAACTGCGGTGAAATAGAGAGTGACCTAGATGTACAAATTAGAACGCTAGTTTTATCGCAGACAGATCTCAGTTCTGCAACGTATGATTTCGTCGTCTACTGGAGCCTTGTGTTCAGTTTTCGACTGCCGACAGCCTTACGCTTACCGCATGACCGCCTGTGGTTACGGAAATTGTTCTCGGAATTTCGTGAGCTGGTCTTCGACGAGATGTGAATTCCGCAAAAAGAAAGGACGAATAAAAATTGAACCGAATGCTGTTTCCACAGTTACTATCATTCGTTGACGGTTAAGATTTCGGCAATGAATAACGCTAGTATTTCGCTTCCATACTGACGTAGTTTTTAGAGGTTCGTGAGACACTGCGCCGCCACGCAAATTTCTTACAATATCGGATTTTTCGGGTCTTTTGAATGTTCGTCCGCTTTGACCAAAGACGTCAGATCTTACGTCATTCAGACGATTACATTTATGATTATTAATTTAAATAAAAATATACAATCCCTGAGATGGATTTTCGTCTCAATATGTCAAAGACATTAATGATAAATACGAAGCATTGAATTAAATTTTATGATGCGACCGAGAATCGTACCCGGACCTCCATGCTTACTAGGCGTACGTCTTACCGCTAGGCTAGCGATTAAGGTGCCTCGCAATAGTCTAAGCTGAATCAAAGTTTGTGACGTGAAGGAAATCATGCTTAGACTATTCCGAGGGCATTAATCGCTAGTGATGCAGTGGTCTAGCGGCAAGACGTCTGCCAAATAAGCATGGAGGTCCGGTTTCGAGTCCCGGTCGCATCACAAATTCTCATTCAATGCTTCATATTTATCATTAATGTCTTTGACATACTTTTTCAGAAAACGGTGGAACCTTTCGACCTGGTTGCTGGAAAGAGACTGATATGGAGTAGCAAGTGCTGTAAGTACACCATTTTATAGCAAACAACGAACTGTTTTAAATCAGAAACAAAATGTTTTGTAGATATGTCAAAAACCTAACCTTTATGTGTAAACAGAAACATGTAGAAATTTCAGGACACCCACTGATGATGCCTTGTGACAAAGGCGAAACGCGTATGGGTGAATTATAGAAATAAAACCCATCATTTGCAGTAGCAAAAGGCGTTTTCTTTAGTAAAATTACGGTGAAATACATAGTATTCAGCTGCTGCTCAAATGGCCCTACAAGCGACGTATGATATACCTCTACGTAGTAATTATGTTTCTGTAGACATCCGTAGATAGCAGGCGGGTTAAATGAAATTTAAGCAAACAAACTCACTTGAACTGTCATTTATTTACTTTTAACACAGGTATCCAATCATAATAGTGAATAGGGAGAACAACCCACGATGTCCATTGCACGAACTGTGGAGGAGAGAAAAAAAAAAAGCGAGTATCACCCCCCCCCCTCTCTGGATTCCCCACTGATGGGCACCCATGTTGGTCTCAGCTTCGGCTTCCAAAAATATGGTCACCTTAGTTAAGTTCCAAAAATGGTACACCCGAGATCGCTGGTATAAAATTTTATTTGGACCACCGGTTTCACTGGTCTCTGCCAGCATCATCTGGCGCCAGTGATTATTATACTACTATAAGTCTATTACTCTGCAAGCGACATTGCTTAATTCTGCTGTCACCAGTCAAAAAGACAGCCAAAACTACATCCACAGAAGTCACTAGGTACAACTGCAGCTCCCACAGTGTTTACTGGCGCACCGTAGCCCCTACGCATCGGCGCATCGTTGACGTCGGCTGCCACATCGATACTTCACCACCATGGAAGCCTTACGGCGTCCTGACGAGTGTCATCTTTTACTCAACGTATTTTTATAAGTTTTCTGTAAATGCCCATAGAAGGCAATGTCTCCATATATAGCCGATTTTAATTGTTAGTTTTGTTTAATATTTCCTACACATTATTAATGTTATGAACGTACTATTTTATACAGAATCAAATTAGAAGAGTTTACGATACTGTGCCAATAATCTTAACTAGTGAATTTTATAATATTAACACATACTCCTTACTATATTTCTGATTGGCTTACGTGACGAGCGGTGGGCGGAGCATCGTGTATTTAACTGACAGCCTCAGCTGCCATCACCAGCAGTTGACGCCTTACCTGGCCACCGACACCGTCCACCAACAAGGGTAAAAACCATTATTAACCATTTTACTATTAAATGTATAATGTAATGATTGGTATCACTGAAGTCCCTCTTTGGTACATTACAGTGCCGAAGGCCTGAAGATGGTTCTATAAAACCGAAACCGGTTTCCAGCAATAAACGCAACAAATTGCGATCTAAACTGTCTTATTGTAATTATCATATGTTGACATTACAAGATAACGGTTATGTCAAACAATTTTTGGACCAGATGAGGCTGTCAGAGACCAATGAAACCGCTAGTCCAAATAAAATTGTATATCAGCGATCTTGGCTGTACCATTTTTGGAACGTAGCATAATTAGATCGCCTCCTCAGAATATAAACAAAGTCAAACTTAGTTAAGAACAAAATACACCAATTCCAGAGGGAGGACTCGAACCTCCGACACGAGCGGCCGCACGATCCATAGCGCGACGGCCCATACTTTTGAAAGTTATCCATAGAAAAGGGGGTGTTTCTCTTCATCAATGAATGTGTCACTGTTTTTGTATGACATACAATTCTGTTAAGTGAAAGCTGTTCATAAAATAATTTATAATCAGTAATTGGTATTGTTCATCTGCAGTTGTATCATAACACGCTAATCTGACTGAACAGTTATCAAGATGAATAAAGATGACTTTGAGCATCAACAAAATAAATACAAAATAAAACAAATCCTGATAGTGTAACTTTGTTAATAGAATGTGCAACTTGGCCTCTGGTAAGAAAAAACCTGTATCATTACATAAGACTTTGAACAGTACGATGAAAGCGTGGTGCTGAAGAGACAGATTGACAATTACATTAGAATGTGACACTTCCTCTTGAAATATTTGTTTCAAAGGTTAAAACAGTATGTCTTTCTGGCCTACCTGTGCGCAAGGAAACAGCGTGTGCTACTGCTCTCAACTCTACTGCCACAAGCATGCTGCTGCTAATAAGAGACAAAAAAAAAACTAACTACTGAATTCGCGATGGTGTTGTGCGAATTCACTTACTACAATAAAAACAAATTTCATCCATGTTTGTAGAAAAACAATGAGGTTTTATGGGTGTATGGATAACTTGGAGTAGATATGAAATGCATTTAAGTTGAAATCCTCTATATTGAACAAGACTACAAACAATGTTGTACAAAAACTGTAAGATAGTTACAAGGGAATGCTCAACACCAAACTTTAGTTCCTTCACTTTCTGCACTCTCAAAAAGAGCATACAAAATTCCTGCAGTACAAACATGGATCATATCTAAGCAATGCGGACAATAATAGCAGTATAATGCTTCTAAACACTAATCTTCATACTGTCAAAGTACATATCAGATTCAATTACTTTCTTTGTGCCAAGTTCATGCTACGATATACAACTTCATTCTTAGACTGCCTGCAACACTCTTCCTGCTCACACTTCCGAGTCCGGACAACAGCCACTACTGCACTGCTACTGCTTAAACGCGGGAACGCGCACCGACCAAAGGTACTCCCCGCGGAGCAAAGCTATGAATCGCTATGAATCGCTACCTTTCACTTTGTCATACGCAGTGTCCACCTCCAGTTGCGCTACAGTGTGTAGGATGGCCGCCGCTTAGCTCAGTAGGCGGCCCGGCGCTGGCCAGACGCAGGTATGCGATGCGGCCGTTAGCGGTAATCACTCCTTGTCAGGGGTTTCCGGTGCGCGGAGACGAGCGACTGGCGCCACGCTAGCCGCTCGCTGTGACGTGGATAGATTGGAGGCCCGGGGCCTCCGCTACAGCCGCCGACGCTAGCGCCGGCCTAATGACCCGTGGCCGTAATGCGAATACTCATGCGGCCACCTTGTAATTACCGCCGCCCCGACCGCTCCGATTTCCAGGCCCGGTCCCGGGGAAGGTCGGGAAGCGATCCTCGCGCCGCGCCGCCACAGAAAAAGTGTTGACAGCGCGCAGATGCGGACGCGATTGCGCCCGCCTTTGTTCTCCATGGGGCAGAACGGCAGCGCGCCGATTAAGCTGAACACTGCGATTGCAAAACTGACGGTGCCGACCGGCGGTAATGCGAGTTAACTGCCACACTTCTGTCGCAGAAAAGCAACACGCGGTGTTGCAACTTCCCGAGTGAGCTTTAAAATGTTCAAATGTTTGTAAATCTATCGGACCAAACTGCGTGGTCATCAGTCCGTAGCTTACAAACTGCTTAAACCTAGGTAAACTAACCTAAGGACGACACTCACACACCCATGCACCAGGGAGGACTCGAACCTTCACGGCGAGCAACCACGCGCTCCGCAAAATAAATGTTCAAATGTTTGTAGAACTTGTGGGACGTAACTACGGGGTCATCAGTCCCTAAGCTTAGAAACTACTGAACTAGCTGAGACTAAGGACGGCACAAATATCCATACCCGAAGGGGCATTCGAACCCCCGACCGGAGTGGCCGTGCAGACTGTGACTGGAGCGCCTGAGTCCCCTCGGCCATCGCGGCTGGCCGCGCTCCGCAGCGAGACGCTTTAGACCGCTCGGCTACTCCACCGCGGCGAGTGAGCTTAATTTGGCATGCGGGTGACGTGACAAAGTCAGTAGTGTCGTATAGACTTGCGCATAATAGTTCGTGATCCAGGAGCGCTCACTTTAGTTCGCGTCTCTGCCGCGAACTAGTTCGTTCTTTTAGTTCGTCTGCTCCCAGTGAGGTCTGAGCGGTGTGGTCTGCGCATGCAGGTGGAGGGAGAAGTTCCTCCACCTAGCTGCTTCATGCGCTTGCTGCTTGAGCTGCTGACGATATCACGCAAACCAAAATAAACAGTTTGTGGATAATTTCTCGCGTTTAGAGTTATCTCTATATCTCGGCATTATGGAATTTATTAGTCAGATATTGCAGAGTGCAGAATACTTCAAGCAGAAATTTTGTAGCACTGAACTATGTAATCTAGCAGGCAGACGCTAACCTTGAAATGGCTCTCATCAGCAGAAGGCAAACGCGTAATTTTTAATTCTGGTCGCGACCTATCGCGCATATTTTAGTTCGCGACCTATCGCGTATATTTTAGTTTGCGACCTATCGCGCATATTTTAAATCGCGACTACCGGTAGCTCTCCTTTTAGTTCGCAGCTCGGCCGCGAAGTAGGTCGCTCTTTTTGTTCGTCCGTTCGTTTTGGCTTTTGCTACCGCTACTAAAAATACAGCTGAGCTACATCTCAGCTCGAAATGTCGGCAACTGGCAGAAGGTAATCAGGCGATTCTGCACGCTCTCGCGTCTTCTCGCTGTTACACGTCAATCTTCGGAAAAGGAGCGGACGAACTAAGAAGCGAGGGATCTGCGGACTAGTCCGCGTAGTTCGCCTGTGAGAGCGCTATTCCGAACTAGTTCGTTCGCGAACTACACAAGACTAGTGTCGTATCTCCTCATCCCAGACGACACTCTTGCGGCGTTAAATATCTATATTAACGCACAAGATGCCCAGCTGATACGTCCGCTACCACGTCCTACCGTCACCGACAATAGGGTATTTGACTGACTTCTGGAAACCGTCTTAAATAGATAATTACCTTATCTCTTTAAACGAGCAAATATACCTGCCTCGGAAATGACTCTAACAATTTCGAAGAAATTTTGTATTTACACTTTTTTTTTTTTTTTTCCCTTTCGAAGTTCACCTACATAATCATTCAAAATTATATAATTATATACCGGGAGATCAAAATTCAGGATAAATTTGAACACTTAATAAACCACAGAATAATGTAGATAGAGAGGTAAAAATTTACACACATGCTTGGAATGACATGGGGTTTTATCAGGACCAAAATAAAAAAAAATAATAAAAAGGATTGCTAGTCGCGTGAAAGATCTCTTGCGCGCTTCGCTTGGTGATGATCGTGTGCTCAGCCGCCACTTTCGTCATGCTTGGCCTCCCAAGTCCCCAGACCTCAGTCCATGCGATTATTGGCTTTGGGGTTACCGGAAGTCGCAAGTGTATCGTGATCGACCGACATCTCTTGGGATGCCGAAAGATAACATCCGACGCCAATGTCTCACTATAACTCCGAACATGCTTTACAGTGCTGTTCACAACGTTATTTATCGCTCAACAGCTATTGTTGAGAAACGATGGTGAACATATGAGCATTTTCTGTAAAGAACATCATCTTTGCTTCGTCTTACTTTGTTATGCTAACTATTGCTTTTCTGATCAGATGAAGCGCCATCTGTCTGACATTTTATTAATTTTTTGTTCTAATAAAGCCCCATGTCATTCCAAGCATTTGTGTCAATTTTTAAC
Organism: Locusta migratoria; assembly: GCA_026315105.1. Taxonomy (NCBI): domain Eukaryota; kingdom Metazoa; phylum Arthropoda; class Insecta; order Orthoptera; family Acrididae; genus Locusta; species Locusta migratoria. The sequence goes on along the minus strand of CM048744.1, from coordinate 174,891,263 downwards.
TCTCTATATACATTATTCCGTGATTTATTAAGTTTTCAAATTTATACTGACTTTTTGATCACCCGGTATATACGAGGGACGTTTGGAAAGTCTGTGGAAAGTCCAAGAGATGTGACCACAGGCGCGTATCGAGGTCATGTTTAGTTAGTAGCTTCTTTGGAAAAACGTATACCAAATTTCAGCCATAGTGGTCTTATTCTTTGTGTTTGGCATTCGTGTGGATCAAGGAAGTCGAGTGATTTTCAAAGAATGGACGAAAAACAATTTCGTGTGGTGTTCAAACATTACTTTATGAAAGTATTAGGACAGTTTATACGTAGTTTCAAAATTTTTCAGTGTGGCCATAAAGGTGCAAGTGATGCTAACGTTCTGGACGCCCTGTGGAGGTTACGACTCCCAGAAATCATTGATACAGTGATGGATGACAGAAGAGTAAAAGTGCGTGAGATTGCTAGTGCTGTGGGCATCTCTAATTAAGGGGTACATAATATTTTGCAAAAACATGTTCTTGAAGGCCAGTAAAGATTTTTGTTTGTAACTCTTGTTTCTTATATTTCTTGAGACCATTCACCGAACTTTCGTGCTGGGAAGCAGAATTGAGATTCCACCTGGACTTCATAAAATATTTTTTCGTTGATTCCTTCAGTTGATTCTTAACGCAAGGGATGCCTATTTGGGCCCTACACTGGAGTCTGGGTGACGAACAAATGATCTATCTGTATGATCATCCCGCATGAAATTACATTTCAATAACTTCAGCCTTTTTTTTTTATTTTGCAGTGTTAACCAGACAGGCCAAGAACAGACTTACAAGATGCCTCCGACGTTTCTTAGCTGTGGTATGACACTGGTGACAGTTGCAGCGGAGCGGCCGAGTGCTCAAATGTTCAAATGTTTGTCAAGCTTATGGGACTCAACTGCGAGGTCATCAGTCCTTAAACTTAGAAACTACCTTATACTAAAGACAACACTAACATCAATGGCCGAGGGAGGATTCGAACCCCTGACGAAGAACGGCATCGGAGCATAGCGCCTCAATGCGCTCGACCACTTCGCCGCCGCCTACAAAAATTAAAATTTCAAGTTGATGTATTCTCGCAGTCCACAAGCCTGCATCGACCGAGAATTTCCTTTTAAATGTTTCTGTCGCAACAATTTTACCAGTTACATCGATGAAGTCTTTGACGCGCACGAAGGTAGCTTCTTGATGCTGTCGCGTCGTTCAAATATCTAGGCGTAACATTGCAGAGCGATTTGAAATGGAACGAACATGTAAGGACAGTTGTGAGTAAGGCGGACAGCCGACTTCGGTTTATTGGGAGAATTTTGGGAACATGTACTTCATTTGTAAAGGAGACCGCGTATAAAACGATTGTACGACCACGTCTTGAGTATTGCTCAAGTGTTCGGGACCCGCAGCAGATCAGTTTAAAGGAAGACATAGAAGCAGTTAAGAGGCGAGCAGCTAGGTTTGTTACTGGTAGGTTCGACCAATGCGCGAGTGTCACGGAAATGCTCCGGCAACTGAATTGGGGATCGCTGGAGGAAAGACGTTATTTTCGTGAATTTCTGTTAAGTAAATTTAGAGGGCCGGAATTTGAAGCTGAGTGTAGCACGACCTTGCTGCCGCCTACTTACATTTCGCGCAGTGATCACATAGACAAAATAGGAGAAATTAGGGCTCGTACGGAGGCATATATGCATTCTTTTTTTCCTCGTTTTATTGGAATAGGAAGGTAAATGCCTAGTAGTGGTACAGTGTACCCTCCGCCACGCACCTTACGATGGATTGCGGAGTATGTATGTAGATGTAGATAACAGTATTTAATACGAGTCGTATGCTTATTTCGTGTTTCTACTGCATGATTAATAACATAATTGCTCCAGATAGCTGTTATTCAGAAAGCATTTTTTTTTTTTTTTAATTTTTATATCAGAAACTAATCCGCCATTACCGACTTGTTGATCGCATTCGCGATGTCCAATATAAGACATTCCCGCTTTTCTAGAGAAGAAAGCATATCTGTCGTCAACAAGTCAACTTCCAGCATACTTGTAGTGCCTCAAGGACTTGTCGGGCGTTACGTAAAAGTTACGTCGTAATGGCCCCCGAGAGATGGCGCGTGACTGATGGAACACCGGAACTCGGCCGCCGACAGGTTTGCGTCAGGCTGCTCCGACCTGGGGGACCGATACAGGCGTGCCACCTCCCCTCCTGTCGACACCGCAGTCAAAAAATGTTCAAATGTTTGAAAATCTTATGGGACTTAACTACGGGGTCATCAGTCCCTAAACTTACAAACTACTTATGAACTAGCTTAAACTAAGGACGGCACAAATATCCATGCCCGAGGGGGGATTCGAACCCCCGACCGCAGTGGTCGTGCAGACCGTGACTGGAGCGCCTCAGTCCCCTCGGCCACCGCGGCCGGCGACACCGCAGTCACAAGCGGTACTCGCCCTGAGCTTGAAAGACGGCTGTCTGCGTCTTCCCTAGGTCTTTAACTTTGTAATTTACCTATGCTCACCAGACGGGCTTTTTTGCTAAACGAGAACCTCTCTCGTTCGGAGGCATGAGGAATAGCATTTCATTTCATGTTTTTAAATGTTAGTTTCTGTAATATTGCTGGTATTTTATTATGCTAATAATTTATCATTGTGTCAATGAATGTGGCAATATGAACGGTTGCTCCGTGACGCCACTGTCCCTGTGAGAATGTGTACTTGCTTTATTCTTTATGTGCATGTATGAGAATCTTCTAGCAAAGGAGTCTGTGTGTATGTATGAGAATTTTCGTCGTCGGCTGCTGGCTACTCGGTACTAGTGTTTCTCTGGCTTCGTGTTGATAGGTAGTGGTTACCAACCTCTGCTTTTGGTGCTACCAAAGAGGTTCCTCCACCCTTTGGTTACAAGTCAGGTTGGCAATTTCCAGTTAGCGAGCCTCAGCAAGACGCGCCAGTTTAAGCTCTTCCCGACCACATCGTTTTCTGGGGTTTGGCCGATTTACAGTGCGATTTCCGGCGGCTGGTGAAGGGGACTGGGTGGCCAATCTAGACATTCTGTGGCTGCGCTTCGACCTGGTAAGACGTACTGCATTTTCTTTCCTCCCTTGGGATGGTAGCGATTCGTTGTCTGGTTTGTTAGAGTTCAGATCTTAACTTCAATTTTTGGGATAAGTTTCTTTGATCATGTACAGAAATGTATTCAATTTCATTTAGGTGATTTTGCATAGGTAAACGCAGCGAATATGCAACTAATTTGGTTTGATAACGACTGGGAATCGGTAACCTATGTGAGACAAGCTGGTGGTGTATGAACTCTGTCTAATTTTTTGCTAGCTTTGTGGAATGCGACCAAAATGCGGGAATATTTTTATTCTGTATAGTGCATGTGAAATATTCTTTTCCGTTTCCTCCTTCCACGAGTGATATGTTCTCCAAGTGGTGTGTTCTTAGAAAAAAGCCTTCAGCTACCCCTGTGTCTGTTTGTATGCCCTTCAGGCAAGAAATTCTGCATGTATCCTTATGATTTCCTTTAGTACATCGCGATCTCCTCTCGGCCTATTTTAAATTGCTGTTTGGTTTCCAAACTTATACTTTGCTTTCAGACTACCCCAGTAAATTCTCTTCTAGCCTTGTACGACCCCCTTTATTAGCTTACATATTTCTTAGTTAATTTACTCCGACTTTGAATTTATTCCCCTTTTCTCATTTTTGAAGGCTGGACTTCATTTATCCGTGTAAAAATCTTCCCAATCTCGTCTAACTGTATTCGTTTAGCTTCCTTATGATATCCTATGCAATTCTAAGAGTTGCATGCCCTAGCTATTTTTCTTTATTTTTCAGAAATTGAATTTTTGTATTTTTACTGGTTTTCTGAACCACTTGGCTCCGAGCTCAGACTTCAATGGCTTATATCTAGTCACTCGAGTTCTCTCCACTGCTCACACACCAGTGCCTTCCTATTATGTATTTTTGCTTCATAATCTGTGATTCCACTGGTTTTTGGTGAAATCAATGCGATCTTTTAGCACTTCCCCTTCAGTGAGGTGCAAATATGTACGTAATGTAGCAGACATGTGCTGTGTGTCTCAATAATTCTGCAAGCTCACGGTATGATTGAATGAAATTTAATCTCCCTGTTATCACGTACCATCTCAAGTAAAGACAGACCAGAGCGACCTACGAAGTTTATTTTTTCTTGCGTTGTGTGGTACATCCTGGTTCGTTGAATTTCGCCTACGATAGCGGCGCCTGCTTCTGCTTCGTAACAGCACGCTGAGTTGGGTGAGCTTCGCTTTGCTTCGCGCGTGTGACTGGCTGAATGCTTGTTGATTGTAAACCCCTCCCCCGACGATGTTCAGTTCAGATTACTTTAATGTAGTAGTTCAATGAGATGCATTTTTTATTGTTTTAACAAAATTGGTGCCCCCCATTTGCTCATGTTTGAACTAAATAACTAATTTATTGTCAGCGAAATTTTATCCTTCTTATAAATATTAGTTTATGAATACCCTCCCTTTTTATTTAATGTTATTTTCACCAGCAGTGAGAACAAATTCAGATCCATATTATAATATTTTTAAGTTCGTTGCACCATAAACGTTCTCTCAGCCACCTTTATGAAATTGTTTAGTTCGCGGTGGCTTGTGTATTAATGATTGTGTGTAATTCTCGTGATCTACGACGTATGCTGGCCACCGTCTCTTTGTCTTCCTGCTCTAAAGTAAATTTTGAGTCAGTTCTAAATTTTGGGCCAGGGAACAAGATTGTGTTGCAGGAAGTAATCAGTAGTTCACGCGAATCCTTAAGCTGGTTTTACGGCCACAGTTATATATTTAAAGTTGCTTTTAACTGCCTCCCTTCAGCTAAAGTAAATTTTACAATTGACGGTGATCTTTCAAGCTGAGCAGCACTTAAAGTGGGACGTTGATCAAATTGGCCAAAAATGACAATTTTCGATTTTTTTTTATTTGTTAGTGCAACTCATGGACAATAAGTCCCAAAAGTTTCAATTTTGAAGTCGCATTCGATGTGCCTGAAAATTAATTAAAAGTGTGACGCGGCATCCTTGCCATGCCCACGTACTGAAGTAGCACTTCAATAGCAGTTTAGTGAACAACGATTCTTTGTATTTCTTTCAACCAAACATGTGTGGATACATCTAGAAGACCGTGATACATATTTAGAATTTTGTAAGCTGTCATGTTTCTAACTTGTGTATTTTTTATATAGTGACTAAGTCAATGTTTCTAATGTTTGTATAGCTTATGGGACTTAACTACGGGGTCATCAGTCCCTAAACTTACAAACTACTTATGAACTAACTACTACTAAGGACCGCACAAATATCCACGCCCGAGGGGGGATTCGAACCCTCGACCGTAGTGGCCGTGCAGACCGTGACTGTAGTGCCTCAGTCTCCTCGGCCACCGCGGCCGGCCGACTAAGTCAATGTTGCACTTGTTATTTTATACCCAATTTTTTTTAACAAGGAGACCAGCTTGTAATATTTTTGTGACCAGATGATGGTGACACAGTTCACCGAAACCGGTCGTCATTGAATAAATTATTAATGTGCGATCTTGACATTTCATTTAGAAAACTATAAAACGACCAGAACGCCTCCAAACCCGAATATGTCAGGTAATCTTAAAGGTCCTTATGGTATAAAATGATACTACGGCCATCTGTGTCTGTGCATAAAGCTATCACGTGACTTTTTAACACTTCAGTGTACAGTAAAGAACATGTACAGTCCATTTAGACTCGTGTCGTCTCAGGTTCTTCTTGAAGAGTACGTTTTTAGAATATTACAGCAGGAGGAGCGAAGCGTCCCTAAGGATTGCAGAAAAGCGCAGGTCAATCCCGTTTAAAAGAAGCGTCTTCGGTCATATGCGCAAAACTATAGGCCTATAACACTATCGGTCAGTTGTAGAAGTGTGTAACACATTTCAGGTTCGAGTATTATGACATTTCTGGAGACCAGAAATATCCTTTGTAGGAATCAACTTGGTTTCAGAAAGACACTATCATATGAAAAGCAAGCTCGCGCTATTCATCCACAAGACATAGAGGGCAATACATACATGATCCCACGCAGACGCCGTGTTTCTTGACTTCCGCAAGGCGTTCGATACCGTTCCGCACCATCGCCTTATGAACAAACAGCAGGTAAGTGGAATTACAGACCAACTGTGGATTCAGGCGTTTGTAGTTAACAAAACGGAGAACGTCATTCTCAACGGAGAGAAGTCTTTCGACGTTAAAGCGATATGTGACGTGGCTGGGGACTGTGTTACGAGGGCTATGCCGAAAGTTTTTAGCAGAATGTGTGAAAAAAATTCATTTGCAAAAAAACGGTTAAGCTTTTAAAAATACTCTCCATTAGCATGTATACATTTTTCCATTCTCTGAAACCCCTTAGAAAATGTGTCAGTCCAAGCTTCTTTTGGGATGTCACTTAGTGCGCTCTCGTATGCCGCAATGGCCTCTTCATCTGATGAAAATCGCTGCCCTCGAATTTTTTCCTTAGTCTTAGGGAACAGAAAGATGTCACAGGGGGGCAGGTCAGGTGAATAGGGGGGGGGATGGGGTAACGCAATTTTTCCTCCTCCAGAAAGTCCATCGTTCTGGCAGCCCTACGCGCAGATGCTTTGTCGTGATGCAGCAGAAGGTGTCCACTTTGGAACTTGGATGCTCTGACTTCCATATTGCGATAATTTTTGGAAGACAATCGTTCACGTACCATTCAGAATTGACTGTACGACATGTGTCCAAGGCCACAGAGGTGAGATGACCGATCTTTGTGAAAAATGTTGCCACCATCTTTTTTCCAGAGCTCCGACTTCGTCGAACTTTTGGGGGTGGTTCCTCCCCTGTAAAGCACCACACAGAGCACTGTCTCTTCGTTTCAGGGTCATAATTGTAGACCCACGTGTCATCACCTGGGACGATATAGTAAGTGTCTTGGGACTTCCCTCCATTGAATTTTTCGAGCATGAAACGACACCAGTCCACTCTCGCCTCCTTTTGGCTTTCTATCAAGGAATGTGGCACCCAACGGGCACCGTTGCTTTTTACAATATGAAGGGTTAATCATTAACCATTTCCACCAATAATTAATCCGAAAGTATGACAGGACTTAAAACGTTTGTTGGATACAAGTTGGGTGGGACAACGGGGAGCAGAATATGACGTTGGTTTTTTATTGCAAGGTGAGGTGGCTTCAGAGATATGAAGGTCTACTTTGTCTTTTTCAATGGTATGCTATAGTTTCCTTCTTATTTTCTTATAGCAGCTACCGAGAAGAATCAAATGATGCGTAACAGTAAAGTCTTTGAAGGTCAACGAAGGTCAAAAAGGTGGCATGAACGTCAATTTACAGAAGGTGTTCAAAGTGACGACCATTGGTATCAGTGCAGCGCTGCAATATTCTTATCATGGATTGAGTGGTATTCCGTATCACTTCGGCACTTCAGGCATTGCCATGGCAATCAGAAGAAGTTTTCACTCCCCACAATGCCACCAGCGACCCAGCCCGCCAAGCGCTCGTCGCCATAATAAAGCGACAGAACCGGTGGGCTCTTTCACAATCCTTATTGCTGCCATATTTTTTACCTTCGTTTATCCGCAAAGACCTTACCGTTGCACATCACTGAATTTATCTGAATAGGCGCTATCAGAAAATAATTACCAAAATATAGCATTCCATTTAAAAAGATAAAGTTCACCTTCATATCTCTGAAGCCACCCCACCTAGCAATAAAAAAACCAACGTCATATTCTGGACCCCGTTTTCTCGTGCAATTTTTATCCCACAAACGTATCACCTCCTATCATACTTTCGGAGTATTCTTGGGGGGGGGGGATAGTTAGGGACTCACCCTGTATATAAATGATCTCGTACACAATATCGCAAGTTCATTGAGGCTTTCTGCGGATGCTGCTGTAGTTTATCGAGAAGTCGCAACCCTGAAAAGGGGTAGCGAAGTGCAGAAGGATTTGTAGCGTTCAACGTACGGTACAGGGAATGGTAATTGGGTCTCTATTTGAACTGGAGTGACCATATAAAATTAATTGTACTAACGACATAAGAAAGACAGATTGATGGGAAGAATCCTCGGGAAGTGTAGTGCGTCAACTAAGGAAGTAGTTTCCAAAACACTCGTTCGACCAGCGCTTCAGTATTGATCATCAGTGTCAGATCCGTAGCAGGTATGATTAATAGAAGACATAGAGACGACCCAACGGAAAGCAGCACACTTCTTGCGGGCAGATTTAGTAAGCGCGAAAGCGTCACAGCGATGATTACGAAACTTCAGTGGCAGACTAGCAAGAGATACGCTCTGTATCGCTGTATCGCAGTACGGGCTTCTGTCAAAGTTCCAAGAGCGTACGTTTCTCGGAAAGTCAACCAATATATTGCTTCCTCCCACAAGAAATAACTTCCGTAATAAAATCTTTACAAACAACGCATTCTAGTGGTTACGGTGAAATATCAACAAAGTTAAGTAAAGCCTGTTATTGTGAGTTTAACACAATTTTAAGTTATTTGTGTAACCATTCTATTATAACTGCAACATTTCCTCATAGGTTCAGATATGCGGATAATAAATCTCTATTCAAGAAAGGGGAAAGGGGAAACTACAGACCGATATCACTTTTACCGGCATTCTAAAAAATTCTAGAAAAGGTAATGTACAAGCAGCTTCTGAACCAGCTAACCTCAAATGACATTGTCTAGAACACAGTACTGATATTGAGAAGGCTATTTACACCTACAGTGAGAATGTACCTTAATTTATTAGATAATAAATTACGAGCAGCAGGTATTTTCTGTGATTTATTAAAGGCATTTGATTGTATCAACCATAACATCCTTTTACATAAATTAGAATTTTATGGTGGCATGGGAATTGCTGCAAAATGGTTCAAGTCGTACCTCGCTAACAGGAAACAAAGGGTGTCAATGCAAGAGACTAGTGAATTAAGCCAACAGTCACCATCAGATTTGGAAGAAATTACATGTGGTGTCCCACAAGGATCCATCTTTGGGCCATTGCTTGTGTACATTAATGGCCTCTTATCAGTTACACTGCCAGAATCAGAGTTTGTTTTGTTTGTAGATCATATAAGTATTGCAATAAATAGCATGTATAGCATAGTTCTAGAAAGGTCTGCTCATGATATTTTCAATGAGCATTAATAAATTGTCTAAAACCAACTCATTGACATTTAACCTTGAAAAGACTCACAACATGCAGTTCAGAACATGTAAGAGATTCCCATCCAGTATATGCATGAAGTATGAAGAAGAGCAGATAGAAGAGGTTGACGTATAATATTCCTGGGATTACAACTTGATAATAAATACAGTTGGGAGGAGCACACCACAGAACTGCAGAAACGACTTTAAAAAAACCTGTATTTGCAGTTAGGGTGTTACCAGACGCGTGAGGAAAAAAATAATTTTTTTAAAAAAAACTTTGCTTATTTTGTCTATTTTCATTCCATAATGTCATATGGTATAACTCTTCAAGTCAATCAAAATTTTTCAGAATCGAAAATACATATTATTTGGGATGTAAATTCATGGACATCCTGAAGAAGCCTCTTCAGTGTATTTATTCCTTAATGAAATTTGTCATCAATAATATATCCCTTGCCCAAAAAACAACTCAGTTCATACCTACAATACTAGAACCAAAATGATGTACACAAGGACTTAAAGCAGTTACTGTAGTTCAAAAAGGGGTCCACTACTCAGGAACACCTATTTTCAACAATTAACCAGCAGCCATAAAAAATTTAGCTATAAATAAAGATCAGTTTAAGAGGAGCCTTAAAGAATTTCTAGTGGCCACCTGAAGAATCTTTAAATAGAACCAAATGATGCATGTATATGTATTCATACTATTAGTATTACTATATCATCAGCTTGTAAAAATGGTTGTACCTGTATTAGTATTATTATATTGTCAGCATATAAAAATGTAAAAAAATACATATAGACATCCACGAGGATGTCCTCAAGACGGATCTATGGCACGAACAAGTAATCTAATCTAATCTTATATCTCGTGAAAGATACGGCCCACACTGAGCCTTACCGGCAATCGTTTTTCCCGCGAACCATACGCGACTGGAAAAAATATACAAGAACGGACGAAGAACACCCTGAAAATGGTGAATGCCTTAGTGCCTCTCTTCACCAGCAGAAACCTGAACGTCAAAACCAAATACCGTCTCCATAAATCGACGATACAACCGAAATTGACGTATGGCTGCGCAGCTTGGGGAGTCACCTTTGATATAAACATCAAATCTTTAGAACCTGTTCTGAATCAGTGCCTACGGTGGACACATGAACTGCACATCGCACTGCGAGAAAAATCTCTCAAGGAAAAAATTGAAGACCACGGTACCCAACTGTTTACGAAAGTGGACAGGATGAGAGAGGAAGTTCGGCAACACGGCCGCTACGGTCGGGAGTTCGAATCCCCCCTCGGGCATGGATATTTGTGCCGTCCTAGTTCGTAAGTAGTTCATAAGTAGTTTGTAAGTTTAGGGACTGATGACCCTGTAGTTAAGTCCCATCTATACAAACATTTGAACATTTGAAGTTCGGCATCACCGTCTCGTCGGGCTGATACATCCACAGCGTTGGCAGAAGTATAAGGTGCCCCCGGTACCAGGTCATATCGGCATTCGTGGCAACGAAATGGCTGATCGGGCTGCCAAGGAGGCTATGATATTACACATTGTACCGTTCCCCTGCCGGGCATCCTGTCTGTGGTGTGGCGAAGGTCCCTTCGTTTGTGGGAGGAGGCGTGGCAGGCAGTGACGAGCAATAAACTGCGGTTGGTTAAGCCAACTGACCGACCGTGGTGAACCTCCTGTCAGTCATTGAGGCAGCATGAAGTGGCCTTGACACCTCTCCGAATCGGGCATTGTCCTCTTACACATGGCTATTTACTCCGCGTCTAGAGGATCCCCCGATTTGCAATGCTTGTGGTGAGCCATAGTTTACTTGAATATATTTCATACCGTGCTGCTAGGGCAGCGGTGACTTTTTGTGGTGCCCTGCCCTCTGTTTTAGCTAATGACGAGGTGAGTGTCACGAAAGTTTTCAATTTCTGTGAACTTTCTGGACTCTGGCCTAAGCTTTTAGGCTGTGGGTTTTAGGATATTAACGAATGGCTCGCCCACCACTACTCTGGTACAGCATTTTGAGGACGTCTACGACTGTAAACCTTGGACGATCACATTCTATTATTACCTTGTCATATTTGTTTGGTTCTTTACTTCGTTCTCCTTATCGTTTGTCTAGTTTGGTTACTTCCCTTTTTGTTCCCCATTTGTGTTCATTTCATTTTACTCAGGTCACACGTATCGCCTAATTATCTTGTACGGGCGCTAAAGACCTAGTTTTCGTGCGCCCCTAACATCCTATCCAATCCAATCCTATAAAATGCCCTGGTCGCTGATCCGGTGCCACCCACCATCACCTGACACCTACCCAAGAGAGATCACCGATGAGAACTTCGGATGCTTCGGGTTCTACCATCTCCCCTACAACGTCAACTACTACCAATAAAGAATGCAAAAATTAGGTTCCCGATTATAGCTAACCCAAGAGGAACAAAGGAGCCGTTTTGTGCGCTACTGTTACCTCCAAAAGGCTAATGTATATAAATAAATAAAGTGATGTAACCCAAAACATAACTCACAAACAACAAGAATAAACCCTCAAAGAGAGTGCCTGATTCACGAACACACAACACCGGAAAAAAAAAAGGAAATGACAATGAAATACTCTCCGCGACACACCGTGAGGTGGTCTCCTTTAATTCAATTACACTCGCGTGTCACACACCTACTATTACGCGAGAAACACCGCCTGTGAAGAAACCATCAGACTAACCACGAGATTGATCGGTTGGCGCGGCCTGTCGTTCAGAATTGGGATGCCGGGCCCACATGTTGCCCAGGGAGAGTATCAGGTGCGAGAGCTGGCCGGGCGGGCAGGGGGAACCGCACCTGCCGGCGTACCACGAGCGGCTGTCAGGAAGACCGGCGCCGGTGATGGATGCTCGTCCCCGGCCGGCGGTGCGGTAGGTTGCCCGCCGCTGGCTGCGTGGGGTCCGACAGCCGCGCTTGCACGCCACCAGATGTGGGGGGCAGCTTTACCCACAAGCCACCACCAGGACCCACACTCATACATCTCAAAAGAGTTGCTTCACCTTGATTCCGAGGTCTGTTGAAGACTGGTGCTGAATGTGTACTGGGTGATCATAAAGTCAGTATAAATTTGAAAATTTAATAAATCACAGAATAATATAGATAGAGAGACAACATTGACACACATGCTTGGAATAACATGGGCAAAGCTGACGTTCTTTACTAGAAAATGCTCAATATTTTCACCATCATTCCTCAAAAATAGCTGTAGTCGAGGAATAATGTTTTGAACAGCACTGTAGAGCATGTACGGTGTTACGGTGAGGCATTGGCGTCCGACGTTGTGTTTCAGCATCCCTAGAGATGTCCGTCGATCACGATTCACTTGCGACTTCAGGTAACCCCAAAGCCAATCATCGCAAGGACTGAAGTCTGCGGACCTGGGAGGCCAAGCATGACGTAAGTGGCAGCTGAGCACAGGATCATCACTAAACGACGCGCGCAAGAGATCTTTCACGCGTCTAGCAATACTTTGGGTTTTTTTACGATAAAACCCCATGGCATACCTTTCTATCTACATTATTCCGTGATTTATTAAGTTTTCAAATTTATACTGACTTTTTGATCACCCAGTATATTACACAAGAACACAGTTCGATATACTGTCACTCAACCCACACAAAGAAGTAAACAACCACGCCTTTGTAGTGCCAATGAGACGGAGTGGGTAAAGGCCAATTCACACTATTCGTCACGTCACTTCACGGCACCATCACGTCACCGTCACATCAAGTTGTATTCTCAGTGTCCGTCACGTCAATTCACGTATTCGGGTTCGTCCGAACTGGGCAATTTCTACCTGTTGGTGATAAACAGAAGACTCGAACTGGGCAACTGTCCCCAAAGTGCCCCCTGAGTGGCACGTACGAACTGGGCAACTTTTTCCTGTTCCGGCTAGATCGACAGGCACGCACGATCTGGGCAACTCCTACCTGCTTCTGGCAGACCGACTGCTCAATCACGCAAAATGCTTCCAAATCTAAACTTACCAAGTACGCAACCTCTGCTCCTATTTGTAGAGTCCTTAAGGAATAATGTCAATACTGTGCCAAGGAACTAGATATGAAAGCAGACAAATTATTTACAAATACAAAGATTTTATTACAAATTTCACGTACGAAAATATTTCCAGAAAACAAATCCATTTAGTTTGGCTGATTTTCTGCTCGCCGGCCGCGGTGGCCGAGGCGACTGAGGCGCTCCAGTCACGGTCTGCACGGCCACTACAGTCGGGGGTTCGAATCCCCCCTCGGGCATGGATATTTGTGCCGTCCTTAGGATAAGCTAGTTGATAAGTAGTTTGTAAGTTTAGGGACTGATGACCCCGTAGTTAAGTCCCATAAGCTATACAAACATTTGAACATTTGATTTTCTGCTCACGACTGCTTGGTATGAAACGCACTTTACAAAGTCTAATTTTCAAATTTCACCATTCCTAAGTAATTCTAATTTCTGTTGCAGGAAAGCGTGACTCTTCCTGCTTTTTGAGTCCGTTTGGATGGTGATATCATTTTTTGCTGAGTTGATTCTTATATGAGTATCAGTTTGTTCATGCTTTAGACTTTTCACAAACTGAAAGATGTTTAAGGCCGCGGGGGAGTAGCCGAGCGTTCTAACGCGTCTCGCTGCGGAGCGCGCGGTTGCTCGCCGTGGAGGTTCGAGTCCTCCCTGGGGCATGGGTGTGTGTGTTTTCGTTAGGTTAGTTTACCTAGGTTTAAGTAGTTTGTAAGCTACGGACTGATGACCACGCAGTTTGGTCCGATAGATTTACAAACATTTGAATTTGAAAAGATGTTTAGGTGAGGAGATTGACATGAAGCAATGAATTGGGAATGAAAGCTTTCGCAAGCTTTAGTCGTCCTCCACAAGGAAACGCAATCTGCTGCCCAAACGTTTGGAGGAGAGACTGCATCTTCTTCATCAATGTAGTTTTCAGTTATGTAATCCGCAAATTTTGTGATGTTGTCGTCTTGTGGTTGTTCAAAACGCGAAAATGTGTGTTCGCTGCCTACTGTAAATAACAGCACACCGAGAACGTTTACCACAGCATCGCCATCCACGTTCTTCCGTTGCTACAACTCTTCTGTAAGGTTTGAAATTATAACCGTCACAGATCAAATGCCACGATCACTAATAACAGGTTGCAAATCGTGACTTTCTGCCGTATTATTCTCTTCCATGAATAAACTGAAGTACAAAACGAAACAATATGTTTAATAATGATTTTGCAGCCAACATCCCATTCTTCATTTATTATGTTACCGGTTTCGGCGGGCTCGACGCCATCTTCAGACCTGTCGTAATTTACATAACTTCACAACATTTTTATATACTAAAAGAGTACATCCAGGTTGAGACATCACCAAACATAAAATTAGTAGTCACAAATAAAATATATACATCCATCTTCCAATGGTTCTGAAGCGAGGTACTTCAAAGTCTAAGTTCAATATTAATTGAAGTCCAGTATATGAAACAATATGTGATTCTACACACATGACAGCGAGCTGGTGTCATTCACATGACTGACGAGTTCAGTTAGGGCACAGAGTAACTATAACTTGGGTCGGACCATCCTGCTACCTGCGAGCAGAAGTTGCCCAGTTCGAGCGTGGAATTAACTGTCCTTCCCCAAGCACCCTTCTAATGGTCACTAAAAGCTGCCCAGTTCGGGTCTGCCCGCGTATCCAAATACTCGTTTTTGAAAGTGGAGTTATGTGTGGCGATCTGTTATGTAGAAAGTCATAGTTTAATACAGGAATTGATGAAACAACAACACTAAATTTTATTGAAGGTCAAAATGAACTCTACAATGTATGTTTTTGGCCAACTTAGTGTGGGAAAGTGCTAGGAACTGAAACAACATGTCAAAAAATGACATCTATTTTCAAGCGAAAACAAAAACATTCGAACATAAAACAATATTTATAAGAGCATAAATAGAGCCTGTTTATCTATTACGATTTGCCCGCTGACATTGTTAATAGGGTCGTACACAATAGAACTATTGTCCTTCATTGGCAGTGACTCTTTCATTTGAAGTGTTATTTAATGCAAATTGCGTCGTGAAATTACAATTTTATACTAGTAAACAATTTTCTTCACTCTTTTCTGTTACAATATTACAAAACATAAACCATTTTTCGGTTTCAGATATCCGATCTCCATTTTGGAGGAAAATCAACTGAGGAAAATATTTGAGTCAACATTTGAAATTTACCGCTAAAAAAGTATAATAATGAAATAAAGAATAATGAGACAAATTTACATGTAAACCGTGTAATCGTGACTACAACGTGAAAATCGCGTGACGAAAATAGGTTAACTTTCGATGTTAGCAGAGGACAGTTCCGTCAAAACATTCTTCTCCAAAAAGCTTGACGTGACGTTGATGTGATGTGACGGTTCGATGACGGACAGTGTGAATGCCGCCATTGTGGAATGTTTTGATGGACGGTGACGTGACGTAACGTGAAGGACAGTATGAAGTGGCCTTAACAGGGCCGATCAGTTCCAGTCACAACCCCAGCAAGGAAGCATGCTGTTTCTCTTGGCGGTAGTTCTGACATGCCTAAACGGTCAATTGCGTACTTTTATCGTATCCGCATTGTTACTTTTTTTTTCAGGAGGGACACTCATCAAGGCAAGTGTCCAGACGTCTCGGAGTGAACCAAAGCGAGGTTGTTCGGACGTGGAGGAGTTTAGAGGTACAGGAACTGTCGACTTATTTTATACTGAAAGTCTTGGTAGAGGTATGCAGCCTTCATTGTAAAAATTTTAAAAATGCTGGAGATTGCTTGAATAATCAAAAGATGTTTGCAGTAGATTATTTATTTTCAGTTCACAACATGTTTCGGGTGTAGCCTATCATCCGGTGATCGATATTATATAAATTCAGATTTGATGTATTCGAATTTGTCATATAAAACACTGTTGTTATGTATTGACAAATAAGAATAAACTTGCCTTGCTCTGGCTGTCCAAAGCCTGCCACAGCAGCTGATGGTCACTACTTGCGGATTTCAGCTCGGAGGAACCCTGAGAGGAACACTACCCACGGTCAACACGGATTTAGAAAATATCGTTCATGCGAAACACTACTAGCTCTTTACTCACGCGAAGTGATGGGTGCCATCGACAAGGGTTCGCAAATCGATTCCGTATTTCTTGATTACCAGAAGGCTTTTGACACCGTACCTCACAAACGGCTTTTAATCAAATTGCGTGGTTATGGTATATCGCCCCAAACTTGCGACTGGATAGGGGATTTCATCTCAGAGAGGATACAGGTCGTAGTAATCGATGGTAAGGTATCGACTAAAACAGAGGTGATATCGGGCGTTCCACAGGGTAGTGTTACTGGTCCTCTGCTGATCATTATTTACATAAACGATGGGCTAAGTAGCTCTCTTAGGTTGTTTGCAGATGACGCCCTCATTTACCGTCTAGTAAAATCATCTGAGGATCAAAACCAACTGCAGAACGATCTGAATAAGATATCTCTATGGTATAAAATTATCAATTGAGTCTAAATAATGAGAAAGTGTGAAGTCGTCTACATGAGTACGAAAAGAAATCCGTTAAACTTTGTTTACAAGATAAATCAATCAAATGTGAAGGCCGTAAACTCCACAAAATACCTAGGAATTACTATTACTTCAGACTTAAACTGGAAAGAACACGTAGATAATGTAGTGGGAAAGGCGAACCAAAGATGCGTTTTATTGGCAGAACCATTAAAAGATGTAACAGAAGTACTAAAGCGGCTGCATACACTACGCTTGTCCGTCCTTTTATGGAGTATTGCTGCCCAGTGTGGGATCCTTATCAGGTGGGTTTGATGGAGGACATCGAAAGAGTCCAAAGATGAGCAGCTCGTTTCGTATTGTCACGATACAGGGGAGACAGCGTTACGGAAATGATACAGGATCTGCGATGGGAATCATTACAACAACGGTGCTTATCGCTCCGGCGTAAGCTACTTACGAAACTACAATTGCCAACATTCTCCTTCGAATGCGAAAACATATTGTTGACTCCCTCACACTTACATAGGTAGAAAGGATCATCAGAATAAAATACGAGAAATCAGAGCTCGAACGGAGAGATTCAGGTGTTCTTTCTTCCCGCGCGCTATTCGAGAATGGAATGGGAGATAAATGGTGTAACGGTGGTTCGGTTAACCCTCTGCGAGGCACTTAAATGTGATTTGCAAAGTATCCCATGTAGATGTAGCCACTGGACTTCATGTTTTGACTTAAACTGTACTGTATGACTTGCAATTTCACACCCGACGTCCATGGTGAGGTCCAGCTTTGACACAGCGGTAGAGATGGACCCAACAGTATGATGAGCAGACTCGTCAGAATTGCCATCAAACGCTATTCACAGACAAGACTCGTGTCTGCCTTGAACCAGACAATCGTATGTTTTTGGAGGCACCCTGGTCAGCCTAAACGTCTTCAACACACCGTCCACCGACTGCGGCAATGTGGGGGTCACTGATGTTTTGGGGCGGCATTATGTAGCACCAAACTGGTGGTTGTCGAAGACAATCAAAGGGCTATACGGTGCAGGGATGACATCTTCCTATGTGTAGTGCAACCATATCGACAATATTTTCATCGCGGATTCGTCTTCCCGCGGCGGAGAGGCCGAGCGCAGTGAGGCGCTGTGCTACAATGCGCGAGGGTGTTCCCCGTCGGGGGTTCGAATCCCCCTAGGGCATGGATATTTGTGCCGTCTTTAATATAAGCTAGTTCATAAGTATTTTGTAAGTTTAGGGGCTGATGGCCCCGTAGTTAAGTTCCATAAGCTCTACAAAAATTTGAACATTTAGATTCGTCTTAATTGACGATAATTCTTATGCACATCGAGCACAGTTATTGAATGCGTTCCTTCATGATAAAGACATCGCAAGTATAGAATGACCAGCACGAACACTATCGAACAAGCCTGGGATATTGAAAAAGGGCTGTTTTTTTGACGAGACGACAAACCAACCAATCTTAGAGTTGTACGTCGAATCGCCGTTGAGGAGTGGGACAATCTGAACCAGCAGTCCCTTGCTGGTCTAGTGGACAGTACGCCACGATGAATACAGGCCTACATCAGCGCAAGAGGACGTGGTGCCGTGTATTAGAGGTACTGGTGTTTGCTGCAATACGGAACACGCATTCAGAAAGTCTAGTAACTGTCAATTTTACGTTTTCATGAGCAAAAAAGAGAACTGAAATGTTGTTTCTATCCAAAGGATGATGTAACACTTTTTTGTGTATAGTAACGCATTCTAGTTGGCATGTGTGTACATGAAAAAATAGGCAACCACGTGATCAGACCCTGAAGACTGCGGACCGAAAGCGATATCATCCTCAGACAATGATACCATAATCGGCGGCAAACTCGAATGGCCGAGCGCTCTAAGGTGTCGTGCTGCGGAGCGCGTGGATTTTCCCCGTCGGAAGATCAAGTCCTCCCTCGGCCATGCGTTCTGTATTCTCGATAGGTTAGATTAAGTAAGCCTATGGACTAACAACCAAAGTAGTTAAGTCCCATAGATTTACAAACATTTGAAATTTTGAATTTTTGGCTGGAGGGACACTGGTATGTCCGAAAGGACAGACACCACACCCGTGTCTTAGCCGCTACTCAGATGCATTCTAGTGATGGAAAGGAAGAGGAAGAGGAAGGGAAGGATTGACTTTGGTGGCATTAGAGCACTGAAATAATTAAATGGTGAGAGGGAAAATTAGTGGCGGGTCAGGATACCTACCCGGGTTTCTCGCTTTGGGCTGGCGGTCGCGTTAACTACTCGGCTATCCGCTACATCCGTAACGTGAGAATTGTGGGTATTTGGAGTCAGACGAGTAGCGTTCTCGGATAGCCAAGTGGTTGAGGAGACCGCTGTTCCAAAGTGATAAACAATTGCTTTGCCTTAGCCTTGCTGTCGGCCGCGGTGACCGAGCGTACTGCGGCGCGTCAGTCACAGTCTGCACGGCCACTACGGTAGGGACTGATGACCCCGTAGTTAAGTCCCATAAGCGCTACAAACATTTGAACATTTAGCCTTGCTAAAACTCAGAAATGGCTTCACCAATTTGAATATACTAGGGTTGGTACTTAAATAGTGGCAACACTGCTGTGGAGACACTACGCAGTGGAATCTATTACTGTTGCTGTTAACACACGTTTTTGACATATGTCTTACCTCCGAGCAAATAAACTCGTCCTTCCCACTTCTTGGGAAAGCCCCATTATGGTGATTCTCGTGTATGACTGTGATGGTGTGATCATAACGCATTACGTTCATCCACGGCAGACTGTCAATGCACAGTATTACTGTTCGTTTTTGGAGCATCACCTGCGACCAGCTTTGCGAAGGAAGCAACACCATTTGCATGAAAATGCGCGGGCGCATACTGTGCAAGCTATGGCTGCTCTGTTCAGTCGATGGGACTGGCAAGTAGTGTACCATCCACCATACTCCCCGGCATTCGCTTCAGAACTGTTGCCCGGGGCTGATCCGCAGGGGGCTGATACTTACCGACCCATCAGCCTCACCAACGTTCCATGCAAACTCTTCGAACGGATGGTGAGCGAAGGCTTATGTGGATCCTTGAGGACCGGGGACTCCTGGCTCCACAACAAGGTGGGTTCCGTCGTGGCCGCTCCGCTATCGATAATCTCGTGTCGCTGGAGTCGGCCATCAGTACAGCCTTTACACGCCGCGAACATCTGGTTGCTGTGTTCTTTGGCCTGCAGAAAGCGTACGAGACCACCTGGCGCCACCACATACTGTCTACGCTGTACGACTGGGGCTGACGCGTTCCACTTCCTGTATTCATAGAGAATTTTCTCGCGCTACGTTCTTTTCGTGTCCGTGTTGGTTCCTGTCTCAGCTTCCCTCACTATCAAAAAAACGGTGTCTCACAGGGCTCCGTTCTTAGTGTCCCTTTATTTTTGGTCGCTATCAATATTCCTGCTGCTGCTGTGGGTCATCGGTTTCTACCTCGTTGTATGCCGATGACTTCTGCATATATTTTAGGTCCACTAGCATCGGCGTAGCTGAACGGCGGTTGCAGATGGCTATTCGAAAGGCGCAGTCGTGGACTTTACCCACGGTTTCCAATTTTCTGCACCGAAAACCCGGGTGATGCATTTCTGTCGGCGTCGGGTGGTACACCCGGAACCCGAACTGTATCTGGCTGATGACCTGCTGCGTGTCGAAGAGACGCACCGTTTTTTAGTCATGTTGTTCGACAACCGTCTCACCTGGGTGCCACACCTCAGCTCAAACAAGACTGCTGGCGACACCTCAACATACTACGCTGTCTCAGCCATACTGTTTGGGGAGCCTCATGCCCAACGCTCCTGCAACTTTATAAGGCGCTCATTCAGTCGCGCGTAGATTATGGCTGCATAGTACATGATTCGGCCTCACCTTCAGCACTGCAGACATTACACCCAATCTTACATTCTGAAGTTCGTTTAGCGACAGGAGTTTTTCGCACGAGCCCTGTGACAAGCTTCCTAGTTGAAGCTGGGGTCCTTCCCCAGCGGTTCCGCCGGCAACACCTGCTGGCTTCATACGTTGCCCATGCTCAGGCCTTGCCACACCATTCGAATCACCGGCTTTTTTTTTTTTTTTTCAGGCGCTGCACTCCCTATCCCTCCACGACGACCCAGGTCGGGTTACCCTATCTCAGTCCGTGTTCATTCCCATCTTTCGTCCCTCACATCGAATCAACTCCCTCCCACTCTCCACTATTCCTTTCAAACCCCTCCTTGGTCCATTCCTCGTTTGCAGCTCCGTCTGGATGTGTCCCGTGCATCGAAGGACTCCGTTTCCCCACTACATCTCCGTCACCAGTTTCTGCAACTCCTCTATTCGTTCCGTGCCGCAGAAGCCATTTACACAGAAGGTTCCATAGTCGATGGCCGTACTGGGTATGCGTTTCTTCATGACGACTATGTAGAACAGCATTCTCTGCGACGTAAGAGTAGCATTTTCTCCGCGGAGCTGGTCACCATTCTCAGAGCTCTGCAACACCTCAAAGCCTGCCCCAGGGGGTTATTTGTCATCTGTAGTGACTCCCTGAATGGCTTGCAGGCAATCGACCAGTTCTTCCCTCATCAGCCATTAGTGCAGTCCATCCAAGACACTGTTTACGCTCTTGGCAAATCTGGCCGCTCTTTGGTCTTCCTGTGGACCCCTGGCCACATTGGCATACCGGGGAACGAACGTGTCGACCGGATGGCCAAACAGGCCACCACAGCGCCACCTTTAACCACTGGCGTCACCGAATCGGACGTCAGGTTAGTATTGCACAGGAAGGTGCGTGAGGCTTGGAGCACTGAGTGGACTACGGCGAATGCACCAAATAAGCTTGGGGCAGTGAAGCTGTCCACAGCTCTGTGGAAATCTTCACTGCGGCCGATCCGCCGAGAGTCAGATGCCTTCTGCCGCCTCCGTATTGGGCATACCTGGTTGACCCACGGCCATCTCCTTCGCCGTGAGGCCCCACCTGTGTGTCGGTGTGGAGCAGCGCTGACAGCAGTCCATCTTTTGATGGACTGCCCAGTTTTAGCCACCTTGCGGCAGTCTTTTAAACTAATAGACACGTTACCCTTAGTTTTAGGCGACGATGCCTCCATGGCTAATTCTGTTTTAAGTTTTATTCGCGGAGCTGGTTTTTACAACTCCATCTAGTGGTGGGTGCTATAGCCTGATACCTCAGGTCCCCACCTATCCAGCGCTTTTAAAGACTTTTTAAGAACCTTATGTACACTACCTAGGGGTTTTAGTATGTACAGAATGTCTGTCTCATCCTGCTTTCTCTCTGTGATCAGCCAGCCATGGTACTTTGCTCTCCAGTTTCAGTTGAGTTAATGACTTTGTTTTACCTCTTGTGCCTCTTCGTTTTGTGTTGTCAGCGATTTGGCCATTGTCAGTCTGTCCCTTTTGAAAGTTAATTTTTTTTTAGCTTTGGTTTAATTTTTACGTTCTTGACAGTGGACTCTTAGCTAGGAACAGGGGACTGATGACCTACTTGTTTAGTCCCCTAAAAAACCAACAACAACAACAATCAGAACTGTTCCAGAGATTCGACAGGCTGTAGACCGCTCCATTCGCACCATCAACAGAACAGGTTCTGCTAACGTTATACTACGCCTTCCACATCGGTGACAACAGGGTCTACACAACGCTGGTTGCTACTTTGAAGTATAGTAACAGATGCAAACATGTACCGCTTTTGTGTCGGTTGTGAATAAATAGTCGCCACTATTTACGTTCCAACCCTCGTAATTGTTTGTTTCCCATTTGCACCTATTTCAATTTCCCTGTAAAATGAGGTAAATATATAAGACAATTAATGAAGTAAAAATCTAAGCTATGGCAAGGAGATCTGCCTCGTCGACGAAATTTGAAGGACAAATGCATGTTGATGAGGTGCCCAATAAGTCAAAGCAAACAGCGACTGGAAACAAAAAAGGGCAAAGATAATTAATATGTGTTAACGCAGTGTGTTTGAGTGATTAATTACCACGTCGTGAAGTTGTTAGCATCCGTTATTTTCGAAACAATTACGAACATAAGGAAATTCAAGTTTCGTGTGTTTGTCACCGCCCTGGCGAAGACACCAAAACGACCTGTCTCGTTGCGTCGAGAAACAAGGAAGACGGTGCGGCACGCCTGTTTTATTTACATGAAGGGCGACGGCTTTGTCTCGTCGTTTTTGACGACGGAAATCGGTCGTAAATTACAGGGTGACACGGAATCACGAGGACGCCGAGCGGTTACGTTCGCCCATACGCGTCGCCGACACAGCGCACTATTCTCACGGATGCGTTGTGCCTAGCACTGTCAGGCGTTCGTAAAGGAATGCAAATCGTGGACAAAGAGAAACAATAACTCCCAGCTTACATATAAACAGAGGGAAAATGTTAAGTTTCCATCACTGTGGCACACCGACAGCTCATCAGATTGTTTCTGTATAACGCTGGCACAATAAGGGAGTGGTATACTATTTTATGTGTGTAGAGAACGATACGGTAATTTCGTGTTGCTGACACCCGATAGGTCCAAGTGCATGTATTTTTCCATTACCTTCTTCCGACTTGTGCACGATTGTCATATACGAATTTCTACATTGGACACAAAAGTAATTTCTCTTTACAAAGTTTGCCTAGTGTATGCATAATATATGGAAATGAAATAAAAAGTGGAGATACATACAATTCATAAGCGTTATACCGTACGTCCCGTCGGGCGTTTGACTGAATATTCAGGGTGCGAATGTAGTCGTATAGGCCCTACTCGTATATTTAGACGACACATACTTGTACATATTCGTATTTCTTGTGTGTCGAATATATATAATATTTTTGTTCTTATTTTATGCACGGCCATAGCGTACATCAGATTGTGATTGTGTCAACTCATTGCTTGCACTCGCGCGAAGGTTACAGACACGCTGAAATTAACTTCGTATGATGCGTGTCGGAGGGTGCTTTACTATTAGTTAATTCGCTCCTTACGTCCACACGCTGAAATGGTGGACACACATGAATAAAATTTGGAACAGAGGTATCTTATACCCTAATTAAGTTTCGTAAGTCACCATATGGTTCGTGGCGGAGGGTACCATACAAAGGGTTAATAATTTTGTTCCTCTTGACGCTGAAACGGTTGGACGGAATTGAATGTTATGTGGAATGAAGACATCTTATACCCTGAGATATAACGGATAAGCTACAGAGATAAACATTTGCCATTTTATCATCCAAATAGATCGTTAAACAAACTATTTCATTAGAACCTCAACCGTTAAATGCCAGTTTGTGACTTTTGAGTAGGAGTAGAATAAGATAAGTTATGGTAGAAGACCCATACATTGTTTTGAATACGAAACGGATAGTATTCCGTTGTAAAATACGAAAATAAGCAAGAGCACATGGCCACGAAACTGAAACCTGCTAATACGAATTTATATGTACATTATATTGTATGTTTGAGCAGGAACTGGCCATGAAAACACAAACCTGATTAATATTGCGAATATAAACTTGCCAGCATAGGCATCTTTGCAGATAAACTAAACCTATAAAAATATTTCGATGTTCTTGTATCCAATAAAACAACTAATACCTTATTTCATTACTCTGTAAATGGTAGGACCATTAGCCCTTCACTAATTTTGAAGATATTATAAACGGCAAAAGTATTGTTGTATTTCATAGTTAAGCATATTTCAGACCTTTAATCATATTTACGAAATCAATATTATCATGGCTTGATGTAAATCAGTTAGTACCTTAATTTTGGGATGTAGAAATGTTATCATCATGTCATAACATTGCCAAATGCATTGTTTTTAATATATTTAATAGTTGTAACAATGCATGGCATTGATCACAAAAGTATAGGAGGCCCCACAAAAGCCCCAAATCGCCAGTCCTGTAGTAGCTTTCGAAGCCGTCACTATGTTAGTTTGGGCACTAATGTATTTACTGTTGTGATACATTGTAAGGCAAAAATTATGTAGAATTAAACAGTTTTATTCACATACCAATGTTTGCTCTGAGTTCTAGCTTTAAATTTGACGCACTCTTAAAATGGAGAACATTACTCCAGCTGCACGTGGTCTGAATGAATTCTAGGGACTCCTGTAAGCCGATATCCAGATGTAATTTATAACAAGTTTCTACATTCACAAGATATTAAGGTAACACTGTTCTGAACATTGATGCTGTGGAGATCTGTTAATACGCAACTGCCACAACCACTGAACCGGTGCGTTGAACATTTGAAAGCGGTTGCGTTTTAAGCCCGAATTAATACCTTTCGTCAGCCTCCGTAGGTACATGGCGGAGGGTACATTACAAAAAGATGAAAGTCAGCAGATTTTTTTTTCCCTAGAATCTTGGTTTGCTCTTCTACGGTGACGGTTTGGACCTTTCGTGATGAATCGCGGCAAAAGTGTGTGTGGAAGGAGTAGCCGACTCTGATTGGCTGATGTTCAAAGCGCCAGCTTTTCGAAATCGGCTGTCGTTTAGTGAAATTTTAGTGGCCGGAGTTTGAGAAATTGATGCTGATTAGTTTTCCGAAAAACGGGTTCTCGCGGGGGCGGCAGACGCGGTACCGGGGACTTGGTGCTTTGCTCCGCTGGAGTACGGACGCGTCTGCTCGCGCCCTGTTCTCTTAGTGGTCGGACTCGGAGATTTTGCTTATTGAGCCGATACTTGGAGGGTACACTCTGAGATTTGTACTTGAGCTGAAAGTTCTTGTTTCCGATTTGGATAAAGTCAGTCAGCCAATACTAGTGCGCCGAGGTACTAGTTACGATATACTCAACTTCTGGAGTCATCTAGGCCTTCAGTACTTGAGCGTACTTGTCTACGCTAACTGAAGTGGGCCTGACTTGGCAGAACTGCTTGAGATCGTAGGCAGTGTGTACTTCCGAGCACACAGAGGCTGATAGGAGGGAGTACAGCTTCCGAGTAACAGAGCGTGTTTTTTATTTAGTGGTCGCGGAACTTTTCAGCTTACAGCCGCCCTGCGCCCACGCCACTGCAGCGCAGCGCCTTCACACGCCAGTTGTCAGTTTGGTTATGTATGACAAAGCGCTCGCCAGCAAGAAATAGTGGTTGCATCAGGTTCTGCACAATAGTAGGATTGTGTAGTTAGGAAAATCAACCCGGCACTGATATTCCGGTTCAATTATTCCGTTACGAATATTGTATCAATTCATGATTGCGGTTTTTTTACTTTTCAGTTGGTGTTAAATTCAAGTTTCATAATGATCAGTGTAACGTCATAATCATTTAGATTATTCTTTCATATTTGATGGTAATTGTAAACTTGGATGTTCAATCTAGTTTGTGTTTTGTATTGGATTTTCATTGTGACTCCTTTTTTGCTTAACGGTAATAATAAACGTATTGTTAAAAATGGGAAGGATGTTTTTCTAACATTAGTAGTTGTCGGATCCTAGCTAGCTGATTAGATTTTTGGTGGGGAGAAATTATTAATTTATATTTTTTGCCGCTTGCAGGAAGTGGAAGAGAGACTGTTAATTAGTATTGAATTAGGGCCATAATCTATCAATCAAATAATTTTTAATATCATGATTTATTATCACAGTTATTAATTCAGGGTCAGTCGCTCCTATCTCTCGTTACAATTTAATTCACATCTCCACCTTATATATTTAGCGTCCCCTGCCAGTCTCGGTCTGCCATGTCGACATTGACAACAAGGACATCAACACTCTTTCCTGGTATAAGACTGAAACTACTTTCCTGTATTGTTTCCGTAAATCAGTTCAGATGAATGCCGACTTAGTCTCTAGAAGAAAACCTTTATGGATTACCGCTAACATTTTCGACTAATTAAGCAACTGTGTCAAAATTTTTTAGAACACTGCCTGGGATTGAGCTATCTTAATTTATTACTTAATTGTGAACTAGTCATCAATATTGTTTGATACTTACTTCAACAGTGGAGTTAATTCTCTGTCTTTAACGTTAATATTATGTAAAGATGTTAAACAATGACTGCTATATTACGACCCTCGTGCCACAGTAGCATGGCCTGATACAAATGTTCACACAGCTATGTTTTTCGCAATTTTACATATAAATTTCTGGTAAGAATATATCGAGGTAATGGCGCCAACATTAGCTGCTGTATTACACTACCTGTGCCTGCAGATATCAACAACCACGACCATCGTCTGGCAACCTTTGGCGTCCAACGATGGCCATCTTGATTGTATGGCATCTCCACGGTAACGGCGTCCTCGATGGTTCCTCCGATTGCCAACAAGTGTCAATCGATCACTACCAAATCCTTTACACAGGCAGCCTTAATGCAAATAATTACTGCCTTAATTTAATTTCAAGTTCTGAAAGTTTCTATTTTTCTATATACGAATGTAAAATTTTTATTGATAATAATAACTATTTGGAAATTTTTATTAATTTTACTGAAACCATTACACGGAAATCATTAAAACTTCTAAGGAAAATTTCAGATCCACTAAAAATAGGTTTAAACACTTCACTGTTCTACAAAATCTTTTCTTCGTTTTTGAAGGTGAAAAAAACGCCTTGTGTTTGCAGCAATTGATTTTATTTCTCCCAGACGCCTTTTTATTTTACAGGCATATTCAGTGGAATCAACAAATACAATGTTTATGTGAGATTTCACGTGGTTTTTTTTTTCTCTTTTACTTTATTTTATTTTTATTTATTTATTGATTTATTTTACATAAGGGAAGAAGATTTACTTACATTTTTGTTGTCTATTCAGCTATCTTCTGCTATTTCCTCCATCTGGACAAGGATGCATGTTGCACATTGTATATGACTAACGGAATTTCGCACATTTGTACACGTTTGGAGGTGTTTAGCAGCCATGATTTACTTTCTGTAGTTTCGTGTTTCATTTCTTTTCTTGCCAACGTAACGAAATGTATTTGGGTTGCTAACCTTTGTGTGTCAATAAAAATTAAAGAGTAAGAATGTTATTTGAAGCACAAGAATAAGAAGGGGAGAGAGAGAGAAAGAGAGAGAGTCGGTGTGTGTGTGTGTGTGTGTGTGTGTGTGTGTGTGTG
Organism: Locusta migratoria; assembly: GCA_026315105.1. Classification (NCBI taxonomy): domain Eukaryota; kingdom Metazoa; phylum Arthropoda; class Insecta; order Orthoptera; family Acrididae; genus Locusta; species Locusta migratoria. The sequence continues at coordinate 174,863,403 of CM048744.1, read as the reverse complement.
TGTGTGTGTGTGTGTATGTGTGTCAGAGAGAGATCTAATACTCTCATTTTGTGTGTGGATGATTTCAATATCTGTATGAGGTTGGTAGAAATTTTGGTGTTTATTTCACTTTTGTTTTGATTTAAATGACCTGTGATGGGGGATGGTTTAACGAGAATCTGAGGGATTGTGTGAGAAAGTGTTTTTTTTTTATTATTATTTATTCTAATTATTTTTATGTTATCTTCTCTGGAGGTTAGTCTGTGATTCTGTCGTCTTAGATGTTCTTTTTTTTCATATTATTGTTCGATTATTTCGAACGCCGTTTTATGTGAACGTTGCCCATTGGCTGAGGCCGACCTTACGCGCCAAAGTGCACGCGGTTTTGCAACATGTAAACATGTACCCCGCAGTACTTCAGCCACCAGCAACAGTTACCAAAGAGCACGACCTCTACATCTATTGCAGAGCAGTCGCCGAAACCATTATTTTTATCATCATCATCATCATTAGAGACTGATTATGCCTTTCAGCGTTCAGTCTGGAGCATAGTATCTCTAATAAAATTCCTCCATGATCCCCTATTCGATGCTAACATTGATGCCTCGTGTGATGTTATGCCTTTCACTTCAAAATCATTCTGCACCGAATCTAAGTACTTTCTTCTTGGTCTACCTCGACTCCTCTTACCCTCCGCTGCCGAGCTCATGAGTCTCTTAGGTAACCTTGCTTCTCCCATGCGTGTAACATGACTCCACCATCTCAGTCTGTTCGCTCTAACTGATTCATCTATGGTGTTCATTCCCAGTTTTTCTTTGATTTCCTCATTATGGACACCCTCCTGCGATTGTTCCCATCTATTGGTACCTGCAATCATTCTTGCTACTTTCATATCTGTAACCTCTACTTTATGAATAAGGTAACCTGTATCCACCCAACTTTCACTCCCATACAACAAAGTTGGTCGAAACATAGAGCGGTGCACCGCTAACTTAGTCTTGGTACTTAATTCCTTCTTGCAGAAGACAGTAGATCTTAGCTGAGCACTCACTGCATTAGCTTTGCTGCACCTCGATTCCAGTTCTTTCACTATGTTGCCACCCTGTGAGAAAATACATCCCAGGTACTTGAAACTGTCTACCTGTTCTAACTTTGTTCCTCCTATTTGGCACTCAATCCGTTTAAATCTCTTTCGCACAGACATTACTTTTGGTTTGGAGATGCTGATCTTCATATCATAATCCTTGCACCTCTGATCGAGCTCTGAAATATTAGTTTGCAACCGTTCAATTAAATCAGCCATTACAACTAAGTCTTCCGCATACGCGAGACTGCTTACTTTGTTTTCACCTATTTTAATCTAGCCCTGCCAGTCTACTGTTTTCAACATATGATCCATGAATAGTATGAACAACAGTGGTGACAGGTTACAGCCTTGTCTTACCCCTGAAACTACCCTGAACCATGAGCTTAATTTACCATCTACTCTAACTACTGCCTGACAGTCTACGTAAAGCCCTTTAATTGCCTGCAGAATTTTGCCTCCTAGAGCATAATCTTGTAGAACTGACAGTAGCTTCCTCCTAGAGACACGGTCATAAGCCATTTCTAGATCTATGAAACATAGATACAATTCCCTGTTCCACATAGCACTTTTCCATTACCTGCCGTAAGCTAAAGATCTGGTCCTGACAGCCTCTAAGAGGCCTAAATCCACACTGATTTTCATCTAACTTGTCCTCAATTAATACTCGCACTCTCCTTCCAACAATACCCGAGAATATTTTGCCTACAACGCTAATTAAAGAGATACCTCGATAGTTGTTACAATCTTTTCTGTTTCCATGTTTGAAAATTGGCGTGATTACCGCTTTCGTCCAGTCAGACGGAACCTGTCCCGATTCCCACGCCTTCTCAATTATCCTGTGTAACCATTTGAGCCCTGATATTCCACTGTATTTGACGAGTTCCGGCTTAATTTCATTATTTTTATTTTTATATATAATTATCTGACGTGGTCTTTAACCTAGCAAACATTATATCTGTTTACAGGCCCGAATACGGCGCATTAGTAGGTCAAAACTGGTCGCAATTGTAGTAATATAAGCGCCATCACTGACTGATACATAATTAAATAGCTAGTGTTTCATTTCTAATTATCTGAATGTGTAGAAGGCAGCTAAAATAACAAATGTCTTGATCATTTGTGACTGTTGCCTGGAACAGTCGGTAACGAAAGCTTCACCTACCGAGACCGTTCGCCTTGGTGAACAGCTAGGTTCGCGAATGGCATAATCACAGGGTGGCCTCACCTGACACTTTTTTGTTGTTACGTGAGCCGAACTTACTGGTGTCACTGCGATAGTGTCAGACGTCATTACTATCTTCACGACACGAACGTTTCGGGACAATGTATTTCGAGCTACGACTAAGTTGTTGGGAAATAACTGCCGTGCATGCAAAAGTTTTCTGAAATTACAAAATTATGTTCAAATATATATACTTCTCCAATCTGTTGTTGTTGTTTGTTGTTATGGTCTTCAGTCCGGAGACTGGTTTGATGCAGCTCTCCACCCTACTCTATCCTGAGCAAGCATTTTCATCTCCTCATAAGAGCGGCAACCCACATCCACTTGAATCTGCTTACTATACGCGTCTCTTGGTCTCCCTCTGCGGTTTTAACCCCACACACTTCCCTCCAATGCTAAATTTACTATTCCTCGATGTCTAAGAATGTCATACCAAGCGATCCCTTCTTTTGGTCAGGGTATGCCAAATACTCCTTTTCTCATCAATTCTGTTCAGTACCTCTTCATTAGTTATGCGATCTACCCACCTAATCTTCAGCATTCTTCTGTAGTACCACATTTCAAAAGCCTCTATCCTCTTCCTGGCCGCACTGCTTATCGTCCGTGTTTGACTCCCGTACAAGGCAACGCTCCACATAAATGCCTTCAGAAAAGATTTCCTTACACTTACATTAATATTCGATGTTAGCAAATTTCTCTTTTTCAAAAATGCTTTTCTTCCCATTGCCATTCTGCATTTTATATCCTCTGAACTGCGACTATCCCATGTTATTTTACTACCCAAGTAACGAAACTCATCTACCAACTTCATTGTTTCGTTACCTAATCTTTCAGAATCGTCTGATTTTCTAAGACCGCATTCCATTATTTTTGTTTTGCTCTTGTTAATGTTCATTTTATACGCTCTCTTCAACACACTGTCCATTCCATTCAACTGCTCTTCCAGGTCCTTTGCTGTCTCTGACTGAATTACAATGCCATCAGCAAAACGCAATGTTTTTATTTCTTCCCCCTGAACTTTAATCCCTATTCCAAAATTTTCCTTGCTTTCCTTCACCACCTGCTCGATGTACAAATTGAATAACATCGGAGAAAGGCTACAACCCTGTCTTACTCCCTTCCCAACTGATGCTTCCCTTTCATGCCCTTCGAGTCTAATAACTGCGGTCTGGCTTTTGTACAAGTTGTAAATAACTCTCCTTTCCCTGTATTTTACCCCTGCTGACTTCAGAATTTGAAAGAGTGTATTCCAGTCAACATTGTCAAACGCTTTCTCCAAATCTACAAATGCTAAAAATATAGGTTTGCCTTTCTTTAACCTATCTTCTAAGATAAGACGTAAAGTGAGTATTGCCTCCCGGGTTCTTACGTTCGTCCTGAACCCAAACTGATCTTCCCCGAGGTCAGCTCCTACCAGCTTTTCAATCTATAACTTGGAAAAAGGGGGAAAAGTTGAGTATTGTGTATGGCTAGCGGCAGAATTCGATTTCCTTTTGTAGATTTAAGTGCAGCTCCTTTTACTTCCTTTTGCGAAAGGCAAAACGTAACGTATCGGGGTCCGGGAGAAACAATAATAACTACAAATCTTTCGCCATGACTGGAGAAGAATTGGTGCCGAGCTCTTATTGTTGCATTCCTCTAATATAAACTACTCAGACGTTCGGTCAACCGCCAAGCATGCAGGAACATCGATAGTGAGCACGTACTCGACAATGTCTGCTGCACTTCTGACCTGCAAAAATTGTAATTATTTTGTCGCGTTGAAATGGAAGCAGCCTTGACTTCGAAGGCAAGGTGGTCGAATGAACACAGCACTTATATTGAAAGCAAGTTTATTGCGAACTGATACGTACACGCAGCACTGACTGTCTTTATACACAGACAGAATGTACCAGAAATTAGAAGAATAGTTAACATAAGAAACAAGTAGAAATTACAAGTGAACGTAATAAACATGTAAAACATTCTGGAAATGAAAGAACCTTCTGCACCACATTCTGCGACACTATCCCTTTTTTTTTTATTTTTTATTTATTTATTTCATTTTCCTGCGACCTTTAGCACCAAAGTCGGTGACGCTAGCCGTTTTTTTTTTTTTTTTTTTTTTTTTTTTTTTTTTTTTTTTTTTTTTTTTTTTTTTTTTTTTTAACGGGCCTCCTCTCCACGCCTTCAGCCCGGCCTTGCGCTCACCAGTGTTTGCCTTCTTCGGCGTCGGCTTCAGATGCCATAAAACAAAACATTCCTCTGCTGTAGGTACCAGTGTTATATTGCAGAACAAATCAATTGCGTCTTCCCTTCAAATCATAATACGAAACTAAAATGATGCTCTATGGAATGAGTAAGAACTGCCCACTCTTCGTATACCAAGAAGAAAAAAAATAAGCTTGTAATTCAAACAAATGAAATGATATTCAATACGTAAGTGAAACCTTTAAAAAGGTTTGGAACAAAGTCCTGTATTTGGAACGCTTTTGTAGAACGTAATGCTGGTCGTTAATATAGAGTATTAAATCTTATAAGGTAGGAGCTTTCCGATTAATCGCATAATAAATAAACTGTCCAAGAAGCCATGTGTAACTATTATGCTTGGCTTCAGGGTAATATTTCCAATCAGGGCGCAGTATGTCGTGTACAGTAATGTTCAGTGCGGTGGTGCGAGTCATAAGAGCCAGTCTTCTTCTCGTCCACGTCCAGATTTCAGTCTGATCTCGACAGACAAATGCGTGCGCTAACGTGTCCAGCAGCTGACACCGAGTGCAGTACGGCGTGGCTCTTAATTTTATATTGTACATCTTTTCGCCAGTAGGGATGACATCATTTACAACGTCATACCAGGTGGATCTAACTTTCGTACTAAGTACTGAATTATGGATGTTTTTCCATACAGCAGTCCAGTTATAAAGCGGATATTTCAGCTCGATTGTATTCTGTGGCACTATGTCAGTGAATATGCGATAGAGTGATGCAGTATCGTAAGTCCGTTGATGTGCTCGCATATAACCTACTTCTAGGTAAAATTTTCTGACGTGTTCCAGTTCCAGGTTGATACGGGCGAGGTTTACTGGCACAGCATTGTCAGCAGGTTGTAAGCGGACGAACAAATTTTTGGTGATCGTATTGTAATCGGCCTGCAAAATTTTGATGGTTCTGCTAACAAATAGTGCCGCACACTGCGCTTCCAAATTTTTGAGCCCGAGGCCTCCCTTACTGCAGCTAAGTGACCCAGTACGAAAAGCAACTTTAAAGATGTTGCGTCTCCACAAGTACCAATTTGCACTGGCTGTCATTTTCTGAGCTGTGGTGTTGGGGATAGGTAAAGTTTCAGCTACATGGTAAATTTTACTGTAGACATAACCAGTGATGAATAAGGCTTTTTGAATGCGGTCGAAACTTCTTGTAGAATTATCCCGTAGAGTCGCACGTATGATGTTAAGTTTTTCTTGCCAGTTGAGCTGTACCATGATACGGGGATTAGCCGTGAGAATCAGTCACAACTGTTTCCTGGTCTCGGTTATAGGGAGCCACGTAGATGAAATATAGTCTTTATGCGGTCCTAATAATAGCAACCGAGACTTCCGCTCGTTCACCCTGGCACCACAAGCACTATCCTCTTGGTGGTATCGAGTTCTTCGTTGGAACTGACAAGGACGCTGACGTCGTCGGCGTAGGCTTGGCATACTGTTCTTGTATTGAAAATCTGTAACCCTTGCAAGTTGATGTATAACGTTCGGAGTAGTGGTTGCACAGCTATCGCATACAGAGTCGTATCCCTTGCGCCACGCCGGCTGTCTGTTATCGTAGGGTTTCGCGGCAATTTATTTAGCCTGATCAGTTTAGGGACATCAGGCCCTCTCTTACATCGTACCACGGTTTTACACACACAGTACTTTTTACATAGTAGTTACATATAACAATGATTTTAATAGATAAACGCTTAAAAAGGCATTAGTAACGTAATTGAGACAGACTGAATACATGTAAAAAGAACGTAAATGAATAGTATTGACTGAACTCTAATAAGATTAATGCTAGCAGTAGTACTGAGATAGCTTCTGCTGCTGCTGACGTAATAATAGAAATAACAAAGTGTTGAAATGTTTGTAAATCTATCGGACTCAACTACTGGATTATTAGTCGCCGGCCGCGGTGGCCGATCGGTCTGCAGAGTGTCAGTCACAGTATGCACGGCCGCTGCGGTCGGGGGGTTCGAATCCCCCCTCGGGCATGGATGTTTGTGCCGTCTTTAGTATAAGCTTGTTCATAAGTAGTTTGTAAGTTTAGGGTCTGATGACCCCATAATTAAGTGCCATAAGCTCGTCAAACATTTTTTTGGTTCTTAGTCCGTAGCTTACAAACTACTTAAACAAAGTTAAACTAACCTAAGAACAACACACACATCCATGGCCGATGGAGGATTCGAACCTCCGACGCGGGAGGCCGCGCGATCTGTGACGTGACGCTCCAGACCGCTCGACTACTCCCGCGCAGCTATAAATAACAACATTGAACTTTTGAATATGCAGAAACTAACGTGTGGCGAATTCTGATATAAGTACGTTAGAAAAGCTGTACCTAGCGAGACCAATGGCAATGGGAGACTATCTGGGAAGAGGTATGGATGTAACGTTGTAACAGGAGCTTAGTGGAACAGATAGTGGAGTAATTATTACTTCAGTAGATAATCCCTTAACTGTCGTTTGAAGCTAGTAGTCTTGCACAGTTCTCTGATATAGTGGGGGAGATTGTTCCAGAGTCTGGTTCCTGCTACTGAAAATGACTGATAAAGCGGCTGAGTGATGGGTTGGGACAGGAAGGATATTGGTCTGATGGGAGTGTGTGTTTTTTGTTATGTTGTTGGGACAAGAGTGATAAGGTCGGCGAAAGATATGAGGGACAGTGTACGTTGATAAGACAGTGTAACGTATGAGATGGTGAAATGTGATGTGTGTGTGTTTGTGTGTGTGTGTGTGTGTGTGTGTGTGTGTGTGTCTCGAACGTAGGCTTTCATGACTAGTTACAGACGCCGTGAGCTTTCAAAAATGTTCAAATGTTTGTTAAGCTTAAGGGACTTAACTGCGGAGTCATCAGTCCGCCGGCGGCGGTGGCCGAGGGTACTATGGCGCTCCAGTCACGGTCTGCACGGCCATTTCGGTCTGGGGTTTGAATCCCCCCTCGGGCATGGATATTTATGCCGTCCTAGTTCGTAAGTAGTTCATAAGTAGTTTGTAAGTTTAGGGATTGATGGCCCCGTAGTTAAGTCCAATAGACTATACAAACATTTCAACATTTTTTTTTGTCATCAGTCCCTAAAGTTATGAACTACTTTTGAACTACCTTATACTAAAGACGACACAAACATCCATGCCCGAGGGAGGATTCGAAACCCCGTAGTGGCCGTGTAGACTGTGACTGACGCGCCGCAGACCGCTCGGCCACTGCGGCTGGCACCCTGTGAGCTTTCCCAAGAAAGACCTTGCAAGATAACATCACTGTAATGAATGGATGACATCCGCACCGTTTACTTTAAAACCAAATAATTCGACGCTCTCTGAGAGGGAGCATTGTCATGGGAAAAGATCCATACGTTTGAGCGCCATAAAACTGGCATTTTTCGCAGGAATCGTACTTTGAGTATCAAATTCACTGTTAATATCCCATTCCCGTCGCAAAAATCCAACATTATTTTCAGACTGGTTCTTACCTGTTTTACTTTCTTCGATCGTGGTGCTGATACAATTTTACAATTGTTAGATTCTTCATTAGTTTCTGGCTCATACGCAAAGGTCCATATATTTATTTTCTGATCGCGGTCGATGAAATTATTTTGTCCGTTATATCGACAAAACTAACACGAAAGACGGAGCCACACGAAACAATGCTTATATTAATACTAGACCAAAAAAGAGTGGTCTACGCTATTTTCATGCAAAATGGATCATGGTTGTGAATGCCTTCGTAAAATGAAAAAAAAAAAGAAGAAAAAAAGCTTTGTTGTTGCAACATTGCTGTATCTCGTAAAAATGTAATAGCTCTGATCCTGTAAAACAGTGTACTTCAACCTTTTGGAATATGAGATCCCCTTCCAAGTAATAATATTCAGGTGATCTCTTCGAAATAAAAATATTCTGGTGAACCCCCACTTCTTCCTCATGACCCGCCAAAACTGTGTAATTTCAAAGGAAACAAATTTAATCTCCTCTCTTTTTTTTTTATTAAGGACAACAGCCAAGATCGCTTTTAATTTTTTTATTCAGATTACCGGTTTCGACAGTTTAATCTTCGGATCTTTCAATTAATTCCTCAAATCGTCACAAATAAAAACTTTTGAAACAAACTTATTCAAATGTTTCTATTTGTGATGATCTGAGGAATGAACTGAAAGATCTTAGGTAGCAGTTAAACTGCGAAACCGGTAATCTGAATAAAAAATTGAAAGCGATCTTCGCTGTTGTCCTTAATAAACTGATTGAAAGGATCACTCCGCCCCCACCTTCCAAACACGACAATTTTTAATCTTTTGTTACACATATCTTTTAAATTGTTGGACGAAATTCTTTTTGTGCATTTTTAGGGATTGGAACACATTATCCTATTTTTACATTATTTGCGACAAAAATTATAGTTTGCTTAACCACTCATTAGTATTTTAGGCAAGACTCAGAGGCGAATTACGTTCATTAAGAAAGTTCCTGCTGTATAAAAAATTTGTAAAGAAGCTGATTGTTTTTCGAATTTTTCAGAATAACTTATCGCATCACGTACTTCTATCTACCGATCGGTTCCTGAAAACAGTTTTCAGGCTTTGCTCTTATTCATCATTAACTCTCTGTATTATAAAACAATTTATGATCTGTTTAATTCATAATTAATGTTACACTAGGAACTCCGTAATTTTAACATTCAATAAATTTCACTTAGGCATACGTTTTTGCATTACTGATAACCTAGTTATTTTATGGTGCTATTACTTTCTTCAGTGGCGGCGAGCCCCGGGCAATAGATTTCGACCTCCCGCATGTTGAAAAGCACTGTTCTAAAACAACCAGCATCAAAGGAAGGTTTTCGATGTAAATGATGCCACTTCATAGATGGAGTACGCCGTTAGGGAGCAGCCGCGAGGTCTAACGCAACAAGCTACGGATTAGATTAGATTAGCCATGTCTCCACCATATCCTTTCTTCTAGGAGTGCTAGTCTTGCAAGGTTCTCAGGAGAGCTTCTGTGAAGTTTGGGAAGTAGGAGGCGAGGTACTGGCGGAAGTAAAGTTGTGATGCGGCATCGTGAGTCGTGTCGGGATAGCTCAGTCAGTAGAGCGCTTGCCCGCGAAAGGCAAAGATCCCAGGTTAGAATCCCGGTTCCGGCACAGGAAGTTTGATATCAGCGCACACTCCGCTGCAGAGTGAAAGTTTCATTCTAGACTAGATTAGATAATATTTTGTTCCATAGATCATATATACGACATTTCGTAATGATATGGAACGTGTCAGTTTAGTAAATGTTGTCTGTACATGACAATATTTTAAGGATTTTTATGTTCAATTTTTTATTGTTTTTTATTATTATTTTTTATTTATTTATTTATTTTTAAGTTTTATTTAAAACTTCATCTACATTGTAGAAGGAGTAGCCATTCAGAAATTGTTTTAATTTCTTTTTAAATACTAGTTGGCCGTCTGTCAGACTTTTGATGCTACTTGGTAAGTGAACAAAGACTTTTGTGGCAGCATAATTCACTCCCGTCTGTGCCAAAGTTAGATTTAACCTTGAATAGTGAATATCACAAATTTCATGAGTGTATATATATATATATATATATATATATATATATATATATATATATATATATATATATATATTGTGAAACTACAGTGAAGATCCCTAGATCCCTAAATAAATGTCTGCATTATGCTCTTGGGTGGGCTCCAGCAATTATTCTGATTACACGATTTTGTGCAATGAGTACTTTTTTACTCAATGGTGAATTGCCCCAGAATGTGATCCCATATGAAAGCAGTGAATGAAAATAGGCATAGTAAGCTAATTTACTGAGATATATATCACCAAATTTTGCAATGACCCTGATAGCATAACTAGCTGAACTCAAACGTTTCAAGAGATCTTCAGTAAGTTTCTTCCAATTCAATCCCTCATCCATGCAAACACCTAAAAATTTTGAATATTCTACAATAGCTACAGATTTATGTTCAAAGTCCAAATTTATTAATGGTGTCATGCCATTTACTGTATGAAACTGTATATGCTGGGTTTTATCAAAGTTTAATGAGAGTCCATTTGTAGAGAACCACTTAACAACTTTCTGAGATATCATTTACAATTTCATCAGTTAATTCCTGTTTGTCAAGTGTGATAGCTATAGTTATATCATCAGCAAAAAGAACTAGCATAGTATCTTAGAGAATGTAAATGGCAAGTCATACATTAAGAACAGCGAAGGACACAAGACCGAACCTGGTGGTACCCCATTTTTGATAACTCCCCAGTTAGAGGAATTAATTGTTTCATCTATATCGTGTGAACTGCTTATTTCAACTTTCAGCACTCATCCAGTTAAGAATGATTTTAACCATTTACACAATCAGCAGCCTTTGAGAGAACACAAAAAATCCCAACTGGTAATGTCCGATTATTCAAAGCATTTCATATTTCATCAGTGAAAGTATATATAAAAATTTCACTTGAAAAGCTTTTTTGAAAACTAAACTGACATTTTGTTAGAACTTTATTTTTACTAATGCGTGAATCAATTCGAGAACACACAACTTTTTCAAAAATTTTGGATAAAGCTGTCAGAAGTGAAATGGGGCGGTTGTTGTTGACATTGGACGTATCCCCTTTTTTATGCAAAGGTTTGACGATAGCATATAGCGCTCGATTCCGCCGGAGGTTCGAGTCCTCCTTCCGGTATATGTGTGTGTGTGTGTGTGTGTGTGTGTGTGTGTGTGTGTGTGTATTTTGTCCTTAGAGTAAGTTAATTTAAGTAGTTTGCCCGTTGCAGTTTGGTCCAATACGTTTACAAAGATAAATGTAGTTCAGTTAACTGCTTCATAACGTAGAGGAAGGTGGCAATAGTTCCTCTTAAGAAATTATTCTTGGGTCTGTTCTAAACTATATTTACTGTTCAAAGACGTTACTCCTGCTTTTGAACATGTGATAAAAACTGTTACTTTAATTTAGATCGGGAGAAGAAGTCTCTTTCATAATTAACGGCTTGTACGACTAAGAAACAAAACATGGAGGATTTGGTATATGAGCTATGCCATATCGCGTCGGACGAATAGTGTCCGTCGGTAAGTGTTTACATAAATACTCTGCAGCTCACATTAAGTGCATGGCATAGGGTTCATCGAACTGCTTTTATGGTATTGATCTACTGTTCTATTCTCTAACAGTGCGCGGGGGAAAAAGAACAACGAAATCTTACTTTTTCGATTTGATTTATTTTATTCCAATGATCGTGTCTTCCTATTTAAGTGGATTCTAACAAAATATGTTCGCATTCCGAATAAAAGTAAGTTAAAGAGATTGCCGTATCGAATAATGAATTCTACCCTATCTCGTACAACATTTTGTGACACTCTCGTGCCGCGGCGGAGCGTTATGCTAAGATGCGTGAGGCCGTTTCCCGTTGGAGGTTCGAATCCCCCCTCGGGCATGGCTGTTTGTGCCGTCTATAGTATAAGCTAGTTCGTAGGTAGTTTGTAAGTTTAGCGGCTAATGACCCCGCAGTTGAGTCCATAAGCTTTACAAACATTTGATTTGAATTTGACACCTTGCCCCTATATCACTATAATACAAAACGAGCTCCCCTTCTTTGAACTCACTGTAAATCGTCCGTCAGTCCCATTTGCTGGAATCCCGCAATGGGCAACAATACTCCTATATTGGACACACAATTGTTGTGTATGCTGTTCCTTTAGTAGAACTGTTGCATTTTCTAAGTGCTCTGCCAATGAAACGTAGCCTTTGGTTCGCCTTCCCTACAATATTTTCTTTCCGATTTAAGTTGTTCGTAATTGTTATTCCTAGGTATTTAGTTGATTTAACGGTCTGTAGATTTGCCTGTTTTATTGGTGTAAATGAAGTTTAGCGGATTTCTTTTGCTGCGCATATGGATGACTTCACATTTTTCATTATTTAGTGTAATTGCCAGTTGTGCACCATACAGGTTTCTAAATAATTTTGGAGTTGCGTTTGGTCTTTGGGTGACTATTAACCGATAAAAACAGCATCATCCGCGAACAGTCCAAGAGAGTTGTTCACAATCTCTTCTAAATCTTTTATAAATATATGGAACAATAGGGGCCCTATAACAGTTCCTTGGGGAACGCCAGATATTGCTTCTCTTTTACTCGACGAGTCTCCGTCAGTTACAACGTACTGTGTCCTTTCTGACAGAAAATCACGAATCCAATCGCACAACTGTGTCGATAATTCCAAAAGCAAACAATTTGATTAGAAGATGCTTGTGAGGTACAGTGTCAAAAGCCTTCCGGAAATCTAGAAACAGGGAATCGATTTGAGGTCTCTTGTCGATAGTACTCACAAGCACTTATTATCACAAAGGCAACTGCGCGGAGCTGTTGATTCTCAATACCAACTTTCGACCGGTCAAGGATTTCAATCATCACCCGATTCTGCTTAAACCACAAGCATTTTCCTCCGGATTTACAAAGACTAGAGATTTACATTTCGCCGGCCGCGGTGGCCGAGGTGACTGAGGCGCTCCAGTCACGGACAGCACGGCCACTACGGTCGGGGGTTCGAATCCCCCCTCGGGCATGGATATTTGTGCCGTCCTAGTTCGTAAGTAGTTCATAAGTAGTTTGTAAGTTTAGGGACTGATGACCCCGTAGTCAAGTCCCATAAGCTTAACAAACATTTGAACATTTTTTTTATTTACATTTCTCCTGTATGAGTTAGTTGGAAGCTGATTAGCCGCCTGGGAATAGCCGCATGGTTCTAGGCGCCACTACCGGCGGAGTTTCGAATCCTCCCTTTGGCGTGTGTGTGTGTGTGTGTGTGTGTGTGTGTGTGTGTGTGTATGTGTGTGTGTTGCCGTAGGTTAGTTTAACTTAGTTAAAGGAGTTTTTAAGTTTACGGACTGATGACCAAAGTAGTTTGATCCCATACAATTACAACATTTGAACCTTTGGAAGCTAATTATACTATCTGTTGTTTCCGTGTCCCACATTTGACTGTGAAAGACTGGGTAGCACGAAGACACTGATGAGTATGGGATATTACCTTCAATCAAATTCGTATATTTGATTTACTAAAGACTTTTCTCATTTAAAAGTTATTGTAATTTCATTAAGGCTATAAGAATAAATCTTTCGGTAGAAAAGAAAAATATACATATCACCATGTAAATAGTCTCTGTTTTTGGCGGCAGCAAGTCATATATAGCACTATTTCCGGTACGTAGCAAGTATTTGGAGAATTCATTTCTCCCTCGACTTTCACAAGGTTCGATTTATTCTGAAGTAAGAAAAAGATCGTTTGTAATAACCTTCTAAATGTTCCTCAAGGGCAACGACAATTGAAATGGATCGATAAGTCGTTATTCTGCTTCATAATAAATGCGTGCCTATTAGACTGATACCACAGTTACTCCCAAGAAATCGTTCCACTGTAATAAAGAAAAAACTCGTGAACCGTAAATAAAATTGAGGACAGAGATAGGCTACGAAGGTAACGACCATAATTTGCTCCGCGGAAAGCGGTATTTTCTACAGCAAACATAAGATACCTAAACATCAATGAACCCAAAAAAATGCGTCGCCGACTTACTTAAAGACGAAACTTAGAAAGAAACCGCGAACAGTTGAAAACTTTTACGCAGAGCTATGCTAAAGCATTCTGACACCATCGCTGAAGTTTTAGTTCAGAATCTGGTCGTAAAGACATGATTGCACATTAATTAAATTTTCCGACGATGCTCGACAAAATATGATAATATTAGAAAAAAGGAAAAATTCCTGATTTTCTGCAAAATTATTTATTGAGTTACTAATCGTCTTTCGTCTTCTTATGCCATCATCAGGTAACAACTGAATGTCGCTACACTTCTTCACAGATATGCCACTTACAAAGATGTTATTAAATTACAGATGACACAAATTCATATGTCCTCAGAAAAAGAGGAAAGTGTTATATTTTTATGGCACTGAATTACATTTACTAAATTATAAGTTGATGTTATATGCTGAGCTAGAATATTGTCGTTAAAAGCAGTGGGTGGGGGGAGGGGTATAGGAAGGTTGGGGTTGTTGCATTTTGAAATGGTAACATTTAACTGTGAAATCTAACGTTCTCTCAAGAAAAGCAGAAAGTTGACACTATTGGAAATACTGGATATGAATAAACATATGGCAGAGGACGCCAGTACAGTATTACATGACCAAACCTAGTTTCCCCTCTATTCAAATAAGTTTGTTATCAGTTTGTTAAATTTAGGCTATCAAATGTTACCATTTCAGAGCTATTTCACAATGTAATAATCTCCATATTCCTCTCCTCTCCCCCCCCCCCCCCCCGCCCCCTGCTTTTAACGACAATATTCTAGCTCAGCATATAACATCAACTTATAATTTAGTAAATGTAATTTAGTGCCATAACAATGTTACACTTTTCTGTGAACATGTGAATTTAATAACATCTTTGTAAGCGACATATCTCTGAAGAAATGTTAGGGACATTCAGTTGTTACCTTATGGTGGCCTAAGAAACGGAAAGCCGGTTAATAAGACAATAAATATTTTTTCAAAACATCAATATTTTCGTCCTTTTTGATGACATGACTGCACTGTCAGGTGAAGAAGTTCTACATCGGAAGAAAACTAAAGGATTGGCTACAAATGAACATTCAAGACACTGTAAAGGTAAGGATGCCTTGAAGCACGAAAATTTGATGATTCGACTCATGTAGTCGCTAATTTCCGCGTGATCGTACGTGTATCTGACAGAATAGTTGTATTTTTGCTACACCAAAAAAAAAGCGTACACCATAATTACGCACGATTTTTACTGCGCTTCTCTTAGTGCAATGATTGTTAGTTTATTTTATTTTTATATTGTTAATTTTCCTAGGTGATTAACAACCCTTTCAACTTTCATAATAATATCATTAACGTGACGAATTACCTCACTGTCTCAGAATTCACTTACTTCTCATAGTACAAGCTGGATTGTTTTGAACAACTGTAAGTAACTTGACTCTCCCTCCAGGTTCAGTTCTTTCAGTTAGCGTAATAACGGTTCATAAATTCTCAGTTCCGTGTGACATTGTACTCATTTCTATCCCTTCCCACAGTCTAATGAAGAAAACCCGTTACCAGTCGGAATATTTTTCTCCTCGTATGTACCTGATAACATTGCGTTTTTACTTGTGCCAGTGATTTACAGGTGTCTCTTCTTCTTGTTTACATTTTCTACCATTTTGAGCCCAGTTTTTGGTGTTCTTCTGCGGATGTGTTGCACTGTAAGAGACATCTGACAAAAATTTTGTCAAATATTTTATCCAACTTCTTTGACCAAATACTTCGCTGGAGCTAATACACTATCATAAAATTTCACGTCATCGGAATTGCTCGGAATTAGCTTCAAAACAGTTTTATGTACAAGAGCATTTAACATAATAGTTCTGGAAAGCGCATGAATAAAATTGTAGGTGAAACCGTGGATAGCGAGACGAGAAGCTGAAAGAGTTCACACAAATTTTCTTCATGATCTACACTGCGATGATGTAATTAGAAAAACTGTTTCAGAATACCAAATTGCTCTAAATTTACGATTCTTTCATCACAACTGATGTTTAAGGAAGCCCTAAAACTTTGTTGTTCATACATATATAATGAAACACTCCAATAGTTCCGTATTTTTTAATTCTTAACATAACCTGTTTTGATCAATTATCAAGATAAAATATTTTCCAACTTACTTCATGTTACTTTTTGTATGGTATCATTCTATTTTGTGCACTGCATAAGTCCTTTTATAGTTTACTGCTGTCTGGCATCTATGTGATCCGATTTTTGGAAATACCGCATAAAATATCATTAAAAAGATTTGCACTTGAAGTTAAATCTCTAAATGCATCGTGCTAAGTGCGAAAAACATGTAGCTAACTGATGTAGTGTTTCATTACACGAATCATGAATGCTATTTCTGATGAATAACGTCCCATTTATAGCAACAGACAATTAGGACCCTGCAGTGGATCATTTCACGTATTTGTTCAAAGAAATGTGATCCAAAATATCAGTCACTTATGCAGGTTATCTTGGGGCATAAAAATTACATTTATTTCACTTACGTGCACTTCATTTCACCAATTTGTGTTACACATTTCAATAAATCTATCAGTTCATTTAACTGTGCATCCACTTCGAAAACAACTGATTGCTGTAACTATTTCTTTATACGATTCTGTATTATGAAATTTGTCGTATTCTTCATACTTTGCAACTGTCACTGTGTCAACAGCCATGCAACAAATAGACTTAGATTAAAAGGAAAGTCACGCATATAAACTGTGTCTCTTTTTCCACCTCCTCAGCCCATTTAATCCACCATTTATCAGTGAAAAATTAAATAAATCTGTTAATTTTAAAGGTGATCAGTGAAGTGTTGTCTAAGTTCAAAGCAAACTACTCTCTTTTGTGTCCCAGCCTCGTCGCCGCTTTTGTGTCTCGTTTCCGTCGTAGGTGTCGGTGGCCGAGCAGAAACAGACCGACACAGGAATAAAGGTAACACGCTTGTGCAGGTACGGAGGGGAGCAGCCAGTGGGACAGCAGAAACTAGAAACACTAGAGTAAATTAGAACGAGTTATATATTGCACAGAATGTATACAATACTTAACTTTTACATAGATCAGTGCTGCAGAATGCTGATACATAGTTGAGCTAGAGGCCTGCCTAGTGCCTATCCGATAGCCAAGACTTCACTGGTGCCTATCTGATTCCGAAGTGTTAGCCGGTTCCTATCTCAGACCCAAGTGAACGATGTCATTCAGTGGTGGCCACGAGCGGAGTTGCAGCAGAGGGCGCTCGTGGCTGACGTCGTAAGAACGCCGCGCCGTGCGTGCATGGAGGCGCGCGGCGAAAGTAGGTGGCGCGCACTTTGGACTTGTGCGACACCACACTCTCCAAATGAAATCTCAAGTAGACAATGAAGTATTGTTTTGAAGGTACAGTGTACCAAATTTTATCAAGTTTGGAATAAAACCTTAGATTTCGTTGAAGTCCGTAAGTAAATTACCCTTTGCCACACACCATTCGAAATATTATGAACGCAGTGACCTTCATTACGGTTTGAAGCTCAAGTGTGCAAACTGTCATCAAGATCGGAATACAAATTCAGATTTTACCTAACTTAATTGGTTAAGTATCCTCTGCTACGTACCATACGAAATTTTATGACCTTACTCTTGTTTCCAGTCATTTCATGGGAATTGGTGGATGAATTAAGTCTAATTATTCAAATTTCCCATTATGCGGCTTCAATATCACTGCAATATTAAGCAAACTAATCCTTCATGAATGTCCAAGCAATATGTTGACAAAGATTCATCACTATAGAATTAACGATACAGACATGCATTCGGGAGGATGGTATTTAAATCCACCTCCGGCCAATCTGATTTAGGTTCTCCGTGATTTCCCTAAATCACTATAGGCAAATGCCGGGATGGTTCTTCCTTCTCCTTACTGAAATGGGACTGAAGGCAGTTGTAATTTAGTCCCTTAAAATCTCATCCGAACTCACCCACCCGTTTCTTTGATGCTTATCACCCTGAATAATATTACGTAACTTCCAGAGAGAGCTGCTAGAATTTTTAGAAATTTTATTTAATTCGAAACTTCGCCGAAATCTGAAAATTAACTGTTTATTCACGTTAATTAATTGAAATGATTGTAGGTAATCTGAATATATTAATACTACACTGATAATCTGAATTTTTCAAACATATTTAAAAATTTCATCACGATCGGAATATAACAGCAGAATCTGACGAACTCCATATGTAAAGTAAAATTTTATGTGACAGTGACCTTCCTCTTGTTTTGAAGGTCAAGCGTCCAAAATGTTGTGTAGATTTTAAGATGAATAAAGTGTCCTTATTCGCATGTCGCATGATTCCACAGGTTTTCAAACATATAACTGTTTATGACGTCATATCTCCTGAACTACTTGTCGTATAGTCCTTTAATGGTGCCTCTGACCATAGCGAAAGTGCAAGCAATATGTTAACAAAGTTTCATCGCAATCGGTTGAACGGTACGGCTGCGAAAAAAATAAGACCACACAAACATTTATTTTTATATATTAGGTAGCTGCTGGAGACTGTGTTTAATCCGAGGCGAGTATTCAGAGACCTTCTTTTTATACGGTGTTCATCTATTATCTCGGCGGCTCATCGCCAGATCACTCCCCCCCCCCCCCCCCCCAGTTTTCACTGCACAAGAAATCAGACGTGTTTCGTAGAACGACAGTAGTTATTCAATTTGTATGTTTGATTTTGATAAACATTGATATGGATTAATTCTCTCTCTCTCTCTCTCTCTCTCTCTCTCTCTCTCTCTCTCTCTCTCTCTCTCTCTCTCTCTCTCTGTGTGTGTGTGTGTGTGTGTGTGTGTGTGTGTGTACGGAAAAGAGTATCATTACCTACGTGTATTATTACTTTTTAAGTAATCGGACTCCACGCCGTAGTACCCTACTTGGTACCCTACTTGTACCGTTGTATTCCAGGTCTGATGACCCCACACATTGTTCGTTGTGAGGGGAGGAATACATTGAATATGTATAAATTTAAATGTCAGTCTAGTAATATATAAGTTTCGTCATGAATTATGAAAGAGCATGCATACATCATTTTGAAACACTATCTGTCACGTTTTTCTGTAGCCACTATGTAACTGCTAGAACTAATAACACCCAACACTTTTGCTGTCAGTCAGCCATTTTGTCACCAAATTACACGAGAGCTGTCAACGTATGTATTCTTTCAACAGTTCACTTTTATATAACATAGACAAGAAGCTGTATATTGACTTCCACAAACATAAAGTACTGATTTAAAGCAAGCCTCTATCCTCTTCCTGTCAGCACCGTCCAAGTTTCACTCCCATACAAGGTAACTCTCCACACAAATGCCTTCAGAAAGGACTTCCTTACACTTAAACTCATATTCGATGTCAACAAATTTCTCTTTTTCAAAAACACTTTTCTTCCCATCGCCATTATGCATTTTATAAACTCTGTACTCATCTACCACCTTTACTGTTTCGTTACTTAATCTCATTTCTTCAGCATCGCCCGATTTTCTAAGACTGCACTCCATTACCTTTGTTTTGCTCTTTTTACTGTTCATTTTATACACACCCTTCAAAACGCTATCCATTTCGTTCAACTGCTCTTCCAGGTCTTTTGCTGTCTCTGACTAGAATAGTACGTGGTTGCGAAAATACTCTTGATCTCCTAGCAACAAATAATCCCGAGATAGTAAAGAGCATCAAAACAGATACAGGGATTAGCGAACATCGAGTTGTAGTAGCGAGACTGAATATCGAAATTCCCAAATGCACCAAAAATAAACGAAAAATATATCTATTCAATAAAGCAGATAAAAATTCGCTTCACGCTTTCCTGAGTGATAGTCTCCAGTCCTTCAAAACTAAAAATGCGAGTGTAGATCAGTTGTGGCTTACATTCAAAGACATAATATCAGTAGCAATCGAGAGATTTATACCAAATAAATTAATAAAAGAGGGGGCTGACCCCCCGTGGTAAACAAAACAGGTCAGATCACTGTTGCAGAAACAAAGAAAAACGCATGAAAAATTTAAAAAGACACAGAATCCGCAAGACTGGCAATCTTTTACTGAAACTCGCAACCTAGCGCGGACTTCAATGCGAGAATCTTATAGTTGTTTCCACAACGAAATCCTGTCTCGTAATCTTGCAGAAAATCCAAAGAAATTCTGGTCATATGTGAAGTACACTAGCGGCAAAACAGAAACAATACCTTCACTACGCGATAGCAATGGTAATTCTACCGACGACAGTACTGCTAAGGCAGAATTACTAAACACAGCTTTCCGAAATTCTTTCACCAAAGAAGACGAAGTGAACACTCCAGTATTCAATCCAAGAACAGCTGCCAGCATGCGAAACTTAGAAGTAGATGTTCCTGGAGTAGTAAAACAACTTAAGTCACTAAACAAAAATAAATCTTCCGGGCCAGATTGAATACCAACTAGATTCCTCTCAGAGTATGCTGATGAAATAGCTCCGTACTTAGCTATAATTTACAACCGATCACTCAGCGAAAGATCCGTACCCAAAGATTGGAAAGTTGCCCAAATTACTCCAATATTCAAGAAAGGCAATAGGAGTGATCCCCAAAATTACAGGCCTATCTCATTGACGTCGATTTGCAGTAGGATTTTGGAACATATACTTTGTTCGAATATTATGTACTACCTCGAAGAGAACGACCTATTAACCAATAGTCAGCACGGATTCAGAAAGTATCGCTCTTGCGAAACACAGCTTGCCCTTTATTCACATGAAGTGTTAAGTGCCATCGACAAGGGATCTCAAATCGATTCCATATTTCTGGATTTCCGGAAGGCTTTTGATACTGTACCCCACAAGCGGCTTCTAATGAAATTGCGTGCTTATGGAATATCTCCCCAATTGTGCGATTGGATTCACGATTTCCTATCAGAAAGGACACAGTTCGTTGTAATTGACGGTAAGTCATCGAGTAAAACTGAAGTGATATCTGGCGTTCCACAGGGAAGCGTTATTGGTCCCCTACTCTTCCTCGTGTTTATAAACGATTTAGGAGATAATCTGAATAGCTCCCTTAGACTGTTCGCGGATGATGCTGTCGTTTATCGGTTAGTGAAGTCAACAGAGGATCAAAAGCAACTGCAAAGCGATTTAGACAAAATTTCTACTTGGTGCGAAAATTGGCAATTGACACTAAATAAAGAAAAGTGTGAAGTAATACACATGACCACTAAAAGAAATCCGCTGAACTTCAATTACGCGATAAATCAGTCAAACCTTAAGGTCGTAAATTCTACCAAATACCTAGGAGTTACCATTACGAACAACTTTGACTGGAGAGAACACATAGAAAATATTGTGGGGAAGGCGAACCAAAGGTTACGTTTCATTGGCAGAACGCTTAGACGATGCACCAGCTCCACCAAAGAGACTGGCTACATCACACTTGTGCGTCCTCTCTTGGAGTACTGTTGCCCCTTGTGGGACCCTCACCAGGTGGGACTGACGGAAGATATTGAGAAGGTTCAGAGAAGGGCAGCTCGTTTTGTTTTATCACGTTACGGGGGGGGGGGGGGGGGAAAGCGTCACGGAAATGTTGCACGAATTGGGGTGGAAATCATTAAAAGAAAGACGTTATTCATTGCGGCGTGATCTGTTTGCGAAGTTTCAATCAGCGACTTTTAGTTCTGAATGTGAAAATATTTTGCTAGCACCCACCTACTTAGGGAGACATGACCATCCCAATAAAATAAGAGAAATCAGATCGAAAACGGAACGATTTAGGTGTTCTTTCTTCCCGCGCGCTATTAGAGAATGGAACGGTAGAGAAAAGTTATGAAGGTGGTTAATGAAACCTCTGCCAGGCACTTAAATGTGATTTGCAGAGTATCGATGTAGATGTAGATGATAGAATTACAAAGGCATTGGCAAAGCGCAAACTTATTATTTCTTCACCCTGAACTTTATTTCCTTCTCCAAATTTCTCCTTGCTCCCATTCACAGCTTGCTCAATGTATGAATAACATTGGGAAAAGGCTACAATCCTGACTTACTCACTTCCCTTCGATAATATGTATAGATGCATTAAAATATAGACGCTATGTCCGTCCGAATACTCCTCACAGTATCATGTCAAAATTTAAGTTGAATCTGTCTTCCCTAATTTTTGCTAATAACGTTTATTGTATAAAATTTTTCAGTAAATCGGGACAGTAGCCTACTTCTCGAGAACTTTGACAGCAACTATTTATCTTTGCACAATAGTATATGTATTAATAACACTGTAAAAATTTTGTGTGTGCCAAACTGTTAATCTCCATAACCTCCGAAAGTTCCTCGCCGATAACATTGGAATTAGGACTAACCTCCCTTTCTGACACAGGAAGGTTTTAGAGTACCTATTTCTTTAATATATTGTGTACATGCTGAGACACTTAAAAGGGGTTTTTCGGAATGTTTGGAGTAAAACAAATTAAATTTTAAACATTTGCAATAAAAGTTGTTCATCTCGAAGGACACCCATGAACATAAATCTCGACTCCCAGAAATCATCTCTGAGGGTAGGAGGGCGGGTGAATTTGAAATCTTAAGTAGAAACTTTTATTTTATTTTATTGCAGAATTTGGTTCTCCATAAGGAAATATATAACTTTTGTATGAAACATTTATTTCGTTTCATGGAAGATGGCGCTGTAATCGTCAGAAATTAAAATCAGTTTAAAAGTGTTGAAAAACGGTAATATAACAAAAAATACACATCAGCTTAGGAAAATCAAAATACAGTTCATATTTTTGATAATGCTATCATGTAACACTTACCATCGAATGAAGCACATACCTTGATCATGCTCTCAGTCCGGTTAACAGAGTTTTACTTTTTATACATCGTGCAAATATGGCGAAAGCCATTTAATTTCCAACCCCGGTTCTTTTTTACTATGGGCAGTGTTGGGCGCTAATGACCATAGCAGTTGAGCGCCCTAAAACCACAAAAAAAAGAGTAGACATTGTTTCCTCGTACCTTGCATCTCATAGAAAAGTCGGAGCTCGTCAGAGGCATGCTAAAATGTTACCTGACAGGACTGTTCCCCTGCAATACTTTTCGCAGTATTATCCAAATGTTTGCTAAAACTGGAAAAGCTAAACCTAGAGAAAGAGTCGGATGTGTATATCTAGAGTATAAAGGATGAAGCATTTAAAACTGCTTTTCGGGATATTTAGAAGGATAATAATCGGATTTTTTTTTAAAAATTAAAAAAAGTTGCAATAAAAGTCGTTCACCTCGAACAGAGACACCCATTAACACAATACTCGATCCCCGGGCGCGGAAGAGGAGATTGACTTTGAAATCTTAAATAGCAACCCCTATTTGTATTGCATATTTGGATTTTCTTTGAAAAAATATGTAACTTTTGTATGAAATAAATTTTTAGTTTCATGATAAATGCTTTTGCAGTTTTTGTAACAAATTAATCCCCTTACAAATTATATATGAGGGTTGGGGCAAAGGTCACGGCAACATTTTTTTGTTTCTTGCACATACCAGTACGCTTGGAAAATGTGACATATGCAGACGAAAGGACAAGGTGTTAATTACATGTGTGGAGAATGAATAGCACAGAAGTATCGTAACACACTAATTTATTACAGTAGTATACATGGCAATATGGCCTTCACGGTGCAAAAGATTGACAAACAGTACAAATACAGTTGCCATGACATCTGGCCCTACAGATCCTCAAAGTAGTCCCCTGCTGCTGTCACCACACACAGCCGACGATGTGGGAGGCGCTGAATACCATCTGCCTCAGCATTTGCTGCACCATTGCTAAATCGGGTCACCAGTTCGCGCTCAGCATCAGCAATGTTCTCATACCTCTTAGTGGTTGCTTAATCCGTGGAATGAGATCAAAGTCACAGGCCCATGTTTGTCATGTCAACTGTGTTGTCATTCTTTTGCACCGTTAAGGCTATATTTCCCTGTACACTACTGTAATAAATTAGTGTGTTACGATATTTCAGTGCTATTCATTGTCCACACAAGTAGTTAACAGTTTGTCCTTTCTTCTGTATGTAGTGTCGCACAAGTCCAAAGTGCGCGCCACCTACTTTCGCCGCGCGCCGCCATGCACGCACGGCGCGGCGTTCTTACGACGTCAGCCACGAACACCCTCTGCTGCAACTCCGCTCGTGGCCACCACTGAATGACATCGTTCACTTGGGTCTGAGATAGGAACCGGCTAACACTTCGGAACCAGATAGGCAACAGTGAAGACTTGGCTATCGGATAGGCACTAGGCAGGCCTCTAGCTCAACTATGTATCAGCATTCTGCAGTACTGAGCTATGTAAAAGTTAAGTATTGTATAAATTCTGTGCAATATATATATCTTTCTAATTTACTCTAGTGTTTCTAGTTTCTGCTGTCCCACTGGCTGGTCACCTCCATACCGCACAAGCGTGCATCCTTATTCCTGTGTCGGTCTAATTCTACTCGGCCACCGACACCAACGACGGAAACGAGACACAAAAGCGGCGACGAGGCTAGGACACAAAACTGTATATGACACATTTTCCAACTGGACTGGTATCTGGAAGAAAAGTAATACTTGCCATGACTTTTGCCCAGATCCTCGTATAATTTATAATATTCACTTTGTGTCTCCGTATATGTATCTGTACACTACCGCTCATAAATTTAAGTATACCCAATAACTGGCATCTAGTTCTCCGGTGATATGATCGAATACCGTGGGTACGGTCCACATGTCTTGATTTTTGATTGTGTTCATCGAGATACAATAGTATGCAACAAACAATATTGTGGACATAAACATTATGTAGCGATCTGATACATTTGTTTACCTATTTGCCGAGTGATGCCGCATTTTCTGCAAATGTGTTGTTCCCTGCGTCCGCAGCGAGCGTCAAGCACTTCTACGATACATAACATCTGGTTCCTGCATGTCAGTTCTTTCTTGACAGTTGAATTGTACACTTCGCTAGTATGGCTCCACTAGTGGAGATATCCATATAAAAACGTGTTGAAATTGTAGCACTTAGCGAAGCAGGTTTATCTATTCGCCAAATTACGAAACAGTGTAGTGTGTCTATAAATGAAGTGCAATGTACGCTTCACCGCCAGAAGACAACAGGTAGTAATACGCACATACCACGACGAGGACGACCTCGTAAAACAACTAAAAGTGATGATAAATATATCAGAATTACCAGAAAAAGAATAAAAAGGAGACGAAATGAAGCCGGCTTGAAAGGTTGTGTCACAACAAGAAAACCCCTTCTAAGGCCCATAAATAAAAAGAAGAGACTTGAATGGGCTAGAAAACATAGTAATTGGACATTGGAAGATTGGACAAAGATGTTATTAACTGACGAATCGAAGTTCGATACTTTTGGAACTAGAAGGAGAACATTTGTTCTCCGATTTGTAGGGGAAAGAGTAGCTCAGCAGTGTGTTCTACCTACAGTTAAAGACGGTGGAGGTTTTGTTATGGTTTGGGATGTTTTGCAGGCGATAGAGTTGGCGACATTGTGAAAATAGAAGTATGTATGGATGAGATGCAGTACCACAGCATACTTCAAGTGGATTGCGCTTAATAGGGAAAGGGTTCATCTTACAACAGGATAATGACCCAGAACATCGGTCGGCATACTGTAGGAACTACATTGCATCAAAGGAAAAACAGAATGTACTGAAAGATATGGTACGACCGTCCCAAAGCCCCGACTGTAATCCCACTGAAATGACGTGGGATGAAGTGGACAGATGTGTCAGGGAAGTTAATATATCCAGCAAGGAACATCCCTGGAATATTGTTAAACATGTGTGGAATCATATAGATTCACGATACCTACAAAAACTGATTGACAGCTTGCCTCGAGTTTGTGAGGAAGTCATTAAATCCGAAGGAGGATACTTTGATGAAAGTAAAATATAATAATTGTGATTGTACTATATATAAG
The DNA here is from genome assembly GCA_026315105.1 of Locusta migratoria. Classification (NCBI taxonomy): domain Eukaryota; kingdom Metazoa; phylum Arthropoda; class Insecta; order Orthoptera; family Acrididae; genus Locusta; species Locusta migratoria. Next base: position 174,837,315 of record CM048744.1, on the reverse strand, counting down.
TTAATATAATAATATATTTTGAGAAATAACGTTTGATTTGTATTGTAAATCTGAAACACCAGGTTGTATTGAAATTAACGAGCGGTAGTGTATATACAGGGTGTTACGAAAAGGTAGGGCCAAACTTTCAGGAAAGAAAATATTTTATGTGGACATGTGTCCGGAAACGCTTAGTTTCCATGTCAGAGCTCATTTTATTACTTCTCTTCAAATCACATTAATCATGGAATGGAAACACAGCAACAGAACGTACCAGCGCGACTTACCACTTTGTTACAGGAAATGTTCAAAATGTCCTCCGTTAGCGAGGATACATGCTTCCACCCTCCGTCGCATGGAATCCCTGATGCGCTGATGCAGCCTTGGAGAATGGCGTATCGTATCACAGCCGAACACAATACGAGCATGAAGAGTCTCTACATTTGGTACCCGGGGTTGCGTAGTAGACAAGAGCTTTCAAATGCTCCCATAAATGAAAGTCAAGAGGGTTGAGGTCTGGAGAGCGTGGAGGCCATGGAATTGGTTCGCCTCTACCAATCCATCGGTCACCGAATCTGTTGCTGAGAAGCGTACGAACACGTCGACTGAAATGTGCAGGAGGTCCATAGTGCATGAATCACATGTTGTGTCGTAGTTGTAAAGGCACATGTTCTAGCAGCACAGGTAGAGTATCCAGTAAGAAATCATGATAACGTGGTCCAGTGAGCGTAGGTGGAAGAACATGAGGTCCAATCAAGACATCACCAAAAGTTCCTACCCAAACATCAAATGGGCATCTGCCAACTCTGCATTTGTAAACACTGCATTGACTGTAAAACCACGTTCATGATGAACACTAACCAGTTGATGCTACGTACTGATGTGCTTGATGCTAGTACTGTAGAGCAATGCGTGCATGTCAACACAAGCACTGAAGTGAACACTACCTTCCTTCAATTGGGCCAACTGGCGGTGAATCGAGGAAGTACAGTATATACGAAACAATTGGGTATTTTGACAATTGTCTGTACGAATTATTTCAATTTACATTTACAGAGAAATACTACAATGAGCTCTAACATGGAAATTAAGCGTTTCCGGACACATGTCCACATAACATATTTTCTTTCTTTGTGTGTGAGGAATGTTTCCTGAAAGTTTGGCCGTACCGTTTTTTAACACCCTGTATATTGCGTCGCATCATAGTATCAAAGCACTTTCGACATTTAACAGTGGTCTAGGCTAGACAGAGTTGTGAGAGGAGAAAGATGGGTGGAGGCAATTGACGCAGAGAGGCGGTAGGAAGAAATGAATGGGTAGAGTGTAATGATTGTATAGAGGGAGAAAAAGGGACGAGGTGGATATGCACAGAAAGGAGGAGGCGGAGGATCGGGAGGACAGAGAGAGAGAGAGAGAGAGAGAGAGAGAGAGAGAGAGAGAGAGAGAATATGAAGAAGGAGCTGTAAAGAGAGAGGAGGGAGGAGAAAGTGGATAAAGAGAGGGGAACGAGGAGAGGGACAGAGATAGGGAATGTAGGATTTATATGCAATACCCATTCACAAAACAATTTGGAATTAAATGTTTTATCCATTTCAGCAACTGTGTTTTATGGGTTGTAAAAGTAAACAGCCACCAGTTGCATCGTTGCAAATTTATTTACAACTGGTTTCGAGCAATATTGTCCTTCTTCAAGTAAATGAATTGTGCCCTATAGGTTTACAAAGATAGTTTTGTAAACAGTTTGGAATTACTGTACCAATATTAGAAATGTGTGCTCTCTCTTTTCTTTCTCCTCCATTCAATCTGTAACAAGCCACAGCAACGCGTGTCTGGTGTACGGCCAGTAGATAATGAAACCGTTATTCAATTATTGACTTAGGACGCGTTCTCTTCTTTTATCGCAGGCGCCTCACGAAAGCGCGCTTACCTGTAGGTAAAGTTCCGAGTGGCGTAATTGCCAGCCGCTCCTCGCGCTAATGAGGAGTGACAGTTATACCGGCGGCTCTTCCTATCGCGTCGTAAATAAAGACTTCCGCGGCCGCTGCTTCACGACCAATTACGGGAAAAAATTTTGACAATGGGCCGCGCGCGGGTTGCGCACGCAAGCGGGCTTTCCGCTAAACGCCGCTTAGGGCCGTCAACCTGTCCGCACCGACAAAGGCCGTTCATTTGGGGGCGGCGGCTACCCGCCTAAGAGACGGGTTGGCTTACCGTCCGCGGCCGCGTGCGCTTCCGCGGGCGCTGCACCGCCTCCGCCAATGGAAAGCGGAGTGCGCGGACACAACAGGTACCTGCTCTAGCACTGCCACTGAGACGGCCAATCAAGGAGCGACAGGAGACCGCCGACTGTACAGACTGCTCAACAAGGTTAGGAAACTGCAAGCACTGATCCGACAAGTGCCGCGCCGCTTCCATGGATGTAAACTGAGGAGCAACTCATCAGAACGTATAATGTCCACTTCCGGACAAAATTGAGTTTGATATGGTTTTCGGGGGTATTTTATGTGCTCTACACGCTCCTGCATTCAGATTTAATCTATTTGTATATCAACAAATAATACAATTCCTTGAGACAACAGTGCCTCGTTATACCAAAGGTATTAAAGGAAAGGCATTGAATTAAAATTCATGCTGTGGCCGGGATTCGAACCCGGGACCCTCCTACTTACTAGGTAGGTGCTTTAGACCACTTTTAACTTCAGACTTTATTTACACAGAAGTACTGAAAATTACATTGAGTTTAGACAATAATAGACTAAAAAACTCATAGTGAACTTTTCAATGGATCAACTCCGCAGTTACCTTATGCAACTCAGCTAATACAGCATTGCAGCCACAGCAACTACACGGACTGTCTTAAAGCACGTCTCCCTCCACACCATATACTTTAATTCTGCCTCGTGTTGCCTGTGAAATGCGCATCAAATCGTCAGGGCTCTCCTACACTGGAATAGCACCCCAGCAAACAATGCGAATATGAACGTTCCGCCTTGTTCCTCAGGCCGAGGTGATATAAATATCAACAAACAATAAAATTCTTTGAGACAACATTGTGTCGTTATACTAAAGGCATAATATAGGAGAGCCCTGGCAATTTGATACGCATTTCGCACGAAACATGAGACACAATTAAAATAGATGGTGTGGAGGGAGACGTGCTTTAAGAGAGTCCGTGTAGTTGAAATGTTTGTTAAGCTTAAGGGACTTAACTACGGGCTCATCAGTCCCTAAACTTACAAACTACTTATGAACTACCTACAACTAAGGACGGCACAATATCCATGCCCGAGGGGGGATTCGAACCCCCGACCGTAGTGGCCGTGCAGACCGTGACTGAAGCGCCTCAGTCCCCTCGGCCACCGCGGGCCGGCAGTCCGTGTAGTCTCCGTGGCTCAGCGCGCCCGGTCAGGGGGCTGAACGCCCTATGTAATAAAAAAGCTGAACCAACCATTCCACGAACATACTGAACGAACGACCGCGAACCATAGATCTACCAGATGAAAAAAAAAAGTTGTCTAAACCATCTACCTAGTATGTAGGGTCCTGGGTTCGAATCCTGGCCACAGTATAAATTTTAATTCAATGCCTCTCCTTATGTTTAATACTATTTGTATATTTTAACACTAAAATAGTATGTTGAAAATGAATGGTTAAAACCAATCGTATATTTTCCACATCACTGAATGAATCAGAACGTATAATGTCCATCATTTACGTTTCATTTTGCTTCCCTTTCCTCTAATTTGGCAATACTGTAGAGTTTAACACGTGTCAGGGCTTACAATACCTCAAAGCATTATACGACATTGTCGCCTTCTAGCATTGTTTGACACTAATTGAGCCAAATCGTTATTGTTAGCAGTGCACCAGTGTTGCTTACTCGTAAATGCGAAAACATTGTACTACAAAGTCAAAATTATAGATTTTGACTCATAATTATCGTACTTCAGACAAAAAAAGTTAAAAAAGGCAAAAAAATTAATTAATACGAAAAATAATGGTAATTTCCAAGGTACGGTGTACATCGAAGTAGCGATATCAGTGCCAGCGATATATACCGCACGTTTGACTAACGTGTCTTTACTTTATATAATAAAAACTGTTCCATTTACATTGACGCATCCACATATCATCCCGTGAGATTTTTCTTAAACAAACATAAACAGAAAGTTTTACGCTACACTGATGCCGCTTCTTCGATGTACAACGTTCCTTGCAGATTACCAAAATATTAGGAAAACTGACACTTTAGTTTATTAAATAATCGCGCCACAGACATACGTGAAGTTGTAGTAGTAGTAGTAGTAGTAGTAGTAGTGACAAGTAGTAAGTAGTCTTTATTACAGTAAAGTAAGTCGTTTGATGATTTTAATGTAATTTCACTTACCTTAGTTGTATCGACAATTCGTATTGCCTTAAGTGTACCTGATACTCACGGTTTAAATGGTATCTCCAGCCGGAAAGAAATTATCGTACATTTGGCCAGTATCGTACAAGGTGCTATCGTACATCGTACAAGAACTGAAATTATCGTATGCCCCCATAATTATCGTACTAGTTGGCAAACCTGCAGTGCACAGCGGCAGTATAGTGTTGTCGTTTGTGTGTATTGCTCCCGATGGATTTAGAAAAAGAATGTGTGGCTCTTGGGAAGAATGGTTTAGATCGTGGGACAAGGAAATGAACGACTAAGAAATCAAAACGAGAAATGGAAACTGGCACACATTGGAAAGAAGAAAAACTACTTACGTTTTTCGTGTCGGCTATATAAGTTCCACGCAGAAGCTTCACATCTGAACATATTGATTGTGATTGCTTACATGAAGAGCCTGGAATGGACACAATGTAGTAAATTTACTGTACCCTATAATATTCCGCCCATAACAGATTGTTGTGTTTATTCAGTTCTTCACAGTAATGTAAAGATTTGTAGCATTCCTTGAAGTAAACATCAATGTTATGTTATTATAAATGATACAACTCATGTGAAGTGTGACTGTCTAATATAAGATAACATTTTCAAATATAAAAGTTAATGTGAAGTCCTATATGACGGACCAAAATATATATTTATATTCTACTTCGGTACCTCAAAACGGATCTAACTGTGAAAACAGCTTAAAATTTTATTGAGTAGTTTAGCAGATATCAGTTTTATGCTTCTCCTTAAAAAATTGAATCAACGGACATCTAATGGCACTGCTCACCTACAAAAACTTCTTCATGCCGGTCATGGAATATGCACAAGCACCCCTGGCAGGCATAGCAAAGCACCCCATAAACCAAGAGTGAACGTCCACTGCTGAAAAGTATATCTGGACTCCCTCCGCCGAACCCCCACAAAAAAAAAAAATAAAATAAAATAAAATAAAAAAATCAATAATGACGTATACGACATTACAAATGTAGTAACCCTTCAGACCCGTCTTACAAAACTAAGAGTGAACTATGGGAGACACATGCTAACAAAACGACCAGACATGGAAGACCTATTGACGACAAACTCCAGAGTGAAAAGACGCCCTATATACAAACACACCCTCGCAGCGCGTACAGTAGCACAAAACACTACCAGATACTACCGCCAAATCGCCCCCACCATGCTTCCACTAACACAAAATGCCCCCACACCTAGACATGAGGAAGTAACACACAACATCAAAAGAAAATCAACAGCATACTCACAGCCAGAGAAACGCAACACACAGTCTGCACCCCGAAAAATCCGTCATCAATGAAAACGTCTCACTTGTGCAGATAATAACTTTTCAGTACTTGTTACAAAACTTTTTTATACTATACCAGATCAAAACCAAATAATTAAACATTAAACCGGAGCTTTTAGAGGTAGCAAAAAATGTTCAAACGTTTGTTAAGCTTGTGGGACATAACTGCGGGGCCATCAGTCCCTAAACTAAAAAACTAATTATAAACTAACTTATACTAAAGGAAGCACAAACATCCATTCCCGAGGGGGGGGGGGAGATTCGAACCCCCGACGGCCTCGCGCATCGTATCATAGCGTTTCAATGCGCTCCGCCGAGGATAGAGGTAACAAAAAAACAATAATAAAACGTGTGTTTTGCATAGTAGGATTAATCTGCAAAAACAGTCCAAAAAGTATAATCTAAAATATCTAATAAGAAAAATAACCACCTAAAATTGTAGAACTACGGAAGGACATTTACGTTGATTCCTTCTAGAACACACTGCGCGTCTATATGAATTACTCACCTCAGAATAAATATTATCGCAATATAAACATTCTCCGAATTGATTTTCGTTACAAGTACGTATCAATACGGTAGACGCGTAGACGCTGAATGTATTCGCAAGTTCGTATGGATACGGTAGATGCGAGTAACGAAATGTATTCATGAGTAACGATTCAGTACTTCGAGTCAGCCAAAGTATTCGTTAGTCCTTACCGAAAACATACGGTTTTCTACGGCTCTAGTTACTACGCAGTTACAATTTCAAACTACTACCACGTTAAATTATTTTGCTTATTATAGTGAGACATAAAGGAATTTACGACATTGACTATCCGTGGGCATTGAATTAATTCAGTGAGTGAAGTTGAAAATGTCCGAAAGAATGTGCACTATATATACCCGTTGGTTACGCTGAAACTTCGTCGGTATGTTCAGTAACTGGTGCTTTACTTCCACTCTCTGCCACCAGATAAAACTATGGTGTTGTTAGCAGCCAGAACGTGAAATGTTTCCCGGTTTGACGTCAGTATGATGTTGCATGTTTGGCGACGTCTGCTGACGTCGCTTGTGAAGTGACTATTGGTGTAAAACAGTGTTTCTCGACCTCTTTGAATATTCGCCCCCTTTCCGGGTAAAACTATTCTGGCTACTCCATTACAAATAATAATAAAAAAAAATATTCTCGCGAATCCCCTCCCCACTCCCCTGTTCAAGAACTGTAACTTTTTTTTATTTAATTTTTCCGAATGGAACGTATTATAGTAATTTTACATGATTTCCGACAGAAAAATGTATTTTTCTTGACGACTGTTTCGCATTTCGGACAAGACTCAGAAGTAAATTATGCTCATTAGAAATGTCCCACTGAATAGACAATTTGTAGAGAAGTAGATCCTTTTCTTTTCGAATTTTTCAGAAATATGGAATCAAGTTACTTTACCATCCATTGGCACCTGAAAACAGTTTTCAGAAGTTGCGCTTATTCATTGTTAACACGTATTACAAAACATTCTCTGACCTACTGCAGTTCATAATGAATGTTACACAAGGAACTCCGTAATTTTAACAATTAAATAATTTCACTTTGATCTTCGGATTGTTGACTGCTTTACCTTTTCTTTATACTTTTTTGTATTACTGAACCGCTAGTTACTTTTTACATCTGCATAAACGATTTAGGAAAAATCTAAGAAGCTGACTTAGGTTGTTTGCAGATGACGCGTCATTTACTGTCTAGTTAAATCATCTGAAGATCAAAACCAACTGCAAAACGATCTAAATAAAGATATCACTATGGTGTATAATAATAATAATTTCGTGTGGCTCATTGGCCTGGTGCAAGTCTCAATCGGAAGCCTCTTCGGCGACTTGCGTGTCCCTAGCCTACCCCAGTTATCCAACCGGGGAGAGTGGACCTACAGCTTAACGTGGAATCCGAACCACGTGTCGTTTCTAGCGACTCCTCACATAGTTGAGAGGTGAAGGATGGGTTAAAGTGCAGACTAAAAAATCCGACGCCAGATCGGGTTTTTAAAAAATTGGCAATTGACTCTAAATTATGAGAAGTGTGAAGTCGTCCACATGTGTACGAAAAGAAATCCGTTAAACTATGTTTATATGATAAATCAATCAAACGTGAAGGCCGTAAACTCCACTAAATATCTAGGAATTACTATTACTTCAGACTTAAACTGGAAATGTTTTGTGCGGGGCGTGGTGTCATATGTATCTGATACGTGGACAATCAGACAGAAAGAAGAAAAATATTTAGAGAGTTTTGAAATGTGGCTATGGAGAAGAATGGAAAAAGTGAAGTGGACCTACAGAATGAAAAATGAGGAGGCGTTGCGCAGGGTAGGAGAGGAAAGGATCTTCATTAGGACAATTCAGAACAGGAAAACATCTTGGTTTGGGCACATATTACGTAGGAATTGTCTGCTGCTAAGAATAATGGGAGGAAAAGTAGGAGGAAGAAGAGGGAGAGGAAGGAGAAGATTTGGAATGCTGACTGACCTGAAGAAAGGAAGGAACTACAGGCAAATGAAGGAGGATGCCCCAGAACAGAGCGAAGTGGAGGGCGTCCAGTTGAAACCTGTCCGAGGACAGACCTACTCAAAGAAGAAGAAACTGGAAAGAACATTTAGATAATGTCGTGGGAAAGGCGTACCAGAGACTGCGTTTAATTGGCAGAACACTTCAAAGATGCAACAGAACTACTAAAGCAACTGCATACACTGTGCTTGTCCGTCCTTTTTTTGGACTAATGCTTTCCAGTGTGGGGTCCTTATCAAGTGGATTTGAGGGAGGATATCTAAAAAGTCCAAAGAAGGGCAGCTCATTTTGTATTGTCACCATACGGGGAAGACAGCTTCACGGAAACGATACAGGATGTGGGATTGGAATCATTACAACACCGGCGTTTAACGCTGTGGCGTGGACTACTTACGAAACTCCTATCGCCAACAATCTCTCCGAAGGCGAAAATTTATTGTTGACTGCCACTTATATAGGTAGAAAAGATCATCAAAATAAAATACGAGAAATCGGAGCTCTAATGGAGAGATTCGTGTGTTCATTCCGGCCAGGCACTTAAATGTGATTTGCAGAGTATCCCATGTAGATGTAGATGTATGGTGCAAGTACTTCTTCCTGTGACGGCGCCCCCCCCCCCCCAAGAAATCTTTGCGAACAAGTTGAAAAACACTGGTTTAAAGAGTTAGCAAGGTTGAAATTTACCTTCGAACTGCCATGGCTATCGGGAATAAAGACCGTGCACTGCTGGTAAAGTTGTTTCATGAGAACGGCAGCAGCAGCAGCACTGCATTGCGAGAATTTTGCCGGCAGAAATTGCTAGGAAGCCCAATGTCTATAAATGGGCTGAAAGATATACTCAAGAAATTTTAATTAAGTGGTGGGAGAAGGAGAGGGAGGCGTCCCATTCCTAAGGTGCTTGTTGAAGTTGTTGCTGCAACCTCAAATTCTGCAGCCAGTGCTCGAGCTCTGGTACGGGAATTATTCCTCACACGGTGAACAGCTCAAAAAATTTTGCCCTATGTTATACACTTGTATTCCTACAATTTATAATTTTCATCAAATGTAGCCCCAGGATAGGCTTGCCCTTCGGTTTTTGGCACTCACGAAAATGGATGACGTGTGGACATGGAATATTCTTTGGAAGGACGAGGCATATTTTACTCTACACGGTGCAGTGAATACACAGGAACATCAACTGCTCTCAGATTATGTGACTGTGTGGTGTGATTTCACAAGATCCTGCATTTTCGGTCCGGTTTTCTTCGAGGAGACGACACCTCGTGGGCCTGTTAGGTGTGCAGTAACAGCTGCGCGTTATAAATACCTCTTCGTGCAGCACGTGATTCCGAATTTGCACACTAATATTTTCATGCAAGATGGGGCGACAGCATATGTCACTCGCCAGCTGAGAGATGTGACTACCGCATCATCTTTAGGCACTTTCAAGATGTATGGCCTTCCGCAACACCCGCACCAAAACCCATTTGACCTGCTGTGTGCAAGGAAATTTGGAGGATCGTGTCTATCAGAGATGTATCCGGACGCCGGACTATTCCGGATCTGACGGATAGCATACGACGATATACCGCCCACATTATATCGAATACGTTGTGGGCTACTATCGACCATGACGTCTTACGGATGCTGCATGTTGTTGAGTCGGGATACCAACACATTTTGTAAATTGTGCTCATCTATATCTATAAATGTGAATGTCTGTTCGGTGTCAGCTTATCACGTCTGAACCACAAGAGATGGAGCTAAAAATTTGTACAGTTACTAATGTCTACCCGGCAAAGGCTTTAGGCACGGATTTATAGCGATCGGATAGCTATTTATCTATATATATTAATGTGAATGTCTGTGCGGTGTGCGCTTCACACGTCCGAAAGACAAGACGCAGAGACATAAATATTTGTACAGTTACTAATTTATACCTGAGGAAGGTTTTAGGCACGGTTTTATAGCGATCTGATAGATATTTAGTATTTTGAACAATATAACGCAAAATTCGGAACAATAATTACTTTTTGAAAATTATATTTACTCTTTGACAATGGTTTTATTGGTTGCATTGTTGCTTGTGGGTTGATAATGATAAAAGGGTGGAATATGTTGGGATGGAAAGTTATCGGTGTATATAAAATTATATGTGTGTGCGTGTTAATATTTCGCTCTGCAGCAAAAACTACAGAACGCATAACAGTAACATGCCGATAGCTATTAGGGGGTGGAAGATTTGGTAGTTGAAAGTCGTCAAATTATAAAAAAATTCGGACTGAGGACCAGCGATGACGTTTGCGACTCTATAGCAAGGAGGTTACATACAGCGAAACGTGATGCCACAGACCATATCTTTGGTCTATGCGTGCTACAATGTCTTCAGCTCTTTTTCTGTAAGGATAAGCATACGAATAAGGAAATATAAGAATAAATAAATAAAGCAGTAAATAAGAAATTTCTTTTAATACCTATCTTTAAAAAAAAAAAAAAAAAAAAAAAAAAAAAAAAAAAAAAAAAAAACCGTGCTGACGTTTCGCGCATTATCTATCATAATCAATCAACACGCGGGCGGAGCCGCGGGTTTAAGCTAGTATCCAAATAAATGTCTCAGATCCACTGTTACGATGTATTGATCTCCCCCCCCCCCACCCGTCCACCTACTTCTGACTGCTTACAACGCCGTATTTTCCCCTGGTGACAGGAAGTGGTTTTTTTTTTTTTTTTTTTTTTTTTTTCATGATACTCCGTAAGCGCACTATTACTCATCGTACTGCGAAATGTACAGCCTACACTGCAGCACGCGGAAAACCGTCAGTATAATTTTCACCAACATGTATATGCAGTATATAAGTAGTTTGAGGATAAATTTATGCCGGCCGCGGTGGCCGAGGGGACTGAGGAGCTCCAGTCATGGTCTGCACGACCACTACGCTCGGGGTTTCGAATCCCCCCTCGGGCATGGATATTTGTGCCGTCCTTAGTATTAGTTAGTTCATAAGTAGTTTGTAAGTTTAGAGACTGATGACCCCGTAGTTAAGTCCCATAAGCTATACAACCATTTGAAACATTTTGATTTATTTATTTGCTGGGGTAGTCCTTGCTAGCATAGTCAGTACAATCGTGGTGATTACTGTGTCCAGTTGGCTTAGTGGTCAGTTCCACTGACTAATAAGAAAGGGACCCGCGTTAGAATCGTGGCCTGGCACAGCTCAGTGACCAGTGATAACCAATGCTGTAAATTCCTTACTGCCTTGATTCATAATGGCTGCAGAATCAAACTTGGTTTCTGTTCTTTCGGAAATTTCCGAGAAAACACGCAATAAAATTATTTAGGTATTTTAGACGTCGTCAGTTTACTGTAAATAAATTGTAGTTGACTTGCAACTAACTTTACACATAATTGCAAATCTTTATGATACTTTATATTCCTGTATATCCCCTCAAAATCATAAAACGCAAAAAATATCCATTACTACACTGTCGCTGTAAAACTGCCTGCCGGCCGCGGTGGCCGAGGGGACTGAGGCGCTCCAGTCACGGTCTGCACGGCCACTACGGTCGGGGGTTCGAATCCCCCCTCGGGCATGGATATTTGTGCCGTCCTTAGTGTTAGCTAGTTCGTAAGTACTTTGTAAGTTTAGGGACTGATGACACCGTAGTTAAGTCCAATAAGCTGTACAAACTTATTTAAAAATGCCAAGTTGGGCAATTTTTTTTATTTTATCACTTCTACTGTACTAACCGTATTCGTGACCCATTTTACACGGATTCCACACATATCTGTAAAATGTTGTTGGATTACTTATCACTGTACGACACATACCTCAGGGGATATGACGTCATATACAGTCAGATATATGAAAAACTGACTCATTATGCATGAGGATTTCATTTATTACCTCCTTACTTTCAGTCTATTCCGAATACATTTCCCATACAATGTGTATATAGAACTGAACGTAACAGCAAAATTATGTCATAAATATTAAGTTGCGTGATAACGAAACAGTAACGCGAAATTTCCCATCAATCAACATGACTGAATGGCACTGATATATTTCACATTCAATAAAAAAAATGTATAATAAAAGTGAATATTTTCACGGTGAATAGATAGGACAATAAATTATATTTACACGGACATATTATTATAAGTCACGAGTCGCCAAATTTAAATGGAAAATGTATGCCTTTATACTTCGTTTACTTTAGTTTTATATTATGCAACTTTTATTAGCGTTTAGATGCTGAGTTACAAATTGCTTCTCAGCATTGAAACGTAAGTACAGTGAAAATATATATGCAATAAAAATTTCTAGAGATCCCTAGTCGGAAGGCAATGCCTAGAACTTTGTTTAGAGGTCACTTATATCCAGAGAAAACTACTGTGTTTGTAAAATTCAGCACTGTATTATTTCATAGCTGAGCTGCACTTTGGCTCCATCATCTTTTTTAAGCTGTTAAATCCCCAGAAGTAAATCTTTGCGGAAAAAGAAACAAAGGAAATGTAACCTTCAGTGTGACATTGAGAATATAAGAAAAACAGTATTGCCTCACTTTATGAATAAGAGACAAGAAAAACCAAGTCTTAAAGAAAGTAATTACTTAACCCTATACTGTTGCGTGTGCCATGAAATAAACGTAAAAATCCTGCATTACATTTCCTGGATATTGATTCGGTCAAATCTAGCTCCAATATCTGTCGTGTTTATCACAGCAGTGGCATCTCTCTTTTCCCGTAAGTGGTGGTATGTTCACTCGTTTTCGCAGTAAACTGGCGGTAGCTTAGAAACCAACACACTATTCCTCCCCAACTGCTTCCTTGGAAGAAACTACGAATGTTCTTACGATCTGCAGCCTTGTGTAATAAGCAAATAAAGTGTTCAAAGGTTCGTGGAATGGCACGGAAAAGAATCCTCCACCTCGCTATCATTCATGTGGACGTACAGCTGTAGAAAAGGAAGTCTGGATACAACACGTAATTCGCAGTATGCTGCATCTAATTGAATTACAGCGGGAAGCATGATGTATACATCTCCTCCTCTCCCAGCCTGCTGCGTTTCATCGCTCCCTCCCCCGACCCTCTTTTTGTGACGACAGATATCTCCCAGCAATTACGAAAGAAGTACCGCCAGCCATTTGGAAGTGACTAGCTGGGCTGCTAACGCCGAAGTTAAGACTGCCTCGTGCATTAAACCCCTCAGTGCATTGTTCGCATGGCACTGAAATCCCCCTATACGTTATAAGCATTAGTGTGTCGTAACAAATAAGGTATTAGTATTTCAGTGCATGATAACTGACTGACGAGGTGTAAGATTGTCGTAATTAAAAGAACAGTGACACAGTGTTGGAAACAGTACAGCTTGTGATAGAGTGACGCCTTTCACTACCGGTTGACATTATAGGTATTATGTCATCGTGGTTGTAAGGCAGTGTTCTTGGAATCATGCTGCTTCCTAACGTTTCGTCCGGTGCTGCGTCGGACTTCTTCAGAGGTTGTCGGTCTGTTGAGTCTTGCTGACTGACGGGTCGGAGGTCTGAGAGCTTCTTAAATACCATCTAAACGGGGCGTGGCTGAGATCCACGTGATAAGCAGACATGATCCTTGGGCAAGGATCATCTCTGCTTATCGCGTGGATCGTAGCCACGCCCCGTTTAGACGGTATTTAAGAAGCTCTCAGACCTCCGACCCGTCGGTCGATAAGACTCAACAGACGGACAACCTCTGAAGAATGAAATAATCGCAATTTGCGATCAGTTTTGGCTTCACTGTACTAGGAATACCAAAGTGCGGTGAAAGAAAATTTGTGCCCGGCCGAGATTCGAACCCGGAATCTCCTGCTTACTAGGCAGACACGTTGACCACTCCGTCACCGAGGACACAGTGACCAGCTCCACTGCAGAGCACTCTTCCCTGCACGTCTCCCACCACACTCAAATCTGCATTCGCCACGCTGTCTCTTTCCTAGTATCACACCCTATTTGTTCTGTGGCGAATGGAGATTTGGGTTTGGCGAGAGAGGTGTAGGGAAGAGTCCTCTGCAGTCGGCCTGGTCACTGTGTCCTCGGTGGTGGAGTGGTCAACGCGTCTGCCTAGTAAACAGACGATCCCAAGTTCGAATCCCGGCCGGGCGCAAATTTTCATTCGCCGCACTTTGGTATTCCTTCTAAACCTAGTACAGTGAAGCCATAACTGATCGCAAATTGCGATTTATTTCATTCATTGAACGCTGTAACGTCGTCAATAATATATAATTGAACCTCTGAAGAAGTCCGACGCAGCATCGGGCGAAACGTTAGGAAGCAGCATGATTCCAAGAACACGGCCATACAATCCAGACGATATAATACCTACAAAGTACAGCTTGTATCAACATTTTACCGCAATTATTTTCGTAATTTACTCTATTTCTACTTTCTATTATGATCTTCAGATGGATCTTTCTTATGTTATGTAAGTAATTTTTCTATATTTGGATTGACCAAAAAAAAAAAAGTAAAAAACAATGCAATCTGCCGACGCAGGTCACGCAAAATTGTTTGCCCTTCTCTTTCGTCTAATTTTATATTTTCTGATAGTAAATTAAACAAATTCTTTCTATCAAGACCTGATACAAATATTCAGGTTAATATTTTACACTTATAAGAAAAATCTCGATGACTACCCGGAATGGTCAGCATCACAGGTTAACTTTAAGTATAATAATGATTGCTCATCCATTAAATATGTCAGTTTTGAAGTTACGTTTATAAGGCAAGGTATTATATTTAGACAATGAAATATCTCAAAAAGTACGCCTTGGTTTAGAAAACGAAAAATGATTTGTTCAGTACCAGTTTTGTTCCTTACCTCACTCCCAAACGCTTGGACAAGATTCAACTCTGAAATTTTGAATTTTTACTGCTTACTCGAATTATATTGAAAAAAGATTCGTGTGTTTAACATTTATCCGTTGCGCAGTGAATGGTTAACCAAAGTGGGATAGAAGTCATTGTAAAATTATAGGATCTCATAAAATAAGCTTCAGATTAAAATCCTAGGCGGTTATAAAGGTAGTTATTCCAAAAGCTTTAATGAGAAATCGATTTGCGAACCAAAATACTTGATTGTCCAAAACATGATACATTGATGTGCCCACGTTATTGGTTTAATTTCTAGCACAGTGGTCGCTGAAATGGAAAGCATATGAAACAATTCATTTGTTCGTTTATCAATTAATTAAAAACTAGTCGTTTATAATTAGTGTTAATCTCATCCTATATATTGCGTATTGCACTTTATAGATCATGGCGGAAGGGACATTGAATCATTATTATCTCTTTTCTGAACAATTTTTCTTGCTTATTGAGCAACATAATATATTGCTGTTGCATGCCTTTGTACGTCACATTTTCCCTTATTTTTAATTTTGAAGTGGTTTCCGAACCACGTATCATCTCTGGTGACTCCTCACATCGTTGATAGGTGAAGGCTGGATTAAAACGCTGACACCTAATTTCAGATCTCTTCATATATTAACCCGAAATACTTACGCGTGTGACTTGATCAAGATGTTCGTTACTAAAGTATTAATCTGATACTGTTTTTATGCATGGGATGAATAAACATAAGTGCTTAATATTTTATATTTGTAGATAAACTTTCTTCGGCTTTAGTGCCTTCATTAGTACATGTGTAATTGTATTTGCTTATATTTTACTGTACTATTTACTGTACTATTTACTTATGTACTGTAATATATTTAGGTTTTTAAATTCAAGTCCTGACGCTGTAAACTGACTTATGCTAACTTTTTGTAAACTATTATTGCTGTTGTTTTTTGGATATAATAGTTTTTAGCAAGTTTTTAAAGTTTCGCGCTACTTTCATGATGTGAGTTTATTATTAATTGTACGTTTTATTTTTTGGCCATTGTAGGATTTCAGCTTTGACAGTTGTGTAGTATATTGTGTATGTGTGTGAGAGAGAGAGCGTATTTCAAATTCTTCCTAAATATTCATGACTGGATTTTGAGCAGGATTTGTATACGTTTCTGATCTTGTCAACTTCATGTTTCTCATTTTTTAGTTGTATAGAGAACTTGGATTTGTTGTTATTTGCTTCTCTCGTGTACTTACGCTCTGGAACTTTCAAAACTAACCGCAAGAACTAGACAAGATTGTATATATGACAGACAGGATGAAACGTCTTAATCAGACTCCGTGAACACAAGAGAAATCAGATAACAACCGATCCACCTTCTTTACACACCTCAGAAATTTAAAACACCAAATTTCAAACCTAGGAAGCGCACTACAAATCTTGTATAAAATCCAAAAACGCCCAGACATGAATATTTTGAAGGAATTTGAAATATACGTAAACACTAAAGGTTACCCTCATGATACGTTAAATAAACAAACCGATTTCAAGCGCACACAATTGTTTAAAATATATAGAAATTATTTATATAGATGACGAATAACCTAAAAATAGGAGATTATAAACATATCAAGAACGGTTCCATGATATACGGCACGAACAAATAGATGTCAAACTTGAAATCCTGCTACTGTCAAAATAATAAAAACATATTATTAATAATGTACTCACAACACTAAAGTATCCAGCAGCTATAAAAGTCGCTAAAAACTATTACATCCAACCATGGACAATAATAATATTTTATTCAAAATTGGATCATGTCCGTCTACAAAGTTAGGACATGAGTACAACAACAAATGTAAAAAAACGTCATAAATTATTTCTCATGTAAAATATAAACAAATGCGATTTTTGCAGATTTACTGATGGCATTAAATCCTAAATTCTTCGATAAACAAAAATAAAATATCTAGAAAAACACTGGGTACTTATTCTATGGATAATTATTTCGTTTCCGTTATCCTATAACGCTGGATTCAGACGCCAACATGCAATTCAGCTGCTAAAACTGTGAGGAAGAGGTCGTACGTAATTGTACGGGCATAGATCGGATTTTTAAACGCTTCATTTGACTCATTCACCAGGAATTTCAGTTACATTTCTTTCATAACAACTATCCGCAATAAATCATACATACAGTACTATCATGAATGCAGCTATTTGTCTCATGGAAACGCTGTATTACAATTCTTATCCAGATAAAAGTAGAAAAATTCAAGCGAAAAAATCTGTTGGAAATTAATACAACAAACCAAAAAGAATTTCGCTTTAAAAACGGACAAAATTTTCTAAGGATTATTTCCTATTATAAACATAGGATTATCCACACAGTAAACAATATTTTTAACCATAAAATTCTCTTGGCTCTCTTGTTGTGATATTTGTTGTTGTTGTTGTGTTTTTAAATCGGACTAAACTCCTGGGTTATGAGTCCCCTATCGTGAGATTTAATTGAATTGTCAAACCGCTTAATCCTTCATCCGAATATTTTTGTTGTTTTCATTTCATGTGTATGCATATGAATATTTTTTAAACATGCGAACACACTTCAGTACATATTTTTAATTTCATTCCGCTTTCAGTTCATTTGTAGTCAATTTCCAAGTTCTAAAATCCTGAAAATTGCAACCTAAGCGTAGAGCTTCCGTCTTCGTAACTGTAGAAGTACAACAGTGAAATTTGGCTTGCATATTATTTCGATTAATTTTAAATTAAAGATTTCTATACAATAAGTCAAATATATGACGTCATTAAACTAACGTTTATCGCTCTCGAAGACAAATCACTTGGTAACTAACAGCTTATTGCAGTAGCGTGAAAATTCTTATTTAAAAAAAAATAATAAGTACGTCAACACTACATTGACTTTTTTTTTGGCAGATACCCGTTTTTTTAAAGAATTCCAACACCAGTGAACGCAACCATCTCTCACACATTTTTCTGTAAATGAAATATCGTCAGTGACAACACTATGCCAAAACCCCTACGGGATTATGAGCGTAGGTTAAGCTGAATTTAACCGGCCGCGGTGGCCGAGGGGACTGAGGCGCTCCAGTCACGGTCTGTACGGCCACTACGGTTGGGGGTTCGAATCCCCCCTCGGGCATGGATATTTGTGCCGTCCTTAGTGTTAGCTAGTTTAGCTAGTTCATAAGTAGTTTGTAAGTTTAGGGACTGATGACCCCATAGTTAAGTCCCATAAGCTATACAAACAAACAAACAAAACAAACAAAATAACTTGAATTTAGGGATGTTTTTGCGGGAACACAGCTGTTTGTATATGTTTGATTAGGCTACATCGTAAACTTTTAGCAATACTAAAAAATAATCTTACAACAAATTATGAGATGATACTTTCCTTCCTTGCCCTTACATAAGATGTTCTCCCTTCCTCGAACAACAAATGGACAAAAATTTGTAAATCTCTTATGTTAAAAGTGTTATTTGTGGAAAACAGTTCACGATGTCGTTTATTAAAAAGTACTGACGTTACCTGTAAACGAAACATCGTTTTTTGAATTTATGTTGAGAATACCATACAATTGAGTACATAGATTCATTATTTATTCACTCATGAATTATGCGGTTCTGCATATTGTCACACTGGAAGTGAAGTGGAGAAAATTTGATACCAATCTTAAAAACCGGAGGCATTAGTGTATAGTACAGAATTTTACCCGTATATTGCTATCGTTCTGAAAAGATAGCCGTTTTCTGCTGTTGAAACATGCTGAAAACTGTTTACACCGTTAATTAGAATGTAATTCTCTCATTATCAAAAAATTATGTCTTGTATCTTATTATTCAGAAGATTATAAACAATTTCGCAATACAGTAAAAGAATATTTTACTCACCAAATAACCTAAGATGATAAATTCGTGTCCACTATTTGAGCTGTAAATTACCAATATAGAACTTAGCCCCACTAACTTCCTTGGCCTCATTATAAAATAGCTGAGCATCAAACGTCTCACAGAATAGACAAAGAGCTGACGAGCAATTTGATGCAGTATTGGCAGCCAAAAACATGTTATTTCCGCTACGATCACACTTAAAATTTCGCAAAAATATCTAATATAGTTTATAATATACGCTACACCAATTAATGACAATATATACGCGAAATAAAGAATGCACATTATAAAAGTCATATTGCGTATAGTGGTAGGTACGCCATTTGACTAACAGTGATACTAACGACGTCAGTGATGATCTGAAGAAGATGATGGATCATTTACAAGGTCGCTGTCAGTATAATAATTGTAGTTTGATGCAACAGATACCTTCTTTATTGGAATTATAACATTCAATTTACAAGGGAGTTTTTTTTTTAGGTTTTATGCATGAAATGTTTCTTAAAAGTATTAACTATTTCTCTAAGAATAATAATTATTTTCTCGATATTTTTGTCATCTGGCATAAGCTCACGCTTTATTGCCTTTTGTATCTTGCTGCCACCCCCATGAACCACAGACATTGCCGAGGTGGGGTGGCTTGCGTGCCTCAATGATGCAGATAGCCGTACCGTAGGTGCAACCACAGCGGAGGGGTATCTGTGGAGAGGCCAGACAAACGTGTGGTTCCTGAAGAGGGGCAGCAGCCTTTTCAGTAGTTATAGGGGCAACAGTCTGGATGATTGACTGAGCTGGCCTTGTAACATCAGCTAATGTGGATTTGCCACAAGGTTACTGCGAACGGCTGAAAGCAAGGGGAAACTACAGCCGTTACTTTTCCCGAGGACATGCAGCTCTACTGTATGAAAACATGATGATGGCATCCTCTCGGGTAAAATATTCCGGAGGTAAAATAGTCCCCCATTCGGATCTCCGGGCGGGGACTACTCAGGAGGATGTTATCATCAGGAAAGACAATACTGGCATTCTACGGATCGGAGCGTGGAATGTTAGATCCCTTAATCGGGTAGGAAAATTAGAAAATTTAAAAAGGGAAATGGATAGGTTGAAGTTAGATATAGTGGGGATTAGTGAAGTTCGGTGGCAGGATGAACAGGATTTCTGGTCAGGTGAGTACAGGATTATAAATACAAAATCAGTTGGGGGTATCACAGGAGTAGGACTCATAATGAATAAGAAAATAGGAATGCGGGTAAACTACTATAAGCAGCACAGTGATCGCATTATCATTGTCAAGATAGATACGAAGCCAACACCGACAACAGTAGTACAGGTTTATATGCCAAATAGCTCTGCCGATGATGAGGAGATCGAAGAAATATATGAGGAGCTAAAGGAAATTATTCAGACAGCTAAGGGAGAGGAAAACTTAATTGTAATGGGAGACTGGAATTCGGTAGTAGGAAAAGGAAGAGAAGGAAAAATAGTAGGTGAATATGGACTGGGCAGAAGGAATGAAAGAGGAAGTCGCCTGGTAGAATTTTGCACGGAACATGATTTAATTGTAACAAACACGTGGTTTAAGAATCACAAAAGAAGGTTGTATACTTGGAAGAGACCAGGAGACACCGGAAGATATCAGATAGATTTTATAATGGTAAAACATAGATTCCGGAACCAGGTTATAAACTGCAAGACATACCCAGGGGCAGATATAGACTCTGACCATAACTTGTTAGTCATGAACTGTAGGCTGAAACTGAAAAAACTGCAGAAAGGTAGGAAAATAAGGAGATGGGACCTAGATAAATTGAAGGAACGTGAAGTTCTGGTGAATTTCAGAGGGAGCTTTAGGCAACAATTGACAGAAACAGGGGCAAATAAAACAGTAGAAGAGGAATGGGTAGCATTGAGAGATGAAATAGTGAAGGCAGCGGAGGACAAAATAGGTAGAAAGGCAAGACCAACAAAAAATCCTTGGATAACACAGGAAATACTAAATTTAATTGATGAAAGGAGAAAATATAAAAATGCAGTAAATGAAACAAGCAAAATGGAGTACAGACGACTAAAAAATGAGATTGACAGGAAATGCAAAATGGCTAAGCAGGAGTGGCTAGAAGCCAAATGCAAATCTGTAGAAGAATGTATAAGAAGGGGAAAAGTAGATACCGCCTACAGGAAAATAAAAGACACATTTGGGGACAAGAAAAGTAATTCTACGAATATCAAGAACTCAGATGGGAAACCAGTTCTCAGCAAAGAAGGGAAAGCTGAAAGGTGGAAAGAGTACATAGAGCAGCTCTACAAAGGAAATGAACTTAGAGACGATGTTGTAGGAAGGGAAGAGGAAGTAGATCAAGATGAAATAGGAGATACTATACTGAGAGATGAATTTGACAGAGCCCTGAAAGACCTAGGTCGGAACAAGGCCCCAGGAGTAGATGACATACCCTCAGAGCTACTAAAGTCTCTGGGAGAGCCAGCCATGACAAAACTATTTGAACTGGTGTGTAGGATGTATGAGACAGGCGAAATACCCTCAGACTTTAAGAAAAATGTAATAATCCCCATTCCAAAGAAATCAGGCGCAGACAGGTGTGAAAATTACAGAACCATCAGTTTGATAAGTCATGGTTGCAAAATTTTAACACGAATTATCTACAGGAGAATGGAAAAGCTGGTAGAAGCTGACCTCGGGGAAGATCAGTTTGGATTCAGGAGGAACGTAGGAACCCGGGAGGCAATACTTACCTTACGTCTTATCTTAGAAGATAGATTAAGGAAAGGCAAACCTACATTTTTAGCTTTTGTAGATTTGGAGAAAGCATTTGACAATGTTGACTGGACTACACTCTTTCAAATTCTGAAGTCAGCAGGGGTAAAATACAGGGAAAGGAGAGTTATTTACAATTTGTACAAAAGCCAGACCGCAGTTATTAGACTTGAAGGGCATGAAAGGGAAGCATCAGTTGGGAAGGGAGTAAGACAGGGTTGTAGCCTTTCTCCGATGTTATTCAATTTGTACATTGAGCAGGCGGTGAAGGAAAGCAAGGAAAATTTTGGAATAGGCATTAAAGTTCAGGGGGAAGAAATAAAAACATTGCGTTTTGCTGATGACATTGTAATTCTGTCAGAGACAGCGAACGACCTTGAAGAGCAGTTGAATGGAATGGACAGTGTGTTGAAGAGAGCGTATAAAATGAACATAAACAAGAGCAAAACAAAAATAATGGAATGTAGTCTTAGAAAATCAGGCGATGCCGAAGGAATTAGATTAGGTAATGAGACAATGAAGGTGGTAGATGAGTTTTGTTACTTGGGTAGTAAAATAACATGCGATGGTCGCAGTACAGAGGATATAAAATGCAGAATGGCAATGGGAAGAAAAGCATTTTTGAAAAAGAGAAATTTGCTAACATCGAATATTAATTTAAGTGTAAGGAAGTCTTTTCTGAAGGCATTTGTGTGGAGTGTTGCCTTGTACGGGAGTGAAACATGGACGATAAGCAGTGCGGACAGGAAGAGAATAGAGGCTTTTGAAATGTGGTGTTACAGAAGAATGCTGAAGATTAAGTGGGTAGATCACATAACTAATGAAGAGGTACTGAACAAAATTGGCGAGAAAAGGAATTTTTGGCATACCCTGACTAAAAGAAGGGATCGCTTGGTAGGACATATTCTTAGACATCGAGGATTCGTAAATTTAGCATTGGAGGGAAGTGTGTGGGGTAAAAATCGCAGAGGGAGACCAAGAGACGCGTATAGTAAGCAGATTCAAGTGGATGTGGGTTGCCGTTCTTATGAGGAGATGAAAGGGCTTGCTCAGGATAGAGTAGGGTGGAGAGCTGCATCAAACCAGTCTCCGGACTGAAGACCATAACAACAACGTATCTTGCTGTTGAGCAGCTACTTTTGTCACTCATTTTTAGTATCTTTGTAACTGTAACGTTACATCCGAAACACACTTTGTGGCATTGAAATTATTTAGCAACATTCTGTTATCGTGTGGTATGTATGTCATTTGGCGCTTTAGATCATAGTGCTGGATATTATTGTCGATTGACAATGTCTTAAGCGGTATTGTCTGAGATTCCATCAGATATTCATATACGAAACAGCATGAAAACGTGCCAATGAAACCGTATGCAACATATGCAGATCACACTATAACTGTATTATTCCCTAAATTATTAAATTTTAAGATTAAGGTAATACTCAAATATAATTCTTTTGTACTTTGAATATTTAGTGGAACCAACCAACTGAAATTATCTTCGGCAACATTTTATATATATATATATATATATATATATATATATATATATATATATAATTCATCTGGTACAACGCGAGGATAAAAACTTAGCTACGCGCAGCGGAATTCCACTATGTCTGCAACATTTATTTATTGTACAACGCCAAAACCTATCCACTATTATTTAGGTTGATCATCAGAGGACTAAACAAGCAGAAATATGCGAGGAAAATTAGATCGTAGGCCTACTGCATTGAATACACTACTAGAAGACGAAAACCGGAATCGGAAACCAATTTTCGCTGAAGAATCTGCTTATTCGTTTTTTCTATTCCAACTACAGTAAACATAGCTTTCTGCGACGGTCAGTTATTTTATCTGAATGGCCCTTATAAATCAGCTGTTCCAGTATCTGTTCACTTAAATACAGTAGATGGCAAACTTCTTGGACAGCTCGATGATACTCCTTCTCTTTGCCTGCACAAAAAACCTCTCTGTTCATATTAGTCGACATTTTCAAAGTATGTATTGATCTGATAACTGCAATATGTTTTCAAACACGCTGAGCATACACTCAGAATCGAATATCGATTTTGGAGGAGGTGCTACAGCTATAAGATTAATGCGAATACTAGAAATCTTGACCACAGCTATCGTTTGATTGGCGTTGATCGTTTTTCTCCGAAATCTTCATGAAAAAAAATATATATATATATATTGGCCGTCTGCGGTGGCCGAGGGGACTGAGGCGCTCCAGTCACGGTCTGCACGGCCACTACGGTCGGGGGTTCGAATCCCCCCTAGGGCATGGATATTTGTGCCGTCCTTAGTGATAAGTAGTTTGTAAGTTTAGGGACTGATGACCCCGTAGTTAAGTCCCATAAGCTATACAAACATTTGAACATTTTTTGAAAAATTGTTTTTTAATTATTAAAAAATGCAATTAACGACGCTGTTAAAATATACATGCAACAGGTGGTGAAGCGGCTGTACTTTTATTTATTTCTTTCGAAATATCATAATAGTTCAGCAGGGCTATGATGCCATACGTATAGTATAAAGTTTTACAAGAGGCCTGGATTCTGATGGTGTTGATACTTCAAAACGCGTAAATAAACGTACAACCGCGTCACCACCTGTGGCCTATACATTTTAACAGCGTGCTTAAAGCACTGGTTAGTAACTGAAATTCATGACAGACTTACGTCACATTTGAAAAAAAAAATGTTTGTGTAGTGCATTAGTAATGTACAATTATTAATGGACACACCAAACTACTGATGTATTAACGAAAGTTTTAATATCTCGTCGACTGCTATATTGAGAATACACATCAAGAGTCATATTGACATCAGCATGGCCGAGTTAGTTAAATATTACCGTGTGTCACGGTAGATGATTTATTCTTAGAATATACTATAAACAGGTTAAAAAGTTGCTAACAAATTCAAATACAGCGCATCTGTTGACGTGCACTGTTCGCTTTTTGCAACTTTGTATTTTTTTCTTTTGTGTGGAATAGAAGCCCGGAAAAATTACACCGACAAGACATTCTACATAGACATGCTCAAGGTGCGTGGCGGAGGCTGCCTCGTAACACCACTAGTCATTTACTTTTCTGTTCGCAGAGAGAGCGACTGGAAAACGACAGCTCTTATGGCTCTGTACGAGACAAATTTCTCTGTGGTCTTTACGGAAAATGTAAGAGGGCGGCAGTAGAATCGTTCTGCAGTTACCTGCAATTTCCGACTCTCTCAATTTCGTCAGTGGTGTTTCTCGAAAAGAACGCCTCCTTCCCTTCTACGATTCCAATTTGAGTTCCAGAAGGAGCTCTGTAACACTCGTGCCTTCAGCTAACCTACAAGTAACAAACCTAGCAGCCCGTTTCTGAATTGCTTCTATGTCTTCCTTCAAACCGATCAGACCATGATCCCAAACACTTGGGCATTACTCAAGAAGGGGTGACACATGAAGGGGCTTCCTTTACGGATAAAGCCATCTTCCCAAAAGTCTCCCAATAAACCGAAATCTAGTATCCGGTTTCCGCACGATTGTCTTCACATGCCCACTGCCCTTTAACTCATTACTGGCCATTGTCCCGTTTTTGTGACGCAAATATTTTAATTAATATTACATGAGCAATGCAACTTTTAGCTTTCATTGTGGTCCCTGAAGGATGAATTGGCTTGTATAATGCCCGAAAATACGAAATAAATAATTTTGTCTTTAATTAGTTAGGGTTAGGAAATGACTTAATTTGCCTGTTTTTTGTACTTTATCTTAGCTACACTGTTTCTCTGCTGGTGGCTGCTGTACAACAGTGAACTTTTATTTAGTGGTTTGGGCGTGTTCACCAGTTTATAGACATCCATGTCATATTCAATATTTCTCAGATATCCTGAAGTAAATGCAATATCAATTTATTTCATATGTTCCAATAATGGGGGAATAGCATGTTACATTATCAGTATTTTGTTGAAGTGCCTTATTAGTTATTAGGGTATTATCATCTTATATACAAAAATTACTGTATGCATTCTTGATATCTGATTTGTTTATATTGTATAACATTTTCCCTCAACTACATTTTACGATTCCAATAGGATGAAAACACACCGCATGGACTTACATTTGAAGACATTCCAGTGGAACTCCACGAGGAGAAAGTGAGTGAATATGAAGTTAATGACTTAAAACTAGTGTTTATTCCTTTCACGAAGGAGATATTGAGAATTTGATGGCCTGTAATTTTTGTTCTAGTATACTGAAATTTATTCTACAACCTTTCTTTTAATTTGTCGCCCAATTTATAATATTGATGTAAAAGAATGTTGCAAAAAATAACTAAAACGTTTTGGCAGATAATGGGTTAACGTCACGCCTAAATACCCAATCGACGTAACTGTTTCGAGCATCTCGCCAGTGAAATTGTATTTGAAAAATATGTGATTGACTTTTTACTCATGTACATCACTTTTTTGTTCACATTTAGAGCTAGTACCATACCTCACACCAACTAGGAATTCAACTTATCTCAATGACACCTTCCCGTACACAACAGCAGCCGTAGATTGCTGCTCTGTCCGTCAGATCATTTACGTAGATGTAAAATAATAGCGGGCCTATCACGCTTCCCTGGAGCACACCTGACGACGCCCTTGTTTCTGA
The DNA here is from genome assembly GCA_026315105.1 of Locusta migratoria. Taxonomy (NCBI): domain Eukaryota; kingdom Metazoa; phylum Arthropoda; class Insecta; order Orthoptera; family Acrididae; genus Locusta; species Locusta migratoria. The sequence goes on along the minus strand of CM048744.1, from coordinate 174,810,878 downwards.
TTAACTCTCGCCATCGAGGACAACGTATCAGAAAAACAAAAAAGTTACCGTAAGTCGCTTTGAAGAAATTTTATTTTTTCTCGCACATGAAATGTTTCGATGTACTATATCTGTTACAAATATAATACGTTATTAATGGCTCAAAAATGAAATAAAATCTCCTTGTTTAATAACACACTTTTCTGGTCTATATGATAATCACATTGATGCAGGACTTTCAACATTTGAATAAGGAAATCTTGTAAAAGCTATGTGCATTTTAATATTGACATCTCTTGCCAAGTTTGATTTCCTTATTTAAACGACGTAGACCGTGCGTATTAAGACGACTTGCTGCGGAGTGCGCGGCTGTTCCCCGTCGGTGGTTCGAGTCCTCCCTCGGGTAATGGTGTGTGTGTGTGTCTGTGTGTGTGTGTGTGTGTGTGTGTGTGTGTGTGTGTGTGTGTGTTTGTGAGGGTTATTTTTAGCATACGATAAACTAGTTTTTATGGCTAGGGATTGATAACCATTATAGTTTGGTCCCAGAGCTTTACATACATTTTTTTTTTTTTTAAATTTAAACGATGTATAAGAGAAAAGAATGAAATACATCACGCAATTGTGTTACTGTGTTGATATTATGAAACTCTGACACTTGAACTGTACCCATGGGTAGGTTACATCATACTGACACAAGGAAGTCATAAAAAATGGTAAAATGTTTGTAGACTGTTTGCAGACCTAAGGAACCAAACTTCTCTAGTTATCGATCCCTAGACTTACAATTAATATGTGTCACGGACCACAGTAACGACACTTAGCTGTTGTGCGACCAAATTACTAGTAAACAGCTACTGAACTATAGTTTGATTTGCACAGTAGCGTAGTAAACATGTTGTCACCAGCTCTGTGGCCCATTTCTATGTTTATTTTAAACTCACATTACGACTCATTCATGAATATACTCTTCTGTTGTGACGATGCCATTATGGCTAAATTACATTAAGGAATGTAACAGCAGATATTCTGTATATTATTTTAAACACGTTTTACGTATTCAATTAGTTATGTTTTTTAAGGCAGTCTATCACAAAATGTGTCCTGTTTCTGATTTGCTGTAGACTTGTAAATAGTCACCACTGAGCGAAAACGGTTGTCAAAACGACGAGAAATTTGTGACCACAGAAATAAGGATATTAAAATGAATTACAAAAAGGATCACTGTTATAAATTCACGACCTTGGCGCAGCTTGTGAAAGGACGACATGTCCGGATTAATCCGGTGTCTGGTCACGCTACTGACACAACATGCAAAAGTCAAAATATTAATCGTCCTACCACAGTTTAGTGTGGCATAATGATCAACAAAAATGTTTTTCCCTATATCATTTTCCAGACGCACTCCGTACTGGGATTTACAGCTTAAGGGGAGACGTTGATGCTTGCAACAAATCCACAGTTTTGGAAATATGACAATGAAATTTTATACCACGCTTTACATGAAAGTAATACATTTACATATAAAATCCTTTGGTTATATATATTCAACTTTATTAAATGAAATTTGAATTTTTATTTTCAAAAAATAATTTTCCTTTTTTCTCAGGAAGTATTCAAGAGATTTCTAGAAAAGTTTCGCTGTTTCATCTCTTTATATGTTGTAAGATTCTCTCATGAGATTTTTGGAATAGGTCAGACAGAAGACTCCTCATAAATTTTTAATTATAATTCCGCAAGTACAATTTAAATTTGTGCCAAGTTCCAAGCACTTTGCTCCATATCTCAGCTTGCAATCAGAATTTCAAAATTTGCTCTTGAGACAACAGAAATATTTATAGAAATATGTGTACAAAATTTTATAATTCTAGCATTCATAGAACCTGAGGAAAAGTTACATAAACTTTAAAAGACAAACTTTTCAAGAAACACAATTTAAAGTTCAATCTAACTTTTTCCTTAACTTCACTTTTTCAGAAGGCACCACATTTGTACTCTAGGTCGTCTTTCCCTTCAAGGCTTCTCTTCTGGTTTCTTGTTTTTTTGTCTTCTTTCCTTTCCCAGGTCTTCAACTAACTTTTCAGCTGCAGAGACGCGCTGTAAATCTATTTTTCTCAGGATGTCTTGAGTAAAATTACCTATCTTAAAGCCCATTCCTTCTAATACCTTCGCCGCGGCGGATTAGCCGTGCGTACAGGGGCACCGTGCTGCGGTGCACGCGACCGATCACCGTCGGAGGTTCGAGTCCCCGTTCGGGGATGGGTGTTTGTGTTGTCCTTAGGTTAGTTTGCCTTAGTTTAAGTAGTTTGCATGCTACAGACTAATGACCACGCAGTAGAGTTCGATTTGAACTTTTTTTCCTAATATTTTCATCCTTCCGACGTTCCCATCATTAAATACAAGAACTGCATCATAAGATGCAATTCTGACAACAGTAGTTGATGCAAATGTGGTTTTAGGGCATCGCTTCCATATGACTGAATTTAGAGACTCATTTGGTTTCTGGGTTTTTGTTCCAGTGTCAAAATCCAGTACACAGAGATTCATTATTGTAGTAAGCACCAATCACCTCACTAACTTTTCGCTTGGAGCTGCTAGGAGACGCTGATTTGTCGTTGTTTGACACGTCTTCTATTCACCAACTTATTCAAACGCAGTTTAGTTTTTCATACACTCTTTGTGATCGTGGCTTAACTGAATGAAGAGAGAAACGAACACTGGTATAAATCTCAGACAGTATCACAAGGCAAAAAAAAAAGAATTAGTAATTTTTGAAAGCTTTTATTTATTTATTTTTATTATTTTTTTTAACAGCGATCTTAAGATTTTAAGTAATTAAAATACCACAGTCCAGATCGCAAGTTGTTGCGCTTGTTATAGCATCATTTGACGCTTGCACTGGCCACCGCCACCGTCCATAAAGAAACATGCGATCTGGACTGTCGTATTTTAATTATTTTAAAAAAATTGCTTCGTCATAAAAGATGCAGCTAGTTTGTTACTATTGATAAGATACGTAACAGAGTAAATATGATCTATAAAAGCAAACAGTATGTATGATGGCCTTTTATATGTATCTCGCACATATTTGGTTGAAAGTAATGAACAGAATCGTTGTTCACTGAGACGGGCCGCGGTGGAGTAGCCGTGCGGTCTAAAGCGTCTCGCTGCGTTACGCGCGCTTGCTCGCCGTGAAGGTTCGAGTCCTCCCTGGGGCATGGGTGTGTGTGTTTGTCCCTAGGCTGAAGTAGTTTGTTAGCTACGGACTGATGACCACGCAGTTTGGTCCGATAGATTTACAAACATTTATTTTTACACTGAGACGGTACTGAAGTGTTGCTTCAAAACGTAGGCATGGCAGGGAGGCCGCGTCGCACTTTTAATTAATTTTCAGGCACTTCTGATGCGATTTCAACGTTGAAACTTTGGGAACTTATTGTCTATGAGTTGTACTAACAAATAAAATATAAATCGAAAATTGACATTTTTGGTCAATTTCATCAACGTCTACCCTTAAAAACTGGGCTCTCAGATACCTACGGACCCGCTCCATATGTTCGTTCCTCGGTTAGCAGACTGCACTGCGGTACCGTGTCAAACGCCTTTCGGAAATCAATTCTAAATGCAGATGTCCAGTCCCCTCGGTAAGTACCGTTAATACAGCCCTGTTTGGCTCGTCTTCCAGCCGTTCGTCGAACACCTGTGAAACCGCCCGGCCCCGTTCAAAGGAGGGTGGCATCGAGATTGACGGGCGAGCGCAAACGATGGCCTCTTCGCCGCCGGGGCCGTCACCTAGCACCGCGCATCACTCACTTTCCCCTTCCATCGGCCGTGGGCTTGTCGACTCCTACTCCCGTGGCTATAAAACCGCTGTTTAAGCAGTTTATTATGCCCCATTTCCCAGCCCCGCGGTGTGTAACAACGGCGAGACGCTCGTTCAATTTATGCAGATTTATACGTTATCCAGAAAATGTAACCAACATGAATTTAATTTCCGCCGACCTGTACGGAAGCCCTGTAAATCAACGTCTGCCGCCCTTAAGCCGGGGCTGAATATCTTAACTGTTCTCCGTGCAGAAGCAACACGTACGGAAACATACCGTTCGTCATATTGCGGGATAATTTGCGTTGCCTGTTGGAAACGAAGTGCATTTTGAAGCTAAATATAGATTTGCCACTCAGTTTTCAAAACAGTTTCAGCTACATCTCATTCATTATTAAAACTATTTATCCTAAAACCAATATTGTTTTACATATTTTTGGAAACATTTTAGTTTCACTTTTTGGGAAACAGCACTCTTATTTAAATTTATATAAAAAGAACAGTCTAGAGTGCGATAATTTTTTTTTCGACTAGTTTCGATCTTCTTTTAGACCATCTTCAGGAATTTAGCTCCACGACATCAATGGAGCTAAATTCCTGAAGATGGTCTAAAAGAAGACCGAAACTAGTCAAAAAAATATTGCACTCTAGACTGTTCTCTATATATACAATATTGTTTTGACGTTAAAAACTTTTAACTGTAAATTATAATTGATGTTTACACCTTTTACACTGCTAGTACAATGCTTTATTTATTTACAATGAGCTCATTTCGGCTTTTATTGCCAACATCAGGTTTTATTAATGTCGTTGTTATTGGTGTCCGGTCTGCTTAAAATGTTACTGATTTTATTCAATTATGACTAGCTTATATGCCTGTAACAGACTTTTTATTTTCTGCCTAAAAGAAAAGGACAGCTGTAGTCAAAATGTCGTTGAAACACTTTGACTGTAGCTGCCTTTTTTATTGAGGCAGAAAATAATGAAAATAACAATTCTGTTACAGGCATATAAGCCAATCACAATCGAATAAAATCAGTAACATCTGATCCAGAAACGACAGCGATAACAACGACTTTAATAAAACCTGATGATGGCAATAAAAGCCGAAATGAGCTCATAGTAAATAAATAAAGCGTCATACTACCAGTATAAAAGGTATAAATATTAATTATAATTATGTCACTAAACGACATATTCCACATTGCGGGCCCCAAAGAACAGAAATTTACAGTAAAAGTTGCATATTGAAATTACACAGCTGTACCTATACATTTTATTATAGAAGACGGATCGATGGATTTCGGTCCAAATTAGTCCATCTTCGGATCTCAAAATACGTATCAGTTGCACATTTGATTAGTGGCGGTCACAGTAACACTTTATCAGTTTTTCCATGAGCTATTTGCAAAATAAGATGCTTGGCGAACCACCGCAAAGTGTTATTATGATCGCCGCTATTGAACTATACAACTGATACCTAGTTTTAGACCAGAAAATGGCTTGAACTGGGCCTAAATGTATCGTCTATAATAAAAATTAAACTACAGATATATAATTTTTGTATGCAAATTTAACAAATGTAAATCTGTCCAACACCACTTGCACAACATATATTCTATATATTAGTTAATTTCTGAAAGTAATCTCCGGAAGAAATGTGAGATTATGTAATTTCCGGAGCTCACAATAATATTATTCGAAGGATTTGCAGTAGTATATAGAGATAAATAAAAATGCCTGTAATCGAATTCATAGCCCCCTGCGGTTGCGGTAAATATTGTACAAATATATTCCCACGGTTCTCTTAAGTGGTCTTGAAAAATAATCAAATTCAAGCTCACTCAAGAGTGACACCCGCTGTTCTTTTCTTTCTACCTTTGTTTTTATTTCCTTAATTTAAAAAAAAAAAAAAAAAAATCAGTTGTGACGAATGTGTTAAGTTTCGCATGGGAACGAAACTTATACAAACATCTGATAATCGCAAAAAACTAATGTTACTAGTAGGGCATAAAAATAAGCCATATCATCTCTAAGTACAGTAATTATTACAAGCGGATAATTTATGTACAGCTGTCTCACTATTTCACTAATCTGTCATTAAAGAAAAATCAGGCTTCAAGCTCACTCATAAACGGCACCTTTGACTTTATTCTTTTCCTTTTTCTCTCTTACAAGAAAACTTCCTGAAAAATGTATACTTCATCCCGTGGGTGAGTCATTCATAAAAACCATGATTTTCATAAGTAAAGAAGGAACTGTCGGAAATCTTACATTCTGTTTGCATCCGAAAGAAAAAGCCATGACATATTTCTTTCAGTTTTACTCATCCTGAGTCTTTTAGTAAAAAGAAATCCAATTTAACTCTCTAAATTATTTATACCGTACCAACAACCATGTCCTGTACGTAGATTTACCACAATACAACATACGTTTACAATTCCAGAAAATGCAGTTACTTTATATCCACTTGAAAAGAACACTGCATTTTCAGCAAACTACACGCTAAATATTACCTTCAATAAATAATGATAAATCATCCAAAAATACATCAGTTACTAACTGTTAACCTCCAATGTAAAGGCATTCTGCTCGAAAACATCATACATCGCAAGGAGCTGCAGACGAAATAATTTCAGATTAAAGCTGACCCGCTGAACCCAAACGCAACTCACGTATAAAAGAATTCTTGCAGTCTGACAATACACTTCCTCCTCATTTACTACGATAAAAGGTCGGGTGTTCTGCAAGATATTCTTTCGTTTATCAGGTTATAGTTTAATTTATGAAAACCAAAACCAACATCATAAGTTTTTATTTGCCACTTGAAAAGCATTATGCGAAAGGAATAGTTGTACACGAACCACGATGTTTGAAAGGTCCAGAAAGCAATTTCAAACAAAAAAAAGTCTCATCAGTAATATATCTTTACCCTATCCACTGTGAAGTGTCACGGCTACATAGATGTTATTCATCTTCAAACAATATGGTATTACTTGTAATAAGCACATATAAACAATTTACATTCAGCTCTTAAGCTGTGAATTCCTGAAATCTGTAACTGCTACATAACAACTTATTTATTCAAACAATGTCTTTGCAACTTCATCAGTAAATATATTGTTTATTGAGTAACAATTAGCAGTTATCAGAAAACTAAGTAGTGGTTCTCAATATATTTTATTTTAATTTCGACCTATAGAAAATTTATAGTACGAACAAATATTAGATAACTGATATTTTTACTCTGTGATGACAATTAAGAGCATTTTAGTGACTGTACAGACAATACGAAATCTCTAGTAAATATAAACAGAAATAGAAATCCGAGGCATCTACAAAAGGTTGCGTTTATCATTGTGTCAGATAAAACATCACTGCATAACTAATTTATTTGGATGTGGAATGTTAGAATGGCTTTGATGTCTCATTTTCTTCTAATATTTTAAAACGATAGAATTCGATTTATATATATTGATATTCCGTCCGTTTGATTCTATGTATATGCATTAGAACATTTCATATTTTTGTAAAATATAGTGAAGTGCGTCAACCCATTTTACTATGAAAATTCGATGTTATTCGAAAATCAAATAGTGAATCATTACTCTGCTTATTCTACATAATTTGGGCGGTCGTTTTCTGCCAGAGAAATCACAGATAAATTTATTTCTTAACATTGTTATAAACCGTTTGTTAACACCTCAAACAGCTGCTTAAAATCTTAAAATTCAGTGAGTAAACATCTAGAAGCTTACGGCACCAAAGCTCAACGCGTAACAGCTTAGGATGAAAAGAATTCAACGGGAAACAATGATGATATCTGAGTGTACTAAATAAAAGGCTGATAATAAGTAAATAGTTAAATAGGACAACGTTAGCAATGACGCTTGAAACTTAATTTTATATGCATTTCCATAAAATGGCAGGTGTTCAGGAAATACAGTTTGTATTAAAAAAAAGTGCACTACCTTCATTAATGCGTTCCTCTTGGTCACCGTTTTGTGCAAGTTTTAATTTCGGAGTACTTCAAAATATTAACAACACTAAATCAATGGATAAAACAGTGGTTAGAATACAAGTTCTTTATTACATTATATACTGTGGAAGAATGGTAAAGGTTGTTAATCCACGACAAATCTTTTCTGAAAATTATCATTTGAATACGACACACGTAAGAACAGCAATATTAATAAACTAACAGAATCTAAACACGTTACTTCTTAGTGAATAAATTCTTCAAGTCGTGGTTCTTGATGATGTTTCGTGGATGAGTAACACGTTTGTCATTATTTTTTTCAGCGACTTTGCAACATGTAAAGCTCGCCACTGAGTCCGACGTTCGGATGTCACATCTTGTCCGAAGATCCCCAACTGCCGGCCGGCAACAAAATACTAGCGTTGGCCGCACGGCTACACTCGCAGGAAAAAAGTTTCAAACATTATTTTCCCATATCTGCTGATTCCTAACGTGAATTAAACTGATAGTTCATGAAGTTTCGGTGTTAATTCGGTCGTCGGTTTATTCCATCATTAATGGGCGAAATACTGATATTACACGACTAATTTCTTTTGTTTCCAGCGTTCGATTCGTTAGCGGCACGAATTTTTTTCCATCCCTCAACAGTCATATACAACATCCCTTTTCTTATTCTGCTACATATGATTTGTATCCAGAGCGATACTAGCTTTAAATTACAGCTGGAGAGAATTTTCCGAATATGACACCAGGAAATATATCCGAAAGGTTCTCAGAAACGAAAGTATGGCTATATAGTAACTAGGTTGTTTGGGAGGAATGTTCTGCATTCGCATCCGTTGACAGAATTTCATATTTTTGTCAGTAGGTCCGTGTCGTATATTACTGAACTCAAAGCGCTAGATGATCTTCTTTAGGAGAGAGATCAGACACAAGCTTGCCGCTCCATTCAAGGGGAGGGGTGACGTCTAACGGGTTGCTTTCTCTTCCTCCGCCATCCAGCCAGGGTGGGTCAATAGACGTTCTTTATTGTGGGGGGAGGCTGTCGGCAAACAGCTGAGCTGAGGGCACCGCCCGCGTCCAAACTTACATTCATGTTGTCGACGGGCGCAGGCGACTCCTTGCGCAGATCCCCTCTCTCCTCCAGGGTTGCTGGTGTCGGGGCACAAACCAACAATACGCGAGACCACACCACTGCAACAATGAGTGCATGCACGGACACACGGTCGGAGACGTGATGTGTTACAAACTGACGACTGCCCCAGCGCCGTGCCGACAACCCCTCCCCCTCTCGCCCTGGCAACAACTCCCACCGATATTATTCCTCTCCGAGAACGCTGTTTTGTTTCTTGTTTTTTCATTTTTTCCCTCTCTACGCCCGCCATGAAACTCGGTAAGACCTCCCATTTAATAGCTCCGCCAATTATCGACGTCAGAGCCATCTGGCGAGCGCTCCCAGCGGCTGCGAGGAGGCTGACGGCCATTCGATGTACGTAGTTCGTGTTTCTGCCGCGAGAGTGCAGCATATGTCGGGCGGCTTACCAGGGTACGTAGAACTTCGAATATTTGTCGACAAACATACAATTCTTTTTAACATAAATTAAAATTAAATAGCATGAATTGTTTGCCTTATATTTCTTCCTAATAACGTCTCTACTTCCGTTGTTATTTTGATAACTGCCTGCTTAACTAAAAAAATAAATTTTCGCAGTTACCAATTTACAACACGCATGATAAATTGAAGGCTGTTACTGTCGTCTGGAAAAAAAAATCTGTCGTCTGCACAGTACAATGAATTTACTTTCCAACAAGACACTTTGGCTTTTTCAAGAAACCTTCATCATCTTTCGGTGTTTCTTTCGATTTCTTCTTCTTTCTATGTTTCGGCCATCTAAGGACTACGCACCAATTTCAATGCTTGCTCCTTTGTTCTTCTTTCTCTTTTCTCCAGTATTCTTTCATCTTTTCACTATGCATCCTTTTTCTCTCCTCAGACCACTTTACTCCTGTCTTCCTCTCCCTCCTGTCTTGGAATCCTTCCATTTTTAACACTCTTTCGTTCTCTATTTATTATTTAATTATTATCTTTTTTTTCCTTGACGAACAATATTTAAAAAATACATGTAGCAAAGTGGTACTAAACGGTTAACATTATAATCCAAATGCTATTATTAATACGGTAACATGAAAACTGAAGTATCGAGTTTTAATCTATACATCTTATAAAATAGGCTGTATGTATGAATGTGGGTATGTATGTTCCATATCTCCTATTAAACTAATGGACTGATTTCAACCAAACTTGGTACACATTTTCCTTACTATCAGGCAACAATCGCTGTCGGGGTAAGAAACACTTACGACACATACGTAAGGATATATGACGTCGTAAACAATGACAGTCGTGAAAAACGGTTGCATCATTCGATAAAATTTTACATCTGCTGAAAAACGGTCGCATCATTCGATAATATTCTACATCTGTTCCCAAACTAATTTCAACGAAATTTGGAACAAATGTTCTTTAAGGTCAGGAATCATTTGCTATGGTCGAAAAACTACCTACGATACACAGTTCGTACAATATCAAATCATAAACAATGAAAACTGCCACATCTTGCGGCGCGTGATAGCGTGATTGTATTTGACAATGAGAACATTTATGGAGTTGCAATAAATTTTAAACATAATTTCAAATATTTACAAACATCAGGCCTATAAAAGGAATTCTGAATTTCTTGTGCTGGATCGGGATTCGAATTCATAAACGTGCTTTCCGTGGAGAATCAGAGGAGTCTCCAGCTAGGAGAAAGCAACGAAATGATCCAACTATATGCTTCCGAGAGGTTCCAATACCCAAATTAGGAGACCCGAATTAGAATCCCGTTCCAGCGACATTATTTTAAACGTCTCTAGTGCAAAAAGAGCCTTGTGACTTTAAACGACAATCTATATCTATATCTATGTATAAAAGGCTTGTGTGTGTACGTGCTGACAGACTTTTCTCCATGACCACATACTGCCACCCACTCGTGGTTGTGATGGTAGATAGCCCTTGGTCTAATGATGTTAGTAAGGGAGTTTGGTCGCGGTGCGTGGCAGTGGATGAGTGTGACGAGCAAAAATTCGCAAAATATGCAATAAATACTCTTAGGAAAAGCTATATACTCTGTGACTTACGAACTTTACGGTACGAGTCAAAGTCTGTTTATTCTTTCAATCGTCAGACAATGTGGTCCTTTCAGACTTTAATAACGACGAGGAATATCAAATACGCAATTTTTTTAATAGATCATATGTTTCCGTCAACCACACATTACCGACTATGAACGGAGACCATTGATCTCTATGCTACCTGGATGTTGAACTTCAGTTGTCTGAGCGTGCCAGCCATGGATGTTCATATTTCGTTTCTTGCCAAATTTAGATATGGCGGCTATGACGTACTGTAAGTAAACCAAAAGAAAATATGTTTCGATTCCACTCCCATAACACTCTATTACATCACACATTGACTAAAAAATCAAATCAGAAGTTAAGTAAGCAAATTCTTCACGCGTAATAACCGACCGAAATTCGTTTGCCAAATTTAAACATGGCGGACAACGCGAAATTGTGTACAAAACATATGAAAGTGTAGGCACGCTGCCACAGTCTAACATATGTTAGACTGTGACGCTATTATTCTATGCTCAGACACCAAAGTTATGCATCCAGTTTGTATACAGATCACTGACAGAGACACAAACAAAGATAAAAATCAAGCTAGACTCAAAGATAAAAATCAAGCAGTATTTATCTACACTATATGTGGTTCGATCATCTTGGCAACGGTTTTATATCGTGTTATCGATGTTGCCAACATAAAAACACGAGGACGCCAGGATAGAAAGTAAAATTTTACCGAATCAGATACATCCGTTGTTGTCACATCGCAAGTTTTTAAATAGATCACATGTTTCCGTCAACCACACATTACCGACTATGAACAGAGACACAAACAAAGATAAAAATCCAGATAGACTCAAAAATAAAAACCAAGCCGTATTTATCTACACTCTATGTGGTTCGGTCATCTTTGCAACGATTTTATATCGTGTTATTAATGTTGCCAACATAAAAACACGAGGCCGCCAGGATAGAAAGTAAAATTTTACCGAATCAGATACATCCGTTGTTGCCACATCTCATTATAACCAGCACTTTCACGCGAAACTCTTTTGTATGGTCTCATGATTCACACAGTCTTACAATTCATTCCAAATTCCTATTCAAGAAGATTTTTGTGAAAACTGTTACAATCATATTCTAAATTGCAGGAAGCTATTCGAGCAATTTATCGTAGATATGTATGCCAAGATTGACACAGAGAGACTGGATTTTATTTGCCATAACCAACAAGAAAACTGCAAATATAGTCTACAAGCAAGTATTGTGAAGACAAAAATTATGTTATACTGATGTATATAAAATGAAAAATAAATACCTTGAGAAATATAGTAACGTCCAATCTCTTCCAGCTTCATTTAAATACTATTATGTTAAAACAATATTACTAAACTTGCATTGGCCCCATATATTTTCACTTATACGGAGTTCGTGTATTATTTAGCTTCACCTAGGATTATTTATTACATTATATTGTATGGATTTTCGCTCACCACACTCACCCATTAATACACAAAGCGGCCAGAATACCTTAAGCACGATAACTGCTTCACAATATCTCAATTAAACAGTCTGTATTCATCTCATATTTAGAATAATACTCAAGTTGTCTCTCATGCCATATATTCTAACCCAAGCAACGCTGGGTTTCTCAGCTAGTTGGTGAATAAAATACAATAAAGATTTCTAAGGTCAATATTGATTTCTGCCGGCCGGCCGCGGTGGCCGAGGGGACTGAGGCGCGTCAGTCACGGTCTGCACGGCCACTACGGTCGGGGGTTCGAATTCCCCCTCGGGCATGGATATTTGTGCCGTCCTCAGTGTTAGCTAGTTCATAAGTAGTTTGTAAGTTTAGGGACTGATGACCCCGTAGTTGAGTCCCATAATCTCTACAAACATTTGAACATTTGATTTCTGCCGACATAATTACTGTCGTATGTTCTAGCTGTTATTGCCAACCATAATTCGGATGTGTCCTTATTACAGTTCATAAAGTAGAAGCGATCCACCAGACCAATACGCTGAGATACAACAGCCTTCAAATGGTGATGGAACGCAAGATGCTCTGATCATAAATATTACAAGCGTTCAATGAAATTATCAACTGATAAGACTTAACAGAGAGTTGCCACCCACGTCAGTGGCTTTTCTGCCACACGTCGGCAGCGCATCCAACAAGATTGGTCGCATTTTACGTAAAAATAATGTGAAATGTGTGTTTTGTCCACCAACTAAAATTAAGGAATTGTTGGGATTCGTTAAGGATGATCTCGGTTTCCGCAAGGTGGGTATTTATCGTATTCCATGCAGCTGTGGCATATCATATATTGGTCAAACTATTAGGGCTGTTAAGGACCTTTGTATTGAACATAAACGACACACATACGTTTACAACAGCAAAACAAATCTGCTGTGGCCGAACACTGTTTTACACAGGTCACCATATGGAATACAACAAAATGGAAATTTCGACATGCACTTCCAGTTACTGGGACTGTGTTATCAATGAAGCGATTGAAATAAAACTAGCAGACAACGTTATGAATAGGGTGGAGGATTTTGCTTAAATTCCGCATAGGATCCTACTCTCTCACTTGTCAAAAACAGAGGGACAAAACTAATCCGACCTCATCCGTTGAGAACTGTTGTTATTACCGATATCCTGACCGTTCATCTATAGTCGTGTAGGCGTTGTGTGCTTGCTTGCTCAGTGTTTGTTGTCTTTCCTGTTTACTCGTTGAAAACCGAGAGTTTAAAGATCGTTGCACATTGCTTCCTAACTGGAGTTTCGCCTTCAAAATGTTCAAATGTTTGTAGAACTTATGGGACTTAACTACGGGGTCATCAGTCCCTAAGCTTACAAACTACTTATGAACTAGCTAAGACTAAGGACGACACAAATATCCACGCCCGAGGGGGGATTCGAACCCCGACCGTACTGGCCGTGCAGACCGTGACTGGAGCGCTTCAGCCCCCTCGGCCACCGCGGCCGGCTTCGCCTTCAGAATGACAGGTTGTCTCCTGCTGAAATATCGGCTGACGTCGAATTTGATACCTGGCTTTTCGAAAAGAATCGATATGTATGTTAAAAGTTACGCCACTTCCGGTGACTCTAATTCACTGGACGATGCGTACTTTAGATTTATTTTTGAAGCTATGAGAAATACTAAATAACCCTTTTATGATAGGTCCTGTGCATGCCAAGTAGTTACCCGAAGTAACTGTTTTTCAGTTCTTGCTTGAAGGTCACAGATAGAGCTCTTTAGCTATGGCTGTCTTCTGTAAAAGACCACAATAATTTAGCTTTGCAGAGGTGAGCCGCTACTGAAATCGGCTGGGAAAGAGACTTTCCCTCCAGAGGATTGCACTAGTGCACCAGTGGCAGAGTAGAGTCTAACGTCCCGTCAACAGCGTGGTCATTAGCGATGAAAGTGCATCAGAGGGAATTTCTTTGCCCCCGCTGTTAAAGCAGTCCGCCTTCTGCAAGTCCTGATTACAGGAGACTTCTGCAGAAGTTCACCGCAGTTAAAGAGCTAACTACTCATTTGCGCCGGCCGCGGTGGCCGAGGGGACTGAGACGCTTCAGTCACGGTCTGCACGGCGACTACGGTCGGCGGTTCGAATCCCCCCTCGGGCATGGATATTTGTGCCGTCCTAGTTCGTAAGTAGTTTATAAGTAGTTTGTAAGTTTAGGGACTGATGACCCCGTAGTTACGTCCCATAAGCTTTACAAACATTTGAACATTTGAATTCATTTGCCTTTCAATATTTGCGTAGGGCGATTCAGTAATCAGAGTCCTTATGGAAGAAATGATTTATGTTTCATTCTCTATATTTCATTTATTTCATCATCCTTACTTCTTCCAAATGTTATGGCCCTGCCAACGTTCAACATTTTCAAGATCCTAAATAAACTCGGCTATGCTTCACTGTGGCTCAGGCTGGTATGAAATCAATGGAACAGTTAATAAAAGAATAGCGTTTTTCGTCATTATTCTTACAGAAATCTGTTTTCTTATCTGAATTTAAAGCTTCAATATCATTGAATTTCAAGATCATGTTACATGATCGAAAACGCCCTGTTATTGACTGAAGCTCTGGTGACGTCATACAACACGAGGAAGACGAAGCTGTATGTATGTTATAGCAGTGTTAGCAAAAGCTACTTGATTTTTTACTGGCTTTTTTGCGTAGAATTAAGTTTTTGGTGATGGAAAACGCATTTACAACTTTCCTGTAAGAATGGAAAAGAAGTTTGTGAGTTCTGATAAAGAAAAACGTCACGAAACTTGATGCATTTATGGCATCTTAGTTTTTGGATAACAACCTAGATTTTTACGTGTCGTAAATGGAAAACGTGAAAACTGAGTTTAATGTAAAGTCAGCTTATATTTCAACCGAACTTTTGCTCATTTGTGTCAACAGACGGACTCTAGTCTAAAGATACAAACTTTTACACACCATAAAATAAATAAGAATATGGTATTTGACTGTTTTCTGGAAATCGTTTTAAATTGTTAATTATGTCACATTATGCTCCGAACATGCTTTTTTGAACTCGTGAATTTTGCTTCAACCAAAAAAAATTTAAAAAAAAAACACATTTGAGTCTTGTGATGCCTGTGACATCACAAACCACGATGATGCTGCTACTGCTCTCGTTAAGATACGCAAATAGTGTTGTATTGTTTGTGCGCACACGGTCGCAAGATGACCTACAAATATTGCGTGTAGCACTGTAGCAATACATCTATAAAGAAACCAGAAAAACTGTTTTTGCAAGTTCAAATAATGAGAAGATGCGCAAAATGTGGTTGACACTCGCACAAAGAGTAGATGAAATAGCGGCTACTTCATATGTTTATTTTTCTGAGGATCATTTTGATGTCAGTAAACAATGTTATTCAAATGTTCAAATGTTTGTACAGCTTATGGGACTTAACTACGGGGTCATCAGTCCCTAAACTTACAAACTACTTATGAACTACTTACGAACTAGGACGGCACAAATATCCATGCCCGAGGGGAGATTCGAACCCCCGCCCGTAGTGGCCGTGCAGACCGTGACTAGAGCGCCTCAGTCTCCTCGGCCACCGCGGCCGGCACAATGTTATTCCATTAGTTCACTGTTAAGTATCATTCTCTTCTACTGCAAAGGTGTAAAGTAGTATTATGTACTGTTTAATGAACTGATGTTTACATTTGCGAAATAAAACTTCATAATGTTACACGCCTACGATTTATGTGTGATTAAAGCCCTTCCCTAATATATTTGCTAAAAGAACAACCTGAATATTGTTTCAGCTCGCTTTAAAGAATAGCACTAATTATTTATCTCCAGTAAGTGCACTTTTATCGCCTGTAGATCTTATTCAACAACCGTTTCAATAATGGGTAATTGTTTTGCACATCGACAACGTCTTTCTGTTTATTTTACTACAACATACCCTATCGTAAAATACGTATATGGGAGATGTCTTTAAAGTGCCGATTCATTGGGCATTTAAACTTTCGAAGTATGCAAGTGTAAATGCGGTTAAAAGTGTTACCCGAAAATGCGTTTTATTTAGAGAATTGTATAAATATACACACAAGGCATTTTGTTGTATTTTACAGGTTTTGATGTTACGCCTTGCTACCAGTATCGAAGTAGTTAAAAATGATATTACTCCCTTAACTGTGTGCTTTACTGGGTTAAATTTTACCACCCATGCCGGCGGTCTCCTGTGATAATGTTGGAAACAGATGGTGAATAGCGAGAATCATGTGACATCTGCATCAGCCTATCGCGTGACAAAGGAAATGTTTTGTCATGAAAACCAGGCTTTGCGAGGGCAATTACTTTTACTGACTGGACAAGGGAACATACAAAAACCTGTCAACCATAGAGCAGACTTCATGGTCTGTACGATACACTAATCATTCTATGTTGTCCGAACATTTTTTCTATCGTGTTGTTGATGTTGCCAACATAATCATTAAGGCCGCCTGGATAGAAGGTAAAATTTTACCTTTTACTGCATAGTATGATGACTTCAGAGTAATTCTGCTAACACCAACAAGTAGGGTACTTTTTCCAATGATATAAAATATCTCTAGCATTAATTGGCTTTAAAATGTAGGTATGCGTTACTTACAATGGAGTTTTCATGTTTCTTATGTGTGGCACTTAAAAATTTGGACTCTTTTTGAAGAATAAAGCTACCATAAATTCATCAACTTCAGGGAGGTTTCCACCGACAGCCTTGACAAAATTCTTTTCAATTGTGGCACAAAAGCTGTAAATTCGTTTGCATCACGAAAAAAACGTTGGGCTGAGAAATTAAGGAAACGCTAACAATGATACAGCTCCGTCATCTACTTGCCGCGTCCTAGTGGTCTGTGACGTCACCAGTACTTCAGCCAATAACAGAGCGTTTTCAATCACGTGATCTAGTCGTGGAAATTAATTATTTTTAAGCTTTAATGACATAAAAATAACACTTTTTTGTAAGAATAATGAGTGAAAATGCTATCTGAAAGTGGTGATCATTCAGAGTAACAAGAATTCGAACCACATTTTTAACACAGGAAAATATCCTATTGCGTCTTAGATTCAGTCTTCTATTTTCTAGCTAATTTATTTCAGTTTTAAATTAACTCTGTTGTTAAATGCCACTGCAAAAGTTATATGCCAAGTACGTAGCTATGTAGTTCGGATTCAGATTATTTGTATATATACATATTTTAATGTGCGCACTAGCCACATTTCCACATATCATTTTTCTCATGTTGATTGGTACAAATAAATTGTCAGGTTCAGTCGGAACTAGGGAGTCTAAAGAAGAGTGAAAAGTAAAGAACAACTCTTTTCGCTTAGGTGCCAACGTTAAACATTTTCCAATAAAAATAACGATCGAACTTTTGAAATGACTTCATCTGCTCCACAAATGATCGGTAGTGTGAAGATTCGAGTGCGGTTTACAAATTTTGCGTTCCGTACTCAAGTCCAACCCTCTCCCCGATAGTGTGAAACTCGGGGTTATTTAACGAAATTAGTAATCATTTCAAATTTTACTAAAAATATACGCAGTTAAACAAATGCACTAAAATGCCTATTTAGACAAATCGTTGATGTATCTGTTACATGCTGAAAAATTACATCACTGATATAAATATTAATAAGACAACAACCATGAATTTTGTACCTTCATCAACCACGTTTTATTATAATTGAGGAATTAAGAACTTACATCGGATTTTGTGATAAGAGAGTGTCAAGGAAATTACTCTTACAGAAAAGTAAGCGAAATAACGAATCCAAGAGCCAACGTTATTTACAAACTTAAGATTACAGAACTAGGAGCTGTATCACTGCAGTTCAGCGTTATGCTAGTGTTACTGCAAATGAACCATAGAGTGAGACACGTTAGTACCTTCGTGTTATTTCTACCATAACGCCGGATCGGTACACAGGTCAAAAGTCGGTATTATTTTAAAGTTCATTTATTATTATTGGAGATTTGAATGCGTGATAGAGAAAGTAACATCAGCATAATAAATATGAGAGCATCTACTTCCTTTTAAAACGTCTAACTGCTACGTACACACATCATTTTTTAATTTCGAATTATATAAGTTTCTTCGGCTTCTATGTATAATTCGCAAAAATATTCCAAAATTCAATGTTCTTAACAATAATGTATGATTACATGGTGATATAATGACAGATGTGAATAATTTTCATGTGTCTTGTTCTTCAGTTTTTGAAGTGACGAGAGGCCGTTCCCGGTCGGCTGTTCGAATCCTCCCTCGGCCATGGACGTTTGTGTTGTGTTTAGTATAAGGTAATTTACAAGTACTTTGTAAGTTTAGGGACTGATGACCCCCCAGTTAAGTCCCATAAGCTTAACAAACATTTGAACATTTTTTTTTATTTCCCTAAATCACTCTAGGCAAATGCCAAGATGGTTCCTTTCAAAGAGCACAGCCGATTTTCTTCCTCATTCTTAACAAATCAATCCAAACATGTGCTCCATCTCAAATGGTGCATATCGATGGGATATTAAATCCTAATCTTCCTTTTCTGCTTTATTGAAATTATAGGTAATACTCAAACAAGAGCCGATGAACAGTTTTATCGGGAAACAAGGTAATGTGCATGGCGTCTATGTGAAACCATTATTAAGAATTTCAGATAAGCTGGATATTACAGTAAGCTTTTTCCATTGAGGTAGATTCAACCGCAAGTGCCGAAATAATGAACAAAAATGTTCAAATGTTTGTATAGTCTATGGGACTTAACTACGGGGTCATCAGTCCCTAAACTTACAAACTACTTATGAACTACTTACGAACTAGGACGGCACAAATATCCATACCCGAGGGAGGATTCAAACCACCGACCGTAGTGGCCGTGCAGACCGTGACTGGAGCGCCTCAGTCCCCTCGGCCACCGCGGCCGGCGAAGCCGGGATCCCCGACAACGCTAGCCAGCGATAGGATCACAGACGCCGAGACAACGTCTCCTACCTGTCGCTAGATGACTGTAGATTACTTATAATTGGTTTGTAGCATGTTGCATTTGAAAATTATTTATGAAGGAGGGTAAGGAAGAAGGATTGGGAAGGAAAGGATTGACAGTGGCTGCATTAGGGCATTAATATTAAACAACTAGTTAAAATGAGAGCCCGGCCGGGAATCGAAACCGGGTCTCCCTCTTCGGGCCAGCGGTCGCCTTAACCACTTGGCTACCCGTCTCAAACTTCCACAAGATGTACGCTACGGCTGTACAGTCCCCATCGTCCATGCCCTCTTACACTCGCCATTACGGATTTCCGTGGGAGGTCGAACGTATTACCTCATCTGCGGTAAAGTAAATGAATAAAATGCCGTCTTCGCATGTAAATCTATCTTCTATATCTATAAATGTGAATGTCTGTTCGGTGTACGCTTATCACGTCCGAACGACAAGACGCAGAAAAACTTAAATATTTGTAGAGTTACTAATTTATACATGAGAAAGGTTTTAGGCACGGTTTTATAGCGATCTGATAGATATTTAGTAATCTGAAGAATACAACGCGAAATGCGGAACAATAATTACTCTTTGAAAATTATATTTACTGTTTGAAAATGGTTTTATTGGTTGCATTGTTGCTTGAGGGTTGATAATGATAAAAGGGTAGAGTTTATTGGGATGGAAAGTTATCGGTGTATATAAAATTCTACGTGTGTGTGTGTGTGTGTGTGTGTGTGTGTGTGTGTGTGTGTGTGTGTGTTAATAATTCGCTCTGCAGCGAAAACTACAGAACGCAAACGAATTGTCTGTGTGTTGTTGTTGTCCGAAGTCTCCCGTTGCACACCATAGCAGTTCCATGCCGATATCTATAAGGCGGAGGAAAATATAGTGTTGAAAGTCGTCAAATTATAAAAAATTTCGGACTGAAGGCCAGCGATGACGTTTGCGACTCTATAGCAAGGAGGTTACATACAGCGAAATGTGATACCACAGACCTTATCTTTGGTCTATACGTGCTACAATGTCTTCAGCTCTTTCTCTGTAAGGATAAGCATACGAATAAGGAAACATAAGAATAAATAAATAAAGCAGTGCAAAAAATTCTTTCTCTTTAAAAAATTACATCAAGTGATCGATCTGTGATATTATTACAATCATTATTGTTGAATTTCGTGATTGTATTCTTCGAAAAGAGTGCATTTTTACGTGTGATTTGATCTACACTACTTACTTTCCTGATAAACGGCAAGTGCATAGACTTCTGCTATCTGATACGAATATTTTTCAGTTCCACTTCATCAGCGACATTTTCTCAAAAATGAGTGAAATTAATTACATTAATTTAATTGTTATTTGAATGTTTGTTTCTAAAGAAGGTATTGAATTTCATTTCATCCTTCTCATAGCACACTACTGAAAGATAGCTTGTCTATCATAATCAACCAACACGCGAGTGAAGCCGCGGGTTTAAGCTAGTACTAATTATATATCGGTGTAGTATCTGTTCTTTTGAACATCTTCGAACATACTTCGGAATATTGTATAAAAATGGTGCATAAGAAATTACAGGTAAAATTCTAATAAAAATGTGCCCAGCGCAGAATATACAGGGTGATTATAATTAAAGTTTCAAAATGCCGTAAAGATAACACCACTGGTCATAATGACGTCAAATTGCAACGAGAAATTATAGGAGATAGGAGTGGGGGGGGGGTGTAGCAAATAAGGACGCTACTCAATGTTGTGATTGTCTCTATGAACGACGAGCGGG
The DNA here is from genome assembly GCA_026315105.1 of Locusta migratoria. Lineage (NCBI taxonomy): Eukaryota > Metazoa > Arthropoda > Insecta > Orthoptera > Acrididae > Locusta > Locusta migratoria. The sequence goes on along the minus strand of CM048744.1, from coordinate 174,789,661 downwards.
AGCGAGGGGGCGTCACTATCAAGCTCCGGTGCTGAAAGAAGTGAACCTCCAGTCATCTGAAGGACCAGCAGCAACTGGTCATGTCATAGTGGATAGGAAAACTCGGTTTTAATTGTCCTGATCCCAAAAACCGCATCAAAGGCATCAATCACATCGGTTTTTAAATGTCCTGAAGCGAAAAAACGCATAAAAAGCATAATTCAACATCAAATCGAATTTTTAATTTCCGTGTGAGTAGTGCAAAACACCAGTGACGATACAGGTAAATTGAAAGAAAGCAACAGAAAATCTACACGTAAATCAACCAGCAGCACTTCATCCTGGAAAGATCGCTATGCGGTGCGGGTTTAAGGCATCATTTATCATAGTGTTGCTTCCGGTCCTGTTACCTGTACAGTCACTGGTAAGCGCTATGAGTGTGTTTTGAGGAACCACGTCATTCCTGACCTCCAACAGCGTGGCATGGATGTGTAGGTGGGGTCATTTTGACGCAAGATGGCGCACCTCCTTCCATTGCAAATCATTTCGGAAATGCCAGTATTATCAGGCACCATTTCCCTTCAGTCTGGCCGTCCCGACCAAGGGATATTAATCCGTGTGGCTTCTGACTGTGAGGTTATCTGAAAGATGTGTTGTGCTCAGCTGCCCTGAAGGCATGCATTGAGCAACAAATTCTGAACATCACTCTGGCAACACCACGATCAGTTGTGGAACATGCTGTTTCTCGATTTCAACTTGTTGCAGAAAATGGTTGACAGAATATTAAACATGTTTTGCGCGAGTCACACGGAAATTAAAAATCCGATTTGATCTGAATGATGCTTTTTATGCGGTTTTCCGCATCAGGACAATTCTGTGTATTGACATATCCTGTCAGATGGAAGTGAGCTTCGTCTATCCATGAAATCTTCCCGGCCATTCACCGTCCACTTCTATGGGAGCAAGAAATTCTAAAGTAACAGTCTCTGTTGCTGGCAGGTCAACAGGAAGCAACTATTGCACATGCGTTAATTTGACTGGATAGCAAAGAAGCATGTTTCGTAGAATTTACGCTCCGCGCTCACAGGTTTGTCCTATATTCGGGCAATTCTCCGTACACACTGCGTTTGTGCTCCAGCATACGACTGCTGCATTCGTTTCCTCTCTCTACCAGATTGCACACCAAATGAACCCGTCTTTTGGAATTTCCGAATCATTTTCTCCAGAACCGCGGCAGTCTTCGGCCGAACGCCTTTAAATAATAATAATAATCCTTCAATATCCGAAGCGACTTGTGCAGTCAACATTCTTGTAAAACAGCTTACACAGAGCGCTATCCTGCATTGATACAATCACGGCGGAGGTCTCACACGCCAAATGAAGAAAAGCCGTGTACCTGGCGTGTTTATACCAACTTCAATGCGTCGTGCGCATGACAGGTGTTTGAATTTACAGAGCCGGCCGCGGTGGCCGAGGGGACTGAGGCGCTCCAGTCGCAGTCTGCACGGCCACTACGGTCGGTGGTTCGAATCCCCCCTCGGGCATGGATATTTGTGCCGTCCTTAGTGTTAGGTAGTTCATAAGTAGTTTGTAAGTTTAGCGACTGATGACCCCGTAGTTAAGTCCCATAAGCTATACAAACATTTCATTTACAGATCATTTATATATCCTGAGACGCACAACGCTATCTATTGATCAGGTTTCACGTTATTTATTTTTCTTCTGCCATACCTTGTCCCTTTCTCCAATAATATTCCGTTGCAATTTGACGTAATTCTGACCAGTGGTGTTATTTTCACAGCGTTTTGAAAGCATAATTATAAACACCTTGCATATATACTTCTTCCATAAGCAGGAGACCCGGCTCTGGCACAAATTTTAATTCGTTGCTTCGTGTTGTGCTCATTATATGAGCGAAAATGGATGGCCGTGTCCGAGGCCGTACCTTTGACAACTGCAAGTCCCGTTGTCCACAGGCAACGGAGACATGAACAAGGTACTTCCTCCCATGCACAGCAATAGCAGTCCCCTGGCTTACAGTCCTCTAGCATAACACTGCAGCAGCATGGGTGGCCTATGCCAAAAGTCGCAGGGGCTAACGATGCCTTGCCTCCGCTGTTCGTTGCCCTGGTGATAGGGCCTACACTGCAAGACGGCGAACTCAGTCCTCACTTACTTCCAGAGATTCAGGCGCTCGAAAACAAATCTCACAGGGTTAAGGAAAGCTGCAATATCAGTGCTTATAAGTGATTCACAACAGCTATTTTCGTAGTCTGCCTGCGTAAATATAAGAATTACTAGCTGAAAATCTGGCGTTGCCCGGGTATTTATTTATTTACTCAAGCCTATCCCTTCTCTATCCGCCCGTCTCCTTTTTCTTCTAAAAACATGTTATGTTTATCAGAGAATATATGAAAAATAAGGCTTTCTTGCATAATGTACGAAATTTCAAGTACAGTTTCCAAACAAATAAAGATAGAAATCGAAATACAAATGATATGTAACACTCATACATTCATTTAATTCACATTTTGACAATAAACAACACCGAGCGAGTGGGAAAACGCTGGACTCGCATTCGGGAGAAAGGCGGTTCAGAACCGTCTCCAGCCTTCCAGATTTATGTTTTCCGTGTTTTTCCTAAATATCTCCAGGCAAATCCCGGGGTGCTTCCTTACAAAGGGCACGGCCGATTTCCTTCCTCTTCCTTATCCGAAAGTCCAAATGCTAGCTCCGTCTCTAATGACTACGCTGTCGACGGGGCGTTAAACACAATATTCCTTTCTTCCTTCCTTCCTGTCTATGAAAAATATTTCTTGTGACTTGAGTTATATGATGTACTGTTCTATGATTTTTCAGGTATATATTCATTTGTATATGTGCAGTATGTCTGTAAAATCTGTTGCGAATACAATTATCATTACATAAGTAATAGATTAAAACTTGGTGCCTGGTGGGGCGGTTTTCCATTAACGTTACTGTTTATTTGCTCATATCGCATGAACTACGTGTCGTACTGTGATACTATTTCGGAGGTACATTCAGCTGTATTTGTGTATACTGTCTGTAAAATTTCCTGCGGGTATAACATGTAGTAAAAAATTAAAAAATTACAACGTTATAGCGAAAGCCGTAGTTTTACTCCGTGCACAGCGGAAAATAGTAAGCAAGAAAATTTTGTCGTTCATCATTTTGCTATGGTTGTCAGGCGGGAAAAGGTTTCCTAAAAGTTTGAAATTATGTTTAAAGTTTGTTGCAAGTCGCTAAGTGTTCTCCTTCTCAAATAGTGGACTGATAAAGTCACACTATCACGTGCCGCAAGTCGGGGAAGTTTTCATTGTTTATGATCTCATATCTCCTGCACCATCTGCACTATCACAAAATACTTTCTTATATGCCGCCTTCTAGCTATAAACTTCTTTCCTGCCAAATTTCATCTTCATAGGTGAAGTAGTTTTCGATTTTTCGTGTTTAGTCAGTGCGTGAGTGAGTGAGTGTCCTTTCGCTTTTATATAGATAGAGATTACATATATGAATTTTTTCGTATTATTTATGGATCTTAATGAACCATATTATGTATGTACATATTTAAATTTTCCTGACATGCATATATAGCATCTAATCTCACTAGCTACAATATTTTCAGAAATTTTCAATATATTTCTTTCTACGTCTATTTCCTTACTGCTATGCTTTTCTGTAGCGTGACACATTATTTTGACCTTACAGTTTTTAAACATTTTATTTAATGTAATTTTATGACAGTGATCATAACTTTTTTAGGTTTACAGAGTGGTGTTGATAATGTCTTTTGGTATGTATGGTAGTCGTGTCCCAATTCGTATCCTAACGTCTGTTCGCAGCCTCAATAAAATTACATATGACTTTTTATACTTGAAATCGGAATATTTGTTAAAATTTCGTTTGGATAGTTTCATGAACTTGTAATTTTACCACAGATTGTGAAGGAGACATTGACAGATACCAAGTCCAAAGTGAAATTTCGTGGAAATATTTCTGAACCTTTTAATATCCATGTAGGGTGACAGACTCTTTCCAGTTCTATTGAACATCTCTCTAGAAAAGGTAATGAGATAGACACTGGAAGAATACACACAAACAATTGAAGGCAATTTCTTTTGGAGGATCTGTTAAAGGACTGACGACATCTGCATTAGCTTTTGCAGATGATATTTATCTTTTGTCCACGATTATAGGAGATACAGTTAAACAAATAGAAATCTTAGAGAAAGCACTCAGCTAAATTTCAAAAAATGTTCAAATGTTTGTATAGTCTATGGGACTTAACAACGGGGTCATCAGTCCCTAAACTTACAAACTACTTATGAACTACTTACGAACTAGGACGGCACAAATATCCATGACCGAGGAGGGATTCGAACCCCCGACCGTAGTGGCCGTGCAGACAGCAACTGGAGCGCATTAGTCTCCTCGGCCATCGCGGCCGGCCAGCTAAATTTGGTTTACAGGTATCACAACATAAAAACAAATTCATGTCTAACAAACTGACGGAAATTAAGGTACTGCAAACAAATATTGGACGCATCGAAAGAGCCAAACACTTTAAATATTTGGGATAAACAATAACCCACACTGGAATAGAAAAAGAAACTGGCAAACTTCCAACACATAAATTCAGGAGGGCACATGTTTTAGCAAAGAATTTGTACAACAAAAATGTTTATTTCGAAACGCAAAGTTATTACAATACAGTAACAAGAACAGAAACACACTCTCTCTCTGTTACTGTAAGTGGAAATATATTGAGAAATAGAAATAATTTTAGCTATGGCACTTCTTCTTGGATGTTTAATGAATATGTAACACAAATATTAGACAATTACATATTTTGTATAAACACAAAAAAGGTCACAGATTTGAGAAAAATGGATCGTAAATGTATCACACTGGGTACAATTGTGATCACTTCCTGGTACAATTTTGATCACTGGCATCTTCCACATAAAAACAATTTTTCCCTCAGGCAGCAACGCGTACTTCGTGGTACCAAACATTGCATTTTTGGCAGCGAATCCAGTCACCCTCAGTTACCGAGTTATAAGAGCGTGTTAGAATAAGTAGCTACACTTATCTCTTAACAGAAAAATTTATATCTTCGTAACACAAAGTGGTGTATTCTTGGTAAAGACAGGAGCAGCTGTAGAAACCTGCTACATTACAACGCCACGCAAAGGCAAATGCTACCAACACTACGAAACTGACAAATGGTGCGAAATCTTATGTTGATTGGAATTGCACCTAAACCTTACCCTAGAGGAGCTCGAGAAGAAGGAAAGACTAATTCTGAGAAAGATTCATGGTGGACACAAAACACTCCTGGCCATTAAAATTGCTACACCACGAATATGACGTGCTGCAGACGCGAAATTTAGCTGACAGGAAGAAGATGCTGCGATATGCAAATGATTAGCTTTTCAGAGCATTCACACAAGGTTAGCACCGGTGGCGACATCTACAACGTTCGGACATGAAGAAAGTTTCCAACCGATTTCTCATACAAAAACAACAGTTCATCGGCGTTGCCCGGTGAAACGTTGTTGTGGTGCCTCGTGAAAGGAGGAGAAATGCGTACCATCACGTTTCCGACTTTTATAAAGGTCGGATTGTAGCCTATCGCGATTGCGGTTTATCGTATCGCGACATTGCTGCTAGCGTTGGTCGCGATCCAATGACTGATAGCAGAATATGGAATCGGTGGATTCCGGAGGACAATATGGAACGCCGTGCTGGATCCCAAGGGCCTCGTATCACTAGCATTCGATACGACAGGCATCTTATGCAAATGGCTGTAACGGATCGTGCAGCCACGTCAGATCCCTGAGTCAACAGATGAGGACGTTTGCAAGACAACAACCATCTGCACGAACAGTTCGACGGCTTTTCGAGCAGCATGGACTATCAGCTCGGAGACCATGGCTGCGGTTACCCTTGTCACTGCATCACAGACAGGATCACCTGCGATGGTGTACTCAACGACGAATCTGGGTGCACGAATGACAAAACGTCAGATTTTCGGATGAATCCAGGTTCTGTTACAGCATTATGATGGTCGCATACGTGTTTGGCGACGTCGCGGTGAATGGACTTTGGAAGCGTGTATTCGTCATCGCCATACTGGCGTATCACCTGGCGTGATGGTATGGGGTGCCATTGGCTACACGTCTCGGTCACCTCTTGTTCGCATCGACGGCACTTTGAACAGTGGTCGTTACATTTCAGATGTGTTACGACGAGTGGCTCTAGCCTTCATTCGATCCCTGCGAAACCCTACATTTCATCAGGATAATGCACGACCGCATGTTGCAGGTCCTGTACGGGCCTTTCTGGATACGGAAAATGTTCGACTGCTGCCCTGTCCAGCACAGTCTCCAGATCTCTCACCAACTGAAAACGTCTGGTCAAATGGTGGCCGAGCAACTGATTCGTCACAAACGCCAGTCACTACTCTTGATGAGCTGTGGTATCGTGTTGAAGCTGCATGGGCATCTGTACTTGTAGAAGCCATCCAAGCTCTGTTTGACTCAATGCCCAGGCGTATCAATGCCGTTATTACGGCCAGATGTGGTTCTGGGTACTGATTTCTCAGGATCTATGCATCCAAATTGCGTGAAAATGTAATCACATGTAGGTTCTAGTATAATATATTTGTCCAATTAATACCCTTTTATCATCCGCATTTCTTCTTGGTGTAGCAATTTTAATGGCCAGTAGTGTATGGGCAATGAGAAAACTTACCAATTTATTAAACCAGTCACAACAGAAAAAAGGAAGAGAAGGCTGATGTTCTTGGTTAATCTAATGGGAATGGAAGATAGCAGATTAACGAAGATAATCTTTGTTGAGTAGAGGAAATCACTCAGCTCTTGGGTAGAAGGAATAAAGAAAGACCTCACAGAACTTAAACTTACAGAGATTGATTCAATGAATAGGGATAAGTACAGAAAAGTAATTACTCAATTTTACGTTCTTCAGCAGGCTCAAAAAATTAGGACCAATAGTAAATTAACAGCTGAAAATCTGACAAAAAGAGTAGCAGGAAGCAGAACAGCTTTAGAGAAGAGAAAGAAGAAAAGAAACAGAATGTGAAATAGAATTTGTAACTCTGTTCTTACTTGGCCAATTCGAATAAATAAATTTTAAAAATTTGAAGTTTATTTTAGGTTTTCGTTTATTTTAGGGTTTCTTCAGTGCTAATCCAAACGAAATTTTAATAAATATTCCGATTTCAAACCTAAAAATAACAAATAGGGAACTTTATTAGGGCTGGGAACCGAAGTTAGGATACAACTACCAAAGATATCTAAAGACTTTATCATCTCTGATCATAGCCTATTACTCTTAAAAATAAAAGATCTATAATGGTCATAAAATTATATTAAATAAAGTATTTAAAAGCTGTAGGATCAAAATACTGCCTCACACTGCACAAAAGCATAGCAGCACGGAAATAATAATTGGATCAAAACTTCATGAAAATGTCATGAAATACAACTGAGATCCTGAGATAATGACGTCAGATTTTATATATGCGTGTCGTGGCAGCATAAACGTAAGTCAATTTGGATACATAGTTTCGTTAGCTACGATCCTAAGTAATACGAAAATCTCATGTATGTAATTCTTAGGTATAGGGTAAGGTGGTACAATTTCGATCATTTCGGACAAATGTTATTATAACTGGAAATAAATTGAGAGAAGGAATAATTAACTATGGCACTTGTTCTTGGATGTTTAATGAATATGTAACACAAATATTATACAGTTACTAATGTTGGTATAAACACAAAAAAGGTTACGGAATTGAAAAAAATCGATCGAAAATGTACCACACTAGGTACAATTATGATCACTTACTCGTACAATTTTGATTACGGGCATCTTCCACATAAAAAGCACTTTTTCTGTCACGCACCAACGCATACTTCGTGGTACCAAACATTGCATTTTTGGCAGCGAATCCAGTCAACCTTAACTAGATGATTTATAAGAGCGCGTTAGACTAAGTAGCTTCACTTACCTCTTTAAAGGGAAAAAATTTATATCTCCTTACCGCATAGCGGTGTATTCTTGGCAAAGACAGGAGGAGCTTTAGAAACCTGCTATTCTACAACGCGACAAAATGAGACACTACGAGACAGATAAATGGCGCGAAAACTTATGTTGATCGGAATTGTACCTATATCGAATTTGTACCACCTTACCCTATTCAGGTACTCGATAATGGCAAACTGTCAAAACAGCTTTTATGAATGACTAATCAACTTATAGGCAGTGAATTGAACTTTACCTTACAGTGTCCTTTCAGGCCCAACAACCACTATGACCTCACATTACCCCAGCATCGCAAAAGGGTTTATGACTAGGACTACTCATTTCTCCACGGGCGAGTTCTACGGGCTTTATACAGTCTGTCGCCATTCTTCCGCAATCATGCTTTTCATCCAACGCCACTCCAACCTGCCTGCAGTCGACACATCTGACGCTAGGCTGACAGATCAGTTATACTGAGAATTATCTTCTAAGGTACGATGCTCGGTGACTATGGTATTTTGGTAGGAAACAATGTTTGTTTATTTACATGCAATCTCTTCTCGTTCCTTGTGATTCATATTTCCGTGGCTGACAGCTCACTGGTATTAGATAATTAACTCGTTCACATCAAAGACGGAAACTTACCTGTGAACTTTAACATGTGTTGTGTAATCTTCCTCTGAGGAAGGAGAAGTAAAGTTTTAGGTTCGTTTCGATGTCTCCTTTTAGGTCGAAATTATTTTAATTTACAATGCATGCTCAAACCGACGACCTCCTAATTCCATAGAATAATTATTTCGCTTGTGAAATGAACGTATAAGACATAAAAACATGTTAGGTCGAATGATTTTTTTTTCTCAAGCGTTTGCTATACAAATTTTTGTATCCACGGGAATCTGTTCTTTGTACGGTAGATTCTGGAGGTGGGCGTTGGCTAGCAAGGATTGTGGATAAGGTCTGAGACTGAAAGAAGCGATTAGTTCAAGCATAATTTTGTTTCAATTGAAAGTAATAATCAGCTTTTATGTCATGTGTTTGTGGTACACTGCCGCCTAGTACATCAGTCACTAGTAGTGTTTCGGTTCTACATCTACATAAATACTCTGCAAATCACATTCAAGTGCTGGCAGAGGGTTTATTAACCACTTTCATAATTTCTCTCTACCGTTCCATTCTCTAATAGCGCGCGGGAAGAAAGAACACCTAAATCGTTCCCTTTTCGATCTGATTTCTCTTATTTTATTGGGATGGTCATGTCTCCCTAAGTAGGTGGGTGCTAGCAAAATATTTTCACATTCAGAACTAAAAGTCGGTGATTGAATTCGCAAACAGCTCACGCTGCAATGAATAACGTCTTTCTTTTAATGATTTCCACCCCAATTCATGCAACATTTCTGTGACGCTTTCCCCCCCGTAACGTGATAGAACAAAACGAGCTGCCCTTCTCTGAACCTTCTCAATGTCCTCCGTCAATCCCACCTGGTGAGGGTCCCACAAGGGGCAACAGTACTCCAGGAGAGGACGCACAAGTGTGATGTAGCCAGTCTCTTTGGTGGAGCTGGTGCATCTTCGAAGCGTTCTGCCGATGAAACGTAACCTTTGGTTCGCCTTCCCCACAATATTTTCTATGTGTTCTCTCCAGTCAAAGTTGTTCGTAATTGTAACTCCTAGGTATTTGGTAGAATCTACGACCTTAAGGTTTGACTGATTTATCGCGTAATTGAAGTTCAGCGGATTTCTTTTAGTGGTAATGTGTATTACTTCACACTTTTCTTTATTTAGTGTCAATTGCCAATTTTCGCACCATGCAGAAATTTTGTCTAAATCGCTTTGCAGTTGCTTTTGATCCTCTGTTGACTTCACAAACCGATAAACGACAGCATCATCCGCGAACAATCTAAGGGAGCTATTCAGATAGTCTCATAAATCGTTTATAAAGACAAGGAAGAGTAGGAGACCTATAACGCTTCCCTGTGGAACGCCAGATATCACTTCAGTTTTACTCGATGACTTACCGTCAATTACAAAGAACTGTGTTCTTTCTGATAGGAAATCGTGAATCCAACCGCACAATTGGGGAGATATTCCATAAGCATGCAATTTCGTAAGAAGCCGCTTGTGGGGTACAGTGTCAAAAGCCTTCCTGAAATCCAGAAATATGGAATCGATTTGAGATCCCTTGTCGATGGCACTTAACACTTCATGTGAATAAAGGGCAAGCTGTGTTTCGCAAGAGTGATACTTTCTGAATCCGTGTTGTCTACTGCTTAATAGGTCGTTTTCTTCGAGGTAGTTCGTAATATTCGACAAAGTATATGTTCCAAAATCCTACTGCAAATCGACGTCAATGAGATAGGCCTGTAATTTTGGGGATCACTCCTATTGCCTTTCTTGAATATTGGAGTAACTTGGGCAACTTTCCAGTCCTTGGATACGGATCTTTCGCTGAGTGACGGGTTGTAAATGATAGCTAAGTACGGAGCTATTGATCAGCATACTCTGAGAGGAATCTAGTTGGTATACAATCTGGCCCGGAAGATTTATTTTTGTTTAGTGACTTAAGTTGTTTTACGACTCCAGGAACATCTACTTCTAAGTTTCGCATGCTGGCAGCTGTTCTTGGATTGAATACTGGAGTGTTCACTTCGTCTTCTTTGGTGAACGAATTTCGGAGCTAAAGTAGACGGCTGGTTCGCTGTAGACAGATCTCTGCTATATTGACTACTCTTCCAGTGACTTGTCGATCGCTAGACTGAACGAAGACCTCCGCTATACTGCTGTCGTGGCTGGCACATCTTAGCGAGACATCTTCTTCCGACTGGCCGGCGCGCGGCGCGAGGCAGAGAGATAAGAGCAAGGCCCCACAATCCCGTAAGCGGCCGACTGCGAACATCGGGCAAACTGAAGAGCGCTTCGGCGGCCATTATGGTGGCAATCTTCCGCGCGAACTTCAAAGGTGCGTCAGAATCATTTGATTAGCGCGTTTATTTATTCGAATTAAGTCGCGAAAACTATGTCTCATTTAAATATACAGGGTGTTACAAAAAGGTACGGCAAAACTTTCAGGAAACATTCCTGACACACAAAGAGTATGTTATGTGGACATGTGTGCGGAAACGATTAACGTCCATGTTAGAGCTCATTTTATTACTTCTCTTCAAATCACATTAATCATGGAATGGAAACACACAGCAACAGAACGTACCAGCGTGACTTCAAAGCCGGCCGCGGTGGCCGAGGGGACTGAGTCACGGCCTGCACGGCCACTACGGTCGGGGATTCGAATCCCCTCTCGGGAATGGATATTTGTGCCGTCCTTAGTATAAGGTAGTAGATTAGTAGTTTGTAAGTTTAGGGACTGATGACCCCGTAGTTAAGTCCCATAAGCTTAACAAATATTTGAACTTTTTTTTCGTGACTTCAAACACTTTGTTACAGGAAATGTTCAAAATGTCCTCCGTTAGCGAGGATACATGCATCCACCCTCCGTCGCATGGAATCCCTGATGCGCTGATGCAGCCCTGGAGAATGGCGTATTGTATCACAGCCGTCTACAATACGAGCTCGAAGAGTGTTTACATTTGGTACCGGGCTTGCGTAGACAAGAGCTTTCAAATGCCCCCATAAATGAAAGTCAAGAGGGTTGAGGTCAGGAGAGCGTGGAGGCCATGGAACTGGTCCGCCTCTACCAATCCATCGGTCACCAAATCTGTTGTTGAGAAGCGTGCGAACACGTCGACTGAAATGTGCAGGAGCTCCATCGTGCATGAACCACATGTTGTGTCGTACTTGTAAAGGCACATGTTCTAGCAGCACAGGTAGAGTGTATTTTGACAATTGAGTGCGCGAATTATTTCAATTTACATTTAAAAAGAAATACTAAAATGAGCTCTAACATGGAAATTAAGCGTTTCTGGACACATGTCCACATAACATATTTTCTTTCTTTGTGTGTGAGGAATGTTTCTTGAAAGTTTGGCCGTACCTTTTTGTAACACCCTGTATAACTACAAAACAGCTTCAGCAACTATCGATCGTGTGTAAATTTATTACACATACGGCATGTGTGTAATAAATTATAACATTTAGTTTTTTAGCGTTTTAAGTGCAGCATATGAACGGAATGTATCATAGTACATGGGTTTTTGGCACCTTCTCTGTATATTTTACGACGGTGAAATTTTTGTACAAACATTAATTTTGGAAGAGACTAACAACACTTTACGTCTTTGTTCAAATGTCTGCTGCATTCTCCAATATTTAGATTTTTTATACCATCAAAAAATTAAACAGAGTTGCCTGGAACACCAAATGTTAAAAATCCACTGTGAAAATAAAATATTGCATCAGATACATAACTGTAAAATAGATTCTTACCTTTTGAATACAGTAACCAACCACTACCAAATTCTTTTAAGAACACGAAGTATGCGATAACATTAACATTAGGATATCTAGTACGAATACTAGCATTTTAATGCTGTAAGCCAAATATCTTACAGTACCGTGAACTGCTCAAAAGTGAGCAACTGTCATCATAGGGTTCAACTTCACAATGTGTATCCAGTGTGGCTATATGTCGTTCATATATGGAACTACACACAGTTCTGCAAACCTGTTTCAGTTGTTACACCTATATGTATAGCAGATGACCTTTAAATTCTGTGTTACAAGTTGCTAATATTAACGTCATGAACAAAAATTCGAACTGCAGTGAGGTAACTGAACTCGTGCCCACAATAGTCATTTTACACAATCATAAAATGAAACTTTTTGAACTTCCTTTCCACCAGTACTGCCTAAAGTAGCTCGTTTTTAAGAGCTGCCAGAATTGCAAAAGCCTGTTATTTATTTCATTGAATCCTATATTTTCTTGACTGACAGCCTGTTAAGCAAGAGTAACTATCTCTGAACGCAAGTAGCAGGGCTACACATAAAAGGGAAGACAGTATTCGCCCTTTTTGTTCCATTCTTAAACGGATTTGTGCAGTTGAACGCTGAGCAGCTCTTCAACATCGCGCTACCAGTACACTGCAATAGTCAAACAGTACAGACGTGACTATGAATTGAGTATATATACCGCAGTAGCTATATAATACACGATTTATCTCCTAACAACACTCCTATGTACCTGACGCTTGCCACTACCACGGCGGCCGGCCGAAGGCTCAAATTATCCCGCGAACAGCAACGCCGTTAGTGAGTCTAGTTATTTTTTACAAGGTCTTTCGGTACGAGATTTGAGGCGTCCCCAGCGGTCGAAGTACTGCGGCGCGAGTTATCGCATTTTAACACCTTGACTACCGATCATCAACACCTTTACTGCCAGCTATGTAACCATTCCATACCGTAGAATGCCAGACATTCTGCTTGAAGGAGTAAGCCAAGCTGCACTTGGTTTCTTTGTCATCTGTCTGCCATAAAGACTGCTGGCTCTTTGAAATGAGCAAGAAGGTCCCTGTCCACGAAACATGAAAAGAAATCCAGAACTGAACACACAGCATCTAATTCACATACAGCTCTGACACCAAGGGCCGCACTAAAAACTATACTTCGCAAACAGTCTTTGTAAGTCCACGCGTCTGTAGGATCACTACGATGTGTTGCTGTGCCGCCCCTCAGTACTGTCAAGGGGAATATTCTGCGGTTCTACATTCATCTTGGAATCACTACCTTCATTTTATGAACCTAAAACCAAAAATAAAATCATTGCTCAGAAAATCGAAAAAACAACCTACAAAAGAATAACTTGAAGGATCATAAAACTCTAAATACTCACTAGAAATTTGACGCAGTTCTTCCTTCACAAAGACTGGATCTTCAACTGAATTGTCGATTTCATGGTCCACACTGTCATTATCAATAAATCTTTCTCAAATTCATGCAAAAATTCGTCCAGAGTAAGAGAGCGTGAAGCCATCCATGTCCGTCCATCTACCTACTGAGTGAGCGGACACCACTTTCTACCTGCCCCGTTTCTGTACAATGGATCTCAGACACTAATTACTTATTTCACTTTTTGTTTATAGACTCTTAATAGCATAATGAGATGATATGATGGTTTTACTGAGAGAAAAACAAAACCGTAACACAGGATGGAAGCACCACGATTCATTTGTTTTATAACTTCAAATACGTAATTTTTCTGCCAAGGAATAACGAAAGACTGGAGTAATGCAACATAAAATACAAAAAACGTTACTGAGCGAATCACTTTCTGACTACCAACGCTCTACGGATGGTATAATTGGACGAAACGGGTTGGCTTCCAATTGTAATATAACCGTGACTGTTAATAAACTGTCAGGATAACGGTTGTTAATCTTACTGGCCAGTATTTGCCCCTTAGTAAAAGTATACTCCTATAGAAATGTCGTTTGTTCAACTTAGGTAATCCTACAGCGGCGCTTAACCCTTTCAGTCCCACATTATGAAATCAGCTTTGGAAAAATTAAAATTCAATGTTTTCTGTATTAAAACAGTGCAATAAACATCAAAATATATGTTTTTACCTTTTTGGTCAAACTATTGGTTTTTTATGTCATGTATTTAACGCACAACACAGACTTTTGTATAGAAATATTATATTACATGGACGTTATTTTGTTGATAGTTACGACTGCCAGATCAATAATGCTAGCCTAATCTTCGCCACAGCACCGAAGACAATTCACTTCTGGAATAAAATAAAAGGAACCACACTCACACACACGCTCACACTCTCAGCCAAGTACAGGCGGCAACGCAACACAACCTCCATTCGGCGACCATTCGGCCGATTTAAAAACTAAATTTACAAGATCTATAGGCTGCTTCAGACTCCAGATTTACCATGCAAAGCATTTAAGATAGATCTACCCCGTCAATAAAATTTAATTTTTTGTTTAAAAGTATGAAAACGAAGATCACATCAAATGACGTGATAGGCATTCAACAGAAATTTCCATAGCCCGTCAATTCACGTGACTGGCAGTCAAAGTGTTAATAAAGTAGCGCGGCGACTTGTGTGGAATGGCAATGTGGCGAATGGCAATGCTACAACACTCTTCGCCCCCCCCCCCCTAAACCTTCTCACTGTCGCTTTGTAGTGAGCGAAATGACGGCGGGGGGGGGGGGGGGTAGGTGTGCCCATGGGTGCTGTCGAGGGACCGGGGTACGAAACTGTGTCCATCGCTGAACCATCGGCCGCGACCAACACCACCTAGAGAGAAGGCCGCGGTGCTCTCGTGTGACGTCAGACAGAGTAGGTTGCGCGCGCATAGCTGACTGAGTAGCCGCTGGGGCACGGCCCACTATGCCAAAGCAGCGAGCCAGTCAGCTAAGCTCGCGCAACCTACTCTGCCTGACGTCACACGAGAGCGCCGCGGCCTTCTCTCTAGATGGTGGTGCCGCGACCTGTTATCCGGCCTGCGGCTGGCACAAAGCGCCGGACTAAAAACGCACCAAAGGTCGCGCCTCCACGGACACGGGCGCAGGTGGAACAGATGCAGATGCACGAGCGACGATCTCGACGACCGGTGCCGCGGCGCCTTCCCCCGTAGGCCGCGGCGTCGGAGGGACCCTCGACATGCGACGATGAACCCACGGTGGCGATTCCTTAATGTTTCAGAATGTGTCTCACCAACCTATCCCTTCTCTTAGTGAGGATATAGTAGAAACTCCTTTTCTTCCCAATTCTGGTAAGACCTTCTGGTTAGTTTCGTGATCTATCCATCTAATCTTCATCATTCGTCTGTAGCACCACATTTCTAAAGCTTCCTTCATCTTTTTGTCTGAATTCAAAATATAAAGGATACGTAACTTTCATACAGTCATTTAATTCACAACTTGACTATAGCTACAAACAACACCGAGCGAGGTGACGCAGCGGTAACACACTGGACTCGCATTCGGAAGGACTGCGGTTCAGACCAGCCTCCAGCCATCCAGATTTGTGTTTCCGTGTTTTCCCTAAATCTCTATAGGCAAATGCCGGGGTGGCTCCTTTCAAAGGGCACGGCCGGTTTCCTTCCCCGTCCTTACCCAAGCAATGAGAGCGTAAGCTCCGCCTCTAATGACCACGCTGTCGACGGGGCGTTAAACACTAATCTTCCTGAATGAAACTTTCACTCTGCAGCGGAGTGTGCGCTGATATGAAACTTCCTGGCAGATTAAAACTGTGTGCCGGAACCGGGACTCGAACCTGGGACCTTTGCCTTTCGCGGGCAAGCACACTACCGACACGACTCACGATGCCGCCTCACAACTTTACTTCCGCCAGTACCTCGCGTCCTGCTTTCCAAACTTCACAGAAGCTCTCCTGCGAACCATGCAAGACTAGCACTCCTGGAAGAAAGGATATGCTGGAGACATGGCTTAGCCACAGCCTAATGGATGTTTCCCGAATGAAACTTTCACTCTTCAGCAGAGTGTGCGCTGATATGAGGCGGCATCGTGAGTCGTGTCGGGATAGCACAGTCGGTAGTGCGCTTACCCGCGAAAGGCAAAGGTCCCAGGTTCGAGTCCCGGTTCCGGCACACAATTTTAATCTGCCAGCAAGTTTCATATCAGCGCACACTCCGCTGCAGAGTGAAAGTTTCATTCTGGAAACATCCCTTAGGTTGTGGCTAAGCCATGTCTCCACCATATCCTTTCTTCCAGGAGTGCTAGACTTGCTTGGTTCGCAGGAGAGCTTCTGTGAACTTTGGAAAGTAGGACGCGAGGTACTGGCGGAAGTAAAGTTGTGAGGCGGCATCGTGAGTCGTGTCGGGATAGCACAGTCGGTAGTGCGCTTGCCCGCGAAAGGCAAAGGTCCCAGGTTCGAGTCCCGGTTCCGGCACACAATTTTAATCTGCCAGGAAGTTTCACTAATCTTCCTTTCTTTCTCCTTCCTTCCTTCCTGACGAAAACCAATATTTCTTGTGACTTGTCCAGGATCTAATATTTTCTGTGGTGAGCCCGTCCCTGAGCAAGCGACATAAAGCTGTATGTGTGAGAAAACATTAAGATGTCAAATACACTCCACTGCCCTGTGATTTATTAATCATAATAGAAAATGCAAGTCTCAATCCAACCTGTAGGCTCTTAAAGTTAAAAACCAGATCTGTCGGAAATAATGGGTATTCGTCGGATGCACACTGTTTCATTCTTTTACTTTCTTTGTAGTTCTATAGGAGTCTATTACTTCTTTCCGCAGCTGTATACACTTCACAGTTCAAAGTTGGTTCAAAGATCTCGACAGCACTGTCATCTTTCAGGAATTTCCTTAAGGTCACTGAATACATGAGTGTCTTAGCAGTAAATAAGAAATGTAATAAAACGTGGTGCTTGATGTGAAACGTTTTGACCCATCGCAGTATATATGATCTCATATTCAGGGTGATTCAGGAAGAATCTGCAACACTGTAGGAGTTGATATTATGGGTAATTCTGAACAAAAAACGTTATATGAACATATATCCGATTTCCAATGGTTACCGAGAAAAATGTATTTTCAATGAATGCAGAGAAAAACATAAAAACCACTTTCATTGGAAGAAAATTATTATTATTGAAATCTGTGTAAGTATTTTTACTACTGAAAAGTGTATTTACATGTAGCAACCAAACAATGGCAGTTTAACATCCAGTTGAAAAAGTAAGTAATGCCATCAACCCCCCCCCCCCCAACAGTGTGAATAACCAAATGTTCTGTAACATTGTTAATCCTACACACCTTGTAACAAATGTTCAAAGACTCTTCCATGGACTGCGACGCACTTCTGCACCTTTTCCATGGTACTTTGTGTTGCACGTCTTATCTCCTGCTACCGATTTTTGAGGTTGGTACAGGCAACGTCGATTCTATGAAGCAGTTCCTCACTTGCATTTACTTTCGTCTCATAAACATCATTCTTCAGCCACCCTCACAAACAAAAATCCAACGGTGTTAGGTCTGGGGATCGTGCTGGCCAACGAATGAGGCTACCTCTACCAATCCACCGGCTGGGGTACACTGCATTTAAATGTTGTATAACGGTTATTGTGTAATGTATTGGCGCACCATCGTGCTGCATGTTCATACGACACCTCGAATGCAAGGAAACATGTTCCAACAATGCAGGTAATTCATTTTGCAAGAAATGGAGATACGTTTCAGCAGTCATTCTGTCATCCAAAATTACAGGTCCGATTATCATGTCGTCTATCATGCCACACCAAACGTTAATTGAGAATCTTATTTGGAAGTTTGACTCAACTGTAGCATGTGGGTTATTGACAACCCACTAATGCGAATTACGGCTATTATTACTACCATCACGTGTGAATTTTGCCTCATCTGGAAATAATAAAAATGGCAAGACATTGTGGTTATGTTGTAACCAATGACAAAACTCCAATCTTTGTACTTCACCGTCAGGATGTAGATGATGTACTTTTTGTCGATGAAATGGATACAGTCCTGTTTTATGCAATGTTCGTAACACTCGACTTTGTGCAACATGCATACGTATGGCTATTTTACGTATACTATTTGACGGGCTTCTTTGTACAGAATTCACTATTTGTTCATGTTCATGTAAGGTTTGTTGTGCAGCTCGTTCGGAAGTCACCTGTGCACTTGGAACTTTACCAGTTCCACGTAATGTGCGATAAACATTGGTGTTCTTAGATTTGGATATCGGTCCCGATATTCATTCACAGCCTGAAGTGCATTTCCATAACATAAACCGTACACAAAAAGTATGTCCGCATAGTCTTCATGCGTAAATGTATGCGGCATTTTCAACCGTTTCTTCAAAATGCTCACACAATCACAGGTCACATTTAACTTCTCTTCACGCGAACTACGCAGCACTGAATACCACGGAACACTGCGCGTGAAGAACATTGCTGCCATCTGTGTTTCCATTGGTAAACTTCGGCGTCAGATACATTTTAGCGCAAGAGACGCTATCGTGGTAAAGTTTAATTTCATGAATCATGTCATCAATGTACAGCATTTTTAATAACGTCCAGTTACGAATTAAGTAACCTACATGTGTTTACATTGTTTGAAATGAATGAATACACTTCTCAGTTGTAAACAAACATGACACATACTTTTCCATATAATTTTTCTCTGTTTTCATTGAAAATAAATTTTTCTCGGTAACCATTGGATATATGTTCATATAACGTTTTTTTTCCGAATTACCCATACTATCACCTCCCACAGTATTGCAGATTCCTCCTGAATCAGCCTGTTTATTGAGTTATATGATGTACAACTGTATAATTTTTCAGTAATCATTTGTATAAGTGCAGTATGTCTGTAAAATCTGTTGCGAATATGATTAGCAGTACATAAGTAATAGATTGAAACTTGGTATGTGATGTGGAGGTCTTCCATTAACGTTACTGTTTATGTGCTCACATCCCATTAACTACGTGTAGTACTGTGATACAATTCCGAAGGTACATTCAGCTGCATGTGTGTATACTGTCTGATTTCCTGCGGGTACAATATGTAGTGTAGAAATTATAAATTGCAACGTTTATCGAATGCCGTAGTTTTACTCCGTGAACAGCTGAAAAATAGTAGCGAGAAACATTTTTCCTTTCATAATTTTGCTATTGTTTTCAGCGAGGAAAAGTTTCGTAAAGGTTTGAATTTATGTTTAAAATTTTTTGTAAGTCGCTAAGTGATCTCCTCAAATAGTGGACTGATAAAGTCACATTATCACGTGCCACTAGACGGGGACGTTTTTATTGTTTATGGCGTCATATCTCCTGAACTACCACACAATCCCTTCTTAGCTCTCGTCTTCTACCTATAAACTACATTCCTGCCAAATTTCAGCTTCATATATGAAGTACTTTACGAGATTTCGTGTTTAGTCAGTGAATGACTGAATGAATGTCCTTTCGTTTCTATGCAGACAGAGAATATGCTTGTTTTCTGGTATCGGTATATTGTCAAAAATAATATCAAATCAAATGTCAAATGTTTGTAGAACTTAGGAGACTTAACTACGGGGTCATAAGTCCCTATGCTCACAAACTACTTATGAACTAGCTAAGAACGGCACAAATATCCATGCCCGAGGGGGGATTCGAACCCCCGACCGTAGTGGCCGTGCAGACCGCGACTGGAGCGCCTCAGTCCCCACGGCCACCGCGGCGGTCTCAAAAAGAATAGCATATCTTTGGAATACCATCTTTGTATAACTAAAAACTCACACCTTTATGTCGACTGTGTGTTCAGTACTAAGTTATGTGATGATTGCCTAAGAAGCCGAAAGCCGTTCAAACCATTAGATAAATATTGTGGAACAGAAATACAAAGTGTTGAAGTTTTTAATATGTCTGGATTCTTCTAAGAACCGACGGAATATTCTATGAAGATGATCAACCAGAAGGAACATTTAGACCGTATGGGTGGAAAAAGAATCCCGCTAAAGACATTAAAGTTACAATGGAAGAAGAAATGTTGAAGACCATACAAGACATGTAGTACAGTAACGGGTAATTTGTCTAATATGTGAAATGAAGAAGAATAACACTTTTTCACCGTTAGAACATGTTTCATGGTGCTATCAAACTTTTGTTTCGAAATCATATATCGTGAGACGTTCATTTTTAAGACTGTACTTTGCTCGAAACTTAGTTTCGAGCAAAGTACAGTCTTAAAAGACCTATTTAAAGAATACTTTCGTGTATGCGTGCATGTTAGAATAGTAGCTGAATATTCCTGAGCACGTAAACCAGCTCTTCGATTCTCAGTGACACAGCGCTTCCGACTAACCAGGAAGTCGGTATCACAGACAAGTGGCCGGTGTCAGCTGGCAGTGCCCTGCAGCGGTAAACGTGACTTTCGCTGTGCTGTCAGACAACAGCGCGTGATACAGTTATCGCACCGGCGATACGCAGCATTTCGCTGTTTCGTAGGAAGCACCGTGGCAATAAGGGAGCGATGTCTGGTTGCTTGCCGCACTACACGATGCCAACGAGGATCTCTTACAGCGTTTCAATAATGACAGACCAACCTGGAAGATACAGGGTGGGGCAAGAGAAGTTGCCCGCAGAACAGAGTTCCAGGATACATAGAAACACAGCAGATGAAAGGAAATACAGCACTAGTGTGACAGTATCAGGTGTCGAAAGCACGCGGGGAAGAGGGAGAAGGAGAACTCGTATACAGATTTCTGGCAACACTTTACCTCATTTGGAGCGCTGCAAGTTTTTAGCAGACTGTCATCTCTGTTTCTTATCCCTTGATTTAGATTTCCATATTTGTTTTCGTTCCGTTCAAAACAAAACTTAGATTTGTAGAAAATTGACAGCAATCAGTCGTAAATATTTTGCTTATTCAGATCTAGATTTCGATCACTGTGATCATAATCAATGCTTAAAACGCCGCGGCAGATTAACCGTGCGCATTGGGGCGCCGTGCTACGGTGCGACACGTACGGTGCGACACGTAGTTAACGGGATGTGAGCCGCGGTGGAGTAGTCGAGCGGGCTAAAGCGTCTCGCTGCGGAGCGCGCGGTTGCTCGCCGTGGAGGTTCCAGTCCTCCCTGGGGCATGGGTGTGTGTTTGTCCGTAGGTTAGTTTACCTACGTTTAAATAGTTTGTAAGCTACGGACTGATGACCACGCAGTTTGGTCCGATAGATTTACAGACTTTTTTTTTAATGGGATGTGAGCACATAAACAGTAATGTTAATGGAAGACCTCCCCATCACATACCAAGTTTCAATCTATTACTTATGTACTGCTAATCATATTCAAATGTTCAAATGTTTGTTAAGCTTAAGAGACTTAACTAAGGGGTCATCAGTCCCTAAACTTACAAACTACTTATGAACTACCTACAACTAAGGACGGCACAAATATCCATGCCCGAGGGGGGATTCGAACCCCCGACCGTAGTGGCCGTGCAGACCGTGGCTGAAGCGCCTCAGTCCCCTCGGCCACCGCGGCCGGCAATCATATTCGCAACAGATTTTACAGACATACTGCACTTATACAAATGATTACTGAAAAATTATACAGTTGTACATCATATAACTCAATAAACAGGGTGATTCAGAAGGAATCTGCAATACTGTGGGAGGTGATAGTATTGGTAATTCTGAACAAAAAAAAAAACATTATATATGAACATGTATCCAATGGTTACCGAGAAAATTTATTTTCAATGAAAACAGAGAAAAATTATATGTAAAAGTATGTGTCATGTTTGTTTACAAGTGAGAAGTGTATTCATTCATTTCAAACAATGTAAACACATGTAGGTTACTTAATTCGTAACTGCCTTTCGCCGTCGGGAGTTCGAGTCCCCCCTCGGGCATGGGTGTTTGTGTTGTCCTTAGGTTAGTTTACCTAGTTTAAGTAGTTTGTGAGCTACGGACTGATAACGCAGCAATTGAGTCCGATAGATTTACAAACATTTTTTGAATGCTTAAAACAATCATATAAAACTTTTCGACCTCCCATGTTGGAGGTTACGTTCATACTCTAAGTTTTACATGTTTGAACTGTTTGTTTTAAACATTGATAATGATCACACCAGTGACTGAGATCTAGATCTGAATAAACGAAATATTTACGACTGATTGCTGACAATATTCTACAAATAAAAAAAAAGTCGTTGATCACAAGTGCCACAATGGAATCAAGCCTGATAGAACATAAATTCATAACACCGTATTCCTGATTACGATTTTCTGTGTACGATTTTCTTTGTACACTGAATTGCATTGTAATATATTACTCGTTCTTTGAGTTTTCGTTGCTTACTTACTTACTTTACTTTACGGATCAGGCCCAGTGGATCGCGCGATGATATAACCAAGGCTCTCCATTCATTTTGATTCTTCGCTGTCTGTTCCCAGTTTTTCCAGGCCTCAAGGTTTTGTAGGTCTTTTCTTATCCCGTCCATCCATCTCTTTCTTGGTCATACCAATGGTCTTTCGCCTGTTGGTATCATCTCCATAGCCACCCTAGGCCATCGCTCCTCACTCATAAGTACCACATGCCCTGCCCATTCTAATCTTCTACTTCTCATCAAGCCTACAATATTCGGTTCACTACAGAGTTGTTCTAATTCTATATTGTGCCTTCTCCTCCATTCTCCTGTTATGTTGTCTTTAACCTGTCCAAATATTTTCCTCAAGCATCTCCTTTCGAAAAACTGCGAGTCTGTTTAATTCCTGTTTTCTTGTGCTCCAGCATTGTTTTCGTTGCAGAGGTAATATTGGCTACACTGAAAGATTCCATATTTGATTGTATTTCATACAAAACAAGTGCTGCTTTCATCACTTAGTATTCTGTGGACTTTTATTTAGTTGTTGCCTACGAATCCGTGCGTGAACCGTCCGATGCAAATGCGTTGTAAATATATCGTTCTTATCTTACTTTATCTTAATTCTCATTCCTTTTTCGTAACTTCTCTCATTTAATTGAGAACTCAATGTTAACAGCTGATGACGGAATTGGTATTGAATTTCTTGTTACGCAATGAGTCTGTGTTTAACCTTTCAGTGAGGTGTACATATTTATTAGGTTGGAAAAGAAAACACCCACCAGTTACAAGGTTTCAGATATATTCACAACCGGTTTCGAGCAATTTTTGGCCTTCTTCAGGTATCTGTACAGGAAATAGTTAAGAATAATATACAAATACAAATATTACGCCGGCTGCAGTGGCCGAGCAGTCTGTGGAGCGCCAGTCACGGTCTGCACGGCCGCTACGGTAGGAGGTTTGAATCCTCCCTCTGGCATGGTTGTTTGTGTTGTCCTTAGCATAAATTAGTTTAAGTTAGTCAAGTAATTAGTGTGTAGATAACATATCGAGATTTTATTTAAAGTTTAGAGCAGAATGATATCTTATGTCGTTCTTGAGATATCGGTCCGTGAATGATATCACGCGACAGTAATAGGTTCGAAAACGCTTTTCCTGATTGTGAGGTAACGTATTTTGAGGAATAGGAAATGACAAAAATGTTATGTATATGTTGTTTAGGTGTTTTCTGGAAAATCCGTTTCCCCTTTTTGGAAATAGGTATTCGTTATCGCGATCATAATTTTTGGTATCAAAAGATCCAACTGCGTGCTTTGGCAAATCTACACGTCTATTCATCATAAATCGTCGAAATTTTTACGAATCGTTCTAATATAAAATACTATCTAAATTTCACTCACCATTAATTTCATGTTATTCAGGCAGTTCACTCTGATGTAACAGGAAAAAGAGGGAAACCACCTAAAAAATGCTCCTGCCGGAGCATAGGAAAGGCGAATATGTTCTCTGACACAAAAGTGTGGAACCCGTTGCCCCAATCCTCATTCCGACTTCCTCGCCAAAACTTTTGGCATGCGAACATATTCGCGCTTTTTTCGGCTGAATGTGAGTAGGACAGAGACAGTGCAACAGGCAGAGAAAGCCACATATGATGGAACAGAGAAAGTGTCAGTTCAGGAGAAAGGCATATGCATGAAAACAGCAGTGGGAAGCGAAACGAGATGTCGGAAGTCAGGAACAGTGGCAACAACAAACTAAGACAGATGCAGGTAGTAGAAATTGGAGGAAAAGAGAAAACGTGCGAAACTGAGACGAACGGAGACCATACATAAAGCATGAGCGTGCTGCTCTCCAATATTATTGCACGTAACAATTTGTCCAATATTTCCCATCCCCAAGCAAACCATCCCCATGGATATATGTGTAAAGGAGACAATCGTGATTGAAGACAATGAAAGCCGACTCTAAGTGAGAAAGAAAGGAAACTGGTAACAGGCCAGGAAGTGACTGGGACAACGTCAGTAGGACAGAGAGACGATGAAAGTGGCAGAAACAGACAGCGGTGAGGAATCGCGAGAGAAAGTGATGAAGACATTGGAAATTTGACACAGACAGAAAGCGGCAGTGGGAGAGACAGGAAACAAACGGACAGAGACATATATAGAGACTGACAGTGAGACGACATTGCTGACTATGACGGCGTAACTGGGCAAAAGTATTTACAAAGTTATGCGCTAAAATTGCGCGAATATGTTCGCATGCCAAAATTTTTGGTGAGGAAGTCGGAATGAGGATTGAGGCACTTGGTTCCACACTTTTGTGTTTGAGAACATATTCACCTTTTCTATGCTCCGGCAGGAGCATTTTTTTAGCTGGTTATATTACACTTGAGTTTAGCTTTGAAAAACATACTCCTTTTTCTACTTTTACCTCTCTGAACTATCATTTTACCATCTCTCCCACATTTTCATTCTATTTTTTCGTTAAAATATTATCACCTGTCTTGCGTTGGTAGTTTAAAGTTTATTTTCTTTGCCTGTACCGGTTACGAATGTATGTTGCAATGTATACACTTCCCTTCCGTTTCATTAAGGAACTACACTTGTCACAGAAATCTAGGACTTCCTTTATATACGAAACTACCTGTATCATCACGTTATTCAGAATGTTCATTATTACAGTATCCTCCCAGTTTACGTTCATATGCTTTAGAAGACCATTGTTCAATTCGTTGTTACGTATTTCACGGCATGTTTACGAAACAGAACAAACACGCATTTTAGAGGGAGCATTCTTACATATGCACAACTCTAAACATTGAAGAACATAGTTATATTAATTAATAAGAGTGCCCGAAACCCTTTTAGGAAAAAAGGAGAAAAAAATTTTGAGGCAGTGGCGGGTTCCGAGCCATTGACGATATGCATTATGGTCCAACGCACTGCCCACTACACTACGGCGAACAAATGCAAAAATGACTCCCTTAATCTCTTTCTATTGATGGCAGTTGTTAACTCATGCTAATACGGCATTTTAGACACTAGATTATCATTTATCGTACGAAGAACGACGTGTTTTTGTTAATTCTTCAGTGCGCCATTGCTCTGAAATGACAACGTGTAAGATGCAATAAGGAAATCATCAAATACGCAACGCAAGATGGCGTATGCCAGAGACAGTTCTGGGCGAGGAATGTCACGTGATATCTCAGAACGGCTGGTTTTCGTTATTTTTGCAAATATCTCTCAAACGATACGAGATATGAAAAAAAAAAACATTAGAGAGCAAAGTTGTAGAGAATTTTCTCCTCTACAAATTCTGTTATTCAATTTTCGTGTCAGATGAACGGTTTATTTGCAATTAAAATTACAGTACTTACTGTTGTTTCTCTCTCTCTCTCTCTCTCTCTCTCTCTCTCTCTCTCTCTCTCTCTCTCTCTCTCTCTTTTGGGGGGGGGGGGGTGTTACTAACGGATTTTTATTCCGAAATATTTAAAAAAGCGAGGTTGTGGTCTCTGGTGGTCAATAATTATGCCTGTAAAATTTGATGCCGATCGGTTGAACGGTTCGACCTAAAAGTGGAAACACGTTACAGACAGACATGGGTAATTCACCGTTATTTTTGCAAATATCTCTAAAACGATGCAAGATATGAAAAATACATAAAACAGCAAAGTTGTAGACAATTGTCCCCTCCACAAATTAGGTTATTCAATTTTCGTGTCAGATGATCGGTTCGTTTGCAATTACAATGACTTTACAAAAGGCTGTTTTTTGTTTTACTAACGTATTTTTTCTCCGATATACTTGAAAAAGGGAGGTTCTGGTCTCTGGCGGCCTACAATTATGTCTGTAAAATTTGGTACTGATCGGTTGAACGGCTCGACATAAAAAGTGGAAACATGTTACGGACAGACAGACAGAGACATCCCAAATACATTTTTGCAAATATCTCTGAAACGATAAGAGATATGAGAAAAACACATGAGAGCAAAGTTGTTAAGAATTTTCTCCTCTACAAATTCGGTATTTCATTTTCGTGTCACATGCATGGTTAAGCCGTTATTTTCATTTAAATTTCGAGCTGTCAAAAGACGATCGCAAAGGCCAACCAAACCTAAAGCGGGCCAAATTAAACAAGGTAATTTGTTGCAAAGTATGTACTTCCCTTTCGTTTCATTAAGGAACTACACTTGCCACAGAAATCTAAGACTTCCTTTATATACGAAACTACCAATATCAGCACGTTGTTCATAATATTCATTATTACAGTATCCTTCCAGTTTACGTGTATGTGCTTTAGAATACCATTGTTCAGTTCGTTGTTACGTATTTCACGGCATGTTCACGAAATAGAACAAACACACATTTTAGAGGGAGCATTCTTACATATGTACAACTCTAAATATTGAGAACATAGTTCTGTGTAATTAATAAGAGTGTCCGATACCCTTTTAGGAAAACAGGAGAAAAATGTTAAGTTGTGACGGGTTCCGAACCACTGACCGTGTGCTTTACAATCCAACGCGCTGCCCACTACACTAAGGCGAACAATTACAACATAAATCATTTAATCTCGTAGTATTTATGGAAGATCTTAACCGATGATAATAAGGCATTTTAGACGCTAGATTATCATTTATCGTACCAAGAACAACATGTTTTTGTTAATTCTTTAGTGCGCCATTGCTTTGAAATGCCAACGTGTAAGTTACAAGAAGAAAATCATCACATACGCAACGTAAGATGGCGTGTGCCAGAGACAGTTCTGGGCGTCGAATGTCACGTGACATTTCGAACGGCTGGTTTTCGTAAAATCAATGTGTTGTTGTTATGGTCTTCAGTCCGGAGACTGGTTTGATGCAGCTCTCCACCTCTATCCTGAGCAAGCCTTTTCATCTCCTCATAAGAACGACAACCCACATCTATTTGAATCTGCTTACTATACGCGTCTCTTGGTCTCCCTCTGCGATTTTTACCCCACACACTTCCCTCCAATGCTAAATTTACGATTTCCCGATGTCTAAGAATGTGTCCTACCAAGCGATCCCTTCTTTTAGTCAGGGTATGCCAAAAATTCCTTTTCTCACCAATTCTGTTCAGTACTTCTTCATTAGTTATGCGATCCACCCACCTAATCTTCAGCATTCTTCTGTAGCAACACATTTCAAAAGCCTCTATCCTCTTTCTGTCCGCACAGCTTATCGTCCATGTTTCACTCCCATACAAGGCAACACTCCACACAAATGCCTTCAGAAAAGACTTCCTTACACTTAAATTAATATTCGATGTTAGCAAATTTCTCTTTTTCAAAAATGCTTTTCTTCCCATTGCCATTCTGCATTTTATATCCTCTGTACTGCGACCATCATTTGTTATTTTACTGCCCAAGTAACAAAACTCATCTACCTCCTTTATTGCTTCGTTACCCAATCTAATTCCTTCAGCATCACCTGATTTTCTAAGACCGCATTCCATTATTTTTGTTTTGCTCTTGTTAATGTTCATTTTATACGCTCTCTTCAACACACTGTCCATTCCATTCAACTGCTCTTCCAGGTCCTTTGCTGTATCTGACATAATTACTATGTCATCGGCAAAACACAATGTTTTTAATTCTTCCCCCTGAACTTTAATTCCTTCACCAAATTTCTCCTTGCTTTCCTTTATAGCTTGCTCAATGTACAAATTGAACAACATTGGAGAAAGGCTACAACCCTGTCTTACTCCCTTCCCAACTGATGCTTCCCTTTCATGCCCTTCGAGTCTAATAACTGCGGTCTGGCTTTTGTACAAGTTGTAAATAACTCTCCTTTCCCTATATTTTACCCCTGCTGACTTCAGAATTTGAAAGAGTTTATTCCAGTCAACATTGTCAAAAGCTTTCTCCAAATCTACAAAAGCTAAAAATGTAGGTTTGCCTTTCCTTAATCTATCTTCTAAGATAAGACGTAAAGTGAGTATTGCCTCCCGGGTTCCTACGTTCCTCCTGAATCCAAACTGATCTTCCCCGAGGTCAGCTTCTACCAGCTTTCCATTCTCATGTAGATAATTCGCGTTAAAATTTTGCAACCATGACTTATCAAACTGACGGTTCTGTAATTTTCACACCTGTCTGCGCCTGATTTCTTTGGAATGGGGATTATTACATTTTTCTTAAAATCGATGGACGGTGTCAAATCGCCGTTGTTTTTGCAGATATCTCTCAAACGATACGAGATACGAAAAAACATAAGGGATAAAATTTTTAGAGAATTTTCTCCTCTACAAATTCCGTTACATAATTTTCGTGTAAGTTGAACGATTTATTGAACGGTTTTTTTTGTGTTGCTAACGTATTTTTGTCCGAAAAATTTGAAAAAGGGAGGTTCTGGTCTCTGTCTGCCTGTAAAATTTGGTTCTGATCGGTGGAACGGTTCGACTTAAAAAGTGGGAACATGTTACGGACAGACAGACATCCCAAAATCGCCGTTATTTTTGCAAATATCTCTGAAGCAGTGGGAGATATGAAAAAAACATAACAGAAAAAAGCTGTAGAGAAATTCCTCCCCTACAAATTCATGTATTCAGTTTCCGTTCAGATATACGATTAAGGCGTTATTTTCATTTAAATTTCGAGCTGTCAAAAGGCGATCGCAAAGACCCACTTTTAGTGTTACTACCGTAAGGTAAAGTGGTCCAAAAAGCCACATAATTTCTATGAAAATTGTAATACCTTAATTCGTAAGGAATGTATTGAAACAAACTTTATTTCAAATATAAATGCCGACCGCGGTGAGTAAGAGGACTGTGGCGCGTCAGTCGGCGTCTGCACGGCCACTACGGTCGGGGGTTCGAATCCCCCCTCGGGCATGGATATTTGCTCCGTCCTTAGTGTTAGCTAGTTCATAAGTAGTTTGTAAGTTTAGGGACTGATGACCCCGTAGTTAAGTCCCATAAGCTAGACAAACATTTGATATTTCAAATATAAATCAACTAGGAAATTTTAAATTGTATTATTTCTTATCCTTAAGTCCTGGGTCTCAAATTTGAGAATAATTTTTAGTATCTTACTTCGGGATGCTATGTGATTACAGAAACGGATTAGATTAAAAATCCTACATATGGCTTTATCGTAACTTCTCCTAAACATAAATAGGGATTCTCTATGCCATCAATCGGAAACAAAAACAATGACAACTAAACATGGAAATGTCCAAAATGTTGTCAATATCTGGAACCAGTAAGTGGCCGAGTAGCCCAGTTGAATAGGTTTTTACCTAAAAAATACGCGCTACTTGACAGCTGGCTATCTCCATCTACTGAATCATCACACGAAGAAGTACTTGAGTCAGAAGAAATATGTTGTTGTGTATTTTCATCCACTGGCGCTGATAATGGTCGCCTCTCGTCGCACGCTCACTGCCAACCGCGCAGTCGCATACCGAACAGTCACTCGTGTCGTAACTGCCTTATCATCCGTCCAGTCCGCCTCGCACCGCGCCATCAACACTCGTCACAATCGAATCGAAATCACCACGGGCGCTCCCGGCCACACCCCTCTCCAAAGATAGTCAGATGAGCTTATCGGTAAAGCCACGGCACAGACATACATTACTGTACTGGTAAACTTGCCTCTCTGTAGCCTGAGGCCGCCATCTTGCTTCACCTCACGTCAAAAAGTTTCCGTATGCTACTACCATGATCTTCTAACACGTTGTTAGCTTTACTAGTTGGTTTAAATATGCTTCGCATTTGAGACAATACTTCCATAGTAGTTAAATTTAGAAAATACATTTCAGAACAGTATTATGAGATGAATATCTTACATAACGTTAAATCAGAGTGTAGTTATCGGAAAAACGCTCAGAAGAATAAAGATACGTGTTACACCACTAGATGTAAGGAACAAAAGAAGAGCAGATGTTGTAGTGACCACCACCTTATGCTAGCAACAGTCCGTAAAAATAGCTGCACACAAAAGACCTTGCAAACAGAAGAGGATTAAGTTTAATTTTGGCAAGTTGGACAATACAAAAGTCCGAGAGGAGTTCTCGACCCAACTGAGAAATCGTTTTGAAGTGCTTAGCAGAGGAGTAGAAGAGAATGAGGGTCAATGGGAGGCAGTGAAAACGACCTATATACAGGCTGCTGAGGAACTTCTTGGAAGAAAGGACCAAAGCAGACAAGACTGGATCTCTGACGAAACGTGGGACACAATTCAGCAGAGAAGGAAGACAAAACTCCGGCTAAATTGCGCACTGACAAGGAAAGCAACAGAATAAAGGAGTAGCGTCTGTATCTATTCCCTCAGCCAGGCAGCACTGAGATCACTGGCAGCTCCTGCAACAAGGCCTAAAATTGTTGCAGAATGTCACAGGGTTCTGGTGGAGCTAGGGGAAAGCAATAGAGTAAACCTATCGTGGGTCCCTGGCCACTCGGGGATCAGTGGCAACGAACATGCCGACAGATTAACCAGGATGGGGGCAAAGACTCCATTTATTGGACCGGAACCTGTCCTGACAATCACCAAAGCAATGATCAAATTGGAGCTACGTAACTGGCTCAGAAGACAGCACGTAGAATATTGGACCAAAGTCCATCAACAAAAACATGGCAAGGTAATGATGCCAAAGCCATGTTTTAAAAGAAGCTCTGCAATCCTG
Source organism: Locusta migratoria (assembly GCA_026315105.1). NCBI lineage: Eukaryota > Metazoa > Arthropoda > Insecta > Orthoptera > Acrididae > Locusta > Locusta migratoria. The sequence goes on along the minus strand of CM048744.1, from coordinate 174,758,219 downwards.
GGCCTGAACAGGAGAGAGATTAGACTCATGGTTGTATTGCTGACAGGCCATGGGAATTTCAAAAAACATCTACATACAATGGGAATAACTGAAGAGGACCCTAAATGTAGGATCTGTGATGACGGTGATGAAACTGCATCACATCTAATCTTCGAATGCATTGCATTGGAGAGTAAAAGGCACAGAACATTTGGGACAACTAGACCCGAAGAAATTGTGTCTAATAAAGAACTGGTAAAGGGACTCCTTGCACTGTTCAAGGGCATTGGTTGGCTGTACTAGATATACAGGGAGCGATACCGCACAATAAACTTAGTTTCGGTGCGGGCAGTGGCGGGTTGGACCAAGACTGTTTTGGCTTCCCTGGAAAAATCAAATCAGATCAAGCAACAGAATAAAGGAGTTTCAGAAAAGATAAGAGAACCTTCATAAATAATCTTGCAGCTAAGGCAGAAGCAGCAGCTAACAGAGGCGATAACAAGACACTGTACAACATCACAAGGAAAATGTCAAATAAGATAACTGCTTACAAAACAAGAAGACCAAGTGCACAGGTGGAAAGAACATTATGAGAACGTTCTGAAGCACGAAATTACAGATGATAATGCGGCTCAACTGAATATGAATACGGAAAGACTCCCACAAGAGGTGTCAATTAACATAGAACCGCCAAAGCAGACCAACAAATAAGAAATGGAGAAGCTCTTGGCCTGGACAACATCAGTCCAGAGTTACTTAAAGCAGAACCCTCTACAACAGTAGAAATTTTGCATCCACTCCTGACAGCTATTTAGTTGAATGAAAAAGTACCAAATGATTGGAACAGAAGTCTGCTCGTCAAGCTCCCCAAAAAGGAGACCTATCAGTTTGTGATAACTGGACAGGCATCACCCTGCTGTCGCTCCCAAGCAAGATCCTCTCGCGAATAATCATAAATAGGATAAAAGCACATGTACACAACAAAATAAGAAGATAACAAGCAGGATTCAGGAAAGGTCGCTCTTGTATTGACCAGATAAACACCTTGAGAATAATAGCTGAACATTCATATGTACACCAGTCACCATTTTACATGCTCCCAGAATGAAACTTTCACTCTGTAGCGGAGTGTGGGCTGATATGAAACTTCCTGGCAGATTAAAATTGTGTACCGGAACCGGGACTCGAACCTGGGACCTTTGCATTTCGCGGGCAAGCGCTCTACCGACTGAGCTACCCCGACACGACTCACGATGCCGCCTCACAACTTTACTTCCGCCAGTACCTTGCCTCCTACTTTCCCAACTTCACAGAAGCTCTCCTGCGAACCTTGCAAGACTAGCACTCCTGGAAGAAAGAATATGGTGGAGACATGGCTTAGCCACAGCATAAGGGATGTTTCCAGAATGAAACTTTCACTCCGCAGCGGAGTGTGATAGTCTTGCAAGGTTCGTAGGAGAGCTTCTGTGAAGTTTGGAAAGTAGGAGGCGAGGTACTGGCGGAAGTAAAGTTGCGAGGCGGCGTCGTGAGTCGTACCGGGATAGCTTAGTCGGTAGAGCGCTTGCCCGTGAAAGGCAAAGATCTCAGGTTCGAGTCTCAGTTCCGGCACACAATTTTAATCTGCCAGGAAGTTTCACTTTACATGCTGTTTGTAGACTTTGAAAATGCCTTAGACAGTATAATTAGAACAAAAATATGGAGCTCTCTGCAAACTTTTGGAATTCTCGACAAAACAGTTGTTCTTGTCAAATGCATGTATGAAAACTACACGTGCCAGGTTCAACATCAAGTTCTGATTTCAGATCCAATAGCAGTAAAAACAGAAGCAAGGCTGCATGCTCTCACCCATACTATTTAACATGGTACTGAATCTTGTAACGGCGCAATCAATGGACAAAGTGAGAGGAATAAAATGGAGAAATAGAACACATCTCGAAGACCCAGATTTTGCAGATGATCTTTGCCTTCTATCCGAAAGCATCAAGGACATGAACGAAAAACTAGAAGATCTGAAATCTGCAGCGAAGGAAGTCGGTTTGAAAATTAATGCCCAAAAAATGAAAGACATGTGGGAAAATGATGACAGTACCGCAGATATTAAGCTTGGGAGCCAAATAATCGAAAGGGTGGATAATTTTTGCTACCTTGGAATCACGATTACACCATATGGAGGTGCAACAGAGCACATTAACAGCCGCATCAACAAAGCCAAAGGCGCTTTTACAACTCTCCGCTCTATCTGGAGATCACAAATTACGGATATATGAAAGTAATATAAAATCTATGCTATATGGATGTGAAACATGGACAAAGCAGCCATACATAAACTGCAGTCATTCAGCAACAAATAACATCCTGGGGATACGGTGGCCAAATATCATCTCTAACGAAACACTGGGAAAGAACAAGCCAGAAGCCAATTGAGCTGCAGATAAGAAGCAGGAAGTGTAGATGGTTAGGACATACACTCGGAAGACATGATGAACATATTGCGAAGGAAGCACTTCACTGGATTCCGCAAGGGCCACGAAGACGAGGCAGACTCAATGTGAAGTGGGGACGATCAGTTGAAGCAGAATGTCAACAGCAAGTAGGATGGGAAGAAGTGTAAATACTGGCACAAGACAGAACAAGATGGCGATCATTTGTCGCAGCCCTATGCTCCACATAAGAAGTTAAAGGAATAAATAAATAATAATAAATACACCACATCAAGCAGCACATTAGCACGTTTATAACGGTCATACTATTCAAGGAAAAGCCGAAGTTGATCGAAACTGGTAATAGATAACTAAAACCAGCATATTAACGGGATTCATTACTGTATGCTTCAAAGCAGAATGTATTTTTAGTAAGAACACTCTAAAGAATAAAGATACACGTTTTCCACGACAAGTAGCACTTTTATAACGACTATACTACAGACAGAAAACCAAATCTGAATAAAACTGGTAACACATTATTAATAAAAAAAACAGCAACTCAGTGTAGCTCATTATTGTATGTATCCTCCGTTTATTGTACGAAAAATTAAAACCATTTACAACACACGAATTGACCATTATGTCGAATCTTCAAAGACAGCGTAGTCCATCCGTATTTTTAGGACTGTTTTCTGTAATTAAACACACACTGATCACACGTTTATAGGATAGAAATATGGCAGCAAGACTTCAGCATTCCCAGTCTAGTAATATAATTCCGTGTGGCACGGCTCAGCGTATAATAACAATGAAAAGACATTTATAAAACTGCTTATACATGTCTACTTTGAAGTTCCTACCAGAGGGTTCAGCAATCCAGTTTGACTCTCGATCAGCAGGGTGCGAGCTCCGATTTCTCTGATTTCATTAGGATGAAAATTTATTCCTATGCACGGGGTGTCAACAAAATACTTTCGAATCCGGGAGAGAAATTTGGAGATTGATATTTCTTGGGAAGATCTCGCCGAAATGAGGAAGGGCTTTGTTTTAATTTGTGCTGGCCCAAGTTGCATACAAGTACCGTGACACTCTGTTACCTATTTATGAATAATACCAAACGAGATAACATTCTGTGAACTTTCTCGATGTCCTCCGTCAAGCCTGTATGATAAGTACCGCGTACCAAAACATATTCAAGCGTAGTGCTGGTAATCAATTTAGTAGTTCTTTTGATCTTCTAAGTGTTTTGCCAATAAAACGCAGTCTTTGGTTCGCCTTCCCCGTAACACTTTCTGTGCATTCTTCTTCTCTTCGTGTATTATTGCCTGTTACGGTATCCATCTCTGTCGGAGTCTTCCTTTGTCTCTTCTTCCATGGCACTTATAATTTCTTTCCTTTAAGGGAAGTCTCCCACTTTCCATTCTCTCTAGATGTTTGTTCCATTTTCTTCTGTACTCTCGAATTTTATCATTTAGGCTAAACATTTGCAGATCTTCTCTAATATCTTGATTTCTTTTGTGCAACCTTTGACTCCTCTCAGGAATTTTATTTCTTGTGCCTGAATACGGCATTCTTGCCTCTTGGTAATCAAAAATGTTCAAATGTTTGTATAGTCTATGGGACTTAACTACGGGGTCATCAGTCCCTAAACTTACAAACTACTTATAACTACTTACGAACTAGGACGGCACAAATATCCATGCCCGAGGGGGGATTCGAATCCCCGACGGTAGTGGCCGTGCAGACCGTGACTGGAGCGCCTCAGTCTCCTCGGCCACCGCGGCCGGCGCTCTTGGTAATCAGCCTGGTCTCTCTTCCATATACCAATGTGGGACATGCGACAGTTTTGTAGAATTCAAGCTGAGTGTTTTTCTGGTTTTGTTTTTTTAGGTTTCTGTTAATTGTTCCACACTATTTTGGTTCTAATTGGTGTCTTTTCTGGTTTTGTTTTTTAGGTTTCTGTTAATTGTTCCAAACTATTTTAGTTGTAATTGGTTCTTTCCCCATCAAGGTCATTGTCTTAATTTTTTTCTTTTGAGATTTCCATGTCAAATATTGCGCTTATTTGTTTTAGTAAGCAGATTCCTTTCTAAAGGTAATCTTCTTTATGTGCTAGGATCACTGCATCATCAGCATATAGTAGTATTATTTAAAAGAGTGCTGTTGTCTAGGTAGATACCTTTCTGAAATTCTGTTTTCCATATACTTATTATTTAAATTAATGTAAATGTTAAACAAAGTTGGAGAGATGCAGCAGGCATGCTGCCCTCTTTTGTTATTTGGTATCTCATTTGTCGTTTTTCCATTCAGATCTAGAGTGATATTCGTCTTTTCGTATAAACTTGATATAAAATTTATTATATGCTTCGGATATCCGCGATTCCTCATTATCTCCGAAAGTTTCTGTCTATTGACATTGTCAAAAGCCTTTTTAAAATTAATAAAAGCCATGTGTGTTTCTTTATTAAACTCCCTCCGTTTTTTTGCTGTAAAGTAAAAACTGCGTCTATTGTAGAGCGTTCTTTGCTAAAACCCATTTGTTCCTCATGCAGTAATGCTTCTGTTATGTTTTTAAGTCTTGTATTTAAAATCTTAGCATATATCTTATATGCTGAGTCTAGTAAACTAATTCTTCTGTAGTCGCTGCATAGGCTTTTATCTCCTTTTTAAAAAAAAAAATGAAATCACTCTAGCTGTTTTCTAGTCATCGGGAATACTCTTTTTCTTCCAGCATTCGTTGAAGAGATTTAGTAATCGTAGGTGTAGCAACATTCCTTCATATTTTACCAATTCACCATTCACACCATCTTTCGCTATTGCTTTTCTGTTCTTAAGTGATGTTAGTGCGTATGTTAATGTCATACTTTATTTCAACTAATCCCTTCTCATCTAGTGGTTCAATGTCAGTTTCGTGTGCTGTATGATCATACCTAATTCGTTGTAGTGATTTACGCATTGTTGTTCTTCAATACTATTTATTTTTATCTTCTCTCTTTCTGTTGTATTTAAGGTTTTTAAAACTTTATATGCCATTTGTTGTCTTGCTTCTTCTCATCAGTGGGGTTCTTTAAGTAGTTTATATATGCAACCTCTTTTTCTGCAACAGCTTTCATTATATTTTCATTCCAAATTTTTAGGCCATTTATTTGTTTATTCTTTTCTTTTTACCGTGAGCTTCTCCTGCTACTCTGCATACAGTACCTTTCAGTGTTTGCCATTCTTCTTCTATATTGTCTTTAGTTTGCCAGTTTTCTACTTTTTTATTTAATATGCTTTGGTGAAGGTGTTTGATACTGTCCTCTTCAAGCAGTTGTACTTTGTAAACGATTTTATCTTGATTAGTCTTTTTCTTACGTTTTGTAAAAAGATCTATTCTGGAGATTGGGAGTATGTTGATGGCAACGACATGGGATCTTAGCTAAGTCTAACATTGCTTCCACTTCCGTGTGTCAGGCGTCTTCTGTTTTCTTTCCTATCGGCCTCCCTTGACCAACTCTTACTCTTTCGTCCCCAACGGTATTAGGTTACGAGGCCTGAGGCTGTCTTTCATTTTTCTGTTCTATTTTCCAGCAATCAAAGTTTGGTAAAGGACCCTAGAGTCTGTTCAGGCTACTGATACCTATTTGCAGAAACAAAACTCTGGAAAATGTCTAATGAAGTTTGGGAAATCAGTCAGACATTAAGAATTTCAAGCCAGCTCTACCAACAAACCCTACTCTCACATCCTAGAACGCATGAATCGTGAGACGCCTAACAAAGCATGGCATACTAAGTGTCTATAGGTTATGAAGCCAGTGGGACGGGATGAAAGACGAGCTTATTTCTGGCGCCTTTAAATTACCAGAAAATCTCAGCTAAGGAAGATAACCCGGAAACAAAATCCTGGTGCTCCTGGACGGGGGCTGAGGAGACTGCTGGTAACCCTAACTCTCGGTAAACAAGATTACTCCCAGGACCCAAACGAGCCTCTGAAACAGGATGGTCGTGCAGTTTTTGCAATTTAATTCAATCGTAATTATAATAGCAATTCCCTTGGTAATGCTTTAAATACTAGCTGTATATCCGTGCTTCGCAAGGGCTTCTGCATTGCATCGCTTTTAAGGGTTACGGTTCCTCAGTCAGTAAGAATGGAAACCTTGTTGGATCGATTAGTGCCGCGGTAGAATGTCTGAGCGCTCTAAGTCGCCTTGCTGCGGAGCGCGCGGTTGCTCTCCGTCGAAGATTCGAGTCCTCCCTCGGGCATGGATGTGTGTGTTTGACCTTAGGTTACTTTAAATATTTTGCAAGCCTAAGGCCTGATAACCGTAGTAGTTAAGTCCCATAGATTTACAAACTTTTGAAAATTTCATCTGGATCGCTTTGACAATAAGCTCAGTTGACCGAGCCAAGAGACCGCACAATCTAAAAAGAAGGCATCGAAAACACAAAGCAAGCTACATAAATTCAACAGTCCTTGCAAAGAATTCTTATGTAAATAAATCTACCGATAAAAGCAGAGGAATTCAAAACCTAAAAAGAAGGCATCGAAAACACAAAGCAAACAACATAAATTCAACAGTCCTTGCAAAGAATTCTTATGTAATTAAAATCTACCGATAAAAGCAGAGGAATGTCGTTTTGTTTTAATGAATGAAATTTGTCGAAAGAAGCAAAGAAATGTCGCTAAGTTTGTAATACACAAAGCAAAATTGTTATCTCGCGGCTCAATATTTGTTTGTATTCATAGACATAAGATTACAGCGCTTAATTCTGTCACAGACGTACGCTTACCAAAATCGTTCTGTTATGAGACAATACCATAGACCAAAGGTAACACATTGCTCATGGAATCATTTTACTGAAACTAACATCTAAGTCATTCTAGGCAGGAAACCGTCTTCATCATTACAAGTAATGTGGTGTTGACGAGTGTAGTTCCTCTCTTTGTAGTGAAAATTAAGCGTAGGTTTTAACAATAAAACGTCTTATCGTATTGTTATTACTTAACTTTTTCTCCGAAATTCCCAATATTAATGTGATGGATACAGATTTATATGTGCCTATATGAAAGATATTGACAGTTATTTTTACAAGTCACAGGACGGCAGTTTTTAAGCGAATGATCGTGTTTGTTGTACTCTTAGTTTACAGCTTACACAAGAGTAGAAGACGAAATATCAGACTGACAAGAAGGACCAATTTTATTACGATTTCTCAACAATACATGTGAAATGTTTTGTTATGTTTTCATAAGAACTGAAATCGATTTGAATCTATAATGTCCGAATTTATTTTTGACCTTTGCCAAAAACAGTGAAGCGAAAACGTAAAACAAGCAAATATTGGCTATTTACACTAGAAGAACGTTTTGGGGAATCATAATGCATGTACTCCACAAGAAATCGTTTTATTGGTAGTTCAAGGTGTGGGTTCCTGTATTCATGTCCTAGTGCATGAACCACGGGCATCGTATGTGTGGCCAAGTAACAGTCGGGATACCAGTTACTTTGGAATAAGGTTGGGCATCTCGGACGTATTCTGAGACGTGGAAACCTTTGTGTTCAGACGGCAAAGACTACTAAATCCACCAATTAGTCCCTCAACCGTTAGTGATAAAACCCAATAGGAGCCTGGGCAAATAAGGCTAGCAACCTGCTTCCCAAGTACTTCGATTTGACGCTCGCAATAATCAAAGTGCCTCGGACCTTTGGAGGTGACGGAGTCCCAGCTCTAATTGACAAACTGACTAGGAACTCCTCAGATACGACTTGGCAAACGATCTGGAATGAGATGGGGAGCTATTAATATCAATGGCGGCTACACTGGGAAGAAGGTATAGTTGGCAGAGGCTGCAAGTAAGATGGGATTAGATGTTTTAGTTTTTAGTGACGTTTGGGTAAGGGGAGATAAAGAAGACGAAGTAGGAGAATACAAGGTCCACCTATCAGGAGGAGCAAAGTGGTATGTAGGGTTTTACATCAGGAAAGCAATCGAAACCAGCATAATTGCAATAAAGTATGTAAATAAGCGACTAATGTGGACAGATTTGGCAGTTTCCAGCTAGAAAATCAGGGCTGTGTCAGTTTATTCACCCTGTGAAGGCGCAGATTAGGATGATGTGGACAGATTTTATGAGTCACTCAGTGATTCCGGTGTTAGAGTAAAGGACAAGGACAGTGTTTTGCTCATGGGCGACTTCAATGTCAGGATAGTAAAATGAAGAGAATGATTTGAAAAGGTTATGGGTAAGTGTGTAAAGGCCAACAGGAAACGAAAACAGCTCTTAGATTTCTGTGCCAGTATGGGCTTAGTTATCACAAACTATTAAGCATAAGAACATTTACCGGTATACTTTGGAAGGCAGGAGAACCAGATCTGTCGTTCAAAAAAAATGTTTGTTAAGCTTATGGGACTTAACTACGGGGTCATCAGTCCCTAAACTTAAAACTACTTATCAACTACCTTATACTAAAGACGGCACAAATATCCATGCCCGAGGGGGGATTCGAACCCCCGACCGTAGTGGCCGTGCAGACCGTGACTGGAGCGCCTCAGTCTCCTCGGCCACCGCCGCCAGCAGATCTGTCATTGACTATATAATAATAGATCAGGAAATTCAGAAAGGTAGTCAGGGACATACCTGTTTTTAGACGACTCTTTGATGACACTGGTCATTATTTAATCAGCTGTGAAATTGGTTTTGTGAGGCCAAAAGTACAAAAAGTCAGTTCCGTATGTAGAAGGATAAGCGTGGAGAAGCTTCAGGATGAGGAAATCAGGGGCAAATGTATAACATTGATCTCAGAAAGGTACCACTTAGTTGAATGTAGTGATATACAGCAATTGGTCAATGAACGGAATGGACAAGATACAGGGACACACTGCTAGAAGTGGCTAGATAATGTCTTGGAACAGTAGGGTGTAAAGGCAGGAAGAAGTAGATAACTTGGTGGAATGACACAGTCAAGACATCCTGTATAAGGACAAAGTAGATGTTCCAAAATTGGCTCCATACTGGAACTCGGACAGACAGAGAAATTTACGTTAAAGAAAGAAACAAAACCAAACAGATGATTGCTGAATCGAAGCAGAAATTATGAGAAGACTTTGGAAATCAGTTAGAAACTTTGGGTCAAGTCGCAGAAAAACCATTCTGGAACGGAATTAGCAATCTTAGAAAGGGAGGGAAGAAGGAATTAACAAGTGTTTTGGCCAGGTCAGGAAAGCTGCTCGTGAATCCTGTAGATGCTTGGGCAGATGGAAGGAATATTTTGAAGAGTTGCTCCATCTAGGTGAAACATCCATTAATGTGTCAGACGTTGAGGTAAAATGGGATAGGAATGATTTTGGAAACTGCAAGCATGGAAACAGAAAAGATTGGAACAAGTACAGAGGTATCTCTTCAATTAGTGTTGTGGGCAAAATATTTTCAGGTGTTGTTGAAAGGAAAGTGCGAATATTAGTTGAAGACAAACTGGATGAAAATCATAGAGGGTTAGGCCTCTTAGGGGCTGTCAGGAGCAGATCTTTAGATTACGGCAGATAATGGAGAAGTGCTATGAGTAGAACAGGGAATTGTACCGGGTAATCAAAAAGTCAGTATAAATTTGAAAACTTAATAAATCACGGAATAATGTAGATATAGAGGTAAAAATTGACACCCATGCTTGGAATTCAAACATTCAACACCAGATTAATCGAGGGATTTTAGTAGCGAGAGCTTGTCATCTGCTGCGACTCTCATTAATGTTTTTACTCCGTCATTTTTTTCTAATAAAACCCCATGTCATTCCAAGCATGTGTGTCAATTTTTACCTATCTATTTTATTAAGTTTTCAAATGTATACTGACTTTTTGATCACCCCGTATCTGTATTTTATAGATCTAGAAAAGGCTTATGACCGTGTTCTTAGGAGGAAGCTATTATCAGTTATACAAGATTATGGAATAGGAGGCAAACTTCTGCAGGCAATTAAAGGTCTTTACGTTGATTTTCAGACAGCAGTCTGAGTTGACGGTAAATTGAGTTGTGGTTCGGGGTAGTTTCAGGGGTAATACAAGGCTACAGCCTATCACCACTGTTCATATTATTTATGGATCATACGTTAAAAACAATCGATTGGCAGGGTGAGATTAAAATAGGTGAAAACAAAATAGGTAGTCTCGTATATTCAAAAATCACATGTTCGACGGCGAGTACCGACGCGCGCCTTGGAACGCTCAATCTCGCATATGCGGACGACTTAGTTGAGATGGCAGACTCGACTGAAAGGTTGAAAACAAATACTTCAGAGCTAGATCAGAGGTGAAAGGTTTATGGTATGAAGATCAGCATCTCCAAAATGAAAGCAATATCTGTGGAAAAGAGATCTAAACTGACTGAGTGGAAAAAAAAGAACAGGAGGACTGTTTCAAGTACTTCTATTACTCACAGGATGGCAACATACTGATAAAAATGGAATGAAGGCGTAGCAAAGCTAATGCAGTGAGTTTTCAGCTATGATCTACTCTCTTCAGCAAAAAGGAAGTCAGTACCAAGACTAAGTTAGCGGTGCACCGCTCTATCTTTAGACCAATTTTGTTGTATGAGAGGGGATACAGGTTGTCTTATTAATAAGGTTGAAGTTACGGATATGAATGTAGCAGCGATCATTGCAGGCACTAACAGATGGGAACAGTGGCAAGAGGGGGTCCATAACGAAGAAATCAAAGAAAAACTGGGAATGAACACCATATATGAAGCAGTAAGAGCGAACAGACTGAGATGGTCGGGTCATGTTACACACATGGGAGAAGTAAGATTACATAAGAGACTCACATAAGAGGAGTCTAGGTAGATCAAGTAGAAAGTACTTGGATGAAGCCAAGAACGACTTTGAATTAATAGGTTTAACATTAGATGTTGCAATAATGTTAGCATTACCTGACATCGTAGGTTATGAAGGCGATCTGATAGATTAATTATATTCAATAGTAGAAAGCAAAGATCGCAATATAATTACTTATTTTATGTCAACCGATTTGAATATGCTATGTCACCATCATCTGGTCATTTAAAATTATATAAGGTGGTCAGTTTTTGTTATTTACAAAATGGAGGTTAAATTTAGTATGTGCAACATAATACTTAGTCGAAATATAAAATATGTTAAGTTTATGATTTAACTTAAGTATTCTATATTTCGATTAAGTGCTATGTCGCACTTACTATTTAACCTCCATTTTTTTAAATAACGAAAAATGACCACACTGTATAATTTTAAATGACCAGATGATGGTGGAATAACCCATTGAAGAGAATCGTCATAAAATAAATAATTACATTGCGATTTTGGCTTTCTACTTTTGAATATAAATAATCAATGTTAACATTGAATAGCGGATCATGGAGGAATTTTATTAGGGGGACTATGCTCCAGACTGATCGCTGAAAGACATGAATACTAATGATGATGACGATGATTGAATAGTCTGTATTCACCTTTACCTACGTACAACGTTATTAAAAGCAGAGCTTAAAAGCTGTGTGTGTGTTGTGGATATTGAACCTATCGTTAAATCAGACAACAAATTGTTCATTAACACAGCAATTTGTTTTAATTATGGCCCTGATATGATAACTGATTATGTGCGCAACGGATATTTTAAACACAAAACAATTGTGGCAAGTCACCATTTGAAACAGACACTGACTATACTCAAAAATTTTGACTGCGAGAAAGATATTAAAAAACCACAAATCACTTTCTTAATGCTTGACTGTGAGAATTTTATGCAGATCAGTTTCTAATTATTGAAATTTAGTATCATAGTCAATTAACTATCATTTACTATGGCACCAACAACGAAATCTGTTCAACAATATTATTAAAATCAATACTGCACTTTAAATCCACTAATAACTAATTATCAAATGAAGGAAGTAGGTTAATTTTCTAACTACGTAAATGAAACAGTAAAGAAAGGTCAACTTTGTTACTTATTATTAATAATCAGCATTACATTAGCTACATAATACAACTTCTGACTTGCTGGCAAAGCAGCCTCTGCTCTACATCGGAGCCATACACACAACTCAACCGCTCTCTAAGCGAGCTGAAACACAAGTGCTACTCTCTCTCAGCGCGAGCTACAATGCTATGCAATACATGATCTTTGCCAAAGATGAAACTTCACAGAGTTAAGTACACATATCGATACATAAAGTAGAAGCGATATTGGACATTTTCTTGCAAGCAAGTTACTCGATACAAAACAGGAGGCACAATATTAGACATTTTCTTACAAAAATAATTTTTTATGGACACGTTTCATCACCCCCTCCTACCTATTAAAATTTTGTAGGGTGGGTGATGCCAATGGCATTGCCTAGCCAGCAAAATTACTGAATTTCAAGTCCAAAAAATCCATTAATATCCAAAATATTACATGGAAAATATGAAAACCTGATAATCATTTTATACCAAATATTCAAGATCAAAACAACAGATGGAGTTCATAAAAAAATTGAAAAATGTGACAGTCGTAAATACATGCCATTTTACAGAACAGTACCATCAAAAGTCATGCATGGAGTGTTACAGGATGTGACAGGCATAAGCAAATGTCAAAATGTACAGAACATTAGCAATAAATGGAATATATGACAAATATACATAATGATAAACATAAGTATATACAGAATATTAGAGAACATAGTTTGACAAATGATATAGTGGAGAAAATGAGATAGCTAGAAGTAATACACAAATGGAAAAAATATACAATAATAAACATGAACATATACAAAGTTTCACAAAAGATAGTTTAACTAATGTCATCATTGTTTTGTTTTTACGAGAAAATAAGGTAATTACAAGTAATACACAGTAGTGTGAGTCCCATGCGTCTAAATTTTGTTACAGAGATCAGTATTTTTTTTAACATAAAATGAACATTTGTATCTTGTGCACAATGTAGTCTATGTAGATTTTTTAGTGCACTTAGTATAAGATAAAGTGTCAGTTTTGTATTCTGTGATGCATTTAAGATGCCATACTTTCATGGATGCTAGAACATACATGTAAAATTTTTTGACTACATAGGTTTCTGATCAAGTACAAAATAATGTCACTGCTTCGGCACAATAGGATTTCAATATAACGTTTGTCAATCAAATAGGCACAATGACATTTCAGACTAAGGGGTATTGACTCATTATAGTTCTGAAAGCATATGTATCTATCAAGAGCACAATTTTATTTTGGTCACTGAATGTAAAAGAACCATGAAATATACCTAAACACTGGTAATGAACCTGTGGACAACGTTTGCAATGGGAGGCACTGAATAGTATAAGCACACGAATAGCACATTAGCTCCTAACATTCATTTTAGGTCTGCACACGAATACAAAACACTGTAAGATTACACCACACTGTAGGCGAGCTGGCTTGTTGCATTGAAGTTGAAGTCATGGGGAAAAGGTTCTGATGTATTCCTCCATGCAATTCGACAACCAAGTGTGCTCCAACGGAGCTATTAGTAGACTGCATCAGCATAGCCAAAATTAGAGCAAAATGGTGGTGGTTGGCCAAGGCTGCAATGGACAGTACTATGTGGGCAAACATCATCCAACAAACATCTTCATTAAAAGGCCCAAAATCAGTGGTGTATAATAACACGTCCATTGTTCTGTGTGCATTATGGAATCTCATGTGCGAAATCGCCAGTTCCCATGCGTGTCCAAAGTACATGAAATAAAGCATTTTACACACAAATTAGTAATATAGTCATGATATTTCAGTTTACACTGAAAGAAAAGTCGTTGATTAGTAAATATCTACAGAGAAGCTTTGCCCCAAATTCAAGTGGTACAGATGGGGTCATGGCATTAAACCATATTTTTACATTACAAGTAGGGTCTTGAAGACGGATACATTTGAATACTAATGAGTAATTTAATTCTTATACTAGAGTATCTACAAAATTAGTGTCATTTCATATAGGCATAAGGCTTTACATACTATGTACATATTACATTACAAACACATAATCGTATGAAATACATTCAGGGTGCTTGTCATCAATTTGGCATTAGGTCATGTAAAGTAAATTTGTTGTCACAATTAGAGCGATTAACGTGAAGCCACTTCAAATAACTTAACATTCCAATTACCACTAGTTTACATCTCTTTGACATACATCACTATGGTACGGATTGCATTACCACCAAATTATAACAATTAAATTACATATGTTGCCATGGCCAGGCTTTTAATTTAGTTACACATTTCATTGCCTTAAGGTATAACACATCAGGGAAAATTCATGAGACTATCAAAAGAGGTTCAAGTCATCAGGTCATGTCTGTGTCTGTCTGAGTCAACAATAGGGTCAAACAAAACAATTAAGGCACATTTTGGCACAGTAATAGATGTACATCACAGTAAATCATCCGATAACATTAACACAGACATAACTATTTGTTAGGCATAGCTGCAGATTTTCGTCAACAAGATCACCAATAAAGTTTTGAAGATAGCAATAAGCAAAAGTAAGTATCTCTGTGCATTAACTAGACTTAACTAGGCGTAATTTATGGCAAAACTGCAAGTTTGCTAGAGAGATGGCTGTGTGCAACGTATAAGCATAACCATACATTGTCATTGAGCTTCATTATAAAATTAATTAGCATAGTGGTAGGGCTTAGGTATATAATTAGTGAGCATAGCGGTAAGCTTTGATTACAAGAGCAATAAGCATAGCTGCAAGCATAATTAGAAATATTCATTCCACATAATTACAAATAATTACAGAGCATCAGAAGGATATGATTCTCACCAATCACACATGCCATTGAAGGCACAATGCATCAACATACAAAATGGTGCACATAAGCACAAAGAGAAAACACAAAAGGGCAGTGCGAGTAAGCACATAAGAAAAGAACAGAGCATAGCTTCATTAGCAACAGAGCGATTCTCCTCATAATTGCTTCATAATCATTATATACTCTCGTCCACATAATTACATTTATCAAACATCTTTGACTGTTACCAATACCTTCCTTACCATCATTTATCCATAAACAATAATGCATTTTAAAGACCACCATGACATATTGTGTATTGCCTTACTCATCATCCTCCAGAATGTCCTTTTTCGTTTTTACTGCTTAATTGGCTTACAAAATGCTTATGTCAACTCAAAATCTTCTTCACTCGCTCAGAAGTTCATAAGTTATGCAATTAGTAATACAGATGAGAAATCTGACATTTTCTGAAACATAGGAACTTAATTAGATAACTCAATCAAAACTTCCATTAATTTTATTTGTCTTGCACAGCCACAGAGTTCGTTATATGCAAATTGCAAGATGGTCATAGTTTCGTATGACAATATCCCAGCGTAGCACAGAGCATAAGTATTCAGAGTTAGAGAAAAGTAACAGTGAGAAAAAGAGGTAGATAGAGCGCACTAAGGAAAAGCGGAAGAATAGTGACACTCAGCTCGAGAACGGGGCACCAAACGCCACTTGGTGTGTCCAAAACAGATTAATGGACTCTCTACCCCAATTTTATGCCTTGTTCGGTAGAAGATTCATAAGAAATTTCTTTGTTGAGACAAGTGTTACCAAGATTAATGAGGCTTTCACAGGATAAATGCTTTTCAAATCTTGATTGTTCATCAACTTCGCATTCGCTATCATCGTCTTTAGAAGACATGTAATTATCTATCCAATCATCGACAGAGGTGTGCTGCAAATCTAATTGTTCGACATCAGTTTTTGGTGTTCCAAGGTTACTGTTAGTTGCTTTATTGTGTGGTAGTACCGTATCCTGCATTTCAAAGTACATGATCGGTCTATCATATGCAATTGTTGGTTGATACTGTAAGTATTTTATTTCATATATAGTGTCTTCCTCAGAGTCTGAAGACGAAGCTTCTGTCTCCCAATCTGAATTGTCGTCATTATATTGCTGATCGACAATCACCTCGTTTAACCGTTGGGCAGTATAACGTTTGTTCGATACCATTTCATTTGTTTCGTTAAATCTGATAGTACAATTTTTATTACTGTCATTGCTTTCAGGTGTAACGGCTTTAGGTTTTGACACAAGTTGTGTCGGTTTTGCCTTATCACTTACTGAGGCGCTACCAGCATCAGTATTGTGCACTTCCGCACAAACTACTATTCTGTTTTGTTCGGGAGGTTGTTCATCGTAACCTTCCTCTCTGTGAGGACGTTCACAATGAACCAGTTTCAGCGTATAGTTAGGATCACATAAATCCTGTATGGCCGAATTATTTGCCGTCGAGTCCGCTAGTCATCCTTGACGCGATCCCTTTTTTGACGAATTATAGCGTGGATTAGCAGGTCTGATTTCAATGTTTTGCTCTTGTCTTTCTGGGGTACGCGATCTGCTTTGGGCCCGATTTGTGTTTTCGTGTCGTGGACGGCGATCACTAGAATTATCGCGTGTGCCCTCCCGACTACGCTTCTCAGCATTATTGTTGTTATTTTCAGTATCACGATCACTATCAGTATTGCGTCTTTCACGCCAAGTAGTATCATTCGAAGTATTGCTGTTATGATAGTAATTATTGTGGCGTCCTCCGCGATCAAAGCCATCACCTCGGTAACGGCCACGAAAACTTCCGCGGATATTTTCACGATCTTGAAAATCACCGTTTTCATCGTCACGACTTTGTAAGTTTCATTAGTGAAAGAATTACTTATTATTTGATCCTCGTGCTCTGGATGACGTTTAGAACGCGGCGGGCTTTGATGCGACCGGCGATTATATCTGTTTGTTTGAAAATATCGACTGCGCGAGGGATTTTCCTCGTCTTCTTCCTCTAAGTCTTGTAGGAGATTTCTAAAGGCTTCAATATCATTCTTGCATCGTGCCGCAATGGCAATTTGACGCAAGTGTAGAGGCAGTTTGTTCAAACAAATTCTAATTAATTCAGCGGGGCAGTAAGGTGCCGATAAAAATTGATTTTTATATACTAAATGTTGGAAATATTCCACCGGGCTCGAGAAATTTGATCGTTCAAAAGTTTTGAACGTCGCAATACTGTTTTTAACGCGATCTTGTGCCGCTTCCGACCAGTATGCGGATAGAAATGAGCGTCGGAACTGATTCTCGCTATGGCACTCTTGTGCAATAGCTCTCATTCTGGTGGCTGGCTCGCCTTCCAGATAACCACATATAAATTCTAATCTGTGCTCAAGTGGCCAATTCGGAGGAAGACAATAATCGAATTGTTGCAACCACTCTTTAGGGTGCAAGTCGTTCGGAGAGTTTTTGAATATTTTGAATTTACGTACAGTCAGGAAATGCTTTTAGTCAAACGCTTCCCTTCGCCCGTGCGGCGTAAGTGGGCGTAAACTACGCACCGCGCCTTCATTGTTGTTACTATGAGGTACACTTCGTTCACGTACCAAGCGACCTACTTGGTTCGAATCATTATCATTGTCATTTTCGTTCAAATTTTCTTCTACGTCTTCGTATGGATTTCCACAAGTGTGGTCAAATATCCTCTCTATTCGCGCCACGCGATCATCTAATTTCCTGACCTCAGCCTTGTATTGCTGATTAATGGTCATTTGACCTTGTTTGAAACGGTCAAGGGCGAGATATTCATTAGTTTCATTAAACGGGGTAGGATGCGTTACATCAGAACTTTTGTCAGTGTTATCACTGATTTGGGTAATCTTAACAGTAATATCCTCAAACTGTTTATTAATTTTATTGATCTGTTCAGTCGTGACTGACTGGAAGTTCTGCAACTTTTCATCAAAAAGATTACCCTGTTGCTTCAATTGAGCGAGTTCAGTGGTTTCCATATTTTCGACTCGTGACGCAAGGCTTTCCATAACCGGATTAATCTCGTCGCGAATATCTTGTCTTATTTGCTGAGATTCACGTTTGAAAGTATTGAGCAGTTGTTCCCTGAACCGATTGTTGTCCTCATTTATTTTATTAAAACTACTTCGAATACTCGCAAACCTCGAATCGCACGTCTGTTTTATTTTATCAAGTTTTTCGTTTAATTTCTGAGATAGTAATTGACTATTCTCAAATTTTTCATTTAGTTTCTGAGATTGTTCCTCATTTAACTTAGAGATCTGTGACAGTAATATCTGCATGAAATCATTTGGTAATACGTTTTCCATAGCTGTCGCACAAGTATTTTTTGCAGCAGAGCTAGGCGGTACCGATGCATTATTTTCCGCAAATACGTTACAAGAATCGGAATTCTGGATTGTCGAATCCTGTTCTTTGTCATTATCCATATTGTCTGTTCCTGAACTAATCTGTTCCGCGTTATCGGACACGGTATTTACTGTCGTATTTGTATCAAAACAGTGAGAAGGCTCTTGTGAAAATTCTTCTTCTCTCCTTGTATCATTCAAGGTCTCATTTTCGGAAGCAGTTTTAGCATCAGCGCGGGCTCTCCTATTCTTCGACATTGTTAACAGAATTTTGCAGTAAAGTGACCACTAATATTTATTTTCACCTACTGCAAATTTTTGAAAATTACACACGGTAATTATGAGAGAACAATAGGCTGAATCGAGCTAGTGCAACATACAGTCACAATCGAGATTACGCGAACCGTTAATTATCACACGAATTCCACGGTACTAGAAGTTTCGACACAACAAACATCAGACAATGTAAATGAGATTTTTTTTCAGTAGTATTGCAATTATTTGTATATTCAGTTAATCTACTATAAAAAATGCTACACACTATCAAGAATGGTAAGTAACAAACTACAGAAACAATTACTATGCTACTGTTGCTATAACAGAGAATGGTGCTACAAAAATTCAATTAAGAGCCAAAAGTTAAGTTGGATAGTGGAAAAGACAAACTAACTGAAATAAGACTACATATCTAACTACGTCACGATCCTGTTTGTGAACTATCCTGGCAGAAAGGGCGCCAGATAAAAGCTGTGTGTGTGTTGTGGATATTGAACCTATCGTTAAATCAGACAACAAATTGTTCATTAACACAGCAATTTGTTTTAATTATGGCCCTGATATGATAACTGATTATGTGCGCAACGGATATTTTAAACACAAAACAATTGTGGCAAGTCACCATTTGAAACAGACACTGACTATACTCAAAAATTTTGACTGCGAGAAAGATATTAAAAAACCACAAATCACTTTCTTAATGCTTGACTGTGAGAATTTTATGCAGATCAGTTTCTAATTATTGAAACTTAGTATCATAGTCAATTAACTATCATTTACTATGGCACCAACAACGAAATCTGTTCAACAATATTATTAAAATCAATACTGCACTTTAAATCCACTAATAACTAATTATCAAATGAAGGAAGTAGGTTAATTTTCTAACTAAGTAAATGAAACAGTAAAGAAAGGTCAACTTTGTTACTTATTATAAATAATCAGCATCACATTACCTACATAATACAACTTCTGACTTGCTGGCAAAGCAGCCTCTGCTCTACATCGGAGCCATACACACAACTCAACCGCTCTCTAAGCGAGCTGAAACACAAGTGCTACTCTCTCTCAGCGCGAGCTACAATGCTATGCAATACATGATCTTTGCCAAAGATGAAACTTCACAGAGTTAAGTACACATATCGATACATACAGTAGAAGCGATATTATACATTTTCTTGCAAGCAAGTTACTCGATACAAAACAGGAGGCACAATATTAGACATTTTCTTACAAAAATAATTTTTATGGACACGTTTCATGCTGTACCAGAAATAACTCACTTGCTGACATACAAACTCAGTCAAGAACCGCGGAAATAATTTATTATCGATAATAACATCGATTAGTTGCAAGAAATGTAAAAAATGTATGGTGCAACACAAACACCGAGAATCTGTAATTCTGTTGCTTGCAAAAAGAACTGCGTATACCATACGTTAGGTTAGAATACAGGGAGACGCTCTTACGCTGAAAAAGTGAAGCCTGCAACCGCCATATTGCTAAGTTTTGGAGAAGTGTTCGTATTGTAGAGTTAATGTTTTATGTCACTTAAAACAGGGATAAAACGTCCGACGGTTTAGCCGTGATGTACAATGTGTTAAAAGAGTGCAAATTAGCCGTTAAAAATTAAGTATTCAAATATATTATTAGTTCTTATTACTATTAATTCAAGAAAGTACATACTTTGCGGTGACTGTCAGTTCAATGCATTTACAGTAAGAGGGTCGAATTAAAGAATAGTTTTAACAGAGAAATAGCATTCCAAAACTGACCAAGATGGCGGACAGACTTCAACTCACGTTATGTGCTCGGCATAGACAATACCATCTTCCTTTATTCTAACCTCCTTGGACAATATAAAGCCCTGTATACAGAAAGTAGCGACAACCTTTTACGTGTGGATTGTCGACAATCGCGACTTACCATTGGTCAGTTGCACGTCACGTCATATTCGGCAGCCTTTCTTGGGCCAACCTAACCACTACGTATATTGCAGAAATGTGCTAATTTAATGTTTATTTCTCTATACGAAGGTTCTCTGTCACAAAGGTTTGTTTTCTATTAAGTAACGAACTTAGTAAAATGTTTATAGTATTGAATTCAGGCTTACCCACGGCAGCTTCTCATTTAATTTACTGTGGCGTACTGAGCGATTTCGTTCATATTTCTGTGTCTGAGGAACACTATAGTTAAGTCACGTCTATCTCAAGTTTAATATTATATCTGTATGCAGTCTTTTTTCACAATAACCAAATAACTGTGCAATTCTATTGTTTGATTTAATAACACTCTTACAAGGATATGCTTACATTACAAAGTACTACTGTGAAGATGTCTAGTTTCATCGTTCTGCTGTAAGCAGTAGCGTTCTTACTTCTTGAACAGAGGAACATCTGAGCATGGGTTCGATCCCCACCAACAGCTTTTTTTTTTCACTTGTCAGATAAATAACAGTAAAATCAAAGCAACACATCATGACCAAAGGGAATTTCATTTAATCAGATTTTTTTGTAAGACAAATTATAAAAATTGTGTTTTAGAGGCATTTATTACACCTACTGGTACGGTAATATGACCTTTTGCTCCCTCTTATTACTCTTCCAGGAATAATGTCTCTGTGTCAACCCGTTAGTTATAAATTAACTCCAGATTGTGTATACCAAAAAGTCAACATCCCACGAGATGAAAGCAATACGGAATATTGCAGGGTGTGTTTGCTAAATTTGCTTATGAATCAGATAAACTGTGTGAGCAAAGACACCACGCCTCTATGATACCATTATTATATCAATCGCCGAATAAAAAAACAGAATATTTTCAGAAATTAATAGGAAGTATAATAACGTAAGCTGAGAGAGAAGAGACTTTGTCAAATGTGCAAACTATTTTGACAGATGTTAGGAACACCTTTCTGAAAGATTGGTAAAATATTTATTTTTCGGTTTAGACACAAATAAAATCAATCCAGAAATGGTTTGGTATTACTGTAATGTTAGAAACGCGTAATCAATTGTTAGGTTCCTGCTTTTTACGATTCTATTTTACGATTTGAATAACCTATTTTACGATTCTATTTTGTGTTGTTCTGATGTGCAGTTACTATGCTGTTGTGATTTTGATACTACTTTTCCAACTATTTGTAATGCGCAAAGCATAAATCTAACCTTCTAATGTACCCGAGGCTCCTGCAAGGAAGACATCAGCAGCATGGCACGGAGAATTCAGAAAGATGCTTCTTGTCTACCAACAAATGGTGAAACTATCACTTATGCAAAGATAGGCAGACATGACATCTCCTGTAAGAAAAATCTTAAAATTAACAAAGTGTAACTAGCGAGGATCAGTTTGGATACTAGTTACTGAAATAAAAAAGTGACTAATTTTTTTTATGTTTATTGACTTTAAAAAACCTCAAATTAATAAAGAAACAAATAAAAATGTTTTCTTTTTAAGTTCCAGGTAGGTTTACAGGATAGAGGAAACATACAGAAAGTTTCAAAATAAAATAAAGTTGGTAGAAAAGCTGAAGAGCCGCGTTTACTTGACTTTAAAATTAATTTAATTTCGTCAGTTTACGATCGAGGCTGATGCAATGTTAGAAATGCTACGCAGTGCTAAAAATGTATTTGTTATTATTGTTTGGAGATGGTGGAGTTCGCCTAAGGCGTTTTCACACAATACCGTTAATTGCGCCGATGGCTGCTGGTTGCATCTTCGCTGAAATCGAAACTAAATATCGTCTGCCTTGATCGACTACTGCTGATCGCACTTTCCCTGCGTCTTGATGAAGTCAAGAACGGCCTGTAAATTCTAGTCCGGCTATAAATTAGTGTGGTACGTCAGTCTCAGAGTAACCCAGCACGGTGCTACTCAAAAATGGGCTCACAAGCATTACCTAATGCACTCTGTCTATGTTCACACCGGATATTAGGTATCTCAGTCAACACTGTAAGCAGTGCACAATAGTTAGTACTCTCCACTGGAGATTCACTAAGATCTGCTCCACTAGAAAAGAGCTCCTTACAGTGCAATATAAAAAGAAACAAAAAATTGTTCTTTTAATTCTCCACTCTGAGGAGTGGAGCGGGCTGTTTGAGATACAGCCCATAAAGAGTCGCCAATTATCAGAAAAGTTGATAGTGGGGCAAAGAGGGTATCCCAATTGGGAATAAGTGGGAGGGGCTTACCAGTTCCGGCATACGCCTTACAATCAAGGAAAACCTCCCGAAAAACTTGGTCGAAACCGGCGATTGGGACTAATTTAATTTATTTCTGGGACGTTGCCCCAGACTACAACTAGATTATCGGGAGAAGCCACTGGCGTGGAAGCACCAGCATAATTGGAAGATATACACAAGCAGAACGAGAAAACTTAAGGCAGACTCACTCTCTTGTCCACACTGGCTGAGTGTGTTGCTGTGCATGCAAGCTAGTGGTGCAATGCTCTCGCAGGATTTTGTTGTGTGGAGAGGTGATAAAGACTCTGTACAATATTGCACTGTACAAGAGCTCCACAATATCGTAATCAGGAATTTTTATCACCTCTCCACACAACAAAATCCCTGCAAGAGCATTGCATTGCTATCTTACTCATCTACTAACCAGATGATTCGTCTTAAAATGCCGTATGGCTCGCCGGCCAATAGTGAGTCAGCTAATGTCTCATTTAGGTATTTCCTATCTGTGACTCCACACAACAAAATCCCTACAAGAGCATTGCATTGCTAGCTTGCTCATCTACCAACCACATGATTCATCTTAAAATGCCGTATGGCTCGCCGGCCAATAGTGAGTTAGCTAATGTCTCATTTCGGTATTTCCTATCTGTGACTCCACCCAACAAAATCCCTGCAAGAGCATTGCATTGCTAGCTTGCTCATCTACCAACCAGATGATTCATCTTAAAATGCCGTATGGCTCGCCGGCCAATAGTGAGTCAGCTAATGTCTCATTTCGGTATTTCCTATCTGTGACTCCACACACAAAATCTCTGCAAGAGCATTGCATTGCTAGCTTGCTCATCTACCAACCAGATGATTCGTCTTAAAATGCCGTATGGCTTGCCAGCCAATAATGAGTCAGCGTATGTCTCATTTAGGTTTTTCCTGTCTGACTTGATGGTACCAGTTTGGAATTCACGTTCCACCTGCAGTTAAAAGATGAAAGTAAACACCTTTTGTTGAGAGCAGTATTGTGTGGCTTTTAAAATGATTTTAAGCGTCTATATTTCCCAAGATGGAAACTAGCTTTCATGCTGAATACTGCACGGGGTGATGGAGTTGTGGTGGGGACCCTTCCGCCCACCTGTCTATTCTCGCCGGTCGCCACCACGTGGGCACCTTGCCTCGCTTTAGAAAAACAAGTGTGCAACACTTTAGCCTCAATTATCTTGTTGCACTTGCAACATGATCTCGTAATTTGCATATCAAACTGTAATTATTATCATTAAAATGCCTGTACCTCATCGAGTTTGTATTCAAACGATTCGTCTTGACAGGTAGAATGTGATTTTAAGCTCGGTTTTACAGTGAGTATAACTTGACTCTTTACATTTTTTTATAGGAAATGCATTTTACACTTAGCTGTCATGTAAGATTTATTTGTTATGCAACTAGTTTTGGAAATATTCCATCATCACAGCATTTAAAATTACACAAACAGTTCCGTTTCATACATTTCCTGAATCAATTAGAGATGTCGTTTTATCCGCAAAAAGAGTCTTTTGACATACTGATAAAAACACAGCAAGTGGTTCTCCAGAACCACTTGCTGCGTTTTTATCAGTACGTCAAAAGACTCTTTTTATGGATAAGACATCTTCTGCAGAACCACTTGATGTGTTTTTATCAGTATGTCATAAGACTCTCTTTATGGATAAGACTACATCTTTAATTGATTCAAATGTTCAAATGTTTGTAAATCTATTAGACCAAACTGCGTGGTCATCAGTCCGTAGCTTACGAACTACTTAAACCTAGGTAAACTAACCTAAGGACAACACATACACCCATGCCCCAGGGAGGACTCGAACCTCCACGGTGAGCAACCGTGGTCTCCGCAGCGAGACGCTTTAGACCGCTCGGCTACCCAACCGCGGCTTTAATTGATTCAGGAAATGTATGAAACGGAACTGTTTATGTAATTTTAAATGCCATGATGATGGGATATTCCCGAAACTAGTTGCATAATAAATAAATCTTACATGACAGCTAAATGTAAAATGCATTTCCTCAAGTTTATTGCTGTCGATAATCGCCACAAACAAATGTATAAAATTTTTTATAGGTACAGATTCGTTCATTTTCAGTGCATTTACTATGTTTCTAGTACATGTTTCTTTGTATTAGTGCAGGCCTATATTTTCTGTCCATTACTTTTGTTGGTATTTTAATGCACAAATTTAACGTGGCTAAAACAACTGACAACACTGGCAGCACATTCATAAAAATCACTGAATTAAGTGGT
Organism: Locusta migratoria; assembly: GCA_026315105.1. NCBI lineage: Eukaryota > Metazoa > Arthropoda > Insecta > Orthoptera > Acrididae > Locusta > Locusta migratoria. The sequence goes on along the minus strand of CM048744.1, from coordinate 174,732,890 downwards.
TGCAAATGTCACATGAGTTGCTTATTTTGTTTCGATGAGCTGTTGTATGGTTATTTTGAAGTTTCCACCGTACATCTTAAATACATCGCAAATGAAATTAGTTTTCTCTAATGAAATTCATTCCATAGTGTTTTCAGTAAATTACTTGAGAATCCCCCTGTTGTTTGATAGCTGGAAGTCCGCTGTCTACTGCTATCACTAGATTGTCTACGAAGGCCAGAAAAATGATCCTGAGTTCGTCTTTCACTTGTTCAAGTTGAGTGGGTTTGTAGTAGTTCCAATTTTTAAGTTCTTTATCCCATTCTCTAATGGCTTTATCAAGGTTGAAGAATAGTGGTGACAATCCATCACCTTGAAGCATACCAGTTTTTGTCTCGAAAGACTTTGATATATCTATATAAATTTCATCAGTATGAGTTTGTTTGATGAGAAGTAGTGTTTTGTGTCAAAACTGCGATGTTCTAGGATACTGAAGAGGGACTGTTGATTGATGGAATTATACGTGTTTTGAAGTCAACAGATGTACAAATGAGAGGACATTTATTTATTTATTTATTTTATTTATTTATTTACCCTTGTTGCAGACCAGCTGCCTTTGGGTATATAGCTGGTCGTGATTACAAAAACTGTGATACATTTATGCGACTGTGATACATTATTTTCTTCATACATTTACAGTAACTAGATAAAAAATACAAAGAAAAAAAAACGTAAAAACTGATCATAAGGGAAATGGAAAGGTAACTTAAAAACATCAACTATTTTAAGAAGAGAATAATAGAAGATAGGAAAAATTGGTTTAACTGATAGTCTGAAGAATAAGAGTGGAAGATCCAGGGTGGGAAGTCTCGGAATTTACTTCGAGCCTGGAGTTTTCTCATTTTGAGACTCCTATGATGAGCTATATCTGCAAGTTACATTTCGCATTTGTTTATATCGTCCTGTGTCGGGGTTGTCATCTGTGGTGTAATTTGCTCTGTTTGCGCTTTCAGTGTCAGATTCATCATAAGTGTTTTGTCTTCTGTTGTGGGCATTTCGTGTTGCATTACGTCTTACGTTCTGTGTGTACTCCTCCTTTTTTTCGTAGTGAGATTTCGTCCGTCAGCCTGTCCATTATGTCCCATCCGTTCTTATCTCGTATTAGTTCGTTTAGGTCTTTAGTCGTGTCAAACATAGTGTGAGTGTGTGTTTTCTAGAGCTGACAGTGTATGACAGTGTGTTCTGGGGCTCCAATTTCTCCACACGTACAGCATGGATTGTCACTGAGACCCACATGTGTGAGGTGTGTGGGGTAGGGGCCGTGTCCCGTTAGGAAGTGGATCATACCCCGGCTGGGATTGATATGACCCATTCGAAGACGTTCCCTTATATTCGGGAAAAGGTCATAGCCACGCCGTCCTTTCTCGCAGTTATCCCATTCCCTTTGCCATGTGTCCATTCTCCATTTAATTCTTTGGCTCCCGTCTGTTATCTCTTGTCCAACCAGTTCGTGGACCTTGTCGTATTTCCCCGCCTTCAGCCAGTACATAGCAGCTCTTAGTCGTATGGTAAGGTATATTGGTGGTATCCCCAGTACCACGCAGAGTGCTTCGACCGAGGTAGTGTTGAAGGCTCCAGTTAGCCTTAATAGGACACTTCTTTGACCTTTCCTAACAGTGGCAATGTTGGTCTGTAGTGCCAGACGCTGTGCCCATGAACTGGTCGCGAAGCTGATTACTGACTCGAAGAGGGCTATGTGGTATGTACGTAGTGTTTGTATACGTAGTCTGTACATTGTGGTATTTAGCCTGGCAAGTTTTTGTGTCATCTTGGTGGCCCTGTCGGTCGTCAGTCGTATATGTACATTAAAGATCAAGCGTTCGTCCAATCGGACACCAAGATAACCTGTATTGTGTTGTCTGCGTATTTTGATGTTGTTGTGTTTTATTATGGGGTCCCTGGTTAGGGTTCTTTTTAGTAATATGTAGACTGTCTTATGTGCTGCCAACTGTCATTTGTTCTGTGTGCACCATTGACCTATAGTTGCCAGGACATGCGTTGCCTTGTGTTCTAATTGCATTCTCGAGTCAGCTGTAACCAAAACAAGTAGGTGATTTGCACGCTACAGTGCCCCAGTAGCTTCAGGAGTGGTTCAAAGGTTAGGTCCCAGAAGACGGGTCCACAGATCGATCCCTGGGGACACCCTTTGGTGATTTGCTTTACTACTTTTTTTTAGAGTCCCAGATTCTCTTACGTCTTGAGTCCTGTCTTAGTGCAGCTAGTCTGTTGTTCCAAGAGGATCTGTTTTTGTTTAGTTTTGCAGTCGGTACAGAGGAATTTTGCGCTATCTGTAATATGGTCGTCGGAGCATGAGCTCTTAGGTCCACCGATCCCCTTCATTTATTTGAGCGTCCTATATTATATGTTGTAATTTGCTTATATCCGCTTTGTTAAAACAGAGTCGTCGTTGTGTCTCGTCGTTGTGTGTACGTGTAGGTGTATTATTATGGGATTGTGGTCGCTGTGGATGGCACCGTCAAGTGGAAGGGTCTTGGAGTTGACAATGTGATGTCTATACGACCGCAAGTTACACCTGGTCCTCTGTAGGTAGGTGGTTGGTTGGGTGAGTTAGCTATGAATAGGTTATTGAGGTCAAGGTGTTGGTTGACCATTTCCCCTTTGACATTAGTTGTGTTAGAGAAACAAGGAGTGGACCAGGCGTTTATGACCGTTGCAATGATTAAGTGCCTGTTATTAGTAATGTTGGCTAGGCAGTCTATGTAGTGTAGGTAGGACTCAATGTCGTGCGAATATTGCGCATACATTGAGGCAACTACCCACTTAGTCCTTCCTATGATTACTTCCACAGTGACAAGATGCGTGGTACAGAGATATCTGTGTAATGGTGTATTGCGGATTAGTGACGATTATGGCTGCCATAGCGTCCGTATGGTGAATGGTTGTGTATTTGTGAGTCGCTCCTGTAATTTGCCTCCTGGAGGCACACAATGTCCACTTCCTGTTCCTCTACTAACCTGGCTAGTTCCATACAGGCAAGTGTACTACCTTGTGCATTTAGTTCTAGAATTTGCATGCGTAGTGGGTTCATCTGGAACCCTCAAGTGTAGGATCTAGGTACACCCTTCCGTATGCCCTAGCCATGTCTCGATAGGCTTCCTCCAGGTTGAAGCTTTCGCCTCTCCTGGAGCAAGCCTTTCTAAGGATGTCACAGAGACCAAGTCCGTCTGTGGGGAGATTGAGTGCCTTCAGACTAGTCTGTCTGTTTGTTCTGCTATTGAGTAGCAGACATTGTCTCCTTTAGGGTGCACTTGTCTTGTCACTTGTCTTAGGGCTGCCTGAAAGGTATGTGATTTTCCAGTCTTGATAGTTTTCCATTTTCCTCCTTTGTCCGGTAGTCAAGTTCATATGCAGCTCGTCGTCGTTTGTCAAAGTCTAATTTTATTATACAGCATCGACATACCTTACTTATTTGTTTCCAGGTTGAAAATGTGCTGTGCACTGGATCACTTTTGTCGGAAGTCAGCTTGGCATTTCCCAAATCTTGTGTTCAAGCTGCTCTTCAGTTCTCTGATGGATAAAGCTCAGAAGGCCTGGTAAATAAACTGTGGAAATTCCACTGTCGTGATTGACATCGAACATGTCACTTTTTTTTTATATTGTGTGGATAAGTGGGCACTTCCAGCCTTCAGACAGGTGTACCGTTTATATGATTCCGTTTGTCACATGAATATTAGGATTTCTGTCAGATCGTAAAGTGGGCCTAGGTTCTTCGAGCGCTGCGAGGGAGTAGCCGAGCAGTCTGGAGCGCCACATTATGTATCGCGCGGCCTCCCATATCAGAGGTTCGAATCCTCCCTCGGGCATGACCAACGTAGTTTGGTCCCATAGGATTACAAACATTTCAACAATTTGTTCTTCGAGAGTTCCGAAATTATGCAATTTCCATATTTTCTGGTGTTTTTGAGTCAGAGGATGTGTGTCCGGATTTTATACTTGGTGGGTGGTTGAGACCATGATTTTTGTATGTAGTAGACTCTTTTGAGCCATTTCTATGCAGTTTTCCTGGTTAGTCAGTGCAAGTCTTGCATCTTGTTATCGGAATTACATGTTTTATGGAATGTACCTACGGGTCATTCCTCTAAATATCTTGTAGAAGTCTCACTTGTTGTAACCTCTTAAGTGTTTTTCGATGGAGTGCATTTGCTTCTTTATATGGCTTCACTTTGTTAGCCTGCTAAATTTTGTGATTTTTTTGTTTTTCTGTAAGACTGTCTTTCCTCCATGCAATGTTTTTCACATGCGGAATTGTGCCATGGTTGTTTCATATCTTTCTTGCTGGATTTGCGCAGGATTTGGATAATGGCGCAGTATATATAGTCTTACAAACTGCAGTGTCAAAGTGAAGGGGCTCCAAAATCATACTTCTCAAGGGGTCCTGAAATTCATCAAAACTTTCCTGAATAGCGCTATCAAAGTGAGAGCTATATTTGTCCGAATCCAATAACATTAAAGGAAACGCCTCCAACCACTTAAAAAAGTGAAGCCACTATTTCGGAACCATTTAACTAGGAATTTTTCAACAATCAACGTAGAAGAGAGTTTTCGACAGAGTTAGCTACTGGAAGTAAATTTTCAGTTTGTCTTTTCAATGAAAAAGGCAGATTGGTAAGCCAGCATATTCCATAATTTGCATCCTTTCCTGGACTGAACTGATACTGTTGATTAGTTGCATCTCCGATTATTACGAGTGATGCGATTAATTTAATCCTACATTTCATTTCTTTGTGAGTAAATTGGCGTGAAACATTTCATCGACATTTTAAAATTTCTAATCCAGGAAAATTTATTTTATGAGATATAAAAGTACTTCTGTTCCAGGCATTACTTAATATCGATTCTGAGTATAAGATACATATCACAGACCTGAGTTTACCTAGGTGGAAACACTAAATTATAGTAGCTAGGGTTCCAAATTACAACATTGGAAAGAATTCGTACTCATCCACAAAGTACAACAAACATGATCAGCCCCTCTGTCCTTACTTCAGAGTCTCATTTCCACTCCTAGATAACTTACAAGGGGAAAGCACGACCTGGGTAAATCTTTGAGGATAAGCCTAGGTAAATTAGTAATACTTGAAGGGTGTGCACTCATGAAAGGGGAACAGAGCACTAGGCAGCTAATTCCGACGGTGAAAAGAGTGTAAAATTCAAAGTGCAACTATGTCTATTTCAAATATTTTTATGTAGTATATCCAAATAATAACCTAATAAACAGTAAAGCAGATTAGGCAGTTGGTCGCCTTTTCGGCTAATAATGACAGACTTTCATCACTTTATTGAAAAAATGCGACCATCGCCAATTGAAAAAGATTTTGATGATCTGTGCAATGTTTTCGGTGACCATCGCCCATTGAGAATGATTTTGATGATCTGCGTGATGTTTTCGGTGACTTAGGAAAGTGTATTTGTAGGGGCTTAATTTTTATGCCTTCACTGCTTTCAAAGAGACAAATATTACTCAGTTATGAGTAAAAGTCAAAAAACAATTCTTGGACAGTATTGGCGACCTGTATTTACATTACAAACTAGCGACCTATCCCGGCTTGCATGGGTGTAATTTATTAATAAATAAAGTGAGAGATGCACTTAGCGAAAAAAATATATCACCAGTAGTTAACTGTCAATCAGTTAGTTATCTCATCCAAAAGAGATTCATCCAACAGACTCTTTCTTAAAATTTGAAGCAAAGCAATTTCAGTACGATCATGACATTATTGAAACAAAATTAATGGGATTTCGAATTATCATATTAGTGAACTGTCTCTGTTGCAAAAAAAAAAAAAAAAAAAAAAAAAAAAAAAACCTACTCTTGTGAATTATTAATCATGTAATAAAATGAAAATTCATTGTATTGACAATCATGTATTGGAATTTTTAATGCATTCATCGTAACGTTTGGTATATATTTGTTTTAGCCTTCTGTTATTCCATCTGAATTTGACTCCACTCACAATCCATCTCTTCCTGCCCTCCTCCTGATATAAACGAAGGCACATGTAATGTATGTGCAATGCACATTAACATTTTGCAAATTATGGATTTATTCCATATTATTTTCAGTCTATTTTCTTCTTCCTCCTCTTTCTGTTTACCTACGTGTTTTCTCTATCTATTGGTTTCGTCCTGCCCTTCTCCATATCTCTTCATCTCCTCCTCCACCCTCTCCCTGCAAATATCATTCCCCCTCTCCCCGTATTGATCTATAACCTCCCCACCATTTCTACGTCAATCTCCTACGCTTCTTCCTCTCTCTGTAGATCTTATCTTTCCCTATATCTTTGAGAAAATATAAATATCTGCTGACTTTCATGATGAACGGTCAAACGATGTCGACGTTTATTGCAGGATACCATCTGCCATGCACCATGTGGTGTATTAAACTCCTCCATGAAAAAATATATTTATGTGGCAAATATCATGGTGATCTGCCAAAATACGTCATTCCTATCATTAGTTATGATTGCATTCAAATGAAGATTTTTTTCAGTTTGACCATATTTTCCGACTTTTTTTCGTTAGTGTGCGAATATTTTCCTGGAAACTGTTCGAAGACAAAGATAAAATCATCCATATTCAACGCGTGAAGAGTGAATTATGGTCTTCAGTTCATAGAATGATTCCATTGAAAAAGGCTCCACAGTTTCTCTCGAATTTTCCAGTTTCAGGGAAAATTTGCCAGATTTTTCTTATTTACAAACCTTGTCCTGACCATTCCGAACATAGAAAAATAGACCCAGCCAATTCTGTGAAGCTGCTCTCAAGTAATGATACTTCATGCATATGGAAACTGATTTTCATTTATATAATTATAATGCGGATAAGTTCCAACTCACTGCAAATACGATTGCTGAAGCTGTAGACAAGCACATAAAAAGAGACAATCATACAACACTAAGGTCCCAACCTTAATCAGGAAAGAGTCTGAAAGTAGCCTGTTAAATTATTTAAGTAAGATCTCGGTAAGTTGAGATCTGCAAATGCAAGTTAAAACGCTCACTGCTGCTCTAAATTACCTTGCAATTCATCACAGTACTTGCGCAACAGAAATTTATCTAACTGCTCACTCCTTTATGGAGCAGCCAAGGTATTAATAAACACAAATAACACATATAAAAACGAATAGATAATTAACATGTGACGAGGAGCATGAAATTACAAATCAGAGGTTTGATACTTTAAATCATCATGTTTTCAATAAAAATGAAGAAGCAAATAAATGCGAGGAGACCAAATTAAGCACAATAAAGCACACACCTTGTACAAGAGTGAATTAAATCATAAAGTCACTGCCCGTAATAAAATTGCCTCTGCCCTTTATTAATATGGAGATAATGTGGGAGAAAGCTTGCAAATACACAGTGGATAGGGAAAGCACATTCATTCACTCACAGACACGCGCATAATGCTTGCGACACTTTACTAATATAGCAAATCTTGTTAGCAGCGGCGAAACGAAGCCTTGGCGCCGTATTGACAAGATGACGGGTGTCTTGAAACACTATTACATACACACTATGCACCAAATGAACTCATGTTCGGGGAGGCTGCAGCATACTATTCTTAAGTACCAGATGGCGTTCGACCACGATGAATTACATATAATTTACAAAAGAAATTAATTTAGAATTAGCGAGTAAAGCACCCGCGAAAATTCATATAGAAGAAATCTAGTATCAGTAAAAACATGGCGGAAGGCCGAAGTAACGACCGTTACGAAAGCACGTGGTGCAATCGGTCATACTCACATAGGAAACACGGAATCAAACCAGAAAATCTGAGAATATGTAGCATACTCGCGGGTAGAGACACGACGTGAAAATGTTAGTTAAAGAACAGCAAGGAAATTCCAACATACAAAGTTTACACAAAGGCTGAAAGCCACACACGTGTATTCTAACTTGAGAAAAACCGGACACAAAATCATCACCGGAATTGAAATGCAATTACTAAATTTACACTGAGTTAATCGAGTTCTGTAAATTGAGAAACACTTCGCCTCGCACAGCGAAAGAATTACTCAAGAAAAATATCACTGAAAACCAAGACTGCCTGATCACAAAGAAAGCAAAGTGCTAACAGCATGCCTTTCCCTCAGCATGACTCCATGATGTACTCACCTTGGCCGTCAGAGCAAGAGTCAAATCCTAAGGCCCCCAAAAGCCTTCCCCACCACACACCGGATGTAGAGCGCGCTAAAAACGACCGGAGCGAGTTCAGAGCATAGTGTCTACCAACCCTCACTACCTGAGGAAGATAATATCCTTTTCAACGGCTCCCAGAGAGGTCTCTTGTCACCTCTTTCGTCCAAGATTAGGTTGGTACTACACTAAGAACACGACCACCTCGCCATCTTGCCAAGTATTGTCTCTGGCCACCCAACAGACGCCAGCGCAGACGACAAACGAAGCCATGCGTTCTTAACTAAAGTAAACGAGGCCTAAAGCGCGACGCGGCGACTGTAAGCTATTGCCTGGCAGTCAGTCAATATTAAAAGCAACCTTCCACATCCATACAAACACACAAGTTCAACGACACGGGTGGAAACATATATAAACATGGTGCATTGAACATTAATATAAAAAAAAGATAAAATAATTGTCATACAAAATGATAACATTAGTGGCGCAGAAACACTCTAGAGTCATGAATAACTCAAAATGGAACACGACCACACAATCAGTGGACGTGTTTCAAGTCGTAAGTCAGAGCGTGGTAGCCGAAACAGTAGTCGTATGTTCATGAGTTGTACCTGTATGAATGTTCGTGTTCGTACTTCTAATTAGCGTTGTGGCTACAGTTGGAAGTTAACATTTTGACTGTCGGCCATGTAAACCATTCCATACCTTAGAACGCCAGACATTCTGCATGCAGGAGTAAGCCGAGCTGCACTAGGTTTCCTTATCTTCTGTCTGGCATAAAGAATTGTCTGCTCTTTGAAATAAGCAATAAGGTCTCTGTCGACGGAACATGAAAAGAAATTCAGAACCGAACACACAGCATCTAATTCACACACAACTCTTACACCAAGAGTCCCATTGAAAAGTCTACACTTCGCAAACTGTATAAGTCCACCGCTCTGTAGAATCACTACGATATGTTGCTGTGCCGCCCTCTGTCTTGGCCTCCTCTCAATACTGTCAGGGAGAATATTTTGCGGTATTTTGGTGGTTCTTCATTCATCTTGGAATCACTAACTTCGTTTTATGAACCTAAAAACAGAGAAAGAAATCATTGTTCAGATAATCGAGAAAACAACATTCAAAACAATCGGTTCAAGAAACATCAAACTCGAAATAATCACTAGAAATTTGACGCAGTTCTTTCACAAAGATGGGTAAATCAGCTGAATTGTCTATTTCGTCGCCCCCACTGTCATTATCAATAAAATCTTTCTCAAATTCATGCAAAACTTCATCCAGCGTAAGAGAGCTTGAAGCCTTGTCCGTTCATTTACCTACTGAGTGAGCGGAAAACACTTGCTACCTGCCCCGGTTCATACGATGAATACGACCAGTAGGCCGATTTAGAAACTAAATTTACAAGATCTATAGGCTGTTTCAGACTCTAGATTTACCATGTAAGGCATTTAAGATAGATCTAGCCCGTCAATAAAATTGATTTTGTGTTTAAAAGCACGAAACCGAAGATCGCGTCAAATGACATGGTCGGCATTTTACAGAAATTTCCGTATCCCGTCAGTTGACGTGATTGGCAGTCAAAGAGTTTATAGAGTGTTAGTGTGTCATTTATGTGGGCCCCTCTGTAACAGTGAGTTGCAACCTATCCTCATTGCATTTTTGTATGTTCTTGAGAACGACTTGACAAAATTGGCTGGGTTGTGTTTGTTATGTTCGTAATTGTCATTCGTATGGAGCAAAAATGGAAAAGTTTCCCAAAAAAATTCGAAGTTTTGGGAAAAAAGTTTTATTAATTGTTCTACAGTTGGGTTTGGTCACCTGATTACAAAACCATAAATGACAGTACCATTTGCAAACAACCTAAAAGGGCTGCACAGATTATCTCCTAAATTGTTAATACAGATATTGGTCTGTATTTCAGTTAATTACTCCTATTTGTGGAGGGCTTATGACCTCTGCAGTTTTGTCCGCCTTCAACACACAACCAACCAATCAACTAACTAACTCCTATTTTTCCTATTTTCTTTCTTGAGAATTGGTCTGACCACTGTAACTTTCCAATCTTTAAGTGCCGTACAAATATTTCGTCGAGTATAGTGTAGAAAAAAAGGCTGTTAATGCTTTCATTCCCAGTGTTGTTCCTGGGCAACATCGTATTAAAAGCTGATTTATACCGTAGTTTGTGTGTCAGTCCTTGAAGTCGATTTGTTGATGATGAACAACTTGCTTCTAGTTCGACATTTTCCGCTTGGTACGATGTGTAGCCACTTCTGGGACATTTTTCTAGCCGCCTTGGAGGTTGTGTTACGTTGCCGTCTGTACATGGCAGTGAGTGTGAGCGAGAGTGTGGTTCCTTTCATTTTATTTCAGCAATGAATTATCTTGTCTTTGATGCCATATCGAATATTATGCTAGCATTATCGATCTGACAGTGTTAACTATCAATAAAATAAAGACCCAAGTAATAAAATACCTCGATACAAACGTCTTTGTTTCGCATTGAAGAAACAATAGTTCGATCAAAAATTTTAAACACATATTTTTATGTTTAGTACAATCTAATATAAAAAGCAGAGTGTCCGTATTTGTATACGTGTTGCATACAAATCTACAGTTTTGATCTAATCTTTCTCAAATTTTATACAAGTAAGCTTCAATCCATGAGAACGGTCACCGTAAGTGTAATAATCACATACGATAGATAGTTCGCGAGATATGACGTCATAAACAATGAGATGCGCGAAAAACTGCTGCATTTTGCGACAATGCTGATCATTTTCTCCTAAACCATTGGACCGATTTCGACCAAATTTGGTACACACATTCCTTACCGTGCTTTAACAATTGCTGCATGGTTAAGAATCACATACGACACATGGTTCAGAAGATATGACGTCATAAACAATAGGAATCGCAAAAAACTGCCACATAATGCGGCGAGACTATAAATACGCTATGTGAGAACGAGAGTACTTAACGACTTGCAACAAACTTTAAACACAATTTCAAACCTTTATTAATCTTTTTCTCGCTGACAACCATAGAAAAATGATGAAAGGAAAAAAGTTTCTCGCTCGCTTACTACTTTTTCGCTGTTTATGGAGTAAAACTACGGCTTTCGGTATGCCGTTACAATTTATAATTTGTACACTACCAATTGTAGCTGTTGAGAATTTTACAGACAGTATACAGACATTTAGTTGAATACTAGCTTATATGCCCGTGCTTCGCAACGGTTGTTGAAGGAGGACCTGTGTGCATCATGGCGTTCTGGACCTCATTCAGTAAAAATAAGACCTTTGTTAATCGCTCTGTCAATAAACTCACTTGTCCTAGCCAAGATGACAAATGTAAGTAAAAGTCATTGTCTGACACGATGTATCTTCATAAAGTTTTTGATACAAAAAGTGAAACGTGCCAAAATAAGCGAAGAAATGTCGTTAAGTATTTAATACACAAAGCGAAATCAGTAACACTATGTTCATCTTTTGTTGGTATCCGTAGACAGAAGATTTCTTGATTCTGTCACAGACGTTCGCCTCCTTGTACAGCGCCTCTATCGCTTGACTGTTGTGCTACGCAATCCATACTTCAAACGTAACCTACATCTAAAAAAATTTCCCTGATTCCACTTTTATGAAACGAAGATGCCCCATGCAAATCCTTGAAGTAGTATAGGAGATTAGGGATTTCTAAAAGATGAACAAACAGTTACTGAAAACACTTAAGTTTGCGATGTATCTTTTTTCGGGGTTCTGATTTTCATGAAATAATGTGTATATGTTGCCCCTATCTTAGTTCAAATGTACTGTGAAAACTGCATATATTCGTCATTTAAAACATTTATTTCATGATAATTCATATCTCTGAACAATTGGCTAAGGCATGGAAAGCTGAAATATAATTAGTATTTCCTTAATGAAATAGAAACATCACTGAAAACAATTATTATACTTACGATTGGCTCTCTTTCCGTTAGATGCGCTATTGCCGCTCCAAACGCGAGACTTAAACTTCCATAGCAGTTGCACACATACGTTAGACTGTGATATCAGTATGTAAATATATTGATTAAAAACGGCAAGGATTGTATCAGTTTTATATTCATTCCGTCAAATCATATTTCGTAGAACATAGCAACCAAGAAAACGATTTTCAGAAATATTGTAAATTTGAAAAGTCAAAGAGAAAGTAGTATTTTTAAAGGGTAATAATCCGATCTCTGTTCCGAACTTCACACGACCACCCACAGCGCTACTTATTAGTTCTTTGCTGCGTGCATTACGCCGTTCTTTCCAAGCATGAAATACACCTAAAACTTCGAATTACGATGATTTTGATAAAATGAAGCCTATTTGTTTCACCAGGATATTCTCTATTTATCTGTGATACTCCCATGAATGTTCATTTAGTACTTTTGGAGATTACTCTCTACAAATAGACACATGCGATTGCTTTCAGATAAATGTTTAATTTGTGACATCTTATTTTTTCTGATCCGATTTTGTGAAATGAAGCATTTCTGTAACCGCAAGATTACCCTCAAGTTTCCTGCGAAAACCCCCTGAAAATTCGTCTATTAGTTCTGGAGGTGAAAGAGAAAGATAGACATGACGGTTTTCGATGAAAAACATTAAATTGTGATTTTGTTCTTTCCGCGATCTGATTTTTATGAAACTAAGTCTGTATGTTATCCCAAGGTACGCTGAAGTTACCTGTGAAAACCCCAAGCGAATTCGTGAAGTAGTTTTGGAGAAGTGGTTTCTAACAAATGAACAGACAGACACGACGTTCTATTGAAACACTTCGAAATTATATTTTGATGATATCATGCCTAGATCCTGAACCAATCTTCGCTGATGTTTCCTGTGAAAACCACATGAAAATTCGTCCAGTAGTTTTGAAAATTGAAGCGAACAGCGACAGGTCTACATTTACATATTTATTAGTAGTATAGATATGTTGTACAATTGTAAAATTTTGCAGGAAATATTGATTTGTATAATTATTGTATGTCGGTAAAATCTGTTGCGAATATCGTTAGTATTAAAGAAAGAATAGATTAAAACGTGATGCTTGATGGGGCCGTTTTCCAAGAACGTTACTCTTTACGTCCTCATATCTCATGAACTACGTGTCGTATTGTGATAAAATTTCGAACGTACATTCAGCTTTACGTGTGTATTCTGTCTCTAAAATTTCTTGCGAGTACAATTGGTAGTATAGAAATTATAAATTGTAACGTTATACCGAATACCGTAGTTTTGCTCCATGAACAGCGGAAAAGTAGTAAGCGAGAAATTTTTTCCTTTCATTGCTTTGATGTGGCTGTCAGCGAAAAAAAAGTTTAATAAAGGTTTGAAATTATGTTTAAAGTTTGTTGCAAGTCTCCAAGTACTGTCATTCTCATATAGTGTATTTATAAAGTCTCGTCGCATTATGTAGCAGTTTTTTGCGATTCCTATTGTTCATGACGTTATATCTCCTGAACTATGTGCCGTATGTGGTTCATACTCCTACAGCAATTGTTATCTCACGAAAGGAATATGTGTACCAAATCTGGTTGAAATCGGACCAGTGGTTTAAGAGGAAATGTGCAGCATTGTTGTTTGACGCATCCGTTTTCCGCACATCTCATTGTTTATGACGTCATATCTCCTTACGTATGTGTCGAAGGTGATTCTTACCCCGACAGCGATTGTTGCCCGATATTAAGGAACATGTGTACCAAGTTTAATTGAAATCGGTCCAGTAGTTTAAGAGGAGATGTGGAACATACATACATACACACATACAGCCTATTTTATAAGATGTAAGATACCTTCTAAATTGTGTCACAGTACGACACGTAGTTCATGAGATACGACCACATAAAAAGGACGTTCCGTTGTTCACGGACTGAAACTACGGATTTCGGTGTGACGTTAAAATTTATAATTTCTACACTACAAATTGCAGCCGCGGGAAATTTTACTCACAGTATACACGCATATAGTTGAATGAACCTTATAAATTGTATCACAGTACGACATGTAGTTCATCAGATATGAGCATGTAAGCAATAACGTTCATGGAAAACTGCCCCATCACGGACCAAGTTTTAATATAGTACTTCTTTACCTCTAATTGTATTCCCAAGAGATTTTACAGACGTACATCCATTATAAATGTCTATATACACGTGAAAAACGGCAGGAATAAATAAATGAATACTCGGGCAACGCCGGGTTTCCAGCTAGTGTATTTATACAGAAAACACTGAATTTTAATTTTTCCGTGGGTGATTTCATAATGTGGAAATGAAAGGGTTAAATCAACATAGTCTTAAATGAGCAAGTCATATACACATGAAATTTACACAGGTGAAAGCTCTTTAATTAGCGATTGGACATTCTTATGAGTGGTAATTTAGATCAAATCAGTAACTCAATATTTCAGTGTAAACAGTTTTTAAAGCCTGAGCTTGGAGTAAATAATGACCGCCTTTGGTTTTAATCACCGCACTGTGACCCGTCATTTGGCCAGACCTTGTTTCGTGTATTTTCTCTAGTCTCAGTCTGTGATGGATTTAATTTCTCCGTCACAAAGATCTGCAAGTATTCCAGTAATTTTCCTTTGTACACGTCTTTGTTATTAGATTCTCCTAAAGCTGCAAAGGAAGTCGCCACGGGGCTTTCCTTCGTCTCAGTAACACGCTTCCACAACGACGGAGCAAAAGGCGAATCGATTTCTTTTTTTTCCTCCCGTGCCGCCGACTTGCTGTGTAAATGACACGCTATCCACCACACGGCTCTCGAGTCGCCAGCAGTCTTGAAAGTGTTGCCGGGGGCATTTTCAAAGAGACTGCGCAATATTTCCCACGGAATCTCGAGCTCAGAACTATGAAACCGGGTCAAACTGTCGCGACCGCTTCAAGGTATTCCGACCGCGGGAGGGGCTTGTAATTAAAAGAACTACTAGGAGTCGTTCCGCAAAACTGCCTCGGAATAAACGGAATCGAAAGTTGCCTTCGGTGGCAGCCGGTGTGTTTCTAGAACGTCTTTGACGAGCGCGTAAAGACGTAAAAGCGAGGCGACCGACGCAAAGGCGGAATACGACACCGCTGGGAACTCGGCCGGCTCCTCGGCGTCGACGGGAATCGCTCCGTAAAAGCGTTACTGCGTCGTTACCGAGAAATTGCTGATAACAACGGCGTCTCGCTGCGGGCACTTTAGCCCCGCTTAAACGCACTCCCAGACGACGGAAGAGCTGTTTCCGACCCGCGCGGTGCCTCTTCTCTCGCCGTTTATTTCGTCCGTCATTTCAGAGAAGAAGAAAAAAATATTCGGAGTGGTGACAGCACGCTGAAAACTCCCACGTTGCCAAGTTGCTTTCCAGAAAACAGTAGAAGGCTGAATTAAAACACCGTACCATACACACTCACAAGAGACATCTTCGACGGCAAGGAACTGTACAAACTCATGGTTAGGCCGGGTTTGTACAGGCATGAATTTCTTAACCATGCATTCCCCCACCACTATCTATATCTATAAATGTGATTGTTCGGTGCCGGCCGCGGTGGCCGAGGGGATTGAGGCGCTCCAGTCACGGTCTGCACGGCCACTGCGGTCGGGGATTCGAATCCCCCCTCGGGCATAGATATTTGCGCCGTCCTTAGTATTAGCTAGTTCGTAAGTATTTTGTAGTTTAGGGACTGATGACCCAGTAGTTAAGTCCCATAAGCTTAACAAACATTTGAACATTTTTGTCTGTTCGGTGTACGTTTATCACGTCTGAACCACAAGACATAAAGAGCTAAAAATTTGTACAGTTACTAACGTCTACCAGGGGAAGGCTTTAGGCACGTTTTTATGGGGATCGCATAGCTATTTATCTATATATATATTAATGTGAATGTCTGTTCGGTGTACGCTTATCACGTCCGAACGACAAGACGCAGAAACTTAAATATTTGTACAGTTACTAATTTATACTTGAGGAACGTTTTAGGTACGGTTTTATAGCGATCTGATAGATATTTAGTAATTTGAAGAATAAACGCGAAATGCGGAACAATAATTACTCTTTGAAAATTATATTTACTCTTTAAAAAGTTTTATTGGTTGCATTGTTGCTTGAGGGTTGATAATGATAAAAGAGTATGGTATATTGGTATGGAAAGTTATCGGTGTATATAAAATTCTACGTGTTTGTGTGTGTGTGTGTGTGAGAGAGAGAGAGAGAGAGAGAGAGAGAGAGAGTTAATATTTCGCTCTGCAGCGAAAACTACAGAACTCAAACGAATGGTCTGTGTGAATTGTTTTCCGAAGTCTCCCGCTGTACACCATAGCAGTTCCACGCCGATAGCTATAAAGGGGTGTAAGATACGGTGGTTGAAAGTCGTCATATTATTTTAAAAAAAATTCGGACTGAAGGCCAGAGATGACGTTTGCGACTCTATAGAAAGGAGGTTACATAAAGCGAAACGTGATTACACAGACCATATCTTTGGTCTTTGCGTACTACAATGTCTTCAGGTCTTTATCTGTAACGATAAGCATATGAATAAGGAAATATAAGAATAAATAAATAGCACACTACTGAAAGATAGGTTATTTATCATAATCAACCAACATGCGAGCGGAGCCGCGGGTTTAAGATAGTTGCCTATATATATGTTAGCGTTTCCACACGCCGATGTAGGAAACGCTATTTACGCGACTTTTAAGATGACCTCTAGTGAAATCTTTCGTGCGGGAGTTCATAAACCTTTTAATTACAAATGTTTGTAAAGCTTATGGGACTTAACTGCGGGGTCATCAGTCCCTAAACTTACAACCCAATTATGAACTAGCTTATACTAAAGACAGCACAAACATGCATGCGCGAGAGGAGATTCGAACCTCCGGCGGGGAACGGCCTAGCCCATCGTAGCATAGCGCTCGGCCGCACCGCCGCGGCAAACCTTTTAGCTGTAGGGATTATACCGAAGTTGATGAAGAAAAAATCAGATGCACTAATGCTGAATATATGAGTCGGAATTTCGTAGGAAGTTTGTCCGTATATTTGACTTGGTAGCCAAAATTATTCACTGTAGACCAATGGTGGTTATGCATGAGAGTAGCCTTTAGGTTCGCGGTGTGCACTGTGGTGTTTTGGTCGTGGTGTATGGCGGTGGGGCCGGCCGCGGTGGCCGAGGGGACTGAGGCGCTTCAGTCACGGTCTGCACGGCCGCTACGGTCGGGGGTTCGAATCCCCCCTCGGTCATGGATATTTGTGCCGTCCTAGTTCGTAAGTAGTTCATAAGTAGTTTGTAAGTTTAGGGACTGATGACCCCGTAGTTAAGTCCCATAAGCTTAACAAACATTTGAACCTTTTGATGGCGGTGGGTGAGTGTGGCGAACAAAAATCCGTAAAATGTGGAGCAATACGACGATCAACAGTTGCTGAAAGACAAAAAGACTCAAAGATAAAACACTGGGAAACACAGACATACATTAACTGAGCATTAACTAGACTGACAATACACCAATGATCTCAATATAAACATTGGAAAGACAACTGTAGAGCCTCGAATCAAAATACTGACAACTGTATTAGCAGTTCCATGTCGGGATGATATAGTAGTTGAAAGTCGTCGGCGTATACAAAATTCGCACTGAAGACCAGCGATGACTTTTGACACTATAATAGCAAAGAGGTTATATACAGCGAAACGTGATGCACATTCTTCAGTTGTTTTTCTGCACCAAGCGTACGAATAAAGAAACATAAATGTATATTGCAGATTGAGAAGTAAAACTACCAAGAAAGATGCCAAAGCGTAAGAAAGAAATTTCGCGTTCTCGATCCGTTTCTAAAAGACAGAAAACGGCGCTGAAAAGTGAATCTACGGACGATAGAAACTTGAAATTTGTAGATGTTGTTTATCTTACACTGCAGGCATCAGCGATTTATCGATATACCCATCCCTAAGGGAGTGAAATAGGGGATGAACGATTTTTTGATAATACGTTGCTATTAAGGCAATTTTGAAGCAAGAAATACAAAACTTCGGATTTAGATTTTTGATTGGAATTTTAAAAACACGGTTTTCGATATTTTTGGAAATTCAACCATTAAGCGGCTGAAATAAGGGAAAATCTTTTAACGGTGCTACTAAGACTATTTTGATACTAGAAATGTGAAAATTTGGGTTTGGAATCATGGTTATAATTTTTTTTTAAATGCGTTTCGGGCTGTTTTGAATTCTACCAACTATGGTGTAATAGGGAGTGGAAAGTTTTATCAAAATACTTGATTATGAAAGAATTTTTAAAGCTAAATCTATGAAAATTTATATTTAGAAGCAGAAACAACCAATGCAGACCATCCAGTCTACGCGTGCGAAACAGCGGGAATTTAGCTAGTTGCGAATAAATTTTTAGTAATGGCAGTGTCAGTGTAAGGTGCTAATGTTAGCAAAGACCTCGGAAATTGCTGTTTGAAAACTGTCACTATCAGAATGACGGGGAAAATCTTTCTTTTTGACTATGAAATAAATAATTAATGCTGTTCCTGCTCTATGGTGTCCATAGTCTTGCATTTACCTGTCGTAATCAGTAAATTACACTCGTAAGAGGAACATTTCGCCTACGACAAAGCATAGCGTCGCCGCTACCTTGAGATTTAACCCAATTTTGGAAACCTTTTGAGCCGTATTTCTGGTATTAGAAAAAAAACATGTGAGATACCATGCCAACTCGTATTAATTTACAAGGCCTTGTGGCTACTGGAGGTACTGCAGTACATACATTCTGAAGAACACTGTTTTTACCCTGTATTATCGACAATTAACAGAAGATACATCAGAAAATAAGGTTTATATCGGTACTACCTGCTGCAGTATTGAGTGGAAAGTAAGGATTCTGTCTCAATAGTTCATCTTCTCTAAGGATTCGTCTCATTCTGATAGGTAGCAAGTGCCGTAAAATACCTGTTCACTACTTAATTTTGTAAGCAATCTTGGATCTGAAACTTCCTGGCAGATTAAAATTGTGTGCTGGAACCGGGACTCGAACCTGGGACCTTTGCCTTTCGCGGGCAAGCGCACTACTGTGCTATCCCGACACGACTCACGATGCCGCCTCATAACTTTACTTCCGCCAGTACCTCGCCTCATTCTGGAATCTTGGATCTACTCTACAGAATCGTCTTTACACAATGTTGATACCGATTTGAACACTACTATATTCACATAAGATTTTTATGGTGATCAAAGTAGGCCTACCTTTAAAGCGCTAAAGCCCCATATAAATTTTCATTTGATGAAAATGTTTACGGTCATGATGAATTATTATTAGGTCTACACTGAAACAGAATATACATTTACAATATTAACTGATATGTAATACTATGAAAGTTAGCAAGTCAACGCTGTTTCATTGTTTTCAAATTCGTTTCGTCACATCAAATGATGGTGTGTTACTCTACGTATAAATGTTTATAAGGAGCAACTGTGTTCTAAATTGATGTTACCGTCAAATTGTTTATGAAAATTTTGTCACCTTAAGAAGTATTCATTTACTTAGCTAAAGGCAAAAGTTGTTATTTTGGTGTGACGTAAACTCTTCATGTACTTAAAGAAACAGTAATTCTAGATTCTGAAACTAGTAAGCGATGATTGGGGAAGCGACTTCGTGCAAGAAAGTTAAACGCATTAGAACTTCCGTAACTTACGCGTAAGATGGCATGACAGTATGCAAGTTTGGTGTTTCCATTCGTTTGTTGACTTGTGCGGGTGGTGGTGGGGGAAAGCATGTGCAAAAAATTCATGCCTGTGGAAACCCTGCCTTAGAATAATTTATAAAAGAAACAGTAGTCTGTGGGTATTGCATTCTAACACGAGTGACATTAAGATAGATAGAAAAAAAAAAGGCAACAAGATATTAATATTCTATAAGAGAAATTATACCAGGGGTTTACAAAAAGTAAAGACACATTTCAGAAAAGCTTATTTATTCTATTGGTAGAAAAGTGAAACGTACGTTTCTTTCTTTCCCGGCTGTTTTTATCTTTGAAGCTCTGGCTACTTTCCTATACCTTATTACATTTACTGTAATGATTTCATACTGATGTAGATCACTTGGAAAAAAATTGCCCACCACATTATATTAAAATGTCATGTAAATCGTTACCACAGCCAGTAGCCAGTAACTTCAGCTCCCAATTTCATATTTCTTAAAATGTTAAATTATTTGTATGCAAAATTTTTAACTAGCTTCACCAATGTTGTTATGAAACTAACTTGCACAATATTATGCAAAGATCTTAAAGAATGATTGCTATAATACGACCCTCGTGCCAGAGATGTATGCCTTCATAGAAGTATTCACATAGCAATGGTTTCCATAGTTTTATATATAAATGTGTGGCAAGAAAATATCGAGGTACTGGCGCCAGCGTTAGCTCCTGTACTACACTATTTGTGACAGGGATTAAATTGTACGACGCTTCTCACCGGGCTGCAGTGGTTATGTTGGCACCAATGGTAATGACCGCCACTTAAATGACCAATAAATGTTTTTTCGTGACAACGTCAATTAAAACGAAAATTATTTTTTTTTCTGAACGGGCAAGGGTACAGACAAGAACCTGTCAACCATAGATCAGGTGCAGTATTAATTTTGTTGCGAGTGAAACGAGCAGCAATAACATTTACTCAGTAGCTCGTGAAAAATATTAACGCAGTTCTACACTTCATTGTTCATCTGTTGCCAACATAAGCACTGGAGCCCGGCGAGAAGAGTCGTAAAATTTTACCGTGGCTGGAGACTTCGACAACCACGACCATCGTCATTTCGGCATCGTATTGCCATTGTCAAGATCCTCCGAAATATAATGAACAGAGTTGCTAGTGATCTAAATACAATCGTGTAATGTTATGATGGTTTATAACGTTCACAAGAATTTTACTTACATTAGGCTGCGATCTAATGCACATAACACATCTGGTGCGGTCGCTGTCGTATCTGATTTATTTCGACGTGACCACTGTATTTCCTCGAAACTTTATTAGTCATTTACATTTGGACGCCGAATAAAATATAAACATTGTAATTCCAGTGATATAAAAATTATAGCAAAGATACTAACCTCTATATAACATATTTTTCTTCTGTAAACATATATCATCTTAGGTGCACTGTCAAACTGCAGTCAAATTAAATAACATATAAACCATAACAATCCTCAGTCCACAATTAAAACAGTGGACTACATTATTATCTAAAAACGGTCACAATATCGCAGTGGACACGTCGAAATACATCAGATATTTCGACGCCTTCTAACGACAGCGACCGCACCAGATGTGTTATGAGCATTAAATCACAGCCTAATTTGCCTAAAATTCTTGTGAACATTATAAAACCATCATAACATAACACGATTGTAACTAGATCAATAGCAACTCTGTTCATTATATTTCGGAGAAGCTTGACAATGGCAAAACGATGCGGAAATGGATGTATAGCGCACTTATAAAATAATAAACATCATTATTGAGCAGCTACCAGGATTTATCTGTGATGTAACATGTCTGTAAGAGACATCAAACGTGCTGCAGGCCCTGAATACAAGAAGTTCGAAAGTTTTTAGATTTCTAAATATGAAGATACAATTTTTATTGATAACGAGATTTATTCGGAAATTGTAATTAATTTTACTAATACCGTAAGACTAAAATCATTAAAACCTTTAAGGGAAATTTCAGTTACACTAAAAATAGGTTTAAACACTTCATTGTAAATAACTTTGAACAAATTCCTTTCATTTGTTGTTTCATACTTTTGTTCGATTATTTCGAATGCCTTTGTATGTGAACGTTACCCATTCACATGACAAAATGTGTGCCTTCTTACAACATATAACCCGTGGCAGTTCAGCCAGCAGCAACACTTACCAAAGAGGACGACCTGTATATCTGCTGCAGTGCAGTTGCCACCGAAACCACATTGGGTAATGCAACGATTATTTTTTTACTTTCGTTTTTACTATATTCTTTAACTTACAAAGGTAAAAGGTACTGTAGGAAGGGGAGAAGAAGTAGATGAGGATGAAATAGGAGATAGTATACTGAGATATCAATTTGACAGGGCACTGAAAGACCGAAGTCGAAACAAGGCCCCTGGAGTAGATGACATTCCCTCAGAGCTACTGAAATCTCTGGGAGAACCAGCCATGACAAAACTGTTTCATCTGGTGTGTCAGATGTGTGAGACAGGCGAAGTACCCTCAGACTTTTTTTTAATTTTATAATCCCTATTCCAAAGAAAGCTGTGCGCAGACAGTGTGAAAACTACAGAACAATCATTTTAGTAAGTCATGGTTGCAAAATATTAACACGAATTATTTACAGAAGGATGGAAAATCTGGTAGAAGCCGACCTCGGGGAAGATCAGTTTGGGTTCAGAAGAAATGTAGGAACACGGGAGGCAATACTCACTTTACGGCTTATCCTAGAAGATAGATTAAGGAAAGGCAAACCTACATTTCTATCTTTCGTAGATTTGGAGAAGGCTTTTGACAATGTTGATTAGGATAAACTCTTTCAAGTTCTGAAGCAAGCAGGAGTAAAATATAGGGAGCGCAAGGTTGTTTACATCTTGTACAAAAACCAGACAGCGGTTGTCAGAGTTGAAGGGCATGAAAGGGATGAAGTGGTTGGGAAGGGAGTAAGACAGGGTTGTAGCCTTTCTCCAATGTTATTCAATTTGTACATTGAGCAAGCTATAAAGGAAAGGAAGGAGAAATTTGGAGAAGGAATTAAAGTTCAGGGTGAAGAATCAAAAACATTGCGTATTGTCGACGACACAGTAATTCTGTCAGAGACAGCAAAGGACCTGGAAGAGCGGTTTAACGGAATGGACAGTGTGCTGAAAAGTGTATATAAAATGAACATTGACAAGAGCAGAACTAGGGTAATGGAGTACAGTCTAAGAATATCAGGTGAAGCAGAAGGAATTAGATTAGGTAACGAAACAATAAAGGAGGTAGATGAGTTTTGTTACATGGGCAGTAAAATAACAAATGATGGTCGCAGTACAGAGGATATAATATTCAGAATGGCAATGGGTAGAAAAGCGATCTTGAAAAAGAGAAATTTGTTAAAATCGAATATATGGAGTGTTGCCTTCTATGGGAGTGAAACATGGACGATAAACAGTGCGGACAGGAAGAGGATTGAGGCTTTTGAAATGTGGTGCTACAGAAGAATGCTGAAGATTAGGTGGGTGGATCGCGTAACTAATGAGGTACTGAACAGAATTTGGGAAAAAAGGAATTTGTGGCACACATTGACTAAAATAAGGGATAGATTTGTAGGACACATTCTTAGACAACAAGGAATGGTGAATTTAGCATTGGAGGGAAGTGTTTGGGGTAAAACCCGCAGAGGAAGACCAAGAGATGGATACAGTAAGCAGATACAGACAGATGTAGGTTGCCGTTCTTATGTGAAGGTGAAGAGGCTAGCTCAGGATAGGGTATTGTGGAGAGCTGCATTAAACCAGTCTCCGGACTGAAGACCACAACAACAACAACATAACTGACAAGGGTCACCTTTGATCTCGGACGCTTGGAACCGCAAGAAACCGCACGAAACCAAGCCTGGAATAACAGGCAATAGTAAATAGGACAGTGGTGTGCGTCATTTCGATGCAAAACTCTGCACTTACAGATCAAACAGAAAACTTCCAGTAATCAGCGACAGTTATCGCCTTGTCGTTGGCCAATATTAGATCTGCCTGGGAGCACGTTTTGCCAACCTTGAGGCATTGCAGAAGATGCGCTGAATCTTGAAATGTACCGCACTCACAAGAGGCATCCAGACCAGCATCAAGCATTGCCCACTTCTGCAAGTTAGCCCACCCTTAGCCTGCTTAAGGTTTTGCAAAGAGTTTATGGGAGATCTTTTCCAGCAGATGGCTCTTCTTTCAGTGCTAATAGTGGATCAGGAACTTCTGCTGTCCTATTTTCTGATACGACAAGTTTCTGGGGAGCTTGATAGGGTGTAGTGGGACGTGTATTGAGCCGTCCATTCTTCTTCTCATAAAGCTCAATTTTGCAGTTATTCATTAGATAATTAATGAATATATTATTTTGAATTTTATTAAGATTTGAGAACACATACTTGTGTGAATTTTATTTGTCTTTGCTTCATGTATTACGACGGTGCTGCAGCAGTACGTAGTGACGAGTTCTTCGCCAGCGTCCGCGAGAAAATGCTGGTCGCTATCGTTGATTAGCCGAAGGTCGGCGCGCTGAACATGAAGACACTGCCTGCTGTTGCGGACCGCGAGTGACAGTTTTTTAAACAACAGCAATTATTATTAAAGAAATGTAATAGAAAGATATTTAAAAATGATTAGTCTGTTTTTGTAAGGAGTATTGACAAGATGTCAGATTGCAATTGTGACTATTAATATTGAGTTTTGTGACTGTAATTACGTCACATTTATATGAATAAAAAGATTATAAATGAAGTTACTGATGTGTTGCCAAGATTACTAAATATCAAATCAGGATCTACAAATGATTTTTCTAAAGTGATGAATTATTTTGAAGTTAATTTTGAGTATGATCAGCACGACTTATGATGAAAGTGTATGAGAGGACAATGTGCACCCCTCACTAAAGCCACTTTACGACATTCCAAATCAGTTTCGCATTCACGTAGTCCAATATAAAAAGCCACACTGTACTGCTTTAAGAGCCACCTTCAAGTCCAGTTTCCTCCTGTCCTTCAAATTCCGTATATCTATCTAGCGTAACGTCGTGTATTTCTGTGCCGTCAGCATTATATTTCTGAATTGTTATGCTATATCATATATCCACGAACTCCATATCCTCACCCCAATGTCATTTCCATATTCAGCACCTCGCAACTTCGTCCCAAATATTTGGACCACATTTTCTCATGATATCACTGCACTGTACACAGTTTAGACAGTAACTCGCTTGCAAACACTCCAAGAGACAAATACATACTGCAGCTGTACCACTCAGGCAACTGAAGCACTGGTTAGTGCAGCTACACTCTGCCACCATCTAGTGGCGCTAGCAAACAATTGCGGCGGTTTGCATGGAAATGACGCACATCACTGTTTTTATTATTATTATTATTATTATGACTGCGTGTTATCCTAAGCATGGTTTCGTGCGGTTCCGAGCGTTTGACGGCAAAGGTGTCTCCTGTTAATAAACATTATAGATGTTTAGAGACTTGAAGATGGCCTAGTAATAGGCCGAAACCGCTCTCAAATGTACTAATATAGACGCGATCATTGACTGATTCACAATTAAATAATAAATTAAGATCGCTGAATCCCAGACAATATCGCCAAAAAAAAATTTATGAGTTCTTACGCTAGATGTACTTAAAAGCTGTTTCGGTGGTGAAATTTACATATGGAACTGCGACTTCCAGTAGCATGATTGACCAATTCTACTTATCAAATTGTATGCACGATTACATTCTTGCAATGGCGTTATACTTACCAGCTTACCTAATTACTGTGCCGTAGCCGTTATCCTCCAACTTGATAAGCAGCCAGTGAAATTATTTCGTTCTCCTTGGATGTTACATGTTGTAGTTTCTCAGTCTGAATGTTATCTGTTTAACAGAAGAAACACAACACTATCTTTGTAGATAAGTTAGTAATGTTTATATTGTATATGCCCAAATAGTTTGTCATGGCAATTACTTGTTCAGCACAGCTGTAGATAGCTGACTTAGCATTGTTCAAGAACACTGAACTTAATTTCTGTTCGAAGCACTTGCTTTTCTGAACAGATTTTAAGATTAAAAATTTCCCCAAAATGCGTCTAAATATATGGACGTGAAATGAGTTTTGGTCTTTGTAACTGCACAAAAAATCCTTACATTCCGCATTTCTAAAAGGATTTGATAAAATAACCAGTATCGTCTTAGCAAGTTTATCATATTTAAGAATCCCATCATCTGATTTCATCTGACTTACCAATGACCACTGAAGTTACATAACTGAGACTGTAGAATACCAGCTTATGTATCTAAACGTTGTATTTCGCTAAAATGCCAGGGAATTTGTTTATAAAATAATCAGACTGGAAAATGATGCTTTGCCAATCGTAGAAATATTTGCAACTTCTGCATGCTTCAAAGCTTCATCTTTGAATGGAAATTTGTGAATCATGCAATCACATGATGACGAAAAACATTTTCAGACTCAAGGCATACACACTCCTCATTGGGTTCAAGGTGGCCGCCATAGCAAATGTAGAATTCCCTTTCATCAGATCACAATCATCCTTTCGATTTGCTGGAGTGTGGTAATTTACATCAATAAAACAACTGGAGGTTTTAATAATGAGTGGTTTCACAAATCTTGCCGTCACATTCTTCAATAGTTCCTCCAAAATTGACCTCAGTAATAGGATATGTGGGACTCCTGACTGAAAAGCCACATTTGGGCTCTCAAAGGTAGACAAAAAACTTGAAAGGAAAAGGCATAAAAATTATGTAAATTCGATGACAGAAACTTGAACAGTCGTTCCTGACGTGTTAAAGCATGGCTCGTAGTGTCATCTGTACCTTCAATTGTTTTCCGTAAAAGTTGTTGATTAGGTTTTTCTTATACGTGGTGAAATTGCATCACAGTGTTTGTACTTGGAATGTTAGACATATCTACACTTTCAGTGTGCTTTGGAATTTTATAATTCTTCAAAGTACCCACTTCAGAAACCTTACAACTTCACTCTAGAACAAACTAACTTAACGGGACAACTGATCCAAAATCCTATCTAAACATCTTTTCAACGATAACCATCGAGTAGCCACATGTTTCAGAAACTTTCTCATTCGAGTGTCATGTAAAATTTGGATTTTTCTTTCCTGTTTGCACTCCTTTCCAAATAATAAAATATTTCAATAATTCTTTCGTCAACATTTAAAGGCAAATATGCGGCCCCCTTCTCTGCAGCAAGATTAATTAGGTGACGAAAACAGCCTAAAATGACTAAGTTATCCATTTCCTGTTTCAAACATCCTGCCACACCCTTTTTTAATCTTACCTTTACAGGAGCATCATCAGTACCAAAGGCCAGCCAGTTTCTTTTAATGGAATACTGAATTCCCTTAAAGTTGAAAGTAGAAGATCAGCAATACTGGCTCCAGTAGCATCCCCTTCTAAATTAGGCACAGATAGTACACAATTTTGAATTTCGCGGAGTTCAGGATTGAAGAACGACACAATAATAGGATACAATTTGAAGTCTCTTTTAGTACTACCAACGATAGCGATATAAAATGGATTCGCCTGCAAGTAGGTAATAATTTTCGCTCTTTCTTCCATGCACATTTCCGTAATAAGAGCCGTTGTTTTTGTTCGCGTGCACCCATATCGAAAATAAAATGTTTGTATATCTATGAGACTTAACTGTTGCGGTTATCAGTCCCTAGGCTTTCAAACTACTTTCACTTACGCTAAGGAAAATACACACACGCATGCCCGAAAGAGGACTCGAACCTCTGACGGCTCTCGAATCGTTTGGCAATTTCAGAATCTTGAAACATTTTGCGGAACAAGGGCCTGGTATGGTCGGCACAGTTTATAGGCAAGTTATGTTTACAAAAAATGACTTAAATAAAGCCTCGGCGTATGTCACAGAATCTCCTTTTTGGGGTTTACACGAAAAGTTGAGTTTTTGTTTCCGTTCTACACACTGGACACTCTCCTTGTGGTTTTTTAGTCTCCACATGTTTAAGAATGTCGCATTTCCCGCCATAAGCCACTGAAAAGTCACTTCTACATACATTGCGAAAAGTATAAGATTGTCCCATTCTCGACTCACTTAAACACGGAAACTCTTCCTTAACTCTTTAATGCTTAACTTTTTATTTTCAGCTATAAAAAACGCCACAATTAATGTATAGTGTCTACATATTGAGAAAAATATTGAAAAAAAAAGCCTTAAAATTATTATGTACTACTAGCAACAAAAAGCTCATAGCTGGTCAGCCATATAGTGTTTCTGTGGCGGATATTAACCGCCGACGATCGAGAAACAAACAAACATGTCTTTGATTCAATGTCTTTGGCCCTTACTTTTCCAGGCGCATCCCGCCCGCATTATTCAGTGGGTGACTGATACTTGTATGCTGATGTGTAATATAGTGTTGTTACTAAGTTGGTTTTACTGGGTCTACCAACCCTGATAATTACCACACTTCCATGATGTTCTCAAAAAAATGTTCAAATGTTTGTTAAGCCTAAGGGGCTTAACTACGGGGTCATCAGTCCCTAAACCTACAAACTGCTTATGAACTACCTTATACTAAAGACGACACAAACATCCATGCCCGAGGGGGGATTCGAATCCCCGACCGTAGCGGCCGTGCAGACTGTGACTGGCGCGCCGCAGACTGCTCGGCCACTGCGGTCGGCATGATGTACTCGATGTGGTAAATGCCACTATTATGCCTGTCTCATCTTTCCAAAAAGTAACTTATAATGGAACATTAGTATGTGATTGACTACTTCTAAATGGTAAAGGAGGAACACTAATGTAAAAAAAAACTCACATGTTAGGAGGAACTCAATGTAGCTAAATGTCGAAATGATTCAGTAGCGCTCTACAATTTATAATTTCTAGGACGAGCTACTAGCCTACGTACCACTATGTATACAAGCAACTACAAGCGAATTTGTGGTAAAAGTTTGATCAGTTTTAGAGATAATGAAAAAAATAAGGTATGTATCTGACCAGCTACACTACGAATTAATGGGTTAAAAATGCTTATGAACACTGAATTACATTTCTTCGACTTTTTTGCAGAAATATAATCAAAACCTACAAGGTATGCAGCCAACAAGCACTACTTCAACTTTACACACGACTCTCAGGAAACTATAACGCAACGGTCTTGTAAACACAATGCAAATCGCTTCGCTTGGATCGACTATCGACTAGGTATACCTCGTCGTCCATCGATACATCGAAGGGGCAGGATTTTCAAATAATGAGAAAGGTATCGAAACTGCATTGAAAATCGGGAGGTCAGTCTTCAAGTTCGGGAGATCGGGGGGAAGAATCCAAAACGTTAGAGATATGTCCAGATGTTTCTAAACCTACGGAAGCAAACTATGGTGGACATCGGTCGCTAGACTTACAATCTACTTAAACTAAGTTACGCTAAGGACAACACACACACACACACACACACACACACACACGTCCGAAGAAGATCTCCGGAGGGAGCGGCAGCGCAGTTCCTGACATGGCGCCTAGAAACGCGCGGCAATTCCATATCAAACATCAAAGTCGAGAAATTTTCAAAATTGCATCGAATGGCTTTGACTGACTGCTATTTGAGATCTCAACTTTAAGTGCCAGAAAGAAAAGAAATTACAGAAATCCGAACCCATGTGGTTTTCTTGTAAAAGTCCAAACGTTTATGTCAGTAGTCTGATCTGTGTCAAATATAAGCATCGTTTATGTAGGTAGTTCTGATTTCTTATGTGGTGAAATGTGTACTGGTTTCCGGTATTAATATACCACTCCACCTCTAAAACACATATACTGAGTTTCATGTTCTCCACCACTGCCGGTGGTTATTCCTGCGTAATAATACCCTGTGCTTTAGCGATTGAACCGGTGCATGAAGTTTCTATGCGTTGTGCTCAAATGAGGATAGACTATACAGAATATTTAGTAGCTTTAACACCACCACCTCAACTTATTTTATTTTATTTTTTTTTCTTAATTCACTGCTACATTTTTTAGATTTATGGAGTAGCAAGCAATGAAATTTCGTTCCAGCTACTTCGTGAATAATAAACAAACAAAAACTTTAACGGACAGGTTAGGATATATCATAGTTCATAGTTCCGTGAACGCCGCGCGGGAGTAGCCGTGTGGTGTGAGGCATTATGCTACAGTCTGAGCACCCACCAGAGGTTCGAGCCCTCCCTCGGGTATGGGTGTGTGTTTTTGTTTCTCCTTAGTATAAGTTCAAACATTTGAACATTTTTTAGTTCTGTGAGAAGGTTATTTTTATTTCCATCTGCCATTCAGAGTACCTCCATAGTCTTCCCTTGTCCCTCATCCTCTTATAACACCTTTAGAAACTGTAAAAACGTAGGAAGGGTTTGAAAGAAATAATAATATGATCCAGAAACAACAAGAAATGTTTGTTCAGCTTGTGGGGCGTAACTTCTGGGTCATCAGTCCCTAAACGTACAAACTACTCATAAACTAACTTATACTAACGACAACACAAACATCCATGCGCGAGGGAGGATTCGAACCTCCGACGGGGAACGGGCTCGTGTATAGGAGCATAGCGCCTCGGACACACCGCCATGGCCCAGAAACAACAGTACTACTTGATGAAGAGAATTATTTCCATATTTTTTCCCCTTTACAATGGTGATCTCTTCTTCAGGAGTAACAAGGAGATCTCATGAGTATCGGATTTTAGAATTTATTTATATTTATGCTACGTGAAGTTCATAATTTAAATAACAATCAGTCAAAGCCATTCGACGCAACTCTCAAAAATTCTAGGTAAAATCGACTTTGAAGTTTTGCAAGTACATTTAAGTACCGATAATTAAAACAGTTATAGTATTTGATTAAATCTTCTCGGGCTTCTATCCGGGTAGCTGCGATAAAATTCCGGCGGATGGAAGCCCGAGAAGATTTCATCAGCTGTATACGCCGGGAAAGTCTACATTCACAGTTACAGTATTTGTCGGTGTAGATCAGATGGTAGCGTTCTGGTCTCACAACCATAGAGCCAGTGGTTCGAATCCCGCTGTGAGAGATATTTCTTTCGTTGTTTACGAATTGAGTTATATAAAACTTTTTGAGATCTCTAATTTCACGTGTTGTGTCAGGTTTTCGTTTATGTTTATGTACAAGATCCGAACATCTTGTCGTCTACATCTACATCTACATGGGATACTCTGCAAATCACATTTAAGTGCCTGGCAGAAGGTGCATTGCACCACCTTTATACCATTCATCTCCCATTCCACTCTCGAATAGCGCGCGGGAAGAAAGAACATCTGAACCTCTCCTTTCGAGCTCTGATTTCTCGTATTTTATTCTGATGATCATTTCTACCTATGTAGGTGGGAGTCAACAATATATTATCGCATTCGGAGGAGAATGTTGGTGATTGGAGTTTCGTAAGTAGACCACGCCGCAGCGATAAGCGCCGTTGTTGTAATGATTCCCATCCCAGGTCCTGTATCATTTCCGTGACGCTGTGTCCTCTACATTGTGACAATACAAAACGAACTGCCCTTCTTTGAACTCTTTTGATGTCCTCCGTCCACCTAAAACGATGGTTGAGTAGGTCAATTGCTTGGAAAGCCATTAGTAGCTATGGAAATAACTTTCCAAAAACAGTGTTGTAGTCCTTCACAAACTGAATAGTCAGAGACAGCCGTCGTCAACTAATTGTGAATCCAATACTGTATTAAATGTAAATTCTGTTTTTTTATACCTGTCATTATTAACAGCCTTTTATAAGATATAGAAAATTACGAATAAACAAAAATTTCACAGAAATTACGATTAGATATTAAAATTGAGTAACTGTTCGCACACAACGAAAAAAAATTCTTCCATGACGGGATTTGAACCACCGATCCTAAGGCCAGAGCGCTACCATCTGAGCTACTTCAACAGATGCTGCAACTGATTAAATTATTGGTACTTACGTGTACTTGCCAACGGCCGTGCCGCAGTGGATACACAGGTTCCCGTCAGATCACCGAAGTTAAGCACTGTCGGGTTTGGCTAGCACATGGATGGGTTACCGTCGGTCCCCCTTGGGGCGGAGTTTAGTTTACTTGCAAAACATTAAAGTCGATTTTCTCAAAAATAATTGGGTGTTGCCTCGAATGGCATTGGCTGATTGTTGTTAGGGTTCTGAAATCACGTACCATAAATATCAAAAAATTCTAAAATCAATATACATGTGGCGTCTGTTCCGAAAGAATAGACGTCACTTCTGATCCTGCAGTTGTTATTATTTAATATTCATAGAATATATGACATCAACTGCGATTGGGCAAAGCGGAAAATGTGTACCCAGCAGGGATTCGAACCCGGGTCTCCTGCTTTCTAGGCAGTTGCGCTGACCCCCACACCACTGGGGACACAGTGACCACCGCACCTGCAAGGACTACCTAGGCACGCCTCCTGTCAAATACAAATTCCCAGCTTCGCCCTGCCCACAGTACTCAAACTCGTAGTTGTGGGCAGGGCGAAGCTGGGAATTTGTATCTGACGGGAGGCGTGCCTAGGTAGTCCTTGCAGGTGCGGTGGTCACTGTGTCCCCAGTGGTCAGTCTGCTTTCGGCAGGCGAGCTGTGAGGAAGTGTTGTTTACATCCTCGCTGCGGCCGGTCGCGCGCGCAACGTGTGTGGTGAGTTGGACGCTCTTGCGGCGTAAATACTATCTGTAGTTTAGAATGGATAGAGCATAAATATGACTGAGCCCCTTCGCAAAGACACTGTGAAGTTCACATTTGATGACCGATATGCGAGACCCAAAGCACTAGAAGTGGAAGCCTTCTTAAGAGACGTTGTAAAACTCAGCCTTAGCGAAATTATTGGTATCCATCTGTCGATCGTTAGTTGCACAGTTTACGTGAAAATGATCAGTACTGCTTGTTGCGCTAAAGTCATAGAACAATGCGGAGGATCCCTAAAATTCAATCATTGTGATGGGAATGTTGGAGACGTCAAAGTTGACCATGCAGGTTTTGCTACCCGAACTGTCCGAATCTTTGAACTTCCATTCGAAATACCCACGGAAGCGATCAATTTAGCTCTTAAGCCCTACGGACGAATTATCAGCAATGTAGCAGAAAAGTGGACAACCTTTCAAACTTTCCCTGTTCTCAACGGTGTCAGACAGGTCAAAATAGAACTCCGAAAGCACATACCGTCTTACCTGTACGTGTGTGGGTATAGAGCCATTGTAATTTACGACGGTCAGCCACGTACATGTTCCGGTTGTGGTCAGACCGGCCATGTACGAACTGAGTGCATTCAACGGAGAGTGACACAGCTGCCAACCAAGGAGCCGATCGCGCCTATGGTGATGACGGCACTGCCAGTTACGTATGCCTTAGCTTCCCGCGGCTCAACAACCAAGACATTCAGCGACGCTGAGGACAGACAATATGAGCCCCTCGAAGACAACCAATGTCTGCCAATGGAAATCAGTAACGCAGAAGCACCGATCATCCCTCCCTCCAACGTGACGAGAACGGTTATTGAAAAAGAAATGGAAGCGAATCCTGAAAAAGACACCGAACAACACGTGCGTAAAGATGAGGAGGACATTACCATACAAGATCCAAGCTCACATTCAGAGAATGAAGAGAGCTTGAAATCTGGTTCTTCCCCTAAAACACACAAAAAACGGCGTTTAGCACCACCTGGCGCAGAACACAAGGCACAGACGCTCCGCGAAAAAGCGCAAGAAATTGGCAAAAAGTTAAGTGGGAAAAAATCAGTAACGTCACAACGAAACCAGCAGACTACAAAAAAGGAAGACTCAAGAAATATAGACATTCATCGCCAACAGGGTGATGAAAAAGACAGCACCACAAGTAAAGAATCGAAAAACAGAACGATGCCCCAGCACTGTCCGGGGAAGCAGACGGCACAACAAACTGATGGATCTTCCTGGGCAGATGATAATATAGAATTTCCTGAAGACGAAGAAATGAAAGAAATAAAAAATGCGGAAAATGACTCATCTTCACCAGGGAGAGACGATAAATCTAAAGAAAAATCCCCGCAGCGTCCACTGCTCTGAGGAGCAAGAGGTATTGACGAAAATGAGCGGTGACAGTAAACAAGCATAGGCAGCCAAAATATCTGTGCAAGCCTATAGGGTCGGCACGATAAATATCAACAAAATTCGAAGCCACCTCAAAATCAAGGCCCTACAAGACATGCTCTTCGCCGCTGACCTCGACATCGCCTTGCTGCAAGAGGTGACAGACATTAAATTGGAAATAATAACTGGATATAACGTAATCGAGAATCCCGGAACTGACCAAGACCTTGGAACGGCGATACTCACGAAAGAAGGAATAATCGCGAAAGACGTTGAAAAATTGGCAAACGCCAGAGGTATTGCAGGCACCATCCACAACGTAAGACTGATCAACGTCTATGCACCATCTGGCTCCGGCAACAGGCGAAAACGAGCCGACTTCTTTAAAAACGACATAGTGCCCCTCTTCCGTGGAAAATATGAACACATCTTTTTTGGAGGCGACTATAATTGTGTTTTATCTGCTAAAGACCAGACACCAAATTTTAATTATTGTGCAGAACTGAACGCAATAGTTAGAGAATTCAATTTGATCGACACGTGGGAGCAAAAGAATGGGGAACGGCCAGGTTTCACTCACATTACTAGCCACTCGGCCAGCCGCATTGACAGAATCTACGTTTCCGATACCTTGCAGACGCACATTCTACAAACAGAACTATGGCCTACCATCTTTTCAGATCACATATCTTACATATGCACCTTGAATTTAAGAAAACAAGAAACCTACAGGGGACGTGGTCTCTGGAAAATGAACGTAGACATCTTAAAGGATCCTGCATGTCAAGCGACATTTAATGATGTATGGCAAGAATGCGAGAAAAGATTACATTCATATTCCTCAGCAGTTGCATGGTGGACAAAATGCGCTAAACCTATGATCAGAAGAGCAATGACAAATTACTCTCGTGAGAAAACAACCTGGCACAAGCGGACAGCTGAATTTTATTTCAAAGTCCTCAGGGATTTATACGCATCTGATGCGTCAGTTATTGACAACCATGCAGAAATCAAAAGAATTCAAGCCAAACTCCTGTCATTAAAACGCAAACAGCTTGATGGTTATAAAATAAGATCACGACTTCAAAATGAAGTACAGAATGAACAAACATCTATTTATCATTTAATAAACGAAAGAAAACGACAACACAGAAAAATAATAACCGAATTACGAACGTCAGATGGGAGACTACTAACTCAGCAAAATGAGATCAAGGCGGAAATTCACAATCACTTCACCGCTTTACTAAGCAATACACCCACGGATATAACGGCTCAAACTGACCTTACAACCGGAATGACACGACAACTTGTCCAGGACGAAGCAGACAGCCTGTTAGTCGAAATATCAGAAGAGGAAGTTGAAGATGCGATAATGCGGAGCCCGAAAAACAAATCCCCTGGTCCTGATGGATTTCCGGCAGAGTTATACCACACATTCAAACGACAGATGATACCCAAGCTCACATGTGTATATAAGGAACTTATGAACCCCAACATCAACATCCCAGTTGATTTCCGAGAAGGGGTAGTTGTACTGATCCCGAAAAAAACTACAGGAAAATCAGTAGAAAACCTAAGACCTATCACCCTACTCAATAGTGATTACAAAATCTTTGCGCGCATTCTGAACGAAAGACTGAAATCAGTACTGAACTCCGTCACCGGTTCTTATCAATCGAGCGTACGCAAAGACAGATCCATTCACCACACACTATGTGACTACAGGGACATAATTTCATTATCAGCAGCTTGTAATCTAAAGTGTGCTTTGGTATCATTAGACTTCGAAAAAGCATTTGATAGAGTCAACCATGATTACCTATTTCACGTTATGAGTACTATGAACTTTCCGCAAAGCTACATCAGGATCCTGAAGAACCTCCTCAACAATTCAGCCTCTATAATAATGGTAAATGGTCAACTCAACAGATCAATAACTGTAAAAAGTTCAATGAGACAGGGTTGTCCTCTGTCCATGTCGCTTTTTGCAGTAGCCATAGAACCCTTGCTTTTTCGACTGAGTACAGATTTACAAGGCATATTACTACGTGGGCAAAAGATTGTCTGTCAATCATATGCTGACGACGTCACGGTCTTGGTCAAGGACAATAATGAGATCTGCAAATTATTAGAGGTAATAAAAATGTATGAACTCGCGTCTGGCGCCAAACTGAACCGACAGAAATCCGCAATAATGAACATTGGACGAGGTTTAGAAGTTCCCATTCAAGGGGAAATAAAGGAGACTGCTACATTGAAATGCCTCGGTATTGAATATACGCCCAATATCCAGCAAACGATTGCACGGAATTACAGAAGACTACTTAATAGTATACGTGCCAGTATATATCAGAATGTACTCAGAACACTCGACGAAATACAAAGGGTGGAAGTGGTGAATATATATCTCACATCCAAAATAAATTATGTGGCACAAGTTTTACCAGTTCCGCGGACTGTGGCTGATAGGATCTTGGCAGCCTTTGGCCACTTCGTCAGCCGTGGCCATATCTTCAAAGTCAAATACGAGACCTTGACACTATCGACCGACAACGGTGGACTCAATCTAACAGATGTCTACAATAAAGCGCAAGCCCTGTTTGTTAGCAAAACGTACAAGCAGTGGACAAAAACGCCGAACACCATAGCGGCATTCCTTTTAAATGAAATAGCGCCACCTAACTGTGCTGCCCCAATCGATGTCCGCCACATTCCCACCGCCCTGTATCACTTTAAACATTTTTTAATCGAATACAGCTATATAAGCATGAGAATGGCAGAGAAAGACATGTATAGAGTCAAAGAAGTCTACAAAAATTTAATGAAATTTCATAACAAGAACATCATTGAACGAAAGTATAAAGACTTCAACTGGAAAATGATCTGGAGAAACATCCATAATCCCCACTTACCGACAAACGTGAGGGCACTCTGGTATTACGCTGTTAATCGAAAAGTCCCAACAAACCAACGACTTCATAATATACATCTCGCAAATTCTCCCTTGTGCACACTCTGCAACCTGAATGACACAGACGAACATCAATTTGTCTGCAGAAACATTGACAACATTTGGCAGTTACTCAGGAAAAAACTTGCAATTATGCAGAGAACGTCGCCAACCACCATAACACCTGCGAGCCTTTTACATCCGGACGAAGAACTTTACCCCAATACGAAACAAAACGCAGTGAATTGGCTAAAGGGACATGCAATATATTACATACTGACAACTACGGAAAAGAGTGAAGGAGATTTCTGGATATACATTAGAATGCAGCACGACAAACTACTGCAAGTAGAAGACTATCAGAAAAAATACGCAAACTTTCTCAAAAGAACCATCGTGTGAAACATAAATAAAACGACATCCTTGATGATGTGACCCAATGAGCATATCAACAGGTTAAATTATTACAAATACAATTTCTAGGAAAATGTAAGAATAACGAATAACGATCAACTAAGGAACGACTATTTTGACGAAAATAAACTTTTCTAAACAGAAAAAAAAGGTTTTATTACACAAGTTTGGCTCTAGAAGAGAGACATTTTGTTTTGTTTTTTTTTTTACATTATTTCAGTTCCCCTTTTTTTAAGTCTACAGATATCTAATTTTCAAATGCATAAATTCTACCACCAAGAATTCATGTTACGTTGTATCATTAACAGAAACGGAGTCTAGCTAGCTGACGCATTTCAAAGTTAGAGAAGATAAACAAAACGAGAGCAAAAAGAAGAACCAGATCAAGTACACGGATACGTGTGGAAATTACAACAGTTACACCCGAGAAGACGAACTTTGACATCGGAAGTTGGCAAAGACACCGAAAGATACAATTTATATAGCATTTCAGAAGATATGAAATTATGTTTCACACCGAAGAAGGCAATCTTAATTTAGAGAAGACATTAAACAACATAAAAAAAATAAAAAAAAAGTGGTGTAGGGGTCAGCGCAACTGCCTAGAAAGCAGAAGACCCGGGTTCGAATCCCGGCTGGGTACACATTTTCAGCTTTGCCCAATCGCAGTTGATGTCATATATTCTATGAATATATTCTAAAATCTGATGTCCATGTGTTCTCCTTGTAAGTAGCCACAATTCGCCGAGTTGATAACGACTTCTGACAAAGGAAAAACTTTGTTTCTGACACAGTTGCCGCTAGGAAAAGTAATGAGATGCAGAAAAAAGAATGAATGATGGGCCTTTATACCAGCCAATCTGTGGCGCGCTAGAATTACTGAAGCGACCAGAGGTAGAAATTCGGCCTGACCCGTGGCTACGGTACAGCGAGAAGTCGAATTGAGTCGTGGTCCGTCTCATCAGAGGGGACAGCCCGCGGCCGTTAATCAGCAGGGGAGAGGAACACGAGGGCATTTGGACCGGCGCCATTCCAATCTGTCTTCCTCCCACACCGCCAGCGGCGAGACCCGAAGCGCCGAGAAAATAGACGGCGGCCGTGATGGGCGTCGACGGGCGACACGGCGCACAGGTGGCGAAATACGGCGCACAGAGTCACAGGGCCAAAGCTGTGCCGTGGGGGAAACAAAGCTGCAAGTGCCGCCAATGGAAGGCACACGAGAGCGCGGCCGGGACAGGGGCGTCGCGAGAGGGCGTCTGCCCCAACGAGCTTGAATTTCACAGAGTGGTGATAGGTCCGCCATGTTTGAGGCAAATTGAACTGGCGTCCGACATGTTATTTGGGGTACCGGCTGACAGCTGGTATGACACACCCAATCCAGAATTTTACCAATTATGAATAGCAGTGGTTGTCCGTCTTTGCAACTACTATAAAAATGCGATTTGTTCTCACCAGACGCGTTTCGTTTTATTGACTGTAAAACATTTTCAGTGGTCTGTAATAATAGAAATCTACAGTTTGTTTTGTATTTAGATCGAAAACAGTTCTTAAATGGAGCATGAAAAGTAGGCCTAATGTTTGTTACTTACGGAAGTTTTGTCTTCTTTCCGCTTCACATCATGGAGTGCCGGTCTGTTTAATGCAATACCGCCGGTTCTTCATGCTGTGTCGTTTTCTCACTACTTTCACTGTCACTTTTTCACTGTTCATAGTTGTTTTCCACAGATCAGAAGTGTTTTTTTTTTTTTTTTTTTTACTGATTCTGCACAGAGTGTTATTGCAGTGTTGCCAACCTCACAAATGTAGTTCTTTCTCTATGTTTTGTAATAAATTATGTTTCGGTGTATTTAGTTTTGATGTAAGCGGATTAGAATAGTGGCAAAATAATATATATATATAATGGGAACGTTATTATTATTATTTTTTGTTTAATTTTTTTATTACTATTGTATGATTATAATATCCCCCACCAAATAATAACAACAATTATAATAGTAATAAAAAAATTAAACAAAAAAATACTAATAATAACGTTCCCATTATATATATATATATATATATATATATATATATATATGTGTGTGTGTGTGTGTGTGTATGTATTATTTTGCCACTATTCCAATCCGCTTACATCAAAACTAAATACACCGAAACATAATTTATTATAAAACATAGAGAAAGAACTACATTTGTGAGGTTGGCAACACTCCAATACACACTGTGCAGAAGCAGTAAAAAAAAAAAAAAAAAAAAAAAAAAAAAAAAAAAAAAAAAAAAAAAAAACACTTCCGATCTGTGGAAAACAACTATGAACAGTGAAAAAGTGACAGTGAAAGTAGTGAGAAAACGACACAGCATGAAGAACCGGCGGTATTGCATTAAACAGACCTGCACTCCATGATGTGAAGCGAAAAGAAGACAAAATTTTTGTAAGTAACAAACATTAGGCCTACTTTTCATGCTCCATTTAAGAACTGTTTTCGATCTAAATACAAAACAAACTGTAGATTTCTATTATTACAGACCACTGAAGACGTTTTACAGTCAATAAAACGAAACGCGTCTGGTGAGAAAAAATCGCATTTTTATTGTAGTTGCAAAGACGGACAACCACTGCTATTCATAATTATGAAAGCAACTACGGACATTATGGCCACACAAACGAAGAGAATTTTACCTGTTTACACAGTTTTACGTTTTAAACGTAGATTGACTATTGAATACAGATGTGCATGAATAATAAAGATGTGCATGAAGTTCCGTTGGCGTGTCCAGACTTTATCAAAGCTGCGAATTGATGAGCCAGATAGTGTATTTTCTTAAAATGCAGTAATGAAATATCACGAATCTGTCAGTAATTCACTTCCAGTTCGAAGTATAACAGTTAGCTGAGGTTTGATCCAACAACGAAAGTGCCGCTGTGAAAATATTTGTGTTAATTATAATGCAAGTTCATAGTTTAAAAGTGCTGCGAAACTTATACAATGAACAGTAATTGTAATGACGAACAATTATAATCACGGATTTGCATCTGTTGTTAATGTGTTGTAACAACTGCTTTCATAGAGTCTAAGACACATTTATCTGAAGCTTATTAAACGTATTAAGTCCACATACTCGTAAAATGGCTGTTAAAGGGTTTGGTTGTGAAGTTTGGTTGACGAAATGTGAGTACAAAGACGAAAGTAACAACACAATACTGCAATCAAAAATGCGCCTAGGTCAGCTGCCACAAAAGCATTCTGCACCGAAATAACATATCGTTAATGACTTACGTTGTTGTCACGCTGCTATACGTAAATATTTGCTACACAAAGCACAGATATTTAACAAGTGAAAAATTCCGGTTTGTTAATATTGCTTCCACGCTTTGCAATGATTATATGTTAACCATGCTTGATCAAGTATTGTCAACAACAAATGAAAACTTTTTAACGAAGGTCTAGACACTCAAAAGTGTTTATTTTATTTTATTATTCAACAGATGAGACACTCTTTTATCAACTGCAGCAGCAACAGAAGAAGAAAAACACAGACGCTAGGCAGAAAACTGAGCCTTTTTAATGGAGTGTAATTCAAAGGATTTGCAAGATAGGTCATCTGAAGCTTCACTATTGGGGAAGCTATGTGTCATTAGCCAGGAGTTTTGTTTGTGTATAGGCAGACAGAGACCAAAAGAGCAAAACAACTGGTGTTCTTGCTCGATTTATTTGTCTTTTTAACAGTTCCATTTGTGTATTTAAATGCTGAACACACATTAGACATATTCCAGAAGCAAAGATTGTACAGAAAATATACACTAAATACAGCACTTCACTTTCAACAACAGGATACGATGGACAGACTCCTGTAAAGTGTACTGACCACGGCCAATATGGCGACCGAGTTTACGCAGGTTGCCGCAAAGAGCGCTGTAACTCATGTGTCAGCCACTCTATGAAATTGTTGCTCGTTGGTCTGCCCACACCGTAAGATTAGATTAGTACTTGTTTCATAGATCATGAATACGACACTTTGTAATGATGTGCAACCTGTCAGGTTAATGAAAGGTGTCTTTACAAATTGTTACTTTGTATTAAATATTACATGACACAATATTTTTCATTTTCTCTCTTTTTTTCAGATTTACTAATTTATATCTAAAAATTCATCTATAGTGTAGAAGGCGCTGCCATGCAGAAATTCTTTTAATTTATTTTTAAATGCTAGTTGGCTGTCTGTAAGGCATTTGATGCTGTTTGGTAGGTGACCAAAGACTTTTGTGGCAGCATAATTCACCCCTTTATGTGCCAAAGCTAGATTTAACCTTCAATAGTGAGGATCATTCTTTCTCCTAGTGTTGCAGTTATGTACACTGCTGTTGCTTTTGAATTCGGTGGGATTGGTAATAACAAATTTCATAAGTGAAGATGTATACTGTGAAGCAACTGTGAAGATCCCTAGCTCTTTAAATAAGTGTCTGCAGGATGATCTTGGATGGGGTCCGGCATTTATTCTGATTAAACGATTTTGTGCAATGAATACTTTTTTACTCAATGATGAATTACCCCAGAACATGACGCCATACGAATGCAGAGAATGAAATTCGGCATAATAAGCTAATTTACTGAGATAAATATCTCCAAAATTTGCAATTATCCTAATAGCATAAGCAGCTGAACTCAAACGTTTCAGCAGATCTTTTTTTATTTTTTATTTTTTTTTTTTTTTTTTTTTTTTTCATTTCAACTCCTCATCAATGCATACACCTAAAAATTTTGAATATTCTACCTTTTCTACAGATTTCTGATCAAAGTCTATATTTATTGATGGTGTCATTCCATTTACTATACGGAACTGTATGTACTGTGTTTTATTAAAATTTAATGGTAGTCCATTTGCTGAGAACCACTTAATGATTTTCTGAAAGATGTCATTTACAATTTCTTCATTTAGATCTTGCCTGTAAGGTGTGATAATTATACTGTATCATCAGCAAAAGGAACCAGCTTTGAATCTTCATGAATATAGATTGGCAAGTCATTAATATATATTAAGAACAGCAAAGGGCCGAAGACCGATCCTTGTGGCACCCCATTTTTGATTGCCCTCTAGTTTGAGGTATAAGCTAGGTTTAGCATATTATGTGAATTACTTGTGTCAACTTTCTGCACTCTTCCTGTTAGGTATGATTTAAACCATTTGTACACTGTCCCATTCATACCACGATACTTAACTTTATCTAGAAGAATTCCATGATTTACACAATCAAAAGCCTTGGAGAGATCACACAAAAATCTCAACGGGTGATGTCCGGTTATTCAGAGCATTTAATATTTCATTGGTGAAAGTATATATAGTATTTTCTGTTGAAAAGCCTTTCTGAAAACCAAACTGACATTTTGTTCGAACTTTACTTTTATCTATGTGTGAAACTACTCTAGAATACATTACTTTTTCAAGAATTTTGGATAAGGCTGTCAGAAGTGAGATTGGGCGGTAGTTGTTGACATTAGACGTATCCACGTATCCCCTTTTTTGTGTAGTGGTTTAACAATAGCATATTTCAGTCTATCAGGAAAAACACCCTGCTTCTGAGAACTATTTACATATGTGGCTAAGAATCCTACTTACTTCTTGAGAACAAGATTTTATTACTCTGCTGGAAATACCATCAATTCCGTGTGAGCTTTTACTCTTGAGAGTGTTTAATATTTTCTTTATTTCAGAAGGAGAGGTGGGTGGAATTTCAATTGTATCAAATTGTGTGGGTATGGTCTGTTCCATTAACTGCCTAGCTTCTTCTAATGAACATTCAGCTCCTATTTTCTCCACAATATTTAAAAAATAATTATTAAACACGTTTTCAACTTCTGGCTTGTTAGTTGTAAACTTTTCATTCAGTTTGATGGTAATGCTGTCTCCCCGTGCTCTTGGTTGCCCTGTCTCCCTGGTAATAATATTCCAAATTGTTTTAATTTAGTGATCGGAGGTAATAATCTCAAACATGATGCACATGCTCTGGACTTTTTAATAACTTTTCTTAATGT
Source organism: Locusta migratoria (assembly GCA_026315105.1). Taxonomy (NCBI): domain Eukaryota; kingdom Metazoa; phylum Arthropoda; class Insecta; order Orthoptera; family Acrididae; genus Locusta; species Locusta migratoria. The sequence goes on along the minus strand of CM048744.1, from coordinate 174,689,428 downwards.
AGCACAGTAGTTTTTATAATATTTGACTGTTTCTGGGTCATTACTCTTTCTTGCTGTTAGATAAAGTTTCCTTTTTCGGTTACAAGATATTCTTATTCCTTTAGTAAGCCATGCTTCCTTGCATAGTTTCTTATCATTATATTTAACTATTTTCTAGCGGAAACAATTTTCAAATACTCTTACAAATGTAATATATTAATACACTGTCTGAAGAATTTACAAAAAAAGAAGTCTGAGGAAATCATGTTAAAACTAATCTCGCTAAACCTGGACACACTTTGCTGTAGCTTAGTCTCATATGAAATTAAAGATCGGAAAACTACATCATTTTTGGAAACTAGATTCCTCATGATCAGTCCGTTCCTTTCTACTCGTTCACCGTTCCTTTTTTTATCCAATTATTATCCAATAACAGAAAATCAAAATAGAAACTGAATAGCTTGTTTATAAAAGCTGAACAATAACTTCTGAGATAAAAAAAAAATAAATGTGATATCACTGCAGTCTATTACAGTTCACTAACAATTGCCGACGACAAAACGCGGAACTACGCTTTGTTTATTGCCAGATGGGCCGACAGCGTCTGGCAATACAGTACACAACCGACGCTCGTGGTTCGGCATTGTACAGTCACGTTATTGTCACAGTGCATTTGCGTACAAGGGCGATTTGATATGTCTGGTAAAAATAGAATAAAACATTGTTTTAAAGGTGCAATCGCACCTTATTTCTCGACATAGTCTCCCTGCCAGGCTATACACATGACTCCAGCGAGTTTCCAATTTTCCCAACCCATCGGCATAGCAGGCCTTGTCAAACGCTGTAAAATAGTCTGTCACAGCGGACACTTGCTCATTCGATTGAAATTTCCTCCCACCAATCCAAATATATAAGTTTGGGAATAAGAAGACGTCATTTGGAGCCAGGTCTGTTGAATAGGGTGGGTGAGGAACCAATTCGAATCCCTAGCCGTGCGCTTTGGCCATTGCGATACCTGCATTGTGGTCTGTAGCATTGTTCTGATGAAACAGCACATTCTTCCGAGCCAATCCTGGACGTTTTGCAGTTAGATCCTGTTTCAAACTATCCAGCAGAGCAACGCAATAGAGTCAAATTATGGATCTGCCTTTTTCCAAATATTCTATCTATCTATCCTGGGAACCCCAAAAGACACTGGCCATCAGCTCTCCAGCTGACAAAACAGTCGTCGCCATCTTTGGTGCACTCTCCCCACTCTTCGTCCTTTGTTTGGACTGTTGTTTGGTGTATCGGTGGATCCAAGTTTCTTCCATAGCTATGAATCTGCGCAAAACGGCCTGTGAATTTCGCCTGAACAGTGTGAGATTCTGAGCAGAAATGTTCTTTCGTTTCCGTTCGTGGTCCAAAGTGTGCAGACGTGGCACCCATCGCGCACAGAGCTTCTTCATGGCTAGTTTTCCACGGAGGATGTGATGCATTCGTTCAGTTTAGATGCCTAGAGTGTGAGCTATCTCGCGAATTTTTAATCCTCGATCTTCCATTAACGTGCCGTGCACCTTATCGATGGTTTCCTGAAAGGTGACCTCAACGGGCCGACCGGAGCGTTCTCTTTTTTCTGTATTCCTCCGTCCACGTTTAAATTCATCGATACAAGAGTAAATGGTCTTCAATATTGGTGCAGAAGCCACACGGATCGATCCGACCCGTATTTTATGTGTGCAGCTGTCCAACCCTTCAAGTGGAAATGTTTAACGGTCGAACGAAATTCGTTTCTCCCATCCTAAGGAACTAACTACAGAGTCCCCACTTCAGCCGGCAGCTAGCAATTAACTAATGACAGCTGCCGTTCGAAACCTGCTGTAATATCCGTGGAAATAACAGGCCTACCAACAATAGTGCGAGTTCTGAAAATTTTTCGCTCCGTCATACAAATTTACCAGACATATCTAACCACCCCCGTATTTTATATTTGCTGAAATGGATAGGCATCACGCAAATGTACGTAATGAAAGACAACATTCAGATGGAAAAGTTCGAATAAATAATGTTGCTCAGTCGTCCCTATTTCGAGAGTAATCGACGAAAAAATTACGGAATTTTGGACAAGATTCAAAAGCTTAAAACAGAACGCCTATTTCAGTATCTAGCTTAGCGCAGATGGATATCTGGTCTGCCTGATGTGCCAGAGGTACAGATCCTATTATGTGCTTCAACATTTTCTTATTTTTTTAGTTTCATTTCTTTATCAAAAAGACTTTGATCATAACTTTCATCGATTAATTGGTTTAAATGTGATTTAGTTTTAGTCATTTTTTACATTATTATAAACACTGTATCAACCTTTTTGTCATTAGGTCCTGGCATTCTTTATTTATTTGTAAACCTTCTGTCTGTAATTTTAGTTTTATATATTAACTTGGATTTAATTACTTCAAATTTATTATTATTATAATTATAAATAAAAAATACGGATAAGACTATTAACTGAATCAAAACAGTTAACCAAGTAATTTTGATACAAATTTGGAAATGAACAATATTGGATGAGGTAATGTGGTTCGAGCCTCCTTTTGCTGGAAATCAGATTGGAACTTAGGTTGCCTTGCATGACAGCCTATTCCTTTAACATTCATCCACAGAGGCACCTGTACAACCTAGCACAAAAAGCAGACATAGTATCCACTACGCTAAAACAACTGACAATATTGTGGTTCTATATTGAAGCTCAAAGACTGTCAAATGAAATTCCAAAACTGTTATTCGTAAACAGGCATTTCACTGGCTGTCTAAGTGGCCTCTCTGTTACAAGTCTCTATATATTGAGACGTTACTGTCATACCGCCTCATTGCTCCACCTAATCGATTTTGCCAATTTCTCTTACCTTGCTCATGTTTTTCTCACTTGTATTAGTAAAGTTTGCTATTTTCAATATAAATTGATTTAACTTGAGCATTATCATGTGGTTTCATGGCCGACTGGCGAGGGCAAAGAAGTAGAAGCAGAGATGGCGAGTTTGTGTTTTCTTATATTCTATTCCCTCTCCTTTTTATTCATGTCACACTCCCATGTTTCCCATCACAGCGTGAGCGAAGGAGTGGTTGAGCATAGTTGAACCAGTAGGAGTACTTTAGCATGATGGTGGCGGTAGTTTGTGAGTTTTTCGCTTTTTGTGTAGGCAGCTATTGGTGCAAAGAGCTTAGCAAGCTTTGCTGCTGGTCGATGGTAGGCAGGTGGATTCGCGAACGAGTAAAAGGAAGGTGCCCAGTTGGCTGCACCTTTCTCCGCCAATCAGGGCGCGTCTTCTCTGCGTGGTTCGAATTGGCGGACGGTTGAGGTAGAGGGAAGCCATCTTTAGAGTTGGAAGGAGACCATCGAGATGTACGGACGCTGGTGCTGCTTGCTGTGCAAAATTCTCCAGAATGTGGTAAGAAATTAAAGTCATAAGTGGGGAAGTGGAATTTGATTTATTAAAATATCTTTAGGTAAATTTAGGACTGAGTTTTCGTAATTCTCAGTGAATTGTATTTGTATTTCATTGTGTTGAGCTGGTGGCCCCCATTTCCTTCATACTTGTTTGTTGGTTATGCACCTACATTGTTCTTTACAAGTGTGCTACAATTACAAATAACTATTCAGGTGTTAAAGGTGAGAATATCGGGTCATTCTTTTTTAAAGTAATCGTAAATTTTGTTCTTGATATTGCATCCACAAGCCCACTTACTGGCAGGATTAGTTTGAGTAGTAAATGTATAAAGCTTTGCGCTAATCATGCAGTGAGTGATTTGCATGTTTTATGTCCGTTTGTGTGCAGATTTCCTACCCCCCTCCTCACCCACCATGTGTGACATTGAATAGTGTACAGAGTAGTTAAAAGTAGTAGGAGGCCAGTTGAGCAATATTTATAGCAAATTGTCACAAAAGAAAAATATCAATTTTTTTTAAGTAATATTTGGGTCACAATGTTTTATTATAAGGGAATTAAACTGTTTCTTTACCATCAAAAATCAACTAATTTCAATACTTACTAGTTCCTGTAATGATTAGGTAAAATAAACCCTTTATGATTAACTTTTGTGTCAGAATAACTGATTTACCCCTCATCTTCTCCTTCAATGCTCCCCATTTTGGATGGGAAACAAAGGGATCTCACGATCATTATGAGGGTTGAAATTGGTATTTGTTCGAACTTACCCTGGGGGTTTAAAACTAGACGTATCCTTTCTTGAGGTGTATGTGTACTGGTTCCGTTAATTCTAAACAAAAAATGTTATCCATTGCGCGCCATTTTCATTTGTCAAGTTTAATCAAGCCGGTAAGTTCATGTGAACATAGACCGAAATAAGTGTGAACCAGTATAGATCCATGGTCAGGATAAAGCCTACGCGAAATTACCAAGCCCATTTCATACTGTGTATGGAAGCCCTTGCTATCAGTTGAACAGCGCTTGGGTAGGCCCACCCAGTGGTAAGAAAAAAAAGGGGGTTAAACTGTAAAGAACAAAAAAGAACGAAAGAAATAAGATAAGAGGGTACGTCACAATATTTGTGGAAAATCCCGATTGTTTAATGATTGCTATTAAATGAGGGCTCACAATTTTGAATAACTAAACTACACCAGCGTGTAATACATGTTTTCAAAACATCGATCCTCCAAGAGGGGACCATTATTTATTAAAATCGTAAACCAAGATTTCTGTTTTATTTTCATTTCTTACGCTTTATTGTAGAATAATGTATTAACATGAAATGCGTTTTTATCAGCTACACGCCCAACTCAGATCGCAATACAACAGTATTGTTCCAATTAAGTATGATTTGTTGTAGAAGAATATAGGTAAAAAGGTAAAGCAGTCAACAATCCGAAGATTGGTTTGAACACCACAGTGCTTTACTAGGCATGGTCCTGTTTGGAGGTGGTATGCCGTTGCCTTCCTCCGACCTTCAAACTGACTTACCCAGGCAGTTATAGGGGGACCTACAGTTTAACGTGGGTTCCGAACCACGGTGCTACTCGGTATTTTTCACATGAGCAATACTGCCAGAGGTGAAAGAAGTGGAAAGTGACAGATAAAAATCCTAGAACCTGGCTGGGATCGAACCCGCGACCTTTGGATTTTAATAACAAAATGCGTTCGATTTAAATAGTCAATGAAAACACTACAGGTTTGTTTTTATTTCTTACGTTTCCTACAGAAGAGTATATTAGGTGCGAATGTACCGTTGCTTTTTAAACGTGCTGCTGCAGTGATTGACCGTAAAATAACATTTTTACAGTGGTTTTACAGTCCTATGTGTTCACTGGTTCAGTGAACCCCGAAAAGAAGCTCGCCGTGAAAAGAAAGTAAATAAATAAAAATAAAGTTTTTTTCAACTATCATTCTTCGATTCTTTCTTCTGTCAGTTCATTTTATTTGCACATTCAAAGTATTTTTATCGCATGAGAACCGTTTTACGACGCGGAGACAGCATACGAGTAGTAGCGCGGTCGCTTAAATACAGGCGGCAGTGGCCGCAACGTTGCAACGGGCATGGTCGGTCCCGCGGCAGAGTGGGGCGAGGGTAATAGCCGCCAATAACATAGGCTCGAGGAAATGCATTTTACACTTAGCTGTCATGTAAGATTTATTTATTATGCAACTAGTTTCGGGCATTTAAAATTACATAAAGAGTTCCGTTCCATACATTTCCTGAATCAATTAAAGATGTCGCATTATCCATAAAAAGGAGTCTTTTGTCATACTGATAAAAACACAGCAAGTGGTTAAGTGCAGAACCACTTGCTGTGTTTTTATCAGTCAGGCAAAAGACTCCTTTTTATAGATAATACGACATCTTTAATTGATTCAGGAAATGTATGGAACGGAACTGTATATGTAATTTTAAATGACTTGATGATGAGATAAAAAAAGTTCAAATGTTTGTATAGTCTATTGGACTTAACTACGGGGTCATCAGTCCCTAAACTTGCAAACTACTTATGAACTAAGACTAAGGACGGCACAAATATCCATGCCCGAAGGGGGATTCGAACCCCCGACCGTAGTGGCCGTGCAGACCGTGACTGAAGCGCCTCAGTCCCCTCGGCCACCGCGGCCGGCGATGATGGGATATTCCTGAAACTAGTTGCATAATAAATAAATCTTACATGACAGCTAAATGTAAAATGCATTTTCTCAAGTTTATTGCTGCCGACAATTGCCACAAACAAATGAATAACATGGGCGTCGGAGCTGGTAGAGACACCAGCTCCTCGGTAGTAGAGCTCTGGCGGTTACGCACGTATGGTCACGAAGCGAAGACAATGGAGCTACTGCGCACCTCCCCTTACGCATCGGCTAATCATTAAGGCAATATCCGCCCTTCACATTTGTTTTGGCGCATTGAAGATCCGTCAAAAACACGTCATATTTGGTAAAATATATTATTATTGTAAATTAAAGACGCATCAACTGTAACAGCCTTCCTAAGAACCGATAATGAATAATAATGAAGTCATTACTCTCCAGTTAGCAAGAATAGCCGTGTGGTTATGCCGGGCGCCGTGGTTCAGCACTTCCCGGTCATTGGGTCAAAAGCCTTCTGAGCCAAATATTCAACGAACAACCAAAAACGAACTGAATTAACTACCGCAACGCATCGATCCACCTGAAGAACAAAAAAACAAAAAACAACAAAAAAAAATGTGGTTAGCGACGTCGCGTTGCGCCGTCGAAAGTAGTGGATTCGAGACCGACAGCAATTACTACAATTTTTTTTAATATACTGGAACAACAATGACTTTTGCATTGTTACTTGCTATATATATATTTGGATGTTTCAGCAAATGTGTCGCGATTTTGAGGGTAAATGACATTTATGCTCTTCGTTGTAACAAATATTGACCTGTGCTGCTTATAGTGTCACGTGATCCGAAGGTAGCTTGTCTTTTCATCGTAACAGATTCATTTTGTTACAGTCACTTAACAGTGTAATCAGTTACTGTGTTTTAGTGTTCATGAGTATATTCATATGTTCTTGGTATTTGTTATCAAAGAAAACTGAAAAACATTCAGTATCTTTTAGAAACAAATTACTCAGCTTTAAGCTTGGAACAAAAATGTGAAATAAAGAAGCTTGGTAGGCGGACGCCGCAGATCGAGTTGAAGCAAGCGCAGATAAGCCGAAGTAAGATCTTTTTATCTTATGACGAAAATATATCTAAAGGGGGGAGAGAAACCAGGCAGATTTCCCTCGGCGCTACTCGCAGACGTGCGCCAAATTGTTTCTTTGGACGCTGAGTGAGAGGGGGGGAGGGGGGGTCTTCGCCACTGTCAAAGTTCGGCACTCAAAGAAGTGAACCCCCAGTCAACTGAAGCACCAGTCGCCACTGCAGTTTTATATTCTTATTGTTAATTTTGACTACTTTCTGTAGAAGAATGAGTTAAAAGAATGTACAGTTGTTTTATCTGCTGCGCGTTCATTTCAAGAACCGTGTTATATAGTGCTCGTGGGTCCGAAACAACCAATAGGAGAAAACGTCAACAGTTCGCAGCACTCTCAGCTAAAACGGATATTCTAAAGGGAACGGCTTAAACATCTTTCGAAATCGAAATTCCTTTTCCTACTCAGCTGATATCGGGCTCAACGATTAGTTTATTTTATTTTCATTTTTTCTGCTCAAAAATCTAACAATTAGATAGAGTCGAAAACACAATGATGATTCCGAGTGGCATTTTTGGTCGTTAGATCCCAGCTAGGATCGTGTTCCGCCTGCCTGGTGCAAGACTTTAGGTAACCCCACTTGAGCGATTTGCGTGTCGGTGATTTTAATCAAATTCCGTGGTTATGGTATATCGCCCCAAATTTGCGACTGGATAGGGTATTTCCTGTCAGCGAGGACAGAGGTCGTAGTAATCGATGGTAAGGCATCGACTAAAACAGAGGTGATATCGGGCGTTCCACAGGGTAGTGTTATTGGTCCTCTGCTGTTCCTTATTTACCTAAACGATTTATGGGAAAATCTAAGTGGCTCTCATAGGTTGTTTGCAGATGACGCCGTCATCTACCGTCTAGTAAACTCATCTGAAGGTCAAAACCAACTGCAGAACGATCTGAATAAGATATCAGTATGGTGTAAAAATTGACAATTGACTCTAAATAATGAGAAGTGTGAAGTCGTCCACATGAGTATGTAAAGAAATCTGTTAAACTTTGTTTACAAGATAAATCAATCAAAAGTGAAGGTCATAAACTCCAGAAAATACCTAGGAATTACTATTACTTCAGACTTAAACCGGAAAGAACACGTAGATAATGTCGTGGGAAAGGCGAACCAGAGATTGCTTTTTATTGGCAGCACCCTTAAGACAATTACTAAAGAGGCTACATACACTACGCTTGTCCGTCCTTTTTTGGAGTATTGCTGCCCAGCGTGGGGTCCTTATCAGATGGGTTTGGCGGAGGACATCGAAAGAGTCCAAAGAAGGGCAGCTCGTTTTGTATTGTCACGATACAGGGGAGACAGCGTTACGGAAATGATACAGGATCTGGGATGGGAATCATTACAACAACGGCGCTTATCGCTGCGGCGTGAGCTACTTACGATAGTCCAGTCGCCAACATTCTCCTCCTAATGCAAAAATATATTGTTGACTCCCACTTACATAGGTAGAAATGTTCATCAGAATAAAATACGAGAAATCAGAGATCGAACAGAGAGATTCAGGTGTTCTTTCTTCCCGCGCGCTATTCGAGAATTGAATGGGAGATAACCCTCTGGCGGCCGCGGTGGCCGAGGGGATTGAGGCGCTCCAGTCACGGTCTGCACGGCCACTACGGTCGGGGATTCGAATACCCCCTCGGGCATGGATATTTGTGCCGTCTATAGGATTAGCTAGTTCATAACTAGTTTGTAAGTTTAGGGACTGATGACCCCGTAGTTAAGTCCCATAGACTCTACAACATTTGATTTGAAGATAACCCTCTGCCAGGCACTTGAATGTGATTTGCAGAGTATCCCATGTAGATGTAAATGAGGAATACAACACCCAGTCCTCGAATGGAGAAAATCTCCGACCCGACCGTGAATCGAACCCGGACCCCCTGCTTGGCATAGCAACACGCTGTACACTTTCTTTTTGTTTCATAGGGCGTTAAACTTCTGTGCGAGCGCGCTGAGCATCCGCGCCCGGCTCCACTGGACTACGGAGGCGGACTGAAGCACATCGTGAATGGGCGAGCGCAGTGAATAAAACGATCGCAACGGGACCGACCGAGCGCGGTCTGCCTCGAACTGGAATGAGAACGGCACCACGCGACAGTTCCTGGACCTGGAAGTCTCCTCAACCTTTCCGGACCGGGACCGCCAGTGACTCGAACTGGAAGGTGCTGCAACCTTTCTGGGCGGAGACCGTTACTCGTATGTAGTTCCTCGGTCCTTCAGACCACTTTTGTGAATCGTTTCTTTGGAACCTTTCGTTCGCGATCGACGCATCTCTAAAATGAAATGAACGAGAAAGTAAATAAGAAAAAATTGCAGACTTAGACTCATGGAAAAATATACATCAATGAAATGAATATGTCTCCTGATTTACATTCCTATTGCTATGCGGAATTAAAGGAAAGTTAGGAAAAAGATGTTTTCTCAGTAAATCGTTATCTATTGTAAAGTCAGAGGATTGACTAAAGCTTTTTGTTTGTCTTTTTTCTTAATAAACTTGCAAATCAGTCGGTTTACCGACTATGGGGCATGTGACGTATGATTGTCTTTGACAAAGGCAATCGTATTTTACTTTTTGTCTATCAACATCCGACCCTTACTCTTCGTCGCTCTCCTCCCCCTCCCTCTCCTGCCTAACTCCTCCGCCTCCTCCCTCTATCCATTAAACGTCTCTGCCCATCTCTCTTACATCTCTTCTTCCTTACTCTGTCCTCTTCCGTTCGTCGCAACTATTCTACATCTACATATATACTCCGAATCCATCCCAAGGTGCGTGGCGGAGGTGCACTGTACCACTACCAGACAATTCCTTCCCTATTCCACTCCCAAATAGAACGAGGGAAAAAAGAATGTCTAAATGTTCAAATGTTTGTTAAGCTTAATGGACTTAACTACGGGTCAACAGTCCCTAAACTTACAAACTAGTTATGAACTACCTACAACTAAAGACGGCACAAATATCCATGTCCGAGGGGGGATTCGAACTCCCGACCGTAGTGATCGTGCAGACCGTGACTGAAGCGCCTCAGTCCCCTCGGCCACCGCGGCCGGCAAGAATGTCTATATGCCTCTGTACGAGTCCTAATTTCTCTCATCTTGTCTTTGTGATCTTTACGCGAAATGTAAGTAGGCAGTAGGAAGATCGTTCTGCTGTCTGCTTCAAATTCCGGACCTCTAAATTTCCTCAACAGTATTTCTCGAACACAACGTCGTCTTTGCTCCAACGATTCCCAATTGAGTTCCCGGAGCATTTTTGTGACACTCACACATTTATAGAACCTGTCAGTAACAAACCTAGCTGCTCGCCTCTGAACAGCTTCTATGTCTTAGTTTAAACTGATCTGCTGCGGGTCAGCAACATTTGTTTGGCGCCTTCCCTCTCAGCTGATGTTTATCTTGTCTGTTATCAGCAAATCCTCTCCTTATCACGAGAAACACTTCAGCTTCTTACGTGCGTTGCCCTGCATCACTGAGAACATGTTTGGTCTTCCTATCGCGTCAACAGCCTGTGCCTCTTGAAAGTGAGAAGTTCTTCAGCGCTACTGTCAGCGGCTTAAGGAGGTTAATTCGTGACACTACTAACTCTTAGAGGTTTCTGAAGAAATATCCTTATTATCGAATTACAATATATGTCATTAAACGAGGGGGCGTCAATTATTTACAATGAACATTATCCCAAGTGATGTTATTATTTTCATGATGGATTCGAATATTTCACGTTTTTATAAATATAATAGATTGAAGGAAACCATAGAAGTTGGATACTTACGTGATTCTACATTAGCAATCCAGCTGCTAAAAGAAGGCCATTTTTACAATGGAGACCTAAATTATGAAGTCCTGCATTAAATCCCAGAAGAGATGATCCTCCTTGATATAATAAACATAAGTTCACTTCACTAAACTTGGTATTGAATGATCAGACACAATTCCCATGGACACTACATCGTCTGCATGGGGTTGTGAGTATATTCTCAGCGAGAAGCAAACAACCCAGCCCTTCTCTCTTGCCCCACGCTCCTACCTCTGTTTCATAGTTAAATATTTCACCAAAGTTTCATGGCATACTTACAAAATTACTATGTATAATCACAGGTGTTTGTCTCCGTGCTTTATATCAATTGTAACTGCTTCTTTTGTTGTAATAGTAGTCATTTCATCCAGAAAAATTAGTTAAAATAAAAAAAAATTATACTGTCACATCTGTTTCATTCAGCTTAATTTCACTCTTCTACATTTAAAATATTTTACCTGTTAAAAATTAGGTCATTTGTTCATCCAATTTATATGAAATATATCAACGAAGCTTACTATTTCAATTTATATTCTTTCTCGTAATTTTTTTACATTTGATATGTCACATATTTTATCTATGTTCAGTAGTTTTATGCAGAAATGTCAGTGGAATAACTCATGTTAGTTTAGTTGTAAACATTTAACACTTACCATCGTTAAAAATGAAGTGAGATACTCTGTACATACCAGTGTAAACTTTCACAGCCACAATTGTATATCTCTATACTTTGTAATTGAGGACAGCGCAACAGCCGTAAACCGCTTTGTCAAATCTACATAAATGAATACTCCGAAAATAACATTTAAGTGTATGGCAGAGTGTTCATAGAACCCCTTTTATGATATTTCTCTACCGTTTCATTCCCTGATAGCACGAGAGAAAAAGTAACATCTAAATTTTTCCGTTTTCAATATCATTTCTCTTATTTTATTATAATGATCGTATCTCCTTATGTTGGTGGGTCCTAACAAAAAATGTTCGCTGCAGCGGAGCGGCAGAGCGCATTAAGGCGCTTTGGTGCGCTGCGTAGGCCGTTCTCTGTCGGGGGTTCGAATCTCCCCTCGGGGAAGGATGTTTGTGCCGTGTTTACTAGCCGCGGTGGAGTAGCCGAGCGGTCTAAAGCGTCTCGCTACGGAACGCGCGGTTGCTCGCCGTGGAGGTTCGAGTCCTCCCTGAGGCATGGGTGTGTGTGTTCTCCTTAGGTTAGTTTACCTAGGTTTAAGTAGTTTGTAAGCTACGGACTGATGACCACGCAGTTTGGTCCGACAGATTTACAAACATTTGAACATTCGTCTTTAGTATAAGCTAAAGTAGTTTGTAAGTGCAGGGACTGAGGACCCCGCAGTTAAGTCCCTTAAGCTTGATAAACATTTGAACATTTTGTAGCGCCTGTCTCTTCCTATGGCCGGTTGTGGGAAGAAAGAAACTAGATTATGACTTAAATCAATCTGCCTGATTTCCGCTTCCCAATTACAGGTGACTTACCTGTTACTCCTCTGTTACTGTGACCGTTGCCAGCATCGGACCTCCTCTCTTCTAGCAGGGGTTTCTATTATTTTGTAAATGAATAAAAATGATAGCAACAAGGGAAGGCTACAGACAAGAAGTCGGATAGTTCATTGAAATAATCTTTGTATTCTGAAAGTAGCATATAGAATTACGAGGTAGCCTCTCACACCTTATTAAACGGTTACTGATTCTTGCTGCAGGACAAAACATACAATAGAGAGCAATCATCGAAAATAAAGCACATTGAAATAGTTCGACCAGCCTTTAACGAGAGAGAAAGAGAGCGTATTGAGTTTCATGAACATCTCCTTTGGTCATGAGAACAGTAGACTGAACCCGAAACAGGGGCGGCACAAAAACTAAAGGAAAAGCATCTTAGTAATCATCGCGCCTATTGCCCGACATGCAGACAGTTGCATATTTATTAAACTCGCGACCGAATGCAATTACATTAAACGTGAATACCTGTTCGGTGGAACTGTGACGTTCCTGTCGGTCAACGAAATATCACCAAGACTGAGCATGGCGGCTTCTGCATAACAGGCAATCGCGGACCTGTCTCTTAAGAACTGCAAGCATCTGAAGCAGCTGCCGAACTGAGAGCGGCCACGTCGCTCATTCCAGTTTTGTTAACGCGAGTTTAGCACTGCTGATTCTTCCGTCGGCATAACTAGTGACGTGTTACCAACCTGACCCAGACGGTGGGAACAGAAGTATCCTTCCGCGAAGACGAATTGCTCTCCGGGTTTGAACTAAACGGCTCCGGTAGCGTTTGTGGCTGATCGCCATCTTGACAATTTAATATATTAATTAATAGAGGAGACGGAAAATTATTTCGCCCCTACGAGACGATGGTCCTGTGGTCAAGCAAGCAAAAGGTAATTTTAGATTGTCGGGTAAAATTAGTTTTGTATAATTTTATTGCCGATTAATTTTACCAACTTCTAGAATATTAATCGGAACTAACTTTGTAATACTTCAAACGAATCATCATTTTTCATTAGATTGGAATCCGTCGTCACAAATTTAAGATATATACATGTGGCGTCTGTTCCGAAAGAACTTGTTGTGCAGTATCGTCACTGGTGCGTGTGTTGTGTAAATGTTAGCGGTCTCGGCCGCTAAAACCGTAAATATGGAAAAGAAGGTCCCCAGGAAGTGCACTCTGCGTTTCGAGTTTGATAAGGCAACCAGGAATAAGCAACCGAGTTCGGTAGAAGTTCATGATTGGATCGACAGCGTTTTTGGAATCGTCTCTGAACAAATACATACCGCTTATTACGATTTGGATGAACACTGCTTTTACGTCAAGTTACTGGAACCCGTTCAACTAGACAAAATCCTGATGGAAACACGGAACATCTGCTCAATTTCGACATCGAGACTCAACGGTGAGTACAGTTTCCATATCTAATGCCGGTATTGAATATAAGAATGTTCGCGTTTTCAATTTGCCGCCAGAAGTAGAAAATTGTTATCTTAGAGAGGTGTTATCATGTTATGGCGATATTAAACAAATTAGAAACGAGCGCTGGTCAAAGCAACATAAACTTCAGTGTTTCAGTGGTATATGATCAGTAGAAATGCACGTTAGAACTAATATTCCCTCTCATATCACTGTCTGTGCGTACAGGGCTCATGTGACATATTCTGGTCAGGAAGAAACATGTTACATCTGTAACGAAAGCGGACATATGCGTCAGGATTGCCCGAAAAAACCGGTTATATTAAGAAACAACTTGCAGCAACGCAAAAAACTAACGTTAGCTGAATTAGTAGCACCCAACACCCAGTAGCAGTTTTTCTGAGCAACCACCTGTCGTCCCGGCAGACTTTCCACCACTGCCACCAAAAGTAAACGTAGATCAGGTGCCCACTAAAGTTATTACCCCAGTTGTAACCCAGTCCATAACTAACAAACGGAGACGGACCTCTGACGAAAGTAGTGTGGATGACAAATTCGAATATTCGTCGCAGGATAACAGGAAAAGCACCGTTAACACCGTGTTAGAAACTAAAGTTCCTACACCCGGTACGGACACAGAGATTTCAAACAGTTCTAGTATCGTATCTGAGCCGCAGCAACGGGAAGAAATTCCATCACCCGTGCTGCAAACATCAGTAGAAGAAATACAGCACGTAGACCTAGGGACACCAGACAAACCCGACACTGTTGTTAGTGGAGAGCAACAAACCGAACCAGTGATAGTAGACAACCCGGACTGTGATACTGTTGTCAATACACAAACTGCGCCAAGTCAGAGCAGCGTCCAAAACAGAGCGGACGTAAACATAAACAGGGACGCGGAAGGAAAGCGAAGCAGGAAGTGGCGAGCCGGCGGGGCCGCAGCCTGCCGCTGCGGTGGTCCGCCAACTGTCGCACTCTGATATGGAGCTGGACGTCTGCAGCGAGCCGCCCACCTCGCCTTCTGCTGTGGATTTCACCAGCAGTGGGAGGCGTAGGAGTAAAGTACAGCCGAAAATGAACGCTGCGCGAAAGAAAAATAAAAACTCTGACTCTCAATACAAGACTGATACTAAGAAAACAAGTGGCAAGGCATCAAAGGATTGGGACGCGGACGCAGGAGGGGGGAAAGTTAAAAAGTAGTGCTTTTCTGGACTAGATAGATGCAGGCACATAAAGTTGTAACCCTGAACATCAGTAGAATCACCTCTGACCTGAAACTCGCGGCCTTCAAACAGTTCGTGTACGAATCTGAAGCCGATATTTTGCTGTTACAGGAGGTGTTAACAACGAACCTCCGTATATCGGGCTTCAACACCATAGAAAACATAGCCCTGGAGAACAGTACCGGTACTGCAGTTTTAATTAAAGACGGTATTTCATTTTAAGAGATTGAAAAATTGGAATCCGGTCGAGGTATAAGTTTTAAATTGTATGTCACCGTGGTAAATTTATACGCTCCGTCGGGGAATTCTAATAAAACTGAACGTTCCAGATATTTCAAGGAGGAGATTATCTACCTTCTAAGGAAAAACCCGCAATACATATTATTAGGTGGAGACTTTAATTGCGTTTTACATGCGAAAGATCAGCATCCTCATTTCAATTACTGTAAAGAGCTGCACGAACTTGTGAAACATATAAAGCTGCAGGACGCGTGGGAAGTGAAATATCCCACACTGGTGAGATTCACCTACTTCACCGCCCACTCATGCAGCCGCCTTGACCGACTATATGTGACTGATAACATTAGTGACAGGCTTCGCGCCGCGGAAGTAATCCCTGCAGTATTCTTTGACCATTGTGCGCTTGCTGTAACACTTGAGCTCGATAAACAGCCCACCAAACTATATAGATCACACTGGATGCTTAATATCTCGCTGTTGCAAGACAGAGAATTAGAAGACGACGTCAGGCACACATGGAACGTTTGCCTCAGATCCCTCAGCCGCTATCAATCCAAAGTAGACTGGTGGACAAATCACGCAAAACGAAAACTTCGTCAGTGTGTGATAAACTACGGCAGACAAAAAACTAGGGAAATAAAAAACACCATAGAATTTTATTACTCTATATTAAGAGAGCTCTATGATAAATCTGACAACAATGGATCGCACTTCAACAAATAAAGTGTATCAAAGCAAAATTACTTAGTATCAAGCGCAAACAGTTAGAGGGTCTGAAAATAAAGTCCAAATCACGCTCTCTGGTAGTTGAAGAGGTAACTTCTCTGTACCATTTAATTAAGCATAATACGAACCGAAGACGGACGTTCATTGATGAGCTATTGACGTCAAATGGTAGACTGCTCGTAAATCAAAACGACATAGTACAGGAAATACATCAACATTATAGAGAATTGTATTCTCTGGAACATGTTGATGAGGGTGCAGCAGGTGAATTTTTTCAAGTACTTACTCCGGAAATTAACTCTGATGATAACAGTGACATATTAAATGCGTTTACAGAACGTGAAGTTTTAGATCTCATTTCAAGGTCGCCGCCCAACAAATCCCCTGGACCTGATGGGTTGCCGAAAGAATTTTATTGTAAATTTTGGCACCTTATAGGACCAACTTTTACGGATATTCTAAACGAAATATTAAAAGGTGTCGTAGTTCCTAAAGAGTTTAAGGAAGGGAAAATTGTTTTAGTTCCAAAAAACAAGGGACGAAAATGCATCGACAATTTCAGGCCTATTACTTTGCTGAATTTTGATTATAAAACCGTCGCCCGGGCAGTTGCCATTAGAATGAGTCATCCCATAAGTAAAATTATTGGAAAACACCAATCCTGTTTCCCTGCACGAACTGTCATGAACACAATTTCTGCCTACAGAGATGTCATATCCATAGCCTCCGTTACAAATATAAAGTGTGCACTATTTTTTTATAGATTTTAATAAAGCGTTTGATCGAGTAAATCACCAATACCTGGAAAAAGTAATGAAGGAAGTAGGCCTGGAAGAAAGTTTTAAAAGTGGTACGAAATTTGATTACAGGGAAAACGACTAAAATAACTGTCAATGGACAATTAACTGGGGCTATAAACATTGAAAGGGGGGTCCCACAGGGCAATCCTCTCTCTATGCTGCTGTATGTGCTCTCCTTGGAGACAATACTCAAAAGGGTTACCACGAAACTCTCTGGCTTACAACTTTCGGGTGTTAAATTCACTACAGGGGCGTATGCTGATGACGTGGGAGTGCTACTAAGAACAGTAGATGAGGTCACAAGCCTAAAAGAGGACTTTGACACCTACTGTGCAGTTTCAGGTGCAAAAATTAACACGGGAAAGTGTAAATTAGTAAATATCAGATGGTTCGACGACGTAGCCGTGCCATGGGCACAAACCGTCGAACAACACACAACTTTAGGGATCATCATTGATAAATGTCCATTAAAAATGGCGGCCCTGAACTGGAGATCGACAGTTAACAAAATGAAAGGGACTACTTTAGAAGCAACGTGGCGATCACTAAACCTTATTGGAGCCGTGAGGATAGTCAACACCTATCTATTGTCCAAGGCCTACTATGTGGCTCAGATTTTCCCGATTCCAAAAGTACAGGCAAATAAAGTAATGCAGTTAGCAGCCAGGTATGTGTGGAGAGGAAACATTTTCAAGCTCACACCCGGAACATTAACAAAACCAAGATTGACTGGAGGACTCGCACTCACTGATATTCATAGGAAGGCAACTGCTTTATACCTTAGACGAACAGAAAGATTAATACATGGCAACCACAGTAATATTACAGAAAAACTCTTTAAAATACTGCAGCCGAAGAGCATGAATCCGCCGATAGATATCAGCAATCATAACTTCCGTCTGAAACATATCAGTCTGTTTTACCTGGAGTATAGTTACTTAAAAGAAAGTCGTGTACCATCTACGACTTTAACTACAACCCAAATCCTACAGATATGGCAACAAAGATATGCCAAACAGTATTATGCTAAAGTTTCCACATAGAAACTGGTTGACAGTGTGGAAAAACATCAGCCTTAAAATCCACACGTCAGAGGTTGCGTCCACCTGGTATAAAGTCGTCAACCAGACGATAGCAACGAACGAAAAGCTACATCGCATCGGAAAAAGTGATACAGACAAGTGCAGAAAATGTGGACTACTGCACACGATAATCCATAGATTCACTTGTAGCGGTCATACCGACAACTGGAAGTGGGTGAGGAAACGAATAGCATTACTATCAAGAACCTCCGAAACTAGTTACACTTCAGAAATTATGATGTGGCCGGAAACAAGTTATTACCCGAAAACAAAGAACAATACAATTATGTGGCTTCTCGGTAATTATGTAAACTATATATTCCACGGACCTGCAGAAGACAATCCCATAAGTTTTCAATCGTACATGAACACTGCGAGATGGAGAATCATACGCACTATTGATGAGAAAAAACAGTTTAGCAACATGCTAAATATAGCATTTGAAAAGGCTGGAATAGGATAAACTTTTTTTGTCTTGGGACTGTAATTACTGTTACTACGCCATTTAAAACAGCAACAGTTTTACTTACATTTTAAAGAAGTACCTTTTGTTTCTGTTTTGCAATGGATATTGTTGTTTATTCCTAGATTTTTAAAACAGTTGCTTTTAACAAAAAAACAAAAAAAAGGCAGTCTAGTGCATATGGTAACGGTGGGTTGTGTGGGCGGCCAGACGCCTGCCGCCGGCCTCCTGTAGCCGCGGCAGCGCGCAGCTCCCTCCTCTCTACAAGTTTCGTTTCTTTAATCTGTAGTAGTGTGAGTGCACTGCTTAAACGCGGTCAGGTGTTGGTTTCCTTTTAAAGAAGAATACTTTTGTTTCTGTTTTGCAATGGATATTGCTGTAAAAAAAATGGTGTAGGGGTCAGCGCAACTGCCTAGAAAGCAGGAGACCCGGGTTCGAATCCCGGCTGGGTACACATTTTCAGCTTTGCCCAATCGCAGTTGATGTCATATATTCTATGAATAACAAATTTAAGAATTATGTTATTTATGCCCACTCTCTTTGTCCTAAAGGCTAGCCATGTGGTTCATGACACCTTCGTGCTGGTCTATGTAAAGTCTTTGCTCTACAATTTGAAAAAATGTTCGCCTTTCTTTTAATGATTCTCATTTCAACTAGTGCCTCATTTCTGTGACATGCTCTCCCCTATATCGCGGCAATACAAAACGAAGTGCCCTTCTCTGAACTTTCTCTATGCCATCCGTCAGTCCCACTTGGTGGGGATGACACATTGCTCAGCAATACTCAAGATAGGAGGCACATGTGTAGTGTAGACAGTTTCTTTAGTAGAACTGTCGCATCTTGGAAGTGTTCTGCCTATGAAACGTCGCCTTTGGTTCGCCTTCCCTCCGACATTTTCGATGCGTTCTCTTCAATTTAAGTTGTTCGTAATTATTACTTCAAGGTATTTAGTTGAATTTGTGGCCTGTAAAGAAAATTTAAGATATTCTACTGTCAGTTAATGCAAGAATCTAGCTTTGCCTCTGTCTGTATTCATTTCATTCTGAAGTTAGTCTGTCTCCTTTCCTTCCTCTGTCCATAGTCTTCTGCCTCACTCTTCTTCCATTTCGCCGGCCGAGGGGACTGAGGCGCTCCTGTCACGGTCTGCACGGCCTCTAAGGTCGGGGGTTCGAATCCCCCCTCGGGCATGGATATTTGTGCCGTCCTTAGTATAAGGTAGTTAATAAGTAGTTTGTAAGTTTAGGGACTGATGACACCGTAGTTAAGTCCCATAAGCTTAACAAACATTTGAACATTTTTTTCTTCCATTTCAGTTTCGTTTTCACTCAGTGCAATCCTTATGACGTCCTATCTTCTGAATAATGTCTCCTATAATAATAAAATTTTCTGGATACGTAGAGTGGAAAATTAGGAAACTGCAAAATGTGTTGCGAATAGAGCTACTATTGTGATACAATATCGAAGGTTCAGTTCGTGGTATAAGTGCATACTATCTGTAAAATGTCTCTCGAATACAATTAGTAACGTAAGCTAATACCGAATTCTCTGCTTTTACTGCATAAACAACAGAAATAAGTAAACGATAAACTTGTTATCTTTCATAATTTTGTTGGGATTATCAGCAAGAAAATGTTTCGCAAAGGTTTGATGTTTGCTCCACGACGCTAAGTGCACTTATTTTCAAATATTGGGTGAATGAAATCTCCTTATTGGCGCATGGCGCATCGCATGAAAAAATCAGATTGTCAATATTACGCCGTCATATTTCCTAATCTCTTGAAAACCTCCAACGACGATATACCGCGCGCTCCGCAGCAAGGCTTCTTAGAGCGCTCGGTCACTCGTTTCTTACTCCAACTGCGATTGTTGTCTTACAAGGTATACGGGTATAAAATTTGAATGACATCGGTCAATCAGTTTAGAAGAAGTGTGGAACTTTCCTAGAATCGCACGCACACACACACACACACACACACACACACACACACACACACACACACACACACATAGATCTACATGTGATTTACAATATGTGTTTATCGTTACCATCATGTGCATCCTTTGATTGATACTTCGACCCATCGCTAGCCGACCCACTCGTTATAGCCTGGCAGCGTAGCAATCAATTCAGCTGATGCTGTATGTTTCTTAAACGGAGGGAAATATTTACGAATCTATTCCATATACAAAATTAAGAACAAAAATCAACATAAACTTTTGTGGAGAAAGTTTTCCATTTAGAAAGCGATCAGTTATTACTGTGGTTATATTACACATCGTATTACAGTTTCAATTTCCAGTCGTCGGACAATCGCCGCAAAACTCGCTATCGCACCGTGTATGACAAAAGGCCGATGTGAAAAACCGATTTTTTTAGAGATGTATTGATCAGAAAGGTAAGAGGTCACTTATTTTGGATAGCTTAGCTTAGCAATGGTTTATTCGCCAAGAACGGACACACAGTAACTATACTGCAATGTAGGGTCAATATTTAAACATTGCACAGTCTCACACTTCCTCTAACCCAGGCAAACTGAGCAAATAGGTTAGTTCTTTTGCATAAAAATTGGTCTAGGTTGGATATTAGGTGACATATAAAAGCACCACTTCTTTATTGCGGTTTCTGAGAAATGGTCCAAAACCTCGAATTTTTCGAACTATGCTACCAGGTGACGTCGTTGACCACCGCCGAAATTTCGACAGGAGCACACCCTGCCATTCTCAAGGTACAACTGCAAGGAAGCAATGTACAAGGGAATTTAATAACTCGGTTTGCAAAGGTAAATCAAGAAAGATAAGACACACAGAACATGTAACTACAGAGTCAACACAACCAAAGATTACCACCATCAGAAATATCTATAGTGACCAGTGGCCTAACTAGGACTTGGCTTTGGGGGGGGGGGGGGGGATAGGTCTGCTTGACGAGCAAAATTTTAGTCAGCTTCCAGACAGACTACCATCTTCCACTTCCGTTGAAGAAACTAATTCACTCCTATCCAATGAAAGATTATGGTAAAACACTCCAAGTTTTCAATCTTTACCTTTACCAGATTGCTGTTATACGATTTTTTTCTCTCTTTTTTTTCGGGTTCTGTGGGGGGGCCTTCTATCCTCCTCATCCCCCCCCCCGTAGTTACGCCACTGATAGTGACTATTAATCAACAGTGAGGCAGCATTAATTCGGTCCCTCTGTTTTTTTTTTTTTTTTTTGCCGAGTGCAGAGCCGGATTCCAAGCAGAATTTAAACCAAAACCACAATCTCTGTTGATAAGGTCGTTTGCTAGTTTAATTTCAAAGCTTCCTTAATAACACCATCCCAATAGGTGGAAAGTGCATGCCAGAATCTGTGTTGTTTTATTCCATAGGGTGACCGGTGCCAAGACAATGTTCTGCAACAGCGGATTTGCTCGACTGTTGTAAGCCTGTGTGATGCTTGTGTTCAATACACCGGTGGTCGGTGGTCGGCGACGCAGCAAACCCGTAAGTTTGAACATCTAGTACGCCGGGAAAAGTTAAGGAAGGTTTCACACCAATTTTTTGTATAAAAGTACCAGTAGTGGCAGTTACCACTTCCACAATTTCTATTCATGGAAGGTCGTCCAAAATTTTAATACGGGTTTTTAAGATGGAACGCTTAAACTTTTTTCGTTTTCACTAGCCGTTAGCGAGAGCCACAAATTGAAATTTGTCGTATCTATGTAGGAAAGCTCACAACCGGTTTAAACGCTTTTGCATCGTGGGCCGCAATTGTCTAACTAACTAAAACAGCCAATGGCTGAAATTTCATCTGTATATTCGTTAGACATATATCTAGAAAAATCATATTTCTGTTTTGAAAATGTGTCTGCATTATCAAGGTACACCAGAGAAACAATTATTTTTGGGTACCAAAATTACGAATCTTTAGGAAAGCCCTCCTATAATTTCTATTCGTGCAAATAGTCCAATTTTTACTGTGTGTTCTCAGATATCCTTTTCCGTGATCCAAAGTTCAAAATTTTCAAATGTTTGTAGAACGTATGGGACTTAACTACGGGGTCATCAGTCCCTAAGCTTACAAACTACTTATGAACTAGCTAAGACTAAGGACAGCACAAATATCCATGCCCGAGGGGGGATTCGAACCCCCGACCGTAGTGGAGCGCCTCAGTCCCCTTAGCCACCGCAGCCGGCGATCCAAAGTTCCTTCATTATTACACCGCCCATTGCTGTCTGAGACAAACGCTGCCGTCCGGTTTGTGCGCGGTTCATTTGCAATGTTCGTTTCTCCGTGATAGAACAGCTTACTCTATCGTCCCACATTGCTGATATTTATTCCAGAGCCTTCATATTCCTTGTGGGTCAGATTGAAACAGCTTTAAAATCTCTTGTGTAGAAGACCCTGTTTTATTATTTTTTTAACCGATTTTTATACCTGAGAAAGATGGAACAAATCAGTAGAGATTGTAGGATGACTGGTTTAGGGCCATAAGGTACCAGGTGTTAAGAAATTTTGTAGCTGGCGGGACACGTCATAAGTGGAATGGGTGGGAAAACATAACAGATGGTGTAGCATACTGCATTACTGTGAGAAATTGCGCCAATGCTAACCAGAAACATTCTCATTGGCTGCCCCCCCGCACCTTTGTATAAGGTCCCCACTGCTTTTCTTTAGTAATAAAAATTAGATAAACTAATGTATAGAAATTGATATGGTTTATTGTAAATATTATGTTTACAGTAAGGTTTATTATGGTGTGTTTTGTTCACAGAAAGAGTTCCGCACGACAGGTCAGCACGTATGGAATTAGGAAGATTAACAGTTATGTTCCAATGAAATGTTTCTACAAGTGTATAACAAGTGTATAAAATTTTACTACACGCACTGACGATGCAGGTAGTTCTATGGTCGTCACGTGCAATATGGCACGACTTTGGTAGCAATATCGCCGAGGGAAGTGTTGGAGTGAGAGAATGGGACAGAATTTAGGTGAAGGCCAACTGACTTTTATCTAAAGCTCTTTCCACGTATCTTTCATCATTTAAAGCCCGTCGTACGTGGCGCCCCTTGTGGGGAAATCATAGAAGTTTGAGTGCTGTGGAACAGACGGAATGTGCTATTAAGAAGAGTGAAGTTCGAACTGACAAAATTTGTGTGCTGTGCTTACCTTGTCTGTGGTCACCTGGCCAGGACACTCTGGTATCGTCTTTCCACCTTTCTCTTCTTTTATCAGATTTTACTTTGATTCTCTTACTTCTTGGCATGTTACACCCTTTGCTTGGTGAGTTTTAACACATCGTTTTCTACTACATTGTAGTGCTCTTTATTCTACTCTCTACGGTTGTAACAAGGGATTGATAACCGTAATCGTTTAGTTCCTTTAAAAATCAAACCGTCGAACGTGCACAGGTAGCAGTACGGGCCACAGCAGAACGCCAGAGTCAGCAGCACGAGAAAGAACTTTGCGTCGGCAGACAATCAACTAATGTGAGTGTAAAAAACTTGAGCAGCTCAGTTTATTTGTAACAGAAGATAGGATTCTCTTAACCTTGTAGTAAATATTTATTGTTTACAAAGGGATAATTATCAACTCCTTGAAGTAAATCTGTATTAAATAGTAAAATTATATAATGAGTAAAATGGCTGGCAATAATGAGAGAAAGTATTTGTTTAGAAATAGGGACAGGGAGCAAACAGAAAATAATAATAATAATAATAATCAGTTAAATCAGTTGGTAGAATTGCTGTCGGATAATGATGAACCTAATCAAGTAGGTCAAGCAAATGTAATAAATAATGGGGTAGAGAAAAATCTTACAGAAAAGGTGAATCATGTCATTAATGATAGTATCAATGTTGTAAATCATAATTTGCAAAATCAAGATGTCTTAGTCAAAACGACAGGAATGTGGAATTTGACGTGTATAATGCAAAGGTTTAGGGAGATGAACTGAGCAGATTAAGTCATGATACTGGCTCAGCTGATACAGTACGAGTTCAAGAAAGTATTCAGAATGAAGTAATTGTACAAGGCCAGAATCACGACTTAATAGCGTTGATGCGATCATTCATGATGGAAATGAAAACAGATCTCACGAATGAAATTAAAGCAAGTCAAACTAAGTCAGAGGCAAAACAGAATTCGTTGAGTACGGAAATTAAATCAGGGCAAAAAGCATTGAGAGCAGAAATTAAATCAGTGCAAATGGAGTTAAAAAATCATTTGAAGTAGTGCAGAAAAAATTAGAAGCAAGTATAAATCAACTTTATCAAAAATACACTGATATTGATCAAAAAGTCAACAACCTTGAGGCTAAAACTGACGAACGCTTTAACAAGCTAAGTAAAAGTAGAGCGGGGGGAAGAAATTAGAAAATTGTAAACTAGAAATAAATGAACACCTTGAAAAAAACTAAAAGTTCTAGACGATAATTTGGAAAGTCAAAGTAGGGAAGTAAGTCAAATAAAACACCAAGTAGATAACATAGACGCCATGCAAACCAAGTTAGCAAAGGCTTGTAAAGAAAGATATTAACAAAATATAACTAAATTGAATACTGTAATAAGTGAACAAAATGTAATTAACACGAAGGTAATCGAGGTAGAATGTAAGTGTAAAGATAATGCGACTGTGATTCATTGCAAATTGATTCCTGAAGTGGAAAGTGTCACTTCTGAAATAGCAAAATTAAAAGAGAACTTCAAAGAATGGCAAAAGACAGGAACTTGTCAAGTAATCACAGTTAGTGATAATACTAGTGCATGTAAATATCAACATTTTTCAAGTAAGGGAGAGTTGCATCCTGTTGCTTGAGAACAATCTTCCATCACATTACACAGAACAACATAAAATTCACTTGGTTGCATGTAGGTTTGAAGGGAATGTAATATCTTGGGGCACAAGTGTTATGAATAAATGTCTTACATATGACGAGTTTGTGAAGGCATTTTTGAATGAGTATTGGTCAAACAGTTCACAGGACAGTGTTCGTAAGGAAATACTAGAAGCCAAAAATTTTGAACACACTGGTTGCGGGAGTTACAAAGAGTTCTATCAACACTACTGGGAGAAAAATCAGTACTTAACAAATCCAATTAGGGAATTTGACTTAATTAAATAATTATTATTAAAATAACCTACTTCAACACAGGAGAAATTGCCAACCGCAGATAGAAACTATATTGATAATCTGTTATTAGTGTTACAGTACTTGGATGCAGCATCAGGCAGCAGGCCAGTACAGGAAGAGTGGAGAAAAAATAAGTGGAAGACAGAGCGCTGCAACGATAATGACCGAAAGAGAGATAGCTGTGCAAACCAGGTGGCTGAGAGTAACAGCTGGTAGGATAACAAGCAGGAGCGCAGCCATAGTCCGTCTAGGAGGGGAAGGGGAGGACATTTCTGTGGTAACAATCGCGGAAGCTATCATGGAAACAATCGGGAGTATCATAACAATTGCCACAGGGAAAATGAACAGGACAGGGATGGAAATGGGCAGAATCAGGTAAACTAAAAGGCAGTTCGAACTTGGTCCAATCGCAAACGGCCGAATATGAAAGACCACTGATTAAGGATATGAGGAAAGGGATGGAATTAAAAACGTGCTATTAGATGAGGCTGAAAATTAAGAGGTTAAAAATGTAATATCAACCTGCAGTTGAGGTAAAAATACAGAACATTGTAAGATTACCGCCCAATATAAATTCTGGTAATTAATAGCATTTGATAAACAGTATGAAGTTCACTGCAAACATTGACCATGCCAATGCACTAAATGTTACACAATTTTAATCTTATTAAGCATGGTGGCAATGTATGTACGCAGTTGGGTGACAACATTTATAGTTAGGCCAAAGGTAGAAATTCTCCACGTTGAGATTTGCTGTGTGCTTGTAGCTGACAGGAGGTCAGCGAGCAGGCCGACGTTGGTGGCTTGTTCCAGCTTAGGATTTTCCAGTTTTCGTTTCCGGTGAGGGGAGAGAGGGACAATGGCGAGTGCCAGGTGCAGTGCAGTGCACAGCGTGAAATAAAATATTCTAATACTACTTGCATTTGAAGTAATACGATGCAGTTAGGAACCTTTAAGGCCCTCATTACAAAATAGCCTGTTGACAAATAAACAATACATTAGCTGATATAGTCACATCTGACGTAATATGTTTAATTGACAATGAAAAGTAATAAATTACCAATGAATACAAGACAGTTACACAACTAGCATGGCAATGTTTGTTTATAAAAATAATATATTAACTATTTCTCATTTTATTTTCAATTAATCTTGTGCATTTTATCTTGAAGTATTCAGTTAAATCACTTATCTGTGATATAAGAAATTGCACGATTATGATAAATAGTACAAAGGATGTTTATACCAATATAAAAACCTAAGAAGACATTTATTTAATGTGTAGTGTAATTATTTTGATTTTAAGTAAAGTTTTAGAAATGTATTGGCTGAGCGCTGTACGTTGGCAAATCGGTTAGAACAGCTCACATGGGGAAGTTGATGACGTAGGGGGAAAACCCCGGCAGTTGAGCTTTTGGCGCGCGCGCGCGAGGGCAAGAAGTGACGAGTCGGGAGCACAGGGGTAGCTGAATATTTAGCCAGTGGAACAAGGTGTGCATCGCATTGAATTAAAGTGACTGTGATTTGTTAATGTAACACGTCTTGTCGCATAGGCACGAACATAAACGGTGTTTGAGAGAGCCACATGGTGTGAAAACAATTTGCGACAAATATTCATTTTTGTCTGGGGGCTCACGAGCTATAACTTTATTTGAGAAATGTGTCGACATACAGATGTATCAGCCACAGGGTTCTAATATTGTGAAATAAACAACATAAAGTGAACTTTCACGTGTTTTCAAAAATAGTAGTTAGTACACCCTTTTTTCTTATGAACTTGATTTTATTATGAATTTGTTTTGTTAATCATATGCAGGGAAGGAAAGCTGCGAACGTGTAATATCATCCCCTAGAAAACGAGTCAAACAGTCGCAATCACAGTTCCAGTGTTTTTGCATGTTTAGGAATTTGGTTCGCAGCTGGTGGTTGGGAGTTTTAAAAATTAAACTTTCTCTATTTTAAACTCTCACCCCGATCTTTACTCTCGCAACATCAACACCATTGCAGTATTAGATTCAGGTAGCGAGATCAGTGCAGCCTCTTCTAACTTGTTGGAACAGGTGAGTAGAAGTACTAAACTTCCTGAACGCCTCTGTGCAAGGTGTTAAGGTGATTACTGCTTGTGGTAGTCGTAGTAAGCTTATAAAGAAGCAAGCAAATTCCATGATCATGCCTGGACTTAGTGTAAATTTACTGTTAGGTGCTGACTGGCTAGTTGCAAATGCGACTTTAGACTTTGTAAAAGGGCGGATGAAGGTTATAGAGGAAGGAGAGGAGAGAATATTTAAGTTTTCAGGAGGTGATGTTACCCTTAGCAGATGCACTGAACCCAGGGTCAGAGTCATTAGGGAACAAATGTGCTGGAATATAGGACCAGAGGTAGATGTACACACTTTAATAAAGGCTACACATGCAAGCGAGCAAGATACGTGCAAGGTTATTAATGAAAAAAAATCTCAACTGGAGGACATTACTGAAACAGAAGAGAAATAATTAAAATCAATACTGGTAGAACATAAAGAGACGTTTTCAAAGAAACCAGGTACTATGATAGGTGAGGAATATTGTTTTCAGGTTAAACCTCATGAACCATTTAGATCAAAACCACACATGATTCCATTATCTCGTAGGGAAGCTATTGATAAAGAACTAAAAAGAATGTTAGAATGGAAGATTATTGAGCGTTCACAGAGTGAATCTTCTAATCTCTTAGTTATTGTTCCCAAACGTGATGGCAGTGTATGCATCACACTGGATGCAAGAGCAATTAACAAAATAATAATACCGCAAATAGATCTGTGGTGTCGCACAAGTCTAAAGTGCGCGCCACGTACTTTCGCCGCGCGCCGCCATGCACGCACGGCGCGGCGTTCTTACGACGACAGCCACGAGCGCCCTCTGCTGCAACTCCGCTCGTGGCCACGACTGCTGCATCGGCCACTTGGGACTGAGATAGGAACCAGTTTACACTTGGGAATCAGATAGGCACCAGTTGAGACTTGGCTATCGGATAGGCACTAGGAATCTTCAGTAGGCAGGTCTCTATCTAATCTATGTATCAGCATTCTGCAGTCAATAACTATGTAAAAGTTAAGTATTACTAAGTCTCTATGAAATAAATATCTCGTTCTAATTTACTCCAGTGTTTCTAGTTTCTGCTGTCCCACTGGCTGGTCACCTCCATACCCGCACACGTGTGCATCCTTTATTCCTGTGTCGGTCTCTTTCTACTCGGCCACTGACACCTACAACCGGCGGAAACGAGACACAAAAGCGGCGACGAGGCTGGGACAGTATCGACCTGAGTCACTTGAGGAGCTTGTACAAAATTTTTATGGGGTCAAGGGTCTTACTTGCATTGACTTGAAAGCCAGCTTTTGGCAGGTTCCGTTAGCAAAAAGTTGTAGGAAATACACAGCTTTTATTTATGAAGGAAGAAGTTATCAATTCAGGGTTCTACCGTTAGGCCTAAACATTTCAACATCTGCATTTATATGTAAGTTAGACAGGGCAATAGGGGATGAGCTGCTTAACAAAATTATAGTTTATGTAGCTTGAAAGACGACCGTCTGTCATCTTCCATATATTTATTGTACATTTCTGTAAAGTTATAATTTATTTAATGTCGGTAGATTATCATTTTGTTAAAACTTGAACCCCACTCTTTTCAAGGCATGTGTTAAAAAACTTGTTAATATTGCTAGGTTTTTCTTATTTTGTTATGTTAATAATTTATTATTATATTAATTAATGTGGCAAGAGTACGGCTTCTCCGCTACGCCACTGTTCCTGTGAGAATGTGTAGTTGTTTTACTTTTAAGTGGGTGCGAGAATCTATGACTGTCTAAATGATAGGAATGATAGCTCGCTTTGCATCGTTCTCTCTGGCTCAGTATCGATAGCTGCTGATACTACCAAAGAGGTTTCCACAACCTTTGGTTGCGAGCTAGTTGGCGAGCCTTCCCTCAGCGTGAGTCTACTCGCTCTCCGTCGCCACCGCAGCTGTATCTTGGATTTTCCGGCTTCCAGTGGCTTCCCACGTCTCATGGCCGCTCGGTCTTGACATTCTGTGCTGGTCTTCTGGTGAGGTAAGGTTGGTTCTGCGATTGTGTTTGGAGATGGTAGTGTTTCATTGTCTAGCATGTTTAACTTAGAGTCGTAAACTTAGAATCATTTTTTGGAATATTTTCTCTGATCATGGCGGGAAATGTGTTCTCGATTTTCAATTCAGTGATTTCCAATAGATAAACGCGGTTTGTGTGATTCTAGTTGCAGTTTGATAACGGCCTGGTATGTTAAAACCTTTTGTGACCATGTGGCAGTGCATGAACTTGGCTTGCTTTCTAATAGGTGATATGTTCATTTTTGTAAAAATCTTCTCATCGTTTCCTTCCATGAGTGATATGCGTTCCACGTGGTTGGTTCATAGAAAAAAAGCCTTCAGCTGCCACTCTTTCTTGTTCCATGCCCATTAGGCAAGTAACTATGTGGGTATCCTTCTGATTTTTACTAACATTTCGCGATCTTCTCTCCCCGCCTATTTTAATTTTGCTGTTTCTTCTCCGACTTGTAGTATGCACTCTGTCTTTGTCAGTAATTCTCTCTCAGCCTTGTACAACCTCCTTCAATAACTTCCTTATGTAATTCTAAACATTTCTATGGATTGCATGCCCTAATTCTTATTTTTATTTTTCCGACTTTGTAATTATTTCTTTTTTGTGGTTTTTCTGAGACAGGACCTCATCCGTCTCTGTAATCCACCCTTATCACGTGTAGCTGGATTTCATTCACTTCCTTGTCTAATTCTAAGAATTTCTATGGGTTGCAGGCTGTAGTTAATTTCCTTTATTTTTCGGAAACTGAATTTATTCAATTTTATCGGTTTTCGGAATCACGTGGGTCCGAGTTCCGACTTCCGGGGTTTGCAGCTAGTCGCTTGAATTCAAGGCACTTCTTATAGAAAACTAGTACCTAGGTCGATTTCTAACAGACTGCAACTTAAGAATCCGCCGTGATTTTGTATAATGAATCCGACTTTAAACCACTTCACCTTCAGTGGAGTGTGTTCATGTAACGTAGCTATGTGTCGCCGTTAGCGTGTTTGCTCGCGGTTCAATTCAGATGTAATTTAACTTGGCTATACACACGCACCATCTCAAAACAGGCACGACAGACCAGAGCCAGCTTCAAAGTATTTTTGTTTATTGTAAGAGATGCATTTTTATTGTATCAACAAAATTGGTTCCCCATTTTGCTTGTTTTCTATCTGAATAAACAAGTCTAAGTTAAGCATAATCCGTAAGTTGCCTATAAATTGTAGTTTTAGGTCATCTTCCCTCTTATATTTAATATTGTTCTTCACAAGTGCTGAGAACAACATTAGATGCAAGGTATACGGACGGTAACAAAATATTTGTCTTTTTCCAGTCTGACGATGCGCTAACAGCGCGAAACGCGTAATTGGAAAATAAAATACTGCAACAGAGACTGAACATTTTTTAATAAGATGCAATTTTTCTCATGTCTAAATTCCGTTGCGCCATAAATGTTTTCTTAGCCACGTTTCTAAGTTAAATTTAATTGTGGTGGCTTGCTTATTAATGTCTGTGTGTAATAACGTGTGAGCTGCTATGTATATTGACCACTGTAGTATAATTTCCTGTTATTGAAGTAATTTGAAACTAGTCAGTTCTCAGTTTGGGCCAGGGAATAAGGCTTTGTAGCAGCAAGTAACCAGTAGTTCACACCGACCTCATTTGCAAATTTTAGTGATAAAACAAGGCTCTTGTTTAGTACAGTGGTCGACTTTTAAGATGATATCCTCATAGCAGCACAAACTTGGTAGAGTCCTAATCAGATATTATCTGTCGGTATCTGAGCAAAATAACGTTACTGTTAACATTGAAAAATGTGAATTTGGTAGGTAAGAGATTAAATTCTTAGGTCACTTGATTTCAGCGGAAGGTATCAAAAAGGACCCTGAAACGTTGGCAGCAATTAGAGACTTTCCCAGGCCTAAAAAATAAGAAGCAAATGAAAGCCTTTTTCGGATTAGTAGGATGGTATAGGAAATTCGCAAATAATCAAGTCTTGAATGCAAAATCATTACTGGAACTAAAAAAGAAAAATGTTACGTGGAATTGGGGCAAAGAATGTGACGATGAGTTTCGGAAAATCAAGGAGGATCTATGTAATAACATTATACTTTCACATCCCGATTTAAATTTACCATTTTGCATATTTTCTGACAGTTCCGAATATGGTCTTGGAGCATACCTTTGTCAGTTTGTTCAGAATGGTGAAGCAGTACAGAAACGTATCATCTGTTTTGCTAGTCGAATTATAAACAAGTGGGAGAGGAGATACTCGGTAACTGAAAAAGAGGCACTAGCTATTGTTTGGGCTTTTAAAAAGTTCAGATATTATGTATTGGGGAGAAAAGTGAAAGTGTACACAGATCACAAAGCATTGTCCTTATTAATGGGTTGTAAGTTAATACAGTTCCAAGCTTCCACAGCACATTACTTCAAGAGAAGAAGATCCACAACCTGTGCGCTGCTTCTGCGTGGGGACATCAGATATAGCGAAGAAGCCAGGTTAGTGAACAGAAAATTTTACTACACGCACTGACGATGCAGGTAGTTCTACGGGCCTCACGTGCAGCGCTATGCGATTAAATCTCGTGACATACTACATCTCCATACATACTCCGCAATTCACCGTAAGGTGCGTGGCGGAGGGTACACTGTACCACTACTAGGCATTTCCTTTCCTATTCCACTCCCAAATTGAACGAGGAAAAAAAGAATGCCTATATGCCTCCGTACGAGCCCTAATTTCTCTTATCTTGTCTTTGTGATCTTTAAGCGAAATGTAAGTAGGTGGCAGCAAGATCGTACTACACTCAGCTTCAAATTCCGGCCCTCTAAATTTACTCAACAGAAATTCACGAAAAGAGCGTCATCTTTCTTCCAGCGATCCCCAAATGAGTTGCCGGAGCATTTCCGTGACACTCGCGCATTGGTCGAACCTACCGGTAACAAATCTAGCTGCTCGTCTCTGAACCCCCTCTATGTCTTCCTTTAAACTGATCTGCTGCGGGTCCCAAACACTTGAGCAATACTCAAGACATGATCGTACAAGCGTCTTATACGCGGTCTCCTTTACAGGTGAAGTACATCTTCCCAAAATTCTCCCAATAAACCGAAGTCGGCTGTCGCCCTACTCACAACTGTCCTTGCATGCTCGTTCCATTTCATATCGCTCTGCAATGTTACGCCTAGATATTTGAACGACGCGACAGCATCAAGAAGCTCACTACTAATGCTGTATTCGAACATTATGGGTTTGTTTTTTCTACTCATGCGCATCACCTTACATTTTTCCACATTGAGAGCTAGCTGCCAATCTTCGCACCAACTAGAAATTTTGTCTAAGTCATCGTGTATGCTATTACAGTCAGCTACAGACGACACCCTCCCATACACCACAGCATCATCAGCAAACAGACGCATATTACAACTTACTCTGTCCATCAGATCATTTATATAGATAGAAAATAATAAAGTCCCATAAGCTGTACAAACATCGTAGAAAATAATAGCGGTCCTATCACATTCCCCTGGGGCACGCCTGACGATACACTCGTCTCTGATGAACACTCGCCGTCGAGAACAACGTACTGCGTTCTATTACTTAGGAAGTCTTCCAGCCAGTCACAAATCTGTGAACCTATTCCATAAGCTCGTATCTTCGTTAGCAGTCTGCAGTGTGGCACCGCGTCGAACGCCTTTTTGAAGTCGAGAAAAACACAATCCGCCTGTTGCCCTTCGTCCATGACTCGCAAGATGTCATGTGAGAAAAGGGCAAGCTGAGTTTCACATGAACGATGTTTCCTAAACCCGTGCTGATTCATGGAAAGAAGCTTTTTCGTTTCAAGGAAATTTACTATATTCGAACTGAGAATATGCTCCAAAATTCTACATGAAACTGATCTCAACGATATTGGCCTGTAATTGTGTGGGTCAGTTCTCTTTCCTTTCTTATAAACGGGAGTCACCTGCGCTTTTTTCCAATCACTAGGAACTTTGAGCTGAATTAAAGATTCGCGATAAATGCATGCTAAGTAGGGGACAACGCCGCAGAATAGTCTTTGTAAAACCGAACTGGTATTCCATCCGGACCAGTAGACTTTTTCGTATTTAACTCTCTCAGTTGCTTCTCTACACCGGAAATACCTATTGCTATGTCCCCCATTTCGGAATTTGTACGTTGATCAAATGATGATACATTTGTGCGGTCCTCCTGCGTGAAAGATTTCTTAAAGGTTACATTTAGAACTTCAGCTTTCCGTTTGCTTTCTTCTATTACTGCCCTGGGATGATCAACGAGTGACTGGACAGTGGGCTTTGACCCGCTTATCGATTTTACATAGGACCAGAATTTTTTCGGGTTCTCGGAAAGATCTTTTGGTAAGGTATGGCTGTGATAATTATTGTATGCTTCGCGCATCGATCTTTTTATAGAAGCACGAATCTCTACTAGCTTTTGCCTGTCATCATTTGCGTATTCTTTTTTGAATCTAGAGTGCAACAGCCTTTGCTTTCTCAGCAGCTTTCTAACATTATTATTATACCAAGGTGGATCTTTTCCATCCTTAATCGTCTTTACTGGCACATATTTCTCTAACCCTTTATTAAAAATGCACTTAAATGTAGTCCATAATTCCTCTACATCCATAGTCCCGGAATTAAACGATGCCCATTCATTTTCTAAGTGCGATCGTAACATTTGCTTATCGGCTCTTCCCAACAAAAACACGCTCCTAGCCTTCTTGATTGGTTTATCAACTTTGGTCATCATCGACGCTATGACGATATCATGATCACTAATTCCTGTCTCTACACAGACATCGTTAATAAGGTCAGGCCTGTTTGTGGCTAAAAGGTCTAGAATATTTCCATTGCGCGTGGGTTGCTGGTTTAACTGCTCAAGACAGTTTTCGGAGACATTGGCACGACTGTGGTAGCAATATCGCCGAGGGAAGTGTTGGAGGGAGAGAAAGGGACAGAATTTAGGTGAAGGCCAACTGACTTTTATCTAAACTCTTTCCACATATCTTTCATCACTTAAACTCCGCCATAAGATACATGGTGATTATGTTGAATGGTAGTGTTGTAAAGCACAGTTCAGTCCATGATTTGTACTAATTTCGCTGTTATATGTTCATTTTAAATTTTTATGTTATCGAAAGCCTTATGTAGTTCTAATTTAGTTCCGATCCCGCAGTTCGACCAAGGTTTTCGAGAAATCGGAGTTGGTATTCTACACCTATATATTTTTCTATTCCTCTGCCCCTCCATCAGCCCACATACTGTGGATTGAAAAGAACCGTGACACTAAAATGATATCTAAACATCCCACTCTGTTGCATAAAGTGGAGCTTTAAAAATGTACAAAAGAAACGCTGTGAACTTACATCACTGGCTTCATCAGTTGTTAACTTGAGGAGCACCAGAACAAAATCCCCGGATAACAACTTCAACCAAAGGAGTATTGTAGGACGATATTGTTCACGATAAATGGAAATGTTCTGGGCGACATGTATTGCAAAATGCTGCCTGAAGAGACAAATTTATGACCACTTAAGGCAATCGCTAACATTGGTGTACCCTGTTATAGGAAGCAGAAAATAGAGTGGAAACGAAAAGGATAAAAGGTAATGGTACAGGAAATGAAGGCACTGAGAAGAAACCAAGTAGGACAAGGGAACAAATTAATCGATCAGTGATCATTGTGAAATACAATATATAAATAAATGGATGAAGACAAGAAATTGGAAAGATTATGTCCAAAGAATGGACGCTACTAATTAAAATTTGTAAACGTGGACAACCGCAGACACGACTAGTCAGACGACCACCCAAGAGATAGGGTAACATTTAATCCAGTGCACCCACGGATGAGATAGGCAAACAGTGGAAACATTGAAGTAGTTGAAGAAGGAGATATTGTTCTGGAAGCTGCATTGGGAGTGATTCGAAGTGCAAGAACCCACAAACCTAGCTGAATTAAATCAGATTTCATTAAAAGAATCCTAAGAGAATGTAGTTGACTCACGAAAATGTAGCTTACAGAACCCTCGTTCGACTGATTCCGACAGTGTACCATATTAACATGTACGAAAACGCCGCGTGCGAAAATACTATTCTTCAGGTGTCCTTTTATGGTTCTGTTGATAGCAGAGAGAAGTTGGTGAAGTGTTTTGTATAGCCCTATTGATCGTTTGAATACCGATCAAAAGGGCTGGTATTGCTGTAGCTGCCCTACAATACAGGCTCAAGTTTCAAACATTGCATCTATCCAGGAGCACAACCAAATAGAGCAAATCGATTGGCTTTTGTTCATTACGTTTGGTTTATGGAGGGATCTATATCCATAATAGTATTATAAATGCGAAAGCAACTATCTCTTACGCTTTCACGACAAAACCGGTAAACCGATTCTGATGAAATTGGGTATGAAGATAATTTGAACGCTGAAGAATATATGTTACTTTCTAAAGTGTGTAATTCAACGTATATGTTGTTTTAAATATATAACACGAAATATGTAACAGCATCAACGTCTCTCTTATAGCTTCTTAGACACTTAAAGACTCCTTAGAAAAGCTACTTATTTTTGACGTTTGAAATTTTTCACATTTATTAAAATACTTTTAATATCTGATATGTTGTACGTAATATGATTCAACATACAATGCTTACACAAGACTTCAAAGTCTTCAAGCCGCCGAACCGATTTCTATGATTGTGAATGCTGTATAATTTGTTCAAATGTTTGTAAAGCTTATGGGACTTAACTACGGGGTCTTCAGTCCCTAAACTAACAAACTACTTATGAACTACCTTATACTAAAGACGGCACAAATATCCATGCCCGAGGGGGCATTCGAACCCCCGACCGTAGCTGTATAATTTACACGTTGCATAACGTATAGCATCTTCAGTCCACGGTATAGTAACGATGTAAGAAACAGACTTTCTTTTCGTATTTAATGATATCTTTATTTTCATCTCGATAAAGAAGATTAGTATTTACCGTCATTCTATGCACGTGTAGCTACTGTCGTACACATAAAAAATAGCACGACGCGTTACAAGACGATCTTTGGTTGCGGCAAGGAATAATTATTACTGAACTGCTTCGCTTTCTTTATTATTCTACGACTTTGTTGATTTTTGAGTTAGATACGGTTAAATAAATGTTACGTAAAGTCTCTTTGTATGTTTGTAGCTTTGTCATAAAATCGCTAAAGTGGTGACTCCGACGAAGCAAATCAAGGAGAAGAGTAAGATAATGTTCATTTTTTTCGATGTACAGCAAAGAAACAAATCATGACAGAGGAAATAAACGACGCAAATGAACACATACCCACACTTTCAACGACAGCGCAGCTACGCACTTTGGAGACGGTTCAAACAAGCCTCAATGCAAATAATATGACCCGCATCAAGATACCACATTTTTGGCCGAATCGACCATTAACATGGTTTACACACTTCGAGTACATTTTTGAACAGCACGACGTAATAACTGATGAAACTAGGTATATAATCGTAGTTGAACATCTGGTTGGTGTAACTATAGAAGAAATCGAAGGTGTACTATCACAGCGATGCTACGAGATGTTAAAAGAGGCGCTGATACTTCGATGTACCTTGTCACCAGAACTTCGCCTGCAGAAAGTCTTCGAGGAGCAACCATTGGGCGACAGATCGCCGTCACAGCTGATGTGGGCTGTGAGCGCCTTAGCAGGACCTGACCGTATGCCAGAGCAAACCTTAAAGGTACTATGGTTACGCAAATTACCAGCAAATATTCGTCCAGCAGTTGCTGCTTATCAAGACATGGCACAACGTGAGTTGTCGCACAATACCGATAAAGTGGCAAACAGCATGGCAGGCATGTCATTTTATGCGGCGTTGGATGATGCAGGGGCGACAAAGGTGACGCAGGATATATTTCATAAACAAGACCAAAGGATAGAACAGCTGGAACAACAAGTAGCAAGAATAAATATAGATTTGTCGTAACCAGGTAAGAGATACCGAAGAAGAGAGGAGTTCGTTCCAAGAGGAAGAAATTGGTCACGAGAAAGAGAAGAAAAATGATGGTGTTGGTATCACCAAAGTTTCGGAAAAGACGCGTGACGATCTACGCAGCCATTCCAGTACCCAAACTTAAACGGCGGACGTTAAAGAGCGCCGACGTCCGCCAATGTTTCTGGGTGCGCTTTAAAGGGATAGAAAATGTAAAGATCTATACTAACGGTACACTGTTAGCGGTACACAAAGCATGTAGGCTTTTCGTGTACGACAGTTACTCGGCTAAGAATTTACTGATCGATTCAGGGTCGGAAGTGAATGTGTGTCCTAAAGGCATGACAAACGGTCGGATTGCACTGACTGAACATATTCTCATCGCAGCAAATGAATCAATAATCGTGACATTTGGTGAGCAGGAACGAATTGTAGACCTCGGTCTACCACACATACTCAACTGCAAATTCATCATCGGCAGTCTGATAGATCCGATTATTGGGGCAGACTTTTTTGCGCATTTACGTTTGGCACCAGACTTGGTGAACAGAAGATTGGTCGCAATAGATACAACGGTCCAGCAAAGTAACTCAGCCGGCCGCGGTGGCCGAGGGGACTGAGGCCCTTCAGTCACGGTCTGCACGGCCACTACAGTCGGGGGTTCGAATCCCCCCTCGGGCATGGATATTTGTGCCGTCCTAGTTCGTAAGTAGTTCATAAGTAGTTTGTAAGTTTAGGGACTGATGACCCCGTAGTTAAGTCCCATAAGCTTTACAAACATTTGAATATTTGAAAGTAACTCAGCGGCTGCACTGACTGTGCAGAAGGATCGACAAACGGACACACAAGAACCAACTGTCAATGACAATGCATTCATTTAGCGTTCTCTGGCATGAATATTCGGAAATCACACTGCTATTTAGCACAGAAAGAAGATGCAAACACTCGACGGTGCACCACATCAACACAACGCCAGGACAACCAGTGGCAGACATACCGAAGAGGTTACCTCCGGACAAACTACGTGCAGCACAAGCAGGTTTTGAAGAAGTAATTACAACAGGTATTGTAAGCCGTTATAATAAGCATTGGGCCTCACCTTTACACATGGTACGTAAAAAAGACGGGTCTTGGCGATTATGTGGCGATTACAGAGCCCTTAATGCACGTACAATCCCCGATAGATACCCAGTACCTAATGTCACGGATTTTAATTAAGCAATCGTGCAGACCTATCTGTTCAATATCATAGACTGTGCGAAAGCATACTTACAGTTACCCGTAGCCAGAGGGGATATGCAAAAAAACCGCAGTAACTACACCCTTTGCTCTGTTCCTATAAAATTCTTAGGTTTCTGAAGAGGTGTTGGTACCATCTCCGAACCGAGTAGAAACCATACATAATATGCCTCGCCGACCGCGGTCAGACAGTCACGGTCAGCATGGCCGCTGCGGTCGGGGTTCGAATCCCCCCCTCGGGCATAGATGTTTGTGCCGTCTTTAGTATAAGCTAGTTCATAAGTAGTTTGTAAGTTTAGGGACTAATGACCCCATAGTTAAGTCCCATAAGCTCTACAAACATTTGAACATTTAAATAATATGCATCTACCAGCAACCTTTAAAGAATTACGTAAAATAATCGGTATGATTAATTTCTATCGTCACCACCTTCCACATCTAGCACAGCAATAAGAACCAATTAATGCATAACTCGTTGGTAAACAGTGAACAGGAAACCGTAAAATTCCATGGACGTCAGCAGTGGAAGAGGCTTTTCACAGTATCAAATAGAGTTTAGAACAAGCCACAACTCTAGCACGCCTTCGTAGTGATTGTCAGTTAGCTCCGATGGTAGATGCGAGCCAGACCGCAATTGGAGCAGCGTTGCAACGATGGATGGACAGCCACTAGCATTTTTTTCACAAAACTTCTCACGGCAGCAGACTAAGTGGAGCGTAATCGATCACGAACTATAAGCAATTTTTGCGGCGAACAAACATTTTCGAGCAACAGTAGAAGGCAGGCATTTCATAGGTTTCACTGACCATAAGCCACTTACACGTATCACGGACCATGGGTCTCCGAAACAGTGCACACAGGCAGAATTAATCGCTCAATTTACGAATGACATACGTCATATCTCAGGGGCACAGAATGTTGTGACAGATTATTAAGGAACCGTGCCACTTTAAGTACTGGGTGATCCAAAAATTCAGTATAAATTTGAAAACTTAATAAATCAAGAAATAATGTAGATAGGTAAAAATTGACACACATGCTTGGAATGACATGGGGTTTTATTAGAATCAAAAAAAGTATTGCTAGACGCCTGAAAGATCTCTTGCGCGCGTCGTTTGGTGACGATCGTGTGCTCAGACGCCACTTTCGTAATGCTTGGCCTCAGGTGTGGTGTCGCACAAGTACAAAGTGCGCGACACCTACTTTCGCCGCGCGCCGCCATGCACGCACGGCGCGGCGTTCTTACGACGACAGCCACGAGCGCCCTCTGCTGCAACTCCGCTCGTGGCCACCACTGAACGACATCGTTCACTTGGGACTGAGTTAGGAACCAGTAAAGACTTCGGAATCCGATAGGCACCAGTGAAGACTTGGCTATCGGTTAGGCACTAGGCAGGCCTCTAGCTCAACTATGTATCAACATTCTGCAGTACTATGTAAAAGTTAAGTATTGTAAAAATTCTGTGCAATATATATCTCGTTCTAATTTACTCTAGTGTTTCTAGTTTCTGGCTGCTCCCCTCCGTACCTGCACCAGCGTGCTATCTTTATTCCTGTGTCGGTCTCATTCCACTCGGCCACCGACACCTACAACGGAACGAGACACAAAAGTGGCGACGAGGCTGGGACGCAAAAGTGGCGACGAGGATGGGATAGACGATCCGTGGCCCAGCCCGCTTACAGCAGCCAGACAGCAGTAGTAGTCGGAGCACACAGAAATTGCTCCCGCCCACCCACCCTTATTATAAGAATTTTGGGGGAAGGTATTTTGTTACGTGTTTTGTGGACTTTTTTGTTGCAGCGCGTCCTCTTTCATATTGCATTTGTGTTTTGTTATAATTTACTTGTATGCGCGGCGCCTAATCG
Source organism: Locusta migratoria (assembly GCA_026315105.1). Classification (NCBI taxonomy): domain Eukaryota; kingdom Metazoa; phylum Arthropoda; class Insecta; order Orthoptera; family Acrididae; genus Locusta; species Locusta migratoria. The sequence goes on along the minus strand of CM048744.1, from coordinate 174,648,685 downwards.
GTCAGCATGGCCACTACCCCGAACCCAAACTTAATGGAAATTATTCAGTTACAGACGGCGCAAATAACACAACTCCTGCAGGCTGTGGCCCAGCTCACAGCGCAAGCAGCTAACCAACAACAACAGCCGCCGCTTCAGCAGCCCACACCTGCCGCCGCAACGCTTCCTACGTTTCGCCAGTACAACGAACGTGAGGAAGAATGGAGCGACTACTTCGCACAGTTTCAAGAACTCGTCGCGGCTCATCAAATTACAAGTCAGAAAGTGAAGCATCTGCTATTATCTGTGGTGGGCACCAACACCTTCGTGTTACTGAAAAAACTGTTCCCGCAAGCATCTCCTCGTGATGTAGACTTTGAACAAATAGTAGAGGCACTACATGCTCATTATGAGAGAAAAGTTCTCGTAGCTGCGGCACGGTACCGATTTTTCAGACTTAAAAAATTACCGCAGCAGTCACACCAAGAGTGGATTACGGAATTGAAGGGCTTAACCCGCAAATGTAAATTTACTTGCTCTTGTGGACTTTCGTATAGTGACGTGATGTTGAGGGATGCGATTACGCAGAATATTCAGGACCCCAGAATTAGAGCAGCAATTCTGAAACAGTCTGATCCCTCATTAGACAGTGTACTGCAGCTTATAGATGCGCATGATACTTTTGACTTAGCAGATGTAGAAATGCAAAGCCACAGTGTTAATTCAGTGCGCCGCAACGGTCGCTTTCCTAGCCGTAGTTCTCAGTGTAGCACTAGTGATTCTTACAATAGTACAGGCCGTGCTGAATAGACAGCGAACAGTAGCCAGTGTAAAAGTGCGACACAAAGGTCGCCCCGTCGTGTTAGAAACAGTGATTTGAATAACGGGCGCCAACGCTCATTTCAGAAAAATGTACGTAAATCTTGTCCCCAGTGTGTGTCTCGCCACAAGCGTGCTCATTGCCCTAGTCGCAACGCAACCTGTTATCAATGTGGCAAATCAGGACATGTACAGTCTGTGTGTATGCAAATTAAAAACTCAAAGAACGGTACCGTTAGAAACAGTGCTTCGCAAAGTGCGAGAGCAGTGCATACAGTCAATGTCATAGACGCTGTGGAATTGAGCAGTGCTTTCCTTGGATCTCAATTGCAAGAAAGCAGTTCTGCGCCTATGGCAGAACTATATAGTGCACCACGTAGCAAGCGCCGACGAGCGCGTAAAACAGTGCAACGGAAAAAGGTTCGGGACAAGCAAAATGACTGTGAACAGTGCATTCCTGTAGTGAAAATAGTGCCTTCTGCAACTTCTCATTGTAATAGTGCCCAGTACTGTGTAGCTAGTAACAGTAGACTTGGTGTAGCTACTCAAAAGTTTGGTGCAGTAGTTAGTGAATCTGCAGTAGCCTCGCATTGCGCGGACGCCGATCCGGCGGTAGTGCCATCTACTGACAGTGATATTAAGCTGTGTGCCGAGTCTGCGCCGCTTCCTTCACTACGCGGCCCGCGCAAGCGCAGCAAATACCGTGTATTAGACGTTGCCCATATTCGCGCACCTGTCGAGCGCCACAAGCAAAAGCTTTTTGTGAATCTTTGCATAGAAAATAAGATTGTGCAATTTCAGCTTGATACTGGTTCCGCTGTTACTTTAATGAATAAAGACACGTATGAACTGCTGGCTTCGCCAAAATTATCGCCGTCTCAACAAGTGCTAACAGCGTATACGGGGCACAATATTCCCGTGCTAGGTACATGTAGCCTGTCCGCCTCTTTTCAAGGTGTAACAAAAACAGTTGCTTTTGTAGTTATTCAGGCCAAATCTACACAGAACATTTTTGGACTAGATGCTTTTGACTTGTTTGGTTTATCAATTCAAAGAGATGTGCTTCAAATTTTCGTCAATAGTGCCTCAGGATAAAATCAATGCATTGTGTGACAAATATAGTGACTTGTTTTCGCCGGAACTAGGTTGTGCTAAAGACTTCGTGGCACATGTAACTTTAAAAGAATCTGCAGTTCCAAAATTTCGTAAAGCTAGACCAGTGCCGATCGCCTTGCGTGATACTGTTGCCGAAGAACTTAAACGTTGGCAAGATAGTGGTGTGATTTCTCCTGTTTCTGCGAGTCAGTGGGCCTCGCCTATAGTAATTATACCCAAGCCGTCAGGTAAACTTCGTCTCTGTGCGGACTTCAAATCTACAGTAAACAGTCAAACAATTGTAGACACTTATCCCCTACCCAAACCTGAGGAACTTATGGACAAATTAGGACAGTCTCGTTTCTTTTCTAAGATTGATTTAGCAGAGGCATACTTACAGATTCCACTTGATGACGAGTCAAAAAAGTTTTTCGTCATTAATACTCACATGGGCCTTTTTCAATTTCAACGCCTACCCTTTGGCAGTTCTTCCGCCCCCGCTATTTTTCAGCGTTTTTTGGAACAGCTGACAGTTTCTGTACCGTGTTGTTCGAACTATTTAGATGATATTGTGGTATCTGGACGTACAGTTGAAGAACATTTAGCAAACCTGGAGTGCCTTTTCAAAGTTTTGACTGCAGCAGGTCTACGTTGCAATAAAGCAAAGTGTTCGTTTTTTCAAACTGAAATAGAGTACCTAGGCCATGTGATTAATGCCCAAGGAATACATCCCTTACAGTCACATCTTCGAGCAATCAAGGACTTGCCTCCTCCTAAGAATGTGCATGAATTGTAAGCAGTAATGGGAAAGCTGAACTATTATTTCAGGTTTATTCCCAATGCCTCTCAGATTGCAGCTCCACTGCATCACTTACGTAGGAAGAATGTTCCTTTTGTATGGTCCAAAGATTGCCAGGTTGCCTTTGACAAATTAAAGTCTGCACTACTCAGTGATGCATGTTTGATTCCCTTTGACCCACAGAAGCCTGTAGTGCTAGCAGTCGATGCCTCATCGTACGGTCTGGGCGCAGTAATCTCACATCGTATTGGTTCTCACGATCGTCCTATTGCCTTTGCATCCAAGCTACTGACGCCGACGCAACAGAATTACAGTCAGATAGAAAAGGAGGCCTTAGCAATCATTTACGGCGTCACAAAGTTTCATCATTATCTCTATGGCAGAAAATTCTATTTGTTGACAGACCACAAGCCTCTCACGTCGTTGTTCTCACCCACAAAGCCAATTCCTCCAAGAACGGCACAAAAGCTTCAGAGATGGTCCTTGATATTGTCAAATTATCAGTATGAGATTTTGTACCGACCTACCACTAAACACGCCAACGCGGACACACTTTCCCGACTTCCGGTTGGCCAGGATGTGTCATTTGATTCTTCGGAAATGGCATGTTGTCAGATAGACTCCAGACATGCTTCCGCTGTCGCAGACTTTCCTTTGAACTCTCGTCGGGTTGCACAGGAAACTGCTGTGGATGCAGACCTAAGTGTGGTAGCACGTTTTGTTCGCTTTGGTTGGCCTGCCAGAGCCAAAGACATTGATCGGCCTCTGGTTCGACGTTATTTTGCACAACGTCATGCATTATCTTTAAGTCAGGGTGTTCTGTTGTTACATACGGACAACGACCAAACACGAGTGATTGTTCCTCGTTCCCTGCAACGCGAAGTGTTACGCCTCCTGCATCAAGGACATTGGGGTATTGTTAGGACAAAGCAATTGGCCAGACGTCATTGTACCTGTGTTGGTTTGGACGCCCAGATAGAGAGCATGACGTCACAGTGTACAGTTTGTGCGGAGCATCAGGCGGCTCCTCCGCAACGTTTCTCGGACTGGCCACGCCCCAAAGGACCATGGCAACGTTTACACATTGACTTTGCCGGACCTTTCTGGAACACGCGCTGGTTAAAGCAAGTTTCCTTTTGTGATTGCCATGAACTCAACGACAGCTTCTAGTACAATCAGTGCCTTAACATCAGTGTTTTGCATCGAAGGCTTGCCTGAAACTATCGTCAGTGACAATGGACCTCAGTTTGTTAGTGCGGAATTTCAACAGTTTTGTCGTGTGAATGGCATTCAGCATATCACCACCGCACCTTTTCACCCTCAGTCCAATGGTGAAGCAGAACGCTTCGTTCGAACATTCAAATCTCACATGGAAAAGATGAAAGGTCAGCACTCCAGGCAACAAACTCTTCAAATTTTCCTGTCTACGTATCGATGCATGCCACGTGACGGCCCGTCTCCTGCCGAGCTGCTACACGGCCGCCGTCACCGCACTCTCCTTCACCTGCTGCAGCCTCCCACGCACCGAGTCGGTTCGTATGGCGCTACGCGTTTTCAGGTTTCCACGCCGGTGCTGGACAGGGTGTTTGCTGGCAACAAGAAGACATGGTTGCCGGGCACCATTCACCGCGTGCTCGGTCGCAATATGTATGTTGTACGTTCTTCCACAGGGTCGGAGCTGCGGCGCCACGCAAACCAATTACGTCTGCACAGGCCGCGCGATCCTGTCTCCGGTTTCTTGATTTCAGACTCAGTTCACCGCCAGGGAGCACAGCCACATCGCTCGCCGCCGGGCCCAGCTTCCCCGGGCTACGAGCTCCCGATGGATGTCGACGCGCCTCCTACGCAGTCGGCCCCTCCGCCTCCGTCGCCGCCGCAGATGACAGCGTCACCGAGAGGGACTCCGGGACCGTGCGGGTCCCTCCAGCTTGGGCCACGCACCTCAGAAGAAGATGACCTGCTCCCTCTGGGCGGGGGCGGGCGCCCTTCCGCTGGTTTTCGCGGGTTTTCCGGCGGATCGCAAGGTGTATACCGGGGCGCGGACGGCGTCTCGATCCCAGCCTCAGCTACGACGCCCGTCCCACCAGTAACGCCCCCGCCCAGACCCTCCTCCCAGTGCCGTCGCCGTGGCCCTACGCCACGACGGCGCGGCGGTTTGGGGGGGAGGGGTGTGGTGTCGCACAAGTACAAAGTGCGCGCCACCTACTTTCGCCGCGCGCCGCCATGCACGCACGGCGCGGCGTTCTTACGACGACAGCCACGAGCGCCCTCTGCTGCAACTCCGCTCGTGGCCACCACTGAACGACATCGTTCACTTGGGACTGAGTTAGGAACCAGTAAAGACTTCGGAATCCGATAGGCACCAGTGAAGACTTGGCTATCGGTTAGGCACTAGGCAGGCCTCTAGCTCAACTATGTATCAACATTCTGCAGTACTATGTAAAAGTTAAGTATTGTAAAAATTCTGTGCAATATATATCTCGTTCTAATTTACTCTAGTGTTTCTAGTTTCTGGCTGCTCCCCTCCGTACCTGCACCAGCGTGCTATCTTTATTCCTGTGTCGGTCTCATTCCACTCGGCCACCGACACCTACAACGGAACGAGACACAAAAGTGGCGACGAGGCTGGGACGCAAAATCAGGTACACAGACCTCAGTCCGTTACTTGAAGTCGCAAGTGTATCGTGATCGACCGACATCTCTAGGGATGCTGAAAGACAACATCCGGCCGGCCGCGGTGGCCGCGGGGACTGAGGCGCTCCAGTCACGGTCTGCACGGCCACTACGGTCGGGGGTTCGAATCCCCCCTCGGGCATGGATATTTGTGCCGTCCTTAGTATAAGGTAGTTCGTAAGTAGTTTGTAAGTTTAGGGACTGATGACCCCGTAGTTAAGTCCCATAAGCTATACAAACATTTGAACTTTTTTTTTTTTTTTTGACAACATCCGACGCCAATGCCTCACCACAACTCCGGACATGCTTTATAGTGCTGTTCACAACATTATTCCTCGACTACAGCTATTGCTGAGGAATGATGGTGAACATATTGAGCATTTCATGTAAAGAACATCATCTTTGGATTGTCCTAATTTCTTATGCTAATTACTGCTTTTCTGATCAGATGAAGCGCCATCTGTCGGACATTTTTGAACTTTTATTTATTCCAATAAAAGCCCAAGTCATTTCAAACATGTGTGTCAATTTTTAGCTCTCTGTCTACATTATTCCGTGATTTATTAATTTTTTTTTTTAAATTTATACTGACTTCTTGATCACCCTGTACAATTTCGTGGGAGGAAATAGCGTATAAACAAAAAATCGACAGGAAACTGGAATGTTTGAGAAAAGTAAACGCACTGCACTGTAGCTGCAGTGCATTCCGGGACTTTACAGCAATAGCAAAATTTGGTGCGACACATCAAGAAGTCGACATAGACCGTTTATGCCGTAATAGTTTAGGCGGCGTGTTTGTGAAAATTTGCATGGATTGGTCCACCCTAATATTAGAGCAACCACGGTTAGTGGCAAACGAAGTCGTATGGCCAGGGTTACAAAATAGTTGCAAAAATTGGGCACGAGCATGCTTAGAATGTCAACGTAGTAAAATCAGTCGACACGTATTTCCACCAATTGCACAGTTTTCCACACTGTCTAGAAGATTCGAGCACATTCATCTGGATTTAGTCGGGCCATTATCATCTTCTAATGGACAAAGGTATCGTGCGCTTCTATAAGCTGCAGTACACTGTCTAATGAGGGGTCAGACTGTTTTAGAATTGATGCCCTAATTCTGGGGTCCTGAATGTTCTGAGTGATAGCATCTCTCAACATAACGTCACTATAAGAAAGTCCACAAGAGCAAGTAAATTTACATTTGCGGGTTAAGCCCTTCAATTCCGTGATCCATTCCTGGTGTGACTGCTCAGGTAATTTTTTAAGTCTGAAAAATCGGTACCGTGTCGCAGCTACGAGAACTTTTCTCTCGTAATGAGCATTTAGTGCCTCTACTATTTGTTCAAAGTCTACATCGCGAGGAGAGGCGTAGGGGAAAAGTTTCTGCAGTAACACGAAAGTCTTGGTGCCAACTACGGTGAGAAAGAAATGTTTGACCGTCAGACCTGTTAGTTGATGAGCCGCGACGAGTTCTTGAAACTGTGCGAAGTAGTCGCTCCATTCTTCCTCACGTTCGTTGTACTGGCGGAACGTAGGGAGAGGTGCAGCGGCAGGTGTGGGCTGCTGAAGCGGCGGCTGCTGTTGTTGGTTAGCTGCTTGCGCTGTTAGCTGGGACACAGCTTGTAGGAGTTGCCTGATTTGCGCCGTCTGTAACTGAATAATTTCCATTAAGTTTGGGTTCGGGTTAGCGTGCCATGCTGACCGATTAGGCGCCGCACATACAAGTAACTTATAACAAAACACAAATGCAATATGAAAGAGGACGCTCTGCAACAAAAAAGTCCACAAAACACGTAACAAAATATCTTCCCCTAAAATTCTTATAATAAGGGTGGGTGGGCGGGAGCAATTTCTGTATGCTCCGACTGCTGCTGTCTGGCTGCTGCAAGCGGGCTGGTCCAAGGTTCGTCTATCGCTCCTCGTCGCCACTTTTGTATCCCATCCTCGTCGCCACTTTTGTGTCCCAGCTTCGTCGCCGCTTTTGTGTCTCGTTTCCGTCGTAGGTGACGGTGGCTGAGTAGACAAACCAACACAGGAATAAAGGAAGCACGCTTGTGCAGGTACGGAGGTGAGCAGCCAGTGAGACAGCAGAAACTAGAAACACTAGAGTAAATTAGAACGAGATATATATTGCACAGAATTTACACAATACTTAACTTTTACATAGCTCAGTACTGCAGAATGCTGATACATAGTTGAGCTAGAGGCCTGCCTAGTGCCTGTCCGATAGCCAAGTCTTCACTGGTGCCTATCTGAATTCGAAGTGTTAACTGGTTCCTATCTCAGTCCCAAGTGAACGATGTCGTTCAGTGGTGGCCACGAGCGGAGTTGTAGCAGAGGGCGCTCATGGCTGACGTAAGAACTCCGCGCCGTGCGTGCATGGCGGCGCGTGGCGAAAGTAGGTGGCGCGCCATTTGGTCTTGTGCGACACCACAAGGTACACATGTACCGCAAGCATGTCACATAAAGATGAGTATTATCTTCAATTGTAATAAAACTATATGTGAACTAATCACTTCTTTCAGTTGTAGACTTTGTCCACAATCCTAGCTAGTCACAGGCCACCTCCTTCGACCGCTGCATCACTGTGCCACAAACGTTTCTAAGTCTAGGGACTGATAACGATTGCACTTTGGTCCATTAGGTTTACAAACATTTGAACATCTACATAAATGCTCTACAAATCACTTAACAAAACAAGTCTGTCGGTGCTTTTGTTAAGTGATTTAATTTACTTTACTACTCCAGGGATATCTACTTGTAAATTACGCATGCTGGCAGCTCTTCTTGATTCGAATTCTGGAGTATTTTGTTTCGTTTTCTTTGCTGAAGGAATTTCGAAAATTGTATTTAGCAATTCCGCTTTAGCAAAGATGTCGTCCGTAGCATCACCATTGCAATTGCGTAGTAAAGGTATTGATTTGTTTGGCCCAAGTATACTTTACACATGACCAGATTTTCTTAAGATTTTCTGCCAAGTTACGTGATAGGGTTTCGTTGTGGTTACTAAAAGCTTCTCGCATTGAAGTTCGAGCTAAATCTCGCGTTTCAGTGAAATGAGTGGGTCTGTCATTGATTCACGGGACGGGTAAAGTAAACAAAACTTGAAACATGACTTCCTGGTAACAAGGCTCGTCATTGTAACCTTGAAATAAGGATGGTACATTTAAATAAACTGTGTGTTACGAGTAAACTTGTACGAATTTCTTTGTTTGGTAAGCTGGAAAGAGGGAATGTGAGACAAGGGGTATACAAGTTTACATCCGCATCTCCTTAAGCCAGCTTCTTCGCCCTTGGTTCCATCAATATATATATATATATATATATATATATATATATATATATATATATATATATATATATATATATATATATATAATCATCGGTGTTTTTTTTTTGTAGTTAAGTCATATCTCCTGTATCACTTATCCAAAATTAATGATTGAGGCATCATTTTCAGGGTTTCGTTCTCCACTAATGACGAAAAATACATCGATAGTTTAAAGTTAATTTTTTCACAGACAACTTTATTTTGAAAAAATGTGCCGTTCATAGAGTCTAAGTTGATACCTAGCGAACTATCGTAAATTGGACATGTATTTACGATTGCTCACAACAGCCACCGCGCTGAGTATCGACTTAGTTTGCGCGGCCGTTAAAGAAAGTGCCATCTATAGACAAATCTGTTTAACTGACATGAGCGACAGCTGTTGCAGTTGTTTAGATTCTTTCCGCAAGCCAAAGACCTTCTTTGATGGAAGCATAGTTTATTACACGATTTCGGTTATGCACGCCGATGTAACGATAAAAAATACACCTAAAATAAGAGGCATGACAACTCTTGCAGTTGTTTAGACTCTTCACACAAGCGTAGTTTATCATGAGATTTCAGTTTCACAAGTCGATGCACAACAGCTGTTGGAATTGTTCACTTTGTTCAAGCAGGCGTTGTGTACTACTAACATTGTTTTCAAAAGAGTTTTGAAAAAAAGTCTTTTCTAAAAATAAAATAAACGTGAAAAACTCAATAACTGATTTTAATATGTTTCACCATTAATCTTTTGTTTTTAATATTATAAATATTTGTTACTACTATTCAAAGTTTACACATATGTAGTTCCATCAGCCTTTTCTCCATTACTATATTACCTATCTGTGACTGATTAGGATATAGTGCGAATTATTCGCACAGGTCACCTAGTATATCAATTTGTTCTTTAGTTTCTGTTAATTTTTCTATTCTGTTGTTGATGCCGCGGGGGAATGGCCGCCCAGTCTGATGCGCCATGTCACGGAACCTTGAGCATGAGTGTAGCATAACTTGGCTTACGTAGTTCGTAAGTCTTGGGACGGATAACCTCAGCTATTATTACAAACATTTTAATATTTAAGGTACGTTTAGACGGGCAACATTTTACCTAAATATTTAGCTGAAATGGTGTTGATGTCAACACTGCTGCAATATGACTGCAATACACAGCAATATTTCGGTATGGACGGTCAATGTTGCTGATGTTGCAGGTAGTTGCCGAGCGATTGCCGAGGGGTTGCCGTGTTGTCCGGGAACGGTGGAGAACATTTCGTATTGCAGGGCAATACCTATCTCGGTCCTTGTCTGTAAATGCTTTCCTCTCGCTCTCAAGGCTGTTTGTGCTTCTCTCACCGACAGCGCTGCAGTCACGAAACAGAGTACCGTTTCGCTTTTGTTGCTTCGAAAGTTTGCGCGTGCTGGTTTGTTTTGAAAGTAGTATTGATGTTTATAGTTACTATATTGGTGCATTGTTTTCGAGCATACCGTGACTGTTTTGAAGTTATTGTAGTCTTGAGTTTTTGTTCTGTCAGATATGGAAAAGTGGTCGAACGAGAAAACAATCTCATTTATTAATTCTATTCATCTACGTCCTGAGTTGTGGGACGTAGAATGGAATACATATAAAGACAGGAATGTGAAAAAAGATAGTTGGTAGGCAGTTGCTGACGAATTTGGCATTGAAGTTCAGGACGCATACAAGAAATTTAGGAGTCTTCGAACCTACGCTAAAAGAGAGGCTAAGAAACATCAAACGAAAAGTGGTTCGCCTACAATAGCATCAGTTTCATACTGTCTAGGGATGTGCCTGAAGCGGGTTTTGACAGCATAAATACAAATGAAGAGGTAAGCAATAACTTTTATTCAATATAAACATAAATTTGCTTGTACATTAATTTAGTATACATCTTGCCATGCTACCCGACCCTGATCACTTACAAAATAATTCATAAATTCATCTCGTACTTCTTTGGCTCTTGTACTTGGGTTTCGTGGAACTTGTTGGAGGCCTTGTATATTGGCGTCGTTGTTTCGCCAAGAATCTGGCACTACTCTCCCTGTATCCGCATCTTCACTGTCAAAAACCCCTGGAGGTGAATAAAGCATTTGGCTCTGTGCATTTCGTCGCAAAAAATTGTGTAGAAATGCATAAGCTAACACAATTTTTGCAGTATTTTCCACTTTCAAATCTATGGTTTTTAGAAGGATACGGAAAACTGCCATCAGTAATCCAAAAGTGTTTTCTGCGGTTCTTCTGGATCTTGATATCCGATAATTGGGCACACGTTTTATTGAATGGGGAGCAACATCTGAGGAAAACGGCTTTACAATGTTTTCCATTAATGGAAACGCATCATCTGCCGTAAATACAAACGGAGTTGGCATTTCCCTCCCTGGAAGAGGCACAGGTTCTGGCAAAATTCAGTGATTGGTTAAGAAGTGCTTCGCCATATGCAGTGTGCCTAAAAACTCCCCCATCTAAGATCCTCCCTTGGCATCCGGAGTGCACGTATATAAATTGGTAATTTGCACTCACTACTGCAAACAACACTATCCTAAAAAAAATGTTTATGGTTGAAGTATTTACTATCACTATTTGGTGGGCACGTAATAGCAACGTGCTTCCCATCCATAGCGCCTACACGGTTAGGAAAATTCCATTTATCCTAGTATTCTTGAGAAATTGTTTTCCATTCTCCAGGAGATGATGGCATCTAGAAAATTAATGAATAACTGCAATAAATACAAAATCTCTAATAGATATGTAATGATTAAAAAGTTAATTTTCTATTTCAAATGTAACATAACACTGCTTCATGCTTAGCAATTTCTAATTTTTATACTGTTTGTTTCCAGGCCGAGTTGGAAACTGAAGTGGAAGAGGAGGTGGATTTGTCAACTGTCTGTAAATCTATCGGACCAAACTGCGTGGTCATCAGTCCGTAGCTTACAAACTACTTAAACCTAGGTAAACTAACCTAAGAACAACACACACACACCCATGCCCCAGAGAGGACTCGAACCTCCACGGCGAGCAACCGCGTGCTCCGCAGCGAGGCGCTTTAGACCATTCGGCTACTCCATCGCGGCGTGGATTTGTCACTTGATGCACCGGTAGTACAGACACAGCCACGAAAAAGCCAGATATGTGTTCCACAGCAAACTGAGGGACACAGTGAAGCTGTGCAAAAGGCTATTGCCATTGTCAACAATTCTTCGCGAAACCGGAAGAATCCGTTTTCGGGTTTCGGAGATAATGTAGCAGAGAAGTTATTGGGCTACAACAAAGTAATCCGAGCAGATGTTGCGTTCAACGTTAGTAAATCATAATACGAAGCGGATTTGAGGATGATACAGTACGAAAGGGGGCAACAGTCGACGTCATACAGCTCGGCAAATGTTATTTATGAAGAAAGTGTGGAAGGAAACAATGAGAAAAATGCATATGCAAACATCATTGCTGCAACAGTCGTTATAGACAATGACGAACATGTGTATCAGTAATTGTATTTGTGTGTGTGTGTGTGTGTGTGTGTGTGTGTGTGTGTCTCAAATGTTCAAATGTTTGTATAGTCTATGGGACTTAACTACGGAGTCATCAGTCCCTAAACTTACAAACTACTTATGACTACTTACGATCTAGGACGGCACAAATATCCATGCCCGAGGGGGGATTCGAACCCCCAACCGTAGTGGTCGTGCAGACCGTGACTGGAGCGCCTTAGTCCCCTCGGCCACCGCGGCCGGCGTATGTGTGTCTATCAGAAATAAAATATAAATATCATATGAGTAACAATTGTATTTCATTTCAAAATTACCTTAATGGCGTATTTCAGTCCTTCTAGTAAAGCACTGCATACTTCTGGCACCAAGATGCTGATGGAAGAATAGTGGACTTTAAACAAGTACATCAGACTTCTATATCAGTCTCCAGTAGCTAAAAATCGAAGTGTGATCGCAAGTCGTGTTGTTACTGGAATACAGTCTCTCATGTTTGTATTGGATTTAGCTATCTTCGGGCCAATTAATTGGGCGAGATATTCGAAAACGTTTTTAGACATGCGAGTAAAGTTCTGGACCAGGTACGTTTCTAGCATTAACTCACGAGTTAAATTTCCTTAATTACTCCGCCTACTCAAAAAAAGGATGCATCCACAGAGTCCGATTTCTCTTCTTTTTGTTTCGAATAGCATTAACACTTGTTTTAAGTAAAAGTAGGAGAGCCGCACTCACTTCTATAACGTCGCACGCATCCATTTCGTATGAAATTGTGTAGCCTCTGCCCGGAAATTAGTTGGCGCAAACATTTCTGGGCAATAGATAACGATGTGTTGTCACTTGTGTTGCTGCAATACATGTGGCTGCAAGGTTGCCCGACAACATTTCCGGGATATATTGTCGACAATATGCAATTTTCATTGCCCATCTAAACGTACCTTTACGGAACTATCTAGTATGTGAGAACGCCGCTAGAAGGTTAAGGCTAGTCTACACGACGACACTAGGTTGCAACACTCGTTTCATGAAATGAATTGCGCGCAACTGGTTTCGTGTGTGTCTGTAGACACGGCGCCAATACTACACACTTCAGTTTCGTTGTTTTGTGAGTGCCGTACTCGCTTTAGAATTAAAGTTTTGGTAGCTGTGACAGTTGGGCGGAGCTATTGCTTCTCTGTGTGAAGTCGCTGCATAAAACTAAACATAAAAAGAATAAGAAACGTGTTTGGGTTTGTGACTGGATTAAAAAAAAAGATGTCAGCACAGTTGCTTAGCGACCTTGCTAAAAGAAATTGTAATTGAAGACCCTAGAAGCTATTTTAATCAACTTAGAATGTCGCCAGACCAGTTTACGTTCCTTCCAAAACAGAGTTAGTAATGCAATAAAGAAACAAGATACTGCTATGCGTGAAGCATTGTTACCAGAACTGAAATTACAAATTGCATTACGTTTCTTGTCAAGGAGATATTCGTATCTACAGTACCTGTACCGTGTTCCGAAATCAAAAAAAAAAGTTCAAATGTTTGTTAAGCTTATGGGACTTAACTACGGGGTCATCAGTCCCTAAACTTAAACTGCTCATGAACTACCTTATACTAAAGACGGCACAAACATCCATGCCCGAGGGGGATTCGAACCCCCGATCGTAGTGGCCGTGCAGACCGTGACTGAAGCGCCTCAGTCTCCTCGGCCACTTCGCCCGGCGTTCTGAAATCCACAATTGCCATAGTTCGTTTGTATAGGTATTCGGAATTGAATGTATTTTAGTCTGTAATTCACTAATCGTCAACCCATCAATATTTAATTCACGAAAAATTACTTCAAGAGCACTAACACGCCGATGCTTATTCCTGAAATTTTCATCGTTAAAAATAGCACAAACACCTATGCATCGCATATATGTTCGAAAATTGAATTATTTCTTCCTTTCCGCCCATCATGTTTGTTTTGTTCTGTTTTGGTTATCACCTAACCTAAAAACAAGCGCAATCAATTTCGCCAAAGTTGGAAAATGCCGAAACTGTTTAGTTTCGCCAACGAGTTGCGCGAACGCCTGCCGCGCATGCGCACTGACCAGTAGCGCAGTTTCATGAAACTTAGCGTCGTCGTGTAAACTAGCCTTTAGGTCTGAATTCTCGCGCGTGTGTTTACAAGGCGGGCTGACGCCTCCTAGAGCAGCGGCCTCGGCAAGGAAGCCATATGTGTCTCCACGTGCCTCGTAGAAGTCGCGAACCCGGCCATACGTTACGCGACGACGTGACACTCGCTTTCCCTCAACCTTGATGGGCTTCTCAATAAATCTATAAGCCTCACTTTTCACACGCTGACGACGAGTTCCGTACCTCGCGCTCCTTGGAACCGAGTGGGTTTTGCCTAGCGGTTGTAACGACAATATTACACATGCACGTTTTTGGGTCAACATTGATGTGCAGAGTCAGGCAGAAAAATGTATACACTCTTTAAGGAACGAAAAGTATTACTTATGAGTTTATTTTACATTTAATAATTGATCACATTTGTTGCACAACCTTACGTTTAGCACATGTTTACTTTAACCCTCTCACGCGTCTCGTCCTCAAATGAGGACCCTTAAAATTTGTCTCATTTCTGTCATCTTCTATATATGATATTTTAAAGCACAGGTACCTCAAATAATGAAGACTAATAATGAATGCTAGGATGTCTCCAGAATGCAGTGTTAGTCGTTAGGGTAACAAAGAAATGGAAAATAGAGATTACAAGAAAGAGTAGAGGCAGATCTTCAGATGAAAGCACATTTTTGTCGGTACAACGAAAAACAAAAGAAGAAAAAAAAAGCCTTTCATTCGGTACCCAACGAATTACGCGTCGATGGGGTGTAACATTGGCCAGCCAAGTCAGGTGAACCGAATGCCAAGTGGTGTCATTGTGAAACAAATTTCATTGTACGAAAAATACAAAATAGTGTACACTCTTCATGTACTCTTCGATATTTTTAATGGATGTACCATGTAAAATGTAGCAGTTTTCGTACTCACTGTCCTCATTTGCGAGTACCTCCCTAATGGACTATGACACTAGTTTTTTATAGATAAATTATGATGAATTCTGCACAGTATAGGTCTCAAGTTACCAAACAATGTATTCGAAATTTTGTTCATTGTCGGATTGATAATTCGTGCATGAGAGGGTTAAATGTTCAATATGTTGACGTTGTTGCCGCGGTGGAGTGTCCGAGTGCATTGAGGCGCAATGCTCCGATGCGCGACGCCGTTCCCCTTCGGGGATTCGAATGCCCCCTCGGACATGAGTGTTTGTGCTGTCTTTATTATAAGTTAGTTCATAAGCAGTTTGTAGCATTAAAAACTGATGATCCCACATTTAAGTCCCATAAGTTTAACAAACATTTGACCGTTGGCAGCTGTACCAATAGAGGAATGACGAGCTGTCACCACAAATGCATCAGACAGTTATTCAGTGGAGATCGCTGCACATGTCTCTGTGATCTGCTGGAGACGTTCCTCCAGCGAGTGTGGCTTACATCGATAGACGTTATCTCTCGCAGTTTCTCACGTGTGTTAGATCTGGCGACCGTGGAGAGAACTCTATGGGCCCTCTTCATCCAATCCAATGACCCTTGAAAATTGTCAACCAGAAAAATTCGTACGGCTAGGTGGTAGTGTAATGACGGCCAGTCCTATTGGTGGGAGACCTCTTCTTCAGCTCCGTAAAGCGCACGTATACCTTGTAAAATTGATGTGCGTAACATTTCCAGGTACATCCTGTTAGATTTACCGCCTTATCCACATGAACAGGGCGATTTTACAGTGCCCGGGACGAACTGTTACGTCGATTCACGGTTCCATTAAGTTTAAATGTGTCTCGCACTCCACACTAACTTCGTCACAAATTGTTGGTCATCAGTTACCATTTGCAGATACCATTCGCAAAACTGCATTCGGCAAGCAGGATCGTCATCATTAATCGCATGCAGTAATCATGAAATGTAAACTTTCTACTTTGCATATTTCAGAATTCCTCGTTCGCTCGTACTTCTAATCTCCATTTCACGTGAACATTGCGTGGCAGACTTCTGTGGAGAGGTAACAAACGTTTGCAAAAGAGAGCAGACGAAACAGGACTTGGAGCTGTACGCTCTTTTCCTGATCTTCCTTTGTGAATTTCAGAAATCGTTCGATGCAATTCAAACTTGTTAATAACGCGTTTAATTGTCAGGTGGGTTGGCAGTTCTGTTACAAACTCCCGGCCCCACTGACGTTCCATTTCAACGGCATTATCAAACTTGAAAAACCACTTCACAATACATTTCCGTTGCTCGAATGTCAAACCATAGAGTTTTCTCAATACCGTGGTGAAAGTATTAACATTTGTTCAGCCAAATACCATATTATAACACATTCGTAACTCAAATCAAACGACAATATCGATAGATCCTGACAAATATTGTACACATTCCTCTAGCGGACTCTGCATACTGTGCACAAAATATTATTTGTGGTGTTTAATGTGTGTGGGATTCTGCACAAATGTACCGTCAGGAAACTTAAAAACAAACAAAATAATGCAGATGCTCACAGATCAAAGCACCACAACTAAATGGGATAACACAAAAACGTACTTGAAAATGGGAATTATTTCCCGAAACACATAGTGCTAAAATCTTAATATATATAAAAATTGACGTATTTGTACCTATACTCCAATCTGCAGCCAAAACTACACATCGGAAACAAATGGTGTTTGTATGTGCTATTAGGTATCAGTCCCCCATTGTGCACTGTGGTGGCAGAGGACTGATATGGGGGTGGAAGATATGGGAGTTGAAAGTTACCGACTTATATAAAATTCTACGTGTGGCTGTCAATATTTTGCTCTTCAGCAAAAACTACACAAAGCAGACGAACGATCTCTCTGTTGTAGTACAAAGTCTCCCGTGGTACACCATAGCAGTTCCGCGTCGACAGCTATAAGAGGCTCGAAGATATAGTAGTTGAAAGTCATCAGCTTATATAAAATTCGGGCTGAAGACCAGCGATGACTTTTGACACTATAATAGCAAAGAGGTTATAAACAGCAAAACATTAAGCACATCCTTCAGTTGTTTTTCTACAATAAGCCTACGAATAAAGAAAAACAAGTGCATACTGCAGTTTGAAAAGTAAAACTACCAAGAGAGATGCCAAAGCATGAGAAAGAAACTGAGTTCTCGATCCGTTTCTAAAAGAGAGGAAACGGTGCTGTTAAGTGAATCTGTAGACGATAGAAATTTGAAATTTGTACACGTTGTTTATCTTATACTGTAGGCATCAGCGATTTTTCGATATTCCCATCCCTAAGAGGATGAATTAGGGGATGAACATTTTTTTTTTAATACGTTGCTATTAAAGCAATTTTTAAGCAAGAAATACAAAACTTCAGATTTAGATTTTTGATTGGAATTTTAAAAACACTGTTCCGATATTTTTGGAAATTCAACCATTAAGCGGGTGAAATAAGGGAAGATCTTTTTAGGGTGCTACTAAGACTATTTTGATGCTAGAAATGCGAAAATTTGGATTTGGAACCATGGTTAGATTTTTAAAAAAGTGTTTTGGTATGTTTTGAATTCAGCTCAAAATGTTCAATTGTTTGTAAATCTATCGGACCAAACTGCGTGGTCATCAGTCCGTAGCTTACAAACAACTTAAACCTAGGTAAACTTACCTAAGGACAAACACACACGAGACGCCTTAGACCGCTCAGCTACTCCACCGCGGCTTGAATTCTGCCATAAATGGTGCAATATGGGGTGGCAATTGTTTCAAAGTGCTTGATTAGGAAAGCATTTTTAAAGCGAAATCAATGAAATTTTATATTTAGAAGTAGAAACAACCAATGCAGACCATCCAGTCTACGCGTGCGAAGCAGCGGGAATTAAGCTTGTAAAATAGAAAAAATCGTGACTAGTAGCGGAATTGTTATTTAAAAAGAAACCCATTGATAATTTAAAAAAGTACAAGTTACGATAGTGGCAGTTCGTTATGTTTATATCCACTGCAGTAAAATAAATAAATAAATAAAATAAAAAATAAAAATAGCAGACCTCGAAAGACGACGTTTATTTTTATCCGATGACGGCAGATGCCACCTGGGGTTGATATACTGAAAATGGTTTCAACGTCGTCCACAAAAGATGGCGTGGCGACCTAGCTGCCAGAGCGCCATCTGTGTTTACCTCTAATAGGGAATGTTTACAGCAATATGGCTTAGTGTGATGTCAACGTGTGAAGTAAACAGGCGACATGCCACGGAGAGGCAGACATGTTTCCTATAGCCTTTCGGAGAATTGTCACACAAATTGGACGTGTTGCGTCAGCTGTGCAACGGTACTTGTTTCAATAGTCATGTGAACATTCTCAAACCGATAAACGAGGCTCTAGACGTCCACGTAAAACTTACATCCTCCAAGATCGTCCTATTGTTAGGGCCGAATTGGCAGATCGTGCAGCTACCACAGCACAGATAAGAGGGTTTGAGTGTCCAGAAGTGGCAACACGAACTACACTCCTGACCATTACAATTGTTACACCACGAAGATGACGTGCTACAGACGCGAAATTTAACCGACAGGAAGAAGATGCTGTGATATGCAAATAATTAGCTTTTCAGAGCATTCATATAAGGCTGGCGCAGGTGGCGACACCTAGAACGTGCTGATATGAGGAAAGTTTCCAATCGACTTCGCATACATAAACAGCAGTTTACCGGCGTTGCCTGGTGAAACGTTGTTGTGATTCCTCGTGTAAGAAGGAGAAATGCGTACCATTACGTTTCCGACTTTGATAAAGGTCGGATTGTAGCCTATCGCGATTGCGGTTTATCGTATCGCGACATTGCTGCTCACGCTGGTCGCGATCCAATGACTGTTAGCAGAATACAGAATAGGTGGGTTCAGGAGGGCAATACGGGACGCCGTGCTGGATCCCAACGGCCTCGTATCACTAGCAGTCGCATGGCTGTAATGGAACGTGCAGCCACGTGTCGATCCCTGAGTCAACAGATGGGGACGTTTTCAAGACAACAACCATCTGCATGAACAGTTCGACGACGACGTTTGCAGCAGCATGGACTATCAGCTCAGACACCATGGCTGCAGTTATCCTTGACGCTGCATCACAGACAGGAGAGTCTGCGATGGTGTACGCAATGACGAACCTGGTTGCACGAATGGCAAAACGTCATTTTTTCTGATGCATCCAGGTTCTGTTTACAGCATCATGAGGGTGGCATCCGTGTTTGGTGACATCGCGGTGAACGGACATTGGAAGCGTGTATTAGTCATCACCATACTGGCGTATCACCCGGCGTGATCGTATGGGGTGCCAATGGTTACACGTCTCGGTCACCTCTTGTTCGCATCGACGGCACTTTGTACAGCGACCGTTACATTTCTGATGTTTACGACCCTTGGCTTTACCCTTCATTCGATCGCTGCGAAAGCCTACATTTCAGCAAGATAATGCACGACCGCACGTTGCAGGTCCTGTACGGGCCTTTCTGGATACGGAAAATGTTCTACTGCTGCCCTGGCTAGCACATTGTCCAGATCTCTCACCAATTGAAAACGTCTGGTCAATGGTGGCCAAGCAACTGGCTCGTCACAATACGCCAGTTACTACTCTTGATGAACTGCGGTATCGTATTGAAGCTACAAGGGCATCTCTACCTGTACACGCTACCCAAGCTCTGTTTACTCAATGCCCAGGCGTATGAAGGCCGTTATTACTGCCAGAGGTCGTTGTTCCGGGTACTGATTTCTCGGGATCTATGCACCCAAATTACGTGAAAATGTTCTAGTATAATATATTTGACCAATGAATACCCGTTTATCATCTTCATTTCTTGTTGGTGTGGCAATTTTAATGGCCAGTAGTGTATTACCAACCATCGTTTGAGTGTACTACGTACGCCAGGCGATTGCTGTCTGGCCGAAGCCACACAGGCCCCAACTGACCAGCGCTCAGTACGTGCAGAACTTTTTACGATCCGTTGTTTTACCGATCATGCAACGGAAAAGTGACGTGTTGTACCAATAGAATAATGCTCGCCCACACAGTGCACATGAAACTGAAGGTGGTCTGCAAGACCTGCAGCAAGATCTGGCCAACATGATCTGCCTACTTGTCTCCAAACGAAGATGTGGGGGACATGATGGGACGGCAACTGACAACTTTCCAAGTCTAGCAGGACTACGTGAACAGATCGGTCAGATGTGGAATCATGTGTCCCAAGACAGTATTCGTCATCTGTGTGGTCGAATGGATGCCAGAATCAGCGTTTGCATTGTCTCCTGCGGAGGCTACATGATATACGTCATGCCTCGGTACCGCTTCAGTTACTGATCTCTTTATGGAATCATGGGCCCAGTTGTATGGATGCGAGATCTGGACCATTAGAAAGGGTGAACGGCGAATAATTGACTTCTTTTACTTGTGCTGCCGAAGGAAAATTCTTACAATTCCCTGGACGGCAAAGAGAACCAACATACCCATACTAGAGTAAGATAAACCAGATTTCTCCCTGAAAGGTCTAATATTAAAACAAAAGCTGACCTATTTTTGACACATAATGCGAAGTCATGCCTCACTGGAAAAAAACATTAAGCCTGGGTAGGATCGAAGGCACTAGAAGAAGAGGCCGGCAGAGGATGAGGTGGATCGATGGCATCACAGAAGCAACGCGTTCCAACCTGGAAGGTCTACGGGAGAAAGTACAGGACAGAGAAAAGTCGCATGTTTTGCTTCATGGGATCACGAAGAGCTGGAATCGACGAAACGAGTAGAGAGAGAGAGAGAGAGAGAGAGAGAGAGAGAGAGATGAAATCATTCAGTGTACTCCGTATGCACTGTTTCAACAATACACCTGGTGATCAAAAAGCCAGTATAAATTTGAAAACTTAATAAATCGCGGAATAATGTACATAGAGAGGTAAAAATTGATACACATGTTTGGAAAGACATGGGGTTTTAAGAGAACAAAAAAAATGTTCAAAATATGTCCGACAGATGGCGCTTCATCTGATCAGACAGCAATAATTAGCATCACAAATTAAGAGAAAGCAAAGATGATGTTCTTTGCCGGAAATCTCCAATATGTTAATCACCATTCCTCAACAGTAGCTGTAGTCGGGGAATAATGTTGTGAATAGCACTGTAAAGCATTTCCGGTGTTATGGTGAGGCATTGGCGTCGGATGTTGTCTTTCAGCATGCCTAGAGATGTCGGTCGATCACGATACACTTGCGACTTCAGTTAAAGCCAATAATCGCACGGAACGAGGTCTGCGGACCTGGGAGACCAATCATGGCGCAAGTGACGGCTGAGCACACGATCATCACCAAACGACGCGCGTGAGAGATCTTTCACGCGCCTAGCAATATGGGGTGGAGCGCAATCCTGCATAAAAAGCGTACGTTCCAGCAGGTGTTTATCAGCCAGACTGGGGATGATGCGATTCTGCAACATATCGGCGTACCTCTCACCCGTAACGGTAGCAGTTAAAAAACCAGAATCATGCAGTTCCTCGAAGAAAAAAGGCCCGATAACGGTAGATGTGGTATATCCAACCCATGTCGTGACTTTATCGTCGTGCAATGGAGTTTCCACGACAGTTCTAGGATTTTCGGTAGCCCAAATTCTGCAGTTGTGGGCGTTGACAGACCCTCGGAGCGTGAAATGAGCTTCGTCGGTCCACAACACGTTACTCAACCAATCGCCATCTTTTGAAACGCACACACCGCAGAACTAAATCGCCAGGTAAAAGTTCATGATGCCGATGGATTTTGTAAGGATAGCATTGGAGGGTACGCGGAAGTGCCAATCAAACAGTAGTGTATGGAATACCGGTGCGACGTGCGACTGCACGAGCGCTGACTTCCCCGTGCATAGACGAACCCGCTACAATCTCCGTTTCATCCTGACCTGTCTCAGCAGCATTACGCCTTGTGGTCGGTCGGCCACTACGGGGTCTATCGTCTAAACAAACCGTGACTTCGAACTTCGAAATCAATCTCGCCACAGCCGCATTTGTCAACGGACCTTTACCCGTTCGAATCCTCTTCCTATGGCGATAGGATCGTAACGTGGAACTAGCACATTCCCCAATATGATAATACAGTTTCACGAAAAGCGCCTTTCAGTTAACGTCAACATGCTGCGACTGCTGGTGCATCTGATTCTCTCTCTCATTACAGCTCCTTTTATACACGATTTTCATGCGCAGTCACTGACGTTTTGCTGTCCAGCACCATCTGTCGGACGGTTTTTGGATCTTGTTTTGTTCTGTTTTGGTTCTAATAAAATCTCATTTCCAAGCATGTCTGTCAATTTTTACCTATCTATCTACATTATTCTGTCATGTATTAAGTTTTCAAATTTATGCTGACTTTTTGATCACCCGGTGAGTGCATCGTAAACAGTGCTAAGTATCTTATTTTAATTTGTGTCAAATTTAATTTGCCAGTCTAGTTCTTCATTTTCGTTAGTACTTCTGTTTGAAGAGGTTTATTCTCACGTATTCGGCAGATTTCGTTTGTGCTACTGTTTTAATAGTTTTTTTCTATCGTATTTGATAAATACCGTTGTGTTTAGTCTTTGTCTGTCACTGGTGTATTTCAAAACAAGTCAGAGACCGTTACTATAGCTCGTTATCAGTCAGTCCAGTGCCAGCTGCTGCCAGTGTCGCATCGTAAACAGTGCTAAGTATCTTATTTTAATTTGTGTCAAATTTAATTTGCCAGTCTAGTTCTTCATTTTCGTTAGTACTTCTGTTTGAAGAGGTATATTCCCGCGTACTTGGCGGATTAACATTCAGTCAGTTAGCAGTCAGTTCAGTGCCAGCTGTTGTCGCTGCCCCAACAACCAGAGCGCTAAGTATCATCATTTAATTGCGTTAAATTTCGTTGCCAGTTAATTTCTTAATTTTCGTTAGTGTTTCTGTTTTTAAGAGGTTTCTTCTCACCTACTTGACACATTTCGTTTGTGCTACTGTTTAAAGTTTATTCTAGCGTATTTTGATAAATACCGTATGTATAGTTTTCGTCTGCTGCAAGTTACGTGTCATATTGTCACTTTCTTATTTCATGTTCAGCTTTGAGAAAGCTTATATTCCCGCGCGTTTGATAACGGTGTATTCCACAGATATTCTTGTTTAATTTGAAAACTGCCGGACTCAGTTTCGTTGTTTTGACAGTGTACTTACCACTGACCACAGTTCAGTCAGCTGCCAGCCGCCTTTATTAAAGTACTAGGCTACTGAAAAGTTGATTATTTAGTTTTCTACTTTCTACAGTTAATTGGATGGATAGGATGTGTGCCTGCTGTGCGCGGACGCAGGAGGAGTTGGCCGCAGTTCGCGAACAGCTGAGCGTGCTGTTGGCTACGGTCAGCCGTCTTCAGGCTGCTGTGTCGGGGTGCAGCGATGGTGGGGAGTCTGGTGCGTCGAGTGGGACACCTCAGGTGTCTCATGCTTCGCTCTCTATCCCTGCTACCGAGGCACCTTCAGGTGTACCGGACCTGGTCGAGCCGTCCTCTCCGCAAGGGGAGTGGCGGGTTATACGGCGTTCACGTCGCTCGAGGCGGAAGGCCAATGCGGAGGCTGGACGTCCGTCCACGCCCGTTCGTCCTGTGAGTGGACGTGTAGCCACTCCTTCAGCAGGGTCCGAGCAGGTGCACGGGGGGAGGGGATTATTAGTTATTGGGAGCTCCAATGTTAGGCACGTAATGGAGCCCCTTAGGCAGATAGCGTCGAGATCCGGAAAGAAGTCCAACGTGCACTCGGTGTGTCTGCCAGGGGGCCTCATCGCAGATGTGGAGGCGGTCTTCCCGGCGGCTATCGAAGGTGCGGGGTGCGGTCGACTGCAAGTCGTGGCTCACGTCTGCACCAATGACGTTTGTCGCTTGGGTTCTGAGGACATCCTCAGGTTCTACGGGCGGATGGCGGAATTGGTGAAGGCTGCTGCCCTCGCACGCGGGGTGCAAGCAGAGCTCTCGATTTGTAGCATTGTTCCCAGGTTTGATCGGGGTCCTTTGGTTTGTAGCCAAGTGGAGGGTCTGAACCAGAGGCTTCGCCGACTCTGTGACAGTCATGGCTGCAGATTTCTGGATCTGCGTTATCGGGTGGGGAATTGTAGGGTGCCCCTAGATAGATCAGGGGTGCACTACACTAAGGAAGCGGCTACTCGAGTAGCAGAGTACTTGTGGAGTGCACATGGTTTTTTTTTTTTTTTTTAGCTAGGCGCTAACTCTGATGATCACTAGCCTGTCAACATTCAAACAGCGAATTCAGGCCACGTTAGGCTCAAAAATTCGAATATCAAAATATTAGCCGCGAACTTACAAAGTATTAGAAACAAAGTTCCCGCCATGCCGCACTGCATGGAAATTATTGTGCTCAGATAGTTTTAGGCACCGAAAGCTGGCTAAATCATGATGTGGCAAGTTCAGAAATATTTAGCGAGGCGGGGAATGTATGTCGGAAAGAAAGATCAGATATAATTGGAGGAGGAGTGTTCATCGCTGTGAACGAAGATATTGTTTCTACTGAGATCGAAGTTGAAAGTAACTGAGAAGTTATCTGGGCACGTATAACAGGTCTAAAAGACGTAAAGTTAATAGTTGGGTGTTTTTACCGCCCCCCCTCCCCCAATGCTGATGTAGCAGTTTTAGAATTATTAAAAGAAAGTCTACATCAGGTAGTGCATATGTATCCGGGCCATGTAATATTAGTCACGGGAGACTTCAACCTTAAGAGTATAGATTGGGACCTCGCTAGTTACATTTCAGGCGGTACAGACAAGCAGTCTTGCGAGCTACTTTTGGACACGTTCTCCGAAAACTGTCTTGAGCAGTTAAACTGGCAACCCACGCGCAATGGAAATATTTTAGACCTTATAGCCACGAACAGGCCTGACCTTATTAACGATGTCTGTGTAGAGACAGGAATTAGTGATCATGATATCGTCATAGCGTCGATGGTAACCAAAGTTCATAAACCAATCAAGAAGGCTAGGAGCGTGTTTTTGTTGGGAAGAGCCGATGAGCAAATGTTAGGGTCGCACTTAGAAAATGAATGGACATCGTTTAATTCCGGGACTACGGACGTAGAGGAATTGTGGACTAAATTTAAGTGCATTGTAAATAAAAGGTTAGAGAAATACGTGCCAGTAAAGACGATTAAGGATGGAAAAGATCCACCGTAGTATAATAATAATATTAGAAAGCTGCTGAGAAAACAAAGACTGTTGCACTCTCGATTCATAAAAGAATACGCAAATGATGACAGGCAAAAGTTAGTAGAGATTCGTGCGTCTATACAAAGATCGATGCGCGAAGCATATAATAATTACCATAGCCATACCTTACCAAAAGATCTTCCCGAGAAACCTAAAAAATTCTGGTCTTATGTAAAATCGATAAGCGGGTCAAAGCCCACTGTCCAGTCACTCGTTGATCATTCCGGGGCTGTAATAGAAGAAAGCAAACGGAAAGCTAAAGTTCTTAATTTAACCTTTAAGAAATCTTTCACGCAGGAGGACCGCACAAATGTACCATCATTTGATCAGCGTACTAATTCCGAAATGGAAGACATAGTAATAGGTATTTACGGTGTAAAGAAGCAGCTGAGAGAGCTAAATACGAAAAAGTCTGCTGGTCCGGATGGAATACCAGTTCGGTTTTACAAAGACTATTCTGCGGCGTTGTCCCCTACTTAGCATGCATTTATCGCGAATCTTCCATTTAGCGCAAAGTTCCTAGTGTATCGTCAGGCGTGCCCCAGTGGAATGTGATAGGACAGCTATTATTTTCTATCTATATAAATGATCTGATGGACAGAGTAAGTAGTCATTTGCGGCTGTTTTCTGGTGATGTTGTGGTGTATGGGACGGTGCCGTCTTTAACTGAATGTAATAGCATACAGGATAACTTCGACAAAATTTCTAGTTGGTGCGAAAAATGGCAGCTAGCTCTCAATGTAGAAAAATGTAAGGTGATGCGCATGAGTAGGAAAAACAATCCCATAATGTTCGAATAGAGCATTAGTAGTGAGCTTCTTGATGCTATCGCGTCGTTCAAATATCTAGGCGTAACATTGCAGAGCGATATGAAATGGATCGAACATGTAAGGAGCGTTGTGAGTAAGGCGGACAGTCAACTTCGGTTTATTGGGAGAATTTTGGGAAGATGTACTTCACCTGTAAAGGAGACCGCGTATAAAACGCTTGTACGACCACGTCTTGAGTATTGCTCAAGTATTTGGGACCCGCAGCAGATCAGTTTAAAGGAAGACATAGAGGCAGTTCAGAGGCGAGCAGCTAGGTTTGTTACTGGTAGATTCGACCAATGCGCGAGTGTCACGGAAATGCTCCGGCAACTCAATTGGGGACCGCTGGAGGAACGACGACGTTCATTTCGTGAATTTCTGTTGAGGAAATTTAGAGGGCCGGGATTTGAAGCTGAGTGTAGTACGCTCTTGCTGCCGCCTACTTAACTTTTCGCGTGGTGATCACAAAGACAAGAGAAATTAGGCATATAAGCATTCTTTTTTTCCTCGTTCTATTTTGGAGTGGAATAGGAAAGGAAATACCTAGTAGTGGTACAGTGTACCCTCCGCCACGCACCTTACGGTGAATTGCGGAGTATTTATGTAGATGTAGATGTGTGTGTGATTAAAAACAGTACAGGAGTTTGAGCTTGTGAGAGTTGACATGCTAGAAATTGTAATAAAAACTTCTGTTGTTTAACTGACTTATGGAAAAATAAATGTAAAATACGTATACACTGCTAAAAACAATTAGGGGATGAGTTGAGATACTGTGAAAACAAATACTTTAATTTTACTACTGTACTGTGCGTAAATTTAGGCCTAAAAAGTGGTCAGTCTTATTTTGGTTTTTACCTTCTTTTACATACTACCACTACATAACTATGTAGAAAGGGTTCCACATCACCATAGAATGTAAAAGAAGGTAAAAACCAAAATAAGACTGACGACTTTTTAGGCCTAAATTCACGCATAGTACAGTGTAAAATTAATGTATTTGTTTTCACAGCATTAAATAAATGGAAAGCCCACTGATGATGGCACAGAGGTGCTGAAACTAGTTTGGGTGTATAATAAGTCAGAGTTTTGCATATCAGGCGGACCTCATACACAGAAAAAAAAATTCTGCAAACACGCCAAGAACAAGAGCTGCAAATCGAGAAAATGATGAATATGAGTTGAGATATCTTGGTTCTGATGTATTGTCATCGGCAGAATGAACTGAAATTGTTCAACGTCTTTCGGTCTGTCCTACGCAGTGGAGACAAAAACTGATATAGCAGTAATAATAGAAAGTTGCTGCAGAGGAAGTTGGTTTTGACTTTGGTTTACTCTACCAAACGAATTACACAAACATTAGGGTTCAGATAGTGCGCTGAACAGGTAGTGCAATGCAAAAACAACGTCACTTACACGAAGCTATGAATGGAGAGCCATAAGAAGTAATTTCCAGGTCATGGACGCGATTTCAGACAACAAAAACAGTTAAAACAAGGCAAGGACAAGGTTGTGGATGTATAACACCAGCAAGAGATGTCCGTTATCTCCGGTTAACAGCCCATCGTCACAGAAGGCTAAATGCATCTCAGCTGAAACACAATCTCCAGACAGCAGCAGGACACGCAATATCAACATAAACAGTCTGATATCGCCTTCGGGAATGTGGCCTCTACGCACGGAAACCTATTATAAACCCATTAAAACTACGACACAGTTTAGTCGGCAAAAATTGGGCGGAGGAACATCAGAAATGGAGTCGTAGCGAATGGTAGTCGGGTTCTGTTCACAGATGTCAAGATTTTGTGTTCAGCCGGATAATAGTCTTTCCCCATAGGAAGAGAACGTGGAACTCGGAACAATCATTCTTATGGCTCACCATATTACCGTGGTGGGCGAGTGGTATGGGCAGCAGTCGGTATTGGCGGACGAACGGACCTATGTCGTTCAGAAAGGTGCTTAGACTGCTCAGAGGTATAGAGACGAGATCCTTCGAACTTTTGTTGTGCCTCAAGAGATGGGTTCCTTCTGGTGGACGATAATGCTCGTCTCCACAGAGCTCCACTGGTGGGCAACATTCTTAAAGCTGAGGAAACTGAACAAATGGAGTGGACAGCTTGTCCACCAGACTTAAACCCGACAGAGCATGTCTGCGATACACTTGGTAGACAACGGTTACAGAGTTGGATATTGCGCTCATGGAAAAATGACCAGATATCCATAAAAGAGCTGGTAATATATTGGCCATGGCACCAGGCTGGCGTGCAACTGCGCTGGTATTCGAAGGTCATCATACATCATATTATAGGCCAACAAGAATAACATTTCACTATTTTGGTAGACCGATTGTGCCTCCTTCTAAGTAAACGCCATGTAAACCTACAGTAAAGCGTTGAGACAGAAAAATAACCTAATTTATCACACACAGATTTTAATTGAAAGCAATATCTCAATAAAGTACGTTACCACATTTATTTTGTATATGATATCTCGCCTGATCCCCTAATTGTTTTGAGCAGTGTACATTTTTAAAACAGAACAGACATACAGTTGATCTTCTGCTAAACATGCTTCAGCACTATCATTGTATTTTAACTGACGAACATTCATTAGGGAAAAAGGGTTTGGCGAGGGAAAAACTGTACCATAATGTTGAGTTCCTTGCTCAGGAGTTAGGGGTTATGTCGGGCAGCTTCTAAGTTTGTGAAGAAAAACGTAAGGTGTACTGGAGGAAGGAAGATGATAAAATTGGGTTGGGTATATTGGTTGGGTCATTGGAGCAAGAAGAGTAGGGATGAGTAGAAAATGGAGGTATAATAGGGAATCTGGTATATTGTGGGACAGGTGGGAAGAGATTACATTTGGTAGGATGGATAAATATCGAAACGGATTTCATTGTCTGACAGTAGTAGTAGCATTGGGAAAGGATGTGGAGTGTCATACCAGGGTTGGTGATCAAATGAGATACAATAGGACATCTGGATTCAAGTTTTCGGATAGTGTAGGAGCTGCGGAGGTGTTCGATATGCTTATGGGGGAGGATATTTAATGAAATGGTTGAGGATCCACGTGGGAGAGGGTAAGAGGGAGCGGAAAGCGAGGCGATGGGCGACGTTCGAGTAATGTGGACTTCACCTGTAGAAGGCCGTGCGTTCTTAGAATTCTAAAACGACTTAAAATATTTGTAGTATTGTGACAAGAATGCCAGAAATGAGACACGACTTATACTCTCAGAGACGCTAAAAACAGTAGAAACTTTAGGGACGGAAAAATTAATTTAAAAAAAGAAAAGGGGGAAAAAAACAGAAAACACGGAAAGCCGAGAGCATGAGGTTTGCTTATGAAATTCGGACAAGAGGTCTGCTTATGAAATTCGCCTGAAAAAAGAAATTATGTTTATTTGCATAAGTAATATTCACTGAAGTATTTCGAGTTTCGTAGTTTTCCTGTGCATTATGTCATACGTGCTCATTCCAACTGGACAAACTGAAGCCCACTGCCCAGGGATTATAATTCCAAAACAGTGCATATATTTCGCTTGATTTCCTTATATTTTAGACTACTGGTAAAAAATATAACGCCTTTTTAAACAACGTACATTCTCAGAGTTCTTTTTACCTGCATCTGCATGTAATTCCTCAAATCTTTTGCTTTAGTTTCGCTCTTTTCACAGATTATTTCTCCAGGCGAATGTTAAGATGCAGTATTGTACTAAAGTTCTGTTTAGTCTCTACAAGAAGTCGAACATTTTAAAGTAACAACCAGTCTTTCTTCAGCAGAAACTTGTTCCAAACATCAGCACGGCATACGAAGAACACAGTTGCGCACACTCGGACCCAATCGTACCCTGGTGGTACCCACTCGTTCCTGCATATATCCCAGATACCCGACTCGGAGGCTTAGACAGAGCGAGGTGGAAGGACGATGGTTCAAATCCATCTCCGGCCATCGATATTTATGTTTTCCGTGATTTTCTTTAGGGATTCGACTCCAGGCAAATGTTCAAAGGGAACGACCGATTTCCTTCCCCGACCTTACCCAAAACTCCGAGCGGGAGCTCCATCTTTAATGACCAAGCTGTCGACGGGATGTTTAACCCTTCCTTCCTTCCTTCAGAGGCTTAGGCGCCCACAAGCAGGGCGCTCTGCTGTGTCAAACCTCTCGTCACACCATAAAGGCCGGCGCGGCAGGTTGCCAAAATTGTGGCGTACCCGACCGTATCAACACTATCTAGAGACAAGGCTCACAACAGTCCGTGCACGTCACGCTGATAAGCTGCGATCGCTAGCTGACTGGCTGGCCTCTAAGAGGCAATTGGCTGTGCCAACACCACCTAGAAGACGGGGCCTCATAGCTGGCCGTTACTACGTCACACGTAAAGGCCCTGGCCCCCAGCTCATTGGTCGGCCGCTACGAGGCGTGGGCATGCCCCAGCAGACAGCCAGTGAGCTGGCGGCCGTGGCCTTTACGTTTGACGTAGGCATGGTCAGCTGTGAGGCCTTGTCTTCTAGGTGGAGTTGACTGTGCCCCAGCGGCCAGTCAGTCAGTTAGCGATCGCGACCTACTCGGTGTGACGTGACCGTCTTGTCTCCAGACGGCGTTGACAGTATCCGCCCGCTGCAGACCACTCCAATCAGGTCGAGATGGTGCCGCAGCTGACTTCGTCGGGTCCATTGTACAGAAGACAGATCAGATCATCTGCAGCTGCATAAGCACTGTGCCGATCTTAGCTTCGCACCGTCACTCTTTACACAGTATTGAATACGAAAGGCTACTTTGGCTATATTATTGGATAGCATCAATCCACGTTCAGGACAATCAGTCTAAAAGCTTTCCTGGCTGCTGACACTATGACGCCTGCAGACGGCTAGAAACGGCAGCTTGACACCTTCCGCTGCCGTGTACTGGCGCTTAAGAAAGAACACTCTCCCACGGCCCCACAGACACACTGTGGTACAAGGTTGCAGCGTTCCCACTACCCATATTAAGACACTCTCTGCTATTTCCAAGATGCTAAGAAATCCAGCGTGACTCTGACTGGTGAATTTTCAAATATTGTGAGCGAACCTTTTTGTTCAGCATCCCTGAATTAACTGTAATGGACGGTTGTTAGTGGTCGTATTTCTGTACGTCTGCTTTCATTTTTTAACTCATAAACACGTGGAGTCCACTATATGGGACCTTTGCGATAGATTCTTCACTGTTTGTGTCGACGGCTGAATCGAAAATCTTCAGTTTTTTACGCGAACGCATTAGCGTGTCAGGATGGCGAACATGAAGAGCAGCAAGCAGTTGTCAGAACGGTATTCCACCACTTTCATAAAAAAGAGACGAAGTACACATTCACTAAATGCAAGGTGTTTCTATAAATTGCTTTGAAAGTTTCCACACAAAAAGGAAAATCTAACAGGAGGGCCTCTCGAGGTCCCTAGTCGCACTGTGTCCACTCCAGTGACATTACTGTATTTTTGTCTGTAATGGTAAATTTCAACAATTTTTTGAATTTTACGTTAACATTGTTCGTCACTACAAAAATCCCATTTTCCCTCATTTTTAATAATTCGTGCATCACAGGGTTATTAACAGGAGCTCAGCTCTTCGACCAGCCATAAATTAATGTTCTCTTTCTTCTTCACTGAAAACCTCTTGAACACGTACTTTAAATAAAAAAGGAGGGAAATGGGCAGAAAAGCCCTAATATAACAGGTGATACTAGACCTTAAGCTTTGTAAGCTTTATTTCCCTAGTCACGCCGTTTACATGGGCTCCCAAAACCGGATTTCGTAAACGGTTTCTCATTTCAACTTTTGGTTGGTCATGTAAACACTCCAAAATCGATCCTGGGAATCCGCTTCAGTAAAGCGGTTTTTCAATTTCACAATCGATTTCTGTGCCCACGTAAACGCATCCATTTTTCGAAAAGTTCTCTTCTTGTTAAGAATTTTCGGCTCATATGCACAGAATGCCATTTTCTGCAGTGAAAGAGAAGTATAAATAATAGAGCGAGCAAGAATCTGTGTATTTAAATAAAGAAAAATAGCGACTGTGCTTACTAAATCAGGAACAGAAACAGCTGTGCTGCAGTGGAGTGACCGAGCGCTCTAAGGCGTCTTGCTGTGGAGCGCATGGTTGCTCGCCGTCGTAGGTTCGAGTTCTCCTTCGGGCATAGAGCAAATGTGTTGTCCTTAGGTTAGTATAACTTAGTTTAAGTAGTTTGTAAGCTAGGTACAGATAACCGCAGTAGTTAAGTATCAAAGATTGATAAATATTTGAACATTTGAAACTGCTGTTTTTATTCGCCATATTGAGTGGACTGGAAAACCCTCTTCAGACTACAACATGTAAACTCGACAGCGAAAACCGGTTTACGAAATGCGGCTTTCGTCTTCAAGAAGATGTGTTGCATGTAAACGTAGTGTTCAAATGTTCAAATGTTTGTAAAGCTTATGGGACTTAACTACGGGGTCATCAGTCCCTAAACTTACAAACTACTTATGAACTACTTACGAACTAGGACGGCACAAATATCCATGCCCGAGGGGGGATTCGAACCCCCGACCGTAGTGGCCGTGCAGACCGTGACTGAAGCGCCTCAGTCTCCTCGACCACCGCGGCCGGCTAAACGTAGTGAGTGAATTTTGTTTAGGCAACGGTCGTGCTGCAGTAGATAGCCCAGTTGCCACTACATCAGCGAAGTTAAGCACTGTCAGTGGCGGCACGTCCTATGTCTTCACTGGTTCAGTGAACCCAAGAAAAAAGCTCGTCATGAAAAAAACTAAATAAAGAAAATAACAAGTATTTTGAAATTATCATTCTTCGTTTCGTTCTTCTATAACATAATTTTATAAGTACATTCAAAGTATTTTTATCGCATGAGAAACGTTTCGCGTCGCTGAGACAGCACGTATACGAGTCGTAGCGCGGTCGCTTAATACGAGTATAGGCGATAGTGGCCGCAGCGTTGAAATGCGCATGCGCGCCTGACGTTCAAATTCTCTTCTGAATCCCCTGGAGGCTGCATATGGTGGCTCCCGCGGCAGGGAGGGGCGAGGGGAAACCCCGCTTTTAACATTGACGTTGGAGCTGGTAGAGACACCAGCTCCTGGCCAGGCGACGATGGCTATGGGGAGGAGGGCTCCATCCCTCTAGCGATCAGCAGCATTCCTTGGCCCAGGAGAGCTGAGCCAGGCGGTTGCAGCAGCGACAGCAGCGACGACAGCGTTCCAGGAGCAGAGTTCTGCACGGCGCTCATTTCAGCCCACCTAGCCCATACGGGCTGGGTGCTGGCTCATCTAGCCCGCCGGGCTGAACGTGGACCACCGAGGTGAGCAGAGCCCACTGGTTCAGACGCACACGGGCCAACCGAACGGTCTGCCGGCCCGCCAGCCCGCTACGCAGTGCCTCTCTCTCTCTCTCTCTCTCTCTCTCTCTCTGCTCGCGCCGCTCCCCGCTGCAGCATCGTATCTGTGCTGTGGCGCCTCACCGTTTGTGACATTTTAACCTTTTTATTGCCAAATAATATACTTTACGTAATCTAGGATTATTTGGGTACATAACTGATGTTCTCAAAAGTACTGTACATTTGAAACACAAATGTACCAGTCAATTGTTTTCCAACAACCAAAAGTCGATGTTTGGAGAGAATATGTTTCTCCAAGATTCAAACAATACATTGGTTGCTATTGCGTATATGGCACCCCCTCCTGCAGTTGTTATTCTTTCATATTCACAGCATATATGACATCAACTGCGAATGGACAAAGCTGAAAAAGGGTAGGGTAAGGCTGGGAGACGTGCATTGGTAGACCTTGCAGGTGCGGTGATCACTGTGTGACCCCAGTGGTGTAGTAGCCAGCGCAATTGCCTAGAAAGCTGGAGACCCGGGTTCGAATCCTGGCTGGGTAGACATTTTCAGCTTTGCCCATTCGCAATTGATATATATTCTGTGAAGATTCAACATATTAGGTTGCAATTCATTTCTGCTCTTAAAACGTTTTTGGACTACGCGATTACGAGTCAGCTATTGAGAGGCGTATGAATTACACTATACTGACACTTTGTAATTGTAGACATTCATTAACAGAAGCAGTGGTATCAGTTTAAAAATGTTTGTTAAGCCTATGGGACTTAACTACGGGGTCATCAGTCCCTAAACTTACAAACTACTTATTTACTACCTTATACTAAAGACGGCACAAATATCCATGCCCGAGGGGGGATTCGAACCCCCGACCGTAGTGGCCGTGCAGACCGTGACTGGAGCGCCTCAGTCCCCTCGGCCACCGCGGCCGGCGATATCAGTTTAATAGGATAGAATAGGATGTTATAGACGTAGGGCATCTAGGTTTTTAGCGTCCTTAAAAATGCAATTGTCAACGAGTGTGAAGCAAGTAAACAGAAAGTTAATAAAAACAGGCAACAAAAGGAAAGCTGCTAAACTAGTCAAACTGTGTGGGCAGCTAAACGAACAAAAAAAAAAAAAAAAAAAAAAAAAAAAAAAAAAAAAAAAAAAAATCTTACACCTTCGCAATTTTAGTGTGGTTACTAAAGTAGCCAGTTGTAAAAGAACTGAAAACACTATAGCACAGTATTGTGGTTGGCTGATCACCAAAATAAAGGATGAGCCAGCTATTCTCCAACACGCCAAAACCTCCAGCCTTAAAGCTTAAACCAGACTCCAGACAGTTCATAAAATCTTAAAACTTTGGTCGCACTCGCCTCGTTATCAGCTAAAACAGAGGGCAACTCTCAGTTAAAATGTGACGTACATTGATTTGCACGCCACAGACATCACAAACAGGGAGGTCTCCACGACGAAATAAAAATATGCGTCAGATGGCAGTGCCCTAAGCGAAGGCGTGTAAGAGCCACCTCATGCCACCTGTATGCCTGGCAGGAGGTTCGCCACAGTTGGTCAGTTGTTTTAACCTTTCGTAGTGGATTACCCGTCATTTCCAGCATCATTTTAATATCGTTTTCATATTTTTATTTAAAACATTCACAACAATGTTTAGTGATTGGGAAATATGGAAGTAACAGCATAAAAACAGCAACTATTCGTTTTAACAACAATGGAAGGTCCAATAAGGAATGTTAATAATAATATTTGTATAGGGAACAACTCACCGTAAAGACGAACGTTGAGATGCCGACAGACACAAATAAAAGACACACAAACACACACACAATTCTAAATTTTCGGCTGCGGCCTTCCTCAGAAAGAGAACATTCATCCACACAATCACTCAGGCACTCACGTTAGCCATCTCTGGCCGCCCAACACAGTCTGACTTACAGCAAGCGGAAGGGATGGGACGGGGAAGGAGCGGAGGGGTGGGATAGTGGAGAAGGAAGATAAGGGTGGGGATACAACAAGCATAGGCGATCTCAGGCAGAAAATGAGATGCAGTATGAAAAAGGGATATAGAAAAAAATTAACAGGAAGCACACAGTAGGGAAAGGGCCATGAATAGGTAGGAAATGCCGGACGTGAAGGGGGGGCAGGACTGTGGTGCATTAAATGATGTAGGATGTTCGGTTATCTGAGTTTGAGGCCAGGGTAGTTGCGGGACCATAGGATGTGCTGTAGGGATAATTCCCACCTCAGCAATTCAGGAAAACTGGTGGAGGAGGGGAGGATCCAGATGGCTCGGGTGGTGAAGCAGCTGTTAAAGTCCAAGGTTTAATGCTCCGCTGCAAGCTGTGCCAAAGAATAGTCCCTATTGCTCTTGGTCAAAGTTTGACAGTTGTCATTCATCCTGATGGAGAGGCGGTTAGTTGTCATGCCAATGTAGAACGCAGAGCAGTGATTGCAGCCGAGTTGGTATATTACGTGGCTGCTTTCACAGGTGGCCCAGCCTCTGATGGGGTAGGACAGGCCTGTGACGGGACTGGAATAGGAAGTGATGGATGAGTGGATTGGGCAGGTTTTACATTGGGGTCTTCCATAGGGATATGGAGTGGCATAGGGATGATCTAGGATGTTGTGGAGGTTTAGGGGGGCTACTCCCTATTGGCCGCTTGGAGATTCAGCTGCACTTTTTCCGATAGAGACTTTCACGACTGTCTGTGTTAGACTGCGCTTCCATTATGATCGATGTTGCATTAACTGTTTCTATGTTTCTTTTTTATTTCATAGTTCTATGCGACCTCCTCCTGTTTCCGTGCTTGACGTGAATTCATTTTTATGGGCTATCCGCCGTGTCATCTTACAGCAAAATCTGAAGCTTGTAAGTAGGAGACGTTCGAGACCTGGCCTGGGCACAAATTTTCATATGTCATGTTTGATTGCATCACCTACCAGTAACTGAGGCCAAAATAACTGAATTAAAACTGTATTAAGAATACCTGTAGCATCACACGGCGACGTCTGTTGTTAAGGACATGCCAGAAAGAATGGACAGTGGTATTCTGAAAAGTTTCGATTCACTTGGTAAGAGCCGATGGTATTGTAGACTCTACCTAGCCATGGGCCCAAGTTGACAGCAAGGCACCGTGCAAGCTGTTGGTGGCTCCAAAATTGTGTTTACACTAAGTGGAATAATTTTGAATAATTTTTCCACGCAGATTTCTCGGCATGCATTCCGTCGTACATTTATAATACATAACCGAGTTGTCAGTTCTTGCACAAAATCCTGTACCGTCAACACTTTCGCAAATACAGAGGGCTATAGAGGCAGCATGACTCAATACTGTTGCAGGGGACTTCCAAACACTTGTTGAATTGATGCCACATCGAACTGCTACACTGTACCAGGAAAAAGGAGGTCCGACGCGTTATACGGAGGAATCCCATGACTTTTTTCAATGTACAAGTCAGTGATCTCAATTATTAACACTGGATATGCAACTACAGTGCTTTGGATCTGTGAATTCGTGACACTCTATTTTTGTTAGGTTGGCATCACCGTACGTGTTGTTCTTTTGGGCTTCGCGTCCTTCAAAAATAAGTTATGAACGATCAATAATTTTAATAAATACTCTATGGTAAAGTTTGAGTCGTTTATAGTTGTAGAGAACTTAAAGGAAACGAAGTAGAGTTCAGATCCATAGATGAGCTTTACTTTTATTCAGAACTAGTACTTCATCACATTTAATTTAATGAATAAGTTGCACTGCTGTAGATGCTACTTCTCGTGTTCATTTCTAAACTTGCCTCTTGTTTACAATGATTTCCGTTTGAGCTCACTGACTGAAAATGACTGCATGCTTACATCAATCACCTCAAACTGTTTGTTTTTACACCTTTATTTGTCTTTCTACAAAGAAATAATTTATTCATTAAACACAATGTGGTACAAACATTAGTTCTAACTAAAAACATAGCTCACGTATACAACTCATGACGGTAAGGGGAATCCGAGCCATGTTTCGTTTCAGGCAATTCCACATCGTTGAGAGATGAAGACTGGGTTAAACGCAAACAGAAAAAAATCTTCTGATGCGCCGGGGTTTCGAACCTGCGCTTTTTCACTTTTCAGCCAAGTGCTTTACCCTTTTTTTGGGTGGGGGTTGTTCATCGTTCACTTTTTGGCTCAGGTATTTTTATATATATATATATATATATATATATATATATATATATATATATATATATATATATATATATAATTACAGACCCCTGTCAACCAGGCACGAGTTAATCGACCAGTTCAGTGAAGGACAGCTGTCAATCGCGGAATTCTGTTTTGATGCAGATCTATAGTTTTCTGTTACACATTCGTCATCAGAGTAATGCATACATTCATGTATGTATAAGCAGTGTAGGATATTTCATTCTGAGCCTGATGCGATTCCCTACACGTAATCCTATATTCTGATTTACTTTCTTACGTAATGCTCTCTAAAAACTAGCAGGAATCTTGTAACCATTTGACCGTGGCCGAAGCCGTACTTCTGAGCCTAACGTTTCGTCTCGTAATCCCGGAGACATCACCGCAGCCAATAAAGACAAAGACAGCAGTTTCGTTTGCCGAGCTTACTTGAACTTCGAACTTCTTTTTCATCCATAAAGCCACCGGTGATACTTCTAGCATTAGCGGACGAAATGTTAGGCAGATTTCTGCGCCTTGCAGCAAAGCCTAACACACTGAGGTCGTAACACTGGTCCTCGTTACCGTTCATTCCTTATTTCTTCTCCGTGTTAGTTGTCTCTCTACATATTTGATTGCCTTCCTATTGTAAGTCATATAACTTTATTTACTTATAAAACACAAATGTGTAGAATCTGATATCTCTAAAGGAAAATTTTAGAATTTTAACTCAAAAGTTAATCTCTGAGCTTAAATGATAGTTCATTTCTCGTCATTTCAGTGATTCCAACCCATGATTAACAATACTGATTATATGTTTACAAGGCCAAACATATTTCGACGCCTTTAAGAACTTCATCATTGAGTAAGCCAGACTTGAAACACTGCCACATAATCGGTCTGATTCCTCGTAATAAAATGAGAATTACTATTACTGAGAAAATACGTATATTCCCACTCACTCATTCCGTTCATTGTGTTTATGTTGGTATTATAACAAGGTTATTGAATTCGTAAAGTATGAGCCATCTAAATAGTGACCGTTGTTGGAGTATGTAACCGCACAGAAAGACGGTAGGTGCAGTAACCTCATAAGAGGGTCCCACCATGTTTTCTACACATAGTACGGTAGCACCACACACGTAGTTTAACCCCTTCTTCGTAAACATAAGAGACAAAAAAACGTAGTTGCACAATATGGTATAGGGACATCATCTGTACCAAAAATGTTCAAATGTTTGTAGCGCTTGTGGGACTTAACTACGGGGTCATCAGTCCCTAAACCTACAAACTACTTATGAACTAGCTTATACTAAAGACGGCACAAACATTCATACGCGAGGGAGGATTCGATCCCCCGACCGCAGCGGCCGTGACTGGCACGCCGCAGACCGCTCGGCCACCGCGGCCGTCCATCTGTACCAGACTGCAAGAAGTACCGAAAAGAGATTGAAGACGTCTGCTTTAAAACGATGACTAAAGATAGTTTTCAGAATCGCAGTACAATAATGAAAGCAACAAATAGAACACTGGATGAAACATTATTCGTTTGGTTCAGTGAGAAACAAAGAGCATGGAGTTTCAATATACGGTCCAGTGGTGCTGTAAACGGCGCTTAAGTTAAATAGCGATCTACCGGATGGTGATCCTAACTGCAGTGTTAATCAAGGTTGGTTGGAAAGATGGGCATCTCGTCATAGAACACGTAAGCTGTCAGTGACAGATGAAACATTTTCGGGAGATATTGTAAAGTGTGTGGGGTATTTAAAAAAAAAAAAAAAAAAAAGAACCAAGGGAAACGGAAACTGGCAGGGAACGCTAAATATATAAGGTGGGGATGTGAATTAAATTGGAATAAGAGACAGGAACGGCTCACCCTAAATTAATAACTGTGATAATAAATCGTGATATTAAAAATTATTTGATTGATAGAATATGGCCCTGATTCAATACTAATTGACAATCTCTCTTCCACTTTTGCAAGCGACATAAAATATAAATTAATAATTTCTTCTCACCAAAAATCTAATAAGCTAGTTAGGATCTGACAACTATTAATGTTAGAAAAACATCCTTCCCTTTTTTTTAACAATACGTTTATTATTATCGTTAAGCAGAAAAAAGACTCACAGTGAAAATTAAATACAAAACACAAACTAGATTGAACATCCAAGTTTACAATTACCATAAAATATGAAAGAATAATCCAAATGATTATGGCGTAACACTGATCATCGTGAAACTTGAATTTAACCCCGACTGACAAGTCAAAGAATCCCTATCATGAATTGATACAATATTCGTAACGGAATAATTGAACCGAAATATCAGTGCAGGGTTAATTTTCCTAACTACAAAATCCCACTATTATGCAGAACCTTATGCAATGACTATTTGTTGCTGGCGAGCGATTTGCCATACATAACAGGGCGGCTGTAAGCTGAAAAGTTCCGCGACCACGAAATAAAAACACGCTCCGTTACTCGGAAGTTGTACTCCCTCCTATCAGCCTCTGTGTGCTCGGCAGTACACACTGCCTACGACCCCAAGCAGTTCTGCCAAGTCAGGGCCACTTCAGTTATCGTAGACAAGTACGCACAAGTACTGAAGGCCTAGATGACTCCAGAAGCTGAGTATATCGTAACTAGTACCTCGGTGCACTAGTTTATTGTATCATTTTCCAAAGAGCTACAGCACAAAGATATATTTTTTTTAAAACGGAACAATAGTTTTTTCTATCGTGCATTGAATTCGTTGAAACCAGCTGCGTCCAAATCAATTTAAACTACATTCCTATCACTGTTGGTTTGGAAGCTACAACCCTTCAAAGTATAGGGGGCGGAGGCTACGACAGCGTAGCTGACTGGCTGGTGGTCATGAGACAGTGGGCCGTGCCCCAGGGGATAGCCACTCGGCCAGTCAGATACGCTATCGCAGCCTCCGCCCCCGGAACTTTGAAGGGTAAAAACTGAATTAAAATAACACTATTGTTGTTCATAAGATTCCACTCGGTGGCGCCGCTGACCCGCTAAGCAGCGGGTCGCCGCATATAAACAGTCGGCTCGTAAACTTCAGTATAGTATCAACAGCGGCAGCGTCAAAGCTGTTCGCAGCGGCATTAAAACCGTTCAAAGTAACAGCAGCACACATTCTCAGAGGCGGCATCACGTTGGCGGTCATTCTCACGTTCTCTTGTGCATTTATTACATGTGTACTACAAATTCCCGATGCCGAGCTTTTAAAAAAATAAATATTGAAAACAATAAATAGTAATAAAATTAACAATTCTTTGGGAGGTACTGGAGGAGGGTACTCTTCAGCTCCATTAGCCCCCCTCTCCCCGTGACTGCGCCACTGCCCTCAGATCAGGCATATTTCCACAACAACAATACAACCCCAAAGGAAAAAATAGGTTCCTTTGAAACTGCACATGACTCTAGCTATAAATACAACACACGTCATCATTTGAACTTGATTGCAGAGGAGCGAAGAGTGTGTTTTGTTTGCATGGAGTTACTCCTATAAGGCAGCACATAAAAATCCATGGCTGTAGGATGCACTATATCCGACCGGAGTCGTTTGCAAAGACAAATACGTCATATAGAACAAGTTCTATCACCAGTGACTCATAGACCTAATAACCATTCATATGGATGATTATTCTTAAGTGACCTAAACGTATCACAGCTAACTACACAGATTCTGAGTTTGAAGTGAGTAGTTCACAGTTTCGCCCACTAGAGGCAAACCACGCCACTGCTCTCAAGCTGCTTGAGAGGAAGTGATATGACGCCTCCGTTGGTTAACGTCGTTGGAGGGAGACAGGAGGTTCGTTCCAGCAGCTGCCGAACTGAATGACGCGCATGCGCATCGCTGAAATTGTGTTCCAGCAACGCCTTCTCCCGCTTCTGACTACTTGGAGTGTCGCTATTTGGTGTTCCAGCAGTTGCCAGGCACTATCCGGAAAAAATATTTCTGACGCGGTCTGGCTGCCAATTTGCGCATGCGCAGAAAGGTCTGAGTTAGAGTGGGGGTAGCCATCACTTGATACGTGTGTGTTTGTAGCGGGTTTTTTGATTATTTCAAATTCACTGCAATCACACTTAAGAGCAGATATTTCTCGTTTACACTTCTTCATTATTAGGAAGGAAAGTATTTTAATTATTACTTTAAACTCACCTTCGCCTGCAGCCAGAAGCAGTGCTAAAAGCGTTCCTGCAGTGCTAGTATCAAACAAGGGTTTTTACGTCATAGTAGCTGCACATGCGCAGTAACACATGTTTCTTAATACGTGAAAGAAACCGTCTGGCAGCTGCTGGAACGAACCTACGGTGGGGAGAACGCCAATAACGACCAGCAATTCTCTCACCGTTTCTGCTGCTGTCAACACCTGCAGCAGATGACCTCAACAAGCAGCAGCTACAGTAGTAAACAGCCCCCATGTAAGTAAAGTTAGTATTTTTCTTTCAAAACATAAAACGCTTCAGACCATTGCTTGATTCGCATAATAGTGTTCTTATTATTACTGTATCTTTCCTGTCTGTGTAGATATACTAATGGTCGATCACAAAAAGTAGTTCAAACCACAGTTGCCGGCCGCGGTGGCCGAGGTGACTGAGGCGCTCCAGTCACGGTCAGCACGGCCACTACGGTCGGGGGTTCGAATCCCCCCTCGGGCATAGATATTTGTGCCGTCCTAGTTTGTAAGTAGTTCATAAGTAGTTCGTAAGTTTAGGGACTGATGACCCCGTAGTTAAGTCCCATAAGCTTAACAAACATTTGAACATTTTTGAAACCACAGTTGGCTGGGGCATTCCCTGGTACTGCAGAGTTTCGATGATCGCTGATGTAAAGTTAGTTCTTCCTTCTTATTACTGTATCTTTAAAAAGATGTTTGTAATTCTTATATGACCAAACTACGTTTGTCATCAGTTCCTAGACTTACAAGCTACTTAAACTAAGTTAAATTAACCTAAGGACGCCACACAGATCCATGCCCCAGGGGGCGATTCGAACTGTATCTTTCCTGTGTGTATAGATACCCTAACGGTCCTCCATAAAAATTTGTTGTAGCTTCTGTTGACAGTGCAGCTGCTGTTGACAGTTTTGTGTATGTGTGTGTATGCCATGTCATGCTGTTTCCTCCAAATTTTCATTAAGGTTAATTCTTCTTCTCGTTTTTCTGTTTCACCATTGTTTCAGCAACCACAGCAGCCTCAGCCATTTGGCAATAAACGCTGATCGGCATCGCACGCTTCCGTACAGTTTGTTTCTTAGACAGTGAGTGATTAAATGTACCCCATTACTAATGTATTCCCTTCTTCTTGCAGAACATGTTATCGATTTTGTGATCGACTTGTCACAGCAGTAATAAGCTGTAGACC
Organism: Locusta migratoria; assembly: GCA_026315105.1. Lineage (NCBI taxonomy): Eukaryota > Metazoa > Arthropoda > Insecta > Orthoptera > Acrididae > Locusta > Locusta migratoria. Next base: position 174,605,520 of record CM048744.1, on the reverse strand, counting down.
AAACACCAAATACCCCTATTAACCGCAAATACATACTTTCATTTCATGCTATGTAGATTATTATATTTCTATATGCAGATATGTGAGAGCTATAGTTTTTTGTTTCAGAACCTCAAGAAGAAGATGACGGCGACAGCTTCCCCATCCTCATGGCCATGCGTCAGGAAAAAGTCATCATCGGGCCTTCAAATGTGGGCTTACAGCAGGGAAGATAAAATGGCTGAATGGGGTCACTTCATGGCCAAGGAACTCGCATTAATAAGCAGCATGAGGCTGGGAACCTGAGTGGCTGTATGTCTGTAAAATCTCTTGGGAATACAGTTAGTAGTAAAGAAGTATTAGATTAAAACTTCATGTATGATGGGACTGTTTTGCATGAACATTACTGTTATGTGATCATATTTCATGAACTATGTGTCATTCTGTGATACAATATAGAAGATACACTCAACATTATGCATGTATACTGTCTGTAAAAATTCCTGTGGCTACAATTTGTAGTGTAGAAATTATAAATTGTAACGTCAACCAAAAGCCGTAGTTTTAGTCCATGAACAGTGGAACATTACTGTTTATGTGCTCATATTTAATTAACTATGTGTTGTACTGTGATACAATTTATAAGGCACATTCAATTATATGTGTGTATACTGTCTGTAAAATTTCATGCAGCTATAATTTGTAGTGTACAAATTATAAATTGTAACGTCATACCGAATGCTGTAGTTTTACTCCATAAAAGCGGAAAAGTAGTAAGGGAGAAACTTTTTTTCTTTCATTGCTTTGCTATGGTTGTCAACGAGAAAAAGTTTAATAAAGGTTTGAAATTATGTTTAAAGTTTGTTATAAAGTTATAAAGTCTTGCCACATTCTGTAGCAGTTTTTTGTGATTCCTATTGTTTATGATGTCATATCTTCTGAACCATGTGTCGTATGTGATTCTTAACCTTGAAGAAATTGTTACCTCATGGTAAGGAATGTGTGTACCAAATTTGGTTGAAATCGGTCCAGTGGTTTAGGAGAAAATAAGCAGCATTGTCGCTATAGTAAGCGTCATCCAAGAAGGCGGCCCAGTTTTCAGCCGTTCTGCGCATCCCCCTCCATTACCGCAATGACAGCCAGTAATATTCATTCTGTAGGCGCGTGGCTGGCCCCGAGTTACGCAATGTTTCTCCCGCAGTCGCAACTTTTGGCGCTCGTCCGTAGCTCCTCCCCTCCACTCTTCCCCTATCGTTCCACCTCTATGTGCGGAAGCGGCTTCTTAAGAGTCGCACACACAAGCGTAGGGTTGCCAGATCTCCGGGCGCCGCCCTGAGTGCCCGGATTTGGAATGAATTCTTCGGGTCTACGGGCCAATGACTCTCATCTCCAGGCGTGAATGTAACCTTCATCTTAACTACTTTTTTTTCTTTTTTCTTTTTTTTTTTTTTTTTTTTTTTTTTTTTAATTTTTACGGCGCTTTTTAAGTACTATGCTCATGTAGCGACGATCTACATCGAACTTAACGTAAGTTAAACTAAGGACACAACATCCATGCCCTAGGGGGGATTCGAACCTCTGGCGGGAGCAGCCTCATGTACCGTGGCAACTGCGCTGCTAGCTGTCAGAGCTCAACTCTCACCGTACGTAGTATAGCACTGTCGATCAATTCACTATACAATTCGCGATCGTTGTTGATATCCTGTACTTCGGTGTATAATGTTTAATTGATATTACATTAGAACGTCGATTATCCGTACTAATTAGGGAACGTGGGTGTTCGGAAAACTGGTTTATTCGAATAATCTTATCTCTCATAGAAAGGACAGCACTATTACGTTTAATCATTTTATGCCCTCAAGTTTACTTCTTTACGCGGCAGCAAGTGGTCGTAACACGGAGCAGGCGGTAACTGTGCCCCTTCACATGGAGCCAGTGAGAAGCTCTTCTTGGTGGCGCGCGATCCTTCACAGTGCGTGGAGCCACAAGCGGCAACTCTTGGAAGGCGCAGCTGTTGATGTGAGCAGCTTTGATGCTGCCGCCACTTCTGCTGGGAGGGAGGAGATGATTAGGTTTTTTTTTTTTTTTCTTTTAGTATTCTCGTGTAATCCTGGTTGGGGGGGGAGGGGAGTTGGACGCAGTTGGGGGGGGGGGGGTGAGTCATTGACCAAGGGGGAGGGGGGCACGTCTGGTCTCCGGGCCTGCCTCGAGTTCAATCTGGCAACCCTACACAAGCGACGGATCACAACAATTCGTCGCATGGACGACCGATCGCTTCATAAATCGCACGTGTGTGGACAAATCGCAGCGATCGGCCGTCGATCGCTGATCACATGGAAATTCCAGGCAATCTGGCAGATCGCATGCAATTTGTGGATGCAATATGGCTGCCTGGATGCTTAACAGTGATGTGTGCCAGTATACCTGAGACTCGTTTCTGTCGTTATTAACTGTGTATGTGCAGTTTTGTTTCGTTTCTATTTTCTCACGTTCAGCAATATCTTTACATTGAAATGAATAGTTATTCGGGGATCACGAATTACTCTCAGCAATGGAGGCCAATGTTTTTACCTATATTAAGAAGTAATACAAAATGCACCTTAGAATTTCTGCAGTGATCAGCGTTTTTAAGCTTGTACTTATAGCACTGGAATTGGCAGGACTTTCATAGTAATACCTAAGAATCACTGTACCATCTGATTATTTTGATATATTTATAAACAGTTGCACGTTTTATTAAAAAACCTATTAAAATTTTTAACTTCGAAACAGATTAATAATTAGTCAGGTCAAATCAATAAAGCTGTAGTCAAGTCCCTAGCTCTCCTGTTAACAATTCATAGTGATGGTAATTAGCAGTGCGCCTATTTACATCATTTTTGTAGACACATCGAGACTGAAAAATTGTGTAGGCTACTGTAGTTACTTGAAGTTAAACTATAAGACGAGCCAATAAAAGGAACTGAGTGCTAATAAACGAAAAACAAAACGTATTACTACACTAAAGAGATGTATACAGCTCACTTCGAAGTACTAAAAGTTTAACGTAACCAAAACTTCCCAGGAATATCAATTCAAAACATGTTTAATAAATTAAAAATCCCGTTTTTTTCTTGTAAAAGTATTACGCATCCGGATGCACATATCAACTGTAACTGCTGTTAAAAATAAGAGCCTTTTCCATTACAGAATTTGCCGACAGATTGCCGTAGAAATCGCTTGACAAATCGCTCGTGTGTGGCGAGGCAGAGGCTAGCGTCGGAATCCAGCGATATCGCATTCGACGAATTGCTGCGATTCGTCGCTCTTGTGTGGGAGGCCTTATATGACGCCAGGTATTTCGCGTCCTCATAGATTGAAGCTTACGTGTACAAAATTTGAAAAAAAAAAAAAAAAAAAAAAAATTGGATGAAATGGTAGATTTGTATGCAGCACGTACACACAAACATACGGACTCTCTGCTTTATATATAAACATCATGTGCCTGTCACGTTTCTGGAAAAATGTATTGGATATTGCTAAATCAAATGCCAGAGCAAAATTCACTACTCTGTTCCCTTCTTCATTCCCTGCAATATGACACCAAACCCCCATGGACCCTCCTCAATAGTCCGTCTTTGACTTTACCGTTATGCCCGTTCAGATCTCCTAGGAACACTCTTTCCCCATTTGGTAGACTGACGAGTTCCTGATCAAGGTCTTCCCAAAAAAGCGTCTTATTCATCTGTACATCGCATGTGCGAGGCATAGGCTCTTATGATGTTTATGTTTCCTCAACAGCTAGTTTGACATTCATTATAGGTCATTTCTCCTCCTAACACTTACTAGACCCGAATTCAGCTTATTCGAAAGGATGATACCCACTCCGTTCATAAAAGGTAAAGCAGTCAACAATCCGAAGATTGGTTTGAACACCACAGTGCTTTACTAGGCATGGTCTTGTTTGGAGGTGGTATGCCGTTGCCTTCCTCCGACCTTCGAATTGACTTACCCAGCCATTTGTAGGGGAACCTACACTTAAACGTGGGTTCCGAACCACGGTGCTACTCGGTATTTTTCACATGAGCAATACTGCCAGAGGTGAAAGAAGTGGAAAGTGACAGATAAAAATCCTAGGACATGGTTGGGATCGAACCCAGGACCTTTAGATTTGTAGTCTAGCACTCTACCACTGTGCAACCGAGGCGACTCCGTTCATACAAAAGCAAAAATAATTATAGTTTTATATAAACCAATCTCATTTTACATTCAGTTACATTCAAATTTTTATAAGACTACAGCATTATAGTGTATTGCCATTGTAAACTCTGACGTTCCACAAGAACGATTTTATAAACACTGTATCTCTTGTTCTTAAATTGTACTTCGAACTTTTCTGTAGTATTTCTAATTTTTAACAACTATGTAACTATTTTCCTGTAGAGATACCCGAGGAAACGCAATAATTTTCCGGCATCGGTAGTAAATAAAAACTACAACCTTCCAACTAGTTTGCTGCCTAATTTAAACTAATATCTGGATCTGTTGTAATAAAGGAATAACTATGCGTAACATTATCAGTAACGGTGTTAATCAAACAAATGTTTTATTGCGATGGGTCCATTTATTCTCTTGGGTCGCCATATTCAACGCAACGGTACACTTCCACGGCCTGTGCAACTGATTATGTTTTCCTCGTGCGGTGTACCAGCTGTGTGTTTTCGCGGTCTGCGCGTGCTCTGTTGACCTTGACGGAAACGTAATGACTCGTGAAAGTTATCCGTACTCACCAGGCGTCGACAACTGTTTTAGCTATCGGCAGTTCGAAGCAGCGCCACGAACCTTTGCCACAGCCTTCATTTCCAGACAGTTCTCAACTACACTTACGCCAGACATCATTGTGTACTGCCTTCAGGCGGGCAGTGATAGAGATGATTATGCAAGTGTTATGAACCAAGTACTTTCATATACAACAGGTTCGCCGTTTTTACCCCGCCTCCACTCCCCCGTACGCGGAAGGAATGAAGGTTAGCATATCAATTGCAAATCTCACGATTCCCACAAAGCACTCATGCACAGAATTGCTTCAACGTCTGGTTACCTGAGTTAACGTGCTAAATATTTGAGTATAATCATGTAATCAATAAAAAAAATCTTAGATATGGTTTGATATTGCGTTTAAAGTTTGTTTGAAGTCACAAAGTGCTCTCGTTTTCAAACACTGAATGAAAATAGAGGATTTGCGCTCTATTTTGGGCATAAGCTACGCTGCTGGCCTTTGAAATTGCTACACCAAGAAGGAATGCAGATGATAAACGGGTATTCATTGGACAAATATATTATACTAGAACTGACATGTGATTACATGTGCATAGATCCTGAGAAATCAGTTCTAGGGACAACCACTTCTGGCCCTAATAACGGCCTTGATACGCCTGGGCATTGAGTCAAACAGAGCTTGGATGGCATGTATAGGTACAGATGCCCATGCAGCTTCAACTCGATACCGCAGTTCATCAAAAGTAGTGACTGGCGTATTGTGACGAGCCAGTTGCTCGGCCACCATTGACCAGACGTTTTCAATTGGTGAGAGATCTGGAGAATGTGCTGGCCAGGGCAGCATTCGAACATATTCCTTATCCAGAAAGGCCCGTACAGGACATGTAACATGCGGTCGTGCATTATCTTGCTGAAATGTACGATTTCGCAGGGATGGAATGAAGGGTAGAGCCACGGGTCGAACACATCTGAAATGTCAGGGACACTATTCAAAGTTCCGTCGATGTGAACCAATGGCACCCTATACCATCACGCAGTGTAATACGCTAGTATGGCGATGACGAATACACGCTTCCATTGAGCGTTCACCGCGATGTCGCCAAACACGGATGCGACCATCATGATGTTGTAAACAGAACCTGGTTTCATGCGAAAAAATGACGTTTTGCCATTCGTGCACCCAGGTTCGTCGTTGCGTACACCATCGCAGGCGCTCCTGTCTGTGATGCAGCGTCAAGGGTAACCGCAGCCATGGTCTCCGAGCTAATACTCCATGCTTCTGCTAACGTCGTCGAACTGTTCGTGCAGATGGTTGTTGTCTTGCAAATGTCACCAACTGTTAACTCAGAAATCGAGACGTGGCTGCACGATCCGTTAGAGCCAAGATGGCTGTCATCTCGACATTTATCGAAGTCGGAAACGTGTTGGTACGCATTTCTCCTCCTTACACGAGGCATCACAACAATGTTTCACCAGACAACGCCGGTCAACTGCTGTTTGTGTACGTCAACACGTTGAAGGTGACGCTACCGTCGCCAACCTTGTGTGAATGTCCTGAAAAGCTAATCATTGCATATCACAGCATCTTCTTCCTGTCGGTTAAATTTCGCGTCTGTAGCACGTCATCTTCTTGGTGTAACAATTTTAATGTCCAGGAGTGTAGTTTCCCACGCTTCTCGATATTTATGACGTCATTTCCCTTAAAATGGAAGTCGCACCATGACATAATTTCGCAGGTAGACTCAGTGATGTTTGTGGATAATCTCGGCAAAATATAAAAAAAATAATAAATCGAAAGGTCACGCCTGACGCTGAAATTTTGCCCTTCGCCAATGTAATAAATAATAAGAAAATAGTTTTGAAGTGTGTAATTATCTTTGACGCCATATCTCCTGAACTATATAGTATACACTGATATAAATTTTCAGAAAAATTTCAGCAGACCAGTTGCATAAAATGGTTTATATATGTACACCCTGACCCAGGTTTCGGCACAAAAAAAAAAAAAAAAAAAAAAAAAAAAAAAAAAAAAAAAATGCCTTCTTCAGAAGATTTTCAAATACCTCATCATTAACGATGCTAATATACTTAATGACCAACTTGCAAATAGACAATATCTAGTAGGCGTGAAACCAATATTGTTTGTGGAGACAATTGTTAATACAATATTTGTTCCTACCTGGTGTTGTTGTCCTCAGAGTTTTTACTGTGCGTTTGTTTAAGTATTTTTCTGGTATGAGATGCTTCGTGGTGTTTGCCTGCTCTCAGTTTGTGTATTCTGCACCATATATCTGGCCGCGCGTGCTGTATATATTCAAATATTTCTTTCTTTACATTTCTTTCGTGTATGCACGCCTATACATCGTGCCATGCACATGACTCAGCTCCAGACTTCATGTACGTGAAGCCTCATCTGCTTTTCCATCTTTCTTTACCATTCTGTCATTTGTTACATACACATAGTTTTTCTTTCTCTCCATATTCTTTTCGCGTCTGCGACTGTGCACACGCCCATCAGCCCTCTTATAGTGCGGGGCACGTCACTAGTGTTCCTGCGCCTTTACCAGTATACAGTTTTATTCCATGACTTGAAAATAGCCACATATTGGCACTTCATTTTATTTTATTTAACAACTACTTCAATGTGAGCTAATTGCAAGTACATTCTCGTCTAATACTGTACCTTCAATTTCTTACTTATTTTAGCAACTTCATGTATATTACTATTATCAAAATGACTAGTCTCTTAATTATGTTTTGTCAGGTAAATCTTCTGAAGAGGGTAAAATTATTTTTGCCGAAACCTGGATCAAGGTTTACGTAAATAGACCATTTTATGCAACTTGTGAAATTTGTTCACAATTTGATAAATTTTCAGGTTTATTCAGTGCTAGGCTATATGTGAATACTGTGTGTAAAGTGTGTTGCGAATAGCAGTTAAAAAGTAATAAACTGAAACGTCATGGCCCATGCTCGGAACACAACCGGAGATGACGATCGTATGTCTGTAAAGTGTGCCTGTATGACTGTCTTTTTCTGACGAAGACTAGTGGCCAAAATCTACGTTTCTTGTGTGTGAGCGTCTTTTTTATGTGCCTGACGCGTCTCCACAAACGTCTTAGCGGTAAGGTGCAAATTATACTCATTATATTGTTGAATTCCATCCTGGACTTTCCATTTTTATGTGAAGTCTGTTGGAAGTGTCATCATTTTAAATTAAGAGATGGACAAACTACGAATATTTGAGCGCCGTCAGCTACAAGACAAACAGTTCCTAATAATTGAAGTAGTTGTCCTATCGCCTTAAACTCAACATACGATTATAGCTCTTAATGAGTGGAATATCGCAGTATTTTAAATTTTTTAATCGGCCAATAGTTATGTTAATGAATCAAAATGTAATTTTACATTGTCCTGGAAGCCGTTAGATACGTAGAGCGCAACATTTGAAGCTGTGTATCGTGATTGCGTTTTAATAATATTCAGGGTACGAGCGTGCAGATATTTAACAGGACATAGGTGATATTCCGCTGAAAAATTTGAGGTAGGGAACCTGGGATCAGAGAGGCCAGCTTAAGAAGATAATAGGGATACAGTCACATAACTGTGATTTTTTATGTGCATTAGGGACAGTTAACTGAAGAAACTATCAGTTACACAATGAATGTATCTTATAATTAACGTATTGCACAAAATGTGATGAAACTATCGGCCATCAACCCCAGTGTAAGTAACCTCGGCAAAAAAAGATTCTAACGCACAATAACAAGTATCCTGGGTGTGTTTCTTATCACACCACAAGCATGCAATTCTAGCCCCAGACTACAAATGGATTATCGAGAGAGCACGAGTGCACTCACGACATTCAAGGATCGGACGCCCGAGTTACTCTCGTAAACTCGTAGAGATCAGCTCGACCGACAGTGGACAAGCATCCCCCTAAAGGAACCGCAACCGTGAGCACGGTATCCTCTGCGTCTTACAACATCTCCATACTCACTGGGGTCTTATGTACAAATTACTTTAGATATCCACGTACGAGATAATACAAGGGATTCAGGTCATAGTATAGGACCTCCGCTTTAAATCTACATCTACAAATCTACTCTGAAAATCACATTTAAGTGTGTGGCAGAGGGTTTATCAAACCGCTTTCATAATATTTCCCCACCGTTCAATTCTCTAACAGCGCGCGGGAAGAAGGAAAGCGTAATGTTTCCGTTTTATATCTGGTTTCTCTTATTATTACGATGATATTTCCGTATGAAGGTGTTGCTGTTTTTAAGCTTAAGGGACTTAACTGCGGGATCATCAGTCCCTAAACTTACAAACTACTCATGAGCTACCTTATACTAAAGACGACACAAACATCCATGCCCGAGGGGGGGAGGGTGGATTCGAACCCCCTACGGGGAACGGACTCGCGCATCGTAGCATAGCGCCTCAATGCGCTCGGCCGCTCCGCCGCGGCTGTATGTAGGTGAATGCTAACAAAATGTGTTCGCATTCGCAAGAGAAAGTTGGCGAAAGAAATTTCGCAAATAGATCTCGCCGCAACGAATAACGCTTTCTTTTAGTTATTTCTACCTCAACTCTTGCATCTCTCTCCCTCCTCTATCGCGATAATAGTTACGAAACGAGCTACTCTTCTCTGAACCTTTTCTACGTCCTCCGTCAATCCCAACTGGTGAAGATCCCATAATGAGTGGTCTAAAGCATCTCGCTGCGGAGCGCGCGGTTGCTCGCCGTGGAGGTTCGAGTCCTCCCTGGGGCATGGGTGTGTGTGTGTTTGTCCGTAGGTTAGTTTACCTAGGTTTAAGTAGTTTGTAAGCTACGGACTGATGACCACGCAGTTTGGTCCGATAGATTTACAGACATTTGAACAGTTGATCCCATAATGCACAATAATACTCCAAAATAGGGCGGACAAGTATAGTATAGGCATTTTTAATAATTGGATCTGCAACAGTTGTTGATTTTAAACTTTTTTATTTCTATGCAATACCCGAGTTTCTAGAACTATGTCTCATCATCAGGTGCATCTGCAAATTATAGTCAAATAATTTATTACATTCCAGACGTCACTATTTATTTGATTGTAATTTGCAGATGCACCTGATGATGAGACATAGTTCTAGAATCTCGGGTATTGCATAGAAATAGGTCAAGAAACTCAGATAGTGCATGCAAATAAAAAAGTTTAAAATTAACATCTGTTGCGGATACAATCATTAAAGATGAATATGAAGGGTTGTGGATGTCCCGAAGGATGATAATAATGTAGCAAAACATTAACGCTGTTAAAAGGTATTTCTCGGCATGATTCCACAAGGAAGCTGCTCCACAGCGAACGATACTGCGATTCCAACAGAAACGTTTCTAAACTGCACCCATTTTGGATGGAAAGAGCACTTGTCAACCAAAATACATCAATCGTCTGAAGCAGTGGACGATTCTGTAACCAGATCTACCATAAAACAGTGAAAAAGATCTGCTGAACTACTAATTCCAACAAAACTGTGTTGCCATATGAGAAAAGATCTGGAATTAAAATCGTTTAGGCAAAATTCCCTAACTTGCCAGATATTTATTTATTATTTTATTTATTTATTCACTTTTTTTTCTGATAGGGGAACCCAAAACATTATGAATAGTTAGAGGATAATTCTGAATAATTCTCAATATGTTGTGATCTGGGCTGCTGTGGCCAGTAGGCACCTCAGTCGCTCGCATTTCTTTGATGGTGCAGTGGGTCAACATTCTTCCTTTATAAATATTTTGTGAATGATTTATTCTAGAGTCTGAACATTCTTAGTGATAGTTGGCTTCTACAGGATGTAGCTCCTGTCCACAACAATCCTTGTGTTCGAGAATTCCTGGATAAAGTATTACCCCTGAGGTGAGTATGAAGAGGAACAGTACAAGTCCCAGAACCCATTGAGTGGCTCCCGAGGACTCCAAATATGACCTGTCTGGCAGCGTAACAATTTGATCTGTGACAATGATAGTGCCCATACTGATGTTCTAAACAAGCTGTAACGCATAGTATCAACGTTTGTCACACATTTATTATGACATGTAAAAATAAATACACACCATGGCCGAAAAAAACGGATATGACGGTGACAAGACTTTCAGGCCAGATGTACAACTGCACTCTTTTTTTCCTTTATTTTCTTTTTTTCCTATTTTTCCCCCGTTTGCAGTGCCAGAAAAAAAAATAGTACACCCTCTTAGAGTTGAAACAGTGAATATCTGTCTATTGAAATAAAATTTTTCTGGCTGTTGTCCTGCGTCATAATGTAAGATAGCTCTTAGTTTAATAACCGACATTTCAGCCAATAGTACAGTGGCCTTCTTCTGGGTATACTGACGTGGGCTGCTTGTACGCTTCACTATATTTTGTCATTACTGTTAACTATGACATACGTCATAATTTTAAAATCATCGATGTTATTCGTGATTTTTGGCGGAAAAGTAAAAATTTATTATGATAAGATGTTGTTGTTATGGTATTCAGTCCGGAGACTGGTTTGATGCAGCTCTCCACCATACTCTACCCTGAGCAAGCCTTTTCATCTCCTCATAAGAACGGCAACCCACATCCATTTGAATGTGCTTACTATACGCGTCTCTTGGTCTACCTCTGCGATTTTTACCCCACACACTTCCCTCCAATGCTAAATTTACGATTCCTCGATGTCTAAGAATGTGTCCTACCAAGCGATTCCTCCTTTTAGTCAGGGTATGCCAAAAATTCCTTTTCTCACCAATTATGATAGGATACTGAGGTGAAAGGAGTGGGGATCGGCCGTTGTCTATTGCTTCATGCATAGTATAACGCTTTAATATTTTATTAAGTAATTACACTTCATTCTACCACTTTCAAACATAATACTCATCTTTTCAACATTATGATGTATGGGGGTTCTGCTCGCTGCAACATTATTCTCCTGGGGCGTCGTGGTAGAAATAAATACTCTATATGTACAATTTTTCACTTCTTCTTTAATTTAAATCAAACTTCTTCTCCGCCAAAACATTACAATAACGTACACAAATTACAACAACAACACAGACTGACATAGATTCCAAAGTACTCGACAAAAGACAAAACTCGAACTCCCCCACGCAAGGCGGTGAGGCAAATATATAACATCGACAATAATGGCATTACATTATCCTTTGTTCATAACAATTGAATATACTGATTTACAATTAACAAACACACAAAGAAAACATTTCATGTACACAAAAATAATTACAATATAAAATGAAAACTATACATAAAATAATTTTACAAGCCACGTTTCTTTTTGAATTGAAATCTCTGATCTTTCTGTTGACAACAAACGGCAATGTTAAATGTCAATTAAATTGTTAATGAGTCCATCATACATGTTCCTAACATATATTGAACTATCAAATATCTTCACAAATCTGAAAAGATTCAAATTTCACGTCAGTCAATATATACAAAGAATTACAATATTGGAATTTCGATTATTAAATTAATTAATACAATTAGCTGGTCTACACAACTTGTTTATGAGCCTAACATATATACAATGCTATTTATTTTAGTGTCTTTATGTAGATACAAAAGTTTTTACCATTCATCTGTCTATTTATTGAAATAACATACAATGACAAAACTATTGTTTATAGAACTGTCTGGAAAGCATCTAAACAAATCTCTTAATTAATGAAATCTATCACTTGTTTTAATCACAGTATCACCGAGACACTGTCCTACACTGATTCCTGGACTGGCTATTTCGCTTGTAACTTCACACGCAACTTGTATCACTATTGAAGCACACGATTCCAGATCCGACGCAGACGGTATCGTACGGTAACATTGAGATGGGAGGACCAGGCAGACGGTATCGTACGATAACATTGAGATGAGAGGGCCAGCAGTATCGTCACAATAGCGAGACATGATTGGTGGTCATCGGCAAATGTGGTGAGGGCTTCCGTTTCTCTCCTGCTGGCCTTGGGCCACGCGGTGGCCGTTGCTTGGTGACGCCAGCGAACAGGCTACAAACTAACATTCTGTGCTCGCTGGGTGACGCTCGCGTGTTGAGTTGTCAGTGCGGCCTATTTCGCTATGACTGCTGGTAGCCAGGTAGGGGTAAGCCTGAGTCCATTTTCTCTGTTCATGCTTTAAAATTTCGATGGCATCCCTTATCTTGCTTTTAACCATCCCTGGTTGCTTGGCGAGTATCCTGGCATCGTTAACCCACAGACATCATAGTTAGCTTCGACGTAAAGTCATTGTTCAGCAATGTGCCAGTAGAAAAAACTGTTCGCATCCTACAAGAACAAGTCCCGCCAGATATATGCAACTTGGTACAGTTGTGTTTATCTTCGACCTTCAAGTTTGAAGAAAGGTACTACGAGTAAGCTGATGGCGTAGCGGTGAGATCTTCCTTAGTCCCCGACATATTCATAGAGGTCTATGAAGCAACGGCACATACTTCCGCTCCTTTACGCCCACTATGCTGGTTCAGATGCGTCGACGACACTTAAGAATGTGTCCACACGGTGAGATGGAGCTACATAGATTTCATGATCATCTGAACAAATTGCACAAGAAGATCCAGTTTACATTTCTGGACATGTCCAGCGGATGACGGAAGAAAGACTCCCGAGGAAGAAGATGATGATGGGACATGTTGGTGGTAGAATAAGAAGAAGATGATCGCGTGTGATATGGCTGAAAGGTGTGGAAGCCGACCTTAGAGGACGGGGACTGACGAGGTGGTGCAGACGTTCAAAGACCGAGAAGATTGGAAATCTATTATTGAGGAGGCCACAGTGTTCAGAGAACCATAGCGCCATGGAGTAAGTAAGTAAGTAATGTTCGTATGTATATACTGTATTTTTGCTTGCAAATACATGTCGATACACGGTTTGAAATATTGTTTCTCTTCATAGCACCTTACCGTCACATTAAATTGATCAGAAAATACATTACAAAGTCTGCTTCTGCCTGTGGCATGCCAACTACTTCTTTAGAGAGGGGGGGGGCGCAAGAAAACCTACCTACTGACACAGTGGCGAGGGAGCAAAGTCATGGAATTTTCATGTAGCCTAGGGTGACCAGACGTCCCCCCCCCCTCACCTTTTTTTTTTTTTTTTTTTTTTTTTTTTTTTGCCTAAGTTTCCCGTTGTCCCGACAAAATAAATACAGGACGTATATTTTTTACTAATCGTGTAGTATATTTTGAAGTAAAGTGTTTTTAAGTAATGTATAGCGTAACCAAATGGAGAAGAAATGGCAATCATAATCATAAAATAAAATAGGCTTTAAGTCAAACTGAATTTGGCTCGATTTTTAAATTTCTTTGCTTGATACTATGGTATGCTTTCACTTTACATGTGCAGCTTTTCTCAAAATAGAACTGGATTCAGCTCAGACATCCTCTTGTTTGGTAGTCTGTTCCGTAAAGTTATCGGAATTTTATGAAAATGTTTTGATAGATAGATATTGTTTTGTCCTTCCCGGCCTGTCTCGTCTTTCATGAAAGGTTGTGCTCAGGATTCGTGGGATGCGTTGCCATCTAAATCAGCTACACAGATTACTAGCTTCCTAGGTTTTTTTTTTATTTGTGGACGGAGAAGGTAGTACTGCTTCCTCCCACAAGTCCCCTAAAACCTTCACATCCTTGCGGATGCTTTTGCGTAGCAGTGTGCGTTTGTACCGCCCTACAATACGCACGAGGTGCTGTAGTTGCTATCCAAGTCTTTATGGAAAGCATGGAGTTCTGACTAACCTGTTGTCTTCTATAGTTGCGTCCCCGGCGCAGAAGACAGCACACAGGTCGTTGGTTCTTCTACAGCATACAAGTGAGGCTAAAATAAGTTCTGTAGGATGGAAGCATAAGAAGCGACTCGTGAAATTTTTAATTGTCAGGGATGCCATATATTAAATAAATAATAAAATATGAACAACTATTGTTAATACGACACAGCCTATGCTGCCCGTAGTTCATGTTGAGACCTCGACTGTTATCACAATTATACAAAACTTTACTCATTACCAGCACGGTCCGTCGCGTATAGTGGTCAGCTCGAGACTGAAACTGCGGCGCGTTGCGAGAGGGCACCTGACGCTCTATTTCGCGCCAAAACAGGGCCGTCGCGCCTTCTGCAAAATCGCTCGTCTCTTGTTACAATAAGAGAAGGCACTTTATAAACTTTTTAAACTGCCAAAACCTAGCTTGTCCTTGAGAGATATTTGTTACAAATTCTCAGCTCTGAATAATTAATATTTAGTATATAATTAACAATACTAATTTCAAAAGAAATCACATGACGTGAAATGCAGCAGCCAATTCGAGGAGAGTACCAGTAACAAAGGCGGGTTTTCCCATGGGAACCAGCATCTACAGTGCCATATGCTACTGCTCCCCACCCCACATTTCAACATATGCTGCACTTCTGTCTTTCTTCCGCGTTTTTAAGACACGTACAATGTAAGCAAAGTAACGGCCAGAGGCCAGAAATATGAAGTGGCCATAGGCCAGGAATATCACAAGATTAGTAATACAAGTTTTATTTACTGAACTTTTTACAATACTCAACTTCTATCTGTTCTTCTCTTTTCGCAGCGTCGTCGTCTTCCTGAGTCCTAGTGACTGTCTATTTCGGAGTCGAGTCAGATGGGCTCTTCCAGACGCATGTCGGCCTAGATATAGCCGCTGGTAGAGGGCGCGCTTCTAGGTTTCTCTCTGCAGGAGGCGTGCTGCCGGCGTATGATTGGCTGCCGGTCGTCCGCTGCCTTCTCCACGATCGTTCTCGAGCGTCTGGTGTGTGGCGCTGACTTTACCACAACAGATATCAAGATCGGTTCTTTGAGGAAATGAACCATGTTAAAATTACATGTGAAGAGAAAATTTGTTAGTTGAGAACGGTGAAGCAAGTTGGTAATAACTGTTCTCTCAGTTTCAACATACTTCTATCAGAAATATCTGGTGCTAAAATGTGCAGCCCATTGCTTGGTTTGTGCTAGCTCTACCTGGCACTAATCCTGCAGCAGAAAGAGAGTCCTCCACTGCGATACTTTATGGGCCACGAAAACAACATATTTATTGTGCAAAGGAAATAATTGATCTCATTTTTAGTATACTTTATGAGTTGATTGTCATGAAAATTAATGTGAAAATACTGAACTCGGGAATGACATATTCTCGGGCAAAGTATAATAGACAGAGAAATAAATAAACTTTGTAATAGCCGCAGCGGAGCGGCTGAGAGCATTGAGATGCTATGCTGAGATGCGCGAGGCCGTTCCCAGTCGGGGGGTTAGAATCCCCCTGCGGGCAGGGATGCTTCTGCTGTTTTTAGTATAAGGTAGTTCATAAGTAGTTTGTAAGTTTAGGGACTGATGACCCCACAGGTGAGTCTCATAAGCTTCATAAACATTTGAAACTTTGTAATAACTGTCCTTCCTACTTGTTTGCGTGTGACAAATATAAAAAATAAAGCATTTCTTTAATTGGTAAAGCAATTTATTTGGCTTTTTGTTGTGTGAGTATTTTATGCCCAAAGAAGACTCGAACCCAAGACGACGAGCAACCGCGCTCTCTACAGTGAGACTCCTTAGACCGCTCGGGTTCTTCACCGCGGCAAAATTTATTGTTCTTAGTTCCGATACTGTACTAAAAGTTTTTACATCGTGGGTGGTAGCCTTTCACCGTTGTGTATTGGGCATCGAGCTCAATTGGGCTAGTTGAATTGACATGAAGGACTGTGCCACTACACCTTGACGTGGTGGTGACGTGAAGGACAGAGTAAATTGCCCCTTAAAGAGAGTTTCAGAAATTGCTTCTGAAATTGTCAAGTACATCTATATATGATGATTCTGTATGCTCATTTCTTTTGTGTGTGGTATGTTTTCAAATTATTTGTGCATAGATACTGAGTAATGTTGAGAAGCCAGATAGCTACGTTGTAGTGTAGCTTACTGCTCCTGATATTTTTGAATGTTATTTCACGTCACTGCACTTCACCACACTAAAGTTGATCTAAAGCAGAGATTATAAACTTTGCTTTGGCTATTAATAAAATTTAGTGGTATTACTTCCTTAATTCCGATACTGTACGACGTGTTTTTACGTCATAAGTGGTAACTGATAACCTTGACGTGACGGTGCCGTGGCGTGACGGCTTGTGTGAATTGGACCGAAACATGAAATGTTTGAATAAACAATGCTAAATACTATGTTACATATCGGTTCTGATCCCTGAAAGTTATTTTGTAATTTACGTAGGTCCCTTCTTATCCTCTGTCGACAAGGAGAAAGCAAAATCGTATATTATAAACATGTTGGAAACTTTGGTACTGATTCATTTTATTTAATTGTGCGCGATTATTAATATTAGCTGGCGTATACAGCCGGATTATGTAACCTTTCCACATTCAACATTTTAGAATTCAATCATGAATTCAATGTTGGAAATACCATATCTTTGTACAGGCTTACCACAACCCATTGCATAGGAAGCTACGTACTTTACAGGTTAGCCAACACAGACATAACTGTCTGTGTTAGCCACATATTTAGTTGTATCTGTGGCGTGGAAGTGTCGGGCTGTGAATGTTCATGAGAGTGCGAAGCCGGTTTACGTATTTAATTTAGGAAAAAATGAACTTATTTTTAAAACCAAACAGCATCGGATTTACACTTCTCTACAACATAATCGTAAGTTAAAACGTTATGTGGTAAATGTCAACAAATTATGATTGCGAGTTGTTGACATATTATAAATAATATGCCACGACACAAGCATAATAGCGGTGGATATGTAGTTTTCAATGTTATGAACCACATTAATTTATTTGGGGATTACTTTTGTAAACATTTCCATCGTACATTCTTCTTCCTAGTTTGAAATAGCTTCAAGTGAACATGTTTTGTGAAGCGTGTTACCTGGTGTCTTGTTTCGTGAACCGTAATAAAAGTTTTTTATTTGCCTGGTGATTGATGAAGCAGTTTACGTTTTACCCAAAAGATGTCATGTTTTTTGATGGGTGCAACATTAAACACAAGGTGTAGTATTGGTCAGTATAAAGGCTGATGTTTACATTTCGGAATAATAAAGCCTAGTGTGTTGCAAATAAGCAAAATCTGAAGAACAGCTGTTGTATATTGGTGCATAACCATTAGAGCACCATTTAGTTTTTAGTTTCAGCATGACATATCAGCATTATGTCTACCTATTTTGAATAATAATAATAGTGGTCATGAAGTTGACAGGTCCACACTGTTCTTGGCCAGAATGTTTCCTTACAGGTATAACATCAGTGCGGTAATGTCTTAATGAATGAATTGCATGTAATAAATCAAGACTTGCCTTCAGTTTGGTGAAAACTGTAATTTTAAACAAATACCTATTACAGTTTTCAAACAATAGATTCCCAGGTAAAATAAATTTGAGCCCTCCCCTACGAAAACTGGACTGGAGATGATCAAACTGTAAACCGAATAGAGATTTTTAACATATGCACTGCATAGCTGGATGTACAGTAGGCCTAAAATTGACATTTTTTCTTCTACAGTTAGTTCACACAGTGAAGAGTATACCAAGGTTACATAAAATATTTGTTTAAACTACCAGTTCAGCTTCATATAATCTGTAAATTTCATCATAATCCATACTCAGGTTTTTTTCTCTCTTTCTGTTTGGCAGGTTGGTCTGTTTGGTCTTGCTGACAGTGGTGCTCTACAACTTACACAGGCAAATTTAGATGCAACATTAGGTAAATTATGTTTTTGTAGTTATTTTTATGTGCATGTGTATTTGAAAGTTGTCAAATTGGTCCAGCTGCTTTAGTTTGCTGGTTTGGATGGTATAGCAAATCTTGCCCCAGAAATGGTAGAACCTGTTTCAAATATTTGTGACATATTTCTAAGTAATATTACTCTGTGGTGTAATATGAAATAGTTTTATTTGTGGAACACAAGTTTTGGAATATGTAATCACACCTGTAAGTCTTAAAATGTGATTGTTTTAGTGATGCTGTAAACTACTTCTTGTACTACAATGTTTAATAGTTCTACCACCAAAAACTCAAGTCATGTGCTTTACAACAAAATTTACAGACATAATCAGTTTTGCAGCTATTCCCATAAACTTGATTTTTATGGCACAGATTTTGAATTTTGTAAAGTTTTTATATTGTACAGAACTTCCAGCACTGTAAGAATAACAGGCTGGATGTGTGGTAACTCTTTCAGTAGGCCTACAAAGGTATAGCAGTTTTCTGGAAGTTGTAGAATCTGGTTTGCTTCCTTTTATTCCCTCTGAAAACCTATTCATTATTTGTTTCTTATTTTTATCTGTTCATTTTACTCTACACAGGTGCCCATAGAACGGTATATGCCTCTTCCTAAATTTGTGATGTCTATGAACACACAGTGCCAGTACCTTAAATTTTACTGAGAATTTTTCTTATTTTTCAATGTTGTAAATTTTTGTGATCCCTCTTAATTACTATGGTTTTGCTGGCTTCTGTATTGTAGTATTGTCATAGTTTAGCAATATAAGCTACTGCTCTTTTATTGGAGTTATTCCATGCTAGAGTCATGCCTTTTGCAGTTTGGAATGTCAGTAATAGGGGATGCATTACAATTCACCATGAAGATGATCACTGAGCTGCAGACAGGCACATAAAATAGACAATCACATTCACACAACTTATGTTTTCAGCCATGGCCTTCACCAGAAAAACAAAATAAACAATACTCACACAATTGTTCAGACATACCTTAAGTGCAACAAGCAAGTGAAAAGAGGAGCGTAGGGGGAAGGATACCAGACTAGGGTAGGGACGGAATGTTCTGCTTGAAATATTAAATAAATAAAATAAGGAAAAAAGGAGTCACACAGTTGGGGAAAAGGCATGAATTGGAAGGAGTTTTCAGGATAGTGGTGGGGCTAGAAGGGGGAGAGACTGTTAGGCATGGGGTGTAGAGATAAGTTATCTTAGGTTGAAATCAGTTCAAATATTCTTACTGTGTTGGAGATAATGTTTAGTCATGTGGGTTGAATGGTTTCGCCCGGGCACTAGAAGTGTAAAATTTTACCTGCCATCCTGGTTGCCTCATATAATTATGTTGGCAACCTCAAGAACAAGGTAGAAAATCTTTGCCAAGATAGAAAGACTTGTTTAATGTTTCATACAGACCATAAAGTAAATAAATAATGCTGTTCCTGCTCCATGGTTGACAGTGCTTTGAGTTGCTCTATGTCGTTATTAATACAGTCATGAACAGCAAATAAGGCCAAACATAACTTAAATGTACTGGCAGTAGAATCCTTGTGCAACGTTTGAGGCAAACATGTACAAAGGGGGACTAAGAGATTACCTGGACAAAATAATTTGAAGTCCAAGAACAGAGCACTCCGGAGAGTGTGTGTGTGTGTGTGTGTGTGTGTGTGTGTGTGTGTGTGTGTGTGTGTGTGTGTGTGTGTGTTTAGCCAACTTGGCAGCCTTTGGAGCTTCAGCTTGTTTACATCATAAAATAGCAGCAGTATAATAGTTAGGCTACAGCATTTGTCAAGATTCATATCAGCTTAACTCTCCTACCATTTATTTTGATAAACATTTCGAGCACGTAGAAGTGGTTGAGGTATAAGAACTCCATGTCAGTAGATTTACTTCAACAATCCATGTTACTTCAACTGAGTGGATAGGCTGACTGTTTACGAACACAAGTGGCACAAGTTCTAATACCACTGGAGTCAACTATTGCTTAAACCTGTGCAGGTAATATTTTTTAACATTAATTTGCTGCAAATTGTGTAATTATAGGCTTTTCTATATTCCACATTCTTAAACATATTCCATTTTGTAATGGCCTAATCTTTAAACAACGAGACAAATGATAGCCATAGTAAAAATGTTAAAAATATACGCCTGTATTTGTAATTACTTCAGCTGCCACATGGTGAATCTATAGTGTTAATCTAAGATACATGTATCGGGCATGATTTTCAGTATTATGCTAGGAACACGTCTGTCTATTAAAAATTATGTAAGATTATTATAAATTAGAATTATTTAAAAACCTACAACTGCACATTTTTATAGCAAATTAATGTTTAAAATATTTCCTACAAGAGGTCTCAAAAATAAGTTGACTCCTGTGGGATTCGAACATGTGCCCATAGCATTCATAAACCGTCAGCCCATCCACTCACCCAATGAAACATATGTGACAATCGTTTCATTGTAGTAAATGTACCCACATGGAATTCGTATATCGCAACCATTTCTATGTGCTCAAATAATGTTTTCCAAAATAAATGAAACATGAGTTAAAGTGCAATTAATCTCGACATATACTGTATCTGGTTAAATTGTACGATGCTTCTGCCAGGCTCCTGTGGTTATGTTGGTACCAATGGTTAATGGCAGCAACTCAGATAACCAATAAACGTTTTGTCTTGACAACTTCAATTAAAACGAAAATTATTTTTTTCTGAACGGACAAGGGTACATAAAAGATCCTGTCAACCATAGAGCAGGTACAGTATTAATTTTGCTCTGAGTGAAACGAGCAGCAATGACACTTACTCTATAGCTCGTGAAAAATATTAACACAATTCTACACTTCATTGTACATCTGCTGCCAACATAAGCACTAGAGTTCAGCAAGAAAAGTCGTAAAGTATTACCCTGTATCTTTACTATTGAATTGCATGTATTTGACGAAGTAAACAACAAGCTGCACAGACAACTTGAGTTGGCAACACTCATGCTTGTGAGTTTGGACATGCGCAATGCTCTGTGCTTGGTTTTTAAGTTTTTCTGCAAACTTCCAGTGTTTCTTATATCTTCAAATGAGCAATTATTGTTTTATACACACACACACCAGTTCGTGAACATACACATACACTCACACAAGAACAGAGCTTTTGCAACCCTGGATTGCTTCTTCAGAAAAAGAGCAGGGAAGGAGAGGGAAAAGGAAAGCAACCCAGGGTTGCAAAAACTCTGTTTTGTGTGTGTGTGTGTTTTGTTTTATTATTATTATGTTTGTCTTCACTAACTGGTGCCTGTCCGCTTGGTAAGTCAAACCTTCTTTATTTTTTATAAATATTTTTCTGATCAGGAGTTATTTCCCTCTAATTATTGAGTTCAGATTGATGATACAAATATTATACAGGGCAACATTCTTGGTAGGAAAATGTATATTCCTCTCCCAGGATTAGAATAACTCCTCACCCACTACCTTAGAACCCTCATCCTTTCCTATTCCCTCTTTCTCTGCTCTTTTTCTGAAGAAGTAACCTAGGGTTGCAAAAGCCCTGCATTTGTGTGTGTATTTACACGCAAATGCTGGGCTTTTGCAACCCTAGTTTGCTTCTTCAGAAAGAGACAGGGAAGGAGAGGGAAAAGGAAAGGGTGATGGTTTTAAGGGAGTGGAAAGACTTACCTTGGGGGGGGGGGGGGAGATAAACACACACACACACACACACACACACACACACCAAGGCAGACATTTTATAAAATAAAGTTCTGCAAAATTTTAATCTTAAAATCATGTCCACACAATTCCTTAAACTTGCAAAGAAACTTACAAAATGGAAATCACCAAACTTGACCTTAGGTGAGTTTCAGATAGACCATGTTGCAACACGAATACCAAAAAAATACTAAATGTAAGAACAATAAAGGGATTTTTTTGAGTCAGATCACCATCTGCTGCAAACATGAATTAGATTTCAGCGTAACAGGAAAACACAAATGAACAAAGCATTCAGAATTGATCAAAAATACCTCAAAATTAACAACACAAATTCTCAAGGAAATGAACGAATCAGAAACACAGGCGGTGGAACAGTACCTTTGATCAAGCAATAGAAGAGAGGTACACATGTGTGGAATACTTTCAGTAGCAACAAAACTCTGGAGAAATGGCAGGAATTTTAAAAATACAAAAACTTATCAGCCAAAGTTATATGAAGAGAGAGACATAGATTTGATACAGACAGACTTACCAGTGAAGAAATTGGAAAAGAATTTATGTAGGACAACACCAGACATTACAAAATTTTCCAATGAATCCTAAGATGCTATCAGCCACCTAACTTGTGTTTTCGCCACCTGGGTGGATCACCAGAAATAACTGTCAAATTTTAGCCAAGTATTTTCAGTCACTGCTCAACTGTGAGAGCCTCATAGAACAACTAGATAATGAAAAGCCTTCACCCAATCCCAATTCAATACCACCATCTTTTAAGGAACTAAAGGAAATAATCAAGTCTCTGAAAAACAACAAATCTTCTGAGGAAATCAGAATACTAGCAGATATATGGAAATTAAATGACAGCAAACTTGTGCAAGCAAACCACAGAATTATATCAAACATTTGGGAAAGTGAACAGCTACCTACAGAGTGTAAATGTGCGTTAATTCATCCTCTGCATAAAAAGGTAACAAAACTGAGCCCAAAAATTACAGGTGAATTTCTCTGCTCCCATTTGTATACAAAATGCTTTCAAAAGCACTGACATTATCCAAGAGACATTAGCAGGTACAACAAAGTTAAATTCATGGGAGAAACGTCATAAGCCTTTCATATCCATACCAGTGTCCGTCAAGGAGATGGACTCTCTCCCCTTTTATTTAACATGGTTCTGGACAAAATTGTGAAGGCATAGGAGTGGGAATTCAACTCGGGATTAAGAAAGAGCTAAGAATCAATGTGAAGTGTCTGGCTTTTGCAGACGATCTTCCCAAACTTGCACTGGAGAAACTGCACGAAATATCGCAGAAAGCTGGCCTACAAATTTCCCGTTCCAAAACTAAGTACATGGAAAACAAGGCAGCTAACAACCTACCCATCACAACCCAGTGTGAGAAAGTGGCACAAGTTACACACTTCAAATATCTAGGAGAGGTCATCCAACCATCAGAACTGAACACAATAGCCAATCAGGAAAGAATTTACAAATTACAAAAATCATATGTGCTCACTTGGAATGACTACAATAAAAGATCTATTTCTGTCAACACAAAAGACATTACAAAGCAGTAGTTCTACCCAAAGCACTTTACACTGCAGAAACAACAATGATTCATGGCCACACAAAAATAAGAGAAACTGAAAAGCAGGAAAGGAAAATACTAGGACCAGTTTTTTGTGAAGGAATTTGGATAAAGAGACTGACGAGAGATTTATAAAGGGGATGGGCAAGAACAGGCTTAAAAGACAAATCGTTGAGATTGTTAAAACTAGCAATACCAAGACCAAATGGATAACTGAAACAGAAGAAGACATTAAAGAACTGGGAATCTCACAAGATGGCATAAACAAATGAGAGCAGTTCAGAAACATTCAGGTACACACCAAAAATGAACAGGAAATAAATGGTCCTAAGAGCGCAAGAAACAATGCGGCAAGTGTGTGAAGAGAAAGGAGGAAGAAGAAAAAAAATCATGACTACTCACGTTCAGTCGCTCTCTTAATAGGGAATAGTCCATAGTTATAATAATAACGTATGTCAAAAAAATTAATTTTGTGTTTTCGGATCACAGATGATGTCGGCTTCGAAAATGTGGTGAGTAGCACTATGTACCACTATGTAACAGAAAAAAAAAATCCTAGCAATGCTCAGTCACCCAATATTGATTCTTTAACATGTGAAGGTGTTTAATTGATATTTCTGGTAAATGCATAGGCCTTACACATGCATTATGCAGTCATAGTTACTCTTAGTGACTCAGTCTTTCAGAGGAAGTTTAAAGAACTGGTAATTTTGAATGTGTTTTACATAGCACAGCAGTGGCGACGGCCAAACAATATATATCAAAGTGGTTCATAACAAAACAATAGGTATCGAACAAGTGAATGTTATGATTTTAATGAATATGTCATGATTTTAAGGGATGTGGTTATGCAGGAACCTAAGAGTACAGTTTAAATTGTTTCAATTGAACATACTGTAATTATCACAGTGCCATCATTGCTTCTTCACTCGCAACAATTAAAGCTGTACTCTTAGGTTCCTGCCTAATCTCATCCTATAAAATCATGGTGTATTAGTAAAAATCATAACATTCGCATGTTCAATTTTTTCATATAAATACGAAGATTATAGAGGAAAAATTCCTAGCAGGAAAAATATATATATAAAATAGATGTTTGCTTATTGGGCGAAGGAGCACAGGTAGTGACAGTAACATAAATAAATAAATAAAACAAACACAAACACAAGCTTTTGCAACCATTTGTTGCTTCTTCATGCAAAGAGCAGGGAAGGAGAGGGAAAAGGAAAGGATGTGGGTTTAAAGGAGTGGATGAGGAGTCTTGAAACTAACAAAGGTTGAGACCAGGTGGGCAGTGGGAAGAGAGAATATGTTGAAGGGCAAGTTCCCATCTCTGGAGTTCTGATAGGTTGGTGTCAGTGCGAAGTATCCATATAACCCGGAAGGTGTAACATTGTGCCAAGATGTGCTGGCCGTGCACCAAGGCATGCCTGGCCACAGGGTAATCCTCATTACCAACAAACACTGTCTGCCTGTGACCGTTCATGCGAATGGCATTTGTAGAGACTGACTTTTTATTGTAGATACATTTGTTTCCTGGTAAGCAAGGTCCATCTTTGTGATTCTGGCCTCAATTGCCATGCTTTCTATGGCATTGGGACTTATCCATTCTCCAAGGTATTTAAAGTTGTCCACTTTGTGGATAGTTCCAAAATGGGTTGAGAGGCTACTGGGAGCGTCTTTAGAGCTGTAGATAAATTGGGTTTTGGAGAAGGATGCTTAATGACCTATTTTCGATACACATTCTTCAAGAATCCCACTTTGGGCTATAGAAGTATCTGGATCATATGGCAGGAGAGCTAGGTCATCAGCGAAGGCCAGGCATTCGACAGTGACTCATTTCCTGGCACTACTTGGAGTGTGTGGGATTGTAGCTGATGCCGCCATTCCCTGATGACTTTCTCAAAGGCGCAGTTGAATAGAAGGGACAAAAGTAAGTCACCTTGTCTGACACTGGTGTGAACTGGGAATGTTTCTGAGAATGGTGTTTGGAATTTTTTTTTTTTTTTAGAGGATGTATTAGTGAGGGTTGCTTGAATTGTTTTTTTGAGTCTTTTGGTCTAGTCAAATTCGGAGAGAACTTTGATGAGGGCTACTGTTTCAACTGAGTTGTATGCCTTTTGGTAGTCAATAAAGATAATATAAAGGGGTTTGGATCTGGTTCTAAAATGGTAGATTATAGACTTCAAATTGTTGATTTACTCTACACAGGAGCAGGATTTTGGGAACCCACCTGGTATTCACCTTGTTGCAGATCTAGTTGGGCTCGGCTCTTTTAGAAGAGCTTTAGGAAGGATCTTACAAGTGAGAGAAGGGAAATCCTTGATAGTTGTAGACATCTGTTTTAGAGCAGAAATCCAGTCCTCTGGGATTTTGGAGGTATCCCAAATTTCTAGAGGTAGAGCAAGGGACAAGTCATCTGTTAGTTTCCAGTACTCTGCAACCAGAGGATCCTCTCCTGGGGTTTTGTTGTTTTTGAGTAACTGGATTATGTTTTGAAGCTCTGTGAGGTCTGGTGGAGTTGAGTCTAAGTCTAGAAGGGTCCTATTCAAGGAATTCAGATGTTAGTGGATTGCAATTAAGGAGTTACTCGAAGTAATTGGTTAATATGCTGAAGTTCTCTTGGTAGTTATGGGCTATTCTTCTCAAAGCAGGACTTTCGAAATTCAGGCCGAGTAGGAAATATTTAGTGAAATTCATTCTGAACATTTGTCAAAAATCCCTTCTCTTGTTTCATGACAACCCTTCTTCAATTTGGAACATTTGGTCACAACTTTCTCAAAGTTCTGAAGGTTGGAGTGACAGCAATCTTGGATTTTCTGAGAAAATTTTGCTTCAATATCAGGGTGGGAAATTCTTTTCATGGGTTTTTTTAGGTGTTTCTATGGATGAAGTTAACTTTAATTTTATAAAAGTAGTGATAAGTTGAGGTTCGCCCCTCGGAAGACTGACTTTTGGATATCTTCAGAGAATTTTTGCGATATAGCCACATGATCAGTTTGGATTTCTTCAATTGCAGGATTAAAAGATTCCAGGTTTTCTGTTTTTGGGGCACATGTTGACGGCAGTAAACTTCAAAAGGAGACTCTGGGAAACACACAGATTGATCAAACTTTCACCATTTGTGTTAGTGCTTTTGGGGGCAGGATATTTTCCTACTGTTTTCCAGAATTTCTGTTCTTTCCTATCTGGGCATTGAAATCGCCCATCAGTATAATGGTGTGGGTCTTGGGGACCTTAGAAATGGTTTCATCGAGGGTATCCCAGAAGAGTTCTACTTCTTCTGGGTTTCGACGATTGTAGACTTTCATTGGGGCATGGACTTTGTGAATTGTGTCTTTCATTAGTACACCTGAAGGTGAGAGTAGGTAGCCTATTAGAAATGAGGTCCAACAATTGTCCAGGATCTTCATGCTGATAATGAAGTCTGCTCCTAAGTGAGAAACCTGTCTTACAATTTTCTTTAAAATTTTGCATTTTGGGATGTGGAAGCCTTGAGACTTGAAAGGGCTTGTTGGATAGCTGCTATAAGAATTTTGAGCTTGGAAAGGGTGTCTGTGAATTGCTTTAAATTACCTATTTTCAGAAGGGAGTTTCCATTGAAGATTGCTAAGAAATTTTTGATTTTATGATTAAAATTTCAAATGGAAGGGTCTTTTTTTTTTTTTTTTTTCCCCTTGAAAATTTTCGCGAGACTCCTTAAGTTTGGTTGCAGACTCACCAGAATCCATAGACTTACTGACACTGCTTTGTTGGATCGTCCACCCCGAGTAGTTCTATAATTTAGAAACATTACCATTGCTTGTTTGATGAACAACTGAGAAACTGGGTCCAATTGAATTGGACCATAGATACAACCATGGTTGTTATCCTTGGAGGTTGCAACCCGGCAACACTTCTGATGACAGATGTCGACCTATGAGCCACTTGTTACAAGACAGATGCAGCAGGATTTGGTTTTTTTAGGTCTGCAGGTGGAAAATCCAACTGCCCTGCAAAGCTAC
Organism: Locusta migratoria; assembly: GCA_026315105.1. Lineage (NCBI taxonomy): Eukaryota > Metazoa > Arthropoda > Insecta > Orthoptera > Acrididae > Locusta > Locusta migratoria. The sequence goes on along the minus strand of CM048744.1, from coordinate 174,577,710 downwards.
AGGACGTTACCCTGGTGACATACTTGGTTAGTTTTTCTCCTTCAAAATTTCATACTTAAAAGACTTAATGGCATTATAAATTGTTAAATGTTAAGTAATAAAAAATGGAGTATAGAAAGAATCAGATAAAAATCAGAACTACCTAATTTTTGGAAATATCTTTATATTAAAAATAATTAAACCCAGTTTATAATTTGACCTATATTGAAGCTTTTCCTTATCAAGATAATTTGGGTTAAGTCATTTATTTTGTTTTGAAATTGACTACATTTACTTTCATGTTCGCATAGTTAACTCTAGAGTTACTGAAACCTTCAATGATGGTTCACCTATCAATAACTGAAGTGCCACCATACAACTCAGCACTGGCCACAAGCCACCTACTAATCAGTGCATCACCACTAAGATTTCATTTTCATTACCTTTGTAATTCACAACCAATTTGTCATCTTCATCCCCTGCAACATCTCTATATCTTAGCTATGCCTTAAATTAGTGTATCATCTTAACATACTGCTATATTCCAAAAAATATCACACACACACACACACACACACAGAGAGAGAGAGAGAGAGAGAGAGAGAGAGAGAGAGAGAGAGAGAGAGAGAGAGAGGGAGGGGGGGGGGAGCTGTAAAAATCACATTACTATTATATGATGGTTCGTTGGTTTACCCATTTTCATTTCATCATCTACATACTACTTAATTTTTTGATAAATCTACCTGCCAAAAGTGGTTTCCTTGTGTTGGGGCTATTCTCAGTTAATACATTATCGAGTTCAGCTATACAGTGTTTAAAGAGAGGTAATTTGGAAGCAGCTTTTGCCTCAGTTGTGCCCTCCAAACAATACATGTATATCAAACATGAGCATCATAGTCGAAGATGTGGTTATAGATGTATAAAGAAAGAAAAGTTACAGATTGCAGTTTTGTGGAAGAGGAGTTTGCTGGAGAAGAAAAGTACATTTAGGACTAGTCACTATGTGGATGTAAATGTTTTTTAACAAATAAAAGTTTAGTGCTTTTCATCCAGTAATATCTGTTACTGCTTATCATTTCAAAGTGTATTTGCAGTGAAAGCTGTCTAATAATAATAATAATAATAATAATAATAATAATAATAATAAACTGTTACACCCGTATAGTGATCTCTTTCTTTGTCAACTTCCTCTCTGACAAAACTGGAACCTGTAATTTTACTTCTTTATACATCTAAATAAAATCCGTACTGTTTCATCGTTACTCTTGTAAACATGGTAAACTGTACCACATCTTTGACTGAGGGTTGCATGTTCAATATATATTGTTGGGAGGCCACAACTTTGGACAATGCTTCTATCAAATTACCAAAAACAGTTGTAAATGTTAATGTACCAGTTTTATAGTTACAAATATTCTAGACTGATGTTTTTGTGCTTGATGCAGAAGATTGCAAATCAGTTCCTGCATTCATATAAATAACTGATTGGCATGTTTGTCATGCCATTACTGTTAACCCTTCATTTTTTTTCTATTTATATAGTATTTTGAGTAAAGACTACAGACAGTAGTTTTTGATAAATAAAAGTTGAGTTTGTGTAGTTTCTTAAAAATTGCAACTTTTAAAGAGCTGTATTTGCAAACTATTAGCACAAGCTACACAAAAAATCAAGAATTCTTTGTTTCAGTTGTAAATTTTTGCTCAGTTTGTCATTCACTTCCTCAGATATACTACTCTTGAGAAGTACCTTCTGAACGTTGATGACAGCATAAAATACTTTTATGCCTGTATATCTGGAACACACTGCCAGTGTCTTTTCCATTAAAAGTAATAATAATAATTTTAGGAAAAAGCAGTTAATGGTGTATTCTAAAGTGAATTAATAATTTAAATTAGAAAAGACTGCCTCGGAGCACATACATGGAACACACTGACTCTGTGTCCATGACAAATGTGGGCTAAAAACCTAAGTGTTTGTCTCCTGCTCAACATTGCCAGAGGTGAAAGAAGTTATAGATAAAATCTTTGGAGTACCCTATTGTGGACCAAACCAGAGATTTGCTTTCTGACATTTAACTGATAATCTACCAAGCCACATTATAGTATACAGTAAATACATAATCATCAGGTCCTACCAATTTTTTAACATACAACATTTGTAACTTCAGAGAAAACAATTGATTCATGCGACTGTGGATAGTGATAGCGCTAACCTATCACAATGAAGATATTTGTTTAAAAAATTAAGTCCTTTTATCATTATTTCAGCTTCCAATGAGTTGGTGCTCATCAATTTCTATGCAGATTGGTGCCGTTTCAGTAACATGCTGGCACCAATATTTGATGATGCAGCAGATAAAGTAGCTGCGGAGTTTCCAGAACCAGGGCAGGTTGTTATGGGGAAAGTTGACTGTGACAGAGAAGGTATTTTCTAGTAACAGGGCTAAATATTTTTTTTAGCCATGTTGTATTATACTACTTAATGCTAAGTATGGCAATAATTCAGTAATTTATTTTCTAACTAAACTTTACATCATTGCATACATATGATAGTTTTTAGGTGTGTAGTATTTTTTACAGTCTTTTACTGAGTAATTATTTATAATTTATTGGGGTATAAGTTTTTACTTTATGTTGTAGGTGCAGTTGCCTCAAGATTTCACATTACGAAATATCCAACATTAAAAGTAATACGTAATGGCCAGCCCACCAAAAGAGAATACAGAGGGCAGAGATCAACAGAAGCATTTGTTTCTTATATTAAGAAACAACTTACTGATCCAGTCATAGAGTTCAAAAGTTTGAAGGAACTACAGGACTTAGATGTAAGTTGGGTAGAAGATTTCTTTGCGCTATATGTTTTCTAGTCTTTGATTTACAACCATTCTGTGAACTGCTTTCAATCCCTCTTTTTGTTTCCACAGTCTGTCAAGAGCTGCTTTCTTTTTTGTTGATGAATTGTGCTTTATTCACACTTAAGTGCTGTACTGAAGTGGAATGTTGGCGAACAAAAGCTACCTTTCCCATAATTACGTGTGTTTTAATTAAAAATTTTGTGTGGTGTATAGTTTGCAAAGTAGATAACAATCATTCTACTTTCAGTTCTTGTGAATTCTTTTGATTGTAGTAGAGCTGTTGTATAATTTTAGTTTTGCTTTACATTTGTTGTGAAATTTTACCATGCCTTCTTGTATCATACCCGTGCAGTTTTTAGGGTTGGGCCCCTCCACATCCCTACAAATGTAGTGGCAGCTGAAAAATTCTTCTGTTTCCTCCATATTTGTTAGTTTTCGAAAAGGTGGATCACAGTATGGGTGGACCATGGTATTATCCATACATGTGGGCACAGTCACCCATGACACTGGAGATAAACCTGTGAGAGTCAGGAGCAGGTAGTCAGGGCAGCAGGGGTTCCATGCTATCTGTGACAGATCTTGCAAGTGTATGTAATGTCAGTAGTCTGTATCGTGTATCTCAATAGCATGATGTATCAGAATCATTATAAGGATGCCAGTCTGGTTGGTGCAGAAGCTAGTGTGCTGCTGTGTTGTCCATCTGTTAATTCAGAGAACTGGCTTCATATCTGGTGTCCTGAGTGTTTCAGGTGCCCAAGCAGGAAACCCTTCCTGAGTACCTTCTGCGTCAGGTGCGGGGAGTGTTTGTAGATGAGATTCTCATTTGTAGCAGACAACACAGCCCAGTTTTGTTTTTTCATGGCTAAAGTCAAGATCATTGTCAGGGGTAGTGTCGATGGCACTTACATATTGCTCTTTTAGGTTGGCAACACACCACATTTCTCATACCCAGTGACATGCCATTTGGCTTTTACAGTACAATCTGAACCATTTACATTCGACTATCCACTTACTGAGGCCTATTGTGTTGTTGTTGTTGTTGTTGTTGTTGTTGTGGTCTTCAGTCCGGAGACTGGTTTGATGCAGCTCTCCACAATACCCTATCCTGAGCAAGCCTCTTCATCTTCACATAAGAACGGCAACCTACATCTGTCTGAATCTGCTTACTGTATCCATCCCTTGGTCTTCCTCTGCGATTTTTACCCCAAACACTTCCCTCTAATGCTAAATTCAGAATTCCTTGATGTCTAAGAATGTGTCCTACCAATCTATCCCTTCTTTTAGTCAAGGTATGCCAGAAATTTCTTTTCTCCCCAATTCTGCTCAGTACCTCCTCATTAGTTCCGCGATCCACCCACCTAATCTTCAGCATTCTTCTGTAGCACCATATTTCAAAAGACTCTATCCTCTTCCTGTTCGCACTGTTTATCATCCATGTCTCACTCCCATACAAGGCAACACTCCATACAAATGCCTTCAGAAAGGACTTCCTTAGGCTTAAATCAATATTCGATGTTAACAAATTTCTCTTTTTAAAAAACGCTTTTCTACCCATTGCCATTCTGCATTTTATATCCTCTGTACTACAACCATCATTTGTTATTTTACTGCCCAAGTAACAAAACTCATCTACCTCCTTTATTGCTTTGTTTCCCAATCTAATTCCTTCAGCACCACCTGATTTTCTTAGACTGCACTCCATTACCCTAGTTTTGCTCTTGTTAATGTTCATCTTATATGCACTTTTCAGCACACTGTCCATTCCGTTCAATTGCTCTTCCAGCTCCTTTGCTGTATCTGACATAATTCCTATGTTGTCGGCAAAATGCAATGTTTTTAATTCTTCACCCTGAACTTTAATTCCTTCTCCAAATTTCTCCGCAGCTTGCTCAATGTACAAATTGAATAACAATGGAGAAAGACTACAACCCTGTCTTACTCCCTTTCCAACCACTGCATCCCTTTCATGCCCTTCAACTCTGACAACCGCTGTCTGGTTTTTGTACAAGTTGTAAATAACCTTACGGTCCCTATATTTTACTCCTGCTTGTTTCAGAAATTGAAAGAGTTTATTCCAATCAACATTGTCAAAAGCCTTCTCCAAATTTACAAAAGCTAGAAATGTAGGTTTGCCTTTTCTTAATCTACCTTCTAGGATAAGCCGTAAAGTGAGTATTGCCTCCAGAGTTCCTACATTTCTCCTGAACCCAAACTGATCTTCCCCGAGGTCGGCTTCTACCAGTTTTTCCAACCTTCTGTATATAATTCGTGTTAATATCTTGCAACCATGACTTATTAAACTGATCGTTCTGTAGTTTTCACACCTGTCTGCACCTGCTTTCTTTGGAATGGGGATTATAACATTTTTCTTAAAGTCTGAGGGTACTTCGCCTGTCTCGTACATCTTACACACTAGGTGAAACAGTTTTGTCATGGCTGGTTCTCCCAGAGACTTCAGTAGCTCTGAGGGAATATCATCTACTCCTGGGGCCTTGTTTCGACTTAGGTCTTTCAGGGCTCTGTCAAATTCTTCTCTCAGTACAGTATCTCCTATTTCATCTTCATCTACTTCCTCTTCCCTTCCTACAATATTGTCTCGAAGTTCATTTCCTTTGTAGAGCCCTTCTATATACTCTTTCCACCTTTCAGCTTTCCCTTATTTGCTGAGAACTGGTTTTCCATCAGTGTCCTTGATATTCATAGAGCTGTTTTTCTTATCTCCAAATGTTTCTTTTATTTTCCTGTAGGCTGTATCTATTTTTCCCCTATTTATACATTCTTCTACATCCTTGCATTTGCCTTCTAGCCACTCCTGCTTAGCCATATTGCACTTCCTGTCAATCTCATTTCTTAGTCGTCTGTACTCCATTTTGCCCGTTTCATTTACCGCATTTTTATATTTTCTTCTTTCATCGATTAAATTTAGTATCTCCTGTGATATCCAAGGATTTTTGTAGGTCTTTCCTTCCTACCTATTTTGTCCTTTGCTACCTTCACTATTTCATCTCTCAATTTTACCCATTCCTCCTCTGTTTTATTTTCCCCTGTTTCTGTCAATTGTTGCCTAAAGCTCCCTCTGAAATTCTTAAGAACATCAGCTTCCTTCAATTTATCCAGGTCCCATCTCCTTATTTTCCTACCTTTTTGTAGTTTCTTTAGTTTCAGCCTACAGTTCATAACCAACAAGTTATGGTCAGAGTCTATATCTGCCTCTGGGTATGTCTTACACTGTAAAACCTGGTTCCGAAATCTATGTCTTACAATTATAAAATCTATCTGGTATCTCCCGGTGTCTCCTGGTCTCTTCCACATATACAACCTTCTTTTGTGATTCTTGAACCAGTTGTTTGTTATAACTAAATTATGTTCTGTGCAAAATTCTACCAGGCGTCTTCCTCTTTCATTCCTTTTGCCCAGACCATATTCACCCACTATCTTCCCTTCCCTTCCTTGTCCTACTACTGAATTCCAGTCTCCCATAACAATTAAGTTTTCCTCTCCGTTAATTGTCTGAATGATTTCCTTTAGCTCCTCATATATTTCTTAGATTTCCTCATCATCGGCAGAGCTAGTTGGCATATAAACCTGTACTACTGTTGTCGGTGGTGGCTTCGTATCTATCTTGCCAATGATAATGCGATCACTGTGCTGGTCATAGTAGTTTACCCGCATTCCTATTTTCTTATTCATTATCAATCCTACTCCTGTGATACCCCCAATTGATTTTGTATTTATAATCCTGTACTCACCTGACCAGAAATCCTGTTCATCCTGCCACCGAACTTCACTAATCCCCACTATATCTAACTTCAACCTATCCATTTCCCTTTTTAAATTTTCTAATTTTCCCACTCGATTAAGGGATCTAACATTCCACGCTCCGACCTGTAGAATGCCAGTATTGTCTTTCCTGATGATCACATCCTCCTGAGTAGTCCCCGCCCGGAGATGTGAATGGGGGACTATTTTACCTCCGGAATATTTTACCCGAGAGGATGCCATCATCATATGTTCATACAGTAGAGCTGCATGTCCTCGGGAAAGGTAACGGCTGTAGTTTCCCCTTGCTTTCAGCCGTTCGCAGTAGCTGTGTGGCAAAGCCACATTAGCTGATGTTACAAGGCCAGCTCAGTCAATCATCCAGACTGTTGCCCCTGTAACTACTGAAGAGGCTGCTGCCCCACTTCAGGAACCACACGTTTGTCTGGCCTCTCCACAGATACTCCTCCGCTGTGGTTGCACCTACGGTACGGCTATCTGTATCATCGAGGCACGCAAGCCACTGTTTTCTTCTTGCTCTGTGCATCTTTCACTGGCACTGCCTTCCTGCCACTGGTCTGGCTGTAGCTTGAGAAAGCCTGGCAGCCTTGCCATTTAGCGACATGGGTTCCACTAGTCACTACTGCAACCGTCGTATTCACCCGAACTTTACAGCTACATGGTCTTCTCCTTGGCACCTAAAATGGTTTGGCTTTCAGTTCAGGTCTACTTGGACAACTTCCACCTTCACAGGGAAGTTTAAGAGCTTTTGTAGCTCTAACATTTCCTCTGGATTGTCTCCCATAGGAACAACTATCTATGAACAGCGGTGACCTCTTGTTGTTCATTAAATTATGCTATTGAAGAATCACATGACCATTTCCTGCTTTCCTCCAGGACAGCACCCTCATTATTCACCCAGAGTAGCCCCTCAAAGGAGTGCTTTAAGAGTTCTCCCATCACTTCAGTGGCATTATCCTCTTCTATGGAGGCTTGAAGGTGATGTGGTGAGCCACAATGTCTTGAATACAGTGTAGTCATCTATATTCACCACATGGAGCTTGTTCGTGTTGCCAGTCCATGGGCTTGACAACCATTTCATGGTCGCAATATTCTCATACACTTTGAGCTGTGCTGTGCCATCACACTAAATGTATACAGAAGGAGTAACTTCACAAGCCTCTTCTCACTTCTTCTTCTTCTTCTTCTTCTTCTTCTTCTTCTTCTTCTTTTTGCTCCCCTTCCTTCCAGTCCCTTTTCCTTCCACTCCAACCCTTCTACCCCTCTCTTGGTGTTTTAATTTATGTTTACTTGGTGATTTTTGTGTTTTCATTAGGATTCATGTTATAGTACCTCTTGCCATTCTCCCTTTCCTTTTCGGCATTTTCTAAATTTTGTCTCTCTAGTGTGAGGCAAATGGTGGAGCAAACTTATCCAGTGGTTTTGGTAACTGGCCTTACTGTCCCCTTTGTTATTTTACCAAAAGCCAATACTTGCCTCCATGTTAGTGTCTGAATAGCCAGTCATTGTGGTGAGGCGCCATGTACCCTTTTGGTTGAGCTGCATAGAAAAACAGGGATCACACTTCTGGTACTTGAGCATTGACCTCTACTTTTATATCTTGAAGGGGTTGTTTATCATTCTGGAGCATCAGAACTTCTAACAGCGCCCACTCTGCTAGACGGCCCTTACTGTGGTTGGGCCTGGCGGTTCATATCTTCAACACTTTGGAGGTACACTGTAGGCCCAGTGGACCGGCCATTTTTACCTTTCTGTGAAATGTCACTGTTCCTATTTAACATATCTTAAAACAGAAAACATATGATGAAAGAACAGTCTTTAAGGTTTATTTTAAATGTTTAATTACATCAGTTGATGAGAAAATTAATAACAACAATCATACTTGACAAAGTGTCATTTTAAAATGAGTGTTACGAATAAAGAAAAGGTTAATGTTTTATTAGAAAGCTAAGATGCTGTACTACCTTGTGTCAAAAAATCATATCTTTAAGCCATATGCTATCTTCAAAATAGTGAGAAGCGTTATGAAACTAAAAACCCACAGAATGAAAATTGGGCACTTTCAATTTTCACAAGCAATGGAAAACATACTATGAAAAAATAAGTTGATAAAATGATGTGATGCGGTCCTATATACCGTCAGGTTTTTACAGAATGAAAATTGGAAAAGGGATTTCCCTCTTTTTTCCCCGACCGGGAGTGGCCATCCCCAAGCAGCTCAATGTAATAAATATTTGTTAAAGTCAAGAGTGGCTATTTTAGCCACTCTCAATTTTTTGAGTGGCTACAGTGCACGGGGAGAGCCCTGACTCTAGTGGGTGGTATCAGGGTGGACACTTTTTGTATGAAACTCATCAAGCTCCAACATCTCTGAAGATAGGAAACAATCATTTAATGCTGCAGCTTCAGATATAAGGACCTTTCCCTTCCTTGCTATCCCTTGGCAGGAAGTCCAGGCTTGTTAACACTTGGGATGAAATGCTTTCCACATTACCTGGCCTGCACCAGGACCAACAGCAATACTTTGACCTCTGCATTTTTTCTCAAAGTGGTTTTCTAACAAATTCCACAGTTCACTAGTTGCACTTGATGCTTATAAGTATAAACATAGTATAAATTGGAGCAACTGCCCTTCAGAGTTACACTGAATCAAATCAGCACATATATTATTTTAATACTTGTCTAACAAAATATACATCATATTAAAAATTAGACTTAATCCTTAAAAAAGGCCTGAAAAAAATGAAAAAGAAAACAGGAATTTGAAATTTGGCTGAGAGTAGACGCCCTGTAATGATAAATCACATCGCTACCAGCATCTTTATTTTGGCATTCAAAGAGGATTCTCTCCCAACATAGGTCAAGGTTACGGTCTTCCGGTGTGATGTTTTTGGTGTTTGCAGTTGGGGGCCATGTCTTCCTGCTGTACAGTGATTCCCCTATGTGGTGATTGTGGATGGTCTCTCCACAAGGGGATCCCTTGTGCTTTATCACCAGTATGCATAAACTGGGGTGAACATCATTCTCCACGCTCTTCGGATTGTCCTGTATATTAGAAATAACAGAAAATTCTTTAGATAAGTTATCGTACACTGAGGCTCGAAAGATTGATCTCCATCCTGTTTATATGATATCTACCTTTGCCTCTGTTACATCCTTTCCCCTCCCCATTCCTGCCCCCCTGTCCCCTCTTTCTTATTCATTTCCTGTGGTACCAATACCTCCCCTCTGGGTTCTTCCCCAGTCTAAGAAGTATTCTCCTTCTCTGGTACTTGCCAGGACTCCTCTTCTTGGCAGTCCCTGGATTGGAGGTATGTTATCTTGAGTCAGCCACTGGACTCTGTGAGCCCCAAGGTCACTTGCTCTCTGTTGGTTCCAGACCTCTCTGAAGCTGGTTCTCTCTCTGGGCCCCTCAAGGGCTCAGCATTAATTTGCTGAGTACGGGCTTGGCGAACCCAGGGTTCTGAGCCATGGGCTGTGTTGCGCCAACAGTCTGCTACACCATAAACTCTGTGCAGGCTTTAACGACCATCGTTCTGTTTGATGGTGGAACGTTATACATTTCAGAGCCCAGGGATCTTGGCTTAATTGGCCAGGTTGCGAGGACGGTACAAACCTCTATAATAAAAAACGCCCTCAATCTCAAGGTGTGCTACGTGCCGAGGAGATGCATAGCTGTTGAAGCTGAACAGTCGCTAGTGAGCAACCTCTGAGGAACCTGCTGCACCTCAGTTGTATAAGGCTTACCGACGCAAGTGGGGCTCTGCCTGGGTGGACCTCTTTTCCCTAGCTGCTTATGGGAACTCCATGAAAAGATCCCATGATGTTGCCGGACGTACAACCGGTGTCTCTGAGAGGAAGGCCATATTTAAATGCAGTAACATGTGACCCCCCACTCGTTCCCTTCCCTGGCCACCCCATGGGATAAATGTAGGGCTCATCAACAAGGTGAAGCTTATGCCCCTAAATACCTTGTCTGTAGCAGGTCAGATGGAGAAGCCTTTCAATTGATAAAGCCATTATTTTTTGTGGAGCACCTGGATGATAAGTATGGAGAGGGCGAGGGCATGTCTAAAATGAGATCAGGGACAGTCCTCATAACGACATCATCCCCAGCACAGTCACAGGCACTGCTTGCCTGTGACAAGCTGGGTGGTGTTCTCATTACAATAATGCCTCACAAGAGTTTAAACATGGTCTAGGGCATTATATTCCATAAAGACCTCCTTTTGCAATCTAATGACAAACCATGAGCAAACATAGTGGCGAGGTGTTTGTTATCCGGCATATTTTTAGGGGTAAGAAGGAGAACAGGGTTGCCAGTGGCCGTGGCAGAGATGTCGAGAACTTAATATTCCAGCTCGATATCTGCCTCTTAAACACCGGTGCCCCCATGTACTTCAGTGTTGCACGCAGCACTTTCTCAGCTATTGATTGGTCGGTTTGCAGCCCTGGCCTTTCACCATCTGTCAACTGGAGGACGCACAATGATTTATTTTGTAGTGACCACTTTCCTATCTTTCTGTCACTACACCATCCTCAATGCCCAGGACGCTCCTCTCGATGGGCTTTAAATAAGACAAACTGGGATGACTTCGGTCCTGCTGCCACTCTTGAACCTCACCTGAATGATACAATCGATGTAATGGTAGAGAATGTCACTAAGACAATTGTATCTGTTGCTGAACACGCAATCCCCCATGCTCCTGGAGAAGACAGTGCGTTGGTGGTCATCGAAAGTTGCGGAAGCCATTCGAGACCATCAGCGTGCTCTTCAGCACCATAAGTGACATCCATCATTCGATACTCTAATTGCCTTTAAACACCTCCGAGCTCGTGCTCGGCATATAATACAGAGTCACAAATGGAAATGTTGGGAGAGGTATGTCTCTACCATAGGGTTGCGTACCTCCCCTGCCCAAGTCTGGACAGAGATCAGATGCCTGTATGGCTCCATGCCAAGCTGGGGCGCTCGGTCATCAGGGGCGCTTGGTCTTGGATAACCTGATCCAGCTTGAAGCTGCCATCCGGACAGCCATTTCTTGACGTCAGTACCTGGTTGCCATCTTTTTTGATTTGTCAAAGGCATACAACATGACCTGGCGATGCCACATCCTTACCATCTTACATGGTTGGGGACTTCGGGCCTCACTCCCACTTTTTATCCAAAACTTTTTAACTCTATGTACCTTCCGTGTACAGGTCGGGGCATTCCATAGCTCCTTACATACCCAGGAGAATGGGGTCCCCCATGGCTCGGTATTGAGTGTCCCCCTGTTTTTAGTTGCCATTAATGGCCTAACAACAGCGGTCGGATTGTCAGTATTACCTTTATTGTATGCTGATGACTTGTGCATATATTTTAGCTCTTCTAGCATGTGTGTTGCTGAATGCCAGCTGCAGTGCGCCATATGCGAGGTGCAGACATCCCAGCTCCTGACGTCCGGTCATGTTACATAGTCGCCTTCTTGGTCTGTGGAGTACATAATGGTGTACTCTACGAACACCCAATAAATTGCGACTAATAAAGGAGACAATCAACGTGTGGAGGTCCTCTAAGTGGAATCCTCGCAGGGATTCTGTCATCATCTGCCAACTCCGCATTGACCATACTTGGTTTATGCATGGTCACATTCTCCCTGTCGACGTGGTGCGCCTTTGACAGTTGCCCACATCTTACTCGAATGTCCAACCTTCGCCCCTCAAAGGCGGACTTCAATCCCTACAACTTATTTTTAGGTGACAATGCCTCTGTGGCTGATTGTTTTTTTTTTTTTTTTTTTTATTCATAACAGTGAATTCTACAATTCCATCTGACGTTATTGAGCATCTTTATCTATTTATTCTGCACCTGCTTAATATTTTTATGCTGGTCATTTTAATGTATTGCAGAGTGGCTGGAAGTTTTATTTCTGCGAACTACCAGCCTGGACACTCTGGTCTTCTCTTTAAAATCTCTTCTTTCTTCCCTGTAGTTGATTATTTGATTTCTGACATTTTCCATCTACAGTTTGGTGTAGTTTAACACATTATATCCTATTTTAGCGGTCATTATGTTTTCTCTGTGATTGGAAAAAGGGACTGATGACCAAAGTAGTTTGGCCTCTTTCAAACCCCAACCCAACCAGTCTCTCTGGGCCCTGGCCTCCACATTCTGAGGAGGAGGAGGAGGAAGAAGAAGCAGCAGCACAAGGTGCATGATAACACCCCCCTCTGGTGCCACCAGAGATGCCCACTCTCACCTCACAACCAACATGCCCCACTCAGCTTTTCTGTTCATGGATGTCACCCCTCCCTTATCAGTGACAGTGACCCAGTGGGTGACAGGCTTCAGCCCATAGCCTGTTTACTTAACATTTTGATATCCGTTCTGTGCTTATTCGGTGGAATTGTCAAGAAAATTACCATCATCTTCTGGAATTCTTATTTCTTTTTACTCGGCATCTTGTTGTTCTGCAGCAATCTCATTTCATTTATGGCAATCCACCAAACCTCCATGGGTTCAGTGCATTCTACTGGAATCACGTTGGTCCCCTACAGGTGTCAGGTGGTGTTTGCACTTCAGTCCATCTTGATATTGTTAGTACATTGTTTCCATTCTGTACTTCATTGGAAGCAGTTGCCATCGGGGTCTTCTTGGACACTCCACTTATGTGTAATCTCTACCTCCCTCTTGACAGGCCACCTACACCTGCAGACCTAACTCCCTCAGTAACTTCCCCATCCCTTCCTCCTATCCAACATATACATTTTGTTCATTTCTCCTTGTCTTTTCCCTTCATTGCACCGGTCACCGCACAATGATATTTGTGATAGTAAGCACTTCCTACTCATTCTTTCACTGCCTTCCAACCTGACAATGTTTCCCCCATTTTACTAGAGGAATGTCCTTAGCTGGACTGCAGCTTTCATTGTGCCCCATTCTGAGCTAAATGGACTGAATTATTATTATTAATAATTATTATTATTATTATTTATCAACAAACCAATATTATTACGGGCAGGCTATCCCCCTGGCTCTTTCGTCACACTAATTGACTTATGTGTATGTCCCAGGTTGTTTTTACCCTTTCCTGTCAGGCTATCCTTATGAAATTGGTGGTGATATGTCTGATGTGATTGCTTGATCCACTAGCATCACTGTTCTCCAATTCCCCCCAGGGGGCCCACAGCTCTTTTGTGGGTACGTGTGTGGCGCGTACAGGGCCCCGAGCCAAAGCGACCTTTCTTCCGTCCCAGGCCGCTTTCCTCTTTCCCCCCGGTTTGTGCCTTCACCCGGAGACGGGCGTTTTTTTTTTTTTTATCATCAGCCCAAGGTTTCTTTTTCGCTTCCTCTGTCTTCTCTTCTTGGTCCTCTTCGTTTCCTGTTCTTCAGCCTTCCCCTCTTTTTCCTTTCTCCTTGTTCTTGACTCACCCTTTAATCTCCGCCTCGGCGTTTGAGATTCTTCCTCCTCCTTCACCCCTTTCTCTCCTTCCTCCTTTCTTTCCTCACTGTGCGTGTCTGAAGGTCGACCCATGCTCTGCGTAGCCGGTGACGGGGTAAGGCATAACTCCCCGCCCCGGGTAGACATGTAGGGCACGTACGTACCCCCCGGTAAAGGCTGGGCCCAGGGAGGGGTGATTACCCGAGCTGATACCTTCCGAACATGCCAATTGGTCCCTCCGTCCGTTCTCGGGAGGTGTGACCTGAGGTGCGAACAGTCACCTAAGGCGGGTGCGCCCTCAGTGAGGGCCCCCACAAGGAAGGAGACGCCGGTAATCATGGGGGACACCTCCGCAATGAAACCTTCCACATCAGCTATAACCCTGACACATAAGCGGAAACATGATTCTCAGCCGCAGAAAGCATTGCCTAACATTCCAAAGTTCCTGGTGGTATCATGTACCAACGATTAGGATTTTTCTTCAGTCAATCCGTTTATCATTCAGAAGGGTGTCGATGCGATCGCAGGTCCCTTGAAGACCTGCTCCAGGCAGCGCAACGGGACCTTGTTACTCGAAATAGAGAATGCATTCCAGGTGCAGAAGTTACTCCGGGCCACACTTATACATATTTTCCCTGTGAAAGTGGAGGCTCACCGCACCCTCAACTCTTCGAGGGGGGTAGTGTTCTCTAGATCGCTGGATGGGTTATAAGACGAGGAGATATTGAACTATATGTCAGATCAGGGAGTCGCAGCTGTTCATCGCGTGATGAAAAAGGTCAACAATGACCTCGTGCCAACCCGTACTGTCTTCTTAACTTTTGACAGGGTTGACTTACCATCTAAAGTGAAAGCGGGCTAAGAAGTCATTTCCGTTCGCCCGTACATACCAAATCCTACACGCTGCTTCCATTGCCAACAGTACAACCATACAAGTAAATCTTGTCCAAATGCAGCCAAGTGCGCCACCTGTGGCAGAGACGCTCATGAGGGTGAATGCCAACCTCCATCCCCTCGCTGCATTAATTGCATGGGTGACCATGCTGCTTCTTCATGGGACTGCCCCGTTTATAAAGAAGAGCGGTTCATCCAAGAGATTATTAGCTAGTAGGAAGCCCGCTGTACTCCCTTCAGGTACCTTCACCCAGGTCCTCGCCTCCCCTCGACCAACTAAGGAGGTAGGCATCCAGACTTGCGATCTAACATTCTGTGACACTGTCGTCAGGTCGGCTAGCCCGAAAATTCCTCGTTCCACCTCTCCGATCCCTTCTGCCCGTTCTACAGCGAATTCGTCGACCAGTTCACACACATTCCGGGCACCCAAATCTGCTGCCCGGAGTTCAAAAAAAGAACCAGTCCGTGAAGATTTTCTCAAGACTCAGACTTCTCAATCGTCAACCACATCTTCCACCCGTCATACTTCTAAGAAGGCTTCAAGAAAAAACAGCCCCTTCCCCGCCGAGGCGTGACTCTTCGATCACGCCATCCAACAGTTGCCGGCCTCGGCCGTCTTCTGTTTCACCGGAACGCTCCGTCTGTCGGGCACCCGGCCGTTTACCGGCGGTGGAAGCTGCCCCTCCTGATCAAGGGAGGTGGCAGACGCGTCGATCGAACCATTGGAACATGACCCTTTGCCACTAGATGGCGATAGCAGTGCTCCCTCGAAGTCCGGTCCTCAGCGGCCGTCGAGGTGACCCCATCTGCTTGTTCCTTTTTATCTTCTTTTCTTCTCTCATTTTTTATCATGGCGCTCCTTCAATGGAATATTCGCGGCATTCGTTCCAATCGGGAGGAATTAAAACTACTCCTTCGATTGCACTGCCCGCTTGTCGTCTGCCTCCAAGAAACTAAGTTGCGTCCACGTGATCATGCAGACTTTTCACACTACACCTCTGTGCGGTTCGACCTGCCACCTGTGGAAGGTATCCCAGCCCATGGAGGGGTTCTGATGCTCCTTCGAGACGATGTCTATTACCATCCCATTTCAATGCATACTCACCTACAGGCAGTTGCCGTCCACATCACCTTATCCACATTTACTTTTTCCCTCTGTAATATTTATTCGCCATCGTCATCTGCCCTTACTAGGGCAGATGTGCTACACCTTGTTGATCAGCTCCCTTCACCTTTCGTGTTGATAGGCGACTTTAATGCCCACCACCCCCTATGGGGCTCTCCGGCACCTTGTCCGAGAGGCTCCCTTTTGGTGGACCTTCTCCAACACCTCGATCTTGTCTGCCTCAACACCGGTGCACTGACCTTCCTTTCAGACACAACACACACTTATTCCCATATAGACCTTGCAATATGCACTCCTCAGCTTGCCGGTCGGTTTGAGTGGTATGCACTTTCTGACACGTACTCGAGTGACCATTTCCCCTGTATCATCCACTTTCTGCATCATTCCCCATCTCCTCGTCCCACCAGTTGGAACATTTCTAAAGCCGACTGGGGGCTTTATTCTTCCATGGCTGTTTTTCTCGATCGGAATTTTCCCACCTGTGTCAGTCAGGTCGACTACCTCACGGAGGTTATTCTCACAGCTGCCGAACGTTCCATACCTCGTACTTCCTCTTCTCCACGTCGTGTCCAGGTCCCTTGGTGGACTGCAGCCTGCCGCTACGCACTTAGAGCCCGGCGCCATGCTTTACGCACCTTCCGCCGCCACCCGACTTTGGAGAATTGCATACATTATAAATGTATGAGAGCGCAATGTCGTCGTATCATAAACAACAGCAAGAAAGTTTGCTGGACTGCTTTTACTAGTTCTTTTAACCGTTTTACTCCCTCCACGTTTGTTTGGCGTGGCCTACGCCGTTTATCCGGCATCAAGGTCCACTCCCCGATTCCTGGCCTGACCGTGGAGAACGCAGTCCTCGTGGACCCCTCTGACGTTTCCAACGCATTGGGCCGTTTTTTTGCGGAGGTTTCGAGCTCTGCCCATTACCACCCTGCCTTTCTCCCTCGCAAACAGGTAGAGGAGGCACGGCAGACTTCTTTCCACTCTTTTAATCGTGAAAATTATAACGTCGCCTTCACCATGCAGGAGCTAGACCGTGCTCTCACCCTGTCCCGATCTTCTGCTCCCGGGCCCGATTCCATTCATATTGAAATGCTGAAGAACCTCTCTCCTGTGGGCAAGTGTATTCTTCTCAGTACCTACAATCGCATATGGACTGAAGGTCATGTTCCCACAAGTTGGCGCGAAGCCATTGTTATCCCCAAACCAGGGAAGGACAAACATCTTCCTTCCAGCTATCGTTCTATTTCTCTGGCGAGCTGTCTCTGTAAGGTGATGGAATGCATAGTTAACGCTCGGTTGGTCTGGCTCCTCGAATCTCGCCGCCTCCTGACTAATATCCAATGCGGTTTTCGTCGACACCGCTCTGCTGCTGATCACCTCGTTACGTTGTCGACCTTCATTATGAACAACTTTCTAAAGAAGCGTCAAACAGTAGCAGTGTTCTTCAACTTGGAGAAGGCATAGGATACCTGTTGGAGAGCGGGCATTCTCCGCACATTGCACACTTGGGGCCTTCGGGGTCGCCTTCCTCTTTTCATTCAAGCGTTTTTGGCGGATCGCAAGTTCCGGGTACGGGTGGGCTCTGTTTTGTCAGATACCTTTTGCCAGGAGAATGGGGTACCACAGGGCTCCGTCTTGAGTGTGGCACTCTTTGCCATTGCAATCAATCCGATCGTAGATTGCCTTTCAGCCGACGTCTACGGATCTCTTTTTGTTGACGATTTCGCAATTTATTGCAGCGCCCAGCGGACGTCTCTTGGAGCGTTCTCTTCAACGCTGTCTTGACCGTCTATATTCCTGGAGCATCGCAAACAGCTTCAGATTCTCCACTGAGAAAACTGTGTGTATAAACTTCTGGAGATACAAGGAATTTCTTGCACCTTCTCTACATCTCGGCCCTGTTGCTCTCCCTTTTGTGGAGACTACGAAATTCTTGGGACTCATGTTGGATCGTAAACTTTGCTGGTCCACACACGTGTCCTACCAGGCCGCCCGTTGTGCCCGATCCCTCAACGTTCTTCGTGTCCTCAGTGGCACATCGTGGGGAGCGGATTGTACTGTCCTGCTTCACCTTTACCAGGCCATTGTTCAGTCGAAGCTCGACTACGGAAGCCTTGTATACTCTTCTGCACGGCCGTCGATTCTCCGCCGTCTCAACTCTATTCACCATCGGGGATTACGTCTGGCGACCGGTGCGTTTTATACCAGTCCTGTTGAAAGTCTGTATGCCGAGGCTGCTGTATTACCCTTGACCACTCGACGTGACATACTCTTGTGTCGGTATGCATGCCGCTTGCGGTCGATGCCCAACCATCCATCTTACCAATTATTTTTTGACGACTTACTCGATCGTCAATATCAGTTGTCTGCGATTGCCTTACTTCCACCTGGAGTTCGGTTTCGCCGCCTACTACAGCGGCTCGATTTTACCCTTCCTTCCACCTTTCGGTTGAGCGAAAGCCCATTGCCACCGTGGCATCAGGCCCAGGTTCACACTCACCTTGAACTTAGTTCGCTCCCCAAGGAGAGCACTCCGGATTTGGTATACCGCTCGAGGCTTGTCGAACTCCGTTCGCGGTTCGATAACGCCATATTTATTTACACTGATGGTTCCAAGAGCACTGCCGGTGTCGGATCTGCCTTCGTCGTCGGGGACAACCGGTTCCAATACAAGCTCCCCGACCGGTGCTCGAATTTCACGGCTGAGCTTTTTGCCCTCCACCAGGCCGTTTTGTATACCTGCCACCACCGCCAACCTTTCTATGCCATATGTTCGGACTCCCTTAGTGCCCTGCAGAGTCTTAAGGACCCTTTCTCGAACCATCCTCTCGTGTATCGGATCTAACGCTCCCTCCAGTTGCTAGCAGATGACAGCTGTCATGTTTCTTTCCTGTGTGTCCCTGGCCACGTAGGTGTGCCCGGGAATGAGACCGCCGACATAGCGGCCAAGGCCGCAGCTCTTTTGCCTCGCGTGGCTACCTTTTGCGTCCCATCGGACGATGTTCAACGGGCTCTCCGCCGGAGTATCGTGTCGCAATGGCACAGTGCGTGGTTTTCAATGTCCAGCAATAAATTGCGAACTGTAAAACCGATCCCGACCGCTTGGAGGACCTCCTCACGCCCCTCTCGGCGGGAGGAGGTCATCCTGGCCTGGTTGCGGATCGGTCACTGCCGTTTCAGCCACCGTCACTTGCTGTCCGCCGACCTTGCACCGCTGTGCTCCTGCGGTGAACTGCTGACCGTGCGACATGTTTTACTGTCTTGTGTAATTTTTAATCATCTCTGTGTAGACCTTCACTTTCCGTCTACTCTGGAGGAAATTTTAGCTGATGACACACGAGCAGCTGCTAGAGTTTTGCGTTTTATCAACTTGGCCAACTTATCCAAGGATATTTAACCCTTTTAATTGTCTTTTATCTTTTGTTTTTAGCCTCTTGTTGATGTTCTGACAGTCACCTTTTTTTTTTTTTTTTTTTTTGAGATCATAGCGAATCTATGTTTGTGGCTGGGCGCTAATAACCGTAGAAGTTGTGCGCCCTAAAACCACACAAAAAAAAAAAAAAAAAAAAAAAAAAAAAAAAAAACTGTTCTCCAATTGACAGGCCCTCCTGGCCACCTGCCATTTTTGTGTCGGAACTTAGCCATTACAACCCCCATCTTTGATTGCCATTGAGTCTTGCAACAACTTAAGCGTCATCTGTCCCTGGCCAGTCTAATTAATTTTAATCAGGATCACACTAAAGCCCATTTCATAATCAAACAAATTAATTAGGTGTGTTGGGAGCATTTTGTCTCATCCTTAGGCTATTCGGTTCCTTTCTCACTAATGTAAGTTATACTCTGGTCTATCCAAGGTTGTTGATGCCGTTTTCTTCCTCTACATTGCCCTGCCTGGCGGTGTACAGACCTACCAGTTCTTGCAGCACATCTGGTGACTTATTTTGCGATGGAATCGGCGACAACCTCCTATCCAGCTGCCTTCCTCACGAAACAGCAGCCTGAAGTCTTCCTCATACTTTTTACCTCTCATCAGCAGGAACCCTATAATGAACCTGCTGAATGGGAACTACTACTTGCCTTTTCCTCCTCCCATGATTCACCCATAACCATCCCCTCAGGGGGCTCACCGCTCTGTGGTGAGTACGTGCGTGGCGAGCACGGGGCCCCAGCCTTTGTAGCACTCCTTCCTTTCCGTGCTACATGACGCTTCTTCTACTGTCCTTTTCCCCTCTCTTGGGGACCGAGTGTGTGCATCCTTCGGGGAACCGAAGTTCTGACCCTTTTGGCTTTACAGTCTTCTTTCACCTCTTTCTTTGCCTCCGCGTCTGCGTTTGAGGCTTCTCCTCCTACTATTTCTCTCTTCCTCCTCCCTGTACGCACTTGAAGGCCACCCATATGGGTGACTGGGTAATGCGTAAGTCCCAGCCCCGGGCTGGCATGTAGGGTGCGTGCGTACCCTCTGGTTAAGGCCAGGCCAGGGGAGGGGCGATTACCTGCGCTGATACCTTCCTGATTCGCCGATTGGTCCCTCCGTCTGTAGATCGGGAGGTGTGACCTGGGGTGTGAACAATCACCCAAGGCGGGTGTGCTTCCGTTGGGGGGCCCCCAGCAGGAAGGAGCGTGCCATCGGAGACACTGGCAATCGTGGGGGATACAACCGCGATGGTTCTAAAAAAAAGAAAATGGAAAGAGCCTTTAGAAATGGATGTACTAGACAATAGTGTGTCTGAACAGAAAAATTTACAGACATCAAAGTTCCTTGTGGTGACCCGTACTGAGGAAGGACAATCCTTTTCGTCGGTGAACCCATTTATTATTCAAAAAGGGGTTGATGCCATTGCCGGCCCAGTTAAGACCTGCAACCGCCTACGTAATGGAACACTACTGTTAGAAACAGAAAGTGGCTCCCAGGCACAGCGGCTGCTTAAGGCTACTCTGCTCCACAGCTACCCGGTTCGTGTTGAGCTCCATCCAACCCTCAATTATTCCCGAGGGGTAGTCTTCTCGGCCAGTTTGGACGGTCTGACTGAGGATGAACTGAAAGAATATCTGGCAGCTCAAGGCGTCGTCGCAGTACACAGGGTGACAAAAAAAAGAGAACAATGTTGTAGTGCCCACTCGCACAGTGTTTCTGACCTTCGACCGAGTGGCTCTGCCGCAGAAGATCAAGGCAGGGTATGAGGTCATCACAGTACGACCTTATATCCCTAACCCTACTCGGTGTTATCAGTGCCATCGATTTAACCACACAAGCCAGTCTTGCAAGAACCCAGTCATATGTGTCACCTGTGGTAAAGAGGCCCATGAGGGGATTTGTCCACCACCATCCCCTCATTGCATCAATTGTAACGGGAATCATGCTGCTTCCTCCCGGGAATGTCCCGTGTTTGCCGATGAACGAGCCATCCAGGAAATCCGTGTAAAGGAAAAGGTTCCCATACCAGTTGCACGTAAGATGTACGCCAGTCGTAAGCCCAAGACCCCGCCGCGTGGTAACTACAGTACTGTAGTTGCAACGCCTCCACCAACACGGGATATGGCCACACAGACTTGTGACCTACAGTTTACGACAGTAGTTGTCAAACAGTCTACATCGACAACGGCGTCACGTTCAACGAAAAGTGTGGGTACCTCTTCCAAATCATCATCTTCATCTTCAGCTGTGAAACCACAGATAGAGACGCGAAAGTCTAAGAAAGAGCATTCGCGCGAGGATTTCCTCCGCACCCCTACCAAAACATCTGAGCCAACCAAGGAGCTTCACCAGGGCTCCAAGAAATCAAATAGGGGGAAAACTCTCCCCCCTCCTACCTCACAATGTGACGATGGCATCCCCTGGAAGTCTATAGTCTCTCCAGGTGCATCAGCCAAAGATGGGGCTGCCGACCACACTCAGGCAGCTGCTGTGGTAGCCTCTGAGAATATGGAGCAAGACCCTCCTGTCTCAGACACCACCAGTTGCGAACATTCGCACTGTGGCCCGCCGCCTTCGTCGGGCTGATGTCCACCTTCATCTCATTTTATCCCATTATGGATATTCTTCAATGGAACATTCGTGGTATCCGGTCGAATTGGACAGAACTGCAGCTTTTAACGCGAACATATCATCCAATCATCTTCTCTCTACAGGAGACAAAATTGCTCCCTGGTACTCGAATTACTTTCCCACGCTACACTACCGTTCGCTTTGACCTTCCTCCAGTGGCAGGAATTCCAGCCCACGGGGGCGTAATGTTGCTTATTCGGGATGACGTACACAGTACACCGGTCCCTTTGTGTACTCCAATACAAGCTGTTGCTGTCCGGATATACCTTCCTGGATTTGTCTTCACACTGTGCAATATTTACGCTCCTTCCTCTTTTCCCGTCACTAGATCAGATCTCCTAGATCTTATTGACCAGCTTCCGCGTCCGTTTTTGTTGGTGGGAGATTTCAATGCCCACCACCCCCTTTGGGGCTCCCCACGACCATGTCCACGGGGCTCCCTCCTGGCAGATATACTGAACCACCTTCAGCTCATCTGCCTTAACACTGGTGAACCAACTTATCTTTCAGACACCACAAATACTTTCAGCCATATAGATCTAGCTATCTGCACTGCTCAGCTGGCACGGCGTCTTGAATGGTCTGCTCTCTGACACACATTCGAGCGATCATTTTCCGTGTGTAATTCACCTAATGATGCCTGACACCCTTGAGCATCCACACCGCTGGCAGTTAACGAAAGCGGACTGGGAGCTCTACACGTCACTGGCGGATTTTGGTACTTACCATTATCCTAGTATAGACGACCAAGTGGAACACATTACCACAGTTATTCTGACAGCCGCGGAATGTTCCATCCCCTGCAAGACTTCCCACGCACGTCGTCCCCTTGTCCCGTGGTGGACCGCGGAATGCCGTGACGCTCTGCGAGCACGGCGACGTGCCCTTAGAATCTTCAAACAACGGCCCACGCTCGACAACTGCATCCGATACAAATGGCTGCGGGCCTATTGTCGTCGCCTCTTTCGCGACTGTAAACGCGCCAGTTGGCGCTCATTCGCGAGCTCTTTTAATAGGTCTACCCCTTCCTCCATCATTTGGGGTAACCTTCGAAAAATTTCGGGCACTATGGCTCATTCCCCAATTCCCGGTCTGTGTGTCGCAACTGACACTGTCGTCGATCCTCCACAAATAGCCAACGCACTGGGTCGACATTTTGCAGAGGTCTCTAGCTCTTCACATTACACTGACGCTTTCCTAGCTAGGAAACGGACGGTGGAGGCGACTCCATTGCCCTTTACCTCTCAGAACCGTGAATGCTACAATACCGAGTTTACTGTACGAGAGCTTCGCCACGCACTCTCGTCTTCGCGGTCCTCCGCTCCAGGACCAGATGGCATTCACGTGGCGATGCTGCAACACCTTTCACCAACGAGCTTGCACTTCCTACTGGCCACCTACAACCGCATATGGATAGAAGGCACCTTTCCGCGACGCTGGCGTGAAGCCATAGTCATTCCCATACCAAAGCCTGGGAAGGACAAATGTCTCCCTTCCAGCTACCGCCCCATTTCCCTCACCAGTAGCATATGCAAGGTGATGGAACGCATGATTCACGGGCGCCTGGTATGGTGGCTTGAAACGCGACATCTCCTGTCTAATGTCCAATGTGGGTTTCGCAAGCACCGTTCTGCGGTGGATCATCTTGTTGCCCTATCTACCTCAGTAATGAATAATTTTTTACGGAAGCGCCAGACAGTAGCGGTGTTCTTTGATCTGGAAAAGGCATACGACACCTGCTGGAGGATGGGCATCCTCCGCACTCTGCATACATGGGGTTTTCGGGGTCGCCTGCCAATTTTTATCCGCGAATTTTTAACAGACCATGTTTTTAAAGTGCGTGTTGGTTCGTTTTTATCGAGCACTTTTAATCAGGAGAACGGAGTCCCCCAGGGCTCGGTCCTGAGCGTTGTTTTATTTGCAGTGGCAATCAATTCTATAGCCGATCACCTTCCACTGGGAGTGTCGGCGTCCCTATTTGTTGACGACTTCGCGATCTACAGCAGCTCTGAGCAAACGGGTCTCCTGGAGCGGCGCCTCCAGCGGTGCCTAGACAATCTCCACGCGTGGAGTATGGACACTGGCTTTCGACTCTCAGCCGACAAGACAGTCTGCATGAACTTCTGGCGGCGGAAGGAGTTCGTTCCCCCGTCCCTTCGTCTGGGCCCCATAGTACTTCCATTTGTGGATACCACGACGTTCTTGGGACTTGTTCTCGACAGGAAGTTAAGTTGGTCTCCCCACATATCCCGTTTGGCAGCTCGCTGTACCCGCTCTCTCAATGTGCTGCGGGTGTTAAGTGGCACCTCGTGGGGAGCTGACAGGTCTACTCTCCTCCATCTGTATTGCACCATAGTTCGGTCCAAACTGGACTATCGTAGCATCGTTTATTCTTCGGCTCGACCGTCCATACTGCGCCGCCTTAATACAATCCACCACCACGGTCTCCGTCTGGCGACAGGAGCGTTTTATACTAGCCCCGTTGAGAGCCTCTATGCCGAGGCCGCCGAACTACCCCTTTCTTACCGTCGGGAACTCTTGCTTAGCCGTTACACTAGTCGTTTGTCGTCCATGCGAGGACACCCGACGTACGCAGTTTTTTTTAACGACTCACTTGACAGTCTCTTCGCTCTGCGCCCGTCTGCTCTGCTACCACCGGGAGTACGCTTGCGTTCGCTACTCGGCCAGCTTGGCGTTACAATGCCTGCTATCTTCTCGGCTGGAGAGAGCACCTCTCCACCGTGGCGAAGCCCCGAAGTCCATGTTAACTTTGATCTTCATTCTCTTCCAAAGGACTCCACACCTCGTTTCGTCTACCAGAGAGAATTTCACGCACTCCGGTTTAAATTTGATGACAATTTGTTCATTTACACTGATGGCTCAAAGACAGACCAGGGTGTTGGGTGTGCTTTTGTACTTGGCAACGTCTCTTTTAAATATCGTCTTCCTGAGTGGAGTTCCATTTTTACAGCTGAGCTGTATGCATTGTACCAAGCCACACAATACGTCCGGCGACACTCGCTCAGTAAGACTGTCATTTGCTCGGACTCTATGAGTGCTTTGTTGAGCCTTCGCATCCTATATCCGACCCATCCTCTGGTACAAAGCATCCGCAATTGCCTTACTTCTCTTTCAACGAGCGGAACTACGGTGACGTTTCTGTGGGTCCCTGGCCATGTGGGAGTGTTGGGGAATGAGGCTGCGGATATGGCTGCCAAGGAAGCAGTTCTCCTTCCTCGGCTATCTACCTTTTCCACCAGCTCTGATGACCTTCGCGCTGGTCTCTCCCAGCGTATTATCTCCCGTTGGTATCTACATTGGTCATCCCTGTCAGGGAACAAATTGCGAGCCATTAAACCTGTGCCTGATCTCTGGTCAACGTCATCTCGACCCTCCCGCCGAGAGGAGATTGTTCTAGCCCGGCTTCGTATTGGCCACTGCCGTTTTAGCCACCAGCATTTATTACGTGGTGGTCCTACTCCCTTATGTGAGCACTGTGATGCACCTTTTACTGTGAACCATCTTTTAGTGCAATGTCCATTTTTTAACCGTCTCCGTCATGATCTGTGTTTCCCATTTGAATTGTCTGACATTTTAGCTGATGACCCGCAATCGGTTAACAGAGTTTTACTTTTTATACATCGTGCAAATATGGCGAAAGCCATTTAATTTCTAACCCCGGTTCTTTTTTACTATGGGCAGTGTTGGGCGCTAATGACCACAGCAGTTGTGCGCCCTAAAACCACAAAAAAAAAAAACCCATAACCAATTGCTCCAACATCTCAGTCCTCCACAATGACATCTCCTCCAGGTATTTAACCACATGTGGCTTCAAGGGGTGTGTGCCCCCCCCCCCCCCCCCCCCCAGTAGACAGACAGCAGTGTGGTTCCTATTCTTAAGCCTGGTAAGAGTCAAACATTCCTTGACAGTTATCAGCAGATTATGCTGGATTCTTAAATCATGGAACTTTCGTCACCTTATCAATGTGTGTTCTGGAAGGAATGATCAACCATCGATCATCTACTTAGGTTGGCAACAGCCATCAGCCAAGTCTTCTGTAGATATTAATATCTTGTTTCAGTCTTTTTATCGGTGTAAGATGTATGACACTGCTTGGCATCATCATATTTTATGTGCTCTCCGTGACTGGATCTTATGAGGCTCCCTATAGATAGAGGTCTGCGCGGATGCAGATATCCATGGATATATCCGCAGCATTTCCTACTTGACGAATAAAATTGGGAGTGAGGCAAATATCTGCATGTTGTATGTGGATAAAGAGCAAGGTATCTGCCTAGCACGTCTGAGGAAATGTTAGCTGAAAACTTAGACTGTGGACATTCTTCGAATCCTTCCAGGGCCCAGGTAGCGCAGAAGTCTGTTGTTCGCATTGCCTGGCCACAGCGGACCTGCTCTTAATCCATTTATGTGACTGTGTCTTATCTGCAATCTGTCAAGTGCTTTCTGGGTAGCAAACTGACCTACTGCCCACCAGAGATACCATGCCAAATTTCCACTGCCTTCACTTAGCGCTTTGTAGTGACCGAGTGGCAATGAATATTGCAGTGAATACAGTTCTTTCTTAAAATGAAGTCAATGGATAAAAAAAAGTGTACATTGAAATCGTCAATGTAGAAAAAATTTGGACACGTATTTGATGGCAAGAAAAAGATCAACGATATAGTGGCCTGTTTTGCGTGTAAAAAAAGTATATTCTTATGCTGTTTCATCGCAACCAAATTAATGGTACAGCCGTGCATAAAATACGAACAAACATACATACAAACAAACATTCTTGTTTATGTATTAGATAAATGGTGATGGAAGTAATAACAGATTGACAATAGAATTTTATACCAACTTTCTCATAATCAGATACAGTGTACAGTGATAGTAACATATTTAGGAAGGTACATAATGTTAGATTGTATAGGCTGGCCATAGCTGCAGTCGACATTCTCTCTTTTTGCTGACAGTTACCAATTAGAAATAGATGGCAGTTTTAACACTTGAAATGACATGTTTTGCTCTGTGTCACATAACCTCTTGTGCGTTAATATGGGGAAAATAGTGTCCCTTTTGCAAAACCCCAAAAGAACTGTTTTCTTTTTTTTAATGTAAACACAGTAAAATCTTCTCTATGCCAGTCAGTTTTAACCACTCAAATTTAAGAAGTTGCCTATATTAAACAGCTGACGTAGTGCTCCGACCACACGGGCTCCGAAGCGCTACAGTGCTTGTCCGGAGCGCCTGTGTTTTCCTGTTTGACATGGCCTGTTTTGTAGTAGGAATAGAACAGTTACTGTGATTCGAGAAGTCAAAAGTAGTTAAGTTGTCACAGAAATGACACTTTAACAATAATTATATCATTACACTCCGTGGTTTTAAATACTGCTATCTATTACTATTGCCCATTCAAAACTTTAATATCTGTGGATGCAGATAACGAACTAGCAGATGCAGGTAAAGTGCCAAGGATGCAGATATTGGCCTTGCGGATGTGGTGTGGATGCAGATAACAGTTTTCTTATCTGCACAGATCTCTTCCTATAGATTTTGGTAGTTTTGTCCCACCACCTGTTCTGGGTTAGTCATTGCTGTACTCAGCTACCCATAGATCAAGGAGAGCAGTATCCCTCAGTGTTATTCTCTTCTTCATTGCCATCAATGGGCTGGCTAGCTCTCTTGGGCCGCTGGCTACCCCTGCATCGTATGTTGACAATTTTTGCATCTGGTACAGCTCCCACTCAGTCGCTTTTGTTGAATGCCAGCTGCAAGGTGGCATCCGACAGGCTTCTATTGCGGCGGAACGACCTCTTCGTGCGGCGGAACGTGTGCTAAAACCTTATCTTCAAAACCACTCGTCTTGTATGATTAGGGTTGAATGTGGCCGTGTCAGACTTCGTAATCCTTGAGGTGTCCACTCGCCCATAAAAATTTATATAAAATTTTAAAAAATATGTTCATGTAAAATCTTTATACGTTGCAATATTTCAAAATCAGATTCTTGCGCCGAGGGGAGAAGTCTTTAACTGTCACTCTTGTTAAAATATTTCTAAGTTCTCTCATAGATAAGACGGTCAAAAGAAATTCTTCAGTTTGTGGTCGTTGCTATAGCCACAGAGAAAAAATAATATTTCTTCAATGATTATCGATCAATGTGTATGATCGATTAATCAAAGTTCTAAAAGAAACATTTATCGAAGTCTTCTTGACGTAACTTTTCCACCAATAAAAATTCATAAAAAATTCTTCCTTCACATTGAAGAATATTTAAATTAAATATTCTCCTCGTTTCATTAATATATTATTTATCGTAAAATAATTCTTCATAAATGATGTACTCTGACACTTTCGTCAAGTTTAAACACGATAACATTTATTGCTTTCTATGATATTACATACATAGTAATTGACAGACAAAAGGGAACTGACTTTTAAAATTTATTGTTTTATCATGAAACTTCGATAATAATTTCAACTCTTGCGACGACAACCGCAGAGATCAACATCTTCTTGCCTCGTGGCCGTCGGCCCGCGAATTGATGTGGCCAGTTATCTACTCCTTGGAATCGGCGTCAAAGATGTTGCCCTCGTAGGTTAAATTGCCTCACAGCACATGAAACATAAAAAACATACAAAAAACTTCTTTAAGAATCATATAACATTAAACATTTACATAAAAATCATTTAAGAACACAAATATAAGTAAGTTATCCTGCACAAACTGAGCTGACATGAGATATGTAGCGGAGACAATAATCCGTCCCACTACACTATGTGAGCTCTGTTCCACAGTTTTTCATTATTTCTTTCAAAAATAAGGGTTAAGCATTTTTGTCAGTGAACCACAATTCACCCTGAGCTACCTGGTACTCAACATGGTAGTGGTATCACAAAATCATCTCTTAGATCTCCTTTTTGATGAAAAGCTGACTTCGCTGTCCCATATTTGTCACCTGAAGACTAGCTGCATGCAGAAGCTTAATGCTCTCCACTTCCTTGACCACTGATCGTGGGGTGCAGATTATGAAACTCTTCTCTGTATTTATCAGGATCTCATTTTGTCCTGACTGGATTATGGGTGGCAGGTTTATTACTTGGCTGTTCCTTCTTCCCTGAAACTGTTACACCCCATTAATCAATGTGTTGTGCAACTAGCCACTGGTGCCTTCCAGATCAGTGATGTCAACAGTTTCCTTTACTAAGTGGGAATCTTCCCACTTCATATTAGACAGCACCAGATCTTGACATCCTATGCAATCTCCATTTGACAATTTCCATTCACATATTTATCTTTGCATATGATGGGTACTGACCTCCTGACACTCACTTTCAATTGGGATTGTCTATTGGATTGTCTCTCACCTCACTTTGCAGGGATTTCCACATCCCTACCCTGGACTGTTCTGCCACTCTCACCCCTCCTTGGATGCTGCCCAGGCCAAAGATAAGGTCTGATCTCTTCTAAAGTCCTAAGACTGCAGTTGCCCTTTAATCTTCCAGCACTTGGTACAACTGATACTCCTTGAGTCCAGGGTGCCACTATCTTTTAAATTGATGATCAAGGATGGTAAGCTATATGGGTTATGCTTTCACATCTCTTGTTGTTATGGAACCTCATTCAGTGCTGCAAACATGCAGTGT
The DNA here is from genome assembly GCA_026315105.1 of Locusta migratoria. Taxonomy (NCBI): domain Eukaryota; kingdom Metazoa; phylum Arthropoda; class Insecta; order Orthoptera; family Acrididae; genus Locusta; species Locusta migratoria. The sequence goes on along the minus strand of CM048744.1, from coordinate 174,547,955 downwards.
GTTTACAGCAGACCTGATGGCCATTAGAACTACTCTACATTTTATTAAACAGATCACCCTGGACTTTGTTTTACTTGTAATGATTCAATGATCAATCTGCAGGCCATTGACCGATGTTACTCTTCCCACCTTTTAGCACTAGACTCATTTTTGGGAGGACAGTGGTTCAAATCCACCCTGGTCATCCTTACACAAATTCCGAGCGAGAGTTCCATCTCTAATGACCAAGCTGCCGACAGAATGTTAAACCTCAGGTTTCCTTTCTTCCACCCGTTAGTCACCTCTATTCATGATTTCCTCTCTGACCTTTGTCATAACACCTGTTCTGTTTGGATTAGCAGGTACAGATAAGATTTCTGCTCACCCAGTACTTTGGCACAGCAATTGACGGGCTACTGCAGTATCTAGTAAATTCTCCACAATCAAGGGGCACCACTACAGCATTATGCTCTTCATCCTGCCCTTCCCAGAGAGAATTCACTGTCCTGTGTCATCTCCACGTCACACATTCCAGTTTGACCCAGTTACTTTTTGTGTGAAGACCCTTCCGCACAATGTTGTTGTGGAGCCCTACAGGCAGTGGCTCGTATCTTAGTGGAATGTGCCCTTCTTTTGGCCTTTCATACCAAATTTGAACTTCTGGACACATTGCCTATAATTTTGGTGGACGACTTGAGGATGATTGACTTGGCAGTTGGTGAATGCAGATTTTATATTCAGTTGCAAGATTTTCTCCCTACATCAGGTGCATGGTAGTTTTCCTGCTGTATGCTTGGTTTAGGTTATTAACAAGTGTCAGCATATGAACCATTCAGTGAAACATTGGTAGGGCTTTCAGAGTTGAAGGTCCACTTTTGTACTTTTGCTGACTTCACAGCACACAGCTTGATGCCTTGCCTGTGCCTGACATTGGACCGTTGATGACTGGAAATATGTTGCCTGGTCTGATAAGTATTGAGCGGATGGAAGAGTTCAGGTATGGAGACACCCTCATGAATCCATGGATCCTGCATGTCAGCAAGGGAGTGTACAAGCTTGTGGAGCCTCTGTATTTGTGTGGGATGTGTGTAGTTAGAATTATATGGGAGCCTTGATAATCTAGATATCTGACATGTGACACGTATTTACACATCCTGATTGATTACCTGCATCCATCCATGCTCATCGTGCATTCTGTTGGACTCGAGTTATTCCAGCAGGACAGTGTGGCACCTCAAACAGAGTGGCTCCAGGAACACTGAGTTTTAACACCTCTGTCCCTTAACAAATTCTCCAGACATTAACATTATTGAGCATATTAGGGGTGCCTTGCAACATGCTGTTCAGAAGAGATCTCCAACCCCTCTTGACTCTTAAGCCCTGTACAGACACTCTTATTGCACCATGACTGGCATAGTGAGTAAATTGCTACGTATGCCATCGTATGGTGTGCCATAGCATTGCTATTAAATGACACACAATCAAATGAAGCTATATTCCACACCATATGGCTGCCATATGATTGTGTGTGTGTGTGTGTGTGTGTGTGTGTGTGTGTGTGTGTGTGTGTGTCTGTTCATGCCGTCTACAGTACAATGCATTTCCATGGAGTGCTCTAAGGAAGCGATAAACATCCTTATTGATACATACAGACGTGAAACATGTCTTTATGATAATAAATGGCCTACTTATCATAACAAACACGCCAGGAAATCAACACTCGACAAAACAAGTGCTGAAGGAGGTTAGGTTTTCATCCCATGCTGAAATTAAAGACAAGATAAAAAGTTTTCAGAAAACATTCATGTTTGAACTTTATCAGAATTAAAACTTCAACAAAGAGTGGTAAGGGGTCTGCAGACATGTGTCAACCTACATTATGGTACTTTAAGAAACGCCCCCTTTGCGAGAGACAAGGAAAGGGACTTTCAGTGCAGGCATTTCACGGTAAAATGAGGATTATACTAAGAGCACGGACGTCACAGAAAGTAATACTTTTGTCTTTCAGTTCCTTCTATGATTAACATAGTAGCTGGAAAGATTAAGTTGGTACCTGGGTTTGTTGTGACACACTTCACAAAACACGCTACATTATTGTTTACGTATTGTGCCTTGATAGCTCATCTGATTGTTGTCTACTTTTCATTTGTAGGAATAAGAGTTCAAATCCAGCTGGCGACTATATCCTTTTTTTTTATTTAATCATGTCACGTGAAATTGGCGAGGTCGTGCAGTATGTCTTGTTTGCCATAAGTATCCATTCACAGAACATAAGTGTCTTTGTTACTCTTGGGCCTACTAGACGAAGCTGTCATGAATTCTTTCTCGCCAATCCCTGAACTTCTACAGGATTCCTTGTCCTCTAACCTGAATTCATGACATAAGTGTGTGTAATTCCCGACCACCGTCATCATGCCTTAAAATCCATGGTCTACTGCACCACCTTCTGCTATTCCAATGTAAATTTCTTCACTGGGATTTAACCGCAGCAATGGCTGCATAAACAGCAGCCTCCACTTTGTCAGTCATCAGCCATTTTCTAAAATAATGTTGCGCCATCTGCAGTCATTGTGTGTTCAAACATAGCTACCAGATGGCAAGATGTTGTACCAACTCATTGCACCATTTGTGGTGCAAGATGTGTCTCTATCTCTACAGCAATTTAAGTATTTATGGACAGCACTGCAAGATGCATGGTGTCAATTCCAGCCAGCACTGCTTCAGACATCAGTAAAGTCTGCGTCATATCAAGATGCAGCACTACTTCATGCTCGTGGAAACCATCCGCACTGCGGCAGTCTTTTAGCCTGCCTTCTGAGCTTCGATTGATTTTAGCTGATAACGCCTCCACGGCTAATCGTGTTTTAGGTTTTAAAGCCATATTACATGATGATAGGCCGCGAAAGTTATATGCCTAACGCGACAGCCATCTAGCGGTGAAACACGTGGAACTACCACGGAACTATAATTATTAGCAGACACTTTATCCACGTGCTGGAATAGAGACCAGTTCTAAACTCCTGTGAATCTGTGCATGCTCACTAGGCAGCGCTAATGTGTGCATGCACAGAAGTGGGTACAGCAGGAAGCTTTCTGCTTGTTATTTGTGTATGATATTCGTGGTTAGGATTGATTTGTGATTTCAGATTTCCGTGTTGCGGATTTTGCCCATTTTTTCATTTAGTAGATTTTCATAAATACAGTAATTAAACAAAACACGTTTTCCAGCAGACCTTTAAACTAGGTCATATTCTCAGAATATATGACATCAACTGCAAATATGAGAATATGAAAGAATAACAACTGCAGGATCAGAAGTGACGTCTGTTCTTTCGGAACAGACACTATATATATTACATTACTAGGTGTTTATGAAAAGGAGTTTTTACATTGGTTGCTTCATACTTTAGAAATGAAATGGAATAGAGAGCTGCTGAGTCATTATTCAGGTGTACAGGGAGGAAAGTTGTTTGTATAACTCACACGATCCCTTTATCATAATAAGTTACATCAGAAATTGTTTTTTCCTCAATTATAAGCGTACAACTTTACAAACAGCAGCTCTTCAAAAAAGGTCATGTCCTTCCTCACGAAGTTGCAGATTTGTTGTGGTTTTCCGGTACTTAGTTCTTTTATTAGCTGTAAGTATATTCCCCTGCCTTCCTTCTTTCCAGCCACAGTTGAATCCAACATCTGGTTTTCGTAGTTGTTGTGCCATAATCTGGAGATTTACTGTCACAACTCCAAAAAAGGGTGTCCTATGTTCCAAATGCTGTATACATGTAAATTTAGACAGACACATACATTTTCAACCCAGTGTCATAATATAAAACTGGCGCGCAGTTTGAGGCACAATGTCATGAATGGCGCAGCTGCTCCTACCGAAGTTAAAGAGTTTTCCCTCAGTCATTTTTGTGCATGTTGTCATTGGCATGAGTTAATTTAAGTAGTGTGTAAGTCTAGGAACCAATAACCTAAGTAATTTGGCCCTTAGGTACACAAACTTTCAACTTTAATATAAAATGAAAGTGTTGAGGCTGTAATTCAAAGCAATAGTGACCCAATTCTGTGCAAACTACGCAAGAGAAAAAGAAATACTTCATAAAAAATGACAACTTCACATTAAGTAGGAACTGTGAGCTCACAGAAATAAATGTATGACGTTCCAGGAAATCATAGTTTCCCTCGGGTTCTTGTGTGGTATGAATGAACGATTAGATGAGCTCTGTTTTCTTCGCGTTTGATAGGCATTAGTGATGTCTATTGTGCATGCGTGGATTCACGCGAAGGAATATCCGCCGTGCATTGTGTAATAGGTTTGCACGAAGCAGTATGTAGTTCCTGATAATCACGCTTCTGTCGTTGCTGCGTAGGCGTACGCCTTAGCTGTATCGTGTAATACGGCCTTTACTCATGCAGCCGGTTTTTATCATATGGTGGTACCTAAGCATTGTATTTGAGGCACCCACTACTCAAACAGTTTTAATCTGTTGTCCTTTTCGTAAAGTGAGTCATATTTTTGACTGGCAGATTTAGTGTGTGCAGAGTGGCTGGCTCATCCATAATTATCCTTGTGATCAGCCTGCCACAGTATTGTTCAAATGTTTCTTAAGCTTATGGGACTTAACTACAGGGTCATCAGTCCCTAAACTTACAAACTACTTATGAACTACTTACGAACTAGGACGGCACAAATATCCATGCCCGACCGGGGATTCGAACCCCCGACCGTAGTGGCCCTGCAGACCGTGACTGGAGCGCCTCAGTCCCCGCGGCCACCGCGGCCGGCCACAGTATTCTGCTGCCGTGCAATTCCACATGACTGTAGGGGAGCTGCTCTCAATATAGTGCTACAGCAACGCCACCCACAATGCAGTGCCAGAAAGAGCGCAGCTACAGGCATAGTTCATTTAGAACCACCTTGGTGTACACATCAGTTGGATTTTGAAGTGTGTTTTGTTCTGGATGCATTGCAGAAGTGGAAATAATTTGTTTAAAATAACTACACTGTATTGGTGACAAGTTTGGGATTTTCCGTCTCTTCAAGTAATGTGAAGTTAGTGGTATGGCAACTCTTGAGCTGGTGCTTCACAACTTAAACTGCAACAGCTTATCACCTCTGCTGTACGCAAGTTCGTTTCTGTCCACCCAACAGCTACCTCTCATCGTTGCAATTCCCACTTTTCCCCTGTATAATGAGGTGGCGGAAGACAGGATAGACTATGAGATGGCTTTGGCAGCATTTCATGGCTTTCAGCATTGCTGATTAACAAACTTGTAAGTCTTTTGTGGATTTCACCAAAGTTTTGTCAACTGTTGTCTCAACTGGTACTGTTCAAAGAACCTTCCTCATTGCTGTTTGATGAAATGTGTACTCTTCCTTCAACATATTTTCAAAACAGATGCATGTCATTGCATCTCGTGTTGCAGTTATAGGTGTAAGAAACAGCCTCATCAAAACTATCATGCTTGGGCTACTGAATTATAAAGACTCAGTCACAAATGTCAATTTGTAACAGAAATTCACAAAGTATCACAAGCCGACTCCATGGGTTAGGGATGCGATTTGTGTTTTGCTCCAGATAAAGTAGTTCACCAATGAGCTTTGCAGTTAAATAATCCCACATTGGATGAAGTACTTTCGATAGTTCAGTTCTTTGAAGTCACTCGTGTCACGGGCACTCAATTAAAGACATCAGCGAGATAGCCCCTCCCCAGGGGGCCCACAGCTCTTTTGTGGGTACGTGTGTGGCCCGAGCCGAAGTGGCCTTTCTTTTGTCCCATGCCGCTTTCCACTTTTTCCCCCGAAGACCGGCGTTTTCATTCAGTCCAAGGTTTCTTTTTCTCTTCCTCCGAGACTTCTTCCTTTCTTGGTCCTCTTCCTTTCCTGTTCTTTCGCCTTCCCCTCCTGCTCCATTCTCCTTGTCCTCGAGCCGCCCCTTTAATCTCCGCCTCAGTATTTGAGATTCTCCCTCCTTCATCCCTTCTTCTCCTTCCTCTCTTCTTTCCTCCCTGTGCGTGTCTGAAGGTCAACACACGCTCTGCGTAGCCAGTGATGGGATTAGGCGTAACTCCCCTCCCCGGGTAGAAATGTAGGGCATGTACGTACCCCCCGGTAAAGGCTGGACTGAGGGAGCGGTGATTACCCGAGCTGGTACCTCCCAAACATGATGATTGGTCCCTCCGTCCGCTCTCGGGAGGTGTGACCTGAGGTGCGAACAGTCACCTAAGGAGGGTGTGCCCTCAGAGACGGGCCCCCACATGGAAGGAGCATGCCATCGGAGACACCGGTAATCATGGGGGACACCTCCGCTATGAAACCTTCCAAATCTTCTATAACCTTGACCCAAAAGCGGAAACATGACTATTCTCAGCCACAGAAAGTCTTGCCTAACAATCCCAAGTTCCTCGTAGTATCTCGCATTGATGATCAGGATTTTTCTTCTGTAAATCCTTTTCTTATTCAGAAGGGTGTCAATGGGATCGCAGGCCCCTTGAAGATCTGCTCCAAACAGTGCAATGGGACCTTGTTGCTTGAAATTGAAAATGCCTTTCAGGCACAGAAATTACTTTGGGCTATGCTTGTACACACTTTCCCTGTGAAAGTGGAGGCTCATCGCACCCTCAACTCTTCATGGAGGATAGTCTTCACAAGATCCTTGGATAGGTTATTGGACAAGGATATACCCAACTATATGTCCAATCAGGGAGTTGCGGCTATTCATCGCGTAATGAAAAAAATTAACAATGATTTCGTGCCAACTCGTACTGTCTTCTTGACTTTCGACAGGGTTGACCTACCATCTAAGGTAAAAGCAGGTTACGAAGTCATTTCCATTTGCCCGTATATACCCAATCTTACGTGCTGCTACCATTGCCAGAGATACTAGTAAATCTTGTCCTAATGCAGCCAAGTGCGCCATGTGGCAGGGACGCCCATGAGGGTGAATGTCCACCTCCATCCTCTCGCTGCATTAATTGCATAGGTGACCATGCTGCTTCTTCACGGGACTGCCCCGTCTATAAAGAAGAGTGGGTCATCCAGGAATTCGCATCAAGGGAAAGGTTTCAACCTATGCTGCTCGGAAGTTATTAGCGAGTAGGAAGCCCGTTGTACTCCCATCAGGTACTTACAGCCAGGTTCTCGCCTCCCCTTGACCAACTAATGAGGTAGGCATTCAGAACCGCAATTTCACCTTTTGTGACACTGTTGTCAGATCGGCTAGCCCGAAAATTGCTTGTTCCACCTCTCCGATCCCTTGTGCCCATTCTACAGTGCATTCGTCGGCCAGTTCCCACACATCCCGGGCACCTAAATCTTCTGCCCTGAGTTGTAAAAAAGAACCCGTTCGTGACGATTTCCTAAAAACTCCATCTTCTCAACCATCGTCCACTTCTTCTACTCGTCATGCCTCTAAGAAGGCTCACAAAAAGAACAGCCCCACCCCCTTCCCCGCCGCAGCGTGACTCTTTGGTCACGACATCCAACAGTTGCCGGCCTGGGCCGTCTTCTGTTTCACTGGGACACTCTTTCAGCCGGGCACCCAGCCCTTTACCGGCGGTGGAAGCTGCCCCTCCTGATCAACTCTGAAAGATGGCAGACGCGTCAGTTGAACCCATGGAACATGATTATCTGCCTCTAGATAGCGATAGCAGTGCTCCCTCAAAGTCTGGTCCACAGCGTCCGTCGAGGTGACCCCGCTTGCTTGTTCCTGTCTTTCTTCTTTTCTTCTCTCATTTCTTTATCATGGCGATCCTTCAATGGAATATTCACGGCATTTGTTCCAATTGGGATAAATTAAAACTACTCCTTTGATTGTACTGCCCGCTTCTAGTTTGTCTCCAAGAAACTAAGTTACGTCCATTTGATCATGCAGACTCCCCCCCCCCCCCTACACCTCTGTGTATTTCGACCTGCTCCCTGTGGAAGGTACTCCAGCCCATGGAGGGGTTCTGATGCTCATTCGGGATGATGTCTATTTACCATCCCATTTCATTGTATACTCACTCTATCCACCTTTTCCCTCTGTAATATCTATTCGCCATTGTCATCTGCCCTTACTAGGGCAGATGTGCAACACCTCGTTGACTAGCTCCCTTCACCTTTCATGTTGGTAGGCAACTTCAATGCCCACCACCCCCTATGAGGCTCTCCAGCACCTTGTCCGAGAGGCTCCCTTTTAGTGGACCTTCTCCACCACCTCAATCTTGTCTTCCTCAACACCGGTGCACCGACATTCCTTTCCGACACAACACGTACTTATTCCCACTTAGACCTCGCGATACGCACTCCTCAGCTTGCGCATCGATTCGAGTGGTATGCACTTTCTGACATGTACTTGAGTGACCACTTCCTTTGTGTAATCCACCTTCTGCATCATACCCCATTTTCTCGTTCCAACAGTTGGAACATCTCTAAAGCCGACTGGGGGCTTTATTCTTCCACGGCTGTTTTTCACGATCAGAATTTTACCAGCTGTGACAGTCAGGTCGAATACCTCACAGAGGTTATTCTCACCGCTGCCGAACATTCCATACCTCTTACATTCTCTTCTCCATGTCGCGTCCCAGTCCCTTGGTGGACTGCAGCCTGCCGTGACGCTCTTAGAGCCCGGCGACGTGCTTTATGCACCTTCCACTGCCACCCAACATTGGAAAATTGTATCAATTATAAACGACTGCGAGCGCAAGGTCGTCGTGTTATAAAAGACAGCAAAAAAGCTTGTTGGACTGCTTTTACCAGTTCTCTTAACCAATTTACTCCCTCCTCAGTTCTCTGGGATGGCCTACGCCGTTTATCCGGCATCAAGATCCACTCCCCGATTTCTGGCCTGACCGTCAAGAACCAGCCCTGTTGAAAGTCTTTATGCCGCAGCTGCTGTATTACCCTTGACCTCTCAGCGTGACATACTCTTGTGTCGGTACGCATGCCGACTGCTGTCGATGCCCAACCATCCATCTTACCCATTATTCTTTGATGACTCCCTCAATCGCCAATATCGGTTGTCTGCGATAGCCTTGCTTCCACCTAGAGTTCGGTTTCGCTGACTGCTTCAGCGGCTCGATTTTACCCTTCCTTCCACCTTTTGGTTGAGCGAGAGCCCGTTGCCACCGTGGCATCAGGCCCAGGTTCATACCCACCTTGAACTTAGTTCGCTACCGAAGGAGAGCACTCTGGATTTGGTATATCGCTCGAGACTTGTCGAACTCCGTTCGTGGTTTGATAATGCTGTATTTATGATGGTTCCAAGAGCACTGACAGTGTCAGATCTGCCTTCGTCATCGGGGACGACCTGTTCCAATACAAGCTCCCTGACCGGTGCTCGAATTTCACGGCTGAGCTTTTTGCCCTCCAGCAGGCTGTTTTATACATCCGCCGTTGCCGCCATCCCTTTTATGCCATCTGCTCTGACTCCCTTAGTGCCCTGCAGAGTCTTAGGGACACTTTCTCGACCCATCCTGTCATGTATTGAATCCAACGCTCCCTTCAGTTGCTAGCAGATAATGGCTGTCACATTTGTATCCTGTGGGTCTCTGGCCACGTGGGTGTGCCCGGGAATGAGACTGACAACATTGCAGCCAAGGCAGCAGATCTTTTGCCTTTCATCGCTACTTTTTGCATTCCATCAGACAATATTCAACAGGCTCTTTGCCAGTGTATTGTGTCGTCCTGGCACAGTTTGTGGTTCTCACTCCACGACAATAAACCGAGAACTGTAAAACTGATGCCGAGCGCTTGGAGGACCTCCTTACGCCCCTCTTGGCGAGAGGAGGTCATCCTGGCCCGGTTGCAGATCGTTCACTGCCGATTCAGCCACCGTCATTTGCTTTTCCATGCTCTTTTCATGGTCTTGGTTGTGCCACCAATTTTGAAGCACATATTACTCTCAAGCCTGCTGCCTGACCGAGTTTCTTTCAGGCCTGACCTATTCCTGTTGCCTTGCGTAGCTCTGTCAAAGAGGAACTTGATCAGCAGACTGTTTTGGGTGTATTGCCTCCCATCTCTTCCAGTGAGTTATTCTCTCCACTCACTTATTGACACTTATCCTATGCCTCGCCCTGAATAATTATTTTCAAAGTTGGCTGGGGATCAGTACTTTTCTAAGATCGACCTATCTGAACCCTATCACAAGCTTCCATTGGACACTGAATCTCGCCAGTTTCTTGTTCTCAACATTCCATTTTTGGTCTTTATAAGTATCAAAGGTTGCTGTTTAGTACTGATAGTTCCCCCCACCATCTTTCAACGATTTTTGGAACAATTACTTGCTGCTGTTCCTGGCTGTATCAATTATTAAGATGACATTGTTGTGACCAGGGCCATCACTGTTGAACATCTCAGCAACCTCTTGATGCTCTTTGTGGTTCTACAATCTGCTGGATTAAAATGCGACTTTCAGAAATCTTTTCTTTTTTTCACTGATTGATTGTCTATGTGGTTTTTCAGTTATCAGGTGAAGGTATTCGCCCTCTTCAACAGCATGTTGCTGCTACTGAAGCTCTCCCTTGCCTGACATCGGTCAAGGAGCTTCAGGCCTTCCTGGGGAAAAAATAGCCTCTTATAACAAGTTTTAGCCATCTGCTGCAAAATTGGTTTGTCCACTACACCGGTTGCTTTGTAAGAATGTGGCTTTTCATTGTTCTGCTGATTGTGATACTGCTTCGTCTCAAAGAACAACTGCAGAAGGCCCCCTGTCCTGCCACATATTGCCCTGGACAACATTTGGTTCTAGCCTCCGACACCTCCCACTATGGGATCAGCGCTGTTTTGGTGCATCAAAGACACTCACTGGCGCGCAACAGAAGTATTCTCAGATAGAAAAGGAGGCTCAGGCTAACTTGTATGTCTTGAAAAAGTTTGATATCTTTCTTTAGGAGCCAAAGTTTTATCTAATCACTGATCACAAGCCATTGGTTTCTCTCTCCCCTCCCTCGGCCTCACTCCCTGACAAGGCGGTTCACCACTTACAATTTTAGGATCTGTTTCTTTCTCACTTCAGCTACGAGATCCATTTCCAACCCACTGCTCAGCATGCCAATGCTGATGCGTTGTCCTGTTTGCCAATGGGGCCAGACCCCATTTTTGACTGTGATGAGCTGCTGTGCTTTCACATGGACGATGCCAAACAATGTGTTATTGACAGGGTTCCCATCAACCGTGACAGGTAAGCCACAGCTATTGCTTCTGATTCTGTTCTATGTCAAGTGCTGCATTTCATTCAACGGGTGTGGTCTGATCCCCTGTCTGGGAAGGCCTCAAATCCATTGCATAACTACTTTGACCTTCATTTTAGCCACACTGCTCACAACAGCGTTGTCCTCCTTTCCACCGATGGGGCCTCACCGCGATCTTTCATTCCTGTTCAAGCATCTGTTTTCCGTCTGCTTCATCCGGGAAACTGGGGTGTCTCACACCAAAGGGGCTGGCGCATGGGCATGTCTATGGCCCAGCATCCCTCACATGATCACTTCCTGCGAACTGTATGTTAACCTGGCTCTTGCTCAGAAGACATCTCTTTCTCTGTGGCCTACACCCTTGCACCTATGGGAGCACATGCACGTTGCAGGGTCCCTTCCTTGGCACCTACTGGCTTCTTGTGGTGGATGCCTATTCTAACTTTCCTTTGTTGTACATTGTACATCACCTTCCTCAGTAGTGACCATCCTGGTGCTAGCCAGAATATTTTCTTTGGAATGCTTCCCTTCCACACTGGTCTCAAACAATGGTCCGCAGATTATTTCGTCTAAATTCTCCAATTTTTGTACTGTCCATGATGTTATGCACATCACTACTTCACCCTTTCATCCTCAATCAAACAGTGAGCCTGAATAACTCGTTCGTTCTTTCCAATCACAACTGAAAAAATTGCTCACTTCTTTTTCCTCTGACAAGCCTTGTTCCGGTTCCTAGAGTTATACGGTTTCACTCCCATGGGCAACCACATCCCGACCAAGCACCTTCATGGCCACCAGCCTCATACCTTGCTTCACAATCTTCGCCCTCTGCCTCACTGGCCAGGGCAGAATCCATCCACAAAGTATTCTGAGGGCACTCCTGTTTGGATACAGGAGTATGGCAGGCGCCCAAAGTGGATTCAGGGTTGGATCCTTAACACTGGCGGCAAACGCCTTTACATAGACTGCAGGATTGCTGGAGAAGTGGTGCGCCACGTCGACCAACTTCATCCTCGAGTGACTCTGGCAGTGGTTCCCATGGCAGTACCAACACCATCTCCACCAACAGCTGCTGTCGATGTGGTGGGGGTGCCACGATTCGCTCCATGGCCCACTGGCATGGTGAGTCCACCATGAGCACAGCAACAGCCACTGGTAGGTTCTGTACCAGTTACCTACCCAGTATCACAAGAAGACGTCACCATGAAAGCGCTTGAACAAACACCTAAAGAAGAGTCACCCCCTTCGTATATTCAGAATGGCCAAGCACAACGTTCACCGGTCATTCCAACGCACTATTGTGTATCATGTTCCACACCAGGAGCAGGCCTCTTGCAGTTCTCCACTGTTTCCAATCATCTTTTCGAGGCATCTTCCTACAAGACTGGGGTCTAGTCGGGGACACATGGACATCGGTGCTCTTCACACAACCTACCAGCGAGTGAGTGTTCAAACAAAAGTGGGAGAAATGGTTCCATGCATGATGTTTAACAAGGCCGCCATGTGATTCCACGTGACTGACAGTACAGGCGCTGCTCTCAATATGGTGCTACGACAGTGCCACTCAGAACACTGGGCCAGATAGAGTGTAGCTATGAGGAAAGTTCCTTTAAAACCAACTTAGTGTACACTCTGATTTCTGAAGTATATTTTATTCTGTATGCATTCGAGAAATGTAAATAAAGTTTGTTTAAAGTTACTATACTATCACAAATAGCATTACTTATGTCTCTGCACTCACTCATTTTGCACATAAATTGAAGCTGTATCCAGTGCATAATTAGGAGCTGAATGAAACCTGTGTGTCACATGTTTAGAATCCTGTTACTCATATGAGAGCAGAGACCAGAACATGACCATTTCAAGTCACGTCCAATAAAGAAAACTTCCAAACACACACATTAAAGTATTTGTTCTGTTGCATCCATGTAGTTCTAATGTTTCCACTCTATTGACTATGCTGTTTGGTATGTGGCAAGTATTTACAAATAGTGCTATCATCATTCAGGCACCTGCTTGTAATTTTTTTTTTTTTTCACTAAATCTATTATGGAGACTTTTATTCTTTGTTTGATCATATTATGATTACTATTTTTATCCACAGGCCAAGAAACGAATTGTAATTGGATATTTTGATCGTAAGGATGTACCAGAATATACTGTTTTTAGAAGAGTTGCAACTAATTTGAAGGAGGACTGCCAGTTCTATGTTGGGTTTGGGTAAGTGTTGTTGATACAGTACAGTATTTATATTACATGGAAATAAATTAATTTCAAATGAGCTACTCATTGTTTGAATTTCTGGATGTGCGGTGACTTTTTATTAACAAAGACAATCAGGGGAATAAATATTTACAATTACAACTTTTGCCTCTCCCGCAGTTAATCTTCTGGGTAGTCTATTAATGCACATGCAAGTTAATGACAGAAACTGCTTGTATATTATCTGTGGGGTCCATTTACAACAGAATTGCTCTCTTATTCATAAGGTAATAGTGTCACACCTCACTTCCATATGCTTCACTATTATTTTGTACAGATTTGAATACAGCAGCAAGCTATATTAAGTATAACTTAAAATATGTGTAAAAGACAAATTTATGTAATAACTTGGAGGAATTTGTGTAAGTGATGCATAATTTCTGAAACTTGTAGATATTTGGCATTGCATTAGTAGTCAGGGATGCATCTCTAGTCCTTTCAGCCACTCAAAGGTGCCTTTCAATTTCCTTAGAAGACAGTCAGTTGCCATGTTGTAGTATCTGTTTGTTGTATTTGCAGGTTCACTCAAATTATCAACCATACTGAATTTTCAGTTTCCAAGCCCTGTTCAGATGCAGTTGAGTGATGCCCAGGAACTCCTTGGTAGCTCAAATCTGACAGCATATAGTCACATCTTGGATTAGGTTGTTGGCATATGACTGAGGTAGACTATCCTCTGCCCAAGGATCAGCGTTACAGTTGACTCTTACTGAACTCTCTCCAACTTCACTTGTGAGACCTCAATCAAGATGAAAAGGTGAGGTCTTGGTGAATAGGGAGCTGCTGGTTAACTGGGCATTTTGCCACTCTTGATTTCATTGCTAGTTGTCTTCATATATATGGTAACGCAATGTTGGACAGGACAGGGAGCCTTTGTGTGAGCTTTGACTTGATAGTTCCAGTTATCAACCTCTTAGTGTTATTTTGTTAAGCATCTACTCTGCTCTCTTATGCTCAGATAGAGCTGTTTTTTTTATTGCCGTATTTACTCCAGTCTAAATGCACCTGAAAAACGAGACTTGAATTTCAAGGAAAGGAAAAATAAATACTCAAATCAAAGCCATACAAAAAAAAAAAAGTGTGTGTGTGTGGGGGGGGGGGGGGGTTGTTGGCTGCATTTCTAAATCAAAACGAAGTTGATTTATTCTCACATGGGATACACATTATACGGTTGGGTTTGAGACGTAAGCTTAGTAGTCAATCTTAAGCAACTTCCCAGAGGGCTCATGGTTCTTTCGTAAGTACGTGTGTGGCAAGCACGGGGCCCAGAGATAATGCAGTCTTTCTTCCTTCTTTTCTTCCTGGACTGCATTTCCTTTCCCCCCCTCCCTTCCTTTCCTAGCCTCATTCCTTCCCCTCTCCACCAGGGGACTGATAAACTTAACAGTTGGTCCCCCTATCACAAACAAACACCCAAACAACCATTCAATCTTAAGTGAGATTATTTTGATGAAAATTCTTTTTAGGCGTCAGCGGTAGTTGTTGTTAACTGCATGATAAATCATGGGAAGCATGCAAGGCCAATCGTGTCCCATTGCAGACAGCCATTGAGTCTTTCCAGATGTAAACAAATCTGCATTTCCATCTTGCTTTCACTGTGCTCTTATGTTCAACCTAAACACAAATTCGTAAATTGTGAAATGTTTTGGAAACACATCAATATATTTCTGACAAGTAAGCATGTGAATGTGTCAGCAGTCTTATGTTCAGAATGAGCCAGGAGCCAGGTACCATGTACTGAAGAAAAATATGATTAAGTATGAGATTTGGATTATGTAAGAAGAAAACTTTTAGTTAGCGCAACACACTGCCAGGCAGTCTTAATGTCTAATGATTGATATTTCAAAACATTTCTGGTTTTTAATTAAATTGTTGGTCCAGGTAGACAGACATCAGAGGATCAGTTAGTATTATCACCGTGATCGCAAGGAATTAAAGACACACTGCTACACCCTACCAAAAACAACAAACCAAACAATTGCTTCAAATATGATTAAAATTCACTCCATCTCTTCTCGCCCCTCATTGGTTACATGAAATACATAGAAACACATGCAAATATTTCAGAGTTGAAAACCTTTGTATTTTAAACTTTGCTGCTAGGTTCCTCCTGCACAACCACATATTCAATTATCATGACATATTTGCAGTTAACAACTTGTGCAAAAATCCTAAAGCCTTGTGCATTGTTGTTATTGCTGAATAGACATTTATTTCTTGTTGCTACAAATATTTGAAATGCTACTTTGATTATGTGCAATACTGAATTTCTAATTTCTTTATGCATTGATGTAGTTGCTTTGATTTAGTGGTAAAAGTAGACTCATCTTCTACCTTATTTGTTTTTCTTGTATTTTTATTAGTACAAAAGGTTTGGCTTCAGTAGGCCTATTTATCTTTGGGTCTGCAAAGCATTCCTAAAGCTGCTTATATTAGATTGCAAAAGTTTTTTATGATGGCTGCTAGCACCATTTTTTTCTTCATTGCACCTTCCATGCAATGTTTTTGGTGTATAATGTTTGGGCACATGTCTTGTTATACAGCAGTCCCTCTATGTAGTGAATGTAGATGCCCATTCCATGAGGGGAGACCGTGTGCATCAGTTGTAACCAACACCTTTTTCACACTTCCTGGATTGCCCAGTGTATAAGTAGGAGAAGAGATACAAGAGTAAAAGTCCCTGCTTTGTAAATCAATTTTCTGTGTTCTTACTGTAACTTTTCATTAAACTCTGTATTGTCAGAATTTGCAATTTTGTGATATAATAGTTTTTGACTGATTTGCATATTTTATTGTTAATGTTTGAACATCATTATTCAGGAAGACCTTGAATGCTTAACTCACCCTGAGGTCTACCGAATATTTGAGCATATGCGTCTGTTGCAAAAGATATCTATCTTTGCCTCTGTTACATCTTCTACCACTCCCTCTTCTTCCTGATCACACTCCCACCCCCTCTTCCCTCTCCTGCAGTATCCTTACCCCTCCTTTTGCAACTTAACCTTTAAGTTTAGAACAGGTTGGAATTAAACATTGTAATAAGGACAGTTTACAACTCACCACAAATATGTAGCAACGAGCTGCAACAGGCACATAAAAAAGACACACTCATACAGTGCTTAAGCTATCGGCCATTACATTAGCCTTTGTCAGAAAAGAGCAATCGTGCGCACACACACCACACACTTCAGACACACACTCTTCAGACACACACTCTTCAGACACACACACTCTTCAGACACACACACTCTTCAGACACACACACTCTTCAGACACACACACACTTCAGACACACACACACTCTTAAGACACACACACACTCTTAAGACACACACACACTCTTAAGACACACACACACTCTTAAGACACACACACACTCTTAAGACACACACACACTCTTAAGACACACACACACTCTTAAGACACACACACACTCTTCAGACACACACACACTCTTCAGACACACACACACTCTTCAGACACACACACACTCTTCAGACACACACACACTCTTCAGACACACACACACTCTTCAGACACACACCGTTATCAGTTCTTAAACCACTTACCTTACTTCTTAAGGGATATACACTTCATCTATGATTATTTCTTCCTGTTTCAGATTAGGAAACAAGATGAAGTCACTTGGGGCTAAGTGTGATGAATAGGTTGTACGAGGAACCAATTCAGAAATTGATTCAGGCAGTTCTACATTACATCACTGAAAGACCACATTTTTGTGTGTCAAAACAAGTTGCAGACAATCCGACATTGAAGCATAATAGCGTTCACTTATGGTTCTTCCTTTGCTAAGTAAGCTTTGAGCATTATTCCTTGGGAACCCTAAAAAGAGCTGACGAAACTGTCTTTTCAGTTGTGATAGTGGCTAGCCAGTACGTAATTCAGTTCTGCCGATAGTTGCACAGAAAATACGCAAATGAAGACAAATGTGAACACAAACTTTTGGAAATCTTTTCCTTCTTCAGGGAGGGAAAATAAATGGGAGAGAAAGAATACTCACAACTGAGACCATTGTTGAGGTACGCTGGCCAGCCACTCTCTCTTTTGAATAATATTTTCACATTTCAATGGAATATTTGTCAGATCGAAAATGGCCTTTTCCGTCTTTGGGTGGCCTTTCACCTTCTTTCGTCAATTGTTTTGTATGCTGTTTTCAATTGGATCAATTGATGGATCCAGGTTTCATCAATAGTTACAAACTGAAGCAAAAACTCTTGTGGATTGCTGGTAAACATTGCCAAATTTTGTATTAAAATGTTGCGTCTGATGCACTTTTGGTGGGCTAAAAGTAATCGTGGCTCCCATTTTACACACTCTTCCTTAATAGCCAATTCTCTATGCCGGATATTATGCACTAGCTTATTTGATACACCTACAATCTTAGCAGTATAACATACGTAATTTGATTTAGTGGTCTTGGTGACCGCAATTGGATAGCAGCCAGAGTGCCAATCATCTTGGTGCTTGTCTGACCAAGATTAAGTTCATTAATTCATCAGTAAATTGGTTTAAGTGATGTTTCAGACTTCGCATGTACTTAATCCCATTCTATTTTTGACAGCCCAACCCTTCAATTGAAAATATTTAATAACTACACAAGCTGAGTTTTATGAACTTTCAATGCCATTTGACACACTGACCAATTCATTCAGCCGTAAATTGTTTAAATTCTTTATTAAAGACCACTTTAACTATTAAGAGTTCTTTGTTAGCCATAAATTTTATAGCAATCATACCATCTGAAGGTAAGTATTCGTGATAATCACTTTCATTGCTAATTTAGCAATAGTACTCTACTAATTATCAAGGCTTCGAACTGGTTTAATTAATTGTTTAGTGAAAGTAAATTATTATATAGTTGTATGTGACAGCTTTTTGATTAAATTTGAATTAAAACATGTTGATAAACCTTCTTCTTTATTAGTGATGCGAGTGCACAGATGCATCCACCCGGCCAACCGATTGTTGCTTTTCGACCAGATAAGGCACGTTCCAATGAAGAAGATGAGACATTCACAGGAAATTTGAATATTTATGATGAATTCAACATATGGGCATCAGAAAAATGTGTGCCATTAGTTAGAGAGATTACTTTTGAAAACGCTGAAGAATTAACTGAAGAAGGACTACCATTTTTAATCTTGTTTCACAATCCAGATGACAATGAAATTGTGAAAAAGTTTAATGATGTTGTCCAGTCAGAACTCCTGTCTGAAAAACGTTAGTATTTCTTCTTATATAAGCAAATTTATATTATGTGAAATATATTATTTGACATTATTTCAGTTTGCTTATTAATTCTTGTTTTTGCAAAATTTCAGATTCTATCAACTTCTTAACAGCTGATGGAGTGAAATTTACTCATCCACTACATCATCTAGGTAAAACATTAAGTGACTTGCCCTTAATAGCAATTGACAGTTTCAAACATATGTACCTATTCCCAGACATCAAAGACATGGAAAAACCAGGAAAGTTAAAACAGTTTTTAAATGACTTGCATACGGGGAAACTGCACCGAGAATTCCATTATGGACCTGATCCTGTGACTGACCCACCACGAATTGAAGGCAGTAGTGGAAGCAGTAGCACAACCAGTAAGAAACCTACTACACCACCAGAATCAACTTTTAAGAAGCTAGCACCATCTAAAAATCGTTATACTCTCTTAAGAGATGAATTGTAAAGATTTTAGTGATAAAGGGGGTTTTAAAAGTGAGTGGACAATTGCAATTCGATTAAGCCTGGTAAGTGGAGACTACAGAACTAAAAACGCTACAGCCAATAAATAAGTGATCTATAGTGTATTGAACCTTAATCTTATTTTGTGTCTAAAGCAAACATCTTCAGATAGCATTTTAAATTTTATATAGGTACTGTTGAACAAGGATGTAATCACATCACAGCTAAGAATGATATTGGTGTTTCTTAGCACTTGACATGCTTGAATATTTAAATGTATACATTGGTAAAATGGCATATGTACTATTGATATGGTAAATGGGATTTGCCACCAAATGAAGCCAGAAGAAAATTGATATTATTTCTTCAGGCACATTATACATGGAATGAATTTGTGTTATTTTGATCTCACATTTTTATGGCTATTAGTTTCCTTTGAGATGACTACTTGCCTGCTGTTGATGAATTGTGTTGCAGAGTGAAAAAAATGAGCCAGCACAGTGGATTTGTCTGAATGCAATTGAATTAGCTGGTTACTAAAATTTGAGAATGATGTCATAATTGAATGTTGCTGTCCACTTGTGCAATAATTCAATAATAATTCTTTCTTCCTAATTTATTGTATTTTATATGTTGTTACTTAGAACAAGTAGATGGAACTTGTTATTAATAATGTCATTTTGTTGGAAAATTAATATTCTAAATTTATAATATTTTAATTTCAAAAGTGTTGTATGGTGCAGTGTGTTATGTAAAACAAATGAGAGACAAATCTTAGTCAATACTGCAAATATTGAAGGGAAAGAAATAAAATAGTGCCCATATAAGTGTTTTAAATCACTGATTGTAATTTTGCCAATTCACAGTAAAGGAAAGGATGGTCTAAAAACTTTTTAATGCTGTTACAGCTTCCAATAAACATTAACTGTTACTGACATTCGTTTGTTAGCTTAATTTCTTGGCTGCATTACTGAAGAGTGTTGGCAGTTGGACTTCCAGGGCTGCAGGCATTAAACATTTCATTATCTGAAACTTGATTGCATATATATAAACACAAGAAACATCATTTTTGTGTTTTGTGCAAAATGTATTAATTAAAAGTAATTTGAGTTCACAATTCTTTGTTGTAAAAAATAGCTTAAAGTACCATAAAACAATTATTAGAAAATGCAATGTCTATGTAACTTCACCTCCAATAACTCTTCATTTAGTTGAGAACTGCAGTTTTGGGAAACAGTTGATCTATGAAAAAAATATTTCTCTGTGTACTTGGGAAGTCATACAGTAATTTTAAATAAGATTCATTTTTGTTGCATGGTCAACATGCAACTTCAGCAAGCAGTGAGATGAATATGATACATTTTGCTTTACTAAAGTCTGTCAGTTTTATTTCCCTTTATTAAGATGAACTTTGTCTGTGCACATGTTATGAAATCACATTAAAATATAATGAAGTGTATGTGATGATGGCTATTCAAGAATTGGAATAATTTTCTTCCCTATGATGTATTACCAACAATGGGAAAGAACAACACAGTTTCTTAATTGTACCTCATGTGGACCTTAGAAGAGAAATGTACAAAATATATTTTTCCAGCTAGATGTAAATAAAATAAAATGAATATGTACAGCTGTTCATTTTAGATTTCAGTATCCTTAGAAATTAGTTGTATAGAAGTGTGGATTATGTATATAATCATAAAAGCATTGACATCAGTATTAATAGGTAGCCCTTTTAAAATAGGTTTTGCTTGTATTATAAAAGCATTTTTTTTCTGTTTAAGAGAATATAAAACTGAACATTTAGTTTGCACAATATTGACAACTTTATTCTTTCATGGGCTATTACAGGACAAATTATAATAATTTATTCATATAAAATAAAAGTTCTTGTTTTTCACTTGTTGAATGAAATTTACAAGTCGTTTATGTACTGTAGTGTGTCAGTTCTGTTGAAGTTTTTTGATCAGTAAGATGATGTTTTATGTTTTGTATGTCAGAAATTCTCTGTGGTTTTGTAAACTGTCACAATTTGTCCGAAGTGGTATGGTTTGGTAGCAACGTTTATCAGTATCAAATATGTACCTTGTAATTAAAGTTTAAATTATACTTCTCAGCTGTTAAATTGTTACATTTTGCACTAATTATGATGATCAACAGTTCATAACCTTTTGGGAATAGTTGACATTAAAACTGAGGTCTATAAAAATGGTTTTTCCTACAAAAAAAGTTTAAATAGTAATTACATTTTTTGTTCTTAAACTGAATTAGTAGTTTCACACTCCTTGACCTCGAACTTACAATGAGTGATGTATTACATGCCACTTACCAGGCTAGTTCAGAATATATATGCAGTATGATACTTCTTGGTGCTTCTGCCAAAAATGAACATGTCAGGACATTGTTGGGCTCATAATCCAAGAAAATTGAGGGAAAAATTGTTCCTTGAGAGTTGTAATGATATTAAGGCAAGAACTTAAAAAAAAAAGTATTTTCAGGCACTTAATCTAAGAATATGCTTGAATGTAGTAATCAGTTACATAGTGTATTTCATCGTTTCTAATTTTTTCACATTGTGTAACACATTTTGCACCCTTTGTATTCTAATACAGTCTGTTGTAAACTTTACAGGTGAATAATACATCATCCCTGTGCTGGTAAATAGTGTAACTTATCCAGCACCATTTCAGTTTTGGTACATCTGCTGTATCTTGATGATTTAACATGCCATGACATCTGATGTATACAAGCCAACTAGTAACTTTAGGTATCAACTCAGATATAGAAAAACTGAACTACTGGTTCCCCCCCCTCCTCCCCCCCCCCCCCCAAAGCTTACTCTCTGCGTCTCACCTGAATGTGATACATAGAATGGCAAATAATTTTCATAGATCAATCCTAGTTAATCACTGGAGGGAAATATTTTACATGACTACAAGCCTATCTTTATTCTTGCATTTGAATTTGATATTTCACATTCTGTCTGTGTGGAGGGAGGGAGGGAGGGAGAGAGAGAGAGAGAGAGAGAGAGAGAGAGAGAGAGAGAGAGAGAGAGAGAGAGAGAGAGCCTAACCAAAGTTATATATATGTTATATAATTTCACAACAGTCTACTTTCTTCTTTGATATCAATATATTTTCCAAGAACACCATAATGGATGTGGTCATCTTATCAAAATGTCATTGCCATTTCTGTTCAAATTTAAAAAAAAAAAAAAGTGTTGCTTTCATTTTAATGATTCATAGAGAAATAGTAAAAATCTGGATTGTTATTTTGACATGATTTTTGTATACAGTTGAAGATAAAACCAGTAAATTTATAAATAAATGGAAAAGTGACCACTTTAGTAAATGATTTGTCATTTTTTGCCATGTCAGCTCAGTCATATTCATTGCGTTGGAACTGCAGACCTATGTGGAATGTAAAATATTTTAAAATTGATCTTCTGTGAATGAAGAAGAGCGCACGCGCGCGCACACACACACACACACACACACACACACACACATTTTCTTTTCCTATGGGTAGATTTGTTAGATGAACTCGGTTTAATAAATCATGTTTGCAAAATTCTAAACACAAATTATTGGAAAACTGGTATAAGCCTATCACAGGGAAGATCAGTTTCGATTTTGCATTTACCTTAGAAAATAGCTGCAGGAAAGGCAAACCTGCTTTTGTAGATTTGGGGGGGGGGGGGGAATTGACAATGTTGTCTGGAATAGAATCTTTCAATTTCTGAAGTCAGCTGGGATAAAATAGGGAATGGAAGGTTATTTACAACTTGGAGAGAAACCAGACAGCAATTATAAGTATGGAAGGCCATGGAAAAGAAGGCAGTAAAACATGTCTGTAGCCTTTCCCCAGTGTTATTCAATCTCTACATGAATAAACTGAAGGAAAGCAAGGAGAAATTTGGAACTGGAATTATGTACTTCCCAGTTTGCCTATGACATTGTAATTCTTTTAGTCAGCACATGACCTTGAAGAGCAATTGAATGGAATGAACATTGCAGAGGTACAAGATTAACAAAGGTAATGGAATGTAGTCTAAGAAAATTAGCCAATGCTGAAGTAATAAGATTAGGTAAAAAGGCAAAACTGGTCCATGAGCTTTATCGGGAAATAACTTCTGATGGCCAAAGTAGTTAAGATATAAAATACGCAATGGCTGTGGGAAGAAGTGTTCCTGAAGAAGACAAATTTGTTTGCCGATTATTTTTTAGAAAGTCTTATCTGAAGACTTTTGTGTGGAGTGTATCTATATACGAGTGAAACACGGATGATAAAATAGTTCAAATAACACTAGGGTAGAAGCTATTTAAACTTGGTGCTACAGATGAATGCTGAATAATGAGGTACTGTAGAGGATTGGGGAGAAGAGAAATTCCTGGCATACCTTGACTAAAAGAAGACACACTCTGGGACATCAAGGAATTATCAGTTTAGTATTGGAGAGAATTATGCACACGCACTCAGACATATCGAAACGCAAACACACCTAGACAGACATTTGTAAAAGGCAAAGAAGTTGGACAGAGATACCAATTGAGGCAGAGGCTCTGTCCACAGAACCAAGGCAAAGATGCTAAAGATGGTGGGCGGGAATTTGAATTAGTGGAGATTGAGACCAGGTGGGCAATGGGAGGAGAGAATAAGCTGAAGGGCAAGTTCCCATCTCCGGAGTTCTGAAAGGTTGGTGTCGGTGGGAAGTATCCAGATAACCCGGACGGTGTAACACTGCGCCAAGATGTGCTGGCCGTGCACCAAGGCATGTTTAGCCACAGGGTGATCCTCATTACCAACAAACACTGTCTGCCTGTGACCGTTCATGCGAATGGACAATTTGTTGCTGGTCATTCCCACATAGAACGCTTCACAGTGCAGGCATGTCAGTTGGTAAATCACGTGGGTGCTATCGCAAGTGGCTCTGCCCTTGATTGTGTACACCTTCCGGGTTACTGGACTGGAGTAAGTGGTGGTGGAAGGGTGCATAGGGCTGGTTTCACAGCGGGGGCGGTTGCATGGGTAGGAGCCAGAGGGTAGGGAAGGTGGTTTGGGGGTTTCATAGGGATGAACAAAGAGGTTACGAAGGTTAGGTGGGCGGCGGAAAGACACTCTTGGTGGAGTGGGAAGGATGTCATTAAGGATGGATCTCATTTTGGGGCAGGATTTAAGGAAGTCGTATCCCTGCTGGAGAGCCACAATCAGAGTCCGCTCCAGTCCCGGAAAGTATCCGGTGACAAAAGGGGCACTTCTGGGATTCTTCGGTGGAAGGTTCTGGATTTGGAGGAATGAGGAGGTGGCTCTGGTAATTTGCTTCTGAACCAGATCAGGAGGATAGCTGCGGGATGTGAAAGCTGTTATTAGGTTATTGGTGTACTGGTTCAGGGATTCGGGACTGGAGCAGACTCTTTTGCCACGAAGACCTACGCTGTAGGGAAGGGAACGTTTGATATGGAATGGATGGCAGCTGTCATAATGGAGGTACTTTTGTTTGTTGGTAGGTTTGATGTGGACGGATGTGTGAACTTGGCCGTTGGACAGGTGGAGGTCAACATCGAGGAACGTGGCATGGGATTTGGAATAGGACCAGGTGAATTTGATGGGACCAAAGGAGTTGAGGTTGGAGAGGAAATTCTGGAGTTCTTCTTCACTGTTAGTCCAGATCATGAAGATGTCATCAATGAATCTGTACCAAACTTTGGGTTGACAGGCTTGGGTATCCAGGAAGGCTTCCTCTAAGCGTATAAATAAGTTTGCGTATGAGGGGGCCATCCTGGTTCCCATGGCTGTTCGCTTTAGTTGTTGGTATGTCTGGCCCTCAAAGGTGAAGAAGTTGTGGGTTAGGATGAAGCTGGCTAGGGTATTAAGGAAAGAGGTTTTAGATAGGGAAGTGTGTGGTCGGCGTGAAAGGAAATACTCCATCGCAGCGAGGCCCTGGGCCTGCGAAAAGTATAGAAGGAAATTATCCTGGTGGGATAAACAAATATAAAAAAATAGAAAACGGATGACTTACCCAAAAGGACCGGCTCGTTGATAGACACAAATAAAAATAAAAATCACACTCAAAACACACTTACTAGCTTTCGCCACCACTGGCAGCTTCTTCAGGAAAAAGAGGAAAAAAGGGGAGGAGAAAGGGAAGGATATGGGTTTTAAGGAAGTGGAAAAGGAGTCATTCCAATCCCAGGAGTGGAAGGACTTACCTTAGGGGACAAAAAGGAAGGCAGACAAACACACAAACACACACACACACACACACACACACACCTAGACAGACATTTGTAAAAAGCCTTTTACAAATGTCTGTCTAGGTGTGTGTGTGTGTGTGTGTGTGTGTGTGTGTGTGTGTGTGTGTGTGTTTGTGTGTTTGTGTGTTTGTCTGCCTTCCTTTTTGTCCCCTAAGGTAAGTCCTTCCACTCCTGGGATTGGAATGACTCCTTTTCCACTTCCTTAAAACCCATATCCTTCCCTTTCTCCTCCCCTTTTTTCCTGAAGAAGCTGCCAGTGGATCGAAAGCTAGTAAGTGTGTTTTGAGTGTGATTTTTGTTTTTATTTGTGTCTATCGACGAGCCGGTTTTTTTGGGTAAGTCATCCGTTTTCCATATATATATATATATATATATATATATATATATATATATATATATATATATATATATACGTAAAAAATAGATGAAGTCCACTTACCAGGCGAAGGAGCACAGGCAGTGATAGCAACAAATACTGCCTGTGCTCCTTCGCCTGGTAAGTGGACTTCATCTATTTTTTACGTATATTTTTCCTGTTAGGAATTTTTCCTCTATAATATTTGTAATATATAATTGTTATGAAATAATATGTTGCTTTTTGAAATACAGCTGAACATATTGTTTTTTTTTTTCATTTTTTAAACTAATTTGTGCACATATTCTTTAGACAAATAATAATTAATGGCAAAGAAAGGTATGTAATAACTTAAAAAGTTTGAGTGGCCATCAGAAGCTCTGCTGCAACCTTTTGACAACCATTTCCAAGCAGTTACGTTTTTGTTAAATATCTTTGTTTGTAATGTATGTTAATAGGTGGAATATAACATTTAGCGATTTTATTCCCCTCCCTCCCCCCCCCCCCCAAGGCAGACAGGGTGAGTGATTACTGTGAACTGCCACTATGGTACTTGCCAGAGCTAGACAGCGTTAACCAAAAAGTTAACTTTATTACTAATTAACCCGTTACTAAAAAGTTAACTCTGTTAAACATTAAAGCATCACTTCACGGGCAATTAAACGGAAGCTAACATTATTCATTAACTCAGAACTGTATTGTGCAGCCATGAAATATCGCCTTCAGAACCACAGAAATAGAGCAAATTAAGTGAAACGTATTACCCTACCTGATATTAAAAAACTTTGAAACATTTTAAGAAAAATTAATATTAAATGCTGTACCCTGTGATCTTAGTGCTGGAAAGAATTGAAGACTTTAGGATAAAGATAAAATGTTACGTTAATATGTATTGATCAATTACAAACTTTGAGCCAGCAGTCGCCTTAATTTCTTATCTATCCCCTGTTTGCCCAAAATTGTCACTTGTCCCAAGCTATGAAAGTAGTGTCTCTTGACCATGTATCTTAATGTTCACCATCAGGGATTCTCACATGAGGTCCAACAATTTTATCACATTAGCAATGAAAACTGAAACCCAGAATGCTGTTGTCGCATGTGAATACTACTATTATACTTGTGTAATGTCTGTTCTTTCAAAAGACATCACACCAATAAGTATTTATAATTAATGTTGATTGTGTGAAAGAGTGTTGCAGAAATGGTAATTTCGGTAGGCAAACTGGCATATATGTAGTCATCTGACTTCTACTATATTTTTCTTCCAGTAATTGGCTGGTTAGGTGATCAAATTTGCAGAAGTGGGACCAATTTTATAACTACTCACTGCTCAGAATGCAACAAAGCATTATTGGAGCTTACAATTCAAATTTAGCAAATATAACAAAACATACATTAATTCATAGCTACTGTGTAAGATACACTCAGGTATTTAAAATTAGTAAAAATATTGCTTAGGTAACTTCATACAGCTTTTGACACTCACTTGCTCTTGTTTCAAAAGTAAATAAATGATGGTGTTTGAGAGTGCTGCATCTTGTGACATCACCGCCGACATAATGTATTGTTGTACCGAAGAACTTTTTTTAAAGCTGCGAGTTACTCACATCTTACGGTGGATCCCTGAGGAAAAGTATCACTAAACGATCGGTGTTTTGTTGTGAAATGGCAATCAATATTATATTTCTTTAATACAACACACTCTCGGCAAATTAAAAAAGTTGCTGATCCATGTTTATTTTGCATTACAAAATAAGTCAATTTCCCACTGATCTTGAAACAGTGGTGGTTTTTTCTTCATGCTGAATGCTCACAAGACAGATTAACAGTGTCACACTTGATAGGATTCAGAACGGAAACTTCAGCATATAAAAAAAATATGTGATTGCGAGCACTGTCAAGCTGCCACAGCCGCTACCCAGGGAGGGGCAGCACAGGGCGGGCAAACATTCAAGTGCTCCAGTCAAAGGGGCCTACTTCACAACAAACAATGTGCTGCTTAAATTAAGTGGACAGGTTTCGTCGATTTTGCTGTACGCCTGTTGCCCATCTTTATCAGCCAGTCATTAGAGATTTTTATTGCAAAATTTTGAATACTGGGCGACTATCTTATGGGGCCATTCTAAAAAGCTCGGCGGGCCATAAGTGGACAATGGGCCACAGGTTGAGTACTGCTGTTCTTGACTGATATATTTAAAATGGTAAGGTTTGAAAGCTCAAGAAGGAGCATGTTTACTATGAGATGCAATTATTTTCATAGCATAGTTCACCATGGTGATGTGACAGGAAGGCTGGTTTGAGCTGAGGAAGTTGTCAAGTTGGCTGTGAGTTATGCAGAGCAGGTGTGAGAGGGCAGAATGTGCGCGAGCGTTGAAAGCGCAACCAAGTTTTGTTTACATACTGCCCCACGAACCACAGACATTGCCGAGGTGGGGTGGCTTGTGTGCCTCAACAATGCAGATAGCCGTACCGTAGGTGCAACCACAGCGGAGGGGTATCTGTGGAGAGGCCAGACAAACGTGTGGTTCCTGAAGAGGGGCAGCAGCCTTTTCAGTAGTTACAGGGGCAACAGTCTGGATGATTGACTGAGCTGGCCTTGTAACATCAGCTAATGTGGCTTTGCCACACAGCTACTGCGAACGGCTGAAAGCAAGGGGAAACTACAGCCGTCATTTTTCCCGAGGACATGCAGCTCTACTGTATGAAAATATGATGATGGCATCCTCTCGGGTAAAATATTCCGGAAGTAAAATAGTCCCCCATTCGGATCTCCGGGCGGGGACTACTCAGGAGGATGTTGTCATCAGGAAGGACAATACTGGCATTCTATGGATCGGAGCGTGGAATGTTAGATCCCTTAATCGGGTAGGAAAATTAGAAAATTTAAAAAGGGAAATGGATCGGTTGAAGTTAGATATAGTGGGGATTAGTGAAGTTCGGTGGCAGGATGAACAGGATTTCTGGTCAGGTGAGTACAGGATTATAACTACAAAATCAGTTGGGGGTATCACAGGAGTAGGACTGATAATTAATAAGAAAATAGGAATGCGGGTAAACTACTATGAGCAGCACAGTGATCGCATTATCATTGTCAAGATAGATACGAAGCCAACACCGACAACAGTAGTACAGGTTTATATGCCAACTAGCTCTGCCGATGATGAGGAGATCGAAGAAATATATGAGGAGCTAAAGGAAATTATTCAGACAATTAAGGGAGAGGAAAACTTAATTGTGATGGGAGACTGGAATTCGGTAGTAGGAAAAGGAAGAGAAGGAAAAATAGTAGGTGAATATGGACTGGGCAGGAGGAATGAAAGAGGAAGTCGCCTGGTAGAATTTTGCACGGAACATGATTTAATCATAACAAACACGTGGTTTAAGAATCACAAAAGAAGGTTGTATACATGGAAGAGACCAGGAGACACCGGAAGGTATCAGATAGATTTTATAATGGTAAGACATAGGTACCGGAACCAGGTTATAAACTGCAGGACATACCCAGGGGCAGATATAGACTCTGACCATAACTTGTTAGTCATGAAGCTGAAGCTGAAAAAACTGCAGAAAGGTAGGAAAATAAGAAGATGGGACTTAGATAAATTGAAGGAAAGTGAAGTTCTGGAGAATTTCAGAGGGATATTTAGGCAACAATTGACAGAAACAGGGGGAAATAAAACAGTAGAAGAGGAATGGGTAGCATTGAGAGATGAAATAGTGAAGGCAGCGGAGGACAAAATAGGTAGAAAGGCAAGACCTACAAAAAATCCATGGATATCACAGGAAATACTACAGTTAATTGATGAAAGGAGAAAATATAAAAATGCAGTAAATGAAACAGGCAAAATGGAGTACAGACGACTAAAAAATGAAATTGACAGGAAGTGCAAAATGGCTAAGCAGGAGTGGATAGAAGCCAAATGCAAATCTGTAGAAGAATGTATAGCAAAGGGAAAAGTAGATACCGCCTACAGGAAAATAAAAGAGACATTTGGGGACAAGAAAAGCAACTCTACGAATATCAAGAACTCAGATGGGAAACCAGTTCTCAGCAAAGAAGGGAAAGCTGAAAGGTGGAAAGAGTACATAGAGCAGCTCTACAAAGGAAATGAACTTAGAAACGATGTTGTAGGAAGGGAAGAGGAAGTAGATCAAGATGAAATAGGAGATATTATACTGAGAGATGAATTTGACAGAGCCCTGAAAGACCTAGGTAGGAACAAGGCCCCAGGAATAGATGACATACCCTCAGAGCTACTAAAGTCTCTGGGAGAGCCAGCCATGACAAGATTATTTGAACTGGTGTGTAGGATGTATGAGACAGGCGAAATGCCCTCAGACTTTAAGAAAAATGTAATAATCCCCATTCCAAAGAAATCAGGAGCAGACAGGTGTGAAAATTACAGAACCATCAGTTTGATAAGTCATGGTTGCAAAATTTTAACACGAATTATCTACAGTAGAATGGAAAAGCTGGTAGAAGCTGACCTCGGGGAAGATCAGTTTGGATTCAGAAAGAAAGTAGGAACCCGGGAGGCAATACTCACTTTACGTCTTATCTTAGAAGATAGATTAAGTGTGGTGTCGCACAAGTACAAAGTGCGCGCCACCTACTTTCGCCGCGCCGCCATGCACGCACGGCACGGCGTTCTCACGACGACAGCCACGAGCGCCCTCTGCTGCAACCCCACTCGTGGCCACCACAGAAAGACACCGGTCACTTCGGATTGAGATAGCAACGAGTTAGGACCTTCGTAATCAGATAGGCACCATTGAAGACTTTGTTATCGTACAGGCACTAGGCAGGCCTCTAACAACTATGTATCAACATTCTGCAGTGCTATGTAAAAGTTAAGTATTGTTACATTCTGTGCAATATATATCTCTTTCTAATTTACTCTAGTGTTTATAGTTTTTGGCTGCTCCCCTCCGTACCTGCACCAGCGTGTCGGTCTCATTCCACTCGGCCACCGACACCTACGACGAGGCTGGGACACAAAAGCGGCGACGAAGTTGGGACACAAAATTAAGGAAAGGCAAACCTACATTTTTAGCTTTTGTAGATTGGGAAAAAGCGTTTGACAATGTTGACTGGAATACACTCTTTCAAATTCTGAAGTCAGCAGGGGTAAAATACAGGGAAAGGAGAGTTATTTACAACTTGTACAAAAGCCAGACCGCAGTTATTAGACTCGAAGGGCATGAAAGGGAAGCATCAGTTGGGAAGGGAGTAAGACAGGGTTGTAGCCTTTCTCCGATGCTATTCAATTTGTACATCGAGCAGGCGGTGAAGGAAAGCAAGGAAAAATTTGGAATAGGGATTAAAGTTCAGGGGGAAGAAATAAAAACATTGCGTTTTGCCGATGACATTGTAATTCTGTCAGAGACAGCAAAGGACCTGGAAGAGCAGTTGAATGGAATGGACAGCGTGTTGAAGAATGCATATAAAATGAACATTAACAAGAGCAAAACAAAAATAATGGAATGCGGTCTTAGAAAATCAGGCGATGCTGAAGGAATTAGATTAGGTGACGAAACAATGAAGGTGGTAGATGAGTTTTGTTACTTGGGTAGTAAAATAACATGCGATGGTCGCAGTACAGAGGATATAAAATGCAGAATGGCAATGGGCAGGAAAGCATTTTTGAAAAAGAGAAATTTGCTAACATCGAATATTAACTTAAGGGTAAGGAAGTCTTTTCTGAAGGCATTTGTGTGGAGTGTTGCCTTGTACGGGAGTGAAACATGGACGATAAGCAGTGCGGACAGGAAGAGAATAGAGGCTTTTGAAATGTGGTGTTACAGAAGAATGCTGAAGATTAGGTGGGTAGATCGCATAACTAATGAAGAGGTACTGAACAGAATTGGTGAGATAAGGAATTTTTGGCATACCTTGACTAAAAGAAGGGATCGCTTGGTAGGACACATTCTTAGACATCGGGGAATCGTAAATTTAGCATTGGAGGGAAGTGTGTGGGGTAAAAATCGCAGAGGGAGACCAAGAGATGCGTATAGTAAGCAGATTCAAGTGGATGTGGGTTGCCATTCTTATAAGGAGATGAAAAGGCTTGCTCAGGATAGAGTAGGGTGGAGAGCTGCATCAAACCAGTCTCCGGACTGAAGACCATAACAACAACACTGCAGCGCAGGAGGGGGTACCATATTGTTAACCTTGTGTGTGGGCGTAACATCACTGTTTGCACTGAAAGAAGTAATAACCATGAAATTTGTGTCTTTTGAGGCCGCTCAGAGAGACGCAAGGTGTTGCTTGGTAGACGACAGTTGGGATTCGGCATCAGCAAGGTGGCGAAAGATGTCTTCTCTCTCACACTGAAGGCACAACACTTGTTCATTTTTGGTAGCCCACTTTGACATAAGTAAATTCAACTGAGTGATGGTGTCACTCACGGACAATGTTTTCTCTTTTACACCAGAGTTTAATCACTTCATCATGTTCACTAGACGACTTTGACACAAGTTTGTTGAACTCGTTTGTCAAACACTCGAGAAATTTTTTACACGTGCAACAGGAGGGGTAGTGCTCAACAAACCACACAGGAAGTGTCTGTTTGACATGTGGTGGAAGACAGCACAATGAACATCATCAGGAGAAAGTTTGTGGTGAGCCAGGAAATCCATGCCTAGTATAGTTCCGAAATGTCAGCCACAAAAAAGTTCCATTTTAATACACACACTGGAGACAGGTGAACAGAGTACGAGGTAGAATCAACTCACGGAAGCTGAGAGGAGTTGACAGCTCAAAGAACTGCTTAGTGAGGTTGTAGAGTGCCTGTTAGCATGAATGATGAAAGCAGCATGATCTGGAAGTGAATGCCGCAAATGCAGTCGTGAAGGTAGAGGTAACCATCCGGAGGCAGAGATCCCTGTATAAAATGCAGCATATGTAGGCACCTGTTGTCAGCAGAGCAGAATGCAGCATCAAAGTCATCCTGCACTCTGTGTTTGGGTGAAGGCGTGGTGGACGGCACTTCCGAAAGGCGTCTCCAAAATGGCTGTGATTGTAGCAGTGCAAAACCTGTTCCTGCAGATAGCGGATGATTGGAAGTGAGCCTTCGTCAGAGTCCACAGAGGAGACCAAAGTGTTGCCATGGCTAGATGGGCGAAGTTGAGGTGGTGATTGTTGAGACTGTGGTTGCAGCTTGTGACGTACCTCCTGAAGGTATGCCTCATTCACTTGGTCCACAATGCGAATGCGTTCGCTAGGCAACTCGATTGTGTTGTAGGTGAGTGCTGTCTGAACAGGTAGCAGCAGCTTGCTGGTCCAGACCACCCTGAGTGTCAAATCAGGCATATCATGTACGCTGAACAGTGGGCAAAGGCGCCACCACAGTTGCGAGGGATTCTTACCATTGATCTGTCCCTCGTGCAGGATGTGGTGGATGGTCTCATCTGGTGTGCGGGTAACCCCTCTAGAATCATCTGCTTGGCCGAGTGATCATGTAGGTGCATTATTATACAGAGATAAAGAGTCGCGTCATCAAGCAAGTAGTGGTTGAAGGCACAGCTGAAGTCCCTGGTGTGACTGGAAAAGTGAGCGGATGCTTGGCTACACGTTATTGTGGGGTGACATGGTAGGCACCGAAATGTGCCAGAGAAACGGGTAATTGGTTGTGTGTGAATGCAAAAGAGTTTTGAGAAGTGTCAGTCGTGGGAACGGAAGACGGTGGCACTTGTGGTCATGACAGGGAAGGTGCAGCTCAGGACGCTGAGTATGACTGCACATTCTGAAAATTGTCAGTGTTCACAAAGTTCACGCATGGAAAAGCACTCAGTGTGGGTCACACTGGCGAAGTCATTGTGGAGGAAGCCTTTATTTCACAACTCGTTGAAAAAAAACTGACACAGGTGGCATGAAACATACTCAAGCAAATGTTTGGAAGTAGATAAAGCGTTCGGGGTCACCATTATGGGATCTTGAGGGGTTGTAGGCCCATAGAAATGACCAAGTACAAGAGAGATACTTTTTTACAACTCCATTGACGAGCACACACCGACTGGACATGAATTTGCATGGTGACCAAGACACAGCATGCCCAAAGATCCCAGTCACAGATCAAAACACTCTAATGGAGGTGGTTGATAGTGTTGTTGGCTATCACTGCTAGACAGCCCCCACCCCAGTATGGAGTACTACTCCTGAGACAGAGAGGGGGATGAGGTGACGGCACGTCACTATTGGAACATAGCCTTACAATCTACACTAGAGTAAAACAGTGCCATTACACCACACACTTGACATGTAGGCTAAACAGGCTGACAGATGGCTTGACAAGAAACTGTGGAAAGAAAGTCAGAAACCACACATAGACCCATACACAAACTCACCCATACAGCACTTGTGGATGATCAACGTCATATCTTGTGGGAACGGTACACCCACTGAGAAAATGAGACAAGGTCTGCTGGATTCAAAAGCTGTAATTGCTTACCCAGCTTCTTGTTGCTTGTCTGTGAACAGGTCAGATGCCAAAAGTTTCAGCCATAGCATATTACTTGTGGCCCCCAATGGCAGCTTTTGACATTACCTCACTGCTTCAACCACACCAGCTCCTTGGCCTTCTGGTGGTGTCCAGCCCTTATGATAAGTTCATCTTTGGAACTTCCACAGTGCTCACCACAATGCTTTAAGCACTCGTTTCTCCATCAAGATCATCTTACCTGTTTGTTTTCATTGATTCTTGTGGTCACCGTAATTTGATTGTAATAGCAGGGCAATGCTATAAGAAAAAAATTTTCCTCTCTTCACAGTATACTCAGTATTTCACCATTTAACATACCAATTTTAACTCTCTCACCATGAACAAAAACTGAGTGTTCACTATATATCTGTGATAACTAGAAGATTTGCATGGTGTATGCTGGGAGCACCCTTGATAGTGCTTTACAGATGCTGCAGGAAGGCAGGGTCGGCTGCTTGCAGCAATACTGGCACCATCACAGAGTAATAAGAAATTGGTGGCACTTGCACAAACAGGGCAGATCCAGGACAGCCTCTTGGGGGGGGGGGGGGGGGCATTGAAAGAATTCTCATTGTCAGCTAAACTCTGGCTCAGTAGAAAGACTCTAGTACCGGCCACCCCTTTTTACGTCACGACCAATCAAACAAAAATTCTCACAGTTTTGAAGACTCAGTGCATCCGCCTATGCGCACAAATGTTCACTTAAATGATGCTAGGAAGTACCTCAATTGAATGACAGTATTCTTTTTGCATGCATTACTTTTTGAAAACCTGACTGATTTGCATTGTAAAAGTAAGCTTCACTAAAACTGGTGATCTTATTTTTTGCAGTCATAAGAAAAGCTTCTATCATTTCCTTTTGAGTCACTTCATTTTCTAACCTGTTTCTCAATACAAATTTTGTTATTTTTCGTGCCACAATTTTATGTGTCCTTTTGAAGTGACTATTCCAACTTTGAGAAGCTGTAAATTCTTTAGCACCTATCGCGTTTGCAA
Source organism: Locusta migratoria (assembly GCA_026315105.1). Classification (NCBI taxonomy): domain Eukaryota; kingdom Metazoa; phylum Arthropoda; class Insecta; order Orthoptera; family Acrididae; genus Locusta; species Locusta migratoria. Next base: position 174,512,751 of record CM048744.1, on the reverse strand, counting down.
TCTCTAATGCCCAATCATGCAAAGTTGTGCCGCTGACACTCAATGACTGTCATCTGGCATTGGTAAATTGCTCTAAAAGTTGCGCATTTATCTCCGTCACAATTTCCAGTCGACTCTTACGTCATCCAGTGACTTCCTTTTTCCATCTATACAATTCACATTCAGAACGGACAGAGATGTACCTATTTTGAACAATACTGACATGTAGGCATTTCTTACCACTTTCATTCAACCAATACTTCACTGCTTTTTCTTTGTCTGATAATGTAATTGTAGTTGCTGGTGTTGCTTTCAGAGATAACTGATGATGGTACATGGCACTATCACACGAAGAGTCTTCATGTGTGCAACTTTCTTCCGGGTCTTCGCCGTCTGTAGATTCACAGTCTGCAATATCGAGTGCTTCAGTCATTTCTAGCCACATGTCTGCACTATTTACATGTTCATCTAGAAGTTTAACTACCATGTCGCACATCACAGTCTTCACGCGTGTTTTCTGTTGATAGCTTCATTTGGTGTCTGTGGTATATCTCCATGGCAAGCAGCAAAACATTTACAGGGTTTGCCATAACCTGTGAGGGGAGATCGAATGTTCACCATAAAGTGGCGCACCTCCGGACCATGCGCACAACGCTCACCATGACACCACCTCGCGACTCGCCATTTTCAGAGGTGGCCAGCCGTCACCGCAAGCACCAAGCACAAAAACAGCCATTTTTGTAATTTTTTTTAGGTGATATCCAGGTCATGTCAGCAGCTAACATTCTGCATACAGACTTCGTTCAATGTTAACCAACAGTTCTAAAAAAATCAATACATGTTTCGGCATGACAAGTCTGACTGTTCCCTTGTGTTTTTCCCAAGTTTTTCCTTAGTTTTGTCCCAAGTTTATGCCCAATTTTGCCCCAAGTTCTTCCCTAAGATTTTTCTACATTTTCCCAAACTTTTCCCCTCCATCTTTCCTCAATTTTGTTCCTCCAGTTCTTTCCCCAAGTTTTTTCCAAAGTTTTTTCTTCACATTTCCCCCAAAGTATTGTCCAAGTATTTTTCCCAAGAGTTTTCCCCCAAGATTTCTCCCCTCCCCCCCCCCCCCAATTGCTTCCCAAAATCTTTCCCCCTAGTTTCTTCCTCAAGTTTTTCCTTAGTTTGTTCTGCAGTTTTTGGCTCAATTTTTTGCTCAGTTTATTCACTTGTTTTTCCCCTGTTTCTTCTCCAGTTTTTACCCAGTTATTTCAAAATGTTTATTAAGCTTATGGGACTTAACTGCAGGGTCATCAGTCCCTAAACTTACAAACTACCTTATACTAAAGACAGCAGAAACATCCATGTCCGAGGGAGAATTTGAACCCCCGACGGAAAGCAGCCTCACGCATCAGAGCATAGCACCTCAATACACTCGGCCACTCCATCCCAGCCCCAGTTATTTCCCAAGCTTTTCCCCCCCAGTTCCTCCCCCCAATATTCCACACCAGTTTTCGTCCCAAGTTTTCCTCCCCATTTATTATCTCCAGTTTTTCCCACAAGATTTTTCCCCTAGTTTTTCTCCCCAGTTTTCCCAAGTTTTGTCCCAGGATTTCTCCACAGTTTTGCCCAAGTACTATCTCCAAGATTTCCCCCCCAACTATTCAGCCCAGTTTCTTTTCTAGGTTTTTCCCTCACTTTCTTCCCCAATTTCTTCCTGAATATATCTCCCATGTTTTTACCCAGTTTTTCTGCAGTTATTTCCCAATTTTTCCCCTGCTTCTTCTCTAGTCCCCCCCCCCTTTCAAGAAGCAATGAATTCTGAGCAATGATTTACGTTTCAGGTTTCACATCAAGTTTTACTTATCTTTTATACTCGGGGTTTATCTCTTTGCTGCATTTAGTGTCCTGGTGTGTATTGTTCAAATAAAGAATAAACTCCAGCAGTTCATACTACAACAACTGAACTATTGAACTGCCGACCTCAACTGACATCCTCAGTGCCCTCTGGCACCGCTATATATACATGTTTTAAGAACTGTTACTACAAATATATATTGTTTACAATAATGACATCAATCAAATTACAGTTACCAAGTACAACATGAAATGATTTTACGTGCACCAAATATTAGATTACACAAAGCTGAGATAACATATACACATAATTTAACAGTTTATTTGCATTCAAGCAGGCTTGACTTCGAAGGCAACTAAACACAGCACTTATACTGAAAGCACGTTTATTACGAACTCAACATACACGCAGCACTGACTGCCTCTCAGGCAGAGTGCTCTGCTATTTATACACAGACAGAATTTACTAGAAATTAGAAGAACAGTTAACATGAGAAACAAGTAGAATTTACAAGTGAACATAAGAAAGACGTAGAACCTTCTGGAATTGTTAACTACAAAGAAATAAATTTTTGCCGGTGGGCGGGATTGAACCAGTGACCTTCTGCACCGCAGTCCGTGACGCTATCCCCTGCGCCATGCCGGCAGTCGGTGTTCGTTGTCTCTCGCGGCATTACTCCATCTCCTGGAAAAACAGCGACCCGCTGTTATGATCTCTGTGGAGCCAGCTGCAATGTCCTGGATCTTGACCGTGTCATGGGTCCTCTGTATGACAGTTCAAGATAATCCGTCCTTTCTCCGGGTTTATCGACGACAGACGTTCCTGTCGTGGCTTCATCAGGAACATTACCGTTCTTAAAGTCCTTGAACAAGAAGCCATTGTCGTCTACCTGCTCTTCAGGATCGTAGTAAGGCTTCATGCGCAGGACGTGAACAATGTCTCTTCATTTTTGATGTTTCGACGACGGCTCATAACCCTCAACTTCGTATGTGACGTCTGACAGGCGGCGTATGACACAATATGGACCAAAGTATCGCTTCAATAACTTTTCTGACAGTCCAACCTTCCGTACAGGGGTAAAAATCCATACCAGATCTCCTGGGCTGTACTCAACAGGTCGATGCTTGTCGTTATACCACTGATGGTCCTTCTCCTGGGCATCCAGTGTCCATATGCGAGCCAGCTGTCTTGCTTCTTTGACCCTGGTGAGGAGCTGTTTAACATAGTCATCCTGAGTGCCGTCCGGTTGGAACGGGAACAGCATATCCATTGTTGTCTCAGCTTCACGGCCATGGAGCAGGAAAAACGGAGTGAAGCCTGTTGTGTCTTGTCTTGCGGTATTGTAAGCAAATGTCACGACTGGCAGAATTGTATCCCAATCCTTCTGCTCAACATCAATGTACATCGACAGCATGTCAGCTAACGTCTTGTTAAAACGTTCCGTAAGACCATTTGTCTGAGGATGGTATGCAGTTGTCATTCTGTGGACAATGTTGCACCGTGACATTACTTCTGATACTAGTTTTGACTGGAATACTTTTCCGCAATCAGATATCATGACATATGGTGCTCCATGCTTCAAAATAATGTCTTCTACAAGGAATTTTGCGATCTCTGGAGCTTCTGCGGTCGGCACAGGTTTGGTGACAGCGTAGCGTGTGAGGTAGTCAGTGCAGACTATTAACCAACGGTTACCGGTTGTCGACTTCGGGGACCTCCCTAAAAGATCGATCCCGACTCGATGGTATGGAGCTGCTGCCGGCGGAATCGGTACGAGATGTCCTGGAGGTAATTGTGGTACATGCTTCCGTCGCTGGCAATCTTTACAGTGACTCACAAAGTGCTTGACAGATTGGTAGAGACCTTTCCAGTAATACCTGCGTCTGATTCTGTCTAGGGTCTTCAGGAATCCCAGATGGCTAGATACTGGAGCATCATGGAAATATTTGAGAATAGCTGGCTGGAGATGAGCTGGAACAACAAGTAGCCATTTGGGGCCCAGTGGATCGTAGTTGCTCTTATACAACATTCCTTTTATAAGTTGGAACTCTCCATTGGTCGGTTCTCCTTTCTCCAAGGCCTCTATCGTTTTTAATAGTGCTGGATCTTCCCTCTGTTCAGCTGTAACGTCATCTAATTCAGTGAGAGCTGAAATTTCATTAATGCTGTTGTGTTCCACTAATGGATTCCTCGAAAGGCAGTCGGCATCCTTGTGTTTGCGACCGTTCTTGAATACCACTGTGACATCGTACTCTTGGAGTCTTAGTACCCATCTTGTTAGTCGACCTGATGGATCCTTCAAGCTAGTCAGCCAACACAAAGAATGGTGGTCTGTCACGACAGTGAATGGTTTGCCAAATAAATACGGCCGGAACTTGTTGATAGCCCAGATAACCGCGAGATATTCTTTTTCAGTTGTAGAGTAGTTTATCTCGGACTTTGAGAGTACTCTTGACGCATAGGCTATCACTTTTTCAGCACCTTCCTGAACTTGTACAAGCACTGCACCAATCCCATAACCACTGGCGTCTGTGTGAAGTTCCGTTTCTGCATTCTCATTGTACAAGGCTAGCACTGGTGCAGAAGTTAGAGCCTCCTTAAGTGCCCGGAAAGCTCTTTCTTTTGTCTCATCCCAGTAAAATTTGGCGTCTCCCTGCAGAAGTTCTTGTAATCGACGTGCCTTGTTACAAAATCCTTTTATGAAACGTCGGTAGTATGAGCACAGCCCGAGAAAACTTCTCACATCACGAATGTGCTGAGGAGGTGGAAATTCTGTGACTGCCCTTACTTTATCTGGATCAGGACGGACACCATCTCCGTTGACTAGGTGCCCCAGGATTTTTATCTCTTTGTTGACGAAGAGCACTTCTTTGGATTGAGGTGGAGACCTGCAGTCTGAACACACTTGAACACAGTTGACAGGCGACTCAGATGTTCTTCAAATGTTTTCGAGAAAACGACAATGTCATCTAAATAGCACAGACACGTCGTCCACTTAAGGTGTCGAAGCAAGTTGTCCATCATGCGTTCTAATGTGGCTGGAGCATTACATAATCCAAATGGCATTACTTTAAATTCATAGGTGCCATCAGGTGTAATAAAAGCCGTCTTCTCCCTGTCAGCTTCATCAACCTCAATTTGCCAGTAACCTGTCTGCATGTCCATTGTTGAGAAGTGTGTAGCTCCTTTCAAGCAGTCTAAGGTGTCGTCAATACGCGGCAGTGGGTAGACATCTTTCTTTGTGATTCTGTTCAGCCGCCGATAGTCGACACAGAATCGCCACGTGCCATCCTTCTTCGTTACGAGGACCACCGGAGACGACCAAGGGCTCTCCGAAGGTTGAATAATGTCATCTCGCAACATCTTCTCCACTTCCTCCCGAATTATCCGTCTTTCAGCTGGCGACACTCTATACGAACGCTGGCTATTTGGCGGATGATCCCCAGTATTGATACGGTGCTTTATAGTGGGCCGTTTCGTCTGACTTTTCCTCTGCTGAGGTGTGAATGCACCCAAAAATTGGCGTAGAATACCTAACACCCGCTGACGTTGTTCCTTAGTCAGTCCAGGCCCTATTGGCAGTTCCACGTTTGTTTCCTCCAGCGTGTTGCCTGTACTAACAGCAGGGCATTGGTCTTCACTGATGACGTTGAGCTCACCGTCCTGGATTGGTTCAGCTGTCCCGATACACATTCCCTTGGGGATAAGTTGTGACTGCTCGTGACAATTTGTGAGCCAAATCTCTCCTTGATCACCAATAATGCTTATGATAGCCGCTGGTATGTAAATTTCTTTTGTGAGCCTCAAACTTTGTACTATCAACAAGAACTTTACAGTTTAACCAGACATCTGTGTTTGTGACTGCAACTCTTCTCATTGTCAATGGCGGTATCGTCACATTGTCAACGACGAATAGCTTCCCAGAAAATTCTGTATTACGTGTATCCGACGGAACAACTTCTTCAATTTGCAGCTAAGATCTTCCACAGTCAATGATAGCTTGGGATGCCTGAAGGAAGTCCCATCCGAGGATGACATTGTGACTACATTCTGTTAACACGACAAATTCAAATGGCTGCGTCCTGTTGTTGATGGTTATTCTTGCGACACAAGTTCCTGCTGGATGGACGTACTTTCCATTCGCGACCTTCAGCAGAGTTGCCCCCGTATCACAGAACATTGACTTCTTTAGTGTGCGGCGGTAATTATCCGACAATACAGAGAAAGACGCTCCTGAAGCAACAAGTGCCCGACAGGTTGGCCATCGATTATGACATCGATGAAATTTCCCGACATCTTAGAGACTGTCGCCCACGGAGGATTTTCATCTGCAGCGGCCTCACATCCATAGATGGTCGCCTCACTTAGTTTTCCTGGGGGCGGCGGCTAGGGGAGCGGCTGGTCCCGGCTGCCATGCACTGTTGTAATTCTTCTCTCACGATTTGTCGTATGAGAGAAGCGAAGTCATGCTGGTCTTCCACAACAGCCATAGGGACTTATTTGGGAGTCTGTCATACTTCTTGCGTCCAACCCTCCTTTGTTGCATTTCTTCAATACGCTGGCACCACTTGATGAACTCTTCTGTCGTAGCGACATCTTTTATCAGAAGAGCTTGGTACATATCTTCTGCAATTACCTTCATCAAGTGATTTTGTCCGCCTCAGTCATGTTCGGATTGACTATGGTACAAAGGGCCAAAACATTCTGTATGTACGATTGTGTCAGCTCACCATGTCATTGGGCCCGGTTCTTTAGTTGTTCTTTCGCCGAGCGGATTTGTCGCTGGCGGTCTCCAAACGTCTTCTTCAGTTCCTCCTGGAACGTCTCACAGTCATTCAACTTGTCTTCGTTGTTCTTGAACCATTGCTGGGCTGTTCCGTCCAGATAGAAGTAAATGTTGGCCAAGCACATCATATGATCCCATCTGTTGTACTTGGCGACTCAGTCGAACCCTTTTAGCCATTTGTTTGGGTCCCGTCCAGCGTCTCCAGAGAACACCGACGGGTGTTTGATGTGTAGCTGGCTTACTGCTGGTTTCGTTTCCATAGTTCGTCTGATGATATGGACTCTCGGAAGGACGTACTCGGTGTATCCCTTGTATTCCGATTCCAGTCCGTGTAAGCGACGGCTTTTACTTTGCCTAATCAGAGCCACGGTGATACAGCTGTTGCACAGGATACCCGGCGCCTCCACCAAACAATGTCGCGTTGCAATGGAAGTAGGCTTGACTTCAAAGGCAACTAAACACAGCACTTATACTGAAAGCACATTTATTACAAACTCAACATACACGCAGCACTGACTGCCTCTCAGGCAGAGTGCTCTGCTCTTTATACACAGACAGAATTTACCAGAAATTAGAAGAACAGTTAACATGAGAAACAAGTAGAATTTACAAGTGAACATAAGAAAGACGTAGAACCTTCTGGAATTGTTAACTACAAAGAAATAAATTTTTGCCGGTGGGCGGGATTGAACCGGCGACCTTCTGCACCGCAGTCTGTGACGCTATCCCCTACGCCACGCCGGCAGTCAGTGTTCGTCGTCTCTCGCGGCAACATTAATTAACAATGTGAAATGGTTATTAATGATTATTTAATTACATAGGTGGATTTCAGTGTTCCTAAAATTTCCATAGTGTCCATATACAAGGAATAATTAGTACAAAGTGTAATGGACAATACTTTTGTTATTCACAAAATATTACATCATTTCATATATTTCAGATAGCATTCTACATTGCTTTATTTATGTATTTTTATTTGTTTGGTGGATTTTCAGATTGTTAATTCTTTAAAGGACATTTACAGACATAAATCGGTTATTTCAGGCCTCAGTCTCTTTCCTATAAATTATTCGTTAATTCAGTGTAGATATGTTTAGAATGTTCTGGAAAGCAAGATGTAATTGAACACATTCTTTTACTCACTAACCATCAAAGTTTCACCAAATTACTCAATCTGATCCCTATGCACACTTTATTAATCTGTATACTCACAGTACATTTTAAACAGTTCATTACAGATAATTGTCAGCACGCTAAAGATTAAGCAGTTTGTATTTGCCTCTAAGGCACTGGCATCAGGTGGGTTCTATGGATTTTGGTATCTTCTTGTTCATAATGATGAAGGAAGCTGGTATCACTACCCCCCTTCCCAAAATCAGCTTGTTGTAAAATTTATTCGATTACTAATGGATGCACATAGCAAATTTGCACCTACTTTGGATGGTTTGGACCCTGTTGCTGGATAGGCTGCTAGGCACCTCACAATAGTTCTGTCTGGACTTGGTTCATGGCAGTCCACACTCACAGCATTATCAGATCCTGAACTTCCAAGTACCAGTCAGTAGGTAGCAACTTAAGGCCATGCAAACATAGAAGACAGACTCAGGGACCAGCTAAACCCCGTGTCCTGAGATACTGTATTTGTCTGACCTGCTCACAATGCTAAATATACATAAGAAAGGCATACAAACATCCTACTTTAATTTTGTTATTACAATTGGACTTTGTAGGCAAATGTGTACACTAACCACAGTTTTACTTTTTTTTTCATAGAATATTGAATGAAATAACTTAACAAATATAATTCTTGCAAGACACTTAAATTGATTAACTTTCTGGATGGATAATCAAATTATAAGAATTAATTAATTCATCATACTATATACTAAATCAAATGACTTTGAGTAACTTTGAAAAAACTATCAGGTAAAATATTATGGTACAAAGCTTGTATCAACATATATAACAAATTTTTCCTTACCTAACCAAACTAAAAATATACCAAATAAAACACTCTCATACTAATGAAGAATGATAGGTTGATAGATGAAAGATAACTTGTATCGATTACAGAATGAGTAAGAGATGTGACATCAGAAACCGAAAGTAGAAGTATGACACCACATTGCCGGATACCCAGTGATCACCATGCACTTAGCACACACAGGATATGTACCTTCCTGTGGTTTACAACTAAACATACAAAATCATCATAAGCACAAAGTTCAAATTTAAAAAAATCGTTATACATAACCTTTAAAAAATACAGTAATTACATATACATCATATTTACAAAACTGTCATATGTACATTGTCTTTTGCTGACTTTACTTTTTGTACAATTTACGTTCAGTTATGTTTCTAAGACCGAATGGTCTTCCAGACCTAGGGTATTCCAATCAATGTGCATTTGGGCGAGGAATTCCTACTATCTTGAAGGGGCCAATATAAATATCAAAAACATTTTTCAGCTCATTGCTGATAGCCTTAGATTTCACATGAGAACAGATGAGAACCATTCGCCAATGCTGAATTTTGTCATCTTCAGATTCTTGCCATGTCTCATTTTTCGAACATCTGACTGCTCCTTCATAGTCTGCTGAATTATGTCTTCTCTCTGCTGTTTTACTCAGTTCTTTACAAGGTGGGAAGTCTACTAATTCACTGATGAGGTTTGGTGATGATTTGACCTACATGATTTCATATGGACAAAATTTTGTGGAGGAATGCTGCAGACCGTTCAAAATTTCTTCAAACTCAGATACATATTCTACTCAGGATGCGTAGTCATTGTTACAGTAGATCCTAAATAACCTTCCAATTTTGCTCATGTACCTTTCTGCTGGATTACTAGATGGATGATAGGCCAAAATGAGGATGTGCTTTATATTTTATCTTCTATAAATAATTTCTAATGCTTGGATGTAAACTGAGTTCCATTGTCGGAGAGAATACATTTTGGTTTGCCAACCGTTTGAAAGTAGTCATTCCTAAACTTGCAGGTCAGACTTGAAGTCTTGATGGAGGTGTGCAGCCATAATTATCAATTTAATAAGAAAGAAGTTTAAAAAGCTGATTGGTTGCTGAGAATAAAACCATGCAGGTGACGATAAAATCTTTATTCCTTTTGTACTGACGCATTTCGGGCATAGCCCATCGTCAGAGTGCCTGGTAAGCATAAAAACTAAGGTAATACACGTACAGTCAAACAAAAGTAAACTTGAAACAAAAAGGGAAATGACACAAAATAAAATTTATACATACCATAACATTACCCATTTAAATAAAGACAAAATGCGATGGCTAGTAGAGACTGGCTACTCATCAAATACTGGTAACATTAATATGCGAGTACAGCACTTAGTACATTTGTTGAAAGGTAAAAGTAAACTAAAATCAATTTCTTTTTGAGAGCTGCTAAGGTGAAACCAAACCATATGAGGGCAGCACCTCATCTAAGATGTCATAAAGATACAGGAATATAACAGTCCATATATACAAACAAAATAAAATATTTAGTTTCGTACAGACATTTGCATAATATTAACATGGACAAAATTAAGAATTTCATCTAATCAGGACTTAACAAAAATGTAACAGGCACAGCATCTGAGAGCTGTTTGCCAGAGGGCAGCTGCTGCTGAGCGGCGGAACAAAGTTTATAAACATAGTATTGAAATTCAAAAAGGCAATCAGGTGCAGGGATACAGTGAGACAAGAGTAACGGAGCACCAGTCCATCCACACACCTGACAATTTTATGCATTGCCATTCATCAAAAATTTATGGGGAAAAAAATCAAAGAACCAATTGTGAGACCCCACCAACTGATAATTAATTAGTAGGTCTTGGCAACTCTGTGGTTAATATAAATCTCAATCTCTTCCAAGATATCCAATGAAATACCCTCTGTACTCACACATTAATATTACCAGTATTTGATGAGTAGCCAGCCTCTACTGGCCTCTACTGGTCTTTATTTAAACGGGTAATGTTATGGTATGTGTAAATTTTATTTTATGTCATTTCTCTTTTTGTTTCTCGTTTACTTTTGTTTGACTGTACATGTATTACCTTAGTTTTTATGCTTACCAGGTACTCTGAAGATGGGCTACACCCGAAACGTGTCAGTACAAAAAGGATAACGATTTTATTGTAACCTGCATGGTTTTATTCTCAGCAGCCAATCAGCTTTTTTAACTAAACTTGTTTATAATGGTCTTGTGGTGGCTTTCTTGACCGGGTATAACCTTACAAATTTTGAGAACAGATCTACAACAACAAAGATATGACAGTATCCATCTCTAGTTTTTGGAAGACAAGCATAGAAATCTACAGTGACTAATTCTAGCAATTCTTGTGGCAATATGCTCTGCATGAATCCTCTGCAAGTTTGATTCGACACTTTAACCCAGTGGCATCTATTACAGGCGGTAACAAGTATCTTCGCTCTCTTGCTATATTATAGAAGTATAGATTTTCTTGTATCTTCTGTATGCATTTCTGAGTCCCAAAATGTCCAAAACTTTCATGTACATATTTAATCAATACATCTACACATTCTTCAGGCCAACAGAGCTTTCACTTATCGCTATCTACACTCATCCTTCTAAACAACATTTCCCTTATAAGTCTTAAAATACTGTTCCACTTTGTCTTTATCTCTCTTATCAAGTAAACTCTTTACCCATCTCCAGTTTGAATCATGCTTTTGGTATCTTTGGATCTCATCACAATTTTTTCTGATCTCTGACTCCTCCTTCACTCCTTTTAAGTAAATAACTCTAAATTCTTTTTCACAGGCTCCACTAGAATCTTCACATTCAACCTCCCACTAGCAGATGAGAGAAAGAATTGGACACTTGATTGTCCTTACCCTGTATATACTTTACTGAATAATCAAACTCCTGCAGAAATGGGGCCCATCTGGTAATGCAGTTGTGATGAAGCTTGCATTCTTGGATATAAGTCAAAGCCTTGTGATCTGTGTAGACAATAGTTTGGTGACCTAGAAGATAGTTCTTAAATTTTCAAAATGCCCAAAATATAGCTAAAAGTTTCTCTTCAGTGTCAGTATAAGACTTCTCATGTTTCTGCATTGTTCTGCTGGCAAATGCTATGGTTCTCTGTTGTAGTTGGCCCCAATCCTCTCTACTTGGAATAAGTGAGCACCTAAACGATAGTCATTAATATCAGTGGTAAGACAACATGGCAATAATAGGTCAGGTATATACAACATTTTACTGTTACAAAGATGTTTCATAATCACTTCAAAGGCTTCCACACATTCTTTTGACCAATTACAAATGGTATTTTTCTTCAATAGATTGTTTAGACATGAAGCACTGAGAGCTGGAGTACTCAAAAATTTTCCACAATAATTACAAATTCCAAGAAATGATTTAAGCTGCTTGTTGGTTTTCAGAACAGGAAATTTTGCTATTTCTTCTAATTTTCCTTCATCTGGCAGGATATCCTCTTCTGTGATTATATGTCCTAAAAAGTTCAGATTTTCTACAGCAAAATTTACATTTTTCCAACTTTAATGACATGCCAGCTGCTCTTAATCTCTTGCGTATCTCTTTTAATAGGCTGAAGTGCTATTGCCAAGTTTTCCCAGTGATCAGAATGTCATGTACATATATTGTTAATCTTGCCAACAAATCTTTTCCTAAAACTGAATCCAATGTTCTGGTAAACTCCTCTACAGACACATTGAGACCAAAGGGAACAATACAATATTGGTAACTTCTTTCACTGTATAAAAAGGCTGTGTACTTTCTGGGTTCTGTAGCCAGAGTTACCTTATGAAAACCAGAAGTCAAATCCAGGCTAGTCATGTATTTTATATGTTCAAACTTGTGTAACAACTCATCTATACTTTCTGGATGGTATAATGAATATACCCCATAAAATTTCGCTAGTTTGGATAATCAAACATCCATATACCATTCACAACTAAGCCTTTCTTTATGCATAACCGCGAATATATTCATAAAATGTTGAAATATGATATGAGACTGTTCAATTGCATTAATAGTAACATTATTAAAATAATTTTGTTAAATTATTTTTCTTCGTGGAAAACTTAGCATTAATGTTGTGCAACAATATATATTTTTGTTAATGAAATTAATAACTGACATTATCTGATGTATCTCACTATATACTGACCTATTTGTCATGATCAACTTATTTCAAAACTGCATAATTACTTTAATCTGGGTCTAATTATTTGTATAAACAAATCTGTCTACTGCTCTAATCGAAAATTATCTATGAGTCTAATTTCTGTTTTGTTTTGAAATAATAATACTTCCAATACATTTGTAGTAATTTTGTTTGTACCATCTTTATCATATTCATGTTTAATAATACTACTTATTCAATACTTAATATTATTACTTCCTTGTTCTAGAATGTTCTAGAACCACTGTAATATATTTATACAAGCGATTTTGGCGCGCACTCAGTCAGTTTTTACTACAGCATTCATTTTGGTCCACTCTGAAGATTTAAATCTTCTTTGTGTGTGTTAATACTTAAATAAATAACTTGGTTCATTAACATGATCACATTTAATGGTGTAACAGTTTAGAACCCGATGCTTTCATGATAAATTACAGGCAGACGAGCTATTCAAACTACTGGATCTACCACTGAACGACCAAGACATAAGGTGATGTATGACTTTTATTTATGAAAACACCTTTAAAATGTGGTACAAACAGTGAGTAACACCATTAGACTTGGTGCATCAGTACCAGGAAATGCTGTCAATTTCTGGAAACCTACTAATGTGACATGTTTCAGAAATATTCGAAGATGTAAAAGGAAGAAGAAACCATATATATGTTTTATTTAATCAAGACTGGACTGGAACTCAAAATGAAATGAAGTGATGTGAATCTGTTAAGATGCTGAAGAGAGAGAAAAACAAAAAAGGTTTGATCTGGGAAACCACTGGACGCCAAAAATAGTGTTGCAATTTGTGAACTAGATAGTTATGTAAAATCCCAATTTGAAGATACAAACTTAGTAATTAGGAAAGTGGGAAAAAGTGTGGAGTTAGTTGAAGAAAAAATACAAAAAGAAAGGGAAAAGGTTCAAAATTCATTTAATATTGTAAAATTGTAGTAAAAGAATTAACAAAATGTAGAAAAAGATGCACTAGATCAAAATGATGTGTGTTCCAGGAATTTGGTATGTACTAATAATGCTGTAGCAAACATTTGCTTCTGGTCTAACATCCCAAGTAGGAGTTTACCAAATATTGACTTGCATCCTGTAGACTTCCTTCAACACTGCAAAGGAATGTCTGAGGAATCTAAAATAAAATTAGTTAAAAAAATTTTGGTTGGGGAGGCACTGTCATGGGCTAATCAAAATGTAGAGGATTGGGTGAATTTTCAAGAATTTGAAATAAGTTCTTTAAAAAAGTTTTGGACTGAAATCAAAAGCGAATTTCTGAATGGACCAACTTTCAAGGGAAAACCAGGGGAAATGAAAGAATTTTGTAAAAATCAGTACAGAAACTAATACACTTGGAGCAACCTTTTGACATAATGACACAAACTGAGGCACTAAAAAGAAGATTACCTGAACGATTATACTGGGACTTAATACATGCACCTGATCAAATTTTAAAATAATTTTTAACAAGTTAGATAGGGCTGTGGAAAGAGAATTTAGTCAATACCTGAGGCATGGTTATGATCAGAGTGAGGGGTGGCAACAAAATTTTTATGAACACCAATATAGGAGAAGGAATTATTTTGATGATAATAAAGTTATGGGAAGAGGGGGTAGGAGAGATAATGAAAATTTTGGTAATGAAAATCAGAATGGGTATGGTAGGAGAGATTTTGATAACAGAAATATAAATCAAGGTGAAAACAATGAATTTAATCAATATAGGAGGAAAAGACCGGAAAACTGAAACTCGCTCTAATGACAGTCTGTAAATTAGGGGCCAGAAAAGATTTAGGATAGACCAAAATTAATAACAGTGAACAAAATAAAGGGACTGGTGTGACAGGAAGTGAAAATTACAAAACTCAAGGGGAAAGATTAGTTTTAAACTGAAAATTTTGGAGTTCAATTTGGGCAAAATTGTAAGCAATAAAAATAAATCAATAGATACTTTGAATCATGTTCAGTTATCTGAGGGGGTAATAAGTGACTTTTATAAAGGGGCAAATACAGATATATCTAAAACAACTTTTGGCATAGAGTCATTATTTCAATGTGAAAGTGATTACAGCAATCAAGATACTTCTGTCAACACTGATAGCCAATACACAAATCAAGAAATAGCATTAAATGACCCATGTAAACCTGAAGTTAAACACAGTCTGACACATATTAAACTTGACAGTGCACCTCTAGTAAATGGGAGTAATAAAGTCTCTGATCAAATTAACTCTGTAAATCAAAATTATTATCAAGTAAAATAGGTAAGTAATGAGATCTTTAATAATTCATTTCAACCTTATGTTAACATTTTTGTGGAGATTAATGCTGAAGAATTAAAAAAACTGGGCAAAGAACAAGACTGAGTGTAACAAGGGATTGGATAGGAAATATAATGACCAATACTTAGTGTGTATTAAGGATAGAGCTGAGAATGATTTAACTACAGTTATCAGTATAAGGAAATGTTTCTTGAACTTTTGGGGGTAAGTGTAATCATGATAACAAATTTAGTCTCAGGAGGGTTGTGATGTCGTTATTCATTCTATGCAATCTGAAAGTGAAAATAATACCCAAGAAGTTAGTCCACAAGATTGTAACTTAAAAGAAATTGAAAAAGATTTATTATGTAAGGAAACTAAAGATACAGAGGAAGATAACTGCATTGGGTGTCCTTATGTTAATGTCAAAATTTTGGGTTGGCAAGTTAAGTGTTTGATTGATACTGGAAGTCCTATTTCAGCTATTACTGAAAAATTAAGGAATAAATTAAAAGATATGGGGGTAAAAATTTTGTTGAAATACCTGTTAGTGAATTAAAAATTAGGGATGCAACTAGTAAACAAAGTAAATCTGTTAAAAGTCAAGTGTTATTAAATTTTGAAATTGAAGGAATGGAATTTGTTCATGGGTGTTTTGTGGTTCCAGATTTAACTGAAAACTTTATTCTAGGTATGGATTGGATATTTAAGTGCAACGTGAGTTTTGACTGGGGTGGTAAGAATTAATTATTAGGAGAATCAATGCAAATTATATGCTCGTATCAAATATTTATATACTTAACTGTAGTGACGCATGTAACTATTTCAAGAAAGAAGAGTATATAGATATTGTAAAACAACAGGAGGAGGATGACTATGATGAAATTCTTGAATTCACGATTTGGTTGAACTTACAATTAGAATATCTGATGGTCTTCATAATGCACAAAAGGAAATTTTGAGTCAATTATTATGGAAATATAAACAAGTTTTTGACAAACGTTCTGGTCAGTTAAAAGGGTATTTTTATAAATTGCACTTAAAACCTCATGATCCTTTCTTTATCAAACCATATACTATACCTTCGGAAAAATGGGAAGCAGTAAGTCAGGAAATTCAAAAGAAGGAAAAATGGGGAATTATTGAGAGAAGTAAAAGTGAATACAATAATCCATTAGTCATCGTTATGAAAAAAAAAAGGGGGGCTGTGAGACTTCTACTAGAATCTAGACACCTAAACAAATTTTTAAAAAGGTAAAGCAGTCAATAATCCGAAGATTGGTTTGAACACCACAGTGCTTGAAACTTCCTGGCAGATTAAAATTGTGTGCCGGAACCGGGACTCGAACCTGGGACCTTTGCCTTTTGCGGGCAAGCGCACTACCGACTGTGCTATCCCAACACGACTCATGATGCTGCCTCACAACTTTACTTCCGCCAGTACCTCGCCTCCTACTTTCCAAACTTCACAGAAGCTCTCCTGCGAACCATGCAGGACTAGCACTCCTGGAAGAAAGGATATGGTGGAGACATGGCTTGGACACAGCCTAAGGGATGTTTCCAGAATGAAACTTTCACTCTGCAGCGGAGTGTGCGCTGATATGAAACTTCCTGGCAGATTAAAATTGTGTGCTGGAACCGGGACTCGAACCTGGGACCTTTGCCTTTCGCGGGCAAGTGCACTACCGACTGTGCTATCCCGACACGACTCACGATGCCGCCTCACAACTTTTCATATCTGCGCACACTCCACTGCAGAGTGAAAGTTTCATTCTGGAAACATCCCTTAGGCTGTGGCTAAGCCATGTCTCCACCATATCCTTTCTTCCAGGAGTGCTAGTCCTGCATGGTTCGCAGGAGAGCTTCTGTGAAGTTTGGAAAGTAGGAGGTGAGGTACTGGCGGAAGTAAAGTTGTGAGGCGGCATCGTGAGTCGTGTCGGGATAGCACAGTCGGTAGTGCGCTTGCCCGCGAAAGGCAAAGGTCCCAGGTTCGAGTCCCAGCTCCGGCACACAATTTTAATCTGCCAGGATGTTTCATATCAGCGCACACTCCGCTGCAGAGTGAAAGTTTCATTCTGACCACAGTGCTTTATTAGGCATGATCCTGTTTGGAGGTGGTATGCCGTTGCCTTCCTCCTACCTTCGAACTGACTTATCCAGACAGTTATAGGGGGACCTACAGTTTAACGTGGGTTTCGAACCATGGTGCTATTCGGTATTTTTCACATGAGCAATACTGCCAGAGGTGAAAGAAGTGGAAAGTGACAGATAAAAATCCTAGGACCTGGTGGGGATCGAACACGCGACCTTTGGATTTGTAGTCTGGCACTTTACCACTGTGCAACCAAGGCACACAACAAATTTTTATTGAGAGAAAATGATCATCCTGAAAATATGAATGAACTTTTGTATAAGTTAGAAGATATCAAACTTATGTCAAGTTTAGATCTAACATCTGACTTTCATCAAATTTCTTTAGAATATGAATCCAGAAAGTATACTGCTTTCTTGTACTGTGGAAAATCTTATCAATACTGTGTAGTACCCTTTGTTCTTAAGGTTTCTGTTACTGAATTTATTAGAACTCTGGATAAAGTTTTAGGACATGAATTGTATACAAAATTGTTTGTATATGTTGATGATATTCTTGTAAATTGGAAAACTTGGGAAGAACATTGTAAACTTTTGGAAGAAATATTTTTCAGGTTAAAGAAGATGAGTATGACTTTGAAATTGGAAAAAGAAGGTAAATTTGGGGACAAAGAGTTGAAGTTTTGTGTCATATAATTAATGAAAAGGGGATTTTACGTGGCCAAAATAAAATTAAAGCATGAAGAATTTTCCTGTTCCTAAAAATAAGATACAATTGAAATCCTGCTATGGACTTGTAGGATTTTATAGGAAATACTTTAACAGTCAAGCATTAAATGCACCTTGCCTTAATAATCAGTTAAAAAAGAATACCGCTTGGAACTGGGACCAGGACTGTCAAAATCCTTTCCAAAACATTAAAGATCAACTATACCAAAGTAAAATTTTAACAAAAATAAAAAATAGAAAAGAGATGACTTACCAAAAGGACCGGCTCATCGATAGAAACAAATAAATAAATAAAATCACACACAAACACACATACAAGCTTTCGCCAGCACTGGCAGCTTCTTCAGGAAAAAGAGGAAGAAAGGGGAGGAAAAAGGGAAGGATATGGGTTTTAAGGAAGTGGAAAAGGAGTCATTCCAATCCCAGGAGTGGAAGGACTTACCCTAGGGGAAAAAAAGGAAGGTAAACAAATACACACACACTCAGACATATCGAAACGCAAACACACCTAGACAGACATTTGTAAAAAGCAAAGAAGTTGGACAGAGATACCAATTGAGGCAGAGGCTCTGTCCACAGAACCGAGGCAAAGATGCTAAAGATGATGGGCGGGAATTTGAATTAGCGGAGATTGAGACCAGATGGGCAACGGGAGGAGAGAATAAGCTGAAGGGCAAGTTCCCATCTCCGGAGTTCTGAAAGGTTGGTGTCGGTGGGAAGTATCCAGATAACCCGGACGGTGTAACACTGCGCCAAGATGTGCTGGCCGTGCACCAAGGCATGTTTAGCCACAGGGTGATCCTCATTACCAACAAACACTGTCTGCCTGTGACCGTTCATGCGAATGGACAATTTGTTGCTGGTCATTCCCACATAAAACGCTTCACAGTGCAGGCATGTCAGTTGGTAAATCACGTGGGTGCTATCGCAAGTGGCTCTGCCCTTGATTGTGTACACCTTCCGGGTTACTGGACTGGAGTAAGTGGTGGTGGAAGGGTGCATAGGGCCAGTTTCACAACGGGGGCGGTTGCATGGGTAGGAGCCAGAGGGTAGGGAAGGTGGTTTGGGGCTTTCATAGGGATGGACTAGGAGGTTACAAAGGTTAGGTGGGCGGCGGAAAGACACTCTTGGTGGAGTGGGAAGGATGTCATTAAGGATGGATCTCATTTCGGGGCAGGATTTAAGGAAGTTGTATCCCTGCTGGAGAGCCACATTCAGAGTCCGCTCCAGTCCCGGAAAGTATCCAGTGACAAAAGGGGCACTTCTGGGATTCTTCGGTGGAAGGTTCTGGATCTGGAGGAATGAGGAGGTGGCTCTGGTAATTTGCTTCTGAACCAGATCAGGAGGATAGCTGCGGGATGTGAAAGCTGTTATTAGGTTATTGGTGTACTGGTTCAGGGATTCGGGACTGGAGCAGACTCTTTTGCTACGAAGACCTAAGCTGTAGGGAAGGGAACGTTTGATATGGAATGGATGGCAGCTGTCATAATGGAGGTACTGTTGTTTGTTGGTAGGTTTCATGTGGACGGATGTGTGAAGTTGGCCGTTGGACAGATGGAGGTCAACATCGAGGAACGTGGCATGGGATTTGGAATAGGACCAGGTGAATTTGATGGGACTAAGGAAGATAGCTGCGGGATGTGAAAGCTGTTATTAGGTTATTGGTGTACTGGTTCAGGGATTCGGGACTGGAGCAGACTCTTTTGCTACGAAGACCTAAGCTGTAGGGAAGGGAACGTTTGATATGGAATGGATGGCAGCTGTCATAATGGAGGTACTGTTGTTTGTTGGTAGGTTTGATGTGGACGGATGTGTGAAGTTGGCCGTTGGACAGATGGAGGTCAACATCGAGGAACGTGGCATGGGATTTGGAATAGGACCAGGTGAATTTGATGGGACTAAAGGAGTTGAGGTTGGAGAGGAAATTCTGGAGTTCTTCTTCACTGTTGGTCCAGATCATGAAGATGAAGATGAAAGCTTTGCACATTGTGGTACTGCAAACTGTATTCAGAAAATTCAAGAATACAATATTGGTAAGAAAGTAAAGGAAATTGTATCCATGTGATGATAGATGTCAAAGAATAAAGGTAAGTAATCAAACTTGTAGAAGACAAATGCAAAATATCTTGCCTAACAAGAAACTAGACTTAGTTGCTATTGACATTTATGGTGCTTTACCTAAAACAAGAGGAGGATTTAGCTACATTCTTGTTATTCTATATATTTTTTCAAAATTTATAAAATTATATCCACTGAGAAAGGCCACTAGTAAACAAATTATTACAAAATTTATAAACAATTATTTCAATGTTGTAGGGCAACCTCAGGCTATAATTTCTGATAATGGTACATAGTTCACATCTAAATCATGGAAAAGATTTGTCAGTGATGAAAACATTAAACATATATTAATTTCTGTATACCATCCAGCCAGCAATCCTGCAGAAAGGTATATGTGAGAATTTGGGAGATTGTTCAGGACTTACTGTAGCAAAAATCATGTCAGCTGGATTGAATATGTTAAAGATTATGAAGAAGTTATGAACACTCTTCAACAGGATTTTCACCATTTGAAATTATGTTTGATAGGAAACCTGACAGCTTTATTTCTGAACACATTGAATACCCTGTTTGTAAACCTATAACTTCACAAGAGAGGGAAGAAATAGTTAGACAAAATATGAAGAAACAGGGGAACTTACAAAAAGAGACATGATGCAAAAGGTAAATTTACT
This sequence comes from Locusta migratoria, assembly GCA_026315105.1. Lineage (NCBI taxonomy): Eukaryota > Metazoa > Arthropoda > Insecta > Orthoptera > Acrididae > Locusta > Locusta migratoria. The sequence goes on along the minus strand of CM048744.1, from coordinate 174,492,139 downwards.
AAATTTAGTCCAGGAAATTTGGTCCTTGTTAAAACGCAGGAAAAATCTAAACTTTTTGACTTCCGAACTTAAAAAAATTATTTACATTTACATTGGCCCTTTTGAAATTTTGGAAAGTCCACACCCAAATGCATACAGATTGATTTACCCAAAAATCCAGGCAATTGTTTGGTTTAAGAAAACTTTTTATAAATAACTTATGGTGCAATCTTTGTTTAATCCGACCACATACTGTAAGGTAGGAGGTCCATTGTTCTGTAATGGACACACCACGTGGCAAGTGGTGCCCTCTCCTAGCTGGGTGATCTAATCTTTCCTTTCCTAGATCTTTCACGCTTTTACTATCCTATCATATCATTTATTCAAAATTGTATTATTTAATTCATGACCTCTTATATTTTCTATTCAAATTGGGTGATAAAAATATATATTCTATGTAAAATTCAATAGTAATGGAAAGTCCAGGTTGGAATTAACAATATAGTAAGGACAGTTTACAACTCACCATAAAGACGTAGCGACAAGCTGCAGCAGGCACATACAAAAGACACACACATACCACACTTTCAGCTATTGGCCATGGCCTTCTTCAGGAAATAGAACACTCACACAATCACACAGGCACACAACACAGTCATACAACCATCACCTCTGGCTGCCGCACTTCGAATGACTGTTTTTTGTGCATGTGTGATTGCATGGGTGTTCTAATTTCTGAAGGAGACCATGACCGATAGCTGAAAGTGTTGTATGTGTGTGTCTTTTGTATGTGCCTGTCGCAGCTCGTCGCCATGTCTTTATGGTGAGTTGTAAACTGTCCTTACTATATTATAAAATTCAATAGTGATTGAGACCATAAGTTAAACTGGAGTATTTTAAAATTGATTCATACAAAATTGAACACATATGAGATGAAAGTAATATGTACATATATGATTAAATTTTTGTGTTGAAAAAATAATTTATGAGATAGGGTGTGGACAAATGATGTAAAAAAATTATATTTCTAATATGAATTCACTAGAGCACATTCTTTTTCGAAACTGGAACACACACCCACAACTTTGTAATATAACTGTTTGTGTGTATGATGATAGCAATCTTATTCTTGGTCAATTTTACTTCAAGGAAAGCACTACATTCATACTTTAACTATAGTCATCACTTATCTGATTATGACAGTGCACCTTGAGAACAGACTTGTTAATTCAACTATTGACTGACACATCTGTTTATACCTCGTAAACTTTTCAAGTGATTACATGTTTTGTAGTGTTACTGGGAGAATTGTGAACTATTTGGGAATGTTTCTTGGTTGATTACTGTAAAGATCAATACTACGTCACTCTTTTGGATTAAAATTCAGTATTCTTCTTCTTCCCTATATAGAATTATGCCATAAGAGGTCCAGCTAGTCTGTACCCCAAGCATAGTTTTGACCTTTAGTTTTCACCTAATGAAGACATCAGAATTTCTTCTCTGAAGATTGTTTCAGTGTGAGAAAGTAGAGAGAGACAAAAAATATTATAAATAACTTGTCTCAAACTTCACTTTTAATCTTTAATAAGTCTTCTATTCTCTTCTTTAACTACAAAGAGGCACTTCCATACTTTACACAGAAGCAAATTACACTAGTAGTGTTTGTCTACCTCTGAGCCCATCTCCACATAACATAACAATAACAATATCAATACACAGAACATATGAAATCCGTCACAGAATAATAACAGTCTCTGTTCCCTCTTTCTCAGTCCATGGAACTTCCAATTCACTACAGCAAGTGGAAATCATTCACTATATATCTGAAAAGTTGGGGGGGGGGGGGGGGAGGACAAAACTTAAATAAATATCTGACGACTAACATCTTGTAAATAAATATATTTGACATTCTTATGTCGGGTCATAGGTTTGCAGTGCAACTCGTTACACTACTTATCCCTCCCCTTAGACATAAGATGTCAAATAACTGTTCATCTTCTTACTTAATATTTAGTATACATTAGCAATGTTCTTTTACAAACTGTTTGTTATTAATATTGGTATTAACATTGATTTCTTTGATATATGTATATAAAGTTCTATTTTACTTTCATTCTTTACAAATTCATTTGATATGAGTAATATTTTTTCATATATGAACATTTGTTAAACATAAGAGATTTCATCTCAAGTTAACATTTACATTTTTGACCCAATTAGGCACTCATGTGGGGTAGGAGTAGGAGGAGTATCATTTTTTTTTTTTTTTTTTTTTTTTTTCACTGATTGTGATATCAAACTTTAGTTTCATTCAGCAGTAGTAAAATGTGACACTGACAGTAGTCATATCTCTTGTTAGAGGGATTAGCACATATATAAATTGAGGATTCCTCCTCCCTTGCTAACTTAAAACCACCCAACTGGGAAACTAAGAGTAACCTTACAAATTCAGAGACAAGGCAAAGTTCCTTTTATTGGACTCCACTAGCAAAATTAAAAAAAAAAAAAAAAAAAATGACAGCAAGACTCTACTTGCTAAACAAAGGTGCCACTTATTCAGAAAAGTCTACTTAACCAGGTTTCAAGACCCAGTATTAAGTGACTACAAATATTCTTCAGCCATGACAATACACCTGTAAACAGTATCAGATTAATTACATGACATACAAAGGCATTTAGGCAGTCATTCTTCCCACTCTCATTGTACTGAAGTAATGAAGAGGAAGAAATGCTAACATTCAATATCATACAATATAGCATCTGCAACATACTTTGCAATTATCTTTCAAGGTATGTACCCTGCAGTGCATGAAGCATGGGAAAAAAGACTATGCAAGTTCACCTCCGTGCACTGCAGCTAGTTCAATTTTGTCTGTGGGAGAAACAGCATGCAGGTGCATAGCCTATTCATACTGTTTAAGAATCCTTATGGGCATAGCAAAGAAAATCAGCCATAAAATATATATTTTTTCTCTTAATGTTTCTGATAGTTACGACCAACCTTCCATTTTAAAGAAAATTTCCATAATGAATTACAGAGACAATAATAAACATGGTTAAAATTGATAGCTTCTTTCCATCATAGTGGCCAATGTCAGTGTTAACATTGACACATGCATGTCCCCCAGTGTAATTCAGTTGTGTTTCTCACCAGGCCCACATCCAGCAACCTGAGCATCTGAAAGTTAATAGAACAGTAAGCGGGAATAGTAACCAGAGATGTTTTGTGCATTGTTGGCGGTCCAATATTGCAGACCCTTTGATTCAATAGAATGCATAGAATGTTTACATTTGAATTGGGAAAACCGACAAGTGTGTTGGCTAGAAGACTGCCTAGGATCTCACTACCATTATTCCTGATCTTTCACCAAGACGAGAAGCAAAAGTGTACCACACTTTGGTGATGTTTGTACCCCCATCCCCATCATGTTCCATTGACAAAGTAAAAGGACTTATTGAATGTGAGAAGGATAGCGATACCAAAATAGTGTGTGTTAGAATAAAAGTGATAAATAGAATTTTGTTGAGTTCTGAAAATGATATTGAGGATCAATACACAAGTGAAGAGTTTGATGAGATGTTGGATGGATTTGCTGCAGACGAGGATGAGGTTCTGTCCTCTGTTGACAATTGGTTGGGTAATAATCAGTGGAATAAATTCGATAATACGGAACAAACTCTTTCATTCAGTGGAAAATGTGGGCTTCTGATGGATTTGCTGTGAGATTAGTGCAATTGATGTGCTCTTACTATTCCTGGGTGACAAACTACGAAAATTATTAATCACACAGACATACAGATATAAGGTGGTGGTTGTTGTGGGTTTAGAGGGAGCAAATATTGCATTAAAAGGAACTGATGGGTTATGCCTGACTAAACAAGTGGAAGCCCACCACTGCTGATGAAATTAGAACATTTATTGGACTCATGATCTGGATATGTCTAGTACAGACACCATTCATAAGATGTTGGTCAATGGCCCCATTTACAACTTTCCATTCCTGCACTGCAAAATTTCTGTCATTTTGAATTACTGTTGGCTAATTTGCATTTTGCCAATAATGAAGTGATAGACCAAAGTACTTTGGGAGAGTGTTACCACTACTAAATATATTGACAGATAATTATCAAAAGGTTTTTTGACCAGGTGCAGATATTGTAGTCGATGAGACAATGGTTCCTTGGAGGGGACAACTACGATAAGCAGTACATTCCAACAAAGTCACATAAGTATGAGATAAAGTTATTCAAACTGTGCTATACCGAAGTGTATAAATTGTTTGCAAAAGTATATTCTGGACACGCTACTAGCAGACAGAAACAATGTAGCAAAGCTGAAAAGGTCTACTTTGAACTAGGGGACAGATTGCTAAACTAAGAAATAAAGTCATACATCGACAATTTTTACACAAGCTATGAATTGGAAGTCAAATGCCTAAAGATGATAACTCTTGGCATTGGGACTGTATGATACAACAACAAAAAAAGAGTGTTTTGTAATGTCATACCCGTTGAAAAAAAGGTGAAATGAAAGCACGGGAAGATGACAATGGTATTGTCATGCTAAAAATGGAGGGATGTTCATGATGTCTGGATGTTGTCAACAAAATATGCACCTGTTATGACATACAGCTCAAATGCTACTCGTGGCATTCAAAAAAGAAATCTCTAACAATACTGGCATATAATAATGGAAAAGGCGGCACTGACGGAAGTGACCAGATGGTGTCATATGCCACAATAATACGTAAAAGTATCAAGTGGTATCGGAAACTAGCTCTAAATTCGGTGTTACATACAAGTTTAGTCAATCCCCATCTCGTGTACCACAAGGGCTCACAAATATAGAAATAAAATTCCGGGAATGCCTTGTTACTGAATGGCTCTCCCCAGCAACTGCTGTACCTGACTCACTCAAATTAACACTTTCACTGCGGCTGACACTTAAAAGCGTCACAACAAGCCATGAGCCAGTGCGGCTGATGCTTATGAGCATCCTCGCTCAATGTTGGATTACTTAGTCTAGTTGCAGCGTCTAAGCGAACATTAAAGCATGTAAACTTTTGTTTTGTGTGGTGTGGTCAGTTATTGAACATATATTGTTCATAATGGCAGCTAATGAACCGACACCTCGACCTTCCAAAGTGAAAAGGAGCAGGAAAAGTGTTAAATTGACAGAGTGTACTAGATGACAGTAATTTTTCTGTGTAGTAAGGACGAGGCATACAATGGAGATTATCATTTAGAGACTGCATAAGAATTTCAGAGTGATGATAGCGTGGAAGCACAGCCCGACCTGCCACACAGAGGTAATGAGTCCGGGCATAGAGAACCACACAATATGCAGTATCACCCATTTACGAGCATTACTGGTCCACACACTCGGACATAGCCGTGTCACACTGGAGAGTAGTGTGCCTGCACTGATGCTGCAGCAAAAGTGTTAAACACAGGAACTATTTACCAGCTAAAGATCCATATGAATAAACAGGGCAAGCCCATAAGAAGGGCATTCACCGGATGTTATAAGAAGAAAAGTCAAACCATTGAATACCAGGAAGTGAGGAAGAACATAAAAACATACTGTTCCAAGTGTCCTAGATTACCTCAAATTTATAATGTTTTAATGAAAACCATGTAAAATAATTTACTGTAATATTGTATCTTGAATAACAAATAATAAAACATTCAGTTTACTGCATATATCTGTGGTGTTATGGTGTGTATGTTATAAGTACCCATCAGTGCTTATTTCGTTAATTCGCTTCCTGAATTAAAACTGAGTTACACTAAAGAATAATAAGCCTATATGAAAACAGCTAAAAACATAGATAAAATACAACAAAAGGAAGAACTAAATGTTCTTTGATATATTGGTCAAGTTGATAAAATTCAAGACTCGAGCAGCAGCTCGTGCTTCATCAGCTAAAATTTCTTCCACGGTATTTGGTAGATTCAATGCAATACAAACAGGAGTAAAATTTGGACAAGACAAAAAAAAACATGGCACACCGTCAGTGGGTGACCACAGGAACACAATGATGCAGGGTCACCAGTCAACAAGTGGCAGTGGCTGAACCTGCAATGTCCGATCTGCAACCGGACCAAGATGACCTCTTCGTGAGAGGCATGAGGGGGTCTTCCAAGCCACCAGGAGCAGTTTAATGGCTCTAAGCTTATTATTTGTAAGCGAGGACCACACATTATGCCATGATGATAAAATTCGACGGGAAAGAGCCCCTTGATTATCATTTGATAGGACACAGAACACAGCTGTCCGAGGTAGGAGAGTTGCAGCCTTGGCCGCAGAATCAGCAGCCTTGTTACCTGGCACACCTGTGCGGCCAGGTACCACCAGGAGGCAAATGCAGGGGGCCATCAGCAGCTGACAATTGAAGGGAGCAGTTGATTTGATACACAGCAGGATGGGCCGAATAGGGGTCTCTCAGACTCTGGATGGTGCTGAGGGATTCAGAGCAGATGACATAGGTAGGATAACGGTGTCGTCGGAAATACAGTATAGCCAGATAGAGGGCAAAAAGCTCAGCTGTGAAATTCGAGCAGTGGCCATGAAGGCTGTACTGAAAACTGTCATTCCCGACGACAAACGCACATCCGCCACTTTCATTGGTCTGAGCCGTCTGTATAGACAAAGATCGAGTTATCGAGTCGCGCACGAAGTTCAAGTTACCTAGAGCGGTAAACCGTATCTAAAGTACTCTCCTTTGGGAGTGAGATGAGTTCAAGGTGAACATGAACTAGAGCTTGAAGCCAAGGTGGCACTGGGCTCTCACCTATTTTAAATGTGGAAAGGAGGGTAAAATTGAGTTGCTGAAGCAAGAAACGAAAACGGACTCCAGGAGAGAGCAGGGCAGTTGCGGACAGCCCGTATTGGCTATCGAAGGAGTCATTAAAGAATGATGGATAGATAGGATAGTGGGGTATCAACAGCAGGCGGCATGTGTAGCAACACACTAATATGTCGCGCCTATTCAGCAGCTTCGGCTTAGAGGCTTTCAACAGGGCTAGTGTAAAATTCTCCTAACACCAGGCGTAACCCCCGATGGTTGATAGAGTTAAGACAACATAAAATGGACAGCTGTGCAGAAGAGTACATGAAGCTCCCGTAATCCAGCTTTGATCTGACAGTGGACCGATAAAGGTGAAGCAGGACAGTACAATCCGTGCCCCATGATGTACCACTAAGAACATGGAGAATGTTAAGGGAACAGGTACAGCGGGCAGCCAGAGAAGACCCCATGTTTGCATGGTGCAGAGAAGTGTTGTAAGCCTTTCCCAAATCGTAGAACACAGCCACAGTTTGACATTTCTGAGAAAATGTTATTCATAATGAAGGTCAACAAGGAAATGAGATGATCAATAGCAGAGCGATGCCTTCAAAACCCACATTGGAAGTTGGTGAGGAGGCATCAAAATTTGAGTAGCCAAACCAGCTAAGCAATAACCATGCGCTCCATTACCTTACAGAAACAGCTGGTCAGGAAAATGGGGCGATAACAGGAAGGAAGATGTTTGTCCTTCCCTGATTTGGGTATGGGGGACAAGAACTGCTTCACGCCGAGTGGGAAATTCACCTTCAGTCCAGACACCATTGTAAGTGCAAAGAAGAAAGCATTTACCTGCAGGGGAGAGGTTCTCCAGAAACCTAATATGAATAGCATCAGGCCCGGGGTAGGGGGGGGGGGGGGGCAGAGGACCGGGACAGGGCAAGGGCGCATTCTAGCTCCTGCATAGTGAAGGTGACATTGTAACTTTCATGATTGGGAGATTTAAAAGAAGACAGTCATGCCTCCTCTGCCTATTTTCTGGGGAGGAAGGCAGGGTCATAATTAGCTGAGCTTGAGACCTCGGCAAAAGATTGACCTAAAGCATTGAATATATCAACATATTTCATGAGGACACAATCAATAAAAATGGTGTAGAAAGCTCAGCAACAAGGTGTAGTAAGTCTGCCGTAAGAACAGCACATGACGGTGGGATATAAATATTACAAAGAAAGAAGGTGAATGCGGGGCTGGTGATACGGACGGCAACCGCCTGTAGGGGAGTTCGCAGTGGGATGAGATGATAACAGACGTCTTCCCCGAATGAGCAGCATAGCACCTCCATGGGGAGGAACACCTCCACAGGAGGTAAATCAAAATGTACCAAGGTATTTTTTGGGAAATCAATATGATTGTTTGGGCGGAGTTTCATTTCTTGTAGACCTACGATAAGTGGGGAGTGCAGTCGAAGGAGTAGTCTTAATTCATCGTTGTTGGAACGAATGCCTCTGATGTTCCCCTGAATGAGTGCCATGAAGAAAGCAAGAGGAGGAGGAGGAGGAGGAGAAGAAGAAGAAGAAGAAGAAGGCAAGAGGGGATTACCTCGACGGCCGCTGAGGGCCTGGCTGCGAGGGGGCACTGCTACTGCAATCAACAGATGGACAGTCATGCTCCATAGGTTCAGAAATCTGTTCTGCCTCCTTCCCGGATTGAGCGGAAGTGTGTCTTGGTTAGACAGGCCGGCCGGGGCCGTCTACTGCTGGAGGCGTGACCGAAGAGTCATGCTGTGGTGGGGAAGGATAGGAACTTTCCTTTTTATGTGCTGTTTTGGAGGCAGTTTGGTTTGAAGAATGAGTGGCTGTTGGTTGGAAGATAAAGTTTTAAGAAAATCTTTGGGAACAGGGTCTTTTTTCAAAGTCTGGGTTTTCGACTTAGTGGTCCATGATTTCTGTGAAACTGATGTGGACTGGGGTTTAGAGTGAGTAAGGTATTGGGTATGTCGAGCAGGCAAACTTTGGGCTGGCTGATCTCATAACTGTGTTGCTTAGGTTAAATCACATGTCTGGGTACCCATCTCCTATGTTGGTCGAGGAGAGGAAAGGACATTGCTTTAGGTACCCACTCAGAGCACAGCAGGCTTTCTACTTGCTAACAATTTCAGGGCAGCAGAGGTGGAAACTTTTTCCTGGATGACCCGCTCATCTTTATACACAGGGCATTCTCTAGAATTAGCAGCATGGTCGCCCATGCAGTTGATGCAGCGAGGAGACAAAGGTGGGCAGTCGCCCTCATGTGTGTCCCTACCACAGGTGACCCATTTGGCTACATTGGGGCACGGAAATGATTTCATAGCCTGCTTTTACCATGGAAGGAAGGTCAACTTTGTCAAAGGTCAGAAACACAAAATGTTCAAATGTCTGTAAATCTATTGGACCAAACTGCATGGTCATTAGTCCGTAGCTTATGAACTACTTAAACCTAGGTAAACTAACCTAAGGACAAAACACACACACACACACACACACACACACACACACACACACATGCCCCAGGGAGGACTCGAACCTCAGAAACACATTTTGGGTCAGTGTTAGGCTATTGTTAACCCTTTTCAACACACGATGGACAGCTGTTACACCCTGGTCGGAAAGTTAGTCTTGAATTTCTTCATCTGACAGGCCATCGAGGCAGGGCCGGCGTTGGCATGTGCAAAACGTGCAGCTGCACAGGGCAGCACTTTCCAAGTGGGCGGCAAATCTGCCACCCCGGCTTTTTTTCTTAACACTTTCGCTGCGGCTGATGCTTATAAGTATCCGTGCTCAATATAGAATAGTGTCGGCCGCAGCGAAAGTGGTAAGGAAAAAACTTACCATTCATGTCCAAGAGGGGGGATTCGAAACCAAACCTCGGAGGGAGCATCTTTAGGAACTGTGGCATGGATTCTCGATTATCTGCCGGTCTCCCCTGTTGAACAAGGTGAGAGAAGACTAATTTCTTCCTCGCCCTTGTGGCAGCACCGTCGTGTTTACACCGGAGGAAGAGAGGGGGAAGCAGCCTGGTGTACACGACAGTATTCGTATGAGTGGAGCGCTACCAGCCTGTAATGCGCTGGGTGTTAACTCACAACTAATTTTGCAGAAGACGAAATCTAATTTGGAAATTCGAATGTAATGCTCAATACTACGGATACATGTTAAGCCTGAAGCAATTTTGCTAAGCCCTTCAATGACAGTTTCCGAGTGTTTTACTCTTTCCGTATTATGGGGAAAAAATGGTTAACATTACTACAGTCAAAGCACCTACAATGACTAGAAGTATTCCAAATGGGTAAATACGCTGTGAGTATTTACAAGGGATAAAGACATTGGTAGTAAGCCTGGCACAAGTTGGGTTATGACGTATTTTTGAAAATTTTTGATATCCGTTTCTGAGAGATTGTCGAACATTTTGGTTTTTGAGCCATGGAACACCTGTCTCTGCCTGTATGAACAATAATTAAACTCTGACCGGCACTTTTGTTTGACAATACTACTTGCACACTATCACTTTGCCAACATTTCTTTACTGTATGTATGGGAATCCATGTTTCATCTAGGTAAACTACTGGTCGCCTTGATTTTGATGAAAACCTGAAAAGTATGGTCTTTTAGCAACAAACTGAATTTGGACACCTTCTAAAACGAAAATCAGAACATTGCTTATAAGGGTTTCCTTGTTAGCTTTGAAACTCATTTACGTTTGACAAAAGTTGTGCAATTTTCACAAAGTTCGTATTTCTTTCTATTGTTCGTAATGCCATAGAAATTGCTGCCTGATAATACATTTATCCGCATCATTGGTCACATACTTATTGTGGGCTGCTGCTTCTTTTTGGGTGCTAGTTTAACCATAGCCTTGCTGTACCTCGTCATGTGACCTAGTTCCTGGCACTGTCGCGTCACCGCCTTTCCAGACATAGGTATTGTTCATTATTGCGTTATCTCCAATGAAAACTACAGAATTCGTTTCGGTAGATGGCTAAGGGAGTCACGATTGGTCAGAAGCACTTTCATTGAAGAACAGAAGAATTGGTGCATCCGAATTTCTTTTAACTTGGGATGTAATAAGCAAGTGCTTTTCATGTAACGTACAAGTAGTACTGCGCATGCACGTTACTCATAAGTAAGAATTTTTCTCCTTCAAGATCGCAGAATAGGAAAATTTATTGTTCTTGTGATCTATTACTTCAAAAATTGGCAAATCACCATTAAGCATGCATTGTCCCAATAGCTAGAATGAAAATAAAGCAAAGAAAAGGGAAGTGATACGGTGATGACTAATTTGTTACCCCTTATTCCATAATCGGACACTAAAGAACTGACACATGGAAATTACGACAGATGTCGACTGTCAGTTCTTTGAAATTAACAACCGCAGTACATTGAGTTAATATATTTCGACTAGCATTAGTAGCCATTGGTGGCTGGGTGTGTATTTACTGCATTATTATGTTACTCCATCTCATTCTTCCTCTCTCCATTATCTTCTGCCCCACTCTGATAGTTTCACCAGGGTCTGTAGTGAAATTATGCCTGAAATTAAATTTCACGCAGCTCAATTCTTGTGACCATCTCCTGAACAGTGTATCCTACAGTAATATAAGATTTCACACACATTTGAACACTTTTGTAAATTAACAAGGCTTATTAAAATTAGGTAGATTTCCTCAAACAGGTTTGATTCCAATTTTGAGCTGGTGCCCAGCAACTTTTGTACAAATCTGTAGAGAATGTCACCAATCAGTCGCAATTTTTGATTTTATTTTCCAGATTTTGGGCACAGTGTAGCTATTCTCAATGCTTTGAGTTACGTTTACCTCTACACCGTCATACTAAATATAACTGTCAAGATGGTTTGGCTGTAAGCATATTAAAACCTTTGAGACTGGGTAGATCTGAGAAGTGAAAACAAAAATTGCTATTTATTGCCGACATTTCCTACAGATTTGTTTAACGCTAGAAGGACCAAACTGGTGATTCTGATCAATGGGCATTATTTAATGTTTAATAAATAGCGTAGGTTTTAATTTAGCTAGCTTACATTTCATGACAATGTATTTTGGTGGGCTATAATTCCCATAAAATACAAATATCTACTTTGATATCCAAACGAATTATACATTTTTCCTACTTCTTTTTTTTACCTTAAAGAACTGCAGCCGGTCATTTTGACCAGTGAGCTACTTTTCATGTTCCATGTTTGTAAAAGCACAACAATTGATTTTTTTCCATTCACTTAGCAGATGTTATTCGATTGTTGTGATTCATTCTCTCTCTCTTTCTTTCTCTTTGTTTCATGCTTGAGTGGATGTGCTTTGTTGCTGTTCTTTGTCAGAACGTTGTTGTGCCTCACACAAATTTAGCTCTTCTCATTATATGGCGTGTCGGCATTTCCGTTCAGATGAAGAATTACTGAAGTACTTGAATAGTTTACCTGAAGAAGATTCCGAGGGAGAAGATATTTTTCAATGTGATGAGTTGTGTGATAACGATACGGAATATCTACCCGACAATGCACAACAATATGAATTGTCAGATTCGCAAGATGAACATTTAGAATCTGTACAAGAACATTAAAATAACCCAGTACTAACTGGTGATATTCCAGTGGCACTGCAAACTCCTTCCCTCAGATGAGGGGAAAAAAGGAAAAGAATTACATCCTGAAGTTGGAAGTGAAGAGACTGCTACCGATGAAACAGTGTGGAATCAAATTGCACCAGGCCATGCTCCTCGAAGATTAGGCTGTCGCAACGTGTTTTCAGAATCACCAGGACCATCGTCTAATGGCAAGAAAGAGGGAGTTACTTGAGTGTATGGTGAGTTGATAGACAATAACATTATGCAAAACATAAAAACCTGTACAGAAATTAGAGCCTGCAAAGTTCTCCAAGATGACACATGGGTACTTGATATGGCCCAATTAGAAGCAGCTATTGGCATAATGTATGCACATGGAGTATACTGAGGAAATAATTTCCCACTCAAACTACTATGGTCTCAAGTGTGGGGACCACCATTTCCCCCCCCCCCCCCCCCCCCCTTGCTCTGTGTGAAGAAATAAGTTCCTATAAGTCATGCGATTTTTGAGATTTGATGACCATCACACTCGTACTGAACGACTCAAGACTGATGGTTTGACAGCAGCTACCCCAATCTGGAATCCATTTGTAGACAACTGTGTCAAGAACTATAAACCAGGTGTATTTATAACCGGTGACGAGCAGCTGTATCCTTGCAAAGCTCGCTGTCGCTTTATACAATACACGAGTAGCAAACCAGATAAATTTGGTTTTAAGTTCTGGCTTGCAGCAGATGCCAATATTAAATATATGGTGAATGGGTTCCCTTACTTGGGAAAACAAAGTGAAAGACCAGCTAACGTACCTGGTGCAGATCATGTTGTTACACGTCTCATGCAACGTTGCAATGGGAAAGGAAGAAATGTAACATGACATTTATTCACGTCCAAACATCTTGCAGAGACGTTGAAGAGAGTGAACAACAGTGCTGGGTACACTGAAGAAAACCCGAAGAGAAGTTCCTCCATCAGCAAAATCTGCTGCTGGGTCTTTGTACGATAGTATCTTGTACAAATCGGGCGATGTAACAATTACGTCGTATCAAGGGAAGACCAACAAAAATGTTCTTCTACTGAGCACAATGCACACATCAGTTGCAGTGGGTCAAGACACTCCGAAGAAACTCCCAGAAACTGTGAGCTACATTTCCACTAAATTCGGAGTGGATATTCTTGATCAAATGTCTTGGCTGTATACTGTCAATTTTGGCTGCTGCAGATGGCCCATGCACATTTTTTTCAACGTGCTAAACCTTGCTGTAATCAATGCCTGGAACCTTTACAGAGAAACAAGTTACCTGGCGAATGTTTCTCTTCAAATTAACAGAACTCTCTGCTTCACATGTGGAATCAAGGAAGAGGCCTGGTTATTCAACCATTCCGACCACTGAAACATGTAAGATATGGAAGACCTGCCAAATAGGAGGATGCAAAAGTGCAAACAAAACCAAAAATCTGTGTGTGCAGTGCAAGAAATTCGTATGTGGTCCTTGTGCTGGTAGGTCCAGTATGTGTGTGCATGGTGTTTCGACAAAGATCGTGGATTTGATTGAGCACATATCATTGAAACAACGTAATTTATTATTAATTATGTGTTCATTTGCATTTGTAACTTTAATTCCAAACAAATAATGTTTGTGATGTACTAATTATCTCAATCCAATTATTTTTCACAAAATAAAATTTCTATAAAAAATCTAAGCATAGAACTTTGGTGGGTAGGCAACGCATAACAGTGATATTTAAAAACTCTAAATTAATTCCAAAAGTAAAACTGAAAAACGGAAGAATAACAGCACCGGTCAAAATGACCGGTGGTGGTCCTCCTAGTGTTAAATAAAATTCCACAAACGTTTTGTAAAAACAAAAAAAACGGGAGGCGGGGGCCAATTTAGCAGGGTGCATGGGGCAGCACTTGGGCTTGCGCCGACCCTGCATCAAGGGATCGTGAGAGCTCTGCAATGAGCTTAGGGTACGGTGAGGACCTTGACTGGTAAAGAGTGCAACAGCGTGGTGCGAAGCAACTTTTTGAGCTTGGAAGGCACTTTCGGATTCCAGGATTAGTGTCCCATTACGTTGGTGTAACAAGTTTTTGACAGAACCGGCAATTGCATCGACACCCCTTTCTATTATAATAGGACTCACTGACGTGAAGTTGTGGCCATCAATTCATGATATGACAAGAAACTTTGACAAGTTGGGCAAAACCTTCTTGGTCTATGGTTCATCTAGTTTCCCTTTCTGGGTAAAGGCCGAAGTAGGAGAAGAAGTCATTGCAAAGTTATCCCCCATGATTACTAGCATCTCAGAGGGTGCACTCCTTTTATAATGGGGAGCCCTCACTGAGGGCCTGCCTTAGGTGATTTGTGTGTGTGTGTGTGTGTGTGTGTGTGTGTGTGTGTGTGTGTGTGGGTAGGTGGGTGGGCGTGGCGCGCACGGAGCCCAGAGCCAAAGCAGCTTTCCTTCCCCCCCCCCCCCCCCCCCCCCCCGTTTCATGCCTGGAGGCGGGAGTCCCGTGTGAGTTTAGGTGGTCCCCTGTACCACCTTCTTCCTTTTCTCCGTTAGGTGATTGTCCACACCTCAGGTCACACCTCCCATCAAACGAATGGAGGGACCAATCAGCAAGTTTGGCAGGTATCAGCATGGGTAATCACCCCTCCCTGGGCCTGGCCTTTACCATGGGGTGCGTGCTGGTCCTATATGCCAACCCAGGGCTGGGACTTACACATTACCCAGTCACCTTTTACACAGTTTTTGGGGAGGGGGGGGGGGCAGCCTTCAGAAATGCACAGGGAGGAAGAAAGGAAAGAGGAAAGAAGGAGGAAGTGGAAGAGTTCTCAAATGCCGAGGCAGAGACTAAAGGAGGAGAGGAAGGCTAGAAGAGTACGGTAAGGAGGGAAAGGCAGAAGCAAAGGTACAAGGGACCACCTAAACTCACACGGGACTCCCGCCTCCAGGCATGAACCGGCGGGGGGGGGCGGGGTTACTGAAGCAGCCTGGGGAGGGAAGGAAAGCTGCTTTGGCTCAGGGCTCCGTGCGCGCCACACACACACACACACACACACACACACACAAATACACAGACACAAATACACACGAGAGAGCTGTGTGGCCCCCTGGGCGGTTGCTGGTAGACTGCCCCGTCTACGATACCCAACATCTGTAATGAGGGGTGGGCACCCAACCTCTCTACATAGGGTTTCACTATTTGTAAGTTGCCAATGTCGTGTTTAATATTGGCACATATATGGGTTGTAAGATGCAGATGTCCATTGATGTGGGGTACAGTGCAAACTTGTACTCTGCCTAGTATTTAAGTGTCACATTTGCAGTGAACATCAGGCAGTCTTGTGCCCTGAATGCATACCAGTGGAGTGAAGATGACTGTCAAACATGCTCCATTGGTTCAATTAGATGATAATTTAACATGCAACTAATAATTATTACTTATAAGATTTAAAACATGAACATAAAACCCTTGCTTAGACATTCATTTTTAAAAGAGAATTTTGATTCATTGTTTGTAGTAGTTAAAATGTTAGATTTTTGTCAATTTTATGTAAATGTGTGATAAAAAAAAAACAAAGATGTTCAGTGATTATACAAAGTGTTAGTTAAATTACTCCCAAACTCACAAATAACCATATTTCTAGTTGGACTACGTATGTAGCCCACAAGTGCACTCATGAAATTTTTATGGGCATGTGCACTCCAATGTTAAAGCCGAGTAATTTGTTCCTAAAAGATACTGAACATTGTTCATTTTTCTTTGATAATAAACACCAAGAACATATGAATATGCACATTAACACTGAAACACAGCAAGTAACTGATACACTGTTCAGTGAGTGTAACAAAATGAATGTTACACTAAAGATACAAGCTACCTTCGGGTCACGTGACAGTGCCCCCTCCTAACCTTATGCATGTGCAAAGCTGCTCTCCCCTACAGCTTTTCAAACAGTTAAATATTTGTTACAACGAAGAGTATAAATGTTATTTACCCTCAAAATCGCGACATTTGCAAAAACACCCAAAGTATATGTGGCAAGTAACAACACAAAAGTCATTGTTGTCCGCGACCTGTTGAAAGGAAGATTGGGTTTTAAAAAAATTGCTTGCAGTCGATCTTGAACCCACTAGCCACACGGCTATTCTTGCTAGGTGGAGAGTAGTCACTTCATTGTTATTCATGATCAGATCTTCTGAAGGTTTTTACGGTTGATGCGTCTTTAATTTATAGTTTTACATTTTACTACAAAAAATGACATGTTTTTGATAAATCTTCAATAAAAAAATTATATATATAAGGGCCGATGTCTTCATGGAGGATTTACCCATGTGGAAGATGAGGTTTGCAGTAGCTCCTTGTTTTTGCTTCGGAACCATTCGTGTTAACTCAAGTAGCCAGGAGCTGCTGTGTTTACCAGCTACAATGCAAATATTGAAAGTGGCATTTCCCCCTGCCCCAGGAGTGTTCATATGTTGCCTCCAGGGTGTTCAGAAGAGAATTTGAACCTCAACCGTGCATGCGCATTGCAACGCTGCAGCCACTGCAGCGTACATTAAGCGACCATGCTATGACTCGTATACATGCTTTCTCCACAATGTAAAACATTTCTCATGTAATGAAAATACTTTGAAAGTGCATATAAAATGATCTAATATAAGAATGAAACAAATAATGATAGTTTAAATACACACATTTATTTACTTTTTTTCCATGGGGAGCTTTTTCTCTGGGAATTCACTGAACCAGTGAACACACTGGACATGTTGCCACTGGTTACCAGTCTGTCCAGCCTACATCTTGCCTGTCATGTTACCAGTTTGTCAAACACGTGGTCACGTTTGAATACACTCAACGCATCACCCTTCGAACATCCAACAAGTTGTTTAGTTTCCAAGGCACTAGTGCAGAGTCTCCAGGCCATTGAAATCCTCAAACTGATAAATTACCAATGTTCCCCTATCTAAAAATGGACAACATGCTCACTAATACTACATGCCCCATGCATGGGTGCGACTAGCAGTCATTCCTCCTCATATGGCACTGCTATTGCCTAGATGGGTTGATATCTATCATATGTTTGTGGTCATAACATTTTGGCTGGTCAGTTTGTGTGTAACAGAAGTAATAACATAAGATACTGTTAACTGAATATAATAATAGAAAGTCCAGGTTGGAATTTATAATATAGTGAGGACAGTTTACAACTCACCGCAAAGACGTGGCGACAAGCTGTGACAGGCACATACAAAAGACACACACATACAACACATACAGCTATCGTCCATGGCCTTCTTCAGGAAATAGAACACTCACGCAATCACACAACGCAATCATACAACCATCTCCTTTGACTGCCGCACTTCGAATTCGAGTGTTCTATTTTCTGAAAAAGGCCATGGCCGATAGCTGAATGTGTTGTATGTGTGTGTCTTTTGTATGTGCCTGTCGCCACGTCTTTGCGGTGAGTTGTAATCTGTCCTCACTATATTATGTATATATACTGTTAACTGAGACAGCTAGTACAAGCTCAATATCAAAAATTGCAATAGTGATGAAAAGTTATAATATTTTTTGTAGTAGTAAATGCATTCCATTCTTTGTGAATGTACAGACCATCACTTCTTTGAAGTGATTATAGAAGAATTTATGCAGCCAGTGTTTAAAAAATGATAGACTACACTGTAAAATTGTATATACACATGAAAGAATCCCTTACAATTAAATAGTAACAATTATTCGGTATCTGAGTAAATGTATTTGCTAAATGAGTCTTGTGATATTAGGTGACATTTTAACTATAATGAAATGATTGCAGATATCTAGATATTCAGTACAATTTTAATAATGCGAGTAAAACTGACCTGACAAAAGCATCTGTTTAGTGCATACAGAACTATCTGAATAAATAAAGAGATAATACATTTTATCTATTTAGCATAAAGTAAGTGTGTCACAAACTTTTATCGTTTTAGATCTTTTTGCAAAGAGGAGGAAGTGTATTAAAAGATTTTGAGAAAATATTTGAAAGTAATGTTTGTTTATATATATATCTACATAACACACAGTAGTAATTGTTTGCAACCACCAGAACTACATTTCTATACGTGTCGTCACACTGACTGCCGTATACTTGCTAATGACCACAGCAGGAACGCATGTCTGAGGCCACTGGTATCCACAGCAAATCCCCACACCTAACACCACATACTTGATGTACAATACCCATAACTAAATTACAATGAACAAGTCAGCAAGATTAGTCAGTGACAGTTTAAAATCAAGTCAAGAGAGTGAGTGAGTGAGTGAGTGAGTGAGTGGGCGAGTGGGCGTGCGCGCGCGCGGTGTGTGTGTGTGTGTGTGTGTGTGTGTGTGTGTGTGTGTGTGTGTGTGTGTGTGTGCGCGCGCGCGTGTGTGTGTGTGTGGGGGGGGGGGAGGGAGGTGCGGTGGGGGGCAATTGGGTAGCGGGACAGTCCGAGGCTGGTCATAGGGGAAGTGAGAAATTGTTTGCTGGGGAGCATGAGGTTCATCTGGACAGAAATGGAGTACCTCTCATTTTGGTCCTCTATCCTATTAACAGTGTTATGGACAGTACAATGTTTTCTTTGTGTACTATGAAAGATACTGTTCCATCACATGCAGATATGTCCTGTTCAAGAATGTCACAGCTTGCAGGTCATTAAGAATGGAGTGATTAATGCAGTGAATAATTACAAAACAAACCTCTGAAAATTGACTCCAGTGTTCCCTAGTAACCCACATCTTTCTGAAAATGTGATAATTGTGGTACTAAAGCCAGTATCTTGATATTCACTGTAAATAACTTCGGGTGTCGGGCAGCTTGCATTTCCACACAGTTGTTAAATTACTTTAATCTGATTTTGATATTTTCTTAATAGGCACTAAAACCTTTGAGTAATACATTGGACTAATTGCCTTGTGATTCTATTGACAAGGGCACACATACCTGAGTGTGTGTGGGGGGGGGGGGGGGGGCAAGGTGATATCCTTCCTCCTCTCCAAAGTGGTTTTCTTAGCAACAAGTGATTTAAAAGTTAAGTACTTCGTAAGTATTTACCGAACAATAAAGCACTTTCTCGTTACTTCGTTTTTACTGACACAGTAGATGGTTTATGCACAGTCTGAAAACTAGTTCAATTCATTCCATTTTTCCGTATAGTCAATTTTCAAGCCTTGCCTTCACTTTTGAGCATTCATCAAAGTCATCATCCTTCAGGAAAGAAACATTCCAGCATGAAAATTTGTTTTAAGAAATTTTAATCAAGAGGAAAATGAGGCATGGAGAAGGGAACGGTGACACTGTTGTGTAAGTTTATCACTGGGGAAATTTAATAATTTTCAAAATACACATAATAAAAAATACAACAAACAGTAGTAAATTACAAAACAGGTTCAGTTATTTCCAAGATGAAGGGAGAAAAAAAATTAGTCCAATAGAGATGATTATTCATCAAACAAAAGGAAACAAAAGTTCAATACCTACAGTCAGGACAAGAGAAAGAGAAACACAATAACACAAGCATCTGACAGTAGAAGAGGAAAGAACATGCATTCCTAGTACATACAATTTGTCTAGAAGAAATACAAGTCTACACACCAATAAGGGATATCTCATTTCAAAATTTGATATTACTTTTAATCTGTGTGTCTATTCAAAAGAACCTATTATTACTCCCAGTTAAAATATACTACTCATAGAACATTTAATCATCTAAACCACTTCCGTAATAAAGACTTTCTTTTAATAGTTTGAAAATTACTCCCTAAATCTATGTACAGCTCGGTGACAGTATTTCATATTATAAACATAAATGCTCTGCTCTTATGAACAATTTGGAAAAGTAACTCAAGAATTGAAATACTGCAGTTAATATTAGTAGCTGTCTTGACTGCTTTTAACCATTTTCTCATAAGTCATTTTACACAGTAAACCAAATTAAAAATTAGTATAAATGAAATTTGTGTGTGTGTTCCCACACAGTATGCATAATTGAGCTTTCACTGCTTCAATATTACTCACTTCTTTCAGTTAACATGATTCACTTTGTCAAATGTATCCAGAGAGTACAAAAATGTTAATAAATGCACCAAGTACAATG
The DNA here is from genome assembly GCA_026315105.1 of Locusta migratoria. Lineage (NCBI taxonomy): Eukaryota > Metazoa > Arthropoda > Insecta > Orthoptera > Acrididae > Locusta > Locusta migratoria. Next base: position 174,471,626 of record CM048744.1, on the reverse strand, counting down.
TGCACAAGAAGTTTAAACTGCAAACAGTGTCATTAGCAAAATTTATGTTTACAATATGAACTTCTGGCATTCAGAAATCATATGACTAAGTTTACCAGCAAGCTATGATGACAGTTCACCAAGCAACAAGCTGCTGTTGAAATTTAGTCAAGATTCCACTTGAATGTAACAATGCATGGTCCCTTATACAATGAAGATATGCCTCTTATAGAACTAGTAGTACACTTCTGGACTCAATAAAGTTGTATTTATGATTAACACATTTTTGTTGCCTGAAGCTCAAAAGTGTGGACAGAATGCTGTATCACTAGATCTTGGGAAGAATCGAGAACTGTGTAAAAAACAAAAAGATGTACCCAGTTCAGTCATTTAAAAACAAATATTGATTTTTGTAATCTGAAGAAAGCTATTGGAATGAAACATGTTATAATCTTTGAAAATGTTTTTGTTCAGAGTGACTGCATCCATCTGTTTAATGGAATACAACGCAAAATGAGATGAACTTTGAATTGTGATGCTGGTCACAATGAAAGCGAGACAGCAGTTATGTAATCAGAATACGAACTTCAGAGTCCAAAAGTGCTTAATAACAAAGTACTGGCAAACAAGAGAATACAGAAGCAGAAAGAGATGAGAGACAGAAAGATAGTTGTTAAAAGAAAAAAAGGAAAAATTGAAAATTTGATTTTTCTACACGTAGTAAATGAAGTACCACACTAACATTTTGCTTCAACGATAGGATAAGGGTTAACTGGGTTGGATGTAGGGAATGAAGGCCGAATTTAATAATATTTGTCTTCAGACATGATTCAAAAACAATTTTCTTTTTTCTTTTTTTACAAATGCATACATACATTATTTTTGATTTTATTACAAAAGAAAGTAAACACACCATTTGAAAATGATCTTATATTCTGAAATAATACTAATACCATTAATCAAATGCACCGTTTAACAGTTCACAGAAAGTCAACCTGCCTTGTACTTCACAAAAAAATTATGTATATCAATTGAGGGCATACAAAATTTGACATAAAAATATAATTCTAATGATATTTTTAAAAAGAACACACTACCAACTTTCTTTACTATAAATCCTGCAGCTGAATACAACAACTGTTGAAGTGTATCAACTATGGATTCCTTTTTTTCTGCAAGCAGTACACAGTACTGACTTACTAACCATATACTTGTCTTCCACATATTTGCAATTAGATTGACTTAATTTTTTTTTTTTTTTCAATTCAGATACATAACAAAGGGATTGCATTGTTATGCTGTTGTGCAGAACAGCAACACACATCAATGTGAGATATTGGCAACCTTCAATATCATTTATAAAAATTTGTCTGTCTATGAAGTAACCACCACTGAAATACACTTTCTGTAGTAGAAACTTTAAAAAGAAAATAGCAATAGTAAAGAGTCAAGACAAATTTGGTGAACTACCAGTAATAAAAATTCTTTGGTAGTGGTTTGGAAAGTTAGTTTTTTTAATTATTTAAAGGGGGAACCTTCTGTTTTCAAGCAAATCTTTTCATGAACAAAATTTCACATTAAAATTACACTAATTAGAAAAACAGGCCTCCGACACCACACAATTGAATTCAATCATAAGTTCATTAGTGTATGCATCTGTAATGTTTTGTGATGGCTGAGCACTTTCAGTTTTATGTTTTTTCACAGTGTCAGTATTTAATATAGCAACAACAACAATACTACATACAATTCACAGGTTGTCAAGAGTATGTTAAGAAAGTTTAGTTAAATCTTCAAAGTAGATGAGCAAAGACAGCAATCCATTATAAAAACTTCTTTAGCAGCAAGAAAAGGCACTCTTAAGTTTTGTTTTATACTAGGTCCCACAGTTTACAGAAGCATTTATCTAATTTCAACAACACTACATAAAAGGAAAAAAATTTGGATTTTAATGATAAAAATATAAACCTGCCACCACTTGCTTAACACAATTAAGATCTATCTATGTTACAACTGCTTGACAAACAACACATGATGTGCTGATTCAGTGTCACTTTATGAAAATTTAAAGTACAATGCAGACCAGTGATAATTACACAGAAAACTGTACTGTCACCAAAATAAACCTTCCTTTAGAGTTGAAACATCGAATTTACACCCGAGTTTTAAAAAATGCAGACTAGCATCATAAGCAATAAAACGTTGCATAACTAATGGATAATTTAAGTTTTCTGAAATAACGACACATATGTTTGCACATAATTATTCTCCATATAACAATCAGTAAGTTATCACCATATAATGAAAACACCAAAATGATTTTAAGAAAGCAAATCTGAATTGAGAGGAAAAGGATGCTTTTGTCAGAGATGGAAGGCAGTATACCAAACAATGCATTACTAAGTATAATGAAATGATGACATTTCGTTTGTTTCAGAATAATGTGGTTAATACCAAGTATGTATTTAGAATTTTGTGACAACTGTCATTGAAGGAATGAATCTCCAAACTTACTAGACCACACTATAATCACCTAGATATTTTCTGTCCAAATGACTACCCCAATGTAATTGAAAATCTAAGATCTATTTGCAATCTCTTAAATTCCTTTAAAAAAAAAAGGAGACAGCATTATCACTTTGCAGTAATAATAGGGTGTGAACTGTGTAGTTTCTATGTAACATTACTAAGGTTTATTTTACAAAGGAGCTTAGGTGACAAAACTGATATTTATTTCATGCAGTAGTCATTACTGACTTAAAACAAAGATTTTTCTTTTAATGAAACAAGAAAAGTGACACTTTGTGAAAAGAAACTGCACAGATCATTCGAACACTGAGGACAACCTTAATACTTCTACACTATATACTATTAGGACTAAAATTCAAAATTCTTGGTACTTCAACGAAATTAGTTGGCATAAACAGTAAAAATAACATTAGAAAATGAAGGACACTTCTAGTTTATGCAGGCACAATTACCAAGCAACAGGTTATCTATCACTCTTTAAAGACACCCATCTGGTAACTAAAGGATATTCTTTGCTCAAAAACAAATCGCTTTGTTTCATTCTTAGTTTGTCACAACAATCAAAAAATGTCAGCCATTGGAAAAGAAGGCTCCCATCTCTAAAAAGCAGTGCAATGATAAATTACTGTATTCTCATATAGTAAAAAAATTGTCGAAGTGATTGTCAGAACAGCCCATCAGTAAGGTGATGAAACATTATCTTCACTGTGTTACAGTAAGTAGATTTAACTTTAAATACTTCAGAAAATTGTGTGGCTACTGCCAAGATACAAAAGATTCACTAACACCTATAATTTGTACCAATGAAAGTTAATTCTAGAAGTGATATTTCTTCCTTATTTTCCACATAATTGAACCTCTGTCATTAAACTGGATAAGAACCCTGTAGTCCTTAAGACTAAAGTAGGATATTACTGAAATTTCAGACCACAACTTAGTCATTCCTTCCATTTTGTGTGTATATAATGAGTAGATGGAAGCTCACGTACAATACATAATAAAGGAAGTACATTTCAGTGTTGGAAACTAAAGAGAAATCCTGGGAATAAATGTTTACAAATGAGGTACCAATCAACTCCAGATCCTAACAGAAATGAGAGAAATATTAAGACTTGATTCGCTTTTTTTAATAATTCACTCTCTGAAGATTTCATTGCTTTAATCGGCATTGTTTCAAAGGGCAACATTTCATGTCAGATGGATGGAAGGGGGGGGGGGGGAGGAGAGAGAAATAGAAAAAAAAAATAAGAAAGGAAGACAGACAGAAAGGAGGCTAACAACAAAAAGTGCTTTATTTTTGAAGGAATATTTAAATAAGAGCTACTTATAAACACATGTCATTAGTGGCAGAAATATAACACTGATGATACTCCTAGTTCTCAACCCTAAAAAATTTCTCATTTTAAGTCTCACGTGGAAAGGATCTTCTGGACTTTTAATGTCTAATTGCTGCTGTAATTAATGATAAGAGATCCCAATAAGAGATGAAGATAGGCAAGTTTCAGAAAATGAGTTAATTTTTGTTTCACACACAATGAACACCTCTTAACATACCTATTTGATTCTGTTAATGGGTCTTCTAATTCAAACTGAAAGATGATATCCACTGGCATGATGTCCCCCATTGTGCATTACAGAGTGCCACTTTCATGTGAATTATAACCTGGCAGCAGATTTATTTTAATACAGATATTCACATCCAGCTATCGCAACAGAGGAAAGCAGAAGATCTAGTCACACTGTTGCAATACATAGGCAAGCATCCTGTCAGTAAGCAGATCTGACAAAATTAGAAAAGACAGAAGTTCCACTGGAAATTGTGATTGGGACAGACCAGTACCTGTTAATTGACATATTATCAGGAGTTGCTGTGTATATCTTCAACAGCAATCTTTTTAGTTAATGGAAATATACACAATGATAAGTATTTTACACACAGTTTCATTAGGAAGCAAAAATTTTTAAATAGAAAAGTGTATTTAAATAGTTGTTCAATAACCTATGTGTACTTTGATCCCATTTTACACACGAGGCACCATTCTGTTACTTATATTTAATATACATATACTTTTTATGTATTATAAAGTAAGAGTCAGGTTTTTACCATCAGTTTAGTTCTTCACATCAGCAATGAGAAATGCTCTGCCCTCCGTAAAGCTATTTAAAGATAAAAACTGTGCTGCACCGACCTAATATGCAGTCTTTAAAGAAAAACTGAATCTAATCCAACATTAAGAATAATTTAGCCATTAATCTCTCACCTTCTAAAAAAATTACTAATGATGTGACTATTTGTGTGTGTGTTAACAAAAATATATTAATTTAACAACATAATAGAAATCTTTGCATACATTCTCCAAGAATTAAATGGTAACACTTTTTCAACATCTGTAACTGCAGCATACATCTGTGACTACAGCAAAAATGTGAACTATCTTAGAATTTAACACAAAACTTAATCCTTAAATCTTGATACTATTAATTTCATTAATCTCTGAACAGAATAAATGAAGACCAGGTAAATATCCTGTTAATATCAGGTGAGCAGTTCAAACTCCTCAGATCCTTGTTAATGATTTGGAAATAAAACTTACAGCAACAAACTTCATTCTGGGGGCAAAGGCTTTTAAGAAAAAATTATCACAATTGCGTACCGGGGGGAGGGGGGGTAAGGGATCCATTCAGCCAAACATGTGATATGTTGTATGCAATATATTCTAGCAACAATCTAAAGAAAAAGAAACATCCCCTCCCCCTTTTTTATATCAGTCAAGCTGTACAATGAAAATTTCAGAACTTCCAAGACGAATTAAGTTACAACTGCAGTTATTTATTCCTTAAATTTAATTTTCATCTGTAAACCAATAGGTAGATAGGAATTGCTTTTAAACCTATACATTCATGGTGTGTGATTGTCAGCTAGCTATAGTTCATAGTTAAGAACATTAAAAAATATTTTGCCACTAGAAAAAAGAGAAGCAATTGTGTGTGTGAATTGGTCTGCACAACCAACCCTATAATTAAACATCGCTTTCTGTTTGATAAATATAATACTCATTACTTTGTCACACATGTAACTCAGTTTAAAGCTATGACAACAATACTGTTTCAAATATATCAACACACTGATCATTTTGAAGACACACAACTTGAGGAAGAAATTTATATATTCAGGGCCACAGAAAGCACCATTAATTATTGAAAGTTAAAAAGTTGTACAATTTGAATGTTTTAAAAAATATTTGTAGTAAGAAGTGAAGCAAATGGCAGTAGTTACTTGGCTCACTTTAAATTGTATATGCTATTAGTGTGAACTGGTTAAGTTCAAAATATGACCTTGTGAATATAAGTTTAGGTGATTTACATATGACAAATATCTCAAGACTGTGCTAGCGCACATATTTACCACTTACTTTAAGCTTTTTTTGATGCCACATGCTTCAATAGTTTAAAGATTTTACAATTCAAAATATGTGATTTAACTGAATGGAAGAGGAGGAAAGGATAGGATAGGTAACACTGAATATCATCATCAATTTTTAGTGAACTGACAACAGAAATGAAAGACCCTGATTTACTACACAGTGTCTTTATATGATGTCAATATAATACAAGGTTTTCAGCCTCTGTAAAAACTAAATCTTATTTCCACCTCTTAATACTCCCATATCTTTTTCCACCATTTTTATACAGACTGGGGGGAAAGAATGAAGATAAAAGCCTAAACAACGTATGACACTTACTCATCTTTCAGATTCTTGAATTTATATATAAATCAGACCAATATAAAAACCTATGCTACTAATATTTAACTAATTACAACATACTGCCATTTACAAATGGTTCATGGCAAATTAAGAAATCTAACAAATCTTATTCTAAACAAACTGGCCCATCACAATACCACATACATTGTAGGAAGTTTGTAATTTTTGTGAAGCATTTATCAACAGAATTATTTTGCAGGTTTAACTGCAATTAAGTCCATTGCAGAAGAGTCAGGTGGTATTAAAAAAAATTTATGCAGATGCTTGGAATGATACTCCATCTCCATTAGTTTAAGGGAGATATGTGAAATAACGCACCTGACCATGAGAAAATATTACCAGTAGCAACATTTGTTAAAGACAGTATGTGCACAAAATGTAAAAACTTGCTCTTTCTATATTAAAATTACTGTAAAATATAAAACTGCTTTCTGAACACTCACGAATGTTGCTTTCAAACACACATATATATATGATATTTGCCTCAAATTTACAATCAGCACTGACAATTTTTGTACACTGCAATATGATAAATCTAACAAAATTTTACTTAAGACCAGGGCACAAAGAAAGAAAGAAAATTACCATCAGTGTTTTAGTATTAGCATTAAATTTACACATACATACATACAGACATGAACAAGCACACAAAACATTTTCAATACTGCATATGATATATTATCTAACCTCCTGTTAAAAATTTAGCTTAATTTTTCTCTCAAGCCATCAGATGTAATACTACATATCCTTCATTGTTTTTAAATGCTGTCTTCTTAATGCACCATTAGAGAGTTTGAATAGGATTATGCACTTAGTGTTAAAATTCGGTCGCATGATGCATTTAACATGGTAACAGTTCTATAGTTTTTTTAACTTTTTGAACAAAAATAATGGTTACATATACTTGTGTAACTAAGGAGTGGTTGGGTAGGTTTCACTTCCTTTCTTTCCCTCTCTCTCTCTCTTTCTTTCTTTCATATTTTGTGGTATACTGTTGCAAATAAAACTGACATTCAGCGAATATAATGATATAACACAAAGATGCCATTCACTCTCATACATAAAACAATGACACTGATGATTTCCAAGAGATGCTCTGTCTTTCAGAGCAACATTATGCAGTACACACACACACACACACACACACACACACACACACACACACACACACACACAGCTACACAAGACACAGCACAGTTTAGCAATTTGAAAGTATAGAACATCACGTACTGAAATTTGTTACTTTGACCAGGCAAACTGTATCACTCTGTACACTAATATACTAATCCTAGTGTTATACAACTTTCATTATACTTAGAACATAACTGGGAAAGGTTATAAGAAGATAAGGAAAGAAAATTTGACAGATGCAAATTTCATCAAAGCTTACAAAATTGAACAAATCAATAAATGAACCAAAATTAAGCTTCTTTATTACCAGTATTGTTGCTGGGAAGCTCTTACCATTTCAGGTAATTCTTATTAGACAATGCTGACACAGGCATCACAGGGAAAAATGCATAACAATAGATCTCCAAGTCACATACTGTTCAATTAACATCTGGTGCCAAACAAACAAATTTCAGTACAACCGTCACCTTTGTAATATAAAGGGGTATCAAGAATATAATGGACAATACACATATATGTATACACATATGGAAATACTATCCTTGTTGCATTACTATTAATAACTGGGCTACAAGTATATCAACTAGCCAACCCTGTTTCACTCTAATTTTACACAAACAGCAAAAAAGTGACAGCTGTGAACACAACAGTGAAACAAGAATTAGTGCAGAAAGGATGATGGGTAGGAAGGAAACAGGAAATGGTCATAAATGATATACACCAATCACTGAACTGTTTTAAGTTATACCACAGCTATTAAAATATGTCACTTTAATATCAAGTGCTGAACTCCTTCCATAATTAATTTTGTAGAGGGAAGAAATCAAATTTCGTGCATCTAATTCATGAGTAGCAGAATAATGATCAATTGACATGAGTAAAACATACGTCCTACAGTAAGGTTTTAAAAACTGACTTTCCAATAACATTCATTGTTCTTTCATTGCATTTCCTTACATCTGCTATGCAATGTTTTGAAAATAGCGAATCGTCTTTCCCTGATAAATACAATGTACCACTGTAGTATGAAAGCACACACAAATTCAGGCTTGTACACCTAAATTCAGCATTTCCTCTTAATTCACACGCAAGACACATTTTCGAAGATAATACATTCAGGTGCATTTATATGTTGGACTTTGAGAACGAGACTCTCAGGTGATTGGACTCACTCAGCTGGTAATTGTGCATTTTCTGAAACAGAAAAACAAAATAACAAAATTATAAACATGCAACTGAATTTCTTTAAAATAATAAACCCAACATAAAACCTTCTGTATTAGAAAAATTTAAGAGCACTGATCAATCAAGTCACACATACTGTTTTTCACCGACTTATTACTGCACTTCAATGTTTATTTCTTTCTCAAAATACTCCCCTCCCATACCAAGCACTTTTAGTACTTCTGCCAATCTTCTAATGTATGGTTAAGACCGCTCTTCATTAGACCTATGAGAACTCACTCATTTTTGTTTAACACTGCTTTAGAGTTCAGCTCTGTGCCATGCAGCTTTGTAGTGATGGGCACAGAGTGCAAGGCCTGGGTTATAAGGTGGATACGGTACAGGTAAATTTGAACTGAGCCAGAAACTGGCCAACTTTATCGATGATATGAAGTTGTGCATTGTCATGACAGCACCTAGTCCCAATAAGTTCAGCACATATCCATGCAACATGTTTCATCAGTTTGGTGGTGGTGATTTGTAGTATGTGTTTTAACAGTATTGTTCAGCTATCATGTCCGGCCACTACAGCAACACAACCTAGACTGAGTAAGGTGGGGAGTGGAGGGGGTAGGATGCTGGGTGAAGTTGGGGATGGAAAATTCACCATTGCATGATTGACTTTGAAGGCTCTGATAGATGGGAATTTGAATTGCAGTAATGAATAAAGTGAAGGGAAGGGGTCGGGTGTGAAAGGATAAAGGAGAGGTGTAGAGGAGTGTGGGGATCTGAAATGATATGAATAATGAGGAAAAATAAACTTGGGGGGAGGGGCGGAATAAGTGAAGTTAGGTTAACTTAATTTATTCCTTTCCTCTAGCCCACCCAAACTTCATTTATTCCTCCCCCCCCCCCAACTTTATTTATTCCTTTATTTTTTCCTCTGATTTTTCCTTTTTATCATCATAATTTCAAATCCCTCCACCCACTCCCTCCCACACTCTTCTACACTTCCTTTTCAGCCTTTCCCACCCCTCCCTTCACTTTATTCATTACTGCAATTCAAATTCCCACCTATCAGAGCCTTCAAAATCCATCACCCAAAGCCCCACCTTTACCCAGCATCCTTCCCCCTCCACTCCCCACCTCCCTCACAGTCTAGCTTGTGGTGCTTGAGTGGCCAGACATGATAGGGTGTGTGTGTGTGTGTGTGTGTGTGTGTGTGTGTGTGTGTGAGGTAGTCTGAGTGATTGCGTTTTTCTGATGAAGGGCATGTCCGAAAATTTGTATGAATGTGATTAACTGACCTGCTGCAATGAAAATAGCCTCTTTATGGAGAGAGGTTATCTATCCTTCATTGTTGACATTCCTATCGGATTTTCCATTGTTAAAATTTGATAAAATTTTTAGATGTGTGTAATGAAATTATTTTTCCCTGCACTACTAAAGCAGCATAAAGGGAGTGGTCAGATTAATTGGACAGGCCTTGATGAATAACCAAAAATTAAATAAATGAATGCTGATGTTTTTGGTGAAGTAACTATGAATTTGCATTTGGTCATATATTGCTGTGCGTGAAATGTAGCTAAAATATTGAATTATTCTTTGAAGTTGGAAAGATGTCACTATCACCTATCTTGAGATAATGGGTTGTATGGAAGGCACTTTTTCCCTATCGCGTGTCAGCAAAGAAAACGGAAATGAATATCTCTTAAATGATTGGTGGTGTTGAAGCAAGATTTTATCAAATGATAGCACAGAAAGGGGAGGTTATTTTTTCATATGATCAATTCACGAAACTTTCACATGAATTGCAATATTTAACAAAGTACAGACTTTAATAAACGAAGTAGTGGGCTTTTTAAGGGCCATCAATAGCTGGTGAAATGAAAATTGCTGTTTTTCTATGTAAGTGAAGAAGTTACTCACTCAATTTTAGAATGGACATTTTCATGAAGTATAAATTATCTTGCCTTCGGTATTATTAGTTTCAATATTCTGGACAACTTATTTTCCTGCCGTTTAGTCCCCTTACAAATCTAAATCAATTTTCTGTTGCTATTTCATCTGCATAAAAATGTTAGTGAAAATAATATTTGTTAGCTCTGCTATGTTTTGGCAAAAGAAGTGGATTTTAACATCAGAACTAGGGAAGTTACGTTGTCAGGGACAGGATGTGAAAATGTGTGTCAGAAAAAGAAGAAGAAGAAGAAGAAGAAGAAGAAGAAAATTCCGGTAGATCACATAAATGTGTAGTTACATTGAAACTTTCATGGAATCAGATACCGTAGTAAATTTTGATAGTGAAAACTGTGTTTGAAAACAGGCGAAAAAACCTATTTTTGTATCTCAATCTTAGAAATACAAAAACATTTAACTTACCGGAATCCTGTAGACTAGCCACCATGGTCTAAATCTAATTCTTTTGACAAGCTAAAAGATGTGTGATGAACACATCGCTCTGTCTTGGGACAATAACTAAAATGTATCATAATGTACTCTAAATGGTTTTCCTTATTTCTCCGAAGTTTGAACTTATACATATAAAATCATCCGTTTGTTCTACATCATTTAAAACATACTGGGATATCTAATTCCACTGTAATTTCAAATCAAGAAGCTATTTATTTTCACAGCACTACTTTTCCCCCCTTTTTCCCAGAGTAATATTTCAGTGATGAGATTTCATTAATATGCAGACACTTCCATTGTAATGCTAAAATCTGCTTATTAAGTCAAAACGATAGAGTTTTGAAATATTCCTCTCAGTAATGTTTTTATGCATTTGAAGTTACCATATGATATAAAAATGAATTTAGTAATACTGAGAGCAAGACAAGTTAGTAGTATATGAAAATAACCATAAGTGGTATAAAATTAAACAAATAAGTTGCTCACATTGTAAAAAAGACAAAGCAAGTTTAGTTGTACCAGATATCAGACTCAAAAGTCCATTACTTCATTGAATAAAATCTGTTGTTGCTTGAATAACCGCACTTCATATGCAAGTTTCGTAAATTAATAGCGTGACAAAATAAACACTTCTTTGCATACTATGACTTGATAAAATCTTGCTTCAATACCACCAATCATTTATGAGATATAAGGGATTATATGAAAATTTAATCTTTTTTCTTCGCTGAAGTGCAAAATCGGGAACAAGTGCTTTACATACAACCCATTATCTCAAGATTGGTGATAGATGGAGATATCCTTCCAACTTTGAAGAATAATTCAATATTTCTGCTACATTTCATCTGCATCAACATATGACCTAACATGTACCAAACGCAAAATCATAGGGACCTCTATTTTTCAATGTAAAATTTTTGGATTCGTTGTACTGTACTAAACCCATAAATATCACAAGAACTATGACCACTAACAAAACAATATTGATTTCACCATAAAGCAGAAAAATGCATCTATAAGTTGTGCAAGAATATTCTTTTTTAGCAAATGGTTTCTTTATAATCGTTTGAGAAAGACTGCACTTTGCAGGCAGGCGTGTGGCACTGTGTTCCGTATAGAGTGTTATCTTCGTGTTCCCGCCTTGCTGGCTGCAAAGTCACACACCATACCCGACTCCTGATTGGCCAGAGCAGGTAGCATTCTGAAAGCATGCGAGAATAATAAGACATGCACTATATCCAAAATCATGCAGCAAACAGCTATCCAGCAGGCAGCAGGGTCGACCGGTCACCTGCCCTGTGTGCTTCGCGGCACGCTTCCCGCAAATCTTGCTCTGTGTGAGAGTGGCTTTATAGTTGGGTGATTGTTTTTCTAGTTCAAAAGGATATTTTTGTCTGAAAACTGGAATTTGGCAGGCTTAATTGTATCTGCCTACTACCGACCACCACCTTTATTTGATGCAAGGTAAACTATTGTTTTCATGATTCTTGAATTTTTCCCAGCGGACATAGTATTCCATCATCTTTCGGGAGTGCACCCGGGACAGTGACAATTCTTCCGATATTTCGGCTGCAAACCTTACAGCCATCTTCAAGGCGAGTCCAAGACTGAGTTCTCAGCGTCTGTGTGTGCCTATTTATACGGTAAATCACATGATCCAAGCTACTGAGGATTAGACAGTCTAATCCTCAGTAGTTTGGATCACGTGATTTACTGTATAAATAGGCACGCACAGACGCTGAGAACTCAGTCTTGGACTCGCCTTGAAGATGGCTGTAAGGTTTGCAGCCGAAATATCGGAAGAAGAATTGTCGCTGTCCCGGGTGCACTCCCGAAAGATGATGGAATCTTGTTTTCATGTTATTGGTACTTCACCCTCAACTTTCTGTAATGCAGTAGTACATTCATTTATATCTTTTCCAAAAATAAAAAAAATAACAGGACTGTCACTAATCAAATGATAGTGATTTCAGACATTCCCAGGGTTTGCATAATAGTCTTGCTGCTTCTGCAGCTGTCACAACTTAAAATGAAGTACTATTTTAAATATAATGAATACAACAATTTTTGACTGCTTATTCAGCAGTTGGAAAGAGAAGTTTCTGTATGACATTGTTAAAAAAATAGCATAAAATAAAATTTTCCAACAATGGCAAAACGCATAATAAGTGAACATTTGACTCAAGCTATCACAATGGATTAATGAATATTAACCCGGTGTTCCAACATAATTAATTAGTTATGCACTGCCCAATTACTTACAATAAGAGCTGCAACAGCGTCATCAGCCGAGGGAAGTTGTATAAGTGCCATCTTACGATCTTTTCTGTAACACAAAAATAAATTCTTTAATTTCTTTCTGATGCCTAACTGTGTGATTTATTTTGTTTCTTAATTTGTCAATTTAGGACAATAATAATAATAATAATAATAATAATAATAATAATAATAATAATAATAATAATAATATAGTTCTTAAATACTGCACTTAATATAGCATATTCCATGAAAGACTTATTTAAGGCAGCTCTGCTTATCTGGTGTTAATTTCCACATTCAAAAAACAGAACAATTTGTAGCACATTGTCTTCCAAATTAAGTTTAAAAAGGCAAATTGCATAAACAAAATTCTGTGTCAGTGTGCTTTATGCTCTGGTCTAATACCAACTGTGGGTGACGAAATGGTCTCTAAAATACACGCTGCACATGCAATGTTTTACTCAGCTATGGCTTGTCAGAACTCTGAAGATTAATGTTGATATAATTTTTAAATATGCAAGTCTCAGTGGCAGGTGCTTTCAGATGTGGTTGTACTAAATACCATTGGATCACAAGTCTAAAGTATGCTGTTTACAATTCTGCCAACAAAAAGTATATAGAGGCTGCACCCTGGACTCTAGCCAAGGAAGAGCAGGATCTGTTAATTTCCAGACAAATCTCTCTTCTTATGTAAATAATATTTGTCGTTCCACTTACACATTAAGTGGCTTGTTTGTTGTATCTGTAGGATTCCTAAGTATGGGTTTTATGACTGACTAGCCAGGAATGGTAGAAATGATGTTCTGAAGATTTTTTTAAGTTAAGGTAAGGAAAAGCAAGAAAGCTTGGTCTTCATATATAACTTGAAAAGGCAGATGCAAATTTTACCATAAATGTATATCCGTATTCCTAGCAATGGATGCCCTTTCAAATATGACCATAGGTAATATTGCACCGAGTTATTCCAAATGTCAAAAGTGAACATAATATTTTTCTCCCCCCCCCCCCTTCTTCACAAAATAATGAATCACATTTTGAAATACTACACAAACCCCCACAAAAATTTACAAAAATAATTAAATTCATCATCAAGGCTCATTTCACTTTACGCACTATTGAAGCTGAAGAAGGTGGCTTGGAATGTAAGAACTGTATTTCAAATCCTTTGAGGGTGGAAAGCATAATTTAAAACTTTTGAATTATCAACAGCAGAAGTGACCTTAAAAAAAATTAAAAATCTGGAATAAGCAAGTTCACTTTTTACTAATTTGAGGCTGCTCCTGGAAAGTAAAAAGCACATTACATAAATTGGGGGTGGGGGGGATGGAAACACACTGTCAGTGATGCACTAACCATTATTCATAACATAATGTGAACTAAAAATACAATAAAAATATCAAATTCATGTGCACTTACGGGAAAAATTTAAATGCTTTCACAGTGAAGCCATTCTTTGTAAAGGCTTCTTTAATTTCTTCTTCAGAAACTGTGGGGCTGGAATGAAGTAAAATGTTTTGTTAGTATTTCCACAAAATCTAAATTTGTATACATATGCTAAGCAGAAAAGAATCAGATTCAAGGGGAAAAATTGTGAAATAGTCAATTGAACTGACTAGTAATTTGTCGACCATCACTCCCTCAATCTTTTTCCGAAAAGCTATTGATATAACAACCCCGTATCTCCCCCCCCCCCTCCCCATCACCCATTACTACTATCACGAACATTAACCATGCAGATTTTGCTTATTACTCAAACATTAACATTGTTCTATTCTACCTCACAAGAAGTGATTACGTTGTTTCAAGAGAACTTAATTAGTTCATTTATACACCCATTGCCCACAAGAAGATTTAACTTAAGTTTTTAACTATCTTTCACATTACAGAAATTCTAGAATTACTGTATATAAACACTAAGAAGCTATTTAAATCTCTGTCCAAAACCCCACTGTGCTCATTACCACCTTAAACCATTCTAACAAGGTATGCAGTACCTAGAAAATGATTATTTGTGTTTGTCAATCTTTTTGTAATTTCTTAACAATTGTAAAATGAGTATTATTTGCAGCATCCGTTGCTCTTTCAAACATCATTCTTATTTTAAGATAAACAAGACACCTAAAAATTTTACTATTTTTAATTTTTTTCAACTATTTTACAACAAAATATAAATTATTTCAAACCGAAATACATATTCTGAAACTCAGAAAACACTCACGGAATGTTGGAAAGATGGAGCGTTGGTGATGGTGGATAAATGTTCTGATAGTTCTTGGAACCGGGTTTCTTAAAACGGTGCAGAACTGAATTTGTGAAATCCTTTGTAAGGCCAGCATCTGGTTGGCCTTCCTTTGGCAGTTGAACTGTCTGATGCTTAGAAGGCATTACACGTATCTGCTTCCCGAAGACTCTCAGTTTATCCAAGTGGGTCATGGCTAGATGAGGGGTAAAAAAGGAAAAATTATCATCATCATCGAGACATTATGACAAGGAGAACAATGAGAGAACTAACACTTTTTACAAGCCTGTTTTAACACAGTGCATTACTAAAGTTGAAGTAACCAATATGAGTTACCTTTCTGTTTGCCCTGCCCTGCAATGAATAATTTCAGTGTCTTTGCTGACAAGTATTCCAGATCTTAGAGACTTTATTTACTAATATCAACATTACCATGGGTGTAAAATTAGTTTCCTACTTTTAAACTATTTAAGTTTGTACTTTGAAGTTGGCTAGGAAGTAATAGTATTGAAGGTAAACCAACCCACCTCAGATATATGACAACAATCCAAAGGTTAATAGAGGACAGATAATTCACCTTTTATCCTTCCCCTTCACTGTATTCAATGCCTCATATCTCATTCCTGCGTATGAGAGCGTTAAAATACATCTTTCCCACAGAATTTTCCATCCCCTCCCCTCCCATGGTGACTCAGTCAAGATGATTGCGACACTTGAGTGGCCGTGCGTGCGAGAGAGAGAATGTGTGTTGGTTGGTTGGTTGATGGGTAGACGGGACTAAACAGCTAGGTCATCAATCCCATGAACTCTGTACGGAGTACAAGCCAGGGTGTTGTCGGGTGAGACCATGACAGCAGTAAAATAGAGGAACTAAAAAGCGAGTCAAAATTAAGTAGAACAGGACTAAAACCTATAGAAAAAGCAGGACTCTGCAAGGAACGCCACGACAAAACGAGAATCCCGTTAACAACAGATACGGGAGAATAGTGTATGCTCCTAAATGAGAAGCCTAAAAATGTAAAAAGGGAAACAACGTGTATTAAAACCAAGTTAAAAGTAAAAATGGAAATCGTATGGGAGAGGGGAGAGTTACAAACCCTGCTGCTCGCAGGGAGGGCCACAAACCCACCCATCCTGTCCAAGCGTTAGCAATAAAATCTTATAGCCGAGAGTAAAAACCCCTTTCCCGGATAAATGCAGGAATCATTCGACAAAACCGAGAGCAGTGAGAGTGGAATTCCGTATTTGGCACAGAGCACCAAGAGGAGTGGAGATTCCACTAAGATATGTGCCACAGATTGTAGGGCCCCACAACCATGAGGTGGGGGAGGCTCATTATTCAAAACAAAACCATGGTTCAGGCTGGAGTGACCAATGCAGAGTCGGCAGAGGACAGTGGATTACCTTTGAGAATGGCAAAAGAAAGAACTCCAAACTGCAGTGGTCGACTTTATGGAGTGCAGTTTATTAGACAGAGCAGTAGACTGCCAGTTGGTTCAAAAAATGTTCAAATGTTAGTAGATCTATCAGACCAAACTGCGTCGTCATCAGTCCGTAGCCTACAAACTACTTAAACCTAGGTAAACTAACCTAAGGACAAACACACACACACACACACACACACACACACACACACACACACACACACACACACACACACCTCAGGGAGGACTCCAATCTCCATGGTGAGCAACTGCGCGCTCCGCAGCGAGACTCTTTAGACTGCTCAGCTACTCCAACCGCGGCTGCCAGTTGGCGTTCCAGTTCTGTATGAGTAGCGATCTCATCTGCACCTTCAAATCTGCGCCCGGAATAACCCACGGGAAGGGGCAGGGAGTTACAGCTACTCTAGCCAACTGGTCAGCCTGTTCATTTCCTATGATACCCACATGACTGGGAATGCAGAGAAAGGCAACGGAGCAAGCGGTGCGACGAAGATCAGCGAGGAGATCATGAATATCAATGATCAACAAATGTGAGTAGCAGCATCGGTCTATGGTCTGCAGGCTGCTCATTGAGTCAGAACAGATTAAAACACGGTCCAGGGCTACCTGTTTGATGAAATGCGGTGCCCTAATAGCCGTTAGTTCTGCGATTCTGGCAGAGAATGGCATTCCATATCAATGGAAGACTTAATTGCATATCCCGTATGACCAGCAAATTTAGAGCCATCAGTGTAGAAAATCATGGTACCCTGAAATTCTTGAGGACAGTGTACAACAAACGCTACAAGATTATGGGGAGACTTAAGCTTTCGGGGCATGGTAGAGATCCAGTTGGATTTGTGGCCGAGGCACCAACCGAGGAGGGATGCACAGTATAGCATGACACAGACAGTCAAGGGAAGGGAGGTTGAAGTCCCTACAAAGGGAAGCAAGCCGCAATCCAACAGGTACACCCACCCAAGGGCGAGTATCAGGAGTTTTAAGACTGTCACCCTCAAAGATGATATGTGGGATGACCAGAGCATTTACGAACGGCAATGGCATAGGACACCAAAAGCTGGTGGCGCCTAGTCTGAAGAGGGGGATTCCTGCTTCAGCAAGGAGACTGTCTACAGGGCTGGTCCGGAACGCACCCGTAGCCAAGCAGATGCCACAATGGTGAACGGGGTCCAACAGTTTCAGGGCAGAAGGAGCTACCGAGCCATATACCTGGCATCCATGTGTGAATGTGTGTGCTGCTTTTTCTGATGAAAAATGGCCGAAAATTAAAGTTGTGTTAATGTGACTGTATGTGTGTCGTGCCTGTCAGCAATTCAGTGAGCCTCTTTACATTGAATTGTTTATCTATTCTCCATTATTGACATTAATATCGGATTAAAAAGGTTAAGTTACAATCTCCAGAGTTTAGCAGAATTTTTGTTATCTACTTCCTGAAAGATGGTGATGTCTACATTTCTTAGCACTGATATTACCATTAAGCTTTCACAAGAATGGTTTTGGAATTACAAACCATCTAACAAGGTATTGGTGCTCTGGCACCTCCTTCAATTACAATGCTGCCAAGAAACAGTATCTCCCACAGTATACTTTTTACATTCCAACCAACTAAACTGTACAGTGATACTATATAAAAAAGGCAAAGTGCATAAGTCGGTACAAGAATTCTAAGATGACTGTGACAACATCCATGATGAGAACTGCTCTATTCTCCCATCTTTGATTACCGACGATTTGGAGGTTTTAGCTGAAGCGAGGATTCGTGAGGACAGGAGCTTCACAGTAACAGGTATCTCAAATGAATTTACTGATGTGTCGAGATCAGTCCTTTACAAAACAGCAGTGAACTCTTATCAGAACAGGCGCCAAGATTGTATGAAGAGGTTATTTTAAAATTGTTTGAGAGGCATGGTAAGTGTTTGAAAAAACTTGGCAACTATGTCGAAAACAGAGTAAAGTATGTACTTTCTGAAAATAAATTTAATTTTTTGAAATAACCTTTCGTTGTGTACTTCTGTTCAAATGCAACTAACTTAAAAAGTGAGCCTCATACTCAAAGTAAAACCAGCAAGCCTTACAAACTATTGTGGCCAGCAAAAGTGAAACTCTACAATCATTGAGTAATACTGTATCAATGACAAAAGTATGGCTGGAGCATAACATTAACGTAAGGAATGCAACTGCTTAATAACCCTTTGGAACAGAAGCCAACAAAAAGCTGCAAAGGAAATGATGCCACAATCATGATCCTAGACACTTGATTGGAAATATCTGCTATGGTTCAATGAATTCTCACACAGAGCTGCTTCCCCCCCCCCCCCCCCCCACCAAAGCAGCTTCAATTGACTTGCTTCCGTACTTACTTCCTTCCTACAAGCATGGGGGAAGCTGTGTCATGATTTGGAATTGTATAGTGTCATATTCAACTGTTTCTAGCATTACTGTCACTGGGCAGCTAACTGAATGAATATCTAGCCATCCTTAACAGCAAACAGGTTAGTATTGCTAACACACACTTTTGTATTCCAACAAGATAATACACACACACACACACACACACACACACACACACACACACACACACACACACACAAGAAATTGTTAAGGCATGACCAAATTAACAGTTCCAATATTGTTTAAGTAATTGACAAATGTTTTGGTACAAGAATGAGTAACATTCTGTTGAAAACTTTAAGTGTCTTCATACAGTTCCTTAAACAACAGCAGCTGTTCTGAAAACTGATGGCAGGCTGACTTCTTACAAAGATTTTGTTTGTGTGGCTCGAGTGCTCGCATTGGTCAGATGAATTTGTATACTTGTTGATATTTTAAGGTATTCAGATGTTATGGAAAATGTACTAAATAGTAAGAAAATGGAGGTAATTTGAAGACAAGGTATTTTTCAGTGCACCAAGCATATGTTTGTCTTTAATGAGATTGCCATTTATGTTAGAGTGTTAGCTAACGAAGAACTGTTGATTAGTATCACTCGTCTCAGAGGAGTGCAATTTATAAAGTCCATTCCACAATAGGATACATCAGAAAGTAACAAAAATAGGCAACACGGTTTGCTGGAATCGCCAAAGGGTGGGTGGGGGGGGGGGGGGGGGACAGTTTTGGAGGAAACCCATAGCTTATAGTTTGTTTCACAAAAAGTAGTTTGATAAACAGCAGAGAACTTTTAGATGAATCAAAAAGTATTTCCAACATTCCACAAATTTCTCATTGCTCTAAAAATCATTTTTCATGGCAGAAAGATATTTCTTACAAGACACTGACTAAAATGGGATTTACCTAGATGAGATATGTTAGTAAAAGAAAGATTTTCGTTTAACGGATATCATTGACTGCAAATTTAATATTAGACTGCCGTAACTAAATTAGGGGAGTAAACCTGAAAGTTAGCTATTTTGTATCGATGAAACTTAAGTAGGTAACAACATCAGTCATAGAAAATGTTGGCAGGGCCCTGCTGCTAATAGCACCATGAACAATGTTAGTCGAATCAACATCATTGTGGTGAATATGGGAACAAAAATGGGTTATTAGAGACAGGAAAAATTCATTTTAATGGTAATGCAATGAATAATGAAAATTCAGCAGTTTTTAAGGATTTTTCTCCCTCCTCCAAATTAACACGAAATCAGCAGTTTACAAAGAAATTACCCCCCCCCCCTCTCCATTTGGGAAAGAATCTGAAGTCTAATAAATGTACTATATTCAAATGTGGTGGCCGCATTATTATTTTGTAATACATACTGTTACAACGCAGCACCACACATTGTTAGACGACCATATTGAAGTAGTACAAATTCTTATCGCTAACTGTTTGCAAGATTCTCTCTCTCTCCAATTCATGTTACTAAAACATTACAGTTATTAATAATGATGTGACCCCTTTAAAATTTGTATGGATTTCTTCGGAAAATTGTTTCTAGCATTGTGAAACAGTTTCGGATTATTTTCCGTGAACGAATGCCAACGTGGCAATTTGTAAATT
Organism: Locusta migratoria; assembly: GCA_026315105.1. Lineage (NCBI taxonomy): Eukaryota > Metazoa > Arthropoda > Insecta > Orthoptera > Acrididae > Locusta > Locusta migratoria. The sequence goes on along the minus strand of CM048744.1, from coordinate 174,450,704 downwards.
CGACAAACTGCACATGCGCAGCTTTGGCTAACAGAACTGCGTTTTGGCTAACAGAACAGTTTTAACAAAGTCTGAACAACCTTGAAGCTGCACAATTTTGTCATATTCTTTGACTGCTCTGTTATTGTTACTGTTACCTTGACTTGGATTCCTACTATTGAACTTAGTTGGACTTCTATCAGGCTTATCATCACCACGACTGGATTTAAACAAAACACTTCCTTTTTTTATGCTTATTTTTATAATCATCTGGGCTTTATCTATTTTAAAGTGGTGCGTAAGATTTTATTTACAACAGCTCCAGCATAATGTGCTAAGGTTAGCAACACTCTTTGAATGCTCTTCGAAAACACATCACATAGAATGAGGGGAATAATTTTTGTGTTCGCCACATAATAAATAATGCTATCCCTGCTGTAATCTCAATTGGCTCTTATGAACCCTCAGCCAGTCAGTCGATTACACTCACAAAACGAATATTTTATTTCCAATATTACCATACTACACCGCCACTGCCATATAAAATTTAAACATACTCATTAGTTCTAACTTCAGTGCTACAATGCAGAACACTACTTTTGTTTGAATATGGATTTGTGTTATGTCTGTTTTTACACCACTCATCCACATGTTTCTAAAAATGGCAATTTTGAGAGGGGGCGACGCCGAGCTGGAGGGGCCAGGCAGGAGGACGAGTTTGTGTCCCATTTCGGGGAAGTCATAGATCTGCACTGAGAAAAAGCTAAAAATGCAAATCATAGGTTACAATTTGTGTCAAAAAATAAGAGAATGTACAACATTGTTTTCTTCACAAGATTGTCTCCAATATCAAGTGCACATGAAAGGGCCAGTACAGCATTATAAAACACCACGTGGAAGCATCTCTCGGCATAGTTGGGTACGTAGAGTGGGGATACGGCTGCTAGTATTTGTGTTTACAGATTGACCATAGTGGCAAGTACGAAGGCATATTATGGAACCTCAGTAACATACAATCTTGTCTATCTCGGCCTCTCATTCTTGTTGCAATCTATAGCACAAAATGAGTTTTGGTGATTATTCTGTGTGTTGGCTTCCGCAATAACATCGTCACATCTTCAATTGTATCATATGTTGATGTGTTTACATCTACACAAATTTCTGCATTGTTAATTTTTAATTACACATGTTAACTCCCTTATCCTGGATTTAAGGAAAGCCCTACCTAACAAAATGAAGTTTCTTTTCTTTCATCCGGAAACATTGTAACACTTATATTGATTGGGTATCTATTGTAAAACGTTATAGAAAAAGTTTATAGATAGGTGGTGGGGTGTGGTGGTGTTGTTTTTTTAACCTAGACTACAGTTACACTTAGGAATAACATTACTTTTTGACAAACGATTTTTTAAAGTTACTGTGCAGTCAAGCTATAGAAAACACACAAGCTTCCTACCATCATTCAAATTAATGCAAATTTAAGTGAGCAACCAAACAAGTGTACTGTTAAACCACTAACATAATAGATGGGTGGAATACAAGGTAAGTCATCGCAGATGCTATCAAATGCCTCATGGATTTGAATCCTTTCAGCTAAACACCTGAAAGAAATGTAAACTTTTTTTGATCAAGACTTTGGCTGAAAGCTTTACTTCTGAGATTGTAACGTCTTTGTGCCTGCCGGCTGCTCCCTGTATCTCCTTTACAGCGAGTTGTGATCAATCTTTTTCATATTGCTGCTAATTTTAAATAAGCATATTTTATTTAATTCATGCCAGTTTAACAAGACTAACAATATTTACCCAAATGAGCTTGGTGTGGTTCGGCCATTTGAATAAGAGCACTATCCTTCTTATTGTACAAGATCTTCACACGCTGTACGTCGCCATACACACCTGGAAAAAATAAAAACAAGGTAATGAACTTGGTGCTGCATGTTACACAACAGTGTTGTTAGCATCTATTAGAGACTATTTTCTTCTTAATTTTCAGTTGTTCTATTTTATCGCTGACCGAAGTGACAGTTCGAAAACTTCACATCTACATTCTTTGGAAATTGTGTGTCTCATTCTTGCAACACAAGGAAAGAAAACACCAAAAACTTTGCTATTAACATTTTCGAAGTCCACTGTTATTAGTAATATACCACAAATCAATCCTAATTTTGAAATTTTGGGGAGAGAAAGTATTCTGTGTTAACTTGTTTGCAACTCGTTATGCATTTCTTCGCAGAGAAGTGGGTGTCAACACTTGATTTTACACTAGAAATCATTATAAAATATTACTAAAAACTGAAATACTCAAACTAACTGCACTTAAAACAATACTACTAGATAAATCATTGTTTGGAATCAACCAAAGTGTAGGTATTTCATCACCAGCATAACACAACATTTTCATTAAGTAATTATTTTGTTAAAACGTTGCTAGGTTCAAACATTGAGCTGTGGCATCTTCATAAAATAAGTCATATTCAATTCCAACCTAAAATTGTAAGATGAATAAACAAATGAGTCCTCTCATCCTATAGCTATTTTGGCGACTATCTATAATTATTGTATTATTTGGCCACAATAACTTTGATTTATTGGTGGTGCCATAAGTGGCAAAAGTCAGCACTAGTTTAACAATATTCATTTATTTACAAGTGCTGCCAATGCTACAATGCTGCTTAACGCGAAGTAATACTGTAAAAATTGTTAGTTTAACGGTTCCAACACTGCAGCAAACAGCCAGTGTTTCCTTCCCCTCACCACACCATTCCCCGCGGCAGCCTCCTACAGCTCCCAGCAGCCACTGCGCGAATCTTCACGTTATAGTGGCAAAATGCTGACTGTTGAGGGAATTGAGTAGCTAGAATTTTACAGTAGTATGTATGAAACAAGGGAAGAGCCATTACTGATTTAACCACTGATGGAAGCAACTAAAAGTTAATGATACATCACATAGCTCCAATTTATGATTATACATGGTACTTTTATATAAGGTCTTTTCTTCCATGAAATACTTCCCTTAATTTTGTTCCATTGACACATCCCTGTACTATTTTACAGATTGGAGTTTTTAAGAAATGCAAAGCACAGAAATGGTGGTGATAATGATGGCAACAACTGTTTAATTCTTTCTTAACTATTTCTGATAATCCTACCACTATAATTAGATTGATCCAACCTTCACCATGACAAACTTTTTCGATCAACCAGCTTTAAAAGTTCCCCCAACACAAGTTTTGTAGTGTGTGTATAGATAACACCTGAAATATATGTTCAAGAAGTAAATAAAAGACTTAATACCCACAAGCTGAAGTACGGAACAGGAAAGAATTTATTGTAAAGACAAAAATAAAATGTTGAAATGTAATTGAAAACACAATCAAGCAGAAGCAAGAACATTGCACTGATATTCAAAAAAAAATTATATAGTGGTACTCAAAATAAGTAAACACTGTTCACTTTCAAGCAAAGAACGCCACATTCCTTTAGAATGACATGCAAATCAATATGGAATTTGACACAAAAGCCTTATGAAGCTACAGAATGTGATCACAGGAAACTTCAATGAAGCTGTGCACACACTAATAGCATGTATATTTTATTAGATTTTACAAAAGTATCCTTATATAAAAGCACAATAGGAATTTGCTGAAACAATGGTAAGTACAAATGAGAGACGAATTCACAATGAAGCAAAACAAAAAATGAAAAAAGTACTTTCACTACAAAAGCTTTGTTAGTCACATGCTAATTTAAAAAAAAAAAAAAAATTACCTAATCCAGAACGCACGATGTTAACTTTATTTTTAAAAAAGAGAACTGTTCCACTATCCTACAATGCAGGTGGAAAATTTAAACAAACTAATTAGATCTAAAAGTGAGGAAAAAATCTCTAAAGAAAAAAATATATTATCTAAAACCAAAACAAAGCAATTAATGGTAATTAATAATAAAAAAGTTGTGTGCATAACGTACCAAATAGGGTAAAGAGAGCTTCAGGCGTGACCATCTACGAAGTGAGAGAGAGCAGAAGTAGATATATATTTGCGTAGATTTTCATAGAGTTGAAGAGCAGTGGGATTAAATATATTTTTTGATGTCCAGGGCAGGGGGACACACCGCACCACACAGGTCAGGCGGAGAAGATATGTTTGGAAAAAAAGAGAAACAAAAAGAGATTGAGAAAATTAAATCATGATACAATGGTAATGATGATAAACTCATGTTTTCAGAGAAAAAGCAATGTAATTTGATTACCAGTTAAAAGCAAAATGATACCAATTAAACAAAATTTACAAATTATTGCTGAAATAAATGTACATTGCTTTCTTCCCTGCTATATAGTTGAAGTTGTAGCTTAGTCTATAAACAAAAGATTTACACTAATGAGATAAACATAACTTCACTACACTGTGTTGTGACAAGAGGTCTCTTGTCACAGCAGTGATAGGACACCAGAATCCAGCAAGTACTAGTCTAGAAGATAGTTAGTTCTGGAAAAAAATTCAGTACATATTCTACCAGGAATGATGAGTGTGAATATAAGGAAAAAAAAAACAAGTTCAGTATAAAAGTAACCATGCAGCTAGCTGAAATGTTACAGCTGCAAATAACACACTGTTGTTAAGCAAAAACATGTTATTCTCCAATAAGCAATAAGTATTGTCGTGTACATTTTAAAACAAGAGGTTACAAAACAATACAGCTGTGATGGGCACTCTGACATTGAAAAAAATTATATAATGTAAGCAACCACCACAAAACAAGGACCAGAGATGCAGCTAATAGATTCAATTAACAGACCAACGATTTGTGAAACAGCTGTAATAACAACAGCCATGTGAATATTAGATGTACCTACCATACTGAACACTAAGTCGCAAAATCGTGAATGCACAATGGACTATGCTCTATTGTTCAATCAATTCCTTGTAAATATAATAAAACATGCAAAACAATGTATGTCGTGTACCAGCACAACCTATTTCTTCCCCCCCCCCCCCCCCCAGGGCAAGGGCTAAAAGTGGCAATCACCCCTTGATCTTGTGTACCAGAGCAATTACCCCCCCTCCCTACTCTCTCTCTCTCTCTCTCTCTCTCTCTCTCTCCACCAAGACAACACCTTGGTCACAGGGAGTATTTATATAAAAGCAAATTTTTGCAATGGTAAATTCCTTCCTTGAAAGGTGAAAAGTATGAAGAAATTCATTCCAAAATTGTAATGTTATTAACATTTTAGAGCAGCCTCAGTGTTTTTGTGATTGCTGATGTCTACTTAAAAAAGAGACTAAAGGAGAAGTTATGAAAATGGGATTTCAAAGAAGTGTGTGAAATTTATGGTTCTACTGTCAGTCACACATCTTAACATGCTGAACTGTTATTTCCTTCCTTGAGTAAGCTGGAGGAATAACAAAGGGGAGCCACTCAGGCTCCAGAACAAGTTGGGCCAATCTGTGTTGGAATTAGGGTCCCTCATATTATTACACTACTACTATTTATTTTATTTTTATCTTCCCAACCTTTCACCTGAGAATCATTTCAATAAGTTGCTGGATAGTGTATGTACTTCTGTAAATGACCAATGGCACTCCTGTAGAATCTATTTCCTTGCTTAATTATTTTTGTAATGAAAATGTCTCAGATCCTTTTTTGTACACATTTCTGTAGGTATTAGACTCATGGTTAACACCTTCCCTTATTCAGGGTCACTTATCATAGCCAGAAGTTAATGACGTTCACTGTAAGATTATTCAAGTTATTTCCATATACCCTACATTCCACATTCCTTTTAGATATAATCTCTACATAACAATACTTTACTCCAGAATAGGCAGAAACTGAATGTAAACTTTTAACCGCAGTGTTCCCTCACCGAGATTGAGAAATAAGGGTTTCTTCATACAACAGTGTTGCAGGAAAGACAGAAACCAGGATTTTAAAATACCAAGTGATGGTCCTTGGGTGCACAATGGGTCTATCTTTGCAGCCAGACGTGTACACAGTCTTTGTTGTGGTCGTCTACTCAAAATAAAAATAAAAAAATAAATAAATAAAAAAGAGGTTTGTTCTGACCAATGTTCTTGGATGTGCATATCTGCATGTGACCAGTTCAACCTTGTGGCAACGAGGTTGTGTGAGTAAGCACTATCGCTCATTTGTTAATCAGATTTTATTGTCTGTGCCCCAGAATATAAAAAACACTGGAAATTACAAAAATGATCAACAATATTTTAAATGAGGGTAAGTTGCCACTCACCACAGAAGTCTTGAGCCACAGAAAGGCACACAACAGATTACAACTTACTAAAAAGCCTTCGGCCATTACGACCTTTGTCAGAATATAAAACATTCTTTCAATGCCTGCTTTTATGTGCTACTTGTAAAATGTTCACTACTTGTAATACAAAACCATAAGTATAACACAAAATGTAATACTTAACTACGTTCCAGCTGGTCAATTCAGTTTGACGAACAAGACAATTTGCCAATTCAAGATCCCCCCCCTCCCCCTAGTTTTTCAAGTTAAAGAAATAATTTTGCAAGTCATCCTTTAACCTACTTTCACTAAATAGGCGTAGCAAGCATACTATGTTCAAAAGAAGTAGTCTAAGTTTTGAACTGTATGTAGTCCAAGAAGAACCATGCCTTGTCATTATGCACACCATGCGAGTGTAATAGACTAACTGCAGTTTGAGCAGTCACAGGATACTGCACACCATAATTTATTTATTGAATTAGTTTACCCAACACTGTGTGTGTTTAAAGCAGACTTCTTATGATCAACTAATTATATTATCAGCTTGTGTGGTAAAGTTTGGACCCATGAACATATAATTGCATCTTGTGAACTAATGTTAAAAAGAAAGCAGAACTTCTTGTGTTCTCGTGAATTGTGATTTGTCATTCACAATGGGATTTTCTCTTCTTTTAATGAAATAATGTGAACTTTATGACAAAGTTATTGGTAGTATAGGAAGTAAGCACAACAGCAACTACCTTTGCACAATATTCATGCTTTCAAGTACTCAATCCCTGTTACTGCTAGTATATAGTTCAGCACAATCTACATGCAGATTGCACTAACGAGCACTGCCCCCCCCCCTATAAAAAGAAAAAACTGCACACAAATTTCCACATTTTGGAATGGATGAAGTTACCTCAATGGAAATAAAAACTAAGAAATCCATTGTTTTTCAAAATAACCAAGTCTATTGTTTTAAGTTCGGAAAGAATTACAGACAAATCATTCTATGGAAATAAAAGAACAATGCATAAATAGGTTACCAAGTTCTACAAACTTTTTAGTTATGTACATCAAACTGGCATTAATCACAAAGCATGAACAATAGCTACTAGAAAAAATAATACATATTGAATGAAAGATGCTATTTCCAGTATCTGATCTAAGTACTGAATATAATGTATTTCCTTGTTACACTTTTTGAATCCAGGTGAACCATATTTCACTTTCTGACTTTACAGCCATGTACTTCACCTCCTAAAGCAATTGTAAAACCAGAGAGTGACATTTGACAATATGGACAGAGATTAAAATAGAAATAAAAACTACGAATATTGGTTTAGTTTGCTTTAACAAGGTATATTGTATGCAATGCAGATTAATGGCATGTGAAATCCTGCCAACAACAATAATGAATACCGAGGTAACTACTTGCTGCAAATTTGGCAGTAAGTTCTACTGAAGATTGTACTATGTACTATTTTGTAAATAACTTGTCTGTCACAAGCCAACAGGTGGGCAGAACACAGTCACCTGATGTGGGCCCTAGTGGCCATATTGCACTGAACAAGTTAATCAGTGGTAGAATTTTTCAAAATGCACCATAACGTGAAAAGAGCAGCATCAGACATGAAGGCAGCATGTAGCAATTATGAAAGTAATCAAGGAATTTCAGAAAACTTTTATGAAGAAAGAAATGGAAAATTTATTACAAACTTATCTCTTTAGGATTAATTTAATCAGTAATAAGAATCAACAACCCACTCTACAATGATAGTTTTGCTGCAAATCTTTGCTTCCACAGCATTTGTAGTCAGACGAACATAAAATTCTGTTTTTTCTCCATATGCCATGTAAGATCCATGGTAAGTGGAATTAAAGGTTAATATCTGGATTATTTTGCTGATTTCCAATCACAGAAGTAAACTTTTGAGCTGTAGTATAGTATGTGATGAAATAATCCCACTATGCAGATTATGCCAGAACAATGTCCAAATCAGTATAGCAAGAGAAATGGAAACGTCATATGAAAACGGTAAATATATTCCCTTTGTAAGGGTTTGAAACTTATGGTTTGAAATATATTGGGAGAGGGGGAGGGGCGACTCAGAAAAGCAAGGAGTATTTGTTAATTTCAAAAAACAAAGAAATAGTAACTTAACCTAGATCAAGCTTACACAAGCTGGTAATATGATTTATTACCACACCTGAATAGTTTATTGCTTTTTATGTGTTTTCCTAACCATGATTAACAGAGGTATTGCTTTTGAAATTGATAAAAGCAGTCAAAATTTTACTAAACTATGCAGCAGTGAGTAAGTAAATTGAATTTTTCCCCCTTCATTTTGAGATACATAGGCAACATGTCTATGAATTACCAACAAAATAAGTTTGTATGTACATCCCCATCCTTCAACAATTATTTCAAATAATTGAAGACAATAGTTTACACATGTTTAAAGCATCTGTGTTAATGAGATCTTACACATAAAAGTAACAGTGAATAATAGCTGAGAACAATGAGCAAGGTTAATACATCTAACAACCATATGTGCTTATATAATAATTAGTTTTGAAATACTATAACCATGTGTTAATTATGAAAATACTTCTCAGGACTATGTCCTTAACTGCAATGGAAAAAATTGGAAACAGATTGAAGGTTGAAGTTTACCACAACACAAATACAGCACAAAACAGCTTAAGTAATCTAGAGAGTGGAAAATAATCACTAATCATTATTTTTTTTAACGTAGTGACTATACCTCTTCATTCAGATTGCTGACAAGCAGCACACATCCGCCAGTGTTTAAGGAGCCTGCCAAGCGAATTCCAGCTCCACCAAGTGCAGTGGTTGCTGCTGCACCAGCCATCTGGAAACCAGCTAGAGGCATCCCAGCTGCTGCAAAAAATCTTATCTTAATATAGATCCTTTAATGGGTAGTAGATGCAACACTACTAAATAAATGTCTCTCTTTCTTAAAAATTAATTATGATTGTCTCTTGGTGCCAGTGCACTACAGGAACATGAGCTACATAGTACACTATGTCTTACACACACACACACACACACACACACACACACACACACACACACACAGAGAGAGAGAGAGAGAGAGAGAGAGAGAGAGAGAGAGAGAGAGAGAGAGAGAGAGAGAGAGAGAGAGAGAGAGAGAGAGAGAGCGCAACTGTGAAAATATTGATCAACCTGCGGTAAAAGTTCTGAGTGTACTTATGATTTTTGTGCTTAATATGTCAAATATAGGACTTCAAGGCCATGGAGAGTTTTTTCAGGCATGTCTTAAGCAATATACACCAGAGTTCATAATTGAAAAGACAAGAGTTTGCAAATGATTTTTCCCTTTCATATTATCTAGCAATATTTTGACATTTCCACAAGTGCATTTGGAAACTCAAACATTACAGTTTCCGAAAATAATTCCACTTTATCCAGAATGACTGTATTCATTTACAGGAGCATGACAATTGTCAAATTTTGTTTTCATGCAACAGTATGGTAGATAATTTGTCATCCCAGTCCATCACTTGTCATTGTCAGCAAATACTATTCCCAGATAAACTCTGTTATGACTATCTTTCTTTTTCTTTAAATATGCCACAGTTCTTGTATTGAACAGCATTGTTATCAGTAGAAAATGTTTTATTGACTACCAAAATAATTCTGTGTTGTGCTGGAAACTTTGCCCATCAGTCACAAGCTCTACAGACTGAGCTGCCCTAGCACTACTCACGAACTTTCATCTCAGCTGTTCTTCAGAGAATACCTCATCTGCACTTTTCGAACTTCATGTACGTTCTCCAAAGAACCTTGCAAAACCAGCACGCATGGAAGGTTGGATACTGTGGAGACATCACTCATGAAATTTTCATCTGTTCCAGAATTTTTTCTAGCAGTTTTATTTTTTACAGTCTTAACCCCCTTTCTATGGAATCACTATTCCCTTCCAAGACCACATTGTAGCTACCTCAACAGTCTCTCCAGAAACATTTGCTGACTTGTAAATGATGATGTCTACAGTATTAGTTCTTTAACATTAAATCGTTTCTCACCAAACCATTGTTTTAAGCGAGTATGAAGTCTTTCGCGATGTAGTTCTTGCGTAAAATACTCTCGGTGTTCTTGCCGCGTCAAATATGGGTAGGAGCCCAAGCTTTCGACTATATCCTCCATAGTCGTCGTCAGGGGTAAAACTGACTGCCATGAACTGAAGGCGTCCGCTTATATAACCAGGAGACGGCTTCTCATTGGCTAGCTTACGTCATAGCAGTAATGGTGCGTACTCAGGTGGTGCCATCTAACCACCTAGAATTTTCTAGCGCACTATTCCGCGTTGTTAGCAGCGCTATCTCTCGCAGCAGGCGGTAATCTGCGGGAAGTACTAAAGGTTCTGGGAGCCAACCTCTGTTCCTTCTCCTTCACCAGAGTTCGCTTCCATGCATTGCTGAGTGCATATCCGGAGTCTCTATTGATATTATTATCACATAATCTGATTTCAATCGCCTACCTGATGACAGAATCCCAGTAGTTGGTAGCGTGAGCCAGTAGTCTCATTTCTTCAAACAAAATCCGGTGTTTATTTAACAGGCTGTGCTCAACCACCGCAGATTTTTCTAAATGCCTGTATTTCAAGTGAAGATGTTCAACGCAGCGTTCAGAAACAGTTCTTTTTGATTGCCCCCACGTAATTTTTGCCATACTCGCGCAGAATGCTGTATATTCCCGGCTCTCTCAGACCGAGGTTGTCTTTGATGGGTGGCATCATTTCTTTCATCTTCTTGGGAGGACGAAAGACAGGTTGGATCCCCTGCCTATTTAGGACTCTTCTGATTTTCCTACTTGTTGCACCACAGAATGGAAGCCGCGCGATGTGTTGGTCCTCTTGATTTATTGAAATAGTATCCTGTCTAGGTTTCCTAGACAGTGTGGACCTAATATCACAGGAGGAATATTTATTCTTTCTGAAGACCTTCTTCAGGTGGTTGATCTCAGAGTCGAGGTGGTTTTCGTCTGAAATAATCCTTGCTCTGTGTACCAAGGTGTTTAGCATAGCTTTCTTCTGAGTGGGATGATGAAAGCTACGGGCATTCAGATACAAGTCTGTATGCGTCGGCTTTCTGTACACGGAGTGTCCAAGTCGTCCATCTGATTTTCGTTCAACCAACATGTCTAAGAAGGGTAGCTTCCTGTCCTCCTCTACTTCCACTGTAAATCTTATGTTGGGGTGTATTCCATTCAAATGATCCACGAACTGCTGCAATGCCTCCTTCCCGTATGGCCATATTAAAAATGTATCGTCCACATACCTATAGAAGCAAGATGGACGAAAGGGAGCACTGTTCAACGCTAGTTCTTCAAAATCCTCCATGAAGAAGTTCGCAATGGCTGGTGACAGTGGCGAACCCATGGCTGTTCCGTCAGTCATTTCATAATAATTTCCACCATACAAAAAATAAGTGGTCGTCAAAGTGTGCCGAAATAACTAAAAATTTTTTTTAAGTGTAGTAGACGAAATAATTACCACTTCTGATGTCAAGACCATGAGCATTTGTAGTTTTCAACAAGAAAGCTAAATTATACCTCTCATACAGGCAACATGGCAAAAATACAATAGGTTGCTACTGTTAACTATCTACATAACTTATTACCTGTGCTCAGATTGAATGGCAGTTTCAATGGGTCAAGTCCATGTCATTTCTGTTTTACACTCACCTCAGAAGACTGAAGCTTTCCATTCTTCACTTTTATTTATTTTTAATTTTTTGTAGTAAGGCCCTTTATTGTTTAATAAAGTTTAGACTTAACACTGTATCTGCTGCTGTAATATTTTTGCATTCTATCACCGGTAACACTGTGGGAATGTAAGAGTCTGAAACCATGTTCCTCTAGGTATTCCTTGCTATATGTTACAGTATGCATTTTAACAGCATTTCATACAATTTGTCATATCTTTTCAATCAAAATGTATGAACGTCTATAGACACAACATTAGCCATTGCAGCAATCAGATTGCAATTTTTGTATGCTTGTTACACTATTTCATTCAGTCAGGATGCTGGGCCTGCCATTACACTCTTCATCACACAAATCACATTTGTTAGTGCCAATATTAAAACCTTGTCATCCATAAACTCCTGTCCCCCAATTCATCACTTTTTGTCCACAAACTAAGTGCAAAAAATTTATGTCGTCGACTGTGAATGGGGAGTAGAAAATGTGTACCAATAGGCATTCAAACCTGGGCTCCTGCTTGCTAGGCAGTTGTACTGACCCCTACACCAATAGGGGCACAGCGATCATCAAAATGGCACAGACTGTTTTAGCTCTCCTTCTGTCGGACACAATTTATCAACTTTTCCCTACCCACTATTACACTTGTGGTGTTTTTTCAAATTGATTTCCAGAAGAGTAAGAGCCTAGGGGTGCCTCCATACTGAAGAATGGATTCCTCATCATAGTATGTAATAACCCATATATATGTGGTGACTATTTGCGTAACTTTCTCCTCCAGAGTTTCCTTTTCCATTAAAATATGTAATATTAACAATATTTGCCACGTGCATCCTCCTCATGCATACCATATTATATTAAGCTTAGCAGTAAGTTAATTTTCAATAATTCAAAATTTAATCTTCTGGTAACACCATTCTACATTGCATAAAAGGCTGGGTGCTTAATTTTTATTTTTCTAAGAAAATATGGATCAAAATAAATTTTCAATTTACATTATATAGTGAATTATTAAATTACTACAACCTTAAATTGACTGCAAGAAAAGTTTTCCCTGGGGAAGTGTGACACACATTAACGTTAACTGAAATATTTAATGTCATGAAAGTGTTATAGATACACAGTTACATGGATCAAAAGTGATACTTTCTGTAATATTAAGAAGTAACTATTACCATTACTCTTAATGGGCAATGTGCTGAAGTAATTAGTCACTACATTGACCATTAGCTTTTGATATCCTATCAAGAATCCACAAATTGTCATGCAAGTTCTTTTCACATACCTTCTCTTTAACCTATTTCTTCCCAAATATAGAAATTGTGAAAAAGTGTTAATTTAGTGATCAGGTTCTCTTTAAAATAATTGAAATAACATTACAAATATTACAAACTAGCAGTATGTGTTGTAATTTGCACCACCCATACTGTTGCGCTGTTTCATAATTTAAAAAAATATAAAAATTTAGTTTTTTTTTTGTGATACATTCTTCTATTTGTTCAAACTGTGCAATATTGTCTATTATATGATAACTCTGACTTACATTGATGGTATCACTCATGAAATATTGAAAAAACTGTGTGTGAAGCTGAACTTGACATTTCTTGTGTATGTAGATCGTCTAACGTTTGTACATCTTGCATATTTTTACGAAGTGTTAAGGTAATTGTGAACATGTACAGAAAGCAGTGAAGGCCTTTTAACACGTGTGTGGTGAGTTTTGTATAGGAAGTCCATTTCGACAGCATTTTGTAAGGCTGAAGTTTGTGTTGCATGTACACAACATTGGGAAGAAATGGGTGAAGCGTAAGTAACTATTGTATAAATTACAAGAGTGAATAAAAGAATATTTAAGTTTAACACCAAAACACTTTTCCTTATAATCTAAACATTTAATTTTGTTAATTAACATATTTACTATTTTATTTCATTGGCACTATTTCAACAACATTTGCAATGACCTTGATTTCAATCTGAATCCGTATCTAATATTACTGAATCTACATAAACCAACACCACATTAAGATTTAAAAGAAAAAAGATTAAAAACAGTAATTTCAGCCATAAATAGCAATTATTAACAAAGCAATGATACACCATAAAGAATTTTTTCTCCTAGTTACCTCTAACAGTAATGAACCAGTTTCTGACTGTCTCAGTAGATCATGGAAATAATTACAAAACTTTTGTATTTTATTTACTTTTGGTGCTTTTTGAAAGAAGCAAAGTCTTGTATGAGGCTTACTTCAAAGAAATGTGAATTATGATTTAACTTCCTTTCAGCAGCAAACTGCCAAAAATTTTTAATATTTGTTGGTTCAAAATGAAGAAATATCACTAATTTAAATCACAATTCCAACCAAACTTACTAACGTTTACTTTATGCTCCACTTGGATTTATTTCAGCAGTGTTAAATGGAAGTTGAAAGATCTCGAATTTATTATATTCACATGATGTCTGCTTGTTTTGCAGAAGATTTAATATTCCCTACAAGCAGTGTGTAATTCAGTGAGCTGAATTTGTCAAAAGTGATAACTTATCATGCAACAATGATTGAACAACCAAAATCCAGAAAAAGGAAGAGAAGAGCAACCTAAAGAGAACTGAATCAACAGAATGGCTTTAGGCATTGGAGGCACACAGAACACTTCTTAAAGTGGAAAAAAAAAAGATACTGATATAGGATGTCAGCTATCCCCGAACATTATGTGAAGGAGCTCACTCAGAGTACGATAAAATTTTGTCCCATTTCCCACTGGGATTCGGGCAAACGAAGCACAGGACAAATTAATGACAGATACGTGTCAACAAAAAAGCAGTCACTTTAAGCCACCTCTTCAAAAACAATTATAAACAAAAACCAATGCAGTAGTGATGCTGCAACAGGGGGGAAAGCCTTTAGGCATGTTGCTGTCTGAAGCAAATGTGAACCCACATCCAACATTGACCTTTCGCAGGAGCAGCCACCACCAGCTAGTTTTATGTGCCTCCTGGTGAAAGAAACAGGAGAGAGAAAGAGACAGAGAAAGACAGAGAGAAGACTGGCCAGCTGGTTCGTACCTCCCAGACCTCCAACTGCGGAGTTGCCATACGGCGAGGTAAGCGGTGAGCCAAGACCATGCATGGCTGCAAATGGTGAAGCCAGGACACCTGGAGCACCTGACAGCAATGGGGCATGGAAAAATACATTTCATTTGTTATATTTAAAACATATTCAAAAAACACTTACACACCTTATAAGTAAAATGAAGAAGACTAGCAGTGAGCTATCAAATATAGGCCCCTGAAAGAGTGAACAATAAAAAATAATTCTAAATTACTATGGTTAGATTTTAAAATGAGATGAGTACCAGCAGCTATATATACATATGAATTTTTCGAAATTAATGAACTGTAATCAATACATGCCAAAGGTGACCATATTTTATACATACACAATAAAGCAGACACACTATAATCAATACACATCAGGTTGATGAAAAGACTTTGGAAATTTTGATAGTAGTTGCAATGTTAGTAGTATGGACACTATGTCCTCCCATGGTATGGAGTCTTACATTTATGTTAAGCAACTCACAACTCACCAAAATTGCTGCCAGCATACATGAGATGTTTATAACCAACTATTTCTTTCTGCTCCCCGTACTTTATGTGACCAAATTGGCTTTACTTAATATTTCTTCGAGACAAATATTTAAAAACCTACATATTAAAGACCGTGTGTTACCCACGCAAAACAGACCCATTTTCATTATGTCCTCATTCTCTCCATTTTGCCTACCAGCGTAACACCTTTGGCATAACAGCGATGTGCGTTACCCTTTGGGCATGTAAGTTTATAGTGATACATGACATTAAGAAAGCATCAATAGGAGAAAGTCAGGGCATCGTTGACAGATGTCAACTACTACATCAGAGTTTGGTTGTAAATACAACAATACAATGGTAGCAGTCTTCTATTATTTCGTTCTAGTTTTATTAAGGCCTTTGAGTTATTTTTAAAATGCCCATCATTTTATAAGACTAGTTTATATTAAACTCCTTTCGCAGTTTTACATCTTAGCTCTACAAAGGTAAGAACTTAAGCAGATTCTGGATTAAGTGTTGTCACATATTAAGTGTTGTCAATAATTCATTGTTGTGGAGCATTGAGAAGTCCTCAAATTAATGAATATTAAAGAAATAAAGTAGTTAATGTGAGCTTCATTCAAAAACAAGTTACGGAAATAAAAGCCTTTAATACAACACGGATGAATGTAGCATTATGAACAGGAATATAAGTGACTAACTGCTGATGTTTAGTACACTGGTCATGATCTAGTCAAAGATATGTATGATTTTTATCACAGGGGCAAATAAAGAACATTTCCAGAATCTAGGTCCTCCAAGAACGAAACTTCTCTCATGGAGGAATTTAGAGAAACTAGGAAAAAAACTACATAAAAAAAGCACAATTTTAGGAGTCAACACAAATCAAAAGAATAAAGTTAACAATGGAGGTGTTATGTTGTTTAAAGCTAAATGTTTTTAAGACAAAGTGCACAGAGAAACAACAACAACAAAACCTAATCATATCAAGGAGCTGTTAAATCATGAAGATAACCAAGAGAAACAGGCAAAAGATTTCTGAATAAGCCTCCATTGTTCCCCAACACAATTAGGAGTGCTTTGAGGAATTAAAAAATAAACTCTCCAAACCTAAAAAGTAATACAGTGGTTCTTTGAAGCTATCATTGACAGTACAGTTAAAATGTTACATCCACAGGAACACATATGGCTCCAAGAAAAATCACCAAAGGAGTGGGAAACACAATTGCTGATACAGTTGCTAAAAAGAAAAACTCGTCTGATTTTAACAAATCTAAGGCTATGATACTGCTATCAGTGACCAGTAAATTGTTTATCAGAATTATTTTAAAGAAGGTACAAAATTGATTTTAAATATAGTGTAAAGAACAGACTGCCATTGGTAAACAATGCAGTAGTGGCACTAATCTTAGGATGGATTGTCTTTGAGCAAACCACTGAATTCCAGGCAACGAAGTACCTGTTCAATTTTGAAACTGCCTTCAAATCCATCATGTACTGCTCTGGCAAGGTATTAAAGTACAGTATACCACAGAAGATTATTATCATTAAAGATCTTTGTCATAGCTATAAATGATGTGTACTCCAAAAGGAAAGTGTGTAAGAACAGAGAGAGAGAGAGAGAGAGAGAGAGAGAGAGAGAGAGAGAGAGAGAGAGAGAGAGAGAGAGAACACCCATAGTGAATAGGGTTATATTTTGTTTTACAGATAGTTGCATCGCTGGATGTAAGACAATGAGAATAAAAACTTGCAGGAGTCACTGTTTATAGGGGTTCAGTAGGTGGAGACTAGATCCGAAATCTGTGTACTGTGTTGAGGAAGATAATGGTGCCAGAGAAGAAGTGAAGAACCGCATAAAGAAAACAAATGTTAACTTCATACAATTGTTCAGCACCATCATCTGATGCACAAAATACAAACATGGAATATCAGTTAACTGTTACTTGGTTGAAGAGTTTTTAGGAACCAAAACATTTTAATGGAGAGAAGTAGTCTTTGGAAGTGAATAATTTCTTACATGCCGCTAACATATCTCATAGTAGAATTAGTTGTAAGTAACATCAAAAGTTCAGTAAGGCTTCCCAAGGATGATGATTTGTACATATATTTGTTAACATTGCAGTAGGATCATCAGCAGATTGATATTTGGTGCAATGAGTGGCAACTGGGCCTCAAAATAATCATATGTAACATACTGTGAATACATAAAAAGAAAGAGCATTTACTGACTTATTACACGGTGGATCCAACACAGTAATTACTTTATAAAATATCTGCAATTCTTCATATGGGGTGATCTGAAATGCAACGACCCTGCAAATTTCTGAGTAAGGCAGACTCCATACAGATTCATTGCAGGAAGGGTTGTCAATCAACATTAAAACCATCACTTTAATATTGCTAATCTGTGTGCTACACCAGTTGGGAATGGGAGGAGGAGATAGAGAAGCTCGAAATACAAGTAGCTTTTGTTACAAATTCTTTTACCGAACACCAAAGCACTTGGTAATGCTCAGCCAATTCAGTTGGTAAGTGCTGCAGGAAAGGCATTCTGAATCACAGTACTGGCTACTGTCCAGTTCTGAGGATGCACATCCTAGAGGATAAAATTAGAGACTACAGACCATATGGAGTCTTAACAGGAGTCTTCTTCCGGTAAACCACACACAACAAATAGGAAAAGTAGGCAGTGACAGCAGTGCAATAAGTACCATTCACCACACACCAAAATGGCTGAACTATAAATGGAGGAAAGTAATTATCAAATGCTAGACTAAAATTTGTTTTATAACACATTATGTCCGTAAAATCATGGTGCAGTTTTTACCAGTCACAGAAAGGCAACGTAACAAAAATGTGAAATCTTCAGCAAATTAAAAACTCTCCAATTTATGTTACATAATTTTCATTGTTGTGCTCTGCCAATGAAGATAAAACAATAAAATGAAGGGCATTTATGTCATCGCAGCAGGTAATTTCAGTCAAGATGGAGGTGTGTGTAGGTGCTGCCAGATATGAATGTGAGATGCACTTTTAATGCAGTAAAGGTTGAAGGAGGGAGTAAGGAAGCTGTAGACAGTTAAAAAAATAATGCAACATGGGCGGCACATGGTTGGAAGAGAGATTAAACTCCCATCTGTGCACTTCATATGAGCTGATGGTGGACAGGGGCAATTCAGATGGCCTGGGAATGTCACTTGTAAAGCAGTCTGACTGCAATAGGAAATGCCAGATTGGTGGACTGGGAATGTCTTTCACAGGGATATGATCACTTCGATTGGGAGTGGCATAGAGATGGACTACGATGCTGTGGATATTGTTTAAAGGGTCTTTGGTAAGATTTATCATTTTAGGGTGTGGCGACATATGAAGCTCTATCAAAGAATGTGTTTCAGTTATTCCAATCCAGTGTGGTATTAGGCACTCCTTTGCGGCTCGTTATTGAGGGTAGATGGAATAAATGGTGTGTGGAGTTATGGTATGGCTGTTTGTGGACAATGTCTGGGGAGATGCCTATCAGAGGGGAATGCCTGTTTGAAAGTCTCTGGGGAGTTTGTAACTTCAAAACAAACTATCCAGATGCATCAGTGGTTGGAGGTTTCAAAGTGGGCAGAGGTGTGGATGGAGCCGTCAAAGTGTATGTTTACAATTCCAAGAAGTTACTTGAGAACAAGGATCATCATATCACACCACCACTGAACATAATGTTTAGAAATATCAGCATCATTTAATGTTCATCAGATTAACGAAATATATAAACCAACACTTTTATAAGCTTTTTCCAGAATGGATAGACTACAGTGGGTAAGTGCACATAATGAAGCACCTCCATCTAGACCTTCCACAAATTAAATGACACCTATTCAATATGTATTTTTGCCTTCAATACTAGCTGAATTCACTCTGTAGTTACAAGACAGTGGCCGGCATACCTGCCTGTAACCTGGTGCCCTGCACACTTTGAGCTTTCTCAAACCTGTACAATGACACTGAAGCATTACACCATAGTTGATTTAAACGAAATTCTAAGAAAAGTCTATCACCAAGTATATGTATAATATATTCAGTGCTAGTGTGACAAATGGCACTCACTGAAGCAAGCAAATTCGAAACTGTGCTGGAGAAGACTACAGGAACTGGAACCAACTCCAAACAAAAGACACATGGAAGTATTTCCCATGATTTTCCCCTAGTGACAAAACTATAGCACTATAATGTATATGCTTTTAAAGAAATGATGACACAGTTAAGTTCTAGATAGAAGTAGTGTTTCTTAACAGACTACTTTCAAACACTTTCCACGATCAAATCATCCAGTCATCAATCAATGAAGAATACCTTTAACAACTCACAATACAACCTCAACCATTTCTCCAACATAACTGCATTTTTTGTGTATATGCATGTACACATGTATTTATGCATTCATGCATGCGTGTACACACGCGTGCGTGTGCGCATTTTACCTCAGACACCAGTATTTTTTGGATGATTAAAATTGTGACTAGATATGAGCACTGCAATCATATCTTTAAGAATACGAACAAACATTTGTTTTATTTATACAGCATACAGAAATTTACTGATTTATTTTTGTTTATTAAGTACTTAACGAAATTGCTTTACTATTTTTTTTTTTTTTTTTTTTTTTTTTGATAGTTTTAACTTTTATTTGACTGCTTGGTTGCGAAATACCAGATTATCGATGAGGTTATTACAGGTCTGGTTTTTTTTTTTTAAGCAATGGAAGTGGCCTAAAAAGCAATGGTATGCAAATGTATTCTGTAACTCCAACTAGGAAGCATGGGCTTGTAACTAGTAGTCAACATCATGGTATGATACACTCCCACATTACATTCTTTACTCCCACCTCCACTGGGATTTCCTTCTGGCAACACAATATCAGCCTGTTTTGCTTTGGATGATCCTTTGTTCATACTAATACTCCACTTGCATTAATATACGTCATTATTATTTGCCAACTCACTGGCTATAGTACCCAGGCTATGTGCCTTTGTATGTAGAGATCAACTCTGGTATCTACACTCACCATATGACAAGGTGGCTGTTTTTAAAGGAGCCCTGGTACTCTGCCTCTTCCCCTAACACAAGTATGCACAAAGTTATATTGTACAGACACTAAAACCCACAAACATTACTTCTACTCTACAACATTTAACTACATAGCCACTGCAAGCAAGCAAATCACTGATTATACCACCACTGCAAACACATTACTCTTATGATTAATGTAATATATTCATCAACTAAGACTATCTTCTCTTTTCTACACAGCACACATCAAAGACAAACAGCAAACTGCATATACTAAAAACTATACTGATAAAACAGCAATTTTTATAAGCCACTATTATGGCAGTTACATTACTACACAAATTAATAGAATTCCCATCTGCTATTGAAACTGACATATCATATATGGTGTTAGTGATATGACCAAACCAGAAACTAGGAGTTATGTAAAATTCGAATTGCTACATACAACTTTATATTGGTGTTTTTAATACAACATTTTAGTTCTCAAAAGATATTTAATGTGTCTTTGCATATCCATGAACATTACTACATTTAGACTACTAAAATTTGAACTTTTGTAAAAAGATATACCACCACCACCACCACCACCACCACCACCACCACTTTTTCTTCTTCTTCTTCTTCTTCCTTGTATTACTTGTAATAGTAACTTGGTAACTATGTTTAACAGTTTATTAGTTTATCTGGCAATTCCACAACCACTAAGATTTTCATTTCATAGTTTACAAATATCTTAAAAAACCTAAATAGCATTAAAATTTATGCATTAGATTACAGAAACTGTCAAAATTCCTTATAAATGTATGAAGCTTGGATAAGATAATACCTGGTGGAGGGAGACGGGCAGCAGCTGCTGTAGCTGAATCTTGACCAATTCCACGATGACGAGCTCCACCAGCACCACTTAAAAGTAACTGTGGCAACAGTTCACCACCCAAAGCCAATGTTGCATCAAGTCCAGGATCTCCAGTAGGTAAGTTTGGATTAGTGTAGTCACGACTCTTGTCATTGTTGTACTTCACATTCAAACTTGTAAGCTTCGAATATTCAATCCGCAGAGTGCAGCACGAGTTGTAGATGTTCTGGCCATCCAAGGACTGGTGAATGTAAGAAATCATTTATTTAAAACTTGACAGTGTTTAGCAGAAGAAACAAGATGGTTTCAAGTTTTAGTTGTACAAAAATATACCTTTCCGTGTGGTACATTCTTATTTAATGGCTGTTAACTATGCAGTGTCAATTTACTCACTTTATTCTGAAAATGGACAAGATAAGAAGTTACAGATAGAACTAATTTCACAGAAAGTGCATAACTGCCGTTCAGTGATGATTAACTTATTTAGCAACCTTTCATACATATTTTTAATAATTTTAAGAAGCTCCACTGTTCTCCATTTTGTGAAGGCTACATTTTGCCAGCATATGTTATAAGAAGAAAAGGGGATGATATTCCTCCCCAACAGTTTCACCTCAATCAAACTGTCAAATTTTCTGTTGCTTTACTGAATGAGTTTAATCCTCTCAAAAACAGGAATTAAAATAACCAGAACTGATAACTCAAATTATTTTTAATGAAAATCCTTGTTTACAATACTATCTGGCATGATTGTTGGTAACTTTGATTTTCCTATGTATTTTTTATTGTTTTATATTTCCAGAAGGTATGACTTCAACTGAATGGGCGAAGCTGAAAATGTGTACCCAGCCGGGATTCGAACCCGGGTCTCCCGCTTTCTAGGCAGTTGCGCTGACCTCTACACCACTGGGGACATAGTGATCACCGACGGGGAACGGCCTCGGAGCATACGCCTCAATGCGCTCGGCCATTCCTCCGCGGCTGCTTTTGATATATGATGGACAACTTTGATTTTATTTAAATGGGAAGATTAGGTGCGCCTCGGTTGCACAGTGGTAGAGTACCAGACTACACATCCAAATGTCGCGGGTTCGATCCCCGCCAGGTCCTAGGATTTTTATGTCACTTTCCACTTCCTTCACCTCTGGAAATGTTGCTCATGTGAAAAATACCGAGTAGCACCGTGGTTCGGAACCCACGTTAAACTGTAGGTCCCCCTATAACTTTCTGGGTAAGTCAGTTCGAAGGCCGGTGGAAGGCAACGGCATACCAATCTTCGGATTGTGGACTGCTTTACCTACAATAGATTAGTACTTATTTATGATAGCAGCTATCGAGACGAATCCAATGATGTGTAACAGTAAGGCCTTTGAAGGTCAGCGAAGGTCAAAGGTGGCATGAACGTACATTTACAGAAAGTGTTCGAAGTGATGACCATTGATACAAATGCAGTACTACAATTTTCTTATCGTGGATTGAGTGGTATTCCGTATCACTTCGGGACTTGCAGGCATTGCCATGGCAATAATAATTACATTTTCACTGCCCAGAAAGTCGCCAGCTACCAGTATTGCCAAGTGTTTGTCTCCATTCTAGCGAGACAGAATCGGCGGGCGGCTTCACAGTGCTTATTTCTGCCACCTTTTTGACCTTCGTTGACCTTCGCTGACCTGTTATTCAACTTTAATTTGGAAAAAGAACAATCTAAAAAAATTGAAAGTTACTGCAAACTTTAAATTTTGTACATATGATCAGTCACACATTATTAGCTGTCTTGACAATTTCCGGGGGGGGGGGGGGGGAATTGTGACTTATTTATAAGGATTAGTGTGTCTAAAAATTATTTATGAATTATTTTCTGCAAAAACCCCAATCTTTAATATTCTAAAAATTCCATGCAATTTTAGTTGATCAACGGGTTAGTAGGCAAAAAAGCCATGTATTTTATTTAACTATTTAAAATCATATTCGGCAAATAGCTTTATACATTTTTAATAGTATTCACAGGTTTGTATTGTCTCTGTCTTTATTCTACTTTTTTGCAACATTCCATGAATTAATTCTTACATTGTAACAATTAACACTGACTGCAGAAGAGTCAGCATCTGTTCTTCACTGAACTTTTGTCGGGGAGTAAAATTTGCACAATGACAAAGTTGTACAATAATTTGGTAAATGAGAACTACACAATGATTTTCTGACACTGGCCATTTGGAAGCATTTGCCAGACCATTAAGTAAATGAAGGAGACAATTACAGCTGGCAGCTCATTAACAATTATAGGTTTCACTGACTACTCTGTCATACACATAAGAAATGACATTTCCCCCAACAAAGAATTAAGAAGGTATATTGAAACACCTGCAATTAACACACTGTAACAAGCAGCATTTGGTGGATAATTATTCTTGTATTTGCCAATGTGAGAGGCAACTCGGTACTGACTTGAGTGAATGTCTCCTGGCTTGATAGCATACCAATCCATCTTTTCCCAAAATTTACAGTATTTTTATTTAAAAGTATAAGTTTTGAGTTTGTACTAATTTTGATATGGGTTGTACAAATCTAAATCTCTTATGGCACCAAAAGCTTCACACTGGAGAGTAAATCTTATTAGAATGTGTGTACATTTAACTCCTGTCCAATAAATAGCATTTGTTTGAAAACCTGTTGCTTAAAATATTGTCTTAAATTCTATACAGTGTAAAAAGTAAGAAGAATGCAGATCACTACGGTAATATTTGAAGAAGGAACTGTGTTCTGAAAAACTTGTCCCACCAGAAGAAGGAACTGTGTTCCAAAAGCTTGTCCTTTTTCGTCCTTTTACTTTTTTCTTCATTTCTGTCACTATCGGCAGTACAGCACAAAGGTAATTACTGGCCGGCCAATATCTCTCTTTTGAAAAATAATTCTATATAGTGTATTCTATATTGTTAAGACTGAAACACCACTGGTTTTAAGTAAGATTCTGCACTACCAGCTACAAATACATTCCACATTTGCCAGCGTATAAGGCGCAGTATTTTTTCCTACAAAAATTGCTACAAAACTGGATGTGTCATACGCTGGTTTCCAGTTTAAGTAGGTAGTCCACTCACAATTTCTATTTCTTTTCAAGGGATTTCCAAAAGTGGTATAAAATGCAGAAAGTAAGTCTTAAGCGGGAAATTTTGCTTTACATTTCTCTCTTCCATTTTTAGTTTTTATTTGATACGTGTATATAGTATACACCAAAATACCCATAAGGAGCTTTATTATGTAGTAAAGGTTTTCGAATTTAGCACTATTTTTAGTGCCAAGCATAAAACTGATAACTTCAAAGGAAGTAGAAATTTTTGGCGTAATTTCAGTCATCGTAATCAATCTTGTAATGGCATCATTCATTATTTGAATAATGAAACACTGCTCAAATATTTGTCCATGTCTCGCCTGACAATATTTGAGAATTTATTCACATTTATAAGTGCAAATATGTACACAAGTATTTTTTGCTATGTTTGCACAGCGCCTGAATCTCAGTTGTATTTTTGAGGTTATAACATGCTATGCCCCTTACAGTGCACCGATCATTACACAGACGCAAACCAGCCATCATTCTTACAGTTTATGGAACATCACCAAAAAACTTTAATATTTGCACTTCACAATAAATTCAAGAAACTTGACTACGCAAAGTTCACTACTTGAAGGTACTGCCATAGATATTTGATGTACATGAACAAACATACTATAATTATGTCGCAATAGACGTATTAGGTGCGATTTATTTTTTCCTAAAAAAACGTCTTGAAAGTGGGGTGCATCTTATATGCCAGTGCGTCTTATATGCCAGCAAATGCGGTATTTTGAAAATCATTATCTTTTGATTCTATGTTACGAATTACCATGCAGATGGCACAGCACGCATGTGCACTGTCATGAATGAAATCACTGACAATAGCCAAATAGTTTGTGGACAAAGAAATGAGCAACACCCGTGTACGATCATATGTGCCAACAGTAACTTCATTCTACAAAGCAACATGAACTTGAGTGTCAGTTTTCTGATATGTGGCTGATCATACTTATATGACACGCCTCTGACTGCCTCATGAAAGGTGAGCCACTTCTTCCGTGAGCCAACTCCTAACCATTGTACAAATCTTCCCAGGCTCCACTGCCTTCTCCAGCACCTCTCCTCCCTACCACAGTTTTTAGGTTAATCAGTCAGTATCCTGAAGGTTAATGCCTCAATATTCTTTCCTTCAGTTCCACAACACCCTGGAAACAGATGTTTCCAAGCGTCCTGCAGCTGTTGACATGTATGAACATTAAAATTTTAGTACTGATGTTTAATATTAATTATGCAATGAGGCCAATGAAACTTTTTACCATTCAAAATACGCTTTTCCAACGATGAGCACCAAACAAACGTCTTGTGTACATAGGCCTTCCGCGTACAGATCAGTTATTTCAGTAAAAAATTACACACATAAATAATGTTAAATAAAATCACATTTTAAGGACCTTCATGTTTAAGTGGTTCATATTCAGTAATAAGTGCAAGCCACAATTGCTATGTTTTTGGTGCAGTAACAAAGTTTAACACAACTTTGTTCATTGCCGGTGTTATTTCGTATCGTTTTCTGAAAGCTTACTTTGAGGTCATTTTACAGTTTCCATTAATTAATGTACCTACTTTCCAATTTAATAATTTTGAATACCCACAGCAAGGAAAGTGAAAATGGGCCGAAGGAAGAGATGAACAACGTGAAGAGTATGTTGAGTATTTTGTCTACAGCTGTATAATTACTCTGCAAATTAAGTATGTAGCAGAGGGTTCAGCAAACCACTGATCATATTTCTCTACTGTTGCAATCTCTAATAGTATTTTCGATCTGATTTCTGTTTATGTCGTCTCCCTGTGTAGGTGGGTACCACCAAAATATATTCGCATTCAAATAAGAAAGTGGGTGAACGAAATTTTACAAATGAATCTCACTGCAACGAATAAATAATAAGTGCCTCAGTGGCCTGGTGCGAGTCTCTACTGGACACCACTTCAGCAACTTTCATGTCCCTAACCTACCCCAGTTACCCAACCGGTAAAAGGGGACTGACAATTCAATGTGGAATCCAAACCACATTTTATTTCTGACATCTCTCCATGTTGTCGATGGGTGAAGGTTGGGATGAAATAGATGAAAAAATAAAACAAATAAATAAATATACAACATCCAACCAGGTTTTGAACCCCCTTTCTTGTAAGTTTACCGCCCCAACTCTTACATAATTTCTGTGACATACTTCCCCCTTTATCGCAATAATACAAAATGAGTTACATCCTCCATCAGTCCCACTTAGTGCAGATCCCACAATGAGCAGCAGTACGCCAAATAGGATGCACAAATGTAGCGTAAGCAGTTTCTTTAATAGAACTGTTGCTTCTTGTAAGTGTTCTGCATATAAAACTTTGCTTTTGGTTCGCCTTCCCTATGATTATGCCTCTGTGGTCTTTCCAATTAAGGTTGTTCATGAAAGGAATTCCTAGGTATTTAGTTGAATTTATGGCCTTTAGATTTTACTGATTTATCAAGTAAATCAACAGACTTCTCATATCGGCGACTTCACACCTTTTCATTATTTAGCGTCAATTACCAATTTTTGAACTATGCAGGTATCTCATCTAAGTTGTTTTGCAGTCGCTTCTGATCTTCAAGCGGCAACATCATCTGCAAGTAGTTTAAGAGAACTGCTCAGATTGTTTCCTAAATCTTTTACAAACAAGGAACAGTAGGGGCCCTATAACACTTCCCTCGGCAACACCAAATGTCTCTTCTGTTTTACTCCTTGACTTTCA
The DNA here is from genome assembly GCA_026315105.1 of Locusta migratoria. Classification (NCBI taxonomy): domain Eukaryota; kingdom Metazoa; phylum Arthropoda; class Insecta; order Orthoptera; family Acrididae; genus Locusta; species Locusta migratoria. The sequence continues at coordinate 174,423,400 of CM048744.1, read as the reverse complement.
ATATGTACTGTGTCATTTCCGACAAAGTCGTGAATCCAATTCCACAACTGGCCATATTTCATAAGCATGCAATTTGATTGGAAGACACTTTAGGTTCAGCATCAGAAGCCTTCCGAAAATCAAGAAATAAGCGATCTATTTGACATCCCTTGTCAATAGCCCTCTTCACATCATGTGAGTAAAGAGTTAGCTGGGTTTTACAAGGGCGATACTTTCTGAATCCTTGTTGACTATGTGTCAACAGGTCGTTCTCTTCTAGATACCTCATAATATTTGAGCTGACAACATCAATGATATAAGCCTGTAATTTTGCAAATCATTCCTATCGCCCTTATTTAATACTTGTGCACAACTTTCCCAGTCTTCAGTTACAGATCTTACTCCAAGCAAGCAGTTTTATGTTAAATCTAGGCGTGGGGGCTAAGCATCAGTGTAGTGTGAAATGAATATAATTGGTATACAATGGGACCAGGTTACTTTTGTTAGGTGATTTAAGTTGTTTTAATATTCCTGACACATCTACTTTTAAAGTAAGCATGCTGGCAGCTGTTCATGATTTGAATTCTGGAGTATTTGCTTCATTGTCTTTGGTGACGGAATTTTGGGAAGCCACGTTTAGCAACTTTCCTTTAGCAGCACTCAGTCGCATCACTGTTGCTATCGCATAGTGAAGGTATTGACAGTTTTGCCCCTTGTGTTTGTGAAGTACACTATCAGAATTTCTCAGGATTTTCTACCTAATTATGTGAGGGGGTTTCATTGTTGAAACTATTTTAAGCTTCTCGCATTGAAGATGATGCTAAATTACGATTCTATAAAAGACTGCCACTCTTAGGAATTGTGTGTGTAAATTTGCAATGCTTTTTTCTTTACTTTTGCAAGAGTGCTCCAATGTATTTAGTGTACCACAGTGGATCAAGTCCCCTCTTGTTATTTTATTTGGTATAAATATCTGAATATGTTGTCTGTGAAAGTAAGCCTCATCTGATCTACACTCATTGTTAATTGTGAGAGATTACCAGTCAAAGCTTTAAGAACATTTTATCTGCTTTTTTGAATAAATGTCATTTAATTTTGGAAGATTTCAGAATTTCAATAGTCCGTCTTGCTACAACAACTGTGTATTCACTAATCCCTGTCTGTTTTGATGCTCTTTAGTAGCTCCAGATAATTTGTTGCTAGGAGATTAAGTATGTTTTCACAAACTTTTACTATTCTAGTGGTTTCAGAAACTAACTGCTTGAGTTTTCAAAGAATGTGTTCAGTACAATTTCAAACTGATTTATCAAGTGTGTTACCTTACTTCTTTCAGGGAAAATTTTATGTTGCATGCACGTAAGCCTGTAAACTGTCTGACCTGCATGTTTATACAAAAAACTGAAAAGGAAATTAGGTCAATAAAATACTAAAACAAAATTTTCTTTAGAGAGAAAAAACTTTTCATATTTTAAAGTTAGAACTTAGTGGACTACTTCCACTGGCTGACATTTTTATCCATTTTGGTGTTACAACCTTGCGAGATCCAATTTTTAAATTGGTGTGTGTGTGTGTGTGTGTGTGTGTGTGTGTGTGTGTGTCGCGCGCAATGTTTCATTTATTTAGACCTATGATGTATAACATTTTTCCAGGTAAATTCATTATCATGAATTGCCATGTTCTGTATGATTCAAGATGAAATCGGCCTCATGGTCATCATACATTTGGCAAATGCAAATTTCACATCCAACCAATAAATAGTTTTTGCAATAATAATCCAAATGCAGAATAATTGTGAATGAACTGTAAAAGCAGATATTTATTTATTTACTATATTTTATTATTATTTATGGGAACTCATCTTTCAACAGCTTAATGGTATATCTGGTATACATCTTATAACAATGCCTCATACGTGTTATTGAAATGTTACCTAATAGTATGAAAAAGGATGAATTACACTCACCAGCTTAGCAGCTTGAGCAGTGATTACATCTGGATACTGAATCAAGGCTTGGAAAGTATCTGAAATGGAGTAGTATTTTGTTAATTTCACACAAAGCTTTATGCTATTTAAAATTGAAATAATTATCTCCGTACAATGATATTATTAATTACAATGTTTCTGTATACTGTACCCCACTGGGGTAATATAATGTATAAAACAATTTTGAACTATAGCCAACAGTATGAATCATACAAGAAAACTTACAGTAATAACTATGAAGTGAAATAGTTCCGACCAATTTTCTTAACAGAGATTTAATGGATTAATCATTACACAATTAATGTTTTGGGACATAGGAAAATGTCTCAAGTAACTACCATAAGTGTGCACACTATTAAAATCTATGCCATACCAATGAAGTACTATATAAATGCTTACTGTTTTTCGTGAAGGTGACAATCTTCAAAACCTTGCCAAATCTCGTGAAGATCTGCAACAAAAATAAAAAGAGCAATGTGAACTTAATTATAAATCTGATTACAAACTTCCACAGAAATTACTACAGTAATACAGACCTTTAACCTGTCACCACTGTTGTTGGTACTATTCACGGATCACAGTAGACTGGCAGGGCGAGATTAAAATAGGTCAAAACAAAATAAGCAGTCTCGCATATGCGGATGACTTAGTTGTAATGGCCGATTTGACTGAAAGGTTTCAAACTAATATTTCAGAGCTCGATCAGAGGTGCAAGGATTACGATATGAAGATCAGCATATCCAAAACAAAAAGTAATGTCTGTGGGAAAGAGATTCAAACAGATTGAGTGCCAAATAGGAGGAACAAAGTTAGAACAGGTAGACAGTTTCAAGTACCTGGGATGTATTTTCTTAAATGATGGCAACATAGTGAAAGAACTGGAATCCAGGTGCAGCAAAGCTAATGCAGTGAGTGCTCAGCTAAGATCTGCTCTCTTCTGCAAGAAGGAAGTCAGTACCAAGAGTAAGTTAGCAGTGCACTGCTCTATCTTTTGACGAACTTTGTTGTATGGGAATGAAAGTTGGGTGGATACAGGTTACCTTATTCATAAGGTATAGGTTACAGATATGAAAGTAGCAAGAATGAATGAAGGTACTTATACATGGAAACAATGGAAGGAAGGTGTCTGAGGAAATCAAAGAAAAACTGGTAATGAACACCATAGATCAAGCAGTTAGAGCGAACAGACCAATATGGTGGGGGTCATGTTACATGCATGGGAGAAGCAACGTTACCTAAGAGACTCATGAGCTCAGCAGCGGAGGGTAAGAGCAGTCGAGGTAGACCAACAAGAAAGTACTTAGATTCGGTGCAGAATGATTTTGAAGTAAAAGGCATAAGATCAGGCGAGGCATCAATGTTAGCATTGAATAGGGGATCATGGAGGAATTTTATTAGAGGTACTGTGCTCCAGACTGATCGCTGAAAGGCATAATCAGTCTCTAATAATAATGATGATGATACAGACCTTTGAGGGTAGACCTTGTCTGGAGCATGTAATTTACGGTAATCAAGCGCTGACAAAATAGAAAAAGAGGAGGAGGAGGAGGAGGAGGAGAAAAGGAAGAAGACAAAACAGCAATTTTGTTCGATAGGTAAGTCATAAATGTCATGTCCAGGTGGTAAGTCAACAACATAATAGGGACGTTTCCAACTTCCAACTCACTGCTAAGACATATGGCAAGCCAAGACAGGCACACAAAGACACACACTCATAACCACGCACCTTACCTTTAGGCTGTTGACCTTTGTCTATCAAACTTGCACGTGCGCGCGCGCACTCACACACACACACACACACACACACACACACACACACACACACACGTCATCTCTGACCAATATAACTTTTTCTCACAAATGCTAATGACCCAGGATTCACTACATCTCTTAACTTACTTAACCAATAAGCACATACATGGGGAAAATATAACCCCAGTGAAGTGTGGCTTGTTTGTAACATTTTTAGATAAATTCTATAACCATGATCTCCACCTACATTTCAACCAAATGTCTCCCTTTGTAATGGGTTGATTCCCATTTCGAGGAGGGGGGGAGACTACAAATGATGTGCAAATAAATGAGGAAAAGAGGGAGAGTGAAAATGAGTACATATCAGTGTGTGGCCATAATAAAACAAGAGGTAGGACTGTAGCTGTGATATCTGATGAACTGTAAAGGTAAGAATAGGAATTCCTGAAGAAATCTAAACAACCTAGGAAGACTTGCCCATCAAATTTACTGGGAGATACATCACTGGAGAAGAAAGCTAGTTATTTGGGAGGAGATGGGTGTCCCCTGAAAAATGAGAGAAACCAAAAATACCTGAAACAGTTGACTGTAAAAGAAACATTCCGGGTTTACAAGATTCTGGTAAGATATGAGAGACTCTTCTGAACACACCGTAATGAGATTATTTGTCATAATCAGAAGTAATTTAATACATCTTCTAAGTAATCTTTTAAATTAAATTTTTAATTACATCCATTTTGGTTGCAAAGCATTTTATTACTTATTATCAATGATGTGTTTGCCCTAATAGCAGGTCGTCGTCAGATTCTCACCAAGACAAAAGTTAACAATTACTGAAGAGTTAAAACAGTGAAGAGGGGCACACGTTCTTTGGCTTTAGGCATCAAAACACTGATAATATGTCCGAAAATATAGTCTCATTTCGATATTTTCATACATGGTACAGAATCATGCATGAACGAAGTCCTTGTCCCCCTTCTTTTTAATGTTTTAACTCTTCAGTAATTCTTGTGTTATATTTGTCATGTATACAATCTGATTATTCCCTGCTCTAAGGCTGAAACACGTCATTACAAAGCAATTATTAACCACTTTTCTACGAAGACTGGTTTTATTTCATACTAAATTTTTAGTGGTTGGTGTACGAGCCACAGCATTGATTGGAAAACATTTCTTCATACCACTACATTGTGATGTATAGTCTTACTATCGAATTTCATCAATGGTAATATGAAACAACATTAAATAACTAATATATAATAAAGATTTTTGACTTACCTAAAGTACAGGCTCGTCGACAGAAACACCAAACACACACAAAAACACACAAACATTCGAATTTCACCACCAGTGGTGGCTTCTTCGGGGGGAAAAAAAAAGGAAGGAAGGAGAGGAGAAAGGGAAGGATACGGGTTTTAAGGAAGTGGAAAAGGAGCCATTCCAATCCCAGGAGTGGAAGGACTTACCTTAGGGGACAAAAAGGAAGGTAAACAAATACAGTGGTTTAGGAGGAGATGCGGAACATACATAAATACGTACATATATACAGCCTTTTTTATAAGACTAGTATTGCCTGTGGTCAAAAATCAACCAATTGTGTTCTACAATAGTCACTGGGGGTAAAATTTGACTTATGTTGGTGGCCTCGGGTGACTATGTTGGCAACATCATCATCAACAACACGATAGAAAATCTTTGCCCATTTGTTCGAACCACATAGAATGACTATTAGTGTATCATACAGACCATGAAGTAAACAAATAATGCTGTTCCTGCTTTATGGTTGACAGGTTCTTGTATGTACCCTCGTCCGCTCTGTAAAAATAATTGCCCTCGTAAAGCGAAGATTCCATGAGGAAACCGCGTTTTCAAGCAATTGGCTAAAATGAAGAATCACAGGATTGTCAATATTCAGCATCTGTTGCCAACGTTACCATAGGAGGCCGCTGGGATATTTGGTAAAATTTAACCGGCACTGGGAGGTATGAAACAATATCCTTTACGTGTTAAGGAAAATGCCTTACACAATAACAAATAAAAACGAATAATACTTCTCATGCCATTTTCCAATAATATAACTTTCATTAGCCTAATATTTGAAATCTAACTACAATTTCGGTGTTCGTATATTTATACAACGCCAAGAAATAATGTTATTTCGATACTACGATATCCAGAATTCCAGAGCTGACAAGTTGACTTCGTTCTTCCACCCGAGCAGCACTTCATCCTTTCTATCGGCATTCATAGGAAAACATCAATTTCCTTTAACCACTCTTAAAAACTGCGAAAATAAAGCATTTGAACAGCACAAGAAAGTGAGTTGGGAGCAGTCCGGGTTTCGATATCCACTTATTTAATATGTTATTTTAATACTGCAGATGCGCTGCATTACAGTGTCTTTCGTCGAGGCGAATAGCCAATCAGTGAGCTAAATGCTGGAGAATGTATAACTTGATCCAAGCTGTAGATAGGAAAATTTCTACTTCCTTTTACCACTTTTAATGGCTAAATACACACACACAATATTTATATTCGTCAAATCTACGACGAACAATCTTTGTAATTATGTAATGTTGGTCTTCTTGTACAGATAAATTAGTAATCTGTACCACAATTTTCGTGTTAGCATATTTATATAATGATGTAAGAAGATTACTTTTAGATATGTTGTTTAGCGACAACCAATACACGTTTTGACTGATCTTCGCTGCACCGTTGCCCTGAAACGGCAAATTTACATAATACGAAATTTCTTTAAGCACATTTAAGACGTTTCCAGATTTTATTACAACAAATATTATCTATTACTACAGGTTTTCGAGAGATCAGTTTATTCAGTTACTTTGACTTGTTTTGAAATGACATTCATAAAACAAATTACATATATGAAACCCAGCCAATATGAGCTGCTAGCTGCCAATATGGCATCTTCATGTCATTGTCTTACTGTTCTCCCTTATTATTGGTGAACGTTCCGATGCACATTGATTATTTCTCACGTTCTTGGTGTTGCCCTGCATGTGTGGGCTGAAGGCACGTGCTCCACTGACGTGTCGGATGGGCGTTAAGTTCTCCGGGCGAAAAATGACACCACGGCTAATAGGGAGCGTGCAATTCGAACGGTTGGTCTCGTCACATTCTTTAAGACCTGTCACAAAACAGAGTGCGAGTGTGCAACTGATTTTACAGCTTCAGGCTCTAGGAAAAATTAAAGTAATTGTTATGTCATTGGTTCTTTCACATTAAGCAGTCCCCTCTCCATGTAGTAGTACTTTTTTCCATATGAAAAGAGAAACGGGACTACAATGGAAGCTTGGGTCGAGGCACTAAGGACGAAAATACAACTGATGGTAAGATGTTTCTTAAGCATGTGGACAGAAACGATGTAAAACTCGGCACTAACTTCTGCACTTATCAAGAGAAATTTATTCTTGCAAGGAAACATCCTCAGAATCAGCCAACTGATTTGATTAGTTTTTGGTCAGGTCGTTTGTGTGCAAACAAAAATGTTTGTCCAAGATATTTTGGCTCACTACCTCTCATATCTAGATGATGTAGAACTTCAGATACTTCCACGGAATGCATGGGTAACAGATTACGTTAACATCGACACTGCCATTTTATCATATATGCTTTTGCAAGAGAGTGGTTACAATCTACGTAGTCCACTCTACAGATGACAGCAATTCGCGCAGTAGCTTTAAGGCCAATCATTAAGTCACCATTTAGTCGCTTTAACTTAATTAGAAGGCGTTATAATACGCTGTTAACGAGATAACAGATGAATACTTCCTAATTCAACCCCTTTCGCTGAAACATGCGTAGGTCACCTAGCGAGGTGAAGCAAGTGGAGGATGAAGGTTAAAATACACCTCCAGCCATTTAGTTTTTCTGTGGTTTTCCTAAATCAGGGCAGGATAGAGAGGAAGGCCGTCTTCCGTACACATGCGAATTAGAACTATCCAGGAAAACTCAAGAGCGAACAGGCGTCCCCACTACCTAAAAAGCTAGGTCACTAGGTACTTCTACAGAGTTTTTCACAAAGCTGTATCGGCCCTTCCGCGCGCGATCCGAAGGCCTCTACACACGTTCCGATTTGTCGGGACTAATTTATCGGTGGTCCCATACATTGGCAAATTCTCTTGTCGGGTGGTTGGTCGGGCCGCCGTCCGACATCCGACCCTCCCCCCCACCACACGGAAATTTGTGCGTGTGTTAAGGATAAGTACAACAAAGAGCGCTCCAGCGGATTTTACTCACTGTTGAGTAAATTTGTAATTACAAACGACTTCTGTCACGTAAAAAAATTTATACACACAAGTAGAGGGGGGGGGGAGAAAGCCACTTTAGATTGTTTGACGTGTTTAGTCATTGCCACAGTAACAATATTTGTTTGTATTTGAACAGTTAACTCCAACAAAGAATGTTAAACATGTAAATGAAGATGCGCACAAGCCCGAAACTGCACGAATCACTCAACGGTGATTGAAGCAAGCCTTGCTCTAAACTCTGAGAATTCACTGAAATCACCAAATCACCACCGCATCACGGAACGATCTAATCACTTTCATATAAACTGGCTCGAGCAGTGTTGTGTGTGTGTGTGTGTGTGTGTGTGTGTGTGTGTGTAGAAATAGGCCTACTTTCGTTAAGTCGAATTTGAAACCTTTTTGTCATTCCTATAACTGTGATAATCCCCCGTTTTACACCCTGTTGGGTATAACCCCTCCTTGTATCAGTCACCACAATAATCCTGTTGCTTCCACTAACATTATGCACTATGAAAATTATTTTTATAATCTACAAAGAATTCCTAATTTTTTTGCTAGCTCCTGTCATTTCGTTACTCCGATCTAATATTTACATTGGCAGTCAATAATACGTGCTCTCAACCAAAATCTTTTGCCAACAGATCTCATCCAGGTAAATCCCAATTCACGTCGTGTCATAGAAAAGACCTTCATTACAAGAAAAATGAATATCGTAGAGCAATGGAAACTGAACTATTAGTGTTCAAGTTGTCCACCGTTCGTCAAACCACCGAATTTTTTGAAAATGTGACGGGTTTCCTCTAAAAAAAATTTTTTTAACTTTACGATTCCAATAAATCATGTGGCTGATTATCACGATACTTACTGATTGGTTCTATTGTGGAATGGCTCACGTTTGTGTAAGTCACACCTTTCATTGTGGTTGGGAATACTAGCCAACATTCATCTTGTTTCCGCCTCTTTAACGTAAACTGAGCTCACATTAAAGACGACCGGACGCACGGTACTCCGAGAAATAACTCTTCTTCCTAATATGCAGGTTTTCTGTTTCTTTAGTACGTTTGTCGATAACATTTGACTATCTTAGTATATCAACAACTATACAAACTGATCTGACGCAGGTAACGGAAGTCAAATGAACAAAATGTGCGTATATCACCTGACGCTCCGCTACACCTCTAGGCAGATAACAGCAAACTAGACAGAGCCCCCCCCCCCCCCCCCCCGCTTCTCGGTCACGAGTTTACGGACTAGCCGTCTCTAATGACGACGCTGTCAACAGGTTGTTAGGCCCCAATCCTCATTTCTTCTCACATACTTTTTCAACACTTTTCAGTTAATTACAAAAACTATTTTACACAACTAAACACCCGCACAAATACAAAAATAACGTCACTATATAACAATCTCAAATTATTCTGTTCGTTGATGTTAGCAACCGGATAAGAAGTGCGCTTGCAGAATACTGATATATTGACCATAATCTTTTTCCCCTCATTTGGATTTAATTTCGTCCTGTTTTAATATTTCTGATCAGTGTTTTTCTTAATATCACTTTGACTAGGGAGATGTAATTGGTGTTCACCGATGATTGTACCATTCAAAGGTATTTTTTCTTGGTACCACACAGTCTTACTATGCAATTTTGGAGGGAAGTATGAAGTCTCTGCCTGCACAATTTTATAACAGGATATATTTATGTAACTTTAGTGCCTATTACCCAACATTCAACAGTACAATGTAACTGCTTAGTATTGTACTTCATTACCTAAAATTATATGGAATATTGTAAATATATGTTATTTGATTATAAATGTAAAGAGTTTACTGGTTGGTCTAGCAGACGTCAGTATGCATTTGCTTTTGTGGGAAAGATATGCTCTGGGTATATTTTGAAGTTCTGTTTTAAATGTAATTACGTATGCCAGAGAAATTGTTTTCGATGGGGAATTTTACAAATATTGGTGTGACGTTTTAGCAAAAATTTTGTCTTCGCAAATGACAGGAACGCCTAAAGGTTCAAATTATTCGGTGTGGTCAAGATATTTATACTTTTTTTAAGTGCATCCTAATGGCCACTACGTTTCACAGTAGTCTAAGGAAGGCAGCTAAAGGATAAGAAATGCTGCGGGCTATTTGTGTACCTGTAATCCAAAACAACAGCGTTTTTAGTGAAGTTGCCTTTTCCGAAATCGTTTTCCCGTCAAGCAATGAAGCAATGTAAGCCGAGACTTGCGTGTATTTCTGCCTGTAGGCGTTTGTTGCACTACTGTAATTAGCATCTTTGCATTACAAACGCTGTTAACGTGTTTTATGGTTGTAGCTCCGGGAAAGTCCATATTCTTCGACACCCGTGCTTCACAAGGGACACTGTTTAAGGTTGGTGCATGAAAAGAACAATCAGTTCGAGTTTTCAATTTCAGTTTTCAGAACGAAACTGACTTCAATCCGATGACATCTTGCCTTGTGCTTCATTTTCCCCTCACCCCCATCCATCGTGTTACATCGCTAGAACAACATTATTCCTAAACTTTGACCCATTGTGCCTGAGGTATACACTTATTTGCTTTTCATCTAATTCATTTGAAGACATTTCACCCACCTGCCTTTCAGTAATAAAAATATGTTAAGCGCGTTTGCACCAAACATTGTGCTAAGCACAACCATGATACAGTCAGTGGCTTTGTATGCGACTTTTATGTACAACTCTCCGCGTAACGAGTGTTACGGTCAGTTTCCATGTGATTTTACTCTTATACGAAGTTGCACTTACTGAATTAAGTATTTTATGAAAAATTCTAACTTCATAGGATCCTTGAGGCACGCTCCCACGTCACGGTATTTCTGACTGACGAACCTATACGTCGATCGTATGGCAATGGAAAGAACACTCCCCACTGAAGCCCACCTACGAATACTGCTCTCAATGAAAGGGTTTCGATATCGACATATGGCCACCAAGGCCGAAGAAGAATAAGGAAAACCTATGCTGGGACTAAATCTCAAACATCCGTAGCATTCCAAAGAAAGAAGTCAATTCCTACTAAAAGGTTGTATATTTACTTTGTAATTATCAAATCGACGGCCCCAAAAAATTAGACCTTCGTCGCGTGTTTTATACGTGATAAGAATACTATCAACTATGTCCGAAGATAATACAATCCACTGAAATAGTCAAGCATCAGAAATAGGGGTGTGTGATGGCAGCCCCCGCGTTCGTGGAATTTTCATTCGAGTTTAAACTGTGTCATACCAGAAAAAATTGAACGAAAGGTTAAAAATCTATATCTGGTAGGGCTACAAGCCCGAGCACAGGTGGACTCATCTGTGGGTGGACTTCTCCCAAGGTTCAAGAGAGCTACAACCCTACGTCTGAGGCGCCGCCGCAGGAGTATATTTCCGTTTTGTCGTGTGTGGCGGTAGGTGGACAGCTATTAATCTAGTTGGCCGATGCGGAGGCGATAAAGAACGGTTTATTCCACCCAGGTAATTTCAAAGGGTTGCGTGAACAATGATTTGAAGATAGTGACAAAAAAAAAAAAAAAAAAAAAAAAACCCTACCTTTTCACTCCCGAAACAATGTAATTTTCAAAGATTGAAGAGAGCAGTTTGCAGCTTAATGTTCATACATACCTGAGGTTCTCTTAACGCAGCCTAATATGTTATCGTATTAACTAGACCCAAATTCGGAACACAAATATAATAAGTACAATCATTAATTTGTTATAAATATATATTAATCTTTCAAAATGTCCAAATGTTTGTAAATCTATCGGACCAAACTGCGTGGTCATCAGTCCGTAGCTTACAAACTACTTAAACTAAGGTAAACTAACCTAAGGACTACACCCATGCCCAGGGAGGACTCTGACCTCCGACGGCGACCAACCTCGCGCTTCGCAGCGATGCGGCTTAGAGCGCTCGGCTACTCCACCGCGGCTATTAATCTTTATTACCGCCTAATTTAAAGGAGTGCGATCAAACATCAAACTAAAGTTTCATTATAATTGACTCCAGCCACGCCGCTTTTACAGTTTCTATTACTCTACATACTGTGGTTTGGGTCGGCGTAACTGGGTCCCTGACAATTTGAATTGATGTAACAACATTTCAACAACAAAGTGCAATCTGCTTCATACGAAACCTATAATGTGGAGTTGTCATTTAGACATAAACAAAATTGCATAATACGACTGATGACAGAAGCTAGTGAAGCAGTTGCGAGCGACTTACTGCAGCTGTCAGTGATTACTTACAGAGACCAGGGTGGCCACCAAATCTTCATATTCAAATTCAAGGTTTTTTCCAGGTTTTCCAGGTTAAAAATAATTTTTTTCCAGGTTTAGACGAAACTTAATTTTGCTCAAAGGGGTTAGCAAACAACTATACTGGAAAAAAACTAGTTACATATTTTTATACAAGCTGAACCATGTGACGTAATATACACCAAGCAGTGGCGAATCCATGATTTATGTTGGGGGGGGGGGGGGAGCATAGCTTATAAAAATTGTGGCATTGTGTCAAACTGATGTAACAAGAACCAGCTCGTATTATGAGGTTTTCCTCGTGGTTTTGGGGGATCTGCAGCCCCATAGACCCCCTCCCCCTGCCCCAAATTCGACACTGACAATGTATAGTACAGGGTGTACATTTTAAGGTGACAAACCAGAATAACTAGAAAAAAAAACAGTATTTATTCAACAACGGTTTTCACCATTATGAACGGCCGGCAGACGCTCAGAAAATTATACTAAACTTTAACTGTCTCCACCATTTGGGAGCGGTGTGGGTGGCTAGTGCAAAATTTTAAATGGAAACTCCCACTGTTAATTGCAGATTCAGATTCTACATACCAAATCATGTTTAGTTTGGTTAATTTTTTTTTTTCAATTGGCAACTTGTTGCAGTGTAATGGTAAGAATTATTTGCCGTACTTCTGAAGAAACGTACCACCCAGGAAAGAGAAAGGTTTATCTTATTGATGATGCTTCAAAGCCCAACCAAATGATACCAGATGTACATTTCTTTCCGGCTAGTTCAATTAAATGTTTTGTCAGCAGTTCATAACTGGTAGTCAGACAAGGACAATCTGGACTAAGGTATCACTGTGGAAGACTGCCCTGTCCACTGTGGGGAGAGGGAAGGATCACTTTCGGGATCATTTGGTAGCGTTCTGAAGTATCATGAATATGGTTTTCATTTATTTTATTTCCTGTTTATAGATTTCTTCACCAGTATGACAAGTATTTCTTTCTATTACAGCGCCATCTGTCGGAAAACAAAAAACAAAACAAAAATATCCACCAGACCATACATGATGTGGGATAAAGTGCAGTTTATGTGACAGCGGCTAGCCGTCGCTCTCGCTAGGTTAGGAACGGCAGAGCAGCCAATCAGGAGTCGAGTTATGCCGGCCAATAAGATTGCGTGTTTCATGACGAATAAATTTGGCGTCAATTTCAAAGTTTATTCGACGATTTCGGTGCGGCGTTTGTGTGATTGTAATTGATTTTCCATTAATAAGGGATTTTTAGATAATTGTGGTATTACCCCCATAAGTGTCCTATTATTAATACACCACAGCAGTCAACCATAGAACAGGTATAGCATTTCTTTTTTCTTTTTAGTATGTGAGGACGCGTAGCGTCCGAATCTCCGGTTCAGAAACACTCCATCGATTTACAGTTGTACGCTCGAGATTATATATATATATATATATATATCTCAGTCCGAGCTATCTCGATTGCAAGCATTACCGAATTACCGCAATTACTTTTACTGACCGGACAAGGATACATATAAGAACCTGTCAACCACAGAGCAGTTATAGTATATTTTATTTATGACTAGTCGACCCGGCAATGCTTCACAATTGCTAATATGTATCTACTCTTGCTTTGAACGTCGAATGTGCAAAGTTTTATCGCAATCAGATGAATGGTATTGATATTTCATAGAAAAATCTATTTTTTCTGAATTTTTCCAATTTTCCGGGAAACGTTTCCAAATTTTTATTTCAAAGGAACGTTACTCTTGCTTTGAACGTCAAATATGCAAGATTTTATCGCAATCAGACGAATGATATTGACATCCCATTGGAAAAAGCTGTTTCAATTTTCCGCGAATTTGCAAATTTTCCGGGGACAACTTTCCCATAGTTTTAGTTCATAAGAACGTTCATCTTTCGTTGAACGTCAAATGATCAAAATTTTATCGCAATCGGATGAACGGTTCTCAACTTATAGTGTTGAGTACATTTAGAAACACAATGAAAAAGGAACTTGGTTAGAATTTTGTGACTTTCCTTTTTAACTATCCCTATTATTTTATTTTTATTTTTTTAACTGAATACTTTTCTAAGACCATAATGAACAAAACAGAAAAGAATTACCTCTCTGTCGTACAAATGGTCAGTTACAGTGCTGAATTCATTCAAAACACATTCAAAAACGCACTTTCAGGTTTTTTTTCAAATTTTCCAGTAGATTTTCCAAAAAAAATTGTTTTATACAAACCTTGTCCTGTCAAGCCGTACTCAAGTGATGCTGTTACAACCATTGGGCAATTGATTTTTATTCATAGAAAAAAATCGCTTTCGGGTTTTCCCAAATTTTCCTTCTTCCCGGGCGTATTTTACAAATTTTTATTTGATGCGAACCTTCCTCTTGCTTTCAACATGAAATGTACAGAATTTTATCGCAATTGGACGAACAGTATTCATAGCTCACTGGAAAAAGCTGTTTAGTTTTTCCAGATTTTCCTCTTTTCCGGACAACTTTTCCATATTTTATAACCGTTTAAACCTTCCCTGAACTTACACGAATATTTCAAGACTAAAAGTAGCCAAATCGGTTCAGCCGTTCTCGAGTTTTAGCGAGACTAACGAACAGCGATTAATTTTTATATATATAGATACGTTCGAAATAGCGATCAAGTGACATCCGTACTGATAGCAACTGTAACTTGTTGATCTTCAAAAACTTTTGCATACACCGCTCCGATTTGTTTACATTGGACAATTGTAACGCTGTTTCTTATTGGCCATGGTATCGTGACTCCTGATGGGCTGCTATGCCGTTCCTAACCAAGCGAGCGCGACGGCAAGCCGCTGCCGCATAAACTGCACTTTTACTCATGATGTGGGCCTTAGAATCCGAATCTGCAATAAAAAATCGGGGTTCCCATATAAAATTTTACCCTTGACACTCCCCCCCCCCCCCCCCATCCACAAACGGTGGAAACTGTTTAGGTTGAGTATTATTTCCTAAGTCTCTGCCATCCCCAAATGCTGGAGAAAACAATTTAATATCTACTGTTTTTCCGAGTTATTTCGGTTTGTCAACTTAAAATTTACACCCTTTGTGATGGGCCAAGTTGAGTTCAAGGAGTTGGAGGATACTGTACGTTTTAATGTAAATTGCATTCGTTTATGCAACATAGCCCGTTCATTTATACTGGACTTCCTGATAGATTAAAATACAGTCACATCTCATGAACTAGTGATCGAGAACTCAATACATATATTATGATTTACTTTAGCTTCAGGATATGAAAAACATGTTCACCTCTTTCAAGTTTTCATTTAGATTGTTCCCAATGATGGTTTTCAGTTTCCAGAGCCCATACAGTCATAAGTTTTGCCCTGGAAACTCTAGCTAAAAGATCAATGAATGTTAATGACACGGCATGCGTAATAATGCGCAATGTTGTCGGCGAGTTCTTGAACTTCGAGGAGATGAAATCGAGAATGCAAAAACATCTGGAGCAACAGCTGCGTGGTATTTGCATTATAGTGTCATCTGGTAAAATAACACTCAACAGGAGATTTTAATGAAAACATTTTGTTTTAATGAATTTGTTTCATTTTTTAAATTCCTGTAGTACTAAACAGACATTGAAATATATATTGTGGAAAGCATCAGACTCCGTTTGCTTATGGAAAGTTTATGTTTCTTGCATCTTGTGTGGCTGTTCAAAGTACTCTTCCCCATTGACGAAATATTTAGCTTTGCGTTGCACCAAGAGCATAATGCTTACGTATGTGATCACATGAACCCACGGATACACTGTCTCGTATGAGCTCTGATATCGAGTTATACTCTGTTTTGTCGGACAAACACTTCACTCTAAAACACGTTGAATTACTTCATCTGTGGGGGCACAGGTAAGGTCGATTCACACTTGGATTCACTCTATTATTTTCTGCAACGATTGTTTAACTCTGTTCCATCTCAAAAAGAGGTAGATGGCGTTAGTCTCTAAATATATTTAATGATATTTTGAATGTATTTTTATAAGACAGCTGTTAAAGCAATAAATTACAACTGAAAGAAATTGCCTTTTCGCAAAAGTCGCATACCGTATTACAGAGTTATACTTACATCTTTTTGGAGGTCAATTAGCATGTCAAAAAGTCGTAATCAACAATTGTAGAACTGTATTTCATATGGGCCCGGCTAGCGCTCACTAGGTGGCGTTGAGTGTATGTTATGCTTTTTGAAAACCAATTAACATATAACGAGGGGAATAATCTTTTGTGTTGACCATTAAATAAATAATTAATGCTGTTCCTGCTCTATGGTTGACAGGTTCTCGTTGTACCCTTGTCCGCTAAGTAAAGTAATTATCCTCGTAATTGTTACCAGGAATCCTCATTGGCGCTAGCCGGGTTGCATGAAAAACAACAACAATACGTACACGATGACTTGTTTACTATTTATATGTTTCCAATGTCACGTCCGTCACAGGAATCGTCCATAATTTTTACTAACGAACATAGGCGCCGACTTTTCAAAATCTTGAGGTATGCTCAGTGGCCTGGGAGAGGGAGGGATCAATTACGAAAATTGCTAAAATGTAGTACAAATAAATATCGCCTTTCATTCTAGCTGCGATTTCGTAGTCGCGCCTTACGATAACATCGCGTCTCTTCGACGTACATCGCGAGGAATTGAGTTGCGTGGTTGAACAACACTTCGAGATAAATACAGAAACAGAAAACGGAATACGTAACCTATAATTCTAAAACATTTTAAACCGCCCAGAAATATATATCAAAATGTTTTTGTACACAAAAATTAAGCGATGAATATTGTTTAAGCCGCGGACACTAGCGATCTGAGCATTTAGGACACCGTAATTTTAAATCGACTGGCATTTTGTTACTTTTAAATATTAAACTGAGTTTTTTTCTTACTAAAAATACAGGAATTACTTGTTTACACTTATCAGTACATTTCGAAATGGTAGTATAATCTGATCAATAGGCTGTACACGCGAACGATCGTTTAACTCTTAAAGCCGCGAGATCTCATAGGTTAAAAATCTCTGTTTCTGGCTGAAATTCAAGGCTTTTTCCCGGTTTTCCCCGGTTTTTTCAAATTCAAGGTTTTTTCCCGGTTTTCCCGGTTTCAAGGTTCGGTGGCCACCCTGAGAGACCGAACTATACGTAGCTCATTTGGGAAAATACCCATCATTAGCATAATGATGCAGGTGAAATGAATTAATAGTTCTCAATTGTTAGAACAGGGGCCAATTAGTATTCAGAAATACTTTACTAAAAACTGGGGACAGAGACTGAAAAATCTTGACTCAAAGGGGGAGGGCATCAAAGCGATATTCCAGCCCTACCTGGAAATCGTCATTAACGTGCGTAATTGCTTCTCTGTTGAATCTGCAGGTCCCGCCAAAAGTAAAGAATTATTGCAACGGGTCCGCATGTCCTAGTAGTTAGATCAGATCTGTAACATTGATTTAACACTTTGCCAACTTTGGGGGGTGCCAGTCAGTTTACTGACATTGGCGGGAAAATCTATAGTTTTAAGAACATTATGCCGCATACTTCATTTCTGAAAATACGTGACAAAAGCTGCTGTGAAGATCATTTTGAAGACTCCTATATGTGTAAGAGAGACCTAAGCCTTCTTGCCGCTTGGTTCTCAATAGGAAACGTTACGTACGGACCGGTTGACAATTTACGCAAGTCGCCAATATAAGATTTAAAATGATTTGTAAATTTGTACCAAAGAGATAAGAACGCGACCCCATAAAACAGTTTAAAATTTATTTACCTGTAAATGAGTAATCAGTTTTAAGATTACAGTAACATATGAAACTTAAAATCCACCAAAAATTAATATTCAATGCCACAAGCACAAAAATTAGTACTCTGAAGAGTAAAAACATTCATAGAAGTCGCAACCGACCATTGTTTCCCACTAACAGAATCCACTCAAAGCCACTGAGAAAAAACGTTCATGTAGCTGACAGCCACTACTTTCATTAGGTTCCTACATTAGATTCAAAATACCGGCTGAACGAAAATCTACCAGTCAATAGACTGTTAAAAACAGTCGATTGTCCCATCACTACATGAACCTGTCGTTACTTGGCTGTTAACTTCGAAACGTTGCCTCTCTGGATCTATTTCTAATGAAGTTATGAAAAGGAAGATGGCAAGAAAAACGTGAAGAATAATTTTCATTCTCTTGGTTGTGTAAATACTGGATGTTGTATCGACCTCTGCACAATAATTTCTATTTTTCTTCTGTTTCCTAACCATAGCTGATCATAGCTTATGCCCGAGATATCGAGAATAAAGCTCAGGAATTCATTTCCATGGGCAATGTAGCCGTTGGGCCGTGGAGAAAACCTGAAGCACTAAGGGCAAATTGTTAGTGCTCTCTTGATCGGTGGAATTCCATGTTCTGCAACTGCAATTTTTATTCTTTTTTTCCGTCGAGTTTGATGTGGTGCCAATATTCTTTCATACAAACTCTGTGCCAGAAAAACCTTTAATTCGACAGACCGTACATCTTACAGACTATGAAGATACTTCCGATTGAGATGAGGTGTTCAGCTAACGGTAGTGCAGCAACTTACGGAAACACGCAACTAGTGATGAGATCCGTACAAGGATAAACGCATTAGCCGGTCAATGGCGCAGTTCGGGGGAAGGGGCATTACTCTGCTTCAATACGTCACTTTCAGTCGTCACAAGCCTTGGTGCGCTACTAATGGTGAGCATCAGCACAGCCACAGAGTAACATATATAGAGAAGCAGCCCACCCTAAACCACTGTCCTACGCTCCCCTCTTAGTTCCGTAAGATGCTAGCAGGTGTCAGACAGTTCGCTGGCTTAGGGTGCCTCTCACATGTCAGAGGGTAGCGTGGAGGGGAGGTTGAGGGGAGAACTCGTGCCGCCTGCCATGAGGCTACGGCTGTGTCCGGTGTGCCGACGTTTGAGGGGAGGTGGTGGTGGGGACAGCCGCTACCTGCCGCCTGCTCTGGCCAGTTTAAATGGCTGCTTCTGACCGCAGCGCCATCATGGGACATCTTACGGAACTGCTGGAAACCCTCCCTCCCCGCACCCCGGAGCGTAGGACCGGGTTATTACGGAGGTAACACCGACTAGAGACAAGGCCTCACAACATGGCTGTCACGTCACACCGAGATGCCGCGATTGCTAGCTGACTGGCCGGCCGCTACGACGAAGGGGGCTGTGCTCTTCCTCCCCCCTCTCCCCCCCCCCACCGACCAGCCATTCGAGTTTGTGACACTTGCGGGGAGTGACACTTGCGCGGAAAGGGAATTTGTAGACACTTGCGCGGAGACCCGGACGTTGCAGGTAGTGAACAGGGTGTTCCAGAAGTAGGGATACACCACCCCTACTCCACGCCCTCCAGCCGCTACCTGTGCCGTATTCAGGGAAAGGCCCACCGAGCGAGGTGGAGCTGTAGTAACGGCCCGGAGATATTCAACAGGGAGATAACACGTCATACAAATATCACTCGATTTACAATACAGCACCATCTGAAGAGGAATGTGATGAAATCGGAATTGAGTGCAACCGTTGCTAACTACAATTTCGGATTTACTGCATTTTGAGTCAGAATTCGCATTTATCGCAAATGCGAATTTTTCCTGTCCCTAGTAATACCTCTAAAAATAAACAGCTGATCAAGGCACTAAAAGCAAGGGCAGATCTTTGGGTGTATTACTACAAATAACTAAAACAATTTTATCGTGGAATTATATACAATCTCATTATAAAGGTTTTTTGTAGCTGGTTTTGAGCAGTTTTTAAATGTGTTAGGAATAGCATTATGAAATATAGACAGCTACACCTTATGTTTATTATGAGATATGATTTCGGCTAATTTCAGGTCATCTTCCAGTCTCAAACAACAGGTGTTACTTATGCATTTTTCCAGTGGCACTCATAACCTTTAACTGTTTACACACGAGGTCTAACGTTGTTAGTCGTGTTAGTGATGAAAACAGAACCCAGAAGCTTTGCGTCTAAATGATACATATATTGGTGTGATGTCTTATTTCGAAAGAACAAACATCACACCAATACATATATAGCTCTCGGTAAAGTGCAACGGTACGATGTCGTTACGTAGCACAGCACGGCGACTGGAAACGCAGGAGAAGTGCAAACAACGTTCTCTTCTCAGAGGTATGATTCTAATTAGGTTCGACGTAGACTTCTACAACATACAGTCTACACGGCGAAGATTACTCCAAAAACTTTAACGTTTCGTCTACTTTGGCGATAGCAACCAAATTTTAAAATCTTGTCTACTATCTAAAGATTTAGCAACACAAAACGCTTAAAGTCCATAACTTCACTGGTTTTAGAGTTCTCAATTTTTAATATGTTTTTAATGTTATTACATAAAAAACAAATTTGGGACTCACTACAATTTTCATATGGCAGATTTTGTAGGTACATTCACAAGACATAATTCAACGGTTCTGTGCATTCATTTTATGAGAAATACCAATCATTTGTTTTCAGTGTTTATTTCAAATTTCTACATTTAAGTTTCTTTAATTAGTAGTACTTAAATGTGGTGATGAAATAAATTACGTGTATGTGTAGTCTTATGCGGCCAAACTACTTAGGTCATCGGTCGCTAGACTTACACTACTTAATCTTACTTAAAGTAACGTAGGCAAAGTACAAACAAACATACCCATGTCCGAGGAAGGACTCGAACATCCGACCGGACCGGCCGCGCAATTTGTGACACAAATTACGTGTTTGATAATATTAATGCATAGAAGTATGAAATCACGTCAAGACTACTTCCTGCAAAAATTTCGACAAAAAAAGTTGGCACAGCTAGAAAAACAAAATTCTGGTATATTGGATTTTAACATTTTATCAAAAAATGAATGTTACTACAAGAGATACAGCCATTCAAATTTACGGGCACCATAACGTATTCCCTTCCTGAGTAAATGAGCTGCTTCTTGTAGTTTCAACACCTTTTTCTTGAATGTTCTGAATATAAATCTTCACACAGACTTCTTGAGGAGGAGAGTGATACGGATATCTGATTGCAAACCACTGCCTATTACCTTAGACCTTTTTTGACTGTACTGAGCAGGAGTTCCGCGTATTCCGTAATTTATATTTATACAGTTTACAGGAAATGTAATTTATAACCAACTATTGGCTGTCAATTTCGCTTCATTTTTCCTGGAAGTCTTGCAACTTTTTTCTCCCTGTTGGTTTATGCCAAGTTCGGAGTAAAAATGGTTCTATATGAAGGTGATGGAAAATAGAATTTATCTTTAGCATTTTTCGGTGTGTGACATTCCGTATTTCATACATTTCTTAGATGTATTTCTAATTCGAATACAGCCAAATCGTTTTGGGGTCTACGAAATAAACGCTTCAAGTATGTAAAATACTCATTGACTTATTATTAACGTTTTTTAATTGAAGGTTTAAGGTTGCGTCTCCTATTAAAAAGCATAGTAGCTATTTTTAAAGAGATGGAAGTTGCGTGATAGTGGGGTTAACTACATAGCGGTCAATTACATCAACATATCTGTGCAGGATGCCCAATATATTTATTGCTTGCGCAGGTGTCTTGATATGCTTAGTGTTCTGAATAATATGCTTTTAGGAGGTATGACTGTGGAAAGTCATCGTCTTGTAGTAGCAAAGAATGTGTTAATAATTCTCCAAACATTATCATCATACCTTTTTGTTTTCAGGAGGAACACTACGAATTCATATGTAGTTAGAACAAGTTACTATATTGCTCTTCAGCTTTGAAAGGGTTGTGCAATTTCACTGATTTTCGTGTTATGTTGACAGTGTGGAAACTTGACAACAGCAGTGCTAGACTTCTTGGTGTGCCTGTACCCAGGAAAAGCCATTAGCCGCTCCAAGGGTCCCGGGTTCCGCCCAAGTGTCACTCCGCGCAAGTGTTCCAACCCCCAGCCATTCAGATAGCGTTCGCGGCCTCTCTGTGTGGCGTAACACGGGCTTTTTGTGAGGCCTTTTCTCTCTAGACGGCGTTGGCACAGGAAGCCATAGGCTCACCTTAAGTGTAACATGCAGCTCGCGCTCGTGTGCGCTATACACTACAGCCAATGAGAAAACTCGCTTCACAATTAATTGCCGTGGTATATATCTAGGTGTGTATTACCCGTTCCGTCTACAGTTGCCGACGGCAGAGCGGGGACCGAAGGCGTCAAACAATTAACGACACTAAACTATCGACGCAAGTGGCTCGGCACTGTACAGTCACGTTACTGTCATAGATGCTTAGCATCTGCTGAAATTGGCAAACATCGAGCAAATATACGTAATCAAACAGTACGTTCAGATTGGAAAAGTTCAGGAGAATGTTCAGTTATGTCGAGAATAAAAACGAAAAGGGTTTTGATGCCGCTAGAAACAGCTATGGATATAGCAGCAGCAGTAGTAGGAGAGTGGAAGGGCAGTGCGTAATGTTATGAACTATGTTAAGAAAGTTAATTGGTTTAAATGCGGTTCTTAGGCATAACCCGTTTTCACATTGTTGAAACCTTCGGGAAATCCTTGTTTCATTATTGTTCCTGTAAAAACAGGTAAAGCAATCAACAATTCGAAGATTGGTTTGAACAGCACAGTGCTTATTCTATATTTGGAATCTGTGTGCATCCTGGAACAAAGTGGATGCGGTATACACTACTCCATGTAGTAGTTTTTTCAAGCGCCTAGGGCATCAAGTAAAATTTCGATATTTTTTTCGGCAATCACTAGTAAATAAGGAGTTTACCAGCTATTCGAATGTCCTCTGTTTTAAGGCTCTAGAGATGTGCAAAATTCATAATTTTCGTCGATTACTCAAATAAGAGCTGATCAAGAACGACCAACCTACACAAGCGTATAATACACTGCGTGGACTGCTTTCCGTAATTATTAGATCGTGCGCCAAAATTTACATTTCAATTTCTTCCGTTTTACTGTAGAATAGCGTATTAACAATGAGTATTTTTATCGTCTAGATGTTCCAATTATGTTATTAGATCGCAAAATAACAGTTTGATTTTTATTTCGTATTATTTTCTCTATAATAAATTAATAGCAAATGTATTACGAATTCGCTTCAGATATTCGATAGTTTAACACTACATTTTTTACCATAAAACAATAGTTTTATATTCTTATTGTTCATTTCGATTGTTTTTCCTGTACAAGAAAGTTCACAGAATGTACATGGCTGCACGTAGACAATATTTCGTTCAAGAACCGCGTAACATTTTAATGGCGCGTAGTTATAACGCTCGCGCGTCTTTTGAAGCAACCAAAACGAAAGCTAACACGGCAATTGTGAACGGTTAATACGTTATGTAGCGAATGGAATGGTTATTTTTCGACTACAAGGGGTGACGCATTGCTATCCTCAGTCGCTTACAACACGATTGGATATGTATAGAACCTTCTCCAGTCTTATTCTGCTCACCATGTCTTAGTTCACGTAAATCATCATTATGAGCTGTTTTATGTGAGAGGGTCTACACCCTTACAAAAGAAGCGTACTCACTAATAAATCGGCAACAGTTTTATACAAAACTATACTAACAAGCACTCCCTCGACAGAGGGAGTCTGATGCGCCCTCTTCCCCCTGTCCGTTTTCTACAGCGGCCTCCTGTATTAGAAAAAGTCGCACTGACGTGTTTTACGGCCCACTTTAAATTTGTAGTTTTATAAGTTTTTACAAACATTTTGGACCAAAATAATAATCTAAATAATAAAAAATCAATAAGAGTGAAACCTTTTAGGAAAAAAATTCTGCAGTGGCGGGTTCCGAACCAACGACCTTTAGCGTCATAGTCCAACGCCTAGCCCACTACGCTGCGGCTATCAATCAAAAGATAAGTCCTTTAATCTCATACTATTGATGGCCATTGTTAACTGATGCTGATGACATTTGTAGACACTGGATTATCATTTATCGTACGAAGAAGGATGTGTTTTTGTTAATTCTTCAGTGCGCCATTGCTTTGAAATGACAACGTGTAATTAACAATAAGAAAATCATCAAATAGGCGAGGAGTGTCACGTGACATCTCCGAACGGCTGGTTTTCGTTAATTCAATGGAGGGTATCAAATCTCCGTTATATGTGCAAATATGTCTCAAACGATACGAGATATGAAAAACCAAGTGAGCTACATAGTAGAGAATTTTCTCCTCTATCAATTAGGTTATTCAGTTTTCGTGTCAGATGAACGGTATGTCTGCAATTACAATTATATTACAGACTGCTTTTTTGGTATTGCTACAGTATTTTTGGCCGAAAAATTTGAAAAAGGGAGATTCTGGTCTCTGGCGGCCTAAATCATGTCCGTAAAATTTGGTGCTGATCGGTTGAACGGTTCGTCTTAAAAACAGGGAACACGTTACGGACAGACAAGACGGACAGAAATCCCAAAATCGCCGTTATTTTTGCAAATATCTCCGAAACGATACGAGATACGAAAAAAAAAGGGAGCAAAGTTGTAGAGCATTTTCTCCTCTACAATTTCGGTTATTCAATTTTCGTGTTAGATGAATGGTTAAGCCGTTATTTTCATTTAAATTTCGAGCTGTCAAAAGACGATCGCAAAGGCCCGCTTTCAGTGTTACTACAGTAACCTGAAGTGGGCCAAAATCAAAGTACATCGGCCAAGTTCTATCCGATATTTTTTTTTAATTTTTTTACACACAGATTTAATAACCAGCAATGTAAACGCGACAGCCCGATTCTTGTGTGACCGACAAAGAAAAGAAAAAAGTTTCACACCATATTTCTGGATTAGCAGATCTAAGAAATGCAAACAAATGATTTTCCGAGTGTCGGCGAGTGTCCGTTGGGGGTCTCAAATAGCTTCAGACAGTGCGACTGACACGCGTCGGAGAGGTGTGGGAAACCATTAGCCCGCTGTGTACAGAGAAAATATTAGCAGGAGGAAACGGAAGGTCGCTTCCGGGCACTATTTGTGCAAGAGCCGGACGAGAGGGAACTGCTACACGGCGGCCAGCTATTTCCCGCTGTGCTGTGGGAGCGGCTTCTACCTTCCTTTCCACGGATCTGCTTTATGGCCCACAACAGCTGCTGTTTAACTGCCGAGCGTTTAACGGGCCCAACTTTTGCAGCGACTGACGGAGCGAAGTATCGCCTTCTTGTGAAGAAAATATGCAACAACTTCCTCAAAAAGTTATTCAGCTTATGCTATCTTTTTATGTAGTGTATTTTATTGCATGAACAAGCATATTGTTCTGTCTTCTACTGCATTAATTTTGTGCGAACAAATAGGTACGAAGTTTTCTCTGGTATCAAACTTACAAGAACAGCCGCAATTATCTTCGTCATGAATAAACAGCAATTGACAGTGAAGTTCCTGTTTCACCAAATAATTTACGCGGAATAAATCAGAACTGCGCTGATCAAGAAGGCGAAGTGAAAATCCCGAGACTGATGTACAGTTATAAGTAAATGCCATTTCCAGTGGCTGAAAGCGACACAAACACTGCTCCATTTGCCAATCTTAATATGATCGCGTGGTTCTATCATAAATGCTGCAAAATGGAAAAAATAAAATTGGCTGCTTCCAGGCTGTTTAAAGAGAATGTGGACCACGGAAACTTCGCGACTAAAGTGGTGTTTTGACAACTCTTCTTCCAAGGACCTGTATCTTAAGTTCTACTACTGACCAGGGTTAAGTACTCTGGATAGCCCTTCGCTCAGCGATCATCTTTATATACTCCAAGACACAAATGAATGGAAGGCATTAGGTGCCTGTAGACCTATTGCATGAAGTGGGATAATTGCAAATTCGTGCTGAACCGGGATTTAAACCAGTATCTCCTGTTGACCCGGTAACCTATCCACTACTCCTGATGCTCAGACACGCTGTTCTGTCAGACAGTTCCCTTCTATACAATGGCTATTTAGAACTTATTTTTTTCCTTTAAAAGAATTATCCGTCATTCAACTTCTTTTGGTTTCTTTATTCCTTCACGATTTCGGCATTGTAGTCATTTTCAAGTGTATCATAAAAGGTTGAGAATTATATGACTCGCCTGAACTGCAACATCACATCAGCACACACATCGTTTTGTACAAGCAGGTATCCACGTCGCATAAAATAGCAAAAACTGAAAATACATTGCATGGCTGCATCGATGTACGGGGTCAAAACATGTCAACAGTTGTATGCATTGGCATTCCACTGGTTTGTCCACAAATTAACTAGCATTTGTATTGGTACACTTGAAAATGGCTACAGAGCCGAAATCGTGATTGTTTAATACCAAATTCAATTGGCGGACATTTCGTTTAAGAAATATTAAGTGTTGGTATTTAGTGAAAACTTGCCCTTTTTCGTTTTCAATACAGATAAGCTATTATTAAAGGCTTCAGACATGACCAGTGACATGAATGCCAGTCCAACCTGTTGGTTGGGTATGGAATGGATCAAGACTGTACTCACCTGACAGAGGACATCCAGAGTAACTGGATAGACCATGTGCTCGATGATGACACGGAGTACTGTGTTTGGCCCACCTTGGGTCTCGTTCTGACCAGACAGGGCAGAAGCAGCTTGCAGTGCCGCCTGTGCCGACGCGTTCTGTGAACAGAAATACACGATAAGTATTTCAACTGCCCAACACACAAAAAGTTGATTTTAGGATAAGTCATGATTCCAAAAGAAATTGTTCGCAAATTCCAACGAACAGCAACACGTTGATGTGGTACATATTAATCTCAGTTTTATAGCTACATCGGGCAAACTGCGTAGAGCTTTATAGGCAACTTTTTCGCTTCTGTGTACACTCATTCATGGACTAGCTCCCTTAACTACTTGAGATGCAGGCTGCGAGGTTGAGTATCTATCGTTCTATTGTTTAGTGTTTTTTTGTGGTTTTAGGGCGTACAACTTCTACGGTCATTAGCGCCCAGACAAGAACAGAGATTCGCTAGATCTAAAATAATGGTAACTGCCAGTTAGAACATCAAGAAGAGGCTAAAAACGAAAGATAAAAGACAATTAAAGGGGTTAAATATCCTTTGATAAGTTGGCCAAGTTGATAAAACGCAAAACTCTAGCAGTTGCTTGTGTGTCATCGACTAAAATTTCCTCCAGAGTAGACGGCAAGTGAAGTGCTACACGGAAATGATTAAAATTAACACAAGACAGTAAAACATGTCGCACTGTCAACAGTTCACCGCAGGAGCACAGCGGTGTAGGGTCGGCGGATAGCAAGTGACGGTGGCTGAAACGGCAGTGACCGATCTGCAACCGGGCCAGAATGACCACCTCTCGCCGAGAGGGGCGTGAGGTGGTCCTCCAAGCGGTCGGGATCGGTTTTACAGTTCTCAATTTATTGTTGTACAGTGAAAACCACGCACTGTGCCATGACGACACGATACTCCGGCGAAGAGCCCGTTGAACATTGTTTAGTGTATCTTGATAACATGCATCGGATACGGTGAAAAATTATTGCCGCACTTTATTACTTTTCACTAAAGAGCAAAATAAGTCTTAATTACACAGCAAAATACGAGCCATCCTATAACTAGCAAATTCTATTTTTAATTACCTAAAACGCTGCTAGAAGGAATCTGACAAGATAATCGAGATGCACTTAACATAAAATATTTTACACTTAAGTTAGGCTTCATATTGTATGCCGGGTGACTTTCTGGGACAACGAACAGTCCCGTCTACTGTAGCAGTCTCGCAAGAGTTCCAACGTACACGAAAATCTGTTCAAAACTATGAAGACACGTTTATGTGCAAAGCTGGTAGGTAATTTCCAAACAAACGGTAACTGCAGTTTCGCCAAGCCGTACACATATGAAAATTTGCCGTCTCCATCAAATGACCAGGAAAGATAAGCACATCATACGGAGGGGGGTTGTTCCGGAAAATGTGGCTGTCCGCCTGTACCGTCTCCGTCAAACACCAACCGACGAACATTTCAAGTTTCGATTAAAAACAAACAAAATGTAGCTGGCCGCTGTTAAATTTGGATTAAAAACAAACACGGCTGCTCTTAGCACGTAACAAAATTCTATTACAACAACACGGTCAAGCAAACATGAAAATTCATTACAATAGCAGTCCAGTTTGAATAAATAGGAGAGGAAAATTGGGAAATTAATATGATTTATAATAAACTTATTTGACGCCAGCTGCATTTGCATACAGTTAAACGTTGTTTGATAATGTTATCCATTAACAGCTTATAACACTAGCAACTGACAGCATATCTGAGGAAGTCCATTGACTATTTTCCATTCAAGTTTGACGAAGAAACAAACTCCGTGGTTATCAATAAGAAACGCATTAAAAGTACTAAGCCAAATTAATTTCACAACAATGCGCCGAACTGATTTGCGCAATCGATCGCGAAGCTTAAGCATTAAAATGCGACAAGATTTTACACTGAATCCTTACCCGAACACTTTAGCAATAATTCCGCTGAACATTCACTATTCTGTGTATTTACTTGCTTCGTTCTATTGTCGGGGCATACTTAACGAACATCTTTTCCTTGCTCCTCAAATGCATTTCATCGCAAATGAGAATCGGTTATGAATGACTACCTCAAAATATATTTTATACTATAACGGAACTAACAACCATTGTTTCTGTCAATATAAAAGCAATCTCCAAAACTACTAAACGAATTTACATTCCGTTTTCACAACTAACGAAATTTGGGACAGATATATGCATATCTTACATCAAAATAAATTAGAATAAAAAGAATGTATCTAAATTTAAAGTTCTACAAGTCTATTCTGATACTGGTATGGCGTAGCATGCTAAATTACTACTGTATTGGGTACTGTTAATTTCAAAGTACATCAAAAACAAATGACGGCGATCTTTGATTTCTACGGCGCTATATCATCATCATCATCATCATCATCATCATCATCATCATCTCCCCCCTCCCTCCCACCCTGAAGTATGCGCCTGTGCCAAAATTAAGCACCGCAGTTGTCAAACCAACTCTGAATTTACTACGCTGTATGTATTTCGCTTTGTGTATTAAATGTTCCTTACATACAATTTTGTTTAATTTTTACAGTCCCAATGACCAAGTAAAGTGCTCATTTTAAACTTGTCTTCACTCTGGTTTTGTCTTTCGTTCTAATAGACAAAACAGGAGTAACGTGAACCAGTAATGTTAGAATATTCGGTATATCTTTGTGTAAATTTAACTGTACTGGAAATACTTATTTTGAAATTCAATAAACCAAAAGAAAAGAACCCGTGTGTAAAGTTATTTGGATTAACTTCGATGCAAATTGTTTTAAATATTTTCTGAACGCTGCTGTAGGATACCAATTGGAAGGTAAAAATTACAAGTGAATTAATTATCCGCCAATAGTATGAAGTCTTTTGTAGGCCGTTTATTTTGAACATTAAGAGCTGCATTTTTTATATCTCCGAAAAACTTCGAAACCCCGAACCCCTCCCTTCCCCCCAGTATTTTGGTCTTCCAATCTGGTAACCCTAATCAAAAACTCGCGCAGGAGGAAGGATAAAGGAGAAAAGCTAAGAACGGCACGTGCGTTCGCAGCCAAGAAACTTGCGTCGTACAACGCGACATTATTCACGATCCGTTTATGTCCGTGGTGGCTGAACGAAAGGATTAAGGATGAAACCATGACAGTTTTCTTCAGATTGTGGAAAGTGCAGACTAACAATTTAATCATTTCGCGTGCGCATTTATTATTATTTTGTAGATGCTAACTCGCATGAAAAGACTTTCTATTGTAACTGTAATTTTATAACTACTTTTATGACAAATCTAAAAACTATGGTGGTACTTTCACCTTGTGATTAATGTTTTTTCTATAAATACAAACTACCTCTCAAATTATATTTGCCACCAGTTTACTACCCATAATGTCAAACAAGGTGTGATTTGTTAATAACAGATTCTCCAGAGGCGAAGCGATATGTTTCAACAATAGTGATACACCTGGTGGCTGGTGCAATGTGCTCATCAAAAGAGATTTCGTGGTAAGAATCCTACCGTTATTCTCTGGGATATTTACTTTACACAGCCCTAAATGATGTACTTCACAACAAACGTACCAGGCCGGGTGCAGCAGACTACCACTTTCGCCAGGAGCATACGGAAGTGGTAAACCTTATTTCCATGAATGCAATAAAGACATACAACACGCGGGAAGCATCCCTCCACGGCCCGCCAAAGGGTTAAAGGTTGCAGAAAGATCCTGCCGACCAACCTGCGGAAAGAGTACCGAATATTGAAAATGCTTGGACGTGCTTTTAATATATTACCAGATGCTAGTATACAAGGCAGTCTAAACGTCCAGATTCGGAGATTTTTGCGCCAGCTTCCACTGCATACCGCAGGTAACGCTGGGTCCAAATTACCGGCCAAGTTAGTTCGCTCATTACGAGTTTCCGCGTCTGGATTGCCGCGTTTATTAAATCCCATTATTACACCCCGAATGGAATACTATGATCCAGCAAGGCTATGGCTCGTAGGCTTCGCAATCTGTGTTCGCTTCGATCAAATTCTACGACGACAGTCAAAATCATACAAAGCACATTCAGTGCCGCCACTAGTTTAATAATTTGTAACACCGCGCAATAAAGCAATCTTAAAACCCTGTTGCAACTACCTAATCAAGCTTAACAACCAAGTATGTACTCCCGGTTTTACTGTCCTGCGAAGTACCAAACATTACCTTGGAAACGGTACTAAACAAGCCAGTGAACTTCGGGAGGTGCCATAGAACTGCAAGATTCAATTAAAGGAGTTATGAGGCTTTTACGGGCTAGTAAACGTCAATTCACTGACTAGCATCAGTAGTTACTGCAACAACCGGTACGTTTTTTATCAATTTTCAGTGTTATTAAAAAACTTCGCAAGAGTAAAACATATTTAAAGACAACCATTAACGAGCAAATATATGAAATCCAAGGGCCAATGTACATCAAGGTTACTGAATTTAACAACAAACATACTAAAAGAGAATGCAGAAGCGATTTACGGGCAATGGACCATAGAAATCTCCCCCTCAGAAAACATTCATTAACAGCAGACATTGCTTACAAAGCAGTCTCCACCAATTGCTGGGTATTGTTCGTCACTGGATGCTTAAGCAAGTATTAACGGGGAGGCAACTATAACCCAAGCCATTGAAGTGCCCAGAATGATGAGGCACGGCGGCTTGGGGACACCAGAGATTTATGAACATAACATTTTATGTGACAATAATGCAGCGCGGTGGAGGATGTATTTACTATTGTTTTAAGCTACATACTGCAGTGATTCAGAAACTCGCTCGCAAGTGATTAATACGCTTACGTACTCGCGTGCAATGGTACAATGTTTGTGTTTGAAAATAAATGGCGTAAGGCACCAGTAGCCTTAACTTGGTAAGCAACAAGTAAACTTATCACTTATTAACTGACGTTAGTAGTAACCAAACCCTGGGGAGGACGAGTTGCTGTGTGAGAAGCGTCATTGTAACATGGGGTGCAAAACTAAACACTAGAGCAACGCGTTAAGATCAAGTTTTATTTCAAACTAGGCCTAGCTGAAAATCCGGCGTTGCTCGGGTATCTATTTACTTATTTAGTCAAGCCTTGAGTTAGTAACTCTATCCCTTCTGTCAATCTCCTTTTTTCTAAAATAATGTTATATTTATCAGGGAATATTTAAGAAATAAAGCTGTCTCGCATAATGTGCAAAATTTCAAGTACAGTATCCAAGCAAAGATAGACATCAAAATACAAATGATATGTAACTTTCACACATTCATTTAATTCACAACTTTACTATGAAGGACACCGAGCGAGGTAGCATAGTCTTAACACACTGGACTCTTATTCGGGAGGACGGCTGTTCAGACCAGCCTCCAGATATACAGATTTATATTTTCAGTGTTTTCCCTAAATCTCTCGAGGCGAATTTCGGGGTGGTTCCTTTCAAAGGGCACCGTCGATTTCTTCCCCGTCCTTACCGAAACAATTCGAGCGTAAGCTCCGCCTGTAATGAGCATGCTGTCGACGGGGTGTTAAACACTAATCTACCTCCCTTCCGTCCCTTCCTGACTAAACAATAATTCTTGGTGACTTGGCCAGGATCTAACACGAACATTATCTATGGTGAGCCCATATACACTGCAGTATTGAGTAGATTGCCTGGTGATTTATTACTCAGAAGGTCATGCCTGATGCGACAGTTTAACGACATCTACAGCGAAACCGTTTGAGCAGTAGACTTCGTTTCATCATTTTGTCTGTGGGGGCCACTTGCAAAACGCTTCATAAAAACATTACATGCAAACTTTGTTGCAGGTCCCCAACTAAAATTCAAAAAATTTACGCATAAATGTCAAATCTGGGTAGTATTCTGTCGCGGTGGCCTCATTTATGACGTCATATCTCCTGAGCTGTGTGTCGTGCTCTTGTTTTTGGGTCAGGAACCTTCGTGGGCGTAGGGTGAACACTTCAAAGTTCCATTTCAATCGAATGAATAGATTATAAACACATAGGACATATAGAGAATATATGTTTGAGCACGCCACTGCAAGCCGCGTCCTGTCCGTCCGCGACAAATGAAAAACTATGCTATTCTGCAAAATTGTGACAAAATTGGATATTGCCGGGATGCCTGGTCAAGAAGTTCCATAACGAAGGCGGGTGGCAAATCTAGTCCTAACCACCTCGTGTGTTACAGTATTAATTTTTCATTATGAATATAACTGTCAAATTTCTGAAATACAAGCATAACCCAGTAACAAATGGAAATGGGAAACAAGGGAACGGACAGAGCGATAACCATGATACAAAAAATTTACTTGCAGCCATCTCTGCTTTTCTTGAGTGTCACAATTTACGGAACTGATCATAGCGCACGTCTTCAACTTCCTATCTAAAGATGATCAAACTAATAAAAATACAAGATTAGTTTTATCGACGCTCGAAGACTGACAGTGCCGCTTTAACATTGCTATCTAAACTACACCTTAGGCCTTAGCAAAAATGGCATATTTTCATTAGAAGTAACCATACAATTAGCGTATCACTTAGGTGTAGCGCAAAGCCATCAACAGGAAGCCTAGTCTTCAAGAATCCGCCGACTGTCAATAAGTGCAATTGGCAAGCCGAAGGCTACAGCTACCGACGCGCGTCCTTCCGCAGATTGAATTTTAAAATTGCAGCAGGAATTATGTCGCGTGGGGACTACACCAGCACACACGAGGGCACCTCCTGCGTTACTTATTCACTTCCAATCTTCACCTTAAGTCGGATGCGAGACCGTTAAGTCCACTGTGGGTAAACATGGTGGCCGCAAGAGCGTGGACCATCCCTATAACGTAGGAGTTGCAACATCATTCAATGCCACAACAGTTTAGGCTGGGAGAACTAACTCATACAATATTCCTTCTAACGTTATTAAATTACGAATAACAGCGTTCACGGAAGTGTGATACTGTTAGCTAGTGAACTATTGGAAACAGTGCCCGATTCGTATCACTTGGTCTGGCAAAAAAACAGTAGTTATGTGCGCAAGAGTGGTTACGACTAAACGTCAAGCAAAACTGACGAGGGGAGGTCGGGGGATGGATCTCGCCGAATTGGTTTTCGAATTCTTAAATATTTCGTTTGAGTGGACCACAGGAAAAAGAAAATGCTCGCGAAAGCTATCCGATTAACTGGTAAGTATACGCTAATTTATTAACAGCATTGTTGTCGCACCGCTAGCTTGTGGTCAGCATTCGATTCCCGCCATTACCTTTTTGATTGTTGTACCTTGCAAACAAAAATTTTAGTTTGTATACATAAAATGTATTCTGTATAATGTTACTGATGTATTTCAAGTTAATTTTCATAATTCGTTCAAATTTCCAATTAAAATATTTCCAAATTTTAGCAATTAATGACCTGCAAGTGCAAATCTTTTTGGATTATGGTCATCAAAAGACATCATACTATCACGTTTCATACAGGCCATTTTTCACGAGAACAATTGTCGGAAAAATGGTTCAAAGAAAAACTTCACTTATTCAAGTGTTTCTTCCTTCATTTTTATTAGTTTCTGACAATCTTGAAGCAAACCAAGTCACTGAGGAGCACAGAATTGATGTGGTACAATTGAATATGTTTTATATTGTGTATCTCGTGACGCTTACTCCAGCATTATTGTATTAATTGCTAACAGAAAAGCAAAAGTACGAAGGTTGGAACTTAAACCGTTGTTGACATACCTTACCTCCGAGCAAATGGCATCGCCCGACATCACCAGCGTGCGCACAATCGAGGGAAACAATCACTTGGTGAGCTAGCGGTCTAACGTAACGGTGTCACGATGTTTTTCCACGGCAGACCGTCAATGCATAGTACTACTGTTCGTTTTTGGAGCAACACCTGCGACCAGCTTTGCGAAAGAGGCGGCAACACTTTCTTCGCAACCCACTCATCATTTTGCCCGACAATGCGCAGGCGTATAGAGCCCAAGCTGTGGCTGCTCTATATGGTCGATGGGACTGGAAATACTGTACCATCCACAATACTCCCGGACTTAAGTCCTTGTGACTGATTTGATTTCGAAGATGAAGGAAGTACTTCATGGCATTCGTTTCAGAACTGTTCCAGAGATTCGACAGGTAGTAGAAGACTCCATTCGCACAGTCAACAGAACAGGCTCTGCTAACTGTATACGCCTTCCACATGGCTGGTAACACGTTCTATACAACGCTGGTGACTACGTTGAAGGACAGTAACAGGTGCAAACATGTAACGCTTTTGTATCGCATAACTGCCAACCTTTACAATTGGCTGTCCGTAATGATGCGCAAGACCGAAGAGGACGTGGGGCTACGGCCGTGTCCCAAGGATATTTTAAAAATTTAAGTCTGACACTGTATTCCTAAATACCTGCCACGAACCGTATAAAAACTATTCTGTTTCAAAAGACTGAGGTTAGGTGGAAGAACCTAACACATTTGTGTAAATACCGTGTATGGCTTAGAAATATTCCTGTTAGTTTCAATTAACTGTCTTTACGTAAAGTTAACAGTTGCCGAAGGAACAGAAAAGGGTTAAATTCCTTGCATTTTTTAAATATAAAATCCTTAGCAGCTAAGGATACACAAAATGGTTTTGGAGTTTAAACGACGAATGAAACCACTGAACAGAAATGTCACAAATGGCTCATCACTCATATTTCATTCTAGCTGCACAAGACTGCTATGAAAACATGTACCCGCGAGGGAAGCCAGTGGGCTGTTAAGCTTGAACCAAAGACATTATACTCATTATAGACCATAGAATTTACATAGATCTTGGGTGTGTGAGCGTGCATTTGGTAGGTGATTATAGGCGGGATTTGATCCAGATTTGTTCCAACGGAAGTGCTATCTAACATTTCCAACAGCTTTGCTACGTACTCAGGAATGAAATAAATTATTTATATAAAACTTTTATCGGCTATTACCAAAATGTAGATAGTAACTACTCCGATTTTCTTAAAACAGATCAGATGGTACAATGTCTAGTTTCCGTAATTTTTCACGAACTTCCCGTAACTCCGTAAATATGACGATAAATCCGTAACAATTGCGGGCAATCCGTAATAGTTGGCAGCTATGGTATCGGTTGTGAATAAATAGTTGCCACTAAGATCAAATGTTTGTTAAGCTTAAGGGACTTAGCTGCTGGGTCATCAGTCCCTAAACTTACAAAGTACTTATGAACTACCTTATACTAAAGACGACAGAAACACCCATGCCCAACGGGGGATTCGAATCCCCGACCGTAGCGGCCATGTAGACCGTGACTAGCGCGCCGCAAACGGCTCGGCCACTGCCGCCGATCCACTAAGTTCCAACCCTCGTATACTTAAATGTTACGATGAAACGCTGGACACTGCAAAGAATTATACAGACTGGAAAGAACTTCAGCATTTGCGGGAATCTAATCCGGGCAGCAAAATCAGCTAGTGACCTGCAGACGTTACTCGCCTATACGCCGCTTATATTGCAATCTCAGTTAGCACGCGTTTCTTTCCTCATTGCCCACTCAGATGAAATATTTCAGAAATTTTTAAGGTTCCTGTACTGCCGCTTCTCAACAGTTTCGTCCAAATCGGTGAGAGCCATCCCGATCTCCACCGTTGAGAGACATGGGTACACATGCTAATACGTCCCCAAACTTCCCGTGCGTAATGCTTAAACTATACCAACTCCAGTGGGAGACAGTCGAAGCACGCACCTTTGGTGCCAATCACTGGCTATAGATTATCACGCCCTTACGAAAAGCCCTGCAGGGTCGATGACTCCCAACGAACGTGGTTGTGTAGAAGAGTTACGAGAAGCGTAATTTCTCATGTCCCTTACATGAAGTGCCGGCATTTGAGCACCTTTTGGACCCTTCGGTGACTTATCAGCTGAGTCACATATCCCCTCTAAGCGACGTTGCGAAGAGGGAATTTTCTCATGATTGGGGTGGGTGCACTTTGCTATTCCACTTATAACTCGACGCCATTTTATACGTAGGCATTACTTCAGTTTACTTTCGACTGGCGCGAAGTACGGATGTGTTAACTGGAACACTCCGTGCGGTCTTGCGTTGTTTACGTTTCGCGACAGGAATGTTTCTCTACTCGTATCGTAGAAGAGAAGCGTCACGTGCCGTGTTCGCAACAGATTTGTTGCGGTAATTACACTATTGACATAAACTCACATCTTGTGATTATATTGAGAGAGATCTGTTGGTGACCTGGGGGAGGGGGGGGGGGGAGCTAAAGGCTTCAGGATAACGACACCAAGACCAGCACACACTATCTAGCGGTGAATTGGTAAGAAAAAGGCATTGTTTCAGTGAACTTTGGATTCACCTGCAGCCGCGAACATTCGAAAGGCAGTACAAAATATGTATTCAGTTTACCAACCACATTGGTTCACTTGGCATTTTCAAAATGTTTCTGGACGAGTGAGTAATGAGAAGAAATAGAAAAAGTTTTAATACCTTTTAAGAGCACAAGTTGGTACCAGCAACAACTGAAAATTGTATTCTTTAATGGCAATGTCGTTATCAAGCACAGTGCAGGAACCAGAGCTTGATAGTATGTTTTCACTACTCCTGTTATTCATTAGTTTGAGAAAATAAGTTATGAACTTTCGCAGGAGACATTGCTGCTGCCATATGCTTCGAACTATTGGCAACTTACAATCTCATCACCCAGAAAAGCATTCCAATACGTGTCAGAACACACCATGCCGAGAAGAAAAAATATATGCCGAAAGACGGGGGAAAAAACCACGCGGTGGAGAGACTAGAGACCTAATTCAATGCTTCAGCAGGCGGTTGTGACCGGAATCCCAACTGCAAGATGTATAAGTACGCGGAACCTGTCGCTATCGGTGCTCTAAGAAACTTGCAATGAAACTTTAGGCGTGGCACTACGTTAGGCAAATCCCATTCAAACTCCACATGGACAGGCGGTAACTCAGTGCCCCCTGAACATTGATCTGAAACCCGATTAACTATTCAGGCCGCATGATTATTTTAATTACGGGTCACTTCCAGCATTCCTGAGAAATTCGCGACTGGTCCATGTACGATATCCGTAATCGTGTACACTTTAATTCAATATTATGAATGCTTACGTAATAAAAATCGATTGATCGTTTCATTGCTGAACTCTTCCCCACAGCAGAATTTGTTTCACGGATGGGCACCGTCTTTTACTACAACTACAATTTAGGTCAGGTGATTTTCGCAATATCGCAACTTTGTGCGTTTGAGGGCAGCCAGTCATCACAACTTCAGCCAGAACTCTCTGAAGTTATTACTGGAGTTCACACTCCCAGGTTTCCGCTATTCCGTTGGAAAGCGGAACAAAGGAAAGGGGGCAGAGAGAGAGGAGAGAGAAAGGGGGTGTGAGGCGGAGGAAAAGAGGAGAAGCTAGCGTCCACTCCATCGCCTTCAAGACGGCCGGCCGGACCCTGTTACCTGCAAATCGCTTTCCCAATAAAAGAGGAAAGAGTCGAGGCGTGGCAAATGGCGTTCCGGTCCGCAGTTTGCGCGCCGCCTCCGAATTACGCTAATAGGAGGCAAACGCACGCCATTTGGCCGCAAGTGTGCCGGCAACGCCCTCGTTAGTTAATCGCCTTTCTTCGTGACCGCACACGCCTAATTGCGCTTCGCGTCGCGATCTGCTGAATTTTTTTTTCCAGTTTTTTCCTGCCTTTTATGCAATGGCACCATCAACAGGGCGGGTTTTTACCGGTGGCTCAATCATGTATACTACACTGAAGCGAATGGAATTGCGATATGCACAGAGACAGCCACAGTCTAGTACAGGCTAGTAGGCTTAAGTTGATACCTGACGACTTGCAGCTATGTTGCATACTTTCAACAACTAAACGCAATGGCTCAGGCGACCAAGTCTACTCTCACGTTGCCATAGATACATGTTCAAAATCAAGTAACATGGTTGGTCAGAATAAATCTCAGTCATTATTAGACTGGCAATGCCGTATACTGTATCATGGTTGTCAGTGGAGTCCTGTCGCCATATTTCTATACTATGAACATGTGAGCTGTCTTGTGTTATTACAGAAAACTTCCGTAAAAATAGACGTAACTACGCTGTCTTTCGAGTTTTGACACATGGGAAATTCTTGTGTTGTATATGGCTGTAATTTTTTTAACTGCAGTAAGCTTTGGGACGTACAGTTATGACTTTCATTGATTTGTTCTAATTATTAACCTGTTACCAAATCCATTCAACTTCTAATTTTCTTGCAGTAGTATTGTCAAGTTTTGTTTATTGTGGATAACACGTATATTCTTTGGAGAGCTATCTCTCTCTCTCTCTCTCTCTCTCTCTCTCTCTCTCTCTCTCTCTCTCTCTCTCTCTCTCTCTCTCTCACACACACACACACACACACACACACACACACACACACAGTCGCGTTTCCTGTTTTATTAGTCTGTTCCCAGTTTTGACCAACTTCAGCTTCTCTTTTAACAGTATGACCGTTATAAATGAGCTATTTGTCGTGGGTAACACGTATCTTTATTATTGTTTTCAGGTAACTACAATCTGCTTTAAACTATACGTAACAGTAAAATTTTACCTACCATCCATACGGCCTCTCATGATTAAGTTAGAAAAGTGAACAAAACGGTAGAAAGTCTTAGCCAAAGCGTTAATAATGCCGTTCCTGCTCTATGGTCGACAGGTTATTGTATGTACCCCTCGTTCACTAATTAATTGCCCTCATGAAACGAAGATTTCATGGCAAAAACTTTTTCGTTGTCACGCGAGTGGCTAATGCTTAACGTCACCTGATTGACAACACAATCACGCCAGGCCGGTAAAGTAAGATTTCACCGTACATAGTATGTTCTCATAACACGATTCGACATTGTCGGCCTGTGTGTTAAATTGAACTATTGGTAACGTATTAGCTCAAATGCACGACATATCGTGTCATAAGATCATAGCAGTACCATACGGAAACTTTTTGACATGAGCTGGGGCAAGAAGGCGGCATCAGGTTTTAGTGACAGAGGCAAGTTTGCCAATCTAGTAATGTATGTCTGTGGAATAGGTACATGAAGATGTTGTGACCGATTTAGTGCGGCTGTCAATGATTGACAGCAACTGAAGTATAGTATCGCGTAAACAAGCTAGAAAATGGTGGTGTACTGGCAGAGGCTTCACCTGAATTTCGGTGATAAGCAGGTTTCCGACGTGATTACGGTCGAACGGCGAAAACACACAACGCAGAATGGTAGTTGGAGCAATACGCATTTAATAATCAAGAGATCCAGCGTCACGGCTGTGCCAATAACACGAGTACCAAATAGGAGGCATGACCTTTCAACGGAAAAGGCAGACCGACGCCCTGCACTCAATGACGGGAGCAAAAAGTTTGCATAGACTTGCCAGTGCTAACAACAATGGTTGAGATGCAGAAATCAATGTGGGACTACCACGAACGTATCCGTCAAGACAGTGCTACTCAATTTGGCGTTAATGGACTGTAGCAACAACCGAGCAACTGTGGAGTCTTTGCTAGCAGCACGATAGCGGCTGCAGCATCTCCCACGTCAAAGACTACTAGAAAATCGTGGCTTGGTTGCTTGAATCCCTATTTCAGTATGTAAGGGCTGATGGGGGTTCGAGTTTGGCGCAGACCCATAAAGTCATGGTCACAAGGCACTGTGTTAGCTGGGTGGGGACTCCCTAATGGCGTGAGTTGATTTCACACGGAATGTACTGAGTCCTCTGGTTCAACTGCACCAATCACTGGCTGCAAATGGTTATGTTCGACTTCCTGAAGATCACGCGCGGCTATTCCTGAACTAAACGTTGAGAAACAATGATGGTATTCTTATGGACAACAATGCGACGTGCAATCGGACGATTGTTTGCAACTGGAGGAACATTTTAGACAGTTCAAATGTTCAAATTTTTACAGCTTATGAGACTTAACCATGGGGTCATCAGACCCTAAACTTACAAACTACTTATGAACTAGCTAACACTAAGGACGGCACAAATATCCATGCCCGAGGGGGGATTCGAACCCCCGACTGTAGTGGCCGTGCAGACCGTGACTGGCGCGCCGCAGTCCCCGCGGCCACCTGCGGCTGGACAGTTCCAGCGAATGATTTTTGTCCCCGACATTAATACCATCTGAACGTTTATGGGTAATACTGTAAGCGACACGAAGGGCATAAAATTTTACACAGGCAGCATTTAACGAATTATGGATTGTTATAGAGGAAGCAGGTTTAATATTTCTATGACTTGTTGAACCACGTACAGTTGCCAGTCAAAACATGTGGTCTAACACGATAGTGAAAGGTATCGCATGAGTTGTTACGTCAATGAATGTTCATGTAACTGACGCTGTTCCTTTGACTACCCTGACAAGGAATTAGTTATCAGTTCAATTCATATCTTCCTCTCTTAACTCTCAACGTACTAATAATTTCGTGACCAACCTACATTCCACTATACAAGTCAAGTATGTTGGTTAAGCAAAGTTCGTAAATTTATCATACATCCGTGAGTTCGTCAGAATGTAATACAAAGTCACAGTACAGGTACTCACCGCGTTGGAATGCGTCTGGTCCGTCTTGAGTTCCTTGTGGTTGGAAAACTGCACATAGACCGCTCGGCCGCGAAGTTGCGCCACACACGATGTGAAATAGTTCACCATGGTGGACGCTGCGACCTCGTCAGCCATCTCCAGGAATGCCTGCAAAGATAAATATCATTAATATCTTTGGAAAGAGTAAAATATTTAACATTATTTTATTTTCTTCCCCGCCTACAGGAGGTAATTGTGCCACGTGCCGCATGAAGCTGTCTTAATCTGTAATACAGGAAGTTGAGAAGAACTAAAAAAGAAGACTTTCTAAATCGTTATAGAAAATGTGTTTCTACATAGTTGATTAACTTGTTAGAATAGTTCAATCGCTATTACCGGCGGTCTCCCGCCCTTTAAACATATGAACATTCAACAACGAAACTACACGACACTACATTACGCAACCAATAGCTGATATGAATTATAAAGAAAAGGCTGCTAACTATCTTACGATTGGTTTCAGTGCTATTGGAAGTGGTTTGTCTTGCATTAGCTCGGCGTTTCAGTTGACGAGCCTAGAAAATTACTGGGAGACCTATGGATGGGAACCGCAGTGTTATCTAAAAAACAACATGGCAGTCTTTAAGGACACGAAGTTAATTACAGGCATTAGCTGCCTATACGCATCGCAGGGAAATTTTAAAAATCCGGGCTGGATTTCCAGTCCAGCACAAATTTTCAGCTTTCTCCACCAGTGCGATTTAACGCTGTCAAGTTAATTGATCTGTTCACGTACTTATTACCTCCAGCTCATTAGGCTTCGACTACTTGGATGGCTTTGTGTAACTGTATGGCGACAAAATCAAAATAAGCTGGTAGCCACTATACACAATTGCGAACTCAGTGCAATATACAGATTTGAAAGTGGAAACAAGTGACGGTTCACGTAGTTTACTGCATTGAATCGTGAAACAGAGTCCCTGTGAAAATTTGGACAAGGGTACTGACAGAACGAAACAAAGAATACTCAGGTGCAA
Organism: Locusta migratoria; assembly: GCA_026315105.1. Classification (NCBI taxonomy): domain Eukaryota; kingdom Metazoa; phylum Arthropoda; class Insecta; order Orthoptera; family Acrididae; genus Locusta; species Locusta migratoria. The sequence continues at coordinate 174,380,979 of CM048744.1, read as the reverse complement.
TAATGATATAGCAGGAATAGACAAGGGCTTCTGAAACGGAAAGAAACATTTCAAGCTTCTATGGAGATTATTATACCAGTTTTTCACGAAGAACTGAAATAATGAAGTTAACTGATAAGGGGTAAACAACTAGAAGTGTCGTTCCAGGAGTAACTTGATCAGAACAGCAGTGCAAGAAACAATGCTTACTGTGTTTGGGGCGATTGCTGTCATTTTTCATGCAAGACCGAATATGTGCACTGATCGTTAAATGAGAAAGTAATTTTTTGTTTTGTGAACGAACATGCCTTGATGTCACTGAATGGAAGTATGTTCACAAAAAATTATTTTATCAACTCATGACCAACAATGACGGGCTTAAGAGTTTGGCGCGCGCGCGCGCTGGGATAATGCAGAATGGACAATTGCGAAAAGTGAGGGCAATAAAGAAAATTAAAGGTTTGAGTGAACCACACACACACACACACACACACACACACACACACACACACACACACACAATGAATTCTTAGATGCCCCAAACCTTCCATGAAGGCCGTTACTACGAAGAAAGTCTGTTCATCGCGTGCCTGGGAAGTAACATGTACATGATACAAAGTCTTACACGACACGAGCAGTAGAATCCTCCTTACAGAGATGCCAAACGCTTATGGAGACCCAGTAAATACTAAGAATATTATGTAGTCTCAATTTTTGGAACAAGCAGTTCACGAAAAGACGACGCAAGTACGTAATTCCTCCAGATATCTACCCTTGTAGCCAAGTAACGATTTCTTTACGAATTTCATGCGCTCTAGAGAAACTATAGCTGGAACCAGGAACGACTGCCGTTGAGTTGAGGCTGCTTCTGCGCACTGAAGTCACGCGTTCTCCGGCGGCCAATGACGGTTCACTATTACTCAGCGCTCTGCTGTGAATGCTGTAGCCATTGCCAGTATATAACATGACTGAAGCGAGTTATTTCGTAGATTTCACTATATTTGTTCCAAGTTTTAATCAGTAACGGTGCTGGTATGCGAAAATCAAGCTCGGTAAGATTTCTTCAAGCGCAAAAGCTATGTGCAGGCATAACTTAATTGTTGTCTGAAACCGGCAACAATGCCGTCTGTGCTTAGAAATCTTTCGTAGTTCCAACTCGTTTGAGAGAAAACCTACAAGCGGAATACTGGGATAATGCAGAATGGACAATTGCGAAAAGTGAGGGCAATAAAGAAAATTAAAGGTTTGAGTGAACCACATACGAATTTAATTGTTCTCCGTGCGGTGAGATACGGAAGGCTTAAGGGAAGAGAATTAACAGAAACCATGCCCCAGCAGTAACAGTACACTTTTTATGCGACCGATTTCTCGTCTTGCATGTGCAGATTACTAATAGTTGAGAAAAATTTGTGTAGTTTAGTAAGTTTAAAACAGGTCACAAATTAATCTTTAATACCGCAGCATATACTGATCTTTATCATCAAAAGCCTGTAAGGGGTGGCAGGTAGGGTTACACAGAAACTTTACGAAGTTGTGTGTTACCCCAAAATATAATTGCGCGAATAAAATAATCCTGCCTGCCAGAGATTGTGTTGCCGACCGTGTTCGAGCTGTTTCTTCAAACCTGACAAAAGTGATTCAAAAATAGGACACTGAACGGTAGTATGAATTGAACCGGAGCCAGCGGTTCAGTGTATCTTAAATTACCTTTTCCATTTCAGCTAACCAATCGAAGAATGCGTTTACCAACACACAGTCTGGCAGGCTGCTCGTATAGGAGAACGTAACGACCTTATTGAGGAGTTTGAATGTTCATTACATCGAAAACGGCAACAACCATACAGGAATTTCAGATTTTCTAACCACAGCTTTGAGAAGTAGGTAATGGGCAGCTGACCCTCGATAACGACAGGAATGTTAGGAAGGACATACATGTAACATACAATGTCGTCACTGAAATATCCCATTAGGATAGTTGTTCAAGGGTTGGCAAAGATCTTAAAGACCACGCGTTCGTTTAATTTGATTTACAGGTGTAACAGCAAACCTGTAATGTTTTCAACGAAGCTGAAACTTTACTTCCGAAAAACTTCCTACTTGAGCAAAATTTTTGCTTTTAAACATAACGTATCAATCACTGAATTATTGCCGCTCGGGAACTGCCATACGGTCTTGGGCGCCGTGTAGCAAATTGCATAGCCGCTCCCGGCGGAGTTTCGCGTCCTCCCTCAGGCGCGCTCGCGTGTGCGTATGGGGGTAGGGGCGGGCTTGTCTTTGGAACTTATTTGCCTCATTAGGTAGCACTCATTGCCGCTTTTGCAAAGAAACAGTTACATATCGTCACTGATATTAGTTTTCCAAAAGGCGTAATTATCTCCATTAAATTTCAACTCCCGCTGCTGGAGACGTTACAGGCATTGAAAAGACAAAAGGTTCATAATAACTACAGCGCTCATTTTGCAGTGTAATACGTTTCCACCCTATAATTTCTAACGACGTTTTGAAGTACTAAGAGGACATTTGTATTATTGTATAAAACTCATTTTTATATGGAAAGGGTGTTACTTTCTACTCCATTTCTTAGGTTCACGATATACAAATTAACAGCAATATTGAGGTATCAAAAAACAATGGATTATGGTGAAAACATTTGCAACCTATTATAAACTTAAAATTTGCCGAAATATCCCTTTACACACGCGTAAAATTGTGGAACAACCTACAGGCCAGTTAGTACACAATACCCTGTATAGTTAATACATTCGACGATCGTAGAAGCACATGGCTCAATATGAAACCACAGTCTACCAAACAGTCGCGACACTCAGTGCTGTAGAAGTTGTTACCAACTGACAGCTGCAACGACACTAGGGCTCCAAGCGTTAGGGAAAACACCAGTTATGTTCGTTTATAATTTCTTTTGTACGTAATTAGCGAAATAGATAGTACAATTTTTGCGTTACAAGCATTAGTGAAATATCAAGAGACGTATATACGGAAATTAATGTAAAAACAGCCAATAAAACTGATTCAGTGGTATAAACAACATCTTCGTCTTTAACAAATACGGACGTGTATAAATTCGGTGTGGAGTCTAATGATTCGCACAGTTTTACACCTCATACGTCTTCCTGAAACATGAGTTTTATGTTCAGTGTAATTACTTTAGCTTAAAAAAAGCAAAGTTTTTATTATTCTTGCCATTTGTGGCTCAGCTGTAGCAACAATTGTGGAATTGCCTTCGTCTCTGTTGGAAAACAGTTTCATTGCTTTTTGCTGTTTTATTGCCACGTTTGTGACGTGTTTCCTTCAGCTACAACTGTTGTAGCTGATTTTGTACGTAGTTTGCTACGTTCAAACTCACTGATTCGACTGGAATTACAGTGAAGAAACCTTACGTTCGTTAGTAGAAAAGCGTCTTTCTGCCAAAGGAAAGATCTTCTGGTATTTCCTAGCCATTTTTTATTTCTAATACAAAATTATTTAGCAGAAGCCTGTAGGTTACAAGTTAGCGGTAAATGAACTATCCTGTAATGTACCGTTTCGTACGTCGCCAGTGACCTTAGTAAACTTAATACAAATGTAGAGCTGTTTTAATGTTATTACCTATTTTAAGGAATTACAAACGTGTCCTAATGTAAAAAGTATGTTAAAATCAATATAAACGATACTATTCACACTCTTCCAATATATTCAGAAATTTAGCTTTCCGGCCGCTTGGAGCGCTACTGTCGCAGTGTATAACAAAGATCTGCGGAAGTGTCGTGACTATATCACCACGTTTACATGCAACATCTTCCGGAAGACGAAAACAGATTTTCGTAAACCGTTTTTCGCTGTCGTGTTTACATGGCATAGCCTGAATCTAATTTCCTAGCTCACTTAACATGGTGGCTGGAAACAGCTGATTCCATTCCTTATTTAGTCCGCAAAATAGCTATTTTTCTATATTTAATTACACAGATTTATGTTCACTCTAATATTTATACTTTTATTTCAAATTAGAAAATATCACTCTTTCCATATGTGACGAAAATTCTTAACAAGGAAACAATGACAAGCCAAGAACGCTTCAAAAACGGTTGCGTTTACATGGGCACGAAAATCGATTGTGGAACTGGAAAACCGCTTTAGACAAGCGGATTGCCAGAATCGATTTTGGGGTGTTTACATGACCAACCAAAAGAGGAATTGGGAAATGTTTACGAAATCCGGTTTTGGGAGCCCATGTAAAAGGGGTGTATGTTAGACTGGGATAAAACCTTGTATATAGAGGGTCCAGCTCAGTGTTCCTACAGTGGACTCCCAATCGTCGGTATTTTGCTTGCCTTCGTGGTCACCTGCTGCTGCTGCTGCTTCCAGGTAGTTCCAGTTCATAATTTTTAAATCAATGTTAAAAATATTTAAGACTTCCTACTTCCCTTATTATAAGGCAATGCAGAGTCACGGAGGAAATAAGAATACGCATTCAATTTTTTTTTTCCAAAAAATTTGAGTTTTGTTACTTTGTAAACACGATCTGTCGAATTTAGACCACAGGGAATACTATTATATATTTTTGACGACATTACAGCGTTCAAATTAATAAAATAAATCGCAATTTGAGATCAGTTATGGCTTCACTGTACTAAGTATGGTATTTCATCTAAAGTGCGGCGAATGACAATTTGTGCCCAGCCGGGATTCGAACCCGTGATCTCTTGCTTACTAGGCAGACGTGTTACTGCAGAGGATTCTTCCCTGCACGTCTTCCACCACACCCAATTCTCCATTCGCCACGCTGTCTCTTTCCTAACCACAGCCTATTTTGTTCTGTAATGCTCGCAGCCACAATACTGTATTCACGCATCAGCGCATAATGTGTCCTCGGTGGCGGAGTGGTCAACGCGTCTGGCTGGTAAGGAGATCCCGGGTTCGAATCCCGGCTGAGCACACATTTTCATTCGCCGCAATTTGGTATTTCATCTAAATCTAGTACAGTGAAGCCATAACTGATAGCAAATTGCGAATTATTTCATTACAGGGAATACTAGTCGTGATATTTACAAACATTGCTATCATGCGGCAACTACACAAATCACTCTCTCCGGGGGAAAACCTAAAAATTTCTGAAATTATTATAGTCGGGCGTATTTTTGCCACTCTTCACTTATCCGGTAGTCACCAATTTACTTTTCGTGAGAATGAAACTTTCACTCTGCAGCGGAGTGTGCGCTGATATGAAACTTCCTGGCAGATTAAAATTGTGTGCCAGAACCGGGACTCGAACCTGGGACCTTTGCCTTTCGCAGCCAAGCGCACTACCGACTGTTCTATCCCGACAAAGGTCCCAGGTACGAGTCCCGGTTCCAGCACACAATTTTAATCTACCAGGAAGTTTCATATCAGCGCACACTCCGCTGCAGAGTGAAGTTTCAGTCTGGAAACATCTCTTAGGCTGTGGCTAAGCCATGTCTCCACCATATCCATTCTTGCAGGAGTGCTAGTCTTGTGTGTTTGAAGGAGAGCTTCTGTGAAGTTTGGAAAGTAGGAGATGAGGTACTGGCGGAAGTAAAGTTGTAAGGCGGCATCGTGAGCCGTGTCGGGATAGCACAGTCGGTAGTGCACTTGCCCGCAAAAGGCAAAGGTCCCAGGTTCGAGTCCCGGTTCCGGCACACAATTTTAATCTGCCAGGAAGTTACTTTTCGTGAAATAACAGCATGATAAAAGGTAACTCAAGTTGTATGACATGCGACGGAAATAGGGAATAATGAAAAGGGAGGACAGAAAACTGGGGAGGAACAAGGGAACTTGGGTAAGATGATAGGCTGGCTGTAAACTTGCGCAGAGGTGCCCCGGGGGCAGATGTAGGTATGGCTGGCAACAGCCTCTGAAGCTTGTCGCGGGCTCATTACGGCCAGAATTACGCCGTGCCCGCGGCGTGCACGCAAACACGCCGCAGCCAACTACCCGAGCAGTTTACACGCCGCCGGGCCTCACGTCAGAATTCGGGGCAATAACAACGCAGCTCTCCCCCGTGGCCGCCTTCCCACAGTACATTCGCGCACCGTCGGAACGACGAGCAGGTAACAACTGTTTTACGCCTTCGCAGCCTCCTACTCCCCCTACACCACCAGCCTGCTCGTTCGACTGTGCGGTTAAGGAATCCGGGCAATCTGGCTTCAGGCATCGCGTAAACGTGATTTAGTTATAAACTCTAACGCTCGCTCAGCACCGCAAAGGAGCTACAAGACCGCGGGTTGCGGAAAGCACAAACACATCAGCAGCATGTCAGATGCAGTGCTGCGAAGCACCGTAGGGCGACGGCGGAGAACGCGGCCGTGTATAAAGTTCTGCTCCGAAATGACGAGCGATACTCTGGAATACGGGGGTAGTTCAAACGGCGGATTTAACAGGGGTACAAAGGACTACGCCGAAGTGCTTTACCGCTAGCTAGCTTCCAGATCAGATAATGTGCAAGCCTGGCGAATCAACGATAGCTGCTTTGTTGCAAGAAACGAGGTTTACTGTGTAATGCAGTATCCCAGTACATTTAACTCGTTCCCCAAATACCAACGTAGTTCAATAAATTACTGAACAGTGGCAAGAACGCAGCAAAAATTTCCACTCTAAGTATAGTTCAATTAAGTTCGGTATGTTATCTAGAAATCAATTATGTTCATTGCTTTAACCATTCGACCATGTTCGACGGAACTCTGTTCGGATCCACAATAGCCTATAGTTTACAGGTAGTACGAAATTAAAATTTTGTATCATCACAATGGTCCCTTTGACATTTTAAAATTGTTTCCTTTGACCATAGTTTGCTAATTATGAGCCAAAGATTGTCTTTAACGCTTTATAAGTCCGAATGTATCACTCAACAACTGGTAATTGAATTCTTTGATGAAAACGGCGTTCCTGAAGGCGTTATTTCATGAACATTTTCAAATTACTAAATGAAAAACCCAGCCTCTTTCGAGAAGTAATGTGTATGCGATCACTCCTTCAGTAAATTTATTCATTAAACTAACAATGATTTCACTGTAAGGTTTTTAAAGTACACGCCCTTTGCTACTGCGAATGAAGGGTTTTATTTTTATATTTTTAAGTCACCCATACGCGTTTCGCCTTTTTCTCAAGGCATCATCAGTGGGTGTCAGCACTTGCTACTCTACTTCAGTCTTTCTGGCAACCAGGTCGAAATGTTATACTGTTTTCTGAAACACATTGCAGTTTTCTGGTTCCACTGTCACCTGCTGCCATATGACAGTATGGCAGCAGGTGGCAGTGGAACCAGAAAACTGCAATGTGTTTCAGAAAACAGTGTAACATTTCGACCTGGTTGCCAGAAAGACTGAAGTAGAGTAGCAAGTGCTGACACCCACTGATGATGCCTTGAGAAAAAGGCGAAACGCGTATGGGTGACTTAAAAATATAAAAATAAAACCCTTCATTCGCAGTAGCAAAATGAGTTTACTTTAAAAAACTTACAGTGAAACAATTCAGCTGCTGCTCAAAATGGCCACTGCAAGCAACGTATCAAAATAATTAACGTGCTTCTTTTCATAGTGCACATGGCTGGTGCCGAAAGCATCGAGCTTGTGGTAATAAAATCGCTGAGAAGTACGCCGAAACGTTACATTACTTCGCGCAGCACGAAATGTTAGGTAAGTCAATAATTACACGGTCGGTAGGTTGCTTCTTGTTCCCAAGTTGGTTTACCTTTGCCTGATATATCGCTCACAACAGCCACGGTACTTTTGTTTAGCATAAATACGTAAAATGGGGTCGACTTCAAACTGCCTCTTTTCTTACATTTTACTATAATAATCGTACTGTAACTAGTGAATATCTAGCTATACACCTCACCATGGAATCTGACTCCAGGGTAAAACCCCTTTATATCGACGGTAACCCCAAAAGTAGTAGTTACTTTCGATATTTAAGCTTCAGAGAACCACGAGATATTACCAGTCTTTCCCACTGAAGACGGCAACCGGGAGTTGATCTCGCGTGAGACCGCAACAAATAACTGGCGTGAAGATTTCCGATGGAAAGGATAGGATCAACCATTATTCTACCGACGTGATGGTCCTCTGCAGGGGGCAATATTTCCGCAGGAAGTTGTCTTTGGAGATTACCCAAGGGAGAGGAGGGCGTTTCCACGCGGCCTCCATCCCATCACGCTGCTCGGCCAACTAATGGGCACACATTTAAACCGGAGTGCTCTAATTCGGCGCCCGCGGAGCGGAAGGGCGCACGGCTAATGCTTTGGATGCATTAGCACGCCGATTGTACTGGGGGCAGCGGTAGTTGCTTGCGGGTAACAAATCATGTCTTTTCACCTGGTTTACATCCATCACCAACGAAAGCCGTCTTATACGTTTTAAATTTTTAAAAACTACATAAACCGACATAACGACTTTTTTCTTCCATTGGAGAGTGTAGAACTAAACTCTGCTAAATACGCCTTTAGAGAATCATTTTCAGTTGATAAAATCTCACTAAACTTTAAATGGTAAACATGAATGATTTCTCGCTAATTCAGGAGAATAAGAAGAAACCACAAGTAATTCCAATAGTATTTTCGGGGTATTGGTTGTTTTGGCTACGGAGCTGTAAGTGATTTTCCTGTGACGAACGACAATCATGCAGCATAAATAGAGCTATTCTACAACCTGTGAGTGATTTGACAAATTATACCTTCAAACTCCTGAATTTTAACGGCCATCGTCTTTCCACGTGATGAAACTGTCGTCCGATTTGTCGCCTATTTTGATTGTTACCTCAAATAACTGAAATGAATGGATTAAATTTTCACTGAAAACCAGTGTCTTTGCGGAAGCCAAAGTCAGGCTGTGATATCAGTTTTGCAGTAGCCACATCTATACCTCACACTGAATAAAACTCGGCAACGTCAGAACCCCGTGCACGAACTCTTTTTACTGGAGCACTTTAATTCCTTTTTCGACGACATATGACCTACTTTAAACGTCTGCTAACCGCGGACACACAGTTTTATCCTTGGTGACATGTAAAAGTTTTCGAAGGGTCAGGATCCACTTTAACTGTATTTCCTGATCTTTCACTGAATTTCACAAACCTGATCAATCTTCCATATTTCTAAGCTAAAGTTAATCCGCGGAACTACCTCATATTCCGATACTTCGTAAATAACTTTGTGGCTACAAGAAACACTAACTGCTCTTCCACGAACAGCAGCAGTCCACAAAATTTACACGTTTTCCTAAGAGCGTTCAAAATGACGCTTTATCTTCACAGATAACGTTTTGGGCATTTGTTGCTAGATAAATGTTCCCTTAATTAACGGCGGGGAACTTAGGTACCTATTTCGAAGTTAATGAGAGTGCCCACTCCTGAACGAATATTGGATATTGCTATGCAAAAGTATCTGAAATACATTCCACATAGGCGCCTCAAACTGCGCGGTCTGGAAGTATGTAATCGCATTTTATAATGACGTTTACACAAGTGAGCGACGTAGCTTCGCATGAACTACATGGAAAGTTTCAGAGGCAGTCTAAAAAGCAAATTATTATTTTAATCATTACAATAATATACGACAGTTTCGAAAAGTCATCCTAATTCGGCAAATCATTTCCTCAAGTTGACAAACGAAGTAGAGACGTTAAGCAGACGACTCAACAGACGCGTACCATCTGAACGCTTATTTGTAGATCGACGGTCTGTTGCAAGGAGCGATGCACTGACACCGACTTTCTTGTGAGAGTTGCACGCGTCTTATAGAAAGGGCTTAAGTTTGTTACTCTCGTATTATCGGCAAGTTACAAAGAAAAGCAGTCAAACTCACAGGCTGATTTGAAGAGAACAGTGTTTTAGTAGACGTGTTCCAATAGAAGTTCCTATGACCGACTTTTTCTATCCTACTAGGTATAGGGAGAACCACAGATGAATACACACACACACACACACACACACACACACACACACACACACACATTACACACACAAATTATAAAGAAATGTTTGATACCACCCAACTAATCTCGTCTGAGGCAGCAGTTCAATCCCAACAGAAATGCAATCCTTAAACCTAAATTGAAGAGGGAGCAATGCGGCGGCAATGTCAAGTAGGAAAGTTCTTCCTTAAGACAAAGCCGGAGTTATTTTTAGTGGTGGCACCTGCAGCTCCGGCTTATTCGGGGAAAGTTGAGCAAAAAGAAGTGGCCGCGGCGGTGGCCAGGAGCGGCGCGCATTCGCCGCCAGTGGATTATCGCCGGGCAGGGATTTTCAGAGCAGGTGCCGCGGGCCGCCTTGCCGCTTGTTAGCGCACGTCCCCGGGGCAAACTCGGCTCCGCTGTTTGCTCTTCTGCTGAGCGCCTCTCCGCCGGCCCCGCTCTGGGACAGGCCAGACTCCCATCTACATGGCCACCTCCCACCACACCAAACACTCCCTCTGCGGCCACACAACCGAGACATTTTTCCTCCTCGGTAAACGCCGCGGTCGAGAACGTGGGGGCAATACTGAGACCAAATATAAGAACCACGCACCGTTAAACTCCCGTTAAGAATGCAGGAGAAGCTAATGCTTGATTCAAGAAGTAACCAATATTAGGAGGAAACAACTTTACAGCCGGAAGACACGGAGGCTCACATGTGAAATCGCGCAGAATGCTTACTTTTAGTTATCCTAAATCAAGTATGCTGTAGCATTTCAGTCGACTTTGGGTGTATTGTTCTATTTTCTCATATTTGACCTATAGTACACGGAACGCCGAAAGCGAGATGATAACGCCGCCTTGCGCGTAGAGAGACCCATATTTATACACTACAAGCCATAATAATTTCGGAAGATTCTAACTCGCTCCCCGATAGAATTCTTTTCCTCTGTCTTCGCCGTATTTTCCACTTCGACGGGGGTCGGCTTGGTTACTAATATTTCGAGGACGTCTCTCTCTCTCTCTCTCTCTCTCTCTCTCTCTCTCTCTCTCTCTCTCTCTCTCTCTCTCTCTCTCAAGGAATTATGTATTCCCAAATAAGGAACATTTTTCTACATGGAGAAGTGGACGTATTCAGTGGAATGTGGGAAACCACTTAACCACAACCGCCTGCCCGGTACAGCGGCCCTCGTCCTTATTTCGAACAGCGGTTGGGCGCCTCCACGTCCACAAAGCGGGCACTTTAGTATGCTCTGCTCTCCGGTCGATTCGCAGGAAGAACAATTGTGGAGCTCAATATTTACCACCTCAGCTATTGCCCAAGTTCCTTTTTCTTGGCAAGGTAACTAAGTAAGAGCGAAATAATTTGCCATAAAAGAGCACACCAATCTGAAGACTGTTTTGAACACAACAATGCGTTACTAGGCATGAGCCTATTCGAGATTTATGCCGTTGCCTTTCTCCGACCTTTTAATTAATACCTAGCAATTTAGAGGGAATCTACCCTTCCACGTGCATTTCGAACCGAGTTGCAATTCGCTATATTTCCAAATCAGCAGACACTGGCAAAGACGAAAGAAACTGAACTTCTGATTTCAAGTCTGGCACTTCATCACTCTCCTATCGAGCAAACAAAATTAACCTTTTGCCTCAGACTGGTAAAAAAAGTACATTCATGTTTGTGACAGGCGTACTTCACATCGAGCGGCCAGAATGTGATGAGATTAATATTAGTTTCTAAAAACCAAAATATTTAACCAGCGATTTAGTACTCGTCCCAGTATGGCGCGCTTTCATAATAAAACTACCTCCAAATTCAGTATAGATCTAATGAAACTACAATGTAGATGCTGTCAACAAAAAAGAAAGCCGTATTACTCTGTTAAAACTACACTTTTTTCGGGTGAAATTTCCCGACCATGTCATAATACTATAGATACTATATTGTGTTATGTATTTTTATCTGTCACTTTCCACTTCTTTCACCTATGGCAGTATTGCTCAAGTGAAAAATACCGATTAGCACCGTGGTTCGGAACCCACGTTCAACTGTAGGACCCCCTATAACTGGCTGGGTCAGTCAGTTCGAAGGTTGGAGGAAGGCAACGGCATACCACCTCCAAACAGGACCATGCCTAGTAAAGCACTGTGGTGTTCAAACCAATCTTCGGATGGTTGACTGCTTTACCTTTTACCTTATGCCTTCTAATTAAATTTCTGAAAATAAAAGATGTCACTTTAGCCAAAATGGATCCATCACAATATACTAATAAATGAGAAAAATAGCAGTACAATGGTATATTTATATAACGTCTCAGACATTTTTTCTGATATAAATAACATACTGTCCATTGGAACAGTAGAATTAATAAGTCCTTTCAAATGAGGAAATATTGGTAACGGCGAGACAATTGTTGGGAAATATGAAGGGCCAATTGTGAGTCAGGTGCAAACAGCCAGTGAGTTTTTCGTGATTACACGGATATAATGAATTTTGCACACTACTTCCCTGTTTCGAGGCTGGACCCTAATAGAATAGCTTTAATTGCTTCTCAAAACCATTAGCTGTCGACATTTCCTGAATGATTTATCTATGAAATGACAGTATATTTTATAAAGTAATTTGTTAGCTTAATTTCTTCACGTGTTATCGTTTGAGATATATTAAACGTAAACGTACCGTTAGAATTTTTAATAACGGCATAAATGGCGAGTCTTCTGAGCCGCAAAATCTGTCAAGTTTTGAATTTGGGTCAAACGGTTTATGGTTTAAGATATCCACAGCACAATCTCACTATTAACGTAATTCATCATGCGTAAAGGACCGTTTACTTCTAAAGTAACGCTTCTCGGATGTCTAAAAATATGAACACTAAAACAATGAGAAATTACAGGAATTCTAAAACATCCCGGGCATATCCCAAACGAAAAATTTTTCGGTCTTCCCGTAATATCTCGCTTGGCCTGAAGCGTAAACACCCTGAAGCTATCACCCTTACTGCTGGTGGAGCTGTTCAGCCATTCCTGCTTTTGTCCGCCGACAAATTGCTTTCCGTACTCAAAACGGCGGAATTTCCCAGAAACCGTGACTGCTCCGACTAGAAGTGACTCACGTATCCTGTACCCGTGCGTCAGTGCAGTGTACCTGAGCCCACGGTGCCACGGCCGCGACATTGCCCGACCTCTGTCACGGCACCTGCCTAGCACGACCTCGAGAACTGCACGCCAGCACGGCCACTCCACTCGCCTTTCCTGCACAGCGCATCCGGGGCACACGCCATAATTATTTCCACCTGTGTTCAGGTTAATGTCCTTAACAGACAGGATAAAAAAGTAAATCCAGGGCTATTAGGAAAAAATAACGGCATTTATCTTTAGCAATCCAACCATTTGGCTTCAATTATTATGAACAAAATATTCATTCACGAACTATAATATCTGAAAACTAGAACGAAAGCTTGAGAGAAAATGTTTAAAAAGTTGTCTGCGTTACAACAAAATCTCACTACACCTTAAGACCTGCACAGCCACACTATTTGTAACATTTTTCTTCCTTAAGTACAAATAACTATAATTTCAAGTACAATAGGTACTTTATTCTTTTGTGTTCTTTTCTCATAAGAAGAAAGTCATAGATTTTGTTTCCTATCATGGGAACAAAGCTCTTGTAATGTGGCGGAAAGAAACAACACAAGTCAACACCAGAAACGTGAAAAATCGCTATTGGCAACTCAGTAAGATTTGAAAATACATGAGGTTGCTCTGAATAAGTGAGGATAAGGGCATTAAAAGAATGAATAATAGTACTGTGGAAACATTTTAAATAAAGAAGAGACTGGAGCGAGGGATTTAAAGCAATGCTAGGGAAATGGCAAACAGAATGGGCTTCACCAAAATACAATTAAAACTTTTTAAGGCTTTCATCCTACTTGCATTTTTACTTCAAAAATATATTCTGAGAATTAGGAAGGTGATCTACTTGCTTGTACCCTCCCATCACCAGCAAATCAATGACACTCATGCTGCATACACCCCTAGCCAGCTGCAAAATGCAGAAGCTAACTACTTAAAGGGAAATAGTCATGAGAAAATTTCTTTAAGTTTTAGATTCGTGATTTTCAGCCTACTTTTACACTATTCAGATTTCAGATTCTTGCTCATCAAAAGTTTTAGTTTCTGTAACCTCCAGCTTACATTTGGAAGCCCTCATTGAAATTACGCTTTTGTTAATGACACGCTCAGATAATTAACTGTCAGACTTGTTCATGTTCACCCCGAGTTCTATGATACATTGATTGATTGGTGATATGGGGCACTTAACATCGAGGTCATCTATGATACATCAGTGGGTCTTTCGACCTTATGAGTTTTATTGCTGTATCACACAACACATCCTTAATATCAGCTTTTTAGTGTTTGTCAGACCATTACTATATTAGGTAAGCCTTCCCACACACTTACAGAAACCATCATTAGAATTTTAAAGTCTCTCTTTGATACATTTAGTTAGCAAGTTTCTGTTAGGTACATCTGTATAGATAACCTCACAATCAACTTAAATGTCGTTATTTTGCCCATAATTACTATTTGCAGAGATAAAATTGAACTATAAACATAAGATTACTTACCAAATTGAAGTTAGGGAACTTTACCTAGGAACTTTGACAAAGTCTACAGTTTTATTCTGATCTTTGTGAAATTTTGCACATTTAACGTTCAAAGAAAGAGGATCACCACCATCTACTTAAAATTTCTTACAGTGCAGAGGGTATGGAATGACTTAAGACTTGATTAAGTACCCACATGACACCAGGTATTCAGCTAGTCAATGAAGAAATTCTATAAGGAATGCAATGTCAATTCTATCAGTTGTAATAAAATTTTACAAATTCATACTACTATCTCAGTGGTAAACACAGCTGACCAAACAGAGCTAGTCAAATTAGAAGTGAAAACATTATGTACCTATCACGACTAACAAGTAAATGTATACTTATCACTGTATACCTTTCACTTGCAAATATTATTGGCATATTTGCTGAGTGTTAAGTTCATTATAGTCGGTTGGTTTTCCAATACATATTTGGAAAACAGATCTTGCAAACAATGTTATCAGTTCGTGTATCAATTCCCCTATAAATAGTGATGTGATGCCGCCTCTGTCCCTTGTGTAATAATTTCATTAGCAACTGAAATTTTTAAATACAATTTGCAATGAACGTCCATATTTCACTGGAACAAATCAGTGATTAAGTGACAATAACTGTCTACTCTAAAATTCAGACATTTACTTCAATAAAGTGATATTTTAAATTCAAGTCTTCTCACATTGGTAACGACAGACACCAACAGATTTTCTTGTTTAACAATTCCAAAGTTCGTTGACTGGGGATATGGGGGCACGGAAGTTGAATGCTTAAAAATAGTTTTGGCAAATGTAATGAATATAAGCATCCACACTGTTATATCTGACTTTTGGGGAGAGAGAAAGGAAGCCTTAGGGCTGTACATAAAAACGAACGAAGAGGGAGGTTATGGCATTTCACATGACCGAATGTACTGAAACGGCACCCTGAAAGCAGATTGCCGTGACGGATTGTGGCCCCAACAGCATTTACGATCTCTGCCGACTGCGGGGAGTAACTAATGAGCCAGCAGTCTCAGTTCCCGCTGCTCCCCGCGGGCCCTTCTGGGAACACAACTTAAGGTGAAACTAAACTGATTGCGCCTGGGAGGCCGGGCAGGAAATTCGATTTAGTACTCCCGCGAATAAAAGAGGCGGCAGCTGCGCAAGTGAGGAAGGGGTAGTGGCGGTGGAACAGGGGGTAAGTGGTGAGGGGGTGGAGAGAGGAAGCGAGGTAGCCGCTACTATGGTACACCGCAGCGGCTAATCTAATGAAACAAGGATAATTATATTTGTTACGGGAGCTTGTTTTACAAAACAGTTTTAATTAGATACGTTTGCGGCGAGTTAAAAGCTCGGAAAAAAAAAGAATCCCATGTTGGCACGCCGGCCAACTTCGGCACAGACCGCGCTGTACAAAGTTAAGCGAGTGGAAACACGAGCACGCACACACGAACGGAAGCGAGCGCGCGCGTTTACTTTCGGCGTGCGTGCCCAAACTCCCTTCAACCCTACAGGTAGCGCCGAAGAACTATTCATCTTGCGATAGGCTTTGTTCCGCCTCTAATAACGTCGTGTCCCGAAGTACAATTTATGTCTCGCGTCGTGGTGGCGACGGTACTACCGGTGAAAGGAAAGCACAATTACTGCCAGGCACAATGCAAACCGCGCTTTTGAGAGCAGGGAAACCTAATGATACGGAATATACAGGCGGCATAAGGAAATAATAAAGACAATATCGTGCGCTAGGAGGCTATGCTGAGGAGACGAGGGGAGGGAAGTGGGAGAAGAGCGACGATGTTCCTTCTCCTTTGTCGAGTTGCGTCATTAGCCTCGTTATGAATTTCAAAGGCCTGTCGTGAACGGCACCGCCCGCGGCGACGCCCGAGAAAGGAATGACGGAATAAAATAATTTGGCAGGAAGATTTGTGTGGTAGACCTTAGCAACGGGTTCACCGCAAAGTTGCTTCCGAGAAGCTACCTGCGTCACCTTATCTGTATTATTACGATATTTTCCAGGTTATACTGTTGGAGACGATCCATTTCCCGAGTGGGGCTACCGAATGAACAGCGAACTATAATAAAAGGCAGTCAAATAATGAGACATGGTAAACGTTTTACGATTTGAAAAATATTCATCATTGCTGCTAATACATTTGTCTTGCACTGCGAGCAAAGACGCATGGAATTCTGACTGTACGAAGGCGAACAACTATCTCTCAAACGAATCAACGGGCAAGAATATTTTCAGAACTAAGTACCGGATTATCAAAAAGTCAGCATAAATTTGAAACAAAATAAATCACGGAATAACAGAGGGGTAAAAATTGACCCACATGCTTGGAAGGAAATGGGGTTTTATAAGAACAAAAAAGTTCAAACAATGTTCGACAGATGGCGCTGGACAGCAAAACGTCAGTGACTGCGCATGAAAATCGTGTATAAAAGGAGCTGTAATGAGAGAATCAGATGCACTAGCACCCGCAGCATGTTAACGTTACCTGAACAGGCGCTTTTAGTGAAGTTGAGTTACCAGAATGGGGAATGTGCTAGTTCAGCGTTACGATCCTATCGCCATAGGAAGGGGATAGGAAGGGGATTGGAAAGGGTAAACGTCCGTTGACAAATGCAGCTGTGGCGAGAATGATTTCTAAGTTCGAAACCACGGGTTGTTCAGACGATAGGCCCCGTTGTGGCCGACCGAGCACAAGGCGTAATGCTTCTGAGACAGTTCAGGAAGAAATGGAGACTAGCGGGTTCGTCTATGCACGGGGAAGTTAGCGCTCGTGCAGTCTCACGTCGCACCGTCATTCCATACACTAGTTTGGTTGGCACTTAGGCGAACCCTCCGATGCTAACCTTAAAAAATCCGTCGGCATCATGAACTGTTACCTAGCTATTTAGTGAAGCCGAGGGCATTTGCGGTGTGGGCGTTTCAAAAGATGGTTGGCAGAAGACGATTAGTTGAGTAACGTGTTGTAGACCGACGAAGCTCATTTCACGCTCTGAGCGTCTGTCAACGCCCACAACTGCAGAATTTGGGCTACCGAAAATCTTAGAACTGTCATGGAAACTCCATTGCACCACGAGAAAGTCACGGTATGGGATGGATTTACCTCATCTACCGTTATCGGGCCTGTTTTCTTCGAGGACCTGCGTGATTCTGGTTTTGTAACTGCTACTGTGACGGGTGAGAGGTACGCCGATATGTTACAGAATCGCATCATCCCCAGCCTGGCTGAAACACCTGCTGGAAAGTACGATTTTTTATGCAGGATGGCGCTCCACCCCATATTGCTAGAAGCGTGAAAGATCTCTTGCGCGCGTCGTTTGGTGATGATCGTGTGCTCCGCCACTTTCGTCATGCTTGGCCTCCCAGGTTCCCAGACCTCAGTCCGTGCGATTATTGGCTTTGGGGTTACCTGAAGACAAGTGTATCGTGATGGACCGACATATCTAGGGATGCTGAAAGACAACATCCGACGCCAATGCCTCACCATAACTCCGGACATGCTTCACAGTGCTGTTCACAACATTATTCTTCGACTACAGCTACTGTTGAATTATGAACATATTGGGCATTTCCTGTAAAGAATATATCTTCGCTTTGTCTTGTTATGCCAATAATTGCTTTTCTGATCATATGAAGCGCCATCTGTAGAACATTTTTGAACTTTTTTCGTTTCTAATAAAACCTCATGTCATTCCAAGCATGTGTAAATTTTTACCTCTATTTACATTCCGTGATTTATTAAGTTTTCAAATGTATACTGACTTTTTGATCACCCGGTATTTTAGTCTCGTGGGTAGGGATATAAGCGTTTAGAGGATGTGGAAGGGCTTTCCAGGAAATCCTTTCTTTTCCAACCTATAGAATACGCAAATTGCTGCGTGGCCGAATTGGCATTCCGTTGAAGGGTAACGCCCGCCTGCATGTTGCCGCGGTGGTTTGGGATACGGGTGCTCAAGTTTCGCAAGGACGTTCTGAATCATTCTGCCCCCCCTCCCCCCTCTCTCTCACTCCCCCCCCCCCCCCTGCGTTGCGATTTTCCATCAGCTGAATAAGTACATTCGTGGTAGTCTACTTGCTTCGGACCTCGAGGTGCAAGCATGGCAACAATGTGATTGTGTTAAACGCGAACATTTTTCCACGAATGTATTGACAGAGATACCGAGATGAACGTGTTAAGACCATTACATTTTAAATACTTAGCGTGTAACATTACTTCCCGTTGTCACCCACGTGTTCCTTGGAAACTGCGGGAGCTTGGTAATTTTGCGTTAATGAACGAACAGGAAAATCTTGTTTCTGGGGAAGAGAGTTTAATCTCATGTTAGTAGAAGACAGCTGATGAAATTTTATTTGCAACACAATTTCAACCTCAAGCAATATTGTCACCAATTCCATGTAGCAACTTCGTACCTTACGATGAAATTTGCAGTGCGAAGGCAGATGTGACAAAGCGTATGTGATGCAGTTGCGCAATGAACGACTGGTTTTCAGGGGTACATACCTGATTTTTTCCTTTGAGGACAAGCACATTGGTGACTCGGCCGAATGGTATGCCCAAGTGGATGATTTCGGCCTCTGTCACGTCGTTAGGGATATTGCGTATGTGTATCACCTTGGACGGTTTTCCATTGTTTTTGTCCAGTTTAACCTGAAAAATGAACATCATCCATGTCATTATAGAAACAAAAAATGTTTTGGAACTGAAAAACACACTACATATACGTTACATTTTAACAGGAAATTAAGTGTTCATTATATCTGAAAAATAAAACAGAAGAGGAAGGTCAATATCGTTTTTCTACTTAGTTCGTCTTAGTAGTAGAGCAACCAAATACACTAATTTGTAGACATGTCACTTGAACTCTCAATTTACTGATAATCTGAAATCAATTTGGTCTAGGACTAAACGTTGTGCACACATTCAATTTTTGTATTCTATTAATCAACGATTGTCTTTGTTGCACTAGCAGAATCCTTCACAATTGCCAACATCCCGTGAGATGTATCCATCATAAATCTAGCAGTAATATTCAACGTGATTTTGTAAATAAGAATGTTATTTAAAAGGTTACAGAAAGACCTTCTCAAAGCTCTGCTAATTTGACAACGGACAGTGATGGAGCAAATATTCGTTAGTAGTACAGTGAGGATTTCTTTCTAACGGTTTTGGGAAGAACGGTGGCTGGAGCTTCTGCCGCTACTGCCATCTTACGTACCTCCTATATTCTTCGACAATATATATACTGTATATAAATGTGCGCGATTTGTTACCTATGGAGTGGGAGAGTGGGAAGGGGTGGCCGTTGTAACTTCAACCTTTAAATACTAGAATATCCACCGTTTGAGCTCCACCTTTAGTGGAGCTTTCTGCATCTACTTCTACAGCAGTCTACAATAAACCTTCAGACAGCTCCAGCTGAAAACAACCGGTGGCCATTATTACGGTTGTGATCTGAAGATGGTCTTGTCAGTGTCCGAAACCAGTCACCAGGGAATTAAAGGAATTGCTATCTAGACTGCCTTGTTACAGGAATTAATAATTACTCTTAAGATCGCTGTTAACCCATAAAGTTCTCAAATATAGAAACGTCTCTAGAATCAATGTTACAAGGACGAAAAGAATCACACGTTCAGCATTAAAGAAGATTAAAGTGCACATCAGTAGCTCCACTCCAAGCAAGCAAGCAATAGACACCTGCGACAATTGGCTATTTAAAAGAAGGTTGCGTGACCGACAGCACACCCACTTCGGACCTTCCAGATGAAGCGCAACGATATATTCATGGACCCTCAGCCACGCGGCAAATGTCGGAAACCTCCGGAGCATACGGGCTCATACAAAAGTAACGAGCAAGGTGCTAAACTATGCAACAATTTCGGGCATGCAAGGCTATTTTGACCGCAGGGCCGAAATACCATCACCAACTCTGCTATGATGGCTGCGTGGAGCCCAACTTGCAAATAAAACTGACTTGCTAGTTAATTATGAAAGTAGAAATGCGCTACAATGAAGACAGCGAAGGGTACTGCGGTACCAGTTACTCAAAAACCACGCAGAATGATATTGTTTACAATTTAAGTGGTGTTTTTCATAGTTCAACGACGGCGGCGGAATAGCAGTGCCCACTTGCTGCGGTTCGCTGTCTGAGGATCGTCTCTCTTTCTGTGGACTAGGGGAAGAAAAATGTTGCTATCCGCCAGAACATGCACTTCCTAGCTGGCTCAAGTGGCTTCAGTTTTTGTAGAGTTACTACTAACTGGAATTCCACGAGGACCGCAACAGAATTAAGAGGAATCTCGACAATTCACTTATGAGTTAACTAATTTTGTTCGAATTCACATTTGATGGGTACACGGAAAGAAGGGGCTCATCGACATTTTCCACAGAAAAAATGGGCTTATTGCATATTTCAGCCTGAGTGTTTATGACAAGACTAGCTTAACCCCCGCTGCTTCGCATGCGTAGGCTGGTTGGTCTGCACCAGTTGTTTCTCCTCTTAATATAAATTTTCATACATATAAGTACCATAATAATGAAATGTGATAATACTTTTAGCCGCGACAGAAAGGCCGTGCGCATTGAGGCGCCTTGCTGCGATGCTGTTCGCTTTCGGGGGGCATGGGTGTCTGTTGTCCTTAAATTAGTCTAAGTTTACTTAGTTTGTAAGCCTTAGGGACTGATGACCACGTAGTGAAATTTCGTAAGATTTACAAACATTTGATGTTACTGTGGTTACGTAGACTTTCAAGGCGTAATAACTGATAATTTTCATCTCGGGTATGCAGCCGGATACCGTCGTCAACCAGACACGATATTTCGGCAGACCAACTGGCAGACATCTTCAGGTGATAGCGCCAATACACGTACTCGCCGGAAACTGAGGCAGAACAAGAATCAGCGACCTCTTTATGCTCCCACTTAAGACTAGGGCCCACCTTGGTTCAGTCAAAGATGATTTAGGACTGAGGAAACCCGGTGTTTCTAGTATTCCATGTTATTGTGGTTAAACTTACATCGGCCAAACGATCCACACAGTTCAGGATCGGCGTGTGGAACAACCGTCATACTCGTTTGCTTCAACCTGGAAAGTCAGCTGTTGCTGAACATTTAATGAGGGACACAAGATGTTATATGATGAAACTAAACTGATTGCCCCTGCTTATCGCTACTGGGAATGAGTACTTAAAGAATCCATAGAAATTCGTATGGCCGATAATATTAATAGGGACAAGGGCTTTCCTCTATGTAAAACTTTGAACCCGATCTTATCCGACATTAACAACGGCCTTCATTTCGACCTGCTGTTTCTTTAACTAGCCTTGTTTCGACCCATCGTTTTTGCCGATTTTCTCCACCGGCGCGCTACTAGTTCTATTGCGCCTAGGTGGCCTCTACTTTGGTTTCGCACACGCGCGGTGGGTCGTCAGCTGTGTATAAAGGGGCCGCTGTTTCTGTTCTGCCTCAGTTTCCGGCGAGTTAGTGTATTAGAGCTCTCACCTGAAGATGGCAGCCAGTTGGTCTGCCGAAATATCGCGTCTAGTTGACGACGGTATCCTGCTGCATATCCGAGATGAATATTATTTGATTATACTACTTGCAACCCCGCAACCCCCTTTGGCACAAATTAATAGTTGAATTTCGAAAAATGCAGAATTCCAAGTTTCGAAAGAATCTAATCGAAATACAGATAAAACTGAGGAGGAATTTTAGAAACTAGGGTCGTATGGCTAATTTTTATTGCCAATAAATGTCCGTTTGACACGTACTTTTGAGACTGAAGAGAGAAAAAAACCGCTGGTAGTGTATTTGCGACAAACCATTGTATCGAAATTTATATTCATTTTGCCTTCGCCATAAAGTGAAAACAAGTGCGGTAGTTTTAACTGTTGTCGATCATTCATTTACACTTTATAGTAACTAAACAGAACGAACATCAGGACGTCAACCGTAGCGTAACTATTAAGTTTACGCTCAGTAGTGAAGTTAGTGAAGCACTATCTGCGCTAGGCAGCTGACAAGGTATGACGCTATTTATGAAACAATACCGATTCAGAAATAATGGAACGAAAATAGTATGCGGCCAAACCACTAAAAATAAATCAAATAGCGAAATCCGTCATTTCAGCTGGGGCTTCCGTAAGACCGTAATTTTAGCTTATAAATCGTAATAATTAAGGAAAATCTTAATACTTATCACGTCTGAAAATACCCCAACATTAGTCTTAAATCCCAACCAAGTATGTAAATATTTCTGTCATTCTGGGTTCAAAACTGGCTTAGTAGCAACGGTCATCCCCTATTTCACCCCCTTACGGACGGAATATAGACAAATCGCTACTTAAATGACGCCTACAGAGTAAGATCAACATCTACAAATTTCAGGCTGGGCGATGAATAGGTCAGTCGGGACATTGACTTTATAGAGATTGTTTAATAGTTCATAAATGTAACAAAAATAAGGTGAAAATTTGGAGAATGACAATGCAAAGACCCCTTCCGTTAATGTAAAATTGTGCACATATCTAAACACACACACACACACACACACACACACACACACACACACACACACACACACACACCAGGAAGGACTCACCTCCACGGCGAGCAACCACGCGCTCCGCAGCGAGGCGCTTTAGCCCGCTCGGCTACTCCACCGCGACCAAGTACAGTGTATGCAGTCTTTAGTAATTCTGTTTCATCTTTCAACGGTTTTGCCAATAAAACGCAGTCTCTGGTTCGCCTTTACCACCATTATCTAGGTTTTTTTCCCTTCAGTTCAAGTCTGAAGTACAGTAATAGAAATTCCTAGGTATTTTTTGGAGTTTACGGCCTTCACTTTTGATTGATTTATCTTGTAAACAAAGTTTAACGGATTTCTTTCCGATATGGACTTTACTTTTCATTATTTAGAGTCAGTTGCCAATTTTTACATAATAGTGATATTCAGATCGTTCTGCAGTTGGTTTTGATCTTCAGATGACTTTACTAGACGGTAAATGACGGCGTCACTTGCAAACAACCTAAGACAGCTACTTAGATTTTCCCCTAAATCGTTTATGTAATTAAGACACAGCAGGACCAATAACACTACACTGTGGAACGTCCGATATCACATTTGTTTTTTCGATGGTAAGGCATAGACATACTACGAACTGTGTCCTCTGACTGGAAATCCTCTATCCAGTCGCAAATTTAGGTCGATATATCATAACCACGCAATTTGATTAAAAGCCGTTTGTGAGGTACGGTGTCAAAAGCCTTATGGAAATCAAGAAATACGGAATCGATTTGCGAAACCTTGACGATAGCACTATCACTTCGTGTGAGTTAAGAGCAAGTTGTGTTTCGCATGAACAATATTTTCTAAATCCATGTTGACCTTGGGCCAATAGATCATTCTGTTCGAGATAATTCATAATATTTGAATACAGGATATGTTCCAAAACCCTTCTGCAAATTGACGTCAATGTAATAGGCCTGTAGTTTAGTGGGTTACTCCTACTGCCTTTCTTGAATATAGGTGTGACCTGTGCAACTTTCCATTCTTTTGGTACAGATCCTTTGAGAGGGCGGTTGTATATGGCTGTTGAGGAGCTATCGCTTCAGCATAATCAGAAATCTAATGGGTATTGAGTGTGGACCAGAAGACTTAAGTGATTTTAGTTGCTTCACTACTCCGATGATACCTACCTACACGTTATTCATTATGGCCTCTGTTCGTAATTACAAATCTGGAATATCTATCTTCATCGTGATAACGGTCAAGGAAATGCAAAGCTGACGCCATTCGATGACTTGTGGGCGTCCGTTAACATTTCTGGAACCAAACGAGAACAATGTTTTTGTAAACTACATGTTCAGTAACAATAGAGTGTACAATAGATATCTGAACTTCCGGAATTACCAGACGAAGCAGTTATAGTGGACCTACGATTTTTTATAACCACTTTGTCAACTAGTTCAGCAAGGTCGGCTGTAACGACAGACATGCGTCCTTGGCCCCCTTCATCGTGCACGTCCTTTCGGCTATCCTTAAACTTTCGGCGTCATTCACGCAGACCATCACTCATGAAGTTATCACTGTACACATTGCTCATTCTCGAGAGAGAGAGAGAGAGAGAGAGAGAGAGAGAGAGAGAGAGAGAGAGAGAGAGAGAGAGATATTCGCTCCAACCTTCTGTCAGAACTTATGGTTTAGATGATGCGTCTGGCTAATATTTACCACCACTGTTATGCACTTGCTGAACAAAATTACTGATGTTTTGGTCCTCAGTCCGGTGACTTGTTTGATGCAGCTCTCCATCCTACTCTACCCTGACCAAGCCTCTATCTCCTCATAAGACCTGCAACGTACATCCATTTGAATCTGCTTACCGGATTCATCTCTTAGCTTCCCTCTGCGATTTTTACCCCACACACTTCCCTCCAACGCTAAATTCACGAATCCCTATTGTCCAAGAATGTGTCCTACCAATCGATCCCTTCCTTTAGTCAAGGTATGCCAGAAATTCCTTTTCCTCCCCAATTCTGTTCAGTACCACCTAATTAGTTACGCGCTCCACCCACCTAATCTCCAACATTTCAAAAGCCTCTATCCTTTTCCTCTCCGCACTATTTATCGTCAAAGATTCACTCCCGTACAAGGCAACACTCCACACAAATGTCTTCAGCAAAGACATCTTTACAGTTAATATTCGATATTAGCAACTTAAAAAAAAACACACTTTTCTACCCATTGCCATTCTCCATTTTATATCCTCTGTACTGCGACCATCACAAGTTATTTTACTGCCCAAGTAATAAAACTCATCTACCACCTTTATTGTTTCGTTATCTAATCTAGTATCTTCAGCATAGTCTGATTTTCTTAGACTGCACTTCATTACCCTTGTTCTGCTCTTGTTAATGTTCATCTTGTATGCACCTATCAACCCATGGCCTATCCCGTTCAACTGCTCTTCCAGGTCCTTTGCTGTTTCTAACAAATTTACAATGTCATCGGCAAAACGCAATGTTTTTATTTCTTCACCCTGTGTCTTATTTTCCTGTACGCGGTATCTATTTTTCCCCTATTTAAACATTCTTCTACAGACTTCCATTTGCCTTCTAGCCACTCCTGCTTCGCTATTTTGCACTTCCTGTCAATCTCATTTCTTAGACGTTTGCACTCCATTTTGTTTATTTCATTTGTTGCATTTTTATATTTTCTCCTCTCATCGATTAAATTCAGTATTTCCTGTGATATCCAAGGTGTTTTGTGGAACTTGCCTTTCTACCTATTTGGTCCACTTATAACGTCACATCTGCGTCCACCTAATCCTCGATGGGCGAAGGTGCCGTTATATTCTAAGCTGTGACATACTCTGCTGTCTTCATTATTTCATCTCTCAATGCTATCCATTCCTCTTCTACTTTATTTTCCTCCGTTTCTGTCAATTGTTGCCTAAAGCTCCTTCTGTAATCCTTAAGAACTTTAGGTTCCCTTAATTTATCCAAGTCAGATCTCCTTTTTTCTCTACCTTTCGGCAGTTTTTTTTCTCTTCAGTTTCAGCCTGCATTTCATGACCAATAAATTATGGTCAAGAGTCTATATCTGTCCCTGGGTATGTTTTACAGTTTAAAACCTGTTTCCGAAATGTGTCTTACCATCATAAAATCTGGTACCTTCCGGTGTATCATGGACTGCCACGTATACAACGTTTCATTCTTAAACTAGGTGTGTTTTATTGTATTCCGAGCAAAATAACTTATAGCAAACTATATTTGTAGTTCTGTACACCACAACGCACCCAACCTAGAATTAAGGGAGTCCTATTTGCGAACTATCAGCACGGTCATAATTGTGTGCTACAAATGTGACGAGTCAACAGTTCTAAGAGCAGTTGAATGGAATGAAAAGTGTTGAATAGAGCATATAAAATGAACATTAACAAGAGCAAAACAAAAATAATGGAATGCGGTCTTAGAAAAATCAGGCGATGCTGAAGGAATTCGATTAGGTAACTAAACAATGAAGGTGGTAGTTAATTTTTGTTACTTGGGTAGTAAAATAACATGCGATGGTCGCAGTACAGAGGATATAAAATGCAGAATGGCAATGGGAAGAAAAGCATTTTTGAAAAAGAGGAATTTGCTAACATCGAATATTAATTTAAGTGTAAGGAAGTCTTTTCTGAAGGCATTTGTGTGGAGTGTTGCCTTGTACGGGAGTGAAACATGGACGATAAGCAGTGCGGGCAGGAAGAGGATAGAGACTTTTGAAATGTGGCGTTACAGAAGAATGCTGAAATTAGGTGGGTAGATCACATAACTAATGAACAGGTGCTGAACAGAATCGGTGAGAAAAGGAATTTTTGGCATACCCTGACTAAAAGAAGGGATCGCTTGGTAGGACACATTCTTAGACATCGGGGAATCGTAAATTTAGTATTGGAGGGAAGTGTGTGGGCTAAAAATCGCAGAGGGAGACCAAGAGACGCGTATAGTAAGCAGATTCAAGTGGACGTGGGTTGCCGTTCTTATGAGGAGATTAAAAGGCTTGCTCAGGATAGAGTAGGGTGGAGAGCTGCATCAAACTCGTCTCTGGACTGAAGACCATAACAACATTCTAATTCATAGGGGAAAACTGACTTCAATCTGAAGGAGATATGGGAACATTTTACCTATTGTAAGACCACTAAAAAATTGAACGAATTCTCGCAGACCGTTAACACTTACGCGCACATTCCACAAAAGCGGCACCCTAAACTGTTCCGAAACACTGGGTAGTAACTAATGACGTGATGCTCAGCTGGTTCTTATGACGCTTCGCCAGGGTACTGCTACCACTCTTGCTTTCGAGCGTCTGTGAAGCGCTGAAATCGACCTTGACCACGCAGTAACCGCACAGCAGCGCTACTACACAGCGCCCGCGGCAATTGTTGGCAGCACAGTGGACAACAATGTGATGCGCGTGCGTAGGTGGTGTAGGCGGAGGTTGAAGGCGCCGGTTGCGCGGGTCAATAGCAGACAACCTGTTGCGGCACTCGGCTGTAGGGCCGGCCGGCGCGCTGTTGCCACGTCCAAGGCCACGCGCGGGCTTTGTCCTGATGGCCAACATTCCCTCACGACCGCGCCGTGCCGGCTGCTCCGCCGGCTCCCGCTCCCTATCACATACGCCACCTACCACCCGGGCCTACTCTTCTAGTGTGCTCTAGTCGCATGCCCATGTGACAGGATCCAGTGCGCTCGTAATTATTTCGGTATGTGAAAGTGAAAGGTGCGGCGACGGGACTTAAAAATATTAAAAGGATCTCTTATGGACGATTCTCTTCTTTAAGTTCAGTGTTTTCCTGGCCAGTACTTTGTGCTGTACCGCCGATAGTAACACAAATGAAGAAACAGAAAAAAGGGGCTAAAAAGGACAAGCTTTCGGAACACAGTTCCTTCATCAGGTGGGATGAGAAGGGAAGAAAAAAGGATGGGAACAGAAGGGGAACATAAATCACGATCTAGGTCATGAGGATGGTGTTAAGAAGTGTGGAAGTTAGAGATACTGTATTTTAGTATTGAGCTAAGTCAGAGGATATATAACCAAAGAGGAAAGACCAAGCAGTACACACACACACACACACACACACACACACACACACACACACACACACACACACAGAGAGAGAGAGAGAGAGAGAGAGAGAGAGAGAGAGAGAGAGAGAGAGAGAGAGAGAGAGAGAGAGAGAGAGAGAATATAATCTGAGGAGAATTTCTATCATTAATCAAATAATTTTTGGAATTTTATTTAAATTATGTTTTAGGGTATCACCTGCATATTCCATGAAATGTGGACAGTACTCCAAGAATTGGTGTTTCATTTACCTGCGCGACAAATTTTGTTCCTAATTCTTTTCTGGTACAGCAAACGATAATGCCTAAGAAGATGCTGCAATTCATTCCGTAACAAACGGACTACACATTTGAATGAAGTCTGCTGTAATGATGGTGCTTTATTAATGAAATTACTGTGTCTAAAATGACTATTTTTGAATATTCTTACACGACATACACTACTTAATGATGTGGTGTGTGTGTTGTGGTTGCAGTCGGTAGACTGGTTTGATGCAGTTCTCCACATCCACGCTACCCTATCTTGCGCAAAACTTTTCGTCTCTGAGTAAGAAAGACAGCCCACAGTCCTTTGAATCTGCTTGCTGTATTCATCTCGTCGTCTACCCATGCGATTTTTACCCCACACGCTCTCCTCCAATACTAAACTTACGATTCGTTTGTGTCACAGAATGTGCCTACCAATCGATCCCGTCTTTTAGACAAGATATGCCAGAAATTTCTTTCCTCCCCAATTCTGTTCAGGACGTCCTCATTACTCACATGATCTACCCATCTACTCTTCAGCATTCTTTGGTTATATATCTCCTCTCTGGCTTGGCTCAGGACGTACATGCAGTATCTCTGACGCCCACACTCCCGAAACACCACCTTCATGACCTAGGTCGTGAATTACCTTTCCCTTCCGTTCCCATCCTTTCTTCTTCCCTTCTCTCCCACCTGATGAGAGAACTGTGTTCCGAAAGCTTGTCCTTTTTGTCCCCTTTTTTTCTGTTTCTTCATTTGTGTTACTATCGGCGGTACAGCACAAAGGTAAGTACTTAACTCTTTGATAGTGTTGTTTACAGTGCTGTACTGAAATATCCTACTGTATATGATTTATTTTCATGGCAGTTTTAACCACTTTGTATACTTTTATATACTACTAAGTAACGTAAAGAAAGTATAGCTGTCAACTGAATGCTGGTTTTAACGCGGAAATACTACACACTGTATGTACTTACCTGCCTCCAATCTTTGAATCTATTACCCAGCCAGATATTGAGGTGAGCGAAGTAAACCTGGCCGCATATATATTTTTATTTTATTTTTCTGTGCTATAGGGTGACGTGAAGTAAAACCTAATGTCAAATCCCTGTCGCGCACAAAAAAAAAAGTGTTTCGCTGCTAATATCAGCTCGCGATATGTGCTTGAAAAAATAGTAACCACAAAGTTGTGAAAAACTCAAGAAATATGTTCACGTTAGACAACCGAAGTCACCTACGGAAAACAATAAGGTAAAATTTATCAGCCTTTACCATAAACATAAGCAGGTTTCACTGAATGGCTGTAACAAGCAATAAGAAGCGCAGAAAGTAACTCTTGTCTATTGAAGTGTGTTGAGGGCTGTTTTGTACATGTAATTATAAAAGCCAAATTTACTTTCAAAAATAATTTCAAGAAAAATGAACATTCATCAAAATAATCATACAAATTGCTTACAGCAACTATTTTTATTATTAATATTACTATTATATAATTCACTGTTGTGCGCCGAAGAGCATTGTCCTTTTGTACGTGTATATAAAATTTAAACTGTTAGATGGCAGCGTTGTGAGGGGGGGCAGAGGAAGCAAGCTCCGCCGTACACCACGACAGCCATGGGGAGAGGCGAGCGGGGGAGACAAGCCACGCCTACGTCCTGCAGTGCTCACCTCAAACGGTGGGGGTGGGGGGGGGGTGGGGGGTAGGAGATTCTAAACATTCTGGTTTTTGTTCCGCCAGATGCTGGTACGTATAACAAGTGAGGGAAGATGTTAGTATTGGGGTGTGTCATTGTCCTACACGCGGCATCTATACGACGTCTTCTACCAGACTTTTAGATTTGATCCCTTTTCACTCCTGCTGAGCCACGCTGAGCAAATTTGCGCTTCTGTGAACTTCGTTTTAGGCCTTTATTCACTTTTGCCTGTTTTATTTACTGCATTCTTATATTTTCTCCTTGCATCAATTCAGTATCTCTGGCATTTTCCTAAGGCTGTAGCCTTCGCTACATATCTAAAAGCTACCCATTGTTGTCCTACTGTACTCTTTATCCCTGTTCCAGTCAGCAGTTGCTTAACCCATAAGAAAGGTAAAGTAGTCAACAATCCGAAAACTGGTTTGAACACCACAGTGGTCCTGTTTGGATGTGGTATGCCGCTGGCCCCCTCCGACCTTCGAACTGACTTAACCCAGCCAGGTATTGGGGGACCTACAGTTTAACGTGGGTTCCGAACCACGATGCTTAACCCACAGAGGGGAATTATTTTTGCTTTAATTTTTTTTTCATAAGCTATTAATTACCTTCCTATGACTACACAAGATCGTTGTGATTTTTTCGTAAGAATCACTCCTTTGGTTTTGCCATAATGTCCTTTCTGGAACGACATCAAAATGAATGTTTTAGAATTTTAATCTGGTGAATTATCATTCATCATCATCATCAAACTATCATTTAAAATGAAATATATACATACAGAACTAGCAAAAATTAGGAACGTTCAAAAATACAAATCCAACTACGAGGAAATTTTCAATATCTTCTGCATAAACCTCAACTTCGAAGCTGTATTCAACCACCAGAGGAAAATGAGCAGTAGGCATTCCGAGGCTATGCATGCAACGTCCAATGTCGGGTTAATTAGTCACGAGCACAGTTGTATATAATAAAACACTGGATAGGGTGAAAAAAGTAAGTACAAAAGAGATGAACATTTAAAAGAGCAGCTAAGCTAATGGGGAAGGAACGAGGCGATCCTCAGCACACAAACCAGTGGGAGGGGTCCAACCCAAACCACCTTTTCCCTGGTCCGGAGTAACAACTGTTTCACCGAAGAAACCGAATATGTCAACCATCTGTGATCCGCCCGCCAATATTCTAGGCAGAGTACGAAAGAGACATCATTCGGAGAACCACAAGGCGGCGGCATTCCACCGGGAAATGAGTCGGCTGTAATGCTTAACAGCCACGGTGTGATTCGAGACGCGTAAGAAAAAAAAAAAAGCCATCTGTCAGCCTGTCATGACCTACACGGAGATGACATAGGTTGGGGTTCGTGCTGAAGGAAAGTTCAGGCAGTATGACACTGCGGGGCAGCTGACTAGTCCCCCCCCCCCCTCCCACCCAAGGATATCTTCGAACGGAAAAGCATTAAGCAAAGTGGTTTCCTTTTCAAGACCATTTGAAAGTCGGTATTCATTAACAGGTTCACGTTTTAACAGAACTTTAACTCATAACTACTTAAAACTTATTTATCTTCTAACATTAAAATATATTCTAAACCCTAAATCTTGAGCCGCCGCCTGTGACGATTCAAATGGGCGCTCATGATAAGTGCTGCAGTGGCGGAGCGGCCGAGCGCATTGGGGCGCTATGATACGATGCGCAAGGCCGTTCGCGTCGGGGGCTCGAATCCTCGTGGATGTTTCTGCCGTCTTTAGTATGAGCTAGTTCATAAGTAGTTTGTCACGTTAGGGACTGATAACCCCGTTGTTAAGTCCCTTAAGCTCTACAACCATTAAACATTTCTTGTGCTACAGAACTACTGCCTATTAATACTCTCTCCACTAACACGCCGCAGCATAATATGTAAGTATGTATGACATACAAAACGAATGGCAACGTGTCAAGAAGTAGAGCTGACTGATGTATTTTATCTCAGAAGCAGCTAAAATTTCACATTTTGTTTGTACATACAAAACTAATATGAAATATGGAAATAGAATATTCAAATGTGTTAAGCATACGGGACTTAACTGCGGGGTCATCAGTCCCTGAACTTATGAACTACCTTATATTAAAGACAACACAAACATCCATGCCCGAGGGAGGATTCGAACCCCCGACGTGGAACGGCCTCGCGCATCCGAGCATAACGCCTCAATGCGCTCGGCCACTCCATCGCGACAGCATAGAAATTGGTAAACCCAACACTTCATGACTAATCCCTGATCTAATAACAAGATGTATATTGCAATTTACTCACTGAAGTATTCATCAGTCTACTTTTATAACACTAACAGGTCGATATAGCCTGCTGAAAAAAATTGTTGAATAGTAAGTTCCTTTATTCCACTTGTGCAAAAGCGTCAGTTTTTCTTTAAAAATTAAACTGGCCCTTGAGAGGTTAAACTGGTGGTGAATAGGATCCAAAACTATGCCTCTACGTATTCTACTCACTCTAGTAAGCCGAAACAAAAACTAAATTGATACTAAACTATTTTTGTGTATACTGCCATCTGTCAACATGCACAAATTTTGGCCCCATGAATGATTCCGTTAGGTGCTTCCCTGCCAGAAGCCACTATTTTCAGAAAGAATTTCTGCTACCACCTCGACAAGTACGACACTGGTCAGGAGCATTTTCCGTCTTTCATTCGGAAGCGTCCTTGGTGGACTTACATTAATATAAATGAATACGGCAGAAAGCTGTAAACTATTGGCAGCGATTCAGAATAAAAACAGAATGCGACAATGAAGCCTTTCAACGCATTCGAAAATTCTCTCTCTCTCTCTCTCTCTCTCTCTCTCTCTCATACCCCAGGTAAGCTGAAAATATACAGGAAATATGGCAAGTATCTCGTGCATTTAAGAAAGACTCAGTTATCACACAGCTGAGTACACTAAGTAAGATAATTGTGCTATTGTACGGTAAAAGTCGCAGGAAAGTAAAACTTCTTGCAGCAGAATGCAAATTACATAAGCAGACGTCTTCTAATTCCATGTGATCTGTAGCGTTGCCATGTTAGGATTGCAGAAATAGAAACTTTTTTTCAGTCCCATTATATACTATGCTGACCTGTACATATCTAATTGCCTGTTTTAATGAATGAGGTATGTTGTATGTCTCCAGCTTCGAGATTTTCGCAGCAAACTAAAAAACTGGTTCTACATACGAAAGTGTTTAATTTTCGCAATGATAGGAATCTACACTTGTGCAGACTGGGCAATCCGCTGGTTACATCAACGCCGAATGTTTGTCGAATGAGGTTTAAAGCTGTAGTGCTGCTTCAAACTGGCGTAATCTCTTCTCCCCCTTACGACACCAGTGCACACAAACGTCGGGTGCAATCGATGGAAGGAGGTCCAGAAGTAATATTTAAGGGTTTGCTACGTTAATCAAGAAATACTCTTCTCGAGCTCTGGTTGGGGGCAGAAGCCGGAGAAGGTTAGGGGTGGAGTGAGAAGCTGTCGCCAAAAATACGCCTCCCCTGAGGGCACTGAATCAAGCCACTTCCCCCGGTAATCCCATTCCTTTTTCACCAATTCGGGCTGTGTAAATTACAGGTGCTCCGAGCCCAGGAATGAATTTCGCGGCCCTCCTATAGCATCTGGAGGCGGAGGAACGGGGAAACGAGCCAACTGACGCACCAAACCCCACCACCTCCATGGTTCTCGTTACGATCACCCGACCAGAACCAATGATCGTCACTCGGTTGCGGTTAGCTGATGCAGCGCCGCCCCTTGGAATACGCCGTAATGGCCAGTCATCACTGACATAACGCCATCGTTACGTATTACAGCTTTGAGATAGGTCGAGTTCCAAAGATTTCTCGACAGACCACTTCCATATTGCAGATAGTGTCGTGACGGACTAACTTCGCTGATCTGTCATCCGGGTTCTCGGTAATTCAACGTCTATCCAAAGAGACGGGCACAAATCCGTGCGTAACATTGTTAATAGTTAAACAAGGTTCTACATATGTTGTTGTTGTTGTGGTCTTCAGTCCAGAGACTGGTTTGATGCAGCTCTCCACCCTACTCTATCCTGAGCAAGCCTTTTCATCTCCTCATAAGAACGACAACCCACATCCACTTGAATCTGCTTACTATACGCGTCTCTTGGTCTCCCTCTGCGATTTTTACCCCACACACTTCCCTCCAACGCTAAATTCACAATTCCTTGATGTCTAAGAATGTGTCCTACCAACCTATCCCTTCTTTTAGTCAAGGTATGCCAGAAATTTTTCTCCCCAATTCGGTTCAGTACCTCCTCATTAGTTACGCGATCCACCCACCTAATCTTCAGCATTCTTCTGTAGCACCACATTTCAAAAGCCTCTATCCTCTTTCTGTCCACACTGCTTTTTTTTTTTTTTTTTGTGGTTTTAGGGCGCACAACTGCTGTGGTCATTAGCGCCCAACACTGCCCAAAGTAAAAAAGAACCGGGGTTAGAAATTAAATGGCTTTCGCCATATTTGCACGATGTATAAAAAGTAAAACTCTGTTAACCGATTGCGGGTCATCAGCTAAAATGGCAGACAATTCAAATGGGAAACACAGATCATGACGGAGACGGTTAAAAAATGGACATTGCACTAAAAGATGGTTCACAGTAAAAGGTGCATCACAGTGCTCACATAAGGGAGCAGGACCACCACGTAATAAATGCTGGTGGCTAAAACGGCAGTGGCCAATACGAAGCCGGGCTAGAACAATCTCCTCTCGGCGGGAGGGTCGAGATGACGTTGACCAGATATCAGGCACAGGTTTAATGGCTCGCAATTTGTTCCCTGACAGGGATGACCAATGTAGATACCAACGGGAGATAATACGCTGGGAGATACCAGCGCGAAGGTCATCAGAGCTGGTGGAAAAGGTAGATAGCCGAGGAAGGAAAACTGCTTCCTTGGCAGCCATATCCGCAGCCTCATTCCCCAACACTCCCACATGGCCAGGGACCCACAGAAACGTCACCGTATTTCCGCTCGTTGAAAGAGAAGTAAGGCAATTGCGGATGCTTTGTACCAGGGGATGGGCCGGATATAGGATGCGAAGGCTCAACAAAGCACTCATAGAGTCCGAGCAAATGACAGTCTTACTGAGCGAGTGGCGCCGGACGTATTGCGTGGCTTGGTATATTGCATACAGCTCAGCTGTAAAAATGGAACTCCACTCAGGAAGACGATATTTAAAAGAGACGTTGCCAAGTACAAAAGCACACCCAACACCCTGGTCTGTCTTTGAGCCATCAGTGTAAATGAACAAATTGTCATCAAATTTAAACCGGAGTGCGTGAAATTCTCTCTGGTAGACGAAACGAGGTGTGGAGTCCTCTGGAAGAGAATGAAGATCAAAGTTAACACGGACTTCGGGGCTTCGCCACGGTGGAAAGGTGCTCTCTCCAGTCGAGAAGATAGCAGGCATTGTAACGCCAAGCTGGCCGAGTAGCGAACGCAAGCGTACTCCCGGTGGTAGCAGAGCAGACGGGCGCAGAGTGAAGAGACTGTCAAGTGAGTCGTTAAAAAAAACTGCGTACGTCGGGTGTCCTCGCATGGACGACAAACGACTAGCGTAACGGCTAAGCAGGAGTTCCCGACGGTAAGAAAGGGGTAGTTCGGCGGCCTCGGCATAGAGGCTCTCAACGGGGCTAGTATAAAACGCTCCTGTCGCCAGACGGAGACCGTGGTGGTGGATTGTGTTAAGGCGGCGCAGTATGGACGGTCGAGCCGAAGAATAAACGATGCTACCATAGTCCAGTTTGGACCGAACTATGGTGCGATACAGATGGAGGAGAGTAGACCTGTCAGCTCCCCACGAGGTGCCACTTAACACCCGCAGCACATTGAGAGAGCGGGTACAGCGAGCTGCCAAACGGGATATGTGGGGAGACCAACTTAACTTCCTGTCGAGAACAAGTCCCAAGAACGTCGTGGTATCCACAAATGGAAGTACTATGGGGCCCAGACGAAGGGATGGGGGAAGGAACTCCTTCCGCCGCCAGAAGTTCATGCAGACTGTCTTGTCGGCTGAGAATCGAAAGCCAGTGTCCATACTCCACGCGTGGAGATTGTCTAGGCACCGCTGGAGGCGCCGCTCCAGGAGACCTGTTTGCTCAGAGCTGCTGTAGATCGTGAAGTCGTCAACAAATAGGGACGCCGACACTCCCAGTGGAAGGTGATCGGCTATAGAATTGATTGCCACTGCAAATAAAACAACGCTCAGGACCGAGCCCTGGGGGACTCCGTTCTCCTGATTAAAAGTGCTCGATAAAACCGAACCAACACGCACTTTAAAAACACGGTCTGTTAAAAATTCGCGGATAAAAATTGGCAGGCGACCCCGAAAACCCCATGTATGCAGAGTGCGGAGGATGCCCATCCTCCAGCAGGTGTCGTATGCCTTTTCCAGATCAAAGAACACCGCTACTGTCTGGCGCTTCCGTAAAAAGTTATTCATTACTGAGGTAGACAGGGCAACAAGATGATCCACCGCAGAACGGTGCTTGCGAAACCCACTTTGGACATTAGACAGGAGATGTCGCGTTTCAAGCCACCATACCAGGCGCCCGTGAATCATGCGTTCCATCACCTTGCATATGCTACTGGTGAGGGAAATGGGGCGGTAGCTGGAAGGAAGACATTTGTCCTTCCCAGGCTTTGGTATGGGAATGACTATGGCTTCACGCCAGCGTCGCGGAAAGGTGCCTTCTATCCATATGCGGTTGTAGGTGGCCAGTAGGAAGTGCAAGCTCGTTGGTGAAAGGTGTTGCAGCATCGCCACGTGAATGCCATCTGGTCCTGGAGCGGAGGACCGCGAAGACGAGAGTGCGTGGTGAAGCTCTCGTACAGTAAACTCGGTATTGTAGCATTCACGGTTCTGAGAGGTAAAGGGCAATGGAGTCGCCTCCACCGTCCGTTTCCTAGCTAGGAAAGCGTCAGTGTAATGTGAAGAGCTAGAGACCTCTGCAAAATGTCGACCCAGTGCGTTGGCTATTTGTGGAGGATCGACGACGGTGTCAGTTGCGACACACAGACCGGGAATTGGGAAATGAGCCATAGTGCCCGAAATTTTTCGAAGGTTACCCCAAATGATGGAGGAAGGGGTAGACCTATTAAAAGAGCTCGTGAATGAGCGCCAACTGGCGCGTTTACAGTCGCGAAAGAGGCGACGACAATAGGCCCGCAGCCGTTTGTATCGGATGCAGTTGTCGAGCGTGGGCCGTTGTTTGAAGATTCTAAGGGCACGTCGCCGTGCTCGCAGAGCGTCACGGCATTCCGCGGTCCACCACGGGACAAGGGGACGACGTGCGTGGGAAGTCTTGCAGGGGATGGAACATTCTGCGGCTGTCAGAATAACTGTGGTAATGTGTTCCACTTGGTCGTCTATACTAGGATAATGGTAAGTACCAAAATCCGCCAGTGACGTGTAGAGCTCCCAGTCCGCTTTCCTTAACTGCCAGCGGTGTGGATGCTCAAGGGTGTCAGGCATCATTAGGTGAATTACACACGGAAAATGATCGCTCGAATGTGTGTCTGAGAGAGCAGACCATTCAAGACGCCGTGCCAGCTGAGCAGTGCAGATAGCTAGATCTATATGGCTGAAAGTATTTGTGGTGTCTGAAAGATAAGTTGGTTCACCAGTGTTAAGGCAGATGAGCTGAAGGTGGTTCAGTATATCTGCCAGGAGGGAGCCCCGTGGACATGGTCGTGGGGAGCCCCAAAGGGGGTGGTGGGCATTGAAATCTCCCACCAACAAAAACGGACGCGGAAGCTGGTTAATAAGATCTAGGAGATCTGATCTAGTGACGGGAAAAGAGGAAGGAGCGTAAATATTGCACAGTGTGAAGACAAATCCAGGAAGGTATATCCGGACAGCAACAGCTTGTATTGGAGTACACAAAGGGACCGGTGTACTGTGTACGTCATCCCGAATAAGCAACATTACGCCCCCGTGGGCTGGAATTCCTGCCACTGGAGGAAGGTCAAAGCGAACGGTAGTGTAGCGTGGGAAAGTAATTCGAGTACCAGGGAGCAATTTTGTCTCCTGTAGAGAGAAGATGATTGGATGATATGTTCGCGTTAAAAGCTGCAGTTCTGTCCAATTCGACCGGATACCACGAATGTTCCATTGAAGAATATCCATAATGGGATAAAATGAGATGAAGGTGGACATCAGCCCGACGAAGGCGGCGGGCCACAGTGCGAATGTTCGCAACTGGTGGTGTCTGAGACAGGAGGGTCTTGCTCCATATTCTCAGAGGTTGCCACAGCAGCTGCGTGAGTGTGGTCGGCAGCCCCATCTTTGGCTGATGCACCTGGAGAGACTATAGGCTTCCAGGGGATGCCATCGTCACATTGTGAGGTAGGAGGGGGGAGAGTTTTCCCCCTATTTGATTTCTTGGAGCCCTGGTGAAGCTCCTTGGTTGGCTCAGACGTTTTGGTAGGGGTGCGGAGGAAATCCTCGCGCGAATGCTCTTTCTTAGACTTTCGTGTCTCTATCTGTGGTTTCACAGCTGAAGATGAAGATGAAGACTTGGAAGAGGTACTCACACTTTTCGTTGAACGTGACGCCGTTGTCGATGTAGACTGTTTGACAACTACTGTCGTAAACTGTAGGTCACAAGTCTGTGTGGCCATATCCCTTGTTGTTGGAGGCGTTGCAACTACAGTACTGTAGTTACCACGTGGCGGGGTCTTGGGCTTACGACTGGCGTACATCTTACGTGCAACTGGTATGGGAACCTTTTCCTTTACACGGATTTCCTGGATGGCTCGTTCATCGGCAAACACGGGACATTCCCGGGAGGAAGCAGCATGATTGCCGTTACAATTGATGCAATGAGGGGACGGTGGTGGACAAATCCCCTCATGGGCCTCTTTACCACAGGTGACACATATGACTGGGTTCTTGCAAGACTGGCTTGTGTGGTTAAATCGATGGCACTGATAACACCGAGTAGGGTTAGGGATATAAGGTCGTACTGTGATGACCTCATACCCTGCCTTGATCTTCGGCGGCAGAGCCACTCAGTCAAAGGTCAGAAACACTGTGCGAGTGGGCACTACAACATTGTTCTCTTTTTTTGTCACCCTGTGTACTGCGACGACGCCTTGAGCTGCCAGATATTCTTTCAGTTCATCCTCAGTCAGACCGTCCAAACTGGCCGAGAAGACTACCCCTCGGGAATAATTGAGGGTCGGATGGAGCTCAACACGAACCGGGTAGCTTTTTTTTTTTTTTTTTTTTGTGGTTTTAGGGCGCACAACTTCTATGGTCATTAGCGCCCAGCTAAGAACATTGATTCGCTATGATCTCAAAAAAATGGTGACTGTCAGAACATCAGCAAGAGGCTAAAAACGAAAGATAAAAGACAATTAAAAGGGTTAAATATCCTTGGATAAGTTGGCCAAATTGATAAAACGCAAAACTCGAGCAGCTGCTCGTGTGTCATCAGCTAAGATTTCCTCCAGAGTAGACGGAAAGTGAAGGGCTACACGGAGATGATTAAAATTAACACAAGTCAGTAAAACATGTCGCACTGTCAGCAGTTCACCGCAGGAGCATAGCGGTGCAGGTTCGGCGGATAGCAAGTGACGGTGGCTGAAACGGCAATGACCGATCCGCAACCGAGCCAGGATGACCTCCTCCCGCCGAGAGGGGCGTGAGGATGTCCTCCAAGCGGTCGGGATCGGTTTGACAGTTCGCAATTTATTGTTGCGCAGTGAAAGCCACACACTGTGCCATTGCGACACGATACTCCGGCGAAGAGCCCGTTGAACATCGTCCGATGGGACGCAAAAGGTAGCCATGCGAGGCAAAAGAGCTGCTGCCTTGGCTGCTGTGTCGGCGGCCTCATTCCCGGGCACACCCACATGGCCAGGGACCCACAGGAAAGAAACGTGACAGCTGTCATCCGCCAGCAACTGGAGGGAGCGTTGGATCCGATACACGAGAGGATGGTTCGAGAAAGGGTCCTTAAGACTCTGCAGGGCACTAAGGGAGTCAGAACATATGGCATAGAAAGGGTGGCGGTGGCGGCAGGTATACAAAACGGGAACCGGGTAGCTGTGGAGCAGAGTAGCCTTAAGCAGCCGCTGTGCCTGGGAGCCACTTTCTGTTTCTAACAGTAGTGTTCCATTACGTAGGCGGTTGCAGGTCTTAACTGGGCCGGCAATGGCATCAACCCCTTTTTGAATAATAAATGGGTTCACCGACGAAAAGGATTGTCCTTCCTCGGTACGGGTCACCACAAGGAACTTTGATGTCTGTAAATTTTTCTGTTCAGACACACTATTGTCTAGTACATCAATATCTAAAGACTCTTTACATTTTCTTTTTTTTAGAACCATCGCGGTTGTATCCCCCACGATTGCCAGTGTCTCCGATGGCACGCTCCTTCCTGCTGGGGGCCCCCAATGGAAGCACACCCGCCTTGGGTGATTGTTCACACCCCAGGTCACACCTCCCGATCTACAGACGGAGGGACCAATCGGCGAATCGGGAAGGTATCAGCGCAGGCAATCGCCCCTCCCCTGGCCTGGCCTTCACCAGGGGGTACGCACGCACCCTACATGCCAGCCCGGGGCTGGGACTTACGCATTACCCAGTCACCCATATGGGTGGCCTTCAAGTGCGTACAGGGAGGAGGAAGAGAGAAATAGTAGGAGGAGAAGCCTCAAACGCAGACGCGGAGGCAAAGAAAGAGGTGAAAGAAGACTGTAAAGCCAAAAGGGTCAGAACTTCGGTTCCCCGAAGGATGCACAGACTCGGTCCCCAAGAGAGGGGAAAAGGACAGTAGAAGAAGCGTCATGTAGCACGGAAAGGAAAGAGTGCTACAAAGGCTGGGGCCCCGTGCTCGCCACGCACGTACTCACCACAGAGCGGTGAGCCCCCTGAGGGGGTCCACACTGCTTATCGTCCATGTTTCACTCCCATACAAGGCAACACTCCATACAAATGCCTTCAGAAAGGACTTCCTTAGGCTTAAATCAATATTCGATGTTAACAAATTTCTCTTTTTCAAAAACGCTTTTCTACCCATTGCCATTCTGCATTTTATATCATCTGTACTGCGACCATCATTTGTTATTTTACTGCCCAAGTAACAAAACTCATCTACCTCCTTTATTGTTTCGTTACCTAATCTAATTCCTTCAGCATCACCTGATTTTCTTACACTGCACTCCATTACCCTAGTTTTACTCTTGTTAATGTTCATCTTATATGCACCTTTCAGCACACTGTCCATTCCGTTCAATTTATGTACTTGAAATGGTGGTACTTATTTTAAAAAATCAGTTGTTTACAGAACAATAGTGCCAGATAATTCACATTGTAAGTTCTTAGTTATATTTGGTAATGGATTTCATAGAGAACTTCAATTTGGCTACTACAGTAGAATTAATGAACTATTTAAAATACAATTTGTATGGAAGTTCAGTCTAATTCTGCAGAGATGTAACGGCTTCAAGGGTCAGAACGTCCGAGACTGCGACGCCTGACCACATCTGACTATTGACTAAGCATGTACTTTACGGTCTGACGGCAAAAGCGTGGTCTTCAAGAACTAGTGACTGTCTTACAAAGGCTATGCCTTGTATAATGCATTCATAGCTATAAACAGCTTTGCACCGTGAGCCTTGTTTACTGAAATTGTTGTGGTCTTCAGTCCGCAGACTGGTTTGATGCAGCTCTCCACGCTACCATGTCCTGTGCAAGTCTCTTCATCTGAGAATACGTACGGCGACCTACAACCTTTTGAATACGCTTACCGTATTCGTCCCTCTGTCTCCCTCTAAGCCATTCTGCATTTTATATCTTCTTTACTTCGGCCATCAGAAGTTATCTTGCTACCCAAATAAAATTCATCTACTACTTTTATTGTCTCATTACCTAATTTAATTCCTTCGGCATCGCCTAATTTTTCAAATTTCTCTTTGCGTTTCTTCACTGCTTGCTAAATGTACAAAGTGAACAAGATTGGGGAAAGGCTACAACCCTGTCTTACTCCCCAACTTCTGCGTCTCTTTCTTGCCCTTCGACTAATAACTGCTCTCTGGTTTTTGTATAGGTTGAATATAACTCGTTATCTTCGGAATTTGAAAGAGTTTATTCCAGTCGACATAGTCAAAAGTTTTCTCCAAATCGACGAACTCTAAAACGTAGGTTTCCCTTTCCGTAGCCTCTCTTTTAAGGTAAGTCGTAATGTGAGTATTGCCTCCCGTGTTCCAACATTTCTCCTAAATCCAAACTGATCTTCCCCAGGTCGGATTCCACAAGTTTTGCCATTCGTCTATAAATAATTTGTGTTAGTACTTTGCAACTATGACTTATTAAACTGATAGTTCTGTAATTTTCACATTTGTCTGCACTTGCTTTCTTTGGAATTAGAATTACTATATTCTTAAAGTCGAAGGGTATTTTCCCTGTCTCATCTTGCATACTTGGTGGAACAATTTCTTCATCACTGGCTTCTAACGATATCAGTAGTTCAGACGGAATATCTATTCAAAGGGCCTTGTTTGGACTCAAACCTTTCAGCGCCCTGTCAAATTCTTCTCGCAGTATCTTCTCCTCCACTTCGTCTTCCATTTCCAGACTACTACCTTGAAGTTTATTTCCTTTGTACGGGCCCTCTATATATTCCTTCCATATTTCAGCTCTCTTCTTTACATAGTACTGGTTTTCCTTCTCAGTTCTTGATATTCATACCGCTGCTTTTCTTGACTACAAATGTCTTATTTTCATGTATGCGATAATCTTTCCCTTGGTTATACTTTATTCTATGGTTCTGCATTTGTCCTCTAGCCACTCCTGCTTAGACATTCTTCACTGCCTGTCAATTTTTTTTATATTTTCTCCTCTCGTCAATTAGGTCCAGTATGTCCTGTGTTATCCAGGGATTTCTATTAGGCCTTTTTTTGCTGCCTATATGATCCTCTGCAGCCTTCACTACCGTATCTCTCAGAGCTACCCATTCTTCTTCTTTCCCCCGTTTCAGCCAATCCTTGCCTATTGCTTCTTCAAACCCTTAACCACATCGGGTTCCTTCAGTTTGTCCAGGTTCCATCTAACTTTTCTACCTTTCTGCAATCTCTCAAGTTTTAATCTACAGTTCATTATTAATAAGTTGTAGTTAAAAGTCAATCTGGTACCGTCCAGTGTCTCCTGGTGTCCCACGTATACAGCCTTCTTTCATGGTTTAAACAAAGTGTTGTTAATCATTAAATTGTGCTCTGTACTGCTGTGGTCGGTGTTGGTTTTGTTTATCTATGCTATTATAATGCGTTCACTATACTGTTCACAGTAACTTACCCGCATTCCTAATTTCTTATTATCAGACCTAAACCAGCGTTCTCACCTGACCAAAAATCCTGTTCATCCTGCCAGCTAACTTCACTAATCCCTACCATATCTAACTTTAACCCATCCATTTCTCTTTTCAAACTTTCTAACTTACCTACGCGATTAAGGGTGAGAACATTACTGTTGTTTTTTCCTTGATGACATCATCGTGATTAGTTCCCGCCTGGAGATCCGAATGGGGCACTATTTTACCTCCGGAATATTTTACCAAAGAAGACGCCATCATACATTCATACCGTAGAGTTGCATGTCCAC
Source organism: Locusta migratoria (assembly GCA_026315105.1). NCBI lineage: Eukaryota > Metazoa > Arthropoda > Insecta > Orthoptera > Acrididae > Locusta > Locusta migratoria. Next base: position 174,337,270 of record CM048744.1, on the reverse strand, counting down.
GGGAAAAGTAACGACTGTAGTTTCCGAAAATAAATTGTAATTCTTAATTGTATCGTCGAATTCAAAAACGAAATGTACCCGACATTTGTCTTTTGACACGACTGTCTTACAAGATGTTTATTTCGTTCGACAATGAAGTGAATGAAAGTGTGACATTTTAAATTCTAACAACTTTATGAGAAGCTGAGTCATTTATGTCAAATCGCCTAATTTCGCGAAGTTATTTTTCAGCCTAGTTTGCTTCAATTTTGGGAATTAAACCCATGTGTCTGTGGTTCCTTAACACGTGTTTCGTAAGAGACAAAGTTTTTGTCACCTCCCTGTTCTGCCAACCTATTCAGGTTCATGTTCAGCATGCATTTCCTTTAGCTTTAAGAATTCGAAGTTTAACACTTATCGTACCGTTATTAACGCGTTCAACTTTGATTCAAATTATGTAGCATTGTTAGCCCGCAGTTGATGATCAAATGCACTTTTTGCAGTTAAAATCGTGGTCTCTATTCAGCCCAGTTTGGAAAGTTTTATAGAAAATAGTTATACCAAAATAAGGTTAAAAATACCACATTTTTGATCTTTTGCAACTTTGCAGATAATTCAGTACTGGAAAGCGGCACTTTGAAAATCTTGTATTGTTAGGTTACCACATGCCAAGTTTCACGTTCGCTCTAGCTTAAATACCCGAGATATAGGAAGCCAAACCGACTTTGCTTACAGTTGTACAAGACGGCTAAATTTAATTTCTTTCAACTAAATATTAACCGAGTTATAAATCGTTAGAAAGTCACGCTCTGCCTGTGCAAAGTAGCGCATGGCGTCAAACAACTTACTATATCTCTGCCAGTATTGCTTCGACGACCCTTAAAATTTGCCAATGTTCAATGGGGAAATGTGCGAATGTTCTCATAAAACAAAATCCGCGATGGTCTAACAGTGAGTGCTAGGTGAGTTGACATGGAACGACACAGCTGTTTGTCAGGTCGTATAGGCGATCCGGGGAAAATCCAGGCGAATCCTGAACATACGAGATGTAGACACCAGTGGATGAAGGCGCCAAGGGGGATGCTGTCTTTTCCCTACGTGCAGGTGTTCGGCAGAGCACCACACTGCCACGATAAGAGTGTACATCAGACCGAAACACGAGATCGGCTGCCTGTTAGATGATCCTTCTATAAAAGGAAAATGACTTTCTATATTACTAATGCTTCACTCTTTCAAGAACTGTAGGATACTGCTGCTAGAAGAGGGGAGCAAGTTGTTTTATATACGGAATGTATAAAAAACCGTACTGGTACCCAGACATCACTAATTTACGTATATCATTAAGGTTATATGGAGCAACCCATTAAATGTCCAAATATGAATTTAATAATTCATTGGTGAATGTTTTACAGTGTTCACTAAATTGAAGCCTTGCTTTCGAACATATTTGGCGACGAACGTCAAGTAACTGCTGAAACTTTATCGACATACTGACGCACTGCCGTGCGCGGTATTAATATGTTTGTAAACGGCGCGTGCGAATTTGCGATTCTTTAGGGGCCCATATCTCAGGTTCTATTCATCTCAGAGTGAAGGGGTACAGTGTTCTGGATAGATCTTGGCCTAGTGGTCATTTGTGTACATATTAGAAGAATGGGTATACTACAGCTATCATACAGTACATCGTCAAAATTTTCAATGTTACACGTCCTCGAGCCCTTCCAAATTGAGCAAATCAGTTGGCTTTTGCACATGTGTAGTCTATGATGGGCTTTAAACGGCTTAGAAAATCACCATTCATGGGCGGTTCCTGATTAAATCGACAAAAAACCTTGATTTCTGGGTACAAAAAACTAATTGTGGGGATGGTCACTTCAATACTTTCTATTGATTGCAAATCTTCGAAATTTTTACAATACGTTCTTGTGATATTCTCGAGGCTGTTTTTAAATTTTTTTTTGACAGTTATCCGTAACCGAGATCCAGTTTTGCACAAAATCACTAAACCCGATTTTTAGCAGTTTTAGCACCTTGAATCGCAAATATCTAAATAATCATAGAAAATTGTTCAAATATTTGCAATACATCCTGTAGACATTTACCAATAAACGGCATTTTTCAGTTTTCATAAATCTTAGTCCGTTACCAAGATACAGCCGAAAAACCGCTAGGAAACGTGCGTATTGTGCTGAAAGACGGCGTTCGGGCAGCTCAAACTTACCATGCGATTTGAAAAAAGTTACCCGGCAAAATTATATTTATTTATTTATTTATTTATTGTGTGTGTGTGTACATTTCAACCGCAGCTATGTGTAACCTAAAATCAACCATACGAGAAGTCTACGCAATGTGTTTTTACCACTGCAAACTCTTAAAATATGTTGCAATAGTTCACTGAACCGGATGCTGTATATTAACTGCAAACGAAAACATATTGATTTTGTACATCTTAAAGATTGGAATCTTCGGTCGATGTTTTCGTTTGCAGTTAATATACAGCATCCGGTTCAGTGAACTATTGCAACATATTTTAAGAATTTGCAGTGGTAAAAACACATTGCGTAGACTTCTCGTATGGTTGATTTTAGGTTACACGTAGCTGCGGTTGAAATGTAGATAACACATCGAAATTTTATTTCAAGTTTCGAGCAGAATGGTATCTTATGTGGTTCTTGAGATATCGGTTCGTGAATGATAGCATGCAACATTAATAGGTTCGAAAACGTTATTTCTTATTGTGAGGTAATGTATCTTGAGGAGTAGGAAGTGAAATGTTGTATGATGTTTAGGAGTTTATCTGGAAAATCCGTTTCCCGTTTAAGAGAAATGTGTTTTCGTTACCGCGATACGCTACAAAAATCATAATTACACACTGATTTAACAGGAAAAAGACGGGAACCAGCTGAAAATGCTCTTGCCGGAGCACAGAAAAGGCGAATATGTTCCGAGACGGAAGTGTGAAACCAGCTGCCTCAATCCTCATTCCGACTTCCTCACCAAAAATTTTGGCATGCGCTTTTCTCGGCTGAATGTGAGGACAAACAGTGCAACAGGCAGAGAGAGCCATATATGATGGAACAGAGAAAATGCCAGTTCAGGAGAAAGGCAGGTGCATGAAAACTGCAGTGGGAAGCAAAACGAGATGTCTGAAGTCACGAACAGTGGGAACAACAAACTAAGACAGATGCAGATAGTAGCAATTTGAGCAAAAGAGAACAGTGGGAAACAGAAATGGAGACCACACACAAAGAATGAGCGTGCAGCTCTCCAATACTATAGCACGAAACTATTTGTCCAGTTTTTCCCATCCCAGCCGGCCGCGGTGGCCGAGGGGACTGAGGCGCTCCAGTCACGGCCACTACGGTCGGGGGTTCGAATCCCCCTCGGGCATGGATATTTGTGCCGTCCTACTTCGTAAGTAGTTCATAAGTAGTTTGTAAGTTTAGGGACTGATGACCCCGTAGTTAAGTCCCATAGACTCTACAAACATTTGAACATTTTCCCATCCCCAGTACCCGCGTGCTGAAATTTTTCGGTCTACAGGTCAAACCCCAAGCAAACCATCCGCATGAACATGTGTAAAGAAGACAATCGTTATTGAAGACAATGGAAGCCGACTAAGTGAGAAAGAAAGGATACTGGCAACAGGATAGGAATTTAATGGGGCAGAGACGGTGTAAGTGGCAGAAAGACAGCGGTGAGGAATCGCGAGGGAAAGGGATGAAGACATTGAAAGTTTTACACAGAGAGAGAGAGAGAGCGCGCAAACAAACGGACATACATATATAGACACTGACAGTGAGACGACATTGCTGACTATGACGGCTTAACTGGGCAAAAGTATTTACAAAGTTATGCACTATAAGTGCATGACTGAATTCGAAAACAAAACAAAAATAACTGTCACAGTGGGATTCGAACCACCGACTGCAGTTGTGAGGCCAGAACGCTATCCCTCAGCTACAATGACAGTAGAAATTTTCGAGAGCCGAGTCTAATGGCTTTGGCTGATTACTATTTTAAGTTCTGACGTTCACGTACCATAAATACCCATGTGGTCCCCTTGTTAGACAATGCAACAGAACTAGGAGACTTTTCTACGCTTATTCGTCGACCTTTGGAATATTGTTGTGCGGGGGTGCCATCCTAATCAGGCAGGATTGATCGAAGGCATCGAAGGCATCAAAGTAGTACAAAGAACGGTTGCTAGTTTTGAATAATCACTCTTGCAAAGTTGCGATCTCCTTGCGAAATTACGATCTCCAACCCACACAGACAAAATATACCCTGTCAATTTAACAAAAATCTGAGCTCGAATGGAGAGAGATGGTTTTTCTTCCCGTGCGCTATTCGATGAACTCTATGCCAAAACTGTGATACGCGAAGTACCCATGTAGATGCAGATTAGAGTATCAGCCGTACTCTCCGTGAAACTGTGCAAAGCATAGGTAGAGTTTAAGAAGCAGACGATACAATAATACCATCCATTCTGGCACGCCACTCCAGCTGAGCCCTCCATATCCCCAAATGTCTGCGGTCGCGTCTAAATTACACCACAAACTGATCGGCCAAGTCGTGCCGGCCAAGTGCATTCGCGGGCGGAGGGGGGTGGGGCGAGCCGGCGGCGGACGGCCAAGTCTGCGCCAAGATATACTGGCGGCAAGTGTCTGCGGGACGCACTTGAGTAATCAAGCCGGTTAACTATTAATTAAGCAGGGGCAGAGCGGGCGGCTGCGGCAGCGCGCGGCCAGAGGCGCCGCCCAATGGATCGCTGTTTACACCCCCGCCGATGAGTTATGGCCGGCTGCCTGTCAGTCCGAGTTCCGATAGCGGCCGCCGTCGCTGAGTTACAGTTAACTCCCCGCCCGATACTTCCGAGCTGGCCCTCGTGATAAATCCGCACAACTTGGTCCGCCATCCCATTCCCTAACTCACAGACTTTATTTCTTCCTTTTCCCTTTTTTTTTTGGGGGGGGGGGGGGGGGGGGGACTGGTGAAACCGCCTATTCGACAGTTGCTTTCACACGGGCGCATCAACTCTTCGGCAGGTCTGAACCCTGTCATACGAAGGCATGCGGCCCCAAGGGCTGCAAAGTTGCGATACTTTCTACTGCAGAACAAAAAATTAGCAACAATCAGATACAAACAAATTATTCATACTGCTGACCATTTAGTGGCTTGGGGAGAATAAAAACGCTTACTTTTTTATTCTACAGACGAACATGACTGCTTACTGCAATAAGCAAAATACGGGTAAATTAGGTACAATAGTAACTTTAGCATTGAGTAATTAATCAGATAGCAAGCGCTTACTTACATAAGCCACAGAGATCGCAAACCAACTTTCAAATCTGTAAACGCTTCACTGCACAACTCGCGACGATTATATCGTTAGACTGACGTAAAAAACTGTAGACATCACGGTTTCCGTGTTTTGTGCGGTTTTGTTGTTGAATGCTAGACTGCAGCGAGACGTAGTTCCATTACAAAATACTTATGATTCCAAGAAAATATTCAGCGTAAATATTTTTACACTTCTTATATTTGGGTATATTCGCTCAATAAAGGAAAATTCCTTGCTGTCATCCGTTAAGCTACGTACAGACCTAAGAGTTTTTCACTCCGGCTTTTACGAGTAACATGTGCCGTGTAAACTACGTCGAGAGTTCGTCGACAGTGTCCGAGAGTGGAGCAATACCTCAGATAGTCGAATTTCGCGCGTTTCTACTTCTGTCGTAACGAGAACAACTGCTCCCCGTAACGAGAACAACTGCTCCCCGTAACGAGAACAACTGCTCCCCGTAACGAGAACAACTGCTCCCCGTAACGAGAACAACTCTGTAAGTAATACTAAGGGAGGTGATGCGATAACGATTTTGAACTAAAGAGGTTTACGATCGACGCCAAACCCCGATGCAACTCTTATACGTACCGTTGCCAAAAAACTTTTAGAACCAACTAAGTTTTGAACTCTTAGACTATGGGTATGAGTTGAAAATATCACGATCGCCTTAAGTTTATTAATAAATTTTCCTTTAACGGCGCTAGCTGACGATCGAATGGGGTAATGGAGTTCACGTTCCGTTCCTAACGAATTCGTCATCTCGGATACGTGGGCAAACTAAGGATGGCGGAAGAAATTCGATATTACCATACGGAAAAGGATACCCGTGATCACATTTACGGGAAAACGAAATTGAACCCAATTACAGACGGCTGGAACAGGACCTGAGGTACAAGAGTCTTAAGTACGCAAAATCTGTCCTAAAATTCGGAACCTACGTGAAGCCAGTCTGCCACACAATATTTGCACTGTGATCTTTAGTGTGCTGTTGTAAACTACTCACCTATAAAACAGCAAATCTATCATTCAATCCGACAACTGTCGGAACTTCAAATTTACTTTTTACAGGTGAAAGTGACATGAGTGGACAAGGAAAAGTCGCATAGCAGCTTTAACCTACTTCACCGAAGAAACATATCGGATTTTACTACAATAGTTAACCACTACAGGGACAGCAAAACGACTACGTAACGAACTCTTAGTACTGAACAATTCAGTCACATGTCAATCATTTAAACGTCAGTTAAATTTGAAAAATAGCTTTTAGACATAGTTCAACGACTTTCTCAAGAACCTTTTTATATCTAGGACTTCCGTGTTTATCTCATTACTTGTTCAACAATGATGTTACATCGCAGGTGCTTGTAATGCGATACGAAGATAACGTAATGAAGCCGGTTATTTCGATAACGAAAGGTTACGTAAGTTTATCTCGATATCTACGATTTGTGTGTACATCGTCACAGTGCACCGATTCCGACGTAAGAAATGGTAAAACCACGTATTACATGGAATCGCAAACAATTTACTTACTAAAATTAATCAGACGTGATAAGACTAAACTGGAGGAATTAGAAGCTGCTAGTATTACAAGAACACTGGTAATTTTATGAAATCTTAAAATTCTTTGGTTTTAGAATGCTAAATCTCATAGCTTTACAAGTATTCCCTCTGTCCTGTTTGCAAAACGTACGTATGATTTACGCTTTGGAAGAATAAGCTACAATTCTGTGGCGCCCTACAAATTGCTGAGTTTAGCCGGAAGATCAATCCCTTGGACCAGAAAAGCAGGTTGCCACGTAGTTCACAGAGACTAGGTCAAACCACATGATAATCTACTCTGTACAAAACTCAACTCCCATTGTATGTGAATAAGTCGACAAAGCCCTTTATAGCCACTCTAAACAGGAATTACGAAATTTCCTCAAGGTTTGGTAGAAAGACCAGTACCGTGTAACGGCACTGGCACTAAGGAAGACTATAAACCACCTTAACATTAAGATTTAGCAAGCATTTAAACAATTGTTTTAAAACTGAGTAGTATTTGTGCATTATATATACACCAATATAATCCTTTAACTTCATACTTCAAGTCTTCGAATAATAGTTTGCATTGCGGAAAGTCTGCTGCTATAAAAAATTTAAGCAATCTTAAAGACGTGCATAAGCTGGAGGGAAACACTACAGTAATTCCTATGAACCTAAGTGTTTCGACGGAAGCCGAGTGGGGGGACCAAGGAATAAAAAACAGTGCAGTATCTTGGTGCGTGCGCAAAACGAAATACCGAAGTTCTGTCAGCAGGGAATGAAATTATAGCTCTGTAATAATGCGCTACAGTTCGCGCGTAACGACATGAGCATGGATAAAAATGCTATGTGACTCATTGCTTCCTGGAAAATATTCGAGCAGTGAAAACCACATGTGATACATTTTGCGTAGTAAAAACAGTACCCACATTCATTAAAAGGAACCGTTATTAATCAGCAATGTGGAACTTTTATTGGAATTTGTATAATTTAGCCACGTGATATTCCCATGGTTTTTTTTTTTTTTTTTTGTTTTAGGGCGCACAACTTCTATGGTCATTAGCGCCCAGCCAAGAACGTAGATTCACTATGATCTCGAAAAATGTAGACTGTCAGAACATCAACAAGAGGCTAAAAACGAAAGATAAAGACAATTAAAAGAGTTAAATATCCTTGGATAAGTTGGCCAAGTTGATAAAACGCAAAACTCTAGCAGCTGCTCGTGTGTCATCAGCTAAAATTTCCTCCAGAGTAGACGGAAAGTGAAGGGCTACACGGAGATGATTAAATTTAACACAAGTCAGTAAAACATGTCGCACTGTCAGCAGTACACCGCAGGAGCATAGCGGTGCAGGTTCGGCGGATAGTAAGTGACGGTGGCTGAAACGGCAATGACCGATCCGCAACCGAGCCAGGATGACCTCCTCCCGCCGAGAGGGGCGTGAGGATGTCCTCCAAGCGGTCGGGATCGGTTTGACAGTTCGCAATTTATTGTTGTACAGTGAAAGCCACACACTGTGCCATTGCGACACGATACTCCGGCGAAGAGCCCGTTGAACATCGTCCGATGGGACGCAAAATGTAGCCATGCGAGGCAAAAGAGCTGCTGCCTTGGCTGCTGTGTCGGCGGCCTCATTCCCGGGCACACCCACATGGCCAGGGACCCACAGGAAAGAAACGTGACAGCTGTCATCCGCCAGCAACTGGAGGGAGCGTTGGATCCGATACACGAGAGGATGGTTCGAGAAAGGGTCCTTAAGACTCTGCAGGGCACTAAGGGAGTCAGAACATATGGCATAGAAAGGGTGGCGGTGGCGGCAGGTATACAAAACGGCCTGGTGGAGGGCGAAAAGCTCAGCCGTGAAGTTCGAGCACCGGTCAGGGAGCTTGTATTGGAAACGGTTGTCCCCGACGACGAAGGCAGATCCGACACCGGCAGTGCTCTTGGAACCATCAGTGTAAATAAATACGGCATTATCGAACCGCGAACGGAGTTCGACAAGCCTCGAGCGGAATACCAAATCCGGAGTGCTCTCCTTGGGGAGCGAACTAAGTTCGAGGTGTGTGTGAACCTGGGCCTGATGCCACGGTGGCAATGGGCTTTCGCTCAACCGAAGGGTGGAAGGAAGGGTAAAATCGAGCCGCTGTAGCAGGCGGCGAAACCGAACTCCCGGTGGAAGCAAGGCAATCGCAGACAACTGATATTGGCGATCGAGTGAGTCGTCAAAAAATAATCTGTAAGATGGATGGTTGGGCATCGACCGCAGGCGGCATGCGTACCGACACAAGAGTATGTCACGTCGATTGGTCAAGGGTAATACAGCAGCCTCGGCATACAGACTTTCAACAGGGCTGGTATAAAATGCACCGGTCGCCAGACGTAATCCACGATGGTGGATAGAGTTGAGACGGCGGAGAATCGACGGCCGCGCTGAAGAGTATACAAGGCTTCCATAGTCGAGCTTCGACTGAACAATGGCCTGGTAAAGGTGAAGCAGGACGGTACGATCCGCTCCCCATGACGTGCCACTGAGGACACGAAGAACGTTAAGGGATCGGGCACAACGGGCAGCCAGGTAGGACACATGTGTGGACCAGCAAAGTTTCCGATCCAACATGAGTCCCAAGAATTTTGTAGTCTCCACGAAAGGGAGAGCAACAGGGCCGAGACGTAGAGAAGGTGGAAGAAATTCCTTGTATCTCCAGAAATTGATACACACAGTTTTCTCAGTGGAGAATCGGAAGCCGTTTGCGATGCTCCAGGAATATAGACGGTCAAGACAGCGTTGGAGAGAACGCTCCAAGAGACACGTCCGCTGGGCGCTACAATAAATTGCGAAATCGTCAACAAAGAGAGATCCGGAGACGTCGGCTGAAAGGCAATCTACGATCGGATTGATTGCAATGGCAAAGAGCGCCACACTCAAGACGGAGCCCTGTGGTACCCCATTCTCCTGGCAAAAGGTATCTGACAAAACAGAGCCCACCCGTACCCGGAACTTGCGATCCGCCAAAAACGCTTGAATGAAAAGAGGAAGGCGGCCCCGAAGGCCCCATGTATGCAATGTGCGGAGAATGCCCGCTCTCCAACAGGTATCGTATGCCTTCTCCAAGTCGAAGAACACTGCTACTGTTTGACGCTTCTTTAGAAAGTTGTTCATAATGAAGGTCGACAACGTAACGAGGTGGTCAGCAGCAGAGCGGTGTCGACGAAAACCGCATTGGATATTAGTCAGGAGGCGGCGAGATTCGAGGAGCCAGACCAACCGAGCGTTAACCATGCGTTCCATCACCTTACAGACGCAGCTCGTCAGAGAAATGGGGCGATAACTGGAAGGAAGGTGTTTGTCCTTCCCTGGTTTGGGGATGGGGACAACAATGGCTTCACGCCAACTTGTGGGAACATGACCTTCAGTCCATATGCGATTGTAGGTACTAAGAAGAAAGCACTTGCCCGCAGGAGAGAGGTTCTTCAGCATCTCAATATGAATGGAATCGGGCCCGGGAGCAGAAGACCGGGACAGGGCGAGAGCACGATCTAGCTCCTGCATGGTGAAGGCGACGTTATAATTTTCACGATTAAAAGAGCGGAAAGAAGGCGGCCGTGCCTCCTCTACCTGTTTGCGAGGGAGAAAGGCAGGGTGGTAATGGGCAGAGCTCGAAACCTCCGCAAAGAAACGACCCAATGCGTTTGAAACATCAGCTGGGTCCACGAGGACCGCGTTCTCCACGGTCAGGCCAGGAATCGGGGAGTGGACCTTGATGCCGGACAAACGGCGTAGGCCACCCCAGACAACAGTGGAGGGAGTAAAACGGTTGAAAGAACTAGTAAAAGCTGTCCAGCAAGCTTTCTTGCTGTCGTTTATGATACGACGGCACTGCGCTCTCATACGTTTGTAATTGATGCAATTCTCCAAAGTTGGGTGGCGGCGAAAGGTGCGTAAAGCACGGCGCCGGGCTCTAAGCGCGTCGCGGCAGGCTGCAGTCCACCAAGGGACCTGGACACGACGTGGAGAAGAGGATGTACGAGGTATGGAACGTTCAGCAGCAGTGAGAATAACCTCTGTGAGGTATTCAACCTGACTGTCACAGTTGGGAAAATTCTGATTGTGAAAAACAGCCATGGAAGAATAAAGCCCCCAGTCGGCTTTAGAAATGTTCCAACTGGTGGGACGTGGAGATGGGGAATGATGTAGGAAGTGGATGATACAAGGGAAATGGTCACTCGAGTACGTGTCAGAAAGTGCGTACCACTCAAACCGACCGGCAAGCTGCGGAGTGCATATTGCGAGGTCTATATGGGAATAAGTGTGTGTTGTGTCAGAAAGGAAGGTCGGTGCACCGGTGTTGAGGCAGACAAGATCGAGGTGGTGGAGAATGTCCACCAAAAGGGAGCCTCTCGGACAAGGTGCCGGAGAGCCCCATAGGGGGTGGTGGGCATTAAAGTCGCCTACCAACACGAAAGGTGAAGGGAGCTGGTCAACAAGGTTTAGCACATCTGCCCTAGTAAGGGCAGATGACGATGGCGAATATATATTACAGAGGGAGAAGGTAAATGTGGATAAGGTGATGCGGACGGCAACTGCCTGTAGGTGAGTGTGCAAGGAAATGGGGTGGAAATAGACGTCGTCTCGAAGGAGCATCAGAACCCCTCCATGGGCTGGGACACCTTCCACGGGTGGCAGGTCGAACCGCACAGAGGTGTAGTGTGGAAAGTCTGCACGATCACGTGGACGCAGCTTAGTTTCTTGAAGACAGACGATAAGCGGGCAGTGCAACCGAAGGAGTAGTTTTAACTCCTCCCGATTGGAACGAATGCCTCGAATGTTCCATTGAAGGAGTGCCATGATAAAAATGAAATAAGAAATAAGGATAAAAACCAACTAGCAAGCGGGGTCACCTCGACGGCCCCTGAGGACCGGATTTCGAGGGAGCACTGCTATCGCCATCTAGTGGCAAAGGGTCATGTTCCATTGGTTCGATCGACGCGTCTGCCACCTCCCGGAGTTGATCAGGAGGGGCAGCTTCCACCGCCGGTAGACGGCCGGGTGCCCGGCTAACAGAGCGTCCCGGTGAAACAGAAGACGGCCGAGGCCGGCAACTGTTGGATGGCGCGACCGACGAGTCACGCCGCGGCGGGGAAGGTGGGGGCTGTTCTTTTTTGGAAGCCTTCTTAGAAGCATGACGGGTTGAAGAAGCGGTTGACGATTGAGAAGTCGGAGCCTTGAGAAAATCTTCGCGGACGGGTTCCCTTTTTGAACTCCGGGCAGCAGATTTGGGTGCCCGGGATGTGTGTGAACTGGTCGACAAATTCAGTGTAGCACGGGTAGAAGGCATCGGAGAGGTGGAACGAGCAATTTTCGGGCTAGCCGATCTGACGACAGTGTCACTGAACGTTAAATCGCAAGTCTGAATGCCCACCTCCTTAGTTGGTCGAGGGGAGGCGAGGACCTGGCTGAAAGTACCTGACGGGAGTACTGCGGGCTTCCTACTAGCTAATAACTTCCGAGCGGCATAGGTCGAGACCTTCTCCTTCACGCGAATCTCTTGGATGACCCGCTCTTCTTTATAAACGGGGCAGTCCCGTGAAGAAGCAGCATGGTCACCCATGCAATTAATGCAGCGAGGGGATGGAGGTAGACATTCACCCTCATGAGCGTCCCTGCCACAGGTGGCGCACTTGGCTGCATTTGGACAAGATTTACTGGTATGATTGTACCTTTGGCAATGGAAGCAGCGTGTAGGATTTGGTATGTACGGGCGGACCGAAATGACCTCGTAGCCCGCTTTCACTTTCGATGGCAGGTCAACCTTGTCAAAAGTCAAGAAGACAGTACGGGTTGGCACGAGTTCATTGTTAATCTTTTTCATCACGCGATGAACATCCGTGACTCCCTGATCGGACATATAGTTCAATATCTCCTCGTCCGATAACCCATCCAGTGATCTAGAAAACACTACCCCCCGCGAAGAGTTGAGGGTGCGGTGAGCCTCCACTTTCACAGGGAAAGTATGTACAAGGGTAGCTCGAAGTAACTTCTGCGCCTGGAATGCATTTTCTATTTCGAGCAACAAGGTCCCGTTGCGCTGCCTAGAGCAGGTCTTCAAGGGACCAGCGATCGCATCGACACCCTTCTGAATAATGAACGGATTTACTGCAGAAAAATCCTTATCGTCGGTACGTGATACCACCAGGAACCTAGGAATGTTTGGCAATGCTTTCTGTGGCTGAGAATCATGTTTCCGCTTATGGGTCAAGGTTATAGATGATGTGGAAGGTTTCATAGCGGAGGTGTCCCCCATGATTACCGGCGTCTCCGATGGCGCGCTCCTTCCTTGTGGGGGCCCTCACTGAGGGCGCACCCGCCTTAGGTGACTGTTCGCACCTCAGGTCACACCTCCCGAGAACGGACGGAGGGACCAATCGGCATGTTCGGAAGGTATCAGCTCGGGTAATCACCCCTCCCTGGGCCCGACCTTTACCGGGGGGTACGTACGTGCCCTACATGTCTACCCGGGGCGGGGAGTTACGCCTTACCCCGTCACCGGCTACGCAGAGCGTGGGTCGACCTTCAGACACGCACAGGGAGGAAAGAAAGGAAATAGGAGAGAAAGGGATGAAGGAGGGAGAATCTCAAACGCCGAGGCGGAGATTAAAGGGTGAGTCAAGAAGAAGGAGAAAGGAAAATTAGGAGAAGGCTGAAGAACAAGAAAGGAAGAGGACCAAGAAGAGAAGACAGGAAGCGAAAAAGAAACCTTTGACTGATGAAAAACGCCCGTCTCCGGGCGAAGGCACAAACCGGGGGGGGAAAGAGGGAAGCGGCCTGGGACAGAAGAAAGGTCGCTTCGGCTCGGGGCCCCGTGCGCGCCACACATTCCCATGGTGTACTCAGAGAGTCAGTGCACTGCAATAAATAGCAATAAGTCACAAACGCGGCTGTGTTTCGTGTGTCGGCATCGATGTATTAGGAGAGCGGAAGCGGTGGTCAGCTTTAATTCAAGCTCTTGCCGGAGTTCCCCGTTTCACGCGACGCCTGCTGCTCCGAATAAAAGCCACCACTACCACACACAGGCAGTCAACGAGCGAGCGCACAGAAATGAGCGCGCCACGCCTGCCTCAACGAGCCTGTTAAGCCGCATCTGCTATGCAAGCCAAAATCTCTTTTCGCTGCTGCCTTCTGAGGCATCTCCCCACGCTGAGCAGCACACTACCTACTTCCCACCGCAGAGAGAGAGAGAGAGAGAGAGAGAGAGAGAGAGAGAGAGAGAGAGAGAGAGAGAGAGAGAGAGACTTGTCTGGGAAGGCTTTCAAGCACGATACATATTTACTGCTCCTATAATACTTTCTGCACTCCTAAGAGTACTGCAACTCGTTTTCTTATTAAGGATGTGTAACACTGCAGTGTATAGTGCAGCTAAGCAGGCTTTATTGTTTCGGAGTGCCTGTAAACAGACGCCCTAAATCTAAAGGCAACAACCAATTTCTTATGACTATGAAAAAATATTTAAGATAAATGTCGCTGTTGACGTGTAAAAGTACATAGGCCGCTGCCGCGTACGGTGACAAGTGACTTACCTATCCGGTCTAAAAAAATCATTTTGGTACGAGACTTCCACATGTTACTAGTGTATGTCAAGGGTGTCCACATATACAAATTTTGAAGTGCACTATCCAGAAAATTCCTAGAGAAAGGTCTCTAAAGTTTAAAAGTAACTCAATTTGTATACTAGTCAATGAGTCCTTTACAGCAGTATGGCGAAATAGTTCAGGTAATAGCGTCTACGACTGTCATGCATATGAATGATCAGGGTTCGAGCCTCCGATGAGAAACAGGATTTGTTTTAAAAATTAAATAAATTTAACTATATGAAATATCAATTGCATCATAAAGAAACTACATAACATTTTGATGTTTTATTTGTAAGATCTCGAATAATTCCAAATGCATTTTAGAATTAACGTTAAATAGTATTGTGATTACAAGTTTGTTACAAAATTGGGCTTATTTTAAGCTGTGTGAACATTATAAATGGAAGTTGGAAAGTCCAGGAACAGGTTTCTTCATGGAAAAGCTGAGGAGAGCAGTTGCCGTATTGTATGCAAACTAACAGGCAGAAGAGGAAGCGTCAAGACAAGCACGGAACTAATTGTTCAGAGGGCCTTATCTGCAACTAAAATAAGAAACATGCAAATACTTTATCGCCTGTATCAGGCGTGGAAAGTTGGATTTGCATCCTCTTAAGCAATGATGTCAATGGCTAACAATAATAAGCCCCGGGGACATTATCGTCACTAGTATTTTACTAGAAAGGATAAATCGAGTTACCTATGTTTACGGCACCAAAGCCATAGACGACTAAACCGCTGACGCGAAATTAAGAGACATGGCTATTTTAATGAAATATTTGCTTTCTACTGGTGTATCTTGTGTAGTACAGACGGTATCATCTTTTTGCGTGTCGATGTCAAAGGATTAAGACTTCAAAATATTTAATTTACGTGAACAGTCCGTCGAGATATTATGGTCCATGTATATTTCTTAGTGTTTCCGACAATCTATGTAATTCCAACAGAGAAAGCGCCGAGAGTAAGTAGGTAGATTAGTAGTTTAAATGCCTCAAAACGCATCTGAATGTGTGTGGTTCAATTTCGTGTCAGACTCATCTTCCGTTCCGTCACATCCACCAATGTAAATTCTCTCTCTCTCTCTCTCTCTCTCTCTCTCTCTCTCTCTCTCTCTCTCTCTCCACCAGTAAATCAATATTCTTCCGCCGGCCGCGGTGGCCGAGGGGACTAAGGCGCTCCAGTCACGGTCTGCACGGCCACTGCGGTCGGGGGTTCGAATCCCCCCTCGGGCATGGATATTTGTGCCGTCCTAGTTTGTAAGTAGTTTGTAAGTTTAGGGACTGATAAACCCCGTAGTTAAGTCCCATAGACTATACACACATTTGAATATTCTTCCAAAATAGCATGAATCTGGTAAGATCCGGAGGGCGACAGGTGAAGTATCTGAATTTAGTGACGTCATTAGCGAAATTAATCTGCGACTGACTTAATTGCATATGTTCTTTTGGACAAACTCGTTCCAAACGTATGAGTCTGAAAATTTGATGTCTTGAATACGAAATTCCGAACATTTTAATTACAATGCAGACCTTTCAACACCGTCAGCGGTAATACTATACGGGCTGAAGAGTGCATGCGATAGCTTAAGCATTGACAGAGTTAAAGGTTTAAAATACGTAATCCAATAGTGAGCTGCTATTGCAAGGCTTCTGTAATGCTGAACAAGGAGCCAAGGGCAATGACCCGTAGCGGCCTCTGCCTTACGAATGGGCGAAAGCTTCACTGATGGCGAATGAACGAAGACTGCTTTAATGGACGCGGAATAGCAAGGAAGCTATTATGTTTCTAAAGATCTACTAATATTGTTGCCATTTGTCATTCATGATACTGCATCAATGTTAGCATTTGCATTGAAATTTAAGGAATCGAAATCAAGATATTTAACGCTTTCTACAAAGTAGGCGTGTAAAAAAAAACTAACCCGTATTGCCAATTTTATAAAATTAATCCAGGTCTTCTCTTTTTGGAAATGACTAACGTACAGCTAGTATTTCCCTCGCGCAATGAACACTCCGCATACAATTGCGCATTGGAAGTAAAACTTGTATCAAGAACCTGAGACGATAACGAAGGTTTCAGTAATCTGATACCTCACCATACTAAGCAAATAGAGCTACAAAAATTACAATACTTCAACGGCAGCTTCTCCTTTTCTTACGGCACTCTACAATCGACTGTTCTGTAGCAAATCTTACAGGTTTTGTCACAATTACCTACCGTACCATTTCCTTCTGTCAACAGCGCACATCCCCGCCGACATTTTGTAACTTCCCTGAGTTTAATAATCCCTAAAAAACATTTTAACTCCAATTTCCTGAATATCACACTATAAACAAGTAATTGTTTAAAGATTAACAATTGGGCAGAAGGACTTTTTTTTCTGCTTAACACGAATGACTCCTCTGGTATTTACTGATTGTAGATCTAAAAGTAACATTTGGTAAATAGTGACTTACTAGTAGAGCTCTCTCAGACTATTGATCTCTATTGCGAAATCTAAGTCTTTCCTTTAATCATTTGCTCCGGACACGTTAACGCACACACGTCGCTTTTATTGGCCCTAGGTGGTTTTGGCGTGTTAACGCGCGCATCTTAGTCATCCGCCAGGTGCTCTGAACGTGATGACAAGCATCGTTCCGCCGACCTCTTGCAAACAAGTTGCTTCCATATCTGGATAAATTTAGAGTATTACACGACACACTTGATCCTTCGCGAGCTATCATTCGAACAAAACAAAACACTTTTCGGTATCCCTACTTATGAAATATGAATATGATGACCGCATGACGCCGGATGCGCAGTGACGGATTTGGAAACTTGCGTGTCTGATATGAAACGCAATATTTCGAGACAGTAGATATGCAATAATTTGTTTCGTACACTGCAATGTGTAAGAAACAATCCCAAGCGAAACCTACGCAATGCGATTTTACATCAAATTCTTTTTTCTTATAATTGGATATCTCATAGCACTCCTAACACCGTCGTCTTAGCGCAGGCGGCTGTACGACGACAAAAGTGAACTCAACACGGAAAATTAGAGAACACGTATGTTGCAGCGAAATCACACTCCTGGCCATTAAAATTGCTACACCACGAAAATGACGTGCTACAGACGCGAAATTTAACAGACAGGAAGAAGATGCTGTAATATGCAAATGATTAGCTTTTCAGAGCATTCACACAAGGTTGGCGCCGGTGGCGACACCTACAACTTGCTGATATAAGGAGTTTCCAACCGATTTCTCGTACACAAACAGCAGTGGACCGGCAATGCCTGGTGAAACGTTGTGATGCCTCGTAAGGAGGAGAAATGCGTACCTTCACGTTTCGGACTTTTATCAAAGTCGAATTGTAGCCTATCGCGATTGCGGTTGATCATATCGCGACATTGCTGCTCGCGTTGGTCGCGATCCAATGACTTGGCAGAATATGGAATCGGTGGATTCAGGAGGGCAATACGGAACGCCCATTGCAAGCGTCTATTCGTCATCGCCATGCTGGCATATCACCCGGCGAGATGGTATGGGGTGCCACTGGTTTATGTCTGTCACCTCTTGTTCGCATCGGCGGCACTTTGAACAGTGGCCGTTACATTTCAGTTGTGTTACGACCCGTGGTTCTACCCTTCATTCGATCCCTGCGAAAACCCCACATTTGAGCAGGATAATGCACGACCGCATGTCGTGCTCACGCCTAGGTTGGTCGATTAACACAAGCAGTTTCTAATGTTTTCAACAAAGTCGCTGGGGTATCTTTAAGAACCTGATGAGAAAGAATACTATCTTATGTGAAAAATGGAATCATGCGAGTTACAAATGAAATTAAATACTGAACGTCCGAAACCCTTTTACAGCTGTAGATATAAAACATGCAGAGGACGTTTATGGATGCGTCGTCTAACATTTTTCAAAGTATTCTGCCGACTATCACTGCTGAGGGTGGGCCACTTCTATTCCTCTTGGCAGATGAATAGAATTCTTTATGAACTTTGTGTGAAGAACCGAAGAAAGTGCGCGCCCGTTCGCACTGCTGGTTCAAAACGAATACGACACACCGTGAAATAAAATTTCGGAGTCTTATCTGCACTTCGTACACTGCGACGGGTAAGATGAAATCAAGTTTAAGCAATGCTTTTTTACCTCTAATTTGATGAAATGCTCTATTGAATTTGATGTGTCAAATTTTAATAACGAAGAAAACTGAAACCTTTAACACTAAGATATCAAACAGTAAATAGAGCACAATTGTATTCGCGGACATTTATCTTAAAATATGATGCTAATTAGTTCAGCGAAAAGTAGCAGCTCTAAGCCAGCAACACGGTGACGGCAAAGCCGCGCTCAGCATGGGATGCACAGAGCGCGCTTGTACCAGTGCAAGAGCTAATCCTCACTTTAGAGCTATGTTATTGCAATGACGCACTACAGCACATTTCGCTTATTACAACGTGCATGCTTGCAGCGAACTACTTGGCTTTCGGTTACCATGAGACGATATGAATATTACAGTCAGTTTCTTACCTTCTTGGCGTCATTGTTGTTGTCCGCATGATTTGGCTGCGGACTCATTACTGAGCCATTGCTCACTGCGCCAGTCTGCGACAAGAGGTCGTCGGAGCCTCGCTGTAACAAAAGAAAATTTATTGTACAACAATTTCGATCTCGCTAGCAACAAAAAATATAACATACGCGCGCGCGGCACTGAAGACGACAAATAGAAAATAGTTGAACGAATGATATACACCAATTCGACGCTGGTATTTACATTGGTCATAGAACACAAAGAACAGCGTTACAAGCAGTGACAAGTACTAGATAAATTAACTATTCATATCTACGTCATTTCGTGTACAACTGAAACACTAAGGTCTTAAAAGTGCCTTTAAATAAGGTTACTGGCGGGACACGCAATAGTTTTACTTCTAGCACTAGTCGATGCTAACGACCTAGTTCACACGGTTAACATGTGCGTGCCTCTTACAGCGTTGCTATCCAAATTTAAAATATAATAAAACAACAAGACTTAAAAGACTTCCCAGCATATTCTGTGTATTCAGGAGTGAATACGACGATAATTCAGTGTTTCCTGCAACCAAGCCGGTTTGTGGAGTATAATCAGTGTTATCAGTAACAGCACGAAAATATGAAAATTAACTCTTTGCTTAAAGAATTCAGACAGATTGTTTATCAAAATCAGTTTTTTACCGTGTAAAAATGCATTCAAATGTGCTTAAAAGCGACATCGGTTTCTTGAAAGTAGCGGAGGAACATTGAGAATTGCAAAGCAACAAAGTTCCTAAAATATTTTATGAAAGAAAATAGGTGTTCTGGTGAAAATGAACCCAAGATTATGTTTACAGACGAGAAAAAACTGCACCCACTTCACAAAGTAAAGAACTGCCATATTACTTCTAGAGTGCATATATGACTACTTTATAGGAAACAGTTTATATTATTTATTAGTGGGTACGTGCCAAACTATACAACAACTATAATATTTTTTACCGCAAGGTAGTTTTTCATGATACGGTTAAAGTATTTTCACAGTCCTGAAAAAAAAAAAACTCATTTTCAATGTACATATTTGTCGTACTTTCAATTCGACGCTCGTCTCTTAATGCTCAATGTGTGTTCATTAGTGTTAGTTTTGAATGTAGTAGTATTAAATTATCGAAATTACTCTTCAGAAATTTTCAGATACGGCAGTGCATTATCTGCTCAATCTGTAAGTTATTACTAGCTTTTCGATTTACACTTGTCTTTTTAAAATTCTAAGTAAACGCACGATCATTAACCTCCAACTGTGGGGGAAATGGCTCACAACCTAGCTCAAGAACTAACTGCTATAGATCTCAAACCAACCCCCCCCCCCCCCCACACACACACACACACACACAACCTGCGCGGATGAAACAACGCAGGAAGCCGTTTAAATACTGTGACTGCAGGCGAGATTGACAAATTCACCAAGCGGCTGAATCAATCTCAAGCGCAGCTATTTAACATGTGCTCTGCCCTGATGCAGAGTTGAGGCTCACATGAGGCAGGCGAGCGCTAATAGATCCTTTACCTTGTGCTTTGCATACCTGATGCCGGCGGTAATCTTATTAGCATTCTCGCTGTGCTCACTGCTCCACGACATAGAATGTAGCTTGTGTTCCGGTTGTTGGCGTGTTGGCTGTTTAAATCCGTCACACTATAAATTATATCTCTGGAAGGGGGACTTATGGAGACTAACAACATGCGATTGAAGTACTTTCTTGATGGAACTTGGCCACTGGAGGTGGTTTCGTAGAGACAAACACTTTGTCAGTACAAAAAGTTTTCAGACTGGGCTAAAGTGAGGTAAAAAGGAGGATTTAATGCTTCAGTCGTTTCATGCCGTGCTCCCTAATGTGTTCATAGAACTATATGAAAATTTAAAGATCATTTTGTATTTATGTTCCACAGTTTCATTTATTTGTTACGAACTGTCAGTTTTTTAATACTATGACCAAAAAAGCCGAAAAAATATTATGGTACACAAATGCAGAGAGTTCAAGTTTTTGTTATGACTATGTTCTTCCCCACTACCGACGGAATATTCCATAAATATGAATATATGAAAATTATTTAACTATATTAAAGATTTATAACAGGCTTATAAATCTGACTGAAAGTTAAGTACTTTCCAGTAGCTCAATCCAAAAGCCTAACGGCGTAGATACAATTCAGAAAATTTCTAATTACAAATTTTAACAGCTATGAAGAAATTGAACTCTTCACTCCCGTAATGATACTGATTGATAAACAGGTTAAGTCAATCTGTAGACAAGTCTGAACTGTTTCGAAACAGTAATGTTTTAAGCGAAAAACCGTTAATATCAAATAAGATTTTATTAACTTATATAAACTCTTCTGCACACAGTTGCTTGCAACCATATCGAAATTATGTTAGGGTGTGCATTTTCTTAGCTCTCCACCACAATCACATTTTGATCCTCTAAAGTACCAAGAATCTGAACGATCTTCACCTTACAAGAGCAAAGTACATAATGAAAGATTAGAAAGTTAACAATGGGTTGGCCTGGCTCACATAATGTAGATATACAATAGTGTCTCGCAGTGTTCGTTTGTCAGCTAAAACTTGTCCCATTAGGGTAATTTGTCTTTATGTTTGGTTTTGAATTGTCAGTTATATCGCACGGAAGTGCCAAACATCTTTCGTAATGTTCCTGTTTCTCAACCGAAATTGAATCACAATGCGATAGCGCGATCGCCCGCAATCGCCCACGCATTTGGTAGGCTTTGTAAATTTTCATCGTGCATTGTCTACACAGGTAGGGAGAGGGGCAAGTTTGTGAGCTGAGGCTTATGTATATGCCCACTGGTGTTACTGGTTGGGACGAATATCTCAGCGGTATTCTACCCATACTATGAAATGAGAAATAATGGATTAGTAACGTTTTATTTTGTCACAATGTACAAAGTATTCAAGGAAAAGTTGCGAAGTAGTTATGAACAGGTGTGAAACACTGTACGCAGAGTGTTTAGTCTACACAACAGATTTTGCTCTATTTTCGATTTTATTCTGCGCACACACACACACACACACACACACACACACACACACACTTACATTGTCTTTACATTTGATGGGCAAGTGGTCACATACATTCAGCATTTGCTTCACTAATTTTGATGGCCTGTTATTCCATCTCTTGATATTCGACTTTGTCGTTTTCGTGTCGCCATCAGTTTTCCGGCAAGTGGAAAAACTGCAGTAATCTGACTTCCTCTTAGTTCCATATAAAGAATCAAAACATTCTCTCCAGAAAGAAGCAATCCCTAGAATACTTTCTAAATTTTTGAGCGTCTGTCTAAGTCTTGTATAAAACATGGTAAAAGCCAGTGTTGTTGTGAGCGTACAAGTACATGAAACCACTATGGGAAACTTCAAGATGAAGTAAAACGTCTGTCCAGTAGGCCTACCAGTGGGACGTATCCCAACAAAATATTGACGAAATTATTATATGCAAGAGTATTAGTTACTAGCATCTAACTGCACAAAAATAAAAAGGAATAATTGTTTTGTATTTAGTAAAATAATTGCCAATGTCGCTGCACGAAAAGCAACTGGCGGGAAACATTGTACTCGTCAGTACAACGAAACTGATGCTGTCTAGGGATAGAATTCTGAACTGAATGTCTCATGCTCACTTCTTTAACATTGGGACAGCATCGTCTAACTCAATCACAGTTGTCCCTGTGGTTTCTGAATGCCATGTCATGCGGCACATGTCCCGTTGCTAGGGTAGCGGTTAAACGGTTATGATGTCCAGTTTCTGTAAATTCCTTTTTTCGGTTAGTATTCGTCTGGGGGACACACAAGATGGAACTTTCCTTATGTGAAAGTTTAAGCACCTACTTTAATGGATACGATGGAATTGGTAAAAATCCTTTGATCCGATTCGACTTTTCCAGGATGACCGACAATTTAACACGTACTTCACCCAAAGGGAGTCTTGGTTTTTTCACCAACAAATTATATCCAGAAGAGCTATATCGGAACAAATGTTTCCTTTTTACAGTAAACAATGAACTGATTCACTCTCGACCAGAATCATTCCAAATTCAATAACATATGATTCATAGGTCTCGACAAGGAAATTGACTACATTATACTCTTTAATTTATATGAAGTGAAGGGTCGCAAGCAGTGTTGCCAGACTTATGGAATTTTCCTACACGTAGGTACTTTAAACATTAAAATCTTGTAGGGAATTTCATCCAAAAGTCCCCAACTCGTAGGTACTTTAGTAAAATTTTGCAATCGGCGACACATGCCCAGCGGGTAATGTTGGCAACAGAACAGTTGTCAGCACGCGGGAATGAAGCCGACCAATTGTGGCCAAGTTTGAAGTGCCCAATGATATTTTAGACGGCATAGTTTTCTGTTCATAGTAAACAATATTAATTTGAAAACCTAGTTTCAGACATTAAAACTGATGCGAATTACGATGATTTCATTGTATATCAGTGGACTGGAGAGAGTGTTTGGAAATAGTGTTGGAAAATGTCAGTACAAGAAAAATTCATTGTTTCCATGAACGAAAGACGTTTTATTACCTTGATTAGACTTATTTACGTCAGGATGATATAACTTGTAAATCAGATGTTGACAAAAAATGCTAAAACATTTGCGACAGCCAACGTTCCAATGAACAAAGCGCTATATATTCGTTGTCAACATAGCATTAGTCTTTGAAAATACAATCATGTAGAGTGACGGACTTCCTTTTTTGTGCTGAATGTGAACTAAATAATTACTACTGTTCCTACTCTATGGTTGATACTGTCTCGGTGTATCTTTGTGCGGTCAATAAATCAGTTATCCTCGTGTAACAGTGCACTCGGAATTAGCGGCATATTTGGGGAAACTAATTAATGCTGTTCCTATCTATGTCCCCTTGTCCGATCGCTAAATCAGTAATCATTTTGTAACAGAGCACTTGGAATTCGCGGCATAATCTACACTTGATTCCCTCAGTCAGTAACGACCAGTCACTTGAAAAACATATCTAGCAAGTGAAGCGTGATGCAAATATTTTAAAGTTTTTCAAAATTGTAACATGCCACATTAATCAACTTGTTAACCTCTGCTGGCTGGACTTCTGGATTCAGCCCCTCCCAGACCCAAATCCTGGCGACGACCCTGATGAAGGGGCATTAATAAGGTGGTAGGGTTATATACAGAAGGATGGAAAAGCTGGTAGAAGCCGACCTCGGGGAAGATCAGTTTGGGTTCAGGAGAAATGTAGGAACTCGGGAGGCAATACTCACTTTACGGCTTATCCTAGAAGATAGATTAAGAAAAGGCAAACCTACATTTCTAGCTTTTGTAGATTTGGAGAAAGCTTTTGACAATGTTGACTGGAATACACTCTTTCAAATTCTGAAGTCAGCAGGGGTAAAATATATGGAGCGTAAGGTTATTTACAACTTGTACAAAAACCAGACAGCGGTTGTCAGAGTTTAAGGGCGTGAAAGGGATGCAGTGGTTGAAAATGGAGTAAGACAGGGTTGTAGTCTTTCTCCATTGTTATTCAATTTGTACATTGAGCAAGCTATAAAGGAAAGCAAGGAGAAATTTGGAGAAGGAATTAAAGTTCAGGGTGAAGAATTAAAAACATTGCGTTTTGCCGACGACATAGTAATTCTGTCAGATACAGTAAAGGACCTGGAAGAGCAATTGAACGGAATGGACAGTGTGCTGAAAGGTGCATATAAGATGAACATTGACAAGAGCAAAACTAGGGTAATGGAGTGCAGTGTAAGAAAATCAGGTGATGCTGAAGGAATTAGATTGGGAAACGAAGCAATAAAGGAGGTAGATGAGTTTTATTACTTGGGCAGTAAAATAACAAATGATTGTTGCAGTACAGAAGATATAAAATGCAGAATGGCAATGGGAAGAAAAGCATTTTCTAAAAAGAGAAATTTGTTAACATCGAATATCGATTTAAGCCTAAGGAAGTCCTTTCTGAAGGCATTTGTAT
Organism: Locusta migratoria; assembly: GCA_026315105.1. Taxonomy (NCBI): domain Eukaryota; kingdom Metazoa; phylum Arthropoda; class Insecta; order Orthoptera; family Acrididae; genus Locusta; species Locusta migratoria. Next base: position 174,312,253 of record CM048744.1, on the reverse strand, counting down.
GGAGTGTTGCCTTGTATGGGGGTGAGACATGGACGATAAACAGTGCGGACAGGAAAAGGATTGAAGCTTTTGAAATATGGTGCTACAGAAGAATGCTGAAGATTAGGTGGGTGGATCGCGTAACGAATGAGGTGGTACTGAACAGAATTGGGGAGAAAAGAAGTTTCTGGCATACCTTGACTAAAAGAAGGGTTAGATTGGTAGGACACATTCTTAGACATCGAGGAATTGTGAATTTAGCATTGGAGGGAAGTGTGTGGGGTAAACATCGCAGAGGAAGAGCAAGAGATGGATACAGTAAGCAGATTCAGACAGATGTAGGTTGCCGTTGTTATGGGGAGATGAAGAGGCTTGCTCAGGATAGGGTATTGTGGAGAGATGCATCAAACCAGTCTCCGGACTGAAGACCACAACAACAACAGGGAGAAAGTAGGGAAACCGTAGGTCCATTTTTGTGTGACTATAGGTATTTTCTCTCTGTAATCTGGCAACACTGGTCGCAAGCAATAAAAGCAACAAATTAAGTGGTATTCGTACGGAAGCCAGAGAGTATCCGGTCGTTCGCTAAGGGAGGAAAGCGACGGCTGCCTGGTTCACAAATCACGAGCCGAGGGGAGCTTAGCAGGACTTTGGCGGAGCACCTGATGCGGCCGTGTTTATGCACTACGGTAACAAGTGGACGCCGAAATCAATTACCGGGCTTTGGCGCACCTGCGTGCAGCCGACACTGCCAGGCGCTTTTTGAGCCGGCCTCGACATCTCCGGACCCCGGAGACCGCTCTATTTCCGTTTTATCGCCCCTGTAAATCACCTCCCCGTGCACGCCGGCGGGCCACCATTATTACCTGTTTAATTATTGACCGGGGGCGGACAGCAGCCGCCGACCGCCCGATAGATATTCACGTCTCCATTTCGGCCAATTTTAAAAACACTGCCCCGTCTCTCTCTCTCTCTCTCTCTCTCTCTCTCTCTCTCTCTCTCTCTCTCTCTCTCTCTCTCTCTCTCTCACACACACACACACACACACACACACAGTCACACACATAGTCACCATCCACATTCGAAATATTCACTCCCGTTTCTAAATGGTGAGGGACAAACGGGTAATTTTAGCACTGTCATCCCGCGTGCGAAACTTACTACGAATCGAACTGTTCAGTACTATTGGAGACGTGTATCTACAATGTATCTTTAGTAAGTTAATAACGAACCAAACTATTCCAAATGCTCTTTCTGAAATAACTGCTTAGGGTGGGGGCGCACGACTAATTTACTGTACATAAAGTAAAAATCAAATTAACAGAATAAGAACGAATAAAAATTGCTCAGAAATATGTAATATCCTTGATATACGCATGCATTAAAATCACTTTAATTTCTGTTAACTATTCACATGATGTGAAGACAAATTTTTGTTCACATTTGATTATGGGAGGGTTCGAGCAAATATTACCACTATGTCTCTGGAAAGATACACCATATTCGTCTATTTAATTTCTTGACTTTTAGGGAAGAATATTTATTGTATCAGGTTTACGAAAAGAAGTACACTGACTATGGTACCTGAAAACCTGTTATCCACTTCAATACAAGATCTCAGAAAATACATGTTTTCAGCAAGAAACGGGCAATTTCAATGGCAAAGTATTTACGTGCAACATCGGAATTATTGGACATTTTAATATTGATAACACTTCACATCCCTTGTGTTTTCTTATATTATGTACGTCAGTACGCTAGAAAAGCAACCGCTAAGTTAGAAAGTATCGGCCGATGGTGAAAAGCAAAGTTTTAAATATTAACAGGAATGATTTTAAGGATAAGCCAACAAGGACGAATAAGGGCCTAGCTAAATACCGGGTGATCAAAAAGTCAGCATAAATTTTAAAACTTAATAACTCACGGAATAATGTAGATATAGGGGTAAAAATTGACACACATGCTTGTAATGGCATTGGGGTTTTATTAGGGAAAAAAGATGTTAACGAAATGGCTCTTCATCTGATCAGAAAAGCAATAATTAGCAAAACAAATTAAGACAAAGCAAAGATGATCACAGGAAATGCTCAATATGTTCACCATCATTCCTCAACAATAGCTGTAGTCGAGGAATAATGTTGTGAACAGCACTGTAAAGCATGTCATGAGTTAGGGTGAGGCATTGGCGTCGGATGTTGTCTTTCAGCATCAGTAGAGATGTCGGACGATTATGATACACTTGGACTTCAGATAACACCAAAGCCAATAATCGTATGGACTGACGTCTGGGGACCTGAGAGACCAAGCATGACGAAAGTGGTGACTGAGCACACGATCACCACCATACAACGCGCGGAAGAGATATTTCACCCGTCTAGCAATATGGAGTGGAGCGCCATCCTGCATAAAACCCCATGTCATTTCAAGCGTAAGTATCAACTTTTAACTCTACATTATACCATGACTTATGAAGTTTTCAAATTTCTACTGACGTTTTGATCACCCGTTATATTGCGGGCCGTTATGAAATTACAATACTGCAGGAGGCGCTAATTTGAATAATTGATGCAACCGTGCTATAATTACTGTTTCTGGCATAAGGTAGGACAAGAAATTCCTTAAACGTGCTAGAGTCAGTTTAGTCGCATTGCGACAATTATCACAGACGCATATTAGATATTCCAAAACCAATATTTTTTCCATTATCTACCTACTTAGGATTCTGTAAGGGCCATCGTCGAATGCCACAGTAGAAATCCAGTCACACTGCCCACCACTCGGCAGCACAATTCAATGTTACAACGAAATTATTTAACATTTTAAACTGTTTGGTAAACGTCGTGTAGAATGTGTTTCGGGGTTATATACGAGAGTGGCAATGTTTTCTGAACGACTCAATTTTGCTTTGTGTGAAAATTTCACCGAATATGCCTGAAAGGTAATTGCTGCCGAGTGATCTGGTTGTATATCCAGAAAGATAACCGCTCGCAACAGAACAAAAGTTCTATTCCAAAGCTATCTTTATACATAAATCTGACCTAAATACTCTTTCTTTTGTGTGACCCAAGGAATGTTACGAGGGTTTAGTTTTAATTTTACCAACGATACCGGCCATCGGTGTAACTGAGAATCAGAACTTTTTGCCCTGTTTTTAGCAGCCACGATTAAAATCTTTTTACAAACAAATGATGCAACTGCTGAGAGTTAGGAACAACGAGTGTAGGAGACGGGGTAAGGAAGTGTAGGTGGTACATACCTTCCACATACGAACTGTTTGCATCATAATAGCATATACGAGACAAATGTTACAAAGGCCGTTTATGCTTACTACTTTTGACTGGAAAATGAGGACTGACTGCAAAATAATAACTTTAAATATCTGTTCGCCATTCCTTTCACAGGTCTGTTTTCTAAAGATTATTAAGTCTGTTGCCACTACTATACAGGAACACCCCGCCTCGCCCGATTTGTTGGAAAGTCTTGAAATTTCGGCAGTAAGAATATGATAATTTCGTGTGGCTCATTGGCCTGGTACAATTCTTTCAATTGGACGCCACTTCGGCGACTTTCATGTCCCTAGGCCACCCCAGTTATCCAACCGGGGAAAGGGGACCTACAGCTTAACGTAGAATCCGAACCACGTGTCGTTTCTGGCGACTTCTCACATCGTTGAGAGGTAAAGGATGGGTTAAAACACAGACTAAAAAAATCCGAGGTCCGACCGGGTTTCGAACCCGCAAACCTTCGGTTTCCAGTCGAGCGCTGTACCCCAAGACCACCGGAGCCGACAAAAATGATAAAATCCAATTTAGCAATAGCAAGCACCCTTGCAGTATACATTATACGGCACACTTTTCAAACTAAAACAGAAGAACCATTTACCATCCTGCCGACGACTAAAATTCACTCCGAAAGGCACTACTCATGGTATGGTAAAGGTAGTTCACACATATAAGACAGTCTTCATCTGTTACTGGATCGAGGTAATTCCCGTGCGACGCTCCGTAAATTAATCTTACATTCCCATAGGGAAGGAAGCGTAACTGTTGCAGGCTAGTAACATCGGCAACAACATCCTAATACTGAACACAAGCTCTAATAGGAAAAGGGCGGGCCGTGAAATCGCGAGGAATCGAATACACAAACCACAAAATTTCGAGTGCAAGTATTACGCCTTTACTACTGCACCAAGCTGCTCCAACCGCATTTCCTAATGTTCCGTAGCGCCGACAACTGGAATCCGCCTCCGCTAGCTTTGCTTGCAAGCTGCGTTTGTTTACAGGCATGACAGAGAGAGAGAGAGAGAGAGAGAGAGAGAGAGAGAGAGAGAGAGAGAGAGAGAGAGAGAGAGGGGGGGGGGTAGGGAGTGGGGAGGGAGAGCGAGGAGGGGGCTTTGGTGTACGCATTCCCGTGCAAGCGTGAGAAGCTGGCACTGCTGGAAGGAACTAACAGCTCAGAGTAACACCCACGAAACGTGGAGACAACGCTCGATAGGGCTAGTAGCTTGCTGCCTCGTTCCACCACACGGTTCGCAACCAAGTACAACGAAGTCTACCACTTTAAGGTACAACTAGACTCGTGGAACAAGTGTTTGTACATACACGACTTGTCTACGCACCTTTCAGCAAAATCTGGCAATGTGCCTGCCTTTCCATAGTGTACTACTAACGACGTATATATAACAACCTGAGTATTTTATCTTCCCACTTGGAGAAATGTATGCATACTGTTTTCTCGTTCAACAATGCCTGGAATTATTCAGGACTTTCTTACAAACTGTCAAATAGTTTGAGTACAGCTTTATAACGTACGCTCTATACTCAAGCGACTGATATGGATAACGAGTTCCACGTTATTACACGATACTCATCGATGTTTAAGAAAATCGATGGCTGGTGTTGCTGACGAAATCGTGCAAAATGGTCAAAACAGTGAAGTGACAAGACAAATAGCTAAAAGAGGATAGGCATTTGTGTATGCAGGATAAAGTGACCTAATACTTTAGCTTTATCATCAGTATTAAACTAGAGAGGTTCGATCATTGCGTGAGTGTTACAAATAGGCTTTGGGAATTCAAATGTTCTTTTCGAGAAACATTGCATAAATTTAGATAGCTGGAGTTTGAAGAGGACTATAGAACGAGTTTACTGTTGCCACCTTCCATTTCGTGTAAAAACCACCAAGATAGGAAATTAGGGCTTGTACTGAGGGATCAATCATTCGTGAAAGGAGTAGTGTACAAGGTACACTCCATCTCGTGCCTTACGATGGACTGCGGATTTTGTATATCGACGCAAACCAGAAGAGAGATCAAAAGTAGACGGTAAAGCCGAATTCTGACATACATACTGCTCATGCTAGTGTGTACTCTTAGTTTTAACGCTACAGATACGCCAATGTTATGTCATTAAAATCACGTCATCTCTCAAATTTCCTTCAATACGGAATTAACGCTCTCAAAGACCGCGTACAAAAAACGTACGCTATGCTTTAATATATGGCAACCCTCAAATTTGTGACACAGTAAGTCAAAGTTTTTCCAGACGCACCTATCCAGGTAGCACACATAGCCGTATTTTTTAACTAGGATAAATTGAGAAGCAACTGGTTTCATTCTGGAAACATCCCTTAGGCTGCGGCTAAGCCATGTCTCCACCATATCCTTTCTTCCAGGAGTGCTAGTATTTCTAGTTTCGCAGGAGAGCTGTGAATTTTGGGAAGTAGGAGGCGAGGTACTGGCGGAAGTAAAGTTGTGAGGCGGCATCGTGAGTCGTGTCGGGATAGAAAGTTCCCACGTTCGAGTCCCGGTTCCGGCACACAATTTTATTCCGCCAGCAAGTATCAACTGGTTAAAAATTTAAAAGCTTTACACCGCCGTATGTCGTCGCCGCTATGTCTACGTTTTGGATTAATGGACAGAATGTAATATGTATCCAGTATAGTCTTGGAAAGTTAAACATTGCGATATAACAGACATTTGAAGCCCCTCCCCCTCTAACAGTTCTTTTACATAGATTTCACTTCGGCTCTCATTTTCTACTTGTTTTTAAAACGAAGGGACCTAATGCTGCGATTTTCAGTCCTCTGGCTTAAAAACTATAACTTATGCACCACACACCCATGCGGCGACAAACCGCGCTCTCCGCAGAAAGGCGCCTTAGAGCGCTCGGCCACTCCACCGCGACCACATTTCATATAGTTAACTTCATATACCAGAGCTTGCTCCAAATGGAGCACCAATATTCCTCTTTAAAAGTGAGACGTATCTAATGACATCGATATACGCAGCTGAAACAAAGATAAACTGCAGCTTCTACATATGTAGATTTACGGAAGTACTGCTCATTGGACGGCAAATTTCATTTGATATTCAACTATGTCATGTCATCAACTTCAGTATATCTATGGAACCCACACAGTTTTAATTCAAGGTGCTGCACTGTAATATTTCTGAACCTTTCGGAGTACTTCACCCCTTCAAAGTAAAAATATTCTGGCGCCCGCCTCCCCCCCCCCCTCCCCGCAAAACATGTAACAACTTTGCATGTGTCATTAAAAGCAGCAAATTTAAATTATATTGATTTCTATAAAAAAGAATGTACAGTATATTATAGAAAGGTTTTAGTGCTGTTTTTTCGGAAAGGAACACTTCCTGTTTGTATATAGTTTTTTAGAATTGCTCAAAATTACGTATTTCATATTGTTCGTTTAGCTATCGGTAAGTCCCTGAAAACAGTTTTCCGGCTTTTCATTTATTGCTCGCTAACAGTATTATGAAATAAGATTCAGAATTTAAAAATCATGTATTAGGCCTATGTTTACTACAGGACCTCTAGCATCAAAAGCAACGAACGGAAAACGTGTTCTTGAAGGAAACATCCCTGATTTTGTTTAACCCTTAGCTTCCCACGTCATTTTTCTGTCACATTCTATTCCAAGCACAGTCTGACAGACCGCAATTTTTAAATAATCATAAATGGTTGTGATTGTTAGCTAAGTGAACTAATACAGTTCATTACGCAAAATGGTACTTATGTCTACATAAATTCTGCAAAAGAAATGCATTTTAAAATTAATTTTAAGAAATATATAAATTCAAACGTAAAACTGCAGAAAGTGGATTTATTACAATATATTATTAACACTAAAAACTTATTTTCTGTCCTTCAAATTTTACTTTGTGTCATTTTTATTGTTTACTATGCATGTAATGGTAAAATTCTAAGAAACTCTCCAAAAAAATTCACAAAAACGATTTCCACTTCTTTGTTGGTAATTTTTTGTCTTTTCAAATTTTTTCTGTACTCGATGCAAATTTTGGTAGAACAGTCAAGGCAGGTGGACTTCTTGCAACAATGGCAAACATTTTTTTTCACACATGGAGCATGTTCTACGTTTCACAGGTGCCAATACAATTTCTTCTTCACTTTCACACTGTTCCGAGTCTGAATTATGTTCACTTTGAATCTCATAGTCTCTGATCCCACATCATTTCCTAAAGGGTCATCAAACAATTCCAAAACAGTTTGCTCAAAATGAGGGTCTGTAGCACACACAGCAGAGGAAGAGCTCGGTGCTGAATCCATAACGCAAAGGCCCAGGTGCGGTCTCAGAGACCGCTAGCACAAAAGATGTAATAATACAGCTCCGACTCGCGTTAACGTGACTACTAACAATGGAAAACAGTACAGATGTTGGAAGCAACGATTACACAACGCTTTATTATCCTCTCCCATCCCTGTCCATTAACAATTGACCAACAATGTTTGGGTCTGTGAGACCGCACCTGGGACGTTAAGGGTTAAAGTGATTCAGGGAACTCGGAAAAACGTTATTCATTATAGACAGGGTAGCACCGGTTAGTACAAAATGATCAATGCCGTCCAACTTACTATGATACTTTTATTTCGTGCACTGTTCAGGTCAGATATTTCATTTTGACAAGTAACGTCAGAAAATATCGGCTTTCACACTAATCAAAGCCAACGATATAACGGTTTTCGATAAATTCCGGCGCATACCGCAGGAGCGCACGTGCGGGACTGGCTAGGCTGCCGGCTAGCAGTAAAGGCATTCCCCGCATAGCACGCCTAGGTGAATTACCCGACCGCGATCGGCCGGCCATCTAGCGGGCAGCGCCGGAGCTGCACCTGGCGCGCTGCCGCTGGCGCGCGAGACGCTAACGAGCGGGACAAGCCCGCGGCCTTGGTTAGCCCAGAGCGTTGCTCCCGCACGGTAAGGACGGCTTGCCAACCACGTCCGGGTCCCGTAACTCCGCAATGGTTCCGCAGGGTTTCCGTGTCCTAATAGCTCGTTTTCTACAGGTATAGCCCTACATGCCGTGCGCTCTCTGCAGGAACTGAAGCAATATGCAACAGTAAACATATTTACTCCTGATATGGAAACTCGTTATCACAGTAAATCCTTTTCTATACGGGAAGGGCGAGCTTACGAGATTACTCATTATGCACCGGTCACGCCGTCCACGTACACCGTAGACGCGTCCAGTTGCACAAGATGCACGCATACGATCGCTAGTACACGCAATAGGATGGATCCTGTTCTCACGCGTATGGAAGTGTTTGACGCATACGCAGACGACCGAATGGGGAACCCAGCTGACAAACGAAACCAAGTCGTAAATTTGAGAATGTGTACTTTTCTCCTGCTCAGAGGAACGTAAGTTTCTCGACTCAGTCTTAAGTTTTTAGGATGTGATACTATAGAGGAACTGCATTAAAATTCGATGTAACCTGTGGACAATTTTTATTGAATAAAGACATATAGCTGTTAATATGAAATCCAAAGATACGTAGAGCAAATGTAAATCAAGAAATTTTCACCGATTTATCCGTCGGTTCTTGGTAGTAGAACATCACACTTAAAAGTCGAATTTTGTTCTACACGTTCATTTACACGTCGTTACCCGATTTTCTGCTTACTAGAGCATATTCAGACAAACTACGCCGAAAACATGTTCAAATCAAATGTTTGTAGAACTTATGGGACTTAACTACGGGGTCATCAGTCCCTAAGCTTACAAACTACATATGAACTAGCTAAGACTAAGGACGGCACAAATATCCATGCCCGAGGGGGGATTCGAACCCCCGACCGTAGTGGCCGTGCAGACCGTGACTGGAGCGCCTTAGTCCCCTCGGCCACCGCGGCCGTCGAAAACATATTTGAATAAAAGTCAATATGGTGATCTACCAAGAACCTACGAAAGAATCAGTCAAAATATCCAAATCAGTTTGTTGTATATACCAAGAGCTGTATCTCTGTACCCAATAAAAATTGGACACGTTATATGAAATTATAACTGCAAATCGTCTTTATTACCATCTTCGAAAATATTTGCTATTTTTCGTGAAACATTCTGTAGTTAACAGATGAAATATTTGTTTTTGGTGAGCATTATCTGAAGCTTAAAGTGAAAGGTCTGTGTATAGACACCTGAGCTTGTTCATCATATACATAGGCGCCACAAACCGCAGGGGCTGGAAGTAATCGCATTTTATAATGAGGACCTTAACACAAGTGAGCGACGTAGTTACGCATGAACTGCAAGAAAACAATTAAAGTTTCACAGTGGCAGTCTAAAACAAATGTTTTAGTCATACCATACTGTTTCGAAAAGTGATGTTAACGCGGCGATTCATTTGCTGTAAGTTGACAAAGTAAGTAGACGCGTGAAGCAGATGATGATAATGCGTACCGTTTGAACACTTCTTTGTAGTTCGGCGGTCTATCGCAAGGAGCGCTGCAGCTGACGACTTCCTTGTGCGTGTTGCACGTCTCGTATAGAAAGAGCTTAGCAGTCGCGAAACACTAGAGGAAAAGAAAGCTGAAGCTATGCCAGTGCTCCTAGAGGTTAGTAGGCAATAGCAGAAAAACGACATTACACAAAAAAGGCACAAAATGAATAGATGTTTTTTATGCTGTTACTTCCATATTTCCTAATCACTAAACGTTAGGAATTTCGTAACACACATATGAAAACGTCATTCAGATAATATCACTGCTTCTGGTAATGGCACTCTATAACAAAATGTCGGTGCACTAATCAGGACCATATTTAGGCAGGTGCAACATGTGCAGCTGCACAGGTGTGGCAAATTTATTTTTAATTTTTTATGTTAATTGAGTTTTGATTATAGCAATAAATTTTATAATTCAGGAAGTTTTTTAGTTCGTCAGTTTGAATCCTAGATGTCAGTGGGGGGAGGGCGTAAAATTGCTGCACAGGGGCGTCGCATACCATAAATACAGCCCTGAGTAATACATACGGTTCACAATCGTTTTGAAAAGAACTGTTTTAGAAGCAGAAATAAATTGCAACCTGATATGCTCAAAAAGAGGAGCTGATGGTGATTATATTCGCGTAGCTGGTGCGTAATTTTCACGTTCATGAGGCTTTTTGTGGATTTGACATTTTAATGTTTTTCAGAACTATTTTTTGGAGTATGTTCTACAACTCATTATAAACGTTTTTTTCACTGTCCTTGCTTCTGTACCTTGCGTGTACCTATCATGATTTTTAAACTACTTGGCAGATGCCAAACTGAATCTTTAACATTACGTCCCAATATTAAGTTTATTTGCAGCTACGCATTCACTTTTTTCAAACCACCAAGTAACCGCCAAAATATGTCGGTATATAGCCCTATAATTTTTATGAAACTGAAGTAAGAAAGTAGGCTTTACTGAAAGTTCATTAACTCCAATCGGAAGTGTTCATATATTACTTTATACAGCAGCAATATGAATTGGTGGTTAAGCGTTAGAGATTCTAATTAAGAGCTGAAGTTCTGAAGGGAAGTTTTTTCTCCCATGAACATTCTCTTTACTTCATAGCCTCCTTTGCAAATGAGTGATTTCCGGACTATTTTTCATAGCTGCTACAATTTTTAGCGCCACATAACCTGCTGAATACGGTGGTATTTTGAATATGCTTTGCACCCAAATGCTTAATACACAAAAATGTATGTTCTTACGACCCAGCCGCTTGGCGGTTGCAGAAAGTCACTGGGATTTTCGCGACTCCTATGTCGAACTCTGATATTAATTTTAACATTTGCTCAGCAACGGATACAGGATGCATCTCAATCCTAATCTGACGAACCTCCAGACACGTTGATTTTCAAAGGAAATATTACATGCCGTGGTCTCGTGTATCCCCCTCTCCAGTTGGGTCGAAGCCCACTCGTCCATATCGCTTAGGTGTTTGTAAAAACCACCCTAAAAAGAGTGGTCGTATCCGACCCGAACGTAGTAAATGTGTGATACGCATCCATCGTAGTAGAGCGTTACTAAGATTACTGCCCAGTGTTGCCAGCCTCTGAAGCTCAAAAGCCCCATTCAAGAATTCAACCTGTCCCTTTTCAGCGTAAAGTGTCCAACGGCAAACAACAAAAATGTGAGAGCAAAAAAGAAAAATCGAGGGCTCCATACCATGCTGGTTTTACTGCAGTGGGTGCGACCGACCGACGAGCAAAAAAAAGAGGCACCGAAGAAATGTCCAATATTCCACTCACTATTGCAAAAAAAAAAAAAAAAAAAAAAAAAAAAAAAAAAAAAAAAAAAAAAAAAAATTCCTTGTCCCTTTCTGAAATATAATTGTCAAAATGTCCCACGATATGGGGCAAATCCTACGGGCTGGCAACACTTACTGCCTTATCAGCGACTGAGCAGAGCCTTCTATTTGGCCACCACAACTTGATTCGCGCGGTGGCTGCTGGAAACTGCATGAGGCCTGTCTTGTACGAACGGACGGCAGCATCGGCTGCTTGCTACAGTGCTGGAACCGTTATCCTAACAATGTGTAGTCATTCTTCGCGCCAAGGAGCAATGTAAAGTTGGCAGCGTATGTAAATAAAGGAATATCGCTCAACTGGAGCCGATTTTCTCCGCCTGTGGCAGCACCAACAAAATCGTCAAGTTATCGTCGCCAAATAGTACTGAGAGACGAACACACGTTGGCAAACGTGTTTAACTCTTCCGTATGCTCTGGGAGTGGATCTTAGCCTCAATTAGCAACGCAACATCAGGGACGAACTGGAATATGCACTGTAACTGGCGATCCGTACCGTCTTTACAAGAAACTACATATTAATTTCCTACAAAGTGGCTATTCCCATTATTGACCATTTTGAAGTGACTATGCAGCGATTGTAAATGCGAACTTTCTGGAAACAGTACGTAAAAACGCCTACTTCAAGGTTTACATGTATTCTCAAATTGTTTTTGCCCAAATAGTTCCGCTATTATCAACGCATTGTTAGTGCTTAGTCACTCAGATTTAAGCTGCTCAATTAGATTTAAATGGTAAACTAAACTTCAAATCAATAAGTCATGTTTGCATTCAAACGGTACTACCGCCTACTCCATCTCTGAAATCATGTGCTATCAGCCAATGCCGTCAAACACGAATTAAATGTACCACCGCAGGCGTGCTGTAACTTTCAACACGCCTACCGCCTGCCAGTGTGCCTATTCGCGACGTCAGCCACCTCTGCAGGAAAGACCGCACAAGCCAGCCAACGCTCACAAACTTTTTTTCCATCCCCTCCTGCGAGGCGCGAGGCATTCATTATTCATAAGTACTCGCTCACCTTTCCGCCATTTGAACGTCTTTTCCTGGCTCGCAGCAATAAAAGCGAGCGCAGTGCCCTAGCACGTCAGTTGCTTGTGGAAGGTTGAGGCGCCACTCTTACTGCTATCAACTTGGGGAAACTACATTCTGGTAGTTAAGCGCCTAGTCACTCACGAACTTTGAAGTACATCGCTCTCGGGAAACCACAATAACGCTGATAAAAGGTGACATTTTCGCCACCAATTGTCTTTAGCGAGTCATAACTGGAACAGCGGTGTTTCTTGTGAACAATTCACACTGGACAGGAGATGGAAAGTGTACCATGAAGTGGGAGTAATGCAACGCTACTGCGGTGAACATAGTTCGGCAACCTGCAGGATGATAAACACTCTTGAATTTGTGGTATCATCGGCTCCGGAGGCGGGTGGAGCCGCAAATACTTCATGCCCACCAACAAAGAAATTGAAAAATACAAACTTTGTTAATTTACAGTATCATTTTTAGATGTTATCAATAAGTACATGTATGTGTCAGGCACGCTCGTAGTAATACAAATATTTTCGTATTAGAGGACCGGGATGACACCACCACAAAAAATTAAATACAACATTTGTTAATTGTGATTGACTTGCATGCAATAGACTTTTTAAAGAGCGTGTATGCGGCCTTGACCTACTAGTACTGGAAAGGAGAGTATCCTGAAAGTTGCATCCACTACTGATATTTCAAGGTTTAGATTAAACAGATGTAGAACCTGGTAGAAAACTTTATTGTAAACCATCTCAGTATTTTCTAATTTCATATACGGAACGACGTTTTCAGTTGGGTATAAGTATACACAGTACTGGTACTGCGAGGTTTACTGAAATGCAATTTTATCCATGGTGTAATATTCCCACTACTCTTCACCTGCCTTATTGATGAGAACGCCGATGACGGGATGAGTAGCAGCATTCTGAGTAAAATTCTCTCAGCCATTCTGGTGGCATCGCGTGATTATGTTGGCAAGAACACGGTAGAAAATCTTTGACAGGATGTTAATATTCTTAAAAACCAGATATCCATGCAGAAAACTTTTCGTACAGACTACGAAATAAATAATACTGTTCATACTCTATGGTTGACAAGTTCTTATATGTACCGTTTTGTCCGTTCATTAAAAGTAAGACGATTTCAAGACAAAATATTTTGTGTTGACACGATTGGCTAATGCCAACATCACATGACTGCCAATATCACGAAAGGCCACCAGGCTGGTAGGAAAAATTTAAGCATGTCCTGAATGCTAAAATTAGTGTGTGTCAAATTTGATACGGCCCACTGTAACTTCGTCTCCCGTACTCTAATGTAAGTAAATCTATGGGACTTCATTATTCTGGTCATCAGTCTCAAGGCTTACTACTTTAAATTAAGCTGTGGGCAACAAATACACCTATGCACGAGGGAGAATTCGAACCTCCGACGGCGAGCAGCGGCGCGCTCCGCTACTTTTTTCCCCTGCAGATATATGCTTTACGGTAGTTGGTTCAGCTCATTCCGGGTTGTTCGCTGACTATTTGGCTCAGCTTTTTTGTTACAGAGGACGTTCACAGCCGCTGACCGGGCGCACTAAGTCACGGCACTATGCTACTAGGCACCTTGGAACACACTGCCACTCCACCGTGGCCTGTTCCGCACTTTGTTAGACATTCCAATCTTTTCCCAACAATTTTTTTTCGTATACTTCTCGCTTTAATGTCAGGGTTGATGAGTGATTCTTATAACATGCGTTGTACTTTGTTCTACCATTCCCGATATTTTAAAAACTAACACTTCGTATTTGTTCCACAATATTTGTTTGTTATGAACTGTCTTTCGGCTTCCTAGGCGTCATCTAATACCTTACTCTGAACAGATCGTCCACACAACGGTGTGAATTCTTAGTTGTACAAAGGCGGTCTCGACAGATGTGATATATATATATATATATATATATATCTATCTCGATACCAGAAAACAAGCATAATAGACAATTCTCTCCGAATAAATCGATCTTAGCTTCCTTTGAATATTAAAAAGGTGTATCGTTAGCATTAAAATATTGTCCAGGTGGGTGATGTGTTATTACACACCTGTACAAGATTTTTAATAATATCCACGGTTTTAATATTCCAAATTCAAAGAGCTAATATGGATTTATTCAGATAAGAATTATGTTCTATATTATGTTTGTTTTCTGGTATCGATATATTGTCAAAAAGATTTACATATCTTTGAAGTAACATCTTTGTACAACAAAGAACTCATCGTTGTGTGAACGATCTGTTCAGTACTATGGTATCCGATGATGGCCCAAGAAGCCGAAAGTCGGTTCATAAACCAATAAATATTGTGCAACAGAAACACAAAGTATTGAAGTTTGTAATATGTCTGTATTCCTCTAAATACCGACTTATTATTCTATAAATATTTCTGACATTCTAATCTTTACACGTTATGTATACGACCTGGATATTATTAGTTCATTACATTGCTTGGTAATTTGGTAGAATCCGTGTACATCGGAGGAAACGGCATTGCCATCGATATATATCTAATATATGAACCGGAGATTCGGGCGCTACGCGCCCTCACGTACTAAAAAAAAAAAAATCTTGTTTAACCTATACCTAACCTAACTTTGACTTAAAAAAATTGATCTGTAGCGTAGCCTTAAGAAGGTTAGGTATAGGTTAAACAAGAATTTTTTTTTTTTAGTACGTGAGGGCGCGTAGCGCCCGAATCTCCGGTTCAGAAACACTATATCGAATATTCGATATATATCGATGGCTATGCCGTTTCCTTCGATGTACACGGATTCTACCAAATTACCCATTGCTTTTATGTTTGTTGGACAGTATTATCAGCTGTTCTCGTGTTGCGTTAAAGTGAACAGTGGAATTTTCGCAGAAAGAATTATTGCAGAATGTACAGGATTCTTTCGACCACAAACAAGTGTCTTACGACGCAGCTGACATGCGTTTGGTAAATATATACATGCTGGGTCATTCGACTAGAGCTCCGGCCTGGTTAAATTATTTTTTCTTAAAAAAATTTCATTAAGTTCATTACACCTTCCGACTTCGGGCATGGTGAATGACGTCGGGTATATGTCCACCTCTACTGCGCTGGCACGCAAGAACTGCCCTTGAAATAAGCTATGACTGACAAGTTTACACCCGGATTTCGACGACGCTTCTTCGAATTTCTTCCTGTAAGTCACGGACGGGACGGGGTTTATTTACATACCAGTGATGTCAGGGATTCAAAGAAAAAATTACGAAGTTGCATGACCTTGCACTTTAAGCGGGAGGAGGCGATCCGGCGACAGTTTAATTTTTGAGCGATTTGTTTCGCAAGCGGCATGGCAAGAGGCAATCGCCCTGCTGAAACTACGTTCAATTTCATTGTATAGTAATCACAGCTACATATATAGCACGTATTTCACTTTATCACAGCTTGTCCTGTCTGATAGGAAAAATAGCAGACGTCACCCGCACCGAACTGTTACTGGCTGTGAACGCTTTTTCTTTATTTGTATTTGCTGCTCGAGAACACAGCAATCTATGACCCTAACGTAGCATGATCTCAATCTGTGTGTTACTCCGTAACAGACGCAAGATCGATATATATCTCTTGCAATCATACAAGATTACCCATTTTCATTGCAAATTCAGATAATTTGATAGAACGCTTACAAACGGTATATACTGAAGGTGCGACTGTGACGGATCGATATATCAAGCAATGTAGCGTTAAGTCTAATATCTGAGTAAGATTTGCGACGTTCAGAAGTGCGGCTCACGATATACGAAATGTTCGCTTTACGAGGATAATTTAATGACAGGACAAGGGTAGATCGTAAACATGTCAACCACATGTCAGGAACAGCAGATATTGTATCGAACACGCTAATGTTCAGATTTTTACGATTGTCATGACTTTAAATGTTAGGCAGGAACCTAAGAGTTCAGCTTAAAAATTTGAGCTATACTGTTAGGTTCCAGACCTGACCATATCCTTCAAAATTATGAAATATGTAACTGGGCTTCGACATTCGGTTATTCTATGTCTATCGTTTCGAACCGTCGCAGTCGCACCTTCATATATATCGCTTGCAAGCGTTCTCTCAAACCAGTCAACGAAATTTCGTCTATTCAGTCTCTTTCACGTCGTTTTAAACGAAATTTCTAAGGGTGGTAATGGATTATACTGGATAACATCAAGTGGCCAATTCTTACTAACGGCCGATTTCAACCAACTATAGTTTGAACCAGGAACGACGGCGGTTGAGTTTAGGCTTCGTCTGCTCATCCATGTCACGCATTATGCGACAGCTAATGAGAGACTGTAGTATGCACTGTCAGGATTAAACTTTATTGTAGGGAGCTAGTGGATTTTATTCCATGTGTTACACGTTTTCACTCCTGATGGCGCTGGTTGCAAATAATTCTACCTAAGGAAGCGAGTGCTGATATTTGCTGTCAAAAAGGTTTCGTCGAAACGCAAAGCACATATACGCTTCAACTAGTTATCTAGGCCTATATAACCTGGATGTATAATTCTGGTGATAGAGCATAAAACTGTAGCGTGTCTGCAAATTCGTATGTTTTGCAACGATTTTGCATTCTCCACCATGTTGTAATTAGTCAAATTTCCATCAGTTAGTACATGACTAATAATTGCTTGATTACCCCTGTATATATAAATAATGTAAATATGCGAACTAACAGACTTTAGTCTGAAATCTAAACATATTTCCTTTTAATTTCATTGTAATACTTCATAGCAGCCATTTTGTAATTAGTCAAACAGAATATGAACATCTAAAGGGTGGCACGCTCACAAATATGCAGTTCAACTTCCGGGTAGTTGAGAGATCAATGGCTTCAACTGTTGCTTGAAAACGGCGAAAATGCTTTTGCGCGACCCGCAAACAGTTTTTAACTGTTAAAGCCAGTGTCACAAACAAGCACTCAGAGGATTTTTAATTTTCAGCTGCTTCATTTTCCCCCAGCATCGCGGTAAGTCACTTGACATCTGCTGCATTACTTTCTCCGCGTTCATAAAATATTTACAAAAGTAGCACATGTTGCGTAATAGTAGACTGTCCCATGCCTACAGAGACTGAAGAAATGCAAGACATTTATACTAAAGCGACAAACTTTTTGCGGACATGGAATCAATACACGAAAAAAAAAATCGCACTGGCGTGTTTTACGGTCCACTTTAGATTTGTGGGTTTTATAAATTTTTGCAAACATTTTGGACCAAAAAAATAAAAATTTTGGAGAAAAATTAGGTAGCGGCGGGTTCCGAACCCCTGACCTTCAGCGTCACAGTTCAACGCATTGCCCACTACGCTACAGCTAACAGGAGTTGCGTTGTTTAATACTATTCACGGCCGTTGTTAACTGATGCTAATATGGCATTTGTAGATACTAGATTATCATTTATCATGCGAAGAATTTGTTTTTGATAATTCTTTAGTTCGCCATTGCTTTGAAATGACAACGTGCAAGTTACAATAAGAAAATCAAATACGCAACGCAAGATGGCGTATGCCACAGAGTTCTGGGCGAGGAATGTCACGTGACATCTGCGAACGGCTGGTTTTAGTTAATTCAATGGGGGTGTCAAAACTCCGTTATTTTTGCAAATATCTCCGCAACGATGCAAGATATAAAAAAAAAACCACGAGCAAAGCTGTAGACGATTTTCTCCTCTACAAATTCGGTTATTTTCGTATCAGATGAATGGTTAAGCCGTTATTTTCAATTAAATTTCGAGCTGTCAAAAGACGATCGCAAAGGCCCACTTTTAGTGTTACTACCGTAACCTAAAGTGGGCCAAAATGTTGGCAATCCACGAAAACGAAAGTATACAAAACCAAACTGGGCAGTTCTGAAATAACTTCACAAAGTGAAATATTCAGGACACTAACAAACATTTCGAACAGAGGAAGCCACTCTCAGAACTAAACGAGAAACTGACAGAACGAGAGAATTCAGGCAACACAACATTCCGTTTACACGGACAGGAAGTGTCACCAGGACGCGTCTACGACAGTTTCCTTGGCACGCGGTGCCACCGCGATTCCCTGCAGCTGGTGACGGATGCGTGGGGCCCGCAGAGCGGCAAGGCCGCGGGGAGCGACGATGTTGGTATGGGCGTGAGTCAGTGTTGTGCTGACGTCACGCGAGGCCCAGCCCTTGACGCGTCGCGCGCACCCACAGCGCCCCGCCCGTTCGATAATGTCGATCTAATATTTACCACGGCCAGAAAACTGGGGGTGAGCACAACGCCCGCAGGCGGAGGCGACAACCGCTGCCGGAACACACACTGACTCATCCACTGCCTGCTGTTCTTCGCGCCTAGGACAATGTGGTTAATTTCAAGCTAAATGGAGTTACCTGTAGATATTTTTACTTTGCATTCTTTTTAGTTCTGAATAAATACTATCAGGTCAAAAGCGATTCCACACAGCTCTAGGTGGCGTCAATTTACATATCCCTTCACGACAAAGCTACGGAATGTTACAATGATTTGTAGTTTTTCTGGGAATAAGTTTCCTGGGTGATATCACTTAAGTCCATTTCTTCCGATATTTTACTCCCCGCAGAAGACTACAAATTGCGCAACGACCGCAAATCATAACTACTTGCAGGGGGAAAAGTAGCGGAGCGCACCGCTGCCCGCCGTCGGAGGTTCAAATCCTCCCTCAAGCATGGGTGTATTTGTTGCCCTCAACTTAATTTAGTTCAAGTAGTAAGCAAGCCTAAAGATTGATGACCAGAATAGTTAAGTCCCGTAGATTTACATACAGTTTGAGTACGAGAGACGAAGTTACAGTGGGCGGAATCTAATTTTCGTATTCAGAACATGCTTAAATTTTGCCTACCATCGTGGTGGCATCGTGATAATATTGCGATTTGTTTCAACAAATACACTATGTTATAGAATGGTCATTTAATACATAGAAACAAGGAATAACTGATTAGATCTGAACACTTTAGGACTCTGGTAGCGCTTAAAATCTCAACCCATTCCCGTAGAAAACGGCGATGCGTGTGATACAATGACTTGATATTTGCGACACTGTTCCACCAATCTCAGGAATTCTCGCTGATTCTGATTCGGAAAGGTCAGGCGCATTGTCACGGGGCGGTATTACACTATAAATATTGTCAAAGAAATCTGACCACACATGGATATCTCACTGATATCTTAGATATCGAGCAGAAGAAATTTAAAACACTGTCGAGTTTTCCGTTAAAGTTTCTACGTAGGCCCAACAACGTCCAAAACAGTTCCTGATACCACAATCAAGAATGCTCCATTAAACCTGACCTGTAATGTAACAGATGCTTTTGAAAACAGAACCTTGCGTAGCCTTAACCTAAAAGTGAAACTACATAAGTCTTGTTTTTTAGGTCCAATGGGCAGTTTAGAATAACGTAACGCCAATATAAGCATGGTTGGCAACACTCCAATAACACACTGAGCAGAATCAGTAAAAACAAAAACAAACACTTCTGATCTGTGGAAAACAACTATGAACAGTGAAACACAGTGAAAGTAGTGAGAAAACGACACAGCATAAAGAACCGGCGGTATTGCAGTAAACAGACTGGCATTCCATGATGTGAAGCGAAAAGACAAAATTTCCGTAAGTACTAAACATTAGACCTACTTTTCAATTAAGAACTGTTTTCGATCTAAACAAAAAACAAACTAGATTTCTATTATTTCAGACCACTGAAGATGTTTTACATTCAATAAAACTAAACGCGTCTGGTGTGGAAAATCGCATTTTTATTGTAGTTGCAAAGACGGAAAATCACTGCTATTCATAATTAATCATGGTTAGAACATGCCAATGATGAAACGGCAACAAATATCTGCCACATCAGTAAGATAAACAGCATTAGAGTTGTCAAAGCCGAAATAAACTTCGAAACAGTGACAAGCCATTTCCCATCACTATCGGATACCAAAAACCACCGGCAAATTTTATAGCGCGAAACTATCAAGACAGAGCAACGATTTCCGAATTGGGTGTCGAAACTCAGATGTCTAATATTATAGCTGCATCAGGGGTATTCCAAGAAATGCAGAACGTAAAAAAAATAGTGAAAATACGAAACATTCTATTCGTTCAATATAAGTACAACCACACAAACTAATAATCGATGTGTTTTCTGATAGTATTTTATGCAAGGAACTATTATGGTACTATTTGTAGGCCTATTGCCATTCTCTAGCGACCCATATCTGAGAAAACTGTTCGAGCTATGATTGTTGTGAGTGCAACACTTGCATAGTCTATTTCGGTAATTTTCTAGGAACAACGTACATCGAAGGAAACGACATTGAGATCGATATATATCGAACGTTAGATCCTTGCTCCACAATCGATGACAAACTCTAAGCGGTTGATTTGTATTTTAGATTGCGTCGAATTTGTGATATTTTCTTTTCTTTTCCGACCCAATATGTGGTTGCTATTTGAAATACCAAAAGAAATATCGGTAATTTCCAAGAATGGTATACATCCAACATGCAACTGTAAACCGATGTAGTGTTTCTGAACCGGAGATTCGGGCCCTACGTGCTCCACGTACTAAAAAAACTTGTTTAACCTATACATAACTTTAAGACTACGCTACAGATCACTTTTTTGAAGTGAAAGGTTTGGTATGGGTTAAACAAGAATTTCAACATGCGAGGGCGCGTCGCGCTCGTTCTCCAGATCAAACACAAACGCTATATCGTCAAAGGTAGCGAAGCGAGAGTCGAACGTTCGGTATATACAGATTGGAATGCCATTTCATCCGATGTACACGGATCCTATGACATTACCTATTTCTTTAAATGGTTGGCACTAGTTTCAAAACAACAAAGATCACGGATAAACTTGGCGGTAATTCCCAAGAATGCTTGCAATCTAAATAGCTCGGCCTGAAACATATCGAACGTGCAACAAACATCGTACGAATGGTTTGCAACCCTCGTCAAGCCCTGGTTAAGGCACTGAATTCATACTGAGATTTTTATACGCTAATGTATGTTTCAAAGTATAATTATACTGCAATTACAAAAGACAATAGTTTTAACGTATTTGTTACATAAGAATCTATATTAGCAAAAGGGGGCATGATTTTGTATTAGAAAGGTATCGCCATGAAGAATAGTTCGAAAAGCTCTGATATAGGCTAGATTGAAAAGTGTTGCAAAGCTACGCTAGAAAGGACAGTACAGTTTAATGCAGACATTTTTAATTATTTACATGGACTTCAGAAAATACGTCAGAGCAATGTGGCTTACACTGGCAGAATTTCATTTAACCCTAATTTACAAAACTATGGTTATGAAGGGGAAAGTGGAAATTTTGCAATGAAACTATCTGTAGGTTGTCAATAGAACGTTGAATAATTTTGAATACTCAGTGTAGACTTTTTGCGAAATGTGAAATAGGCTAGTACAAAAACCGAGAAACTATTAGTCTCAACATTCAAGGTATCTTACTTCCGCAAGAAAGTTACTGTATTTTGAAAGTCACGAATTTTCATGGTTTATTTAGCGTAATTAGAAAACATGTCACAACCTACTTTGGAGTTATGAATCATGTTCGAGATAAAAGCTCTATGTGAGATATGCTCTTTGCATTTGACACTAGGGCTAATGAAAATAGGCCGTACAATTTTATCGTGATCAGTTTTTTACTACATGCATCGCACACTGAAAATTGTCCCGAACAGGATTGCAGATACAGCATCCACTGTACTAATAGTGTGACTAAATCAGAAGTACTACTACATTCATAATTTCGATATTACAATAAAACTGTAAACACGAACTGTCACTATGACAAGAGTTGCTACACGTAAAACTACATGTGATATATATAATGTAAGGAGAGGTAATTGTAAACCAATGTGACACTAATAAAAACACTATGAGGTATGGAATTGAACTAATAAAAATGAACTAGTGAGATTAGTGTAATACAAATTTCAGCTTCACATATGGAACAGACTACGAATTCATCTCGACTATTATTATGTAATGTGACAGCTTACTTTCCGTCCGCTTCTTAAAGGCGAAAATTGGCTGGGCGACATTATCTCCATCTTGTACCCACGAACACTTGAACTAACAAGCTATGATGTTTAGACGAATGTTTCAAACAGACTGGCAAATCAGTCAACAGTCAAAAACACCGCATATGTTCACTTATTTGATCTGTTTACACTGAAACAGGCTATATCACGCACGAACGTTTAGATTCTTACAGTTCTTGAAACGCTAAAATAACTGCTGTATTACTCAGCAACAATCAAACACAGATACTGTTGTTGGGTGAAGGGTATTACCAACACAAGAAGTACAGCTGTCTGCATCACAGAATTGACTCAATAAATGGGCTTTACAAATTAAATTCGAAAGAACATCTCGTAAGTTTAATAAATATTAAACTCCGGAGGCTGTAATACCAGTTACGAAGGTACAATTCAACATTACAATTAAAGATCACCTCTGACCACTAAGTGGAAAACATTTGAACTACAGGTTAAAGAACAGCAAATCTAACTGTTCTGCTAGAAGTCGAAGCTCTACAGTATGAAAATGCGGCAAATTTAAAGGGAAACGAATACCAAAATAAAGCTTTAGAAAATGTCAATGTTTTTCTGGTATTTCTGCACTGACACCTATTAAGTACATACTATTCGCAAGGTTTTTCCTATACATAAACAGCGTACGTTTGACGCATGGCGTGGTAGCTGCTGAGAGCGAAAAAGTATAGGCGTTTCACATTTACTATCTTATAAGCCACCGAGCCAGATAACTGCGCGACTAGTATTACGAAAAAAAAAAAAGGCGAACCAAGTGTACGTGAAACAAGTGAACCAGCAACCGATTTTATAACTTTTACAATTTCAGTTTGCAACTGACAACTTAAAGTTGCTAATATTGTGAAAAATGTTGCAATAAAAAATTTACACTAGCGTGAATTACTACGATAAGCAGTGAATGAAAATAGACTACTTGAAATTTGATTCTGTAAACACCACAAAGGATTCTTATGTGATTACCGATAACGAGGCTACATATAGAGACGCTAGAAATTTCTTTACCTACACTTATATAGAATCAGACAATACATTGTGCAAATTAAGGAATTTACTAAGGAGAGAAGGGGGAGATTCACGCTTGTTTCTGCTAATAGCAAGGAAAAGGCAAACCAGCTTAACTGCAAAGTCTGTTGCCCACGCTCTGCAAATGTTGGCAACACCACAGCAGTCAACCATAGAGCACGTGTATGTTTTATTTATTTCGTGATCTGTACGAAACCGTGATCATTTTAAGTGAAAGGTTAGGTATAGGTTAAACAAGTAGTTTTTTTTTAGTATGTGAGGGCGCGTAGCGCTCGAATCTCCGGTCCAGAAACCATCTTTTTACAGTTGCCAACATACGCGGCATGCTAAAAACACGGGCAACAGACTCTGCAGTTTTACCGGTAAACCGTGAGTCCTACAAGCAGAGGCGAAGGTCAAAGCGTTTGCACTGCACAGTTCTGAGGAAAACTACAGGCATCACTAGCCTTCCGTCAGCAATTCGGGACTCCTGCTCCATGTATCAGGTTTGCGGCTGACAAGACATGGATTTCTTTAATATTTTTAAGACTAATAGCGAAGTAGCCGCCAGTTCTAGTACCATCCTCATTAAAAACACAAATACCGATTTTTAAGCAATTCTCTTCAAACTAACACGGAACATGCCATGCAACTGAAGCATACAAAATACCCCGGAGACTATACGTTATACTAGTCATGAACCTTTCGGCCATATCACTACTGTGATTTAAAACACCAAATCTACTTTTTAGGGATACACAAAGAGCTTAGCTATAATCTTTAATAATGGGAGCCGCAATATTTCCCTAGGATTCAATGCGCCACGTAAATTCGAAGCAGACTGACAACCATCACGCCTCATGGGAAAATCCTTGCCTAATGAAACTGCTGTGTACGTCAGGAAATGTGCATATTTAAATGATTATTACATTCAAATACTAACAGGACAGTTATTAACTAACCACATCTGACTACAAATTCATTAGGTAGCTAACAATATTTATCCGTCATATCAAAGATTCACATTTGTTTTCTGTTTACATTGTGTCCATTTCAGCAAGTCCTTACATTTCAAATCGTCCTTGCCAACGAAACTAACTTAGATACGGGCACAGTATACCAATAGTTGAAATGTTCAACAGTAAATATGTATTATCTATAAACAATTTGGCGAACCTAGAAGCAGGTAGTACGAAATCCTGGCATACAAGAGAAATTAACTTCACTTACAGCATATATAAACATTTCATCTGGCAGAATTTGAGTAGAAATTGAATACACTTAAAATCAAAACCATTTCAACTTTAAACAAATCCCACAAGACATGTGTTACAGTGGTTCCGTATCTGGAAATAACTGTTCCAAAGATTTAAAGTGGCACAACAAAACTATTTACACACTCACTAATGACACTTCGGAAGTGATAACGTTTCGCTGAACTGAATGAACGTTAAAAATTCTGCGAACTTCACTGTTAGGCACCGATGCAGCAGTCATACCAGGAAACGAGCCGTGGCTGACGCGTCTCCCATTCAAACTGCACGCTGCAATCGGGGAAACATACCAACACGAGCATGACGTTTCAGGTGCATGACATAACGCTTTCGCGTCGATGAATCAGCGACCGCAATGCTATGAGTTACTCACGTGTTTCACACCCATTTCGTTACAAGCCCGAGATACGAACTTTTTACCGGTCGCACAGTCCTGCTATTGTTAACAAAACAGCCGATAAGTCCCCCTGAATACACTCCGCCGGGAAGTACGCTCCTTCCCCTCTCACCATTAACTGTAACATTTCCATCGGTCTATACAGCTTCTCCCTAGTAGCCGGCAAGCTCCCTCCCCCCACGCGGCACTTCCTACCGGTCCCCCTCCGTTTTCCCTCACAGTCCTGTGCGCAGGCAAAGACGCGATGGTTAAGGCTCGGCCAGCGTCAGGGGCAGGAAGCGAAACATCTGCCGTCGCCGCTGCG
This sequence comes from Locusta migratoria, assembly GCA_026315105.1. Classification (NCBI taxonomy): domain Eukaryota; kingdom Metazoa; phylum Arthropoda; class Insecta; order Orthoptera; family Acrididae; genus Locusta; species Locusta migratoria. Next base: position 174,286,548 of record CM048744.1, on the reverse strand, counting down.
CAGCGCAGGCAGGCTGGGCCCGCAGTGTTGCCACACTTCGCGCGCTGCCGCCGCTGGTACCGACGGAGACAGCCAGCACAATGTATAGTTTTTGTCGACCACCATGCCGCTACTCGGATGAACTACTACGCCATTTAAACCGCTAATTACGTTAATTGGTGGGAGCGACAGGGCCTCGTGACGGCTGCGTCTCTAACAGCGATTTATCTATAATGTAACTAACATCTTAGGGTAATTACACGACCTGCACAAACCACCTATAAATAGTAGTGTGAAGTACGTCACGCAAACACGTGGTTGCAAACAAGAGCACCGAAAATCATGTGAGAAAGCACGTGTAGTAAATACTTCTAGAAACGTACTGAACGTGTTTCACTGATGACAAAACAGTAAACATTCAGGTAACAAACCTAGTCTTTGTACCAAGCAATTCGAATTTTTTTTTTCCACGAACGGAACACACACCATACTAAGTTTACGCAGTCTCTTCTTGAGTTTAGTCCAGATGCCGGTTGCCATTCACAGCCTTGCCGCTTACTGCGACACGGAAATTAGCACACAGTCCAGCGATTCTTCCAGCAGAGATTAAAAAGAAATTATAAACTGTCACTGACGAAAAACTGCCGTAAACACACGTCTCTTAACACGATTTCCAACTAGAACCTTCAAATGGTGCCCGCCATTACGGACCGGAAGCGAGCAGTGAGGCCGCGTGGCGGCGTCTTCCACAGTTAAGCCGGTCAAATCTCCACGTTTCACAAGGTGGCGCAAGGCGATACTCCACGGATAGCCGACACACACACTGAAAACATTAGCCTCGACTCACCTTAATCGAATGTTCCCTCATGGTGTCAGTTGTGACTGCAACGGTGGCAACGCGTCTTGTCGTTTCTTGCTTGATTCTCACCGCACTAACAACAGACGATCGCGCGACTCGTGCGAGAGGACGCCACTGCGTGCAGGCTTGGTTCGGCTCGCTCGCTCTCCCTCCCTTCCCCTTTCGCCGGCGCTGCTGCCCTTGCCGGCGGCGCCCCCCCCACCCCTTCTCTCCTCTCAGTCTCGTTCAGCACTTCCCCTCCTCAGCTTGCCCCTCCAACCGGACTCGACTGCGGATGGCGGGAAAGCAGCGAGACTGCCTGTTGGCCGTTCTCGGCCCGACAACTTGTTGTGTGCCTCGGCTAGCATAGCGTGGCCATGCCCTTGCGTGAGCACGCGGCCGGCTATGCTGATAGCCACCACCCATAGTATCGGTTAAAGCACGCCGTGACGAACGGCTTCCAACAACCTGTTTCTCAACGATAACAGAAGTTTCTGAAACAGAGCGATCATTAAAATTTTTCAGTATATATTGATAATCTGAAATGACTTCTCCGGACTCTTAACCGTGCATCCTTCGGCGCTTATGTTCCGGAATCAGTCTCCCCCCCAGTTAATATGAAGTCCAAAGTTTAAACAACGTTTATTACACATAATAGCTTTACTCAGTGAAATATTTTGCCATCGATAGAAGTATCATTTCATAATACTGTAGTGACTGGTTGCGGTATTTACTACAGTATTATCACGGAAACAGCTGCGGTGTTCTCTAACTAAAAATAATGTATAAAGTAATAGTATCAGTTGACATTAGACATTCAAGCTCTTACTGTTTTTCAAGAACTTTGAAGTCCCAAAATAAAAACTTTTCATAACTAACTTTAAGTGCAAATGTGACTAGAGTCGGAAGTTATTTTTATTTATTCTTTCAAACATCTATGGTAATAAAAATACTAATGAAAACATTACAGTTTAGGTTTTAGGGTGACTGTTACTAATTTTGAACAAAACATGGTTTACTATTAAGTCACCGTTTTATTTCCACAAAGCGTTTGTTAAACATTAAGTACGTCGTATTACTACTTCAGGGTAGACTGTGGCACTGTCTGTATGGGAGGGGGGCGGGGAGTCAACACTACTTCAGAATGTGTCCCTGTGGAGATCTTTGAAGATTTATACATACACTCCTCATTGATAAGGTCTCTACAGAGCTACATTTCGAAATGATTTTGTTTTTGCCTTATAAAGGGAATATATAACAACCCCTACCTCACCGAAATAATGAATAAAGGAAAAAAAAGTACGGTAACTGAAGTATTATTATTAGAAATCAGTTTTAGATACGATACCACAAAAATTTTTATGAGCTCAGTGCCCCAGACCAAAATTCTAGATTCACATTGTCGGATGTGTACTTCAAATCACATATCTGATCTTCAGTCGTGCGCCCCCACCCCGAAAATACATATATTATAGTCACCACTGCAACACGTTGCATTAAACACACACAACTACTAAAATAAATAAAAGAATTTTAATCTATGACACGCGATGTGGGAGTAAAAATTTTAAAGTGACTGATACAATTGCTGTTACAATGCAAGACTATCAAAATAAGAGATCATGCATTTACCAAAGTAACGAAATAATATTTCAAAATATGTAGTCAAACATTCACTCTTGTTGAAAAGAAGAGCACCCTCAAACTGTTTTAACCCAAGTTTCGGTGAATAACTGTATAATTTCCGCTTGATCTAACGCTCTGCCATTCTCTCACATGTGATCTGCAGAATATTTCTGTAGATGGAGAAGCTGTATCTATATTCCAATGTGAAAAAAGACGCTGAAGAAAACATGGTGCATCGAAATACCGAGTCTTAAAAAACACCTTCGCTTTGACTGAGATGTTATCAGACTACCTAATCCCTAAACTTTCGATAAAGCTATATTGATCTTTGCTTTAATTTACCGTCACTGCTGTTGTATTTTCGTCATGCATTAACTAAATTTTTATACTAGCAAATGTTAATAACGTATCTATGACTTTCAATAACTACAAAAATAGTGCACATAAAACTGGTTACAAGCAGATTTCCCGTAACTACCGGATCAAAAAGGCAGTATAAATTGGATAACTTAATAAAACACGGAATAAAGTAGATATAGATGTAAAAATTGACACACATGCTTGGAATGACATGTTTTATATTTTATTTTATTTTAGGACAAAAAAGTTCAAAAAAGTCGGACACTTGCGACTTCTGGTAACCCCAAAGCCAATAATCGCACGGACTTTACGTCTGGGGACCTGGGAGGCCAAGCATAACGAAAGTGGCGGCTGAGCAATTATTATTATTATTATTTTTTTTTTTTTGTTTTTTTTTTTTTGGTTCTAATAAAAACTCATGTCATTCCAAGCATGTGTGTCAATTTTTACCTCTCTATCTACATTATTACATGATTTATTAAGTTTTCAAATTTATACTGACTTTTTTATCACCCGGTATAATTTTAATTGCCTTACTTTACCGATTTGATATATATCAGTACGTAATGAATGAAAAATACAGTTTGGATTATATTCTGCAGTGTTATTCTTTTCTAATTACAGGTTCTTGGCTTTTAAGTCGGTCTCCGAACTTAAGTTAAAATTAAAGTCTGAAGATAACCTTGTACGCAGAAATCCTGCTGAAATAAAATTAACTCTGCAGAAGGTGCTCAAAATTGTGCTTTTCTTTCAATACTATATTGTTCTACCAAGTACCGACTGAAACATAAAACAAATTAGTACTATCTGGTAATAAAATACTCGAAAGAAACATCTGTGTAGATTTAAACTATAAGTTGATGTGTTTTAAGCACTATTTTGCAATCTGCTAGGTCGTTGTAAATTAAGAACTTGACATTTGTTCATAAAAGCTCAATTTCACGTTCCATAGCGAAATTTTCAATTACGCCAACTTGTTACTATTATAATTAGTGATGGCTGTATTGTAAATGATGCTAATAGCTAAAATGTATAGTTTCATAAAGTCGAGGAAGCATAGAGACGAGTGCTACAAATTCGAAGTCTCTTCTTCCACTACCTTTCCCCTCCCCGTCGTCATCCAGTTCGTCACCCTCCCCCCCCCCCCCTTTCACACATGAGCTCATCATACTCCTCCCCCCTCCTACAACTTTTAGCAAGCACACACCACAGCCCAAGCGCTTCACTATGGAGCTAACGTCCTTTTATAATCTCTTTAAACGTCATGACCTACGCTACGCTACGTCCGGAGGTTGTTTTTACCAAGGAGGTTAAAACCTCCTTGGTTTTTACGCACCACTGTAGAACCAGAATGCTACGAATGAAGTCATTGTTAAAGAAGCTAACATTTAAAATGTTGTGTCTTATACTGTAATTTTAATGCATGGACAACGATAATGTAATCTCTATATATAAAAGGCAATGTACCGTCTGACTGACTGATTGACTGACTGACCCATCATCGCCCAGCCCAAACCACTGAAGATAGAAACTTGAAATTTGTAGAGGGTGTTGATCTTACTCTGTAGGCGTCATTTAAGAAGCAATTTTTCATTACTCCATCTGTAAGGGGGTGAAATAGGGGATGAACCGTTTTTGAAAATGCGTTGCTATTTAGGCTATTTTGAAGCTAGAACTACAAAATTTCAGATTTGGTTCAGAGTTCGAATTTAAAAGACACGTGTTTCGGCATTTTTTGAAATTCAACCAATAAGGGGGTAAAATAGGGGACGCAAAAAATTGATTTTCAAAAGTATGTTGCTGTTAACTCAAATTTTAAGCTTTAACTACGAAACTTCGGATATGGAATCGTGGTCAGGACTGAAAAAAAAAAAAAAAAAAAAAAAAAAAAAAAACAACACGTGTATCAGTATTTTAGGAAATTCAACAAGAGGGTAAAATAGGGGATGAAAAATTCTTCGTGATAACAGGTTGTTATTAAGAACATTTTGAAGCTAGAGGTGCAAAAAGTGATATTTTTGTTGGTTATAATGTAAAAAATACCTGTTTCAACCATCAAGGGGGTTAAATTGGAGAGGGGATGTTTTTCAAAAATCTTTTGCTATCAAGGCAATTTTTAAGCTACAACCACATAAATTGGTATACGTTTTCTTGGTCAGAATTAAAAAGAAACGTGTTTCGGTATTTTCAAAATGTTCAAATGTTTGTATAGTCTATGGGACTTAACTACGGGGTCATCAGTCCCTAAACTTACAAACTACTTATGAACTAACTAAGAGTAAGGACGGAACAAATATCCATGCCCGAGGGGGGATTCGAACCCCCGACCGTAGTGGCCGTGCAGAGCGTGACTGAAGTGCCTCAGTCCCCGCGGCCATCGCGGCCGGCTTCGGTATTTCCAGAAAATTAATCATATAGGGGGTGAAAAAGGGGGATGAAACATTTTTTGAAAATACGTTGCTGCTAAGCCAATTTTGAATCCAAAATTACAAAAAATGATGTTTTTATATATTCGAAAGAGTTGATAATTGGAAAACTTGTGTTATTGCATTAAACCTGGAGAATAAGATTTACACCTCTTAATCAGTAGAATGTAACAGCATTTAATTTTTTTTAATCCCAACAGTAATTACGAGAAACATGGAAAATAGAATTTTTGTTCCTCCTGGAAGCCGTTACATAAGTCCGTGCATGACTTGGTGTCAAGAGTTACGTGAAAGTATTGTAATACTTCTGTATCTCCGCTTATTTTCATTCACTGTGTTATCACCTTTGTCTTTCCCTCCCTTTTCCCTATTTCTCTAGTGTCAATTGCTGCTAGTGGTTGTAATGAAAACCCATCTTCACGTAATTTCTAATGACTGTCGTACTTACCAAATACAGACTGCATTTTTTAATGGTACTACGTTATCGTAAAACATGTAATATAAATATATGGTGAAGGAAAAAATGCCGCACTTGGATTTGGAATGAGATTCTTTACCCAGTTTCAAGACGTAAGCCTATCTAGCAAAATCTGATCGGGTGCACGTTGAAAACTGCGTAAGAAAAAGATGAGCTGGCAACATGCTCCATGATGTGACAGTTGCACCTGTGGTCTGGAAAAAACAGAGGGGAACGTCTTTGATTCGTAATTCATGCGTCCCCTGTTCCAGGTGAGAAACCAGCTACTGTTTAACTTTTTACTGAATTTGCTGATTGTACTAGGTTTTACTAGACACACTTTTTTCTTGATATGGTATGAACAATCCTACGTCGAACATCAGCTTGTATGTAAAAAGTCAGGTTGCGTATAAGAGACGGACTGATAGCAAAATTTACCAGATTAAAAGTTAGATAATAATTATAAGTATAAACTGTTTGGTTAATATCCATCTAGTACTAGGATTTTTATCTGCCACTTTTTACTTCTTTCACCTCTGGCAACGTTGCTGATATGAAAAATGTCGAGTAACCCCATGGTCCGGAATCCACGTTAAACTGTAGATCCCCCTATAAATGACTGGTTAAGTCAGTTCGAAGTCGGAGGAAGGCAACAGCATACCACCTCCAAAACAGTACCATAGTAAAACCACTGTGGTGTTCAAACCAATCTTCCGAATGTTGACTGCTTTACCTTTTTACTACACTGTGATCCAAACAGACAATAGGAGCTCCACCGGTGTCAAACTATATGCTTACAGAAAACTTATAACTATAGCAAAGCATACAAACCATGGTTCAGTTTCCTCCCACTTTACATCAGATAGACATCAAGATTCTTCCAACTACTCTCGGAGGATAAATAAGAAGATGGAAACCATTCGATGATTTATTGGACTTACTTCGAAGAACAGAGAAACCGCTTACTTAAAAAACTCTTTGAAATTGGAGATGCCTTCTTCAACATGTGCTCCTATTGCATTATGTTAAGGAGATAAAATTCTGCTTAGCACATACTAGCCATGAAAAGACAGACCTTGGCTGCATCCAACAATGATTCAGAGAGGATTCGATATCCATAGGTCGAATCAAAAAGCCACACGCAATAGGGAGTTGGAAAAGATTTTCCAGTGATAAAATAATAACAGAAATACCGAATTTACTCAAAGGAAACGCGAACGATTGGAAGATAATGTCATTACTTTCAAGTCTACTCAATCACACACACTGGTTTCGATACTTGTGGTCAGAATTATAATGCTAAGTGAAACACTAATGTAGGGCACACTTCGATTTGATATAAACACACTAAAGAGGTGAGGATTTTTGCTATCATAATTCTTAAACGATTTATATGATATACGATCTTTTCTAATTTTTGGTCAAATACTTTTAAAATTGTCTTTTTATCTGGATGTATGAAGCACTATAAAATTCATGTAGTTTTTTTGTTGTTGTTAAAATGTCAGAAGATCGGAGCACGATAAAAGTAACAAAAAGTGAGTGGAATAAAAATCCAACCCCACATTCCCAAATGTTGATACGACATTTCCTCCATGCTTTTCACAGATTTGAAAATCACAACAAACCCAAGAACAGGACAAGGCAAAGAATAGACGAAGTGTTTATCCAAAAAGTTGCGCTATTCCACATCGGCCATTACGTCCACTGCAGTTACACATATAATGTGTGTCTTTTCCGTAGACGAGTGTGAGGTGACTTCTTGGATAGCTGGAAAAAGTTTATTGCTTAAGAGATGTGTGGAACATTATAGTTAAAATGGAGGTAATTTAATTAAAAATTCTTAATACAGAAGTTCGTATCCTGTCGCACCTCTTTTAGCAGAATACGTATTTCAGGGCAAGACGACGAAAGCTCTATCCCACAAGCGTAGGAATCGGTTTATGTGAAAGAGAAGCACAAGCCAGGTAACATCCCCGGCTGGCGGGACATTTGACAACCTCGCTAGTGATTCAACCGTTGCCGTTGACGGAGGGGACAATGCCTACTGCAGCACCGGTATTTACCGACCAGCGACCCGCAGGAAGCTGGGCCTGGACCAAGGTTACCCCTTCCTGCCACGCCACAAACGCAGTTTAAATAGCGCGATGCCATTTATTCATATAAAACGTGATGTCAGATATCGCGAAAGGATATCAGCAGGATTTGTGAAAAGGAAGTTGGGAAAATTGTCAGTATTAAATAAACAAGCTTGCGCCAAGAGTTCACGTACAAAGTATGTTTTTCAACATGGATGTTTATAGATACATCTATCAGCGGTAGTTTTTAAACCTCGTAGTGTCCTGAGTGTCACCCATTTTGTTGTATCCGTACCGCGGAAAGCATCCTACAGGAATGACCTGCTGCTCAGTTTTCGAGAGAGGCCGAACGTTGGCGGGTCACACATATCTAGACAACAGCATCTTTGCCGATTTGAAGCAACAGTTGAAGTCAGTGACCTGTAAGCCCTATACAAACTGGATGCATAGAACTGCAGCGTGCGTGCACATTCATATGTTTTGAACACAATTTCACGTTTTCCGCCATGTTTACATTTGGCAAACGAATTTCGATCAGTTATTATGTGACAGAACGTGATTACTTAGCCGGCCGCGGTGGCCGAGTGGTCTGCGGTGGCCGAGTGGTCAGTCACGGTCTGACTGGCAATGCCATATACAATATCATTGGTGTCAGTGAAGTCTCGCCGTCATATTTCTCTACTATAAACGTGTAAGCAGTCGTTTGCTTTATCACGGAAAACAGTTGAAAAATAGCGATCAACCGACGTAACTACGCTGTCTTTAGACTTTTGACGTATGATAAATTCGTGTGTTGTATGTGACTATATTTTTTTCAGCTAAAGTAGGCTTTGATACATGCCGTAGAGTAATGCCGTAGAGTATTGTTTTGCTGTTATTATTAATCTGTACAAATTTAATTCAACTTCGGAGTTTCTTTTAGTAGTATGGTCATCAAAAGTGTTGTTTATTGTGGATAACACGTATTATTCTTCTTTTGACAGTTCTTACGAAATCTACAGTCTGCTTTGTCACATACACTAATGAGTCGCATTTCCTGTTTTTATTAATTGGTTACTAATTTCGATCAACTTCGGTTTTTTTAATAATATGTCCGTTTTAAATGTGATATTTGTTGAGGATAGCACACATCTTCATTCTCCTGAATGTTTTTCAGATACGTACAGTCTGCTTTAACTGTACGTAACGGTAAAATTTTACTTACCGTCCCAGTGGCCTCACATGATTATGTTGGCAACATCATCAAGATGTTAATATTCTTAGAAATCCAATCAGATTTACTTGATTAGTGTTTCGTACAGACCATGAAGTAAATAAATAATGCTGTTTCTGCTCTATGGTTGACAGGATCTTGAATGTACCTTCGTTCACTCAGTAAAACTCATTACGAAGACTTCATGACAGAACTTTGCGTTGTTATGCGATTGGCTAATGCCAACGTCACATGATTGACAACATAATCTCTAGAGGCCGCCAGGACGATAAGTAAAATTTGTTACGTGGCAGATTGTCGTAGCGTCTCTAGTTCAAAAATGATGTTCACATGTTTGTTAGTTATGGGACCAAACTGCAATGGTCATCAGTTCCTGATTTACAAACTACTTAAACTAACTTATGCTACGGATACACACACACACATATGTACAAATGCCCACGGAAAGACTCGAAAGTCCGACGGAGAGCAGACGCGCACTTAGCAGCAAGGCGCCTTAGAACACACGGCCACTCCCGCGTGGCGCATCTTCGGTACCTACCTACCTACCTAATGTCCTTGACCTCCCGTTCCATCCATTCAAATTACAAAACAACCAATAAACCTAACCTATCTAGTGGCAGGCGGGGTCGGAATAACCCAGGGGTCAATGAAGCCACTTCACTAAGGCAAGTGACGATCGCCTCTTTGCTTTCATTAAAACCAAGCATGTCGACAGGTTATTAATTTATGTAAGAAGGCAGTCTAAATCGCAATTGCGATCTAGGCTGCCTTGTAACATGAATTAATAATTACTCGTAAAACCGCTGTTAATCATTAAGTTCTCAAAAATAGTGTCGACAGATTGTTTTGGGATACATGAAGAAGAAACGGAATCTATTATCTTAATCCATGTGAATCTATTGCTAATCCTGTGACACGAAGAAACACCGAAACATTCCTTGTGTGGGGGAGCACAAGAAAGTGGTATGCGCCATTTTTGTTCGAAGGACAAATGATATAAATTTTTCCTATGTTTTTCTTTTTTAGCTAGTTATCATTTTTTAAATTTTAGTTTACGTAGTTTGTATGTGATTATTTTGATGGTGTTCATAGTATTTATTTTTGTAGCTTCGGTGTTACGAGTTCTCCAAACACACCTCTTTTATCGTGCAATAAAGTACAAAACACTTTCTGATTGACTTTCGACTTTTTTTGTAATATTGCTCACACTCCCTTATGAGATTTTATTCCTCCTTACAAACTGAATTCCCACTACACAATAATGTTTTAACTATACGTGTTATGTAATTTATGCCTCTTATTCGTATATTTTGAGTGATTTCAGTAAATCATTCCAGTCGAATGCTGAAATGGTTGCTTTCAAAGGGCACAACTGATTTGCTTCCCCATCTGTGCTCCGTCTATAACGACCACGTTGTCGACGGCCCATTAAACCCCTAATCTTACTTCATAGTATATTTTGAGTCTGCATGCAAGGAAAATACATTTTGATAAGAAAACTCGAATTTTTGCTGAAACAATCGAAGTAAATGGGCAGGGATCAGTTGATCCCGACTGTTGTTTCGAGCTCTTGATTGGTACCAGAAGGGTCAACGTTGAACTGTACGAGGAGACGTTACATCCTAACGGAAAAATTCCATAGCTTTAGGTAAAAACTGACGTCGTTGCACTTAATAAAGAAATAATTAAGAGTACAAAAATAAAATTAACCAAATAAATTTCGCTATTTCATAAAACACTAGACTATTGCTTTACTGTGGTTAGCACAAGTAATAGTTTCAGCATTGCATGATCTAATTTCATTGCAATCAGAAGCATATAATACCAATTCGTTGCTGCGTCTTGTAATCTCAGCTGCAGTAGCCATTACTATCTATGCGAAGGTTCCTAGAATTAACAACAAATGAATTTTTTGTTTTGTTTAATGCGCTGGTTTACGATATGCTCACAAGTTTGTTAATGTAAAATGTAAACTTTCACGGCCGGAATGGTCAAAATTACTAAAAATTTCCGGGCTATTATGCGTGGCCTAGTGGATTTATTGTCGAAACCCAACGTTTCGTCCCCGACTGCGGAGGACATTCTCAAGGGGGATCATAGCACTTTCAATGTCCGATGCGGCTCGCTACTCAGGGTGTGCATCGGACATTGAAAGTGCTACGATCCCCCTTGAGAATGTCCTCCGCAGTCGGGGACGAAACGTTGGGTTTCGACAATAAATCCACTAGACCACGGGATCATAGCCCGGAAATTTTTAGTAATTTTAAGTTTGTTAATCCTACTATACAAATACTAAAAGGCAGACTGAGATGAAAGTATAGAAAACTAAAACGTAAAATGTCCCTTTTAGTACGACTGCTCTCATAAGACAACATTTTGGGCCGGCCGCGGTGGCCGAGGGGACTGAGGCGCTCCAGTCACGGTCTGCACGGCTCCTACGGTCGAGGGTTCGAATCGCCCCTCGGGCAAGGATATTTGTGCCGTCCTTAGTTGTAAGTAGTTCATAAGTAGTTTGTAAGTTTAGGGACTGATGACCCCGTAGTTAAGTCCCATAGACTCTACAAACATTTGAACATTGAACAACATTTTGGCGCAAAAACAATTATAAAAACGGTGACAGCGACTGATTCTTGTTTACCATGGTTGCAGAAATGAATTGCAAGCCACGTATAGACCATGAAATGAGAAGCATCAGAAAATTGAGAGAGATTGACATGCTACGCATATATTTTTTCAGTCAACAGTAAATGCCTAGACAAATCGCGTATCATGTTCCTGATAATGGTCGTCCGAGGCAGCTTATTTGCGAGCCATGTGCGACAATAAACTGACATGCTCCGCGGGACACGAGCAGTCATTGCTTTGTTCGGGCGACGTCCGCATCGGTTATGGAGCGCTTCCGTCTATGCGATGGACGTCACCATCCGGCAGCCCCATAAGCAGGGGTCCAAGGTCGTTAGATATGGCAACGGTGGGGGCCCGGCCGACGAGACCGCCACCAAATGTGCGATTTGGATGCCGCATCTACCCTCTGACGTCATACAGCGTGACACGGCTGATGAACACGCGACCGCGCCTAGCGAGGGAGGCACAGCCCGGAGAGGAAGGTCACGGTCTACATAAAATTTCGTATGCTGCGTGGCGGAGGGTACTTTGCTTACAGACTACGGCTCATACCTACAGTTCTTTTCTGATCTTAAAAGTGATCTTGCGCACTTGACAATCATAACAAGAGGATACATTACAAAAGACGTAGACATTGTTTTACTAATTATATAAAGTTCGCTCATCTTATCTTAGTGTATATAAAAATTGAGGTGTTTGTGTCTATATTTCAGTCTGCAGTCAAAAATACACATCGCAAACGAATAGTGCTTGTATGTAGTTGTCGGTATCAGTCTCCCAAAGTTATGCTTTTCTTTTCAACTACTTTGAGCATTACTGTTTTCCCATAGCCTTTTTTTTCCTTATTTCCGTTACTCTTTTACTATAAGCCTCATCCATAGATACTTTGTTGGCAGCTGATTGTTATTCATTCCATAATCTCTGCACTTAGCGTTGATTCTCCTACTAGCATGTACATTCATTAAGCAACAGTACAAAAATGTAAGTGTTAATTTTATCCCATTATATGAACTTCTCTTTATTACAATCTATTTGGTTCGAAACTGCTTCAAATTTCTGTAACCGACCTTTGTACGTTCAGTAGCATTTTCTGTATACCAATGCACTTGTTTTTCTGTATAGAGGCCAGAAGAAGGGCACTCAAGCGCCCGAAACCGGTCGTTAAAGTTAAAAATAAATAACCACAAGCAACTGGTTGTTGCATTTCATTAATTTATAATCTGAACAGTTGCTGAAATGGATAAAATACTTCACTATAAAAGTATTTGTATCCATCTCAAACTTCACGTACTAAGTGCACCAAATAGGTGTTAAGAGTTACTGTTTCTGAACGTATATTTTATACAGTGCATGAAAAATCTACCTTATGTAAAATATTATGATTAATAGGTACATGTTTGACGATAAATAATGTTTTAAAATTTGTCAGAGTTTTATGAAGATCTTAATGGAAAAGGACAACCAGATTATGTTTAACGATGGAATAAAGCCGATAAGGCTTTTGTAAAAATGACTAGACCTGATGTTATAAAACGCTGCAATTCTTCAATATGCTTAACTGACCTCTACCGGATGTTTACTCGCTCAAGGAAATGGACACAGAGTTATATTGCCCTTTATAAATCTAACAATCATCAGCAGTTGGCCAGAAAAAGAACGGGGTGTAAAGGTAAAGGAAGTACCTAAAAGAGAGCAAAATATGCTAGAGTTTTCTTTTTATATTGCTGAGACCTTGCTAAAGCTGATGTTCCACTTCAGAATGCAAAGAGAGGAAGACTGAGCACTGAAAGCCCAATACACTTCTTTGCAAGAAGATAATAAAGAAAGAAGTAAGACCACCGGATGATATTCAATAAGACAATGTCGGACAATGGCCAAAAATTGTGGACAATCAAGAAAGCTATAAGAAGGAACTGTGCACCCTGAAGTAAAAAATCAAACGTAAAAAGTGTTATGTTCACTTAAGTATGACGAAACTTAACAACTGCCTTAAGTCCTTTCATAATGTCTGAATTAGTGAACAATGTAAATATTTTCCATTGGGAATTGTTAACCATAACGACATTTTAACGATGACTTTCTCTTCTGAGAACGTTGCTGAAATAAAACTATGAAAATACAGAAAAAGTGCTTATATGTAACTATTTCCTCCATTTTGGATCTGATGTGCTATTTATAGTACACACAATAATTTTCATAGTATGTGAAAAATTATTTATGTATATTTATTGTAAATAAGTGCACTATAATGAAGAGTAAAAGGTTTCAAAGCCCTTACGCTGAAATAGTGAAGCCTGCCTCCACCATATTGCTAAGTTTTGGAGTAGTGTTCCTATTGTAGAGCTAATGTTTTATGTCACTTAAAACCGGAATAAAACTTCCGACGGTTTTGCCGTGATGTCAGTTCAATGCATTAACAGTAATAGGCTCGACTTAACGTACAGTTTTAACGGAGAAATTGCATTCCAAAACTGACGAAGATGTCGGACAGGCTTCAACTGACGTATGTGATCGGCATAGATAATGCCATCTCCCTTTATTCTAACCTCCTTGGTTGGTTGTCAGTCAGTGACGGTTGAAAATAACGTGCTAAGAAATAACAACGTTAGCTATTTGATATCATACTTCGTTATTGGCACCTGAATGACGGAACCATACACGCTTCGTATTATTTGAGAAATGAAACCATAAACGCATTTGCACATACATGGTAACGTTCTTACGCCACGGAACACACAGCTTTTACAAAGGTTAAGCATTCCTCCAAATTGGGCAGATTTTTGCTCCCCATCCTCGCTCGCTGCCAACCACCGAACATCTACATCTGCATCTACATGGGATAATCAGCAAATCAGATTTAAGTGCCTGGCAGAGGAATTCCCTTACTAACAGCATGGTATAAAGGGCTGCCTAAGCCCACAATCACGATTGGCTGGCTATGCCTGGTCAGTACTTAAACAAACGAGCATCTAATAAGCAGATTATCTTAATTGCATTTAATTAGAGTTTGGCGAGACATCTGGGGCAAAGATGGGAGCTACGAGTTGGTCAGCTAGAGCGTATGGTATCTGGCGGGAATAGCTAAACAACCAAGGAGGTTAGAATACAGGGAGACGCCCTTACACTGAAAAAGTGAAGCCTGCCTCCGACATATTGATAAGTTTTGGAGAAGTGTTAGCATTGTAGAGATAATGTTTTATGTCACTTAGATCAGGAATAAATCGTCCGACAGTTTTGCCGTGAAGCACAACGTGTTAAAAGAGTGCAGATTACCCGTAAAAAAATTAATGTTTCAAATATATTATAACGAATATTTATTACTAATTATTCAAGTAAGTATATTATTTGAAATTAAATACTTTGTAGCGATTGTTAGTTCAGTGCATTAACAGAAAGAGGATCGACTTAACGCATAGTTTTAACTGAGAAATAGTATTCCAAAACTGACCAAGATGGCGGGCAGGCTTCAACTGACGTATGTGCTCGGCATAGATAATGGCATCTCCCTTAATTCTAACCTCCTTGTAAACAACTACTGCAACTCCACTGGGAAGCAAAAGTTACCTCTGTCTGTGTCGCGAACGGTCAAGTGGTATGTTTTGAAATAAATCGTAAGACGCTGTGGTTTCAAGGGGAAAACAGTGATTTTCATTAATTTTGTAGAATATAAAGGAAGAAAAATTCGATTAAGGCTGAAAGAAGGTAGCCGAAAAAGAGACAATGTTGCGAGAAAATGCGTATGCGGATAACCTAATGGTTACATTTTTAATGCATGAATTTTTAAATGATGCTATAAAAACTACCACGAATAATATACAGGGTGAATCTAAATTCGGGCAATTGGGCTTCGCAGCGCGATTCCTCACCTGCCAACAATGAAAAATGTCTCCCACAAAATTTCATCCTGCGCATATTTCCGCCAGTGAATGGACGTCAAAGACTGAGATGGCTGTGTGTCCCATACGTCAGTGTCTTTCATTATTACACAAACAAACTTGTAAGGGATGTATTAGGCGTCTTGAGGAACAAAATGAGCATGAAAACCCATGCCCGGTAACGCCATTCAACGACGCTACGGAGAGTCCAAGTTAGAGGCACCAGCTCCTGCCGCTAGACATCCCCTCCAGCAACTTCGACGCTCTGTAGCGTCACTGGACGACGTTTCCGGGCATGGGTTTCTATGCCCACTTTGTTCATCAAGACACCTCCCACATCCCCTAGAAGTTTGTTAGTGTAGTAATGTAATTCTGAAACACACTGCCGGCCGCGGAGACCGAGGGGACTGCAGCGCGCCCGTCACGATCTGCACGGCCACTACGGTCGGGGGTTCGAATCCTCCCTCGGGCGTGGATATTTGTGCCGTCCTTACTGTTAGCTAATTCATAAGTAGTTTGTAAGTTTAGGAACTGATGACCCCGTAGTCGAGTCCCATAAGCTATACAAACATTTTTTGAAACACATTGACGTATGGGACACACCCATCTCAATCTTCTACGTCCATTTACTGCCGGAAATATGCGCTGGACGAAATTTTGTGAGAGACATTTTTTTTTATTGCTAGCATGTGAGGAATCGCGCTGCGAAGCCCGAGTACGAGACTTTAGATTCACCCTGAATAGTGAGTATATACTGAGAAAAATATTAAAAAAAATTCCTTAAAATTATGATGGACTGTTAGCAAATCGCTTATAGCTGGTCAGCTATATAGCTGATCACTATATAGTGATCACTCACTATATAGTGATTACACGATGTACCTGATGTACCCGATGATTGTGCCACTGATCACTCGATAAATAACTTATAATGCAACCGTAATATGTGATTGACTATTTTTATATGGGAAAGGAGGTATACTAAAGTAAACAAACGCACATGTTACGAGTAACTCAACGCATCTAACTGTCGAAGTGATTCAGTAGCACTCTGTGACTTACAATTTCTGTGACGTGTTTCTTGCGTATGTAACACTATGTATACATTTAGCCACGAATGAATCTGTGGTAAAATGTTGATCAGTTTGAGAGATAATGGAAAAATTAGGTATGTAGCAGATCAGCTACACTATACCTTAAAGGGCTAAGGTGATCGCTAAGCCAAAGCGGGAAATCCGGGTTCGAGTCATGGTCCGAAACAAATTTTGAAGTTCGCCCTTGAATTTAATTCAACGTCCAGAAACAGCCAAGATTTTAGAATATTTCTAATCTACAAATTCACCGCTGTTTCGGACATGTCTGAAAGAACAGACACGTTATCTACAATTAAAAATCATCTGGGAGATGACAGAACGCCATGCTGGCGCGTTTCAGAAGAAAGTAAGACATCTCGTATCCGGTGCAGGCCTACGTAATCACAGTTCCACGCGCAAAGACAATGAAAACATCTCGCGGTGAAGTAATAAAAGCCACAGCTCGGAAAACTAAAGTGGTACCTACGGCACAAAAACACAAAGAACCCTGATTTTATATTCAGACAGTGGATGTAATAAATATGACTTGTTTATAAATTCGCGTCTTGAACTCCAGTGTACGCCGCCCTGGCAGTAAACCCGGAGAATGAATGATAAAAATATTGGAGGCAACGGCATTTTACGTACTCGTGGTGAATGACAATGGCGGCTCCGTAGGCAATAAACTAAAACTGTAAACCCGTATCTTATCTGGCGTAGCCTGCGCGCGAGTAAACGCGACTGCCACTAAAAGCGCAGTTCGGCCGATAATTCGCACGGCCGAGGAATGTCTTTCTGCTGCACAGCCCACGCACAGCGAAAATGACGCATCTTTACCGAAGAAAATCACCGAGGTGCAACACACCTGACTACTGTAAGAGGAGCAATCTTTCCCATGAAGCAGGATGGTCTGCAAAATTTAACGACGAAGGCAACGTCACACTGTATATACAAACCGTATATACAGGGTGTTACAAAAAGGTACGGCCAAACTTTCGGGAAACAATCCTCACATACAATCAAAGAAAATATGTTATATGGACATGTGTCCGAAAGCGCCTAATTTCCATGTTAGAGTTCATTTTAGTATTTCTTCATGATGAGGATTCATTCCAACGTGATCAAATTGTAAATTTTCACAATCAACGTGTGTGGGCTGACGAGAATCCGCACGCAATTGTGCAATCGCTTCATCAGCACAGATTTTCTGTGAACTTTTGGGCAGTAATTGTTGGTGATGTCTTGATTGGGCCTCATGTCCTTCCACCTACGCTCACTGGAGCACGTCATCATGATTTCATACGGAATACTCTACCTGTGCTGCTAGAACACGTGCCTTTACAAGTACGACACAACATGTGGTTCATGCACGATGGAGCTCCTGCACATTTCAGTCGACGTGTTCGTACGCTTCTCAACAACAGATTCAGTGACCGATGGATTGGTAGAGGCGGAACAATTCTATGGCCTCCACGCCCTCCTGACCTCAACCTTCTTGACTTTCATTTATGGGGGCATTTCAAAGCTCTTGACTACGCAACCCCGGTACCAAATGTAGAGACTCTTCGTGCTCGTATTGTGGACGGCTGTGATACAATACGCCATTCTCCAGGGCTGCATCAGCGCATCAGGGATTCCATGCGACGGAGGGTGGATGCATGTATCCTCGCTAACGGAGGACATTTTGAACATTTCCTGTAACAAAGTGTTTGAAGTCACGCTGGTACGTTCTGTTGCCGTGTGTTTCCATTCCATGATTAATGTGATTTGAAGAGAAGTAATAAAATGAGCTCTAACATGGAAATTAAGCGTTTTCGGACACATGTTCACTTAACGTATTTTCTTTCTTTGTGTGTGAGGAATGTTTCCTGAAAGTTTGGCCGTGCCTTTTTGTGACGCCCTGTAAAAGGAATGCGTAATGAGATAAAAAGAAAAGACAATTAAAAACGACGTTTTGGAGCTGCAGTTTCTTTATTTTCTCCAGATACGTTTCACCCTCTTCTTTCACGGCATCATCTGTGGAATCATTGTGATTTGAATCCCTTCTGTTGGCCCTGTATGCGTTACAGATGTGGGGTTGTGGAACCGCCTTGATACAAAACACTATTTTCATACCCAAATAAAATAAATGGTACACACTAACATACAATAACAAAATAGTACACAAAATTGGAAACATATTAAAGAAGTGTATGGAGAGTACAATAACTGAATGATAAGAGATACGAAAATGAAAGTTTATACGATGGTACAGCGCAACAAGAAATGTATACATTATAATGCAATATGTTTCACAATTTTTCTACATCCATACTCCGCAATCGGAGGGGTACCTTGAGTACCGCTATCGGTTCTCCCTCCTATTCCAGTCTCGTATTGTTCGCGGAAAGAAAGATTGTCGGTATGGCTCTAATTTCTCTGCTTTTATCCTCATGAACTCTTCGAGAAATATACGTAGGAGGGAGCAATATACTGCTTGACTCCTCAATAAAGATATGTTCTCGGAACTTTGACAAAAGCCCGAACCGAGCTACAGAGCCTCTCTCTTGCAGAGTCTCCCACTGCATTCTTTTAGAATGAATACAATAACCCACTGATGACGGTAGGATTTTCGTCGAAACTAGTTTGGGTATGGAAACAGTAAGTGTTATGCATCAAGGCGGACCCATAACCCCACATCATCAGTGCATATCAATTACATTTTGTTCGCAGATGTAGCATTAACAGATTATAAACAGTACACTTCGTTTCTATCAAAATAAATGGCTACTCATGGTTTATAGTCTTCAGAGTGACTTCTTTATTGTTCTTCCCACCTGGTCACAGGTCGAAGTCATACAACTCCACACTTGACGCCATTTCTTGCTTGTTTTCTCGCTTTTTTGGGTCTGTATTTATCCGTATCACAGTAATGTAGCTGTACCTTATTTAGGAATTCCTTCGTTTTCCATGTGTTGCCAACTTAACGGCGTGTATGCTGACTACGTATGTTAGGTACGTGTGTTTGTCTTTTTTACGAAAAATGTGGAGTAAAAGGGGTTTGTGTGTGTGTGTGTGTGTGTGTGTGTGTGTGTGTGTGTGTAGTGTCAGATGGTTGTAGATTTTTGTTTCTTTTGTTTTGATGATTTGAAAGAAATGTTCAAATCTTTGCAAATGTATGGCCCGTAACTACTGACGTTAGCAGCCACTAGGCTTACAAACTACTTAACCCATCTTAAACTAACCTAAGGACATAACACACCTATGCCCACGGGAGGAATGGAATCTCCGACGGGGAGCAGATGCACGCTACGCAGCAAGGCGCCTTAGAACGCTCAACTGTTTCACCAAGGCTGATGATTTGAGCTTCGATTTCAGTGTTTTTGTGTGGCAAGGGTGGTTAATGGCAGAGTGAAGGGAGTGGACCTTTTTCTACTTCATCTATTAATTTTCAGTAGTGAGTTGTTTGATATGTGTACTTGATAGTTTAACAGTATTTTCTTTTCTGCTTTTATAAATATATGATAATTTTCTTGTAGTGTCAGAAGTTGCTTTCTGTTGTTTATTCTAATTATTATTTTCAAGTCTTCTTGCTGGATGTTCGTTTGTGATTGTGTTCCGGTAGGTGTTCCGCAAATTTGGAGTGATTTGTTCCATATTTCCAAGCTCTTATGTGTTCCTTTTATTTGATATCAAACGTTCTGTGTGTTTGTCTAATTTATATAGTATCAAACGTGTTACATTATATTTGATGTTATTCACACACACACACACACACACACACACACACACACACACACACACACACATATATATATATATATATATATATATATATATATATATATATTCTTTTGAAAAATTTGATTATTTTATATGTGTCTGTATATCATTCTGTACAATAATTACACTTGTCTCATCGCGATTTATCATGTTCTTATGGGCATCATAGAAGGTGGGGTATGTTCATTGCTACATCGGCAATGAATGCTTTGCAACATCGTCTCGTGGTGAGCAAGATATTCGATGTGAAATGGAACGGGCATGTAAGGACAGATATGGGGAAAGCAGACGGTAGATTTCAGTTTATTGGGATTATGTGATTTATCTGCGAAGGAGTTCGCATATGGAATACTACCACGAACCGTTCTTGATTAATGCTCAAGTGATTGGGATCCCAACCAAATCGGTTTAAGGGAAGGTATACAAGCAATTCAGAAGCAAGCTGCAAGATCTGTCACTGTTAGGTTTAATCATCTCGCAAGCGTTACGGTCTTGCGCCGGGAACTCAAATCCGAATTCCTGGAGGGAATATTCGATTAATCTGACGGAAATTCTCCAATGAGATGCGAGGAAATTATTCAAAAGAGATAGAGTAGCTTTCCAATACTTAGCTCAGTACTGCCGAGAGCCACACAAAGAGACGAACATAAACTTTTTACATAATCTTTTAGAAATTAATTCCTTCGTCAGGTTTGAGAAAAGAAGGAAGAGGAAGCCGCTACTCACCGGCTAGGCAACGAGGTAAGGATGGCGTGTAGGATGATAGATGGAAATCCTGACTCGGTAGTCATAAAGTGTGATATTTTAAAATATACCCTACTGTACAATGGGGAAAAAAAGACAACATTTGGTTACGAGTACGTCGGAAAACGAAATAATATTTACGTTTATACCTTTTCTCTATTTCTTGTGCATCATCCGTCTTTCAACACAGACATTTCAGCGCCATTTTTAAGGTGCCATATTGCTGACTACAAGGCGAAAAGCATCGCCTGCTTGATTACTGGCAGGGTATCACGCGAACGCAAAGACAGCGGTTAACTCAATTAGCGCCACGAGACAGCCTCCAGCTGGTTTAATCTGCAGACATCTAACGCTAAAGACCCCGTGGACTTTCAAAGTTGTCGTTTTTCTGTCGAGTTGCCAAGTTAAATATTGCACTCACTACTTCCTTAAACTTCCACAGGCCGCGCGCCTCGAGAGGAAAAAGAAGGGGGGAGGGAGCCAATTAGGACTGCTATGGTAATATGAAAAGATCGCAACTTACACAGCCAAATCAGCGTCGAAAAGAGAAATAGAAAAGGCAAATTATTAAGCAGTGAAAAAGTGTGGAAAGAAGAAGCATTAACACCAATCACATCGTAATTATGATGTTTGTCCTAAGGGTGAATACGATTACGACTATTGTACTGGGAATGTTACAACGCTGTCCGTTACAAAAGAAAAATCAGAAACTATAAAATTAAATTAAAAAAGAGCTGGATGTTAGTTTCGGAGAATGTTCGGCACGTGTAGTTTTCCACTAGTGGATCTACCATAGTTTTTCGACAGGGCACACGGTGAAAGCGAGACACGTTAACGCCAGATCGAGCCCGTCATTCGATTATTGCGACAGTGATTGCTGTGTAATCAAGGATCTCAAACTGATTACAGTAAATCGCAAACACGTATGGTTAACTCCGTTGAAGTTTACTCTATTGTCCTGCAAGAGACGAACTCTGCTCTCGCGTTATGAAAACAAAGAACACCCCCCTCCCCATATGTCAACTCAATTAGTGCCAGGAAGTAAACAGGCCAATTTACGGAAATAACTCTTCGTCTTAGTATTTGTTAATGTCATGCAGCGTGGTACAGTAACTACTGAGAGCATAAAAGCGTCATGTTGATTGATGGAGACGTAAACATTATTGACAAAATTCTTACCATTACTATTTATTCCGTTACTTCGAAGGAGTTTTGAGTTATTGTTCGATTTTTTCAGATCGTGGCATCGCAAATTTAATCTTAGAGCAGTGGAAATTACCAGTGTAAATTATTACGCAATAATGAAACCTGGTAGTGCCAATTTTCCATAAAATTGTATTTACAGTCACTGGATAGTAATAAAATATTTTTCAGTAATGTTTATTAAACAACACGAAAAATATTTTTCTCGATATCATATGTGTAAAACATTCCAAACAAAGCTCACAACGTATTAGCCACTTGTCGTTGCTCCTTATCTGCTTAACACTAATTGACTTAATGTCGCTATTGTTTAACACTTCCACCATAGATATTGATAGAATGGGCATGGCATCATATTCTTACCACCATCTCTACAGTTACTCTTGGCAAAACAGTTGTGGTGTCCTGTTGTGCTTATGTTTACACTGATCTTTTTGAGGAAGAAGGTGACAGTAAATTCGCGAGTATGTACTGTTAATTAAAAATACTAGCAGTTCTTGAGAACTGCATAACTGTTATTTATGTCTGCTTAATTTCCCTAACAGCCACGTGGTACTATGTTGCAACCACACCATGTGTAAGCAGCTCTACAATTTGTTCAGTCTATTAGTATCTATGGTCGAACATACAACAAAGAAATTCAGAGAAAATTTTCACTTGTTGGAGGTTTTAAAGTAGGAGTAATTAGTTATCTATAGTGTTCGTCTGGTGAATCCTATTGAGCACTAATTTCATGGACTAACTAGATACCTATAATGTTCCGTGTGGTGAAGCATATGGAACACTAATTTAATCAGCCGCTTTCGTTCATAGACCACACAAACTTATAATTATTTCAGATGGATTGTGAAAATTCAGAGTACGCGACGAATCAGTTGAAAATGAATTCTTATTCGTTGGACACTTACATCAGTATTGAGAAACAAGTAGATACTCAAACCAATGAGACTTAAGTGGGGTTCCTACGAGTAGAACAATCGCTTTTGTAGTTACAAATTATGACAATCTATAACAAAAAGTTGCAACCCTAGAGGTACCTTCCAAAACAAGTTGAAATTGACAGAAAAAATTTTAATTCAAAGAAGAGAAACGCATTTCAGCATACCACAAGATCGATTAGTAAGTGTGAAAGTGTCACAGAGATGACCATCAAACTCCAGTGACAGACGCTAAAAGGGAGGCGTTATGCACCACGATAAAGTGTACTGTAACCAGAAGTGAAGTGTCACATAACTTATTGCTTTCTCCTACATATATCTAGAAAAAAAACACCAAAAAGATACAACAAGGGGGATTCCAGTTCACACAAGGACTTAGCAACAATAGTTCTTGCCGTTTACAATTCGCGA
This sequence comes from Locusta migratoria, assembly GCA_026315105.1. Lineage (NCBI taxonomy): Eukaryota > Metazoa > Arthropoda > Insecta > Orthoptera > Acrididae > Locusta > Locusta migratoria. The sequence goes on along the minus strand of CM048744.1, from coordinate 174,262,937 downwards.
CATATTAATGTGGCTTGCAGAGTGTAGATAAATACGCAACTGCAGATATGAAAGCTTTGTCCACGCTACTAAGAGCTTACACTGACTTATCCTTGGCACTAAGTCTTCAATATAATGGTTCTGTTCGTATATTCCCTATGCATCTGTTGTTTTCTCAGCGATTGTTGATTATTACATCCGATGGCTTGTCAAGAAACACGACATCAATCTGAGCTCCGCTATCTTGTAGCCAATTAGGGTCTCACTCAGAAAAGTTGTTTGGTCACAGAAAAGCGTCTTAGCGCGAGCACTAAATATGTCCCGTTATCCCTCAACAAATTCGACGACAGTAAGATACGGCCGCGGTGGAGTAGCCGAGTGGTCTAAAGCGCCTCGCTGCGGAGCGCGCGGTTGCTCACCGTGGAAGTTCGAGTCCTCCCTGGGGCATGGCTGTGTGTGTTGTCCTTAGGTTGGTTTACCTAGGTTTAAGTAGTTTGTAAGCTACGGACTGATTACCACGCAGTTTGGTCCGATAGAATTACAAACATTTGAACATTTTCAGTAAAATATGTCTACAATTATCTCCTAATACCCTTCATATAGGCTGAAATGATCATCGTCTTTTTTTACCTGTAAGTCACATAGTAACAACAAACTGTTACTGTTGTTTACAGAATCTAATAGATTCTGTTTGCGATTGTCTTGTACACGTACAAGCTGATGGATATTTTGAAGGAGGAAAGGAGTAGATTGGAGAGACGACTTGTACATAATCTATATTTACACCAGAAAGTAACGATAAGAATTGGAAGTAAAATGTC